>JAIUCV010000007.1:10000-2729822 GCA_026724425.1 Erythrophleum ivorense
TTGTTAATTATTGCATTTTACTTAGTAGTTTGCATTATTAATTCAATCTAAATCTTAACTAATTAAGTTCAATCAAAATCTCTTGAATTAAGTAGGTTTTAAGTTTCTTTTAAGACTTAGAAAGCTCTCTTAAATAATTAAAATCCATTTCCAAATGAAATGATCTAGGTTGCATCCTATATTACACATTTTATTCAACCTAGTTTATTTAAGGTTGCTCAGCATAACCATCAAGGATTGAGATTGAGGTTTGGTGTTTGGATTTTTGGTTAAGGGTTTTGGGTTTAAGGTTTTGAGTTTAGGATTTTAAGTTTAGGGTTTGAAGTTTCTAGTTCAAAGTTTTAAGTTTAAGGTTTGGTGTTTGGTGTTTATAATTAGGGTTTTAGGCTTGCACTTCTATTTTTGCAACTTAAATGATGATTATGGACCAAACCTAAATCCATTTGTATTTTTGTGGTCTTTTAGACCTTTATACTCTAATGCTTATGAATAATTGATTATAGTCACATGTAGAGTAAAAATCAAACCACATATATTTTTCAAAGTTTAAAGAAAATATGAAAAAAGAAAAGAAAAAAAAAGATATTATGAAATGGCTTTAGTTGTGACGTTGCCTCTTTTGGGAATAAAAGACTATTCTAGTCAACTAATATAATACTTATGTATGTTTTACTAATACCCTATAGAATGCAACATGTGACATGTTTCAACCAATCAAGATCTTATATTTTCTTTTAATTTCTAATAACATGTTGTCCTCTAAGATATTCTTGCAATTCTTACAATTAATAAATTTTCATTTCAATGATCAATTAGTGGCTAAGGATGTAAAGTCAAGGTCCAAAATTATGGACCTCATTTTATAGTTCAGGCCCTCATTTCGTAGGCTAATTGCACCTAAATGAATAGAATGAAGAAACAACTGCAATTGTTATAACAATGCATTATATTCTCCTGTTGTTACTTTGTTTTTCCTTTTTTGGATTAATTTTCCTCTTGTTGCTTAAACTATATATTTTGTTTCTATGTTAGATTCCACAATCATATTAGCACTACATCTAATTGTCTTTGTTTATAGTATAGTATAGCATAGTATTTTTACTTTCTGTTTATTCTAATTGTCTTCTTTTTTTCTATATAGATTCTTGCAAGGCAATTCCCTTAGTGGAATGGTTCCAAGTGAAAGGAAAATCTTTCACAACTTAAAAGTTCATGAGTTTTTCCTCATTTTGTATACTTTTTATGCTTTATTTTTCATTATTTAAATTTGGTGCAGTTGTTATTATTGATGGAACTTAATAACTTTTTGTTTATTAATTCAAGTATGTGTTAGAATAGTTTGCACTATCAAAATTTTAATAAAAAATGTGTGTAAATGATTTGTACTATCCTGTAGTTGTGTATTATATTCATATTACTTTTGGAAACTTAGTTTTGTACTACCTTTAGCATCTTAATCAAATTATGATGAGTTTGGCATTTGAATATGCATGTTAGAGTATAAAATCTATTATGTTTGATGGTAGATGGTAAACTCTTAGACAAAATATATAAGTAATAAATTTTACATTTTTTTCAATTATTTAATTTTCTTTAAAATCTTTCTAAGTTTTTTCTCACTTTGTATGAATGTATTTCTCTCATTTTATATGAATGGATTTTGTTAAAACAAATCAATTAGATGGATTTATAACCATGGAGGGCCATGTTTCTGTATTGTTTTTTATTGCCTTTTGATAAAAATAATTTTACTAATAAGAGCAGAGGAAATTCCTTGGATATAAATTGTTTCCTTTACTCAAATTTAAAACCAAGATAAATTTTAAAAAAATTGAATTTAAACCACTGCTAAAGATTTTAAGGTTTAACTATGGTTTGATTTAACTATAGTTTCTAAAAATAGTAGCAAAACTTGTCATTAAGAACTACTCTACCATAGTTTTTAAAACATGGTTAAGCCTATTAGTCCTCCTTAAAACCAAGGCCAGTATTAATTTAACATTGTTACAAGATGCAAGGCTAATATTTATAAAGTTTTATTTTTCAATCCCTAGAGATGTTTGCATACATACACCTATTAATTTTGCACTATTACAAAATATGAGGAAATGGGGGGCTTCCAAGTGACACATATTAAATCATAAAACCTTTAATTTTTGGTCCAAAATGTAAGGAAATGAATGTATGTTGTTTCTTAGACAAGTTTGGTTGTGCGTCACCATTCCAATGCCAAGCCTAGTCATACAATAATTTCCATTGACCAAGTTCAAATAGCCTCAACACTTCTTAAAAGGCTTCTAAGCAATACATATTGAATTATGAGACCCTTGATTCTTGGTCCAGAATATGAAAAAATGAGAGTTATTTGTTGGACAAATTTGGCTATACATTGTTATGTTGGCTGAAACAAACAAAATAGTAAATATAAATTGATCCAAGTCGTGCTCAAGGACATTATCCTTAAGAGTTATTCCGCCACAAGTCGGCAACTTCCCAAGATTAAACAAACCCTTCCTATAATAGGAAAACAGAATAGCAAGAACTAAAAAAACTCAGAAAAAAAAGGGAAAAGAGAGGAGAGAGCTTCGAAATATCCGAGAGCTCGGTGCATCATGAACTACACCATGCACTGCCTTTTATAAGCCGAGGACGCGAACAAGAACGTTGGACAATATTAAAAATAATTAATGGCAACTTAATCATGGTTTAATAAAATATGTTTTGAATATTGGGATTAAAAGCAGAGACTGTTTCTAAATGTTGGGATTAAAGCCAATTAATAAAAAATTAAAGTAGTAAATTAAAAGCCTCAATATCCAAAAATTTAAGAAATTCATAGTCTCAATTTCAAAACTGCTAAAAACAAGGTTTTTTCGACAAGTATATTTATACAAAATATTTTTTGTATTTTACAAAAATAGTTCCAGTAAAAAATACCCAATATCGCGTCTAACCCATGCGCAGGGGGAAAATCAGAGATTTTCAACTATGTTACCCCTACGTTGGTCAATTGTTATGCGCGCAAGCCCACTCCTCTTCTTAGCCCATTTACTTGCCCAATATTACATCTTAGTATCTATACACTAAGACTTTCTTTATTCTAGGCAATGTGGGACTTAGGCTTTTCACACACCTACTCCAACAATCTCCTACATGTGTCAAAAGAATATTATCATCTGAGTTACACACATAAGTATAACCATATCAAATCTGGTGTCTTTTGGACTATGAACTAGACCTAAATCAATAACATTTAGTACACAGAAATGTCAATAAAACGTACGTTTCTATGAACTAACAAATCTTTGTTATGTACTAGAGGCTTTATAGTCAGAGTATACCCCACAGTTTCTGCTATTAATGGCGGTTTTGCGCTTTAAACAGCAGTGCGCGTGCTTGGTGTTCTACGAATGCTCTAGAAACTTTGTCATAGTCTTATAGAAGTGGCCCCACTTCACATTCATCTAGGTGATTTTATCAAGTGTATTTGCAATTAATACATCATCCATAAAGAATATGAAATCATTAAGAGTTTTGCTCAGCCTCTCCAACAATGCATTCTAGCACTTTCTTAACCACAGGAAGGGACAACAAATTTAGTGCTAACAGAATTAACATATGACTTATTCTTACCCATATGAACCTCCTTCATGGGATCTCTAATCACAAATGTTAGGTTATCATCGTTGTTAATTTCATATTGACTTAAGTCTCATTCCCTTCGATGTGTTATCAATTTGTTTTTTTTCTAAGGGTTTTGTCAATGGATTTGCCAAATTTACTTCTGAACCTCTTTCATAGGCTCTACAATCACAAAGATTAGGTTATCATTGTTGTTAATTTCAAATTGGCTTAAGTCTCATTTCCCTCAATGTGTTATCAATTTGTTCTTCCCTAGAGGTTTAATCAATGGATTTGCTAGATTTATTTCTGACCTTACAAATTCGATTGAGATCACTCTATATTTTAGCAGCTGCCTGACAATATTATGTCTCAACCGAATGTGTCTACTTTTGCCATTAAAGGTCTTATTTTTAGTCATAACTATCGCCAATTGACTGTCACAATGTAAAGACACTAATGGTGTTAGTTTTTCTCCTAATGGGATATTTGCTAAGAAGTTTTTTAATCACTCAGCCTCAATACCAGCCAGTTCCATAGCAATAAACTCTAAATCCCTCGAGGATTTTATAATAATACTTTGCTTGGCTGATCTCTAAGATTCTGCACCACCACCAAGAGTGTATACATAGCCACTAGTAAATTTAATCTCATCTGAATCTGAGATCCAGTTAGCATCAATGTATCCTTCTAGTACAATGAGAAATCCACTATAAAATATATCATAGTTCATAGTACCTCTCAAATATCTCATCAATATAACCAGAACCATCCAATGCTCACTGTCTGGACAATGGGTATATCTGCTTAGTCTACATACAACATTTGCTATATCAAGCCTGGTAAAATTCATCAAATGCAACAGACTTCCAATAATCTATGCATGTTTAGATTAAGCTACTGAATCACCTTATATTTTTATAATTGTATGATAGAATCATAAGGAGTGCTTAAAAGAGAATCATCAAAATGTCCAAACTTTTTAAGAATTTTCTCCACATAATGTTCTTGCGAAAGTAAGATACTATTTTCACTCCTTATGATTTTAACACCTAAAATCATTTTTGCTTCACCCATATCTTTCATATCAAACTTAGATGCAAAAAAGCTCTTAGTTTTATTCACAACATTCATGCTAGTACTAAAAATAAACATGTCATCCACATATAAGCAAATAATTACACAATCATATTTATAAGTTTTGTATAAATACATCTTTTTACTTCAACAGTAGCAAAGTCATCACTTGTCAAAACTTGATCTAATTTTTTCATAACATTGTTTAGGTGCTTGTTTTAATCCATATAAAGATTTAACAAGTTTACACACTTTATTTTCTTATCCAGGAGCGACACATCCTTCAAGTTGTATCATATAAATTTCTTCTTCTAAATCACCATTTAAGAAAGCAGTTTAACATCTATTTGATGAATATAAAGCTTATGTATTGAAGTTAAAGCAATCAAAATTCTTAAAGAAAAAACTTTTGTAACCAGAGAAAAAATATCAAAATATTAATATTTATTTTTTAGTAAAATCTTTAACTACTAACCTAACTTTATATTTATCAATAGACCCATTAGGATTAAATTTCTTTCTAAAAACTCATTTACAACTAATGAGCTTAGCTCTTGGAGGCAAGTCTACTAAAACTTAAGTTTTATTTTGACTAAGAGAATCAATTTCATCCTTAATGGCTTCTTTCCAAAGATAAACATTCGAAGAAGAAATAGCTTCATAAAAATTTAAAGAATCATCTTGTACTATATAAGTATAAAATTCATCTCCAAAAGAGGATTCTTTCCTTTACCTCTTACTTCTTAAATTTTCAACCAAATTTTCATTTGTATGTTGTTCAAAAGAATAAATAGACATTTCCAAATTAGGATTATGTTCAATTTTCAAAGGAAAGATATGTTCAAAAATTCTACATCTTTAATTTTCTATAATAATGTTATGATCCAAAATATCACTTTTCAAAACTAGAAATCTATAAGCCGTACTATATTTAGTATACCCAATAAACATGCAATTAGAAGTTTTAGACTCAATTTTTTTCCTTAGGATCAGGCAACATTACTTTAGCAAGACACCCCCACACTTTAAAATTTTTTAAGTTAGGTATATAACTTTTCCATAGTCATAAGGTGTCTTATTTGTTTTCTTATAGTGTATTCTATTTTGCAAAAAACAAGCAGACAACAAAGTTTCACCCCATAAATTATATGGTGTAGAAGAACTTACAAGCATAGCATTTATCATCTCTTTTAAAGTTCTATTTTTTCTTTCTGCAACACTATTAGACTCAGGTGAATTTGAAAGAGTTACTTCATAGATAATTTCTTTTTTCACAAAAATCATTTAATAAAATATATTATCCTCCTCTATCCGATCTTACTTTTTTAATCTTTTTATTTAGTTGATTTTCTACCTCTGCCTTATATAAAAGAAATTTTTCAAATGCTTCATCTTTATTTCTCAATAAATATACTTTAGTATACCTTGAAAAATTATCAATAAAAATAATATAATATTTTTTACCATCTCTAGCCATTGTTTGTTTTAAATCACCCAAATCGGTGTGTATTAAAGAAAGTAATTCAGTTTCTCTTTATGCAAAAAAGTGTAATTTTGTAGTTATCTTAACTTCCACACATACTTCACATTTGTTTAAATAATCATTTTTAATTCCAGAAATCAAACCAAGTTGTTGCATTTTCTTAATATAAGACTTGCTAACATGTCCTAATCTAACATGTCACACATCAAACGAATCAACCATATAAATAGGTAAGTAAACAAAAGAGGATGCATTTTCATTCATTTTAGCAACATCCAGTAAAAATAGTCCCTGATTATAATATCCCTTTCCCACAAAAATATTATTTTTTTGTTATTACAATCTTATCAGATTCGAATGACACTTTAACCACAACTTTTCCTAATAGAATTACAGAAATTAAGTTTACTCTAACATCAAGCACATACAGAACATCATTGAGAGCCAAGGTCTTTACGGATGTGAGTTTAAGAACCACTTCTCCTTTCCCAAGAACTTTTGCAGTTCAAGAATTAGCAAGATAAATACGATCTTCTCTTTCCTTAATAGAATCATAGGAGGTAAACATTTCCTTATTTGCACAGATGTGCTTGGTAGCCCCAAATTTTACCACATATTTCCTCACATCAAAGACAACAAGAGCTTGAGAAATAACCGTCACAATGACATCATCATTGTTCTCATCTCTTTGAACCAAATTTATATTCGGCTTGGGAGGATTATTATTTCTAACTCTCTTTCTACATTGAGTAGCATAGTGCCCTAGTTTGCCACAAACAAAGTAATTGGCCCTTCCTTTTGAATTTAGGGTTAGAATTCTTGGGATTGTAATCAGGTTTTTTATGAGAATCATACCTCTTGTTGTGTAACTTTATCTCCACCAAATTTGCCTTTGAGGCTATGTAACAACCAGTAAAAAAAATGAAAAATTTTTTAAGAGCTGAAAATTTTATAAGTCTGCTAGCTATAGCGAGAAATGGCCTAATTATAGCGAATGTACTTATTTGCTATAGCGAGAAATTGTCTAACTATAGTGAAAGTGCCTTCTAGCTATAGTAAGAATGCTTCTAGCTATAGCGAGTGCGGGCATCCCATACAAAAATCAGGGAGCTGCTCACCGTAGCGCGGGCCATAGCAAAGGCAAGGGTCTGGAACTGATACATGCTCGCCGTAGTGAGGGTTATGCCTCGCTATAACGAGAGTTAGTTTGGAAAAGCATGAAAAAAGAGAATTTAACTTTTTAAAGCATCCAAACTCCTCCATTCTCCTTAAACCGACTTAAGCTTCATCCAAGCACAGAAAAAAGCTTGAGAGAGAGAGGGAAACTAGGAGAAACTAAGAGAGAAGGAAGGGAAGCTAAGGAAGAAAGGTAAGAACCTTTAAAGCTCTTCATGCTCCTCCTTCTTGATTTTATTCTTCTCCTTCTAAGCTCCCTTTCCATGGGTTGATGAGTAAGAAAGCTTTGTTCTGACCTAAAGGGAACAAGAAACTCTTAAAAAAGAGTGTGATAAGTTGAGAAATGCAAAGAAAAAAGAAGGATAGTTGGTAAACTTCTAAAGATAGAGAATCCCTAGTTTCTTATATGCTTGGTAGGGTTTGTTAGAAAGAAATCCCTAGCTTTGGGTGAATAAGTGTTGAGTTATGAAAGAGTAATCCCATGCTCTTTGTATATCGAGGCTCAAGAGAAGCACTTCTATCTAGTTGTGATTGTAGAACCAAGAAGGGAGAAAACAAATTGAAAGGGAAGGCTTGTGTTAGCTTATAAGGTAGCTCTCTCCACCTTCTCTCATGCATGGATGTATGTTTAGCTTATTTTAGAATGTGTGTATGTGTATTTTCAAGTTATGAAAAGTATGCTAGCATGCCTTTACATGTCATGAACCTTGATACTATGTTATGTGTTAAATGAATCCATGATGTTTGTATGAGTTAGCTTAAATGTGGAAAGACCAAGAACTCTTCTCTTGGGTAAGGATGAGTCAAGAACCCTCGACATTGGTTGAGACAAAGTAAAGGGTCTCTCAAAAGTAATATGGACTCCCAAGAGTATGGTTGAGTTCAAAGTACTCAAAAGTGGATGAGGCAAGTCTAAAATCCATGAGGAGAAGTGTGAGGCTAATCCAACCACTTGGTGAACTCTTAAATGTCTTGTATGCTTGATTCACATGCCAAGATTGCTTTAAAAATGTCCATGACTTCCACTTTTTCATGCATGCATTTGAAAAGCTTGCTTTGCAAATATTATGTGTGGTGGAATGAGAAATGAGCTATTGGAATTCTTTGAATCTCATCCCCTCTTCTCCACTATCCTAACATGCTAGGTGGACCAAGTAAACAAAGACATGGGAGCCACCAAGCTTGAAACTAGGAAAATTGGCAAAGAATTTGTAAAATAGCCATTTTGTCACTGTTATGTTGCTAAGGGATGATGTACATGTTGTAGGCACTTATGAATACTTGTAAATAGATGTATTTATTGTGTATATATGAGAATTAGATCTATAATGCATGATGTAGTAAGTTTTCGGTATGAATAGTAAGATCTTGGCATTATGTACATGGTGTATATGTTATTGTGGAAGAGTGAGTTTTAAAAATCTAGGTTATTAGACATTTAAGTCATGTTTAATAGCCTATGTTGATGCTTTCCCATGTGTTCATAGAGCCTTAGGAGTAGGAGAAACAAATTTGAACTCTTGGAGCCTTTTTTAACAAAAGAAATTGGCATTTTGCCCCCTTATGTCAAAGTCTAACCAAATGACCTCTTCTTGCTTTAAAATTTGGCATGTGACTAGATCTTGCTTAGAGCTTTTTGAGAAGCTAAAGATCATGTCATTTGGAGATCTGTGTAATTTTCTATTATTTTTCAAAGTTGGTATTAGAATTTCGGATTTGTATAAGTACTATTCATTTGGTTAGTTGTATAATTGTGTCATCTGATAGGAAAACATAGTCCAATGGCTACAAAATTTTATAGACAGAAACTAGACATTCACAGTGACGTTTAGCAATTGGAAGCACCTTATTTGGAGGTCTAGAGTGGAAGATATGAATTTTCAAAGTTTCTACCTAATATCAGTCATCTTGCCTGACTAGAAGTACTATTCCATCAATTTCTGAGAGCTTGGCTTGATGAACTAATCTGGAGATATTTTTTCTCTCTAGGTAACATCCACATATTTTCATATTGGTATCATTTTCATGCATTGGATTTTTATGGAATTAGTTGGACATTTTTGAAATTTATATCAGTAAACTATGATAGCATCAGGACCAGTCCGACCTCCAGACCAATTTGCATGTCAAACGTCCTGTGTGTGGGATGTTATGACTTGTACATATTTTTAGTATGAAGTAGACATCCCAAGATTTCCAAAATGACCAAGATTACATGTTTTCAATTTTTTTAGATTTAGTTGTGTTTTTCCAAAGTTTGCCCAGAAGTGAGGCCAAGTCTAGTCGAAAATGAATATGCATGTCCCATATCTCTTTTTGGTTTTCATGGGTTTAAAGCATGTTTTTGGGATTGAAATGAGTTGTAATGGTGCAATTAAATATGAGGATGCATATAATGGACTCACACAATCCATGTGACATCGAAATGAATTTTTAACCATGATGCGCAATAGGAAAATGTATGAATTCAATGGAAGTTCTCACTTTATGCTTACTATATCTCACATGAGCATGTAAGGGATGATGGATATGAGTTAGAAATGATGATGTTACAGGCTATTTCCTTGCCTTTTACAGCTCGAATCTCCTTTTGATTGGTGTTTTTGATGATGATATGAGTGATGAGATCTGACAGCAACAGTTGCTTCTGCTTGTGTTTAAGTTGCTGTTTATAGTCTTTCAATGAATCTTGCAGTTTCTCAGTCAGGATCTCAACTACAAATTCATCTGAAAGGTTAATCTTTTCAGCTCGGAGTTCTTCCAACAGCTTGTGGTATTCATTGATTTGCAGCTTGATGTCTTTGTCTTTGAACATCTCTTATCGATAGTAATTTTCAATCACAAATTTCTATTTTCTAGCATCCTTAGCAGTGTACTTCGTGATTAGTGACTCCCAAATTTTGTTAGTCTCCTTGTAGACACAGTACACATTGAATAGATTGTTAGATAAAGTACTAATAATTGTATGTCTATAGACTTTATTGGCATATTCCCAAGCAGTTCTTTGGTTTTGGTCAGCATCAGGAACAGGTGTGGACTAGATCAGCGCCATTACAACTCCGTGCATGTTCAAGATAGAAAAAATCCACTCTTTCCACCTTATGAAGTTTTCCCCGTTAAACACCTTAATCTTGGATATATCCGGAAATGGCTTAGGCAACGTCATAGCAGGTACTGCAGTCGGAATGAAGGCTGAAGTAGCAGCACTACTCCTTCTAGACTACCACCAGAACTTGTAGCGGCAATGTTAATATGATCATCAGGACTAACTTGGTGTGACTCCATAATAACTCTTAAGATTGTTGGCTAAAAGAAACAAAATAGTATGTATAAATTGATCCGAGTAGTATCCAAGGACACTATTCTTAAGAGTTATTCTGCCATAAGTCGGAACTCCCCAGGATTAAACGGACCTTTCCTATAATAGAGAAACAGAACAACAGGAACTAAAGAACTCAAAAGAACGAAGGGGGAAGAGAGGAGAGAGCTTTGAAGATGTCTGAGAGCTCGGTGCATTATGAATTGTATCATGTACTGTCTTTTATAGGCTAAGCACGTGAACAAGAATGTTGGATAATATTAAAAATAATTAGTGGCGCCTTAATCACAGTTTAATAAAATCCATTTTGAACGTTAGGATTAAAAGCAGAGACCGTTTCTGAACGTTGGGATTAAAGTTGGTTAATGAAAAATTAAAACGTAAATTGAATGCCTCAACATCCAGAAATTTAAGAAATTCATAGTCCCAATTTCAAAGCTACTAAAAATAAGATTTTTTTGATAAGCTTATTTATACAAAATATTTTTGTATTTTACAAAAATAATTCCAGTAAAAAATGCCCAATACCGCGTCTAACTCGTACACAGTGGGAAAAATCAAAGATTTTCAGCTGTTACCCCTGAGTTGGCCTATTGTTGTGCGCGCAAACCCACTCTTCTTCTTAGCCCATTTATTTGCCTAATATCACATCTTAGTATATATATATTAAAACTCCCTTTATTCTAGGCAATGTGGGACTTAGGCTCTTGACACACTTACTCCAACATGTTATACCCAACAACAAGATTAGCCATGCAATAACTTCCCTAGGCCAAGTTCAAATGGCCTTAAAACTTCTTGGGGCCTTTTTAAGGACACTTATTAAGTTATAAGACCTATGATTCTTTGGCCAAAATGTAAACAAATGGAAATTATCCCTTATACAAACTTAGCCATGCTTGTCATTAGGCAAGGCATTGAAACTTCTTAAGGGCTTCTTAAAGATGCATGTTGAGTTATGAAACCTTTTATGCTCTAGCTAAATGAATAAGGAAATGGGAGTTGTTTTTGGACAAGCTTGGCCATGCATTGCTTTGCCTAATGACAAGCTTGGCCATGTAATAACTTTCGTTGGTTAGGTTCTAATGGCCCTAAAACTTCTTAGAGGGCTTTCAAAATATACCTATTAACTTATAAAACCCTCATTACTTAAGCTAAAGTATTAAGAGATGTGACTTTTTTCTTGGACAAGCCTAGCTATGCATTGTTGTCCCTAATGACAAGCTTGGTCATGTAACAACTTCCCTTGGCCAAGTTAAAATAGCCTCAATAACAAGTTTAACCATTCAACATCATCCCTTATCGAGTTTGGATGGCCTTAAAACTTTTTAAAGGGCTTCTTAAGGACACATATTAAGCTACAAGACATTTAATTCTTCAACTAAAATGTGAGAAAATGGGACTTGTTTCTTCGACAAGCTTGGTTATACATCACCTTGTCCAATGTCAAGTTAGATGATGTAATAAACTCCTTTGGTCGAGTTCAAATGGCTTTAAATAAACATAATATCAAGCGATTCTCATCTACACAATTCATCAAATACTTAGAATGCACATCCATAATTAATAACATTAACACATAACCATAAAACCCCAAACCACTTATCCTAAACCCTTATCCATTAACCTCAAACCCTAAGCCAAACCTTAGGTAGGCATAAGGTGTATCATAAGATAAATGCCGATAGATATGAACGTTACAATTGTGTCACCTTGGAGAATTTGAAGTTAAAACCTTGCTCAAATACTATTTGTTAAAATAAAACATCTATTGTTGCACCAAAAGTTCAAGATATTAGTAGGAATACAACTTTATTTCTTTATGATTTTTCAAAATTATATTTGGTATGAAGAGCTATATCCTGTAGATACCATAAGTACAAATGTTAAGCTGGAAAATTCTAAAAAAGAAGTTAATCCAATGAAGTTAACCCCATAACAGTCATATAAGCATTTTCAATTGTCATGAAAAACATGTTATGAAAAGCATTTTTTGAATAGAAAGTGATGTTAGAAACAAAAATAAAAAAATCCAAACGATACAAATATAGTTTTAAATAAATAAATTATGTGAACAACATTATAAATAGGTAAAACTACAAGAATTAAATGCTTTTTTGGGCCAATAAGAATTGCATGTTTAATTAAGCCTTAAAAAATATAATAAAGTGTTTTTCTATATGTGAAATAATTTATTTATGTTTTTAAAATCAAATTAGTTATTAAATCAATAGAGATACTATTCATTATTTATTAGTTTGACTATAATTGAACCATAGTTAAATAGATGATAATAAATATATATTTTTTAAAATTTTAATATAACAAATAAATATTAATAAATATAAATTATTATTAATTTTAAATAGTGATAAAGAAAAAGAGATAATAACCAAATATCTTAATATTTAAAAAAGATACTAATAGAAGATGGAACATGATGGAATACTAATACAAAAGCCAAATAAGGACAAAGCCATAAACAATTCAATTCTATCATGCAATTCGTTCCTACCCAATCTCCTTGATGATGCCCATCGAATCCTCTTTTCTTTAAATTGCTTTATGTTTCAACATCTTCCTTTTTCTAGTATCTTTTATTTTTAATTTTATAAATCAATTTAATTTTGATCGATTATGTCAATTTTTTATTGGTTCAATCAACTTTTAACTAATTATTTAGTATGTTAGTTTTAGAAGTCAACAAATTAGTTTAATAATTAATTCATTAGTTTTTGTTTAATTCAACTAATTTTAGTTTGCTTTTGATAACAATGTGTTGAACACATTTAATACTTGCAAATTTTAAAAATAATAATAAATAAAATTAATCTATAAAATTATTTGCATATGACAAAATTAGTAAGTAATTAGAAATTAATGTCATAACAATATTCAAATTAATGTAATGTGATATTATAATACTTGACATTCATAAGTCATTATTTTTCTAAATTTTATTGAAAAATATTTTTTATTTTAAAAAAATATAGAAATTTTTAAAGCAAAAAATTATGTTATATTTTAACTTAACTTTTTAATTAAAATACGTTTATCAACTTAAATATATGTATATTTAACTAAAATGCTCTTTAATTTTTTTATAAAAATTATTTTAGTTAAAAAGTTTAAAATTAAATTAAAACATATCTTTTGAATAAAAGATACGTTTATATAATTTAATAAAATTTTAAAAAAAATGTATGCTTTATTTTAATTAAAGATTATGCGCAGGTGACAAAGCATAGCGGTAGATCTGGCTCCCTATCCTTCGTTCGGACGTACCTGAGCGTTTGGAAGTAATCTTTACGAAAATTGAAGCAGCTTCGTTAGACAGGATGAACGAGAAGCGCTGGATGACCTTCGGGATGGGCGGTTGATTGGAGGCTAACATGTGGAGAAAATGCAAAAAACCAAAAACAATCAAAACAAACACTGAACAAGGCAAAATACGGTAGAAAGAAGTTATTAAAAAAGGTGCCTAGGGAGAAAGCAAGGCTCAGCCAAGCGAGGAGAGCCAGAGAGACAGATGAAGAGCGCTTCTGGGGCTGGTACTGGTGGTGTGGCCGGGGTTCCTTCGTATGCTTTCCCTTCGAAAAGGCGATGGAAAGGGCTTGTAATTGGGGTACTGGGCCTTGTCATCCTTTCCATGCTTGTTCCTCTCGTCTTTTTGCTTGGCCTACACAATGGCTTTCACTCTGCTGGTACTATGCCGATGTACTCTCTTTACTTGTTATTGAGTTGCTCTTGAAATCTATTAGATCTGTTTGTTGTTATTGTTTATTCTTGCCTCTGGGTCTCTTTCTGTAGTTCCACCCCACCAGAAAATGCTTTATTTTAATTTGTAATGCTCTTCTATATTGCGTGTAATCTTTTGCCCACATTTTCAATTGATATGAAATCATGATGAAGAAATCGTGGATATAACCTTTGATCTGCATCGGACGTAACTACCCCCTAAAATTTAGCCAGCAAAAGAAAACAAAAAATACGTCAAAGCAATGTGCGTTTGTTTCTTTCTATGTACTAATACTAGTTGTTATTAGGAAAGCAATATGATTCAGATCGAACATTTTCTTATATATTTATGTACCTGTGGCAGAAATAAAGTTTCATCACTCTGAAATTATGTCTTATGCTTTTTTCCGTAAATGAGGCCATATTAGCGTCAGTGATGAAGCCTTATTTTAGTTAAATTTTCTCCACTCACAAGATTAAAATTCCACTCTGCAGGATATGTATATGAACGACAAAGTTCTCCTTCAGTAAGCATTCAAGCATATCTCTGAATCTATTAAAATTTTCCGTTCAGTGTGCTTATCTGTTTATACCGCTGCTATTGTTCCCCATCTTCTATACTTTTTCAAATCAGAATCATGATGGTCTTGGAGGATATGATCAATCCAATGTTAAGGACATTCTGAATCAATCTGAGGTATGGTTTTGGTTTTTTTTTAAAAAAGCTTCTCATTTCTTCTAGCAATCTTCTGTAATGTATATAAATTATATAGTGGGTCTTAGCTGCCTCACTGCCTGAACTGTGATAATTGATGAAGAAGTTTTCAAATTAAAGTTGTTTTTAAAAAAAAATCCTAGCAAGTTTTGTAGCTTCTCAAATAGTTTAATACTTCTAAGTTTTTGAAGTAGTATGCACTATGCAGAAGCATAAGGAAGATATTTCTTAAAGTGAAGAATAATGGGTCTCACAAATCAATCTTTTTATTAGAGCAGCGATGAAGTGTAAAAGTAATGCATTGCTGGTGCATGAGCATGATGAGAATACTCCAAAACGCGTATGTTGTCCCCCAAAAGCCTCAAATCAGTCGGTACTTTTAAATTTCTTTTGCAGGGAGAACAGTCAACCCATGTCCAGGAGCTGATGAAAAAATTTGAACCAACTCTTCCAAAGGTTCTCTGCATAATACTCTGGTGGTTAATTATTTTAAGTTACTTCAGCTCTTATATTTCTATTTGATGAATTAAATGTATTGCTAATACTTCCCATGTTATTGATGAGCAAGCTTTAAGTAAAACATAGATATTAACTACTTGTCTTACCATCAATGGATCCTTCTGAGCCTCTGTGGATGCAAAGATTGATCTGGTGTTTCTATTTTTCTAATTTGACACAGTTTACATTTGCATCTTGAGGTACCTATGACTAGTGATGTTTAGATTTTTTTTTTTAAATGAAAACTATTTACAGAAGGAAAGAATGCAAAGGAAAAGGAAGATACAATATTCTTCTTGAACCAAGCAACAAAGTAAATAAACAAAGACATTAATAATACAGAAAGAGCTCTTGAATCCTTATACATGTCTGCCAATGAGAGTTTTTATAGGCTGTCATGTGATAAATGCCAAACAGAGGATATAAGAACAATGTTGTCTCGGCAACAGCAAGGACAATATTTTCTTTAAGAAATTTTCCTTTACTACTCTTGCCATAACCTCTGAACTTAATTGGAAAAACATTGCTTCAGGTGCTAAGGACACACTGAAGATTTACCAAGCACACAATATTTTATACTATGGATGTAACTAGCCATTGGGCAATGTAAAAATAAATGAGCTTTTGTTCCAAGTTAGATTCAACAGTTGACACACATATCAAGAGACAAAGCTTCGTCAAGCTTGCAAAGTTGTAACATATCATCAGTATTAATCCTATTTAGTGCTATGGTCCAAACAAAGGACTTGACCTTAGAGGAAACTTTTGACTTTCAAGGAACTTTTCAAGAAGGATATTTCTTTGCTAGGAGAATAGGTACGAAAATAGAGAAGAAATTATTGGAAAATATACCAAATGAATCACAGGTCCAAACCCTCACCTATATTAGGAAAAAATAAAATAAAATCAAAGCCAAAGCTAGGAGATTATTGACTGCCTTGATTGATGATTGCTAGAATTAATGAGTGATTATGAGTTGATTGATGGAATATTCTCATGTACAAATGTATTATTCTTCCTAAACATCTAGCATAAACAGAGTTGTGTTATCGAAGCTGAAACTGTTCATCAACCAACAGCTTCTTCCTCACCTTTTATCTCGCTCTATCACATGCTCACCTAATTAGGTGCTAGCAAGGAACAGCGGGCTTGCCCTTTGCCTGCAATGAAAATACCTCTGGTTGAAGGGTTTTGCATGATTTAATTGCTGGTGATGCAGTCAGTACTTTCTATTTGATTGTCAATCTTTGAAGTATCAAACAATTATTGGGAAGCAATTGAGCTAGCTTATTCAGAGTTTGATTTCATGGATGGACAGATTTTCCCCCGTAGTTGTCTACTAGAGACATGGTAGGCTTCTTCAAAATTTTGGTTGTTGCTTTAGTGGTAAATGAGGTTGTGGATGATGTGAAGAGACGTAGAGGCCACAGTATAGTTTTTAAATTGGACTTTGAAGAAGCATGCGATAGTGTGAATTGAGGCCTTCTAGATAAGGTTCTTGCTAGAAAAGGTTTTAGTGATAGATGGCGTAGAAGGATTTTGGGTTGTCTTTCTACTGTCACTTTTTTTGTGATTATTAATGGTGAACCTAAATCCTGGTTTTAAGGTCAGAGAGGAGTTAGACAAGGAGATCCCTGTTCCCCCTTTTTGTTTATTTTTATGGTGGACGTTTTGAATCAGATGGTGGCCAGAGCTACAGATTGGGGTTTGATCAAAGATCTTATAGCTGGTTCAGAGGAAATAGTGGTTTCCACTTGCAATTTGCAGATGATACAAATCCTACAAGATGATAGAAAAAGTTTCACACAGGTACTCTACACCCTTGACATTGTTTCAGGTCTGAAGATTAACCTAAGAGTGGTGTGTCAGAGATAACCTAGACAGCCAAAATCTTTCTTGTTATGTTATTTTAATGGGTGTGACTTTTTTATTGGAGAGAGGAAAGGATTACAAGAAAGGAGGATAAAATATACTCCTAATCTTCTAATTCAAGCATGAGGTAAGGTGGAAAATACACTTTAGCTTCAGCCAACAGCTTGTCCCCATTTGTCTCTCTCCCCAATTATCCCTCTCTATTTTTGTCAACTCCTAACACCTTTTTCTCCCACTATCTTTTTGGTTGTGAATGGTACCAGAGCAAGCTCATCCATCATTGCGCTAGGCCTATGATTACATGCTCTGCTATTAGGGATAGTCAAGCATGGGTTGGTGATCAAAGTCACACACCACCTTGCCTTGTATTTTGTCCACATTCCAACAATTATGTGTGGGTTACTTATCAAACTACTGCTGGAGGTGGCAAGTGTGAGTGTCACCTAGGTAATGACAGACTGGAGATTTGTTTAAAGGGCCGACAGTTACACATCAATGCAAACTTCTATAGTAGAAGTGTCACAAGAGTGTCAAGGATTGGGCTGCAACTATGAGTGAAGGTGTTGTGATCAAACCAAGTGCAACTTTGAGTTTGTAACTGCAGTTCTCAATCTGTTGCCAGGAACAGAGGCGACAGTGACTGTCTTAGGCATCACACATACCAAGGGGTTCAAGGCATTGACAACCAGCATAGGGTCTCAGCTTGGCACCTTGTAACTGAACTGTTGGCTGAGTTGGGTCGCTTCTTTTGGTGGTCATGACTTGGGAAGTGGATTCCAGCACTGAATAGGCTGACCCACTTGTCTGAGATAAATCCTGCTTTGTGGCTTACATTTGGTTTGGCTATACATTCCCTTGATTTGAACAGACTGCATGTGGGTGCTCCTGAGGAATGAAGATAGGGCCTTTTTGGGAACGGATGCGTGAATTTGGTGTTCATTAGGAATTTTCAGTCTTAGTTAAACTGATTATTGGTATTAAAATTAGCTATATGTGGCTTTCAGTCTCTGAATGTGTGTGACGTTTCTTGGAGGCTTGTTTTACATATTCTTGGGCTGTGTTTTGGTGTTTCTTTGTCTGCTCTTAATGAAGTTCTGGCTTGGAAACATCACTCTGGTGAGAATTGTGTCACTGCATAATAAGAGAGCCAAAACAAGTTGGGATAAAGTCGAAATGGCCACTAAGGAGTTCTGTCAGTAGGTTCATTGGAGCAGATGGGATAATGGCAATGGATTGTAGTAGATGAGATAAAGGGGTCACTATAGTTGAAGACTTCTAGAAGCTGTCTTTCTCAGGGGAAGTACCAGTAGCCTTTTTTTTGGGGGGGGGGGGGGGGAGGTTGTGTAATTTTCTATTTTTCGTTTATATCTCAAGTTGAGTCAGGGTCAAACTTTTGCAAGATGGCCATGAAAAGTGTCTATGCTTTGTCTTGAGGGAGAGTGTTGACTAATTAGGAATTTAATATGAGAATATTTTCTATGTATTAGGGGGCTGGTTAGGAAGGTAATTAGGGAGAGCTATAGTCATGGGATTGAGTATTTTACAAGAATATTCTAGGATTAATTATATTATAACTCCTAATCTTCTAATATAAATGTTAGGAACGGGCTATTAGCCAAGAATATTGAGTCAGGTTTATGTCCTTCTACTGTGTACTGTATGTAATACACTTGGCTTATGATAATAAGTCAGACCCTCTTAATAAAATCATCCATCATTCTCTCTATTCCCATCTTCCTTCTATGGTGAACGTCATTCTCCCCCTCTCCAGTCAGACAATAATTACAGGTGAAAGGGAAAGTGGAAGAAACATTTCAGCAAACAACCTTTTCGCATATTAGTTTCTCTTCCTTATCATTCCTCTCTTTTTTTGCCAACTTTAGGAGGACCTTTTCCTCATACTATCTTTTCTATATTACAATAACAGAACACTACCATAAAGTGTTGCCCTCCTTACTACTGCCAAAACAGAAAATCCTCTTAAACTAATCAATAATTATTGCTCCACTCTTTAAAGACTCATCCAAGATTCTAGAACACCCAAAAGCCTACTGTAAATGGGAGTACTGGACAGTGTGAATAAATGGGCAATTGTCTTTTTGGCTGGAACAATATACAATGGATTGTACATAGCAAGGAAAAACTTTATGAAGTCTGAAAATCAACGTATCATTAGAATTAATCTTGTTTAGAAGTGTCCAAATGAAACAATTGACCTTAGATGGAGTTCTGATTACTATATATCAAATATTCTATAAGGAATTTTTGTTTATATGAAGTGTGGATGATAATTTGGAAAAACTAAGGATGTTTACTCTTTAAAATTGTTTATGGAAGCAGGATGTACAAGCAAACATGCCAAAAGAATCAAGAATATAATCCCCCTATCTGAATTGGAGAGTGAAAGAATAAGCATGAATTTCTCTATTCCTACACCTCTTTAACAGGAGGAGTAAAAGAAGGGTGGCTTAACCACATATTTTTCAAAATGAAAAGGAGTAGGACTTTAATCTTGCAAGACTCCTAAACAATTGGGAAATGATTTGAAAGTAATTTTGTTACCATTTCTTGCTTCAAATCTGGAAAAGCCTCCTCCCAAACATTAGTGCCCAAGAATCTATCCAACCAAAAAGAGATTGTGTTGCCTCTAACCATTGCTTGGTGGACTGAGCATTGGATAAAGGTATATCTCTGATGGGATCAATTGATTTGGAAAAGTTTATAGCAAGCGAGGAAAGTCAGCCCAAGGGGTAACTAAAGAGGGCAAGGTTTATGGAAAAAATGAAAGGGGCGAAGAAAAAAACAGGCCCATAGAGGAATAGGAGGTGAGGTGGAAGAGGGGGGTATAATAGATATTTGTGTGGAATAACTAGCTTTGTCAAGTAGTGCTAAGGAAGAGAGAGAAGATGGAGGAAGTTATGAATGTGGGAGGGGGTCTATTGAGGGGGAATCTTCGTGTAGGAAAAAGCTTGCAAGAGAGACTAGCCTCTCGAAAACCAGTGTGCTTGTTTCTTTGTTTTTTCTATTTACTTTTAAGTTGAATTCCAACCTTTCATCTATAATTGCTGCTCTTCTCCATTGAAGCAGCTGTAATTACATTATAATCAATACTAAGAGTTGGAAAGTTTCTTCACTTAATACTAGAGTGGTGATGACTAAGGTATGGTTGGTACAAGAATAGAAAATTGAGTGGATGCATTAGAGAAATATGTTGAGGAGCTTCAAAGAAGCCAGCTTACATTGATGGAGTTGCAAGACCAGCTGGGAGACTTTCAAACAATCCTTAAAGCAGCAAGGCAAGGAAGGACAATAAGGGTTGAGCAACAGAACATGCCAACAGAAACCACACAGCTTAAAGGTGTAAAATGATCAAAACTATAATCGACGAGGAAATGGGGATGCATCGATGTCTTGAGCTTCCCATATTCTTAGGAGAAGATCCCGTTGGTTAGATTTGTAAGGTCGAGAGATATTTCTTAGTAAATGGGATTGCTGAGGCTGAAAAACTTGATGTAGTAGCAATTAGCTTGGAGGAAAAGGCATTAAACTAGGTTCAATGGCTTGAAGTGAAGGCCCTGGATGCAAACTTGGAGGGAGTTCAAGAGAGAGGTGTTGGATAGGTTCCACTGTAACTAATGGGGTGACAATTACGAGAGGCTTATGAGACTGAAGTTGGAAGGGCCAATGAAGGAATACAAGGAGAGGTTCAAATTACTCTCAACTCCTCTAGGAGATGTTCCTGATGAGGTGCTAATGGGAGCATTCAAGAATGATTTGGTGGAAGAAATAAGAGTTGAGGTAAGGTTAATGCAGCCAAAAACACCGAAATAGCTCATGGACTATGCTTTTCAGGTGGAAGGAAGGAATCTAGTTCCTAAAAGATTACAAGAAGAGAGGAAGGCTAAAGGGATGAACCCTGCTATGGGAGCATAGCAGGGTAGGATTAGGCCAACATTTTCAAAGTTCTCTAATGTAGTGGGCTTGACCAAGAGTTCAAGTAGTAGTATGTTGAGTAGGAACCCTGAAAGTAGAGGAGGGGAGGACACTAAATTAGCCAATAACAAAGTGACCATACCCATTACTACAACCACCAGTAGTAATGGAAGTAGCGGTACCAACAAGAGGTTAACAGAAATTGAGATCAATAAAAGACATGAATTAGGACTATGCTTCAAGTGTGAGGAGGAATTTAGTCCCCCAACCACAAATGCAAGAACAAACAATTGCAAATGATGATTTTGACTATGGAAGAAGAGGAGGCTAAGGGGAATGAGCCAAATAGGATAGAGGAAGAAGATTTTTTATTGTTTTTTTTTTTGGGGGGGGGCAATGACAAAGAAATGGCAATCGTGGAACTTTCAATAACTTCTCTTGTGAGAATGTCAGGCCATAGGACAATGAAGATGATAGAAAAAGCTTTTGGGGAAGATGTCTTAGTGTTGATTGATAGTGGGGCCACCCACAACTTCCTTTCCACTAAGATGATTGGAAGACTCAAGATCCCTATGCAATAGTCAAAGATCTAATATAACTCAAACCTTTTACCCATTTAGTTTGGATAATGTTGATCTGGTTTTGGGAATAGAATGGTTGGAATCCTTGGGAGAGTTAAGGGTGAATTAAGGGCAATCTTGTATGAAAATTAAAGTAGGGAAAGAATGGGTGTGTTTCAAAGGGGACCCCACTTTGACCTAAAGCAATGCTTCGTACAAGACTATTCTCAAGGCTATAAAAGCAAAAGGGGAAGGATACTTGTTTTGGAGCCATGAGTGCACAACAGGATGAAGGATAGCAGGAGAAGAATGAAAAGATCAAGCAATTACTTGAAGAATTTGATATAGTGTGCAAACTAGTGGTGGGTTTACCACCCCATCGATCAAAGGATCATTCCATATCGGTTAGGTCAGGTGAGCAACCCCTTGGTACCTAAGAAGCACAAATATGGGTATGTCTATCGGGTACAACATGATATGATATGTGAGATATGGCAATTTCTAAAATTTTAGGATACGAGTACGGCAATATATATGTATATATATATTCAATAATCTAACACATTAAAAACTAAATTAAACCATAAATAAGCTACAAAATTCATACGTAGGAGACAAAATTCAACAAAGTGCAAAGTGATGGATAATTAAATTTCTTTTTTCCTATGTACAGAGGTCTGCAGTTACCAATAATGTTAGCTTGGAAAAAAAAATTTTGAGACCAAGGATAGAGATCATGAGTTTTGCATTTGGTCTTAGAGCATTGGTAAATGCAGCACTAATCAAATTTATTGAGCAACCAGTAATGATTGGTTAAAATGCTTAACTCAAAATCAGTTTCTTCCTTCCTCCTCCAAAGAAAATGCAGTGTCCCAAGCTTTCCACGAAGTACAGACCAAAATGAGATCAGAATAGAGGTGAGAAAATTGGAGGCAAGATCGTAATAGAGGCTGCGAAGTGCAGACCACGATGTGCAGACCAAGCTTTCCACGAACAAGATCAGAATAGAGGCGAGATCGTTTTCATTGGACTGCAAGATTGTTTTTCCCCACCAGCCACCAGCCATCGGCATAGCACTTTAACCGAGATGCAAGGCTTTCTGTCTTATTCACAGAGGAACTAGAAAATGACGAAGGATGCAAAAGGAAGCAGGGCTTTCAAAGAAGTACGGGTGCAGCGGATGCAAGGCTTTCGGTTAAACACAACAGAAAATGACACCGTTTGGGATGCAGCCATTTCAGAGCCATTCCAATGCACTAAAACGTTTTGAAATGTATCAAAATTTTTAAAAAAAGTTTCGAATACTTCTGTACCCGTACAGTACGCGTATTTGTACCGGATACATATTTGGTACAAGTGCGGCTCATAAACAGTCGTACCCGTGCTTCCTAGCTTAGTACTACTAGGCCTTATCGATATGTCCATTCCCAAAAGGCTGAGATTGAGAAGCTAGTCTAGGAGATGCTTGAAGCTGGGATTATATAGCCAAGTATTAGTCATTACTCAAGCCCAATACAGCTGGTTTTTAAAAAAAAGATGGAAGTTAGAGGTTTTGTGTGGAGTATCGGACCTTAAACAAGATAACCATTCTAGATAAATATCCCATTCCAGCCATTAATGAGTTATTAGATGAATTGGGAGAGGCCACATTATTTTCCAAATTGGATCTGAAATCTGGTTATCACTTGATCAGAATTAAACTTCCTATTAGGTCTAGTTTGAGAAAGTTGGTATTGGTCTTCTTTGATCACTTCCATTTCTTCATTTTTTCTGTTTCTTTTCAAGTTTAATTCCAGCTTTTCATCTGTTGCTCTTCTCATTGAAGCAGCTATAATTATGTTATAATCAATACTAAGAGTTGGAGAGTTTCATCAATCTGAGGTCACAATCCCATATGAAATCATCAAAACCCCTCATTGTCATAATGATGTGACCTGCTCCTAACTTTTTATCAAGAAACCTCACTACATTGAAATCCCCACCAACACGTAGAATGGAGCACAAAAGAATGAGCACTATGATTATAGCTTCAAAAAATAAACCAAGAAAATTATAATTAATGGAGAGGGAAAATTACAAGCTTTCCTAACACAAATAGTTAACATTCCATGTTGAAATGTCAGGATCAATATTTTGATATTTTCTAGAACTTTTTCTTCTAGTAGGATATTGGACAAGGGCTTGGTTCAACCTTAGGACCTCACTGTAAAAAGATAGATTCAGAAATCAAACTTTAGCATAAAAAGATGTTGCTGCAAAAACTATAACGGTTCTATGGTGTTTGATTGAACCTTAGGACCTCATCTTGTAAGTTAATGGATTTGATGTTACATTACTTGAGGTAAATTTTTACCTTTAGTTCACATGCTTTATCTAATCCAAGGCAATTCGAAAGATTTATTCTGAGTTCCAACATTCCCTTGCTCTTTAATGTTAATTTACATGGATTAGTGAATAAACATGTCAAACTAGACTATGGAATATTCTCTCTTCAAATATGTATACTACCATTGGAGTTTTATGAAAAAAGGCAAAAAGCCCCTTATCAGATTTGAACCAATGACTTACGCCTTACCATGGTGTTACTCTACCACTGAGTTAAAAGGGCCCCGTTTGATTCAATTCCTGAATAAGGAACTAGCCACTATGAGGACACAAATTGTAGGAAGAATTACAATTCAGGAATTCCTAGCGAAAATATTTTTCAGCTTATAAACAATTTACTGGATAAGTGGATAACAATGTTTAGAGATTGACTAAAGGTATAACCATATACTGATATAACCTATGAAGGTAGGACACATCTATTTTTTGGTGTGTTGGGTTTAAACTGTCATGACCTACTAACGATGTGTGTATGACACTCATCCTTGCCTGTCAGAATGAAAAAAAAATTTCTTTGGCTCAAACACAGACTTGGACACTACACCTACACTGTAGAAGTAAAATAATTTTTTTTAGTTAAATAGCCAAAAATAAAGGGCAACCTTTGTGCTTGAAGTTAAAAAAATAGATGAAAGGAAAAGAAACTAAAACTCATCTGCTATCACATGGCAGCAAGAAGAAAACAGAAACCCAAGAGTTTGCTGCTAGGTTTTGGATTTAGAGGACAATCTAGTGCCTTTGCCATCAGGTGTGGTGTGCAATGTGTTGCATTTTTTTTTATTTCTTAGTTGGCATTTCTTTTATAAGGCATGAAATTTGAGGATTTTTATGAGATTATATTAATCACCTCTCTGATCTGCCATATCTAAAGGCTGGATGCTAATATTAGTTTGACTGCATTTCTCTATTTTCAGATATCTTCTAATGAAATATAAACCCAATAGATTTTGTCATGGACTATACTTAGGTGAAGTTCCTTATATTTTTGCTATCAAATTCTCTAATAAAAATATAACGAATATATGATATTTTAATAATAACGTAACAAGTGTATAGTTTACTTGTCATGGTATTATTAGAAAATCATATACTTATTATATTTTGATTGAAAAACTATATAGCAAAAATATAAACAACTGTATATAAGTTTTTTCTTTTTCTTATTTATCCTTGATCAATATGTTGCCATTAGGTGATAGGGAATGTGATAAAAATATAATAGTTACATATAATTATCATAGATGCAGAAATTAGAAATTTTTTGCCTCTTTCTTCTCTCTAATTATATTTCTTCTTTTATCCAAAAAAATTAATTGAGGATCTATAACTATTATGGGTTTTTGGTCTCTTTCTTCTCTCTACTTGCAGATATTTCCTTTTATTACTGTGAGTTTTTCTATTATAAAACTTAGTTTAATCAGGGTTTTTATGTTACTTAGTTGAGTGTATCTTCTGTAATCAGGATTACTTGGGATTTGGTTTGTTATTTCTTGTTCTAGGGTATATAAAAATTATAAGATTTATGCAGATAAGGAGATTTTATGTTTAGAGGTTCCTCTGGGAATAACTAATTAATGAATTTAGTATACTAGTTGTAATCTTCCATCTTCATGTCTTCTCTTCTAGGTATTCTGGTCTACCAAAGCTCCTTCTTGTTTCAGATCAACAAAACTCACATTTTTGGGGATTACATGTCAATTTTGTTATTGACACATAATTGCACTAAATTTATTATGAGTGTTTTAGGGGAGTCTTTATTTCTTATATGTTGAGAGATTGGATAGCTTTGCTGCATTTCTCAGCACCCTTGGTTTTCACTTTTCTCTTGTTTTGGACAATATAGTGGTAAATCTTCTCTGTTCTCTCCAATAATATTTCTCCTTTTATAAAAAAGTCCTTCTTACACAACAAACTAAAGTAACACTGTATTTTAGACATCTCAAAGTTATGTGCAAGATTTTTATTATTTATTTATTGCATGCCAGAATGCTTTAGAGAGTTATGCAGGAATAGCTACGAATGAAACCTTCAAAAGGGGTGCCAGGAATGGTCAAGAAAAAGGTGATTCTATTGATTCAACTACTTGGTTTTGAACTCTTAATGCTCACATAATGCCTTCTTGAATCTCATTTCCTTTTTTTTTTTTTTTCTGGTTTCTACTTCTAAATAATTTTCAGGTTTCAAGGTGCCACCTAATGGTGCTCTGCAATTAGTTCCTGCATCAAATGTACTAATACATTTACAGTCATTTGCCAAAAACTTCTTCACATGCTATTTTATTCATTATATTCATCTGGCTGCTTGAGTTAATATAAATTCTGCAGCAGAAATCTAGAGTTGGTCGCCTAGACACAGTCACCCACCATACAAGAAGCTCTACTGATGAAAGTGGGAAGTCTTGTGAGCTCACATTTGGGAGTTACTGCCTATGGCGCCAAGAACATAGAGAAGATATGAAAGATGTTATGATTAAAAAATTGAAAGACCAATTATTTGTGGCTAGAGCTTACTATCCTAGCATTGCGAAACTTCCAACACAAGATAAATTGTCTCATGAACTGAGACAGAATATACAAGAGCTGGAGCGTGTCCTTAGTGAATCTACTACGGATGCTGATCTTCCACCACAGTAAGTTCTGACAACCATACATGAGTTTACCGTTTTCCATTAGGTAAACTAGCAAGGTAGCATCCTGCCTGATCAGCTTTTTGGAATCTGGTAGTTTCACATATCAATATGACTCAGTGGATCTCTCACATTTAATCAAGTAATCTAATGAAAGTTATAGATTAACTTATATTTTTAATTTTTGCTGGTTGACAAGGCTTTAGGCAATTTTCTTGAATCCAACCTTCTTTCACATTTTAAGAGCCCACTAAGTAGTTCATATAATTTTTTTCTTAACATGAACTGTATAATTTATTAGACTTGTCAAGGCCATTTGATCTCCAAAGTTTAAGTTATTAGGAGGTCTATGATTAGTTTTGATATATGATAGGGACTAGGTAGTATAGGGTGCCTGAGTCCCACATTTGAATAGTATAGAATGTTTGGTGTAGTACTTAAAGAGAGTGGTCCTTCCCTCTTGACAGTGCGCTTTTTAACGGTGGGCCTCTCACAACTTCTTGGATCTTATCATTTGATATTAGATATGTTTGGCTAACAACATGAAAAAGGCTACCTATAGAGGGTTCTATCTGACGAGAAGGTTGAGGGAAATATCACAAAGTACAGTTGTCAAGTCGTCAACTCTTCAAGGCCAATGCTATGATAGGGATTGGGTAGTATGCGATGCGTAAATCCTACATCAAGTAGTAAGAGATACTTGGTGTAGTACTTAAAGAGAGTGATTCTTTCCCCTTGGCAACGCACATTTAGGGTGGGTTTCCCCTGTTTCCTTAGGTCCTATCAATATATAACTCTAGCACACCCTCTCACACAAAAGCCCTTTGGGCTTGAAGCTTGAACAAAGCACAAATCCACCATACCTTGTGCTGAATATTAATATAATTGGAGAATGGGGGCAGAAGGAGTAGGACTCTAATCACTCATTCATAAAGGCTTTAATACCATTTCAAAGACAATTTTATCCCAAAAGCTTAAATTGTTAAGAAAAAAACCCAAGATAGGTTTTATCAATATCTCTCATGCACACCCTTATGCAAAAGCCCTTTGGGCTGGAAGCGTGGACAAAGTAAAAGCTTATCATATTTTGTGCCGAAATTTAATATAATTACAAAGAATAAGGGCAACAAAGAGTGAGCTCCTTACAACTTGGTCAAAGTGGTTCTAATACCATGTCAAAGACCATATCTCCCCAAAGTTTAAGCTGTTTGGAGAAGGCCTAAAAATAGTTTGTGATGAATATTTGATACATATCTCTAACAAGACTTAAAGTAATTGACCAAAGTCCTATTGTGTGGTGATTTTGCTATTCTTAGCTTGCCTCAAAGATCTTAAAGCAACTAAAGTGACTAGAAGTCATTTCTATAAATTCCATTATATGCTTGTCTAATCACTTATGTTGTGCTAAGTTACACTACTTTTGATCATTATTTATGGTTCCTTGGAAAAATGTTGGGCTAATCAGCTACTTTACTAAAACATAGCCTTGTATCTTTCTTTTTTTTTAACCCCCAAACTTTTTTCCATCTTTGGGTTAATTATGTCATTTCTTGTTTTTACCTCAAACCTGAAACTATTTTTGTCACCATTGCCTTTCAGAAACCTGAAACTATTGGTGTCACCATTGCCTTGCAGGATTGACTATGGCTGTTTTTCTTTTTCTTTTTTTTTTCTCCCTTTCCTTTATTTTATTTGTTTTTTTCTTGTCTGAGATGCTATAATATTACAAGAAATTTGACATGGCAGTCTCAAATATGTTACCAGGATTGAGAAGAAGTTACAGAAGATAGAAGTTGCAATAGCCAGAGCTAAGTCATTCCCTGTAGATTGCAATAACGTTGACAAGAAATTGAGACAAATATTTGATTTGACTGAGGATGAAGCTGACTTCCACATGAAACAGAGTGCATTCCTTTATAAACTTACTGTTCAGACCATGCCAAAGAGTCTCCACTGCCTGTCTCTGAAACTAACTGTAGAATATTTCAAAACTCCCCATGATGAGGAGGCTGAAGCAGAAAAGTTTGTGGATTCTTCGTTGCGCCACTATGTTATTTTTTCTAAGAATGTGCTTGCAGCTTCGGTAGTAATCAACTCCACTGTAACACATGCAAAAGTATGTTATGACTATTCTCATGCGCCAGTGAGTTGTAGAGGTTAAATTTATGCAGTTATAATAATTTCATTTTATTGTTGCTATGCAATATTTCAGGAAAGTTGGAATCAGGTTTTTCATGTGTTGACAGATGGACAAAATTATTATGCAATGAAGCTGTGGTTCTTGAGGAACAAATATAAGGAAGCTGCTATACAAGTTCTAAATGTTGAGAATCTTGACCTAGACAACCCCAGAAAGGAAACTTCAGTGCATCTGTCCTTGCCTGAGGAGTTCCGTGTTTCAATTCAGGGCATTGATAATTCATCTGCGAGTCAGACTAGAACAGAATACATTTCCATTTTTTCTCATTCACACTATTTACTTCCTGATATATTTAGCAATTTGAAGAAAATAGTGGTTCTGGATGATGATGTCATTGTCCAGAAAGACTTGTCAGTCCTCTGGACCCTAAGCATGGGGGGAAAAGTTAATGGTGCAGTGCAATTTTGCTCAGTAAGGCTGGGTCAGCTGAAAAGTTACCTGGGCGAGAAAGGTTTCAATCAAAATTCTTGTGCCTGGATGTCTGGTTTGAACGTAATTGACCTGGTCAGATGGAGAGAGCTTGGTCTTACTCAAACCTACAAAAGGTTGATGAAAGAGGTGAGTGCTCTGTGGTTAAGTTCATCAGAAATGCAATGAAATATTTTCTTAAAACATTATTGCTCCTCACGCTCCCTGTGGGTTTATTTCTTTCTGTTTTTCCTTTTATTTGATGGAATTGTTTCAAGGTGGCAGATCAAGTTGGTTGCATTCAGATGGTCATACTATACTTGTTCACCAATAATATTGCCAAAAGTATTTTGTTAATTACTAATTGGTACATGGTTTCTCGTATTTACTGACCTATTCCATTTTTCTTGTCAGCCATTATTTTTAATCATCAGGCCCAGTGATATCTGTGGAATATTCCGAGCCATTTCCATTTTCTGACTCTTTACATATTTATAATGTAGTTAAGCATGCGAGAAAGATCCATAGAAGCTATTGGATGGCGTGCAAGCTTGCTCACATTTGAGGCTAAAATATATCCACTCGATGATTCATGGATTCTGTCAGGACTGGGTCATGACTATATGTTTGATACCCAAGCCATCAAGAGTGCTGCTGTGCTGCACTATAATGGGAATATGAAACCTTGGCTTGATATGGGAATTCCAAAGTATAGGAGTTATTGGAAGAAGTTTCTTAACAATGAAGATCAGTTCTTGAGTGAGTGCAATGTATATTCTTAATAATATGTTACCTGTATGAGCTCGAAAGTTCTGGAAATTGTAGGGACGAGCTCTCAACAAGCAACAAGGGAATGCCTGTGTTCTGGGTGCTCGGAATTTTACGAGCAAACTTTCAAAGGGGTGTTGTGGAAGAAGTTAGTGTATATGAGCTTAACAACTGATCCTAAATTTTATCAGTCAATAAGGAACCTGGAAACTTTATTGCATTTCTGGCAAAGCACTAAGAAGTCTGAGTACCCTCGAAGTTTTAAGATAGCTAAACGGCGTTAGAGTCTTATCCAATCCACTATGCTGGCGGACAGTATGAAGCAAGGCAGTAGTCTGTGAAAATAAGTCGGAATATAAAGAAGGGCAATTGATTGTTTGTTCCAAGGAATTTTATTGTTTTACAAGATGTAAATGTTTCCTATCTGAGAAAAGAGATGTAAATTTTTCCAATCTGAGAAGAGTAGAATTATGCCTCCTAGAGTAATCTATTTCTTCTTGCAGTCGTAATTTTCATCAAACCTGTTCTTATTTGATAATAGAATGTTTCGTGTAGGACAAGTTTAATAGAAACTCAGGTTTTCTGCAGTTGACTTTGTTTCTTGTGCTAGCAAATTGCTTTTTAATCAACAGCGGAAGTAGCAGTGGAGGCTTTTTGTCTCTTGCTTCTAGTCCTAGACATTGCTGCTGAGTAGCATATCGGTTTAACACTTGAACCAAGTCCTTGAAATGTGCCCGCCGATAACCAAAAAAAAAAGCCCAAGTCCCTGCTTAAGGTATATCTTGACTCGAGTGAGACATAAGTCATGTAAAGAGTTTGATATCCACAGTTAAGAGCAAGTCACGTCAGTATATTTTAGTTAGAAGTTAAAACCCTCCACTTTTGTTTTGTCATACCTAATCCTGGTGAGATTGGGTTCCAGAGGGACCACCACCCGGTTCCATTAGCATATTTAGTATGTGATTAATTCTGCAATTAATAGGTTATTATTTTATAATTAGTAGGTCTTAATGAGTTTTTGATTACTTGTCTTATACCCTCACCTACAAAAATACAAGGTCTATGTACTCAACTACATTTGATTTAAAGGTTTTCTCTCTTCTTTTTTTTCATATTTTATATGGTATCAATGCTTACAAAAGCAAAACTCTGGTTTCCTTTCCTGTCAATCTTTCTCCAATGACTTGCTTAATTTCGATCATTACGTCTTATTTGTATTTGACACATGACCATCACCAATAGCCTCAAATGTCGTTGACTAGTCGTTGTCCATTGTCAGAGTGCTAGTCATCGCCACACACCAGATTGCAAAATTGCTCTTTGCCCATACGTTGGCCCATAAGACCATCCCTTTGGCTACTATTCACCCAAAAGTAATTGCCGACCACCTTACTCTCGAGCCCAGCCCTTCACCTTCCTTGGTTAAGCATTATTTGTGGTGTTTCTCCTTTGTCCTTTACTTTTTTATCTCCTTCAAGGGTTGCCTTCAATCTAAATCACTGTGTCTAACCCTACTCAAGCCTCTTCAGTCTAAAAGTCCGGTATTTTCACCACTACCTATTTTGGAAATCACATTACTGCCCTAGAAAAATTGCATGGTTCTAATTATATTGCCTAAGCTGTATTCGTTAAGCTTTGGTTTCTAGGCTAAGGTTATGAATATCATCTAGTGAAATAGGTAGATGATATTTCTACCTCAGCTAAGCCTATCTGAAAGAAAATAAACTGCCAACTAGGTGGTATGTTATGGCATTCTACTGAGCATAAATTGTGGCACATTTCCCATGACTATTAGATATGTTATGAATTTTTAGCAAAAGGCTAAATCTATATATACTAATGATATTCAATGTATTCATGTTCTTGTTACTAAAATGATAAGTTCAAAGTAGATAAATACAAACATGAATACTCATATTGGCAAGGTCTATTGTGTGAAATATGAGTTCAATGAGTTGTTACTAATATTCTCTTGTGTCCAAGAATAGGAATGACAACAAGACAAATTGTTTATGGTTCTAACCCTTGCATGCTTAAGGCCGTACCTAACTCCTGTCCGTGATCAAATTCTCTCCACCCCTAATATTCCATCTCTTGATAATGTGCTTGCTTGATTGCAAACGTTGACCATTTTGCAAGATGAGGTCGTGACCCACGAGACTTCTATTTCTACATCTCAACACACTAGTCACAATTGGAATCATGGACAAGGTGGAAAAATAGTGGGAGATGCAATTGCGAACAAGACCTCAGTGTATGTATTGCAATAAATCCAACCATGCTCATGATTGATATTATTCTCTACATGGTCACCCACCAAAGACAATAAAATGCTGCCTTAATGGAGAATGTTGATGTCCCCTTGACTGATGGGTCCTCCATCAATCACTTTATCTGGTGCTAAATACAATGCTTTCCTTCAATATGAGCCACTAAACATTCTACCACTTCAACTATATTTATCACATAGACTAGTACTTCTGTAGTCTATCTCTCTCAACCTTTATATCTTAAACCTTTGATTCTTGACTCTAATGCTTCTAAACATAACTCTAGCAACCTAAATCTCTTCTCACACCTTGGTACTTCTCCTTTCTCATGTCAAGCACAATCCTTCCTTTCTTACCCTTAAAATATATTCTTGGCTATCCTTTTAATTTCACTTCAATAAGTAAACTTAGTCAAAAAATTAATTGATCTCACCTTTATTGATAAATATCTATGGTTATACAGGATTAAAATACAAGTCAAATGATTGGCATTAGGCATGAATCTCATAGGCTCTATCACATCTATGTCCTACATCTCCAATTATTTCCACCTCTTCTAACTCTTTAGAGCTATTGTATTTTCGTTTAGGTCATTTTAATCTCTCTAAACTTTAGAAAATGGTGCCTAGTCTCTCATCTTTGTCAATTTTAAATTGTAAGTCATGTCAATTCGATGAACATTTTCATATTTTTTTTTTCTTAAAGAAACAATTCTAGAGTTGTTCCTCTTTTTTTCCCTTGTTCACTTTGATCTTTAGAGACTAAGGTGCACATGCTCAACTTTGGGTTTTCAATATCTTGTCACTTCTATTGATGATTACTCTCATTGTATTTAATTATTTTTAATGAAAAATAGTTCTAAATTATTCTCTATTTTTCAACAATTTTGCAATAAAATTTATGCTCAATATGGCATTTCCATAAAAGTTTTACACAATGACAATACCCATGAATATTTCTCTACTTCTTATCAAAATTTCATGTTTGCACAGGGCATACTTCTTTAGTCCTCATTTGCTCATGCACCTTTACAAAAAAGATAGCAGAACATAAAAATCAACATCTCATTGATATAACTCACACTTTATGGCTTCACCATAATATTTCCCTCTATTTTTGGGTGTTGTCCTCATTGCATGCTACTTAATCAATTGAATGCCATTATAAGTGCTACAGAATCAAGTCTCTAATTCTATTTTGTTTTGTAATGAACCACCATATCATCTTCCTCCACGTGTCTTTGGTTGTGCCTACTTTGTCTACAATTTGACTCTAGGGCAAGATAAGATATATGCTAAATCCTTTAAATGTATTTTCTTGGGTTACTCCCATCTCTACAAAGGGTATCAATGTCATTCCCTATATACTAACCACTACTTCATTATCACAGATGTTACCATCTTTGAGCCAACATTGTTTTGGTCTTTGGCCATTTTTCATGATTGTCATAATGTCATTAAAGTTTTCCCATTTTATGTTTTAATCCTAGTTCTACTCCCTTGGTCAAGCCCTTAGTTGATTCTGCCATCTCACCCAGACCAGCTCCAATTATCACTTTTGTAGATTCTATAGAAGTATCTATTGATTAATACATGGTTGTAGCACTTGAACCTTCTCCATATATGTCTCTTAATAATAATTTTCTAATTGCTATTTGTAAAAGTATTTGTTCCTCTTGTAATCCCTATTCTATTTATAATTTTATGAGTTACCATCATTTTTCATTACTTTATTATACTTTTGCCTCTTCTTTGTCCTCTATTTCCACTCCATATCCTACTTAGATAGCTTTCTCTCATCTTAGGTAGAGACAAGTTATGATTGATGAAATAGAGGCTTTGTAGTCGAATGGCACTTGGAAACTTATACATTTGCCCCCTGATAAGTTTGTTGTTGGATGTTGTGGCTTTACATTGTTAAAGCTAGCCCAAATGGTACTATTGATTGACTTAAGGCACGACTTGTAGCTAAAGGCAACACTGAAATATTTGGCTTGGATTGTGATGATATTTTCTCACCAGTGGCTAAGACTGCCTCTATTCATGTGATGTTGATTTCTATTTTACCCTAGCCCATCTATCAACTTGACATTAAGAATACCTTTCTTCATGACAATCTTGAGGAAAAAGTCTCCAAGGAACAACCACTAGGCTTTGTTGCTCAAGAGGAGTTTGAATTATTGCATAAATTGCATTGCTCTATTTATGGATTAAAATAATCACTATGAGCCTAGTTTAGGTGATTTAGCAGTGTTGTTCAACAATTTAAGCTTATTTGCAATGAGGTAAATCACTCTTTATTCTCTATGTATCAAGCTTTTAATCTTTATATTTATTTGGTTGTATATATATATATATATATTGATATTATCGTCACCAGAAATGATCAAGATGAAATTTCTCAACTTAAATAACATCTATTTGATCACTTTAAAACCAAGAATTTTGGCAAGTTAATGTACTTTTTGGGCATTGAGGTAGCCCAATCCAACACTAGGTTAGTAATATTTCAAAAAAAGTATGCACTAGATATTCTTAAAAAAAATAGATATGTCAAATTGTAAGCCAATTGACACACCAATGGATTCTAATGTTAGACTTCTACCAGAGCAATGGTGGCCTTTGAGGAATCCTGATAAATATTGGAGACTTGTTGGCAATTTGAATTATCTTACAATCATTCGACTAGATATCGACTTTATTGTAAGTGTAGTAAGCTAGTTCTCATAGTTACCATTCACTAATTATTGGGATATAGTACTAACTAATTTCATTTCATTCAAGGGTTGTCTCTCTTCCTTTCTCCATTTTTTATAATGTTTAAAGCTTCTGCAGATTCTGCTTCTAAATGCTATAGTGAACAGCTTCTATGAGCTTCAGATGGAGCCAGCTTACACAGATTTTTTACGGGAAAGTTCTTTGAAGAAAAACTTGTAATATACGCCCATTTTCGCTCTGCAATAACGAATCTAAAGAAAAAGCAAACGGGGGAAATCAAGCTTCAACATAGACCATGAGTGCTTGAGAAATCAGAAGCCATTGGTTTTATCTTTAATAGCAAGTAGGGGAGCATCTGAGGAATCATATATTTGCTCATGGTTTCCAAAATTCCGTCTTTTCATCATTTTGCAAAACCAACACTTGCTGAAATATTGGTCTGGTCCGCAATAGTCTCAATGGCTTGCAGAGAATAGAGCACAACACAATCTCAAGTGGGGATTTTAACCGAAAAGATGACGTGGCTTGCTCTTAACCGCAGATATCAAACTCTTTGCATTGAACAGTTAAGATTGAAGGAAAATTTCACTCTAAATTTTCTTAGAGGATCATGATCGAATGCGGTGAGCGAGAGCTAAAGGCGCTATGAGGAATACGTATGTTCAGACCCAAAAAAAAAGCCATGGGTATATTTAATGCAATGCACTTAAGTAATTGGTGTTAGACACATACTAAGATAGAGAAATATTTTTACATAAAATAAGTTGCTAATAATATACAGAGTTGTATTGCCAAGTAAAAGGAGAGTGATGGCATTACATGTAATCTCGTCAAGAGAGGTCCCAAATGTTCTGAATTTGGGACGCACAGAAATCGCAATGCTTCCTTTCCTCTTCTTTTTTGTGCCTAGTAACGAGGGGTTACTATATTCACTTTCAACACGGCCAGAAAAAAATGCCAAATGTTTCTCACTTGTGCAGGAGTGGAAAAACTAATTCGGATATGGGTACATAAAAATAAAGAATGCTTCTGTACAATAATGTAACAACAAAGTAGTGAGTGAATAAAAATTAATTAAAGTGTTTTAGCAGCTGAGGTCCACATTCTCTCCCATATTACTATTGATTGTGTCAACTGATAGTAAAGTATATGATTTCTAATAATTTTTCAAAGAAATATATGATTTCACCTCATATGTATATATGTATCTGATCAAAATTATACATCAACTAATGTTACATTTTACACCGATATACTCAACACGGTACCCACTCTTGTGGTTTCAACATAGGTGAAGAAAATGCACAGGTGCTACTTCGTTATTCGAATCTGGGTACCAAGGAGGCAACAATTAGTTTCCGATATTGGTTCATACCCAACCTATCTACTTCCCCGACACCGCATACCCAAACGAGTATTGCTCCATTATATGTGTATGTAAAAAATACACACTGATCAACGCAAAAATTAAGCAAAACCAAGATCTCAATAATTTTTGTTATGCCATTAGATACTAAACATCTGGTTATTGCTTTCAGGAATTTATGCTCAAAAATGAAAGCGCGTAGCGGCTCAGACCTCTCGAAAGAGAATCTCGTTATTGTACCTCTTATTTTAGTTTCCTATTTACCCAAAAAGAGAGAGAGAGAGAGAGCGTAGTAAAATTTACAGATGATATGTTCAAATTTGCTATGAAGTTTGACTGTTTAACTAGCAAAGAGAAGTTCATTGGCCAAAAAAATAAAAATAAAAACTAGCAAAGAAAAGTTCGATTGTGGAAGCAGGATGCAATTATAAATTGCAAATCAAAATGAGGATAATACTGGGAGCCGTAGGGGAGAAGAGATCAGTTATGATGGACGAGGGCAGTGGTATTGTGGAAGGGAGGTCTCCAAGCAGAAGCAGTGAGCAAGCAAAGGTCCTTCCAACCCAGTTTGAGGGTGCCATTGTCCTCCACCAAGGTATAGCCATCAGAAGGGAACATGCCAAGGAGTAGGCTGGCCTGCGTGGCAGCATTACCAGCGAGAGAGATGCCTCTGAATCCACACTGCTGAAGCTTTTCCCTCCAGTTATGGAATTTTAGCTCTCCGGTCCTTGATGGACCCCCAACCGCCAGCACGTTACGAATCTCCCTGGACAGAAGCTGCTGCTCCACCACATGTCTCTCCTCACTTTCCTCCCCATAGCTTGATCCAAGCGAATCGAATAGTGCTGAGTAGTAGTGTATGGCTTCCACAAACCTTCCCAAGAAAGACCCGGCGTGGCTCAGGTCCTGCTCCACCACCGTCACCACTTTAGGTGCCAGGCTGCAAATAAATAATAGGTCCAATCGATCAATCCAGGAGCCCGTGCAATTCAGACACAGAAATTATTCTATTGACTTGAGAAATAGTCGTGTAGGGCAGAGAAATTCACAGGTCAAAATTACCAGCTTTCCAAGTCCCAAGAAACAAATAAAGATGGAAATCTTCAACTTTGTGAGTTATTTCAATAGAAGTGAATATGTACAAGCGAGAAATGAAATGATAATACTATCACTAATACTAGTACTAAAGGGAATGCACCCACCTCTGCAAAAGCCACAGCGTCTTTGTATCGGAGCCAGTGACATCGTAAAGGGAATGTTGCAGCCAGTGGACGGCAACAGCTTCCGTCTTGCTTACACTCAGCCTCTCCGGGTCCAGATTCCCCACTTTGTCAGCCACCGGATAGAACTCAAAGGGAAGTCCCAGTTTATTGGCAAAATCAGACAAACGCTTCCCCGTAGCCTCCAGAGCCTCCATGGAGGTGCCAAGCCCCGTTAGTCTCACATATGGCGGTCCACCCGCTCTCGAAGCCAGAATGTGAAACAGCCCAGGCCACTGCAACCCCTGCATTATATCTAGATCTATGATGTGCACCCTCTCCTCCCTCTCGAACGCTTCCTGTATAGCTTGGTTCGCGGTGAAGTGCGAAAACTTCACGAAAGGACTAATCCCATTGAATACCTGGAATGCCGATACCATCTTCTGGCTATGAGGCATCGTTGGCAGAGTAGCGTATATTCCCAAGCACGAGCTAACCAGCCTAGCCGATATGGCTTCCGAGAAATAAGCTGCTACCCGCTGCGCCGACGTACCGAATGGCGTGGACAGTTGTGAAATCTCTAGCAACATCTTGTTAGCTTCATCAAAGTTATCAGCTGCCACAGCCTCCGCACACTGAAGCAACAAAGTGAGGAGGTGCAACCCCTCTTCATCTCTCTTCTGTTGCCGCATCTCCTCTTTCTTCTTTTTTGTTAGGATGATCTCTGCAGCCGCAGTCGTCGTTGTTGCTGCTCGATTATCACGAGGGGAAGACACTCCCTCTTGTTGCTGATTCTGATTCTCGCGTTGCTGCTGCTTCTCATGAAATTGCTGCTCCTCCGGTGGTGAATAACCTTGATGATTTGACGATGATAGCGGAGATGGTGGTAAAGTAACCACTGGAGGGTTGCCCCCCTCGTGGTTTAGGGCAGTGACCGGAGGCGCTCCCCAATTCGAGTACATCTGGTTCATAACGGAGGGAGAAACTGCAACAGTTGAAGAATTTGGAATATGCAAGTTGGGAACTATGGCAGCGAAAGAGGGCCCCACTTGCTGACCGAAGGGCCTCTGGTTCAAACCCACGGCCACAGGCACAGTAGACGGCGGCGCTTCCGTCCTTTTCTTGTCTGCATAATTTGGAATAGATTCAGAAGTAGCGGAGGTGAGGTGGCGGAGCCTGTATTCAAGAACAACAGCGAGGTTGGGGTTGCAAGGATAAATGATCTCCCTGACGTTGTTGATGAGCTGGGGTATCGAGACGGCGGTGGAGCTATGGATGAGATCCTTCAAGATGCTGTCGATCCAAGCCATGGCTGAGGTATCTTCCATAGAAGGAGAAGGTCGGCCGATGTCGGCGCTTGTCGCAGAAGCAACAACGTCTATAGTAGTACTACTGGTATTATTAACTTGATTTCTTTCGGATGGAAACAGAGGCAAACCCGAGAATCCACACACTGCAGGAGCTGGCGCAGGGTCCTGGGTCTGGGTTTGGGGTTGAAGGCCTTGAAAATGAGGATGAAGCGAGAGGGTTTCTCCACAATGACGGTGACTGTAGTTCGGTGACGTCATGGTGGTGGGATTGGTGGAAGAAGGTAGGAACGTGGTAGTGGAGTAGTTGGGGACCGTCACTGTGGGGTTTGAAATAGGAACATTATCTCGTGAACAAGAGTTATAATGATAGTTATAATTACTATTACTTGCAGCCGCTGCAGCTGTTGTGGCTGCTTTTTCTGCAGCGGGTAAAGAGGAGTTCAGCGTCGAGAGGGCTACACTTCGACGGGGAAACCTGGGATAATCACTGGCGGAGTTGGGGGGCGTGGTGTGAACTTCCATTTCGGAGGCCATCCTCTTCCTCACCATTTTTCTTTCAGATGGGAGGCCGATATTGCTAGAGTTGGAGGCACTTACACTTCCACCACGGGCATTCACATTGCTTGGGTGGCTGACATTGCCGTCCACATCAGCTCCATCACTGCTACTACTGAGCAAAGCGCAAGCAGCCATTTGGGAGGGAATGAAAAGGAATCTTAGTTCTGTGGTTCTTCATGGAGGAGAAGGATGTGTGCTGTGTGGAACAATTAAACAGATGCATGTGTTATTTTGAAATGGTTGGGCGTGGGGGGCATCCAAACAGAAAACGGTGTGAAGATTGGGACAGCGGCTACAGGATTCGGATTCCTATCTCCCTTGCTCAAATCTCTAACTCACACGCTCTTCTATGATGCCTTTTTCCTTTAATAATGTAAGTACGCCGAAGTTATGCCTTTTGGATGCTTCTGATCTCTCCCATCCAGGGGGCGCAAAACAAGGAGGAAAAAAAAAAAAAGAAGACGGAGTGCTAGGGTAGGCGACACTGGTGATGGCGGTTAGCTGTTCGTCCTCGTATATTTGATCTTATTTATTTAAATCTTACTAATTAAGCATATCAAATCAATTGTGAAATGAAATGTTCATAATATTTTATTATTTTACAAAATAAAGCACTGTTGGGCAACCAATTGTGATGCAATCGATTAAACGAGAGAGAAAACCGAGGCAACAATAATAGGAGGGCACTCAGAGCAGTTGTGTTATCAAAGCTGCAAATTTCAATACTTTGGATACGAGTTGATTTGGGGATGAGGGAGCTTTACGATCTATGGATTGGTCGTCTCAGTCCAACGAATTAGGAAGGCTGGGAACAGCAAGCGCTTAGCGGTCCCGTTTTGTATATATGAATCAAACCGGTTTTTACATGAATGTTCTAAAATTTAATGGTGTGTTTCGTTCTCCGTTTGAAAGATTCAAAATCACGTTTGCAAGAAAGTAATAATTTGTTGCTTCTATACAAACATGGTTTTAAAACGGGATTCCAAACACATTGTAAATTATCTGTTTGAAAAATTTATTCATTTAGGTATAAGTCACCAGGGACATTATCAACATTCCTGAGGGTTATTTGCTTATTCAGAATGAAAACAAAAAATAAAAAAAAATAATTTTATGGATAAAAAATAATTTTTATATTTGTCATTTAAAAATAAAAAAAATAAATATTATTTAATAATTATGACTAAAATATAATAGACATTATATCAAACTTTAGAAAGAAATTATTTTTCCTCTCAAATAAGCTGTTAAATGCTTATCTTAATTTTTTATTAATATGCTTAATTATAATTATTTAAAATATTTGTATTAAAGTTGTTTTTTATTTGAATCAAATATTCAGCTAATATACAATTCTTTTATCTATCACACTTTATTGTTTGTTTCAAATATTTAAGAGTCCAAATTCTTTATATTGACAAATAAAATGCATATAATATATTTAAAGAAAGATAGAGGAAAAAAAAAAAGAATGAGTGTAAAGAGAAAAAATAAATCTCATATATATTCTCAACTTTTTATGCCATTCTCTCTCCAAATGCATGAATATATAAACATAGAAGATCCAATTTAATTTCTTAATAATGTGTTTGGTTTTGAGAAAATATTTTTTTATTTTCTATTTTTATTTTTTAAAAATTTATTTTCAATTGTAGAGTTTCATTATTTAGAAAATAGGTTTGTTTTTGGAACATACAAATGTGTTGTTTTTTTTAAATAAAAAAAGATCATCTTTGTTTTGAAATAATATTTTTATAAATAAATGTACTTAAATGTTATTTGAATTTGACTATCACTTTGAACACTTGTGAGATTATTTTGAATTTTTTTATTAATTATTTTAATAGCTCTTATAAAATTACAAAAATGTCACATGTTATTATTTTTTTTGGTCTTACACATGTCATTACGTGAAAATGCCAAAAACATCTTTTAGACTATTTTTTTTAATACTCCTTTAAAATGTTTTTAAAAAACTGTACCAAGCACATTTTCTAAAATCTCTCTATTTTCAATGAAAATTAAAATAGAAAACAAGAAAACCAAATAACTCTTATAAGTTTATTTTTACGAATAAAATAAATCCACGCTTTTTTTAAACTCTTCTAGAATTTATCTATTTTCATACAATTACAACTATTTTATCATAACCTTTACTCTTCTAGAATTTATCTATTTTCATACAACTACAACTACTTTATCATAACCTTTTATAAAATTTGAATGTTATTACTTTTCATATCACTATAACCAAATATAAAATGGGAAAGTACATTTTTTTCTCTTAGAATAATATGTTATGTTTAATGTCTGAATAATCATGTGATAAAAATCAACTTTCAGGTCTTCCAAATTTGACTTGTATTATTTGTTTTGAAAAAAAATAATAATTTGTGCTATTTGTCTTTAAAAAAAAGTATTTTTCAAAGTGTCTTTTTCAAAAAGTTGTCAATAATTTTTCTCAAAACTGAGAGTAGAGGCTGATTTTTGAAAGCTTGAAAATTAACTTTTTATTAATTACATTGCTATTAAACATTAAATTTAACAAATAAATAATTGTTTCATTTTTATGATAATTTAAAAAAAAACAAAGTACTAATTTTTGAAGTAGAGGTATTAATATAGTAATTAAATCGTATTTGAGAAGGTAAAATATATCATTTCCTTAATATAAACCATTCCCAAGAATTTGTTCTTTTACTGCGTTTGAACATTTCAACCCCCTCACTATGTTTTTATATAAAACTCTATTAAACATAGACATTGTCACTAATTAGCTCTAGCATGACGCTAAGGCCCATTTGGTTTGAGGAGGTAAAGGAAGAGAATGAGAGAAAATTTAGTAAAATTTTAATTTTAATTTTATAATTATTATTTAATATTTTTTATTAATAATTATTTAATCATTAAAAAATAAATATATTATTGTTATTTTTTATTTATAAAATTATCCTTTTTATTTTTATATTTAACTTTTTGCATACCAAATAGAAATTGTTCTGTTTTACAAATTATAGCTCATTAAAGTCAAATTATCAACTTATTATCAAGCATGATTTAATACAACCTCACTCCATCATTAAACGAAGTTATTAGTAAAATTTTAATTTTATTCTAATAATTATTATTTAATATTTTTTATCAATATTGTTCAATCATTAACAAGTAAAAATATTATTAATACTTTTTATTTATAAAATCATCTTTTTATTTTTATATCTAATTTTTTGCATACCAAACAAAAATTATTCGATTTTGTAAATCATAGCTTATCAAAGTCAAATTGTCAACCTGTTGTCAAGCACCATTTAATACAACATCATTCTATCGTTAGACAAAGTTACAATTCTCTTTAGATCCTAGAAAATAATGTGATGTGCACCTATGCATTAGTTAGTCAATAAACAATAAAAACATTTAAGGGTTATAAAAAATGCAAGAAAATAAAATAATTGTTATATAGTGCTCCTAGCATTGAAAGGGTAATTTGGTATTCTATTTTATTTTTTATAATATTTATTTTATTTATTTTATTATTATTTAACCATGTATATTTCTTTATCACTTTTTAAATAAAGGTACAAAAGGTTATTTTTTATTCACAACATTATATTTTATTTAAATTTTCATTCAATTCATTTCATTTTGTTTACCAAACAAGCTTAAATAGCAAATTAATTGAAAAACTTTTGTCACCACAATATACATGTATTAAAATTAAAAGCTTAATAACTTCAAGAGTTTGATATAATGGTTACAAATGTGTGTTTTTTATTTTAATTTTTTGCATTTAAATTTTGGAACCGACCCGTAAGAGAATTTATTTTTTTAAATGGACTAAACCAACATAGATACTTGCGTTTAGAAATTACTTGAAGGGATAATTAGTCTTTATTAACGTATAACTCGCTTGATAATACCTTTATCCTTAAAAAAAAAAAAAGCTCAAACACTAAAATATATATTTCCACTTCTTAGTTTACATTTTTTAAGAATAGAGACGTATGCAAAATTAAAGTAAATATTATTTTAAATATATAAAATTTATGTAATTTATTATATTACACTTTGCTTTAAACTATTCTATGTTATATTAGAATTAATATAGATAGAAATAAATTTGTAAACATTTCAATATATTCATTCTCTAATTACTTAATTGTATTCGTCATGTATATCAAGATGCAAAATTTGGCCAGGGATCCCTATATCATAGGATTAAGTAATATAGATTTAGAGGCCTTTATAGATTCAATTTGGTTTAGTTTTGAACTAAAATCAAATTAAACTAATATTGTTAGTTTAAAGTTTTATTGAATATTATTAATTTTGATTTTTAATTGGTTTGATTTAATTTTTATTCGATTTGGTTTGATTTGTTTGATTCAATTTAGTTTATGTTTTTTTTGTTTAAAAATAATTTGATTTTTTGTAAAGATTTTGTTTCTTATAATATGTAAAATTTAATTTCTAATATTATGTATTTTTTAATATTTTAACTAATAATAATATTAAAATAATTTATTATTATATATTATTTAAAAAAATATTTATAATTATGTTCAATTATTTTATAATTGTAATTAAATATCATATATAAACATAATAAAATAATAATATTTTAAATATAATTTATTTGATAAGTTGATCTAAATATAAGTAAAGTAAAAAAAAAGAATTATTTTTTATTAATAAAAAAATTATACATAATTTATACTTAGTTAATAGAACCAAATATACATGATTTAGCTCGTTTCAATTGATTTAAATCGGTTTTCAACACCCTATATTATTTAATTCATTAGCGTAGCAAATAATGTTTTGTTAGGACTTCTTTAATGAAAAATGAGAAGTATAATAAACAAGAAGAAAAGAACATACAATTTTAATAAAATGCTATTAAGTTCTATAAAAATATAAATAAATAAATAAATATTTTTATAATTAAGCATCACATGATTAAATTAAAAAAAGAATCTCTGTACATGTTATATTTTTATAATAAACATTAAGAACTTTCCATGACTACATTAAAATGGGTTAATTATTTAAAAGAAATTAGAGTTCAAAGATTAAACATAAGAATAAATTATACTAACAACCTTTCAAATTTGGTTAAATTAAGATTAATTTAATATTTGATATATATTATGAAAATTTATTTTATTTTCTATCAAAGAAATTAACCTTTAATATAATATATGATTATAATTTTATTATTAATATAATGATAAAAATAATTAGATAATTATATTTTTAAAAATACCTATATTGTACATAAAATTAATTTTATTAATAAAAATAAATTAGATGAGATAGCACGTATCAAATGTCAAGAAATGAGATGACATTTGATATTAATTTATTTTAAATATAATTATGTTATGTATAATTTTGTTAATATCAACTCGCTTTAATATTAACTAGGTGTCTTCTCCCGGGTAATGTACGGAAATATTGTAATATACAGTAGAAGAATAAAAAAAATGGCAGTAAAAAAAAAAGAGAAAAGGCATGGAATCTAAGTAAGAGAGTCGCATTATCAGTAGCTTATGCGACTTAGACCGAATTTATATTATAAAAAATTTTGTTAACGTAAAAGAAACTCCGAGCTGAAAACTTGAATATAATAATGTTATGTATATATAAAATAAAAATTGAAATTTCAAGCACAGGAAGAGAAGGAAGTTACAAATGGCAGTGGACTGGAGCGGAGCGGGTAAAAGTAAGGCGTTTAGGTCTTTTGCAATTGCATTTTGGATCTATTGTGTTATTGTTAAGAAAAATAAATGTATTTTAATTTTTTTTATTTTAAATTAAACCAACTCATTCATTAATTTTTTACTAATAACACAACTGTACATATCCATCATCCAAATTCAAAAGTAAAACATTTATATGATAATATGCAAATTGAGGTTAAAAGAAAAAGACAAAAAAAGGAGGACAGTGCTGACGCTGGGAACGAGGAGAAGGAGCTGTCAAACCTCAGTTCCCAAAAATCTCAATCCTAGCGTTTGACATTTTGCTTTCAACTGCGGCATCACCAAACAGCTTTTTCCTCTTGACTTCATATGTTATTTGTTTTTTTTATTATCTTATTTTAATTTGTTTTGGTGTTACTAACAAATTTTGTCAAACCGAGCAGTGGAACGGACACAAAACGAAAAAGCTGGCAGCAAAATCAATGACGAAAAGGAGGTGATAACAGCACAGTTTACCAGAAATTAAAGTGATTTATACTTTTCGAATACAGCACTGTTTTAAGCGAGTTAAAAGATAAACGTCTTTTGAATACTACGTCCCCCCTCCCCCTACGTCTCAATTCTCACATAGTCACCCACCTCTGTCTCTGCGACACAGTCAGTCAGAGAAAGTTATAGCACGTGAGAGACAGACACCGCAGATTTCTTCAGAGTTTCTTATCGAGTCATTGTCCAATTACTCTCGTCATTTTCTTTTCCTTCTTTTTTTGTTCAATTACCAAATAGCCCAATCACCTATTCTTATACAAAATGTCTTTTAATTCTTTCTGAAAGCCATGGCCCAACTACATTCAATTATCCACGTGGGTCATTATTAATGAGAGTACATATGGTTTATAAAATAATTTTTATAAAAATAAAAATAAAATATGATAAAATAAAATAATTATATTTAATATATTATAAAAAGAAATAAATATTTTTTATTTTTATAATTAATTGAATAAAAATAATACAAGAATAACAAATGATTAAATGAATATAATACTTTTAGTAAAAAATATATTTAAAAATATTTTTTTAATTGTTTTAATTTGTAAAAAATATTTTTAAAATTATCATTAATAAAAAAATAATTTTTCAATAATTAAAAATAATAAAATAATCATGAATTTCCAATAATAATAATAAATAAATAAATCTATTTTTTTAACTTCTATATTTTGCTTTGAAGGCATGATTTCATTAATGAAGCATAATTCTGGGCAAGTGGACAATCATCCAACTGTTCTCTAGAGTCCAAAAAGAACCATGAGCATATTAAAATCATTAACTGGTATAATGGGAGAGGGGCAAAACTATCATGATTAGAAAATTTTCCAGGAATGTCAGCCAATCCGTCGAATTTTTGATAGATTACAGATTCCTTCATAAGCCAGACTCAATATTCTCCTAATGAAATCACATCTCTAAGAAATACAGAAAATTAGTGCTCAATTGAAAAATAATTTCATTGAATTAATGTTTTCACAAGGTATAGTATTTTATAAACGATTGTGCACATTTCTAAGTAGTATAGAGAAACGGTACTCAGTTGAAAGATAATTTCATTTTATTAATGTTTTCACAAGCAATGGCATTTTATAAGTTATGTGAACCTAAAAAAAATGTCTTTGTAAGATATTGTTAACCAGTATTTAGGGCATTATAATGGAATGCATTAATTAGTATAAGAAAAAAATATTATATTAATGAAAATAGTTGTGCTAATTATTAGAGATGATGAAATTAGTCAACTTATAATTTTTAAAAACAAAGCATTTCAAAGAATTCTCATTTTAATAATTTAGAATTTAAGATTACTTTTAAGATTCTATTTGTTTAGGGTGTAAGGATTTAAGGGGTTTTAAAAATTAGGGTTTAAGGATTTAGAATTTTAGGGTTTAAGATTTAGAGTACAGGAGTTCACAGTTTTTTTGATTTAGGGGTCCAAAATTTTAGGAATTATGATTTACGGTTTTGTGTTTTAGAGATTTTAAGTTTTAGATTTTAAGCTTTAGAATGTAGGGCTTAGAAGTTTGAGTTTTTAGGGTTTAAATTTGTAAGATTTAGGTGTTTAGTTTGTTTGGGTTTACAATTTTAGAATTTAAGGTTTAAGAGCTTATTTTTTTAGGGTTTAAAATTTAAAGCTTAGTACTTTAGGATTTAAAATTTAGAAATTAGGGTTTAGGATTTTAAGGTTCTAAATTTTGGGATTAAGGGTTTAAAATTTTAAATTATAGATATTTAAGATTTAGTGTTGTGAGAGTAATTTTGTTATGTTCATTGATAATGATTAGTTAAAATTTTTGAATAACTATTAAATAATCTATTGAATGAACAGTTAAAATTATTTTAACGGGTTAAAATTAATACAGACAACTTTTAAAAATATTATTGAATGTAATAAAAAAAATGAAAAGCTGTGTTAATGTAATTAAGATAAAAGAAAATAAATGTAATTTTTTAATATTTGTAATATTTTTTTAATTTAATTAATGGTTATAAAAAATTTCTTTTCAACTAGTAGATAATATACCGTTAAGTTGAAAATTATTCATCTGTTATGCTTTTGTTAAACAAATATAATAACTAATATCCTTATACTAATTTTTCAACATTATTTTGAGCTCTTTTATTTTAGTTTTTTTCCTCTCGAAATCAAAACCCGAACAATAATTAAGTAAAATTTTCAAAATCCATTTTAGCGCACAACAATAATTTGAAGCCCAAGTCAAATCCCAAACATTTTGGTTCCTGGTGTTTGTTCTCTTTCACAAACACCGATATATCGAACAGTAACTCAGTATTTTAATTACGATGAATAAGCTTTTTTTTAAGCCTATGTTGAATAAACTTTGATTGTTACATGTTATGTTATATGTATATTCGTATATTGTTGAATGGTATAGTCGAAGTTTTTTTTTTTCATTTGATTATTACATAACTCAATCTATTCTGTTGTTGATTTTTCATTTTTTGTGTATTTATAAATACGCAATAATCAATACAAGTTAAATTTTTTATATGAAATCAAATTAAACATAAAATGAACAATCAAGAATACACAATATATATATATATATATATGAATGAACAATCACGAATAGTGCAGTAAATTACATTATTCCAAAACTGTAAACAGTGCAACTTCTTCATGTGATTGTGCAGCATATCTCCTCAAATATAGACTGTTAATATCAAATTTGAACAATTCATATTTTATTTTATTTTTATTTGTTTAATATCAAATATTATTTTTTTAAGTTTATAATTAAAAAAGTATTTTTATTTTATGTTTTGTATCTTTTAAAAAAGAGCAACACCAACTTCATTTAATTGGGCAACGTGCAGAGTAATTTTCTTTTCGGGACTTTCTTTTTAAAAATTTTTCTCTCGTTTTTTTTGGTCCCATACAGCTGAACGAAACCCACACCTGATTACTTATTATATGTTTATAAATATATAAAAAATAATTTAGCTTTTTTGTGTAAATCACTATATTAATTGTAAATTAAATATTTGTGTGAAATATTAAGTTAATATTTAATATAAAAATAATATTGAATTTATCATACTCATTTGGCTGTTTAATATATTACAAAAAAATGTAAATATATTTTATTATGCAAATTTTAAAAATTTTATTTCAAGTGGGATGACATGCGACATTTTCCATGCTACTCTGCAGTCTACACGAAGTAAGAAGAAAAGTCAAAGAGAAAATAAATTCACGGTACATGCTAGAGAAAAATATTCATGAAGAAGCGATAAATAATGGTCTGCATTAGATAGGAAAAAGACGGAAGAGTTAGTAGAAAAGTAGAAGCGGCTCCCAGCTAAGGCCAAAATCCTGATGTGAGCAAGTTTGCTTTCGTCTGAAAGCATAGACAAAACATGTATCTTGTCCATCCATTAATCAACCCTCTCTCTTTCGAGCTCGAACGTCCGTCATGATTGATTGACGCTGCTTTTCAAAATGAGCTATTGGTCTTTTTTTTTAGTAGTTTTTTAAAAGGTATTCATGACTCCTGGCTAATGAACTGTGATGCTAATTTTTGGGTGTATTACTATCTTCTGTGCTTTTTCTTACGAAAAAATCGTCTTCGTTGTTAGAAATATAAGATCAAAAAATTGGAAAAACAGACCTAGAAGTATAAACATATGATATGAAAAATGAAAAACATATATATATATATATATTCTGAACAATTACTTCAATTATTTGTTTTATATAGAAAATCATGTTAGTTTAATTAAAATTAAAATTTAAATAATAAATTTGTCAGAATATACCACTTTGATTTTCTTAAAAGCTTAAGATCGAAGTCCAAAATCAATATATATATATATATATATATAGATGTATTAAATGAGCTACACACACACACACACACACATATATATATATATATATATATTAACATAGGGCTTCAAAACCCCACAAACTACATTACATTATTCATGTTCAATAGTTGAGAGTAAAAAAAGGATATATATATATATATATATGCGTGTATTAAACTTAAACATATATATCTTAATTAAAAAATATAATATATAAAAAAAATGAGTTTATGCCTTTTTTATGGAAAAAATATAATATATAAAATTAGAGTCCTTTTAGAATCTTTAGATTCACACGCACACATAATTTTTTTTTTCAAATACACTTTTTCAAAGAATTTTCTTTTCAGTACATTTATATATTATTATTTTTTAATACATGATGAACCAAATATTTGAATATAAGATTTTTTTTATTAATTATCTAAGTTTTATTTATAGGCTTCTCCACGTTATCATTTACACTTGTGTAAAACTACGAAATTTTTGTAGTTGTATCCCAGACAAATAAAAAAGTTATTACTTATAAGGCATGAGCAAAGGCCAACGAATGCAAGAGGTATGAAATTACAATTATATAGGACAATGGCATGGAATTATGAGACTACATTAAGAATTTAATTCTTGAAAGATACACAATTCAATTGTTTAGCCATTGAAATTGTAAATCTTCAAAAGTTGGTTCTTATAAGTGTCGAACATAATTCCCTTATAATAGAAAAAGACAAATCTATTTAAACCTTTTTAGTTCGATATAACCTTTATATTTAAGATTAAATTTCAATGAATTTAACTCTTAATAACTACTCAAGTTATAGTTAACTATTAACTCTAAGATTAAACTAAGTTACCTTTATTCATAAGTTTAGAGTTTCATTAGATTAGTCTATTCAGGGCTATGGTAAGTACTAGTTAAATACAACTATCTTATAATCAACTAAAAGTTAGGATTAGACCCACTTGTAGTTAGCTCTTGTAATAACCTTAAAATAAAATAAAATAAGATCCCCATTTTTGTGTGATCCCTTCTCGGTGGCCTTGTCATTGTTTTCCTCCACCGTAAAGCCACTTGAGTTTTGTGTTGACCTCCCCAAACTTCTTTACCATTGGTTCATGTGATGAGGTTTTTAGAAAGAAACTGTCAAGTGCTGTTAGTTTGCGATAAGCTCTCCATCATCTCATCTCCATTTTCTTTCATTTTTATTGTCAATTTCTTTGACATTTGCCTTTCCCTTTCCATTTTGACCCATCCTAGCTTCCATAAGATGACAAGGACATTGCAAATTCCTTCTCCTTCCTAGTTGGCTGAAAAAGAGCTTTAAGGTTTTTTTTTTTGGTGAGAACCTCTTAATCGTGTTAGCCATGCTTACATCTTCAAATTTGTGCCCCATGAGATAATTTTTAAGCTCAAATTATGGATTAGTAACTAAATGAAAAAATTTAAATTTATGATTGAATGTATAGGTGAAGAATAAGATTATGAAGTAAGACTCTTAGCTATTTAGCCATTATTGAGTTAGATGAATATTAGGAATTGTTAAGTTGAGCTTACGTAATAATTCGGTGAATTATAGGTGTTGCTAGGAAGCTCTGTGAACACTAACAATAAAAGGAGTTAGTTCTGCAAAGAGAAACAAGTGCCACTTTAGCATGCAACACCATTTGTGAGTAGATAACAGATTACAACATGTTTTACGAGTTTCTTCATTGTTTATAAGCTTCTGGTAACAATAATTTGCATTTTGATTCAATCAACTTGTGCACAATCCTAGCTGAATAGGCCTTTACTTGCATGACCTTAATGTCATAGGCTAAATAATGTGATAAAGAAGGGTTGAAATAATGGTTTAGCTTTATAAATTAATGTAATTATGGTAAGTATCTTTCTTATGTTTTATGAGGCATTATTCTAAAATCTAAAGGCAACATAGCTTAATGACAATAAGAAGAAACATGACCAATTATAACGGAATCATTATGTTAGCCAATTAGAATAAATTGTATTGCAATACAAATTAAAAGTATGACCTGATAAAATGAATCCTATACCAATCATACTTCCCTTAAGTTTAATTAATCATAGCGATAGCCTTTTTTAAAATTTGTAACATCCCTAAAGATTAAATTTTTTTAATTATTTGATAAAATGAATTTATTAAGCTTAAATAAAATGAATTAGAACCAAATAACTTTGTATGTAAAAAGTACAAGATGAATAAGATCCATAGAACTTTTTGATATTTTAGAAGGTTTAAGGATAAAATCGTCATTTGTTGCATGAATGAATCTTGATATTTTTTTAGAAGAATGAGGAGTCAAAAACTAGTCCAATATATATATATATATATATATCAATAGTTAGAAAATAATGCGTAAAAAATTACAAAATTCGTTTTGTAAAATTTTAAAATTGGTAGGGCTTGAAAATGGCCTCGAATGATTAAAAGCTTATATGCAGATAAACAAAACCCCTAAGCCCGAGTTAATTGTCTTAGTAGATTCTATGTAGAAAGATCTACCGGATGGTGGTTACGAAATCTAGAGATATAGAATTAAGACGAAGATATAAGCAAAAAACAAACAGAGGTACTTGTCTATTACGTTATTACTAGAGACAAAACAGTCATTTAGATCTTAAAATAATAAAATATTAGATAAATAAATAATAATAAAATATATAATTAAAGACATTAAATGGGACCTACATAAACCCAAATAATATTAAAATATAACAAAAAAACTCAAAGAACGCATGTTGAATAAAATATTATGGAGAACCTACGAAAAGATATATCTACAAAATGGTGGCATTCTTGTGAATTTTAATCGGGGAAGTACTAACATGGCACCATGAGTAAGGAAAGTGCTAATGTGGTGCCTTAAGTAGGGAAAAATGGCGATGTGGTGCAATGTGTATGAAATTTTTAGAGATTGCACGAACTACAAAGTGATGCCACGAGCTTATGTTAGCAAATCTTAGTAAATATCATGTTTTACGAAAAAGTTACCACTAACGTCAGAATGACATAGATGCTAACTCAGGCGATAATAAATGCAAATATTATTTTCACGTAAAATGAGAAAAGTAATCATAACTACAATTAAAATATTGTTAAATCCAATGTCTAATATTCCTCGATAAAATGACATGTGATCTCAATAGTTGATGTAATCTAATAACCCAAATTTTTCTATTTTTTAAGATCAAATCATAACCATTGATCTAATCTAAAGGTTCACATTTGATCTCTTATTTTAAGGCTTAATTTTAACCATTCATTTAATCTAAAAGTCAAGATCTTCTATCTTAAAAGTTATTTAATCCTAACCATCCATTTACAAATAAAATTCCTATAAAAACACACACACATTCATGCCACACACACACACACACCCCAAACACACACATAATTTGGCCAAGACAAAAAGAAAAAGAGAGAAGGAGAGCTCGACCAAGGGAGAAGGAGAAAGAGAAGGAGAAGGAAGGAGGAAGAAAGAAAGAAAAGCTACCAGGGGAAAAGAAACACTGCAAATTTAAAGGTAACATAGATAAACTCTCTTCTTCTTGATTTTTCTTCTATTTTCTTCTATGTACCTTCTCTTCTCTTCTTCTTCATGATTCAGCCATGGCAAGAACAAAGGAGGAATTTTGTTGTTTTCATGAATCCAAACTAAGAAAAGATGGAGAAATCATACATAAGGCTTATGGATTCATTTGATTCAAGAAAATTGCTATTCTTGGCAATTTTTTTACAAACCATGAAACTTTGTATTTCAAGGAGCCATAGAAAAAATTGAAGAGAGAATAAATGGGAGAATAACAGGATAAAGTCTAAGGGAGAGATAGATTAATATATCTTTGATTTTCATGAAGATTGTGGCAAGAAACCCTTGAATTTCATTTTGAGAAAAGTATAGAATATACATGAAACTTTTAGAAATTGGTTAAGGGGTTTTATTTATCTCCTTTGAATATGTACGTATGGCAATTAATGACATAAAAATGAAGCAAAATCACACACACACACACACACACATACACACACCTATGGTACATAGGCTCAGCCCAAATCATCTCACACATCTAAGGAAGAGTTTTCCAAAATCCAACTAAATTAAGTTAATATGAACTAAAAATAAGGACTATTCTAAATTTTTGGTGAATTATGAATCATTATATAAAAAGTTAACATTTTCAAAAAAAAAATGTTAACCAATAACTTCTTGAATTTTTACTTATGTTATTTGATATGTTTTGGATGATTTATGTGATCTAATATGCTTTATATGTTGTCTGGATTATACTAATATTTATTTTGTAAATTTTGGAGCCCATTTGTTATAGTTAGAAATTTATGAAACATTATGTCAAGAATGGAATATATAGTAGACATATATTCTCGATTGTGTTACTTGCTATATATATAGGCCAATCTTTTACTAAACAACCTATATTCATGAAATCAGACAATAAACAATTGTCTACTATATATAGCAACAGCAACTATCCAGTAGCCTACTCTTACACACACAGGCTCATCCCTTGAATGTCCAATTTTAATTAAGGAAGATACTTAAAATATCTAAAATAACTAATTAGAACCAGTGAGGGTCATTTAGATATTTTAGACATATTTTGGACTTATTAGGCTTTGTTGAGCTTTTCATATACTTGAACGAGCCATTTATGGTTATACTAGACTTTATTATGTACATTGATGTTGGACCCTCATTTGTGAATTATTTTAGACACCAGATAGGGCCCCAAGACAAATTTGAACTTAGAAAAGTGAAAAGAAAATTTTAAGTATTTAAATATAATTTTTTTGGACTCCAATACGCTATTTGCTATTGGGATTACTTATGCACAGAGTTGTGCAATGTTGTTTTTTTCCAAATATACATATTATGTTTTAATCAAATGATAGCTTGAATGACATATTATTGTGATATTTTTATATGATATTCCTTGGGTACCCATTGGGGGATGTGTTAGTAAAGGAAGCAAGGGTGAGCCTGCTAAGTTATAATAGTGTAACATGATCTGGGTATTGAGCCTGCCAAGCTAGTATAACATAATCTGGGTATTAAGTCTGTTAATCTCCAAAGTCTAATGGTTAAACTAAATACTTACTATTTGTTATATTTTCTACCTTCTGTGCACATTAATATCTTGTAAATGATGAACTCTAGATCTATGAATACTTACTATGTTTAACTCATGTTCAGTTTACATGTGCAAGTCCTTGAGATTTACATGATATACTCTATCATATGTTTGTATAATATTCTCTGCTACTCTTTGTTTTTGTTATTTTGTATTCCTGTTAAGTATTACAGAATTAGTATATTTCTCTGTTTACATTATTCTATAAATTAATTATTTTTTCGTAAAGTTCTTTATTTATATTATTCAATGTTTGTTAAATTTGTACTTGATGTTTCTTTATAAATATTATATTATATTAATTATATTTATGTCACTAAAAAATTATCTCTCATTTTATTATTGTTTATATTTTTTTAGATACTTATCTACAGAATAACCTTAGAACTCTAGGCAGAGTAGATTTAGTTTCCAATATTGTAGTGGACATTTGTCATTCGCAATATTAGAGTTATTACATCTGATGAATTAGTTTGTGCAATACCTATTATATTCGTGGCAACAGATGAAGAGAATCCCCCATTCTCTACGTGATGGATGCCTCTTCTGTTTCCATGAATAGAGGTTTCAAACTAATCTTGATATGACCTTTTTGTGCAAATAGAGGATTGACTTTTTGGTTCTTTTTATTTTTAGGGCTTTTCTTTTTGAGTAATTCTAGGATAAACCCCCAGTGATATGAAATGGTCTGTATTAATATGACCCAGCTCCCCTACACTTGAACTCTTTGACTATATGTAATGACAATAGTTTTATTTTCATCACATTTTGTGATTTGCTATGCTAAATAGGTTAGTTGACACAGTAAAGAATTTCTATCTTGAAAAAAATGATGAAAATGAATGAGATGGTAACTAAATTGAATTAAGTTAAATTCTCTTAATGGTAAATAAATAAATAAAAATAAAACAATGAAATATTGAGAATTAAGGAAGGTGCTACAAAATTGATTTTCCCATTTCAAAATTTTGTACTCCTTGTTGTATCTATTCTAGCATATTGAAATTTAATTTTCTTTAAACAATTAAATCACCTATTTATTTATTCATTTATTTTTTTAACTATTTATTTGGTTTCACTTGTAATAAAATCCCTCATTTAATTACTTTAATGAAAGTATACTAACTTAATTATTATTAGCATACTATATATAATCTATTGGTTATTATATGTTGCTTGACTTTTATAGTGAGATGCGAATCACTAATGAAATTCCATAATTGTTGGCAAAGATTATGACTTAGGTGCACCTCGATAAGTGAGGGAAAGTCTCGATGGAAAAGGAGCTGTCTATTAGGTGAAGCTACCTGGGATAGAATAAAGAGTTGCCAATAAGGTATAGTCGTCCCCAAGGACACATGTCACAATATGGTAACGGTAGGTGGAAAAGGAACTGCCCGTTAAGTGTAGCCATCAGTGATAGGATAAGGAGCTACCAACGAGGTGTAACCGCCATCAACGAAAGCAAACCCAATTTTCTTATATGATATCCATGTCAAAAGACTTAATATAATGAAGATTACTTTATGTATATGCTTTTGCATTACTTAGCTTTTCCATGGTTACAACTAACTATCTCCATTTATTATACCTTGTTATTTGCTTGTTGAGTTTTTAACTCATTTCTGAAATTTTAATATTTCAGATAACAGTGTTGGTTCTGAACTGCCTCCATCATCTTAGGTTTAAAAGATTGGAGTGTGAGCCGAGCATTAAACATCAAAGGAGTAAATATTATTTTTGGTATTGAATTTTGATTTGATGTTGTAAAGGATTCTAGTTGAAGTTCCAGTTGACATAAGTAGAATTTGACCTTTTGGTAGTTAGTGGTTGAGAGCAGAGCTCTCCTTTGCTATTGTTGTTGGTTTCTGCCTGTATGTAGAAATTTGACATTTCCAAATTTCAGTGGAAACTCTGTTGAAATTTCTACAAAAAGCTAAGAATATTTCTATTGATGCAATAAGATAATGTGATTAGTTGAATAAAGGAACGCTATGTGCTAAACCATTAAGTATGGGTTATGTTTGTTAGGCTTACAAGTATGAGCTTTACCTTACTCATTATGCCGGTCACCTCCTTTCCCTGAGGTATGACAAAGTTAGTATCAGAGCTAGGTTTCTTATGACTTGTGGAGCAAGTGTCCCCTAATAACACTTTAGTTACCATTATGAACTTGGGTATAATCATAATTGAGGTATTAAAATAGGCCTAATAGGATTTAATGATTATTCTCTTTTGTGTAATTCCTTAAGATGCATTGGTGTGTATGAATATATACAAATGATTAGTTTATGTTCTAAATTTATGCTTTGGTTTATATAGAGAAATGATGCTAGTTGGATCTAGTGCAGCTATTAAAGAAGTTGTAGACAAAAACATAGATGAAACCTTTGTTGGGGCTCTTGCCTCACTAACAGCCCTAGCCTCTAAAGGTCATGGTAAAGGCAGATGAAGGCATGGAAGGCATAATGGGTAAGGCAAGGCAAGGCTATAGGGAATTGTAACAGGAGAAAGAGTTGTGCCTCTTTAGTTGTAATCAAGATCATTGGATACATAAGTGGCCAAGCTATATGGAATCGTAGAGGTATTAACAAAAGTAATGCAAGCACAAAGGGCTAGAATTTATCAGTTAGTGGGCGTTATAACCTCATTGACCCAAGCTTAGGTTTAGCCTACTTAAGTGGTGTAGGTAATACAAAATGAAAGAAGAAATATTGATGACTTGATATTCCTATTTTTGAAGTTGAAACCACCTATATTTTTTGAGTCTGATAACCAAAAAGACCTCAGCTCTTTATTAATGGTGCTGAAAAGGCATGCTAAGCTCTTAAATGCTTAGGTGGGGAAAAGATTGAGTTGGCCACTTACCAGTTGTAAGATGTGGCATATACATGATGTGAGAACCTATTTCAGGAAAGGCCAGTAGGATCACCCCTAATAACTTTGAAAAAGCTCAAAGAAGCTTTCATGGCCAGATTTTTGCCTAAGACTACCAAAGATGCTAGGTACTGAGAATTTGAGACTCTGAAGCAAGTCCTGAGCATGAGTATCTTTGAGTATAATATTCATTTTACACAGTTATCACTTTACACACTTAATTTGGTTTCCACAGAGAAGGATTAGATTAAAAGATTTATAGATTGATTATTTCTTCCATTATTCAATATAGTAACAGCCTAGACTAAGTAGTTTCATGGAAAACTACAAAGGGTACGTTATGTGATGGAAGAGAAAAAGGGTAGTTTTATGAAAAACTGTAGCAGTTGATTGTGCGAAAAAGATTGAATTGCATGGGATGGAAGAGAGTGCTTCCTTTAAAAAGTGGAAGAAGGGAATTCATGGAGAACTACAAAGGGTAGGTTATGTGACAGATGAGTCAAAATTGCAAGATCAAGGCCAGATATTGTCCTTAGTAATGAAGAAGTCTGTGTAGCCCTTAGGTAGTGTAGTTAGTCAAAGGTCTGGTCAAAGTGGCACTAGGCATCGTGCCCAAAATGGTTCAGTTTAAATTGAACGTGATAGAATTGTTATTCCACTTGTGGGAAGATCCATGTAGGGCAATACTATAAGGCAACATATGCATGTTATCTTGATGGGCAAGTTGAATATTTAAAAAAGAATCGCCTGCTCCAATAACATAGTTCTAGTCATAGATTCATTTCACCATCTTGCTAGACAATCCTCATGGCAGTAACACCAATTCAGTTAGTTCCCATATAACTAGGTAGAGTTAGTGCTAGGAGAGATGCAGTAAGTAGAGGGCAAGCCTTTACAAGTAAAAGGCAGGCTTATGTATTTGCCTTGCCTCGACAAGATGTACAGGCTTTTAATATAGTAGTGACAGGCATACTTCCAGTTTGTTCTAATAATATTCATGTGTTGTTTAATCTTAGTTCTACCTAGTCATACATATCTCCTTACTTTGCTAGACGAATTGGTAGGGATCCAATCCAATTAGATGATTCCTTCATGGTTAGGACTTTAATAGGTGAATCGTTATTAGTGGATTGTGTATGTTGGTCTTGTAAGGTCTTTATCAAGAGCAAGGAAGCCTTAGTGGACTTAATATTACTTGATATGATTGAATTAAATATGATTTTTAGTATGGATTGGCTAGCTTTATGTCATGCCATATTAGATTATCACTTAAAGATGGTGAGATTTAATATTCCTAGTGGACCATCCTTCTTAATTCAAGATGATCGTAGTGAAGTACCAACTAATATGATCTCTTCATTAAGAGCTTAAATATTGTTGAGAAAAGGGTATTAGAGGTATTTGGCTATCATCAAGGATGTTGAAACATAAATGATGAGTATGTAATAGGTTCCAATAGTCAAGGAGTTTATCGATATATTTCTAGAAGAACTATACCATCAGATAGAGAGATTGAATTTAGCATTGATTTGGTTCCAAGCACCTAACCAATCTCTATTCTTCCTTATCACATGGCACCTTCAGAACTAAAAAAGTTAAAGAATCAGTTGCAAGACTTGTTGCATAAAGGTTTTATCCATCCAAGTGCGTCCCTCTAGGGTGCTCTAATACTTTTTATAAAGAAGAAGGATAGGTATTTACATTTATGTATTAATTTTAGACAACTTAATAAAGTGACAGTCCATAATAAGTACCAATTGCTTAGTATTGATGATCTTTTTGATCAATTATAAGATACACAATATTTTTTCAAGATAGATTTGCATTCTAGGTACCACCAGTTAAAGATAAAGAAAGAGGATGTACTCAAGACAACTTTTTAAACCTATTATAGTCATTACGAGCTTTTAGTGATGTCCTTTGGATTAACCAATACACCTGTAGCATTTATAGATTTGATGAATTAGGTGTTTAAACCATTTTGGACAAATTTGTTATAATATTCATTGTTGATATCCTAGTTCATTCAAAAAGCTAGAAAGAACATACATAACATTTGCCATTGGTGTTGTCAAGGCTAAAAGAAAAGTAATTATATGCAAAGTTTTCTAAGTGTGAATTCTGGCTAGACCAAGTAGTATTTCTTGGCTATGTTGTTTTACAAAATGGGATTAAGTAGTTCCAAAGTGGCCTAGACCTACCACAATTGTTGAGATTCAAAGTATTTTAGGTTTAATCGGGTATTATCATTGCTCTTTAAAGAATTTTTCAAGAATAGCTACCCCTTTAAGTAAGTTAACTTAAAAGAATGCCAAATTTTAGTGGTCGTAGACATGTGAAAAAAGTTTTTAGAAGTTGAACAAGTGTTTAACTTTTGCTTTAGTCGTGATTTTACCTTTAGGGTCAAGAGGATATACTGTGTATTGTGATACTTCAAGAGTAAGGTTAGGGTGTGTTCTTATGTAGCATAAACATATAATTGCTTATGCTACTAAGCAATTTAAAAGACATAAGCAGAGTTACCCTACTCATGATTTGAAAATGGTGGCGGTGGTGTTTGCCCTCAAAATATGATGATAATATCTTTATGGTGAGACTTGTAAGATCAATACCGATTATGAAAGTCTTAGGTATATCTTCCAGCAAGGGGATCTCAACCTTAGGCAACGAAGATAGATTAAGTTACTTAAGAATAATGATTATACTATTCTTTATCATCCTAGAAGAGCCAACATGGTAACAGATGCTTTAAGTAGAAAGTTAATGGATAGTTTAGCCCATATCACAAAGGTTAGGAGACCTTTAGTAAAAGAGATTCATGATTTAGAGAAGGTGGGACAAGGTTTAAAATAGATAAATCCAGAGCATTTTTGGCTCATATGTAAGTTTGTTCATCCTTTATTAAGAAGGTAAAAGTGACTCAGAAATTAGACCTTAAGCTAAATAGGGTTATGAAAGGAGTAAGGAATGGAAAGAGTAATGAGTTCATTATGAATTCTGAAGGAGTGTTAAAATATAAGGACTGATTATGTGTACCCAATGTTAAAGACCTAAAGAGAGAAATTTTAAAAGAAGCTTATCATTTAGCATACACCATTAATTCAGGATCCATAAAATTGTATCAAAATTTGAAGCAATCTAATTAGTAGGATGGTATGAAGAGGGATATAGCCAACTTTGTTTTTTGTTGCCTAATATGTCAGCAAGTGAAGGTTGAATATCAAAAACCTACAAAGTTGCATCAACAATTAGAAATACCATGGTGGAAGTAGGAAAGAATAACAATGGATTTTGGTTATAGATCTACCCCTTACCCAGGAGAGTTATGATTCTATTTGGATGATTGTAGATAGGTTAACTAAGTAAGCACATTTCCTTCTTGTTAAGACTATTTATAGCATAGCCAAATATGCACAACTTTACCTAAGCGAAATGGTGAAATTGCATGGTGTACCGATGTCCATAATTTCCAATAATGGTCTTTAATTTATTTTTCGTTTTTAGAAGGCTTTTCAAGAGGTCTTAGATACACAAGTGGATCTTAGTACCGCTTTGTTGGTATATGCCCCAGAAGCCAATTATAAGATGATTGTAATAACATATTGTACCATTTTTTTTGGCAATACAATTATTATATATTGGTTTTATATCTATGCAATATAACTTAATATGGTAATTATCCATAGAATAATTGTTATTCTTAAATTGTCTTTAATCAAGTGTTATTACGATATGGGATATCAATAATACATTAAAACTAGTATATATAGTGACTAATGACTTTAAGTCATAAATATGTTATATCAAGTCAATACATAGGTACATTGTTAGAAAACAAGTGTACTGGATTAACTCACCTTGAGAATGCTATATATATGGGTTATAAAGTGTGTCATTAGCAATTCTCATGTGACTATAGTAAAGAAAGTCCTTTAATTTAAAGTCATTATAATTTCCTATATGAAGAGTCAAATACTTTAACACCGTCTTGTGTTGCCTTTGACTGGGATAGCCAATAGGATGATGATTAGGTATATCATGAATCATGTGAAAGGATGTGAGTGATGTTGATGGGATTTTGTTACTCTTATATAAGAGGAGTGATATCCATAGCCCCCTTGATTAGGTGAGACTAAAAAATGCATGATCATGCTTAAATAAATTAATATGTGATATTTAATGCTTGTTTTGATTAGTCTACTTGTTATCAAGAAATGTAGTTGAACATTGACAAGGATAACACATTCCATGCCTTGAATTCAACCTAAATATTAGTATAAAAGGGACTAAATTGCATGGTATTAGTTGTTGATTAGGTTTGTTTAATCACAAACATTCTTATTACTTAGGTGGCAGGGATGTATTGTTAGATACCACTCGTTATTTATGATTCTAAAATAAAATTCTTTTTAGGTTACTACTAATGTAATAAGAACCTACAGGGTCACATATAAAGAGTAGGTATAAAAATAAAATATTATAATATTATTGGGGTTTTAGGATCAAGAAATTCTAATAATAAGGCCCAATATAATATAATTAGATCATATTATAAAATAATATATTATTTAATATTAAAGTAATATTAAAGTAATATTATTAAATAATAATATAATTATGTGGCATTATCACTCCTCACTTTCTATTGAGCTTGGGTTATGGTTTTAGAAATTTAAGTTGAATTAGGAATTAGACTTTGAGTAAAATTAGGATAGTGCCAAATCTTAAGCCTATAAATATAAAACCATAGAAAGTGGCACACAAGACATAAGAGAGAGTATCTTTAAATCCTAATTCATTTAGGACTTCAAAGACCCTAATCCTAAATACTGAGAGGCGTCTCTTAGCAAAATCACAACGTGAGAGAGTTTTATCTACTCTGTGTAGATACTGTAAAGATGCAGATCATTAGATCTACACATGTGATTCAACTGCAGCTCAAAGAAAAAGTAGTTTTCTTGTTTTATTTTGATTTATGCTCCTATGCATGATCTTGGGATAAGGTCCAGTGATAAAAAATTTTTAAAATTTTACTATGCATATGATCACCATGAATCCTAACATGCTTCTCATCCTTAAGCTGATGGGTAGTCTAAAATGACGATACAAATTTTAGAGGATACGTTGAGGGCATGTATCATTGACTTTAGTGGTAGTTGGAAGAGTCACATGCCTCTGGCATAATTCACATATAATAACAGTTATAAGGCTAGCATCCAAATGGCACTATTTGAAACACTATATAGAAGGCATTATAGGTCCCTGATTGGATGGTTTAAGGTTAGTGAAGCCAAATTATTAGTGCCAGACTTAGTGCGAAATGTACTAGAAAAGGTGTGAATAATTAAGGAAAGGCTATTAATGGCTTAAAGCAAATAGAAATCTTTCATTGATCATAAACGTTGGGACTTGGAATTTGCAATAGGTAACCTAATATTCTTAAAGGTGTTACCCATGAAAAGGTGTACTGAGGTTTGGAAAGAAAGGGAAGTTAGGCTCAAGGTATATTGGTCCATATAAGATTCTAGACAAGGTTGACTAAGTTACTTATTGATTGGCTTTACCATCGAAATTAGTTGGGGTGCATTCAATATTCCATGTGTCAATATTGAGAAAATATTTGGTTTCTCATCTTTTAAAAACTTCTTCTTCCTCTCTTGGCTCTCCCTCCTGTGCGCCCTTTTCTCTGGCCTCTCTCTTTCCTTTCAGCTAGCTAAAAGTCGGTCCAAAGGTGGGGTAAAGTTCTAGACATTTTAAGAAGTGATTTTCCTTTTTCTACACTTTTTCGGACTAAATCTCGTTATAACGAGAAACCATCCTCACCACGACGAGCATTTATCAGTCCCAAATGCCCCTGTGCTTGCCACAACTGGCGTTATTGCAAAAAACTCTCTGAATTTTGTATCAGTCCCCAAACTCGCTATAGTTAACTGGCTTCTTGCTATAGAAAATAGGTACACTCATTATAACTAACAGTATTCTTACTATAGCGAACAGGTACACTCGCTATAGTTAACAGGTACGCTCGCTATAACCAGCAGACTTAGAAAAATTCAGCAACCTTAAGTTTTCATGTCTATGAAAACTTGGATGTTACACGATGCAAGTCGAGGGAATCAGGTAGAGTGTCCTAGTAGCCATTTTCGTTGTGGCATAAGTATAGCTCGCCACGGTGCGAATCAGGAAATTTGCTACAATAGGTTCCAAGATGTTTTTCTGCTATAGCGAGGGTCTAACTCACTGAGGTGAAAAATGTGAGAGGTTGAACCTGAAAGCAACTTCACTATGGTGTGAAAATCTTAGGTCGTAGTGTAAGATACAAAATTTAGTTTTTAGATTCCAGTAACCAACTTAGCCACAACAAAGGTTCCCGAACTCTTATTTCTGACTTAGAAACCTTGAATTTCATTATGTTAATGTTGTGCAATGACTTGGGAGTCTTTATATGAGGCTTTTGTGAGTTGAAATCAGTAGCAAGATGAATCTAAAGTCTTAAATGATAACTATGATTACTTGTGGATTTGATTAGTTGTAATTATTTAGCTAATGATCCTGATGATATCAAGGTTCAAATTTTTTTCACTTTCTCCTATTTTTAATTTATCATAATAACTTTAGACCTTGATTTGCAACTACTAATCATGGTATTAAGCCTACTTATGGGAATTAATAATTATGATCGTTACATATATCCTCACCATTTTAAAGCATATATACAACCCATCAAAATACACAAACACCTTCAGTCTCAGGACATAATCACAGCACAAGCATTACATGAACTCAATTCTCAACTTGCTTTTCCTTCTCTTTAATTAAACTTTCACCTATAAAAATAGTAGTCGACAACTATGTGAGATAACAATCTTAGTAGTTATATTACCTTTCTAGACATATTAAGACATTATCATCAGTATGATCTCAGAATTATAAAAGTACATTATATAATCATTCATGGAAAACTATAAGTACATTTAATTGCATACATAACAAGATTATTGGCCAATATATTTACGGAAGCGCAACCTTTGTCTCAATCTTATCTCATACATCATAGTACCCTAGGAAAGAAACTTTTATCTTAACCTAAGCACAAGCGTCATAAAACATTGGGAAGCAACCTTTGTATCAACCTCGAATCATACATCATAATAAAGCCATGATGAGCAACCTTTGTCTTATCGAGGATTATATAATGTAGCAATCAAATATACATAATCATTATCATATAAAATCACCAATAATAGTCCCAATTCAAAGATAATATATCAAGAAAGATATATAACTACTTGTATAAGTAAATTAGCAAAACTATAGAAAAATACTCAATCAATCCAACAAGACCTATTCTCAAACAAATAAACACATACATATCAATTTTCAATTAAAATTCTAATTTAAGCATCAATAACAAAGAACTAATAGGAGGAATTACTAACCAATTTCCACTTCAATTCTTTAAACTCCAAACTTCCCAATTTCAAGCCTTAAGGTTTCTTAATTTAAGCTTCATTAATTTCAACCATACATGAAGAAGACAACCATCTAATTCAATCTCAATCCTAATTAACCAACACTTCATAAGTATTCTTTTCAAGGTTCATAACTCACTTTCCTCAATTTCATCTCTTTCATTTCAACCATCAACAACTAAACAATTATCAATCCCAAATTCAACCCCTATTAAAGTTGAAATGAAAAAGTAAGGAATGGGGATTTACCTTTCAAGCTTTCAATTCCTCTTACCTTAAATCATAACCAAGCTTCAAACTTTCAAAGTGCACCTTTTATGAATTCAAATAAGTAATAAATAATTAACCCTTCATTTAAATTTTCAATCCATAACTAAATTTAAACAAAAAAGAATAGAGATTTGCCTTGTTCAATAGCTCATTTCTTCCTTTTCCTTTTCTTTTCCACCTAAAACACATTTTTACTAAATCTCAACAACCTCTATGCAACAAAAACACCACAAGTTAAAAATCCAATTATACCAAAAGAAAGGGTAAGAGGAGAAAAGCAAATTCTAAGAAGGGTACCTTGGCTAATTCCTTCAAAAAGCCTTCCATGCAAGAGCTCTAAAACTTCAACCACCATGAAAAGCACAAACATAAAGCTTTCTCCTTTCTCTTGCATATTTGATTTGTGTGTGGCTAAATGGGGAAGATATGATAAGGCAAAATGGGTTATTAGGTGATAGTGGGCTTTAGTCAAAATAGGGCATGGGTAGTGGGTTTTAGTTAAGTCTCCTTAACTTTTTTTTTCCTATATTAGGTTGAATTAAGTATTTTAAAACCCATTTTACTGCTCCCATTGATTAAAATATTCAAGATACTCCTTTAATTAAATTTAAATTAACTATAAAAATAAAGTAAGCCCAATTATTTATTCAAAATATTACTATTTAAATTCCCTTATCATTTCTTATAAATTTTTATCATGTTTCATCTCTTAAATTTCTTCTTAATTAACTAATCACTAGATAGGGTATTACATTTATCACTTTTTAAATGTGCTTTTCTTAAGATAATCATAACTTCTTGGTCTCTCTATCATGGGTAATTCACATTTTAAGGATTTGTCTTGTTAGTCCTAAGTTTTTCATTGCAGAAGACTTATTAAGCTCATTTTTCAACATATTAATTCTAAAAGAATTATGACCAACAATCAACATATCAACAACATAAAGTAGGTAAATGATGGAGTTATTATTAAAAAATGTCTACATAAACACACAATAATAAGAAGTAGTCTTTTTGTATCCCTATTAAATCATAATAGATTCAAACTTCTTGTGCCACTGACTCAAGGCTTATTTTAATCCATACCAACTCTTTTTCAATTTTCAAACATACTTCTTCTTACCTTTCACTATAAAACCCTTAAGCTGCTTCATGTAAAGCTCCTCTTCCAAATCACTATAAATGAAAGCAATTTTCACATCAATTTGCTCAACCTTTAAATTAAGGCTTGTTGATAAATTGAAGGATATATTAATAATAATTGAGAAGATCTCTTTAAAGTAAATGTCTTTTTCTAATTGAAATCTTTGACAACTAGTTTAGCTTTGTATTATGTAGATAAAGCACATTCTTTATTCTTTAACTTATAAATCCACTAATTTTTCAAAGCTTCTCTATCCTTGAGCAACTTGACTAGCTTAAAAGTATGGTTGTCTTATGTGATTTCATCTCATCTTTCATAGCTATGACCCATTTTGCCTTCTTTTCACTTTCCAAAGCTTCTTCATAGTACTCAAGTTCTCTTCCATCAATGAGGAGCACATATTCATCAAATGAATAATAAGTAAAAAGAGCTCTTTATTTGGTAGACCTCTTAAGTAAAATTGCAGGTTTATTAGCAACCCAATTAACAAAAGTGTCTATTTTAATGTCATTAGCATCATCACCCTCGACGTGATCATCCTAAACATCATTATGTACATCCATAAGAAGAGGACCCATAACAAAATACTCGCAAAACTAAGGCTTAATTACAACTTTTGTACATCAATTTTAAAATATTACAAAATACTCTTTAAAAATGTTAATTCTCAATGTTATTAAATATTAATAGACCATGTAGGCTCTTATTTTTATAATTTTTTTCCTCTTTTATTAAGTTGGCTTATGAAAAGAAGAGTCAAATACCTCATTTTCTAAATATCGAGCTCAATCAAGCCAAAATATAAAAAATACTTTAATAACTTAACATTCAAATTTGATGCTAAGTATTTGATATCCCTCTTTCTTCAACAAGCTAGTAATTTTCAACCCCTTCTATCTTTGAATAATTTGAATCTCAACCATAATCTTACATTCCTTTAATTCTTTAATGGAAAAATTAGGTTAACATGGTGACAAAAGGAAAAAGTGATGGGTTTTGGGAGCATATGGGGGGATGGGGGTAATAATGGCATGTGCTCATTGTATGATATCTTAATATTAAAAAAGATTGATGATTAACATTTTTATGTATTTTTTAAAAACATAAATTTTTTGTTACATATTAAATTGATATATTAAAATTGTTGTCCCTTCTCTGAGTTTGGAACTCTTTGGTTTTCATTTACCTATTTTCTTCAGATTGTATTCATATAAAGGTATATTACTTACCAAGAAAAATGATGACTAAAGAAATCTTAAAAAAAAAAAGAAAAAAGAAACATAAAAGCATATCATGTAGACTTGTCACTTGGGTAATTTTATACATATTCTCAAAACAACTATCCTTTCATTTGTTATTTATAGTACTTATCCTCACATTCATTTGTATAGCTCCCAGACAAAGGAAAGTGAATTTTTATCCATTTTTCTATTAAACTTCCAAGCACAGGGAGGATAGATTTATTCTATTCCATTTTTTTTTCTTTTAATTCATTTTTATTCTGTTCTATTCCATTATATTATTTATAGAACTTTTAAAATAGGATCAATGAATAATTTGTTACATTTTAAGGTTGATGTACTAAAATTATTATTAGATTTTATTTCTAGGGAGTTAAATATGTTTTTTTAAATTAATATTTTTTTGGCTAAAAAATGCTCAATATTTGAAAGTAAAAAAAAATCCACATTCATCAAAATTCTTTTTTTTTTTTTTGTGAAGAACTCATGATTGAGGAAGATGGCATAAATACATGATTGCAAATGTAATTAGCCTATATGAATTGTTTTGAGTATTTACTTTTACAACAAAATAGATATTGTCCCACACAGTTTAGATTGTGATCAATAATGGAATCACAATCACTTTTTCATAGCAAAGTCACTAAAATCCAAAGTGTGCAATTCAACAAAGTATGCTCTTTATGTGCTCTTTATCTCTCAAAGAAAAGTACGCTCTTTTTTATTTCTTAAAAGAAAACATATGTTCAAAAACTTTCATTGTCAGTTTTTCCTTTTTGTTTAACTAATAATTGAATTTGAAATTTAAATTCATCAATTAATTAAAATATTAATTAAAGATTAACCACATAATCATAATGGATTTAGTACAATAGATATTCAACTATAGTTCCTTTTCTAAACAAATTTTCAATTATTTTACCTACTAGGCAATATTCATGTAAGGATATTTCTAAACTAAAAATGGATCTTAGCAGCCTTTGTTTTGTTAGTTTACCCATTCTCTCTTGGCCTATATGGCTTAACCTAATACACCAAACATTTATATCTATAATTGAATTGGAAACAAAAGATAACATAAAATAATTATGTTCATACATATCATAGGTATTGTCACACATTGTGTTTAGTATAATAAAATCATTATAGAGGAAACTAGAACCATAGGATATTATCCTATTACAAGTGTTAACGAAGTTGTCATGGAAATCTACACTACAACTTAATTTTAAGATGATAAATAATAGAAATTAAGATCCATTAAATCTCTAAGTATATAAAACATCATGTAAAATGAGAATTCATCTTCCATGCAAAACTAATTTGCTTATTCTGATTCTGTTCACTTTAATTCTTACATTGTTTACTTCAAAAATCATTAAAATCAACTAATGACAAATAATCTCCAATCTCAAACTATATAGTTTGGGGCCCCTGAGTCTATAATTCTTAAAAGATGAGATTAGTTATTAAGACAGTGCTAGAAACATAAGAAAAATTATTGCTTGGTGCTACTTTATTTTGCTCAATATAATCACAAGCATAGTGACCTATCATCTGATAAGTATAACACTTGACTTTAGCCATATCAAGTTTCTTTCCATCATGCTTGTTTTTTTTCCTTAAATTCTTTTTTATCATCCTTGTAATATTTGCTAGATCCTTTTTTTTTATGTAAATTCATTTTCTTCTTACCCTTAGACCTTGAAGTCCTAGCAAATTTAGTTATATAGGCATATCCAAAGGGTTTTGTAGTTTTAAAGCACTCATCCAAGTTTTAAATGATGAGCAACAATATTAAAAGTGGTGATACTTTCATTATGGGCTAAATTTACTTTTATATGCTCTTAATTGGCAAGAAGAGATTTTATGATAGCTTGAACTTTTTGTTCATCAATGAGGACATGACCAATTGAATTCAATTCTCTTAACATGTTTGACATTTATCTCAAAATGCTATTTCATAGAGTTATTTGGTTGCAACTTATATGTGTTAATTGTCAACTTTCTCAATTTAGTTGTAAAAACATAATCAAATTTGTCTTTAAGAGCTATCCATCTGACTTAAGTAGTTAAATAAGACTCATCCTTTCATATAAGGTCATTTGCCATGCTACTCAATATCATTATGTAAGCAATATTGTTTTTTATTTTTTTATTTAATATTTTTTAATCTTTCATACGTTGATTTGTATTTCCATACTCAGGTTTTAGCATAATATTATTCATTGTTCTTTAGCATCTTGCTCTTTAAGGATGTAAAAACTCTTATGGTACCAAATTTCTTAATTGTTACCATTTGACTTGTCACTCTCGTTAAGCTAAGCAATGATATGTTTAGTAGCCAAAATCATAATTGAACCTTTACATAGACAAAAAATAGAAAAAAATACATATACATAGTACTATATATTTTTGCAATAAATTTCAACTAAACAAATAATGACATTGTTAGATTTATGATTTAAAGCTTACATTTGTCATACTTCCATCATATTTATTTAAAAAATGTCATTATCTTTATATCGAATTAATTTGTAAATGTTTTTTAAATGTAAATCTTAGATGAGTTATAAGCTACTAATCTAAGAACTTTTAGTAGTTAAATGAACTCAAACCTACTAATCTAAGAATTCCCACTCAACATGATATTTGTCATCTTTTCCTATTCCATTGTTTAAATGTAATTCTAGATGAGTCCATGTCTATCAATCCAAGAACTTTTACTCAATAGGGCATTCCTCATATTTTTTTATTTAATGCATACATTACACTGCATTAATATCAATATTACATCTTAAAGGGAATTCATCCTAAAGCTATTTCATCTTCTCAAATACTTCCTTCCATTAAAGACTTGCCTTCAATTACAAGGGTCATTCTATGATACATTGAAAAAAGTATTATTTACATTTTTTTATTAATTTTTAAAGTGATTTTTTTTTCATGTGCACTATACCTAGAAATAAGAAAACAAAGCGGCTTGTCTAATATTTGTGACAACATAATATTCTTCAATGAGCTTTGCATCTTATACACAATGATTAAAAGAAAGGCTTTTCTTGTCATTATTTGGCTTTTCTAATTTCTCCTTAAGATCATTCTTGACAAATGCTCAGTAATCATCATTAAGGAATGTGTTGATCAAGCCTGAAATCTTTGAGAAATGTCTTTCATCTTTAGATTAGTTATATAGTCTTCTATATGTCTAATGAGTGTTTGAACATTATGAAATGGTATTCAAATATAGCTATACCTTAAACCAACATGCAGATCATGATTTTATAAAACTTTAAAGACTAAAATTATCCCCAAAATGATCTCTCACATGCCCTCATGCTCCTATTAAAGTTTTATGTCTAAGCATTTCCAAAAAAGAGAAAATATTTAAAATCTACCCTTTTAGGGTGGTGTATGAGGTCCACTCACTTTTTTTAGGTGCATTTAGGCTATGTGGTATGTATTATGGTCTCTTCTTGGCTTGCTCTTATTGTTAGGCCTCTCAAGTGGTCAATTGAGGTTGGAGGTGAGTCTTATGTGCCTATGCTATGAGTGGGCTTGTCACTTCATCTTTAACCTTTAGAGTTAGTCATTTTTTAAAAAAAATTTTAGATCTCATGTGATCAAATCATCAACTTCAAACAATTATATATCATTTGTTTTACACTTAATTAGACAAACTTGATGGTATTGGAAAGCTTGTTTAACAAAATTTCCAACCATATATACTTTGTGCACTATGATGGCATTCAGTGAGAATGCCATGCCTTGAATGTAGGTTGTTTTATGATGTTTTTCAAAAACCTTAAATCCAATTTTCTCACAAATAGTTGATCCATTTTCTTTGAAATTTAAAATACATGTTCTACATACTATTATCTTTATTTAATATGAAAGTCATGACTTGTGATAGTCTCTGTTAGAATATGCCATTAATGGGATTCAAGGTTCCATATTGCACATATATCCATTTTATATTTTTTTAATGTTATTTCATGAAATCAAACATAAATAAGGCACACTTAACACATGGAGATAGAGAAATTTGAGTTAACTAGACTCTATTACCAGTGTTAGGTTTAGGGGTACTTGCTTGTATGGTGGAATAGATTTTGGAATTCTCGTCCCCTCTAGTTTGAATTGTGATTACCAATGGAATTACATTTTCTTTTGCACAGTAGAGTCACATAAATCTAGTGTATGTGATTCAATAGAGCAAGTCTGTTCTTTTTGGGCTCTTCAGATAAGTATGATTTCTTTATTTTTAAGAAGAAAATATATGTTTTAAAACTTTTACTATTAGTTTTTCCTTTTTATTTAACTAAAAACTCAAATTGAAATTTTAATTAATTAATTAATTAAGCAAATTAATTATCAATTAATTAATTATTGGGTTTGGATTGTTAGATTATGAGTTACTCTATCATAAATAGCCTAATGATCCAACACTATCAAAATAGTAGTATAAATTTTGCCTTCATTATTCAATTCCATATATTTTTTTATTCCATATTTTAAATTATAGTTTTGCTTTCAATTTGAAACATTTGATTTGATTATTTCACTCCTAGTCTATTGATAATTTATGTCCTTTTTGCCATGATAGTGAAGAGACAATTATCATTTTTATTTTTATTTTTTTCTATAATGTCATTTTGTAAGAGCTATATGATTTACTCTTTGTTGTCTTTTAGAGTGGATCAACTTCAACTTTTGGATATTAACCTAATGGATGCAGATTTGGTTTTCTCAAATAGTGAATGCCATTAATCAAGTAGAGGAATATACTTTTGTTGCTAATTTTATATGTGATTTGTTATTATAAGAACTAACTTGTTTTTGAAACTATACATATTAGTCCATTGGAAGCACTTAAGTTATTGCACAGATTATTATCTCAATATCAATTTACTAGGATGAAACAGAGAAATTCAATTACATGAGAGAGTGGTCATTGCTTGAACGATCATTATTTGTATTAACGTCTTTCATATGTGGATGGGTGAACTGTTATACTTTGGATGTCTTCAAGGAGTATGCAAAGATGGAAGCATAGAATCTTAGTTTATAGTTGGTTCTAATCTACACTTGTTCGCCAATGGTGTTGGGAGGATATGGTATAATTGTTGGTCATATGTTATTTTGAAAGTTGCTCAACAATTGTATCATTTTATTTTGCATCAAGATATGATATTAACTTTTATTTAATTTTTTGTTGTATTTTGTGGTACTTTATACTCTTATTATAGGCTTACTACAAAATTAGGGCTACAAACTTCTAATTAAATGCTTCGATGAAATTTTTGAGCATTTAGTGCAATGATGCGCAATTTTTTTGTTTGGACAATTGTACTATTATTTTATAATTTTGTTTGGTTTTATATTTTGAATTAGGATCTGGTAAAAGAGAGAAAGAGATATGAGGCGAGTTTTATTGGGTGCCTCCCATGTAAGCACTGCCTTTATGTTTTTTCTTTATGAATAAGTGAAAATTTGCTTGCTATATTCTGAATATGACTCTTCTATTATAAGAATCCATGCTGTGGGGCTACTGTGCCCCTCTTAGAGAAGGTATTAAACCTTTTTTTTTTGAAGTTTTTTTAGAACTTTCCATAAAAGGAGCATAACAAGTTGGATCTAGATTGGAGGATTCAACTTCTTGTAATTTTGTCTGATTTATTAAAGAAAAAAATTATTCCACTCTCAAACTAAACTAAAATATTGACAAAATTACATATAATTCATCTGAATTTTGTGTGTTGTGTATAAATATCACCCTAAACTTGAAAAGTTGGCAAAATTTTTTTTTAAACTTTAGATAATATGTAGATAATCTCTTGAATTTTGAATGTGTACAAATAATTTCTCTAAATTTTGAAAATATGCAAATTACCTCCTAAAAAGTATAACATATGAAAAAATTTATTTACAAATAATTTAAAGTCTAAGGAGTTATTTGTAAAAAATTTAAAATTTAAAAAATTATTCGCACATATATAAAATTTAAAAAAATTATCGATATATTATTCAAATTTATTGCAAACTTTAGAAGTATATTAAAATTTTTTACACATAATCCAAAGTTAAAAGGAATTTTGTGTAATTTAGCCCAATTTTCCATGGGAAAAGTAGTGAACTCTTTCCGTTCAATGATCCATCCCCTTTCCCGGAAAAAGAAAATGGCAACATCGCGACAGCGAATAACCTGCCTGATTCTTCCAGCCTATCGGCTTCTGGTTTCTGCTTCCTTCTACTGCTCACGTTGACATCAAAATCTTAGAAATTGATATCTCTTGTCATTCTTTTTTTCTAAAATTGCTTGAATCATTTTAATTTGACGGAGGACTTCTTGTGGAATTCATGGTTCATGACATATTTTTGTAAGCTTAAAAAATCTATTCACAGTGTCATAGGCGGGTGGTATTATTATCCAGTTATAGTCATTTCAAAGTCAGGGGTTTTGGGAACTTCTATGTTTCCAAGGCTGGAGATTGCCGTGGTCATTTGTGGGTTCACCACACGAACGGAGGTTTTCAGTTCAGTATATATATTCTGATCGCTGAAGTAAGCTCCGGGTTAGATTGGGCTCTAGCATACTTGATCTGAAGCTATAGGAAGGCTCGGCCAAATAATGGGATAATCTTCAATATCGTCGCTTACTGTCCTTTCTTTTCTTTTTCTTCCCATTATACTGATTTCTTATCTCAAGCAAATGCGCACGGCCTTGTTGCTTTAAATTCCATGACTAACGTCCCAAGATCCTAGCCTTGTATGATCAGGGGGAAGAGAGAGAGAGTGTGTGTGTGTAAGGGAGTTGATATGCTTGCTGAAGGAAGTTGATGACAAGTATGATGGGCTTATTGGCAGTGACATGGCAGAATTATTTAAGAAAGAAGTTTCCATTAAAAACGAGGTTTCTTCATACCTTGAAAGAAGGTCAATGGAGCCAAATTTTAATGTCCCCACCTCTTGTTTCTTTGGACCTACCTGACACCTGGACTCCAAATTCCTCACGTTTTAGTGTTTCATCAATACATAATAGCTGTAAGTATCTTTCCCTCCCATCAAAGCTTTCCTCATTTTGACAATGCTTTTATGTTTTATTGAAACTCCTTTGATTATTTGATTTTAGAATTTTTGATGATACCATGCTATCACTTACGATAAGGTTAATTGTACCTGTTGATCTTTTGCTTAATTGAGCAAAAGCTGGTTTTTTTTTCGCCCTCCTCTTTTTTGCAGTTGTTTGTAGACTTCTTCAGGCAATGTAGTGTATTTTCATCTGCTACCTGTTATTCCAATCATTGTATGATAACATATGATAGATCAACATGTGATTTCTTGGACATTTTATAACATCATTGCTTGTTGACTATTATTTTAATGGTTGTCATTAATTAACTGTATCTTTGCAATGCTACCCAAATCAATATATCTGCTTCCAATGTGAAGACCTTGGAAGAAATAGCCATAGAAACCAGATGGTAGCAAGAAGTTGGGTCATCAGCTTAAGTTCTCCAATCTTAAGTTAGAAGACTCGGCTTTTGAGAGACATTACCAGCTGGGGAAGAGGGAGAGAAAAAGTGAAGATAAAAGATTAAGGAGGTAGTAATGGCATGTAAGTATGTAACAATTATTTAGTAACATGTGTGCTACATTTTAATCAAGGATGGTGCAACTGATGATTATGCAAGCATACAATGGCAGTATGGGTTTGCACGTGCCAAATGCTTAAGAAGGATGTACTACCTCTATATCATTCTTTGATTTATCCAAAATGTAAGTTGATGAGCAAGCATAATTTTCAATATAGTGGCTTGCTTCATGAAGTTTGTATATAATAATCCCTACCAAGTTCTACTTTTAGATACTTTGATATGACATATGACTTCCCTCTACCCCTCTTTTTCACACGACACATACTATTATTTTGATAAATAAAAATATATCAACAGAGCAGAGGCACTAAATAAACTATTTGATTATATGAATATCAAATGTTATATCAGGTTGCTTCACATTAAAATGTCCTACATTCCAGATCAAAAGTCCATATTTGTCTTGGGTTATCAATGGAGAATTAGAGAATTTCTCCTCTTTTAGTCCAATCTTCTCCATCAAATTCATAGGAAAAGTTTTTAGCAAAAAGCAACTTTTTGTCTCTGATATTTGCCCAAGGTTTCACTTTTTGTCCCCTATTTATTTTTTTGTTCCACTTTTGTCCTAGAAGTATACTTTTTGTTCCTAAGTTTTGCCTTATGTTAACACCATACATAGCTCCATTACAGCTTGCACATCTGGACCTGATGTGCGCCTGTTGGTGTCAGAATGTCAGAACACGTGTCCCTAACTTCTTCTGTCTTACACATCACATAACATGTCTTTCTTCCTCCCTCATCCCCCCATAGAGATGGTCTTGCAGAAGCACGATCTTGACCTATGTTTGAAACAGCTTGAATTCTATTCTCTCGTTCTGCAGCCCAAAGCAACCTTTAGATATCCTGCTGGTGAAGTTTCACTGCAGGAGAAAGAAGAGGAGGAAATCAAGAGGTTGCTGTCAGGGCGTGGAATTCTTAAAAGGTTAATGATTGAAAGGAATCTGCACTGCTCTTGGCTGTTTATCCTATTTCTTTAGGGATCTTTTATTTTATGGTCTTAGCAGTTTTTTGGTCCAAGCGAATGGCTACTGCACCCTCTAACTACCACCAAAGAAGAGCAATCAAGGAACCCAAAATTTTTTAATCCCTCTGCAGGGCAGAGTCATTGGTTGAAAAGGAGCCGAATGTCAACAAATTAGAGATCTAAATTCAAAAAGATTGACAGAGTCATGTGAAGAAGGCAACAAGAGGAAAGGTTTAGGAAGACTTGATTCTGATGCATAAAAGCTTACAAATCTTGTAGAAGATTTGATGAAGGTGGAAATTACCAAGAAGAGCTCAAAGGGAAAAGATACGGAGTAATGAGTATGATGCTGTGAAAGGGCAGCTTGAAGCTGCTGAGGAAGCCATTGCAAAGTTGTTTGATGCTAACCGCAAGTTGATGAAGAAATAGAAAATGTTGTTAAAAGAAGGGGAAACTTTAGAACAAAAATTATAATTCTACAACAAAAACAGAACAAAAATACATTTGGGACAAAAGTGAAACCTTTGGCAAACTTAAGGGACAAAAAATTTCTTTTTGCCACAGTTTTCTAATTTAGAATCTAGAAGAATTTCTGTAAGTTATTGTTATATTCTACTAGGAACTACTTGAGCTTTCATACTTTACTTATCATGGATGTGATGTGACGGAGAGATAATGTGGGAAGACATTCTTTTTTATTATAGTAATGTGAAAAATATATTAGTTGTTTACCTTTCCAAGACCTGACTAAACTATCATACCTATTGGCAGTCTCATCACACTCTATACATGATACATGTGAGAGAATATTAATAATAGTAGTAGCTGTAAGGGGAATTAGTTGTTATAAGTTAGTTGGGGAAGGTAGTTAGACTTCCAACTACCTGAAGGGAGTTAGTGGACAGTATAAATAGACATTAGGAAGGATACTTGTGTGATTTTGGACTTTTGAATAATACATTTCTGGTATCGAGTACCATTCTCGCATGTCTTCGTATCAAATTGGTATTAGAGCACTACATTCCTTGGTGATGGAGACTCGTTCATTGAAACATCTTTGAGAGCTTGAGCAGGAGATGTCGTAGACACATTCGGATGTGAGTGAGCTTTGCGCTTCTCAATTCTGAATGGATGCTTCGATAGTTCAAATGGAGAATTTGTTGACAGAACTAGCAGCAAAGTTTACGGTGATGACGAAGAGTAGTAGTGACAAAGTGAACAGAACAGAGGGAGGCATGACTACAATCGGTGGTGGACGAGCAATGAGCTGCTATCCACAAATTGGATTGTATGATGTGAACCAAATCGGAGGTTATCAATTCCTAAAAAAATTCACATGTATCAAGTTTCCAAGGTTTGATAGTGTTGACTTCAAAGGATGGTTGCTTTGTTCCAAGCAATTTTTCGAGATTGATGAAATGCTTGTAGGTCAATGAATTTGGTTGATATCTTTACATCTAGAAGGGAAAGCCCTGAAGAGGCATCAGAATTTCATGAGGAAGAAGAAATTTGGTGAGGTAGGATTGGAAGCTTTGAGAGAGGTTTGGCAAGATTTTGAAGGTGGATCTGATGTCAGAGCTAAAAAATTTGAAGCAGGAGGATTCTTTTACTCAATTCTAGGAAAGGTTTGAGGAATTATTGGCTAAAATTGAATTATGGGAGAAGCATGCTATCAGTTGTTTTCTAGGTAGCCTTAAATAGAAATAGAAGCTCCTATGCGAATGTTGAAGCCTAATTCTCTTTCTAATACTATGTATCTAGGGAGACTACAAGAAGCATCCGTATATGCTCTTTAAAGTCAAAGTCTAGTTATTGTGAAGAAGACTCAACCATCTGCCCTAACATCTACTAGTTCTTCCATTCCAAATTCATATTTTGTTACCACTTCATCCTCCTATAGAAATCATATTGCTTTTGTTCTTGCCAAAACTCACTTAGCTAATGATAAGGATTCCTTAGCTACTTCCTTACCATCATCCAAACCTAAAGCATCAACTGTCACAGAAAAATCTGTGAAGCAACTTAGCAAAAGAGAGATGGATGAACGAAAAGAAAAAATGGCCTTTATTACTAATGTCTAGAGAAGTATAGTTTTAATCACAAGTGTAAGAATTCACAGCTTTTTGTGATTATGGTGGAGGAAGATGAGCAAGGAGACAGTATGGATATTGATTGGAGAACAAAGAAGACAAGATTGTAGGAATGCTGCCACATATTTCACTCAATGCTATCATTGGATCTACATTAGATTCAATAGCATGTTCTACCATGAAAGTGAGAGGCATGATTAAGAAGCAACTTGTTCTATTGTTATTAGACACTAGAAGTAGCCATAATCTAGTGAAAAGGCTTAAGATCAGAATACAGCAAACCACAGACACCAAAGTTTCCATTGCTAATGGTGATCAAGTTTTGATTGAGAACAAATGCATGGAATTGATGTGGAGTATGAATGGAGAGTGTTTTGAGGCTGATTTTTTTTTTTTTTTTGGTGTGTGATGCCATTAGATGGCTACGACATGATTCTTGGAGTAAAGTGGTTATCCACACTTGGTGGAATTGTATGGGACTTTAGGCAGCAGATTATGTGATTTGTGTTAGATGATAAATTTTGTGAAGTCTATGTATTGAATCAACAAATTCTTGTGTTAAGAGATGAGGGACCTAAGCTGAAGCAATTGTTATCTGCCACAGATGCTTGTTTTATCCAAGGTCATTAGCCATATATGAGTGAAAATGTGAAAGTGGGGGTTTTCAAGGAGGAATTAATAGAAACACAACATGTTAAATGAGCTCCTTTAAGAATTTCTAGATGTCTTCCAAGGGCCCAAGTCTCTACCCCTTTCGAGGTCATTTGATCATGTTATTAATCTCAAGGAAGACATACCAGTAAGCCTAAGGCCTTACAGATATGGCCCTTTGCAGAAGAATGCCCTGGAAGGGTTGGTTCAGGAGATTTTGCTCAATGGTATCATTAGGCCAAGCAATAATGCATTCACCTCCCTTATTGTCTTGGTTTTAAAAAAAAAAAGATGATACTTGGCGTTTCTATGTTGATTATTGCAAGTTGAATGCCCTCACTATTAAGAACAAGTACCCCATTTGGATTATTGAGGAGCTTCTTGATGAGTTAAGGGGATCCAAGTACTTTTCTGAGCTTGATTTGAGGTTGGATATCATCAGATTAAGACAAATCCTTTTGATATCCTCAAAATGGCTTTTTGAACACATGAAGGGTTGTACAAGTTCATAGTCGTGCCATTTGTATAGACTAATGCTCTAGTTACATTCCAAGGTTTAATGAATATGGTTTTTAAACCATTCTTAAGGAAGCATATTCTTGTCTTTTTAGATGGTATTATGGTATATAGTCCTACTTGGGAGCAGCATTTAGAGCATCTTAGAGTTACTTTAGCCACCTTTAGGGCACACACCTTGTTTGTCAAAAGAAGCAATGCATTTTTGGTGCCACGCAGATTGAATATCTTGGCCTTGTCATTATAAAGCAGGGGTTACAGTTGATCATAAGAAGGTGGCAGCAATGACTTTGTGGCCAACACCTTCTACTATTAGTTCCTTATAAGGATTTTTGGGGCTTACAGGTTATTATAGATGTTTTGCGAAGGATTATGGTGCTATATGTAAGCCTCTATAAAACTTACTAAAGAAGGGGGCTTTTACATGGACTAAGGAAGCAGAATTGGCATTTCATCAACTCAAAATGCTATATCCTCTACACCAGTACTAGCCTTACCCGATTTCTCAATTCTTTTTACCATTGAAACCGATGCTTCTAATACGAGGTTTGGAGCTGTCCCATCTCAAAGGGGCCACCCCATAGCTTTTGTTAGCAAAGCACTTTCCCCTCATAAACAACACTCAGTTTACTTATGACAAGGAGCTCATAGCAATCATCTTCGCCGTCAAACACTGGCGTCAGTATCTTTGTGGCCGATTTTTTTCATTTTGACAAATCATTTGCCCTCAAGCATCTATTGAAACAGAAGACCATTACTTTTGAACAATATAAATGGGTGAATAATCTATATCGCTTGGATTATGAGATTGTTTATCGAAGAGCAAGGACAGCATTGTTGCAGATGCAATGTCCTGTCAACATCAAGACAAATATGAAGAAAATTCTTCTTGTTTTGCTGTTATCTAGGTAATTTCTAGCTTGAACCAGAAGGTTATTGATTCTTGTCTAAAGGATGAGGGACTGAAGAAAATTATTGAAGAATTGGAAGTGGATCAGCAATCTCACCCGAAAAACAGCTGGCAACAAGGCATATTAAGAAGAAAATGGAAGCTTGTAGTGGGAGAGGATGCATCTCTTAGGCTGCAACTATTAACTCATTTTCATACTGATCCTTTGGGAGGACAATCAAGCATGACTGCCACTTCTAAGAGATTATCAGCAATTTTTTATTGGCAGGGAATGGAAAAAGAGGTAAGGAAGTTTGTGAGAGAATGCCAAACTTGCCAGGTATAAAAGTGAATATGTTGCTTCATGGGGACTGATTCAACCCTTCCCTATTCCAGTATTCATCTAGACTGAGTCGAGTATGGATTTCATAGTTGGGTTGCCAAGATTGTACAGCAAAACAGTGATATTGGTGGTGGTAGACTGTTTGTCTAAGGCTGCCCATTTTATTCCTTTGCAACACCCATTTACAGCAGTGACAGTAGCACAAACTCTTATGGATAACATTGTCAAATTTCATGGATTTCCTCAATCCATTGTGAGGGATCGGACCCTGTTTTTTGTGGTAATTTTTGGAAGGCCCTGCCCAAGATTTATAAGGTAAAGCTTATGTATTCTTCAGCCTATCACCCCCAAATAGCTGGGCAAATGGAGGTTTTAAATCATTGTTTAGGGTGTTATTTGAGATGTATGATGAGGGATCATCCTAGAGAATTGGTGAAGTGGCTTCCATTAGTTGAACTATGGTACAATACTTTGTATCATTCTTCTCTATGAAGTTGTTTCCCCTGTTCATTTACCTTACATGGCTGGAGATAGTGAAAATGAGGTGGTGGATAGGAGTTTGATTGATAGGGAGGCCACATTACATTTGATAAAGTACCATTTTGCAAAGGGCCCAAAATAGAATGATTCAAATTGCTAATGGGTGACGCATTGAAAGAGTCTGCTATGGGGAACTTAGTCTATTTGAAACTCCACCCTTTTTGAAAGAACACTCTTAATAATTTAGCTCTTCATAAACTAGCTGCAAGATATTATGGACCCTAGAAGGTTTTGAAATTTGTTGGATAGGTAGCTTATCAGCATAAGCTTCCTCTAACCACACAAATTCATTTAGTGTTTCATGTTTCACTTTTGAACAAGCATGTGGGAGAAGGAATCACAACAACTGCAGACTTGTCTCAGCTAATTGAAGAGGATTATTTTTCTGTGGAACCTGAGAAAATTCTAGTAAGGAAGGTATTCAAGAAGTATAAGCTGCCATTGACAGAAGCACTCTAATCAAGAGGATACTACTTGGGAGTCTGTGCAGTCAATACGTCAACAATTTCCAGATTTTTCTACCTTAGATGTTCCTTGAGGACAAGGATTCAGTTTGAGAAAGGGAATGGTTGATACATCTGAGGGAATATTAATAATAGTAGTTGTTATAAGAGGGGGAATTAGTTGTTATAAGTCAGTTAGGGAATGTTTCAGGCTGTTAAAGGTAGTTAGACTTCCAGCTACCTGAAGGTAGTTAGTGGACAATATAAATAGATGTTAGGAAGGATATTTGTGTGATTTTTGACTTCTGATTGAGTACCATTCTTGCATGTCTCTGTATCAATACAGCAATAAAATAATCTAGAAAAATAAAGACAAAGGAGAGAAAAAGGAACTAATTACATTGGACACTAATTGTGATATAAGTTACTATACCTTAGCCTATCTTGTTAGCTTTGTAGGTTTGAGCGTGCATAGAGGGAAGGCGGAGAAAGAGAGATTTATGAGACTTAGAGAAGAGGCAGATGATTGTAATAAGTAGCATATTTGCAAACCTCATAATACTCACGAGCAGGGAGAAAGTTCTCTTTGGAGAGTAGCTAATGGTCAAAAGAATTAAAACATTATAATAAATATAGGTTCTATTACACTAACAGTTATACCTCTGTTGTAGAATTAAGTGATTAGAGTCCAATTATGCTAACACTTGTAATAGAAAAAAATTAACATCCATCACACTTATCAATTGAAGAAAAAAAAAAAAAAGGAAATAAAGAGGAAGTAGCTAGGCTACCTGAGAAGCTGACCTTGGGGTCAATGCATCATAGGGACTAGGATTTTGTTATCATCTTACATCTGTTTGATATTTCTTTTTCCTTTTTTATTAAATGGTTGATGTAGAACCAGTAGCAAACAATAGAGAGGAAGGGGGAGAAAGAGGAGGAGGGAGATAACAGAAAAGAAAGAGCGGGAGAAGGAAGAAGAAAGGGGGAGAGGAGGCTAGAAAGCTGAGAGAAAATCTGAACTTTTGTTCAATATCAATCCAAAGCTAAGCTAACCCTAGTACTATTATGAGGGCTTTACAAAGTTTAAGAGATAATTCTACTAAGATAAAATAAAATAGAAGATAATTAACAAAATGATAATTAAAGCCTAAAATATCCTGAAAGCAATTAAAATAAAATAAAGAAAATTTCCTAGACTTTCCAATTTCTATGTTTATCCTTAACTGATGGCTTAATCCCTAATATACAAATAATCACCAATATCACCCCTAATATTCGTTTCTTATGCTTCATTACTGGTAGATATAATATGTTTCAAACTTACAGATTCTTGCTGGATTTAAGTAGGAGAGGAAGCTTATTGAAAGTGATACCTTAATTTGTGGCAAACGAATTTCCTTCTTCCTACCATCATACCGTAGTTATGACTGATGAAGTTTTGTTTTTAGTCATTGAAGGAGTTAGATAAGGCAATTGCTAAGAATTGTACATAGTTGTACTAATTATTATACAAGCTGAAAAGCTCTCTATAAATTAAATTCCATTGATGTGTCAGTCAAAGTTGTTCACACATGTTCCCTCTTCAAGGACTATTTTCCCCTCCTATTATCGCATTTGAGATAAAACTTCATAGCCTTGATACGGTGCTTGACTAAAGGTTATTGTCAAAAACCAATTTATCCTAGAAGCTTAAGCTATTTGGAGAAAGTCCATGAATGTATTTGATATATATTTCTAGCATGCCCCTTATATGAAAGCCCTTTGGTCTTAAAACATGGACAAATCTGTATCAAATCCATTACTGGGTCATATCTTAACAACTTAAGCTTTTAGAAAGAGGCTTAGGATTGGTTTTTATTAACATCTAACATTTTTCACAAGAAAGGTGACTTCTTTGAAGGGAATTTGAACTTCCAATAAGGAATGTAAGATCCATTGCAGTTGTAGTTGTAGGAAAGCAGTTTCTGGATTGCAATCATGCTTGAATTTTGGGGCTACATTATTGTGGATGTGTTTATTTATTCAAGGGGTTGTTACCTATTGATAGAGTTCTTACATAATAGGTTCAATACTAATCTCTTCACACCTTCCTTTCTCTTTGCTATTATTTTTATACACTCCTCCCCTGTTCTTGATAACAGAATGTATAGTGGTCTTCAATCACTTTTGGGAGGACATCGGCTGGAGGAACAACATCGCACATTGTCACGCGCGGGTGCATGGGTGAATGGCAGTTCTGTGATTTGGCGCATGGTGACACGTGTGATGGCAGCTAGAGCTTCAGCAACAGATGGAGATTGGACGGTGGTGTCTGGGACAATTGGTGGTGGTTGTGTGCCACAAAGGACAAGGCATAGTGACCAGAATTATTGATGTGCCCCTCTATTGCTGTAACCTCTCTTGGATTCTATTATAATGGCTTCAGAAAGAAGTTATGGAGCCCAATGAGGGAAATCAAGGAACAAAAACTCTGAAGAGATCTGATACCATGAAGAATGAGCAGAGAGAAATGTATTATGTTTTGAATCAATCACACACAATGGATACACCTATTTATAGGCCTAGGACTAAAGCTAATTTACAATAATCTCCTTACTAAAGGTTATTTACAGTAATACCCCTGAGAATAAAATAAATATAAAAGGATATCAGGAATTTCACAGGTACAAAATGGGCCATTTGGGAAAAGTTTTCAACAAGTAGCATGGTGTCATGCCTCCAACTATCTGAGGTAAGCCTAAAACATAGTCCATGCTAATTACATTCTCAGGCTCATAGGGAACAGATTTAAGGGTGTACAAATTTTTATTCTGCATCTTAGCTTTGGAAGTTTGACATGTGCCATCCCTCTTTAACGATGTCCAATAAAACACATCCTCAACTCTTGTCTTTCTAAAAGTGGCTAGCTAAGCCTGCTGTGTGCAGCTTCAACACAAGAAAATCCCTCAAAGAAGTTTGAGGGATGCACGGTTTAGTTCCATGGAAAAGATATCTGTTTCTAATCTGAAATCCAACATGCTCATGATGATTAGCATCGTTGATCCCCTTAGCACTCATAGAATGTAAGATATATAAAGGACATGGCTTAAAACAGCAAATGCTTTGTTTTCTAACCCAGATCAATGGCAAGCAACAAAAGTGAAGCCCTGGAAGAACTCTTCTCACTGAGCACACCTATCATTAAGATGTTTCAAAAAGTGGAGAAACTTAAGAGCTTCATTGTCAGAATCCAAGACAAAATTCTTGAGGGAGAAGGGTGCTCAAGGGACCTAACAATAGTATAAAACTCCCTATCATAAGTGGAACAATTCTGTTTAGCTTCCTTAAGCTATTCACTAAAGAAAGCTATATAGAGTGAACCTCCTAACTCAACACCTCCAGTTCCTTTTGTTACAGCGGGAACTATTATATAGGGGGGATAAAAGGGAGTAATGGAAGAATGTTTAGGCAGCAATATTGCTCATATTTGATTAGACAACAATCTTGAAAAAACAGTTCACTCTTGGAATTGGACACTATGTAGGAGTGGTTTGATTGTTGAGACTTGAGAGTATGAAATTGAAAGAGCAAACCAGGATGGATAACCTTGGAAAGTTATACCTCTTGTTAAACTTCATGGAGAATTCTGATGAATGGTACTCAATTTCTTAGCAGGATGCACTGAAGCCAAAAAAAAATCTACCCAGCTTCTCTCTTTAGATTGTGGATATCTTATGATATATATATGGTAGAAAATTGTAATTCTGGTTTTCTCTTTCTTATAACATTCATTCCAAATATGCTTGTTCCATCTTTTTGTTTCTTAAAGTCCTGCATTGAAAGTGATGTTTGTCACAGTTAATGAGCAGACTGCTGTGGTGCTTGATGGAAAAATGATTTCTATGGAAATCAGGTCAAGCATGGCTGGTGAGGTAAGGCGAATGAAGAAATGCATTGGGAAAGTTCCTGGGTTGGCTGTAATTGTGGTGGGCCAGAGAAGGGATTCTCAAATTTATGTTCGCAACAAGATAAAGGCATGTGAAGAAGTTGGAATCAAGTCCTCTGTGACTGAACTACCAATTGATTGTACAGAAGCAGAAGTTCAGAATGCTTTGTTGAGATTTAACAAGGATCCATCAATTCATGGTATTCTTGTGCAACTTCCTCTACCACAAGTAATTTTCTGAATCCGTGACATAGTTGCATAACTTACATAGACTTTACTATGTGCTGATTTATAATTCAAGAAAAGGGGGAACATCACAAAATTGTTCAAAGCTGAGCAAGAAATTTGAATTTGAAGGGGCCAACTAGGGATGGACAAAATGTCCAGACCTGATAGGTACCTACAAAATTTCCTTGTTTGAGTTTGGGTATGAGGATGAAAAATGGGTTTGGGTAGTAACATACCTACTGTGCCTGCCCCAGACCTCTCTCTCTCTCTCTCTATATATATATATATATATTTTGTGTGTGTGTAGATTATAAAACAATAAACAACACCAAAAAAGGTCAAGATGCATTCTGTTCATATTCTAAGGATTCAAGGATATATTGTTGAGAATAGACAATTTCAAGTCATACCGACTGTTTTTGAATTATCTTAATGATTGTTTGAGACACTTTATTTTTTTTGTGATTTTATATAAATAAATTTTATGAAATGAGTTCTAACTTGAGAAAAAACTGATTTTGAAATTTCTTCAGGTAAATGGGTTCAGAATTTTAGGATTCAATGGGAAGGGGATGAGGCTTGAGTTTGTTACTTGTTAGGTTTTGGGTCTGGGGATGGGTAAAGTATTTTTCTATGGGTTTGGGTTTGAATGCTATAATACCCTACTCATACAAGTCATACCCCACCCATAATCATCCCTTGAGGCAATAGGTTCAATCTGTTAAGTCGTTCATATCAGTGCAAGGACCTAGGGTTAAATTTACTTCTGCCAAGAAAGGGAATGCTTACCTTCCTTTGTGTAACCCTTACAAATGGATTAAAAAAGTGCATGATCGATGTTTTCTTTGGTTTAATTACTTTGTTTGGCCTGTATTTGTTCCCATTTCAAATATGGGCCTTATACTTGAAAAGTTTGAGGACCCTATTGCAACAATCCATCACAAATCTATTAAACATATTAATTGACTTGGGAGGATTAACTTTTAAGTTGATGACTGATAGGGCATTTTTATCACACTAGCCAAGATTCTTGAGATCTTACATGTGCATTGAAGTTCTATAGAGTGTGTTTTTTATCTAGTTGCAACCTATAATAGGGTTTGACGGTTGTCATTTGAATAGTGAGTTTGGTCAACAGCTACTTGTAGTTGTTGCCATAGACCTAGGTTATTTTAATCTGTTAACAAGCCTATGATAGATTGTCAAATCAGTGACTCAATTACAAATTTTGGAAACTATAAGTACTCAATAATAAAAGTTTAAGGCACAGTGATTATGTTGTGAAGGAGATGAAACTGTAGCGACCAACAAAGTAATGAAACCTTTTTCCTTAAAACTACATTGATAAAATTCTCTTAGGATATGGTTTGCTTTGATTTAATAAGAGGTGTATAGTCATATCTACTTCAGGAGAAAAAAAAAAATCCTATTAATCTAGTATTTAACCGATGGAACGGGGGCCTGTCATTAACACTCAATATTCAGCAGTTGCTGATGTTGTGTGATTGACTTATTGTAAAATTTTGCATCAGCATCTCGATGAAGGAAAAGTTTTGAATGTCCTATGCCTAGAAAAAGACGTGGAGGGTTTTCATCCTCTTAATATGGGGAATCTTGCCATTAGAGGAAGGGAACCACTATTTATTCCCTGTACTCCAAAGGGCTGCATTGAGTTGTTGATCAGATCTGGAGTGGAGATCATGGGGAAGAAAGCTGTCGTGATTGGAAGAAGTAATATCGTCGGTTTGCCAACATCCTTGTTATTGCAGGTAAATATGTAACTTAGATAAATGGACAAAGTAATGGTTTTTCCAGTTATGTTGTTTTTCTATGCATTAAGTAGGTATAATATTATTTTTATGATGTCAGAGACACCATGCAACAGTCACGGTTATACATCCAATTACAGACAACCCTGAACAGATCACTTCTGAAGCTGATATTGTAGTTTCAGCTGCTGGAGTCCCTAATATGGTCCGTGGCAACTGGATAAAGCCTGGTGCGATAGTCATCGATGTTGGAACAAGTCCAGTTGAGGTGAGTTATAACTTGAAATGGCTGTTTTGTACCCAATGAGTCATTTGGTTAGGGAAGTTTTGTTTAATAAATGTTCGCAATATGGCCTGAGTACAATTGAAAGGGTAAATATACAATTTCGTCCTTGAAAAATATATTTCCTTAAGCTTTAGTTCTTAGAGTTATTTTTTCATACAAATTAGTTCCATAAAGTTTGTAATTCGTTATACTAATATACTGAGTAAGTCCCTCAAAATAGAATAAACATGCAATTTCGTTCAATAGAGGAACTAACATGTAGCAAATTACCAACTTTGAGGGATTAACTCGAGTGGAATAATAAATTCAAGGACTAAAACGTTAGGAGATATATCTTTCAAGGACCAATTTGTGTATATATTTAATTTAAAAAATATTGGCAGGACCCTGGCTGCGAGGATGGTTACCGTCTTATAGGAGATGTTTGCTATGAAGAAGCAGTAAATGTGGCATCCGTTATTACTCCTGTCCCTGGTGGAGTTGGGCCAATGACCGTTGCCATGCTCCTGTCTAACACCCTAGATTCTGCAAAACGCATGCTTGATTTTACTTGATCTCTGGCCGATATTTACAATGCGTCTTGTTACCCTTGTATCAAGGTTATTTATAGCATGGTGAGGATTGACAGGTTTATTTAACCTTCAAGTTGAAGTATGAAATTATTGTAATGTATATTATGGTCATAGTTTCAACTTGGGTTTTATTCAGGAGCTTGGGTCGAATTTTATAGGGGGTGTTCCTTCTGCTTTGTAGTTTGAATAAAGGAATAATTTTCCTTGACGTGAAAGATAAAAAGCGATTAAAATTATGTTGATATAAGTAGTTCCACTTTCAAGCGAAGCTTTAAGCCATACGAAAAAAGAAAAAAAAAAAAGGAAAACAAAGTGCTTCTTTTCTAAGAAAGAAAAGTTAGGGGAAGAGAACAGGCTTACGTTGGCTTCTCCAAGTTTTTTTTATCGCTGGATTGATTAACAATTTTTTTGGTAGATTCTATTAGGACTCATTGCAAGGTATGGAACCTGAGTCTAAGTATGAGATTTTGATATAAAGTTTGTAGAGATTTTGGACTCTCTAATCTTAGAAGTTAACTTTTGAGAGACAACTTTCTCATCAAAGGTTCTATCAATAGTATTAGAGTCCTCTACTATCCTTCATTCCCCACTTTTCTCCCCTCAAGGTTGCAAAGCGTGGTATAATGTTAGGACTCATTCCTTGGTATGGGACCTGAGTCCTATATCGGAAGTATGAGATTTTGATGTGAGATTTATAAGGATTTTAAACTCTTTGAATTCATGATCTGATTTTTGGGATATAATTCTTTTAAAGGTTTTTTAATAATTCATCAATTTTCACATAATTACAGTAATTATGGTTTATTCAATGTTGTGAAAATCGGACCGAATCGGGCGGTTTGACCGGTCGGACCGGGAACCAGTCTGTGGTTCGGTCCGGTTGGCCTTTAGAACCAGTTGAGTTGAAAATTGGCCAAGAACCGGTGAAACCGGTCAAAAATTGGTAAAAATTGAAAAAATTGATGGGTCACTGGTTGAACTGGTCTGTAATTTATTTGGCAAAAATGGCATTGGTGTAGCTCGAATTTGGATCCTCTTGACATGTAAGCATAACCTTGCTATTAAGTTAGTATGCATCTTTAGTTATAATATGTAATATTTAATATAAAACTTTTATTATAGTTCTATTTCAAAATATTTTGTCATGGTTCTATTTTTAAATATCAAAATGGCTAATAGTTAAATCGAATCTTGACTATTAGTATGATGAATAATATATTTTTTATTAAACCATTATTATTATCTTGTCTATAATTTAAAATTTTAATATACTAGATGAGAAATAAAAATAAAATTCATATGATTTTTATTAAAATTATGCAAGTATATTTTAAACAAATTAAAAATTAAAAATTATATTATGTATGATTTATTTTTATTTACAATTAGTCATAACATTTTAAAATTTATTAAAATTTATTTTTTATTATGTATTATCTTAAAATTTTAATATATATAAATATATATTTAATTATCATCGATTCGACTACAATTGAACTAATGAACCGTGAACCGGTGATTTTACCAGTTTAATGATCGGTTCGATTTTTAAAACATTAGGTTTATTTATATTCTTTTTAAAAATTGGATGAAAATTTCTATTTATGGACCAATGTATTTTTTGAATGAGGAAAAGGTACTGGCGACACAAGTTTATTGTTACGCGCATCCGAATCCTCTCCTGTTTGGATGTGAACAGGAGAGTAGTGCAATGAATTCAGTTCATTCATGCCATCCAGCCGCTACTGTTCAGCCACGTCGCCCCCCGTAGCGCTTTTTACCTTTAGCAAAATCTCAGTCCAGTAATCTGTGGAACGCTGCGTTTTGAATGAGAATTCTGAAGCCGATTTCCCTCAACCCAGCATCAGGTCGTTATCCGTGGGACGATGTGTTCTTGAAGGTTTGCTTCCTTGATCGCCAATAACAATATTTGGATGGTGGCTGTCAGCAACGGAGATGCTGATGCGGTCCTTAGTGATGTTGAGGAGTGTGATGATCCCGTTCCGATTACGATTAAGAATCCGGCCCTGGAAGATGTTTCCGTTAACATAGTTAGCGAGCTTCTCGCGGAGCTTGATCGTAAGTGCCAAGCTCACCTGGCAGTCGAGAACTTCAAAATCCAAATTGCAAGTTTTGTTTAATCGGTTGAACGCGCTTGCTCATGAGGCCATCAAGAAATGCGGCAAATTCGGGAGGCAAAGAGATGATGCTTTGCGGGAAAAAGTGAAGGTTTTGAGATCGAAGGACAAGCTTTTGGTCGAATTAGCTGAGATGAACAGAGTGAAGGATGAGCTATCAAGTCAGAGAGATGAGATTGCCAAGCAATTTCAAGTATTAGTGAAGGAGAGAGATGCTCTCTGACTGGAAATTGGGAATTCTACCCATATGTTAGTAACTGGGATTGACAAAATATCTACGAAGGTGAGTCATTTTAAAAATTTTGTTGGTAATGGGTTACCCAGTCGCAGAAATACACGAGTTTGGCAGCTGTAGCATATGGGGTAATTAAGCGAGCTAATGAAATTGTTGAAGAGCTTGTTGAACAGATTGAGTCATTTGTTAAATCTAGGAATGAGATGAGAGAGCAGATGGAGCGGGGGAATTATGGGATTGCCATTGAGGTTTCTAAGCTAGGAGCAACATCTAGTCATTTGAGGGAAGAGGTCACAGAGAAAACTTTTGTCGGAGAGAACTCTTGCCGAGAAGCATAAAACATATCTGCATCAATGATCTTAATACCACAGCAAATCTGGTTATGAATTTTAGACACACAACACAACTGACCAAATCAATGAGGGCTTCCGTGATTCCATCATCGTAATCGCTGACAATTTGTTTCAACTCTAACGCTTCGTGCTGTTCCTTAATTTTTCTGACATCTCTCCTTCCATCTCATTTGTTTCTTCCCCAAGAGACAGACATTGAAGAAAATCTATGTGCCTCTTGTAGTTGCACGCAGTCAAAGACACATAATTGCATTATTCTTAATTTCAGAACAGTGCGACTTCATGTAGGATTATATAATATATATATTTTATTTTCATTCTTAATTTTTTATATACCAAATTGTTAGAAGGTTAGGGGAGAGAGAGAAGAAGAAGAAGATTGAAGTGAGAGCATTGAACAAAACATGAGAAAAAAAAAGAGGCAGAAACACATGATAGAAGAGAGATAGAATATTATAGAATAAAGACTAAAAGATAATGATATTTGAAGTATGAAATGAAATATCGAAGTGAAAGGAGAAGGATATGGGGGAGAGAGAAAGGAGTGGAGAAGAAAAGAAGGTGGAGAAGAAATGAAGGGTTTAGGATTCATGGTGAGAAAAATACACAACAATTGCACCCAGAAATAATAACATACACCTTTTGCTGAAGTACGGGCAGCGCCAACAACTTCAACTTCCTCCACCGCTTTACATATCAGCCCAACATTTTGAAATGAGTGAAGTGACATAAATGAGAAAGAGAGAGGGAAAAAATGCACAGATTGAAAAGGACAAGAAAGAGGTGATTTGAGGGACAAAAAAAAAAGTCAAACGCTCTCAGCCCGAACATATTTGTCGTTTCAAAACAGTACGATGTGAGGTTATATATATATATATATATATATATATGTATGTATGTATACTATTAGAATCTATAAAAAATAATTTATATGTAATTATTTATATTTTTATTATATAAAAAATATATATTTTAAGATAATAATATAATTATTTAATTGAATTATATTCATGTCATTTTATTATTAACAAAATTATATATTTATTATGTTTTTATTAAAATATATAATAATAAAAACATAAATAATTGTATATAAATTGCATAAAAAATTAAAACTTTACATCTTTTTGGTTGGCAAATTACAATTTAATATGTGATAGTAATTTTTCATAATATTTATTATATTTTTATAATTATTAATTAATAATATTTATTGTTATTATTTTTTTTAAGAGTAGAAAATTTTTTTTATCTTATTTAGTATTTTTTTATATTTTTTTTCTTTTACTTATTTTAATGTTTTTGCAACTAAAAGGATTTGGTCAAAAAAAAAAAAAAGCTTTCCTCGTTGAAAAGAAAAAATTACTCACAAAAAAAAAAATTGTTGGACTTAATATACAACTTGAATATGAGTATCCTTAAGATTTTGCATGAATTGATTTACCACACCCGCTACATATGCCATGTTTGGTTGTGTGTGACAAGTAAATTAACTTTCGAATCAGTCTTTGATACATGCTTTTATCAACCTTTTCCCCTTTTGTTGATTCTCTAGGTTTATGATTTGGCATAATGGGTATGTTTGATGTTTTGCAACCAAGTTTGCTTGTTTCTTTCAACAAATTAAGAACATATTTTTGTTGGGAAATAAAGATTCCTCCCTTAGACCAAGCCACTTCTATTCTTAGGAGGTACTTTAATTTCTTAAGATCCTTTATTTCAAATTCTTTCACTAGGTAACTTCAAAGGGTTTCCTTTTCTTTTAGGTCATTCTTGTTTACTATATATCATCCACATAAACTATCAATGGCATGACTTCACTTGATGTCGAGTGTTTGATGAACAAAATATGGTCACCTTGGCTTTGTTTGTATTTTATGTTTAACATGGCTTTAGTAAATCTCTCAAACCATACTCAAAGAAACTATTTGAGCCCATATAAGGCCTTCCTCACTTTACACACTTGATTCTTACCTCAGTTCTTGCTAAAGCCTTATGGTAATTCTATATAAATTTCTTCTTTACGATCTCTACGTAAAAAGCAATATTTTTAAAACCGAATCGGTCATTGAACTGGTGAAATCACGGGTTCACGGTTCATTGGTCGAACCTTCTTTCCAATGGGAGGGAAAAAAGGGGAGGGGAATTGGTCTTTAAACATTACATATCTCGTAAGACTTATGCATTGTGAGGAACATGAGTGACTTATCTCATCAATTGCTTTCCCTGTATAGTTTGTATTGATAACTTGCATGTTTAAATTGATAGTAAATGGTTCCAGGAAAGTATATCAAGTTAATTTGCATCATTGGTTTTTGTTAATTCTTTTGGGATCATGAAGGTCCCTTCCAAGGTTAGACTCCTTGGCCTACTATACTTTACTAGATTAATACATATTATTTGTTACATGCTTGTAGTTGATACTATTGGAGAATTGGAATTTAGGAAAATAATGAGAAACAGTAACAGACTCAAAATTACTTTTTATTTAATATATAATTAGAAATAATTTTCCTAAGCTTGACCATAGAGCTTTATATAGGCAATCTGAATTAAATCTCATGCAATTCTACTGTATTTAAAATATGATTGGGTAAATTCTACTTAGACTTAACCAAGGGATAAGATATCTTAGGATACAAACACCTTTATTAAAATCTTAAACAACAATTACATCATAAATTAAGATTACGAAAATCAATTTTTTCTTCTCATATTGCATTTGGAGGCTCCATATAAGGCTATCTTTTGAATTTTGTGTGGCGTGTTTCTAAAGTAATGAAATTAGCATATGCTTTTTTTCTCATACTACAAAGTAGATTGCTACTGTGAAGTTTTTGGAGAGCTTTTGGTGTGCCTTGCTACATTTGAAAATTTTCTTATTACTAATTTTTAAGAATTTTGAAAGAGGACGTAAAAGAAGGCTTTATATAGGATTATGTGCTTTTAGCTCTTGTTTGATGTCTATAGCTAGAGTTTAATCCTAGACCCTATAAAGGTGTTCACTTTTTCAGCCATCACAAGTTCAATGGGAGAGACTTGTCCAATGAAGAATAAAGCTAGGTTTATTTTTTGGGTAGCTTTTTTGGCTGATGTATTCCTACTTTATTTTTGGTCTCTCTATTTGGCTATTTTATTAGACAATATGTCCTCCAACACATTACTCCCTCTTATTCCTGTAAAATCTTTTTTTTAACCTGAAGTGTGTAACACCATATATTTTTAGCATGCTTCCAATCATTTCTAAGTCTCACATGAATAATTGAACAAAAGGGAACGGAAAATGACATTAAAATAATGCCTTATTTCTCGTTACGTCGCGTATAAAAATTCCATTTGGTGTCACACGGACCATATGAGCTCATACAACACATTCTCATATTTAATTACATACATACAATTCATTTGCATAACCAAAGTTAGCCCACAAATCGTGGAATTCAAAGGGGACCATCAAATTCACACTATTATTTTTTGCCAGAATTTCAATTTTTTTGTCACAATTTCAAAAATTCATAACTAAATCCACAAAATTCGAAATCCAACAAAATTTACCATTCCAGAAAGCTCTAGATGTCTACCCTATGATAAAAATAGTTCAGCTCATGAATCATTAAGAGAAAATTATTTGACATCTGAAAAGCCACTGGGGTTGCTACTGTCTGGGCCACTGGTTCAATTTACTGATAGGAAGTTTCAAAATTCATAACTAATTCTAGAAAAATTGAAATCATTCATTCTTGGCCATTTTGGAAGCTACACATGTCTAATTTATGACAAAAATATTTCTAGGCCATGAAACATAACACAGAAAGTGTTTGACATGTGAAAAGGCGTAAAGGTTCAGACAGCTACTGGTACTGATGCAAGTGTCTGCTATGAACTTCGAAAATGTCCAATTAATTCTACAAAAATAAAATCCATGAAAATAATATCAATTTGGAAAGCTATGAATGTTAATTTATGGTAAAAATAGACTCAGACAAGAGAAAGTATGCTTAGCTACCCAAATTCAATGGAACAGTGACTCAGGTCGTGCTGAGCTATTGCTACTATCCTAGAAAGTCAAAAATTCATATCTCTCAGCTCAGACCTCCAAATGAGGTGCTTCCAGTTGTTACAAGTCACTGTGAATGTCTAGTTTCTAACTATAAAATTTTGTAGCTATTGGACTACGTGTGCCCCTCAGATGACACAATTTCACAACTGACCAAATGAACAGTACCCGTGCAAATATGAAATTCTGATACCAACTTCGAAAAATTATAGAAAATTACACAAACCCCCAAATGACATGATCTTTTGCTTCCCAAAAAGCTCTAGGCAAGATCTACTTGCATGCAAATTTTCAAGTCAAGAAGAGGTCATTTGATTAGACTTTGCCATAGCTCAAGAATATGACAATTTTGGTCCCAACAAGAGACAACTTTGGTTCAAATGAGCCATCCATGGTTCCACACACATTTGAGCAACTTAGAAAGCATAAATAGAGCATAAATAAGTCTCTCATGAGGTCTGAACCCTCATGCAACTCAAATTCGCCATGTCACTTCCATGAGCATCCATACACGAGTAGGCTCCCAAGTGGTCAAAATACATAATTCTATTCATTAAACTCTATTCTTGATACATACACTAACTTTACATAGTTTTACACTTGTTCAAAGTGTCATGGCTCAAAAATAACATTTATATATCTACTTTTACATTCTAGTCATCATAGTACATCAAAATAGAAAGATTTGCCAAGAGATGGAGATTTAAGCTCCTTGGCTTTCATCCTTTGGATCTTGAACTCCACTTAGATCATATGAGATGAGAAAGGAGGGGGTGAGATTCATTGAATCTCAATAGCTCATACACCTATTCAAGCACATTTTCAAGGCATATAACATGTCAAGGGTACAAGTATGCAACTATTCAATCGATGAAGCATTCAATTTCCACATTTTTATGTCACAAACACATGTCAAGAATAAGAATGAGTTCTAGGGACTTTTGGGTGGGCCTCACATCATTTTTAAGACTTTTAGATTGCCTCACTCTTGATTTTTTAGGGCTTTTGACTTAGCCTTACCCATCCAAGAGACTTTTGGCCTTGTCTCACCCATGCCATGAGACTTTTGGCATTTCCTCATCTACATTAAGGGACTTTTGGCACTATCTCACCCTTATGAGCCATTTCCATCATTTAAAGACACTCAAGAAAGCATATTGGTACCAAAATAGCAACATAGCATTAAGTGGCATGTCTCAAACATATAAACATACACACAAGCACACAATGACACCATATGCAACAAGAAAATGCAATAAGAAAAGGTGGAGAGCTACCTTGGTGCAAATTCAAGCTTCCTTTTTGGTTCCACAAACACAAGGAGGTGGGGTTGGATTTCTTTGGCCTATTCACAATAAACAACACTAAATTATACTCTTGGAACAAATTATGATATCCAACTCACTCTTAAGACTACATTTTGGTCTATTTATCACAATATAGTTCCATTAAGGACCTAATGAAGCAACTACCATAATTAACATTCTTGGTTCCATTCTCTTGCCATATTTAGACCTCTTAACCTCATTTAAGGTCCTTGAAGCCATCACACACTCACTTTCACAAACCTAGGTCCATGTTGCTTTATAAGGTTACATTATGGAAGCCATTGCCTCATTTCCCAACCTAAGGCTTCTAATTTTTTTCCAAAGATTTTTCCTATCTTCTTTTATCATATAAAGTCCCAAATCAAGTTTGGAACCATTTAAAACATTCCTTAGCTATCTCTAAGGGTCTTGACCTAGTTATGCTTCCATTAAAGACCCATGGAGTTTGGGATTTTCCTTAATGGATGGGGCACTTGGGAGGCTCCCTAGGAGTCTTAGAAACTCAAACAAACACTCACATATGATGGGGAAGTCTTGAATCAACCCAAATTTTAACTTATGTTCAAGCACCCTACACTTTTCTAACTTGAGTTTTATTAATTTTTCATGCATTTTTTTGGTATAATCCATCTTCCTATGGCTTAGTTTGATGGATTCTTTTGCATTATAAAATAAAAACTCTTCCCTCTTCATGGTTTTGTTTGAGACCTCCTACCATGGAAGAGGAGAAGAAGAAAAAGAAGCATTAAAGGGAGAGAAACTACCTTGTAATCAAGCTTCATTCAAGAGCCATTCCTCTTCCCTCTTTTTCCTCCTTAAATTTCAAATTTCCCTCCTCTAATCTGGACCCAAATCACCACCAAAAATTATATTAAAACTATAGAAAGATGAAGCAAGAAGGGGAGGATGAAGTTTTAAGAGGAAAGAGCATGAAAACCTTACACTTTCTCACTCTTCTTTGGCTTTTCTTCCTCCAAAATTTCCTCCCTTTGTGCGCCTAAGACAGCAGCTCCATTTCTAAGATTTGGGCAAAAGAAAGTCAGTTTAGAGAGGGGGGAGCTGAATGTGACTTAAAAAGGGAGTTTGGAAGCTTCTTTTGTACACTTTGTTTCCATTTTTACCCTTCCATAATGGCATTTTTGGTCTGGCTTCGTTTTAGCACTTTTTTGAGAATCTTCTTTTCCACCATAAAATTAAGATTCCCAATTTAATAAAATGCCTTTGGAATCACTCAAATTGGAGCTAAAACCTTCCCGAACGAATCGGTCAAAGTTTAGGTCAACCAACGTTGGAAAGAGTACACCGGAGGGGCTTTACCGGTCCCGGGGTTTCCCATGGTTTTTGGGGCCTCTGAGAACCCTAGGAAACTCAAAATTTCCATTTAAAAAGCCCTCCTACATGTTTTTCTAAAATTACACTTATTTACGAAAATGTCACTAGCCTTTCGGCAAATTTTTTGAATCACTCTGACCTTGGTTTCTAAGCAACTTAAGGCTCAAATCCTCATTTTCTATTATTTAAAATTTTATTTGGCTTTGAATCATTCATCTCAGGGGACTTACTTTTCAAACCTACCAGTTCCGGTGATTGTACAACGTACTGGGCGTTGCATTGTGCATGCTATAAGTTTCTTTATTTAATTGAACTCAAGATGAAGTAGTATATAGCTATGGTATATTTTTGTGCATGACAACAATTTTTCACTTTATTGTTTATATGTATATATATACATATACATATACATGTGTACACATTATCTTTACTCAGGTAATTAAGACTTTTTTGCCAATTAATTCTAGGTGGAACTCTACATCCTTTAAACCACGATTTAGTAGTTTCTAGCATGTCACTTTGTGATTTACTTTTATGCCTGTTGTTCCAAGGGCCAGGACCCAATGCTCACATAGTATATACAGATGGTGCTTTTGATCTTTTTCATGCTGGACATGTCGAGGTATTATTACATACTTTTTTATATTTTATTGCCTTTTAATTTAAAGTATATCTTAAAATTTCTATTAAAAAAAGGAAGGTACATCTTAAAAGTTTTTCAAATGCTTTTTCTTTTCGCCTTATGCTGAGGTGTGGATTTAATATATTCCAGACAAAATTGCCTAGGTAAATGATGATAGTTCAAGAAATTATAAATGGAATGTGGGTTTTAAGTAGAATGAATGCCTTTCCATTATTGTCATGAGACTCATGAGCTAACTTATCATGACTTTAAAAGTTGCCCTCCTTATTCACAATTGAGGGCTTGAGTTGACTAGCATCACCATTTGTGTTAACTGATTAAAAATAGTTAACACTAGTGTTGTAAGGTCCAACATATTGGACCATCACCCAATTCCCATCCATAAAGTGGAGAAATACCTTTGGAAGTCTCAAAATTTAAGAGGACTTGGTTATAGTTAGGATAGTACTATTTAGTATAGTATTGACTTTCACTTCCAAGACAAATTCAATTTATGATGATATGCTTTTAAAGGAGAGCCTTTTAATAGGTATGACTACTGTCTCTTGTAGGCTAGCTCAAGAAGACTAGATTTTTCCAAAAATAGGAACATCATTGTTTAATAAAGATCTGGGCACAAGTGGCCTTGTGTGCACAAACTAGGGATTTTGAAAAGTATTTCTTTATGTGTTGAGAAGGTGAATTTAATTTTAGCATATTAATTAGGCTAACTCACTCCCTTCTTCATTAAGAGATAATTTAATTATATGGCCTTCCCTCTTGTGAAAATTTACATTACCCTCTTGTGAAACTAAGACCTAACAACTAAACTCATGTTGACCAAAATACTCCCAAGAATAATATTTATTTTTCATTAAAATATAACATAAAAAAATGTACTTAAAATTTTTATCTTAATTTTATTTGTTTGTGTGCTTAAAACAATAAACTAAAATTATTGTAAAATTTCATTATATATTTATAATAACGCTGATGTTGATTAAATATATATTTAATATAAAATCAAGTTTAGGTACAATTCTTTATATCTTTGTTATCAAGTTTTTTAAAAAAGAATATGATATTGTAAAAATTTTTTTAGAAAACCTAATCATTTGATGTTAAGCTATACAAACTATATTCTTATATGTAAAAAACATATACTTGTCATACTTTGATTGGAGAACTTGACAATAAAGATATAAAAAATATATTTAAGTTTTCTCCTTTAATATACATATAATTGTTAAAAATTAAATATTATTAATTATTTTCTTTTTGTTAGTTAGATTTCTTTAAAAAATTATTTTGTCAATATATTTTTTGTTTTTAATAATTAATAATTTTTTATTAATTGATTTATAATTTTAATAAATTTTAAAAAAGATTATTTTATAAATTTGAGGGTATTTTGGTTTAGTTGTAGGTTATTTTTTAATTTTAAGGGAGAGTAGTGTATATTTTCACAATAAAGAGAAGAGCCATGTAATTAAGCCATCTCTTAGAGAATGAGAGAGTAATTTATTTTATTAAATAAGTATGAGTAGAAATTGTGTGCAAATGAAATCTTGAGTATGGGAAATTTTAGGGTGGGAAAATTCCATTTATCTAAGCATTTAGTTTAATAAGGATTTGTAATTATGTGTGTCCTTTTAATTTGAGTATTTAGGGGTTCTAATTTTTGTAGGAACTGCTTTACTATTACTTTTAGTGTTGGGACTAGTGTTTCTTTGTATTGGTGTTTGAGTATTTCTTATTTTCCTTCTTTGTGTTAATTACATTTTTTAATATAGAAAGAATTTAAACTAAAAGCATTTGTTTCACTTTGTACCAAACAAAGCCATGTGTTATTGACTCTCTTCAACCATTATATGATGCAGACATTGTTCATATGCTTGTGTTATTGACTCTCTTTTAAAGTTGACATTTTTATACTATTTTGATGCAAACATTGTTCATATGGTCAATTCTTTAGGCTGTGTCATTTGAGGGTCAAATATTGTCTAATGCTCATGAAATTTTACAGTATAAACTAGATATGATAAGCTTTCCATGGCCATCAAGATTACCCCAATTAGACATCTAAGCAGGGAGATATGAAATTTTGAAGTTAGAGGACAGTACTAGTAGTGATAGGCAACCTTTGTTATTGTTCCATCAATTTCTGGTAGCTAGATGTCCCTGTTGTGGTATGAAATTATTTTTACATAAAGTAGACATCTGTATCTTTCCAGAATGGTATAGTGTGCTTGATTTCAATTTTTCTAGAATTAGTTATGATTTTTCAAAGTTAATGACAAAAATCTAGAATTTAGTCCAAGGCTGCACCTATTGTTTTTATGTATATATTTCCTTTGCTTGAGTTTTAAGCCATTTCTTAGTATGGTTATGAGTTGTATTTATGTATTTAAATATGAGAATGAGATGGATGAATTCATATGGCCCAAGAGACACAAAATGAAGATTTTATCCATAACATAATGCAAAATAATTGAATATTTCAAATAGAATTTTCTTGGAAAACTTATGATTTCAATGGAAAGAAAGCTAAGATGTGAATAAGGTAAGCTAGTTAAATATGGCGTTACACCAACTCGAGGGGAAGTGTTGAAATGTAAATATTTAACATGTATTTTATTATATTTTTTGTAGGTTATAAGTTTGTAATTAACAAGGCAATATATTCTGATATTTTATAATTAAGGTAATATTTAGTATTTATTAGTCATCAATGTCTTGTCTTGAATGTCCTCTTATAAACACAAGATCTTATATAGGTCAGACTTATTGATTACATTTTTCCCTTAATAACTTTCTATTTTTTTCCCCTCTCTTTATGTTGCCTTTAATTGATAGAATATTTGTCACATGTACTATGTACATAATTGGAACTCGTAAGAGCTAACACTTTGGTAGATTTTTTCCAAAAATGAAAATTTCCATTGTTTGTTGGTTTTATTTTCTTATCATGTAAATATTCTTAACCTCTATATTATTTAATCCTTTCTTTTAAAATTTTTATTTTATTATATTATATTTTTTTCCTTTGCTTTTACTAGGCTCCTATTTGTAGGCTCTTACTATGTGTGGGGTTGCCTTTGAAGTTTGTTATCATGGGAAAAAAACTTTTATTATTCTCTCAGTTTATATGTCTTTTTCAAGACATTTCTTTTCTTTTTTTATCCTCTTTACCTTTTGGTTTTACATAAATAATTGGAGTGAGTTTAAAATAGTTAAATTCTTGATTTATCTTAATTAAATTCCTCTATTCCATCCACTATGTTCTTTCTTCTATGCTTTTTATTTGTTGTTCCCAATTAGACTAGACTCCCATAATTATTTTTTCCTCTTGATGCTGTAAGTATCATTTCAATGGTTTAATAATTGACCTTTATGTTATACAGATCTTGAGGCTTGATCAAGAGCTTGCAGATTTTCTTCTTGTTCAAATACATATGGATTAAGCATTTAGGTTGTCAACCTTTCTTTTTCTCCTCTTCCCCACCCTACTTGTTAGTCGTTATATGTGGATTCTCTTCTTTCCTAATAGTGATTTGCATCATTCTGTTGCAACTTTAAATGGAACTAATGTACCCTTAATGGAAGCCTTAAATTTCTCCCTCAACTAAAACACAGTACTAGTTTTCATTGTTTGAGATGCGGTTGAGGATGTCATTGTTGATTCTCAAGCTCCTTTTACAAAATTGAAGTGTGGTATAAAACTTTAAAGTTGAAACTTTTTTCTTGGATTCTTTATGGTACTCATGTTAGTGATTTTCTATAAAAAGTGATTTGTTAAATATGATATATGTGGATCATTAGATATGATGTGGAAATGGCAACCTCTGCTATTGTTTCTTTTTTCTACATAATTAGACTCTTTGAATTTCTTGAGACGTCATCTCTGCAATTTATTTTAAAAAAATTAATCTCTCTTTTCTTAAGAGATGACTTAATATAGAGTCTTCCTTTTTATTTTGAAGAACATAACTCTTTTCTTGAAATCAAAAGAAAATCCACAACTATTAAGTCCATTTTAACCAAAATACTCTCAAATAGTTAAAATAATCACTTTTATAAATTTCATAAATTTTAATATCATTTACTAATATATATATATATATTTAAAAAGATAATTTTTTAAAATATAATAAATTAAAAGACAATAGTTGATAATATTTAATTTCAATAATAACATGTTGAGTAAATAAATATCAAATCAACATAAACACTATTTTAAATGAAAAGAAAATTCAGAATAAGTAAAACTATTGTTTTTAACACAGAATAAATAACATTGAAATAAAAGTTTTAAGGAATTCCTTTTCTAATAAGTTGTATATTTTTTTTTCTTTTTGTAAATAATCTTATTCTTGAGATGTTATGGTCAAAATAAGTCTAGTTATAAGTAATCTTTTGATTTCAGGGGAATGTTGTGCAATTTTTTCAAAACAAATCGAGGGCCATGTAATTTTGCTATCTCTAGAGAACAATTTACCTTTTTTTTTAAATCATCTTTTGCATGCATCATGTGCACTTCTTTTAATTAACTTTGATATCTTGATAGCATTAACTTTTCTCTAGGAATTATTAAATTCTTTTAAGTACTTTTCTTTTTTTAATAGAGAATAGAATTTATTGAAGAGATGATAGGAGAAAATATTAATCTCTCTCTCTCTCTCTCTTTCTTCAATTTGAATGTATGGTCCTTGTTAGGTGCACCTTAGGTCTTAAGCTTGCATTTACCATCAACACCAAACTATGCTTTATTGTAATAGTGACTGATTAGCCTTTAGTTGAAAGTTAAAGTTAAAAATAATATAGTTTTATTATGCATATGTTCTTGTCGATGTTTATATTATTAATAAACCCAATGGATTTGTAATGCAATCAGAGGAACATATTGACTTATCATGAACCTTCATGAAAGAAGTTTAAGTGTTCTAGCATGCTGTTATGTGGATGAAGTCATAATTGGTGCACCATGAGAGGTGTTTAAGGATGTGGTTAGTCTTATTTTAACTTATTTAACCTTTTTCTCAACTTTGAATATCTTAAGTCTTTGTTTTTTGCTAGTAACAATGTCAGTTGACTTCAATGTTGATTTACTTTATGATGTTGCTAGAATACTAGTTGTATATAAGTAGCTGTATGATTTTTGCATTTATTGTACTCACATGTATTGTCTTGTGTAAAGTCCCTATAAATATTTATTACCCATGATTGTTAAAATTCATTGACTACATTTCACATAAAGGATTGCTTCCCCTATCTCATTCTTATGGCATCAGAACCTAAGGGGGAAAAGCCCTACATCACCCATTGTCAATAGTGCCCTTTTTCTTTCTTTTCAAAGGTTGTAGGATGTCTTTCCAACCACTAGGATTGGTCGAGATTTAACCCAAGTGCCCTTGAATTGAATTAAATGTGGTCCATAGGCTTACCCCTATTCTTTGGAACTCTTTTGGCAACTATACCAGCCTTTCCATAGTCAAGATTTGCCTTTTTTCTCATGTGTTAGCACAAGAGTCCCTGGATAATATCTTCAAACTATTGTGAATTCAAAATAAGCCAATGCTCTCCCAAGGAGCTAGTATAGCCCTTGTTTCCTTTTGGTATTTCGATTATGGTGTTTCAATGTTCTTCACATTGCTTAGCCTTTTGCTAAGCTTCTTTTAATCTAAACTACCATGGTTACTCCTGAAAATGCTTCCTCATCCTTTAAATTTAGTGATTTACCTTTGCTTTTAATAGGTCTTAAATTATTAAGTACTAAAAACTAACCAAACCTAATTATATCTCTTGGTTTGCCTCTATTAAGCTTTGATTTCTTGGTTAAGGCTATAAGGATTACTATTATGAAACTATTGTTGACTTATTCTAGGCACAGGCCATGTGGAAGGGTGGAGGGAGAGAAGAGTGCTGATTGGGTTAATGAGCATGTGAAAAATAGAGAGACTGAGGAAGTTGCATGTGTAAGGGATAGTGGAGAGAATATTGCAATAGCTTAACAAAAGCACTAAGTCCATTCTAGGCTATTTTAATGTCAGTTAGGATATAACATTTTTATTTACTTATTTATTATTGTTTAATGTCTATTTTTACATTATAAATAAGATAGTTGCTAGCAGTATTAGGACATGTTGATTTTTAGATTCATTATAACTTGGAGATACTCCTTGGCTATTAAGAAGGTTGTGAGTGAGATCTTTACTCATACCTTCCTAATAGATTATTGTTTTCAATAAAATTTCCTTTTATTCCTTTGTCTTTACCAACTTCATATTAGAGCTTGGATGATTCAGAATGGTGACCACTCATTCCTTTAACATACCCTAATTCTTCACAACTTCTTACGACACAAAAGCCACCCTCTGACCCACTTGCTATCACAGCATCAAGACTTGAAGCCATTTATGTCTTGACAGTTAAAATAGCTACTTTAGAAGTTGCTTCAATGAACACTGCACAAGATTGAGAAAAGGCAACTGCTAGTGGAGTACATAAGCAGTCTTATTGGGATATGAAGGCATGAAGACTAGGACATTCCATAGTGAGTGACGAGACAAAACTAACTCTCGTACAGCAAAATTGAATTTCCTAAATTCGATGGTAGGGATCCATGAGGATGGATTCTTAAGGTTGAAAAATATTTTTGGTATTACCAAACACTAGATGATATAAAGATGGATGTGGCATCCATGTACCTTGAAGGTGATGCATTGGACTTGTTTGCTTGGATTAATACTGAGTGTACAATCGTCTACTAGGAGGAATTGGTGAAAGCTTTGTAGGAAAACTATGACCTATGGCTTGACGGAATACCAAAATCCCAATGAATTTCTCTGTACCGTGTTAAACAAATAGGATCAGTTCAAGAGTACAAGGTAGAATTCATAAAGCGTGCACCTTGGGTTAAAAATTGGTTAGAACATTGTCTCTTAAGTGTATTTTTGAATGGCCTAAAGGACAAGTTAAAGGCCGATGTTTGTAATATCTGGTCCTTTGAAAACAAGAAAAAAAGTGAGAAACGTAACCTACGGTTTCTCTGTAAACGCATGAAATTCACTAGATATAAAAGGAAGTCGCCTAGATAGAGTGATTTGAGATCCAATAAAATTAGAGTAGTATTTTAGACCTTAAATCATGATGAGTCAAGGCCAGAGGTGCTATGAAATTGGAGCCAAAATAGCTAGACGGATTTTAACAAAAATACAACGAAACGTAATGGTATTTTTGTAATTTTGGGTAATTTTTGAAATATTCATAAGAGGGCTTTTTAAATAGAAAATTAAATTCTCTAGGGTTCTCAGAGGCTCTGAAAACCATGGAAAGTTCCAGGACAGTAAAAACCCCTTCGATATATATTTTTCAACGACAGTGAGCCCAAATTTTGACCGATTCATTCGAGAAGATTTTAGCTCCAAATTGAGTGATTCCAAATGCATTTTATAAGTTAAAAAAACCTAAATTTTATGATGGAAAAGATAGTTCTTAAAAAGGAGCTAAAATGAACTAAAAACAAAAAAGCCAAGAAAAGGGGACATAAATAAAATTTTTAAAAAGGAAAGTTCAAGAAGCCTCCTTCAATACATGCCCCTCTTCTCTCCCTCACATGAATGACTTTGTTTCTACCTTAGAATAGATGGGAGACCAGTTGGGAGTGGCATCCAAGAATGGAGGAAAATGAAGAGGAAAAATTCAAGAAAAGGTGAGAAAAGTGTAGAAATTCAAGCTTCTTCCTTTAGTAATTTGATTTTTCTTCTTCTCCTCCTTCTTCCCATAGCTTTGGTGCATGAATTGGTTTTGTTTTGAGCTCAAACTAAGGGGGAGGAGTTTGAAATTGAGGAAGAGAGTTAGAGGAAAAGGAAGAGCATTCAAGAAAGGCTTGAATTCAAGGTAAAATTGTTAGTTTCTATGCTTCCCTTCTCATGTTCTTCCTTATGTACATTTTGCCCTACATATGGTTAGCCAAGAGGGAATGGATTTTGGATAAAACCAAGGATGAAACCCATGAATTAGAGTGTGGGTAATAACATAGTGCAAAGAATTTCAAGAAAGAATCTATGAAATTCAAGTTTGTAAAGCTAGGGATTCAAGAGCACAACTAAAATTCTATTTTGATACAAGAGTCCCCAAGCCAAAGTAAGTATTTGTATGAGTTCCTAAGATCCCTAGAGAGCTTCCTACATGCATCTCCCATCAAGGAAAGCAAGACAACCTCTATTGGTGCTAAGGTGAGCATAAGTTTGACTAAAAGGAGATGAAGCACCAAGGGAGTGTTTTAATTTCTTCCAAGCTTAGTTGTACATCATATATGATGGGAGAATATGAGAGGAAGTCTTAGAAAAGTTTTAGAAGTCATAGATAATGAGATAGAGCTATAGGTTTTATATTATAGCATAATAAAGTAACACCTAGTTAGGTTATTTAAAATAAATATGTGATGACTCTAAGAAGTCTAAATGGAGTCAAGAGTCATAGATGAAAGGGAAGAATAGAGCCAAGATCAAGAATTCCTAAGGTTGCTTCATTAGGTGCCTTATGGAACCATAATTAGACCATTTGAGTAACCAAATTGTTTTAGTGTGTGAGTGATTTTGGTAAATATTCCAAGAGTATAATTAGATCTTATTTCATATGCTTAGGCCAAAGGAAGCAAGCTTCACCTCTTCATGGATGTTTGGTCGAGGGAGGAGAAGGATTTTCAAAGGTTAAAGTGTGCTTTTATATGCAAGGTAGCTTTCTCTTCTTTCTCTCATGCATGAGTGGATGTTTATCTTGTCTTTGAACGTGTGTATGTATATTTTAAGCCATGAAAGATGTTTTTGTATGAATTTATATGCCATGGTATCATGATATTATGTTATGCACTTAAATGATGCTTTATAAACATGTTTTCCTTTACTTGAGTGTGGTGAAGCCAAAAGTCTCTTAATTAGGGTAAGGATGAGCCAAAAGTTCCCAAGAATGGTTGAGACAAAGTCAAAAGTCTCCTAAAAGTGAGGCTTAGTTAAAAGCTTATAAGAAAATAAGTGAGGCAAGTCTAAAATCCCCCAAGAAAAGTGGGTGAGGCTAAACTATCTTCTTGACAAACCTATGTATGTTTTACATGACTTTTTGAATGTTAAAAATGTTCCATGATTGATTATGAAAGCCATGATGTCCATGCATGCATTTTTGGACATGGATTTACATTTTTTATGTACAGTTGAAAAAGAGAAGAGCTATTGAGATTCTTAGAATCTCATTCCTTCTTCCCCATTACTTAACATGTTTAGGTGGATCAAGAAAACAAGGAAATAGGAGCCACTAAGCTTGGAGATGGAGGTTTGACACAAGAACATGCTACTTGTCTATTATGTAATTAGAGCAATGTTAAGCGATGTAATGTAATGATGTATAATCCTTTGAACATGTATTAATGTATGAATATGTGTTGTATGTATGAGAATGGATAGCAATTGAATGATATAACATGCCCTTGGTATTGAATGGCAAGGTAGGCCATATATATTCCATGTGTATATTAGCAAGTGGAAAAGTGAGCTTGCAAGGTCTTGGTTGTTGGACCCTTGAGACATGTTTAGTAGACCATTTTGATGCTTTCCCATATGCTCAAATAGCCATAGGAATAGAAAAAGCAAAATTAGACCCATTGAGACCCTTTTAGAAGCATAAAAGTGGCCATTTGCAACCTTATAGCAAAATTTGACCAAATGAATGAATTTTCTCATGAAATTTGGCATGCATATAGATCTTGTCTAGATATTTTTGGAAAGCTAAAGTTTATATTATTTGAAACTCTAGAGAATATTTGGTGAATTTCTAAAATTGGCAATTCTCCATAGTTTGGTACTATTACTGTGCAATTGGTCATACTTTGTATCTCTATCATGCGTGGGGAAAATGGTGTCTAATGGCCATGAAATTTTATAGAGAGAAACTAGACACTCACTATGACTCATGCCAACTAGAACACCTCAATTGGAGGTTTGTAGAGTGAGAAATGATTTTCTACAATTCTATGTTAGTACCAAGGATGATAGTAGACCTTGGTTATTGTTCTATCAGTTTTTGAGATCTAAAGGATTTTAAACTAGTCTGGACTTATCTTTCTCCTCTATTTAACATCTGTATCTTTTCAAATTGGTATAGTTTGCTTGAATTGGATTTTTTTGGAATTTGTTATTCATTTTTGAAGTTTATATCAGTAAGCTATATTAGAAACGCTGAACTGTCTAACCTGTATCACTTTCCTATTCATCAAACGTGGTCCAAATGATGTTTTCGTAGCTTGGGATTATTTTTAGCATAAATTTAACATCTAGAGCTTTCTAAAAAGTTATGGGTTGCTTGATTTCAATTTTTTTAGGTTTAGTTATGATTTTTCAAAGTAGCACTAGAAATCTGTCAAGTTGGACCTGAAATAAACTTGCATTATTTTGTGTATATGTAATGTCCCACATCAGGTAGGAGACCCTGGGGCTAAGGCCTTATAAGTGGAAGCGAAGCTCTCTCCATCAGCAATGCGTTTTCCCTTAAATTGGGGAGGAACAAAACCCCACCAGGTAATGTGTCGGGTGCCGCAACGGGAATAATATCGCTGGAGGCTTTGTGGGGAATTGGTATCAGAGCTGTCCTAACCGCATATGTAACCCGAGGATGGGTTGGCACCAAGGGGGATGGAATATAATGTCCCATATCGGGTAGGAGACCCTAGGGTTAAGTCCTTATAAGTGGGAGCGAATCTCTTCCCACCAGCGATGCGTTTTCCCTTAGATTGGGGAGGAACAAAACCCCACCAGGCAATGTGCTGGGTGCTGCAATGGGGACAATATCGCTGGACGTTCTGTGGGGAATTGAATGTAATGCCCGGTACATTGTAAAAACACCGAAATAGACCAATTTGAAAAGTAAGTCCCCTGAGATGAGTGATTCAAGGCCAAATAAAATTTAGATAAAATTTTAAATAAAGAAAATGAGGATTTAAGTTTTGAGTTGCCCAGAAACTGAGGTCGAAATAATTCAAAAAATTTGCCAAAAGGCCAGTGGCATTTTCGTAAATAAGTGTAATTTTGGAAAAATACCTAGGAGGGCTTTTTAAATAGAAATTTTGAGTTATCCAGAGTTCTCAGAGGCCCCAAAAACTATGGGAAGCCTCGGGACTAGTAAAGCCCCTCCGATGTACTCTTTTTGATGTCGATTGACCTGAACTTTGACCAATTTGTTTAGAAAGGTTTTAGCTCTGATTTGAGTGATTCCAAAAGTATTTTATTAAATTAGGAATCTAAATTGTATGATAGAAAAGACAGTTCTAAAAAAAGAGCTAAAACAAAGCCAAATCGAAAATGCCATTATGGAAGGGCAAAAATAAAAACAAATTGCACAAAGAAAGCTTCCAAATTCCCTTTTTAATCCACGTTCAGCCCTCCCTCTTTAAACTGACTTTTTTCTACTCATTTTCAAAGAAAATTCTCAGCTCCTTAGGTGCACAAAAGAGAGGAAATTTTAGAGGAAGAAAAGCCAAAGAAAGGGTGAGAAAGTGTAAGGTTTTTATGCTCCTTCCTTTTGAAACTTCATCCTCTCCTTCTTGCTTCATCTTTCTATGGTTTTAATAAAATTTTTGGTGGTGATTTGGGTCCAGATTAGAGGAGGGAAATTTGAAATTTAAGGAGGAAAAAGAGGGAAGAGGAATGGCTCTTGAATGAAGCTTGATTACAAGGTAGTTTCTCTCCCTTTAATGCTTCTTTTTCTTCTTCTCCTCTTCCATGGTCGGAGGTCTCAAACAAAACCATGAAGAGGGAAGAGTTTTTATTTTATAATGCAAAAGAATCCATCAAACTAAGCCATAGGAAGATGGATTATACCAAAAAAATGCATGAAAAATTAATAAAACTCAAGTTAGAAAAGTGTAGGGTGCTTGAACATAAGTTAAAATTTGGGTTGATTCAAGACTTCCCCATCATATGTGAGTGTTTGTTTGAGTTTCTAAGACTCCTAGGGAGCCTCCCAAGTGCCCCATCCATTAAGGAAAATCCCAAACTCCATGGGTCTTTAATGGAAGCATAACTAGGTCAAGACCCTTAGAGATAGCTAAGGAATGTTTTAAATGGTTCCAAACTTGATTTGGGACTTTATATGATAAAAGAAGATAGGAGAAACCCTTGAAAAAAATTTAGAAGTCTTAGGTTGGGAGATGAGGCAATGGCTTCCATAATGTAACCTTATGAAGCAATATGGACCTAGGTTTGTGAAAATGAGTGTGTGATGGCTTCAAGGATCTTAAATGAGGTCAAGAGGTCTAAATATGGCAAGAGAATGGAACCGAAAATGTTAATTATGGTAGTTGCTACATTAGGTCCTTAATAGAACCATATTGTGACAAATAGAATAAAGTGTAGTCTTAAAAGTGAGTTGGATGTCATAACTTGTTCTAAGAATATAATTAAGTGTTGTTTATTGTGAATAGGCCAAGGAAATCCAACCCCACCTCCTTGTATTTGTGGAACCGAAAAAGGAGAAGAAACAAGCAAAGTAAAGCTTGAATTTGCACCAAGGTAGCTCTTCACCTTTTCTTATTGCATTTTCTTGTTGCATATGGTGTCATTGTGTGCTTATGTGTATGTTTATATGTTTGAGACATGCCACTTGATGCTATGTTGCTATTTTGATACCAATATACTTTCTTGAATGTCTTTGAATGGTGGAAATGGCTCATAAGGGTGAGGTAGTGCCAAAAGTCCCTTAATGTGGGTGAGGAGATGCCAAAAGTTTCATGGTATGGTTGAGACAAGGCCAAAAGTCCCTTGGATTAGTGAGGCTAAGTCAAAAGCCCCAAGAACCAAGAGTGAGGCAATCCAAAAGTCCTAGAAATGGGGTGAGGCCAAACCAAAAGTCCCTAGAGCTCATTTTTGTGCTTGACATGAGTTTGTGACACAAAAATGTGAAAGATGAATGTTTCATAGATTGATTGATTGCATACTTGTACATTTGACATGTTTTATGCCTTGAAAATATGCTTGAATAGGCGTATGAGCTATTGAAATTCAATGAATCTCACCCTCTCCTTTCTCTCATCTCATATGATCTAGGTAGAGTCCAAGATCCAAAGGATGGAAGCCAAGGAGCTTAAATCTCCATCTCTTGACAAATCTTCCTATTTTTGATATACTATGATGTCTAGAATATCAAAGTAGATATGTAAATATTATTTTTGAGTCATGAAACTTTGAACAAGTGTAAAACTATGTAAAGTTAGTGTATGTATCAAGAATAGAGTTTAATGAATAGAATTGTGTATTTTGACCACTTGGGAGCCCACTTGTGTATGCATGTTTATGGAAGTAGCATGGTGAATTTGAATTGCATGAGGGTTCAGACCTTATGAGGAACTTATTTATGCTATATTTATACTTTCTAAGTTGCTCAAATGTGTGTGGAATAATGGATGACTCATTGGAACCAAATTTGCCTCTTGTTGGGACCAAAATTGCAATATTTTTGAACTAGAGAAAAGTCTAACCAAATGACTTCTTCTTGACTTGAAAATTTTCATGTAAGTATATCTTGTCTAGATATTTTTTGAAAGCCAAAGATCAGGTCATTTGGAGGTCTATGGAATTTTCTATGATTTTTCAAAGTTGGTATCAGAATTTCGGATTTGCACTAATACTGTTTATTTGGTCAGTTGTGAATTTATGTCATCTAAGGGGCAAATGTGGTCCAATGGCTACAAAATTTTATAGGAAGAAACTAGGAATTCACAAAGACTTGTAGCAATTAGAATCACCTCATTTGGAGGTCTGAGTTAAGAGATATGAATTTTTGAATTTTTGGAACAGCAATAGTAGCGTAGCACGAGCTGAGTCATTGTTCCATTGAATTTCAGTGGCTAAACGTACTTTATTTGGTCTACGGCGATTTTTTCCATAAAGTTAACATTCAAAGATTTCCAAATTGGTATCATTTACATATATTGGATTTTTTTGGAATTAATTGGACATTTTTGAAGTTCATATCAGTAAACTGTGACAGCATCAGGACCCAGTCTGACCTCCAGACTATTTCGCATGTCAAACGCTCTGTGTGTGGGATGTTATGATTTTTAAATACTTTTACCATTAATTAGACATCCCAATATTTCTAGAATCACCAAGATTACATGATTTTGATTTTTCTAGATTTAGTTATGATTTTTCAAAGTCTTGGACAGAATAGGGGCAAATCTGGCTGAAATTCAATAAGCCCAATTTATGCTCCATTTCGGTTTCCTTGGCTCATGAGCAATATTTTGTGATGATGTATTTAAATATAAGGATGCATGGTATAAATCCAAACGGTCCACGTGACACTAATTGTGAATTTTTAAGTATGACGTAATGCGATTAAATCCATTATTGTTGGTTCCTTTTCTATGTGCTCTTATGAACATGATGATATAGAGCTTATGAATGCCAAGAATGGGGTTAGATATATATGGTATTACAATATGAATGCTATGAACTATGTCAAAGAGATAGTTTTAAGTTATATGTGTGTATTTAAATAGGAGAATGAGATGGATGAGTTCATATGGTCCATGGACACGAAGATAAAAATTTATCCATGACATAGCGCAAAATAATACAATATTTAAATGCCATTTCTTGGAAAGCTTGTGTTATTCAGGGAAGTGTGCCTAAAGTTGAGATGAGATGAGTGGAATGAGTATAGTGTTACAATATCCACATCTAAAAACTATGCACAGTTCACAAAGAAGCAAATTTACCTATTGAATATGAAGCAAAAATTCTAAATGCACATGGGCTTAAATCTCACCAACTAGGCCTCAAAGTCATTTGATTTTGACTAGGTCCACTTCAGTTAGAGACCCATGTGACCCTAAGAGTTTGACGATGCAATCTAGAACTTTCACCACCAAATCCTCATTGATGTCAACTGCTCTAACACTCTCTTAGGATTTGGAACGTCAACAAAGATGTGAGAAAGGGCTATGCCTTAGATGCAAAGATCTATTCATGCTAGGGAACTGCTACAAATCCTGTTCCTTCTTGCTCATAGAGCTCATCGAAGATGGTGAACAAGTCTTCACACCTCTTGTCAGTGACAATATGGCCAAGATTAAGTTAAAAAGCACCAAAATTCCATTCTTGGGAAAGCGACAACAACCACAATGAAGTTTTAGGGGACTTTTCAGGGACGTGATGTTCTAATTTTGGTAGATAGTAGGTCCATACACCATTTCATATTTGAGTCTTTGGTGACCAAGTCATAAATCCCTGTTCAGCCTATCCCTACTTTCTACATCAAGTCAGCAATGGGAGTATAGCGTAATGTAACAAACTTTGTACCGATATTGCATAAAGATAGCATATTTGAGCATCAAAGAAGACTACTATCCATTCTCACTAGGTGGCACTAACTTGGTGCTTAAGATTAAGTCGTTAGCATCATTAAATACTGTGCGAACCAACTAGAGTAAAATGTTAATGATATTCTAGTTGAATGGCAAAAAGTATAAGTTGCAAGGAGTAGCACTCAATGCCAATGCCCTTGCACATCTTCGAAGTTTAAAGAAGATAGAAGATTTGCCTACTTTGAATATTAAGAGTATCTAGGTCAAATTCGTTGAGGTCTTTTCTGAACCTACATCTTTGCCTCCCTTTCATGATCATTATCATGCCATACCATTGGTGTCCAATGCCAAACCCCTTAACATTTGCCCGTATCATTATCCTCACTACAAGATGAATGAGACATAGCAATAAATGAAAGAATTGCCTTACCGAGGACTCATTCGGCCTAGCTTTAGTCTATTTGCCAGTCTAGTGTTACTAGTTTATAAAAAAGATGGTACATAGTGCTTTTGTGTTGACTATCAGGGCCTTAATCAAATTATCGTTCTAGACACATATCCCATTCCAAACATTAACGAGCTTCTAGATGAATTGCATGGGGTAGCATAATTTTTTAAGATTGATTTGGGCTTAAGTTATCACCAAATCTGAATGTTATCTAAGGACATCCATAAAATTGCTTTTGCACTTATTCCAATCATTATGAATTTGTGGTGATGCCATTTAGTTTAACCAATGCTCTTGCAACATTCCAAGTGATCATGAATGATCTCTTTAGACCTTATCTTAGATGGTTTATGCTGGTATTTTTGACGACATTCTTGTCTACAGTTCTACTTTATAATAGCATATGGCTTATTTCAGACGGTGTTCTAGACCCTAAAGAAGCAACACTCTTTTTATACTAATGCTAAAAAAATGTTCATTGGGATAGTCTAGAATTAATTTTTTGGGCCATGTTATTTTTGGCCAAGATGTGGAAGTTGATTCTGAAAAAATTATTGTTGCAATAAATTAGTCGACTCCTTTTAATGTCAAGGAACTTCGTGGTTTTCTTAGGGTTCATTTGTTACTACTAACACTTTGTGAAAAATTATGGGATTATTACTCATCCTCTAATAGATTTGACTTAGAAAAATGCTTTTTGTATGGTGCAACAAGCTTTTCATCACCTTAAGTTGGCTTTATTCATAGTTCTTATGTTGTAACTCCTAGATTTCAACTCTCCCTTTATAGTGGAGTGTACTGCCTCAATGGATGGAATTGGTGCCATTCTCATGCAACATGATCATTCCTTTGCTTATATTAGTAAAGGTTTTTCTTTTTGTAACAAGTTCAAGTTAACATATGATTGAGAGTTTCTAGCTTTGGTATTGGCATTACAAAAGTGGCAACATTACCTTTTTGGCTGTCACTTCTATGTTAAAAATAATCATAGCAACTTTAAGTATTTATTGGAGTAATGAATCATTACTAATTCTCAAAAAGAAGTTATTCTCAAGCTTTTTCACTTCAACTTTACTATTATCTACAAAACAGGGAAGGAAAATAGTGGAGTTGATGCTTTTTCTCAGTGACCACAACACTATGATTTGTTTTCCATCTTGTGGTGCCACTTTTGAAGGAGATGAGCAATTTATCAGATGCATTAACTCATAACCTTGTTACTCATTCAATTGTGGAGGCTTTATAGCAAGACTCTCAGTCCCAACTTGCTTATACTCTCACAGATCATAAATTATTTTATAATCACTATCTTTTCACTTCTGATCAGCCCCATCTGTGAGCAAAATTATTAACAGAAGCTCATGCTACTCCTACTAGTAGACATGGAGGCTACCTAAAAAACTTTGAAGCGCCTCACTAACAATTTTAATTGGCCATAATGAAGATGGATGTTAAGAATTTTCTCTAGTGTTGCTTAATTTGTTAGAGGAACAAATATCAAACATTGGCTCCAACTAGATTACTCCAACCTTTACCAATATATTTATCTTGACTTAATTATTGGGCTACTTAAATTGAGTGGGTATGATACGATACTAGTGTTAGTCGACCGACTTAGTAAGTATAGTCACTTTATTACACTAGCTCATCCGTTTAAGGCAAAATCTATAGCTACTTTAATTTGTTAAGAAATTGTTAGATTACATGGAATGCCTTGACCAATAGTTTCAGATCATGATTCACTCTTTTTAAGCATGTTTTCACAAGAACTCTTTCGTTTAAGCCAAATACACTTGAAAATGAGCACCGTATACCACCCACAAACTGAGGTTGTAAATCACTGCTTGGAGACTTATGATGTTTTACGTATGAACAACCTAGATATGGGAGCAAATTTCTTTGCCAGATAGAATTTTCTTTTAATACCAATTTTCATGTTTCAACTAATACTACCCCCTTTAAGATTGTGTATGGATGGGACCCTCCTCCATTGTGTTCATTTGTCAAAGGTGAAACTGTTATTGCAGATCTTGAGGAGCAGTTGGAAACATGTGATGTCATGCTCAAATTGCTCCATGATAATTTGCAAAAGGCTCAAGCCCATATGAAGTCCCAAGTTGATCAACATAGGCATGAACTCTAGTTTGAAATTGGGATGCAATGTTCTTACATGTGTAGCCATTTCATTAAAAATCTTTGGCTAAGTATAAATTTGATAAGTTGTCCCCAAGATTTTTTAGACCGTATAAAATTTTACAAAGAATTAGACAAGTTGCATGAGTTAAAGTTGCCTATTGACTCTAAAATCATCTAATTTTTTCACTACTAAGACTAGCTTATGGTCAAGTGCCATCATTTGTTCCAGCTCCATTACCATTGACCTTTGAATTGGAATTAATTCTGACACCTAAAAAAAATTTAGATCATTGCTAGACAACAGATTAGGTTCTGGAGTTATTGGTGCAATGGGAAAATAAACCATTGGAAGATTCTAGTTGGGGGGGATTATGACTTATTGTTAGCCCAATTTCCTCACTTTTGACTTGAGGACAAGTTGAGTTTTTAAGGGGTGAGTAATGTTATGAAACCATTGCTGACTTATTCTAAGCATAGGCCACATGGAGGGTGGAGGGAGAGAAGAGGACTGACTGGGTTAATGAGTGGAAAATAAGGAGATTGAGGAAGTTGCACGTGCAGGGGATAGTGAAGAGAATATTGCAATAGCTTAACAGAAGCACTAAGTTTATTCTAGGCCATGTTAATGTCCGTAAGGATATAACCGATTTTTATTTATTTATTTATTATTGTTTAATGTCTATTTTTATATTGTAAATAAGATAGTTGCCAACAGTAGTAGGACACATTGATTTTGAGATTCATTGTAACTTGGACATACTTCTTGGCTATCAAGAAAGTTGAGTGAGATCCTTATTCATACCTTCCCAATAGATTATTGTTTTTAATAAAATTTCCTTTCATTCCTTTGTCTTTACCAATTACCTAGCGATGAAAAAATGATATTCCTTACTTTTAAAAGCCTACCTGGATGAAAATATGTAATACAACTATGTAATTTACAGTCATTTAACTGAACTTCTTTCTTATCAAAATCATAAAAAGTGATAAATTTTATGACTTCCCATCATTCATCAATCTTCATGTGTTCATACACCTAAAAAAATGGGGTGGTTGAAAGAGAAAACTGTCACATGATTGAATTTGGCCATACTTTGTTGATTCATAATGATGTTCCCCTTTGTTTTGGGGCCAATTGTTTTCCTTCCGTATGCCACTTGATCAATTGCATGCCATCTTCAATGCTACAAAATCAAGTACGTCACTCAATAGTGTTTTGAACCGACCCTTGTATCTTCTCCCTTGTGTCTCTAATTGCACATGTTTTGTTCATGATCCCAGAGCAATACAAGGCAAACATTTCAACTAAGTTCTTTAATTGCTTCTTATCATAGAGTACTAGAACTCCTCGGATATCAATCACAACTACATGTTAGGAGGTGTTACCTCCTTCAAGAATCTTGATTTCTCTTCATCCATCTTTGCTAATCATGAGGCTCTCCTTTCTACCTTTCCTTTGACACGCCCTGTTGAAGTATATAGTTGTCACTTTTCCTTGATAATCCTGCAAGTTTTGTGGATGTGCCTGTCAATCCAACCCCAGCTCCAGCATCTCAACTTACTTCCATTGTATCTCCTGTTGATGGTTTCTTATTGTTGTTCATAAAGGTATTTGGTCCCACTCAGATACTCTGTTAAAATGAAAATTAGTATATGGATTAGCAAATTTCCTGGGATGTCTTCTCAACGGAAGATATAAATCGATTATTGTCAGAAAGGCAGCAAAAAACAAGTTTTCTAAATGCTAAGAAGAGTTAATTCTAATTAACTGGTAGGTTCAGTTGGGCGATTTCTTTCTTATTAACCGTTTTGTTTGGAGTTCTCTTGTGCATTATGAAGTTTCAATGCTTTCTATGTTGTTTTTTGTAGTGATATTAAATAATTAATCATATGTGGACTTTGTGACACTAACGCTTTTGAGTGCAGATCGCAACTTTTAACATCTCGTTAGTTGTCCGCGGAACCATTGCAGAAAGTAATGATTTTCAGAAGGTAAATTGTGCAACACCCTGCAAATTGTGATGCGTATACAATTTCTTATTACTATTTTCAGCTTGAGGTGTTGAGTTGAGTTGCTTTTCATCTGCAACAAGTATTTCTTCATGAGTGGTTATTGACATTAGTTTTCTTATAGGAAAAATGCAATCCATATGTTATTCCGATCAGCATGGCCATCTTAAGGTCTTTTAGACATCACCACTACCGCAATAATTAAAAGGATTTTATCAAATCATGAAACATACCAGGTACCCTTCAGGTTTCCCTTCATCAGTTCCTCCCCCCTCTCTCCCCTTAATTGACTTTGTTAGATTCATAGGTTTAAGTTTTCAAACTGTTTATGCTCATGACATGTATCTGTGTGCCTGTAATTTATCATTGTGCCTGTTTCTATATCCTGAAACCAAAATCTTTTTATAAATACAAGGTTTGAGACTTATCGTGAAGAACTTATGTCAAATTGTAATTGGAAAATGTCAGTATAATTGTTAATAATTGTTTGATGAGACTGAAATGAGGAAAATCTAGGAAAAAGCAAAAGAATATCACTGAAGGTTTAGTTGTTTAGGACTTGTAATACAACCATATGCCATGTTATTTTTTTCCTTGAGTAAGGAGAGTCTTTATATAGGAATCCAAACATAGAAGGTGAGAGTTATACCTTACGATTTTGGACAAATGTAATAGAGGGTATATTTTACAATGAACGACACTATCGTAAAGTGAAGGTTACAACCTTTCAAATAATTTTACATTCTTTATTTGGAACTTTGAATAAGAACACTATAATGGAAAAAAAGTTATATCTTACAGTTAAGGACACCATTATGGAGAGTAAGTTACATATTTGACTGAGGACACCAAGGTTCACAATTTGCATCAGTGCATGATTCCCTGTGGGGGTGTCTAATGAGTTTTAAATATGAATAGAGGTGGACGGACCACCCCCTTAAGACACAGGTTTATTTGGATAAGAGGTTATTTGTTGTTTACGGAAGCATTGTAACCCAGTTCATTTCCTTGGAGGTTGGGACTTGGGAGTGGGTAACGTTTGTACATTAGTTATGGTTAGTTATTATTATTATTTTTGGATAATAGTTTTATTAGAAAGGGTAGAAGGTACATCTTGTTGGAGGATAAGATATCCTTTAAGCCATCCTTTAAGCCAGAAATACAAGCTCAAAGCATAACAAAGTAACAAAAAAACCCCTTCAAAACTAATAATGTAAAAGAGATTTCAAGTCGCACTGCATATCGGTAATAGTACCAAAGCGAAGCCATATGCACAATTATAACACATAGTAGATTTAAAGGTGAGGATATGCCCTTGATGTGGGCATTCGTCTCAAACCGAACAAACCATAGGAATGGATCAGTCCATTTGGGAGTGTTTCACCATACTCTTACAGGAATGGAGGCGGAATTTTGTTTAATTGTAAGCTGCACGATAGTCAGTACGTAATTGGGTGGAATTGCAACAAGGAGGCCGTTTATTTCTTTTTGTTGTACTTAGTGTTTTTACTTCTAGAACTATCGTGCCTTTTGGGGGTTTTAGATTAGACGTATTAGGCTTTATATTGTAATTAGATGAGGGAGAATAAAAGGGATCGAAAGAGAATAAATTTCTTTCTGATTTTTTTATAATTCAAGGAAGAGAAGGTGGTAGGAGGGAAACAATTCTCATTCCTTCCTTTTAAACCTTCATATTTTACTCTCCTCTAAATTATGAGGTGGCAGTGAATATGTCTTACCTTCTATTTTAAAAAGATTATAATTTATTGTTTTATCTTCAATTGAGTAAGTAAAAAAATATTTCTAAAATTATATGGTTTCTATTTTTCCACTTCCTTCCCCGATCAATAGTTCAAAGAAGGAAGGGCAAGGGAGGAGACATGGGGTTTCTAGCATATCCTTTGTGCTTTTTTCCGACTTGCCTTTGTACTTGGGCTGCGTCCGCATGGCGCTCTTAATGCATTATTCTCGAGACAACTATGGAGAGGGGATGGATATATTGTTTTTCAGGCATAATTCTATTGTTTATAATATGTATTTGTGCTTGCTTTCATGTTTTTGAGTTTCACAAGGGAATTTCTCTCTCTTCCCTCTTCATGGCACGTGCGTGCTTGAAGGTTTGGTCTTCTCTCACTTTTTTATTTCTTGTTTTTTATTTTTCTTATATAAATGACAACAAACTGGACTTAATGACTTCTTACAAATTATTAATTATCCAAGTCCCTCTACCACACTTACGGATCTTTTTTTTTTGGGGGGGGGGGGGGGGGGTCTTGCAGGTACGTAACAAAAAGAAGGGAGAGAGTGAGAGAAGTTACGAGGATTAAGACTTACGTGCCTGGAGACCAATTCCCCCACCCCCCCCCCCCCCTTTTTTTTTTCTGGATACTGATTCATATATCTATCACTTGGGGCATATGTACAGAAGTAGAACTTGAAGCTCTTGATTTTCACCACAACCCAGTAGACAAGAGAGATGAAGCAGGAGTTACATGCAATGGCGGTCCTGATCTGGTTCGAATTAGATTAAACCGTCTTTACTAGTCAGTTTCACCTTATGTTTACATTTTATTGTTTCTATATGTGAGGTTGGTGAGGATTGTCTGATCAAGTACCATATGATCTGGTTTTGGCGTCCGGTTTCAAATCCTATGGTTATTTCACTGTCTTGGCATGTAGGAATTCATTGTCATTGACGATATCCTCTAACCCATAGTTTGGCAAATTATGAGCTGCACCTTATATCAATTAACTTTTCAATTTAACAATACATGTATTAAAATTACATAATTTGATTCATGGTAGAATTTCTACACAATAATGTAGAAGATGCATGTACGCTTTCTTCGTACTCAATAGAGGAGATTGTTATCTTTTGTTAACTGTAGAACAATCGCCAGAATTAGCAAAAAAGTGCACAAAATCAATGTTGCAGCAGAGTCCCTCTTGCTCGTATATCATGATTAAAAAAAAAAAGTTCCTGTTCCTGTTCCTGTTTTATTATCCGCAAAAACCGAAGAGATATTTTTCGATACTGCATGGTGTACAGTATTTAATATTAACAACTTGGCAGGTCAATTTTAAGTGTACAAATTGAGTTTTAACTATTGCATGTATTGCATCATATGGTAATTAAAATTATCTTAGCTATTACACATACTGCATTATATGATAAAATATATCTCAGGATAATCATGAATAAAAGCTTTGAAGTACACCATATGAATTTTTTTTTTGGTAATTGGGTCAGTGGAACAAGGAAATAAAAACATCTGCTATGTAGTCATATCATTCTAAATGTTTGAAAAATAATTTTTAAATATTAGAAAAGTCCACTTACTCTCTTTTATAACAAAATTATATTCCTCCTAAGTGATATTGGATTTCGAAAGTAAAAAATCAGCAATCAACTCAAAAATATATTAGTTTGTCTGGGAGGAAAATTTGTTTCAGGCCACAATAAAAAAAATTATGCAAAAGAAATATTGAATTTTCCCTGCAAATTTCATGCGAATTAACTAATATGCGACTTATACAAACCGGCTGCCAGTAAAAAGTAACAACAAACAAGAAAAGCTGCGGTTAAAATTGACCTTGTTTAGCACTATTTAAATAGGCATTGCTGAGTTTGTTTTTCAAACATAATTCTTCCGAGCTCATTTTGAGTACTCATGTAATTAATATTGAAAAGTAAATAATTACCATTATTTATATGTTGTCATATATCTAATCATAAATTGTAATTGAGTTGAATTATAAATTTTATAAAATAGTAGTTATTTGTAGATAAATAAATAAATAAATAATTTGAAGCTTTTAATATTGTAAAAGTGCAATAAATATTTTCTAGCAACACCTTTCTCCTTCTCTCCAATACTATTGCAACGCCAGAAACAATGTCAAAAACTATTCCAGCAGAGCCTACCAACTAATTAAGCACCTGCAAGATCTCGCCGCAACAGAGCCAACAGCCATTTGTCTGAAAAACCGACCAACTTGGAACTACTAGCTAGCATTGTTGATCATCACTTCCATATATAGCTTTGTGGGAGCAAAGGAAATATAGATATGTAGTGCTTAATTACTGCATAAAATTATCTAATTATTGTGAGACCGAGAAACCAATAATTGGAGAACTTGAAGTTAAAAATTTGTGAGCTCAAAGATTTGTATGGTAACGTGACGCTCGAGATCTAACATGTTACATATCAGCCAAAAAAGAGAATAAAAAATAGAGAGAGAAGCCAAGTGATGACGCAAATGTACAACCTGTAATATAATTTCCAGATAGAAACACATGCATTTTTATGATTTAGCAAGTGTTTCGTAAAGTTAAATCATAGAGGTTGTATAAAAGTCATTAATTAAAGGGGTGTCATCCAAAGAGTTGTCTTTAGGAGAAAGGAGGAGTCGCTCAAACCGCCCTGACCCAACCAGGATAAGATACAGTCTAATGGTCTGCATCACTCGAACATCATAAAATGTTGAACTAATTAATAATAAAATGAGATTACTATTGTTATTATTATAATGAAAATATTCGACTACCATAATGTGATAAAACAAAAAACAAAAAGTAAGTTGACAATAAACAAGGAAAAATCTTCGGGGGAATAAGTGAGAGCCGTCCTCCCCCTGCACCGCGAAACGTTCCTCAGCCACACAAATTTTTATATCTATCTCCCATTTGTATTGTAGAGATTATTATATTATGCATGATGATGCCAATTAATTAAAAATATTGTTAAAAGCTGACTTTGAAGTTTGAAGTGCCAAAGGGTACGGCTAATTGGCTAACGTGTGTATTTTGATTGTTAACTATAATTAGTTTAATTAATTGAATACATTATCATAGACATACATGTTAATATAGAAAATCAATCACCATAATTTGTCCATATGTGTGATTTTAGGGCGATTTAATTGGGTCAATAGGTCGTATGATGCACCATGTAATGGTGGCGCACTCGTGGTCCAATCAAGAGTGGATGTTTGGTGCAGTCCAGCCTTCAGTTAATGGGGTTTAACTTGACGCAAACCCTAGCTTTTGTTTATGTACTTTGAATCTTGTTATGGTTTGGACCACGAGGCCACTAACCCACTCATAGAGTCCCGTCATCCTTAGCTATATATTAGAGGAGTTGAGGAGGAGGATTTCTAAGCCCTTCCCAAAGTTAATAAAAAAGATCAGAAAATTGTTGTTAAGATCATCTCTACTCTCTCATCTCTACTATCTCAAAGTTGACCTCTCTCCAGATCTCCAATAGAAAGTCTGGAAATCCTGAGTTCGGCGATGACAAAGGTACACCCAAACGCGGCTGCTGCTGCCGCCGCCGCCGCCGCCGCCGCCTCCTCCGTCTGTGTCTCTGATCATCTTATAACCCAAAAGGCATCCTCCATGGACGAGACTCCCGTGGTGCTCACAGTTTGGAAGAAGTCTCTTCTGCTAAACTGCAACGGATTCACGGTGTTCGACTGCCAAGGCAATCTCGTTTTTAGGGTTGATAACTACTCCGCCCGCAATAAGGATGAGATCCTTCTTATGGACGCCGCCGGCACTCCTCTTCTCACCATCCGCCGCAAGGTATCCTATTCCTATACCTACCTTTGTTTTATTTTTATTACCCTATCGGACTTTGTACCAGCTACATCTCCTCCTTGACATCGATTAAGAATCGAGTCCACGTTGTTAAAGGGAGATACCATCTCTTCTAATCACTAATCCCTTTCGATCTAATAACTTTAATTTTCATGCCTATAACTATACATACATATGAATGATTAGGGTTTTATATGACGGTATAATTAAATGCATGCACATATATATGAACGACATGCAGAGGCTGGGTTTGGGAGACAAGTGGCTAATGTTCGAAGGAGAGAGCGGAGTGAAACCTCGTTATTCAGCGAAGAAGCAGGTGAATCTGCTGAACACAAAGTGTTTGGCTCAGGTGATGAGCTCATCATCATCATCAGGAAGGGATAATAACAAGTATGAGATAGAGGGATCATACACGCAACGTTCCTGCAGGGTGCACGACGAGAAAAGGAAAAGGGTAGCGGAGATAAAGAAAAAGGAAGCTGCAGTGGGAGGAGTCGCTTTTGGAGCTGACGTCTTCCGTCTCATCGTTCACCCCGATCTGGACCCGGCCCTCGCCATGGCTTTTGTCATCCTTCTTGACCAAATGTTCGGCTCTTCCTCTTCTTAGCTCTTCATAATTATAATGTTCCACCAGCTTCCACATCAATATTAAAATTTTCAGAGTTTGTTTTCTTTCTCTTTTTTATATTATATTAAATGTGCAATTATGAATTCCATGCCCCTCGGGCATACAAGGAGGCCAATCCATCATTCATCAGTACGTCCTACTTCTTCCTTTTACTATAAGAAGTGGCCGTTAGCCATATGCTGCAGCCACCATCGTCTGCGTTAAGAGTTCACCCTTTCCATTATTTTCCCTTAACGGTCATGTGAATATATATATATATATATATATATGTATATATATCCTCAAGACCCTCTCAGGTTGAGCTTGGTTTTTTTCTTTCCCATTTTATTTAAAATTCCAAGCTCCAAACCCAGTATGTACGTACTTCGTGATATATGTACTCTTCTTTTCAAAAAGAATAACAGAAGAATTAATAAAGAATATATGAATATTGTTTTTCTCCTGTCATTTTGAAAATTTCAATGGTTGTATTACAACCGCTGATTTTTTGTCATTACTGTTGGAATATATTCGAATTTTGTTCCAAAGTATTTTCTCTCTAAGCAGTACGACTAATAATTAATAATGCTTTGAACTGCGCCTATCATTTTGGCTGATTAAAAAAATAATAATAATAATCAATTGGATGTTTGATGGCCAGGGTTACCATACATACAACATGTTTAGGTGAAGAATTTTTTTTTTCTAAAAAGAAAAATCAATTAACTAATTTGAAACACTTTCATTGCAAAGCACAATAAAATAAAGAGAAAACTTATGTAAAATTTTTATATTTTTTAATTAAGTTTTTAATAAAAATATGATAACAGGAGATTATTTATAGTTCAAAAATACATGATTGACTGGTTAAACAAAGCACTTATACATATTATAATTTTATTGGAGAATCTAATAACAAAGATGATGTTACCTAAATCTAATCAATCTCATGGGACAAAATTTAAAACTAAATTTAATACTTGAAATAAAAAATCTTAGCACTGATTAAAGTGTTATTTGTTGTTATATACCTAATTGAAATTTTTTTTTTATTAAATTGAATTTACTAGAATAGAAAATATTTCAATTGAGCACAGGAAATGTAGAACATGCTTGAAAGGTCTTCTGGTAATTATTCAAAAGTGACGATCTAAGACATAGAAGCAATTCAAATAGAGCAAATTGCTCTTTTCTTTTTTCTTTTTTTTTAAAAGATGTCCAAATTTTACGGTCATTTCCTCTATTTTGAAAGTATATACTTATTCCCTTAAAACCAAAATATGATCAAAATGTCCTAAAAAATAATAATATTTTTTACTAAAAATATAACTTATCAAATAACATTTTAAAACTATTATTTCAATGTTATTTATTTTGGGTTGAAAATCACAAATTTAATGTATTTTGAAAGTTTATTAAATTTACGATAATACTTGTGTTTATTAATATATATTTAATACCAATGTTGTTTTCGAAATTAACAGATTATTTATAAATTAGTAAAATTTAAAAAATTATTTTGTTAATATGTTCTTTGTTTTTAATAATTTATTTTTATCAAATGATTTTACAATTTGTTAAATTTATAAAATTGATTATTTAATATTGATCAAATAAATATTGAATTTTTTTTATACAAGTAATAAATATATAAAGTTATTTTAGTCAAAATCAATGTAATTAAAGCTTTTTTTTAGTTTTAGTCAAAACAAATGTAGCATATATTTTGGTTTCAAGGAAGGAGGTTGTGTTTTTAAAATAAAAAAATTATGTAATTTGAATGTCTCTAAAAATTTTTCTTATTAAACAAAAAAGTAAGCAAAGATGAGGAAAATATTATTTGTATTTTCTTCTTGTTTGAAGAGTTTATACAAAAGGTATTTATACATGTTCAGAATAGCTAAAAAAGAAGCTAATATGTGATTGCCTATAATTACATAAGGACAAGGTTAATTACATGCTAATTACCACTTGCACAAATCTATGCTAATTTATAGCTAGAACAATCTATAAAATTGAAGATGGTAAAGGATTTGCTAACTTGAGTTTGTGAACAAGATCATGAAAGTGATGAGGAGAATGTGATTTAGTGAAGATGTTGCAACTTGAGCTTGAAAGGAAATAAGAATAAGTTAGATAGTTCCTTCAAGTACATAATGGCATACAAAGTGACAATCAATCTCAATATGTTTTGTGCAATCATGGAAGACATTGTTATGAGCAATTTACATGCACTTCACAGTGAAGAGGAATTGCAGAGGAGAAGACAACACTCATATCCTATAGTAACTAGCGCAACCAAAAGAGCTCAAAGGTAGTGGCAGCTAAGGTTCAATATTATGTTTTTGTATTAGAACAAGAGACAATAGTTTGTTTCTTGTTACCCTAACAAAGGAGAGATGTGCCAAGGAAGAAATAATAGCCCATAGTTGAGTGTTAATCAAAGTGTGCTCTTAATTCAAGTGAAGAAGAGTTAGAGAAGTAAAGACAATGAAATAAAGTGCCTTTGATGTACCAAATGATTAAAAGAATAGCAAAGAAATGAGTGGAACATAGAGCAGTCATAAACTTGTTAACAATATGGACAACTTGAGCAATATTTAGGTGAGTGATAGTGAGATCGATAAGGCTACCAACTAGTTAGCAATAAAGAGTACGATCACAGAATGGAGTTCCATTAGTGACAGAGAGATTGGCATTGGGACTAAAAGAAGTGCTAATAGTCTTAGTATTAGTGAAGCCTACATAAGAGATGAGATTAGTAGCATATTTGGCTTGAGAAAGATAATATCTAAACTAATCAGATACAACCTTAAGCCCCACAAAAAATAACTCAGATTACCCAAGTCCTTTATCTCAAATCACTAGTGGAGAAAGGATTTGAGAGTAGTAATACCTTGAAATCATCTCTAGTGGTGATCAGGTCATCATTGTAAAGAAGAAGAGTGCATCCCTAATATGTTTTTTGAACACAAGGCATAATCATAAATTAAAAATTGAGGTGGCTAATAATGGGGCTAAATTTTGTAAACCATGCTTTAGGAACCTGTTTAAGTCTACACAAGGCTTTGTGAAGATGAAAAATCTTGTTCAGAGGATGATCAGGATTAAGTGGAGGTTGTATGTTTACTTCTTTTGAAAGATCTCCATTAAGAAAGGCATTCTTGCATCTATTTAGAAAAACCTCCAATGCTGGATAGTGGCAATAGCAATAAGACTATAAACAGAGGTTAAACAAGATATAAGAGCAAAAGTCTCCTTATAGTTAATGCTATACTCTTTTGTAAAACCCTTAACTACAAGTTTGGCTTTGTATCATTTAATAGAAACATTAGATTGAGTTCTGATTTTATAGACTTATTTGCAACTAGCAACAAACTTTTTGGAGGGCAAATCAACCAAGTCCGAAGTGTTTGTGCTAGTAAGCGCTTCTAATTCTTCTACCATTACTTTTGGCCATAAGGGTCAACACTAGCCTTGCAATAGGTGCAAGGTTCATACAAGGAAACAATAGTAGAATAGTAATGGTAGTCATAAAGATAAACAAAAGATTTACTTACTTAATCAGTTCATCAAAAAGGTAGTTGAAGAGCAATATGATGTGAAGATGATGGATGATTATTTGGAAAAGATGAAAAATGATCAATTGGAAGATCTATAGCCAAAGTAGATACAATGGGATCAAGTGTAGGTTGGTCTAAACTATAAGAATTGTTACATGAATTGTCAAAAAGATTTGCAAGAGAGATGTTAGGGAACAAAGATGTGGTAAGATTAGTAAAAAAGTAATTAAGAGGTTTATTGACTCAAAATTTAGAGATTTAAAAGCATATAATGCTCCCATAAGGTCAGACGATGAGAGATACAAAATTTTGTGTTCTATTCCATATACTAGGAAGCAACACAACCATGCTCATGGTTCTGATTTGGTATATTCATGAAGCTGGAGAAGAACAAAGTAAGCACTGCTAAAAAATTTAAAAGATTAGTAATTAAGAGCTCGATGATATAGGTATTCATAAGGAGAGATATTACCCATGACTAGAGAGGGGATATGATTTATAGTATAGACAATAGTGAGAGCAGTTTCCCTCTAAGAATTTTCTATTTGGCACTTATTTAGTGATGACTCCCTAATTTTGGATAAGAAAGGGATATATTTTATCATAAATTAGGGAGGCAAAGTACTTTTTTCTTAATTAATATGGCTAAATGTGTATTTAATCAAACAAAATAAAGAAAATATTTTAATTACAATATCTTTATCAGTTTGAGTCTCATTTTATGATTGATTTTTATCTCAAGGAAAAGTAGAAGATTGTAGAAAGAAATAAGAAAAAAGAGAGAAGCTGAAAAGTAAAAAGGCAAGTGGAATAAGTCCTCTCGCTACAGTTAGAACAAAATTCACTGTAGCAAGGATGCATTTTCGCTGTAGCGAGGAAGGTACTTCACCGTAGCGAAGTTGTGATGCATACAAATTCCAGGAAACAACTCGCTATAGCGCGAGCAGTAGCAAGATCAGCAGAAATCTAAGAGCCTATAAGCTCTCACTATAGCGAGATCGACCTCTGAAACGCACAACTTTGATTTATGAGCTAAAAAATATGAGAGAAGGCTAGGGATTCATCATTCAGCAAAGGAGATTCTGGTCGACTAGGAGAGTGGGAAAACACACAAGAGGTGTCGGGGAAGCTTCAAACTAATCGGGAAATCATTGATTCTGTGCAAGATTCTTTCAATTAGGTGTTTCTACTCCATCTTCTCTTCAAGTTGATGTCATTGTTGCTATGTTTGCTGAACTTGACTGTGGATTTCAAGCCATGAGTGGCTAAAATTTGTAACCCTTAGGGATTCTATGAACCTTTAAGTTTTAGAAATTATTTCCCTTTTGATTATGTTGGATTATTGAAGATTTTAGTGCTTAATCTGAATTATGGCTTCATTCTATTGATTGGCCACCTTTAGTTTGATTATGGGTTTTGTAGTTAGTCTTTGAAAGAAGGGAATTACTTATAGACTATTGATTGAGCAACTTAGGATTAGACATAGTCTAATTTGCACTTGAGATAGAAATATACTCAAGGGTTCTAGGTAGTCTAAAAAAGATCTGAGCTTAATTGTATGTTAACTTCTTATTTGAGACATCAAAGAGTTGAGTTGATATATGGGTTTGAATGGATCGAAAAACATTTTTGCCTAATTAGACCTTCAACTCTAAAATTGATATTAAGCCGATTAATTAAAGAGGGAATGATTGACATTGTGTAAAAAGGGAATTAGAATTCCTAGGGTGTCTTTAATTGCTTATTTTTGATTAAAATTATCTTTTAGTATTGTTAATTGCATTTGAATTAATTTTCACAAAAATTCAATCACAATTTGATTTGTTTAACTAAAATGAATATGAGAACTCTAATGCCTAATCACTAATCGTATTGATTCTCTGAGGGAATGACCTTAACTCATCATATACTATTCTTACGACCCGTACACTTGTGGTGTCATTATTTTGGTGAGCATCAAGTTTTTGGCGCCGTTGTCGGGGAATCAAGGTAATTGGTGAAGAGAATTAGAAGGCTTTGAGTAGTTTTAGCTTAAGCACTTAGTTTCTTTTCATTTACTCTCTTGTTTACTTACACTTTCATTTGTTAATTATAGTAATTTTATTAGTACTTCCTTAGTTTATTACCTTTTGGTTTTTTTGGTTTAGTTAGACTCTTGATCTGCGCTCCTTTATTTTCATAGGTACATAGTTTATGCCACCTAAATCTATATCCAAGAGAACACCTAGAAAGATAAGGAGTTTAACTGATATTCTAGTTAAGGGGTCTGTGCTAATTCAACCTAAAAGTGGGATAAATGTTCTTACTACGAATATGGCACACGAAGATAATCAAAATCACACTATCAAGGATTTTGTGGGAAGAACCATGAGAACTGCTTAGCCTAGCATTGTAGTACCAGACTTTCAAGCTGCTAATTTTGAGCTAAAGCCTATGATGATCTCCATATTGCAGCGTAATGGATAATTTACTGGTGAGAGGTCCGATGAAGATCCCAACCGTCACATTCTGTCATTTTTGGGAGTATGTGATTCATTCAAGTAGAATGGGGTACCAAGGGATGTTTTAAGACTTATACTATTTCCACTCTCTCTATAAGGAAAGGCTAAGGAATGGTTATTGACTCTACCGGAGGGTTCAATTGATACTTGGGATAAGTTAAAGGCAAGGTTCAGAGCTCGCTTCATTCCAAACAATAGAATAGTGGATGCCCATCGTGAGCTTATCAACTTCAAGTAAGCTTCAGATGAGCACTTATATGCTGCATGGCAGAGATACAAACATTTGTTTCGCCAATGCCCGAGCCATGAGATGGATAACTGTGCCATTGTTCAGAATTTTCTACACATGTCTAACTCCACAAACTAATACAATGTTGGATGCTATTTTAAATGGGCATTGGGATGAAATGCCCATAGATGAAGTTGTTCAGGCATTGGACACATTATTTGAAAGCTATGTGCAAAGAGGGGATGATAGAAGGGTGAGTGCTAACGTTGTCGATACTTAAGAAGACTCATCTATTCCACTTGCAACTATTCTCATCGCTTTAAACAAGAGATTTGATATGCTAGAATCTCAAGTGTAGCGAGGTCAGCATATGAGTGTCTGTTCTACTCAAGTGGCCCTAACTACTTGCAAAAGTTATGGGGATATACACTCAACAGATTATTGCCCTTTTGCATCTTCAGAATCAGTTAACTATGTAGGAAACTTTTCGAAGAATCACAATCCTTACTCAAACACTTACAATCCTGCATGGCGTAACCACCCAAATTTTTCTTGGAAGAATAGTCCATCACTTAATTAGCCCTCATCTTTTGGAACAAGGCCAACTTAACCTCCTAGGTTCTCTCAAATGACAAGGCAAAATATGCCTATTCAAGAGTCTAAAATTAATTTAGAGGATGTTTTGGCTAAGTTTATGACTACTTAAATCAAGAATAATGAAGAGCAAGCTAGCATCAATGCAAGGGTGGATTCTTCACTTAAGAATATAGAAGTGCAAATAGGACAGTTAGCTTCTACTGTGAATGCACTACATCAAAGAGGTTTGTCAAGTGATACAATTCCTAATCTAAGGAGAGATGGTAAGGAAAATGTAAAGTTATCACTTTAAGAAGTGGTAAAGGGCTCCCTGAAGTACAAGTTCAAGTGAAGGAGCCAAACAAGGTGAATTCCAAGGATCCATCAGGTGCTATTCAGATTGAAGATGAAGAACTTTAACAGGAAAAAGAGAAAAAGACTGCTAGTTTGAATGCAAAAGAAGAGGACAAGGAAGGGAAGTCTAAAGTGAAAAAGTCTGAAGAAAATATAGTGGTGCATCCTAAAGTGATACCATTGCTTTTATTTCCATAGAGATTACAAAAGAAAGTCCTTGATGAGCAGTATAAGAAGTTTTTGGACATGTTTAAGCAACTCCACATCAATATCCCCTTCTCTGAGACTTTAGAGCAAATGGCTAAATAGGCTAAGTTCCTTAAGGATATGCTTAGCAAGAAGAAGCGGTTCACTGAATTTGCAATAGTGGCTTTGACAAAGGAAACCACTAATATTCTCAAATCTAATCTCCCAATTAAGTGTAAAGATCCTGGTTCTTTTTCTATTCCTTGCATGATTAGGGACAAATTTGAGGGTCGAGTACTTTGTGATTTAGGATCTGCTGTAAACCTCATGCCATTATCTGTTTTTAGAAAGCTACAATTGGGTGAGACCAACCCAACAACTGTCACTTTGCAATTAGCTGACAGAAGCTTTTCTTATCCACATGGAATCATTGAAGACGTGCTAGTGAAGGTTAGCCTTTTCATTTATCCTACAAATTTTATTACGCTTGATATTGAAGAGGATAGAGATATCCCATTGATAGTGGGGAGGTCATTTCTAGCTACTGGCAGAGCACTCATTGATGTGGAAAAAGGAGAAATTATAATGAGACTTGGAGATGAGCAAGTCACTTTTAGTGTGGAGAAAGCTATGAAGCATCTGAGTAGTGTAGAAGAATACTCATGGGTGTCTATTGTTGAGGAGGTAATTCAAAAAGAATTAAATTCTTTTGCTTTCACCGATTCTCTTGAAGCAGTACTTATTAATAAACCAAGTGTAGGAGAGGTTATGAGAATGGAAGTTGAGCACAAACTTAATACATTTAGACCTGTGGCTAAGCAGAATGAGCATTTTGAATCATTGGAACTGACTTTATGAAAAGCTCATGCTCTCCCACCATCCATTGAGTAACCTCCAATTTTAGAGTTGAAACCTCTCCTATCGCATTTGAAGTATGCTTATTTTGGGGAAAGAGAGACTTTACCAGTCATAGTCTCGCCTGCATTAACACTTCTCCAAGAAAAATAACTACTGGAAGTGTTAAAAGAGCATAAAAGGGCCATTGGTTGGACCATAGTTGATATAAAAGGGATTAGTCCAGTCATTTGCATGCACAAAATTCTTTTAGAAGATGACCATAAGAAATCAGTGGAGAATCAAAGGCAATTGAATTCGATAATGAAAGAAGTGGTTAAGAAAAAGATTATCAAGTGGCTTGATGCTGATATTATCTTTCCCATCTCGGATAGTGACTGGGTAAGTCCATTGCAATGTGTCCCTAAGAAGGAAGGAGTGCGGGTAGTGAACAATGAGAAGAATGAAATGATTGTCACAAGAACAGTTGTAGGCTAGAGAGTTTGTATGGACTATAAGAAGTTGAACACAGCTACAAGAAAGGATCATTTCCCGCTTCCATTCATCGATCAGATGTTAGATTGGTTAGCAGGAAAAGAATTCTTTTTGTTTCTTGGATGGCTATTTTGGGTACAATCAAATTGGAATCGCCCTTGAGAATCAAGAAAAAATCACTTTCATATGTCCTTGTGGAACTTTTGCATTTAGACGAATGCCTTTTAGATTGTGTAATCTCCTGCCACATTTCAAAGATATATGATGTCAATTTTTTCTAACATGATTGAACATATCATGGAAGTTTTTATAGACGACTTCTAAGTGTTTGGCATCACTTTTAAAGAATGTCTGGATAATTTGACACAGGTTTTAAAAAGATATGAGGATACCAATTTGGTTCTCAATTGGGAAAAGTGTCACTACATGGTTTGTAAAGGTATAGTGCTTGGGCATAAGGTGTCAAAAAGAGGATTAGAGGTGGATCGGGCCAAGGTTTCAGTTATTGAGCAATTACCACCACTCACCAATGTGAAAGCTGTTAGAAGTTTCTTGGGGCACATTGGGTTCTATCGAAGATTCATCAAAGATTTCTCAAAGATAGCAAAGCCTTTATCTCAATTGCTTGAAAAGGATACCCCATTCAAGCTGGATACAAGTTGCTTGAAAGCTTTTGAAGAGCTTAAGTAAAGACTTATCACTACACCAATTATAGTGGCCCCTGACTAGTCACTACCCTTTGCGGTCATGTGCGATGCAAGTGATTATACAGTTGGAGCTGTGCTTAGCCAGAGACATGGAAAGATCTTTCATCCTATTTATTATGTAAGCAAAACTCTAGTTAGAGCATAGGTAAATTACTCAACTACTAAAAAAGAAATGCTTGCTATTGTCTTTGCTTTTGAGAAATTTAGGGTGTATTTGATGAGTACTAGAGTCATAGTTCATATTGATCATGCTGCTATAAGATATCTGTTGTGTAAGAAAGAATCTAAACCTAAATTGATTAGATGGGTCTTATTATTGCAAGAATATGATGTGCAGATGGTTGATAAGAAAGGAACTAAAAACTAAGTTGCTAATCACTTATCTAGGCTTGTGAATAGTTTTGAGTGTGTGGATGATTTATTGATTAATGAAAGTTTTCCTGATGAGCCTGTATTTGCTATGAATAGTGTGTCTATATCTTGGTATGCTGATTATGCCAATTACTTGGTTAGTGGTATTGTGATTGATGAATTAAAATCTTATCAAAAGAAAATTTTTTTGCATGATGTAAAATGATTTGTGTGGGATGAACCCCTTTTGTATAAGAAGTGTGTTGACCAAATTTTGCGAAAGTGTATGCCTCAAATTGAACAAAATGATATTTTACATGCTTGTCATGCTGCTCCTTATAGTGGTCATCTTAGTGGCCAACATACTGCATACAAAGTTTTACAATCTAGATATTATTGGCCTTCATTATTTAAAGATGTTTACTTGTTTGTTTGTCGTTGTGATGCGTGTCAGAGAACAGGTAATATCTCAAAGAGGCATGAAATACCTCAATCTGGTATTTTTGAGATGGAATTATTTGATGTGTGGAGCATTGATTTTATGAGGCCTTTTGTTTCATCTAGGAGCCATCAATATATATTGGTCGCTGTTGAATATGTGAGTAAGTGGGTTAAGGCTGTACCCTGTCATTCTAATAATGCCAATACGGTGGTACGATTTTTGAAAAAAGAATATTTTTACTCGATTTGGCACACCTAGGGTAATCATTAGTGATGAGGGGACTTATTTTAATAATAAATTGTTCAAAGGTTTGCTTGCAAAATATGGAGTCACCCATAAGATGGCATTGGTTTATCACCCTCAAACCAACGAGTTGTGTGAAGTGCCTAATAGAGAAATAAAAAAATTTTTAGAAAAAATTGAGTCCCACTAGAAAGGATTGGGTGAATAAGCTTGATGATACTTTATGGGCATATAAGACTGCTTTTAAATCTCTAATAGGTATGTCTCCATATCAATTGGTTTTTGGCAAAGCTTGTCATTTACTCATTGAGCTAGAGCATAAGGCCTTTTGGGCTATAAAGAAATTGAATTTTGATATGGCTAAAGTGGGTGAGAAAAGCTTAATGCAACTAAATGAGTTAGATGAGTTTAGATTGTAGACTTTTGAGAGTTCTAGAATTTACAAGGAAAGGACCAAAAAAATTCATGATAGACACATTTTACCAAGGAAGTTTGAACCTGGAGACCTTGTGTTACTTTATAATTCTTGTTTGAAGTTGCTTTTCAGGTAAGTTGAGATCTAGGTAGTCTGGTCCGTTCAAAGTGGTCTCTGTAACACTTTATGGAGCTATCGAAGTTAAGGATAAAAAATCAAGAGATCAATTTAAAGTAAATGGTCAAAGGCTTAAACATTATTTGGGTGGTGAAATCAACCGGCAGACAATGGTCCATAGCTTGGCTCAACCTCCTTGATTGGCTGACAAAATCCTGGTGAGGACTATAAACCAAGCACTACTTGGGAGGCCACCCAAGTTTTCTTCTTGTTCTTATGTTTGAGTTTGATGTTCTTTTTATCTTTGGTTTGATCTTTCTTTTTCTCTTTCAATTTTGTAGTTTGGGTGTTAGTGTAGAAGTGTTGGATATTCGAGAATAAGTTGTTGGCAGGAAAGGACAACTCCAGTCATGATTTTTAGGGAGTTTCTAACCATGTTTTGAATAGCATATCATTATTCTAGTAATATTAATCATTTGCTTATGTTTGGTTAAAGTTTGATGGCAATGGGTTGAGTAATTACATGATAGGAGGTATAAATAGGGTTAGAGAGTACTTCTTTGAACATTTAGGTAGGGGATTAAAAAAAAAAATTTTGCTACAGCGAAGAGTCCATCTCGCTATGACGAGGCTACTTGTTCTACGTCTGGTACATTAACAAGGGAGTTCCTCGCTATGGCCTAGCTGTGGCGAGCCAAAGTAAGTGATGTTAAGTGTTATTGCTATAGTGAGAATACCATTTCGTCATAGCGAACTCCCTGTGTTTCCAATCTGGTATAAAGTCTAGAGAGTATTTTACTATAGCCAAGCTATAGTGAGTGAAATATGTTGGAGGAATTTTTCAAGTGTCCTCGCTATTGCAAGATGACCAACTCACTATAGCAAATATAGTATTCTCATGAACCAATACAAAACCAGAGAGTTTCTCACTATAGCCTAGCTATAGCGAGATTCTTCATAGATCAACAATTACCCAAGTATGCTCACCATTGCGAGAGGCATTTTCGCCATTACAAAACCAGCAGCTCTGCTTTTGGTACTTCTTCTCGAGATTTCCTCACTATTGCTAGGCAATAGCGAGGTTTCTTACCCAAAAAAAATTTAATTAAATTAATTAGTCTAATAAACAAATAAACTTCAACATTTTCTTTCGTTCTCGTTCTCGCTACTCCTCGCTATTGCGTCGTAGTGCCCTCTAATCCTTTCCTCCGTTCTTTTGCTGAATTTCTCACATTTCGCGCTCCTATTCCCCTCGGGCATCACTCTCCTTGCATTAGGTACATTGTTTGCCCCTTTTATCTCCTAAATTGCTATTTGTTTTAGTCGTTTCTGTGGACATTAGGGCTGAGTTTCTTTTCGCATGTATATGCGTAATTAAGGGTCAATAAGTTAGTTTTGCTGGTTGTATTCTATTGGTCGATTGTTTTTGTGCAGGAAGCTCTCTTTAATTTAGTTTTCTTTGGCTTAAATCAGCATTTCTAGAAAATTGTTCTTTCTCGTTATAGCGAGAATAAACTCACTATAGCGAGTTCGAGCGTTTTCCAAAAATTTCTATTTCTTTTTTGGGCGCTTCCTGTTTTGGTTGCTTTTATATTTCTTTTGCCCCTAACACCTTGTTGCTCTCATAGGTTCATTCCCATTTTATAGGCACATATCATTCATTTGATTTCTAAATTTTCCTTTCTCATTACTATGCCTGTAAATAACACATTTCCCTTGCTTGTTCTGTGGTTTGCTATAGCTACTGACAATGGTTTATTTTTTATTGTTATTTGGATTTCAGACTTGATGGCTCCCAAAAAGTAGACAAAGACCGCTAAAGCATCTTCCTCGAAGTAAAAGAAGAAATCTTACGACAAGGATCGGTTTGCTTCTTCCAAAGCCGAATTCTATTTTGAGTGGCTTTTCTCTAACCGGGGGGTAGTTGAAGATAGATACTATGAGCCCCACATTTTGGATCTCACCCACAGTGACTTTGAATGGCATGGATTGTAAGGATTCACTAAAAAGCCGATGTATCAGATTCCTCTGATGATCCAAGAATTGTATGTTAATTTTGAAGACAGAGGAGAAGGAGGATGAATAATATTGTCGCTCTACTTAGGTACGAATCAATAAGAAGGTCATTCAAGATTTTTATAGATTAGCTTATGTTGCAAAATGTGTCTTCCAATCTTGAAGAATCCACAGTCTATTTCATGGGAAGAGGTGGAGACGACCATTGTAAATGAAGGACGAGCAAGGCTAGTTAATAAAGTATATCTAGTCAATTAACTAAATAAGCCTGCTCGATATTGGCTGCAATTCTTCACCAGCAACATTTTGATGAGTTCTCATGGGTCCGACATGATCCAAGAACGAGCGACATTGACTTGGTGTTTTATGACCAGACAGCGGGTGAATATTTCCTGTCTTATGTTCCTCAATTTCAAGCAAGTGGCAAGGTCAGATAGGGCAAGCTTGGCATACCCGCACCTGCTTACTGAATTACTTACAATAGGGGGAAGCCGAGTCTTCAAAAATGATGCTCAGTTCAAGCCAAATGGGCCTTTTAAATATGATAGCATGAAGGATGAGCCGGGAAAACCCCGTAGACATTGAGCACCAACACACGCACAGCAGGAAGCATCTCCACCTCCTCCTCCACAGCAACGAGTAGGCACTCTAGAGCCGATGATGTAAGATGCACCACCTCAAACTCAGTTTGAGGGCTGGGTGAGGGAGTCCATTGACAGGCTAGAAGGGCATGTCCTGTCAATAAAGGATCAGCTGCAAATGCTCATGGACTATCTGATGCCTGCCCTTTCACCTCCACCTCCAGAGGTTCCTCAGTTCTTAGTCATTGTTCTTTCACAGGACCCTGCATTGCAGGATATGCCCGGGCCCTCTGACTCATAGAGCTTTTCTATTCCTTGTATGCTTCTTCTTATTTCTCTACTTTACATTTTGGATAACTGTATATGGATAATTGTATATAGTTATGTTTTTGAATTTTGCACTAGCTAATCTCATAATTGATATCTTATTTCTAACGCCAACTTATTGTTTACTGCATGGTCTTTGTATATTTTTGGACTCTCACATACGGGAGTTGTTCGTGCGCATCCCTCTCTTCCTTAATTTTTCTTATTAGGGGAGTCTCATCTCTTTCTATCTCCTTACATCCCTTACCTCCGCCCCAGTCTACTTCTATTTTTCTACTTCTTGTTTCTCTCCTTTTACACATTGCAGACAATGTTATCTTTAAGTGTGGGGGAAGGTAAACATAGGTTAGGCCGATATACAAATTTAAATAATAAAGAGAAGTCTATCAATAATAATCAGTCTACCATAATGCCCTTAATTTTAACCAGATTTAGCCCCTCTTGCTTTAGATGAATACTAATTAATAAATGTGGTGGTTAAGCAAACTTGAAATGAAAAAAGTAAGTAATGTAGTTGTAGTATGCACCCATAATAGGAGCACTTCTCAACAAGATGATTATTAAAGTAATTCAATCTTTTTCTTTAGTTAGCTCCCATTTATTTTTTTAGATCTCCCCAATTTATCTGTTTTTGAGGAATATCTTATTGTCATTTGAGAGGGATATTCAGTGCTTAAAAAAAAGAGAAAAAAGAAAAAAAATCTCTCTACTCCAATGGTTGAAATCACTTAGTAATTGGGAGTTTGCACTAAAAAGTATAAACTTTTGCGTCAAACAGTGGTTAAACTAAGAGTATGCTAGTGAGCACTTTGAGGATTTCCTTAATCTGAGTAATCGGGTGGCTTCATAACCAATGTTGTCATTCGTGTCAAAAAGATTAAGAGAATTGAGGAGGAGAAATAAAAAAAGAAAAAAGAGAATGAGAAAAAAATAAAAATGATTGTGTTGAGAGTAATACTTTATTGAACAATAAAGACCTCTCTTAATGAATTCTGACGATTGAAGTTAGAGCAGATAGTTGGATTGGGTCTTGAAAATGCAGTAAGGGTTTATTGAAGATTACTTGATTGCTTTTTTAAAATCTGTTGTGGAGCACACACACACTTTAGAAGGAGGGTGTTGCTATGAGTACATTGGTTTCAAAATTCAATTTGAGTTTTGTTAAGCTTCTGCTTCTAACATTGGTTTCATTCTAAGTGTGAGGGGATCTAAAATTTTGATTGATTTGGTGTTTATTGTGGAAAAGAAGTAGTCAACAATTATATTGATTGATATTTTCTAGGAATTGCTTAAGGACAATCAAGGATTTAAGTGTGGGGAAGTTTGATGACTCCCTAATTTTGGATAAGAAAGAGATATATTTTATGATAAATTAGGGAGGCAAAGTACTTTTTTCTTGATTAATATGGCTAAATGTGTATTCAATCAAACAAAATAAAGAAAATATTTCAATTGCAATATCTTTATTAGTTTGAGCCTCATTTTATGATTGATTTTTATCTCAGAGAAAAGTAGAAGATTATAGAAAGAAATGAGAAAAGAGAGGGAAGCTGAAAAGTAAAAAGGCAAGTGGAACAAGTCCTTTCACTGCAGCTAGAACACAATTCGCTGTAGCGAGAAAGGTATTTCGCCATAGCAAAGTCGCGATGCATACAAATTCCAAGGAACAACTTGCTATAACGCAAGCAGTAGCAAGATCAGCAAAAATCTAGAAGCCTATAAGCTCTCGCCATAGCGATAGTCATCCCTCGCCATAGTGAGATCAGCCTCTGAAATGCACAGCGTTGATTTGCGAGCTAAAAAACATGAGAGAAGGCTAGGGCTTCACCATTTAGCAAGGGATAGGCGTTCTAGTCAACTAGGAGAGTGGGAAAACACACAAGAGGTATCGGGGAAGCTTCATACTAATCGAGAAATCGTTGATTCTGTGCAAGATTTTTTTGATTAGGTGTTTCTATTCCATCTTCTCTTCAAGTTGATGTAATTATTGCTATGTTTGCTGAACTTAACTGTGGATTTCAAGCCATGAGTGGCTAAAACTTGTAACCCTTAGGGATTCTATGAACCTTTAAGTTTTAGAGATTATTTCCCTTTTGATTATGTTGGATTATTGAAGATTTTAGTGCTTAATATGAATTATAGCTTCATTCTATTGATTGACCACCTTTAGTTTGATTATGGGTTTTGTAGTTAGCCTTTGAAAGAAGGGAATTACTTATAAACCATTGATTGAGCAACTTAGGATTAGACATAATCTAATTTGCACTTGAGATAGAAATATACTCAAGGGTTCTAGGTAGTCTAGATAAGGTCTAAGCTTAATTGTATGTTAACTTCTCATTTAAGACATCAAAGAGTTGAGTTGATATATGGGTTTGAATGGATCAAAAAATATTTTTTCCTAATTAGACCTTCGACTCTAAAATTGATATTAAGCCGATTAATTAAAGAGGGAATGATTGACATTGTGTAAAAAAGGGATTAGAATTCTTAGGTGTCTTTAATTGCTTATTTTCGATTAAAATCATCTTTCAGTATTGTTAATTGCATCTGAATTAATTTTCACAACAATTCAATCACAATTTGATTTGTTTAACTAAAATGAATATGAGAACTCTAATGCCTAATCACTAATCATATTGATTCTTTAAGGGAACGACATTGACTCATCACGTACTATTCTTATGACCCTTACACTTGCGGTGTCATTATTCTAGTGAGCATCATTTAGCTTGTTGATTAGCTTTGAAAATTGATCTAATATGTTGTCCAAATTGTTCACATTATTTTGCTAATTGTCTTGGCACTTATTTGGATTGTTGTAACTTGAAAAATGAACTTATGTGCTATCAAAATGTGAACATAAATGTTGTCTGAATGAACCATTCTGAATTTGTGGACTTTATAGGTGTCTTGTTAAAGAACATGGATGTGCTAGAAAATTGATGATGGATGTATAATAAAGTAAGTCTTCATTAGGCACGATTGACAAATGAGTTTATGAAAGGCATTGATGAGTTTCTTGACCATATCTATCAATCAACTCAATTTTTACATAAGGGAAGATTAGGTGTCCTCATGTGAAGTGTAAATGCAAGAAGCATCTAGTTCTTGATGAAGTGAATAAGCATCTTTATAGGCATGGATTTAGGCTAAACTACCATTAATGGACATGTCATGGCAAAGAGTTACTTAAGCTTCCTCTAACTAGGTGACCAATTTGTTTCCATGGGGCTATTAGGGAATAGTTCAACTAGCTTAAGACCATGGTGTTAGATGTAGTTGGCCTAAACTTTAAGGATATGTGTCAGTAAAAGGTGGATAAGTTACCCAATCTTGATGCTTAAGCATTTTATGACATGTTTTCTACTGCATAGGCCTCCTTATAAGAAGGGTGTTCTAGTCACTTTAAACTTTTAATAGTTGTAAGGATGCTTTGCATTAAGGTAGACTACAACATGCTTGAGCAATGATATAACATCATCATGCAACTCATGAAGGAGACAATGCCCTCAAATAATCAAATGCTTGCAGACTTGTATAGAACAAGGAAAATGGTGTCAAAATTAGGTTTTGGTTATTTAAAGATCAACTGTTATGTCAATAGGTGTATGCTATATTACAAGGATGACCTGAATGAAACCTAATGCAAGTTTTATAGGTGTGCTAGATATACATTAAGAAGGACTAGTCATAGGAGACATAAAGAGTTTGTAAACAAGCAACTATAGTTTTTACCATTAATTTCTAAACTTAAGAAATTATTTACTTCTAAAGCGACAACTAAGGAAATAAAGTGGTTCTATGAGAATTGTTGAGATGTTAGCATAATATCCCACCCTTCTAATAGAGAAGATGGAGAGTATATGACCTTTATTTTTCTTTTAATCCATAGAATGTAAGGCTTAAGCTTTGTGTTGATGGTTGTATGCCATATAGTCCATATGGGGAAAATTATTCTTGTTAGCCTATAATTGTCACTCTATAAATCTTCTACTTAGGATGTGTATGAAATAGGAATACATATTCTTGTCATTGATTATCCTTAGGACTAACAATTTAAAAAGCAAAATAGATGTGGTTGAAAGCAATTTGATGGCATTATGGATAGTTATAAGCAATTTCAAATTGTTTATAACATTTGAGCCATTTTTCTTTTCATAATAGTATAGGGATTCAATGGCAATTTTGTTTTGCTAGTGTGGTTGAATGAAGTGAGAAGTCATTCTTAAATATGTTATTTTTCTTTGTTGTTGTTTTATTTTTCATTCACTATATACTATTACAATCTTTAATTTTTTATTAGGCTTCTAGATGCTCAATCAACTTCAACATACAAAATTGGCATCTCTTAGTCCAATGTAATAAGTTGTGGGATCTTAAAATATTTGATAATAAACTGTAGTATGTTTAAAAAATGTTGATGACTTTCCTATCTTTTATTTTCCATCACTCAACTTTTGACGTAGTTAAAAGTTAAGTATTAGTTTATTTTGAGTAAAACAATTCACCTTATTAGCTTATGTTATATATGACACAATGATATCTTGGGCCATTAAATTATACTGAGCAGTTGAAAATGCTAATATTTATTATATTCTTATATGCGAGCATTTTTTTCTCTCAAGTTTGGTTTTAAGGTCTTCATCTTCCATCTCTACTACTACCTTCATCTTTGACCTTCATGGTGTTGGTGTTGAACTAAAGGATTTAATAAATTTTTAATTATGTTAATCATTTAAATTAAAAGAAATTTGGGATACTTTATTTAGGTTGAAATTTTTTTTTACTATGTGCCTAAATTTTTTTTCCTTAATTATTAGGCTAAAATTGTTTTACACATGGTTAATTTTTAAAATATCAATGTTGGGGAAAACAATTTGGGCTTACACTTTTACAACTCTATCTTTCCAAATAAGCATACATACCTTAATGACAAGAATTTTTACTATGTCAAAAATGGAGAAAAAAATGCTTCAACTCTTTTGTCCTACGTGCTTTAATGTAATTAAAAAGAATGTTTTCAATATTGAGTCTATGATTTTCTACTTTTAGTAGCCTTATTACAAGCCCAAAGATGAATAAATAAGAATATGCAACTCTAGGCACATATTGCTTTAATATTAAGTAGTAACTTTTTATAATCCCCTTTTGCAATCTCTTACTATCCATTAGACAAAAGCATTTGGGTGAAATTGAAGAAAAGAAGAAAGGTGGACCACATTAAGATATCTATAAGCCATGCTACTCATTGTATCATAGCATAGTAGAAAATTTGAAAGAAAAAAAAAGCAAAAAAGGTTGTCATGAGTAAGAGTACACATGGGCTTGATTTTGGTCTACCCCAATGTTTAGCCCAATTTAGCACCAAGCCAATTTTTTAGACCTAATGACTAGCTTAGCCTAGTGTGGCTTAGTATGTCACCAAGTTGGGCTCAGCCAAATTTGGTTAGGCTTTTTTTTTGGGTTAACATTATAAAATGGCCATTAAAAAATAAAATTTTTATATAAGTCCTTATACAGTTATATTTTACCATTAAAAAAATAAAATTTTTATATTAGTCTTTGTAATTTTTTAAAAAATTATATAAGACTAGATTACATAGAGTAAAACTAACTAACATGGTTGACCCGATGTCCAACCCAATTCAATTATTTTTTTCAGGCCAACCTTACTTGATCTAATATGATTAGGCAAGACCAAGTTGGCCAAGCCATTAAGCTAAGTATACACCCCTAGTCATGAGGATTGAGAAAGAAGACTTTCACCTTTTCTATCTCTTTTTCTCTTTTCAAAAGTTTGCTTTTTGAATAAAGACAAAGAAAGAAGTACTCAGAGATATTCTTTAAAGTCCTTTATTCTCTTATTCTAATCAGTTATTCCAATTTCCTAAGAGAAGAGATGGATTGATTAATTAATTAATTAATTAATTATCAATTATCAATTTATTATATTTGAATATTGAAATTCAAATTTGAATGGATTCGCTATTAAGGGATTATTTATTTTTAATTAAATAAAAATAAAGGAAGGAAAAGGTCTATAGTTGGAAAACTGGACTTATGTTATGTGGTCTGATCATAAATTTCCCTTTAACGCTTTCATTCTTCTATGAGATAGAAAATAACACAATGAAAACACAGACATAAAAAATGAGTGAATTATCTCTAAAAATATTCTCCTCTTTGTCATTGTAAATCTACCATGAAAGAAGATTAGGGTTCAATTTGATGAGTATAATCAGCACCCTGTGTAATAGAGTTTTGAGTAGATCTGTATCTGCTACAAGTAGGTAAGTACTTGGATCTCAATTCCTTCATTTAGTATTAGAGCTTGATTGTCTTGAGACTTGTTGTTCTCGTATGATTTCACTTGATTATGTTGAGTTATTTTTGTGCAAACTATATTTAATGTTGTCTTATGCATGAAATTAAAATTATGAAACCTTAAACAACCCTCTAGTGCAATTTTTAATAGAAAGCCACATAATTCATATCAGAGGTAGCCTATATAATTGTGATTATGCAGTAAAGAAATGGTAGGAAGAGAATTGAGCATTAGACAGAAAACTAAACATCAATTATTTGAAAAAATAATGTTGAAATTGCTAAAATTTTGGGCTTGGTATTCTTACCACAGACACTTGCTTGATGTAAACCATATATAGTTGAAAAGCTCATTGAATAAGCTTTCCAACACCACCAATCAATTTGGATGAAAGAAATAGAGATATGACAATTTGAAATTAAGGTTTTTGAACTTTTTTTTTAAGGAAATCATGACTAACTACTCTACTTTCTAGGCCTAAAACTTCCTCTTTATGCCACTACTGTATGCAAGCCATATATCATTGGCAATGTCTTTCTACAAGTTTTTTTAATGACATATAATTTATCCATTTTGAACAAGAAACCAAAGAGTCATGACTTCACAAAGTTGACCCCTCAAAAACCCATTTTTAGAAAATTTTCTGCACTTAGAAACTTTTGGATGTTAAAGATGAAGTGAAAGCTTACAATCTCTCTAGCATGTGTGGCTCATTTTCTTGGTATTCTGGCCAGGTCTTTACACCAACAGAAAGAGGAAGAGAAGATGAAGGTATTGGTGCAGCCCCATATCTAGAGAAGCCACCTAGGGTGGTGTATAAGGCTTACATACCAACCTAGGCACATGGGCCTTCTCCATTTTCCCATTTTTAGAACAATTTCTTGAATCAAAACCTTTTAAGGAGTGTGAAGGTGTGTGGGGCATCTTTTTTGGGTGATTTTTGTTTCTACAAAACCTTAAATTCATGCTCTATATAGTGGTATATGGTTTGGCTATATTTGGACATGTTTGGATACTGTCCAAACACAAATATTTAAAAGACCTTTTAGACTGACCTAAAGATGAAAATAATTCATTAAAGGTCTTAAGTTTGATCAACATACTCTCAGATGATATTTGGTAAATATCAATTAATGGGAATATTAGTAAGAAATGTGGAAAACCAAATTAAATCAAGAATTTCTCCTTTAATTAGTGTGCATTAAAGATAAAGCTTAGTAAGGAACATCTTATTGCCATAAATGGTGACAAGCCACTTTAATTTCTCTTTTTTTTTTTAAATATGAGGAATACAAGGATGCTTTATATATAGTGCATATGTATGGAAATTTTAACTTAAGATATTGATCGAACATATGAAACATATTTTTCAAAATATGCTGTAGTGATCTCTACAATTGGAAATAGGCTTGTGATAGTTAGAGAGAAAATATTTAACGAAGATAAACAGTTTTAAAATGAAATTCTTGGTATATATTTGATATTAACGCAATTTACCAGTGCATTGTATTACATTAATAAAAAGAGGAGAAATACCATATTAAGTGAGAATTCTTGGATGATAGACTTGGGTTTATCTAAGACCTATATTTAATAAATTAATATGGAAATTTAAGAAATGCTCTATTAAGTGAGAGTTTTAAAATTAGTAGCCTAAAGGCTCATCTAAGAACCATAGCTTAAACAATATTTGTCAATGAGCTCGATATAAAGGTAACGACATTCTTAGAATACATATGATGAAAGTATGCAGAACGTAAACTTCCAATCATAAACTTGATAATGTCATTATTGGTCTCATCGAAATTTATTGCAAATATAAACTTAGCATTGTGTATATGTAGTCAATATGTGCTATGTCTATATGGGAATTAAATTATAATTATGACTATTAAAAATATCATTGCCAAGCTTGATAAGAGTAACAAACTAAATGGTATCAGTTAAGGAATTTGACACTATAAGGTTTACAAATCTTAGATATAAAATAGCATGCTAAAAATCATTGAACCATGTCGTATAAAAGTTTAGACATGAAAATATAGCTCAATAAAAGAAAGATCTATACTTTTTAAAAAAATGAGAATAATATTGCTCACATAACTATGCCAAGCAACATAATTGATAACTTCATGTATAAGTGTGAGTCAAATCGAATATTGAAGCCATGTAAGTAGCCATTAAGGACAAGTTTGGTTGTACTTTTACAACCAAATTAAAAACCCTGACAATCAAAGAATTGAAATTAGTTGGTTATATCCTTATTAATGAGTAGTAAGTTTAGGTTTTTATAAGATCTCTACCTATAAGCTAGAAACATATGATAGTAAATTTCACCTATAACAAGATTACCAATTTTTTAATGATGTCACTCATCATATAAAGCTTAGGAGTGAGCACTTAAAATTTTTCACACCCTTTGAAAATGCTTATATGATTGAGACTATTATGACTTTAAAATCTAAGCACAAGTAGGATAATACTTTTATATTAAGAAAAGATCTAACCTATATTTTAATAAGTCTAAGAAAAAAATTAAGAAGAAAGGAAAATATGGTAAAAAAAAGCTTAACTTAATAAAGATCAAGTATCATACTTATCAATAAATGGGTAACTTTGCTCAAGATTACAAAGAAAAAAATAAGTTAGAAACCACAAACTAAGTAGCCAAGGATCAAAAATCATTTAAAAAACATTATCAACTACTTTCAAAGCATATTGCTTTATGTAGGAAGGAATGCAATAGTTGAAGTAAAAAGGGATCGGAACGTGCAAAAATGTCTTTGCATGGAGGACTAACCTTCATCCAATATAATGTTTTATATACTTTGAAGAATTGACAAAATTGAACCTTTATCATTTCCTTTCTTTATATGAAGTTTTAGTATTGATTTTCTATAACAACTCCATTAACATTAGAAAAGAGACAAAGAATAAGATTCTAGTTTTATCTAGTTTTATAAACAGAGTTGCTTTACCCAATACTTTGCTTCTAATATAGTTTTGGATATGGATGATTGACATATTATGCTAAGTCTTATAGGTGAATAAAAGATTAGTAGACTAGCAAAATGAGATGTGCTAGGATCTATTTCTATTTTAGAAATGATACTCTAAGAATGTTGTATAGTGGGTAAAGTAAATTTGAAAACTATTTGGAAAAGGAACTATACCTTAAAGTTCATTGCAATTACTTCATTCTAATGTATGTGATCTAAAAAGAGTGAGGGCAAGACAATTATTCACAATATGATCAAGTCCACTAAATCTCCTATATGTTAGAAACATTTGAATGATTTAGACATTACTAAAGATAGTTGAGAATCAAATGGACAACAAAATTGAAACTTTATAACTAAGGATGAAAATACTTATTAGATTAGTTTAGTGAACTTGATGAAGAGAAAGGAATCAAAAGATAATTAAAGATTTCTAATGTTGTAAAGTAAATGGAAATGTTGAGAGAAAGAACAAAAACCTTACTCAAAATGATTAATTTAATGATGGCTCAAGCAACCTTATCCATTTGAGGAAATGAGTTAAAAATGAATGTCTTCAAACTTAATCGAGTGTCTACCCTATGAATCGTTGACAAAATAATATGCTAGTTTTAAACATTATAAGATAATTGGGTTGATGACTTATATCTATGATAATTCCTATAAGTGTGGGAATTAGGCTCAAAGAATAAGAAATTTATTTTTACAAAATACTTAGAACAATAAAAATGATATATCTTTATTGATGATAATGAAGGTGGAAGTATAATTGAAATTGAGTCAAAGAATACCATATTTAGAGAATAAATTTCTCAGTAGGGAAGAGATTGACAAGTATGCATCTATTTATGAGACACAAGAACAAGTTAATGAAGACAATTAGTTATGCCTTGACCTATTTATTTAAGTGGGAGTTTGGTGCAAGACAAAAATATTGCACAAACAACTACACTATTTTAGAGTAACCACAAGAGTATGCCTGAACATCATTTTAAGATCTAAGGATAACATTCAAAGGTACTCTACTAGACATCAAGGAGATAAACACAATTTTAAAAGCTCAATCATGCCTCAGTAAAGGAGAATTGATAAGAGTAATGGAATAAGATATAGACCTAATGAAGATAAATTATGTTTAAGACATTGGTCAAACATCAATCAATTGTAAGGCAATGAAGAATAAATGGTTTTCAAGATAAAGAAAAGGATAAATGGATTAATTAATAGATAAAAGACATGCTTAATTGCTAAATGGTACATATATAACAAAAAGGTATAGATTATGTGAAAAAACCCTCCCATTTATTGTATGATTAGACTAATCTTAGCTATAGTTGGAAGTTTAAACTTGGAACCATATCAAATGGATATGAAACTACATCCTCAAATAGAGAAATGAAGAACATATATAGGACAACCATTAGGTTCCATAAAAAAGGATTGGAGTAAAACATTTACAAGATCTAAAGGTTCATTTATGGACTAAAACAATCATCTAGATAGTAATATTTAAAATTTTATCAAGTAATCACCTTGTATGAACTTCAAATGATTAATGAAGACCATCGTATTTGCAATAAGCAGTTAGAGAGAAATTTGTAATATTATCCTTTTTGTAGATAATATGCAATTAGTTAGGAATGATCAATATTTTTTAATGGTCATTAAAGAATGATTGTTCTTGAAATTTTGAGGTAAATAATATGGGTAAAACAAAAAATATCCTTGGGATTAAAATTCAAGGGAATCGCTCAAAAGAATTAATTGCTCTATCATAAAAAAAAAATTATAATTAGAAAGTCAATGAGCAATGTAGTATGAAAAATTGTAAACCCATCAACATTCCTATAGTAAAATACAATAGTGTAAATAGTAAGATATGCCCTCAAATTGAATCTACATTGAAAATCATGTAGAAAATCCTTTACTCTAATGTCATTGGATATTACATGCAATGAGCAATGATATGTACAAGGTTAAACATTGAGTGATTGACCTTATGTACTAATAATAGTCAAATTTCTGTCAATAGCATCAAAGTACTATCAAAAGAATTCTAAGATACTTGTAGGGCATTGAAAATTAGGCACTATATTAGAGAGAAGATGTAGATATGCAACATAAGCTATTGGATACACTTTCTAATTGATAAGTGATATTATGTCTTGGAATAGCAAAAAACAAACATGCATAGTATTATTTAACAAGAAAGCAAAGTTTATTACTTGTTTTGCAACAATGCAAGAGGCTATATGGCTAAAGAACATTGTGGAAAACTTGGAAATCATTGATGGAATGTTGAATCCAATACTAATCAATAGCGATAAACAAAAAGTTAACCTATACTAAAGTCTTAAAGTATTACAACAAGAATAAACATATAGATACAAGAATGAGAGACACCAATAGTACGAGAAGGTGTTCTTTGGAATATGTTTATGCATAAGATGTTGATTAATCCTCTGGGAAGGCCCATACCTAGAGACATGCATGAGGAAGATGTGAAGTGTTGCACATTACCATATTTCATTCATTTAATACAAGCATATGTCCAATTAGACACAAGTAGGCATTTCATAATTATTTGCAGGGGAAATTTTAATACTAAATAAATCAAATGGACTATTTGTAATACCATACCCTTCTAACCCTTTTTTTATACATCTATAGGGTCATGCTTGTCTGGCTCCATTGAATGTTCAAGGAAAAATTCAATAAAAATAATAGATTATTTGACGTTGCGTAGTATTTTAAAATTTCTTTTTAGCTCCGTGGACCCCGTAACTTCCCCAACATTATTCTCCACTCATAATTCATCTATACAATTCACAAACATCATAAAACATCTCATGCAAGTCAGATTGGGAGCCCCACACATAAAAAAAAAATACATGTTCATTTTTTGGCTTAATTTTCAGATTTTTGTCATAAATTTTGGAAATACGTAATTAAATCTAGAAAAATTGAAATCCAACAAATTATAGCTTTTTGGAAAGCTATGGGTGTTAATTGTATGCTAAAAATAATTTCAATCCATGAAAATATCATTTGGACCACATTTGATAATAGAAAATTGACATAGGTCAGACTGCCTAGCATTTCTGATACAATTTACTGATATAAACTTCAGAAATTCATAACTAATTTCACAAAAATTTAATTAGGCAAACTATACCAATTTAAAAATTTACAGATTTTAATAAAGGGAAAAATAATTCTAGGCCAATTCAGAACCCTTCAGACCCCGCAAACTGATGGAATAGTAATAAAGGTCTGACTGCATCCCTAATACTGATATGAAACTTCAAAAATTTGGTTCTCCCTCTACAAACCTCTAAATGAGGTGCTTCTAGTTGGTACAAGTCACTATGAATGTCTGGTTTCTCTACGTAAAATTTCAGAGCCATTAGACCTCATTTGACACTCAGATGACACAAAAATAGAATCTGACCATGTGAACAGTGCTTAAACAAAAATCAACTTCTAATATGGATTTTTAAAAATCATAGTAAATTTTATAGACCTCCAAATAATGCGATTCTTGGACCATAAAAAATATCTATATGAGATCTATATGTATGCAAAATCTCAGCATCAAAATCGTTCATTTGGTCAAGTTGGGGTTCAACTTACACATTTGGTCATTTTTGGTCCTATAATGGTTCAATTTGGTGCCAAATGGTCTTCTCTTTGAACCAAGACCACTTGGGTACATCTAAAAGCTTTATAGTATCCTAAATATGGTGCCAACTAATTCAAGAAGCCATGGGACTCAAATTCACTATACCATTTGTTCATATGCACAAAATCTTACAACCACCACTAAGCATATGGAAGTCAAAAGCATACATACTAGCACATATAACTCCAAAATCCTTTCACTTATCATAAGTATATGTTTTTACATATGTTCAAGAGTCTACATCATAGGTACAATATAAATTTACATATATTGACATCAAATGGTACAAAAGACTCTTTTTCTCTTTTCTTTGTCAAAGTGTGGCTTCTCAAGGTTGTTGGCCTTTATTCCTTAGCTTACTTGATCCACCTAGACAAATTTAGATCATGGAGAGGGAAGAGTGAGATTCTAGGAATCCCAATAGCCCTTCTCTCTTTCAAACACACATAATGGATGCAATTTCAAGTCTCAAAATGCATGTATGGCTATCTTGAAATTCATAAACATACATAGAACATTTCTTTCATTCAAGAAGTCACATACAACATACATAGACTTTCCAAGACAATAGTTCTGCCTCACCCGGTCATTTTCAAGAAACTTTTGACCTTACTCTTTCTAGAGACTTTTGGCTTTGTTTCACCCATCCTTAGAGACTTTTGGCGTCACCAAGTTCAAGCAAACCAAAACATGTTCATAAAGCATCTTTTAAGCACATAAGCAAACATCATGGTACCATTGCATATACATACTTGCTAAAAAAAATTTCATGGCTTAGACATACACACACACATTTAAAGACAAGAAACCACCCAAACATGTATGAAGGAAAGGAAAGCGGGCTACCTTGTACACAAAAACACACTTTAACTCTTGGAACTCTTTCTTCTCCCTCGGCCAAACACCCACAAGAAGGTGGAGTTTGATTCATTTGGCCTAAATATATCAAATGGGATCCAGTTATGCTCTTGGAACAAATTCTAATGTCATACATATATTAGAAAAGTTAGATGGCTCATATGGTTCAATTATAGTTCCATAAGGCACCTAATGAAGAAACACCAAGAATCCATGATCTTGGCTTTATTCTCTCCCTTTCTCTATGACTCTTGGCTCCATTTAAACTCCTTGGATCCCTCACATAATCATTTTAAGGAGCCTAGTTATAGGTTGCTTTTTTAAGTTATATTATGGAACCTATACCTCCATCTCATACCCTAGGCTTCCTAAAATTTTTCCAAGGCTTCTTCTCATACTCTCCCATCATATATAATGTGAAACTAAGCTTGGAAGAAATCAAAACACTCCCTTGGTGCTTCTTCTAGCCTAGGCTGAGACACCCCTCAAGGAAGAAGCCTATGGAGTTTTCTTTACTTCTTGGATGGGAGGTGTATGTAAGGAGTTTCTTAGGGATCTTAGGAGCTCATACAAACACTCACTTAAGCTTGGGAACTCTTGGATAAAATCAGATTTTTAGTTGTGTTCAAGAATTCCTAACTTTTCCTTCTTGAAAATCAATGGCTAATACATGGTTCTCTTTGCATATACATGTTTCCCACACTCTAATTCCTAAGATTCACCCTTGGTTCTACTAAAAAACAACTCCCTCTTTGCTATTCTATAAGAGGCCGAAATTCACCCAAAAGGAAACAAGGAAGAAGAAGCATGAAAGCATGGATGTTTACCTTGGTTTCTACCTTATTTCAAGTGCCCTTTTAAGTGATGAACTTCTCTTCTTGAAATTCCACTCTTCCTCCTCTGAATTAGACCCAAAACAACACCAAACACCTTATTAAAATCATGAGAAGAAAGATGGGAAGGAGGAGAATCAAGTTACTAAAGGAGAAACCATGAAATTCCATCAATTTCCTTACCCTTTCTTGGTTTCTTCCTTTCCTTCTTTCTCCTCCTTGGTGTGCCACTTCAAGAGCCTTGAGAATCTAGTTTTTAGCCAACCAAAGTTGGTCAAAATAAGGGAAAAGGAGTTGGACATTTTTAAGAAGTCCGAAAGTCACTTTTTTATAACTTTTCTTTTTTGCAATTTAGTCATATTCTTAGTTTTGTCTAGTTGGGCTTATTTTAATTCCTTTTCAAAAACTGTCTTTTTCATCATAAAATTTAAGTTCTCTAATTTATAAAATGCCTTTGGAACTACTCAAATTGGATTAAAAACCTTCCAAACTTTTCAGTCAAAGTTTTAATTAACTCTTTGTCGAAATCACTTGTCGATGGGGTTTTAACTATTTTAGGAGTTCCCATGGTCTTTAGGACTTCTACGAACTTCGAAGAACTTAAATTTTTTATTTAAAAAGTCCTCCTGTGAGTTTTTCAAAATGTCCAAAAATTAAGAAAATGCCCTACCTTTCTTTCATAAATTTTTCTACCTCATTTGGCTTTGGTTTTCGGGTATCTTAGACCTTAAATCCTCGTTTTCTATTACTTAGAATTTTATTCTAATTTGAAAAATGACTCATTTTGGTGTTATTACGAAAACTGGATGTTACACTCTTGATGTCTTAAAATGAATTTCTACAATTCCATCTCAGATTATCATGCTCAAGTATTTACTTCCTTCCAATTCAACAAGTACATAAATCTCAATTACATAAAGGAAGTCATTTGCTCATTTTAACCATAGTCACATAAGTAAGTATAAATTTTAAAAATTTATAACTTAAGCTACACACAACCCTGATTTATGCAAATTAAGTATCATTTTAAAGCTTATGATATGAACTTGCAACTATAAAAATTTCAAGTTAAATTGATTCCATTTGGTGCCTCAAATCATAAACAAATCAGAACTAGTGCAAAGTGAACAGTAATTGTCATAATAGTTTTTTGGGACCAACTTCAAAAATTGGCCAAATATTCTACAAACCTCTAAAATTACAAAATTTAGCTCTATAAAAGGGTCTAAATGTCCTCTAAATACTCACCAAATTTCAATATCAGATTCAGCCACTAAGGTAGTTAAAGGCAAGGATACATTTTACTATACAAATGGTTAAAATTTTGATTCAACTATGGACCAAAAAAGCTTTAATGTGCCACTTCTTATGAGCAAATTTCAATTTATATATGCATCAATTAGGAATGGATCATCATATGAAATTTACTTTGCAACTAAAAATCACTATTTCATTTGAAAATATACATGTGAACTCAATGGATTTCCATATATTAAATCACATTCCAATGTCTTATACATGCATCCATTGGTCATATTTTCACAGTCTAACACTTTTACACAAGTTAATATTACATTACATCAAAATATGAATTTATATATTCATTTAGATCACACTAAGTCCTAGGCTAAACTCTTGTTATATTTGACCTTTTTTAGATTTTTTGTTCATCATCCTCCTTGTTTTGCATTTTACCTAGTGTGAACACCGTATTTTGTCCGGGCATACTCCAAAAATAATGATAAAATTAAACTAATAAAATAATAATAATAATAATAATCAATAGGTTCTTTTAGCTTAATAAGCTCAGAAAAAATCAAAAGAAAAAAAAACTCAAAATTAAATTTAAAAATAAAATAAAAATAAAATAAAAGTTCATTAATTCAAAATTAAAACAAAAAAGAAAAATCAAAGAGGGAGTAACAAAAATAAAAAAAATGAAATTAAAAAAAATAAAAAAGAGACTAGAAAAAGAAAGGAAAAAATGAATTAAAAAAATCCCACAAATAAAAAGAGAAAAAAGGCTCAGAGCAAATAAAAAAATCACCAAAATAATATATATTAAAAAAGGGGAAACCCAAAACAAAAATGAGAAAAAGATTAAGATTCTGAAACCTAATATAGGAGAGCCCAAATTAAAGTAAATAAAAAAATAAAAAATAAAAGAGGCCTAAGGAAAAATAAAGAAAGAGTCTAAAATCAGCTCAAAAATGGATAAAAATGAAAAAAAACAAAGGGCAAGCCCAATCCGGATCCTAATCAGGCCCTACCCGCATCCATTTTCTGATCCCTTTCCTCTCCCATACGGCTCTGGCAGCAAGACCACACACACAGACACACAAAACACGCAGACGCACAAATGCACTGAGACAATGGACGATGCAGAAAGAAAGAGGCAGCATATATAGATAGAGGGGGGGACCACGTTCACGCTCGTGCATGTAGAAGACTAGAGGCACAATTCTAAAAAAGCAGGTCGCATGGCAAGGAATGGAAAGGCACGAGACCACAGGAGGAACGTCTATAAAAAGGAATGGAGCAGAGAGTGAAAGGGGGCAAAGACAGATGGGGAGAGCGAGAGAGGAAGTGAAAGATGAAGGGAGCCTTCTGCTTTAGGGATTTTAAATCGAGAGGGGAGCCTTCTGCTTTAGAGAGTTTCGAAGGGGAGAAAGCTCGAAGGGGAGGCCCTCTGATTTGGGGATTTTCGATCGAGAGGATGAACAAAGGAAAGGGGAGAACATTTTTGGGGGTCTGGGGTTTTGGGGACAAAGAACCAGAAAAGAGAGGAGGGACTGGAGAGCAAAAGAGAGACGGAGGATCGAGGATGAAGGAAAACTTGTGAGTGGGAGACTCAGAAGGATTTTTTGAATTAAAAGAGAAATGGGGGAGGTTGGAGAAGCTATGGGAGGAGCGAGAGAGTGAGGATTCAGAGAGGGAGAAAGAGGGGGTCTGAGATGAAATGGAAAAATCAAGGGAGAGAGGAAGCGAGAGATCGACAAAGAGGAGAGGCAGAGGGGACAAAGACTCAAAAATAGAGGCAAAGAGGATTCGAAGAAGGGGCTCGGTTTCAAACGAAGCACAAGGACTGAGGGAGTGACGAAACGAATTCAGCAAGGAGGAAACCATCCAATGGATTTAATCTTATAAGCATAAGAGGTACGCTTCCCTTATCTTCCATTTTATGAACCAATAGCTGGATTGTATATTTGGGAATCCTGATTTCTCATGGGTATGCATGTTTAGAACGTTAGAAATGGAGTTTTGTTGTTCTGAATGAATTTTGGAAGGCTTCTATTAGGGAATGCCGAGATTTGTTTAAGATTAGGAATGGGTCCAGTGAATTAGTTAAGACCCCTACTGCTTTGGGAATAATCCTATATTTAGAAGTTAGTCTCTGATGAGAAAACTTTAGTAGGATTCTACGCATTGCTTTTTGCTTAGACAAGAGTATGAGGCTTCATTCTGGTAAGATCGTTGTTTGCAACAAATAGATGGAGTCTGTCGTTTACATTATGAGTCCTCTACGAGTAAATATGATTGGCTTGATTGGGTAGCTCCTATTGTTATTTTGTCATGTAACTCTGGTATTGGATCGTGCTGGTTCATATGTGTTGTCTGTATACGTTTTAAAATACACCCAGCAGGTGTTCAATGAAAGGCTTGAGAAAAATGTCTAGGTTCGAATTAAGCATTTGGCCTTTACAATTGCTATGTTGATGGTCTAATCCGTTGGATCTGGTGGAGCCAATGACTAGGGAAATCATTTAGTCAGTCTAAACATGTAGAAAATGGTTTTGGTAGAAATTCTTCCTTAATGAGAGTGTGGTTTAGGATTTTGGAGAGATAGATCATTTATGATTGACATTGCTACTATCATTTACTGGTTGTGAAAAATGGCTGATTCAGATTGAAGGGATTTAGCTCCTATTCTTACTTCAGTTTGGGGTGTTAGAATAATGATTCAATTTGCTATTTCAATGGTATCTTTTGTGTGATCCAGTTTATGAACGCTAGCTGTCCCTATGATTTGAACACCTCTCTTTGGTTATGCAAGTATAAATGGGCCACAAATGAATCCCAGTTTTAAGAACAAATTCTAGCAACAGATCTTGCACGGGTTTCATGACCGAAATTTTATAGTGAAAGTTTTGGTCTTATGAGTTGAACGGGCTTTCTTTAATGCTGCTTTTTTTAATTTGAACTTTGACTTGTCTCTAATGAAATTTTGGGCGTGAATACCTTATGCTTCTTTATTTCTTTTCTTTCTCTTTTTCTTGGGTTCGGATGGGGAATCATGGAATCCATGGAGAGGCAACTAAGTGGAGACGACCAATCGGGCCACGTTAGAGGTGTGAGTAAAACAATTCATGTCAAAGGAAGCATGAAGAAGCTAAAGGATGAAAGCATATTCATGAAGACAAGTGGTTTTGTGTTTTATTTTTACTAATATCTTATTTTTATTTTATTTTATTTTATTTTTCTCTGTACTTGAAATGTATATGAATGTGATGTTTAATTGGCCACACAAACACACATGATCACAGTTACTGCATTATTATAAACATGGTTATTTTCTTGTTTTATTTTCCTTATTTTTTTTAAAGTAGCCGTGTGAGATTTTATATCTCCTTAGGCATTTAAGAGGCACCTTGACTGTATGTGATAATAAATCTCCTCAGTTGCCTAATCGAGTTATCAAACTTATTATTCGAGTTGTTTTTGGATTTCAATAAGTAACACGTTAAATAAAAAAAGAGAAAAAGGGATTCACTTTTAAAAGAAAAAGGATTTCAAAATAGAATGAATAGTTCTTTTAAGAAATTAAAGTGGGTTTCTTTTCAAACAAAAAGAAAGGTCTGATTAATTAAAAAAATACATAACCTTTCTAAAAGAAAAAGCCAAATGAGCCTTCTCCTTTCAATAAGCTAAAAAAGAGAGAGAGGAAAGAAAAAAACAAAATAAGAAAAGCAATAAAAACCAACACAAAAAAAATAACAATAAACGCAAAAAGGAAAAAAAACAAAAACAAAAATAAAAGCCAAGATAAAAATAAACAAATAATAAATTTGATAAAACAAAAAAAGACGCAGAAAGAAAAATTAAAAAAATGATGAAAAAAGAAGAAAATAAAATTGGAAATACAAGGAAAGTAAAATAAAGCTTGCTTTTAACAAATCAAAATACATTAACCAGTTTCTAAATTCGTTTTATTTGTTAAGGGGAAAGTAATTTTTATTTTCTTTATCTTTTCACAAAAAATGATAATAAAAGCTTAGTCATTTAAAATAGAAAAAAAAAGGAAGAAAACAAAAGAAAACAAACAAAAAAATAAAACAAAAAGAAAAAGAAAAAAGAACAAAATAGAACCAAACCAATAAAAGCAAAAAGGAAAATACAAAAAAAAAACAGAAAACCAAAACAAAGAAAAATGGAAAAAAGAAAAGGGGAGAGTAGAATTAATCTTGCCTTTTACAAATCAAAACACACCAACCAGTCTCAAATTCATTTTGTTTACAAAAGTCTAAATGATTTTTACTCTCTTTTTCTTTTAAAATAAATAAAAAATCAAAAAAATCAAAAATTAAATATCAAACAAAAACCAAACAAAAATAAAAAAATAACAAAAAACAAAACATTAACCACAAGACAATTTTCGTTTGAACTATATGGACTTTGATCCCTTTCAGAAGATACGTAGGTCCTAGGTTTTTATCCTAGGTCAAGTCCACTTTTATAAATAGAATATTTCCTTTCAATTTTTATTTTCTTTTTTTTATTTCTTTACTTTTATTTTCTTTTTCTTTACTTTTCTTTTCTTTTAATTTCTTTATTTCTTATTTTGCATGTGATTTATTAAGGAGAATTAAAATAGAATTAAGGTCATTTTATTTTTGCACAACTAACTTAAGGTAACCGTTCTCAATAACGGGTGTAGCGGAGTGCCTAACACCTTCCCCACTCACAATCGACTCCCGGATCCATTTTCTGATTCACAGACCATTTTTCAAACTAAAAAAGAATTTTTCCAAAATTTTGCCTTTTCAAAAAAATAAAATTTTAGTGGCGACTCTTGAACCTATTATTTTAATTTCATTTTAATTTTGGAATTCGATTTTCAATTTCATTGAGAAAATCAAATTTTCTTATTTTTTTTAAAAAAAAGGCACCACGTGGTCGCATTTTCGGGTGTGACACCTAGCCATGGTTAGTAAGAAACAAAGGGTGAGATTTTAGGGGAAATATCAATAGCAGTACTCTACTAATTTCAATATATACATATAACTACTCAGTTAAGGAGATATAAGCATGGACAGTCAAAAACATCATGAAACATCATAACATAAATTTAGATATGGCCATATCATAAATGTAGTCAAGCTTTGGCTCTTTCCTTTGGGTTAAGGGAGAACTACTATTCTCAATCTCTCTGCCACAAACTTTTCCTTCAGGTTAAGGGAGAACTATTGCATTCAATCTCTTTGCCACCTTTCTTTGAAGTCATAAACTCATGAAACATAACATTAAAAACATAGAAGCATAGCCAACTCAAAACATCTTAAAAACATGCATCATAAAACATAACCTCATAAGCAACCGATACACACAATGTAATCCAAACTCCAGCAAATCAACATTCATACAAAGAAAGGAAGAGTAAGCTACTTGATACAAGTCAAGAATCTTGACCAAAGAACTATTTCATTTGTTCTTTCTCTTTACTCTTCTCGGTTCTATACATACATAAGGGTGTTGTTTTACTAACTTGGCCTACGCATATCAATTAAGATACAAAACAACCAATTAGAACCTATTTAATCTCATTCTATCAATATATGTGCATATTAGGGCTTAAAGTATTATTTAAATTACGTTAAGTGTCTTAAAGTGCTTCATCCTATTTGCTACATTGCATGCAATAACTACATCATTCATCTATCTCATCTTACTCACTTTTCATGGCTAAAACAAGTTTAAAATTTTGGTCATATTACTTATTCTATTCATAAGGCATATTAGGGTTTTTATAGAACCATAATTTTTACATCATCAAATATCATTCTTTTTCTCAAACCAAAGTTTTATTTATCCTTCATATCACTCATTTAAGCCACTTATATGATTAAATAAATTAAAAACTTCCCCAAATGTCTTTTTCTAATCTTGGTTGAGACTCTACCATATTATCCCAATCTTAGAATTTTATTTGTTTAAAAAATAATTTGAGATCTTTAGGATATCTATGATTCATTGCTAATTCATGTATGGTAATATAGGAATCAAATAATCTTCCTAGGATTTTGAAATATCCATGACCCAACCTAAATCCTAAGCAAAGCTAACTTGCATTATTTTTTTCTAGGTTAATTTCTTTGTATACTTTTATTCCTCAACCTCTTAAACCTTTGACTATATCAAGTTTTCATTAAATAAATGCACCCTTCCCTTTGTCTCTTTTGGTCGAACAAACAAGGTACTATGGTTCCAAAAATAACAAATTTCCCTAACTTGAATCATACCTTGTTTTGATTTTTTTTCTTTTATGGAGATTCTTTTGATATAATTGGTTTTCTCAATTGAGCTCCTTCACTAAAGGTAACAGTAACAGACTTCATCCTTTTTGGAAACCAAACCCACCATTAGAGAGAGTATAAGGAGTAGAGAAAGTTTCATAACTAAAGCGTAGCAAAATTTGGCATATTTTCTTACTTTTTTTGGCTTGTTTTCCCCTCTCTCTCCTTACTCTTTCACACTGCCATGAGAGCTACAATTTGCTACCAAAAAGTCAATTTACATAAGGAAGAAGAAGGAGAACATGGTTGGCATTTATAAAATCTAGGGTTTATAATTTTTCCAAATGACTATTTCGCTCTTACATTTTAATTCCTTTATTTGAACTTATTTTTTAGTTTTTTCAAAAACCAAATGCTCCATACCAAATTCTAGACTCTATTTTTCATTAAAAACATCTTCTTAAATGTTATAATGACTTAAACCAGTCTCAAATGGTTTGAACTAAAATCTCACCACTAAGAACCCGAAAATCGTACACCATTGTGGATTTAACCAAACTAACCTCATCTAGTTAATTTGCTAACTTTATTTTATAATATCATGATAAGGGATATATGTTTTTCAAGTCAATTCTCACGTTTTCTAAGTCTCTAATTTTTCTTACTTTACAGTTAAATTGACTCTTTTATCCCTATTGTCATTTTTCATATGTTTTAATTTTTTAATACTACTTTTGTGAACCATTCTGATCTATACATCATTTAATTTTATCCTTTACTTAAAAGTAAAAATTTAAGGTTCATAGTATCTTAAAACAACTCAATATATACATGTGCCACTGATTACCTAGGTTTACATGTACTCAAAGTTTGGACTTATTTTATTAGCTCTCGTTAATCTAGTAATCTTATTTAGTCATATAATAATAAAAAATATTTTACTTTCTTAATACACCACTAAATATTCAAATTCCTGATTTTCTTCTATTGCACTATGAGAATCTTTTTCAATCACCCCTGAATTAGATTTTCACCATTTTTAAGTCTCTATTTTCATCTAAATAGGCTTTTACTTCATCTTATTACTTATCATAACCTTATCTTAAAGTCTAGCTCACTATAAAAATATTGGATATTATATTTTATCCTCTCTAAATAAAAATTTTGTCCAAAAAATTTAGCTTATCTTAAATCTAAAATCCTTAATTACTTCTCTTTTTAGCGGTTTGTTTATCTTTATTCTTATTTTTTTCATACTTAACTTTTGCCCTTTCTTTAAAGCCTTTAGGATAAGATATCCTTATTCTTCTCTATTTTCTTAGATCATACAAATCTTTAACTCATTTATTAGCAACTTATTAAAAAAAAAAGCGTTATATGGCTTTAATCTTAAAGATTTCTTCCCCTTTATTCTCTTATAATCATCAATAGGGCTCTACTATTATGTATTCATGGCTCTTATTAGATTATTCTACTACTATTTTAGCCTTATCTAGGTGGCATAAGAAGATTTCTTAACCCATAAACATTTTAATTAACTCTTCATCCATTCCACTTAAAGCTTGTACTGATCTCATACTCTAAGTTACTTAGGACACTTGCTTTTACCTTACCCTATTACACCTTTTAATTCATTTTTGTGGCATAGTCATACATCATAAATTTCTCTTTAATATCAAGGCTATAAAGCCAATAACTTAAAACTTAACTATTAACCCCAACATTAGGCCTTAAATTTAATATTCTTTTAAATTGCACTTAGGCTTATTCTAGTTTTATTAATGTATCTTAGTATCTACATCCAAGGGTTTACTCTATACTCATTTATAGACCACAAAGCCATTCATTTGCTTGTTATCTCATGACTAAGCTTGCATGAATCCTTTCTTGTCCTTTAACTGTAATACTTTTCAACATCTATTTATTTCTTGATTATGGTACCATTAGTTACTTACTTCTAGTCTTATCGTAGCTTTCTTTCTTTGCTTTTACTTGCTGATATTTCTTTTAGGTGATGTAACATTTAGCTTTCTCTTAATAAGTATCTAATTGACATAGCTTTTATCTTGCAATCCTTGGCAATTTTATTTCTTGCACCAAAGTGCTATCTCTTGCATCGAGGTGCTTTTCTTACATACAGTGTGTCTTCTTCACTAAAGTGCATTTAAATTGATCTCATAGGATAATTAGTATGTACTTATTCTTTTCTTATCCTAGATTCCTTTATCATTGACTTCTTTCTGGAGTTTTTTTATAATAAAACTTCTCTCTACATCATGTGGCAATAAAGTGATGAATTACTCTTTAAAATAGTGGCCGTTTCAATTGCCTACTTAAAATCTTCTTAGGGCATTATGCTAAATTTTAAAGATAGCCATACTAAGGGCTGTGATGCATTCCAATACTCTTTGTTCATAAACTTTACTAAGTCTTTGGCACTAAGATTGCCACATTTTTTATCTCCTAACTTATGCTACTTCACTCATATTGAGTGACTAGGTGGCTTGCTTATGTTATTCCCTTTTACTCTTTATTTACTTTAATAAGACATTCTTATACTTATTTATATGCTCATTTTAAGTCACCCAATCTCCATAAAGGATGAAAGGGTTTCAAACATACATCTTGCACATTCTATGATTTTTTAATAGATTCTTTCTTAATGGAATAGTCTTATTACAGGCGATTCATATAACTTATCTCCCTTAAAACTTTTGATTCCTTGGGAGAAAACTTTTTTATTCTTAAACTTATTTCATCACTTCTTGGGCTTTAAAATACATTTGTATAATATTTCTCTCTTTCATCTCCTAACTTCCCAAAAAGTTCTTAACATTATTAACTAGTGGTTCCTTATCTTATTTACATTCTAACTTCTCAGTTTTCTTTCTATTTCTTTGTACCTTTCTATTTACCAATTTAGGGTTCTATTTCTTGAGAGTTATCTAGTTACACTTCAATCATGTCTTTGTCTTTTATATTTTCTCAATCCTCCCGAGTTCACTTCCTTGTGTATTTTAATAGGAAGAGTTTTAATGTCTCACTAGATTAGGCTTGTGTTCTTTGATCATTGATATTAATTTGATCATACTTTTAAATTACTTCCTAGATTAATTAGAATTCCTTTCTACATTTATTTATAGCATGCATAAATTATCTTAACAAAGGGTTCTAATTAGTACCTCATTTAGGCTATAAGCTTGCATGTGACTTTTTTTAAAAAACCAAACTTGAGGCTTAGCTAAATAGGTTATCCAGCATACTCATAACATTATCTGTTTGCATCTTGACTTATACTCTTAGCCTAATAGCTATAATACATAGGTTGGTAAGCTAAATTAGGGTTCACACATTATTTGTCTTATACTATCATTGCTTACTCCTGTGTACTAATTACATCATTCTAAGCTAATCTTTAATCTTGTATGCTTTGGCCTAGTAATTTAGCATTTAAGCTTCCTCACATAGACTCGTACATTAAGCCCATTTTTACTTCATCATCTTTTCCTCTCTCATTAAAAATCTCTACTTCATATGCTATCAACATATTTTAAGATCTAAATGGTTTTGTTAATTAAACCATCAATATAAGGGCAACATAATTTATTCTAAGTCTTATACTATTTAGAATCTTAACTTAACTATTAAATCTTTCTATGATCCTTAAACTTTTTGAGGGGGCACTCTAAACTTAATGTATCTAGAACTTAAAGGGAACCGCCACTGAACTAGCTCTAAGCCCTATTTAGGATACTTCACCTATCTAGCCTCAACTATTAGAGGCATAGGTTACCACTTACCCTGCTATATACTAGTATACCTGAAACCCTTTCCTGAATATATCACTATAGACCATAAGGTCTCTTTCTCTTGGGTCAAGCCTGATTAATATTGGATAGTGGTTTATCTAACTTTAACTTTGAGAAACTATTTTCTTACTTTTCTTATTCCACATACAATTTATCTTTCTTGTGAGTTTAATCAGTGGCTTGGCTTTTGAGAAAATTATCTAATAAACTTTCTATAACAGTCTACCAAACTTAAGAGATTTTGATATTTAAAATTATCCTAGGCCATTATCTCCCATTAAAACAGCTGACTCTAGAGATCTATTGTGACTCCTCTATATTATGCTAGAATCTACTATGATCCTTTTTTGGAAGATTTCAGGACCCAGGGACATCACATCTGTAAACTAAAAATGGTACTCACTAAGTTTGGCAATTGTCGCTCAGGACCTCTAAGACTAATCTCAAATACCTATTGTGTTCCTTTAGAATTGTTTGGATGGAAAGGGACATCTATGCAACTTTCTTTATCTTATTGTTCCTCTATGATAAGGTTTTTCTGAAACTATTCTATATACTAATCTAGGATGTGCATTATAACTTACCTTATAACCATCGTTGGATCATGAACATAAACCTTTGTAGTCAAACATGTCATACCTTGAGCATTTAGTTACATCACCCAAACTTTCATGACATTATCACTAACATTTGACATACACCTTGCTCATTTCTTATTCATAGTATATTTCCTTAAATCATAAATAAACCTAAGTTGCTTGAACCTTTGCTCTAGTTCCAAAAGCAAACCGAGTTGCGGCGTGGGTATTCCCTGACGCTTTTATAGGTTCCAGTAACCCATTTGGCCATTGCAAAGTCTTTTTGAGTCACGGTCTAAAACCCCAAACCCTTATTTTAGCCTCTAGAACTTAGTTTACACTATGTTAATAATACATGATAACTTATGAACAATCGTAAAGGAGTTTTCTGCTTGTAGATTTAGTTGTGAATCAAGTGAAGGTCCCAATTGAGAAATTGGATCACCTATGAGCTTAAGCCTCCTTATTCTTCTGAATAATGGTTTTCAAAGATAGAAAAGTTCAAATTTTCTCCCATTTTCGCCCCTTTATTAAACTATTATTGGTTTTAGATGTAAGTATGGATAATTAATTGTATGATTATACTTCATTAGAGTTATTAGGAGTTATGGTTGTTACAAACAGCCCTCATATATTGAGGCATTCTCCTCTTAAAATATAAAAAGCATTTATAAAGAGTTTACAAACCTAAATAGTAAGTTAATAAATGTACAACTAGCAATTTTGGAACAGTTACAACAAAGCCATATCAAGTTTAACTAGGGTTTCTTTGTCAAGATTATCTACTACCCCACCTACAATAGGCAATTTTACAATAAATTCAAAGATTTTCTCACTTCTTATATAGTTTATATAAATATATGCTTTTGTACTATTTAGTATCATGGCTTAAATAATTTCTAAGTCATAAAATAAACCCTTCTCAAAAAACAAATCCCTTGCAAAAATGAAGCCAACTCAAATTTACAGTTGAAATCTAGTTCTCACCATTTGCTCTGCAAAAAATTTATTCATTCATAATGAAGACATAAATTTTCTAATCATGAAAAGAGAGGGGAAGGGAAAAAAAGAGGCATTGGAAAGAAGTTTTATCTCAATTTTCAATTGCCTCAATGATTGCATGATAGGAATTTTTTCTCATTTGCCTAGTGTGATGTTTTCTTTAAGTAGTTGTCAATGGCCAAAAACACATGAATCTACACATTTATGACAAGCAAATGTATTATGTAACACATGAATGTACCCATTAACCTTCCTCTAAATTCAATAAAATCAACAAAAATTTAGACAAAAGAACAAAATGATAAACTCTAATCAACGAAAAAGAAAAAGGAAAAAAAAAAAGCAAATCAACCAAAATCTAATTTAAGATCAAACAAGGTCAAAGGAGGACAAAGTTGGCAGATCTGGACTCTGGATTTGCGGAAGCTGCGTTTAAGGAGGAGGATGAAAGCTTTGTGGAACCCATGCAAGTGAGGAAGATGAGGATGAAGAAGGCTTCGCAGAACACTTTATATCAAGTGCAGAGGAGGACGTGAGACTTGCGTTTTGCAAGAGAGAATTGCATTTTGAGAGGTTTCATATGGTCCAAAAAACGTGGCGCATTGAAGACCTTTAGATCATGCAGATGGCTACAATGATACGGACAAAACATTCTCATTTCTTCGCTGCACACGTAATGCACATATTCCCACTTTGCAAAGAGAAATCGTTCGCATGTTAATATTAGAAAAATTGCTTCGAAGGAGTAAGTAGTTGATGTACTCACTAAGGCTGTGTCCACTTCATAGCTCCAATGTTTGTGGTCCAAACCCAGAGCTGAAGATGCTCATACTCGAAGTTTGAAGAGGCTGTAAAGGAATAGCTTGTATTAAATCAGTTGTACATATGAGCTTCCGTTCGCAAGTGGTAAATTGCTGAGCTGTATGCTTCTGTTAGAAGTCAGTGCTGGGCTGTATTCATCTGTTATAACAAGCTAGTTTCTCTACACTATTTCTGTGCCTTTTTCCTCTTCATTCGCTGCTCTAATCTCTACAACTTAGTCATGCGGATGTTCCTAACGCGTTCTTCAAAAAGAGGAGAGACATGAATTGTCAATCAAATAATTATAACAAGTTTATATCAACAGTTTCACCAATAATACACGAGATGACGTTAAAGAGAGAGATCCCTAGTGTGACCTATTTCCATATCTGCCTCAATCCTACATTATCTTCAAATCCCTTTGAATTCAAACTTGAAGAACTAACAACACAAGCACGTTGTCTCATCTGCCTCAAATATAAATAGTAATTGCACTATATAGAAACTAAAAGACCAAACCTCTAACCTAACCTGAAATTTTAACTAAGGGCATCCATATCAAACTTTCCAGAGTCGATTCACTCTTTCACTGGAATCCTCTCCGTATACTATGAAATACACAAAAACAGGGTGCTAAGTACAACTAAATATCAACTAATGGTACAATCCTGAGGCAGTTTAGAGACATCCAACGCCTAAATAATACCCACTGAACCAAACTTACATCCACATCCAGTAGCAGCGGTTCTTTGTCCATAGAGCCAGAAGAAATAGGTCAGTTTTAGTTAGACCATACATGAACAAGACCATGTCTGTTACCAGTATAAATCTCATTGCGTTCTTCATCATAAAAGAGGGCAGTTATGTCCTCCAAAGCCTCTGCAACTGAGCTCCTAATCCGGGATGAGTGATTGTGCTTCTTGACGCCACAAGCAGCACTACTACACTCGTCAATTTTGGTGCCGCTACTTGTTGCAGTAATTTTTGCCAGACATTTCCCAGTTAAGATATTGCTGATATTGATGGAACCAGCTGTGCCATAAAGCAAATTATAATCATATAAATCTCTTTAAAAAATTATAATTTATAAGTTATTTATATAGCTCTGTTCAGTATTAGAAGTACAAAACTAAAGCTGATAATAATTGGCATGTCAAAGCATCCAACACTATTCAATAGCCTGCTGGCAATGAAGCCACAATTTATCTATGATAGTAAGCAATCACCAAACGAAAGGGACTGACCAAGTTGGCCCAACAAACAACAACTTAACCAATGGTAATAGTCCATCGAATGACGTCGAACATTAATCAATACCAAGACCATTATATTTTGCAGCTTACTTGATTTCAAGTCAACCTTGATTTTAAGGTCAAGGACCAGGCAGAAAAATTGTGGTTAAAAGAGTCAGGAAGATACACCACAAGATAAGTCAATACAGCTAAAGGTCAATCCCAGATTATATCCGCCTATCTGTTATCCCAAGCAACACTACTGGTTTATTGTCATATGAAGTCAATAGAGGGCAATTATATGTAAGCGTTTGTTTCCGGTTTTAAGTTGCTGACATAATGAATAGTAAACAATAGGGATAAAAGCTCTTATCTGAATTTAAAAATAAGGGGCTGAAAATAAAACTTCACCTTAACATAATGCATCAGATAGAAATAGAGGTAAGATTAATTCTTCATAATAAACTCAGACAACTCACTAATTAAATTACTGAAGTAGAGATATAATTACCATTTCCCTCCATCCATTGATCATCAGAATCAGCCTTGCAGTAAGAGATAATAAGATCCTGATCACTTGTAATATATATATTATTCGTATTGCAGTCTGGATGCCATAACAGGTGATCCTCAAATGAAGTAACAAGTTCCCCACGAAAGTTCCAAACAGCAACTGTTTGATTCCTAAAAGTCAGGAACAACTGATTCTCATACAAAAAGATGAATGCTGATGGAGTCATGAACTCGGTTCTGCTTACTTCCATCAGCTCAGCATTTTGAACCTACCAATAAAATAAATTACACACACAGACGAATATAAGTTAAAACAAACAAGCAAAGCGCAGCTTACATCAAGAATCTGAAGGTTCTCATTTTCTTGCTTGACTAGAAGCTTTTCATTGAATTGCTCTATGAAGTCCACCTTCATATTACGGTGAAGTAGATGGTTGAATGATTTGAGAACTGTGCCATCTTCAATGGATAGAATCTTAAGGGGAACATGACCACTGGCTCGATTGAAAATTAATAACATGATGCCAGGACTGAAACAAAAAAAAAAAAAAATCAAGTGATAAATGTCATGGACCACATAACTTGAGAGTACCTCTTGACCAACACCAGAAACCCAAATGATCAACGAAATTCACTAGGAATGAATTAGTAAATATTACTGCATGACCACCTTTTGGTTCAAAAATTGACAAAAATAATTTAGACAAGTGGCAGATATAACAGTATCTACTTAGCAAATAGTAAAAACAGAAATGATAGCAAAATACTCAGAGGTGATCTGCTAATAACTTATTGGAATTGCAAGTGTAAAATGGAGTTCTACAGACAAACTATGACTGCAATGCACCATCATTCAAAAAGAGAAGTACCTGATCTTTATTTCGTGAACATGCTTATCCGAAATGGAGTATAGCATCATATAATTTTTTAGATCAAACACCTTGTATATACTGATACCATTGGGTAAAAATGCATTAGTACAGGCATTGAACATACAACTAACAGTAGAATAGGAATATAAAGACAATTTATTAAAAAAAAAGTACCTATCTTGTGCAGAGTAAGTTAGCACCTTTCCATTGACATCATCAAACTCTACAAAACCAGGCCATTTCAAAGATTCAGACTCAAAAAGAGCAAAACCAGCATCTGGCTTGCCCCTCCGTATGTACCTATCCACATGAATGAGCATACATAATCATTAGATAAGATCACTGAAGTTGTGACTATCGATAGAAGAATAGGGAGCAAAATGCACGCACTCAATCCTTGTGGATCTGCATTTCAAAGAGCTGAAGTTGTCAGAAGCATAAACTGATACTGTGATAAGTGAATCATTGTTCTTATTGTAGAACAGGCTACGAATGACTTCATCAGGACTGACATTCAAAAAGCATATCCTCTGATTTGTTTCTGCACAGTGCATTCAAAATAACATTAAGAGCATAAAGCATGGTTTCTACACAAGGAAAGAAACCAAAAGTCCAAAGAGCTCCTTCTACAATTTATGTGTGATGCTACCTCTACTAAAAGCAGCACATAAACCAGAATGCGCAAGAGCAAAGACTACATCATGTGCAGCCACTATTTCAATAACTTTCGTTCTTTTCATCAAGAAAGGCAATACAGGGGAACAGTGCCCCTTCTGATCATGTGTATCATATTTGTCCTGAAGCAAAAAACCAAAAAAAAATTAACATGATAGTTCAGAGGAAAAAATCAAGTACGACATATTAAGCATGGATAGTGTCAAGATATGTAAATTGATAGCTGCATGATAGAGTTAGAAAGTCATTCCGAACTTCTAGAACCCACTTCTTTTTTTTTTTTTTTAAACAATTCATAACCTGCTTATATTGTTTTGAATCTAGAAGAGTGCTGCAGGTAGAATAAAGTTTGCAAGTGACGTATTGCATTCAATGATTCAAGAAAACACCAGAATTTGTTCCAAACAATTCCAGACCTGCTATCTTCAGGTTCTTCATCAGTCATTTAAGTGTAAGGAGAACTATAATCATCTGCTTAACTTTAACATGGCAGACAACAGGTTATTCCTATTGATTTGGTTCTCTTCCTGCAAACCATATCACGTCTTCCAAATTTTAACAAACAGTATCAGCGCCTTCCTTTGAGCTATATTAATACTCCACTGATCCATTCCCAATATAGAGCTACAATACTCTCTAATTCACACTCCAATTTGAGATATGAGAAATGTGACTGTTTAAGCAATCAGAACAACCATCATTCTGAAAGTGCAAGCACCAGAGCAGTTTGAAGATGACATGAAGAAATATACAAATTGCCTTTGCTATAATTAACAAGGTGTGAACAATGCCAATTTTCCTAGAATTTGTGGCATATACAGGATATTCCCGTGTCACTTTTTATGTGCCAAGAGGTTTTGGAGGAGGCAGACAAAGGGGGGGGGGGGGGGGGGGAGCCCAAGGGACACATCACAACACATACCCATTCTCCATCGCCACCACCATGAGAACAAACTAGCTAGTTGGAAGTCTCTCCCTTCTTCCCTCACCTCAAGGCACAATAAAACTTGATTAATAAAAGAACCCTCATTGTTTCCGAGCCACGGAACACAAGGCAAAACTTGCCATGTAGTATGTATATGATCTTTTCTCAAGGATGGCAAAAATAGTTAACAAATAAATATAAAAGACAACATTCAAGTAAAGTATTTTTTGAAAAAACTCCTCAAAGTTCACTCCTGAAGCAAGAGAAATTTGCTGCATACATGCATTCCTAAAAGAGTGCAAAAACTCAGTTAAAATCACTTCCTATGAACTAATGAGCTCTCTTGGAGCTCATGAGAATTCAACGAGAGTATTACAACAACAATTGGTTCAAACTCCTTAAATCAAGGATGAGTGCTTTCTCAATGGCAAAATTGTTTGTTTTCATCTTTGTATTTCTTTCTTCTCCTTTAAATATATATATATATATATATATATTTTTTTTTTTTTTGGCTGAGGAGGAAATCGAGCGGAGAGGAAACAAAACAAATTACCCAAGGATTGTAGTGGAGGGAGATCTAATTAGAACAGCACAGATCAAGTAACAAGGGAAAGATCTCACCACAAAGCAATAGTTTTTAGAAGAATAATAATGACAGAAAAAACTATAGACTTCCAAGTCTGTAGATTATAGAACATCACAAGCACGCAGAGTATAGACTTCCCAGCAAGGAAAAAGAATGATGCCAACTTCTCTGAAAGCAAAGAAAGGTAATTCACGAAAATGATTTTTCATTTGCTACAATCTGATGAAGTCCAACAGGTATATGTTCACCTCATGTTCATTTAGACCAAAGGTTCTCCATATCATGAAAAACGAATTCCCCTCAGGAAAATATCTGATATTTGTAAGAAATTGAAGTCAACTAACGCTGTCCTTATCACCTATTAGCCACAAAATTTTTAAAAGGCGGAAAAGGAATAAGGTGAGTAGAAGGCTTTGAATTAAGAAATAGGTGATAACAAAGAACAATTAGGATGTTATAGGCCAAAAATAATAAGGAGATTGTAGGTTCGAAACTGATTTCTGGATGAAATAGACTTCCAAAGTACAACGTTGAACTTGTTAATAAAGCATACATGCTTAAACCTGCATCTCGTGTTCAAACTTCAAACTATTTTCTTCAGAAGCTGAAAGAGTGAATTAGGAGCCCGAGATGCTTGCTTGATCTCAACCCTATGAAACCTCAAATTCAAATATAACTACCAAATTCGAAATTATTCAACCTGGATAACAACCTGAAAGTTTGTCTCAATAATAACAGTATAAATACAAGGTGAAGCAGTAGTTGAAAGCAAAGAGAAGAGAAGACGGACCACCAAGCGCATATTGCGGAATCTTTCCTGGGCATTGGTGATAGTAAAAGCACGATCGGGCTTGGAAGAAATCTCACGCCTTTGGAGCTTCTTGACGCTGTTTAGGAATCCATTGGTGCGAGTACTTTTCTTTGCAACTACCCGGCGACCAGAGCAAGGGCGAGGGGTGGCCGATATCCTCCTTCCCTCCATAGCCCTAGGGTTATAGGGCAATGGCGATGAATCACACAAGTTTTCAAGCATCAGGATGCCACCCAACTTTGCTCGGGTCCGGCTTCTCTCCCGTAAGCGCGCGAACGCTGCCTTCGTCCCGTCCAGCAAATCCAGCCGTCCAACAAATTCGTCGGTTGCTGTCAGGCCACGCATCCGAAGTTTAATGAAACGTTGCGTTCCCAAGCAACCAAACACGGAGAGATCGCGGCCGTTGGTTGCTCTGGTTCCAGATTATCACACGTAGCCGCTGGAGCTCATCCTCCTCCTCTCTCGTTGCTACCCTATTATATTGCAGAAGAAAGAAGTTTGGGCGGGAAAACAAGCCACAGCTGGAAGTAGTTTTTGGCGTTGCTCTATTGATAAAACCAGAATGAGAACTTGATTCACCAATCACGAAGGCACAAGTCTGGGCTACGGGGTTCTTTTGATGCGTTGAGAAATTATCCCGCTGTTATTATATTTAGAGAAGGTTGCACCTCGCTTCTCCATTACAGCCTTCTCTTCCTTTGCTATCATATTTTCATTCATACTACTGCAGGAAAGGTTGGCATACCGGAGTTTCTTAATGGCATAGGGAGAGGGGTTGAAACCCATGTTACTAAGCTTGAATCTGAAATTGGTGACTTTCATAATCTTCTTGTCACTCGTACCCTCAAGTTCAAGAAGCTCGGTATTCCTTGCAAACATGTAATCACTGCAACATCTCTGCTAGCTTTTATTCGATGCAAATACAGACACTTACAATCATTTAACAAAACACCCACGAAGTGGCAATTTCTTTTCTAATTATTAACGAATATATTGTCAATTGTATAGTATTACAGACAGCAACTATTGATTGTTTGCCTTGTAAAATTAAAGTGATGCAATGTTTTTGTCCTAGAAAATGCCTTTTAAGCCAATAACTGCAACCCTGGTAAATTGCTATTATAAATGAGAATGATATAGACTTGGCAATTAATTCCAATTGAAATCGGTTATTACTAATCTGGTATATTTTCCACTTTCGCATAATGTTGTTATAATGAACTTACTGATATTTGACACCTTCTATGATAGTGATAGAAAAAAGGACCACAAAACAGTAATATGGCCAAGTTAAAAAAATAAAAAATAAAAAGAAAACACAACCATTTATGTGCTGATATGACATCTTATTTGCATCAAATTTCTGACTTATAGGTAAGTAATGAAAGTTTGTCATATACATTATAAAACTTATAGTGATGATGTTATAACATTGATTTGTTTTCAAACTATCGAGTAAGTTAATGTACTTGATTAATCAAATAAAAGTTGATAAAATTAAGTAAATTTTAAGCTATGGTGATATAAATGATAATATATTATATGTGGTGCAGTTATACGCTTATGTGCATGTGAATGCAGAGTCTTATAATGACTTCTGCAATATCTGGAAGCAAGATGACTTACCCATTTTTTATCTATATTTAGTCTGGTGTCAATCTGATACCGATTGAACTTGTTGTGGGGGTAGAAAATGCAAATTGCATATTTGATTGCAATGAAGTTTTCTTAATGTTTCAAGTTTCAACAACCTTGGTTTAAGATAAAATTTTATTTTAGATACTTCTTTTTGACATTTGACCTCTGCTTTGCAGAGGGAGTTGATATAAAAGCACACTGACAAGTACAGGCTAGGATTATGGAGGCCTATTGCTAAATCCGTCACATCCTGATTCCTGAGTAGTTTTTGAAAAGCCACTCTTTGTAAGACAGACCTTCATTCTTAGCTGCTGCAATATTTTTCCATATCAGTATCAAATTTTTGTCTCCTGATGCATCCCATCTTGTTTTCAACCCATTCAAATCAAGCCTAACTTACATCTCTGAAACACAACTGTTTACAATGTGAATTTTCCAATGCTTTATTTGCCCCATTACAGCTGCGATATATGCTACTCCATCCACTTATATGCAAAAAGTAAAATTTTTAAGTATTTGTTATCAAGTTGTTTAATAAAAATATAACATATGAAAGACCCTTTCTAAAGATCTAATTATAATAATGTTGAACTGTTAAAAAAATATATTTATTATTTTTTATTAGAGAATTTAATAATAAATATATAAAAATTATTTCTTAGATTGCTTATTATGTAATTTGTTGTTCCATGGTTGAAAAACTAGTGCGAATTATTACAATCTGCAACATTGTCCAAATAGAACCATCAAATGGCCTACATTGCCCCTAAGCAACTCTTTTTGTTTAGATATGATGACAAACTATATTTCTAGAGGTGAAACTAATAATATTGGAATTTTTGCAGGTACTACTTATTTCAATGGAAGTTGATTCAAGCCTAAACTTGGGATGGAATTTGAGAGTTTAGAAGCTGCATGGTTGTTTTGGGTTAATTATGGTAAGAAAGTTGGTTTTGGAGTTCAAAAACAATATTGTAACAAGAAGAAGGATGGCCCTATAACATCGTGTAGATATGTATGTTGCAAAAAAGGGGTTAGAAAGAAAGATAAAAGAGATTTTATGATTATAAATCCTCGGCATGAGACTAGAACAGATTGTAAATGTTGAATTGGGTTGACACTTGTGAAAGGTAAATATAAAGTGCATAACTTTGTTGAGGAACATAATCACTTATTGCATTTTGCAGAAACTACTCACATGCTAGCTTCATATCGTAAAATATCTCAAGTTCAGGCTCATGAAATTGAGTTAGCTGAAGATTCTGGGATTCATCAAAAAACATCTTTTGACTTGATGAGTATGCATGCGGGGGGAAGAGGAAATGTCGGTTATACCCGTACGGATGTAAAAAATTATCTCATTGCAAGAAGACAAAGAAGTATGATGTATGGGGATGCTGGAGCATTATTGCAATATTTTCAAGACCAATTGGTAGACAATCCTTCATTTTTTCATGCTTATCAAATGGATATGGATAACCAAATTACTAATGTCTTTTGGGCAGATGCAAAGATGTTGATTGATTATGGGTATTTTGGTGATGTGATGTCTTTTGATACAACACATTGTACTAATAAAGAAATCGGCCACTACCTCTGTTTTGTGGATTTAATCATCATAGGGGAATAGTGCTTTTTGGGGCAGCATTGTTATATGACGAAACAGCGGAGTCTTTTAAATGGCTCTTTGAGACTTTCTTAGCTTGTCACAGGCAAAAAAAAAACCCTTAACTATCTTTACTGATCAAGATGCAGCAATGGCCAAAGCATTATGTGATGTGATGCCTAATGTGTCTCATGGATTATGTACATAGCATTTGATGCAGAATGGCATGAAGCATTTAGGCTATTTGATGAAGAATGGATCTCATTTCTTAAGAGACTTTAAGAGATGTATGTACAAGTATGATGAGGAAATGCAATTCAACGTAGAGTAGAGTAAGTTATTGGTAGACTATGGTGTTCAAGATAACAATTGGTTAAGCAATATGTACAAGATAAAAGAAAAATAGGCAGCTTGTTATATGAAAAAAGCTATCACCTTGGGCATGTGAAGCACTCAAGTGAGTGAAAGCTTGAATTCAGATGTTAAAAGTTTTATGAACCTAGATTTAGACATCATTAAATTCTTTAAGACATTTGAAAGGGTGGTAGAAGACAAGCGGTATAATGAATTAAAATGTGAGTTTGAATCACGTCAAAAAATCCCAAGGTTGAAAATAGAGCATTCAATTATGTTGAAGCAGGTTGCTTAGCTTTACACACCCGCTATCTTTGAGTTATTCCAAGAGGAGTTTGATCGATATGCAACTGCCTGTATAAAGCATAAAAATGAAATTTCACCCTTAATTGAATTCATTATTTCTATGGTCAATATAGAGGGGGATTACACAGAGGGAGATTACAAAGTGATATTTAATCCTTCAGATAAGTCAACCTCTTGTAATTGTATGAAGTTTGAGTCTTTCAGAATATTGTGCAGCCATGCTTTGAAAGTGTTTGATCACATGGATGTTAAAATTTTTCTAAATCAATATATTCTCAAGAGATGGACAAAAAAAGCGAGAAGTGGTGTCATTTATGATGTGAAGGGAAAAGAAGTTGAAGGAGATATAAGATTGGAAAGCACACGACAGTACAGACAGCTCTGCCCCATGCTAATAAGAATAGCATCTGAAGCGTCTGAATGTGAAGAAGCTTTTATATTGGTAAATGAAGTTATGTCTAAATTGGCTAAATAGGTGAGTAAAGCCATCTTACAAAATTAGTTGTTTTTTTTTAACAAATAAAATTAATGCAACTTTTATTTATGTTTGTATTGGACAAATAGGTAGCAGAACTTCGATTAAGTCAGAAAAGTGAAGCATGTGAAGGTGAAGGTGGTTCCACCTCTTTATTGCCAAGTGAATGTATTAAAAAAGCAAAGGGTTTCAAGAAGCGAATTGGTATAAAAACTAGGAAACGCATGAAGAGTTGTCTTGAGCATCATGGTAGAAAAAGAAGAAAAGGTCCAAGTCTCCAGAATTTGCAAGTACAACATTCTTTGGTATGTATAAATGTTAGCTTATTACTTTTCAATAATGATTTAGTATTTATGAGTACTTGTTGCAGAGTAATCTTGCACATAGTCAGATTGACATTAGGGCATCAAGCTCAACACCTACCTTAGCACCATCAATGCCATCTACACAACCACAAGTCCACGATGATAACTTGAATTTTACCCAAATGATGATGGTAAGAGCTTTTAGTTTATACGATAACTATATTATTATCAACAATTACTGTGTTATAATTAAAGGACATTTTGCAATGTAGGCACCTATGGATCATCCTGTGCTATCACTTGAAGCAATGCAATTTAGTGAAAATTTCCTTAATATGAATTGAGTTGAGGTATATTTTGCAAGTTGTACTTGATATAGCCTCTATGGAGTTTTGTAGTGACACTCATTTTTTGGAAGCTGTATAACATATAGCATTTATGGAATTTTCCTGTGGAAGTTGTATTTTTGAAATTGTATATGATATAGCTTTTGTGTATTTTGTATATTGTAGTTATATTTTGGAAGTTGTATTTGATAATGTTGTAATATCAACTGCAAAAAAGAGTTACAAATGAAAGAAGTTGAAAGAAGTCATTTTATTCAACATTTGCCTTCATTACAATCATACCAAATTACATTTGTTTATTTGAACAAAGCATTTGTACAGTATTCAGACTAAACTTCAAGTGAAATAGGCTATTAATACAATGCACAGACCCAGCTTTTATTGAAACAGACCATCTGTATAGAATATAGGCTTGAAACAGACCATTTGTACAGTAAATATACTTGAAACAGACCACTTGCACAATACATAGACCACACTTTAATTGAAACAAACCATTTGCATAGACCAAACAAAGTATGCCTAGGACTGACATCTATTGTCATACTCCACATAGATGCTGTGAGCTTGAATGCTGATGTCTTGTTTGTTGGCTGGGAATCAATTGGTGCTTTGAGTTCAGCCACTAATCTCTGTCCCACTATCACTCTTTTGATCCTTGACAAAGTGGTTTTAAATGAGAAAAAAGCCAACAGTGATTTAGCCATTAGCCAATAGATGAGAGCTGAGACATGCAAAAATAGGATTCATAAAAAGTGGGTAAGAGAAATTCAATTTCAGTTACACACAGCCACAAGTAAGGCCATTATCAGCCTTGTTGATCGACATTTTGGCTAAATTTAGGTCATAAAAAGTGAGTAAGAGAAATTCAACCCTTGCTGAAGCAGGCAGAGGTAGAGCAGAGTTATCCATCTGGGCATTATAGTTGTGTACACTAGCGTGTATAAGACTATGTCTGAAAAAACAAAGCCACTAATTAAATTCTGTCTGAAAAAACAAAGCCACTAATCAAATTCTGCAAAGAAATATCATATAACAATCCAGAGCCTCAAAAAGCACTAGAAAAATAAGATATGCATATTTGTCAAAGATCTTAATCCATCTCAGAATTTGCTTTACCAATGGAAAGTTGATTACTCTGAGCATATAAGACTACAAATTCATAGTTGAATTTTAAATAAATAAATGCATCTAAGCGATCAAGCTTCAAGTCAGCCAATGAGAAAAATGAAGAAATAAAATAACTAAGATTTTAGGTTTCCATTTTCCTTAGCAACATGTGCAGACCGCATACCTTATATATGATTCTAGGAGCTTGAGAAGACGCGAAGAGGGGCTGGTCCTTTTTCTGGGAGATTTGCTTTTGGAGAATGGGCAAGCTATTCCAACTTATCTCTCTTATGGCGCACAGTTATATAAGGGTACCAGTGATTTGAGTCTCTCCGAAGCTTGTTCTAAGCCCCAGTTATGAAGCACGTCACTCTTTCCATCCATCCGAAGTTGTGGCTTTCGCAGATTAAGGGATTCGAACACCATTGAAGCTTTTTCAAGCTCCGCTATTTGTACAGTAAAATTTGGGCTTTTGGCTTCTCTCCTGTATACTCTGCTCCTCGTGTTTGTTACTGATCCAAAGAGGGGAGGAGGAGAGCTTCAGACGCGACGTTTTGGGAGCTCCAGCAGCTACGTGTGATAATCTGAAACGAGAGCAACCAACGGCCGCGATCTCTCCATGTTTGGTTGCCTGGGAACGCAGCGTTTCATTAAACTTCGAATGCGTGGCCTGACAGCAACCATCAGATTTGTTGGACGGCTGGATTTGCTGGACGGGACGAAGGCAGTGTTCGCGCGCTTACGGGAGAGAAGCCGGACCCACTTTGCTCTCAGTGCCTACCAGATCCTATTACCAGAATTCAAACTCTCTCTCTCTCTCTCAATATGTCTGCTCTGTGTTTCCCTTTGACGTGAGGAAGGCTGTCCATACGGGGATGGCTAAGATCATTAAATTTGTTTCAGGTTAAAATTGTATTTTGCTTTTAAAGTTGCACATTGATCCTTTAAATACTAAAATGATTTTTTTAAAATATTTTATACTAAATTAGAATCTTATTTTGTAATATTTATCATATTTTTGTGATTATTATTTAATTATTTTTTTAAAAAATTACAAATAAAGCCTTAAAATTATTAATATTCATTATAACGAATCTTAATAATTAAAATTATTCTTAAGGCTTAAAGGATTAAAATTTTGCTATGATAAGACCAAAATATCCTTTAATGAAGTCTCCTCATGTCTCCTGCATTGCCTTGTCGCTTGTCTATGTGCTGCACCACCAAAGAACCAGTGTCGTCTCAGTGTCTTTTTCTCAATCTTGTCGTTGCCTATGCTGTGCTACTGAAGAACCAATGCCATTGCCATGTCATTTTGTCCTTCCCCATCTCACTACCTTAGCATCTCTGTGTTGTTGTGCCATCAAAAGAACTAGATATTCGATAACCAACTCTTTGCGTCGAAGGATTAAACATTCACACAACCTTATCTTGTAATTTTTCAAAAATCAACTAGTAACTTTTCTTCAAATCTAATAATAACTTCTTTAAAATATCATAATAATAGTACCAAAATGTAATAGTAACTTTTTAATATGAGTTGCAAGGTTATAAGTTTCTTAAAACATATTAGTAATTTTTTAAAAATTTAATAAAAATTTTACTAATACTTAATAGTAACGATACTAAAATGTATAATTTTATAGGCATTGTAATTTTTCTAAAACTAACTAATAACTTATTTTTAAATCTAGTAATAACCTTTTTAAAATCTAATAGCAATGATATTAATACTTAAAAAGTATATAACTTTTTTAAAATCTACTAATAACTTTATTTAAATCTAACTGTAACTTTTTTAAAACTTAATAGTAATAATACTAAAACATAATAGTAACTTTTTTAATATTATAATTTTTTTAAAATCAACTAATAACTTTTTTAAAATTTAATAGTAACTTTTCTAAAATCAAATAGTAACAATATTAACACTTGATAGTAATTTTTCAATATATAGGTTACAAAGTTACAAGTTTCTTAAAACTCATTAGTAACTTTTTTTAAATTTAGTAGCAAATTTCTTTAAAAAATTGATAATAACGATATTACTAAAATATAATAGTAGCTTTTTCAAAGTTGTAATTTCTTAAAAATCAACTAGTGACTTTCTATAAATTTAATAATAATTTATAATATGATACTAACACTTAATAGTAACTTTTCAATATATCGATTGCAAAATCAAAAGTTTCTTGAAACCTTCTAGTAACTTTTCTTAAATTCAATAGTAACTTTTTTAAAACTCAATAGTAGTAATACTGAAACTCACTTGTGACAAATGGAACCTTGTAACTTTACTGAAACTTCATACTTCCATTTAATCTTAAAATACATAACATAGGAAATTTCATATCAAAAGCAAAACCTTTACATACTATAGCTTTTGAATAAAGATTTGCAATAATTCAATTTACAAGCTCTGGCCAAAATTAGCACAACAAAATAAAACGAATTCTACAACAAAAGAACTATAGTCTCTCATATAGTAGCATCTTTGGTTATTGTTGATTCTTGAGTCCCCATTAAGTGAGGTATACACATTGTCTTGGTAATACAATGGTATTGTCTTTTTGCTAACTGTTGAATAGAGACATGTTACTACCTAGTTTAAGCAAAGTTACTACCAAGGTTTAGGCATGTTATTACCATGTTTTAGGTAAGATGAAAGTTATCATCAAAGTCTATGGGAAGTTAATATCAAGTTTAAGCAAAGTTACTACTAAGGCTCAAGCATGTTACTGCTATAATTTAGGTCTTACCAAAGTTATAATCAAGTTTAGAGAAGTTACTATCAATCAAGGTTATTACCAAGGTTTAGGCATGTTATCACCATGTTTTAGACAAAATGAGAGTTATCATTGGGGTTTAAGGAAGATACTATCAATTTTAAGCAAAGTTACTATGAGGATTTAGGCATGTTATTACCATGTTTCAAGTTTTACAAAAGTTATCATTAGGTAGATGGAAGTTACTATAATGTTTTATACTTGTTAGTACCATGTAACCACTAGTGTTAGGCTATAAGAAACTTACCATCAAGTTTGAGTAATGTTGTTATCATGTTTTATAAAAGTTGCTACCTTGTTTTAGGTGTATTTCCACCTGGTCATGAGAGTTACCATCACATTTCAATCTTATTTATATTTAGTTACATTTAGTCTATCGTATTCTTTATACCTTATTTCATTTCTTAGGATATGTTTATTACTTTTCTTAATGCATTTGCCTAAAGCAATATTCTATAATGTAGTTAATGGATCCATTGATAAGAAATATGTAAATTGTTGGCATTTATCCCTCTTTTCCTTCTCGTGACATCAAAAAGAGAAATGTAATTTTAAAAAGAACATAAAATACTTAATCCAAAACATCTTACTATTCAATAAGTTGTAGTAAGAAATATACAATGAACATCCATAAACAGTACTAAATTACAAAGTTTATAGTAAACACTATTGTCATAAAAAGATAATAATGGGATGAAGCCTTCATTTATTGCCTACTTCTTCCCTTTCTTGGTTGCCAACATGGAGGCCCTTATATGATCCCTTTTGTATGGTCAAACAGGTCCCACAAAATTTCCATTGGAAACTCCTACAATTATTCCTAAAAGCAATTATCAAGAATTAATAGAGAGAAGTTTACAAGTACAAAAAAGTGAATGATGATTGGCATTTAGAATATAATCCATGTTTTAAGAAAGAAAGGAAATAAAAAAATTATGACAAGTATGATACTTAGTTTACTAACAGTAAAATATGCAATTATAATTTATTGGAAAAATATTTAAATATATATTATGTTACCATCGCAATAGATAGTTCCCCTGTTTTCTTTATCAAAATAACTAAAAATTCAATAATTTTTGTGTTTCACCCATTTAACTAGAGTGAGTTATTGTAACTCTATATACAATATATATAATAAATAAAGACGATTTTAAGAGACAAATGTAACTCAACATCTTAAAGTTGAGCATGGTATGATGAATTCTCAAGGCATGCCAAATTTACAAGTAAGGAAACTAAATTTAGCATAACATCCTATTTGGCTATCCTTTTTACTTCTTCTTTTTAGTAACAAGAGCAATAACAAAACTAATGCTTTGCAATTATATTTGAAAAACTTTTTTAACTAGTATCAAAATTCAAGTAAGTTAGGGAACTAAATTCATTATAACATCTCAACCTCCCTCGCCAATGACATGCTTTCGTAATCAAGCTTTTAATGATCAATGATTCAAGCCACAAAAAGTGTGATCATATTATTATGATGATAAAACTAAAACCAATTATAATATATTCAATGGCATGTCTTTATTCCTTGCTACATTGGTCAAAGCAAATTCATTATTTACAGTGATCATAAGAAGGGAAATTGGAATTGATGCAAGTGGAACCAAAAGCTAAATCAAGCAAATAGGGAAATCTTAGTTTCAAAACAAAGCAAGAAGAATAATGCAAGCCAAAATCATAAAAGCATTACATTATCACACCTTAGCTGATGATGGTGGCAAGGAAGACCCATGAACTAGCTAGCTCACTAATGACAAACAGAATGAAAAAGGACTAAAAAATCATGATGAAATCAGAACCGTTATAGGAAACGGGAGAAAAATCATGAAGGAAAAGAAGGAAAGTCGAAGAAATGGAAAACAAAATTCATCATAGTGATCTGAAACTTTCTTAGCCCACCTAGGGACGTGTGATGATGTTGGACCTTGCCGTTGAGTCCTTTGATGATGTTGTTGAGTGAGTTATATGCTTGAGCTACCATGGATTCGTGAGTTTGCCAGTTGTAAGTAGTGTATTGTAAGATTTAGTCATCAAGTAGGAGAGCAAATGAGATTTTTTATTGAGAGAGATTTAGGGCATTGTGTTTTACTTCTTAAGATAGAGGGGTATTTTTGCCTTTTAAGTCACAAATTGAGATCTTTAGGGCCTACAAAATAATTTTGATTTTGAATTCCTTTATTATAATTTTTGCAAAAATTGGGTCTTTCTTTGTAATTTTTTTCTTTATCTTTTTTACTATTTTGAAGTATGGATATGAACGTTGTTTTTTAATCTTAAAATCACTTTTTTTAATTTTATTTTCTATTCTATTTATTTCCATTTTATATATCAAACAAGCCTTTAGTTAACATTGAAATAGCTCTAATTATGCTAAGACTGTGTCTGATATAATTATTTGTTTTGTTAGCTACCCTGTAACCTTTCTATCTTAGTTTTTTGTTTTTTCTCCTCCAAGTTGTTTTAAGTCTCAATTTAAAGATATTCAAGGATTGGACAAAGTAGTTATGTCAAAAGCCTAGTGAGATGCTATCTCAACATAGTTATAGCCATCTAATAGCAATTACGTTGAAGGATTGAACAATTTATAACAGGTATAGTATAAAATAAAATATAAGAGACATTATATTTTAAATAAAATTTTAGAATGGCTCCAAAATAAAATAAAATAAAATTTTAGATTCAAAATACTGATTTAACCTCCACGATCAAAAAAAGACTTCATTGTAATTTTAGTTCTTTAATTAATGTATTTATTTTAATTTGGCCTTTGAACTCTTTTAATCAATTTAATTCTTTAACTTCTAATTTGTACTTTATTTATCATTGTCTTTTACATTTGTTATAATGCTTAATAAACACCATTAAAATTGCCTATGTGGTATTTGAGGTGGATAAATGATGCCATTAGGGTGTCCATCTGCCTTCAAAATTATTTCTTAACTTCCTTCAATGTTTGTAAGTAATTCCTTAACTTTTTTTTTTTTTAAATTTTTCAAAATAATGCCTTAACTTTTATTATTGTTTCAAAAATGATCCCTTAAATATATAAAACTCTTAATGTTCTAAAGAAAGTAAATCATAACCAACGAAAGTTAATCAGAATCAATGAAGGCAAATCATAAATAGAACAAATAAAACAATACTTCATTATAGTTACAATGCATTATTGCACTGATCTTAACTTTTAATGTGCAAGAAAAACTAATTTTAACTCTTGACATCCAAAATAAACCAAAAAAGACCGCCAGCTACGTCGTCTATCGTAAACCAAAGAATCCTTTTTTGTAATCCTTTTTTTAGATGTCTTCTATGTATCACGTTCATGTTGCTTCATTTTGACCCTTCTCAGTTATGATTTATTTTTGTTGATTAAAGTTTACTTTCAATAGAATAGTGAGATTTTCATATGCATTTAATAAACTATTTTTGAAATGCAAAAAAGCTAGTGAATTATTTTAGAACGCCAAAGAAAGTTTAAGAATTATGTTAAAAGACTAAAAAAAGTTAAGGGATCATTTTTAAAATAAGCATCCTAAGAAGAGTGTTTATCCATCTCAAATGCCGTGTATACAACATTTATGATGTCTATCAAACATCTTTACAGACGTAATACAAAAAGCGGTAATATAACACAAATTGAAAATCAAGAGATTAAATTAAAAAACAAAGAAACCAAATTGTAATTAATTAATTAATACACCCAAGTACTAATTAAGCCTTAAAAGAATGGGCCATGTCGGCTAACTACAAATTACTGGTTGTTTATACTCTATTTTATATTTATTCAGTCGTCTATGGCTTGGATTGAATAACATAAAACTTACTTGTAGTTTTTTACATATATTTATTATTAAATATTTGTAATAAAATTATAATAAATGAATTTCTTTTATAACTTTATAGTAGTGATTCTTTTAAACAATTTTATCCACATTTTACCTATCATATTTTTATTAAAAAAATTCTAGTATTCTATTAAATATCCGTAAAAAAAAAAAACTTGCTTAAATTTTTCAAATTGGATATTTCCGCCCTACCCTTCATTTTTGTTGTCTTGGAGAGATAATTATTAGGGATGCACTCGAAATTCGATGACTTGACCAACTTGATATTATTACCCAATCACATCAATCAGGCCAAAAAAATTATTTTGATCAAGCAAAATTGAGTTCTACACTAAACACTTGGCTAATTTGATCCAACCATATATATTAAAAAAACTATTTTTTAAGAATTGATATAAAAACTTCATTTTTCAAAAACTATTTTTTAATTTTTATCAAAAGATAGCTTGGTCAAGCCCAATCAACCTAACTTTTACAAATTGTACCTTTTTGAATTAGGCCAAGCATCGTGTAGGCTCAATACAAAATAGAAACAAGCACCAAACCAAACATTAACTCCCCCATGTGTACCTATAATAGTTATCCAACAAATTGTACCAAAACAAAAAATAAATAACCGCAGGGAATTACGTTGAAGGGAAAAAAATTAAATAAGAAAATTAATAAGGGACTTCAACCCTCCAAGGGATTCGAGGCTTCATAGCTTTAATAAAGTATATATTCATATGCAGCAACGGTAAGTGATAGCATCAAATGGTCATTTCTGTGACTTGTCACTTATTATTGTCTAATAGACCAAAATGCAATTTGCCTTCCTTAATTAAGGGGTTGTGCACATCTCATGTATAGTATGCTTGAGGATTTTTAAAATAAAAATTATGAATATATATATTTTTTTGGCCAAAAGAATTATGAATATATAGTTCTCTGTATTTTATGCTATTGCGGTATTGCCTATAATTTGCTATGGAAAATTCTTCCTGCATTGAATTATGAGTACGACATCTTAGATTCAAAGTCTATTACATTGAGGAGTTCAGCAAGAGGTCCCATAGCTGCGGCTCCTCCTCTCTGTAAGAGATAAAGGGCGAGTTCATATTCATGCCATCTGCTTAATCCATGTGCCAATTTCCTCAAAGTGTCCACCTTCACTTCTTGAATCCATGCTGGAGCAAGAATCACCATTAACCCCATTAAACAGGAGACATAAGTTTTCCACGTCGCAGGATTGCAACTAACTGAAATGTTGCCCTCCATCACTTGAGCCAAGAACTCCAAATGGAGTGCAACATTACGGGTCCTTCTAGACAATGCTCCTGATGGTAACTTGGACCCAACACCCCATATGATTGACCCTGACAGTATCAACAGATATGCCATGGCATAACCCTCTAGTATATGGGACACACCTTTCTTCTCATTCTCATGCTTCACATCACTCCTTGACAGAAGCCATGTAGGAATAGTCTCCCTATACAGTTCTTGCACCAGTTGTATCCCTCCTATGACACATAAGAGACTTGCACCCAGTGTCGCCACCTCTTTTGCTCTTTGAGTGGCTAGGGATAGTGATGCTTCACTTGACTTCAATCGGTCAGGACTTGCCAATTCACGAGAGTACTCAGCCACAAGATCCACTATCACATTTTTCAAATATTGTACATCGAGTATATTTCGACAGGATCTAAGGTAAAGGAAGCCAGGGGCTATGGAAGGGCAAATACCGGTGGGTGTGTTGGTGTTACCCAGCAGGCCATTCACACTAGATTCTGCAGTCAACTTGGAGGCTGAAACAGAGAGTGTTCCAAGGAATGAGGAGAAGCAACTTCTTAGCAGCTGGGTAACAGAGTCTTTACTATGTCTGAACACAGAACAGGAACATGACACAACAATGAAGTTGTGCCAGCGGCGAACCTTTTGGGCCCACAGAGAGCCAATTATAGGCATGCTAGGCCAAGGGCAATTTGATGCACAATTTTCCAAAGCTGCTCCGGCAACAGCATGGATGTACTCCTGGCTCTTGTCAAGTTTAAAAGTAATAGTTAAACTGACAAGAGCTGCCATAGGTAGAGGAAGCATTACTGGTGAAATTCCTAGGAGGCAACAAAGACATAAGTAATGCACATCTAATATATATTAGTGGATGGTTCAATCTAAAATACTTTTGTTAGTCATCTGAGCAGATTAAGAAACAAAATAAAAAAGCTAAAGAAACGACACAATAATGACAATGCAAATTTAATCCCTTCACGCACATTGGCTTGGACACAAGATAAATATGCATTTAGTCTTGCAAATGCCAGATCTAGAATGTACCCTAGTTAAGAAGGAGTCAGCCCTTAAGATATCAACCAGACACGACAAATTCAATCAATATATATATATATGTGTGTGTGTGTGTGTGAGATTTTCCATTTTCATATGCTTAGGGTGCGCTTTTATGTAATTGAACATTTTAGCAATGAAAATGTAATGTTTGAACAGATTTTCATTTTAAGTCCCAATGTTTATTAATATAAACTGTTGGCATTTAATAAAAACATTATAAAGCAGAGACAAAAGAGGTGAAACTTTTTTTGTATTTAATTAGAAGATTGATGAAATGTAAAAATGATAAAATTGTAATCACATAACGAAAGAAAAGATAAAGAAAACACAGAGACGAAGGGCCTGTTTGATTTTCTATTTTTAGAACAGTTTTCTGTTTTTAAGAACAAAAAAACAAAAAAACTTGTTTGATAATGTGTTTTTAATGAAATGTTTTGTAAAACAAAAAAACAGAATTTTATTTTTAGAAACAGAAAAATCAGAATATTTTTTAAATGTTTTGTAACTTTTATTCTGCAGAATAAAAAAAACAGAAAACAATTATTTTTCAAAATAATGATTCAATCAGATTTTTTTATTTTTTTTGTTCTCAAAATTTGTTCGTAAAAACATCTGTTTTGAAAACATTAAAACAAAAACATAATCAAACAGGTCCTAAGTTATTCTGGTCTTTGCATTTATATTAGGTGACATAAATATAAGTTTGTCATGCATATGCATATCTCTGTCAATGATCATCTATGTGCAACTGTGCGCATGCATTTGTTACAATATTGTGTAGGCATGTCAATATATGTTATGTTTTGGTAGAGATCAGCATCAAAACAAGAAAAGTACAGTAGAATAGTGAACCAGCAAACTACCAGATGAACAGTTTGGAACATCAACACCAACAGCAGCCAGTATAGCTTTTATCTCTGACTCAACTGATTGAAGAGTTGCTGCTGGACTAGGCCAATCTATTCCATTCATTGGAACTAGTTTCCACACGCCACGAGTAACTTCTGAAGAAAAGTAACCAATTATGGCAGCAAGAGAAGCTGGCAGAAAGTCAACAAGGTCCCTCAGACCTGCAAATGAAATCGCTCATAAGAGCTTCATTGATGAAATGAAGATAACACCAGAAACATGCACTTTTCATCCAATAACTTTTGTCTAGCTCCAACAATCCAACCTGCTGAGACATAATTAGTTGCATTATACATGACTGGAAAAAACTCTGTTCCCAAATTACCCTAATTTAATGTCACCAATGTAAATTGTTGGAGATTTGTCCATGTAGTCAGATCTGATCCTCTGAGATCTGCACTTATTGCTCTAATTTCATGGAATCAGATCCACCATAATTCTTTCCTTCTTGATTTATTTCCTTTTTGGTTTCAATAATTTGAATTTGTCTTAATTACACTTTATGTATTTTGGTTGCTATGAGGCGCCAATGATTGACTTGTAACCATGGCCTCTATTTAATCCTTTCTTGCATATGAATAAAATTATTAGAAGTATTCAGAATTCTTAAGCTTCAATTTCTTCATGATATCAAAGCTTAAAGGGCTCCCATGATTCAGATCGGCCAAGTGATGGCACTGAATGCCCATAAGGGTGAATCTGCATCAAAATTGTCCCAACCAAATATTCTGTACCCAACGTGAGAGAGGGATCTGAGTTGAAGACTACTCTCCTCTCAGAAAATGTGGACACATGCCCCCTTGACAGATTTAGAAGGAGCAGCTCAGCCACCGTCCAGAACCACACCCACTACCCCATGTCATTCAGTTCAAAAAGCCCCTGTACCAAGTGCTGGCACATGAAGTCATGCGAGATGTTGCCCTCCACCACGACTCTCTTAGAACCAGTTGACTCAAGAATCTCTGGTGACCTATGTGGTGTTTGGGTGCCCTCCTTGTGGCCCAAGATGAAGCCACCAAACTAGCAAGTAAGCCACTGTCTTCCCCCGTGCACAACTTGGCCTCCTTTACTAGTACCAAGGGTAATATAGCACAATTAAGTAATTTTTTGGTAGCTTTGAGAACACAAGTTCTAAATGATCACATATGGGTAGTGGGCTCAAGTGCTACTGATCATATGACCAATAATGCTGAATTATTTGACACTTTTAAACCCTCTACAGCCCCTTTTAAGGTCAAAATAGCTAATGGAACCTTGAATAATGTAACAGGTGTGTGTACTATTGCTGTTTCTGAGCATTTGGTCCATCAAAATATGCTACTTGCACCCAATCTTGCTTGCAATTTGCTTTTAGTTAGCAAAGTTATCATTGATAATAAATGTACCACTCACTTCTTTGAGGGTGGCTGTATTTTTCAATACTTGGAATCCAAGAGAACGATTTGCAGGGTTAAGGAGGTGAATAGTCTCTGCCTTATGAATCCAACAACTCAAAATAAAATAGCCTTTGCTGCTAGTAGTTTAGATATTCTTTTATGGCACAATAGGCTTGGGAATCCTAATTTCCATTACATGCAAAATATGTATTGAGCCTTATTTAATAAAAGTTCCCATTCCTTTAATTGTGATACTTGTCAATTAGCCAAGCACACAATAAACACTTATCCTCCTCACACCTATAAACCATCTTTCCCTTTTCAAATGATCCATATTGATGTTTCTTTCGGGTGTGATGGACCCATTGGGCCTAATAGGGTGGGAAGAGTCTATGTACGAAAGAAGGGGAAGGGCAAGGCCCATCAAGGGAATGAATTGGTGGATAGAGGGCAAAAAGGAGAACTTGAGCCTAACTAATTCTGACATTAGGGGACACAGGTGGAAGAGAGAGAATGTGTGGGTGTGTGGGAAGTGCCATGATGAATATCGGCGTGTTGGTTAAGGGAGGGGGTAGGAAAAGTCTCAGTTAGTTGGGAGAGGGCTTGGCCTTTCAAAAGCCAAGAACATTGTTTTTCTTTTCTTTTCATTTTCTTTTGTTGTTATGCACTTGGCCTTTTGTTTCTGGTTGTAACCATCGCTTCTCTTTACCTTCGAATATAGGGGGAGAAGCAATAGATTTCCGTTAATAAAATGACAGGCATTGGTTTCCATCACTTTTGGTATCAGAGCTGTGACGTTTAGGTATTGGTTGGTACTAAAATGGAGAACCAAGTAGGATCGCTAGAAAGGAACCTTGGAGAGCTGTGAAAGGACCAGGGGGGAGATAACGACAGTGAGAGAGATGTTGTTGGAGTTCAGAGAGCGATGGAGTGAATTCCAAGCTACCTTTAATCCTCGAAACCAGTAGGATGAACCGCAAGGAGAGCCATAGAGAGCACCAACGGGAGAGAGGGAGGTTGTGAACAAGACAGAAGGAAATGATAGAATTAAAGGAAGGGAAGTGAGCAACCATCATCGGTTGGAGCTCCCTATTTTTTCTTGGGAAGACCTAATAGGATGGATCTTCAAAACAGAGATATATTTTGCGGTGAATGGCATTTTAGAGGGAGAAAAACTAGATGCAGCGGCAGTAGGACTAGTAGTTAAAGCCCTCAACTGGTTTCAATGGCCTGAGACCAGAGCTCTTGTGTGTAGCTAGAGGGAGCTCAAGAGGGACGTGTTGGAGCAATTTCATTGCCAACAACTTGGGGAAAAATGTGAACACTTGATGGAATTGAAGCAAGATGGTTTTGTAGAAGAATACAAAGAGAAGTTCAAACTCATGTTGGCACCTTTGGGGAATGTCCCTGATGAGGTTGTGATGGGCATTTTCAAAAATGGATTATCTAATGAGGTGAAGATAGAGGTTTGGCCACTACAACCAACAACATTGAAATAGCTAATGGATTGGGCCTATCAAGTAGAGGAGAAGAATGAGATCTTACAAAGGACAAGAGAGAAAGAAATTAGTGGGGTTGAGGACCAATGCAAATACGAAATGGGGAGGATTTCAATTTAGTTTTCAAAGGGTTCCCAGTGTACCTGAAGCAATCAAGAATGTAAGCGACTAGAAGGTGAGCAAGGTACATGAGACGAAAACAGGGGAAGAGTATAAATCTATCACCAATAAGGTGACCATCCCTATTACCTCCATTACAAGCAGTAGCAACAACAACAGTAGTAGAAGGAAATTGTCAGAAGTTGAGATTAATTGGAGAAGGGAGTTGGGGTTGTGTTTCAAGTGTGAGGAAAAATTTGTCCCTAATCATAAGTGCAAGAATAAGCAGCTTCAGGTGATGATATTAACTGAAGAGGAAGAAACAAAGGAGAGGGGGGTTCAAGGAGATGAGACCCAAGAGGAAGAGGAACCCAAGAAGGTGATGGCAGCTATGGAGTTATCACTAACCTCGGTGGTAGCGATGGCCAATCAAAAGACCATGAAGTTGGCAGGAAATATTGAAGGTGAAGAGGTTTTAGTGCTCATTGATAATGGAGCCACCAATAATTTCCTATCCATTCAAGTGGTCCAAAAGCTTAGCATTAGAGGACAATATTCAATCATAGTGGGTAATGGCAGGAAAATTTTCACAAGGGGAAAGTGTGAGAATGTAAAAGTGGAGCTACAAGGGGTCTTAGTTATTCAAACATTTTAACCCTTTAATTTAGGGGACGTTGATGTTGTGCTAGGACTAGAGTGGCTGGAGTCCCTTGAAGAGTTGAGGGTGAACTAGGGACAATCCTACATGAAGATTAAGAAAGACAAAGAATGGGTCTGTTTAAGAGGGGACCCAACCTTAACCCACACCATGGGATCTTTCAAAAAAATCATTAAAGCCATTAAAGGAAGAGGGGAGGGATTTTTGCTAGAATTTGGGGCCCTTACCCGAGAGACAATAGCTGGACAGCAGTTAGCATGTGAATAAATTCAAAGGTTGCTTGAGGAGTTCCCCAAAGTATGCAAGCCAATGGTGGGCTTGCCCCCTCACTGGACAAGGGACCATACTATCATGATTAAAGGAGAGCAGCCACCAAACGTAAGGCCATAGAGGTATGCACATATTTAGAAAAATGAAATAGAGAGGTTGGTGAAGGACATGCTGGAGGCAGGCATTATTCAACCTAGCATCAACCCTTATTCTAGCCCCGTATTATTGGTTAAGAGAAAAAGATGGGAGTTAGAGATTTGGTGTTGATTATCAAGCTTTGAACAAGATCACAGTCCCAAATAAATACCCTATACCGGCTATTGATGAATTACTAGATTAATAGGGAGGAGCTACACTGTTTTTCAAATTGGACCTCAAAGCCGGGTACCATCAAATAAGAATTAAACAAGGAGATGAGGCCAAAACAGCTTTTAGAACCCACAATGGCCATTATGAAATTTTGGTCATACCCTTTGGGCTAACCAATTCCCCCTCTACATTCCAATCCTTCATGAATGACATCTTTAGGGACTACTTGAGAAAGTTCATCCTTGTTTTTTTTTTGATGACATCCTCATATATAATGGTGATAAGAATCACATGAGCCATTTGAGAGTAACCTTGGATATTCTGTAGAAAAACCAGCTAGTAATCAATCCAAACAAATGTGTTTTTGGGCAAGGGAAGTTGGAATACTTGGGACATATAATCTCATCAGAAGGTGTACAAGCAGATCCTTCTAAGGTTGAAGCTAAAAGTGGCCAGCCCCATGAGACATTCAGTCATCAAGGGGATTTCTCAAGTTGATCGGATATTATAGGAGACTTGTCAGAGATTATGGGAAGATAACAACCCCACTTATTGATTTACTCAAGAAGGATTCATTCAAATAGAGTGAACAAGCTTAACAAGCCTTTAATCAGCTTAAGGTGGCCATGGTGTCAGCTCTCGTTCTTGCAATGCCCGATTTTACAATCCCTTTTGAAGTAGAAATAGATGCTTTTGGGGTTGGAGTGGGAGCTGCACTTATGCAAAAAGGAAAACCTATTGCCTACTTTAGCGAACAACTCTGCAAGAAGGAAGCAAAGCTCGGTGTATGAGCTGGAATTAATGGCCATAGTATTGGCTAAGGAGAAATGGCAACATTACTTAGTGGGACACCCTTTTTTGATTAGAATTGATCAAAAAGCCTCAAAATTCTTGCTGGAGTAGAAGGTTATGGAACCAGAACAACAAAAATGGGTCTTTAAGCTTATGGGACCTCAATTTGAGATTCAATACAGACCAGGTAAAGAAAACTGTGCGGCTAATGCATTGTGAAGAAAGGAAAAAACAACTAAGTTGAGAGCCTTTTCCCTACGGCAGTATGAGGGGATTGAGAAGTTAGATGAAGAAGTCAAAAATGACAAACACTTGTTGGAGATTATTCAAAAATTGACTTCAAGGGTGCTGTTCCAGAGGGTTACAGCCTTAAAAGTGGCTGTTTACTATACCATAACAAGCTGCTGGTTTTGCTTAGTAAATCACCTAAGACAAAGGAACTAATAAGAGAGTTCCACAATTCACCCATGGGAGGACATGTGGGGTATTCGAGAACTTACAGGTGTTTAAGTGAGGTGTTGTATTTGGAGGGAATGAAAAGGATGTGCATGAGTATGTTGCAAGATGTGCAACTTGCCAAAGAAATAAGTACAAGCTTGAGTCTTGATGGCCTACTTCGGCCGTTGCCTATTCCTCAAAGGTGGTAAGAAGACATAAGCATGGATTTCATGGTTGACCTTCCCAAATCAAATTGGTGTGATACCATTATAGTAGTGGTGCACAGACTTACTAAGTATGGCCATTTTATACCTCTCTCTCACCCCTTTATCGCAAAAGACATGGCTGAACTATTTATCAAGGAAGTGATCAAGCTCCATGGATTCCCAAAGACAATAGTTTCTGATCGAGACTGAATCTTTATTAGTCAATTCTGGAAAGAAATGTTTGCTTTGATAGGCAATGCCCTCAAGTATAGCTCAGGGTACCATTTGAAGATCGATGGGCAAACAGAAGTGGTTAGTAAGACCTTAGGACCTACTTGCGTTGTTTTATAGGGGACAAACCCAAATCATGGGCTAAAATGCTACCATGGGTTGAGTATTGGTTCAACACCAACTACAATTGCTCTATTAGGATGACACCCTTCAATTCAATATATGAAAGGGATCCTCCCACCTTGTTTAAATGGGATGATAGTCTTTCCATGGCAGAGGAAGTCAATGACCAGCTGAAGGAAAGGGACCAAACTTTGACTCGGTTGAAGGCTCACTTAGAGCAAGCTCAAATGAGAATGAAAGAGCAAGCTAATAAAAAATAAGAGAGGTGGAGTTTGAGGTAGGAGATATGGTTTATCTAAGAGTGAAACCTTACAATTTGAAGGCTCTTGCAAAAAAACAGAATGAAAAATTATCCCCAAGATTTTACGACCCTTATAAAATGGTGGTATGTTATGGAAAGGGAGCGTATAAGCTAGAACTTCCAAAAACAACCAGAATCCATCTAGTATTTCATGTTTCACAGCTAAAAAAGTCTCTCCATCCTATTGTTTCTACACAGCAAATACCTCCATCCTTGTCTAAAGAGATGGAACTTCAAATCCAACCCAAGAGTGTGAAGAACACAGGTTTTAACCAATGGCCAGCGGGAGGTGCTCATCAAATGGGAACAATTACCCAACTGTGACAATACCTAGGAGGGTGTGGAGGCTCTTAAAATGCAATTTCCTAATTTTCACCTTGACGACAAGGTGAATCTTCATGGGGAGGGTAATGATGGACCCATTGGACCTAATAGGGTGGGAAGGTCTTTGTAAGAAAGAAAGGGAAGGGCAAGACCCATTAGGGGAATGAATTGGCAGATGGAGGGCAAAAAGGAGAACATATAGGAGCCTAACTAATTTTGACATCAAGGGACACGGGTGAAAGAGAGAGAATGTGTGGGTGTGTGGGAAGTACCATAACGAACATCTGTGCGTTAGCTGAGGTAAGGGGTAGCAAAAGTCTTGGTTAGTTGGGAGAGGGCTTGGCCTCTCGAAAGCCAAGAGCATTCTTCTTCTTTTCTTTTCATTTTCTTTTGCTGTTTTGTGTTTGGCTGTTTGTTTTTGGTTGTAACCATCGCTTCTCTTTACCTCTAGACACAGAGGGAGAAGCAATAGACTTCCATTAATAAAATTACAGGCACTGGTTTCCATTAGGGTGTCAAATGGTTTGTCACTTTTCTAGATGACCATACTAGAATCATGTGGATTTACTTGATGAAAGACAAATCTAAAGTCACTACAATTTTTAAATCCTTCCATCAATTCATCAAAACCCAATTCCAAACATCCATAAAAGTGTTGAGAAGTGATAAGGGAGGAAGTAAATTAATGTCCAACTTCAGTCATTCCTAATTGAAAATAGGATTTACCATCAAACCTCCTCCCCTTACACCAAAAAAAAAAAAAAAAGGAATTGCAGAGAGGAAAAATAAGCATATTTTAGAGGTTATTTGGTCTCATGTTCACCAAGAATGTACCAAAAAATTTTTGCAAGGAAGTTGTCCTAACTTCAACTTACCTCATAAATAGAATGCTTGCCAAAACCCTTAATTTTCAAACTCCAAGTGACACGCTTTTAAAGACCTATCCTCATACCATCTTATTTCCACCTTACCCATGAAAGTTTTTGGCTACACCACTTTGGTCCATACCTATACTTATAACAAACTTAAACCTAAGGTCACCAAGTGCATGTTTGTTGGGTATTTTGCCTTTCAAAAGGGGTATAAATGTTATTCTCTCACTCTTCAAAAATTGTTTGTCTATGAAACATTTTTTGAAGACCAACCCTACTATGCCAAAATACCCATTCAAGGGGAGGGTGTTGAGGAATGGGATCTTCGCATTCAAGAAAGCACCACTTGTGCTTCTAACCAATTTGCTAGCCTTGCACCAGAGCCTATACCCACACCCAAGACCACTGTTCAAGATAGTCATCTTAATGCACTTGTTTGTGAGCCTTGCCAACATGTTTTTTAAACTCCTAGTGTTTAACCTACTATCCAACAAAAAGAGCCCATCATTTACACCCCAAAAAGAAAAAAAAAAAAGGAGATTCAAAGGGTAGAAACCAAACCACCACCTAAACAGAATGTGTCCTTTATTCTAAGTCCGAGCTCAAGCATGAACCCTCTTAGAGATAAGAATTTAGATAGTCCCATTGCTTTAAGAAAAGGAACCAGATCCTATACTACTCACCTATTTGTCACTTTGTTGTATGTGATAAACTTTCTCCCACATATCAAACTTTTGTTGCATCTGTCTAATGAGAAGGTACCTTTAAATATTCATGTGGCCCCAAAGCAAGAAAAGGGGAGGAAGGCTATTGTACATGAGGAGATGAGTGCTCTTCAAAAGAATGGAATATGAGACTTGGTGGAGTTACCTCCAAGAAAAAAACCCATGTGATGCAAGTGGATCTTCAACATCAAATATAATTTTGATGGGTGTGTAAACAGATACAAGGCGAAACTCATGGCTAAAGGATTTATTCAGACTTATGGAATTGATTACTAGGAGACCTTTGCTCTTGTGGCCAAATTCAATTCCATAAAGGTGCTATTGTCTCTTACTACTAATCTAGATTGGCCTTTACATCAACTTGATGTCAAAAATGCCTTTCTAAATAGAGATCTAGAGAAGGAAGTCTACATATCTCCTCAACCTGATTTTGAGAACCACAATAAGGGTAAAGTATGCAAACTCCATGTTGGAATCGGCTAAGACCTTCGACCCATATTATTTAGAGTTTCCTTATTTATTTTCTTTGTATTTATCTCTGCATTTATGTCTTTCCTTTTCTGTTTTGATTCTCCGTTAGTATTATCCCTGTTATTTAGGCACCTAATAAGGGATTAGACATTCAGTTCATTATTTTCATCTCCTATATGTATCGAAAGATTATCAGCAAATAAGATATGCAGACTTGACCCATATATCTTCATGGTATCAGAGCTGATGACTTGATGAAATCTGAGCAAGTTTCGTTTGGCACCATAGGTGCCTTTACCACTGGCGAAGATGACTCTTCTTCTCAGCTGAGTGGTATTGGCCCGTAAAACATGGAAGTTGAAGGTTCTGTGACTAACGGTGGACATCACAGTGCGAATTCCGGCAGACGCTTGTACTTGCAATGTCGCACAGTAGTCATTCTCTGGCAACAACGCCGATTTCCACTTATGGATACTCTCCTGTCATGGTATTGCATTGTCTGAACGAGAATAACTATCTTCTTTGGTCTCGGAATATACTGATGTTCATAAGAGGCCGTGGAAGAGAGGAGTATCTCACAGGGGAGGTAGCTGCGCCAGACATCAATGACCCCACGTATGAAACCTAGCTATCCAAAAACAACACAATAATGATTTGGCTAGTAAATTCCATAACTCTTGAAATTAGCAGCAACTATATGCTAGCCACCACTGCCAAAGAAATATGAAAATCAGTGAGGCGAACATATGCTGTCAAGAAGAATACAACTACTGTTTTTCAGATAAAAAGGCAACTTAGAGATCTGAAATAGGGGGAGAAGATTGTCACTCAGTTTTATACCTCTCTCATGCAACTTCGGCAATAGATTGATCTTTATGAGATACATCACTGGACCTGCCATGCAGATAAGGTATACTACAAACAGGTGGTTGAATAAGAAAGGTCTTATGAATTTTTGTTGGGACTGAGTGACAAGTTTGAAAAAATTAGAGGAAGGATAATGAGCATTAAGCCACTGCCGTGACTTAAAGAGATTGTAAATACAATCAAATGTGAACAAAGTAGGAAGGAGTTAATTCAAGGCACTCCTCTCACACAAATATTTGAGACCTTAGTCATGATGACTAGAGGAAACCAAATCATAGATCAGAGGTGGAAGAAGCCTACAAAATGGTGTGAACATTGCAACAAAGGTAGACACAATAAAGCCAATTACTAGATAATCCACGGAGGGCCGCCAAGCAACAAACAAGGAACTAAAATTGAAAATAGAGGCTTGCTTGTTGGTGCAAAGACAAGTAAAGAAGTTTTCAACAAGGAAGAAGTGTCAATTCTAAAGATGTTGTTGGAGAAGCACAATCTCCAAACCTCAAAGTGAGAAAAATTTTACTCTCTCTGTGACTTTGACTCAAGCAGGTATACACCTTATCATTGCTCTTCACACTATAATTCAACCTGAGACTACCTGGATAGTGGATTTCAGGGCAACAGATCACATAATTGGGTTTGAACAAGCCCTTACCAGTTTTGAGTATTGTTCTGCTTATGCTAATGTTAAAGTGGCCAATGGTACCTATGCTAAGGTTCTTGGTGTGGGTACTATAACCATATCTAAAACAATTGAATTAAGGGATGTATTGTATGTTCCAGAGATTAAGTGTAGCCTACTCTCTATTAGAAGAATTACAAGTCAATTGAAATGCAGTGCTAACTTCTCTGATGTTGATTGTGTTTTTCAGGATTTGACTTTTGGGAGTATAATTGGCAATGCTAAAAAATAGGAAGGTCTTTACTATTTAGAAGCAAAAAACAAGAAGAATAAACGTGGGAGAGTTGATGTTCTTTCTGCTGTTTCAAATAATGAGATTATTTTATGGCATTATAGGTTAGGACACCCAAGTCTTAGTTACATGAAGCATTTGTTTCCAAAATTGATTAATAAAATTGACTCTCTCTCCTTCCATTGTGAATTTTGTCAACTAGCCAAGTATGCAAAAAGTTATTATCCTATACATGTTTATAAACCTTCTCAACCTTTTTCATTAATCCATTGTGACATTTAGGCTCCTGTTAAGGTTTCAACATTATCTAAGTTCAGGTGATTTATTACCTTCATAAATGATCATATACGAGTTACATGGGTATTTCTAATGAAAAAGAAATCAAAAGCATTGCAAGTTTTTCCAGAAATTTCATGTTTTCATAAAAAATCAGTTTGGCTCATCCATTCAAATCTTTCGAAGTGATAATGGGAGAGAGTACTTAAGCTTAAATTTTCAAAAATATCTTAATGAGAATGGGATAGACCACCAAACTTCCTGTATCAATACCTCGCAACAAAATAGGATGGCTAAACGTAAAAACAGACATCTCCTAGAAGTATCTAGGGCCCTTATGTTGACCAACAATACACCAACTACCTTTTGGGGAGATGCTATACTCACATCTGTTTACTTAATTAACTAAATGCCATAAAAAAACATCACAGTTTCAGACACACATTCAAAAACTCCAAGAACTTTATCCCAATTCACATATTGTGTCTTCCATTTCTCAAAAGGTCTTTGGGTGCATTATTTATGTCCATAATAATTTTGGGGGCAAATTGGACCTAAAGCTGTAAAATACATTTTCTTAGGCTACTCACCCACACAAAAAGGTTACAAGTGTTACTCTCCTGTCCTTCACAAATATTTTGTAATCATGGATGCCAAGTTTTATGAAAATGTGCCCCATCATCCTAAATTACCCATTCAGGGGGAGAAGAGAGAAAGTGAATGGTTAATTTGCAATGATTTTATATTTGAACATGAAAATATTCTACCTATCTCTCAAATGTCACTAGAATTCGATTTTGTACCACCTCTAGCTCTAGCACCTGAACTTCTACACCTTGAGACTACCTCACCCAGTAATCACACCAAAGTACCAGAAAATGACCCAGATAGTTTGCCAAATCAAATTGCAATAGACAATGATAGTTTGCACAGTCCAAAACACATGGATCTAACTAAGACAGGGTGGAACTACCTCAAATGCAAGAGATAAAAACATATACTAGAAGAAACAAGGGCACAAATCAGCAAGAGAGTGAAAGTAGAAAAAAATCCATTCCAGAGCAAAACCAAGAATCCAACTAGGAGATAGATCCTGAAGATCTCAATTGGCCTATTGCTTTAAGAAAAGAGAAAAGGTCATGCACTCAACACCCTATTGGTAAGTATGTATCCTATGAGAAATTATCTTCTAATTTGAAGACTTTTGTTGTAAGTGTGTCAAAAGAAAAATTGCCAAAAACTTTTCAAGAGGTTATAATTGATCCAAGATGGAAGGAGGCAATACATGAGGAGCTAAGAGCTCTTGAAAAGAATAAAACATGGAAGGTAACAAACTTGTCTAAGGGTAAGACTATTGTTGGGTGCAATCGGGTGTTTACTATTAAATATAATCCTGATGGGACAGTGAGTAGATACAAAGCTAGACTGGTTGCCAAAAGTTTTACACAAACTCATGGTATAGACTACCAGAAAACCTTTGCTCCGGTAACAAAACTCAATACCATCAAGGTTCTGTTATCCCTTGTAGCAAATATGGATTGGCCGCTATATCAACTAGATGTGAAGAATGCTGTTCTGAATGTAGACTTGGAAGAAGAAGTTTATATGAAAATACCGCAAGGTTTGAGAAATCAAAATAATAATGCAAAGGTGTGTAGATTATTCAAATCCTTATATGGTTTAAAACAGTCTCCAAGGACTTGGTTTGAAAAGTTCACTCGAGTTGTTAAGCAGCTTGAATATATCCAATGTCCAAACAGATCACACTTTGTTTATTAGACATTATGGAGGTAAGAGCTCAATACTCATTGTATATATGGATGACATTGTAGTAACAAGAGATGATATTTCAAAAATTGAGAAATTAAAGAGGAACCTGACAGCTGAGTTTGAAACCAAAGATCTAGGAAAGCTCAAATACTTTCTTGGATTAGAAGTAGCCAGATCTAACAATGGAATCAGTGTGTCTCAACGAAAATACACACTTGATCTATTGAAAGAAACAAGAATGTTGGGAGCCAAACTTGCAGACTTCTATGGAGACAACTTACAAATTAAACATGAAATAGGAAGGGATGCCAATGGATAAGGAGATACTAGAAACTGGTTGGGAAACTCATATATCTGTCTCACACTAGACCTGATATCAGTTTTACAATAAGTGTTATAAGTCAGTTTATGAGCAACCCTCGAGAAGAACACATGGATGCAATTTATAGAATTCTAAAGTATCTGAAAATGACGCTTGTAAAAGGACTTCTATTTGCTAAAAGAAATGATAGAAATGTAGAAGTGTACACGGATGCTGATTGGGCAAGGTCCATAATTGACAGAAGATCTACCACAAGCTATTGTATCTTTGTTTAGGGTAACCTAGTGACTTGGAGGAGTAAGCAGCCAGTGGTTGCAAGAAGCTCTGCTACAGTAAAATACAAGGCACTTGCTCTAGGAATCTATAAAGGAATGTGGATTTTGAGGCTGACGCATGAGCTCAAAATGACAATAACTACTCATTAAAGTGTGGTGTGACAATATGGCCATTATTTGAATTGCTCAAAACCCTATACATCATGATAAAACGAAGCATGTAAAAATTGACCGACACTTCATAAAGGAGAAAATTAATTCCAAAATAGTTGACTTGTCCTATATATCTTCAAACTCACAGGTCGTTGATATCATGACTAAAGCACTACTAAGAGTAAAGTTCGAAGAGCTAAGAAGCAAGTTGGAAATGATTAATATCTATTCTCCAACTTGAAAGAGAGTATTGGAATGAGCTGAGACTGAAACTTTCCAGGAGAATACTCACACATTTTATTCATCAAGAGATACTGATACATATAGGAGATAGTGACTACAAATCTAATCCCTAATTAAGTGGCGGAAAATAAGAGATTATAATATAAACAGAATAAAAGCAAATAAATGACAGTAGCGTAAAATCTAAACAGAGTATTAGATGGAGTAATAAACCCAAAGAATAATGGGCTTAAGTATCGGCCCATTCCAACACTCCCCCTCAAGCTAGAGAATAAATATTTATCATTCCCAACTTGCTACTTAGCTCATCAAATTTGATTCGTGGTAGTGCTTTGGTCATCACATCTGCAATTTGTGAATTGGAAGGGATATATGATAGATCAATTATCTTCGTGTCAATCTTTTCCTTGGTGAAATGGCGGTCAATCTCCACATGCTTTGTTTGATCATGGTGTATCGGATTCTGAGCAATCCCAATAGTAGCCATATTATCACACCAAACTTTAATAAGAGTAATTACCTCCATCTTAAGTTCATGCATCAACCTCAAAATCCACATTCTTTCACATATTCCTAGAACTCTATATTCAGCCTCTACAAAGTTTCTTGCTACCACTGGTTGCTTCTTACTCCTCCATGTCACTAAGTTTCCTCAGACAAAAGTACAAGAGCCTGTAGTTGATCTCCTATCTATCACTGACCCTGGCCAGTCAGCATTAGTATAAACTTCTACACTCTTGTGCCCCCCTTTTGCAAATAATAGTCCCTTGCCAGGTGTCATCTTTAGATATTTCAAGATTCGATAAACTCCTTTCATGTGCTCTTCTCGAGGGTAACTCATAAATTGGCTTGCAACACTCACTGCAAAGCTAATGTCAAGTCTAGTATGAGGCAAGTATATTAGTTTTCCAACAAGTTTTTGGTACCTCTCCTTGTCAATCGGAGTACCTTTTTGCTTCAAGCTTAACTTGTAATTAGCTTTCATAGGAGTCTTTACGGGCTTAACTCCCAACATTCCTGTTTCTCTCAAAAGATCAAGAGTGTACTTACGTTGAGAGACATTAATTCCCTTATTTGATCTGGCAACTTCCATTCCCAAGAAATATATTAGCCTTCCTAGGTCCTTTACTTCAAATTCTGCAACCAATTTCTTCTTCATCTTTTCAATTTCTCCCTTGTCATTTCCTGTCACTACAATATCATCTACATAAACAATGAGTATTGAACATTTATTTCCACAATGTCGAATAAATAATGTATGATCCGTTTGGCATTGTGTATACCCCAACTGTTTCACAACCCTTGTAAACCTCTCAAACCAGGCCCTAGGTGATTGCTTCAAGCCATAAAGTGATTTAAGTAGTCTGCATACCTTGGCAGTATTATTTTTATTCTACAAGCCAAGTGGCACATCCATATACACCTCTTCCTCCAGGTCACCATTCAAGAATGCATTTTTTACATCCAGTTGGTACAAAGGCCAATCCATATTGGCAGCCAATAAAGTAGAACTTTGATGGTGTTGAACTTAGCTACTGAAGCAAAAGTCTCTTGGTAGTCAATCCCAAGTGTTTGTGTGAATCCTTTGACAACTAACCTAGCCTTGTACCTACTTACAGTGCCATCAGGATTGTATTTAATGGTAAATACCCATTTGCAACCAATAGCAGCCTTCCCTTTGGGTAGGTTTGTTATCTCCCAAGTTCTATTCTTTTCAAGAGCCTTCAGCTCTTCTTGTATTGCTTCCTTCCACTTTGGATCAGCTATAGCTTCTTGAAAATTTTCTGGTATCTTTTCTTCTGACACATTAGCAACAAAGGCCTTTAGATTACTAGATAAATGTTCATAGGACACATACTTGCCAATTGGATGTTTAGTGCAAGTTCTCTTCCCTTTTCTAATAGCAATGGGCCAATTGAGATCCTCAGGATTTGTCTCTTGGTTGGATTATTGGGTCTGCATGGAAATGGGTATTTCCCTTCTCTCACTCTCTTGTTGATTTGTACCCTTGTTCCTCCTGGTGTATACTGAAATCTCCTGCATTACAGGCTGCTCAACCCCTGTCTTAGGTATATCAGTACCTATATTGTTGTTATCATCATCAATAATAGTTGACAGTGGGTTTCCAATCTGTTTGGTCCATTTTCTGACTCAAAAGGTGCAATTTCAGTATCTGGTATTGGATAACATGACTGGACAGAATCTAGAAGAATAAATTTAGGTTCAGGTGACTGGACAGAATCTGAAATTTGTGACATCTGAGGGTGTGTCGTGGGATTTCCAAGTTCAGGTGACAAATTTTGTATAGAATCAATAGCTGAGCCATTACAAATTAGCCATTCATTGTCCTCTAACCCGTTCTCCCCCTGAATGGTTAATTTGGGGTAGTAAAAGAGATGTTCACAAAACTTGGCATCCATGTTCACAAAACTTATAACCCTTTTGGGTAGGTGAATAACCTAGAAAAATACACTTTATACCTCTAGGATCTAGTTTTCCTCCATTATTGTTGTAAACATAAACAGTGCATCCAAAAACCTTTTGGGGAATGGAAGAAATAAGATGTGTGTGAGGAAAACTTTCCTGCAATTTTTGCATAGGGGATTGAAATTGTAAGGTTTTTTATGGCATTCTGTTAATGAGATATACAAAAGTAAATATCGCAGCACCCCAAAAACCATTAGGAACATTATTAGTTAACATGAGAGTCCTTGAAACTTCTAAAAGATGTCTGTTTTTACATTCAGCTATCCCATTTTGTTTTGGGGTGTGCACACAAGTGGTTTGATGATGAATCCCATTTTCACTAAGATATTTTTGAAAATTTGAGTTCAAGTACTCTCTCTCATTATCACTTCGTAAAATCTGAATAGATGTGTCAAATTGATTTTTTATAAATGCATAAAATTTCTGAAAAATTTGTAATGCTTCAGCCTTTTCTTTCATCAGAAAAACCCAAGTTATTCGCGTGTGATCATCTATAAATGTTATGAACTACCTGAACTTGGAAATTGTTGTGATTTTAGATGGCCCCCATATGTCACTATGAATCATAGAGAAAGGATGAGCGAGTTTATAGGCATGTGGAGAATAATGATTTTTGACATGTTTAGCTAATTGGCAATATTCACAATGAAACAAGGGAATGTCAACTTTATTGATCAAATTAGGAAACAAGTACTTCATATAACTAAGACTGGGGTGGCCTAACTTATAATGCCACAACATTATGTCATTATTTAAACTAGTGGAAAAGACATCAACTTTCTCACTCTTTTTCACTTTGCACTCTGACTCCAAGTAGTAGAGTCCTCCTCATTCCTTAGCATTGCCAATCGCCTTCCCCGAAGCCAAATCCTGAAAAATACAATTTGCATCAAAAAACGTTACTGTGCATGTCAGCTGTTTTGTAATTTTCCTTATAGAAAGTAGGCTGCATCTAATCTCAGGGACATACAAAACATCTTTCAACATGATTGTTTCAGAGATAACCACTGTACCAACACCTAGAACCTTAGCATAAGTTCCATTTGCCACTTTGACACAAGTATGGTCAGAATAATAATTGAAACTACTGAAAACTTCCTTGAATCCAGTAATATGGTCAGTGGCCCCAGAATTGACAATCCATACAGCCTCAGGTTGAATAAAAATGTGAAGAGCAGTGGTTAGATATATACCTGCTTGTGCCAAGGTAACAGAAGGGATAGAATTTTTCTCACTTTGTGAAGATTGAAGGCTGTGTTTCTCCAGTGGCTTCTTCAAAACAGCCATTTCTTCACTGTTAAGAGCATTCTCACCAATTTTGGTTCCAACCATTAGCCCTCTACCTTTGTTTTTGGTCCCTTGTTTATGATGTGGTGGCTTGCCATGTATTTTCCAACAAGTGGCTTTGGTGTGTCCACTTCTATTGCAATGCTCGCACCATTTGCCAGATTTTTTCCACCTTAGGTCTGGCCCGTGACTCCCTCTGGCCACAAGTGTAGATGATTTTGGTCCCTGAGTGGAAGAGAATCCATGGATTAATTCCTTTCGACTCTCCTCACACTTCACAGTATTCACTGCTTCTTCAAGAGAGGGCAGTGGCCTCATGCTCATAATTCTCCCTCTGGTTTCTTCAAACTGGTCATGTAGACCCAACAAAAACTCATAGCACCTCTCCCTTTCAACTAATTGACGGAAATAAGTCTCATCTGCATGACATGTCCAGTTATGCACTTCATACATGTCAATTTGTTGCCACAAACGCATCAGGGAGGTAAAGTATTGCGTTATTGATTTGTCTTCTTGTTTCAAAGCCTTCAATTACCTCTTTATCTGATAAACAGCAGCTGTATTCTCTTTAACAGCATAAGTTTTCTTGGCAGAATCCCAGATTTCCTTAACAATAATGGCCAACATATAATTGCTACTAATCTCAAGAGTCATAGAACTTACTAGCCATGTCATAACGGTGTTGTTCTCAGATACCCATATTTCATGCTTTGGATCACGAGAGTCAGGTTCGGTTGCCTCTCCCGTAATGTATTTCTCTTTCCCACGTCCTCGGATAAACATGAGCATATTCTGAGACCATAGTAGGTAATTGTTCTCTGTGAGCCTATGTAAGATTAGGAGAGATGAGGGACCATCATTCGAAACTAGTACAGTGGGAGACGTGTGCGTGTGCGTCAACGGCAGCAGCAGCGTCCTTGTCTGGTTCTCATTACCTTCATCAAGACTGTCAACAGCCATAATTTGTGGGAAGCCCACACTCGACGGAGAAGGGCGGAAATTTCCGATGGCGTTAGACGACCCTATGGTGCCGAACGAGATGTCTCCTGGTTGCATAGAGCAACGGCTCTGATACCATGAAACTTTCCAGGAGAATACTCGCACATTTTATTCATCAAGAGATACTGATACGTATAGGAGATAGTGACTACAAATCTAACCCCTAATTAAGTGGCGGAAAATAAGAGATTATAATATAAACAATATAAAAGCAAATAAATGACAATAGTGTCAAATCTGAACAGAGTATTAGATGGAGTAATAAACCCAAAGAATAATGGGCTTAAGTATCGGCCCATTCCAATAGAGACCTTCGGCTCATATTATTTAAAGTTTCCTTATTTATTTTCTTTGTATTTATCTTTGCATTTATGTCTTTCCTATTCTGTTTTGATTCTTCGTTAGTATTATCCCAGTTGTTTCGGCACCTAATAAGGGATTAGACATTCAGTTGATTATTTTCATCTCCTATATGTATCAAAAGATTATCAGCAAATAAGATAGGCAGACTTGACCCATATATCTTCACTCCATAAGTCTTCTTATGACCTTAAACAATCCCATAGAGCATGTTTAGAGAAGTTTACTTTGGCTGCAAAAGGCAAGGCTATACACAAACCATACTATTTTCACTAAATGTGCCACTAATGGGAAAGTGGCTATCTTGATTGTATATGTAGATAATATCATTGTGACAGGAGATTATGCTAATGAGATTGAAAACTTGAAGAAGACATTGGCTGAAGAATTTGAAATAAAAGACCTAGACACATTAAAATACTTCTTGGAAATTGAGGTGGCAAGGTGGAAGAAGGGAATTATGATCTCCAAAAGGAAGTATATTCTTGACCGCTTGAGTGAAACAAGGATGCTGGGGTGCAAACTTGTAGATACCCCAATGAATTCTAATTACAAGATAAAATTTGCTCAAAGAGCCGTCCTATTAATACTAAAAGATATCAAAAGCTTGTAGGCAAACTCATCTATTTAACTCACTCCAGACCTAATATTAACTTATCTATTAGTGTCATTAGTTAGTTTATGAATAAACCTACTGAGAGTCATCTTGAAGCTACTTACAAAATCTTGAGATACCTTAAAATGACTCCTAGAAAGGGGATCTTCTTTCAAAAAGGCACAAGTTATGAGATTGAAATTTATTGTGATGCTAATTGAACAGGTTCTATCACCCATAAAAAATCCACCACTGGTTACTGTAGCTATGTATGGAAAAATTTAGTTACTTGGCAAAGTAAAAAATCATATGTGGTTGCCAGAAGTAGTGCTGAGGCCAAATACAAGACATTAGCTTAAAGTATTTGTGAAGGCCCATGGTTAAAGAGACTTCTCAAGGAAATAAAAATTGATTGTGACCTATCCATGAAGGTGTTATGTGATAATTTGGCTGTTCTAAGCATTGTAAAGAATCCAACCTAATATGATAGGACTACGCATGTGGAAATAGATAAACACTTATATCAAGGAAAGATTGACACTAAGATACTTAATCATACCCCTACAAGGTTGCAAGTTGTTGATGTGCTTACTAAAGGATCAACTCGAGTCCAATTTGAAGAACTTGGAGTCAAATTGGGGATAATCAACATCTACTCCCCAGCTTAAAAGGGAGTGTGGAAATTTGTCCATTTAGTCATATATGATCCTCTAAGACCTGCACTCATTGCTCTGATTTCATGGAATCAGATCTACCATAATTCTTACCTTCCTGATTTATTTCCTTTTGGGTTTCAATAATATGAATTTCTCTTAATTACACTTTGTGTATTCTTATTGCTCTAAGGCTCCAATGATTGACTTGTCACCATAGCCGCTATTTAATCCTTTCTTCCATATGAATAAAATTATCAGAAGTATTCAGAATTCTTAAGCTTCTGTTTCTTCATAAATTAACCCTGTTGTTATAGTACACTTAAAAACAATGACAGCTTAAGAGAGTTCACAAATTTTCAGTACATAAACTATGACTAACCAGGCAAAGTCTTAATGTCCAGAGCTGACCCCAAAAAAAAAAAAAGGAGAAATATCAGAAGGCAAAATTATTAAATTTACAGGGACATGAGAGGTATGGGATCAAAATGATGGAAAAGAAAAACTTGATTCACAGATAAGTAAAGGCAGCACCTCACTGACCTGTTGTCAAATCCCGTGATGACAGCTGCCCATGAACACAAGCAGTTAAAATTGCTTCAAGGACAAAAGGAAGGGCTTCCAGCACTTCCCATGCAGGAAGCATAGGTCTTTGATAACCATCTTCACCAGCATTTATGAAGGGACCACATGCATTACTGCTTGTTGATGATGAAGAATTACTAGATGAGGCCCCACCTCTAGTCATTTTCCAGTAAATCATACTTACAATCCTATTAGCAACTTGATGAACAGAATTTCCAGTAGAAAGACCAGAAATTGCTGAAGCAACACAAGATTTGTATTGGCAATACCAAGCCCGCAATTTTGGAAATGAATCAATGTATACAGGTTTAAGGAAAGCAGATTCAGAGCTATTTTTATTGCTTTTCAGTTCATTTTGGAAAGACAAGACACGATTATTGTGCAAGGACAGAAGATACTCCAGAGTGAGCTCACCTCCAACTGCTCCTCCTCCTGTAATGCAGTGATCAAGAGGGGGTCTATAAAATTTCCATAGCCGAATAAGGAAAAGGAATGCTAAAGAAAAAGTCATGTATATTGAGGGATCATCTCCAGTGCTATTCAATGTCGGCTTAAGTGACCCAAATGCCTCACAAAGTGGCATTAAAGAAGCAGCAACTGTGGGAACCTGTACAAAGAATTTCTGAATCCTTAAAAACATTTGACCTTCAAATGTGACTAGAAAAAAAAAAAAAAATATATATATATATATATATATATATAAAGCTTATAATGAATGAACTATAGAGAAACTATCTAAGGTGACTTTATAAGCCAGTATGCATCCCCAGCAGGAATTACAATTGAGTTACATCAAATTTGCTGCCAAGCAAACCCAAAAATTTGTGTCCTGATTAATTTACGACAGCAAGAATTTAGAAGGACAATAAGATACGTACAGTCACTAAAGGAGTTATAAAAGTGATTCACTTACTAGACCATGCAGAGAAATTATATGAACTGTATCAACAGAGGAAACTCCAAGGAGAACAGCACTTAGCACGGACATATTATCAATCAAATGGCTCCAGGATCCAGAATGACTAGGAGGTACAAGAAAAAGAAGAAGCTTGACCAAGTAATGCACCACATGCTCCTGCCAAGGAGACAACTTTTGTCTTTAGAAACACTAAAGGATAACAAGATATCAATAATTGAAATATTCTTTCATTTATCCAGAAGCACAAAATGCAGCCAAGAGACAGAGAGCTATTTTCCAAAGGGGGAAGAGTTAGTGGAAGTTTAAACAGATAACGTTCAGCCCCTAATGTTATCAATTAAAAGCAATAAAGCTCTTCAAATTTTTCATTTAGGAAAAAAGAAAATAAAAAGGTATGAGCCTCTTTTCTTCATACTGTGTAAAAAAGGGTTGCCAACTTGTTCATTTTATCCAAAACTAGATTTTTTTTTTCTTACCACAGCTGGAAAAGAGGACATAAATGGCATTTTAACTTGATGCTATAGACGCACCTCTTACATGCTGTTCCAACTTTTAAGCAACTTCTTTTTTTAGAGGTTAATCGGATCCAATATCTATCTCTAAGCTAGGTCAAAAATTTGGAAAAATGTTGTCCAAGACGAGACTTGTTACATATAAATAAGCAACAGCTTAAATAGTTCCATACGGATTCCCTAGGGTTCCATATGTTTTTGACAGCAAATGCAAGACTCTCAATATAGCATTCTACATGGAATTTGAGAGATTCAAATTGCTTAAACTCAAGCACCAAACCCATCTATAATTATGGAATATATAAAAGCTACTAGCTGAGACAAGAAATTTTGTATTTTAGAAAATCCACAAACTCAACTTGAGCTTTTGTCTATGAAGTTTGGACACCTATTTTTAGACTTGTTGGCAAGTTGACATGCATCGGACAACAATAGTGCCACAACACACAAAGGATTCGTATGTGATGTGTCAAAATAGAAAATTATTTTCCAGCTTGGACACATCTTTGAGCAAGATGGGACACAAATGATCAAGAGGAATAAAAAGGAGAAAACAATCAAAGAGAAATGATGGAATGAGGGACTAGAAGCACCATCCTGACAAGAGCATATAAGTGTTCTTTCCAAATTGTTTTGGTTGGGCGGGAATAATGGTATAGTTTAACATCTTTTTATTTGAAGACTTTTTGGAAAATGATAGTGAACGGTATATGAAGGACTCATTAAATGGTAAGTTTAAAATTAAGATTAGAGTATATCACACATGCGCGCGCACACATATGACAAGATTAGTAAACCCTTATCAACGTGATACTGGACAATAAAAAAATTTATACAATCAAGCAAATGACTAAAGCACATCCTAATTGTCGGAGTACATTTTACTTCCAATATCTCTGCTCAGACATATTACCTGAATATACCATCCACAGCTAAGGGATGCGCTGCAAAGGATCTTTGCAGCTGCAGGCCTTTCCATCTCTGACCCATTTAATGCAATATAGTATAACTTCTCTATCTCTGCCAGGCTAGGAAAGGAGAAAAGTTGTGAGAATCAATAATCAGCAGTTTTGTGACACAAGAATTTAATTAAATATGGCACAGCAAACCTTGAGGCAGGGGTCACCATAAGGGAATTTATTAGGGAATCATTTAATGGTGTTCCTTCCAAAAATGTTAACCATGGAGATTTTTCAACAGGTGATGCATCTGGCAATGACATGGCAGAAGTTGACACATAACCAGGCCAAAAGTAAACTGATGTATCCATTAATTTTCTTGTAATGCAAGCTTCGACTATGAGATGCCTCAAGTTGCCACCTGAAAGGTAACAATTAGTTCAAAACTATTTGAGATTTTGGACCAAAAAGACATGAAGAAACTACATTCATTCCCATGTATAGTAAGACACTAATTAGAATTTGTTATAATTAGTATAGATGGAAGTAACTAGCATGTTTCCAAAGTAACCTGCTTTTGTATAAGTACAAGCATGATTGCCAGTGCCAGAACCATCTTCTCCATTCATAGAATTGTATATGAAGCAAGCTGCTTTTGTAGCTGCATGATTAGCTGCACCAACAACTAATTCAGGAGGGCATAGGAGGCTAGAAAAGTGACTGAGGATCTGAACAGATGAAATCAATCCATGTTTCATAGTGTCATCACTCTTCCTCTCCATTTCACTTCTGAATTCAGATACCAACGATACTTGAACAGAAGATGAATTATGTTCAGCTTCATCCTTTAGAACATTTGCAATTGCCAAGGGAACAATAGATAAAAGTACAGAAAGACGTGCCTCAAGATGCGGAATAGGGCCTTCAGGAGGATCACGTTCCTGCAATAACCATGAAGGAGAAAATATTCATTTGATAAATTTTTCCAAGTAAACAAAAGACTAAGCTGAATCAATCTCAACTCTCTGCACAAGCCGAAGGGCTGAAAGCCAAAGTGCTAGAAAAGTTTCCTGCCAGCTAGCCTGGTTAAATATATGTAGTGTCTTGATTCCTCCTGCAAATAGGTCATGAGTATTAAAAAGATATGAATCCTTATCAATTCTTCCCAAAAATATACAGTCAAAACAAACTATAACAGAAAGTAAGCAAGAATAAATTAAAGGAAAGTTTGTGAGATGATTTACGTGTGAGTACATCAATAGCTGATTTGGTAGGAAGTTGTTTAGAATCCATAGCATTCTCCATATATATATCAAAAGGAACCCAACAGGGAGACTGACAAGATGAGTAGTTGCATCTCACCAACGTCTTAAACAATCCAACATCAACAAGAATCCCAACCAGCTGATGCTTATTTAGGTGGAATTCAAAATCAGAAACTCTACGAATGTTGGCAGCCACTTTTGTCAGGACTTGGTTTGCTAATTTTAATTCTGAGTATGCTATTTCAGGGGATTCAAGAAATTGGATCCTTTGCAGGAGGCAATTGAATTTTTCTGGCCTATCATACATGATGAATGACAAAAGAGAAAACAACATTAGTCAATTTCCCCAGCTTATATTCCATTACACAAGTAAATAAATGGATACAAGATATGCATGCAAACATTGCATTAAAAAAAATACTAAATTAAATACTTCAAGTACTAGAATGTCATCCTCATGCATGGCTAGACAAGAAGAATGATCATAACTAGAAACTATTGAATATGCACAGGCTCTTCATAACAAATACCACTACCCAAAATATCTCCACGCTGAAACAATTTATGTTCCACCAAGCCTATTAAGCATTGTTTAACAATTTATAAAAGCCCAACACCAAGCATTTACTTAGCCTTTCAATACTGCATTAGCTCACTCCTTCCTCCTTTCATTCTTCTGTTGGTGATCAAGGTCAACAAGTCTCCAGATGTATGCCTAAGTTTGACCATCCAGTAAAGAACAACCCAGCATATAATTTCATTGCTGAGTATATGTTATTTTGATTACTGACTCCTCGTTTAATTATAAAACAACATAAAAATCAGTAAAACACAGTATATATCTCAATCTAAAGAGTGTCATGTGACACAACTCTGAAGTAACAAGCTCCCACTTCCAGCACTTCTTCATTTGTTTTCTTTTCATTCGAAGGAAGCAAACAAGAAACTTAAATTTGAAAGAGTAACCCTTAGTCTTAAGAATAAGCTTCCATTGCATTAAGTAATACTGCTATTTTCTCTTCCTCCAGGATAGTGATTCAACAGAAGATGGTATTATTTTGCTTATGCTTATAAGAACATTTTAGCAATTTTCTATAAAACTTATATCACTTTTGTAACATATGCTTCTCATGCAGGTACAAAATATCTCACTTATCACAAGGGATGGCATAACTAGCATCTTGCATAATTATCTATAGCATTTGGCATAGTTGACTCCAGGAACCAGCCAACCAGTCTCAGAAATCAAGGAAGAAAACAAGGAAATAAATATATACTAAAAAGGAAAGAAACAAGTTACCTATGATGCTAAAATCCCATGTGAAAAACAAGGGACAACCAATAAATGAATAAGCCCATAATGAGCTAATAATTACAAGATTCTAACACTCCCCCTCAAGTTGGGCCCAGCTTGAAGCTAAGATTGCCAAACCTTTTCATTCTTGGCATTTTTATTTTGATTTCTGATTTGTTGTTTTCTTTCTCTCACTTTGTAGCAAGGGTCTTAATTTTGGACATCTTCTCCTCATCCTTACTATAAAGTAGAGATCTTGGTTTTTACTAAATATCAACATATGGTTTTTTACACTAACCATCAATGTATGATTTTTTCATGCTAACCACCAATGTATATATGTATACATATATATTTTAACACTAACCACCAAAGTATTTTTCAAATGTGGCTTGAAATTGGTTCCTTGTCATCAATAACAGTAACCATTCATTATTTTCAAGCTTAGTTTTGATCCAATGTTGTAATACACTGTATGGGCTTGACAAAAATTCTGATCAAGTCTGATGGCTTCATTTATGATCTTAGGAAGAACTAACAGACACCACAGAATAACAGAGGTGATAACAAAGAAAACTATCCCCACCCACTGTGATATGAAAGACTATCTGACCGGAAAGAGGGTACCCCCATAAGTAATAGAGCCTACCTTTTTCCTAATTCCTAATCTCCCAACTGGATTGAGAACTAGCTGGAAGCTAGCTATTGATTGAATTGCACCTAAAGGCACTTTAGTAGGGGGATTGGCATCTTACATTCCCGCTACATGTAGGTGTAGACAAAGGTGAATCAAGTCCATTCTCTCTGTTAGCATTCATGACTAGAAACTCCTTAGCCAATGTTCAAACTTCTTGAACGAGTGGTGTAGCTAGCTTATTACAATACCGGAATGGAATAAGGCTAGTACAATCAAGTCATCTGGGCATTCTTTGCTTCCTGTACTGATAATGCTTTCTTGACAGTCAAGATAACCTCTCTTTCATTTAGCCTATTTGTCCTCTTGAACCTCTGTAAGGCAAAGCACAGAACTGGCTTCGTGTACAAAGTGTACTGCTAACATGGTAAGGTTCAAAGTTAGCTCAGGTTAGCATCAATACAGAGAAGGCAATTCATTATACAGTCGAGAGGAACCTTTTTGTACACGGCGCGTGTGTAAAAGCATGTAAGAAGTTAGACAGACTTTATTCAGCTTGAATGCAAGGTTACTGGTTAGATCCAAATCTCATTTCATATCACATCTTTCTGAGACGTTTATGCCATTACTGGAATCAATCCCCAGATTAGCATTATCTAAAGCAATTGCCTTCCATGCAAGCAAAGCAATTTAGTGCCTTTTGTGCTTCATTTAGTTTTGCGTATTAGTTAAGTTTCAGGTCTGTCATTAGCAAGCTATCGAGACAGCTACTGGATCTCTCTATTCCAGGTTATTGATCAAGTTATTACCTATTAACAACAAGGTACATTCTATAGCAATGGCTAGCTTAACTAAACCTTAACTCTAGAATGGTCACCGAAACATTAGGCTTCTCTTACATCTACATGACATCTACCAGACGAGTAGCTGAGTGGCATCAATCCCAGATGCCTTTCTTGCTTGCTTAAATGATCCTGAAGCATTAACTGAGCATAATCTAGGAGCTGGTTCTTTAAACCGCTTCTCAGATGATGACTTACCCAATGGTAAGCTATCTCCCCATATCAAAGCCCTGAACTAAACTCTTCTTATTGGCAATCGTTATATCTCTCGAGTTCACAAAACCCTCAACATCTGCCCCCTATCCACGCTATGCGCCCTTGACATTTCTAAGGACCCATTGGCTCCTTCTCCCATGTACATCACCGCTTATGATAATTTGAGAAGACCAAGAGGAGGTTTTTCTAGCCACCCTAGTTCTAACTAGGCCAACCAATTTGCCACTGTAGCCCCTCTAAGGGCTGTAGTAGCGGTCAAAGCAATTGGATCTGTAGTGGCCTTTTCCAGTCTCCTCACCCAAAGGAAATTGGAAGGCAATCTCACTCTACCTTGGGAACAAAAGAACTAGTTGTAAAAGACAGAAGTCAACCACGATTCCTACCCAACTGCTACTGATAGTAGACCTAAGTTCTTGCTTTTAGACGTGAAGTCATAAGGGATAGGGACAGGACCCTACACACATTGGCCAAGCAAGAGCTTTGATCGATCTAAAAGGTTTCTGACAAAAAGTAGTGACCTAAAAGAAATAACTCGAGTTTACTCATTCAGTCAAATTGGAGCTTATGCCAGCATAAAATGGAGTCAGGCTGCAGCTAGCTCCGCAAAAGATGACTCTCTTCTAGGGCCTTAAACCCTACTAGTGATGTTGTTCGTCGTTCCAATCCTCTATTCTTGAAGCAGGCTTTCACTCATTCTTGATAGGTTTGTTGGTGAACCAAGTCTTTTTTTTTTTGTTTACTCAACTCAGCTCAAGGTGAGATTTCTCTCAAAGAGCTATGAATGAACTAGTAAACCTAGAAGTGGAGAACGGGCCCCTCCCAGTTGGTTTGTCCAGCAGAAAATGGCACCTTCCTAAAAAGAGAGCGAGCCGCTAAGGTTCCTTGTGGAGAATGGCAAATCCACGCAGATTTTGAAGACTCATCTAATGTAAGATCCCAAACATCATAGCTCTAACCATTTCCAATAAGTAGCTATTTTTCCTCTCTGCTATTCTAGGAGTATACACACAAGATCACTAATGAACAGTGCCTCTTGAAAGGTTTACCCCAAAACCAACTCTTCATAAAAGAAAGCCAGCAATTCAAAGCAACAAAAATGGAATACTCTAACCAAAGCTATTGCATTGTTTGCCCCAATGATGGCTTTTTTTTACCTCATTCGTATTCTGATAAATAAATAAAAAAAGTTACTTTTCTTTTACAATGGGGGAAATTCTAGAAAAGTGGCCATGGAATTAACTAAAAATAAAAACATGCTATCAACAGTCCATACCCTTGGCATTACTAGAAATGCAACTTCGAAGGGCAATGACTTGATTATCTTACTTATCGTCAAATGAATATAGATTATATATCTTAATTATACTCAAAAATTCTCTCTTATAGCGTTCATGCCTGCTATTCGATTCCAACTCCTACTTAAATTCTATTCTACTCAGACAACGTGTTCTGCATATCCGTCCTACTACTATTTCCCCCATACTGAGGCTCCAACATCAAGCTAGTAAATCTAGCCCCCTAATAAGTGAGTTCCTTCTTCTAGAGTTGAGTTGGCAGTTGCTATACCTCTAAGTCAGTCCCATTGATCTAATCAAAGCTTGGTACGATCAGGCTCATTTGGCTAAGATCTAGCTTGAAAAAGACAAGGTCAGTCTATCACTCTTGTTGAACCCAACTTATACTTCTTCACTTCAATCATGTATTCTTCTTTTGGTAAGCCACACCTACCTAGAAGATTTTTTCCCCAGGAGCTTTGATCTTACCCTTCAACTAGTTCTATTTTTATCACAGTTGTTTCTCTTTATTCTTCTACTTTTCTATGCTAATAGACTTGCTTACCGTAACCGACTTAAGCCGAATCTTCTCATATGGACAATTATTCATCTAACTCTATATATATAATTTTCTATTACGTTCTTCTCTTATATCATTTGTGCCCTAGAGAGCAAAGGAAAAAGGAAGTTATACTGGGTACTTACTAGGCCTTCAGGTGCCCATTGGACTGATTGATGATATCTTCAAGAGCTACACTACCCCTTCTGGTGGAATTGCCCTATACTCCTCTTCACACTCGGGACCAATGGTGCACGATCCTACCACAAGCTAAGTTAGCATGAATTGACAAAGCTCTACCGTCATTACTCCACAAGGAAACCCTAACTACTATTTTAGTTGTTTTAGTGCACTTGCGTCCATCTGCTTTCTGCTTAACTTCATAAAAAGGAAACTTACTTCCCTTTCCACTTCTGTTATAATACAGACTTTAGTTAAGCTGATAAGAGCTGGTTAGCAAAGTAAATCCTTTGCTTGGTTCCTAGGAAGGTCGGAGATCAGAGTGCACTCACATCCCTTGCAGTCACCAATGACCACCCTACGTTTGCTTCTTCTTGCTTAGAGCTGAAAATTGGCAATGTGAATTAGTCAAAAACTTGAGTTAGGGCTGCGAAAAAATCAAATTCTATATAGGTTTTTAATTAAAATTCTTTCTTTTATATGTACAAGCCTTTGCTTTTCTATTTGTCGACTTTTCGTCTGCCCTACTCTTAGTTTAGGGTTCTTGCTCAATGGAATGAGGCGTCCCTTCTTCCTTCTTTCGCAATACTTCCTGTCTCCCATGCTCCACTTCAATCTCTTGCTTGCTTTGGTGCCTAGTCCAAGGAAAGAAGTCCAAGTCTGCCTTCGAATAAATAATCAAATCACAAAGGTTAGTCGGTCATAGGCTCAACTCCTAGTTAGGGTGGGAGACTCCCTCTCTTTCAGTGCATTAAGGATTATTGTTAATATGCTCTCAATGGATTCAAAAAAAAAGAGTTCATCTTTGCACAGTAGTCAATTTCCCGCTCGTTCTACTCTTTAAACAGACCGGCCCTGATATAAAGCTCCATGAGCTTTTTTGTGTTCGGGGAGGCAACAAGAAATCCAAAGATCTAGGCCCGATCTCAAGAGTTGTATCATTATCTGAACCCATACGTACTAGCCTCTCTATACATACTCCCATTCACATTATCATTCCCAACCTTATTGACATCTCTGTCCCCTTCCCATATTAATATTAGCCAAGTCTAAGTCCATTGGGTGCGAACCTTTCCCATAGGGTAGTACGGTTAAGCCGAGGCAGGTGAGGTTGTAGGTGAGCGCCTTTCTCGCCTTGTGCATTTGGTTAACAAGGTGCTTAAGGGCACTTGGTGTGGTCCAATTGGTATATTGGTTGTTCTAAATGAAGGTACTCAAAGTTTCCCACAAAAACTTCCATTTTCTATCTTGGCCTCCAAGATTCTTTCATGCTCTTTCTTGGCTTTGTAGACTAACCAGCGAGGCATCCCTCCATATGTGGCTTAACAGGCTTAGCATCAATAACAATCTAGGCGGCTACCCTATCTCATATGGGTTGAGAATGTTAGGTCGAGCACCTCCCTCAAGTTAGTGTTATCTCAATACCTATGGCACCAACAATAAGGACAAGCGACCTAGTGAGCGTACTATAGATTTAAACAAACGTAATCAATCCTAGACCCATCAGGGCAACGTTTTTTCCTTCCCTCAACCCACCAACTCCAGTTTTTTCCAAGCCTGAAAGATAGATATGAATCCTCCACCTCAGATGAGCGGATTATCTAATTTGTCCACTTTTTAGGTATGTGTCTTTTCCATTTCCCAGAGATGTGTGTGATCAAAGCCTTTTGAGCGAAATAATATATTACATCAAACTCTAGTATGGTAGCATCAGTAGAAGTACAACTCGTCTTGACCCGTGAACAACCTTAAAGAAAAAAAAGTCTTTTGCACTTGGGTGACGACATAAGATTTGACGAGCATTCTTAGGAGGTAGAATGGTGTTGGGACTATTGAAATTGTCGATCTCCCACAACTTCCCTTGGCAAGTGGACTTGGTTTGCTTTTGCTTTGCTTACATTCAATGTAGGTCAGGTCTCTTTAATTTGCAGTAGGTGTATGCTCCCCAAAGGCGAGAGCATTTGCTTCTTTGACTAACTCAACCATGTTTTTCTTCATTGACTGCTTCGTCAATAGAATCGCCGGAACAAAGGATGGCATCTAGACTCTGGGTTTTGGCCAGAATTTGGGTTCTAGACACAATAATGGGGTGCATTACTTTCTTCTTGTTGTTCATGGCAAGAGAATGTGAAGTTCAGCTTCAAAACGTTGGAGAAAAGGTGGTTTTGCCATTCTGTGCAGAAACTTCATGAGAGGCTTCTACCTTCTCAAAGTGGGTGGCCATATTTTTGGCCAAATTTTGAATTTTAGAGAATACAAGCCATAGGCCTAATACCATGTAGAATTTTGGAATTTAGAAGTCTATTCTAATTCATCTCATTTTGAAATAGGAGCAGTACATATAACGGAAATAGTTGACTCTAGGAATCAGCCAACCAATCTCAGAAATCAAGAAGGAAAATGAGGGAATAAATACATAATAAAGATAGCATGATACATGGGAATAAAGAGGAAAGAAATAGGTTGACTATAATGCTAAAATCCCATGTGATAAACAAGGGACAATCATAAGATGAATGAGCCCATAATGAGCCGCTAATTATGAGATTCCAACAATATCCTATCCCCCCCCCCAATCCAAAAGTTTACTCCAATTCTTTGGTCTCTAATAATATCTTTTTTAAATAAAAAAAAAATGTACAGAGTGCAAACTTAACAGGGTCTTTTCTCAGTGAATCATTATTGCTGCATTATTGCGCTGCCGGGCAAAGGTTGAACTTGATGTTATCACTGTTTGGGGCTCAATGGATCAGGCTAAAAGCTGATTTTGGCTTCTGGTTTCTCAGATGGTAGATATGTAAGAAATTAGAAGCAAGGTTTTCCGGGAGTCAAATAGTTTACAAAACATTAGACTGAACTATCAAGACAAAAGCTTAAAGACCAAATATAAAGAGTATGAGGAGATACATGTTCAAGAGAACAGACTGCAGAAGAATTGTTGCTTTTCTGCTTTCTGTTAGTCTTTCCAAAACCTCTAGGGCCATGAAGGAATTTCTTTTCCTTATCCGTTCACGATATTCACTTCTTTTGACATTGTGAATCACCTTAGGATCAATGTCCATACACTGGTCGCTTTTGGAGTTCAAACATGGTATTTCACAGAGCTTCATTTGTATTCCCCAGTCATCTAATGTGCTATCAATCAAGGCAATGATAATGCTGTAAAAGAACAGCACAAATACATGTCCAAGCTCCAGACCATGAATGTTATATGTTTGAGAAAGTTGAAGGGCAGTGTCAACAGAATTTATTATCCTGCAAAACAGAAATGCTGCTTTTAGAATACTATACCACTGATTAAATGTGTATTCAGACAGTATCAAGCAACAACTAAGCATATCCATTTGCCAACTCTAGCCTATTCGAGTCTCCATTGTTAGAAAAGGGCAATGTGGAGGAAGAAATAAAATATTGAAGTCTTAAGACCTGTACAAACTGTTTTGACTAAATGTCTATAGATCATAAGCCAAGAGTGCATAATCATCCAAGGTATCTTTTATTTTCTTTTCTTTCTTTCTTTTTTTTTTTTAATTTTTAGAGAAAGATTTCTCCGAAGAGGAAAGAAGGAAGTTACACGAGTGAGGGTGAGTAATCACCTAAAGAGCACAATGATAGATGGCAGATTTAACAAGAAGAGAGATGATCAATTCTATACCAAGAGCAGATTCACGATTGATTTCCTTTTATTATTTTTAAATAAGTCTTATTCATATATGTACTTCTGTTAAACAGAAAAGTACAAATGAAAGCAACAAAACCTCCACGTTTGATAACAAAACCTCCATGTTTGATATGTACTTAGTTTCTAGGGAAATGAACAAAATTAGCAAATCTGGCCTTTCTAGTAGATATTTGACTTATCAATAGAGATACGCACCAAAATCTATCAAAAAAATATTTTAATCATCCGTAGGGACACACAGAAATGGCGCTTCACTAATTTTCAGAAGCATTTACATCTGAAAAATTAAATAAGAAAGATTGTAATTATGTACTGCTATCTCCTGAAGCAAATAGATATTATCTCATCATAGCACAAAGGGTACCCCCACTCAAGCAATAATGAAGAAGAGATGACATTTACTTTAATTTGCAAGAATCTGCCGCAGTTGGATCAAATGAAAATGCATACTGGCGGAGAAGTTCAAGAAAGAGCCTATAGGCTTCTGGTTGACAATGTCGATGAGGAATTATCCTGTAATAAGATGTGAGGTTAATGAAGGAAAGCATCTCGCAAAAGCATCAGAAATCAATAACTTAACTTAACCAAACTGCAGGATACTGAAAAGAGAGAGAGAGAGGGGGGGGGGAAAGCATCTGAATAGTGTCCAGAAATTCGAAATAACAGATGCAAATCAACTGAATAACGTGATAAGAAACAAAGCAACAGTGAAAGACAAGCAGGGAAATATATATAATAACTGTGAGGATGACAGATACACAACACATCAGCTAAATGCCTTGACAAGAAACAAAGCAACACTGGAAGTTTGAATCGCAGGCTTTCAGCTCAAGTCTGGTTAACAAATTTTACAAATTGTCCAAACCCACTCATGCAACAAATCTTTAACACTTACAATCCAGTGCTGCTGTTGCATTGCATGCGCATCATAACCAGAAACGTTGAGAGATATACATTTAATGTGCTTATGCTATTAAAAGAGACGAAGAAAAAGAAAGCACAAATGTGATGCAGGAATCAAGGAGATATATACTAAACCCCACAAGCAAGCTTCTTTTACACATGTAAATGAAAATCAAATAATCTAAAATAGATATAAAAATAGCAGTGGGAGAACCTGGAAGAAAGGAGTGAGAGGACTTGGAGTGGGAAGAGGAGACAGGAAGAAAGAGCTTGCTGAAGGAACTTCCACAGAGAGGGGTGGTTGCAATCGAAGCAGAGATGAGAGACCAAAAGCTCGGCTATCTCAGGGCTTAGTAACCGAAGATTCAAAGAGCCTAGATATTCGATCAATTCCATTACCCAATACAAAGGAGGTTCTTCTCGTTGAAGGAACCACTTCACCCTTTCTAAAACCCTTTCCTTCACGGCATTCCACTCGCATTCGCAATCCGACCCCATCGTATTCTTCTCACTATAGAACTGGGAATGCAACATATAAGCTCATCATTCTCACTCGTTAGTATTAGTAATCATCCGAAAGTAAAAATTTGTGTGTTCTTGTGACTGGTGGTTGCTGCTTGCACAAGAACGGGCTCGCCCACGCGACAACCACCAAAGTGGTAGGTGACACCGTGGCAGATACCATTTGTCCTCTCTTCTCACCGATTTTGTTCTCATGAAACAAAATTATTACTTAAATTCTTGAATATATACTCAAATACAAGTGCAGTCATTGAAATGAGCAACAAGGCATAAGATCAGGATATAATTTAGAAAAAATGAAAAACGGGGTTGCTGGTTGAAGATATTTGTATTAAAAAATTTTAAATTTTAAAATTTTTTAAAAGATTGCAAAGATTAAAATTTTAAAAATTTTTGCTTTTAGATTGTTTATAATAATTATAAATTTTAAGATCTTTAATAAATGTTTTTAATATGAAGCCTTTAATTATAATTTTTTCCATAATTTATCCTTTATAAAAGAATGAAAAATATTGTTTGAAATACGAATAAATTTTATTGAGAAAAATGATAATAATATAATGGCTCATTAAGACCGTTTTAAGCTAAACAATATTTCTTAGTTTCTACTAAGTTTCAAAGTATTAGAAACTTATTTAAAAGAATTATAAATTATAACATGACATAAATGTAGGAGTTAGACAAAGCCTTTGGTTCCTCGATGACTTTGACCTAATTCTTTTTTACAAGATCTGAAAATTACCCTTCATCATCAATAGCAAAAAACTTGAAGAAAAAAATAATTTTACCACCTTCAAACCAGTTAGCCAATGCTTCACTTATTCTATATTTTTCTGTTGTAAGTTCAAGCTACCATTTTTTACTTCATTACAATTAGAGCATGAAGCTTAGATTCATCTAGTTACACAATTAATTGTTGTGTATCACAAAAATCTACAAATAAATTGAGGTCTTTTACACAATTTATCGTGTATATACAATAGGCCCACTATTTAGGCTTTTGACAATATCTACAAAAAATAATGAGAGAGAACAAAAGGCATATATCTATATGCAATAGGCCCACTGTTTAAGCTTTTGACAATAGCTAGAAAAAATAATGAGAGAACAAAAGGCATATATCTATTATACTTCAAGCCGATAAAATTTTAAAAGGACTTAATGATTATGATACCTTTATAAAGAAAAGCAAATATTAACTGTTGAAACGAGGTCTTATGGTGTTTGAAAGGTGGCCTACAAGGGAGCAAGTGTTAGAAGAAAAATACAGTAAGATATTGGGAAAATTAGAAAGGAGAACTCAGGTGAACAACAAATTATAATGAAACCTTAAAAGTTGATATTATTTTACAAGACCAAATGAAAAGTGATAGACAAAAATGCCCTTACTCTGTCAAAAGCTATTTGAATCCCACATAATTTGCTCCCGTCGATTCTTCTTCTTTCGCCATTTTTGTTCCTCACTAGTTATAGCTTTCTCCATGATCTTCCTCCCCTTATTTCTTCAATTCATCATCCCTTCATTTATTTATCCTTCCTCCCCACCATTTCTTCCACCCGTCATTTGTTCCTTTTGTCATTCCACAAGTTTTTTCTCCAGTCTCGTTATTTGTAGCTCCTCACAGTCATGATGTGAGTAGAATGGAATGAGTTAGAGAGACTTTTTGATCTACTAATATTGAAGGCCTTTTTATAAGATTTAGTAAGTAGCAATTTATAATATGCTATGTCTTTCAAATCCCTATGATTAATGCCATGTCTTCTTCTTGTGCTTGTTAAGGATAATTTACATTATATAAAGTATTTGTGGTGGAGTTACAAGGACTTTTAGTAGTTTTACTACAATTATTTATGTTTCTGACTATATGAAAGAATGTAATAATTATTAAAAATATTATTATTTCTTTGTAGGAATATTACTACCTACTTTTAACTTTATTCCCATTGATATTGTTACTTTAGTTCAAAAAATGATAAATAAGCTTGAATTTTTTTATTTTTTATTTTTTAGGTGTAGTTGTGATGATCAAAGGATGGAAAATCATATGTCATGCGAGTTATTTTGTTATTTTCATATGGATAGACAAATTTTAAGGGATTCAAGCAGGAAGATCCACTATGAGGGGGTCAAACAGGTGAAAGACTGATAAATGAAGGAATGTCATTGCAAGAACTAATAAGAATAATAAAATTATGCATGGATTTGATGACAATGAGATGCAATTGAAATATACATTAAAATTTGATGCCTCTCAACTATTAGACATGATGGATAACAATGGTGTGCAACTACTGATCAAATACAATGATCAATGTGCACATATATATAATTAACGGGGAACGAATTAGAGCATCACCATTCCAATCAATAACAGTGTAAAAAATTAGCCTTTTATAACTTGTCCAGTAAATATCTATTGTATGTTATAATTTCTATACTTTGGTGTCTCTCCTTAGTCTAACAAAATATTAATTGAGTCAAAATGCAAAATGAATTTAAATTCAATTCATTCCAATGCTGGGTTTCCTTCGAACTAGGAACTTATACTTCATCTATGTGCAATACAAAATGCCTCTACACCAATGCTTAAGTTAAATTCTACCAAATGGACAGATTTGATTGTTGGGTCTAGATAGATTTTTCCAAATACTATTGAATTCAGGCAAGCATTATATAACATTGCCTATAAATTTGGATACGCTTTTATGAAGAATAGCCCTTATAAGATGATTGGTAGGTGTGATGTGGATAAATGCAAGTGGAAGTTAATAGCATATGCAATGGCTAAAAGTACACCCTTTCTAACTGTGCAAATCTTTTATGGTGAATATGTGCACTTAGCACAAGACAACTTGGTAGTATCTCATAAGTAAAGGACAAACGTAGTGGCATCTATAATGGTTGACAATTTAAGATCAACTAAAAATAAAACACCAAATGATATCCACATTAAGCTATTCAGAGAATATAGATTAACACTGAGTTACTATCAAACATGGAAGGGCAAGGAGAAAGTTTTAGCTGACATCAATAGGCCAATAGACCTATTGTATGTGCTAATCCCTTTGTTGTGCAACCGTTTAATGAAAATAGATTCAGAAACTATTGCAAGGTAGATTTTATCAACGAATAAACATTTTGAGAGATTTTTCATTGCATATGGATGTTGTACAGATGCCTTCATATTTGGTTCACAACTAATATTATACATTGATAGTTGTCACCTTAGTAGGGTATACTTGTGGACTCTCTTAGCTTCCTCTATATATAACGTAGACAATAACTTATTTTCACTTGCTTATTCAATTGTAGGTGTAGAAACATATGATGATTGGGTGTGGTTCTTTCAAAATATTAAAGAATTAACCAATTGTATGAAAATTACTTTAGTTTCAAATCACCATAATGCCATAATCAGTGCAGTAATAGAAGTGTTTGGTGGGGAAAGACATGCATTCTAATATTGACACATAAAGGAGAACTTTAATAGTGAGTTCTCTAAAGTTTGCAAGCGTCAGAGAAGACAGTGTAAGGATAATGCATTGAAATTGCCAGATGGGATTACGTATACTTAGCTGGACATGAACTACATGAAAGCATTAGAAAAATTAAGGTCATTCTCCCTTGAGTTGACTAGATAGGTAGAGACATATACTAATATTGAAAGGTGGGCATTATCCAAATTTTCATACCAACGATGGGATCATATTACAACTAACCTTGTAGAATCTTTTAATGCATTGATAGTGAAAGAGAGGAAGGATAATATTTGTGTTTTAATTAACAAGTATCAGGAGAAGTTAGCTAAAAAGCTATATGTTAGCAAGGAAGATATGGCTAAATGGATAAATGGGGTGGGTCTGATGATTAAAGCAATGCTCAAGGAGAATGTTGCTAAGGCTAAAAATATGATAGTATAACACTATAGGATTAATTGGCTCCTAATTTGAACTAGAAGAAATGATTTGAGGGTGAACGTGACATAAAAAGAGTGTACTTGTTAAGCATGGCAAATGTTTGGCACCCCATGCCCTCATGCATATGCAGTAATAAAGAATATGCATCAAAATATGTACTCTTTTGTGAAAAAATGCTATTTATTGAGCTCATAACAAAAGATCTATATGAATACAATGATCCTTGTAAAGACCCATAATATGCTAAATATGAACAATCTTTCTATTAATAATTACGTTAGCAACACCTTCCTACTATTACCCATCACAAGTCGTTCAACTGAGAGACTATAGAAAAAATGACATGAATCATAATTTCAAGACAAGGTTTAATATTGGTGTTCTCATTGCCAAGAGGCAGGCCATAATCAGGTTAGGTGCAAAAATCTCAATCCTTCTTTATCTTAATGCTATAAAAGTAGCTCCCTAGTGGTTTTATTTATGACTTTTGTGAAGGAAGTAGTTAGTGGTATTTTAAAGATATAAAAGTTAAACTTTCTTTATATATAGGCAAACACATCTTATTTTTTGAAGGCCTAAAAGTTATGCTTTTTTGTACATTGGTAGACACAACTTATTTTTTGAAGATATAAAAGTTAGGCTCTCTTTTATACAGGGGCAAACATAGCTCATTTTTTTGTACATGCATTAGTAATATGTTAAGGTTTTTTATAGTGGTTACAAATGAAGTAAAGTCCAAATTTTTTGGGCTATTAGCAACTGTATGTAATATTTATCTGTGTTAGTTGTAAGGAAAGTAATGCCTGACCTTATGTTAGTAATAAAAATAAAGCTTTTTATGTTATAAGTGATATGTGTATGTAGTATTTATTAGTACTGATTTTTAAAGCCTTTATTACAAGGTTTAGAGATTTTACTATAACTTTTCCTTCCTTTACTATGACATTTTTTTTTTGTAACTTTCCCTTCCCTTATATGAGTGGATGCTGACATATTGGACATGCATTTTCACTTTCAAAATTATGATTTGCTATTACATATCATAGGCTGATTATTTTCACTTTCCTATGCCTTACACGGGTATGGAGCTTTGAAGTCAATTAAACTGACTAATTTTATCCCATATAGTAGGCTATAAAGTGAAGACTATACCAAGTGATGCATCAAATAAGTGCATGCCTTTACATGATTTAAAGTCAAAACTAGCACTTAAGCCAAAGTATGGTGTTAAGAATGAATGACATCAACAAAGTATAGTTACTGATGAGGTTTAACTCTGTTACTGATGAGGTTCAACTTTGTTACTACCAAGTTATGCCCATTACTACAAAGTTTAAGGATATTACTATGTGAGTTTAAGAAATTTACTACTCTATTTAGGTTCCTTGTAGAGTATATAGTTTTAAGGCCATTACTACGAAGTTTAGGGGTGTTACTAATGGATTTAAAAAAATTTACCATTACTTTTAAGGACTTTCTAAAATATAGTTACTAGTTGCTTTAGAACTATTATTACAAAGTTTAGGAATATTATTACACAAAAAATTTACTACTATGTCTAGGGTCTTTACAGAGTATATAGTTTTAGGGGCCATTACTATGAATTATTATGAAGTTTAAAGGTCTTACTAGTCGATTTAAGGAAACTTACCACTACTTTTAAGGACCTTTTAGAGTATAGTTACTAGTCGCTTTAGAACTGTTACTACAAAGTTTAGGGATATTATTATATAAATTGAAAAAATGTACTACTATGTTTAAGCTCTTTGTAGAGTACATAGTTTTAGGACCATTACTACGAAATTTAGGGTTATTATTAGTTGATTTAAAAAAATTTTACTACTACTTTTAGAGACTTTCTAAAGTATAGTTACTAGTTACTTTAGGATCATTACTACAAAGTTTAAGGATATTATTATACAAATTGAATAAATTTACTACTATGTTTAGGCTCCTTACAAAGTACATAGCTTTAGGATAATTACTATAAAGTTTAGGAGTATTACTAGTGGATTTAAAGAAATTTACCACTACTTTTAAGAACCTTCTAGAATATAAAGTTTTAACACCATTACTACGAGATTTAGCTGTGCTACTACAAAGTTTAGGGTCATTACTTCTAGACTTTAATAAATTTACTACCACATTTAGGCTTTTCATAGGGTAGAGTTTTAGGGTTGTTACTGTGAAGTTTAAGGGTGCTACTATTAAATTTAAGAAAATTTATGCCTACTTTTAAAGACCTTTCAAGATATAGTAACTAGTGTGGTTTAAGTCCGTTATTACAAATTTTAGAGATGTTATTAATAGCCTTCAAGGAATTAACTACCATGTTCAAGCTAACTGAGTTTAGGCTCCTTATAAAGTACATAGCTTTAGGGCAATTACTATGAAGTGTAGGGCTATTACTTGTGGATTTAAAGAAATTTACCACTACTTTTAAGAACCTTCTAGAATATAAAGTTTTAACACCATTACTACAAGGTTTAGTTGTGCTACTACAATGTTTAGGGTCATTACTTTTGGATTTCAGGAAATTTACTACTATGTTTAGACTTCTTATAGGGTATAGAGTTTTAAGATTGTTACAACGAAGTTTAGGGGTGTTACTATTAGATTTAAGAAAATTTACGCCTACTTTCAAAGACCTTTCAAGATATAGTTACTAGTGTGCTTTAAGTCTATTATTACAAATTTTTTAGATGTTATTAGTAGACTTCAAGGAATTAACTACCATGTTTAGGCTAACTGAGTTTAGGCTCTTTATAGAGTACATAGCTTTAGGGCAATTATTATGAAATTTAGGGGTATTACTAGTGGATTTAAAGAAATTTACCACTACTTTTAAGAACCTTTTAAAATATAAAGTTTTAACATCATTACTACAAGGTTTAGCTGTGCTATTACAAAGTTTAGGGTCATTACTTCTAGACTTCAGGAAATTTACTACCATGTTTAGGTTCTCATATGGTATAGAGTTTTTGGGTTGTTATTGCGAAGTTTAAGGGTGTTACTATTAGATTTAAGAAAATTTACACCTACTTTTAAAGACCTTTCAAGATATAGTAACTAGTGTGGTTTAAGTCCGTTATTACAAATTTTAGAGATGTTATTAGTAGATTTCAAGGAATTAACTACCATGTTCAGGCTAACTGAGTTTAGGCTCCTTACAAAGTACATAGCTTCAGGGCAATTATTATGAAATTTAGGGGTATTACTAGTGGATTTAAAGAACTTTACCACTACTTTTAAGAACCTTTTAAAATATAAAGTTTTAACATCATTACTACGAGGGTTAGCTATGCTACTATAAAGTTTAGGGTCATTACTTCTAGACTTCAAGAAATTTACTATCATGTTTAAGTTTCTCATACGGTATAGAGTTTTTGGGTTGTTAATGCAAAGTTTAAGGGTGTTACTATTAGATTTAAGAAAATTTACACCTACTTTTAAAGACCTTTCAAGACATAGTAATTAGTGTGGTTTAAGTTCGTTATTACAAATTTTAGAGATGTTATTAGTAGACTTCAAGAAATTAACTACCATGTTCAGGCTAACTGAGTTTAGGCTCTTTATAGAGTACATAGCTTTAAGGCAATTACTATTAAGTTTAGGGGTATTACTAGTAGATTTAAAGAAATTTACCACTACTTTTAAGAATCTTCTAGAATATAAAGTTTTAACACTATTACTACGAGGTTTAATTGTACTACTACAAAGTTTAGGGTCATTACTTTTGGACTTTAGGAAATTTACTACCATGTTCAGGCTTTTTATAGGGTATAGAGTTTTAGGGTAGTTACTGCGAAGTTTAGGAGTGTTACTATTATATTTAAGAAAATTTATGCCTACTTTTAAAGACCTTTCAAGATATAGTTACTAGTGTGGTTTAAGTCTGTTGTTACAATTTTTAAAGATGTTATTAATAGACTTCAAGGAATTAACTACCATGTTTAGGATAATTGAGTTTCGAACCATTAATTCTAAGTTTAGTGATATGACTTCTTAGATCTTAAGAAAATAGACTATTGTAGTAGTAGAAAAAAGAACTTCAAGAAATTTTGTAATCTTATTATAATCATAAGCATTAAATATTTACAATCATTCTATTACAATCCTCACATTAGAATGTTCTTATCCATAAACATAATACTATAAAATCTAAGGGAGGAAACAATCAATGTATCATGTCTTTTTAGTTTGCTTTCCTTGGTTTGTTGTCATTAACACTTGTTCAATGTATGGTTCACTAAGTCCCACATGAGTTGGACATAAAACTCATCCAACTCTTCTTGAAAACCACAACCATTTACCTATAGGTCACCAAGTATTAAACTATAATAGATAATGAAAGAAAAGCCCAAATCGAAGTATATATTAGCATGGTAAGCCTTCCCCATTCAAGATTTAGTTCCCTAGTCCACAATTGCAAATATTTTATCAAATAAATTCCATAGTCATCACTGAGCAACGAAAGTGATGTAATAAAGTTAGGTTTTATAAACGCAGTACAACAAGTAATGAATGTTCAAAGTAGTTCACTTATATATTTGGTTGTTAGGGCAACTCAACATATTTGACGGTAATAATTGGGTCCGTCGCTATAAATTTTTTAGGTTTTAGCATCTTGAACAGCATGGTGAATTGATCTTTCTATCATACCACCTATACACAGTATCATATACAACTAAACTGTTGCAATTAACTTTAGAAACTAAATGCCATTAGAACATAACATAATTTTATCATAATATAAGCCATATTCTTTTAACCTTCTGACTCAATGAGTCAAGGATTTATAGAATGCATGCATGAGGGCACAAAGCAAAGCAAAGCAAAGCAAAACCAATGATCAAGAAATAGCACAAGGATAAATACCTATAAACATTTCTAAACTAGCCTTTAGGATCATATCTACTTTACTACTATATTACAAAGAATTACAAGCCACTTAATTACATCCACAAGCAATATTTCATTGTATAATCTATATTACCCACTTTATATGAAGAGTTTTAAGATTGCATTGTGCTTATCGTATGGATTGCTTCACATAATCAAATTAGGACATCTAGATTATGGCAGGTTTTATACTCACCCTCCACTAACAGTTCATACATTTATTTAGCCCCATTACCACCAGGTTTAGGTGTGTGTTACTACTTCATTTAAGGAAATATACCACCATGTTTAAGGATATTTAGATTTAGGGCCCCCACTACCAAGCTTAGGATGTTACTACTTGATTTCAGGATATTTACAACTAAATTTTATAGATTGTGCTTTGTCATTGAGTTTTAGCCATGTTACTACTAAGTATAGGTGTCTCACTATTCCATTTAAGAAAATTTACTATGAACCATGTAGAACCATTACTACCACATCTAAAAACTTATTCCTGAGTCTGAGGACATTTACTATTAAGTTTTAGGGATTATCTTTTATTATTGACTTGTAGGCACTTTACTTCCAAGTATAAGTGTGTTACTACTATATTTAAGGAAATTTACCACTATGTTTAAGGACTTCATATAACATACTTATAGTTTTAGAACTTTTAATACCGGGATTAGGGACATTGCTAATGGATTTAAGGAATTTTATTACTTATATTTTAGACCTTGTGATTTATTATCGAGTTTTAGGCCCATTACTAGTGTTACTACTGGATTATCAAAACTTATTCTAAATTCAAAACTTACCCCAAATTCAGGTTTCAAAAAAATCAACAATATCTACTATATAATAGTATTCACCCAAATCCAACAGGAATTTCATATCTATAAGTCTAAATATAGAGTTTCTCCACTGTGGTCTTTCATTGCTTTCCACAAATTTGTAAGCTAGGAAGAACCCATTGAAGGCTAGGTCTGGTATGCAAGGGACAAGTAGTTAAAAGGATATCCATCCACTGGAAAACTATTTAAGGATTTTCACTAAAGGTTGTAGGAGAAACCATCGAAGGATAAGTAATGAAAGGCATAGTAGCATTTGGATTCGAATGGCTTGTTTAACAAAGCAAAGGCATATTTGTCCAACATATTTCATTTGGTCTTACAGAGTAATATCAATTTTTAAGGTCTCTAATTATAATTTTTTATTGGTTTAGGTCCTTCTTTCTAATTTTCCCTAAGATATTCATTTACCCTTATCATACTCTACACACTTGCAACTTGCTAACACCAAACTTCATCTTTGAACTAATAGTTTTTTGCTCATTTTTTGTGTTATTTAACCCTACTAAAAATTTCTCCTTATCTTCATAAATGAACAAAATTACCCCTGCACTTTCATATTCTCCCTTCTTGCCTCCCTCTTTCTCTTTCTTAAGAGTGTTCACTAACTTGGTCAACCTAGTGCTACTTGTCCAAAATCAAGTCAAGCTAGTAAAGAAAAAAAAAAGGACAAAGTTAGGCTAAGCTGGCTGTGAACAAAATTGTCTCTGCACTCTTAGATTCTTCCTTTCTCTCTTTTTCAGAAGTGTTCATTGACTTAGTCAGCCTAGTGCTTCTTGTCCAAAATTAGGCTAGCTAGTAAAAAAAGAAGACAAAGTTAGGCTAAGCTGGTTGTGCTAGCCAATCTAGCACTGTAATAGCCAAGGAAAAGAGAAAAGAAAAGGAAAAGAGAAAGCTAGAAAATTTTCGAAGGGCTGAGAATTTTCTAAGTCTTCTCGCCATAGCGAGAATGCCCCCTCGCCGTAGCGAATATGCTCCTAGCTATAGCGAGTGCAGCATTCCATACAAAAACCAGGGAGTTGCTTGCTGTAGCGATGCCATAGCGAAGGCAAAGGTCTGGAACAGACCCGAGCTCGCCGTAGTGACGCCATAGCGAAGGCAGAGGTCTGGAACAGACATGAGCTCGCCGTAGCGAGGGCAATGGCTCGCTATAGCGAGAGCGGTCCAGAAAAGCGAGAAAAAGAGAATTTGACTTTTTAAAAACTTCTAAATCTCTTCTTTCTTCTTCTAACCGACTCAAGCTCGCTTTAGGAGAGAGAAAAGGGCGGAGGAGAGAGAGAGAAGCTGAGGAGAAGAAGAAAGGACAAGAAAGGTAAGGATTCTCATGGCTTCCTCTTAGTATGTTGCCCTTCTCCCCTTTCCCCCTCTTTCTTACGGTTTAGATAGCAAAAATGGTTAGGTCTTGAGGTTGGTTCAGAAGAGAGAGAGTGGGAAATCACTCTTGAGAGAGGTTAGAAGTATATAGTCTTCTCTTTCTTACTTTTCCCCTTTCTTAAGAGCTTAAGAGTTGAGAAAAGAGAGAGAATAGCTAATGAGCTCTAGTGAGAGGAAGAAACCTAGGTTGAGAAGCTCAGTAGAGTTGATTAGAAGTAATCCCTAGCTTAAGAATCAAGTATTAAGGAATTAATTTCATGCTTTTGTGTGGTTAGGCTCAAGAGAAGCTCTCCCATCTAGAAGTGGTAGTGAAATCCTCAAGGGAAGAGACAATTGAAAGAGCAAGTAGTGAATAGCTAACAAGGTAGTTCTCTCTACTTTCTCTCATGCATAATTGTGTGCTTATATTGTCTTGCTTGTGTGTATGAATGATATGAGCTATGAGAAGTGTGTTAGCATGATGATATGTTATGAATTGAAATGATGATTTATGTGATTTGTTTTGGTTTGCTTGAGGAAATGGAAAAGCCAATAACCCTATAGCCAAGGTGAGGATGAGCCAAACCCCTAAGTTGGTTGAGACAAGAGTAAAAGGTCTTCCAAAAGTGAGGTTGACTCCCAAAGAGTAAGGGTTGAGTCTAAGGACCTCTAAAGAATGGGTAAGGCAAATCCAAAAGCCACAAGGGAATGGGTGACTAATCCATGTACTTAGCAAGCTTCTAAATATTATATGTGGCCTACTCACATGTTGAGAATGTTTTTCCTTTATGCATGGCCAATTCATATGTTTTAAATGTTTTCATCATGGTTTTATATGCTAACATGCCATACATGCATAATGAGACTTGTTGTATGCGATATATGTATGATTGAATGAGAGTTGAACTACTGAGATTCCATGAATCTCACCCTCCCTCTCCACCATCCAAATATGCCAGGTGGACCAAGTGAGGTTAAAGATGGGAACCACCACCAAGCATGAGGCTAGAGAAGCTAAGGAAGAACTGTACAAAGGGACTTTTTGCAATATGTTGTATATGAGAATTGTATATGTAAATTGACAATGATGTAAATGATGTAATCCCTAAGAGTATTTGTAAGATAATGTATGTATGAATGATGAATGTATGAGAATGAAGTCTATAATGAATGAAGAGGCATGTTTTAATGTGAGATGCTTAACTTTAGCATAGGCTATATGGGTGCATAAGTGGGCATGGGATAGTGAGTTTTTCCAACCTAAGTTACTAGACAATTGAGACATGATTGATGGCCCCTATAGATGCTTTCTCATGTGCTCAAAGAGTCATAGAAGTAGAAAAACCAAGATTGGACCCTATGAACCCCACTTTTGGCCAAGAAAGGGCCTTCTTGCACATGATGTCATAGATTAGCCATATGACCTCTTTTTGTTTTGAAATTTGACATGTAACTAGATTATGTTTAGAGATTTCTGGGAAGCTAGAGTTCATGTCATTTAGAGGTCTATAGCATTTTCTATGATTTTTCAAAGTTGACATCAGAAATTCAGAATTTGGAAATCACTGTTCATTTGGTCAGTTTGAGAAGCGTGTCATCCGAGGGGCAAACGTAGTCCAATGGCTATGAAATTTTATACACAGAAACTAGATGGTCACAATGACTTGTAGGAACTGGAAGCACCTCATTTAGAGGTCTAGAGAGTGAGATGTGTAATTTCGAAGTTCCTGCCCAGAATCAGACACCCAACCAGACCCAAAGTACTGTTTCATCGGTTTCCGAGAATTTGGCTTGGTGAACTGATCTAGAGATATTTTTCTCCTCTAGATAACATCCACATCTTTCCATAGAGATATTATTTGCAAGTATTGGATTTTTTTGGAATTAGTTAGACATTTTCAAAGTCCATATCAATAAACTGTGACAGCAAAGAAGCCCCCTCTGACCAGTGAACGATTTTGATGTCAAACGTAGAATATGTGAGATACTGAGACTTCTAAGTATTTTTAGCATGAAGTAGACATCTCAAGCTTTCTAGAATGACCCATATCATGTAGTTACGATGTTTCTGCAATTAGTTATGGATTTTCAAACTTAGCCCAGAAATGAAGCAAAATCTGCCAAGAACGAAAATGCATGTCTCCAATCCCTTTTTGCTTTCCATGAGTTCAAAGCATATAGTTGGGATTGAAATAAGTCTCAATAGTGCAATTGAGCATGAGGATGCCTAGAGAGAGAGCTCACCCGATCCACGTTACTTCAAAGTGGATCTCTACCCATACAATATGCCTTAGAGAAAGAGCACCAAGGTAGAGAAATCATCTCCCTTGTAAGCTTAGCATGAGTACATGAATATGTGGGCATGATGAGTATGAGCTAGAGGTTAAGGTGTTACAAGCACAATGCTTATGTAATATATATATATATATATATGGACTAAATTGAAAAAAATTATTAAGGTCATTTTAGAATTCTAGCCAAATTTTTTTAAATATGCTTTACAAATTATAAATAGCCAAAGGATCAAGGCCTCTTGCCAAACCCTTATTAAATATGATTCTTATATTCATACGAAAGAAGATTGAGATAAAAAAATATGTATTTTTTGAATTTGAAAGTAAAGATCTCAAATTTGGAATAGTAAATGAGTTTTTTTTTTTGGAAAATAAGTAAGCAAACCACATTTAAAGTTTGCATCACATCTGTTTCAAAAAATTATCTAAAATAAAACAAAAAAAAAATTATCTTAATTAGACCACTAAGCTCTGAGTTATTGATTTTTAAAATTTTACACTTTATGTCTACATTTTCTTTCTATTTTCTCCTTTAAACCCGTATTATTTTCATTTCCATTGTATAGATCTTGCAAAGACCTTTCAAAATGAGTGCTCATATGACTAAAATGGTCAAATGATTAAAAGGATATGAACATTCAAAATTTTAAAACCTTTTCCAAAAAAAAAATGTTCAACCCGATTTGGCCTCATCTAGCCCAACCCAATCACAAATTAGGTCCTACTCACACCAAGTTGAGTACTAGGCTAAAGTGAAACACAATTTGGTCTGATCCATGTACACCTATACTTTTTCTCTCTCTTTTATTTTAAATTACACTTTTCACTAACATAGAAATCATAATATTAAGTTTTTCCTAATTAATTTGGCTTTCTTTTATTATTTTTTGGCCTAATAAAGGGGAGCAATTATATCATGCCTCCCTTTTTGTATAGTTTGGATTCCTTAGTGTGTCCTTAATGTGAAAGATTTTTTTAAAATATTTTTATTTTATTTTCTTTTTAAATACTTTGGATCATCTATACAATATAACCATTACACAATAGAAGATTCAAAGTACTTTATATATTAAAAAGTCAACTATATAAATGAAATCTTACCGTTCCATTATTCGTATATGAGAGAATTGATAAAAAAATTTAATACATTCAATCTTTTACTTTGTATACCCATCCATTATGAATCCTACTACAATCTTATGTGTCTCCATCCAATCCAAACCTTTTTTTTTTCCCTTTTTTAAAATCAAAGTTTCAAGTTTCAACACTCATATTTGATGGCATATATCCAATTATCAAATGGTTAGACCATATAAAAAGATGCCACATTTTACTAATAATATGTTGTTACATAGTATATAATTCCTCGAAGTTCAATAAACAAAAATTGATGCACATGATAACTCTCTATGTTATAACTAGTATAAAGAATATTTGAATTTCTTTGCAACCATGTGTTTATCCTTTGCATTTTAACTGTAATACCCAATTACTCGAAAAATGTTTGAAACTAAAGGAATTTCTCTAGGATGTACCCTAAATAGAAAGAATTGATGCCAAATAAAATTTGACTAATAATTTAGACCCTTAAAAATGAGGATTTGAGATTTAAGTTACTAGAAAAACCAACCTAAGAGAGTTAGGAAAACTTTATGAAAGAATGTGAGGTAATTTTGTAATTTTGAAAACTTAAAAAAAACTCACAATAGGGCTTTTTAAATGAAAAATATCAGTTTTTTGGGATTCTTAGTGACTCTAAAAATTATAGAAACCTTAGGAATAGTTAAAACTCTTCTGGTGAGCGATTTCGATCATCGATTGACTAAAATTTTGATCGAATGGTTTGAAATGATTTTAAATCTAATTTGGGTGAAACCAAAGTCATTTTATGAATTAAAGGATCCACCTTTTATGATGGAAAAGACAAATTTCATAAAGAAGTTGAAATGAATCCAAATGGTAAAAACTAAGACGAGGGACTAAATTGCAACGTTAAAAACTTATGAAAATGGACATTTGGCCTTATAAAAATGTCCTACTCTGGGTTGATCTCCCAACCAACTTTTTCATATGATGAACAAAACTAAGGAAGGCTAAGAGGGGGAGCTAAGGGAGGAAGAAGAAGTTTTGAAAAGGTAAGAAAATACACACTTTTTCACTCCTTTTCCTTCTCTAAACTTTTTCCACTCCTTCTCCTCTCTTATTCTATGGTTTTAATACCTTGACCAGTCTTGTTTGGTAACTGAATCAGTGGAGAGAAGAGAGGATTTAGAAGTGCTCTTGGTAGAATAAGGAAGCATCTTTGAAAAGCTTGTTAATAAGGTATGTAACTCAAAGTATAATTGCTTCTTTTTTATTTCTTTTTCCTTCATAGTTTTAGTGAAAATAAGGGGAGTGTGTTAAGGACTTAATTCTAATCTAAACTTGATAGAAGAAGTGGTCTTGAGGCAAGAGGAACCACATGAAGCAATTAGAACTCAAAATGAACCATTAGATAGCAAGTTGCCATAACTAGGGATTTAGGATTTCTAAGAGTAAAAATGAGTTCTCAAAACATCTAAGAAGCTCTATGGATGCCTATTTCCCTAGGAAAATGAAGAAAACTCCATGGGTGCAAGTGTGTATGTGTATGTGTGTGTTTCGGCCATGAAAGGAAGAACACACTTAGGGAGAGTTTTTTTTATTCTAAGGTTTAAAGTGGTCTAGATATGAATTATAGACACCAAACAAACCATTGGTTTTGAATTTAAAAAATCATATTTTGAAAGTTAAAAATTTTAGATTCCATTGTGCATAAAGGGGCAAATTGATACTAGGCTCCTTGGATTGAATGGGAGATGACTTTAATGAGTTTGAATAAAGTCATGTGCCTTAGATTGAATGAAAAATTAGAGCTAAAATCTTGAATTTCATGAGTTACTTTATTATACCTTGAATGGAACTATAATGGTGTCATAAGCTAGATATAGCTTATGTAGTATTTATGTAAGGTCAAAGATAGTTCTAATGATTAAATTGTATCTTGTTTGATGTGTCTAGGCTAAGTGAATTAAGTCCCTCCTATGTGTGGGTGTGAGGCTATAACATCTGATTCCTCTATAAATGTGAGAAACATAATATCTAGTTTCTCCGTAAATATACGAAACATACTAGATATAAAAGGAAGTCCCCCAGATAAAATGATTTGAGGTCTAATAAAATTAAAATAATAATCTAGACCTTAAATAATGAGGATCCAAGGCTAGAGGTGCCTTGAAAATAGAGCCAGAATAATTAAACAAAATTCAACGAAGATACAATGGCATTTTCGTAGTTTCAAGCACTTTTTGGAAAACTCATAGAAGGAATTTTTAAATATGAAAAATAAGTTTCTTGGGGTTCTCAAAGACCTTAAAAACTATAAGAACCCTTAGAACAGTTAAAACCCCTCCAGTTTATAATTTAGAACGTTAGTGGACTCGAACTTTGATATTTTCGTTTGAGAAGGTTTTAGATTTAATTTGAGTGATTCTAAAAGCACTTTATAAGTTAGAGAACCTAAATTTTATGATGGAAAAGACGATTCCCAAAAAGGAGTAGAAATGAGCCTAAAATGAAAAAGCTAATAACAAAATGCAAAATTGAAAAATTGAAATGTCTTAAATGGGTCTTTAGCCTATATATAGCATGCCCCACTTCTTCCTATTGCTTTGGCTAACTTTCCTTTGCACCAAAATAGAACCCTAAGCTTCTTGAAGTGGCATACCAAGAGGGAGGAAGAATGGAAGAGAAAACCAAGCAGAAAGGTAAGAAAATCCATGGTTTTTCATGCTTCTTCCTTCACCAATCTTGTTCTCCTCTCTTTTTCTATAGTTTTGATAATTGATTTGAGGATGATTCATAGCTAGTTCAATGAAGGGAGGATAGAAATTAAAGGAAAAACAAGAAACAAGTGGAAAAACTCTTGAAAAAGTTTAAAACCAAGTTAAATTCCATTCTTAGCTTTGACATATTTATATGGCATAGAAATTATGAATAGAATGGTTCTTAAAAGTGTTTATGACATGCTTGTATTTTTTGACATTATTATATACCTTATTTACTTACTTGAAAGATTATTTAAGCTATTGAATTTTTTTGAATTTCACCCACTTCCCTCTTCCATCTTACCATGTCTAGGTGGAGTCCAAAAAAGCAAAAATGGAAGCCAATGAGCATAGGAACTATCTATTGACAATAGCTTGCTTTTTGGTGTAATTAAGTGTCAAAGTTTATATGTATGAGTCATTTTGAGATGTAAATACTTGAGCAATTGCAAAAGTATGCAAATGTAGTGTATGGATCAGGTTTAGAGCCATATATGTGAAATTGTATGATTTTGGCATTTGAAAGCCTATTATTAAATGTGTATTTATGCATGTGGGATAATAAGTTTGAGGTTCATGATGATTTAGACCATTTGGAATGCTTATATATGTTTTGTTTATGCTATGGAATGTGCTCAAATGGTCATAGAAGTGATAAAAGACCATTTGGCACATTTTTTTACCTAAATTGGCACTAAAAAGTGCCATATTCATGAGCTAAACTAAAATCTGACCAAATGAACTAGTCCTAGCATGAAGTTTGGCATGAATATAAGTCTCATCTAGATCTTTTCACAAAGCTAAAGAGCACTCAATTTAGAGCTCTAAAGAATTTATTATGATTTTTTAAAGTTGAAAAAATTCTATAGAAATGGTAACAGTATTGTTCATATGATTAGATTCTTCCTCTATGTCATTTTGAGGGTCAAATGATATCCAATGCTCATAAAATTTTACAAACATAAACAAGACATGATAAGCTTTTTGCAGTACTTAAGCACCCTAATTGAAGGTTAGTAGAGGGAGAACCAAAATTTTAAAGTTGCATGATAGTACCAGTAATATAGCTCGACCTTTGGTATTATTTCATCAATTTTCGTCGGCTAAATGCCATTTTCTTAATTTGAATTTCTTTTTACTCATTAGTAGGCATTCATAGATTTTCTAGAATGATATGGTTTGCTTGATTTTGATTTTTCTAGAATTAATTATGAATTTTTAAAGTTTATATCAGAAATTTGAAATGGCAACTTGAGCTAAACAATTCTATTTTAAGGAAAATGGCTTCAAACCCATGAAATGCATGATGAATTTTGATGTTTTTGATATGCTAGGTACATTATGAATAGAAGAAAGTGTTGGTAAACCCATATGACCTATTTGACCAAAATTTAAACTCATTGGCTTGGGGAAAATTATGGGAAACTATGGTGTAATGGATGTTATGATATGATTTTGTGAAATATGGCTTGTAACCAAATTTTGAGCTTCCAATTGGGTTATTTATGGTTGAACAAGTGTGTTAGGAATGAATATTAAATTTGGCAAGCTCAAATGATTCATTTGGCCATTAATAAATTATTTTGACTTTACGTGTCGATCATTTCTGTTGCTACAAGTGGTAAATTGATTAAAATGGTATTTTAATGCCACTTGTGATATATTTGAGATGATATCTTAATATGGTGTTACATTAACTACATCACTTAAACAAAGAATTCACACTCTCTCCTTCCCATCACCTTGTTTAGCATATATATATATATATATATATCTATTTCTTTTTCTTTTTTCCTAAATTGCACTTTGATAGTATATAAATGAATCCATTTATGTGCACCTACACTAATTATATAATTTTTTCCTATCTTAAAAAGATCATAACTATGACATTATTAATGTATGCATTATTTTATTATGAATATTTTTTCAAGTGGAACCCAATAAAATCCATCATTTTCTCACTTTCACCTATTACACCTCTACAATAACTATAGGGGATCTCTATTCTTAGGAGACACCTTATTATAATTATGGGCATTCATAAGATCTTTTATAATTAAATGGATACTGTAATTTTAAAAGATAAATTTAAGCACTTTCAAGACATCTTATTTTGATGTGTATAGACTTCTTAATTATTTTTGAGTAATTATATTTTATAATAGGATAATTATATTAACAATTTTTATTCTTTTATAATGATTTTTATTTATAAAAATAATATTGTCATTTAAATTAAAAAGTTAAAAATGATAAAAGATTAAATCAATTTTGTCTAAGCAAGAAAAAAAAAAGCTTTAAAAGCTAACTCAGAGTCAAACCCAATTAGGAGGAAAGAGCATCTGTTGGTGCAAAAAACTAACTTCCAGTACAGATAGGATTGATGAGCAAGGGTATAACTGTCACAATAGGTCATTTTTATGTAATATTTATTTTTAGAACCTTACAAGAGATGAAAGTTGAGTTGTATAACTTATTCTAAATTCTATGTCGTATTTTCTTTTTTCAAGCTTGTGTTGACCTTAGATTGAGTAAGCTTTTAAAACTTCACTTTGTCTATGATATTGATGATAACAAATGCTAAAATTAACTTTATATAAAAGCCCATTTATCTTGGCCCATTAAAATTTTGCCCCTAATGTGTCTAAAAGAAAATCATTAATGAACAAAAAGCAAAAACTAATTGCTTCTGGTTTTGGACAAACAATTGGAACAAATGAATAAATGTATTATCTTTTCTTAATCTCTCTCTTACAACTATATATTTTTATATAAGATACAGTGAACACTTTCATCTAGCCTTTGAAGTAAACATTTAATAATATTTATGAAGATTAGATAGAATTGGTTACTTGAACAAACAAAATACACTATGTAACTAGTTGTTGCTGAAAATGAAGTATTGAATGTTAAAGACCTACTTCCTTAGTTCTAGCCGAAATGTGGTTGCACTTATCGGTCCATCTCTAATGGCTAGAGTTGGTAATGTATATATATATATATATATATATATGTTAAAGTCTTAAGAGCAATTCATCAAAACATTTATTCAAGCATTCAAAAGCATTTATTTCTCACAGAAAACATTTTGAGTTACATTTATTGAGCTTAGTGTAATCCTTTAGTAAAAGGTGAAAATTTTCTCTGTATTACATTTTGTAACTCTCTGAGTATGAGAATAAGTTAAAGGTAAGATGTAGAAAGCCTTGTGTGAAAAGTATAAGGTAAGCTTGTGAAAACCTATGTTTGAAGCGAGCATAAAAAACTTATAAGTTCTATTTGTTGATTGTGATTTAAGAAAAATCCCTTAAAATTTAAAGGGACTAAACGTAAGCCTATGAGGCTGAATCAGGATAAATTGGTATTATACTTATTCTCTCTTTATCTCTCTTTTCATTTGTTGTATATTTAGCTAACTTCATTTTTTGAAGGATTTTTCTCTTTGCTTATCAAAGCTCACTCCACTTTATGTTTGCTCGCTCCATTTTAAGCATCCTTCACTGTTGCATTTGTGAAAAAATTTCTATTATTTACTAATTTTGCACACCACATATTAATTAATATAAGAGTTAATCTTACTTGTTTCTATGCTTAACAAACAAGAGAAATGATTTTTTTTGTAATTTTTGTGAAAAAATGAGTACTTACACTCTTAAAGAAACTTACTTTTAGGAGGGTTTCTTGACTGTCAAACTACTATATTTCACAAGAAAACATATCACACTAGAAAGCTAGAATGAGAACCTATATTTGGTCAATTGATTATCTAATGTAAGAAGTCATTGAAGATAGTCCCAAAATGCCTAAGAAGATAAATTCAATGACTAAAGATATTGTTGACAAGCCAAGGAATGAATGGACAAATGACAAAATCAAATTAGTTTAATACAACGATTGAGTAATAAATATCTTGATTTGTGTTGTCAATGGATCAAAATACAAGAAAATATATAGCTACAAGAAGGCATAAGAAATGCGAAAAAAGCTTACTGTCACTCATGAAGGAACCTCCAGAGCCAAAGAAAGCAACCTAAATGTTTTTATATATGAATGTGAGCTATTCCACACAAAGAAGAATGAAGATATTGAAGAAATGTATAATAGGTTTGCAAAATTTGTAAATGGTCTCAAGGCTTTTGATAAAAAAACATACAGATTTTGAACTCAATCATAAGATTCTTAAGTGCCTTCCACAAAGATGACAATCTAAAGTAGACTCTATTAAAAGTGAAAATCTAGTAATATTATCTTATGATGAACTACAAGGCATCCTTGTCACCTACGAAAGAAAAATCATTTTAAAAAACATAAGTTAGAGTAAAGAAGAAAGTTAGTTGCTTTACAAGCTATAGCTATAGAAAAGCCATCCATCGAAGAAGGTGATGGAGAATTAGATGCACAAAATATGACATTTTTCTCAAAAAGATTAGATAAATATGCCACAAGAAAGAAAGAACTATGGAAAAATAAAAGGAACACCTTGATAAACCCTTACAAGAAAAAAAAATGAGTAAGAAAAAGTTTTAATCACTTATTACAAGTGTGAGAAAAATGGGCATGTCATATCAAAATGTCTTCATGTAAAGAAAAAGCTAATCAAGTCTTATGGAAAGAAGAAAGTTACGGTAACTTAGAGTGATGATGATAAAGATGAAGAAGTAGAGTTAGAGTAAGAATTTGCAAATATGTGATTTATAGTGCTTGAGAACAATAAGGTATAAATTGAAAATTTTCTTTTTTACATTCAACTTGATGAAATCTTTAATGAATTTCTTGCTAATTTTAAGAAATTGTTTTCTAAATATGAGAAATAACTCTAAGTTAACTCATAGTTGGAAAAGAATTTCATATTCTTGAAACTAAACTGGAGTTAGCTCTTGCAAAAAACAAAAACTTAAAAGCACAAGTTGCTTCTCTAATGAAAGATTTAGCAAATTTCATTAAAAAAAGGAGAAAACCTAAATATACTCTTGGGAAAAAAAGTGCATGTTTGATAAATCTGGTATTAGATACAAAGGAAAAGAAAATATGAATTTATATAAGAATTTCTTTGTAAAAGCAATATCCTCCACTTGTCTATTCTATGATAAACTTGGTCATGCATGCTACAAATGTAAATCTAAAAAAAGTAAATGGTTTAGGCTTCAAAAGGCACCGTAGCACTGAAGACTAATTTAAAAGGACTCAAAAAAATTTAGGCACCTTAGAAAAATTAAGATATTATCAAATATGCTTAAAAGGAAAGATATGAAAATATCAGTAATTTTTAGACAGTGGCTACTCTAAGCATATAATTAAAGACCCATCAAAGTTTTTACCATTCAATCATGAGGATGATGGATTTGCCACTTTTGATGATGAAGGAAAATGTAAAATCATAGGCATTGGTAATGTTGAGCTTAATGAAAATTGCTATATTGATAATATATGTCTAGTTGATGGCTTAAAACATAACTTGGTATTAGTTAATTATGTAATAAAGGTTATAAAATAATGTTTAAGTCATGCATTACACTATCAATGACAATAACAAAATCTTGTTTTGTATAATAAAAATTTGAAAACATTTACATTCTTAACTTAAGTGAATTGAGCTCAAAAAGTATAATATGCCTTTCTCTCATCTATAATGATCCTTAGTTGTGACATTAAAGTTTGGCTGTGCGAACATACATACTATATTTAAACTATTTAAGCTTAACATTGTAAAAAGTCTTTCCAAGTTAGATTTTGAAAATGATCACTTATGTGATGTATGTCAATTAGGAAAATAAGTGAGATCTTTTTTTAAACCAAAGGAATTTGTCTCCTTTACCAAGCCCCTCTAATTGTTAACATGGATCTTTTTAACCTTACACTAACTCACAACTTTGGTGAGAAAAGCTATGTATTTGTTATTATTAATGACAGATTCACATGTGTTCTCTATCTTGCTAAAGGTTCAAAGAGAAAAAGATATTTAATCTTTAGTATTTGAAATGATCATAGTAGGAAATTTGAAAGCAAATTGTCATATTGTCATAAATTACATAGAAATCATAAGCTTTACTTTTCATTTAACATTTAATGAAATTCACACCTTTAGCAGTGGATTTAAACGTTACTGAAAGCCTCAATTTATTTGTATGCAAATGAATATTTTTATCATAGAAATTTCTATATTTATGCCAAACAAGTTTATTAGACTTAGGATATCACAAAAAGAAGCTTAATTTCGGATCTTAGCTTCATATGTACAATTTTACAACTTTGGTACATAATATGTATCAAACTTTGAAAAATTATAACTTAAACTACACAACTCTGATTTATACAAATTTAGTGGCTATGGAAAGCTTAGGATGTCAACTTTTTGCTTGTAAAATTTCATAGGCCAATAAATTCGTTTGGCCCTTCAAAAATATAAAAAATTAGATCTGGACAATATGAATAGTATCAAAGACCAATCTGCATAATTCAATCAAATTTAGAAATTCATAATAAATTCTATAGAGCTCTAAAAAAATATTCTTTGATTCTATGAAAAGGTTTAGATGAGCTTTAAATGCCTGCCAAATTTTAGCCAAAAATTCGTCTATTTGGTCTAATTTTGGTTCTAGAGTATTTTGTGGCTCAAAAAGTGCAATTTTAGGTTTCTAATGGTTCATTTTGAGCCATATCATGCTAAGTCACAATTTGAGCAAGTTTTGAATGACAATTACAACATATTTGGCTAGTCTAGCATGCCCCAAAAGCCATGCAACTCAAAATCACTCTTCCACTTATCATCAAACACAATTATATCATCGAACTTATATAGTCAAATTACATGATATCACATATTTACATTCAAAAATAGTTTGTATATCATAATCTCATGCTTTTAGGTACATGGGAATGGTTACATCCCATAAAATATATATACATCAATGTATGGGTAAGAACATACATTAAAACTTAAAACTATTATCAAAATGATGTTTTTCATGCTCTTTACTCAACATCTTTGCTTGCTTAAGGATTACCTATACATGATTGGGGACAATATAAGAAGGAATGAGATTCAAAGAATCCCAATAGCTCATTTATCATTTAAGCACACATATATGGTATGTTCAATATGCAAAGAGACACTATAAAATATCAATCATATTCATGCATGAGGGATCACATGACTTTATCAAAAGCAAAAACAACTTTAGGGACTTTTGGTCTAGTCTTGTAATATTTGATTTCTCTTAAAAGGCTCGAAATGCAAGATTTTCAAAGGAAGTCCTAAAAATTGAGTGGATGGTAGACAAATAAAATTAAAGCAATAAACTAGACCTTCAAAAATGAAGATTTGAGGCTTAAGATGCCCGGAAACCTAAGCGAGAAGAGTTAAGAAAATTTGCAAAAATAGTTGAAACATTTTCATAATTTTTAAAATTTTTGAAAAACTTATAAAAAGGCTTTTTAAATAAATTTTTTTGAGTTTTCGGGTTCTCAGAGTCCCTAAAAATCATAAGAACCGCTGGAATAGTTAAAACTTCTCTAGTGAGTGATTTCAGTTGTCGATTGATTGAAACTTTGACCGAACAATTCAAAATAGTTTTAAATCCAATTTAAGTGAAATTAAAGCTATTTTATAAATTTGAGAGTCTAAATATTATGATGAAAAAGATGGATTTTGAAAAAGAGTTGAATTGAACCTAAATGAAAAAAACCAAGAAGAGGGACTAAAATGCAAAGTAGAAAAGTTATTAAAATGATTTATCATCTCCATATAGCACATTCCTTTTCAGCCTCTCTCTTAACTAACACTTTGGACATTTGAAATAAGAAATTCCACAAGTCTCCTAGGGCACTCCATCATGAGGAAGACAAAGGAAGAGAACTTGTGAGTAAGGTGAGAAATTCATGTTTTCTTCTTGCCTTTTTCTATGCCTAGCTTCTTCCTCTCCTCCTCTTCTCTTTTTTTATGGATTCCAAGGCTGATATGGTTCTATTTTGAGGTTAGCCCAATTAGAAGAAGAGAGTTTTGGAAGGAGAGACTTGTAGTAAGTGGAAGCACCCTAAGAAAGCAAGCAAATAAGGTATAGTTCTTGGCTTCCTTTTTGCTTATTCTTTAATGTCTTCCTTGGTGGTTGTTCAGTTAGACCTAGCCCAATTAGAAGGAGTTGAATTTTGACCATATCAAGGGTTACAAGCATTTTAGAGTATGTGAATTTAAAATAGGCAAGTGGAATAAAAAAAAGAAGCAAGAAATTCAAGTTAGTACAACTTGGGATTTTGAAATAAATGATAAAATATAATTTTTCTTAAAGATATTCTAGCTTATGTAATATATGGTATGAGTTCCTTAAACCTCTAGGAAGTTTTACATGAACCATCCCCTTCAAGAAAAAGTAAGCAAACTATGGGTTCCATTTGTAGTGCTATGTCTCGACTTAGTAGAAAATTATGCATCTAGAGAGAGTCCCAAGGGTATAAGAAGCTTAGAAATGAATTATAGGTGCTAGAAGAACTAATGAATTGAATTTAGGAAGCTTGATTTGAGATATGGTAATTTTAGGTCCCATTCAAACATAAAGAGACAACATAGAGTTTGGCTTTCTAGGTTGAGTATTTTGTGGCTTCAATGAGTTTATATGGAGCCATATGGTCTAGAAAGAATGAGAATGGGGAGCCAAGAGCATGATTTCAAGTGGTTACTTCATTGTGTCATATATGGACCGTAATAGTGATTTAAGACTAAGTAAGCTAGCTTAGAGTTTTATAAAGCTAGAATTGGTTTCAAAACTTGATTTGTATTTCATTTGATGTGTCTAGGCCAAGAGAATCAAGAACCCTCCCATTGTGAGTGCTTAGCCGAGAGGATGAAGGAGAAGGGAAAGGGGAAAGCTTGAGTTTCTAGCTTGAAATAGCTTTCTAACCTTTTTCACATGTATTTCTTGATTTGTTGCTTGTCTTAGATTGCTTGTATGTATATTTAAACTATAAGATTTATTTATAGCCATTGATTTAGTGTCTTGGTATCATGATGTGATTTGTGAACTTGTTTTGATGTGTAATGGTTTAAATAGGTTTGATGAGGCCAAAGTCCCTTGAGATGGGTGAAAAAGAGCTAAAAGTCTCAAAAAGTGGGTGAAAGAAGGCCAAAAGTCTCAAGAAAGAGTAAGGTTAAGTAAAAAATCCTTAGAAATGGGTAAGGCAACTCTAAAAGTCCTAAGAATTTGGGTGAGGCTAAACCAACAACCCTTAGAGCCTATGTTTGATTTGTATGAACTTATATGACATGAAAAAAATGGCTATGTATGTTTTCTAAAAGTTTTTATGGCATACTTGCATTCTTTGGCTTGAAAATGCATCATATATGTATGTTTGAAAAGGTAAAAGAGCTATTAGAATTTTTTGAATCTTACTTTTTTCCCCGCATAGTTAACTTTGTCTAGGTGAAGCTCAAGGACCAAGAGATGGAAGCCAAATGCCTTGAATATGAGTTTTTGATATTAAGATAGGGTTTTTGTATTTTGATGCCAAGAATTTTGTACAAATGATGTATATGAGACATAGATACTTGGACACATATAAAAGCATGTATTTATGATGTATGAATGGAAATTGGAACCATACACTTATGTGAGTTTTTGACATCCATATACTTTAGTGTGCTTGTATGTAAGTTCAAGTAGGAAAGTGAATTTGAGATGTATGAGGATTTGGACCACTTGGACAGCCCTTATATGCTATTTTAATCCTTTTGGACGTGCCCAAATGATTGTGGTATAAGTAGAAGAGCATATGGTGCATTTTGACCTTCATTAGTACAAAAAAATGCCATTTTTGCAACCTAAACCCCAAACTGATAAAATGGACAAATTTATGCATGAAATTTGGTATGAATATAGGTCTCATTGAGGGTTTTTTGTTGAGCTAAGAACCATTATTTTTAGAGCTCTAAAGAACTAATTATGAATTTTCAAAATTGGGAGAATTCTGCAGATTTGGTCTGTGCTCTGTTCATATAGTCAGTTTGTATTTCTATATCATTCAATGGTCAAATGAAATCCAATGCTCATAAAATTTTATAAGCATAAACTAGACACCATAATATTTTAATAGTAATTAGGAGCACCTCATTTGGAGTTTTGTAGAAAGAGAACCAAATTTTTGAAATTTATGATTAGTATTAGGATGTAGCAAACACTCCTAGTACTATTCCATTTGTTTTCATGGTTCAGATGGGGTTTTCATTTTCTAAACTATTTTTATTCATTAGTTAACATCTAGAGCTTTCTAGAAAGCTATCATATGCATGATTTGGATTTTTTTAAAATTAGTTATGATTTTTCTAAATTTATATCAGTAACTTGCCCCTACAACTTGAGAATGAAAAATGGAAATTTTGATGTAATGGCTTTTGATCCATGATGTAAGCTTCAAAATGGGTTATTTCTAATTTTTTTGGATATGGTATAGATGAAAATGATTTTGGGTGAATTTATTGACTCATGTGGGCAAAGTTGAATAATTTTAGTATATATACACTCGATTTTCGTTGCTCATGTTTGCAAATTTCATGTAAATGAGTACGAAGTACTTTGATTACTATGGCATGAGGCCTATGAGATTATGGTATTACATGTCTCACCCCATAATTAGAGACTTTTGGTTTTGCCTCACCATTTTTAATGGATTTTTGACTTAGCCTTACTCACAATTGTGACTGTTTGCTTTGTCTTATCCACATTTATGGACTTTTGGCATTATCTCATCTAATTCCAGAGACTTTTAGCATAATATCACCCATTAAAGAGCTAAATCAATTTCAAATGTAATCAAATATCATGTAATTGCATATGATCATAAACTAATCAATAACATACACAATTAGCAAGTAAGGCATACAAGCAACCCAAGAATAATGAAGCAACCAACATACATATACAAAAATAGATAAAGAGCTACCTTTATGTAAGAATTTAATTTTGTTTCCCTTTGGTTCTTACTTTGGTCTCTCGGCCTCACACTTACACTTAAGGAAGATTTCACTTACTTGGCCTAGACATACCAAATTAGTACAAAATCATCAATGGAACTATACTTAAACTCATTTAAGCCTTATACAAACTAGTTAAAACTTTAAGTTCCCATATGGTTCAATTTAGTGGCATAATGAAGCAACCCTTGTAAATCAATATCTTGGCTCCATAATCTCACCCAATATAAGTCATATGACTCTATTAGAACTTATTAGAGCCATCATGAACTCAATTCAAGGAGCTTAATACCAAGATGTTTCTTTATGCATAATGGAACCCTAAATTTTCACCTTTCCAAATAAAGCTTTTAAATTCAAACCAATGGTTTCTTTGGTATTTATAATTCATATCTAGACTATTTATGACTTTAGAATCAAAGAAAACTCTCCTTAAGTGTTCTAAAGAGGTCATGGCCGAGACATCACATATATTGGGAGCTAATAGAGTTCTTGTTTCATTCTTGAGGGAATTAGCACATATGAGGCTTACTTAGCCTTTTTTTAGTTCAATTATACTCTTGCATAGTTTAAAATATCATTTTAAGGTTTCATACTCTTTAAGGTGCAATCAAAACCTTAATTTCTATATCTTGCAATTTATAGGTCCTTAGTTGTTTCCTTTGGTTCCATCTTAAAATCCATGCTCTAAAACCCTAATCCCATCATACTTTGATTAAAAACCAACCCCTTTTATCTTCATCTCAAATTGGTCAAAAATGGAAGTTCTTAGAGGAGCAAGGAAGAGTCAATTTCTTATGCCATATTATACATCATATAAAAAGGCTTTGAATGGGAAGTATTATGTTGTATTTAGTCCCTTTAAAGAGTTCATTCTTCCATGAACTTAGCTACAAAACCTCCCTTTTTAAAGAACTAAGACCATAGATAGAAAAAAGAAGAAAGAATGGAAGATAGTTTATATAAACATCATAGGAAAAATCTCTATAATTCTTTACCTTAGATATCCTTTCTTCTCCTTGATTCTTGGTGGTTCTTGGGTGCTTCTTAGGTCTAGTATTTTAGCTGCTCAAAGTCAGCCAAAGTGAGGGGAGATGGGTCAGATGTGATATATATAGGAACAAGCTAGGGTTTTATAATTTTTTTATATTTTCATTTTTCCCTTCCACTTCCTTTCCTTCATTTGAGCTCATTTCAACTCTTTTTTTAGAACTATCTTTTTTATTATAAAATCTAGTATTAACAATATTTTGTTTCAAATTTATGGGATTCAAAACCATTTAAAATGATCCAGTTAAAGTTTTGGTCAATTGATAACTTAAATTATACATAGAAAAGGTTTTAACCATTTTAATAGTTCTTATGATTTTCTGGGCCTTTAGAAACAGCAGTAAACTTAAGTTTAGCACTTAAAATTCCTTGTTTTAAGTTTCTTACAAGTTGTCTAAAATTACAATTTTGTCACTATATTTTCGATTTAATCTGTTTAGCCGTCTTGGCTTTGATTTCGAGCTATTCTTGGTTTCCTACCTATATTTTATATGCTTTAATTAGCATTCTATCCATAATTTACCTTAATTTACTTTGTGTTAGAGTCCTTTTATATCACATTATTGGTTTCGATTTAGTTTTTGAGAATCAGACATTACATTTCCCCCTTTTAAAATAAATTTTTTTCTTGAAATTTGAAAATGTACCTTAGCTAAATAGCTGTAGATATCGTTTTCTCATATTATCCTCAAGTTCCCAGGTTGCCTCGTTAGAAGATAGGCCTTTCCAAACCAGTTTCACTAGATGAATGCTTTTATTTCTTAGCTGTTTAATGTCAATGTCAATGATTTCTCTGATGTTACCATATAGGAAAAGTTATCCTACAATTGAATATGTTTATATTCTATGATATGTGAAGGGTCTAACAAGTACTTTTCAGCTAGGTGACATAAAATATATTATGGATCTAGGCTAGGTTAAGAGGCAAGGCTATATGGTAGGCAACAAGTCCAATTCTTTCAAGGATCTTAAATGGACTAATATACCTTAGACTTAACTTTCTTACCTTAATAGACTGACCTATACCAATAACTAGAAATATTCGAATGAATACATGGTCTCTAGTTTCAAACTCTAACAACCTTCTTTTCTTATTAGCATAACATTTTTGCCTACTTTAGGCCGTAAGGAGTTTCTTCCTAATTAATTCTATTTTTCTTGTGGTCTAGTATACTATCTCAGGTCATATCAAACTCATCTCATCTAACTTAACCCAACACAATGGTAATATACACTTTTTCACATATAATACCTCATGCGAGGCCATCTGTATACTGGAATGGTAACCATTATTATAGGCAAATTCAACTAATGGCAAGTACACATCCCAGGTCCTTTTCATTTTTAAAACACACGTCTTTAACATGTCTTCCAGGGTCTAGATTGTCCTTTCTATTTAACTATATGTCTGGGGGTGATATGCTATACTAAATCTCAATTTGGTCTTTAAAGTTACTTGTAATGACCTTTAAAAGTTTGAGCTAAACTTAGGGTCTCTATCAAATACTATGCTATTGAGTATTCCATGAAGTCTCATTATCTTTTTTATATACAGCTAGGCTAACTTATCTAAAGTGTGTGTAGTCCTAATAGGTAAAAAGTGTGTAGACTTCATTAATTTATCCACTATTACCCAAATAGCACATGTCCAGATAATGTTTTAGGTAACCCCATAATGAAATTCATAGCTATACTATCCCATTTCCACTTAGGAACATATAAGGGTTACAATAACCTAACTGACATCTGATGTTCTATTTTGACCCTTTAGCACACAAAACATTTAGCCACATAATTGGTGGCACCTGGTCACCAAAACAATCTTTTTAAATCTTGATATCTCTTGGTGACACCTAGATGAATAGTATATTTATTTTTATGTATCTCCCTTAAAATCTTTTCTTTTAGTTTAATTTTATTTGATACATAAATTCTATCTCAGTATATTATCATATCATCTTTAGATACTCTAAATTTTGAGGTCTTACCCTGGGAAATATCACTCCCAATTTGCCTTAAGAAATCATCCTCTCTTTAGACATCTAGGATCTAGGTTCTCAAATCCATCTCTATCCAAGTCTCACTCAATAACAATTTACTTAAGAACATATGGCAAGAGATATTCCACCCTTAAATTTTTCTTTAAGTTCCTATTCCCTAATCATCATAAAGGCTGCATGTATGGATTTTCTACTCATAGCATCGACCACCACATTGGCCTTACGTAGATAGTATTTTAATGTATAGTCATAATCTTTTAAGAATTCCATCCATCTCCTGTGTCTCATATTTAATGCTTTTTGATTAAATAGGTATTTTAGACTTTTATGATTATTATATATTTCCACTATAGCACCATACAAGTAATACCTTTAGATTTCAAAGGCGAATATCACTGCAGCTAACTCTAAATCGTGCATGGGATGATTCTCCTCATGAGGTCTCAATTGCTTAGATGCATAAGCCACTACTCTACCTTGTTGCATTAACATACATCCCAATCCTTTTCTCATAGCATTACTATAAACCATCAAAGGTTTACTAAGGTCAAGTATAATCAATATAAAGGCAATGATCAATCGAAGTTTTAATTCCTAGAAATTCCTCTCATGTTTATCATGTCACACCATATATTTCCTACCATTATCCTGTTTCCTTTAAAACAATTACACTTGTCTTCTATAATAATACAAGAAAATACATGAAGATAATGCCATTTAATTGTGTAACGTCAGAGTTCAACATTTTCAAATTGCATTGTATGGGCCCCATGGACTTCCCAAAAATATTCTTTAGTCATTTATCAATTATACAAGTCATACATAGCTCAAATTAGCAAGTATTCCTCGGTTTTAAGGTCACAAACTCGGATTCCCTTGCTTTCTTCTAGGACAGCATAGTAGTAGATTTCAGGGGAGACTTTTGAAAAATCATAACTAAATGTAAAAAAATCAACATCTACCATGCCGGAAAGCTCTAAGTGTTAACTTTACACTAAAAATAAATTCAAGTCATGAACATAGCATCAGACCATATTTGACAATGAAACAGCCACAATGGTCTGACTGCCTTCTGATACTGATACAATTTTCTAATATAAATTTCAAAAATGTCAAACTAATTTTAAAAAAATTCAATTCATACAAATAATATCAATATAGAAAGATATGGATGTTAGCTAGAAGAAAAAAAACCATTTCAAACCAGTTCAAGTTGATTCAGAACTAGAAAATTAATCAAACAGTACTTCGAGTTTGACTGTTCACTTGATACTGGACAGCAACTTCAAAAATTTATATCTCCTTCTCTAGACATCCAAATGAAGTGCTTCTAATTGGCACAAGTCACTGAAAAGGTCTAGTTTTTGTGTGTAAAATTTTATAGCAATTGGACATCATTTGCCTTATGATTGACACAAATCTATTTTCAGACCAGTTGCATAGTAAGAGTGACCAAATCAAAAAATTTTCCCAACTTCAAAAGTTCGCCAAATATTCCACATCCCTCCAAATAATACCTACTTTAGCTTTCCAAAAAATTCTCAATGAGCTCTAGATGCATGCCAAATTTTGGACCAAAAGGAGCTTATTTGGACAAAAAGTGACATAATTCACTCAAATGGTCAATTTTGCTCCATGTAAGATGTCAACTTTGTCCAAATGGCCTATCCAATGGTTTGGCTCCTCTTGGACAAATTTAAAAGCACAAATATGACTTGCAGACACTGCTTAAGTGGTCCCAAACCTCATGCTTCTCAATTTGGCCATTCCATATCCAAGAGTACACAAATATGTCAAGCCATCAAGTGATTCAAATTTACATTTTCATTAATTTCATGCCACACATGGTCTATTTAAGATTCATACATGATATTATAATTACTCAAAGTCTTGCATCACAAAAATTACATGTACAAGCCTACTTTGACATTCAACTACATGTAAGGTTACATAATAGGGTAAATACAACTTTTCAAGGCTCTTGGCTTGCCATTCTTGATTCTTGAACACCACCTAGCCAAGTTAAGATAAATGAGGGAAGGGAAGTGAGATTCCTATAATCTCAATAGCTCACACACCCCTTTCACACATACATTCAAGGCATACATACATTAAGAACACAAATATGCAAGGTGCCTCAAGCATAAAACACATAAACCACATTTTCATGCCACCACCTCATATTAAATGCAAGGAAGAGCTCTAAGGACTTTTGGTTTTGCCTCACCCTATTTCTATGACTTTTGGATTTGCCTCACTTTTGGTCTAGGAACTTTTGACTTAGTCTTACCCATCCAAGGGACTTTTGGCACCTCACCCTTATAAGTCATTTCCACATGCGACGCCATTCAAGAACATACATTGGTACTAATGTAATATCAAGACACCAAGTAGCATGCTATCAAGTCACAAAAGCACACATAGGTACCCAATAACATATATATATGTACACAAGAATGTAAGAAAAATGAGGTGAAGAGCTACTTTGAATTTATGCAAGCTTTTCTTGATCCTTTTCCTTCCCTTTTTCCATCCCACAAGTGCACCTTAGTAGGGTAGGGTTTTCTTGACCTAAACATCACAATTAACACATAATTACATACTTGAAGCAAGCCAAGACACTAAAGATACTCTTAAAGGCATACTTAATCCTACAAGTGACATAATGGTTCCATAATTGGTCCATTGAAGAAACTTTCATATTTTAAATTTTAGGCTCCATTCTCTTGCTATTTCTAGATCTCTTGGACTCAATTAAGGTCCTTGGGGCCCTCACATATTCACTTGCACAATTGAAAAACTAAGTTACTTCTTAAGGCATCATTATAAACACTATTATCCCATCTTCCAATCCATGGCTCCTAAATTTCTCCCAATGGTTCCTCCCATCCTCTAATATCACATAAAGTCTCAAATCAAGGTTAGAACAACTTAAAACACTCCTTAACCCTATGAACTTTATTTAGCCAAGACATAAGCACAAAAAGGGGTTCTTGGAGTTTCAAAATTTTCTTTGATGGGAGAGTCACTTAAGGAGATTTCTAAGGGCCTTAGGAGCTCAATGGAACATTTAAATGGTCAAGGAAATTCATAGATTAAATCAGTTTTTACAATTCCTTCAATTGCACTACACTTTTCTAACTTAATTTCTACTAGCTTTTTCATGCAATTTCTAGGTATTTTTCTAATTCCCACATTTCAATTTCATGGTTTCTCATTAGCTTTAGGCCAAAACCTTCCTCCCCCTAATTGGTTCTATATTGAGGTGTCACACCCACAAGAGGAAGCAAGAGGGAAGAAGCAACAAATATAGGAAATCACCTTGGATTCTAGCATGCTTTCAATGGCCTTTCTCCTTAGTTTACTCCTCTTTAAGAATTTTGAACTATTCTCCCTCTTTCTAGACTAGAAATAGAACCAAACTTCCAAATAAATTCATAGAAAAAGAGGAAGAAGAGAGGAGAAGAGGTTTTCTAAAGGAAGAACACAATTTTCCATGATTTTCTCACCTTTTCTTGGCTTTTATTTTTCCAAAATTTCCTTCCTTTTATGTGCCTAAAGAAGCTCCTTCTTTTTTATATTTTAGGTAGAATAGAATCGTGTAGGAGAGAGGAGAAAATTTGTGAGTTTTAAAGAGGGTTCAAGAAGCTTTTTTTTCTTAAAAAAATTTTAATTTTACCTTTTCATAATGGCATTTTTGGTTTGGTTTCATTTTAACTCTTTTTGAGAATCGTCTTTTTCATCATAAAATTTAGGTTTTTAATTTAATAAATACCTTTGAAATCATTCAAATTGGAGCTAAAACCTTCTCAAATAAATCTGTCAAAGTTCAGGTTCATCGCCATTGGAAAACATACACCAAAGGGGCTTTACTAGTTTCGGAGCTTCCCATGGTTTCTGGGGCCTCTGAAAACCTTGGACAACTCAAATTTCCCATTTTAAAAGCCCTCCTATATGTTTTTCCAAAAGTTACACTTATTTATGAAAATGTCACTGGCCTTTCAGCAAGTTTTTGAATCACTCCAATTTCAATTTTTGAACAACTCAAGTCTCAAATCCTCATTTTTCATTATTTAAAATTTTATCCAATTTTTAGCCTTGAATTACTCATCTCAGGGGAATTTCTTTTCAAACCGACTCATTACGGTGTTTTTACAATGTACTGGATGTTACATATGTAACATCTGGTCCCTTCATAAACATGAGAAACGCAATGTTTGGTTTCTCCGTAAACATCAGAAATGGGCAAATATAAAAGGAAGTCCTTGAAATAGAAGGAATTAGGGCCAACTAAAATTATGATAAAATTTTAAATATTAGAAAATGAGGATTTGAGGTTTAAGATGTTAAAAAATCAGAGCCAAAAAAGCTCAAAAAATTTGCCGAAAAAAGTAGGGGCATTTTTATAATTTTTGAAAATTTTGAAAAACTCATAGAATGGCTTTTTAAATGAAAAATTTGAGCTCTGCGGTTCTCAGAGGCCCTGAATACCATGGAAACTCCTAGAACAGTTGAAACCTTTCTGGTGAGCGATTTCGGCTGTTAGTTGACTGAAACTTTGACTGAATGGTTTGGAATGATTTTAGATCCTTTTTGAGTAATTATAAAAGAAATTCTTATGATTAAGAGCCCAAGGAATATGATGGAAAAGACAAATTTCAAAAAGGATTTGAAATGAGCCCAAACAAATAAAATTATGAAAAGGGACTAAATTGTAAATTTTGAAAGTTGCTTAAATGAATCCCTAGCTTATAAAAACGTCCCTCCTCTACTCAAATCTCCTCACCCACTCTCTCTCACATTAAAACAGAATTAAGAAGAGCTAAGATTGGCGCACAAGAGGGGAGGCCAAGGAAGGAAAAAGAAGCTTTGAAAAGTGTAACCATTTTTTCTTACTCCTTGCCTTGTTAAACTTCTTCCCCTTTTCTTCCTTTTCCTTCTCATGGTTTTGGCATTTAATTTGGTGTGATTTTGAAGGCAGAATAGAGGTAGAATTTTTGGATTTGGTGAGGGAAGGCTAGCCAAATGAAGAACAAATCAAGAAAACCAAGAATCTAAGGTATTTTGCTACTTCCTAAGGTTAGGTCTCCTTGCTCCTTTTCTCTTCAATTCCCCCCATGTAAGACCAGCCATGAGGGATTAAATTTCTGGCCAAACCAAGAATGAATCACATGAATTAGGGTGTGAAAATTTAGAATATGCAAAGAAAACTAAGTAAAAGCTATTGAATTTCAAGTTAGCAAAGTGTAGGGTTCTTAAAGAGTTTGTAAAATCTGTTTTGATTCATGAATTTCCTAGGCTATGTAAGTGTTTAATTGAGCTTCTAAGACCTTTAGGAAGCCTTCCAAGTGACTCTCCCATCAAGAAAAAATTAGAAATGCCTTGAACTCCAAATGCTTCTATAATGTCGGCTTGGGCTAGAAAGAGTACCAAGGGGAAATTTTAATTTGTTTCAAGCTTATTTTTGAGTCATGTAGGATGGAAGAGGATGAGAGGAAGTCTTGAAAAAATTTTAGAAGCCATAGATAGTGAGATGGAAGTGTAGGCTCTATAATGTAACATAATGATGCAACTCCTAGCTAAGCTCTTTAAAATAATTGTGTGATAACTCCAAGGAGTCTAAATGGAGCCAAGAATCATAGATTAAACGAGAGAAGGGAGCCAATATCATGAATTCTTGAAGTTGCTTCATTAAGTGCCTTATGGAAGCATAATGGAGCCATAAACCAAAGTAGCATCATGTAAAGTGTGTATAATGCCAAGACTTGTTCCCATGAGTAATTCATGTTTCTTTTGGTGTGTCTAGGCCAAGAGAAATGGTTTCCACCTTCTTAGGTGTGTGAGTCAAGGGAGAGGAATCAAGACTTAAATAAAAAGTATGTGAATGCAAGCAAGATAGCTCTCTCCACCTTCTCTCATGCATGGATGTTTATTTAGATTGTTTTAAAATGTGTGTGTGTGTATTTTCAAGCCATAAAAAGTATACTAGCATGATCTTGTTTGTCACGATTTCATGATGTCATGTTATATTTTCAAGTGAATATATGATGTTTCTTGAGTTTACTTAAGTGTAGAGAGGCCAAGAACTATTCACTATGGTGAGGATGAGCCAAGAACCCTTGAACTTGATTGAGACAAAGTAAAGAGTCTCCTAAAAGCAAAGTGGGCTTCCAAGAGTATAGTTGAGTCTAAAGTGCTCAAAGAATGGGTGAGGTAAGTCCAAAATCTATGAAGAGAAGTGTGAGGCCAATCCAAGTACTTGGTGAACTCTTGAATGTCTTGTATGAGTGATTCACATGCCAAGCTTGTGTTAAAAATGTCTATGATTTCCATTTTCTCCATGCATGCATTTGTAAAGTTTGCTTTGCACATATTATATATGATTGAATAGGAGATGAGCTATTGGGATTCTTTGAATCTCATTCTCTCCTTTCCAATACTCTAACATACTAGGTGGACTAAGTAACTATAGCAATGGGAGCCAACAATATTGAAGAAGAGAGATTGACATTCATATGTCAAGTTTTTACCTTTTTTTAACCATAATGATGTTCAATGATGTATATGATTATTGTAAATGACACATGACCCTTGAGACACATGTAAATATGATATTATGTGATGTGTACATGTATGGATATGATGTATGAACTTTAGATATGAATTTGGGTATGTAATGCCAAGTTAGACAAATTGAAAGTTTGATGGAAAATGTGCATAAGTGTAGGTTGAAGGTCCAAAATGAGATGCATGAGATTTAGGACCATTTGACAGCTCACACAAGTCTTAAATGTACTTTAGACTCACCCAAAAAGTGCCACAACTAAGGGAAAGCCATTGGCAAATTTGGTACCCCATATGGAGCCAAATTTGACCATAATAGAACCCTATATCACTTTTTAGCCAAATGAGTTAGTCTTAATATGAAATTTGACATGCAGTTAGGTCTCATTAAGAGCTTTTTTGGAGCTAAAGATCATAATTTTTAGAGGTCTACAAAATATTTGATGATTTTGCAAAATTGACAATTTTTATGGTTTCTGGTTGCTGCATTATTTATTTGGTTCGAAATTGTTTCTATCACACAAGGCCCAAATGATGTCCAATTGTCACAAAATTTTATACACAAAAACTAAACATTCATAGTGACTCATAACAACTAGAAGCACCTCATTTGGAGGTCTAGAGAGAGAGATATGAATTTTCTGTCCAATATCAATAATCTTGTCCGACCAGAGGTACTGTTACATTGAATTCTGAGATCTAGGCTTGATGAACTGATATGGAGATATTTTTTCTCTCTAGTTAACATCCATGGCTTTCCAGATTGGTAGCATTTACATGGTTTGTATTTTTTTTGAAATCAATTGGACATTTTCAAAGTTCTCTGTAGAATTCTAAGACAGTTCTAGAATTCAGTCAGACATTTTAGACTATTTGGGATGTCAAACGCCCTCTTTGATGGTTTTTATGGTCTGGGCCATATTTTTAGTGTAAATTAGACATCCTAATATTTCCAAAATAACTAAGATTGCATGATTTTTATTTTTTTAAATTTAGTTATAATTTTTCAAAATTTGGTAAAAAAATGAAGCAAATCTGGCCGAAATTAAACAAGCTCATTTCATGCTTTATTCGGTTTCCATGAGTTGTGGGCATGATTTTGTGATGCAAATGAGTTTTTAATGATATATTTAAATATGAGGATGCATAGCATGAGTCCACACGGTCCACGTGACACCGATTGCAATTTTTAAGTATGACGCGACGCGACGCGAATAAACCCATTATTTTCGGTCCCTTTTCATGTGCTCTCATGGAAATGATGACGTGAAGTTTATGAATGTTATGAAATGAGTTAGAATTTACGGTGTTACAACATATCATCCATACAAATAGTGTTTCATTCCTAGTTAATCTTGTTAATTGTAAAGCTATCTGAAAAAGCCCTGTATAAACCTTCTGTAATATCTTGCTAAACTTAAAAAACTCTTAACCTCAGTGATGATTTTAGACCTATCCAATTGTAACATTGCATTAACTTTATGGGAATTAATTGTATCCCTCACTTGTGATATCACGACCTAAAAACCTTACCTCGGTTAGTCAAAATTCACACTTATTAAGTTTGGTATACAATCTCTTACTTATCAAAGATTTCTAGAACTATTCTCAAATGCCTTTCATATTCCTTAAAAGACCTAAAGTACACCGAAATATCATCAATAAAGACCACCATTAATTTATCCAAATATAATATGAAAACCTTATTTTTATAGTTTATAAAGACAACTGGTGCATTCATCAAACTGAATGGCATCACCAGAAACTCATATATTTATATCTAGTTCTAAAAGTTGTCTTTGGGACGTCTTCTACTCTAACCCTCAATTGATACTAGCCGAATCTAAGATCTATCTTAAAGAATACTAATGCCTCTACTAACTAATCTAAAAGATATCTAAATAAGGAGAGGATATTTATTTTTTAATGGTAACCTTATTAAGTTCTCTATAATCTATATATAATCTTAGGCTACTATTTTTTTTTTTCACAAATAATATAGAAGCTCCCCAGGGTTATAGACTAGGGCATATGAACCCATTTTCTAACAATTCCTCAATCTACTTTTTCAATTCTACTAGCTCAATGGAAGCTATTTTATAAAGAGTTTTAGACACTAGTCTAGCCTCAGACACTATATTAATAGGGAATTCTATCTCTCTCTTTAGAGGTAGGCCACTAAAATTAAAATCCTTAAAGAAAACCTCTAGGAATTCCCTAACTATAGGGATCTCCTTTATCCCTTCCTCTACCTCAGCCTATGTAAAGGAAAAAACTAGAAACCTTTGACATTCATGCTCTAAGTATCTCTCAACCTAAGGGATAGTCAAGAAAGATAATTCAACCCCAGTATTAAGTATGGTTCTAAATTCAAGTAAGGCAATAGTTTTATGTTCACAATCAAGCACAACATTATTAGCAACCATCCAGTTTATTCCAACAATCAACTTAATATTATGGAAAGGTATATAAATCAAATCAATGAAAGTATAACAATGGTTAAATTATAAAGTAACATTCAAACAAACATGGGAAGTAATCACATGACCTCCAGTAGAGGTGGAAACAAACAAATTGAAAGGTAAAGTATCAATAACTAGACCCAATTTTCTCACACAATCATAGGATATGAATAAGTGACTAGTACCCAAATTAAACATAGCAATCATAGGAAAACTATTCACTATAATCGTACCTTTGATTAAACTGGGAGTCACATTAGCATCCTACTGAGTAAGGGCAAATACTTGCCTTGGGTCTGTGGTCTAGGTGGAGGCTGCATCTCCATCTGAAGACAATTCTTGGCTATTTGCCCCTACTTTCCATACCTAAAACAAGTCACTGTAAATGGTTTTCCTTTATTGGGACACACTTTCTTTGTTTCTTTTTTATGCCTTTTTATTCCACCACACCTTACCCTTCTTCCTGTTGCTAGTAGCAACATTAGCACTGTCTTCCTATCTCAGTCTCTTCGACTTTGGGATCTCCCTCTAGCTTACTAGCAAAATATCTCGTAATTTATTCTCAATTACCCTATTGATATCCACAAGAGCATTAAAGGTTTTGATTCTCTATAGAGTCACCTTATCTTTGATTAAAGGCTACAAACCTTTCTCGAATTATTCACATCTCTAATTTTCACCATCATATTTTTAGAGATAAGAGGAATACCAAGATAGCTCTATAAATTTTACCATGTACTAGTCATCAGACATCTTCTCAGTCTATTTCAAATTTATAAACTCCATTTCTTTTTGATTTCAGATGGAGCTGGGGAAATATTTCTTATAAAATTCAACTAAGAAGTTCTCCTAGTTGATAGGAATATTCTTTATCTACATAATTTCCTCTGTATTATGCCACTAGTAATTAGCTTCTCTTTCTAACATAAAGGAAGTAAGCATTACTTTCTACTTAGATGTATAGGCCATCACTTTAAAGACTTTTTCTAGCTACATAATCCATGCCTCTGCTTTCACTACAACTAGCTTTCCATCAAACGAGGGTGGATGGTTCTTTCTGAATTGGTTTAGCAGTTGCTAGTAGGTTAGTTGGGCTTGTACTTGATTTTAAGGGGGTGCTAGTAGGTTGTCAAGAGTAGGTGGCTATAGCTCTTGGGCATTTCCCCTATCATCATCTCTCTTGGTTAGGGTATTCTGTAGTTGCAATATCATTTCCTATTGCTGCTGCATGATTTACCTCTACTATTTCATTATAGCTTGTTGCTTATCCAAGTGATCTATGATGGTTTGCATAGGATCCTTAGCTCTAGCCCTAACTGATTAACCCCTCCTGGTGCTTAGCATGATATCTAAAAAGAACTATAATCTCAATATATTTGTACAAATTCAACAGCATAACATAATCAATCCAATCGGTTTCCTAATAATCACACCACAAGCATAACTTACTCAAACATTCCAAGGCTGAAACATAGAACTAGATTATCAAAACCATGGCTTTGATGCCAACAAATGTCGTATCATCATAAATTATCTAGAAATCACAAGCTTTACTTCTCATTTAACAATATTCAATAAAATTCACACCTTTGACAGCAGATTTAACCGTTATTGAAAGCCTCAATTTATTCAATTATGTGAAAATAAATATTTTCATCATAGAAATTTTCATATTTATGCCAAACAAATTTATTAGACTTAGGATATCACAAAAATAGGCTTAATTTCGGATCTTAACTTCATTTGTACAATTTTACAACTTTGGCACATAATATACATTAAATTTTGAAAAATTATAAGTTGAGCTATACAACTCTAATTTACACAAACTTAGTGGCTATGGAAAGCTTAGAATGTCAACTATATGCTTGTAAAATTTCATGGAAAAATGAATTTGTTTGACCTCTCAAAAACACAAAAAACTAGATCTAAACAGTATAAACACTACCAAAGACCAATCTACATAATTCAACCAAATTTGAAAATTCATAATAAATTTTATAAAACTTCAAAAATTGTATTCTTTAGCTTTATGGAAAGCTCTAGATGATCTCTAAATGCCTGCCAAGTTTTAGCCACAAATTCATCCATTTGACCTGGTTTTGGTTCATGAGTATTTTGTGGCTAAAAAAGTGTAATTTTAGGTTCCTAATAGTTCATTTTGACCCATATCATGCTATGTTACAATTTGAGCAACTTTTAAATGACAATTACAACATATTTGGCTAGTCCAATATGCCTTTAAAGCCATGCAACTCAAAATCACTCCCCCACTTGCCATCATACACATTTATATCATGGAATTCATATGGTCAAATTACATAATATCTCTTATTTACATTCAAAAATGATTTATACATCTAATCTCATTCTTTTGGATATGTGGGAATGGTTACATTTCATAAAATACATACACATCAATGTATGGGCAAGAATATATATTAAAACTTAAACTAATGTCAAAATAATGCTTTTTATGCTCTTTGCTCACCATCTTTGCTTCCTTAAAGATTACCTAAACATAATTAAGGAAAATATGAGAATGAATAAGATTCAAAGAATCCCAATAGCTCATTCATTATTCAAGTATACACATATGGCATGTTTAACAATTAAAGAGTGTAATGAACGCAATTTTCGTAAAATGACGAAATAAGTTGTATAAAAGCAAGTCCTTTGAAATGACCTAGATAATATCTCAAAAAATTTGGGTAGAGTTCTAGACTCCTAAAAATGATAATTCTAGGCTCAGATGGAAAGAAAAATGGAGTTAGGATAGAGAAACAATTTGTGACGGAAACTGATGAAATGTAATGGCATTTTCATAAATAAATGCAACTTTTGGAAAAACATATAGGATGGCTTTTTAAATAAAATTTTTGAGTTTCTCAGGGTTCTCAGAGGCCCCAAAAATCATGGGAAGTCCCGAGGCTGATAAAGCCTCTGTGGTGCCCGTTTTTCAACATCAATTGACCTGAACTTTGATCAGTTTGTTTAGTAAGGTTTCAACTCCAATTTGAGTGATTCTAAAGGCATTTTATTAAATTAAGAATCTAAATTTTATAATAAAAAAGATGGTTCTCAAAAAGGAGCTCAAACGAAGTCAAAACGAAATTACCATTACAGAAGGATGAAATTAAAATTTTTGGAAAAGTATGCTTCTAAAAGATCCCACACACTTCTCCTTTCTTCTCCCACCTTCTTAAGCACGAAATTTTCTGCCCAAAATATAGAATATGATCTAATTTCTTAGGCACATAAGAAGGGGAAGAAAAGAAGGAGAAAAATCAAGAAAAATGTAAGAAAATTTTGTAGAATTTCATACTCTTCCTTCTTCCAATTCTCTTCCTCTCCTTCTTGGCTTTCTTTCTATGGTTTTCCTAAGATGATTGGTTCTATTTTTGGGCTAAAACACAATGGGGAAATTCGAATTTCATAACAGAAAGCAAACCAAGGAAAAAAAGCATTGAAATGAAGTTTAAAACTAAAGTAATTACTTGTTATTGTTGCTTCTCCACGTTGCTTCTTTCTTGGTGGATTTTTGGCCTAAACCAAAACCATATGGGGAAGGGAATTTTTGCCTAAAAACAAGAGAGAAACAAGGGTTTTAAGCTATAGGGAGATAGAATATGGCAAGAAATTCTAAGAAAAACTAATAGAAAATAAGATAGAAAAGTGTGGAGTTTTCTAGAGTTTTGTAAAATCTAATTTTATGTGAATGTTTCCTTGATTATTTGAATGTTTCCTTGAGCTCATAAGACCCTTAGAAACCTCCCCAAATGGCTTTTCTATCAAGGAAAAATCAAGAAGCTCTTGAACCCCATTATACTCACTAATCTCAGCTAAGGCAAGAGCATAAGGTTGGAGGATGTTTTAATTTGTTCTAGCCTTAGTTTGGGACTTTATATAATGTTAGAAGATGGGAGAAACCATTAGAAAAAATTTAAGAGCCATAGAATGAGAGATGGAGCAATGATGTCCATAATGGTGCTTTATGAAGCAACTTGGATTTTCAATTGTGCAAATGAATGTGTGATGGCTCTAATGACCTTAAATGAGTCCAAGAAGTCTAGAAATAACAAAATAATTGAACCTAGAAATTGAATTCTAAGAGTTGCTTCATTAGACTAATTATGGAACCATAATGCCAAGTATGAAACTAAGTGTGTGTTTAAACTTTAGTTTAATGTCTTGGCTTGTTTCAATTATGTGATTGTGTGTTCCTTATGATGTCTAGACCAAGAAGATAATCAACCACCTAAGTGCTCTTATTAAATCAAAGAGGGGAAGGAATTAGCAAAGTAAGCTTGCATAAATTGAAAGGTAACTCTCCACCTTATTCTTCATACTTTCTTGTGTGCATATGTATGTCATGGTGTACTTGTATGTGTTCTTATGATTTGGTAATATGCCACATAATCTCTTGAAATTGCATTGGTACCAATGTGTGCTTTTGAATGCCTTTGAATATGAGATTGACTCTTAAGGGTGAGGCGATGCTAAAAGTCCCTTAAAATGGGTGAGAATATGCCCAAAGTCTCAAGGCATGGGTGAGACTAGACTAAAAGTCTCTTGGATGGATGAGGCTAAGTCAAAAGTCCCTAGACCAAGGGTGAGGCACTTCTAAAAGTCCTAGAAATGGGGTGAGGCAAAACCAAAAGTCCCTAGGCCATGGAAATGGTTTGATGCATTAATGTGGCATGGAAATGTGGCTTTGCACACTTTATGGTTACATAATTGTATTCTTGATGTATGTATACCTTGAATGTGTGGGTGAATGGGTGTGTGAGCTATTAAGATTTTTGGAATCTCATTTTCCTTTCCCTCTTGCTATTGAAATGTCTAGGTGGTACTCAAAACTAAGGAAATGCAAGCCAAGAGCATTGAATGGCAGCACTTTATTCATTTTGTAGTCTAACTTGTAATGGAATGTCAATGAAGCTTTGTATATATTATTTTAGTAATGTAAGACCTTAAGTAATGGTAATATGATGTATGAATATTATGTAGCCCATGTGTGACATTAAATCAATGCAAATAATAGAAATTGCCTCTTGTGTGGTTATGGTTACATATATATTATTGGATGTGGAGTGGCCAAATTAAGATGCATGGGGTTTGAGACCACTTGGGCAGTTCCTACAAGTCATAATTATGCTTTTAAACTTGCCCAAGAGGTGCCAAACTCAAGAATAGGCTATTTGGACCAAATTGACTTTTGATAGGGAGTAAAAATGACCATTTCATGAGGTTATATCACTTTTTGTCCAACTGAGCTCTTCTGACAGGGGGCGTAAGGGAGTCATTCCCCACAGAGCCTCTAACAGTATTGTCCCCTACGCCCCCATCAGGCTACTCTCATTTCACCCAGAAAGGAAGGGGTTTTGTCCCTTGGGCTTACTCTAATTTCAGCCCAAAAGCGCGCCGCTAGTGGGGAGAGTTTCGTTCCTACTTATAAGGCCTTAACCTTAGGGTCTCCCACCCGATGTGGAACTTTACATTTCACCCCCTTGGGGCTAACCAGTCCTCAGGTTGCACATGCGGCTAGGCTAGCTCTGATACCAATTCTCCACAGAGCCTCTAGCAGTATTGTCCCCTATGCCCCCTATAAGACTACTCTCATTTCACCAGGAAAGGGAGGGGTTTTGTCCCTTGGGCTTACTTTAATTCAACCCAAAAGTGTGCCACTGGTGGGGAGAGCTTCACTTCCACTTATAAGGCCTTAGCTCTAAGGTCTCCTACCCGGTGTGGGACTTTACATTTCACCCCCCTTGGGGCCAACTCGTCCTCGGGTTGCACATTCGAATGGTCAGCTCTGATACTAATTTCCCACAGAGCCTCCAGCAGTATTGTTCCCTATGCCCCCCATCAGGCTACTCTTATTTCACCCAAAAAGGGAGGGGTTTTATCCCTTGGGCTTACTCTAATTTCAGCCCAAAAGCACGCTGCTGGTGGGGAGAGCTTTGCTCCCACTTATAAGGCCTTAGCCTCAGGGTCTCTTACCCAATGTGAGACTTTACATTCCACCCCCTTGGGACCAACCCGTCCTTAGGTTATACATGCTGCTAGGCTGGCTCTGATACCAATTCCCTACAGAGCCTCCAGCGGTATTGTCCCTGTTACGGCACCTCATGATACTATCATTTCCCACGTGGTGGGGTTTTGTCCCAAAAGTGTGTCGCTGGTGGGGAGAACTTCGCTCCCACTTATAAGGCCTTAGCCCCAGGGTCTCCTACCCGATGTGAGACTTTACATTCCATCCCCCTTGGGCCCAACCCGTCCTCAACTTGCACATGCGGTTAGGCCGGCTCTGATACTAATTCCCCACAGAGCCTCTAGCAATATTGTCCCCTACGCTCCCCATCAGGCTATTCTCATTTCACCTAGAAAGGGAGGGGTTTTATCCCTTGGTCTTACTCTAATTTTCGCCCAAAAGCACACTGCTAGTGGGGAGAGCTTCGCTCCCACCTATAAGGCCTTAGCCCCAGGGTCTCCTACCCAATGTGAGACTTTACATTCTACCCCTTTGGGGCCAACTCGTCCTTGGGTTGTACATGCGGTTAGGCCGGCTCTGATACCAATTCCCCATAGAGCATCCAGCAATATTGTCCCCTACGCCCCTCATCAGGCTACTCTTATTTTACTCGAAAAGGGAGGGGTTTTGTCCCAAAAGTGCGCCGCTGGTGGGGAGAGCTTCATTACCACTTATATGGCCTTAGTCCCAGGGTCTCCTACCCGATGTGGGACTTTACATCTTCTTGGTCTAAAATTTGGCATATATCTTGAGACTATTAAGAGCTTTTTGGGAAGCTAAAGTAGGTAATTTTTGGAGGTATGTGGAATATTTGATGAATTGTTGAAGTTAAAAAATTTTCTAGTTTTGGTTATTGATACTATAACACTGGTCCAAATTAAATTCTATCACTCATAGGGTAAATGTTGTCTAATTGCCACGAAATTTTATAGAAAGAAAATAGACACTCCCAATGATGTGTGACAATTAGAAGCACCTCATTTGGGTGTCTAGAGAAGGAGATATGAATTTTCAAAATTCATGTCCAGTACTAAACATTTAGATTGATCTCAGGTATTGTTTGATTAATTTTTAAGGTCTGAGCATGCCCAAACTGGTATGTAGTTATTTTTTTTTTTCCTGTAGCTAACATCTGTAACTTTTTAGATTGGTATTATTTGCATATATTAGATTTTTTTGAAATTAATTGGATATTTTTAAAGTTTACTGCAGAAACCTATGATAGTACCAGTGGACAACCAGATCTCTGGACCTTTTCGAATGTCAAACATCCTTTGTATTATGTTTCATGGCTAGGACATATTTTTAGCATAAATTAGACATATGTAGCTTTCCAAAATAGTCAAGAATATATTATTTCTATTTTTTTAGAATTAATTATAATTTTTCAAAGTTTGTGATAGAAGTGAGGGAATTCTGGCCGAAATATATATATATATATATGTGTGTGTGTGTGTGTGTGTGTTTTATGCTCCCCTTTGATTTTTACGAGTTGTAGGCCACTTTTGGTGATAAAAATGAGTTGTATTCATGTAATTAAATATGAGAATATGACACATGAGCTCATACGGCTCACGTGACACCGAATGAAATTTTTATATGCGACATAACACTAAATAATGTATTATTTTAATGTCATTTTTCCTACCCTCTTGCATAATTCATGACATGAGATATGAAGAAGCATAGATTGAACTAGGAAATTATGGTGTTACAAAGAGAGCAAGTATGCAGATTACACCATCAAATATCAATTATATTTATGCATGAGGGATTACATGGCTCTATCAAAAGCAATAAGTACTCTATGGGCTTTTGGCCTAACCTCACCTTATAATTAAGGACTTTTGGTTTAATTTCACCTTCTTTTAGGGACTTTTGACTTAGTCACACTCACAATTGAGACTTTTAGCTTTATCTCACCCACATGTAGGGACTCTTGGCCTCACCTTACCCAACTTAAGGGACTTTGAGTATAATCTCACCCATTCAAAAGTCAAATCAATTCTAAATGCAATCAAATATCATGTAATTGCATATGATTATCAATTAATCAATAACATACATAATTAGCAAGTAAACATACAAGCAACCCAAGACTAATCAAATAACTAATATACATATACAAGAATAGATGAAGAGCTACTTTTATGTAAGAATTTATTTTAGTTTCCCTTTGGTTCTTAGCTTGGTCTCTCGACTTCACACCTATAGTTGAGGGAGATTTTACTTGCTTGGCTTAAACACACAAAATTAGCACAAAATCATTAATGGAACCATACTTAAACTCATTTAAGCCTTATACAAATTAGTTAAAACTTGAGGTTCCCATATGGTTCAATTTAGTGACATAATGAAGCAACCCTTGTAAATCAATATTTTGGCTTCACAATCTCACCTAATATAAGTCAAATGTCTCCATTAGAACTCATTAGCTCTATCATGAACTCAATTCAAAAAGTATAGCACTAAGTTACTTCTTTATGCATAATAGAATCCTAAATTTTTACCTTTCAAAATAAGACTTTTAAATTCAAATCAATGGTTCCTTAGATTTTATAATTCATATCCAAACCATTTATAACCTTAAAATCAAAGAAAACTCTTTCTAGGTGCCCTAAAGAGATCATGGCCAAGATATCACACATATTGGGAGTTCTTGTTTCATTCTTATAGGAATTGGCACCTATGAGGCTTCCTTAGCCTCTTCTTAGCTCAATTCAAGGAATCTAATACCAAGTTACTTCTTTTTGCATAATAAAACCTTAAATTTTCATATTTCAAAATAAGGCTTCTAAATTCAAACCAATGATTCTTTTGGTGTTTATAATTCATATTTAGACTATTTATAATCTTAGAATCAAAGAAAACTCTCCATAAGTATCCTAAAGAGGTCATAGCTGAGACATCACAGATATTGGGAGCCAATGTAATAACCCAGAAAAAGAAAAGAGAAAAAGAAGGGAGAAAAAGGAAAGGAAAGAGAAGCTGGAAAATTTTCGGACAGCTGAGAATTTTCTAAGTCTTCTCGCCATAGCGAGATATGGAATCGCCATAGCGATAATGCCTCTTCGCCGTAGCGAGTATGTCCCTAGCTATAGCGAGTGCGGCATTCCATATAGAAACCAGTAAGTTGCTCGCCGTAGCGAAATTGTTCCTAGCTATAGCGAGTATGGCATTCCATATAGAGACCAGGGAGTTGCTCGCCGTAGCGGCGCTTTAGCGAAGGCAGAGGTCTGGAATAGACCCGATCTCGCCGTAGCGACGCCATAGCGAAGACAAAAGTCTGGAACAGACACGAGCTCGCCGTAGCGAGGTCACTAACTCGCTGTAGCGAGAGCGGTCCAGAAAAGCGAGGAAAAGAGAAATTGACTTTTAAAAGCTTCCAAATCTCTTCTTTCTTCTTCTAACCGACTCTAACTCGTCTTAGGAGAGAGCAAAGGGCGGAGGAGAGAGAGAGAAGCTGAAGAGAAGAGGAAAGCACAAGAAAGGTATGAATCCTCATGGTTTCCTCTTCATATGTGGCCCTCTCCCTTTTTCCCCTCTTTCCTACGGTTCAGATGTTAGGAATGGTTAGGTTTGAGTCTGGTTTAGAGGAGAGAGAGTGGGAAACCATTCTTGGGAGAGATTAGAAGTAGATAGTCTTCTCTTCTTGCTTTTCCCCTTTCTTATGAGTTGAGAAAGAGAGGGATAGTTCATGGACCCTAGAGTGAGGAAGAAACCTAGAGTGAGAAGCTCAGTAGAGCTGCTTAGAAGTGATCCCTAGCTTAAGAATTGAGTAGTAAAGTATTAATTCCATGCTTTTGTGTGGTTAGGCTCAAGAGGGAACTCTCCCATCTAGAAGTTGTTGTGAAATCAACAAGGGAGGAGACCATTGACAGAGCAAGTAGTAAATAGCCAGCAAAGGTAGTTCTCTCCGCTTTCTCTCATGCATAATTGTGTGTTTACATTGTCTTGCTTGTGTGTATGAATGATATGAGCTATGAGAAGTGTGTTAGCATGATTATGTGATATGATTGAGATGATGTTTTAAATGATTGTTTGGTTTGCTTGAGGAAATGGAAAAGCCAATAACCCTGAAGCCAAGGTGAGGATGAGCCGAAACCCTAAGTTGGTTGAGCCATGTCTCCCAAAAGTGAGGTTGACTCCCAAAGAGTAAGGGTGAGTCTAAGTACCTCTAAAAGTATGGGAAGGCAAATCCAAAAGCCATAAGGGAAGGGGTGAGGCCGATCCAAGTACTCAGCGAACTCATGAATGTTATCCATGGCCATGTCACATGTTTAAACGTTTTCTATCATGTTTTACATGCTAACATGCCATACATGCATAATGAGACTTGTTGCATGCAATATATGTATGTTTGAATGAGAGTTGAACTGCTGAGATTCTCCGAATCTCACCCTCCCTCTCCACCATCCAACCATGCCAGGTGGCCCAAGTGAGATTAGGGATGGGAGCAACCACCACCAAGCATGAAGCTAGAGATAGAAGTTAATGAAGAAGAGTGTAAAGGCTTTTTGCCATATGTTGTATTATGAGAATTGTACATGAGAAATGTAAAGCAATGATGTAGCTTATGTACATTTATACTTTTTGCAAGATAATGTATATATTAATGATGAATGTATGAGAATGAGCTTTATGATGAATGAAATAGCATGGTTGAATGAGAAAGAGCCAATGGTAGCTTAGTATATATGGGTGCATAAGTGGGCATGGGGTAGTGAGTTTCCCCAATCTAAGTTATGAGACACTTGAGGCATGATTGATAGCTCCTAAAGATGCTTTCTCATGTGCTCAAAGAGTCATAGAAGTAGAGAACTTAAGATCGGACCCCATTAGCCACACTTTTGGCCAAGAAAGGGCCATTTTGCACATGATGTCATAGAATAGCCATATGACCTCTTCTAGCCATGAGATTTGACATGGAACTAGAGTATGTTTAGAGCTTTTTGGGAAGCTAGAGTTCATGTCATTTAGAGGTCTATAGCATTTTCTATGAGCATCCAAAGTTGACATCAGAAATTCGGATTTTTGAAATTCACTGTTCATTTGGTTAGATTTGAAATCATGTCATCCGAGGGGCAAACGTAGTCCAATGGCTACGAAATTTTATACACAGAAACTAGAGGGTCACAGTGACTTGTAGGAACTGGAAGCACCTCATTTAGAGGTCCAGAGAGGAAGTTATGCAATTTCGAAGTTCCTGCCCAGAATCAGACCCCCAACCAGACCTGAGGTACTGTTTCATCGGTTTCCGGGGAATTGGCTTGGTGGACTGATCTGGAGATATTTTTTTCCTCTAGCTAACATCCACATCTTTCTATAGAGATAGATTTTATGAGCATTGGATTTTTGTAGAATTAGTTAGACATTTTCAAAGTCCATATCAGTAAACTGTGACAGCAAAGAAGCCCCTCTGACCAGTGAGCTATTTCGATGTCAAACGCAGAATGAGTGAGAGATTGAGACTTCTAAGTATTTTTAGCATGAAGTAGACGTCTCAAAATTTCTATATTGACCCAGATCATGTAGATACGATTTTTCTGCATTTAGTTATGAATTTCCAAAGTTAGCCCAGAAAAGAAGCAAAATCTGCCACTAGCGAAAATGCATGTCTCCAATCCCTTTTTGCTTTCCATGAGTTCTAAGCATATAGTAGGGATTGAAATAAGTCTCAATAGAGTACTTGAGCATGAGGAACCATAGAGAGAGCTCAACCGGTCCATGTTACTTCTAAAGTGGATCTCTACCCACACATAGTGCCATAGAAAAAGCAAGCATAAGGTAGAGAGTTTATCTCCCTTGTGAGTTCCGCATATGTATATGAGTAAGAGGGCACGCTGGGTATGAGCTAGAGGTTAAGGTGTTACATTTGGGGTCACACAGAGCTCCCAACGATATTGTCCCCTGGTTCATGGGCTTGGTTACCTGGCCTTCCCAAGGGTTTTGTTCCTCTTGGAAGATGGCTTCTCCCATTAGCTCCCAGGAAAAGGCCTCGTTGGAAGGGGAAGCTTTGCCCCCACTTATATGCTCTAGCCCCAGGACCTTCCCAGCCGATGTGGGACTTTACAATCCACCCCCCTTTTGGGGCCAACCCGTCCTCGGGTTGCACATGGACCAGGACTGCTCTGATACCAAGTCACACAGAGCTCCCAACGATATTGTCCCCTGGTTCGTGGGCTTGGTTACCCGGCCTTCCCAAGGGTTTTGTTCCTCCTGGAAGATGGCTTCTCCCATTAGCTCCCAGGAAAAGGCCTCGTTGGAAGGGGAAGCTTTGCCCCCACTTATATGCTCTAGCCCCAGGACCTTCCCAGCCGATGTGGGACTTTACAGCCAAGGGAGTTCTTGTTTCATTCTTAAGAGAATTGGCACCTATGGGACTCCCTTAGCCTCTTCTTAGTTCAATTATACTCTTTTATAGTTTAAAATATCATTTTATGACTTTATACTCCTTAAAGTGCAATCAAAACCCTAATTTTCACATCTTGCGATTTATAGGTTCTTAGTTGTTTCCTTTGGTTCCATCTTAATCTTCATGCTCCAAAACCTTAATTCCTATCATGCTTTGATAAAAAACCAATCCCTTTTATCTTCATCTTAAATTGCCCAAAAATGGGAGTTCTTGAAGGAGCAAGGAAGGGTCAATTTCTTATGCCATATTATACATCATATAAAAAGGCTTTGGATGGAAAGTATTATGGTGTATTTCGCTCTCTTTAAAAAGTTCATTCTTCCATGAAATCAACTACAAAACCTCCCCCTTTAAAGAACTAAGACTATAGAAAGAAAAAGAAGAAAGAATAGAAGATACTTTATACAAATATCATAGAAAAATCTCCATAATTCCTTACCTTAGATAGCCTTTCTTCTCTTTGATTATTAGTGGTTCATGGGTGCCTGTTAGGTCTAGTTTTCAGTTGCTTAAAGTCAACCAAAGTGAGGGGGGATGGGTGGAACGTGACATATATAGGAACAAGCTAGGGTTTTATAATTTCTTTAGATTCCCATTTTGCCTTTCCATTTCTCTTCCTTTTTTGAGCTCATTCCAACTCTTTTTTTAGAACCGTTTTTTCCATTATGAAATTTTAGTCTTCTAATTTGTTAAAAACATTTTGTTTCAAACTTGTGGAGTGCAGAACCATTCAAAATGATCTGGTTAAAGTTTAGGTTAACTAACGACATGAATTATACACCGGAAGAGTTTTAACTATTCTAACAGTTTCTATGATTTTTTGAACCTCTGAAAACCTTAATAAACTCAATTTTAGAATTTAAAACTTCCTCTTTTAAGTTTCTTAAAAGTTGCCTGAAATGACAATTTTGTCATTGCATTTTTATTTTATTCTATTTAGCCGTCTTGGCTTCAATTTCATGCTATTCTTAGTTTCTTACCCATATTTTTAAATACTCTAATTAGCATTTTATCCACAATTTACCTTAATTTACTTTGCTTTAAGGTCATTTTATATCACATTATCGATTTTGGTTTAGCTTTTAAGAAATCAAATATTACACAAATTATTTGAAAATTTCTATAATGAGTAAGATTTTATTCATAACTTTTCAACACTAAGAACTCCATAACAAAGTGGGATTGTTAAAAGAAAAAATTATACTTTGTAAGATATAGTTAGAGCCATACTTATTGACAATGAGCTTCTCAAATACTTTTAGGTTGAAACTATAAATATTAATTGCTATATCTTGAATCGTTATCTTATCAAACCTATTCTTAAGAAAACTCTATATGAATTGTGAAAATGGTAAAAGTCCAATGTTAGTTACTTTCTTGCATTTGACTGTAATTATTTCATCTATAATAATGGAAAAGATAATTTAGGAAAATTTGATGCTCGAAATGATAAAAAGCATATTCTTATGTTACTCAACTTCTAGCAAAGAATATAAAGTGTATAATAAGAGAATTATGAATGTGAAAGAGTTTATGCATGTAGTATTTAATAAAACTAGCCCTACGTTAAGAAGAATAATGAATATAGATATGGACAAGAAAATTATAGGAGCAAATCACTTAAGGAATTAGCAGCTAACTCCAACTATAACTGAAAGAACAAAATAATCCACTTTAGAAAACAACTTAAGTAAAGTTAGAATTATTAACAAAAGTTAGAGCAAACTTTATCCAACAAATAGAAGTAAACTCTAAGTTTAGAGTGAAAAGTAAATTCCAGATCAAAGCTAACTCCAAAATTTTAAGGAAGGCACCCGTTACGATCAAGATCCCTTAGTTGATAATGACAACAAAGCTAAACCAATAGTCACTATTCAAAGATTAAGTATGTAAAGGACTCTACAAAGCGACATTAGACTATTAAAAAAATGGAGACACTCCTATACTTATCCATTTCATTACATATTGGAGATCCAAATGAGATATTACATAACAAATCCTCCTTTAGAAATAATGGCAACAATCTGGCACTTTTGTCTCAAATAGAGCCCAATTCAGTTGAAAAGGCACTAGATTGTGATAACTAGATTATGGACATACAAGAATTACATCAATTTGAAAGAAATAAAATGTGAGAGCTAGTGGAGCAATTAGAAGAAGCCTCCATCATTGGAACCAAGTGGGTGCTTTGTAACAAGTTAAGTAAGTAAGACAACGTTATTAGAAGTAAAGTTAGACTTACATCTTAAGGTTTTACTCAATGAGAAAGTATAGACTTTGATGAAACTTATATTCTATTTGCTAGACTTGAATCAATTAGAATGTTGCTTGCCTATACTTCCTTTATAAATTTTAAGTTATATAAAATGAATGTTAAAGGTGCTTCTCTTAATGGTTTTTTAAATGAAGATGTATATGTTAAGCAACCCTCTATATTCGAGGATGAAAAGCTATTTAGCTATGTCTTCAAATTCACTAAAACTCTGTATGGTCTAAATCAAGCTTTCAAAGCTTGGTAAGAAAAGATGAGAACTTTTCTCTTAAAAAATATATTATCAAGAGGAAAACTTAACATTACCCTTTTTATCAAAAGAAATAGAAATGATTTCTTACTTGTGCAAATTTATATATATATATATGATATTATACTTGCAGTATTAATGAATCTTTATGTAAAAATTTTGCTAAACTAATGAAAGGTGAATTTGAAATGAGTATGATGGGAGAAATAAATTTCTTTCTTAGATTTCAAATCAAGCAAACAAAAATAGAAAATTTCATCAATCAGACAAAATACAAAAAAAAAAGCTAATAAAAAAAATATGGATTTCAAGATTTCAAACATATGGGTACTTTAATGTGTACTCCAATGGTAAAAATTTTGATAAAAAGCGCACAGAGATATGATTGGGTCATTATTTTACTTAACTTCCAATAGACTTGATATCATGTATAATGTTGGTAAATGTGCTAAATTTTAAGCTAATCTTAAAGAGTCACACTTTACTGCTCTTAAATGTATTTTTAAATATTTGGTAAGAACACAAAAATGTAGGTTGTGGTATCTTAAAACTAACTCTTTTGATCTAGTTGGATATATTAATGTAGAATTTGTAAAAGATAAATTAGATAGAAAAAATACTAGTAGCAATTGCTAATTTTTTGGGAATGCTCTAGTGTCTTAATTCAACAAAAAGTAAAGTTCTATGACTCTCTCTTCGTACCTAAAGTTAAGTAATGGCAATTGGAAGCTATTGCATTTAACTTTATGGATAAATCAACAATTAAATATTACTATTTGAAATTTAACCATATTCCCATATTTTGGCAATACAAGTACTATGTACCATAGAAAGAATCCAATTCATCATTCTCAGATAAAACATGTTGAAATAAAAAAATCACTTTATAAGATATCATGTTCAATGAGGAAATATGGAGGTAATATATATATATATATATATATATATATTGAAAATCAACTTCCTAATATTTTCATTAAACTTCTACTTGAAAATAGGTTTGTATCTCTAAAAAAAAACTAGGAATGATTAATAATATACGATGTTCTCTCTCTCTCTCTCTCTCTCTCTCTCTCTCTCTCTCTCTCTCTCTCCCTCTATGTGTGGTTGTGTATGTGTTTTTTTGTCTAGTTAAATCCTTCACTCTAAATAGATTCAGCAAGTCACTCCATTGATATAGTACACATTGTCCATCTATTGGTAAACAAATGCTTCTTTTAACTTTATCTATTGTTGAATTTACTGTGACATGTGTTTTAAAAGTTGAATGAACCATTAATTCTATAAAATTAATTACCATGATTTCTAAGGTGAAAGTCAAAATTTTTAATTGGTTTTCAAAATGGTATGTCTTGAGGTTTTGAAATAATGATGGTTGGCAATTCTCATACTTGCACAGTGTCTCTTTTTAGACACTTTTATAAAAAAAAATGAAGCATCATAACCATGCCATTCTTTTAGAATCATTATCTCTCCCTCTTTCTCTCTCTCTCTCTCTCTCTCACACACACACACACACACACACACACAAAAGGTGAATTTGTGCTCTAACCCTAACACTATTTATAGACAAACAAATTAATTGATTCACATTTCATTAAAGAAAATCTTAAAAATTAAGAAAGTTCATTCTAAATGAAGGCACCATTGACATTGAAAAGGAAGATAAAAAGTAATAAGAAGCTTTAAAAAAATCATATTAATTCCAATTGAAGGCACCATTGATGTTGAAAAGGAAGGCAAAAGGTGACAAAAAGCTTTAGATATAAGAAAAAATGCTTGCAAAGAAAAAGAAATAAGAGATGAAGAAATCATCATTTACTTAAAATCCCTTGTCCAAATGAAATAGAAGTATTGAGGAAGACATGGATTAGGTTAGAAAAGAAGAATAAACATAGACGCATTAATGGAAACCTATTAGCATTCACATTCATGAATTTTTATCTAGAAAACCAACAGCTGCACCAAAAGGAAAAGGCAAGAAACATATTAGGAAAAAAGAACAAACCAAGGAATCAATGGAGAATCTGCTTCCAAAAGTTTACACTCTAGAGCATTCAAAAAGGTATTTGATAGATTTTATAAATAGACTTATTATTATTAAGAGATGTGTTGATTTCAATAGATTTAACTCTTTTAAACTATTTGATTGAAATGGACTTTAAATCCATGAAATAGATCCCTTTAGCAACAATAAATGAACTATATGATGACTTAGCTTGAATGTTCCATGTAAATTTACACATTGTCAAGGAGGACAAAGCATTGAGTTCATTGGTAAATAGAAAACTAGTGATTGTTGGTACCAACATACAGGAGAAAATTTTTGGAGCATTATTCATAGGAGATCCACAATACTACTTTGGCATATTGAGATGAAGGCAACATTTGATTATGTGTTTGAGTGCATAATGGAAAGCAAAGACTTCGGGAAAGGAAGCAAAATCAATACTTAAGTTGTTTCTTTTCCAAATCGAGTGGCAACACACATCATATGAACAACCACGTTTCCAAGAGTAAGAACACTTGATGTGCTAATCCACCAATATCTTTTATAGTTATACAAACTTATAACCTAACAAAGTATTAACGTCTACCTCTAGATGATCATGTATATGAAGGAAGCTACATAAGGCAATGCATAATCCATAAGTTTACCTTATAGGATACTTTTTACTATAATTTTCAAAGCTAAAGGAGTAGACTTTAAAGGATATACTTCCTAAAGCATTTATATGTCCTATGATACAACAATTTTCAAATTCATGAAATATACATAGATAAATGATAAGTGGATCCAAAATTGTGATGTAAAGGAATATTAGGTTGATCTTGTAACTTTTTGAGCAAAGACAAGATGATCAACCCAAGCTTTTCCTTTTCCAAAAAAAGGCAAATCCATTATAACTTTATCTCTATAACTAGGTAAGAGGCACATCGTTAAGGAAGTTTCTACTACTGTAATTTTAGAGGAAATTGTAGCTACAAGAGAAGTTGTTACACCTTTTGTAGAGGATGTAAATATCAAAGATTACTTCACTATTAAGCCAAATGAGGAAACTCAAAAATTTTAGCTCGATACTCCACCTCTTGTGCAAAATGTTCAAGTCCTTTTAAATTTAGATTTTATGCTAGAGCACACTAGAACAAGCTCATCTAACTTAAAGGTTCCTTTTCTAGAAGTTCATATGCCTCTTCCTTTTAATATTGGTTCTTTGAGAAAAAGGAATAAGCTTGAGGTAACTCTTTCACTTGACTCTGAGGAAGACATGCTTTTTCCATCAGTTATTCTCCTTTTCTCTCCTCCACTAACCATTCTTGACTTCCTTCCTCCATCTTTATCATTATCACTAGCCTCTTCCATTCCCCATGAACCTATTTCTCCTTCCACACCTCTACCAAACTAGACCTTCTTTCCACCCCTTCCAAATAAACCTTATCCATTTACACCCTTGCTACCTTCTAATTCCTTTCTAGAAGCTAACTTGGTTCCTCCTCCTTCACCTTCACCTGCTTCCCTTATTATCTTATAGTCATCTTCTAATTTTGAAGCCCTCTAGCTTCTTCACTCTCTAAATACAAATGTTCAAGAGCATCCAAATGATGTTAAACACTTTCCACAAAATGTTGAAGCTATTTGGGGCATGGTTAGTTGTAATAGGGTAATTAGATAACAACTTGATTTTGTGACAATAAGATTACATGACCCTAAAGAAACCTTTCAAGATGATAAGATGGTATTGTCATAGCATCTTAAAGAAGTTGACTCTACAATCCTCCTTCTCATTAATTAGACAGGGCATGTATTTTGTCATTTTAATGAGCAACTTCGAGAGGCATTTTAGTTTTCAGATCTTTTATTTATTTATTTATTTAACTAGTTAGTAATGATTATTAATATTCTTTACATATAACTTAAGATATTTGAATGGTTTTCTTTGAACTTATGCATTGCATCATTTTGAACTTTTATTATCTGCTTCAACTACTTTCTCATTCTATGGTTATTACTTTGCTCATTCCTTGCTTTTTGTTGTTGACATAAAGGGATAGAATATTATTGCAAAATTTATATGTGAGTTATATGCTTATTAGTTTTACACTTATCTGTTTCTATAACCTAACATTACTTAATATTCCTTTTGCTTCTTATGTTTTTGCATTTGTGCTTTGTACTCTTGAGCAAATTTCCCTTTAAAAGGTTGCAAATATTAAGGGGGAGCATATATAGCTTTTACATACTTAATTTTGCATTGTTGGATTTTATTATCATAAAAAAAGGGAAATTATTGGTCCAAGGTTGAGTGGGCTTTTAAAGCCTTCATGACTTTGATAATAACAAAAGTTAAAATTAACTCTACGTAAAAGCTTATTTATCTTAGCCTATTAAAATTTTGCCCATACTATGTGTGAAAGAAAACCATTAAGGAACCAAAACAAAAACCAAATGTTTCTAATTTTCAAATAAGCAATTGGAACAAAGGAATAAATATATTATCCTTTATTTATCTCTCTGCTGCAACTATCTATTTTTATATAAGATAAAGTGAGCACTTTTATCTAACACCTTAAGTAAATATTTACAAGCATTTATGAAGATTAGATAAAATAGGTCGCTAGAGAAGAACACATGATGTAGCTAGTAATCGTTAAAGAAGAAGTATGAAATGTCGACGACCTACTTCCTCTATTCCAACTAAAAGGTGTCTGCACTTATCACTTCATCTCTAATGGTTAGAAGTTAGTAAAGAGATGTAAACATGTTGAAATATCAATGGCAATTCATTAAAACACATATTCAAACATTCAAGAGTATTTATTTATCAAGAAAAATGTTTTTGAGTTTCTGGTGTATTAGCTTTTAAGAAGCATTTATTAAGCTTAATATAATCTTGCTAAGAGGTGAACATTTTCTCTATAAGTTGAGGGTGAGCTATAAAAAACCAATGTAAAAAGTTTAAGGTGAGTTTGTGAAAGTTTGTGTTCAAAGTGAGCATGTAAAATCTACAAGTTATATTTGTTGATTGTAATTGAAGAAAAATCTATTCTTAGAGACTAGATATAAGCTTACGAGCTACTAAGATAAGTTGATATTGTTTGTATATTTAACTAATTTTACTTTTGGAGGATTTTTTTCTTTATCTACTAAAGCTCAACCCACTTTGTCTATTCACTTTAATTTAAGCCTCTTCCATTTTTATGTTTGCAAAAAATTTTATATTATTTACTTATTCTATACACTACACTTATTTTCTTCATCACTAGATACATTAGTTGTATCATATGAAAGAAAATAATTCAAATAATTCTTAATTTTGATTATAAAAGTTTTAAATAATTTTTAGTAGAAATTCTCTTTTTTAAAAATTACTAGTATTTAAATATTGATTTTTCCAATATTCTATTAAGGATTTAACATAATCAAACTTAGCACTATTTTTTGGTGTTTTTAATTTTTCTTCTAATATACAAATTTGGAAAGCTCAAAACACCTTATCAAATATCTGAAAAAATAAATAAATCACAGATTTTTACAATATCAATTTACCATACCAAATTTATAAGCATATCAATAAAATATGGAAAACTCATATTAAAAGGAAAAAAAAAAAGCTCAATTCAGGAAAAACTTAAAAAATCTTTCTTCAAAACTTTTTTTGAAAAATATCAAAAAGAAAAATAGCTAAAAGAATTAATTTTGACAAAATGATTATGATTACAAAAATTTTGGTTATATTGATTCCAGTATAGATTTAATCAATTTATTGGAAGAACAAAAAAACCCTATCTTTGAAAAGATAAAAAAGATTTATCTTTTGGGAAAAATTTATTTTATCTTCTAAGGTATGTACTATAATAATGAGACATATTGAGTTTGATCAATTTAAAAGTTTAAGAGAAAAATTCAAGAAAAATATTTTAAAAATGATTCTTACAAATTATAATTTGCCAAAATTACATATTTTTATTAACCATGATAGTTGGGATATCTCAAATATCGAACGGGATATAGTTGGCAAAATTACATTCCAAAATCAAACTTGGAAACAATTCCAGAATTTTCTATACTTTATAAAAACAATGATTTACTCAGTCATAAAAAATAATAGATTTTTGAAATACTATAACATATATATTTTTAGCACTATTGGTGAAAGGGTTCATGAAAGGTTCTTTTAACCTTTTTTGCAGCTAAGTTGTACAAGGTGATTAAATCCAAGCTGTTTGAATCGTAGGGCTCTTGATTACTTTCAATAGCTTCACTAATTTGTTGTTCTTCATTTAAGTTTTATACTTCAATGAATCTAACACTTGGCATATCTAAATTTTTGAGTTCTATTAGATTATATAGTAACCTGGTTATAACTTCTTGTTGTTCTGGGAATATTTTATAATCAAATGGCAAGTATGTATAGAAAATCCATTGGCCATCTATTATTCAGGTCTACATACTATCATTTAGTAGTCTTGCTTCATTAACTAAATGTAAAAAGCTTTTTGCTATGATATTTTGAAAAGAAAATTGATCAAGAACAAATTGGATATGATTATGATTTTCATGATCAATAAAATCATTTTGTTCAGATTTTACCCATCTCCAAATTTCGTATAATTGAAAAAACCTTTCACGAACCCTTTCACCAATGGTACTAAAAATATATATTGTATAGTATTCCAAAAATCTATCATTTTTTATGATACAGTAAATTGTTGTTTTTATAAAGTATGAAAAATTCCTGAATTGTTTACAGGCTTGATTTTGGAACGTAATTTTTTCAACTATACCCTATTTAATATCTAAGATATCCCAACTATCGTGATTAATAAAAATATAGAATTTTAGTTAATCATAATTTGTAAGAATAATTTATGAGATATTGTGTTTGAAATTTTCAATTAAACCTTCAAATTAATCAAACTTGGTATATCTCATTATTAGAACACATAACTCAAAAGGTAAATCTTTTTTGCTTTTTCAGAAAGGTAAATCCTTTTGATCTTTTCAATTAAATCCATAATAGATTCAATATGATCAAAATTTGTGTGATCATAATTATCTTTCAAAATATTTTTCAAAATTAATTCTTTAAACTATTTTTTTTTGATATTTTTCAAAAAAATTTAAAAGTAAGATTTGTCAAGTTTTTTTTAAACTGAGCTTTCTTTCTTTCAATATAGGCTTTCCATGTTTCATTGATATGCTCATAAATTTGGTATTACTAGAATTGTAAAAATCTATGATTTGTTTTTCATTAGATATTTAATAAGGTATTTTGAGCTTTCCTACTTGTTACAGAGCTTCTTTGAAACTTTAATAATTTTGAGAATTTTGGGTTTTCCAAGTCTAAGTACATGGAATCCAAAGTTCTTAGATAAAACCTGGTAAATATGGATAAGCTAATGGAGCAAAAAATTGTTGTGGTACCAATGTAGAATTTACATTTGGTATTTGCAAGTTTTTCTAAGAAAGCTGTGAAGATTCTCTTTTTTTTTTAGAATTTTTCTTAACTGGAATTCATCCCTTGGGTTTAAGTTTTTTCCCCCTCTTTTATCCATTGTTTGAATTTTTGCTAAAATAATCTCTAAGAAAATTATCAGTTCTTTTAATATATTTAATACTGAACATATAATGACAAATAAAATTATACTCTCTAATTCTTCTTGGATTTTCCTCATTTCTTTTATTTTTAAGAAAATCTCTAACTGATTGATTATCAGTTCTAATAATAAATTCCTAAAAATATAAATAAACATAAAAATGTTTTATTTCATTTTTTATGGCTAATAATTTTTTACATAAATTATATAATTCATTTCATTCTATTTGAATTTTCCTAAATTATATCCACAAGCTAATTCTTTATTATTAACTTTAGCTTTTAATATTACACCCGATATTTGTTACTAGCATCAATTTTCAAGATCAATTCATCTCCTAAGGAAAATAAAGTATAGATAAATTATTAAGTTCATTTTTTATCTTGTTCACTATTTTAATATCTTAATTTTTCTACTCAAATTATTTATTATTTTTTAATTTTTTAATAAAAGGTTTTTTTTACCAGAAAGATTTTTTTATAAAATTCCTTCCATAATTAAATATTCATAAAAAACTTTACAGTTGTTTCTTATCAGTCAATTCATCTAAAAAACTTTTTATTTTTGAGATAATATGATCTTGTTATTATACCAGACTATGTTAGTTTTAAACCTTAATATTCTATTTTTACTTGTTCTACTTTAATATTTTTCTGGATTAAGTATAATACCTATTTCTATAAATTTAGCACATATTATTTTTAAGTGTATTTTATGATCTTCTTTTATATTAGAGAAAATCAAGATATCATATAAATGTACTAAATATTTAGATTTTGGTAATCTTTATTTTGTTCTATCTTTATTCAAATATTCATATGCATAGCATTTGATATGTAATTATCCAATTCTGGTGGAAATTAAGATGAGAATGAGAATAATAATAATAATAATGATGATGATGAAAATCTTATAATGTTAATCTTCTATTTCTTGTGGGATTCTCATGTTTATTTTCTTGTTCTTATGAAAATTTTCAAAGCTACATTATTCCATTACTATATGACTTTTGAGGCTCATAAAAAATAAAATTGGAAAACATTTCTAACAACTTGATTCTTGATTAAGGATTTTTCTGAAAGTGGAACTATAAGTTGAGAGTAGCTTATTTTTTTATTAATATTACAACGACTTCAACAATTGGTTTCTTTGGCAATGACATCATAAAAAAAAATGGAGACAGTAGTGAGGTTTTTGTGGGAGGTGGAAAGTCATAAGCAAGTAGGATGACATTCGCTATTAGGCTCCATCAAAATTACAATGTTACCCTTAGCCAAAGTATTCACAATGTGTTTCTTGGGATTTATTATGGCTTCCAAGCATGTTCACATTTTGGCCACTAATGGAAAGAAGCTTTTAAATAGGGCAACCTCATCCATTCTTCTCAACTTTAATTAAAATCTAAGAAGCATTAACGCGTGCACTAAAATATTTGAAGTGTGTCACACCATATCAAGACATCTCCCAAATTATATTACAAATGGCATAAAATAATAATTTTCATGAATTTCACACTTTTGACTGCGAAAATAATTATTATCATAAGTCCAAATAATTCAATTTTGGTTAAATGGGTCATTTGGGTTTACCAATATTATCTTCCATCCATAACACACCTAATGGATCAGAAACATTACAATTGAAAGCTTCTGTTTAGGATTTAAGTAAGCAACACAATTCCATAAGTAAAGTCGTAGATTTTTCTAGTTCTATATTCTAATATGAAATTCAAAAATTCATAACTAATTTTAGAAAAATCAAAATCATGCAAATTATACCATTTTGGAAAGATAAGGATGTTTCCTAACTATCATAAAAATTTTAGATTAAAACAACCACATTTTACTTAAGAAAAATGAAATAATATATCAGGTCTAGGTGGTATCCTACAATTGAACCAAAATTTCAAAAATTCATATCTTCCTCTACATAAGTCTAAATTGGGTGCTCTTAGTGGCTATGGAAAGCTTAGGATATATACTATATACCTGTAGAATTTCATAAGCATTTAATTTCATTTGGCCCACGAATGACCTAGAAAAGAAAATTGACCATATGAACAGTGACAAATTCTGTATAATTTAGCTAATTTTGAGAAATTATAATAAATCCTCTAGAGTTCCAAATTAGGTTCTCTTTAGCTTTGTGAAAATATTTAGATGAGACTCATATTCATGTCAAATTTTATGCACAAAATCATCCATTTGGTCAGTTTATGGTTCAACTCAAGAATATAGCAATTTTTGATACCATAATGGGGTCAACTTGCACCAAATGGCCTTCCGCACCATGCATGTCCATTTGAGCACATCCCATTGCATAAACATAACAAATAGAAGCATCTTAAATGGTTTAAACCATCATGGGACTCAAATCCACCATTTCACTTGTATGAATGCATATAAATATCATGGCTCAAGGATGTCAAGACTATACAATCTCATTCATTTGACTCCATATTTACAACATATTTAGATGGTTTTACAATTGATCAAGGGTTTAAATCTAAAAAATGATCCCTATATACATACTTTGACATTAAAGTACACAAAAAGCTATTCTATTGTCAAAGCATTGGAAATCATGCTCCTTAGCTCCCATTTTTGCTTTCTTGGCCTTTTCCTAAACACAAGTAGATGGAAAGTGTAGGAAAGTGAGATTCAAAGAATCCTAAAAGCTCTTGCACCCTTTAAAGTAAGAATACAAGACATATATTCATGTCAAAGAATACAAGCATGCCATAAACACTTATAAGAATCATTCAAATCATAATTTCTATGTCATACAAATATGTCAAAGCCAAGAACAAGCTCTATGGATTTTTGGTCTAACTTTACCTTATGATTTGGGACTTTTGGATTAGCCTCATCCACTTTTTAAGGACTTTTGACTCATTCTCACTCATGTTTAGGGACTTTTGGTACAACCTCACCCATAAAGAGTAATCTCAGATTTCAAAAGCAAATAAAAAAGCATAATGGTACATAACAACAAACCAATAGCAAATGGCATGTCTCATGATTTAAACACATATACAATCATTCAATGACAATCATACAACCAAGAAATGCAAACAAGAAAGAGTGAAGAGCTATCTTAGTATAAGAAACATAATTTCCTCCTTCGATCCTTAGCTCTTTGGTTCGGCCTCACACTCACACTTAGGAGAAGCTTGGTTCACTTGGCTTAGATACATTAAACAAGACACAAATACATCAATGGAACCATCTCTAGCCTCACATAAACTCTACACAAGCTATCTCTAGTTTATGCCACCATTATGGTTCGATACAAGGCATAATGAAGCAACTCATATGATTCAAGATCTTGGCCCCAATTTCTCACTCAATCTAAGTCATATGACTCCATTCAAACTCATTAAAGTCATTATAAACTTACTCCAAGGAGCCAAACTCAAGCTGCTTCTTTATGTCTTAGAAAGGGAACCTAATTTTCAATTTTCAAAATATGATTTCTAAATTCAAGCCAATAGTTTCTTTGGTATTCATTATTCATATCTAAGCTATTTCTATCATTTGAATCAAAGAAAACTCTCCCTAAGTGCACAAACTCATCTTGGCTGAGACATATACACCATTCAAGGGCCCATGGAGTTTTCTTCATTTTCTTAGGGAATTTTCCATCCATGAAACTTCTTAGATGTCTTGAGAATCCATGAAACTTCTTAGATGTCTTGAGAATTTATACACACTCTTAGACAACCTAATTTATTATTAGAAAGCTTCATAATTGCTAAGGTGCATCCAAAACCCTAAGAGTCATAAGTTGTTCTTTAATGGTTCTTTTTTAATTCTAATTACTTCCTTGGATTCCTTAGGCTTCAAAACCCCCATTCCTATCAAATTTGGGGTGAGAAGAGGTCTCTAACATCTCCCCCTATTCTGGCTGAAATGGTAGAAAAGAAGAAAAGCTAAGATGAACAAACTTTAACCATGGAGGATTACCTTATTTGGAAGCTTTTCAAGGGTTCTTTCTTGAGCTTTCAAGAGCTCTCCCTGTAACATCCAATCCCTCCGTAAACGTGAGAAACGCGAAATGTGAGAAACACGATGTTCGATTTCTCCGTAAATGTCAGAAATGGTCCAAATATAAAAGGAAGTCCTTGAAATAGAAGGAATTGAGGTCAAATAAAATTATGATAAAATTTTAAATAATAGAAAATGAGGATTTAAGCCTTGAGTTACCTAAAAATCAAGGTCAGAGTGATTCAAAAAATTTACCGAAAGGCTATTAGCATTTTCGTAAATATGGGCACTTTTTGAAAAAATCATAGGAGGGCTTTTTAAATGAAAGTTTTGAGTTCTCCGGGGTTCTTAGAGGCCCTAAAAATCATAGGAAGCCCTGTGACAGTTAAAGCCCCTTCGGTATACATTTTCCAATGGCGGTGACTCTGAACTTTGACTGAATCGTTCGGGAAGGTTTTAACTCCAAATTGAGTAATTCCAAAGGCCTTTTATAAGATTGAGGACCTAAATTTTATGATAGAAAATACGATTTTCAAAAAGGAGCTAAAACAGATTAGAAACGAAAATGCCAAAAATAAGGGACGAAATAGAAATTTTTGGAATTCTTTTGCTTTTAATATTCTCTCTTTGTCACACCCTCCCTTGCCCTCATTTTTCACCATCTTTATTCTACCCAAAATAGAGAGGAGAATCAGTCCTCTTAGGCGCACAAGAAGGAGCACTCTTGGAGGGAGAAAAAAGCCAATAAAAGGTAGGAAATTCTATGGAAAATCTAGCTTTCTCCTTAGCAAGTCACTTCTCCTCCTTCTCCTCCTTATTTCTATGGGTTTGATGGTGCTTTTAAATCTATTTTAAAGGAAGAACAGAGGTGGAATTTTTAGATTTAGTGAGAGCAGGCTAGCCAAGTGAAAAGCAACCAAGAGAAAGCAAGAAAACAAGGTAAAATTTCTATTCTTTGGTAGTTCCTTCCTCCCCCTTCCTCTTGCACGAATTTAGACACCATGAGCCCAATTCTTAGGGGCTGTTTTTTGTCCAATTCATGGAGGGATTAGAGGTTTTGGAGTGCAAAGATTAAGAATGAACCAATAGAATCAAGAAAGGGGCATTAAGAAATAAGATGGAACCATTAGGAATCCAAATGCTCCCTTGCAAATCTAATTTAACATGAATGTTCTTAGGCTTAATTGAATATTTAAACATGCTCCTAAGACCCCTAGAGAGCTTCCCACATGCACCTCCCATCCAAGAAAGCAACAAAATTGCAAGAAACACTAATGAACTCTAAGCTAGAAAAGTGTAGAGCTCTTAAACACTTTGCAAAAACTGATTTGATATATGAGTTTCTTTGCATGTGTGAGTATTTGATTAAGCTCCTAAGACCTCTAGGAAGCCTCCTAAGTATGTCTCCCATCAAGGAAAAATCAAGAAGGTCATGAATTTTTCTTCCCCCAATAGTCTCGGCCTAGGCAAGTTCCTATAGCTAAGGAGAGTTTTAAATTTTTCTAAGGCTATTCTTGAGTCATATGTGATGAGTGAAGATGAGTAGAGGCCTTGAAAAAAATTTAGAACTCAAAGAAAGTGAATTGTTGTCATAGACTCCATTATGTGACCTAAAGAAGCAACATGTGTTTAGGCTCTTTATTTTAATTATGTGATGACTCCAAGAGGCTTAAAAGGAGTCAAGAATCATATTTGAAAAGAAAGAATGGAGCTTAGAATTTAATTGAGGGGTGTTACTTCATTAGGTGCCTTTGTGGACCATAATGAGGTTTATAGGATAACCTAGTGTTTAAGCAAGTTGCATAGCCTTAGAATATATTTCATAGACCTAATTGGCTCCCATAAATTGTATCTAGGCCAAGAGAAACCATCTCTACCAAATTGTGGGTGTATAACCGAGGAAAAGGAGGAAAATCCAAGGAGAAAAGTGTGTAGATTTGTACAAGGTAGCTCTCTCCTCCTTCTCTTATGCATGGATATGTGTTTAACTTGTTTTATAATATGTGTATGTGCATTTTCAAGCTAAGAAAAGTATACTAGCATGCCTTTATATTCCATGATCTTTGATGCCATGTTATGTTTTAAATGAATCTATGATGTTTTTATGAGTTTGTTTGAGTGAGGAGAGGCCAAGAACTCTTCCCTTTGGTGAGGATGAGCCAAGAACCCTTGAACTTAGTTGAGACAAAGCAAAGAGTCTCCTAAAAGCAAAGTGGACTTTCAAGAGTATAGTTGAGTGCAAAGCTTTTAAAGAATGGGTGAGGTAAGTCCAAAATCCATGAGGAGAAGTGTGAGGCTAATCCAAACACTTGGAGAACTCTTAAATGTCTTGTATGATTGATTCACATGCCAAGGTTGCTTTGAAAATATCCATGACTTCTATTTTTTCATATATGTATTTGAAAAGCTTGCTTTGTACATATTATGTGTGATTGAATGGGAGATGAGCTATTGGGATTCTTTGAATTTCATCCTCTCCTCTCCAATGACCTAACATGCTAGGTGGACCAAGCAATTATGGTGAAGGGAGCCAACAATGATGAGCAAGAGAGATTGACAACCTTGTGCCTTGTTTGATTGAGTTTGGAACCATAATGATGATTCATTATGTATATGAGGTTGTAAATGTGTTATGAACCTTGAAACATGTATAAATATGAAATTATGTGATATTTATAACCATGGATATGATGTATGAGCTCTATAATACAATTTGAGTATGTAATGCCAAATTATGCAATTTGGAAGTTTGATGTAAATGTGCATAAGTGTGGGTGAGAAGGCTAAAATGAGATGTATGAGGTTTAGGACTATTTGGGCAGCTCACACAAGTCTTAAATGTACTTTTAGACTTACCCAAAAGGTGCCAAGACGAAGGGAAATCCATTTGGCAACTTTGGTACCCTATATGGAGCCAAAATTGACCATTATGGAACCCTAGGTCACTTTTTAGCCAAATGAGTTAGTCTTGATCTGATATTGGGCATGAAATTAGATCTTATTGAGTGCTTTCTGGGAAGCTAAAGATCATAATTTTTGAAGGTCTACAGAATATTTGATGATTTTTTGAAATTGGCAAATTTTATGGATTTGGTTTGCTGCACTATTCAATTGGTCCAAAATTATTTTCTGTCATTTGAGATTCAAATGATGTCCAATTGCCATGAAATTTTATACAGAGAAACTAGGAAACTATGTGACTTGTGCCAACTAGAAGCACTTCATTTTGAGGTCTAGAGAGGAAGATATGAATTTTTAAAATTTATGTCCAGTATCAGTAGCCTTGCCCGACTAGAAGTACTGTTCCATCAAATTCTGAGATATGGGCTTGATGAACTGATTTGGAGATATTTTTGCTCTCTTTTTGACATCCATAGCTTTCTAGATTAGTATTATTTTCATAGATTGTATTTTTTTGGAATTAATTGGACATTTTTGAAGTTCATATCAGTAAACTGTGATAGCATCAGGACTCAGTCTGACATCTGGACCATTTCGCATGTCAAACGCTCTGTGTGTGGGATGTTATGACTTATACATATTTTTTTCATGAAGTAGACATCCCAAACTTTCCAGAATGACCAAGATTTCATATTTTTGATTTTTTTAGATTTAGTTATAATTTTTCAAAGTTTGCCCAGAAAAGAGGCCAATTCTGGCCGAGAATGAACTTCCATTTTCCATGCCCCATTTCGGTTTCCATGAGTTGTAGGCATGTTTTTGGGATGCAAATGAGTTGTAATGATGTAATTAAATATGAGAAAGTATAGTATGAGCTCACACAGTCCACGTGACATGGATTAAAATTTTTAGATATGACGCAAAGCGAAATTAATCCCATTCTCTTTGCTTTTTCATGATAGAATGCTTAAGAATGACATGAAATGAGTTAGAATGTCATGATAGAATGCTTAAGAATGACATGAAATGAGCTAAAATTTATGGTGTTACACTGCCAAATTCTCTTTCTCCTCTACTGGACTAGCCCCAAAACATGTGTAAATAAACCATTAAAATCATAGGAGAAGAGAAGAGAAAGAAGAGAAGAGGTTTGGTGAAGGAGAAGACATAAAAAGTAAGAAAATCTTACACTTTTTGCCTTGAATCTTCTTTTCCTTACTCCCTTGCTTGGTGCACCACTCAAGACTACCTGAGAATCTATTTAGACCAGAAGCAAGTCAGTTATGAAGGCTGGAGAAGAGAATGTCATGTTTTAAGAAGCCTAGGGTTCATTTATGTAATTTTTCAAAATTACAATTTAATCCATCATCTTGGTTCTTCTCATTTATGCTCATTTCAATTCCTTTTTTAGAATCATTTTTTTATCATAAAATTTAGTTTTCTAATTCATAAAATGGTTTTGACTTTACCCAAATTAAAATCAAAATCTTACCGAACGAGTCGGTTAAAATTTTAGTCAACTAACACTTTAAAATTTAAACTGGAGGGGTTTTAACCATTTTGAGGGTTTCTATGGCTTTTGGGACTTCTGAAAATCCCAAAAGACTTAAATTTTCTTTTTAAATATCCCTCTTTTGAGTTTTCTAAAACTTACTTGAAATTACAAAAATGCCACTAGATTTTGTAGCTTTTCGTTTTGCCGTTTTAGCTCTAGTTTTGGGCTAACCTGAGACTCTAATCCACATTTTAAGATGCTCTCATTAATATCCTAACCTCATTTAGGTTTAATTTGCTTTGCTTTAGGGTGTTCTTGTTTTAATTTATCAAGTTCAGTTTAAATTTTGAATTATCGGTTATTACAAAGTGTCTATACTATGTAAGATAGGTGGTTTATAGATTGAGATTGAATATTTCTGCCTATTACTAACATGTAATTTTTTGTCTATGTGCAATTTATAATGTTGTATTATGTCTAATACAAACATAGTGTCTGTGTTTCATGATAATCACATTTAAAGGGGATGAACAAGTGTGATACATAGAGAAAACAAATAATTAAAATTATGGCATACATATAAGTGGATGATAGAAAAATGGAGGAGTAAGCAACCTCCAAATTTAGAGCATATAGAAAGTGAAGTAAGCAAATAGTCAAGTTGGAATTAGCAAACAAAAAATGGATCAGGTTATAATAAGCAAGTAGAGTGAGTAGACAAAAAGTGGAGTGAGCACATAGAAAGCGTATCAAGCTAAAATACACAATTAAAAAAAGACATACAAGCATTGAAGTGAGCTAATTCAAATTTAAAATATCTTTTATACAAAGAAGTAGAATGGCATCTAATTTTAGAGTAGCCTAAAGCAAAGCAACAAAAGAGAGAGCATTAAAGAGAGGGAAAACACTATTAAATTTATCCAGATTCAACCCTTAGCTTATGTCCAATCCTTTAAATTCTAAGCGATTTTCTTTAATTAATTTTTAGCGCGTTTACTACCAATATAAAATTTTTTAACTCACTTCAAACTGATATAGCACTTGGGTTCCACACAAACTCACCCCAAAACTTGTTCTTCTTAAGGGTTTTTCATTAAACTCACTTTAAACTTAATTTTCAAAATGATATGAGAATAAATTTGAAACCCCTAGTAGAAAAGGGATTACAATAAATATAATCTTTCTTTAAATATCTCTCAAGTTAGATAAAACCAAACATTAAGTTCAAATAAGATGAAAAGAACAAAGGAGAATTATAATGTGATTTTTGGCTTTTCTTTCTCTACTTCAATCCCTTGTTCTTCTATTCATCTTTTTCTATTTATTTAGAAGCTTTAAAATATTTTTGTTAGAGATCATCTTCAAAAAATAGTTATTTCTTAAATAGCTACTAAGGAAATTTTTATCAAGGACCTTATACAGCTATGGATTAATGATATGTTAAAGTTAATGATAAGTCATTGCCTGAAAATATCAAGTTGTATAGCTCGAGTACACCTTCAAATAAGCAAGAGTCACTACATCAGTTCCTAAGTGTAATGAAAAATAAGCAAGGTTGTTCACATTTTCATGAATAAATATAGATAAAGAAACTAGTTTAAGAGAGTAAGATTCATTTTGGATCTTGGAATATAGGTATATTTACAAGTAAATCAATGAAAATAGTAGATACCATAATTAAGAAGAGGATTAATTTTATGTGCTTACAAGAAATTAAATGAATAAGAAAAAAAGCAAAGAAATTAGACACCTTAAGTTTTAAACTTTGATACACTAGTAAGACTAAATATAGAAAAAGGGTAAATATAGTTGTAGATAAATATTGAAAAAACGTTGTGGTGGATATAAAATGGTTAGGAGATAAAATTATGATGTTAAAATTTGTAGTGGAAAGAGAAATTTTTAATATTATTAATACATACGCATCGCAAGTAAAGTTAGAAAAGTATTATAAAATAAAGTTTTAAGAGAGCTTAGAAGGTCTAGTTCAGGGAATACCTTTAAGAGAAAAGGTAATCATATGAGGGGATCTTAATAGTCATGTAGGAAGTACATCTAGAGGTTACAAAGGTTCACATAGGAGATATGGTTTAGAAGAGGCAAATGCAAAGGGTAAAATTAGTTTAGACTTTTTTATTAACATTTGATTTTACTATAGCAAATACTTGTTTTAAAAAGCACAAGAAGCATTTTATCACATATAAAAGTGGAAGGACATGCTCTCAAATTGATTTCCTTCTAATAAAGAAAGTAGGCAAAAAGCTTTGCATGAATTGCAAAGATGTACTTAGAGAGAGCTTGACTACATAATATAGGATCTTAGTGATAGATGTTCGAGTTAAGAGGAGAGTAAAGAACAAAGGTCAAGATGGGATGTCAAGGATAAAGTGGTGGCAATTAAAAGATGATAAAAAAAAAAAGAGCTTGTAGAGAAGGATTTTGGAGAAAGGATAATGAGAGGCACAAAGAAGTGCTAACAATATGTGAGGACGAGATGGCTAAAGAGATTAAGAAGGTTGCAAAAGAGATACTTGATGAATCAAGAGGTTCTGGACCTAAGGATAAATAATCTTGATGATGGGATGCAAGCATATAAGATAAGGTTAAAGTTAAGAGGGAGTGTTATAAAGTGTAGCCTTTATATAAAAGTGAGAAAATTGAAAAAAAATATAAAGTAGCTAAGAAAGATACTAAGAAGGCGATAAGTAATGTGAGAGTTAGAGTATTTGATGGGTTATATTGTAACACCATAATGTCTTAATCTTAATTAATCTCCCTTTAGGCTTGATTCCATATGATTTCCAAGAAAAATGACAAAAGCCATGGCATTTTTTTTACTATACATCGGGGTTTAAATGCTCATAATTTACCCTGTGGGTCCTGTGAACCCATCAATCATATACTCTACTCAAAATCCATCTATAAAACTCATACATAGCATAAAACAACTCATGAACCACGAATATGAAGCCAAAAACCCTAAAATGTAATTTCTTAAAATGGGCCCAAAAGTCAGAATTTTGGCTCTAACTTTGAAAAATTATAACTAATTCTAGAAAAATGAAAATTAAGCAAAACATATCTTTTTGGAAAGCTCTAGATGTTATATTTACACTAAAAATAATTTCAAACCACAATCTCAGCGTTTGGACCATGTTTGACATAAAAAAAGAGATAGAGATCCGACTGTCCCTAGTGCTGATATAGTTTGCTATCATTAACTTCAAAAATTCATAACTAATTCCAAAAAAATTCAATCTGAGAAAAATATATCAATTTGGAAAGATACAGATGTTAAATAGAAAATAAAAATAAGTTTTGATCATTTCACTAGCCTTTAGACCTCAAAAACTGATGGAACATTAATGAAGGTCGAATGGTTTCCCTGATACTGACACAGAATTTCAAAAAGTTATTTCTCCCTCTACAGACCTCCGATTGAGGTGCTTCTAATTGGTATAGATCACTGTGGATGTCTAGTTTATGCCCATAAATTTTATAACAATTGGACACCTTTTGGTCCATGAATAAAATGGATTCACTTTTGGACTAGTTACACATTACTATGACCAAAACTATTAAAATTCTCCAACTTCAACAATTTGTCAAATATTTTTTAGACCTCCAAATATTACCCACTTTAGCTTCCCAAGAAGCTATAGACAAGCTCTAGATGCATGCCAAATTTCATATCAAGAAGAACTCATTTGGTCATATTTTGATAAAGCTCACGAATTTGACAATTTTGACACCATGAATGGGTCAAAATGGAGGTAAATGGTCTCTTACATACTCAAACACCTCTTGGAAAAGTTTTAAAGCATAAACATAGCATATATGAAATGCCTAAATGGTTCAAATCATCATACATCTCAAACTCACTATGCTAGGGCAAAAATACACTTCTATATGCAATCCACAAAAGGGTCAAATCCCACATTTGCATTATTTTAGCTCTATACATGGTTCATACATCATTTATACATATTTCTACACTTGCTCAAATATTTACATCTCAAAAATAATAGGTACATATTCATTTTGGCACCTCTTTACATTAAAAGAACTAAAATAAATTATACAACTACCTATACATGCTCTACTAGGCTCCTTGGTTTGCACTTTGATCTCCTTGAGCTCCACCTAACATGTTAAGATGGAAGAGGGAAGGGATGAAATTCATGGAATCTTAATAGCTCATGCACTCATTCAAGGAAGCAATCAAGGTATATAAATAAATCAAAGCATGCAAGTAGGCATCTAACCATTCACAATCATACAACACATGATTTACATGCCATGAATGTCATATCAATGCCAAGAATAAGCTTTAGGGACTTTTAGTCTAGCCTCACCTGATTTTAAAGACTTTTATATGGCCTTGTTAGAGATTGTGCCCTAGACTAATCATTTGTAAACATTATGCTTCATTAAGAATAAAAGTTTTTCTGTTACAATTATTATATTTGCATGTTTCTATAATAATTATATCCTTGGATAAATTATATTAGTTATTCTAAATATCCCTAGTCGATCATCATCATGGGAATGATGATGAATTAAGATGAGTATGATTTTGATGGATGGTTATGTGTTAATTATATATAGAGATACAAATCAAAATCATAGGCGCCTGTTGGGAACAAGGTGCTGGATTGACCCGTCATGAGGTAGCTTCATGGATTAGGTCATAAGCATACCTCATATATAACTGTGTCACTAATCCCTCATACCTGAGATCATCATAGATTCCAACATGAGGGACATTGTGCTTTGGCATTATCAAAAGTCACCTTTGATCGGGTGATCACAAAGGCTATTGTTGGGCATAGTGGATTTCATGTAGGGGATGATGAGTAGTCAAGATGAAATTTGTCCTTCTAGTTAACGGAGAGATATCTCTAGGCCTCTCGATAAGTGAGGCTGAGAAATGCATGGCCATGCTTGGATGAAAGGGTTTTCCATTCATTCTGTTAGTCTGTACGTAAATTGAGAAACTAATGATCGAGTAAGATAAGGATGACATTTCTATGCCTCATGCTTGATCAAGATATCGTGTGATAAAAAGGATATGACAGGGTTATACGACAGGCTGTATCGGATCACCAAACCCTATGTGATTTGGGTGGTCACTATGTCTTGCTAGAGGCCGCTGGTGACTTGTGGGTGCAATAACGTTGTTGGCCCACTGCCAATATCATATAGGCCTACAGGATCGCATACAAGAACGAATCAACTTGAACAAGAATGTCCAAATTCATTGAAGCTAGAATTGTGTCTAGATTCGATTAATGTTACGCTTAATTAGGGTGAGATAATTATATATATATAATATGTTATATGTGACACCTTAACCTCTAGCTCATACCCAGCGTGCCCTCTTACTCATATACATATGCGGAACTCACAAGGGAGATAAACTCTCTACCTTATGCTTGCTTTTTCTATGGCACTATGTGTGGGTAGAGATCCACTTTAGAAGTAACATGGACCGGTTGAGCTCTCTCTATGGTTCCTCATGCTCAAGTACTCTATTGAGACTTATTTCAATCCCTACTATATGCTTAGAACTCATGGAAAGCAAAAAGGGATTGGAGACATGCATTTTCGCTAGTGGCAGATTGTGCTTCTTTTCTGGGCTAACTTTGGAAATTCATAACTAAATGCAGAAAAATCGTATCTACATGATCTGGGTCAATATAGAAAGTTTGAGACGTCTACTGCATGCTAAAAATACTTAGAAGTCTCAATCTCTCACTCATTCTGCGTTTGACATCGAAATAGTTCACTGGTCAGAAGGGGCTTCTTTGCTGTCACAGTTTACTGCATGCTAAAGATGCTATCTGACCAGTGAACTGTGGAGCAAAGAAGCCCCTTCTGAATCTGGGATCTCTATCTGAGACTATGCTCTTAGGCACACCATGCAGTCTAACTATCTCCCTGATGTACAGCTGGGCTAACTTATCTAGGGTATAAGTGGCTTTTATAGGTAAAAAGTGTGCTGACTTTGTTAACCTATCCACTATTACCCATATTGCATCATAGCTCGATAATGTCCTGGGCAAACCCATGACAAAATCCATAGCTATGCTATCCCATTTCCACTCCGGGATATCTAGAGGCTGAAGTAACCCTGCTGGTTTCTGATGCTCTATTTTCACCTTTTGCCATACTAAACATCGGGAGACATAGTCTGCTATGCCTGCTTTCATCCCGGGCCACCAGAACATTCTTTTCAAATCCTGGTACATTTTATTGCTACCCGGATGAATAGTGTACTTACTCTTATGTGCCTCATCTAGAATTTTCTCCTTGATCTCAGTGTTCCTAGGCACATACAGCCTATCCCTGTACCTCACTATATCATCCTCAGACAGAGTGAACTCTTGAACATTTCCTTGGGTCATCTGAACTCTAACTTTCTTTACATGTTCATCTAACTGCTGAGCCTCTCTTATCTGATCTCTCAGGTCACTTTCTATTCGGGTTTCACGCATTAATAACTTTCCCGAACACACCCTGCAAGAGAGACTCATGTCTCTGAACCTCTCGAGCAATTCTTGCTATAGACCTCTAAATGACATGAACTCTAGCTTCCCAGAAAGCTCTAAACATACTCTAGTTCCATGTCAAATCTCATGGCTAGAAGAGGTCATATGGCTATTCTATGACATCATGTGCAAAATGGCCCTTTCTTGGCCAAAAGTGTGGCTAATGGGGTCCAATCTTAAGTTTTCTATTTCTATGACTCTTTGAGCACATGAGAAAGCTTCTATCGGAACTATCAATCATGCCTCAAGTGTCTAATAACTCAGATTGGGGAAACTCACTACCCCATGCCCACTTATGCACCCATCTATACTAAGCTACCATTGGCTCTTCCTCATTCAACCATGCTATTTCATTCATCATAAAGCTCATTCTCATACATTCATCATTAATACATACATTGTCTTACAATATTTGTACATGCTACATCATATACATCATTTACATCTCATGTCTTACAATAATAGTTATCATGCTAGCATACAGATGGCACCGTATGAGGCATTGTATGGGAGGAAGTGTAGGTCCCCAATGTGTTGGGTTGAGCTAGGAGAGCGGAGCCTTATAGGCCCAGAATTGGTGGATCAAACCTCTAGACAAATAGAAACCATTAGAAGGAAACTTTTGACGGCCCAGAGTAGACAGAAAAGCTATGCAGATAAGCGTAGGAGGCCGTTAGAGTTTGAGGTCGGAGATCATGTTTTCATTAAGGTATCTCCATCCACAGGAATAGGTCGATCCATTAAAAGTAAGAAGCTCAGTCCCAAGTACATAGGTCCTTTCCAGATTCTAGATAAAGTAGGACCTGTGGCATACAGACTAGCTCTTCCTCCAAATATAAGCCAAGTTCATAATGTCTTCCATGTTTCCCAATTGAAAAAGTACCAGCCCGACCCCTCACATGTCATAGAATATGAGAATGTGCAGTTACAGGAGAATCTATCTTATATAGTATCGCCAAAACGGATCGTGGATGCTAGACTCAAGCAGTTACGGCATAAGACAATACCGTTGGTGAAAGTGGTTTGGAAGGGTTTGTCACCCGAAGAAGCTACATGGGAATTGGAGGAGGATATGAGGAAGAAATATCCGGAACTCTTCCCAAAACAGCTTTTAGAACCAGATACGGGCATTATGAATTCCTGGTTATGCCCTTCGGGTTAACGAATGCACCTGCAGTTTTTATGGATTATATGAACAGAATCTTCAGGCCATATCTAGACAGGTTTGTAGTAGTCTTCATAGATGACATCCTCATCTACTCAAAAAGTGGAGAGGAACATGAGCAGCATTTGAGATTAGTCTTGGAGACCTTAAGAGAAAGACAGTTGTACGCTAAACTTAGTAAATATGATTTCTGGCTCACTGAGGTTCCGATTCTAGGTCATGTGATCTCCCAGGCAGGGGTCGCAGTAGATCCCCATAAAGTAGAGGCAGTATTGCAGTGGGAGAGACCTAGGACAGTGACAGAGATCAGGAGCTTTCTAGGTTTATACCTTTCTTGTGCTTTCCTCTTCTCTTCAGCTTCTCTCTCTCTCCTCCGCCCTTTGCTCTCTCCTAAGACGAGTTAGAGTCGGTTGGAAGAAGAAAGAAGAGATTTGGAAGCTTTTAAAAGTCAATTTCTCTTTTCCTCACTTTTCTGGACCGCTCTCGCTACAGCGAGTTAGTGACCTCGCTACGGCGAGCTCGTGTCTGTTCCAGACTTTTGTCTTCGCTATGGCGTCGCTACGGTGAGATCGGGTCTATTCCAGACCTCTGCCTTCGCTAAAGCGCCGCTACGGCGAGCAACTCCCTGGTCTCTATATGGAATGCCATACTCGCTATAGCTAGGAACAATTTCGCTATGGCGAGCAACTTACTGGTTTCTATATGGAATGTCGCACTCGCTATAGCTAGGGACATACTCGCTACGGCGAAGAGGCATTCTTGATTCCATGCTTTTGTGTGGTTAGGCTCAAGAGGGAACTCTCCCATCTAAAATTTGTTGTGAAATCAACAAGGGAGGAGACCATTGACAGAGCAAGTAGTAAATAGCCAGCAAAGGTAGTTCTCTCCACTTTCTCTCATGCATAATTGTGTGTTTACATTGTCTTGCTTGTGTGTATGAATGAGATGAGCTATGAGAAGTGTGTTAGCATGATTATGTGATATGATTGAGATGATGTTTTAAATGATTGTTTGGTTTGCTTGAGGAAATGGAAAAGCCAATAACCCTGAAGCCAAGGTGAGGATGAGCCGAAGCCCTAAGTTGGTTGAGCCATGTCTCCCAAAAGTGAGGTTGACTCCCAAAGAGTAAGGGTGAGTCTAAGTACCTCTAAAAGTATGGGAAGGCAAATCCAAAAGCCAGAAGGGAAGGGGTGAGGCCGATCCAAGTACTCAGCGAACTCATGAATGTTATCCATGGCCATTTCACATGTTTAAACGTTTTCTATCATGTTTTACATGCTAACATGCCATACATGCATAATGAGACTTGTTGCATGCAATATATGTATGTTTGAATGAGAGTTGAACTGCTGAGATTCTCCGAATCTCACCCTCCCTCTCCACCATCCAACCATGCCAGGTGGCCCAAGTGAGATTAGAGATGGGAGCAACCACCAACAAGCATGAGGCTAGGGATAGAGATGAAGAAAAGTGTATAGTTTTGTACTACATTGTATATGTAACTTGTACATGAGATGTAAATGATGTATATGATGTAGCATGTACAAATATTGTAAGACAATGTATGTATTAATGATGAATGTATGAGAATGAGCTTTATGATGAATGAAATAGCATGGTTGAATGAGGAAGAGCCAATGGTAGCTTAGTATAGATGGGTGCATAAGTGGGCATGGGGTAGTGACTTTCCCCAATCTGAGTTATTAGACACTTGAGGCATGATTGATAGTTCCGATAGAAGCTTTCTCATGTGCTCAAAGAGTCATAGAAATAGAAAACTTAAGATTGGACCCCATTAGCCACACTTTTGGCCAAGAAAGGGCCATTTTGCACATGATGTCATAGAATAGCCATATGACCTCTTCTAGCCATGAGATTTGACATGGAACTAGAGTATGTTTAGAGCTTTCTGGGAAGCTAGAGTTCATGTCATTTAGAGGTCTATAGCATTTTCTATGAGCATTCAAAGTTGACATCAGAAATTCGGATTTCAGAAAATCACTATTCATTTGGTCAGTTTTGAAATCATGTCATCCGAGGGGCAAACGTAGTCCAATGGCTACGAAATTTTATACACAGAAACTAGATGGTCACAGTGACTTGTAGGAACTGGAAGCACCTCATTTAGAGGTCCAGAGAGTGAGTTATGCAATTTCGAAGTTCCTGCCCAGAATCAGACCCCCAACCAGACCCGAGGTACTGTTTCATCGGTTTCCGGGGAATTGGCTTGGTGGACTGATCTGGAGATATTTTGCTCCTACTAAATTCTTAAGCTAGGGATCTCTTCTAATTGGCTCTACGGAGCTTCTCACTCTAGGTTTCTTCCTCACTCTAGGGTCCATGAACTATCCCTCTCTTTCTCAACTCATAAGAAAGGGGAAAAGCAAGAAGAGAAGACTATCTACTTCTAATCTCTCTCAAGAATGGTTTCCCACTCTCTCTCCTCTAAACCAGACTCAAACCTAACCATTCCTAACATCTGAACGGTAGGAAAGAGGGGAAAAAGGGAGAGGGCCACATATGAAGAGGAAACCATGAGGATTCATACCTTTCTTGTGCTTTCCTCTTCTCTTCAGCTTCTCTCTCTCTCCTCCGCCCTTTGCTCTCTCCTAAGACGAGTTAGAGTCGGTTAGAAGAAGAAAGAAGAGATTTGGAAGCTTTTAAAAGTCAATTTCTCTTTTCCTCGCTTTTCTGGACCGCTCTCGCTACAGCGAGTTAGTGACCTCGCTACGGCGAGCTCGTGTCTGTTCCAGACTTTTGTCTTCGCTATGGCGTCGCTACGGCGAGATCGGGTCTATTCCAGACCTCTGCCTTCGCTAAAGCGCCGCTACGGCGAGCAACTCCCTGGTCTCTATATGGAATGCCATACTCGCTATAGCTAGGAACAATTTCGCTACGGCGAGCAACTTACTGGTTTCTATATGGAATGCCGCACTCGCTATAGCTAGGGACATACTCGCTACGGCGAAGAGGCATTCTCGCTATGGCGATTCCATATCTCGCTATGGCGAGAAGACTTAGAAAATTCTCAGCTGTCCGAAAATTTTCCAGCTTCTCTTTCCTTTCCTTTTTCTCCCTTCTTTTTCTCTTTTCTTTTTCTGGGTTATTACATTATATATATATTTAATTAATTCAGAATATAAGTATATATATATTATTTGATATATATATATAATATATATTTCAAATATATATATAGAAATTCGAAATATATATATTTATATTTAATATAAATATATATATTGTATTATATATTTCAATATATATATTTATTTATAAATGAATTAGTTTAAATTGAATTTATGAGATAAATTTGAATTTGAACTAATTTGTTTAAGATTAATTTGGATTAATTTAAATAATGTATTTAAATTAATTAATTTAATCTAAATATACCTCTATAAAATGAGAAGTATGATAGAGTTTAGAAATACACACAAAAGGGGTCAGATTTCTAAAAACCCTAAGCCATCACCCTAGAGAGAGAGAGCAGTTGTACACCTAGAGAGAGAAAGTGTACGGACACCTTGAGAGAGAAGATCATCTGCTCATCAATTCGCGTACGAACATGGTGAACAAAGGTGCTAGCACGCCTTTCAAGTTGCCAGATCGTTCGTGTGGATACCGGTAGAGGGGGCTGCGCATAGACGTCAGTTCCAGAGATCCAAAAGGACAAAGCACGCTACAAAGGTAATATTTTATTTCATACTTGATTCAATCAAGTCGACGGATCCATGGGAAGAAACAAATTAAAATTTTTGCTGCATGTATAGTGCGTTTCTTTCAAGCCTTACCTTTGGTTTAGGGATTTTTGACTTGGCCTCACTCAGTTATGAGACTTTTGGCCTTATCTTTCCCATTTATAAGGACTTATAGCTCCACCTCACCCATCTTAAAGGACTTTTAGCACTACCTCACCCGAGCAATTTTCACAACTCAAAACATAAGCATATCGGTACCAATGTATCAAGGCAACATCAAATGGCATGTCTCACAATACAAGCATATACATAAGCATACAATGACTATTACACATCCAAGAATACAATAAGAAAGAGTGGAGAGCTACCTTATAAGCCAACACAAGCCTTCCCTTTTGATTTTTCTTTGTCTTTCTCTGTCTTAACACTACAACTAGATGGAGCCGATTCTCTTGAGTCTAGACACAACAAAGAGCATAGAATTACTCTCTTATAACTCAAATAGACACTCACAAAGTTAGGGGGTTCTTTATCAAAGCAAACCCTACCAAGTATATAAGAACCCTTAGTTTTCTCCCTCCTTAATTTCATTAACTCTTCTTCCACTTCCTTTGTATTTCTCAACTTATCACACTTGAATTCAAGGATTTCTTGCTCATGCTAGGTCAGAACAGTGCTATCTTACTCAATCACTTATGGAAAGGAAACTTAGAAGGAGAAGAGTAAAATAAAGAAGAAGAAGCATGAAGATCTTTAAAGGTTCTTATCTTTCTTCCTTGGTTTCCATCCTTCTCCCTTAGCTTCTCTTAGTTTCTCTCTCTCTTTCAAGCCTTTTTCTCTATTTTGGATGAAGCTTAGGTCAGTTAGAAGAAAAGGAAAGGATCTGGATGCTTTAAGAAGTAAAATTCTCCTTTTTCACGCTTTTCCTAACTAACCCTTGCTATAGCAAAAATTAACCATCGCTACGATGAGTATATATCAATCCCAGACCCTTGTTTTCACTATGGCATGCGCTATTGCGAGAAACTCCCAGGTTTTTGTATGAGATGCCCGAACTTGCTATAGCTAGAAGCATTCTCGCTATAGCAAATAGGCACTCTCGCTATAGTTAGGACATTTCTCACTATAACTAGTAGATTTAGAAAATTTCATGATTTCGATTTTTTTTTTCTTTGGTTGTTACATATATCAATATTTAAATACTAGAGTTAGGGAAAGAAATATTTATAAACTTGTTAAAAGTAGAGAAAGAAAGATGAAAAACATGGGCAAGGAATAAGATATTAAGAAAATATGAAAGTGTTATTTTCATAGGCAATTTAATGAGGGACACAAGATCTCATTACACTCAGATAGGATAGACACTAAAGAGAATGATTAAAATTATACCTTTTATCGTAAAATTTGAAAGTTAAAAGTAAAAGAAGCATTAAAGAAGAGGAAGAATGGCAAAGTAGTATAATAAGATAATATACCTATTAAGGTATGAAAGGGTTTAGGAGTGAAAGGTATAAAATAATTCACAAAGTTATTTAATAAGATTATGAGATCTAAGAAAATGTCAGACTAATGGAGGAAAAATACTTTAATTTCTATTTATAAGAATAACGGGGACATATAAAACTATACAAATTATAGAAAAATTAAACTTATAAGCTACACTATGAAATTATTAGAGAGGGTTATTGAGTAGAGATTAATGTAAGAGACTCAAATTACTAATAATCAATTTGGTTTTATACTTAAAAGGTCGACCATAGAAGCGATATACTTACTGCGAAGATTGATAAAAAAATATAGAAGGAAGAAAAAAGACTTACATATAATATTCATCTATTTGGAGAAGGCATATGATAGGATGCCAAGAAAAAAAGAATTCATATTGTTTATATTTGAATAATTCATAATATGTATGATAGGGTTACAACTAATATAAGAATATAAGGAAGGACCACTGAAAATTATTCACCAAATATGGCATGCATCAGTGGTTAACTTTGAACCTTTATCTTTTTATTTTAATCTTGGATATACTTATTGAATATATCTAAGAGTTAGTGTTACAATGTATGCTCTTTGTAGATGATATATTTCAAGTTGAAAAGTCGAGAGAGGAAATAAATAAGAAGTTAGATATGTAAAGACTAGCTTTGAAAGTATATGGATTTCATTTAAATGAAAGTAAAACAGAGTATATAGAATATAAGTTTGGCAAGAGGCATACTAATTCTAGTGTAAAAGTAAAAATTGGAGAATACATCATATCATAAGTCACACAGTTTAAATATCTTTGGTTCATCATACAACATGATAAAGAAATAAAGGAAAACATAAACCATAGGATTCAATCTGAATGGATAAAACAAAAGAGTGGTCGATGTTATTGCAAATAAAATAATACCACTCAAGTTTAAGAGTAAATTTTATTATACAGTTGTAAGACCTGTAATATTGTATAGAATTAAGTGTTGAGTAATAAAAAGCCAATAGAAGAATAAGTTCAATGTTGCAGAGATGAGAATGTAATGTTGGATGAGTGAACATACCAGACAAGATAAAATTAGAAATGAATACATTACAGAGAAAATTAGGGTGACATCTATTGTGAAAAAAATTATAAAATCACGTCTTAGATGGTTTGAAAATATGTGGAGAAGACCTATAAAAGCCTCAGTAAGGAGAGTATATTAGATGAAGAGTAATCAAATAATTAGAGGTAGAAGGAGGCTAAGAAAAAATATAGGCGAAACCATTAAGAAAGATTTAGACTTAAATAATTTATCTAAAAACATAATTTATAATATAATTTTATGGTATCATTTGATCCTTGTAACTGACACCACCTAATAGGAAAAGACCTATTGTTGTTGTTGAACTTATACAACTATGAAGTATATAATTATGTTGCTTTTTGGTTGCTCAAACTTTGCTTTTCTTCTTTCTTTCTTATTTCTGTATGCGTAGGGCAAAAAATCAGAAAATGAAAGCATTGTTTCACTTTTGCATAATAAATGCTCTGAACAAATTAATTAAAAAGTCATTTTTCACATAATATAATATAACACTTTTTGCATATGAAAAGGACATGATGTACATAACTTATGTTCATAAACATTTAAAAATAATAAACATATTCTAATACTTTTATGTTCTTTATACATTTCAGATTTTACTTTCAATTTAGCTTATTTTTGTCTTTTTACGAAGACATGATATAAGCTTTTAAAGTTCACTTAATACAATTAATGTATCTACATATGTTAACATTTGTAGCAAAAAGTATTATAATCATTTTGTTACTTTCCTTTAGCATTTCACGTTTTTATTCCAATACATTTTATAATTTTTTCTTTTATATTAAAGTGTGCAAATCAACAAGGTCCAATAAAATATAATGAATCTTAACAATAATTTTAAATATTATAGTCCAAACAAATTATAAGTACAATCAAATTAAAAGATTTAATAAGATAAAGTAAATAACATGAAATCTAATTAATTGATTTAGATAAAATTGCCCAATCAAAATATTATATAATAGCACAATGTTCCATTTTGATTTATTTTATTTCTCTTTCAATAATTATTATTGCCTATTAAAGATAAATTAAATGACTTTTAATGCAATAAAATAATAAAAAATATTTAATTATTTTTAGCTTAATATTTTTATAAATTTAACTTCAAAATTTTGTTATCATCAAAATAATTCAAGGTTATATCAAAACTTTGAGACCAACAATCTCTTCTTTTTTTATGATGACAAGACTATTAAGTATAAAACTTTGTACGAGGATTAAATATAAGGAATAGCAATATAAAATCATCAACATTTAGATTTAAAGTACTCTCTTTGAAACTCTCCTCAAACATGTATTTGATAAGACTATAAAAGTACTCCTTTGAATTTGCTCTAAGCATGACAACAACATAATTCTGCCTTTTTTGACATCATAAAAAAGGTGATTCAACATTATAGGTTAATTAAGAGTGCAGTAATTGTTGTTTAGAGAATCCTCCTTGGTCTTCTTTACATCTTCATTCCTAATTTCTAAAAGAATCTCATGCAAAATCATTAGATAATGTGTATGCAAAATTTCTTTCATTTGTTATCATTAAAGAGTGGATAAGCTCTTACAAAAAATAAATATTTAAAGCATAAGAGTTATCCAAATATTTTATAAAATATAAGTTTCAACAAGGTAAGGTTGATATATCATCAATGAAATTTGCATTTGCTCCCTTTAAATATGAGCATCCTAAAAAATAGATGATAGCCTAAGAGTGAAATGCACAAAAGGAAAAACATGAATCACAAAATATTTAGTTGTAACATTACCATAAACTAAGCATAGAGTAGAGTTGACTCCAAGTATTATCATATTAAAATTTTTCTTAAGTCAACATTTTTTGCTAACAACAAAAAGGAACAATGAAATCATAGGCATAAAATATTCAAATCAAAATATATCAACTAGCAACAAAAACAAACCAAAATATTCACGTCAGATTAAAATCATAAGTCCACACAAGTTATAATATGTTTAAACTATACAAATAATCATTCAAATAAAATATGATGTTAATTAAAGGAAGGTTTGTGTCAGTCAAAGGGATTATTAAATCAAAGTATATTCTCATCAATGCATGTTTTAAATCTTTAGATATAAAGATATATCAATAAAGTACAAGGTGTTAGATTATTGAACAAGGTGTCAACTCAAAATCAATTTAGAACAAGTTTTTCATGAAAGCTTTAATAAGATAAGATAGAACAAAATTTTATACTTTCCCTATCCAATGTAATGCAAGCTTCCAATTCTTCCTTACATATACTTCATCAAAGTTTCTCTTGTATATACACATAAAAATTTTCAAGAAATATCAAGTGTACATATATGACAATAATTAAAGTTTAAAGTTAAACTTAAAGAATTTCATAGACTTCATCCTTTTTTTCTTTAAATCTTTTCTTTTCTTTAATATGATAAAGATAAGTTAGCATATCAAATAGTACAAAAGAAAAGATAGAATAAAAGAGCATTACTATATGGCACTTTCAAAGTGGAGGAAGAAGATGGAGGATCTTAAGATGAAATGGAGGTGGAAGAGGTACATTTTCATCATTTTCTTAAGTGGAGGAAGCTCTAACTTCAGTGACTGGAGGATCACTTAGTGAAGGAGGCTCCATTCTAAGAAGTCAAAGGAATTACATTCTGAGAAATGGGAGAGGCTCTATTTTGTAGGGTGGAAGAGGCTCCATTTTATGAAGTAAAGGAGGCTCTATCCTTAAGCTACCTTTTAAAGTGTCCTTAAATTATTTTCTCCCTTCTGCTTCAATTGGAGTTGGCTTCTGGTTCTGGAGTAGGGAGTTTACTCTAACTTTTAGTTCACTCCAACTGCTCTCAAGAGTTTCCTCCTTTCTTTTTTGGAGTTCACTGCACCTTTTTTTTTTTATTTTTGATGCATTTGATCCTATACTAACTCCATTCTCATTTAAATTCACAATTTTCTTAAAGAAGAGTTAGTTTCATTAAATGTCACATGCAAAAATTCTTCAACAACTGATTTTTACAAACTTTTTTAACATTAGCAACCAAAGATAGCAAAATGATTCAAGTTTCAAGGAGTAAACAAAAACTCACTTTAAAGTTTACTCTAGCATATACAAAAATTTGTAGTTAATTCTAAATTCATATATAAACAACAGAGTAAGCAAATTATGTAATTTTAATACTAAGTAAATAAATTTTATGCATATGAATATAAGGTAAAGTTTATAAGCAACAATTTTAAGTAATTAAATCAATAAAAATAATTTAATAAATACATTAATTATAAAATACTTAGCATTTAGTTAACTAAGACTTAATCAACTAAAACTCATAACAAATTAAGACACACATTTTAATCTTGATCAGCACTTTTTAAACCAATTCAAAAAATTTAGCATACTATAAGAATTAATCATATATGATTTACCATATTGATTTTATCTTTAGAGTACTTGGCATCTTCTTAAAGTTTGAAACATTGCAACAACAATACTAGTTTAATTTTCATCACCTTCCATTGCTCCACTAGTTTGCTTTCACATTTGGCTTTTGTTACTCAATGTGACACTTTCTTTACATGTTTTGAGAGTTCTTTGAATTAATTCTTTCTTGAATACAAATCTTAAGCATATACCTACATGTAAAGATCATTTAAATTTTGATACCTAAACTTTCTTGGGTCTTACAAGGTTAGCTTCTTTTCCTTTAAGTGCATAAGTACCATTAAGTACCCATAGATCTTTTAGACAAGCATATTGATTTTTCTTTAAAGTACAATTTCATAAAGTATAAGAGATATTGATACTAAGCATTTCAAGTACTGTATTCAAATTAATAATCTAAGGACATGAATCATGATCAAATATATATTAATGACAATATATTCATGATTAATGTAATGCTTATACCTAAGATCATAAATAATATATCTTAATAAATATAAAAAATAATAACATAGGAGGTTTCATAATTCAATACCTTGACCTTAGTGTGTGGAGATTACCTTTTTCTTACCCTTTGTTTTCCTTATAAGGTTTAAACTTTACAAGTCCCAATTTTTGTACTTAAGAAGCTCTCTTTGGTGATTCCTCCTTCTTTGGATTAGTTTGTCCATTCTTATGAGAAATATTCTAATAATTAAAGTACTAAAGAGATATTTTGGTACCCTTCTCAACTTAGGTCCTTAAATGTTAGTGTTTAGACTTTTAAAACTTTAGTAACTTAAACATATTTCTTTTTCAAAAACAAGAATTTCTTCTAATGTGGCACAAGTGAGAAATATGTCATTAATGACTATAACAATTACAAATAATAAATATGCAAGCATTTTGAAAGCTATTAGAACATTTTTGCCTTCTGTTTGGAAAGTTTTTCAAATTATTTCTTTCAAAGTTCTTTTTCAACTTTTCAAAAGATACATTTTTATTTTCCTTAACATGTCTTGAAGTAGTTAAAGTTTCGACAAACATATTATTTTCCATAGAACAACTTGAGTATTCAGAATTGAGAGACATTATATCATGTAACCCATTAAATACATATGACAATTTCTTATGAAAATGATTAGTGGCAAGTTTGGAACCATATACCTATAAGTCCTTCTAAGCTATGAATTGTGAATTTTCAAATTCTTGCTTAAGAATGTCTTTTTATGAAACCTCTTCTTTTCCATTATTAAAATGAATTCATGGAAGTGTTTCTTCTTAATCAGGCTTCTAATAACTTCTTCCTTAATATGATCTTGATCATCTTCAAGAGCCAAACAACATGTTTCCTTTTCTTGCACAATTTTTTGAAAACTATTAATAGTCTCATTTTTAATAGCATATAAGGATTGAAGAGTATCACATATATCTTTATCACTAGAGCAATTTTTGTTTTAACATAATCATAATAATTTAAAGAACTATACAATATATGTATAACTCTAATATTCAAAGCAAATAACTTCTTATCATTTTCATCTCAATCTTTTCTTAGTTTAAGTACAAAATTGTTTTCTATTACATCTAATGTATCTACATCAAAAGATTTAAGAAAGACTTTCATTCTAGCCTTTTAAAATATAAAGCTAATTACAATAAGGAAAGAGGGTTTAGTAATATCAAAACCTTCTATGAATGTATAGCATGCTTCAAGAGATTAATACATTATTTTTTTACAAAAATAACAAAGGACATTTTCTCTTGGTTGTTAAGCACCTAAAAAAACAAGTGAGATCAGCTCTAATACTAATTGATAATCACACTTAAAGGAGGTGAATAGGTGTGATATATAAAAAAATGAATAATTAAAATTATGACATACACAAAAGTGGATGATAGGAAAGTGGAGGAATAACTAACCTCCAAATTTAGAGTATACAGAAAGTGGAGAGAGCAAACAGTCAAATGGAGTGAGTAAATAAAAAGTGGAATGAACTACAATAAGCAAGTGGAGCAAACACACAAAAAATGGAGTGAGTAAACAATCAAGTAAATTAAGTAGACAGAAAGTGGAGCAAACTACAATAGGCAAATAGAGTGAGCAGATAAAAAATGGAGTGAGCTAAATACACAACTAATAAAAAACACATAAACACTAGAGTGAGCTAATGCAAATTTGGGGCATTCTCTAAATAAAAAAGTGGAGTAGCCTCCAATTTTGGAGTAGCTTTAAAAACAAAGCAATAAAAGAAAGAGAAAGTTAAAGAGAGAAAAACACTAACAAATTTATTATAGTTCAATCCTTGGGTTATGTCTAGTCCTCTTAAATTCTAAGCGATTATTTTCAATTAATTTTCAAATTACAATAGAGATGATTTTAGTGTGCTCACCACTAATACAAGGTTTTTAACTCACTTCAAACTAATACAGCACTTGAGTTTTACACAAGTTATCTCCTTAAAAAAATTTCACTTAACTCATCCTAAACTCAATTTTCAGAATGATATGAGAATAAATTTAAAATCTTCATTCAAAAAGGGATTACAAGAAGTATACTCTTTCTTTAAAACTCTCTCAAGTTAGATAAAATTAGATACTAAATTCAAATAAGATAAAGAGAACAAAGGAGAACTATAATGTGATTTTTGGCTTTTCTTTTTTTACTTCAATCCCCTATTCTTCTGTTCTTCTTCTTCCATTTATATAAAAGCTTTAAAATATTTCCATTGGAGAGCATCTTCAAAAAAATAGTCGTTTCTTAAATAGCAGCTAAGGGAATTCTTATTAAGGAACTTACACAACTATGGAGTATATAGTGATAATGCTTTTTGGCTAGTCAAACTTTGCTATTCTTCTTTCTTTCTTGTTTTTGTATGCATAAGGCAAAGAAAGAGAGAATGAAGTATTGCTTTGCTTTTGCACAATAAATTCTCTAAACAAATTAATTGAAATATCACTTTTCATACAATATAATATAATACTTTTTGCATATGAAAAGGACATAATATGAAAAACTTATGTTTAGAAACTTTTAAAAATAATAAACATATTCTAATACTTTTTTCCTCTTTACAGATTCCAAACTTTGCTCTTAATTTAGCTTATTTTTGTCTTGTTATGAAGACATAATATGAGCTCCTAAAGCTCATTTAATGTATTTAATGTATCGGCATATTTTCACTTCTGTAACAAAATGTATTATAACCATTTTGTTGCTTCCCTTTAGCATTTCATGTTTTTTATTCCAATACATTTTATAATTTTTTTTATATTAAAGTGTGTAAATTGACAAGGATTGACAAGATATAATGAAACTTAATAATAATTTCAAATATTATAACCTAAACAAATTATAAATATAATCAGATTAAAAAGTCTAATAAAATAAATTAAATAATAGAAAGCCTAATCAATTGATTTAAATAGAATAATCTAATCAAAATATTATATATTAACATAATACTCCATTTTGATTTATTTTATTTCTCTTTCAATAATTATTATTGCTTATTAAAAATAAATTAAATGACTTTTAATATATTAAGATAATGAATAATATTTAATTATTTTTAACTTAATATTTTCACAAATTTAACTTGAGTTTTATTATGATGAAATATGTGGGCCAAAATGTTAGAGATTGAAATTGAATATCCCTTTGAGTTTTACTAACCGATAATTTTATGGACCAATGTCATGTAGTTGGTGTTTTCCCTCTTGCTAACCTACCTAACATTCTCTTAACTTGGACAAGCGATCACCTTCCAAAAGATGCTTGACTGGGAACTATTACACTCTTCCCTCTTTCTTTTTACCTTTCCTTTATGTATTGAATGTGCCCAACTATGGCTGCTTAGACCTTAGAAGGCTTATGTCGTTTGTGCAGTGTGGTTTATGCCTATGAATGTTCTTTTGCTTTCATATCTGGCTCACTCATTAGTTTTATTGTTACCTCCATATCCATCCACATACCCCTTCTTCAAGTTTACAATCGTACATATTGGAATTGGTATGACAAATCCGAAAGCCAGCTTCATTTAAAATTCATTTTAGCTATACTCTAAGACTACTACACTTGGACATTATGTTATAAAGATAAGAGTCAAAAGGAGCTTGCAGAAATCAAATCCCCTTGATACTTGCAAGTCCTTTTCTCCTTCCTTGCATTTGTATGTCTTTAAGAAAGAAAAGAGAGAGAGAGAGAGAGAGAGAGAGAGAGAGAGGGAAAACAAAATAAGGCCAAATTGTCAATTAATTGTGTGGCATTAACTCCATTACGAAATAAGTGGGTAGTGAGTGAATACCATGAATAACATATTTAATCATATATTATCAACTTTACTCACACTTCCACATCAATTAAATGTACAATCTTTTATATTTGCCACCACATTCTGTGGTTGGACTTTTCCTTTTAAATGTTAAGATACATGAGGATCATAAATCTCATTTATCCTAGTTCTCTGGTTATGTTGGTTTTGTGTTTGTGGTGCCATTTTCTCCTTTAATCTTATAATTTCAAATTTCTCTACAAGGAATATTGGGAATGTGCCACTTGTCTTGCTTGCTGCTTCATGTAGAAACCAATCCAATCCTTTTGGCAACTCAAGGAAATATAGCAAGAATGGAACTGTCTATATATCCTTTGGCCAGTGGGTATGTTTCAGATATCATGTTGACCATCACGTCTTGTCCTAGTAATTTGTGCTTTAATTTAACATTCATTCTCAATAAATTTAAATCCTAGTACTAGACAGTAGTTATTAATTTTGATTTTCTTAGGTCGGTGTAATTATCCTATACATGCGTCGAATATAACTAAAGGTATAATAGTCTTTTTCTTTGCATTAGTAAGGGCAAAAGGGTCATTATGTAGTAACGAGTTTCAGTTAATTCTAGAATGGAGTGTGTTAGGCACTAAAAAGGAATCTGTTCATTAAGGATGTTATAACCGAGCCAGAGGGTAGTGTCTTGGATATGTGAATGATGAATTTCTTCTATCTTAATCTACTCTGAGTTTCTCTCCTCTTCCTCTAAAATTCTTCTTCTTCTTCTATCCTTCTTTCTATTTCTATCCATATCATTAGTATCAGAGCAATCATTCCATGGTGGATGCAATGTGTTCTCAAGTAACCATTCGAGACATAAAGGAATGTTTAAGAACAGCAATCGAATAATGAATGAATGTGATGGAACAACAGATGAATGGCTTATAGGAACTAGTCCGTGGACTATCATATCAATTCATAGAGGTTATGAATCACAATCAAGAAAGAGGCAGAGTGGAAGGAAATAGAGACTACCAAATACCGACATGTTTTACCAAGGTAGATTTCCCAAAGTTTTCATCAGGTAACATGAAAGGATGGATCTCCAAGTGTGAAAGATTCATTGTAATCGATGGTACTCCCAAGGATAGCAAGGTAACCTTAGCTAGTCTCTCTCTCTTGATGAAATTGCATATAAATGGTTTCAAGGATTTGAAAAGAGTAAGAATGGTAAGATTAATTGGCTAGAATTAATTAAAGCAGTTAAGGTGAGATTTTGGTCTATGTTGGATGATCCCATGGAAGAACTCATGCAGCTAAAATAGAATGGTAGTTTGGCTAAATACCAGGAGGCATTTGATAACTTATTATACAGAGTAGAGTTAATGAAAAATTAGAAAATGAGTTGTTATGTGGCAGGGTTGAAAATTGAAATTGCAATCAGAGTAAAATTGTTTCACCCACAAACACTCCTGGATGCCACTCGATTAGCTAAACTACAAGCATTGAACATGGAGCTAATGCAACAGAAGAATGGTATGCAAGTCTCTGTAGAAGGATCCAAGAGAGAAGCGAGTCTAGGATGGTATAAGTCCGAGTCTACAGGTTTCAAGGGTACTGGGGATCATTAGGAGTTAAAAACATTTTCAATGGGAGATGCAATAAAAGGTTCTAGATCTACTTAGGACGAAGCTAATAGTCAAAAAGGAATACTGGGAAAGCTGAGTTGGAAATTTTAGTAGAAGTTAACCCCAATTGAGGTTGAAGAGCATAGAAACAAAAACTAATGCCACTTTTGTCATAAGAAAATTTCACCAGGCCACCAATGCCCACAGAAGAATGCAAATATTCTTGATGGAGGTTGAAGGGGAAAAAGAAAAGGGTAAAGGGCTTGAAGCAAAACGACGTATAATTAAAGAAAAAGGGAAAAATGTGGATGGATCAATAAAACCCAAAATATCCCTTAATGCCATTCAGGAGGAAGCTACATATCCTACTATGAGAATTATAGGTCAAATTGGAAAGAAAACAGTATATATACTTATTGACACAAGAAGCACGCACAACTTCTTAGAAGAAGGCTGGAGTAAGCTAGTAAATATTAAGCCCATGGAGCCCATTACATTGACAGTGGCAGATGGAAGAAAAATTCCTGGAAGGAAAAAATATGAAGGTCTTAAATGGGTAACTCAAGGGGTTGAATTTGTAATTGATGTGATCCTTATTCCCCTGGTAGGATGCGACATGATCTTGGAAATGCAATGGCTGAGGACATTGGGAAACATCAACCTACATTGCCTTAACATGATAATGGAGTTTGTAACACCATAATATATTAACCCCAACTAGTCTCTACTTAGGCTTGATTCCACATGATTTTCAAAGAAAAAGAGCAAACCATGGCATTTTCCTACTATGTATTGGGGTTTAAACGCTCATAATTTATCCCGTGGGTCCTGTGAACCTATCAATCACATACTCTACTCAAACTCTATTTATACAACTCTTACGTAGCTTAAAACAGCCCATGAACCATAGATATGAAGCCGAAAATCCCAAAATATAATTTCTCAAAACGGGCCCAAAAGTCATATTTTTGACTCTAACTTTGGAAAATCATAACTAATTCTAAAAAAATAGAAATCAAGCAAACCATAGCTTTTTGAAAATTTCTAGGTGTTAAATCTTCATTAAAAATAATTCTCAACCACAATCTCAATACTTGGACCATGTTTGACATCAAAAAATGCACAAGGGTTCGTCTATCCATGGTGCTACTGCAGCTTACTGTCATGAATTTCAAAAATTCATAACTAATTTCAAAAAAATATAATCTAGGAAAATTGTACCAATTTGGAAAGATATAGATGATAACTAGAGGAAAAAAATAAGTCCAGATCATTTCAGTAGCCTCTGGACTTTGAAAACTGATGGAACAATAACGAAGGTCAGATGGCTTCCTTGATGCTGACACAGAACTTTAGAAAGTTATTTCTTCCTCTACAGACCTCCAATTGAGGTTCTTCTAATTGTTATAGGTCACTGTAGATGTCTAGTTTATGTACATAAAATTTCATAATAATTGGACACTATTTGGTCCATGAATAACACACATTCATTTTTGGACCTATTAACACAGGAACTAGCCAAAACTAGAAAATTCTCCAATTTCAACAATTCCCCAAATATTCCCTAGATCTCCAAATATTCTGTACTTTAGCTTCCCAAAAAGCTTTCAACAAACTCTAGAGGCATGCTAAATTTCATATCAAGAAGAACTCATTTGGTCATACTTTGATAGAACTCACAAATTTGGCAGTTTTGACACCTTAAATGGTTCAAAATGGGGTAAATGGTCTCCTACATGCTCTAACACCTCTTGGAAAAATTTTAAAGCATAAATATAGCATATATGAAATGTCCAAGTAGGCTAAATCACCATACATCTTAAACTCATTATACTACGGGCAAAAATATACTACTACATACAAGCCACAAAAGGGTCAACTCTCATATTTTCATTACTTTAGTTTCATACATGGATCATACATTATTTATACATACTTTTACATTTGCTTAAGCATTTACATCTCAAAAAATATGTATACATAAGCACTTTGGCTTTTCTATACATCAAACTATGTAAAAGTGTATAAAAGTGTCAAAACAAAGGTCTTTTATGCCTCATGGCCTCCACTCTTAGGCTCTTGAGTTCCACCTGGACCATATGAGATAGGAAAGGGAAAGGAGTGAGATTCATGGAATCTTAATAACTTATACACTCATTCAAAGAAGCAATCAATGCATATAAATAAGTCAAAGCATGCAGGTAGGTATCTAACCATTCATAGTCATATAACACATGATTTACATACTATGAATATCATATCAATGCCATGAATAAGCTCTAGAGACTTTTGGTCTAGTCTCACTTAATTTTTGGGACTTTCAGATTGGTCTCACCCTTAATTTAGGGACTTTTGACTTGGCTTCACTCAGTTATGAGGCTTTTGGCCTTGTCTCAGCCATTTCTAAAGACTTTTGGCTTTACCTCACCCATCACAAGAGACTTTTGGCACTATCTCACCCGAGCAATTTTCACAACAAAAAACATAAGCATATTGGTACCAATGTATCAAAGTAACATCAAATGGCATGTTTCATAATACAAGCACATACACAAGTATACAATGACTATTACACACCCAAGAATGCTACAAGAAAGAGTGGAGAGCTACATTACAAGCCAACATAAGCCTTTCCTTTCAATTTCTCTTCTCCCTTCTCGGTCTCATAATCATAACTAGATGGAGCTGCTTCTCTTGAGCCTAGACACAATAAATAGCATGCAATTGCTCCCTTGGAACTCAATAATTTCTCACAAAGCTAAGGGGTTTTTCATCATGGCAAATCCTACAAAGTATGTAAGAAACTAGGAGTACTCCCTCTAGACTTTCACTAACTCTTCTTCGAGGTCTTTTGTATTTCTCAACTTCCCATACTTTAATTCAAGGATTTCTTGCTCATTCTAGGTCAGAACAGAGCTATCTTACTCAATCACCTATGAAAAGGAAACTTAAAAGGAGAATAATAAAATCAAGAAGAAGAAGCATAAAGATTTTTAAAGGTTCTTACCTTTCTTCCTTGGTTTCCTTCCTTCTCTCTTGGCTTCTCTTGGCTTCTCTCTCTCTCTCTCAAGCATTTTTCTCTATTTTGAACGAAGCTTAGGTCAGTTAGAAGAAAAAAAAAGGATCTGGATACTTTAAGAAGCAAAATTCTCTTTTTTCACACTTTTTTGGACTAACCCTCGCTATAACAGAAAATAACCCTTGCTACGGCAAGCACGTATAGTCCCAAATCCCTGTTCTCGCCATGACATGCGCTATTGTGAGGAAGCTCCTGATTTTTGTATGAGATGCCCAAACTCACTATAGCTAGAAGCATTTTTACTATAGCGAATAAGTACATTTGCTATAGTAGTCAACAGACTTAGAAAAATTTCAAGATTTCAAAAATTTTAGCAATTTTTTGTTGTTACAAAGTTCATGTTGGATGGTAAGAGGATCAGAATAATGGCTGTCAGAGATCCAAAACTGAAGGTGGTTAAAGAAGGCCAATTGCACAAGATGATCATGCACAACCTTTACCCTTACATGCTTCAATTAGTGCCCTGTCAACCTGATGCTGCTTACTATGCAGTAAAGGTGGAAAATTAGTAAGGTTTCCCAACTGCAATTAGTAGGGTACTGAGTGATTTTAAGGTTCTTAAGGAACCAAGATATCTACCTCTTCATCATGAGGGATATGATCATGCTATTGTGCTAAAAGAAAACACTAATTTTATTAATATGTGGCCTTATAGATACCATGCTTTCCAAAAAGACATTATAAAAAAATGGTGGTAGACATGTTGGAAATGGGAATCATTCAGAGGAGTACATCACCATTTGCAGCGCCAATTGTTCTGATAAAAAAGAATGATGGTAGCTGGAGGATATATGTCAATTACAGAGCTAAGGAGTAGGTTTCTAATACCTCTTGTGGAAGATTTATTAGACGAATTGGGGTGGACTGGGGTGTTTTCCAAATTAGACTTGTGCTCGGGTTATCACCAGATCAAGATGAAAGAGGAAAATGTGCATAAGACAGTGTTTCAGACACACTTAAGGCAATATGAATTCTTGGTTATGCCCTTCAATTTATCTAATGCTCTTTCAACATTTCAGGGAGCCATGAATGCCATTTTTTAACACCAACTGAGGAAATACATCTTGATTTTCTTCGATCATATATTGGTGTATAATAAGAGTGCGAAAGAACACGTTAACCACCTGAGGAATGTCCTAACTATTTTGAGGAATCACAACTATTTTGTTAAACAAAGCAAGTATGCATTTACTATCTTTAAGATTGAATGTTTGGGCCATATTATCTAGAGAGGAACAGTATCAACTGTAACACCATAGATTTCTAGCTTTGCCTCATACTATTTCTAAGTCTCATGCCATGTATTTCTCAAGAACACAAGAAAATAGTATATAAAAAGTGAATATTTTTACGTTGCATAGGGGATGAAATTTTCATTCGGTGTCCCATGGATCATATGAGCTTATGTATTACATTCTCATATTTAATTACATAAATACAACTCAAATCCATCATCAAAAGTTGTAACACCATACTGACTTCTTTCCAATTAACCTCCCTTTAGGCTTGATTCTATATGATTTCCCAGGAAAATGACCGAAATCATGGTATTTCACTACTTAAAGTCGGGGTTTAACCGGTCATATCTTGCCCCGTGGGTCTTATGAACCCATCATTCACATTTTTTACTCAAACACCATTTATAAGACTTGCACATAGTCTCCAACAACTCACAAACCACGGGTAAGAAGCCAAAACCCAGAAAATACAATTTCTCAATCGGGCCCATAAGTCAGATTTTTGGCTCTAATTTGGGAAAATCATAACTAATTCTATAAAAATGGAAATCAAGTAAATCATAGCTCTCTGGAAATCTTGAGATTTTAAATTCACACTAAAAATAACTCCCAACCTCAATCTCAACGTTTGGACCATCTTCGATATCGAAAAAGACACAGAGGTCCGGCTATCCCTGATACTGGTGTAGTTTACTGTCATGAACTTTGAAAATTCGCAATTAATTGTACAAAAATCCAATCTGGGAAATCTATACCAATTTGGAAATCTACAAATGTTAGCTAGAGGATAAAAATAAGTTCAGATCAGTTCAGGAGCTCTTGGACCTCGAAAACCGATGGAACAGTAATGAAGGTCAGAAACTTCCCTGATGCTGATACAGAACTTCAGAAAGTTGTTTCTCTCTCTACAGACATCCAATTGAGGTGCTTCTGGTTGTTATAGGTCACTGTAGATATCTAGTTTATGCTCATAAAATTTCATGACAAATGGACACTATTTGGTCTATGAATGGCATGGTTTCATTTTTGGACCTAATGTACAGTACCATGACCAAACCATCCAAATTTCCCAACTTCAACAATTCACCAAATATTCTCTAGACCTCCAAATATTACCCACTTTAGCTTCTCAAGAATCTCTCAATGGACTCTAGAGGCATGCCAAATTCCATACCAAGAAGAGCTCATCCGGCCATACTTTGACGGAGCTCACACAATTGGCGATTTTGGCACCCCATGTGGTTCAAAATGGGTCTAAATGACCTCCCACATGCTCTAACATCTTGTGGGCAAGTTTAAAAGTACAAACATAGCATATATGAAATGTCTAAGTGATCCAAAACATCATACATTTCAAAATCACTATGCTATGGAAGAAAATACATCATTTCATATAAGTCTCAAAAGGGCCAATTTCTACATTCTCATTGCTTTAGCTCTTTAAACAATCCATACATTATCTATACATATATTTACATGTACTCACATATTTACAACCCAAAAATAAGAGGTGAATATTTATTTTGGCACCTTTTACAACAAAAGAACCACAAAACTATACATTTCCTTAACTATACTCTACTAGGCTCCATGAGGTATGCTTGACTCTCCTTGAACACCACCTGGATATTAAGATGGGAGGGGAAGGGGGTGAGATTCAGGAGAATCTCAATAGCTCATACTCATTCAAGATGCAATCAAGGCATATAACTAGTCAAGCATGCACACAAGTCACAATAACACCACATATGTGTTCATGCCATGATATCAAACCAATGCCAAGAATAGGCTCTAAGGACTTTCGGTCTAGCCTCACCCGAGCTTTGGGACTTTTGGATCGGCCTCACCCTTAGTTTAGGGACTTTTGGCTCCACCTCACCCGTCTCAAGGGACTTTCGGCACTACCTCACCCGAGCAATTTTCACAATTCATATCAAAAGCATATTGGTACCAATGCATCAAGGCAATATCGAATGGCATATCTCATCATACAAGCACATACACCAACATACAATGACTATTACACATCCAAGAATGCAACAAGAAAAGAGTAGAGAGCTACCTTATCGGATAACACAAGTCTTCCCTTTCAATTCCTTTTCTCCCTTCTTAATTTCACACTCACAACTAGGTGAAGTTTCTTCCTTTGAGCTTAGGCACAACAAAGAGCATAAGATTATTCTCTCATAGCTCAAATAAGTACTCATAAAGCTAGAAGGGCTCTTCATCGAAGTAAACCCTCACTACCCATGTAAGAAGCTAGGGATTCTCTCTCTAGAACTCTACTCACTCTCCTTCCTCTTTCAAGCCCTCAAAGAAGAAAGCAAGGAAGAAGAAATGAAGATATATGAGTTCTACCCTCCTTCTAGAGTAGTTTTCCTACTTCCCTCTTCTGAACTTAACCCATATTAACTTCTAAAACCATAGAAAGAGAAAGAAAAAGGAGGAGAACAACATGCTAAGGAGAAAAGCTAGGGAAATCTAGAGATTACTCACCTCTTTGCTTGATCTCTTTGCTTCTCTTGGTCTCTCTCTCTCTCCACAGCTCTTTTCTCTCTCCTTAGTCGAAGCTTAGGTCGGTTCTAAGAGAAAGGAAGAGTTTGAAAGCTTTTAAAAATTCAAAATCTCTTTTTCTCGCTTTTCTGGACCGCTCTCGCTATAGCAAGTCATTACCCTCGCTACGGCGAGCTCGTGTTTGTTCCAGACCTCTGCCTTCGCTATGGCGTCGCTACGGCGAGTAACTCCCTGGTTTTTGTATGGAATGCCCACACTCGCTATAGCTAGGAACATTTTCGCTATTGCGAGGAGGCATTCTCGCTATAGCTAGGCCATTTCTCGCTATGGCGAGAAGACTTAGAAAATTCTCAGCTCTGCAAAAATTTTCAACTTTTCTTTTCTTTCCCTTTTCTTTTCTCTTTTCTTTTCTTTTCTTTTTCTGGATGTTACAAAAGTGGCCTAGAACCCGTGGAAGTGGAGGGAATACACAAAATTCATAATTGCAGCCTCGATCAGAATTTCCTACTTTCTGTCCCAAAGTTTGAAAAATCATAACTATTTTAAAAAAATCAAAATCATGCATTCTTTATCATTCTAGAAAGATATAGATATTTACTTTATAGTAAAAATATGTCCAAGTCATGAAACATCAAATAGGAGATGTTTGGCATTTGAAAAGTACTCAAAGTCTCAATTGCCTGGGCTACTATCATAGGTTACTGTCATAAATATTGAAAATTCATAACTATTTCTACAAAAATCCAAATCATAAAAATTCAGTCAATCTAAGAAGCTAAAAATGTTAAATTTAAGAGAAAAATATCTCCAAATCATGCCAAGTCCATTTAGGAACTAAATTATGATGGAACAGTATTGGAGGTCAAGTGGAGTTACTAGTACTAATGTGAAATTTCAAAAAAATCATAACTCTCTGCTCAGGCCTCCAAATGAGGTGATCTTAGTGGCCACAGAAAATTTATAACCTCTAGTTTATTCTTGTAAAATTTCATAAGCATTGGACAGCTTTTGACTATCAGATAACATAGAACACAAAACTGACCATATAAACAGTACATACACTAGAACAGCAGAAAAATCCCAATTTTGAAAATTCATAATTAATTTTATAGAGTTCCAATTTTTCTAAACTTTAAATTTCAAAAATATCTTAATAAGTTCTACATGTCTGCCAAATTTCATGAGAAGATTCATCCATTTGGTCAATTTGTGTCATAGGGTTCCCTTATGGTCATTTTTATAGTCTCTACAAGCATCAAAGTGTCCAATTTTGCTTCCCAAGCTTGTGTGGCCACTTGAGCACTTGGAGATGCACCAAAATGACATTCTAAACTTTTATTAAAGGTGCATAAACCAAGATTTCCTAAACTCATTCCTCTACCCCATGATATGCTCAAGATTATACATGCTAGCTTTGGCCATCCAATACCCAATTTATGTTATCTCATACATTTGGCATCAAATTTCATTCATACATCATACATTTGGGTATTTACATATGTTCATATAATTACATAACCATTTCATCAAGGGATTACATCATATGTCATGTATATGGCTACAAAAGAAACAAAACTAGGCCTTTTCATGCACTTTGATGTCAATCTTCTTCTTTTTGGCTTGGTGGCTTCCATTACCTTGCTCGATTGATTTACCTAGCATGTTAAGACATTGGAGAGGAGCAAATGAGATTCAAAAAATTCTAATAGCTCATCTCCCTTTCAATCACACATAAAGTATGCAATATAAGCCTTGAAAATGCATGCATGGACATATTGAAACATGTGAGCATTCAAGAGACATCCTTGGTATTTGAATAAGTCATACATGGCATACATACGCTTACCAAGTGAATGGATTAGCCTCACCCATTTTCTTTAAGAGGTTTTTGACTCAACCTTACTCTTAGGAGACTCTTTACTTTGTCTTAACCAAGTTTAAGGGTTCTTGGCTCATCTTCTCTATGGTTAGAGGGTTATAGGCTTCTCCACACTCAAGCAAACTAAGGCAAGCACATAAAACATTATTTGAGTGCATAAAACATCATCATGGTACCATGGTATATGAAATCATACTAGAATATTTTTCATGGCTTAAAACATACATACACATATTCAAAGACATTATAAGTACACATTCATGCATGAGAGAAGGTGGAGAGAGCTACCTAGCTTGCATTTACACACTTTTTCCTTAAGTTTTGATTTATCTCCCTCGACCTCACACACTCAAGAAGGTGGAGATTATTTCTCTTGGCCTAAACACATTATATAGAAGTTAATTATGCTCTTGAATCACATTCTAAGGCCACAGAATCACTAAAAAAGTTAGGTGACTTATAAGACTTTTTTATAGTCCATAATGCAATTAATGAAGCAATCTTTGGAAAACATCATCTTGGCTCTATTCTTTCCATATGTTTATGATTCTTTACTCCATTTAAACCTCTTGGAATCATCACACAATTAGTTCTAGGATTCTAGCTAGGTGTTGCTTCTTTAAGTCATATTATGGAATATATAAGACCATCTCACTATCTATGGTTTTTAAAATTTTTTTAAGGCCTCCTCTCATATTCTCCTATCATACATGATGCAAAACTAAGCTTGGAAGGAATTAAAACACTCCCTAAGTGCATGAAGTCTCCTTATGTAACACCATATATTTCTAACTCATTTCATAACATTCTCATACTTTACATTCATAAATTCCATGAAAGAGCAAGAAAAAGGGGATTAAATAATGTATTTTTTTACGTTGCGTCGCATATAAAAAATTGTATTCGGTGTCACATGAACCATGTGAGCTCATACATCACATTCACATATTTAATTATATGAATACAACTCATTTGTATCATTAAAAGTGGCCTATATCTTGTGGAAACCAAAGGGGAGCATAAAATACTTATACATATTTTTGGCCAGATTTTTAATTTTTCTGTCACAACTTCAAAAATTCATAACTAAATCCACAAAAATTGAAATCTAACAAACTTTACCATTCCAGAAAGATCTTGATGTCTAACCTATGGTAAAAATAATTTCAGCTCATGAATCATTAAGAGGAGAACATATGAAATTCAAAAAGCCACTAAGATCGCTGCTGTCAGGGCTACTGGTTCAGATTACTAATATAAATTTCAAAATTCATAACTAATTCTATAAAAATTGAAATCATACAAATTTAGTCATTCTTGAAAGCTACAGATGTTAAATTTATGTGAAAAATAATTCCAAAATGAAACAGATACTTTTAGCTATTGAAAATCTATAGAACAGTAACTAGACTCAGGGGGCACTACTGCTACTGACAGCAAACTTCAAAATTGCATAACTCTTTACTCAGACTCCAAATGAGGTGATCTCAATGGCTACAAAAATCTTATTACCTCTAGTTTATGACTGCAAAATTTCACAAGAATTGGACACCATTTTCTCATCAGATGACACAGAACACAAATCTGTCAGTGTGAACAGTGCACATACCAGAATCAATAGAAAATCTCAACTTTGAAAATTCATAACTAATTCTATAGAGCTCCATTTTTGTTGCACTTTATCTTTCCAAAAATCTATCAATGAGCTCTACATGTTTGCCAAATTTCATAGAGAAATTCCTTCATATGGTCAGAAAGTGTCATAGGGTGCCATTTAGGTCATTTTAATGCCTTTTAATGGTGTAAATGTGTGCAAAATGGCTCCTAAGGTTCCTGTGGCCACTTGGGCAAGTGGGAATGGCCTAAAAAGACTCCATAAACTTGTCTTAAAGGTGTAAATGTCTAGAACACAGAATTTCATTTTTTATCCCCAAACTATATGCTAGGAAACATACACTAGATATGGCCATTCAATACCTAAAAGTTGCAACACTACTTATTTATCATCAATTGTCATACATATATCAACTATGGGAATATTTACATATGGTCCATTCATTGTACATCCATTCTATCAAAAGATTACATCATATGTCACTCCTTTGGTTACAACATAAACAAAATTAAGAGCTTTATGGTCAAGGCTTCATCTTCCTACTTGGTGGCTTCCATTTCCTTGTTCATTGGCTCCACCTAGTATAATAAGATGTTGGAGAGGAGGAAGTGAGATTCAAAAAATCCCAATAGCTCATCTCTCATTTAATCATGTATAAGGAATGTAATAGAAGTCTTAATGATGCATGCATGGCATATTAATATAGAAAATGGTGCAAATACATTCTTGACATTTACATAAAACACACATAACATACTTAGGCTTGCCAAATGAATGGATTAGCCTCACCCACTTTCTTCAATATTCTTGGACTTGCCTCACCCTTTTCTCAAAGGCCTTGAACTAAGCCTTACTCTTGGGAGACTTTCTCTTAGTCTCAACCACTTCTAAGGGTTCTTGGCTCATTCTTACCGAAGATAGAAGGTTCTTGGCCTCTCCATAATCAAGCAAACCAGTATAAACATTCTAAGCATCATTTGAATACATCATGCAACACTATGATTCCATAGAACATGGGCATCATACCAAAACATAATTCATAGCTTAAAATACACATACACACATTCAATACAATGTAGACATTCATTCATGCATGGGAGAAAAGAGAGAGAGCTACCTTGCTTGCATTTATACATATTTTTCTTAAGTCTTGAGTCCTCTCCCTTGACCTCACACACCCAAGAAGGTGAAAATCATTTCTCTTGGCCTAGACACACCAAAAGAAATATAAATTACTCATGGGAACAAGCCTTGGCATTATACACACTTTACATGATACTACTTTGGTTTATAGCTCCATTATGCTTCCATAAGGCACTTAATGAAGCAACTACAAAAATTCATGATTTTGGCTCCCTTCTCTCCTTTAATCTATGATTCTTGACTCTATTTAGATCCTTTGGAGTCATCACACAATTATTTTAAGGAGCCTAGCTAGAATTTGCTTTATTATGTTACATTATGGAGCTTATACCTCCATCTCACTATCTATGGCTTCTAAAACTTTTTCAAGGCTTCCTCTCATACTCTCCCATCATATATGATATAAAACTAAGCTTGGAAGCAACTAAAAAACTTCCTAAGTATTACTTGTATCCTAGGCCGAGGCAAGGCTTCCTTAAGGAGTCCATGGAGTTTCTTTGCTTTCTTGGATGGGAGGTGCATATGGGAAGCTCTCTAGGGGTCTTAGGAACTTGTACAAACATTCATATAGGCTTGAGAACTTTTAGATAAAATCAGATTTTTGGTTATATTCACAAACCCCTAGCTTTTCTATCTTATAAATTCATAATTCTTTCTTTGTTCTCTTTGCATATTCTTATTTTTCATGCTTGAATATTCTTGTCTCTACCTTGTTTTAGCTTGAATTCCTTCCCCTCTCTAGTTTCTCTCTCTAGACCTAATATGGAAGCCATTAGAATTCAAAGAAAAATAAATTTTTCTATTACACATCATACCTCATTTGAAAGCTTGCTAAATGGTGATTCTCTTGCTCTATTTGATTGCTCAAAAATTCCACTTTTTCTCATGAGGTCAGCCACCAAATTCCTTCTTTTAAGAATCTAAAACCATCAAGAGAAGGAGAATGAAGAGAGGAGAAAATTTTATAACTAACTTGTTGCAAAATTTCATGTATTTTCATACATTTTTGCCTTAGTTTTCTTTCTCTCTCTTCTCCTAATTTTCACGCCATTTTTTATCTGATTCTGAGCTTAGGAGACATTCTTAGAAGGGTGGAGAAGCTACCTAGTCATTTAAGAAGGTGGAGGATAATTTTTATAATAATTCTCAAAATACCAATTATGTCCCTCCACTTCCGTTCCTTCGTTTAGGCTTGTTTTAACTCCTTTTTTAGAACCATCTTTTTCATCATAAAATTTAGGTTCTATAATTTATAAAATACTTTTAGAATTACTCAATTTGGATTTAAAATCATTCCAAATTATTCGGTCAAAATTTTGGTCAACTGACAGCCAAAATCGCTCACCAGAGGGTTTCAACTATTCCATGGGTTCCCATGGTATTCAGAGCCTCTGAGAATCTTGGAGAACTTAAAATTTTTATTTAAAAATCCCTTCTATATGTTTTTCCAAAATTACACTTATTTACAAAAATGCCATTGGCCTTTAGGCAATTTTTTTGAATTATTGCAATCTCAATTTTTGGGCAACTTAGGACTCAAATCCTAATTTTTTATTATTTAAAATTTTATTTTAATTTTATTTGAACCCAAATCCTTCTCTTTCAAGGATTTTCTTTTATATTTAGCACATTTCTAACGTTTACGGAGAAACTAAATATCACGTTTCTCACGTTTACGGAGGGATCGGATGTTACACCTTGGCCAAAACTATACTTCCATATGGCACCAATGGAGTTTCTTTGTTTCCTTTTATGGGAGAATCATGTAGGAAGCTCTCTTGGTATCTTAGGAACTCATATGAACACTTAAATATCATAAAATATGGTTAGGGTTCACGATAGAGTTCAAGATGCAATCAAAACCCTAACCTTCCCATCTTGAAATATAATGGTTTTTACTTGAATTTCTTTGCATATTCTTACTCTCCTCCCTTGATTTCATAGAATTCACCCTTAGTTCTGCCCAAAATTCAAACCCTCTCGGATCTACATATATAGGGTGAAATAGGGAGAAGAAAAGGGAAGGAGTAGCTACCATAGGATGAAGATTTTACCTTATTTTTATGGCTTTTCTTACTTGTTTCTCACTTTCCTTGGCCTCCTCTCTTCAAATCAGAATTTTCCCTTCTTGTTCTGACCTCAAAACAACACTAAAAACCTCAATAAAACCATGGAAAGAAAGAGGAGAAGGAGGAGAAGTTTGGTGAAGGAAAGTACTTGAAAAACCAAGATTTTCACACCTTTATTGCTTTGCTTTTCCCCTTCTTCTTGCCTCTTCTTTTGTGCCTCATCCTTAGGGTTTCTCTCTAGTTTAAGGTAGAAACAAGTGTGGCTAAATGAAGTGAGGAGGTGGGGTGCCTCATATATATAAGAAGATTTAAGGAAGACTTTTCAAAAATTTTCAGTTTACCCTTCATTCTTGGTATTTTCATTTCTAACTCATTTTAGCTCCTTTTTTAAAATCATTTGTCCATTATGAAATTTAGCTTCCAAATTTTAGTAAAATATATTTGGAATCACTTAGATCAAAGTTAAAACCCTTCTAAACGAATCAGTCAAAGTTCGGGTCAATCGACATTAGAAAACATCCACCAGAGAGGTTTTAACTATCCTGAGGCTTCTTATGGTTTTTAGGACCTCTGAGAACCCCAGAGAACTCAAAATTTTTATTTAAAAAGCCCTATTGTGAGAATTCCAAAATTTGCTGAAAATGACGAAAATGCCCTTACGTTTTGTCAACCTTTCGTTACATTTCGCTTCTTCATTCTAACTTTGTTTTTCTTTTTGTCTGAGCCTGGGATTCTTATTTTTATAAGTCTAAAATGATTTTCAAATTTTTTAGGACCTTAACTAAGTCATTTCGAGGACTTGCTTGTATCCAGTAGATTTCGTTCATTTACAGAGAAATCGTATGTTATATTTCTCACATTTTTTCTCATTTTTGGAGAACTAGATATTACATCAACAAACCCTAAGAAGATACAAGCATTCATTGAACTGCCCAAACCCACCACAATGAAGCAACTCAAAGGTTTTCTACGTTTATCAAGGTATTACAAGTGATTTATCAAGAATTATAGCATTTTAGCTAGACCCCTTATTGACCTACTTAAAAAGGATGCTTTCTTGTGGAATTTGTGTAATACCATAATGTATTAGCCTCTTTAGACTAATATTCATGCTTGATTCCATAGAATTTCCAAAAAGGAATAAAAACATTAGCATTTTATTGCGTTACGTAAGGCCCAAAATTTCCATTTCATATTACGTGGGCTACATAAACACACCAATATCATTCTCCACTCATACTTCATCTATTCAATTTATACACATTATAAAATAATCCAAGTAGTATGAATTTGAAGCCAAAAACTAGAAAAATGACAAGTTACTCGCAGGTCCAGAATTTAGGTTTTTGACACCAACTTTGAAAAATCATAATTAATTATAAAAAAAATAGAAATCAAGCAAATGATAGCTTTAAAGAAATCCCTCAACGTCAACTATAGGCTAAAAATTATCCTAGCTCATGAAAACATCAATTGGATCATGACTAACAATGGAAAAGCACTAAAGGTTCGGCTACCCAGGTTTACTGTCACAAGTTATTGATATAAATTTCAAAAATTCATACCTAATTCTAGAAAATTTGAAACCTAGAAAACCATACTATTCTAGAAAGCTATAAATGTTAACTAGAGGTGAAAATAATGCCAAACCAAAATAGAAGCATTTAGCTCTTGGAAATAAATGGAACAATAACAGAGATCTAGCTACATCCTTGATACGAATTTGGAATTTCAAATTTTTATTTCTCTCTCAATATAAATCCAAATGAGGTTCTCTCAAGTAATATATAAAACTTATTATATTTAGTTTATGCTTATAAAATTTCACAGCCATTGGATTTAATTTGAGCCTCGAGGACCTCTGGAACCAAAGTTGACCATATGAATAGTGTATTTGTCAATTCTACACATTTTGTCCAACTTTGAAAAATCATAATAAATTCTTTAGAGCACCAGATTGGGTGCTCTTTAATTCTATGGAAAGTTTTAGATAAGGCCTATATGCATGCCAAATTTCATGCAAAGACAAGCTCATCTGGTCAAACCTTGACATAGCTCAAAATTATGGCAAATTTAGCAACATAATGGTGTCAATTTGGTTCCAAATGGCCTCCTAACCATTTCACCACATTTTGAGCAAGTTTTATAGCATAAACACATCATATACAACCTATCCAAGTGGCTCAAATTATCATGCATCTCAAACTTACTATACCACAAGCCATAATACACATTCAAGAAAAGCCTTCCAAGTGGTGAAATCATGCATTCTCATTGATTTGGCTCTATCTTTAGTATGTAAATCACATTCACATACTTTTACATTTGCTCAAAAGTTCACATCTTAAAAAATATATATACATATAAACTTTGACAATGGAATACATCAAAAACTATATTAGTGTCAAAGTATAGCCAACTATGCTCCTTAGCTTCCATCTTTAGCTTCATGAGTTCCACCTAAACATGTTAAGATGGGAAAGGGAAGGGGTGATATTCAAGGAATCTCAATAGCTCAAACATCCTTTCAAGTAAGAAAATAAGGCATGTAATTATGTCATAAGATACAAGCATGTCATAAACACTTTCAAGAGGTATTATATTTACAAATTCCATGCCATCCATAGCAACATATCAAGGTTAAAAACAAGCTGAAGGGACTCTTAATCTAATCTCACCCCATTTTTGAGACTTTTGGATTAGCCTCACCCTCGGTCTAGGGACTTTTGACTTAGCCTCTATAACACCATACTTATATAGCTCATCATCTGCCATTTATAGGCTTATTTCCATGAAGCACATGACATTCTCAAAGAAAAGCTATAATAAAATGCAATTAAATTGAGTTATGTCATGGATAAATTTTTTATTTGGTATCTCGTGGGCTATATGGACTCATCCATTTCATTCCCATATTTAAATACATAAATACAACTCATAACAAGCTCAAGAAGTGGCCTAGAGCTCATGCAAATGGATGGTGTACTAAAAAACATAGCGTATAGCCTCGAGTAGGATTTCTAGATTTTGTGCCTAAACTTTCAAAAATTATAACTAATTTTAGAAAAAATTAAAATCAGGCACACTATACCATTCTGGAAAACTCTAGATGTCTACCATATGGTAAAAATAGTTTTAGGTCATAAAACATCAAGTAGAAGATGTTTGACATTCGAAAAGCACCCAAGGTCTTAGCTGTCTGGGCTACTATCATAGGTTTCTGTCATAAACTTTGAAAATCATAATTAATTCTAGAAAAATCTAAATTATACAAATTCAATCATTTTGAAGAAGCTATAGATGTTAAATCCAAGGAAAAAATATCCCCAGACTATGCCAAGTTCATTTAGGAACTGAATTATGATAAAACATTACAGGAGGTCAAGTGGTACTACTGGTACTGACATTAAATTTCAAAAATTCATAACTCTCTGCTCAGACTTCCAAATGAGGTGATCTTGGTGGCCATAGAAATATTATGACCTTTAGTTTATGGCATAAATTTTCACAAGTATTGGACACTATTTGCCCCTCGAATGACATAGAAAACAAAACTGACCATATGAATAATACATGCACCAGAATAGCAGAAAAATCCCAATTTTAAAAATTTATAATTAATTCTATAGAACTTTGATTTTTTTGCACTTTAGTTTCCTAAAAAGCTATCAATGATTTCTACATGCCTCCCAAATTTCATGGGAAGATTCATCCATTTGGTCAGTTTGTGCCATAAAGTTTCGGTTTGGTCATTTTTATAGCTTTTACTATCATCAAAGTGTCCAATTTTGCTTCCAAAGCTTGTGTGGCCACTTGAATACATGAGAATGCATCAAAATGGTTCTAAACTTATCTCAAAGGTGTACAAACCCAAATTTCTTAAATTCACTCATCCACCCTATAATATATACAAGAATTCATAAGTCTAGTCTTGTCATTCCATACCCAAATTGCACTATATCATACATATGGCATTAACTTTCATACATGCATCATATATATAAGTATTTACACATGTTCAAATGATTAAATAACCATTCCATCATAGTATTACATCATATGCCATTGGTATGAGTACAAAAGAGATAAAACTAGGCATTCTCATATATTTTGATGTCAATCTCCTTCTTCTAGACTTGGTAGTTTCCATTACTTTACTTAATTGCTCCACCTAGCATGTTAAGACATTCAAAAGGAGGGAATGAGATTCAAAGAATCCCAATAGCTCATATCCCTTTCAATCACACATAAAGTATGCAATACAAGTCTTGAAAATGCATGTATGGTCATAGTAAAATGTGTAAGCATTCAAAAAACATCCTTAGCATTTGAACAAGTCATACATAGCATACATAGGCTTGCCAAGTGAGTGGATTAGCCTTACCCATTCACTTATGGATTTAGGACTTGCATTACCCATTTTCTTTAAGAGGTTTTTTACTTAACCTTACTCTTGAGAGTCAACCTCACTCTTAGAAGACTCTTTACTTTGTCTTAACTAACTTTAAGAGTTTTTGACTCATCCTCACCATGGCTAAGAGTTCTTGACTTCTCCACACTCAAACAAATCAGGGCAAGCATATAAAACATTGTTTGAATGCATAAAACATCATCATGGTACTATGGCATATGAAATCATGCTAGAATACTTTTCATGGCTTAAAACACACATACACACATCCAAAGACAATATAAGTACACATTCATATATAAGAGAAGGTGGAGAGAGCTACCTTTGACACACAATCACACTTTTTCCTTAAGCCTTGAGTCCTCTCCTTCGACCTCAAACACCCAATGAGGTGAAAATCATTTCTCTTGGCCTAAACACATCATATGGAAGCCAATTATACTGTTGAATCAAATTCTAAAGCCATACATTCACTAGAAAAGTTAGGTGATTCATATAACCCTTTTATGGTTCCATAATGCACTTAATGAAGCAACCTTAAGAAAACATCATCTTGGCTCTATTCTCTTTATTCATTTAAGATTCTTGACTCCATTTGAATCTCTTGGAGTCATCACACAATCAAATCAAGAAGCTTAGCTAGGTGTTACTTCTTTAAGCCATATTATGGAACCTATGACACTATCTCACTTCGTATGGCTTCTAAAATTTTTTCAAGGCTTCCTCTCATCCTCTTCCATCATATATGACTCAAAAATAAGTTTGAAATAAATTAAAACTACCCCTTTGGTACTTCATCTAGTCTAGGCCGTGGCTATGCTTCATATGAACACCAAGTGAATTTGCTTTGTTTTCTTGATGGAAGATGAATATGAAGAGCCTTTTAGGGGTCTCAAGAGCTCATCCAAATACTTATTTAGGCCTAGGAACAATTGCATCAAATCATATTTTTGGTGGAGCACTTGAAATCCTAGGTTTATTATCTTGAAAATCGATGGCTTTCACTTAAATTTCTTTGCATATTCTTATTCTTCTTCCTTAAATTCCTAGGATTCACCCTTGGTTCTACCCAAAATCCAAACCTTCTTGAAGCTACATACATGGCGCAAACCAAGGAAAAGAAGGGAGAAGTAATAGCTACCATGGGATGAAGATTTTACCTTATTTCCTTAGTTCTTCTTACTTGTTTCTTCCTTTCCTTGGCCTCCTCTCTTCAAATCCAAATTTTCCCCTTTATTCTTTCTTCAAAACAAATCCAAAAATTCAATGAAACTATAGGAAAGAAAGGAAAATAGAGAAAAAGAGATTTGCTAAAGAGAAAACATGAAAAAACTAAGAAAATCCACACATTTTACCTTGCTTTTCTCCTTCCTTTCTCCTCCTCTTGGTGCGCCTCAAACCCTAGCTCTCTCTTCTGGTTTAGAGCAGAAACAATTATGGCTAAAAGAAGGAGGAGATAGGGTGCCTCATATATATAGGTAGGTTTAAAAAATACTTTTCAAAAATTTTAATTTTGCCTTGTCGTCTTGGCATTTTCGTTTCTAATTTGTTTTAGCTCCTTTTTAAGAACTATCTTTTTCATTATAAAATTTAGGTTTCTAATTTAATAAAATAATTTTGGAATTTCTCAAATCGAAGTTAAAACCTTTCCGAATGAATCCATCAAAGTTTGAGTCAATCGACGTTGAAAAATGTCCACCGAATGGGTTTTAACTGTCTCGGGCTTCCTATGGTTTTCAGGGCCTCTGCGAATCCCGGAGAACTCAAAAGTTTCATTTAAAAAGTTATCCTATGAGAATTCCAAAATTTGCTCCAAATTATGAAAATGCCATTAAGTTTCGTCAACCTTTCGTTTAAATTCGTTTCTTCATTTTAGCTCCATGTTTCTTTCCATCTAATTCTAGGATTCTCATTTTTAAAAGTCTAGAATACTACATGAATTTTTTAGGACCTCAACTCACTCTATTTGGGGGACTTCCCTTTGTATCTAGTGAATTTTATACATTTATGAAGAAACCGTACGTTATATTTCTCACGTTTTCTTTCATTTTTAAAGAACTAGATATTACAGCCTCACTCATCTATGAGGCTTTTAGCCCAGTCTCACCTATTTCTAAGGACTTTTGGTATCATCTCATCTATCATAAGAAACTTTTGGCACAACCTCACCCATATAGCATAATTTCATAACCAAATGTCAATCAAGAAATATAATGGCACCATGGTAATCAAATAATAACATATGGAAATTCTCAAGATTCAAACACATCTCCAAGCATTCAATAATATTCATACAACCATAAATGCATACAAGAAAGGAATGGAGAGCTGCCTTAGTAATTAAACACAAGCTTGCCTCTTGATTACCCTTCTCTCCTTTCGGTCACACATCCACAATTGGATGGAGCTTGATTTCTTTGACCTAGACACAATAAATAGGATTCAATTACACTCTTGGAACAAGCCTTAGCTTCAAACACACATTAAAGAAACATACTTAGTTCAATGGCTATTTAATGGTTCCATAAAAGGCCTAATGAAGCAACTATCAAAATTCAAGTTCTTGTCTCTATTCTTTTCTTATATCTAAGCCTCTTGACTTCATTTGAAATCCTTAGAGCCATCATATACTTATTTCCAAGAGTCTAGATACAAGTTGCTTCTACAGATCATATTATGGAACTTATGCCTTCAATTCTCAAAATATGGCTTCTAATTTGTTTTCTATGGGTTCCTCTCATGTTCTTCAATCACATAAAGTCCCAAGCCAAGCTTAAAAAAATTTAAAACACTCCCTAGGTCTCCCAACTCCTCTAGACCAAGACATAGAGAGTATTTGAAGTCTATGGGGTTTCTAATTCTTTTTCTTGATGGAAGAAGCACCTGGGAGGCTCCCTAGGGGTCTTAAGAACTCAAGCAAATACTCATATAAGCTAAGAAATTCTTGAATCAAAACAGACTTTACAAGACCTACAAGGATCCCTAGCCTTTCTATCTTGAATTTCAATGGTTTTTCTTCAATTTTCATTGCATTCCTAGGTTTTCATAGCCTAAATCCTAGGATTCTTGCTTGCTTTAGGTCAAAAATTCCTCCCCCTTAACTGCTCTGTTTAAGGCTAAGACACACACTCAAGAAGTATAAAGGAAGAAAGCAATAAAGAGAAGAAGCTACCTTGCTTTCCTTGCTTGTTCAAAAGTTTCTTTCTTTGCCTTTCCCTTCTCCTTGAATTTTGAACTCCTTGCCTCTGTACATGGCTCAAAATAGAACTAAATCACACACTAAAACTATGGAAAGAGAAAGGAGAAGAAGGTGAAGAGGAGTTGTAAAAGAAGAACTAAGAAAATCTTAATTTTTCCATACCTCTTACCTTGATTTTCTTCTCCCTTGTAGCTTCTTCTTGTGAGTTTAGGTTGGGCAAAGTCTCTCTCTATTTTAGACAAACCAAGTATATTAGGAGGAGAGAAGGAAAAGGGACGCCTTATATAAGAAGAATTATCAAGAAATTATTTCTTAAAAATGATGTTTACATTCCGTGTTCATAGCATTTTCATTTTAAACTCATTTTAGCTCCTTTTTAAGAATTGTCTTTTCCATCGAATAGTTTGGAAATTACTCAATTTGGATTAAAAACCTTCTCAAACAAAATGGTTAAAGTTCAGATTAACTGATATTCAAAAACATATACCAGAGGAATTTAACTATCCCGGGACTTCCCATGATTTTCAGAGCCTCTGAGAACTTCAAAAAGCTCAAATTTTTTGTTTAAAAGGCCCCAAAGTGACTATATTTATGAAAATGCCACTATACTTTTAGCAATTTTATTGAACCACTCTGGCTCTTGTTTTTAGGCAACTTAACGTTCAAATCCTCATTTTTTATTATTTAAAATTTTATCCTAATTTTATTTGACCTTAAATCATTCATCTCAAAGGACTTGCTTTTCAAACTAATTCATTTCAGTGTTTTTATAAAATACCAGACGTTACAGTTTGAAAGCTAATGATGCCTTCACAAATCTTAAACTAGCATTGACTTTGGCACCCGTACTAGCATTACCAGATTTAGAAAAGCCTTTTAAGATAGAAACGAATGCATCAAGCACAGGAATTGGAGCGTGTTAATGTAGACAAGCATCCCATAGCCTATATCAGCTAGGTACTATCCTTAAGGAATATGATGCTATCTCTATATGATCGAGAACTATTGGCTTTGGTACATGTAGTGGAGAAGTGGCAACCATATCTCAGTATTCAGTCATTTAAAATTATAACCGATCAGCAGAGTTTGAAGTTCCTCTTGGAACAATGGTTATCAACCCTGGCGCAATATAGATGGCTCATCAAATTGATGCGATTGGAGTATGAAATCTATTATAAAAAGGGAAGGGAAAATATCACAGCAGATGTGTTATCCAGAAGTTACCATGGAGAGTTACTTTATATGACTATTTCTTCTATATCCATAGAGCTATGGGAAGAAATAAAGTACCAATGGTAGAATGATCCCTTCTTAGTATCGATAATTCATAGTCTACGAGAAGATAAATCTTCATGCCCCAAATATCGCTGGAATGGGCATACTCTAACCTAGAAAAATAAACTGGTGGTAGGATGATAGTCAACACTCAAAAACACTATCTTAGAGTGGTTACATGCATCACCTCAAAGGTGAAATTATGGGGTGAAAACAACGTGGAAATGGGTGAAGGCAATCTTCTACTAGAAGGGAATCATGAAGGATACTAAGGCATTCATCCAGCAATGTAACACATGTCTCCACTACAAATATGAAACTAATGCACAACCGGGTCTACTACAGCCGCTACCTGTACTAGAAGGAGTGTAGCAGAGCATAGCCATGGATTTCGTAGAGCATCTACAAAATTAGAAGGAAAGGACACTATTTGAGTATTAGTTTATTGTCTCAGCAAGTATGCCCACTTTATTCCATTAGCTCACCCTTTTACTGCCAGCCAGTTAGCTTAAACATTAATGGATCATGTCTACAAGTTGCACGATGCACCAGCCTCCATTGTAAGCAATCGAGATCCTTTGTTTACTAACAAATTTTGGTAAAAGTTTCTCAAGAAGTTGGGAGTTACTCAGTGTCTCTCATCTGCCTATCATCCACAATCAGACGACCAGAGTGAAGTGTTAAATCATTGTCTTGAAAACTATTTTAAGAGTCTAGTGTAGGATGCTTCGAAAGAGTGGATCAAATGGGTACCATTGGCTAAGTGGTAGTACAACACTTCTTTCCACACTGTTGTAAGAGCCACTCCATATGAAATCATGTATGGGCAAGCACCTCTTATACATCTTCTGTATATTCCATAAGATTCTCTAATAGAGGTTATAAATAAGAGTTTTAATGCTAGAGAACTTATGATGCGTCAAGTACAAAAGAATTTGAGCAAGGTAGTACTATGAATGGAGCAACAAGCTGACAAGGGGAGGTCAAAACATAAGTTTCAAGAAGGAGATTAGGTTTTTCTAAAACTACAACCATTCTGACAGCATTCCTTGGTGTCTAGAGCCTCTGAAAAATTATCCCCTAGATACTTCAGACCATATGAGATCATTACTAAGGTTGGAGTAGTAGCTTACACTCTAAGGTTGCCATCCACATCTCGCATTCATCCTACCTTTCATGTTTCATTACTGAAAAAAGTCCTAAAGATGCCATTAAAGTCCACCAACTCCTTGAAGATTAGGGGTTTGTTGTCAATAAATGTGAACCTGAAGCAATTCTGGATAGAAGAGTGAAGTAGAGGCATCACCATCCTGTTATTGAAGTCTTAATCAAATGAAAGGGAGGGATGGAGAAAGAAGCAACGTGAGAATTATGGGTTAACATGCAGAGGGATTTCTCGGACTTTGCCAAGTCACTGCATCCTTGGGGACAAGGATGAGGTTATCAGAGGGATGGTGTTATGCACTGAATATAACTAAAGGTAGAATAGTCTTTTTCTTTGCAATAGTAAAGGCTAAAGGGTCATTATGTAGTAACAGGTTTCAGTTAATTCCTGAATGGAGTGCGTTAGACATTGAAAAGGAATTTGTTCGTTAGGGATGTTATAACTGAGCCAGAGGGTAGCGTCTTGGATGTGCGAATGATGAATTTCTTCTATCTTAATCTACTCTGAGTTTCTTTCCTCTTCCTCTCAAATTAGTCTTCTTCTTCTTCTATCCTTCTTCCTATTTTTATCCATATCATATACGTATTTAATATGTTGGCACCTCTTCTAGAAGGCACCTTTGACATCGATAATTGAAGTCTTCCCATAAAGAGTGCTCCAAAAATGATGGCTCACTTACACAAGTTCCATTGCTTGCCGAGGAAGTCACTACAACGGATCTGAATGATTTGAATAAATGTTGTCTCTTATATTGCCGTATTTTTAATTTCTGTGATTTGAGTACATATTAAATGAAAATTGAATTGTTTCATATTAGGGAAAGGGAGGGAAAGAAGAGGAAGAGTAGTTTAATTATTTTGAAGGCAACAACGATTATATGAGGTGTGCCATTTTTTTGAGTTTATCTCCCCTATTCTAAAGTGCTCACCTGCCCCTAACAGGGAACAATTCAATTTAACACACCTTATACAAGGTGTGTTAACCTAACCACTATGTCTTGCACTGATGGAGAAATAATATGAATTATGTTGTTATTTTATACTGATATGTAATCTGTTTAACTTTATGTATATATTTTGTAAAAAGTATAGTTTACAGTTATACTCCTTTATGTCATTTTCATAATGATGGAGCATTTTATATACTTATTTTCAAGGGCCTATTTACTTATCTCTTATTATCTTTTTCCCTGGCTAGAAATGTTTGCAGTAAGACATTGTTGTTGCTGCAGATTAAAGAATTCTTAGCATTCCTACACGTGAAGTTGAAGCTTAAGCAAATTCTTGAACCCCTTACCATGGCAACAATAAGTTTTACCCGTTAAACTTAGTAAGTATGATTAATATTGCTTATTCTATACACTGAACTTCCCTCGCCCCAACTCCTTTTTGTGTTTTTGTGTGTGGTTGGAGGTGTAGGTAACCCAATTTAAACATTTATTTTTCCACAATATCTGGTAGAGAGATTATAGTAACAAAAATTCATGCACTTAAAATCCAGGCTACCTGGAGCAAGCAGGCATCCTCTTAATGTCCAAATTTAGAATCAACACTACCTTGACAAGTAGAATGTTAAAGGCATTGAGGAGAGTAGTTCTGAATATTTTTCTCTCTAGGCTATGCTTACCTTTATATATATATATATATATATAATGTCAAATAGTTGAAAAAAAACTTAGCAATGCCTGAATAAATTTACCTCCTTGGGTAATAGTCATATTGGCTAGGGCACAACCCCTCATTTAGTACAAGGCTTTTAAGTAGGTGTATTGCATGGGAACAAGTTTACTTGTATTTTGGAATGTAGATCCCTGTCATGTTATATATCAACCGAGTCGATTTTGTACAAGGTATTGCTATGATCTTTTAATAGGAAACATATGTATTGCAGATTCTAGCAATGGTACTTGGTGCTGTCCCATTTTGTAAGCAACTGATCTTTACAGCTGACGGTCCACTGTTCATTTTCACAGAGGACTGCCTGATTCTTGGGTATGCTTTTTGGGCCATTATATTATTTTCTTAGGAAGTTAGGATTATCACACATTGGCATTTTTTTTTTCATACCCGGTTGGTATGCAAGTCTTTAAACGCTTATGGCTTTGGCAGTTAAACCTGTTTATTTGGCGAATTTGAGCAACATAGTAAAAGAGCAGACCTGTAGTGAGCCATTATTTCATCCGTTCATTGACTTCTGACTTATAACTTTAATTTTTGGTTTACTGCAATATAGCACTTTACATTTTACTTGCAATACTACTATGCATGAAGAGCATACTTTCCAGAAAACGTTTCAATCTTGTCTGAGGCGATCCATAGACTTCAAATATAAGAAACTAGGTCACTTTATCATAGTTCCATAATACTTTTCTAAAAGGACTTTTTCTCAATTACAATTACATCTTCATAAATAGAGTTCTACTTTTGAAACTGTTGTTGGTGATGATATCTAATAATGCAAGGGGGCCATGATTCCTTGCATTCTCTTGGCATTGGGAGGCAACCTCTTTGAAGGTCAATTGACATCTTAGTAGTCTCATTCTATCTGATATATTTTACTTATCATGTGTGTCTAGTCAACTGATCTCTTGACTGAAATATGTAAATGTTGCGTGGTTGGAATTTACTGTCTTGATTCCATTGCAGGACCTGGAAGTTCAAAACTTGGTTTCCGGACAACTGATTCTATTGTTTTTGCACGGTTAGTTTTAGTGCCTCCTGCTGGAATTGGCGTTGTCATTTTGGCTGACAAGCTTGGCTTCCAACCTCCTGATGATAAGATGTTTCGATTTGTCCGACTGCTTCTGCATACGATGCCCACATCTGTCCATGCGGGTGACTCCTAGTCCTCAATGGCAGAGACATATTTTAACGCATGCATTGGGGTTAAAAGTACAAAATCTGTTAGCAACAACATAGGGTTATAATGATTAATAGATAACTACTAATCTTTTCGGTGTTGGTTATTATGTATGAATCTATCACTTGTTCACAGGTGCTGTTGCCAATGTTGAAGGTTGCGGAAGGGAGGGAGCTGCCGTACTGTTCTGGGTCCATGTTTTTGCCGTCTTCTCGATGGCTGGATGGATTATTCTATATCTCAACATGCTCTTCTAAGAATGCAGTGACCTGTCATTGTTTGAGAACATTTTTGCAATTTAATCACCTTAAAGATCTTGTCCATTTGAAGTTAGACTAGTTGAAAAATGCCAAAATTTAGCGAAATTAGGTAATCGTGTCTCCTGAATCTTGATTGTTTTTAATTGGAATATCTTTTTTCCGCAAATACTTAACTCTCCTGTTTTGAAGGCTAATTGTTATTTCTAACTCCATGCAATTTTGTTGGGAAATCTTTGGGTACGCATGGTGTACCACCAATTGTACATTAAAGAACATTGACAGTAAATCTGAATTTTCATATTTGGTGGCATCGAACAGTAGTTTAAACTTTAAACTAATTGTCCATTACGACTGATCTAGTGAACAAAATTTAGTAATACGTCATGCGAATGCTATAATTTCCACGTGAAGCCCCTCAAACAAACACTGTAGTTGATGCGCTGGAGCTCAAACAACAACGGTTTTGCAACAACTAAACCAATAGTGTTACTACTATGATATATTAAGTGATCATAGGACCAAGTGTGTGCATGCGCACGCGAGTATTATGTTCTTTATGGGACTTCTTGTTTGGTGCTAAAACTTATGGGATCCTTTGCAGACGTTTTTCTTTTTTCTCTCTCCATGTCTCCCCTTAGATCACTCCCGTTGGTTGGGTATGCCAGAAAAGGGATTCTTGTATTCTAAAGCATTCTTCCTTCGGCAAGTTTCTAGCCTTTAATGAAGTCATTAAGTATCAAAACAATCACGTATTCTCATTTTGACGAATATATGCTTTCTATATATAATTTATTCTGATCTTTCTATGCTATAATGAGTTATTCTGAAATGTAAATCAGGAGAACTGATGGTTTGATAACTACATTTCAGATACCACCAGATGCGGGTCACAACTACTAGCAAACAATGACTATTAGTTTAGACTCCGAAGGAACTTGGATAATCAAGCGTTCAGGCATAAGGTCCTCATCAAGCAAAACAGAAAGAAAACAAGAAATAAGAGACGACAGGTATAGGAGAAAGATCATGCCATAAAAACAAATTCTGAACTTCAAATCTATTCACATAACTTATAAGACTAGTGAAAACATGGAAAACTAATAGCAGGACACGCACATGATACTACATTCATAGCATGGGAAACCCTGGTAAATTTCAGCATTAACTTCCGCTGACAGAAAACTCCACGCAGAGCAGCTGAAGCATGATTACTCAAACAAGAATACAGAATCAGCCATAAACTTCATCACAAGTAGCCATAAAGGCATTATTACTGAACAATAAACACTTAGAAAAAACACCACCATCTTCTGCTTCTATCCTCCCGATGGTGGGGTGAGGCAGAAATATGAACCTGATGCTGATTTTGCCCAGGTAAGTTGCGGAGGCCCAGTTGTCTACTTCCTTCAATTAGAGGGTTACCTAACCATAAGACAATAACAATGCCTACTAGACTAACAATTGGAGCAGCAGCAAGGAAAAACCATCTTCCTCTACCACCACTTGCGGCAGAAGGATTAACTACAGGAACCATGTTCACAAGCTCACTTTGCTGTATTCCACCTTGATTAGTATCGTCCTCTTCATTCGCTTCAGCTCCATCAGAGGAACTGTCATCCATCACATCCAACTGCTCTGCTTCATGGATCTCATTTCTACCATCAATATTGCGTTTTCCTTCCTCATAATCCCTATCATCTGTTGGGAGCTCATAACGGCAAAGGGGGCACGAATTTCGTGCACTCAACCATGGCAAAATGCAGCAGGGATGATAGAGGTGAGAGCAGGGAAGTTGATTTACTTCGGTGCCAGTGGCTAAGGCATCCTTGCAAATGGCACATACTAGTTCGTCATGCTTCTCATGTTCCTTGCTGATAACAACACAGGGCAGACTATTTACAAAAGACACAGCTGCAGGAGGTGCTCCTTGTCTTGAGCTGTCATTCTCAGCAAGATGCTCAAGCAGATCTTCAAATTGTCTAGCATCAAGATAATCCCCAAAATTTGCACCATGAGGTGGTAAATCTGACTCTTCCAAGTAATTGGAGCTGTGATCATTGTAAGCTTGCCATCTGTCCCTAACTCTCCTACTTAATATTCCCTCAGATTCAGGAGAATTAAACCGTCGTTCCCAATTAATGGGGCCACTTCTCTCACTTGGACTTGAGGTGAAAAATATTCGAAGGCGGGCAGTGGCTTGAGCATCCTCAGCCTCAGCTACCTCCCATTCCCTTTCCTCTTCCTCTTCTTCTTCCTCCTCCTCTTCCATTTCATCAGAATTCCAATGGCTAAGGCCAGCACGCATTGGATCTATATCAGTGTCACTATCAAACTCATCTCCCTCATCTGGTAAATTAAAGATTCCTGTACCTATAAAACTATGTCTATCCAAAGACACTTCAGAGTCACCTCCATAAGCACTGAAAGAGAAAGAATCAGTCTCGCCATTGGGGACTCTGTACCGCCTAACACTCACATTTGATTCATTCTCACCATATAGAGAACTCCAATTATCAAAACCATCACTATCAGTATCAGAGAAAATCCGCCTCCATCTTTGAGACACACTAGGGGTAGTGTTGGCACTAGCATACTGCAATAACCAAGTGTTGGTATCACCATCAACAAGCTGATCATCCTCCACAGATGCTGAGGATTGATTTTGCCTCACAGAATTAGCCACATTGGGGAGCTGCTGTGATAAACTATTCTCAATTGATTCAGAACTACTGTACCTGGATCTTTGCCTTAGCATTCTTCGAGAGTTTTGGGTAGGGTTCCCAAAATCTTCAAGAAATAAAAATTTACAATCATCACATACACCAAAGGATGCAAGATCATTTGTTATCTCATTATCAGGTGATAGGGCGTTTTGGCAGAGAGCACATACTGCAATCTGGGCAGAATGGTCAACTAGCAGGGCAGTGTCCTCAAAAACCTGGGAAATAGATTGATGTAATGCAGATGAAGTGCCCTCAGAATCTGCGGCCATCTGAAACCAGACCAAGGCGTAGATATTCAAGATAGTAACATATGGCCAACGGGATATACAAGAAAGGTTATAATAATAGCCTAAATTGTACAGAGCAAAATAAGATTGGGTTGGGGACAGGGCATTCAAATTTAGCGTTAATGAGTTGTACTGCTTAGTACTACGATCAATCTACACCTTAAAGTCACACAGTAGAACAACTTAACAAAAGCACGGGAGTTGAATTCATCGAGAGGCAATATGGGAGTTGAATTCATAGAGGCAATTAGAGGTTTAGCTTCAAGGTCAAATGTCATTGCAATTACAGGATAATGGGCCTTTGCAAGTTCAGCATTCAGCTTTTTCACTCACTGATTTGTGATTCGTCTATGATTGCAGGCATGTATAACAAGACCTTCTAAATATCATATTGATTGCTGGAAAGAAAAATAACAAAAATTTAAATGATGCAGGAGCTCTTTAAAGTTTTATAGTTGAAAAGCTTCATATAAGAACGGTAAGACAAAACATACAGAATATACGCAACATAGGAGGGAATGGAAAACACCTAAATAAGCCAAAGTGCAAGCATTTGAAAAAGTAAAGTGCATCAATCGAATTGCATGGAATATCATATAACCAGAACAACCTTAAGTGACCCAATGGTAATAAATTACCCAGACCATGGATTGTTTTCATCAAGGGTTAGATAGGAGCATGATTCGAAAAACGTAATAATGGGAGCAATGACACGTAAAGCATAAGTTCTTCTCATGAATCAAAGCTTAAAAGTTAGGTCTTCAATTCAATTGAAATTGTTTACCAAGTACAAAATTTGCAATTTGGAGATTGTTACCTTAGGAAGACGATGAACGCAACAAGCTGAATAAGTACCTTACAAAAAGGATAAGAGTCAAGAAGTTGGGATCTTGAAAGATTTACGTCATGCACGCGGAAGTTGAATCCAGAAAGTACAACGAAACTAGGGTCAGATTTGGGGCATTAAGATTTAACAGAGAAATTGGTAATAAGATGAATTCCCCTTTTGAGTTTCGATGAAATCGTAGACGAAGAAAACTGAGAATGTATAGCAGAAGGAAGGACGTTCCCTCTCAAATCCTCCACCGGCGACTTCGTTTCGTCAAGGTCCGCACTCCACACCCCAAAGCAGACTCACTATTCATGATATTCCACCAAATTTTGGGTCTTCCTTCCTTGTTCCTTCACAGTTCACACTACCCATTGGAGAAAAAACAATTACATAAATTCAGATAAATATTTTACGTCCGCGTGAGCACAAAAATTAAAAACAAAAATGGTGATAATACTGTAACGGAGACAGACTTGCGCAGTTGGCATCTGTTTCTCAGTTATTCTTTGGTTGGATTTGTGATTTGTTTGTAAATAGTAAATATTTTTATTTAATTTTATATTTTTTCCTTTCAATAGATAACACAAAAGGTCTAGTTAAAAATATAATTATTATATTTAAAATATTAATTTTTTAACGAATTTAAATATTAATAAGTTTATAAATATTAAATAGTTGTTTCTTCAAAAAATTAATTTAGATATAAATATGATCACTTTTTAAAATTTATTAGTACAAAAAAAAAAATATTTAAAGTGATGCCTATCAACATCCCTACAAAAATATATATTCTCTAATAAAAAGTATACAATAATTTTCCCAGGACAAATAAATAAACAGTTTTTAAGGGTCATAAAATTAATTTTTATGCATTAAAATTTATTGTAAAAGCACTTAGACTGATTAAAAATATTTAAGGAGATTTTCATGATCAAAATAAAAAAAAACCTTAAAAATTTAGGACAAAATTGTGTAATTTTAGCCAAGGACTAAAATGCAAATTTTGTAAAACTAAAAATGGAATTTTAGGAAATCATTAGAGACTTAGGAATAAATTAGGAGGCCAAGAAAATTTATCCTAAAATACCCTAATTTATTATCTATGGAAGGCTTTGAAGAAAAAAGGAGTTCGTATAGTTTATATTCGAACAATACAAGATATATATGATGAAGCTACAACTAGTGTAATAACAAAAGGTAAACGTACAGAAAATTTTTCGATAACTATTGGTTTACATCAAGGGTCAACTCTGAGTCCTTATCTATTTACTTTAGTATTGGATGCGCTTACTGAATATATCCAAGAGCTGGTACTACAGTGTATGTTATTTGTAGATGATATTGTCTTAGTTGAAGAATCGAGAGTGGAAATGAATGAGAAGTTAGAGAGGTGGAGATTAGTTTTGGAAACTCATGGATTTCGATTAAGTAGAAGTAAAACGGAGTATATGGAGTGTAAGTTTAGTAAGAGACACACCACTTCTAGCGTAGAAGTGAAAATTAGAGAACATATTATTCCACAAGTCACACAATTTAAATATCTTGGATCCGTCATACAACATAATGGGGAAATAGAAGAAAACGTAAAACATAGAATCCAAGTGGGGGTGGATGAAGTGAAGGAGTGCTTCGAGTGTTATTTGTGATAGAAAAGTATCACTCAAACTTAAGGGTAAATTCTATTGTACAGTTATAAGACCTGCAATGTTGTACGGAATTGAGTATTGGACAATAAAAAGTGAACAAGAGAATAAGTTCAATGTTGTAGAGATGAAAATGTTGCGTTGGATGAGTGGACACACTAGACGAAATCGGATTAGAAATGAATACATTAGAGAGAAAGTGGAAGTCGCACCTATTGTGGAAAAAGATTGTAGAATCAAGACTTAGATAGTTTGGTCATGTTGGGAGGAGACCTATAGAAGTCCTAGTTAGGAGAGTAGATGGAATGCAGAATAGACAAATAATTAAAGGTAGAGGAAGACCAAGAAAAACTATAGGAAAAATTATTAAGAGATATTTAGATTTAAATAGTTTGTCTAAAAATATGATTTACGATAGGTGTTTATGGCGTCGATTGATCCATGTAACCGACTCCACTTAGTGGGAAAAGGCTTTGTTGTTGTTGTTGTACCCTAATTTATTACCCCAAATTAAATTTCAAAATTAGGAATTTTATTAGTTGTAATCCATATTTTGACCATTTGACTTTCTTAAATGAAGTTGGATTATTAAGCTCTCATTTTGAAATCAAGGGAGATGAGAGATTAGAGGATAAGGAGATGGAGAAATTGAGGAAAGAGGAAATACAAGATATGAGAAAAGAGAGGAAAAAAATGTAAAAAGGGGCATTTAGATTTTTCTCTTTGCCTTAACTATAAAGTCTTGCTTTTAAAAGGAAATGAGGGAAAGGAGAATGAAGTGACAGTAGCTGAAACCAAAGAAAGAGAAGGTGAAGGCAAAGGTGAAGGTGAAGAAAGATTAAAGAGAAGAAGAGAAGGACAGTGATTAAAGCTAAAATTTCAATGAAAATTTGAAGAATTAAGGCAAACTCCTCCTTTGCTTTAGCATTTGGTTATGATTTCTTCTTCCCTTTCATGTTGCTACTATCTTGAGGAGCATATGGGGTCTTGGTGGGTCTTAAGGCTAGAGAGGTGATCCACTCTTATGCGATGAATATGACACTTTTATCATGAAAATATTTAGGTTTTGTTTAAAAATCTAGATGTATGATTAATGAATTTTTCTTAGCTTGAATACATGTTTAGGGTCACTAATCAACTCATTAGAGTTGACTAATTGTGATTATGTGTAGTTGTGGTTGATTTTGTGTATATACTATTATGCTGTCAAAAATTTCCCAAGAGCCTTATTTGATTGTGATTATGCATGGTTGTGATGGATTTTGTGTATATAGTATTATGCTATCAAAAATTTTCTAGGAGCCTTAATTTTGTAAAATTTGGTTTGGAGTCATCCTATCCTAATTTCCTTTGAATTTTGGATATGTTATTCCCAACATATGAAATGACTTTAACTTTAATTTCATGATTTTTAGAGGTAGCTTTACCCCCCGAACATAGGTCTAAAGGTGACCTATCTATTATGATAGGCCATTTTACAAAAATTCAAGAGTCAAATGAGCTTTTTGGTTTCTAAAACTTCCACCATAATTAGTTAACATATCAAAGAGACTCTATTTCCAATTTTACTATTTCAGGAGTTCTTGCTTAAAAGACATGAATTTTTTAACTTAGGAAAAAGAAATTGGAGTTTTGGGCAAGAAACCTAGAACCTACATTGGATGTCACGACACCATTTCCCCTAATCATGGCACCGTGCTCTTTGTTTCATAGCAGCAAAGGCTACATTGTGGTGCCGCAGTGTAAGCTTACAGCACCAATCCTCCTTAAATGCCTATTTCAATTCTTCTTCCCAAAATTTCAACTTGGCTTACTAAGGGTTCTTCTTCAATTAATTTTAAACATTGTTAGAGATATATATGGAATAAAATTAGTAATACAAAGTGCTAAGATAATTATTTTGATTTTTTGAATTTCTTAAGAATTTGGTAAATAGTAATAATATAGTTGTGTGGATTTCTTAAATATGCATAAGAGATAGTTTATTCTTAGAAGACTATGAAGTTAATTAGAAACATAAAAAATTCAAACATGTTTGTAATTTAAAGAATATATATATATATATATGCATATAAATATATATTTGAAGACATGTAAGACTTCTATAATCACATATGCCTTAATTTCCCTAACACCTAGAGTATGACCTTGATAAATATATACCTATGTTTAGGACCTTTGTACGACTTTGACCTTAACTAGATGTAGACCTATATTTGGATTTAAGGACTCATATAGACTTATGTGAACTCTGTGACTCAAGCACTTGAACAATGACTTTAAAAGACACTTAAAATAAGAAAGCTAAGATAACATATATGGTTTACTTTAGATGTGTTTGTTAACGCTTCTGCATGTTTGTATTTCTATTGCATGTGGTTTTCACTATATAGTAGTGTAATTAAGTATGTTGGTTTTTCTATAATATGTTTCCCTTGATGATTTCTTCTATGTGTTATAAAGTGTTCAAATTATGGTACTTCCTGAATTGAGTCATATCAATTAGCATGTGAAAAGAAAAGGATTACTACATTGATATAGGTAAGTCGATGACTTTACTTATATCCTCCATAATTTCACTATATAATTATCTATGTTATACTATTTGATTTCGTTTTATTGATATGTGAGAAGAAAAATATCGATGCTATTAGTCTATACCTATAATTCTTAAAACTGTGAACCATGACCTAGATAACTTGGAATAAGATCTTGTGATAGTATGATTTTACCCTAATTTGTATATGTAGCTTGATTTATGTAGTATCTTTTATATGAATTTTATACTTTACCTTTTAATATTTCTAAATACAATACTAAGCTAAAACTCAACAGACCAAAAAAATATGATAAGAAAACAAATTTATCTAGAAGTACTAAAAGAAAATGACCTTCAAAAAGGAGATGTGCCTTATGAAACAGGAGATTACCCTTATATTGCAAATGTGTATATAGATCCACTATAGGGACCACCTTATCATGAATTAATTATGATGATGTAATCATGTTGTGTAATGATATGCTATGAGTGTACTAATATATCCAAATGATAGTTTTGTGAAAGTTGTCATCCTTCCACCTTGATTACGTTAAAAACTTAAATATTATATCAAGTAGTATGAGATGCTTGTTATGTTACCTATAAATTTGAAAACCTAAGTCTACACCAAGTAGTATGGGATGCTTAGAGCAATACTTATGGAAACAGTTTTCTATCAAGCATTGTTTTTAAGGATGGATCACATATGTCTCTTCAAATAGGTATAAGTAATTCACAAGAATGTAATGTTAAAATGAACACTAGCCACAAGGTAAGAATGAAATTATAGTTGTGAATGTTCTCCAAAGTAATCATAAATATATTAAAGTAAAACTATTTAATTATCAACAATTGTCTATTTAACTGTCTATGTATATTTTTATATTATAAATCATGTTATTTGTTATATGCATGATGATTCGAAGCCTAAACTGTAATAATCGATAATTCAAAAATTAAACTGAACCCAATAGATTGATATTGGAACACCCTAAAGCAGAGCAAATTGAGGTCAAACAAGATTATGATGTTAATTAGAGCATCTAAAAGTGTGGATAAGAAACTAAGAATAGCCAAAAATCAGAGCCAAAATGGCAAAATAAAAAAATAAAAAATGTAGTGGTAAAACTATAATTTCGGGTAACTTTTTGAAAACTCAAAAGAGGGAGTTTTAAATGGGGAAATTGAATTTTTCAGGGTTCTTAGAGGTCCTAAAAGCCATAGGAACCCCTAGAATTGTTAAAACCCCTCCGATATATGATTTAAATTATCAATTGACCCAGAACTTTGATATAACAGTTCAGTAAGATTTTAAATTTAATTTGGGTGAAACTAAAAACATTTTATAAATTAGAAGACCTAAATTTCATGTTGAAAAATATGACTCTTAAAAAGAAATTGAAATAAGCTCAAATAGAAAGAACCAACTTTAGGGGCAAAATTAAAGTTATGAAAAAGTTATAATTTGGCTTCCTTTCTTCTTAAAGTCACGTCCTACCTTCCCTTCTAATTTCTACTGACCTTGTTCTATCTCAAACCAATAGCTAGGCCATCTTAAAGTGGCACACAAGAAAGTGAAGAGAATTGAAAGAAATCCAAGCTAAGCATGAAAAAAAGTATCTTAGGAGAGTTTTCTTTGATTCTAATGATAGAAATGGTCTAAATATAAATTAAAAATACCAAGAGAACCATTGGTTTGAATTTAGAAACCATATTTGCCACTTGTGAAGCTGACTAAGTCTCTTATAAACTCAAATATACTCTTACATAACCTAGAATATCATTAGAAAGTTATAAAACCTTAATTTTTATAACTTGTTACCAATTGCTTCTTTTTGAATTCTAATTGTTCCATATGATTCTCCATGTTTCAAAACCCCAATTCTTATCAAATTTAGACCAAAATAAAACTCCTTATACATGACCCTAGTTCTAGCCGAATTGAGAAAGGGAGAGGAGAACCAAGAAGAACAAGTTTAGCCACAGAGAAATTACCTTGTTTCAATTGTTAAGTTCCTTTTAGGCATAAAGAAGTAACTTAGTGTTTTGCTCCTTAAGTTGATTTTGTAATAACTCTAATGAGTTTAAAAAGAGTCACAAGACTTAGATTGAGTAAGAAATTGGAGCCAAAATAATGAATTATATTAGTTGCTTCGTTATGCCCTTATATGAAACTATATACATGCCATAAGTTAGAAGTAGCTCATGTAAAGCTTATGTAAGACTAGAGATGGTTCTATTGATGTGTTTGTATCTTGTTTGATATGTCTAGGCCAAGAAAATCATATCTCCTCCAAGTATGTGTGTGAGGTTGAACTAAAAAACTAGAGAATTAAGGTGAGAATTTGTGCTTTTTGACCAAAGGTAACTCTTCATCCATTCTTGTATGTATTTTTTGGTTATTTGATTGTCGTTAATTGCTTGTATATATGTTTAAACCATGAAACATACCTATAGATATTAGTTTGATGTTTTAGTACCATTATGTTTCTTGAATTGCATTTTGAATGTGAGATGGCTATTGATAGGTGAGGTTGTGCCAAGAGTCCCTTGATTTAGGTAAAGTGAAGCAAAAAATTTCTAAGAATGAATGAGACAAGGCTAAAAGTCTCAAAAATAAGTGAAACTTAAGTCAAAAGTCTCTAAAAATAGGTGAGGTCAATCCAAAAGTCTCAATACTTGGGTGAAACTAAAGCAAAAGTCCATAAAGCTTGCATTTAATCTTGATATATTCATATGATCTTAGAAACATGCTTATGTGTGGTATGTGGAATGTGACGACCCTAACTTCCAATTATAGTAATTAAGGTTAAGTACATGATTAATAATCATATACCAAGGCTTGGAGTCATTAAAATTAATTACATCGGGACATCGGGAACAAGTGAGGAAATTTGAAACCTTAATGTTGCTAGGGTCATTAGCTAGACAACCACAATTATTCGAACACGTGAGTAAATTTGATTATTAATGAGGAGCCTTTGATACTCTCATCCATCATTTCCAACTCATAAAATTCTCCTACAAGTGTTTCTAAATCATTCCTGAGCATTACCTTAAGAGAAACTAAGTTTTCTAGGTGAATATGAGAAATAGAGCACTTTCGCCGCGGCTAAATTCACTCGCGCCGCTGCCAATTACCCTCGGTTCAACTCCTAACGCTTTCACAATTTTTTTTCACATTTCGCCGCGGCCAAATACCCCTTTCGCCGCGGCCAAATACCCTCTGGAACACCCCCAAATTTGCCTCTCAGGCTTAGCCGCGGCTAACGTCACCATTCGCCGCGGCCAATTGCTCTCTGTTTTCTTTCCTGGCAGGTTCGCCACATTTGGCCGAGGCTAATTAAATATTCGCCGCGGCCAATTCTTCTCTGTTATGAATTGGCCTAGGCCAATTAAATATTGGCCGCGGCCAATTCCCTTCTGTGCCTACAAACTCTCAAGATTTCATCTCATGCTCTCCAATTTCCCTCCAATATCACTCTAGGGCCATTCTACCTTAATTTATGCAACTTTAGTGGTAATTATGTACCTTAATTACCCAACTAATCTATCATTGCCCTTGTGAAACTCAAATGTCACTTCCTACTTGTTCCACTAACTCATACCAACAAATTCATAAATAAATGGCAGCAAGAACACATGCATTAGCAACAATTTACATCCCATGCACATTCCATAGATATTCCATTCAACAATAGCTTACCTCTAAGACATCATATGTCTACAATTCCCATAAGGTGATCCATATCACAATTTCAGCAGAACTACATACATATATATAATGCTATAAGTTCATACATTGATATTCCACTATGATGTGCTCTAAATCCTTAACGGTTACATTTCAATCAAGCAAAATATAAACGCCTACACTTGGCAATATGATTACATGATGATGCTAGGTAAACTAATAACAAAAATTGCATCTATCCTATTATACCCAGACCAAGTGTAGCTCCCCACACCCAGCCTCAGCTCATGGATGTTCATCCACTTGCTTACCCTTATCCTTACCCGAAGAACTTTCACCTGAAATATTAATCCCATAAAACGGGGTGAGATATAAATCTCAGTAACCAAGGCAATTCCATTACATATTCAGTTTAATTACCATATATGCATAAATCAAAATCAACATCAGAATCACCTCCATTATAACAGCAAATGAAACAATTAGGCTATCATGATTACTATCCCATACTAGCAATCATATTATCACATGTTAAAGGCCATTAACATCGGAGAGGCCCGTCCACGGCACCTACTCCTCATTGAGCACAACCGGGGCTCAGTGCATCTAGGGTTTGATCATAACCCGGTGCTCGATCGAAGCACATGCACGGGTGGCAGCCGCACCACAGCTCCACCATGGACTCACAAGGTCCAATCACAATCAACAGATAGCCAACCAATTCATTCAGCATTTTTCAATCAATCATATATAGCAACATATGGAATTAAATCAAATATGCACATGGAATTGATATAAACCCGGTTACCTCACTTGTAGACACTTGTAACAATCACCAATGGTGCAGAATTCCTCCTATAACCATAACATCACATAATTACTACTCTAATTCATCATTAATAATCATAATCAGTACCCAAGGAATTTAAAATGCCAATGACTACCCAAGAATCATTTACCCAGCCACAACAAGACCCAATTTCGGATTTAAGTTTCCTCCACCAGAAAATTCAATATTCCACCCCAAATCCTAAGCAAATTCGTACATAATTAATACCCATTTTATAAATTAGCTATAGGGGTCTCAAATTAACCATTAAAGCATCAAAATGGAGGGTCTAAACTCACTCAAAGTCAGCCTTAATCCCAACCTACGAATTTCATCAAGAAAATCCCCAAACACTCACATTTCAGATTTTGGGTAGGATGAAAATGCTCCAAATGAAAAACTAATCGGACCAAATTAAGGAGAAAGATGAGGGGATTAAGTTGTATAACTATTACCTTGGCTGAATCTTGCTCTAAGTATGAGAAAATGCAGAAATTTGGTCCCAAACCCTAGCCTCCTTCTCCACCTCCGATTTTGCCTCTTGAATCTTATGTTTCAGCAAGTGAGTAAGTGGGTGGGGTATTAGGGTTTAAGTTGGGTCAAGTATGGGTCATGGGCTGCTCCAAGATCCATCTCCACTTGGGCTTCAGATTTTAGCTTATTGGGCCAGTTTTTGGAGTGTTGGGCTGCAGAATTTACTGGGCCAGTTTTTACACTTAAGTTGCTGAAATTTAACTAGGTTTGGGCCAAGTTTGAAGAGCTCAAGAGTTTTAGGTCTGCACAAGGATTATTGGGCCACTTAGAAGAGTCTATACAAAGTAAATCTTGGGCCTCCATCACACTAAATTATGTTAGGTTTGCACATAATCCATTGGGCCTCCATTAACCTTTTCTCATGCTCTATTAATTTAGGCCTAGATAGAATTTCTATCCCAATTAAATCTCAAACTCATATTAATAATTTATCTCTCTAAAGTCTCCATTCACTTAACTTGCCTAATGAGCCCATATTAATTACTCTTAATTAATTCTAATCCATGATTAATACCTTAATTAATTATGGGGTGTTACATGGAAGTATTTGATGCATACTTACATTCTTTGATATGATAACATGCCATATATGCTTACTTGAAAGGATGAATGAGTTATTGGGATTCTTTTGAATCTCACTCTCACCCACTTTTTATCTAACTATATCTAAGTGATGCTTATGGAGCCAAAAATAAAGGCCAAGAAGCTTGAGATATGTTACTTTGATAATAGAATAGGATTTTATGTAAATTGATGTCAAAGTATGAATGTATATGTTATTTATGAGATGTAAATCTTTGCTAATATGTAAAAGAATGTAAATATGTTGCATGAACCATATTTGGAACCAAATATATGGAATTTTGAGTTTTTTACATCCTTAAACTATGAAATGCATGTGTATATGATCAAGTGAGGGAGTGGTTTTGAGTTTTATGATAATTTAGATCTATTATGATGCTCCTATGTGTTGTATTTGAGGTTTTGGACGTGCTCAAATGGTCACTTGTACAAAGAGAAGTCATTTTAAACCATTTGAACCTCCTTGTGTACTATTTTAAGCCATATTCTTTCCCTGAATCAAAACTAGATAAAATGGATGAATTTTTGCATTGGGTTTGGCAACCATTTAGATATCATTTAGAGCTTTGCACAAAGTTAAAGAATATAATTTTTGAAACTTCGTAGAATTTATTATAATTTTTTAAAGTTGACTAAATTATATAGAAAATGTCTATGCGCTGTTCATTTAGTTAGTTTAATTTTTATGTATTTGAGGGCCCAATGAAATTCAATGCTCACAAAATTTTATAAGTATATATTTGGCATCATAAGCTTTCCATAGCTATCAAGATCACTCAATTTGGATCTTTGTAGCGTGAGATATAAATTTTTAAAGTTCTAGGTTAGCACTGGTGCGAGATTCTGACTTAGCTACTATTTCATTAGAATTTCATGAGGCAAATGATATTGTCTTGGTTTGAAATTTTTACAATAATGAGTTGATGTTATGAGGTTTCCAAAAAGTGCTCATTTGCCTAATTTGAAATTTTCTAGCTTAAGTTATAATTTTGTAAAGATGGTAACAAAATTATGAAAGCTAGAAAAAGAGTGCAACTTGGACTATTATGTGATGCATGGTTTATATCCAAATTCCAAGTTGCTTTGTGATGTTTTTGTATAAACAAGTGCATTAAGGATGGGAGATGAGTTTGGTAAGTTGAAATGGTTCATTTAATTAGAAATGAATTAATTTGACATTTAATGTCAGTAAATTCCGTTCTAAAAGTATTGAATTTATGAAAATGTATACTATAGGCACTTTGTGATATAAATTAAGTGTTATCTTAATATGGTATTACATGGACCGTACCAAATATAGTTAGCCATGACTAATGATGTAAACATATGACATTTCATAACTCTGATATGGTTGGTTATATTGTTGAATGTGCATTAATGAAATGATTCGTTATCCTTTATTATGTTTTATCTACTTTTGCATTATTTTTTCTATATGTATGAGCAAGAGAATAAAAATGATTTTCTATAGCTAGTACATCTAAAACATTATTAGTTATCAAAATAGTAAAGGTCTACTGAGAATGCAAATTCTTATTAATTTATGGTAATGTATTCAAAGAAAGATTTAAGTGATATTGGCACTCAAGATCATATTCAAGATAATGAGGATTTAATTTGACATCCCTAAGGTTGGGTCAATTTTGGTACTATTAAACGATAAAGGAATGACAATTAATAAGGAAGGCAGGCCCTGTTTGCCATTTGAAACCATGTGATGGCCGAGGGATTTTGGGACATAGAATCACGATAATTTTGGCTGTATTATAAATACACCATGCCCAAAGTTGAAAATACCTTGTTGTGATACTTTGACACTGTGTGTGTGTAGGTCATGGAATATTATGAAAAAAAATTTGTACATTTATTATACATGCATTCCTATTCAAAATGTATGTCATTGTATGATAACCACTATCATTGTGTAATACTTACAAAAAAATAAAAATAAATAACTTCTGTTGATTTAAGAAAAACTAAATTAAGTATAGCGTTACATAAAAGGCATTGCAATGTTAATTCAAATGTATTTTATGCTTATTGTAATGATTACTCAATAGTGTTTATTACTTTGTTTTTTTAAATTAGGAGCATAAGAGTCATTTCTTATCTATTTCATTCATTTTTTTTCCCTTTACATATATACCATTATATCAAACCAAACATATCTTAAGGTGGACTGTTTTTCCCTCATAGTAGTTAAGTTAACACTTTTACTATCATTTATTTCCTCTTTCTTTTCATTTTGTATGGACTTTGCTATCTTACATGGACTCATTATTTTTGCAAACTCTCTTGCATATGTGCAAGACTATGAAATAGAATTAAGATATTTAGGATTTTAAAAAGTAATTCTAATTATCTAATCCACAACATTTACATTAAGGTAGATAAAAATAAAGGATTTTCTATTCATTCTTTTTTTCCTCATGTAAGTTTCCTAACTCTATTACAAGTACCATCAGCATAAGATTTATTAACAGATCTACGACAAGCAAAGTTTAACATTCTTAAGTTTTCATCCTTTTCTTTCTTTCTTCTCAAGTTCTTGCCAAAAAGGTATCCAAACACATGTATTTCACCAATAAGGGTATATCAAAATAAATGAACATAATGAATATCAACTTCTTCTATAAAGAGCTTAACCTCTTAAGTCTCCTTAAGATTTGTGAAAATATATTTTCAAAAGGTCAAGCTCTCCATAGCAAAATCCATTTATATCATACCTTATTAGGATTGGTAATTTCCTTCCTTGGTGACTTACTCTTGCATATGATTGAATCATTATTACTTGCACAAAGAAGCAATCGTTAATTGATAGCCTTATTCAAATCAATAAAAAAAACATGGGATTATTTTTTTATTTTTTCACCTATATGTTGCTAGTGCTTTGCCTTGAGTCAAAGTCATTGTAGGAATGATCCATAATACTTGGATATCTTGAGCGGATGCAATATTCCCTAAAACAAAAGGATGTAAAGCCCTTTAAGGCATCATCCACTATTCAATCAAAGCAAATTCTAATGCATAACTAAGCTAATCACTTCCTATTTTGTTTGAAATTATAGCTCTCTGCAATAAGTGTGTTCCTTTTTTCAATTTTATTACTACTAAAGAACCATTAGCTAAGCGTCTTTTATATTGATTGCACAAGATTGTGGGAAAAATGGTAAGGGTTAGTTCTCTATCACTAAAGAAAAGCCACTATATAATTCTGTCTTTATTGCAGGAACAAGAAACTCAAATGTAATATAAGTTGACATGGCTTATAAGATTTGGCATTTAAGGAAGAGAATGTGGGCCTTATAAATGATGTTTACCTGAATGACTAAAACAACATTGCAAACATCCCTTTTATCAACCTGGCTATCATAAGAAGAAAACTATGAAACACTTTCTTTTACTTATCCATCAAATGCTTCCTTTATTTCTTAATCTTGCACATAGGCAAGAGAGTTTGCAAAAACAGTAGGTTTACATGGGATAGCAAAGTGCATAAAAAGGTGGAAAGGAAGAAAAAAGAGAAGATAATGAAGGTGCCAACTCAATTACTATAAGGGAAAAATAGTCCACCTTAGTGTTAGTTTGTGACACGTGCATTCTGTTAGCCAACTTAACTTCAATTTAACGATGTTATAATGGATCTTGATGGTAGAGACTTATTTGAAAATAGGATGAAAGTGAAAAGAGTTGTTTGAAAAAAAATAAGTGTAAGGACCAAATTAAAAAAAAAAGTAATCTATAGGGACCAAATTCTTTTTTTTGGATTATATATATATATATATATATATATTCCTAACTCCCTAACATACCCTTTGAAGAAATTTAGATCTTTGAAGTAATCAAATAAATTAGCTTAAGGAATAGGTGTGGAATATGTTTAGGTTGAATTATTTTAAACTTAATTGCACATTACTCTTGTTTTCTATTATGTTGTATGCTTTGATTTTACAACAAGTTACTTGATCATTACTTAAATAATTATGTTATATTTATTCTATAATATTGTTTTAAGGAAAATAATAAATTTTTTGAAGTGTCAAAGTTGTGTCTTAGTAAAGAAAGAATGGAAGGTCTTAATAGAAAGAAGCAAAAAAAAAAAAAAAAAAGAGGAAAAAGGCTTCAAACTTGCTAAAGAATGCTATGCTAAAGTTATAGGTGCCTACTTGAAAAATGCTAGAGTAATATGTTGTGTCTCCTAAGAATGAGTTTAATCTCAATCTAAAGGGAGATGTTGGAAGATAAAGAGGGTAAAAGTAGTTTTTTTTTAGCTTTGTGATTTTAGTGATTAAAAAATGTAACATAAATTAGTCACATGCCAATTCTATGCATGAATAAGAAGATGCTTGATTGTAAAATAATAGTTTTTATGTTGTTTTAATGCAAACATAATGTATGTTTTAAATGAAATTTTCTCTCTTCAAGATATAAAACCTCTAAATTTAGGTATACAAATAATATAATAGTATATAATAATTGTGTCTCACCATTACAAACATAATAATATATTATTTTTTAATAAAAATACAAAGACTACAAAACTAAAAAAAAAGCAACAAATTACAAAAACAACTTTGTAAGTATGAAGGTCGAAAAACTTTTACAATTTTTTAATTACCTAATTTTGTCATTTTGGTGAGGGTGATCTAAGAGGAGTATTTGAGGAAAAACAAACTATTGATTGAAATGGCTAAAAATCTTACTAGAAAATTTGCAACAGTGGCATAAGTTTAGATTTAAGCATGAGTGAATGATAATATGAGTTAGTCAAAACAAATACCTACAATGGAAAGGAGATAGGTTCATAAATGACTTCTTGATTTGAAAGAAAATCCAAAGAACTCCAAGTTCACCTCAAGTAGACATTATTGACTGCCTAAAGAAATGGGAGTTTACCAACATCACTTTCAAAGAATATTGCCTTTGAATATAGTTGTAACTAAAAACTTGGTGTTGGAAACTTCCTTTTGCTTAAGCATTCTCCAAAGCATAATAGTCCACCCCTAACAGTATAGAAAACTAAATTTGGCTAAATAATAAGATTTATGATCTCGAAAAGCCCCTTAAAAGACTAAACACCCCTTATGAGTTAGGATTGAGACATTAATTGAGAAATGAGTTTTATAGCAACACCTGGAGTTGGAAGAAATGAATTAAATACTACACAATTATTGAAGTACCAAATGACAATAATATGATTAAGATTAGGTTGGTATATGCCTCAAATTTATCAAAAGGGCTTGATGTTTGGGAGAACCAAATCTATAACCATTGTTAAGTGTCTTAGGGTTGAATTTGGTACACTTAAAAAGATTATAAAGTACCAAACCAAATAGCTTAAACAAAGTCACATTGAAGAAAAAGATGATTGCAACTTTCATTTGCAACAGAGTAGGAAGGACAAATCCGATCAATTCTTAAATGATATTTGCACAAGGTGTCGGCTATTAGGAGTGCATTAGTAAGTAATTTCCATGCAAATAACAAAATGTGAAGAGGAAGTCATGCCTTCCATAAATGCTTCCAGGCTTGAAAAGATGTATCAAAAGGGTTAATAGTCCTTATGACTTCAATTTGATAGCCACTGGCCACTTTATATTGGCCAAACTTATTTCCACACCAAATTAATCTATCCAATTAACCCATTATTGAAAAGGTTAGTTAGGAAATTTGTTGAAACACTAATTAAGGATAAATGAAATTTAATACTGATAGGTTATATTTTCCATTTTAATGCAAAATGAAATCCCTAGCCATAGTAAATTGGGTAGGACGAACCTACATTAGTCACCAAAGGTGATTGTGAATAGATATGTTCCTCATTTCCAACTTGTTGGTGGAGATTTTCACAAATGATAGAACTAGCCTTGGAAATACCTTTCCAAGTCTAGGTCATTATGGAATGTAAGTTTAGCTAACTAGATAAATAAGCTCTATGGCATTTTGGTTGAAGGACACATAGTGATAATTCTTCATGTGTGTTTTGCCAAAAGGGCATTATTTAAGGAATGCGTCTATTGGAAACCCAACTCCCCTTCACTTGGATAAACACATAACTCTTGTTAATTAAATAGGTGCATTTTATATCTATGTATAGTTAAACCCCAAAAGAAATTTGCAATCTTTTAGTCAATCATATGATAATAATGTCATGGTAGCTCAAAATAGGATAAATGGTAGATCAAATTCAAATTAAGCACTGCTTTAATTAAAATCATTTTAGCTACTTGAAAAAGTAGTTTAGCTTTTCAACCTTAAAGCTTCATCAACCTAAGTTCCAAAATAATGACCTAAGCGAGGTTTGTAGTGAACCTTAAAGATACTAGACATAAATTTCTTAAAGCGATAAGGAACATGCGGACTAAAAATGAGATCTAATTTTGGAAGAATTAATGATCTAGCTAAAGGGGAAGCTAAATAGCTACAAAATGTCTTAAACTTTGTTACAAGCTAAGATTGTAGCTTTAAAAAATAAAATGGTATCATCTATATACATTTGATATGTCACAGGACTAGATTATTGACTAATATAGAGCCCTTTCCATTCATGCAGTTGTTATACTTGCGTGATCATACAAAATAAAACATTAGAAAATAAAATAAAAAGGTATAAAGAGAGCAAATCACCTTACCTTAAACCTTGTTATGGTTGAAAAGACTTAGTAGGAGAGCCATTGATAAGCACCTAATAACTTACAGTAAAAACACATTGTAAAATCATTTTGATCTAAGTCTGAAAAAAGCACATCCAAATCAAAACTGTCTCCAAAAAGGCCTACGATATCTTATCATATACTTTTACAATGTCTAATTTATACACACACCATTCTTGATATATCTTTTTCTGCTTATGTATCTCATTCGACAACTCAACAACTAAAACTATATTATTTGAGATAAGACAACTAGGAAGAAAAACTTATTGATTTGTTGCAATTAGATCAGGTAATGTTTTCTTCAAGCAACTACACAAGACCTTAGATATAATTTCATAAGAAACATTACAAAGACTTATAAGGCAATAATCCTAAAACCTTTAAGAAAAATCACACTTGGAAATGAGGGTGATTTATGTGTAGTTAAGTCGTTTTAATAAGAATACATGGGAGAAGAAGGCCATCACCTTATTAATAATATCTTGAGGCTTAAGTTGATTTTTTCTTGTGATCCGTTAGATCATCACCTTTTTCCATATCTAAATAAAAGTATGCATGAAATAAATGTGGTGCACATGATGATATGACACTAAAAACTCAAAAAAGTTACAAAGATAGAAATAGTGTTAATTCCAACATTAATATGAAATTAAAATATTATAGATACATTCAAAAGAAATCAAAATTTAAAGTAACATATTTATGGATGCAAAATCATACATGATTTGTTAATCATCTCATTTCTCATTTGTGTCGGGAAGAGTAGTATATCAACTTTGTAATTGTGATCAGAGATGGAAATATGATCAGGTTAAGCCCACCAGCTTCAAAGCGGCCCAATGATATTGGTCCTGTGAGTGCAACTAGTCGAGATTGTCAAGAAATTAATGGCTTGAGAATTGAGAAATGGGTGAAAAGAAACAAAAGAAAAAAGAATAAATGGAAGATCTGGCAATAAAATAGAAAATCAGGGAAATAGTTTCTCTGTTGTCATAATTTAAGTCTTGGTCTTTAACAAGCCTCACAGAAAATTCGTGGGTTTCTTTCTTCATTTAGTCTTTTTTACTACTTTTTCTTTTAGCATTTTGCTGAACTGACGGTGTCCAACCTTGACACCGAGGAGCAACCTTAAGAGTGTATTTGGTTGGGGGGTTTTGGAGTGGAGAAGAGAGGAGGGAAGGGAAGGGAGATAAAATATTTGGTTGAATAAAATTGGGAAGAGGGGAGGAAAGGGGAGGAAAGTGAAAGCAAATTTCCCTTCCCTCCAAATTGGGAGGTTTTGGAGGGGAGGGGAAGAATATTTTTTAAATTATAATTTACTTTATTGTCCCTTAATATTTTAATATTTTAATATATTAATATTTAATAAAAATTAAAATAATTTTTTTTCATCAGAAATTAAAAATAAAAAAAAGATTGAAATTTAATTTTTTTAAAAAAATATTGATATAAATAATTTTTTTATAAAAAATAAAATTAAAATAATATAAGGGTAAATTTGTCCAAATATAATTATTTCTCATCCCCTCTTAAACCAAATAATAATCTCTCCTTCCTTCTAACTAAACAAAACTCATTAACCTCCCTCCCCTCCCTTCCTTTGAACCAAACGAAGTCTAAGGCATAGTTTGGTTGGAGGATTTTGGAAGGGAGAGGAGGGGGGCTTTGTTTGGTATGAAAAAATTGGAAGGGAGAGGAGTGGAGGCCCCTTATTTAGTATAAAAAAATTAGAGGGGAAGGGAGACAAAATACCCCCCATCCCTTCATATCCCTCCCTTTCAAAAGTAGAAATTTTGAAAGGAAAAAAAAAAATTTAACTTCATTTGACTAAATTATCCCCACTTTTATTTTCATTTAAAACATAATATAAATCTTATTTTTTTAATAAGATTTAAGATAATTTTTTATAAAAATAAAAAATATTTTTTGAATAAAAATAAAAAAAAAATATTTTTTATAATAAAAAAAAATTTATAAAAACATCTTAAAAATAAAAAAAAATTAATTTTAATATCATAAAAATATAATTATTCATTTAATTTTATCCCCCTCTTTAACCAAATAAAATTTTATCTTTGATAAAGCAACCAAAATATCATTCAAACTCATCTCCTACCCCGCCCACCGTTAAAATCACTCCCCTCCCCGTTGAACCAAACACCTCTAAAACAAATTTTCCTGCCCTCACGTTACTGCAATCGTATTAATTCCCATATCTCCATCATTTCTTCTTTCCTTTGGTGCTACAATTTACGGTTCTCAACCATTGAAATGGGAAGCATATTAAACCCAATTTGGGGTTTTAATGTTGATGCCTGCTTTGGCTTTTTCATATCTCTCAAATGCAGTAAGCATTCCATTTCCAAGCTGTACCATGGAAACTCCATTAACATTCTTCATTATACTCAGCTTCCCCCTCAATTTTAATAAAGCCTTGAGATCGTCATCTATTCCACTCACTATTCTCATTGGGCATCCATAGCTAGAAATTGTTCGTTTCGTCTCTGCATCAATGACTAGGTGGGTTTAGTTTTTATGCATGTCATTCTCCATTTTTTGCCTTTTCGTGTGATAATGATGTGTGATAAATTGTGGGGTTTGTTGCTGTATGGTAGAAAATTACAAAAAGCGACATTGAAGAAGGGGCGGAGGAGGAGCCCGCGAATATCTGCAATGGAAGCTTTGCAGACCCATGGGTCAGGTTACGGGTCAGTGGGTGACCCGGTTGTACAGTCAGAAAATTGCAAAGGCAAAAGTGGAAGTACTTGCCCTGACAAAATGAGACGCCACTTGGATAACGATCAGGGACCAGCATTTCGGACGAGGGGTAGAAAGAAGAGGAAACTCAGGCCAGTAGAAGAATTGACTCCATCTTCAGTTTTATCTCCACCCAAGCAGGTTTTTGCTTTTTACCCTTTTTTTTTTTGGATGAATGAGAAACGTATGGATTGTCTGCTGCATTTTGCCTTATTTTAGGATGTAATTATTCTGCATTGCACTATTTTCGTTCATTTGTTTCTGTAATTTTTTCTGTTCTTCTCCTACATTTGGGGTGGGTCTATTGTAAGATGGTAGGTTGGATAAGTGGATCACTATCCTGTGAAAGGATACTACGGCATTAGCTGTGAAGCTCAGGGAGTAGCAATGTATCCGATAGGTATCATACAACGCGACACTACAAATTGCATTTTAACACTGCCTATTTTGTCTTGTCAGAGTGTCCGTGCTAGTGTTTGTGTTTCTTAGGGCATCAACTACTTTACAACTTAGGAATCTTGATGCATTGGCCAATTTGTATTCTAATTGGTTGAAATATACTTTGTCCTTGACAATAATTGACCAAAAAAGTGGTCTAGTTCTTCATTTGTTTGATCAAGAACCTTTCTCTAAGGAGTTGTTTGGATTATTCATTCCTTTATTATCTTTAGTTACGCTGGGTTGACAACCCATTCAAACAATTTGCAGGGTGGGAAACAATCTGATGATAAAGATATGCAAAAGAAAAGTGGTAAGGATTTTGCCTTCTCTAAAGATTTATCCTTTTAACCTACTTATCTTAGCCATTAGATTAAGCTATGATATTTAATCTACATCTCATTTGTACCCTGAATTTAAAGTGGCTATGGAAATGAAGAAATTTATACCTATATTGCTTGGCCTCAGAATTTTAATTGAAACTGCAAACGGTCTTGAGACTCCTAATGCATTTATTGCTTGTATCAGATCAACCATCTAAGTTGCCATCTGCAGTCTTTATGCCAGAGAAACGCATACTTGAACTTGTCCTTAACATTTTACAAAGGTGTTGATTATTTTTATCAATTTTCTACAACAATTTCAAAATTTTACTTGTCTACTCTGTTTTGAATATAATGTTACAAACTCAGTAGTTATTGATATTTTATTTTATACAGGAGAGACACTTATGAAATATTTGCTGAACCAGTCAATCCAAAAGAGGTTTGTGATCATAATTATCATAATCTATCATGGATCGGATATCTCCAACATACTACCAAGACCCCTTTGCCACTAGAAAAACCTTGTGGCTTCATGGTTTCCCTTTCTATTTACTTCGTTGATGGAATTTTGTGCCAGGTTGAGGATTATTACGAAATCATAGAAGAGCCTATGGATTTTGGCACCATGAGGGCTAAACTACATGAAGGGATGTACAGGAGTCTAGAACAATTTGAGGTTACCTACTTTCATTTTACTCTTGATGCTTATGTGATTTTTCCACATCGATCTTAACACATTTAGTAGCAAGTATGGATGCCTAAATTGCTGCAATCACCCAGTTCATTTCTGCTTTCAAGTTTGTTATCTAACACATGGCTTCTGAACCATTATGCAGCATGATGTTTTTTTAATATTCAACAATGCAATGCATTTTAATTCTTCTGGTACAATATATTTCAGACAGGTATGGCATATGATCCTGGTGAATTTTGTTGTGTCAATTCTTGTGCCATAAAGGAAATTATTTATCAACCCTTTCATTTTACAGGCCCGTACTATAAATGAGCTAGCTAAGAAGGTTTTCAATTTTTTAAAAGCCAATCCTGAGAATTTTGAGTTGGAATTCTCAGAAACAAGACAAAGGGCTGGTAGGAGAAACCAAGGAGATTTTAGGGATTCAGCAAATGTAAAATTCGGTGAATCAACTATTAGTATGTCCTCAAAAAACATGCCAGGTTCTTCCCATGCTGCACCAAACAGGAAAAGCTTCAAGTCAAATCATGGGCGGTCTGACATTGCTAATCATGTTGATGCCAGAGATCTTGAGGATCCAATGGGTAAGAAGGAATAACTAGTATGATGTGTATATTTTATTGTCTCATTTGGTATTGATACTAAAGGCTGCTTTCCCAGTTGATCACTATGTGGTGACCAAAAAGTACAAGATATTCTAGTGGCTTTTGATATGATTAATGTGTATTTATCAGGTACCAGAGATAGTGGAAAATATAAATCTTTTGAAGTGGATAAGCGCTGTACTTATAGACCTTACCTGTCCCTTGGTGAGGATGAGTCAATTTTTCAAACAGCTTATGGTAAATTGAAACTGCTTGAGCATGTGAGTCTCTTTTGCTCCCTATCGTATGCATTGATTCAGTAGTCGTGTATAATTTCTAGAATACATAAATCTGCCATAATTATTTCTTTTTCTCTTTCTCTCTTCCCTTTTATAGGTTAATCGGCAAAATATTGGCTACAGAGAAAGCTTGATGTTGTTTGTTAATGATTTAGGACAAGCAGCCCAAAATGTAGCGAGGAGGAAGTTATTTGGATGTGAAATTCATACAGCATCTGCTTCAGCCCGATGGAGACCTACTAAACTAAATACAGACACTGCTCCGATGTCTCAGAATCCCATAAACTGGTTTCCTCGTCATCTCCCTGATGAGACAAGAAGGCCTAGGGACAGGATTAATTTGGAGATTGCCAGTGGAGATGAAATAGTTTATGTCAATGATGATATTGATCATGCTGAAGCGGAAGGGGCTCCAAATCCTGGCAAAGGGAAAGTTCATTGTCCCTTAAAAGCGAATATTCAGGGAAGGCAAAGGATGTCCGTTGGATGTGATAAGAGTTATTGGTCTAATTTATGTTACTCAAGAGCTTCTGCTGATAAATTAAATTGTTCAGCTGATGGGTCCAAAGAAACAGGCAACAAGTCTGCGACAATATTATTGGACAAATCCAAGTCAATTATCCAAGAACAGCTGTCAGAATCATCAGCCACAGAGCGTTCTCAGACCGCGTCAAGATTAAGATTTGAAAACAAATGTGAGTTTCGATCACATTCTTGCCCATCACAGAGTAGGGATGTTTCAACTTCAAGTTTCGTGCAAGATAAAAGCCAGATGCAAAATCCGAGGTCGGAGCATATAAGGAGTGATTGGGAAAATATAGCTTCATATAAACTCCTTGGAGCATTATAGGTTGTCCCTGATAGATTCAGGTGGTGGTAAGAGGCCATGCTCTTTTACACGGGAGGTTTCACATGTAACCATCCAACTGATCCGAGCACTGCTATTTACGGTCATAATCTGCAGCCATCATCATTGAATTGTCAACGCAAGGATTCCTGCACTCTAAAATTAGACGACTTTTTTAAGGTTTTAGGGCCAAATGAAAATCTACGCTCTATTTAATAATATGCTGGCTAGTCTGTTATTGGCATTATGGATTTAATCAAATGCTGATCTTTAGTAGTGCTTGTTATCATTCATTTTACATGTAACTAGTGGATTCTTGCCTTTGCAAATACTTTCAAAACTGTTGCGACTGTAAAAACATGAACTGTAATAGAAAGCTTCGACGTCTCTCAACATGTCATTGCCCAATCATTTATTGGAACCACACCAAGCGCGTGGTTCAATACGGTACAGTTTCAAATAATCTTATAATTCAATTCATTTTGCGTTTGGAACACGAAATTTAAAATTCTAGGAAGTTTTAAATGCAAGAAATTTAAATTGCAATAATTCAAATTTCATGCATTTTAAATTTTGGATGATCACAATATTCATAAAATTTCTTGTGGGTGATTATATATGTATATATAATTTATGAATGTATATAATTGCACACCCACGCAAGCAAACGCAGGTCTGCGGGTACCTATATATATGTGTGTACGCATGTGTCTATAGATGTATGCACGTGCATATATATATATATATATAAATGCGTCTGTCAACGGGTGATCGCTGTGCACTGGCCATTGGGGGTGTGTGTGTATATATATTTGGGGGTGTGTGTGTGTGTATATATATATATATATATATATATATATGTATAGACCTGAATATCTATTGGCATGTTTGGTTGAGTGAGGGAAAAGAAGGAAAATGAAAATTTGGTAAAATTATAATTTTATTTTTATAATTATTACTCAATCATTATTTAATATTATCTATTAATCATTATCTAATTATTAAAAGTAAGAATATTATAGGTATTTTTTATCTATAAAAATCATCTTTTTATTTTTTATTTTTTATTTTCATCTCTAACTTTTTATGTACTAAACAAATTGTATGTGTGGAAGAGACGGTGTGTATATATAGACTTGCACATTGATGTGTGTATATGTATGTATTTGTATATTAAAAAAATATAAGAAACTAATCTTCTGAAAATGAGGGTGAAAAAAAATTTCAAACTCCACTTCTATAAGTAGAATTTTAAATTCTTTTAAATTTTTTTATTAATTATCTCAAAATTTTAAAAAATCAATCCCGATTCTTCAATGAAGTATTTCAAGTATTTTTAAGAATTACTTTGCTCTCTTAAATTATTTAGTCCAAACACAAGATCTGTTTCCGAAACTTGACAATCCATAGAAATCCATTTAGCTCAAATTTATCCTTAAAATGAAACTAAATTGATCTATGAACAGCCCGTGGGATGAGTTAGAGGGAAACAGTTTTCAGGTTAAAAATTTAAAATATATGATATAACATGATATCATCCATAGATCTGAAATAAATGAAAGTAAATGGTTAGGATTAAGGGAAATTGACCCTCTCAATTTCTAGGAATTGTCATTGTGAATCAGTCTCCAACTTTGTGATACACTAGAGAGGTTAAACTTGAAAGCTTTGCCTCTTGGGTGCTGTCTGTTTAGTTATTGTTTCTCATCTTTTCAACCTACATGCAACGTGAGGTAAACTAATTGACAACTGAAATTACGATAAAACTTATGCCTATTTGATTTCTTGTTTTAAGAATAGTTTTTTATTTTCATAAACAAAAATAAAAAATAAAAAAGGCTATTTGAAAGTATTATTTTGTGTGATAGCTTTTGAAAACAAGAAAACAGAACAGATATCTTAAAGAAAAAAAGAATACAAAACGTCTCTTTAATCTCCAAAACAACGGAAAAAAAAAGAAGGAGAATTGTGTTTTCATTAATGGCAATTCCATAAACTCAACCAACCCATTTAGGGTTCCTTTTCGACCACACTCACCTCTCAGCCGCGAGAATCAGAGCACGCAAGGAAGAACGCAGCTCCTCCCAGGTTGGTTTCTCGTCTGCTCAAATGGGCTCCCCTATTTTAGATATGATATTCCTTCTGCTTCTTTCAACTATTGTAAAAATTCTGAAAATATTTTTTTCTTCTTTACAAATACAGTTACGAATCATAAACCCTCTTCGCAACTTGTCGTGAAGTGGAGTTTGATAGGAAAGTTGACTCAGCTTTTGATTAAAGGGGGGCATCATTATCTAATGGATGTCGACTGGGTTCGACCAACAAAAAATTGACCTCCTCCTTAAATGCTCATAGGCATAGATGGACAACACGGTCTTCGAAAATTCCTGCACAAAATCTCTGTACTTTGTTGTTTAAGATTATTAAATTAAATAAAATAAGATATTCACACCCTGCTTCGCTTTCAAACACCTCGGCAAAATTTACTGCTATGTCTTTTCAGCTCTATAAACTATGCAAGAATGGAGTAATACTGATAACTAATAAGAACTGATCATCTTATATTTTGCCAGTAGAAAAAGAAAATTTAATTAAACAACTAAATTGTATCCTGATGAGATTAACCTAAATCCAATGAATCGTATGATATACGGTCATCTTTAGTTTTTTTACATTCATCTAAAATGTCTATATCTAATATACATTCGCATCTAAAATATTTAAATAGATAATATATCTTTATTTTAAATAATATCTCATACCATTACATAAAAATCTCTTATTTAAAAATAGTGTATTGATTTAAATCTAGTCTCTTGCTCTTGTCCTTGTCTTATTGATATTAGTTATGGGCATCTACCTAGGAAGCTATACTGATTCTCATATTTCAATGCTCTCGTCTTCTTGATGTTAGATTTTGTTGGCTCACCACTAAGTTATTGCACCTTAACAGTTGGAATATTCAATTATTATCATAGAAGAAGATATTCATGTCTAATTGGTATAAACGTCCACATATTTCAATGCTCTTATCCTTGTCTTATTGATATTAGATTTTGTAGGCTCTGTATCACTAAGTTATTGCACCTTAACAATTGGTATAAACGTCTGCATATTTGATACTCTATCTACTTTTGAGCTATCCTCACATAAAGGAGAAGAACAAAAGATGAGACGTAAGATTTGAGTTTCAACGTAGTTTATACCGTAGCTTATGTATGGTATTGTTATTTGACACGTAGTGACTTTAAATAATTTAGTTTGAATGGGTTCTGAAATGTTATGAATGTGGATTTAATTCTATAAAATTTAGTTAGCCATTTTGGGGTAATCTTTTTCTTTTTATTGTTTGTATAATATATATATATATATATAATATAAATGGCAACCAGTGGGATTATAGAAGTACATAAGAGTTCACTTTGGCCGCATCTCATTAAATGTTACATAGATATCATGGGTGAAGAAGTTACAAAAAAAAATATGAACAATAGTGTGTTTTGACTTAAAGTTTGGAAAACCATATTAGAAAAGTTGAATGTTAAGAGTGGGCTTTCTTTTAACTTAAAACAAATAAAGCAAAAGTTTAATAGGTTTTGAGTAAAGCATTGAGAATTTTCTTTCCTGCTACAACACATTAGTTTTAGTTGAGATGCTAAAACCAACATAGTTACTACCAATGAGAAGGTTTAGAGGAGCTATATCCTGGTATATAACCATTTTAAGACTCTTTAATTCATTTTCTAAATAGTGTATGTATCATAGATGATTCACTGTGCATATTCTTTTAGACACATCCTTAGGCAATGCAATATAAGAAGCAAAGGCTGGAACATTATAACCCATTGGGTATAATCTTCAATAGAAGCACGACTACTAGTGTACTTCATCATACATCTATACAAGACCCATCAAATTCTCAAGATAAGCTTGAACTTGAAAATGAATATGTTAATGGTGGTGTTCATGTAGATCTTGACGGGGATGATGATGTTGCCCCACAAGAAATTGAGCTTGCGACATGTAGTGGAAAGTGTATCATTGAATTTCCTGAGCAAACGAAAAAAAAAGTAGAATTAATCAAATGGGAGATGCATTTTAGGCATGGGTTGAGGCATTTAAGGCAAGGGTAGAAGTTCAAGTGAAGATGAATCTATATTAACCGAGTTACTCATAATCAATACAATATTTAAGTATAAAAGAAAGTTTCTTAATAAGGTTTTAGTTTGTACATTTGCACTTACAAAGTGAGAATTTGTTAATGATCTCATACGAGTATTCGAAACTACCTATTAAGAATTGTTCTGAATGAAAAAAAAAAAGGAAAAAAGAAAATCATGTTTTATCAATTTATGTGATGAATTAAAGAGTAAAAGTTATTTAGAAAATTCAAGAGATTTGATGTTGGAAGAGAAGGTTGCAATATTTTTATATATGATAGGTCACAATCTTAGACAACAGGTAGTTCCAATCATTTCCAACATTCTAGCCAAATTGTATCTTATTTTTTAAAGGAAGTGTTAAGAGCAAAATGTAGATTAGGGAAAGCGCTCATAAAACCAAAGTCTACAGAAGTTGCTTGACCCAATTAAAAATAACCTGATATATTTTCCTTAGTTCAATGTAAGTTTTGATTTATGTTGAAAGTGTAACGTCTGATCTTTCGTAAAACACCGAAATGAGTCAGTTTTCAAAGTAAGTTCCCTGAGGTAAGTTATTTAAGACCAACAAAAATTAGAATAAAATTTTAAATAATGAAAAATGATGATTTGAGCCCTGAGTTGTCCAGAAACCGGGGTCATAGTGATTCAAAAAATTTGTCGAAAAGCCAGTAACATTTTCATAAATAAGTACAATTTTGGAAAAACACATAGGAAGGCTTTTTAAATGAAATTTTTGAATTTTCTGGGGTTCTCAAAGGCCCTGAAAATCATGGGAAACCCTGGGACAGTTAAAACTCCTATGGTCTAGGTTTTCCAACGTCGGTTAACCTGAACTTTGACCAATTCGTTCGGAAAGGTTTTAATTCCGATTTGAGGGATTCCAAAGGCATTTTACTAAATTGGGAACCTAAATTTCATAATAAAAAAGAAGGTTCTTAAAAAGGAGCTAAAACAAAGCTAAAACAAAAATGCCACAACGGAAGGGACAAAATAAAAATTTTGTAATTATTCTTTCTTGAAACTTCTTTAAGAAGCATGTTTCACTTCTCCTCCAATTTTAGACCGACTTAGCTCTACCAAAAATCAGAGGAAATTCAAGAGGCTTAGGCGGACAAGATAAAGGAGGAAGAAGGAGAAAACCAAGGCAAAGAAGGTAAGATTTCTTAAGAATTTTCATGTCCTTCCTTCTTGAAACTTGTTCCTCTCCTCTCAAGCTTCTTTGCTATGGTTTGAATGGGAAGTTTGGTTTTGTTTTGAAGGCAGATCAGAGAGGAGAATTTCGAAATTGGAGAAAGCAAGCTAAACAAAGGAAGAGCCTTCTTGAAAGAAATTGATTCAAGGTACTTTTCTTACAAGATATTGCTTCTTTTTCCTTAGTTTCTTCTCCCATATTTCGGCCAAAACAGACCCAAGGAGAGGGAGGGGTTTTTGTTCAAGAACCATTAAGAATTAGTGAGATTAAGTTAGAGGAAGATGGAAGATACCAAGAAATTCCAAGAAAATCTATGAAACTAGAAGTTAAAAAAGTGTAGAGCATTTAAGGGAATTGTAAAAACTGATTTAATCTATGAGTTCTCTTGGCTATTTAAGTGTTTCCTTGAACTCCTTCAACTCTTAACAACCTCCCTAAGTGGTTCTCCCATCAAGGAAAAATCAAGAAGCCATTAAACCCCATTAAGGCTCTATATTTCGGCCAAACAAAGATAGCATAGCTAAGGAGAGTTTTAAATTTTTTTTCAAACTCATTTTTGATTCATATATGATGAATGAAAGTGAGGAGAAGCCTTGGAAAAAATTTAGGAAGTTTAGAGAATGAATTAGTGCTTTATGTTCCATAATGTGACCTAAAGAAGCAACATGTACTTAGACTCTTAGTTTTAATTAGATGATGACTCCAAAAAGCTTAAAAGGGGTCAAGAATCATATATAAAAGGAAAAAATTGGGCCTAGACTTCAAAGAGTGGGTGTTGCTTCATTAGTGCCATTAGGAACCATAAGTGAATCATAAAACAAAGTTAGAGTTCCAACTAGATAGGTAGCATCGAGAATGGTTCCAAGAGTCTAATTGGTTCTTATTTTATGTAATTAGGCCAAGGAAAACAAGCCCCACCTAGTTGTGAATGTGTAGCCGTGGGAGGAGATTTAATTTCAAGAGAAAAAGTGTGCTTGTGTGGCAAAGGTAGCTCTCTCTCTCTCTTTTCTCCTATGCGTGAATGAATGTCTACATTGTCTTTGAATGTGCGTATGTGTATTTTAAGCTATGAATTATGTTTTGGTATGATGTATATGTTCTATAGAACCATAGTGTTGCATTATGTATTTAAATAATGCCTAAAATGTTTGCATTAGTTTGCTTAATTGTAGAGAGGCCAAGAACTTCCTATCTTCGGTGAGGATGAGCTAAGAATCTTTAGAAGTGGTTGAGACCAAGAGAAAGTCTCCCAAAAGCAAGGCTTAGTTCAAGGCTTTTGAGAAAAAGAGTGAAGCAAGTCCAAGAATCTTGAAAAAAGAGGGGTGAGGCCAATCCATTCATTTGGCAAGCCTAAGTGTGTTATATGTGATTTGTGTAAATGCCAAGAATGTATCTTGCACCATTTTCTATATTAATATGTCATGCATGCATCCTTAAGACTTGTATTACATTCTTTATGTATGATTGAATGGGAGATGAGCTATTGGGATTCTTTGAATCTCACTCCCTCCTTTCTAATATCCTAATATGCTAGGTGGAGCCAATGAACAAGGAAATGAAAGCCACCAAGTGAGAAGATGAAGCCTGGACCCAAAAGCTCTTAATTTTGTTTATGTTGTAACCAAAGAGTAGCATATGATGTAATCTTTTGATAGAATTGGTAGACAATGAATGGAACATGTATAACCCTAATAAATGATGCATGTATGAAACTTGATGATAAATAGAATGTATGGCAACTTTTAGGTATTGAATGGCCATTGCAAGTACATGTGTCTTAGCATGTGGCTTGAGGATGAAAGATGAGATTTTGTATTTTGAGTTTCTACACCTTTAAGACAAGTTTAGGGAGTCTTTCTGGGCCATTTTCACGTGCCCACGTGGCCACAAGAACCTTAGGAGCCATTTTGCACACCTTTACACCATTAAAAGGCATTAAAATGACCCAAATGACACCCTATGACACTTTTGACCAAATGAAGGAATTTCTCTATGAAATTTGGCAAACATGTAAAGCTCATTGAGAGCTTTTTGGGAAGCTAAAGTTCAGCAAAAACAGAGCTCTACAAAATTAGTTATGAATTTTCAAAGTTTGGATTTTCTATTGATTCTGGTATGTGCACTATTCACATTGACATATTTGTTTTCTGTGTCATCCGATGGACAAATGGTCTCCAATGCTTGTAAAATTTTACAAGCATAAATTAGAGGTCATAAGATTTCTGTGGCCACTGAGATAAACTCATTTGGAGGTCTGAGTAAAGAGTTGTGCAATTTTAAAATTTGCTGTCGGTAGCAGTATCTCCCCCTAAGTCTAGTTACTATTCTATAGATTTCCAATAGTTAAAAGTACCTGTTTCATTCTAGAATTATTTTTCACATAAATTTAACATTTGTATCTTTCCATAATAACTAAATTTTTGTGATTTCAATTTTTTTAGAATTAGTTATGAATTTTGAAAGTTCATATCAATAATATGACCCAGTAGCCCAAACAGCAGCGACCTCAATGGCTTTTTGGATGTCAAACGTTCTTCCCTTAATGATTCATGAGCTGAAATTATTTTTACCATTGGGTAGACATCTAGAGCTTTTTGAAATGATAAATTTTGTTAATTTTAATTTTTTTGAATTTAATTATGAATTTTTGAAATTGTGACAAAAAAATTGAAAAATATGACCATGTTTAATTCATGGAAATTGGTGTGTTTCACTCACTTGTATGAGTTCCAAGCCACTTTCTTGGATGGTTTTGACTTGTATTAGTGTAATTAACTATGTAAATGTCATGTATGAGCTCACATGGTCCACGTGACACCGAATGAAATTTTTATATACGACACAATACAAAAAATGTATTATTTTTAATCTCTTTTCCCTACTCCTTCATAGAATTGATGATGTAAAGCATATGAATGTTATGAAATAAGCTAGAATATATAGTGTTACAAAAAGCCTTTTTTTTATTTAAATGTTATTATCGATACTAACATAAATACTATTGATCATAACTATATTATCTTTGAATCAGAATTGTGTAGGTGCAATTGATGGTACGCAGTAAGTTCTTGGACTCCTACTAAGAAGTAGGCATCATGTGGAGGACAAAAAACAATTGTCACACAAAATGTTATGTGTATGTGACTTAATCATGATGTTCACGTCTATTTATTTAAGTTTCAAAGGCAGTACCCATGATGCAAAGGATTTGTAAGAAGTAATTACCAATCTTAAAGGAAATTTCTTCTCACCTATTAGAGATATATTGATCTGCTTGATTTGGCTTAGATAAATTATTATATTTATCTTAAATTAATGTTTTCTCATTGCCTTAAGATTGTATTATCTTGTGGACTTAGGATATCCTTGCACTTGAGGCTTTCTTCCACCTTATTGAGGTGAAAGATATCATTCACAAAAATATTGAAGCTGAGGTCAACAAGCTCGAAGTCGTAGAGAACTTTCTAATTTTAGACATTTTTCTTTAAGGATGATAATTGAGTAATGTGTAAAAGTATTAAAGGCTTGATTTTCGATTATAAAACTAATGCCACCATACAAGCCCTCAAAACGACAATGTATAGTGGTAACATGTTGTATTATTCATAATTATATATGCAAATAGGGTCAATGTGACATGTTTAGAGAATGGAAGAATATGAATCTTCAAGAAGTAGAGAGTTTAACTAAAAACACAAGTTCAAAAGTAAAAGGTTTGACTGGAAATACAAATTTAGAAACAAGTTATTATGTAGACAGCTTGTCAAAATTATTCTTTAAAAATGTAGCAAAAATGATAACACATTGTGATGATATTACAAATTGGATGTAACTATATTATAACAATTCTACTGATTGAACGTAAAGTTATACTATTTATATAAATGTTATTATTAAGACTTTATTTAAAACAATGTTAAATTAAGTTCTAACTATATTTATTTTGTGTACAAAATTTATTATTTTATTAGTTCATTAATATTATATGGATGTTAAATGATTGTAAACAAATTATGTTAATATTAATTACATAAAACAAGTGAATCAAACAATTTTTTTTTTGTGTTCATGCTCCTAAAACTTGTTTCCCAATTAATTTTTTTAAATGAATTTTTTTTTAGATGTGTCTTAAAAACAAATAATTCAAACATTTTTTTATTTCTTATTTTCAAAACTTGTTTTAGAAAACAATCAAACAAAATTGTTTTAAGAACATAGAAATAGAAAGCAAAATCAAACATGCCTTTGTTTCCAAATTGATTTTTTCAAATAAATTTTTCCTATTTTTAGGGGTTTTGGATGTATCTTCAAAACAAATAATTCAAATAGGTTTTTTTTAATTCTTATTTTCAAAACTTGTTTTGGAAAACAATCATGCAAAACTATTTTTAGAACACAAAAATAGAAAACAAAATAAAAAATTCCCTAAAATAGCCCAAAGTAAATCAGGCAAATCTTTTTAGGCCTATGGCCCAATTATGGCTCAAATAGTTAGGCCAAACCAAGCTTAAAGTTTTTTTTAAATTACTTTAAAACTTTATATTCACTTGACTATTTGGGGCATATAACTACTTATTTTAATAATTTTTTTTCAAAATCTACACACTCAAAATGAAAAAAAATGTGGGTTCGAAGAAGGAAATATGAAAAAAAAATGCAAATATAAAGGCTAAAATTGTAAAATACAATAATTTAGAGTCTAATGATTCGATTGGGATAATTTATTTATTGAATTTTTTTTTAGATGGACCCAACCCAAATACCAAAGGTAATTTGCCTGCCTATTTTTTTTAAAGAAAGTCATTTACTATCTCAAATTATAGTCTTTTGCTTTTAAATTTAAAAAAATATGGATTTTATCTTATTTTCTCTTATTTGAATGTAATAATTATACTTAGGAGAAGCCTTGACTCTTCTAATTATTTATGATTTGTAAAATATGTTTAAAAAATTTTGATTTAAATTATAAAATAATCCTTAAAAATAAATTCTTTTTAATTTAGTCTTTATACTTTTTTTATTATTCATAATACTACTACACTAGCCAAGTTTAACTAGTTGAGAGGACCAACCCGATACCTAACTTGATTTTGCTTCTTTTTTTTTAAAGATTGACCTAACTCAATTCGACCCAACATAACACAGTTGGGTAGTACTAGACTATGAGAATGAGTGAACACCTCTATTAAGAATAGCTCACTAGTAATAAATAATCTAGTAGCTGAAACTATCTTGACAATTGACTTATATATGTCAATCATCACACTCTATCTTTTTTATTTTAAATACTCTTAAACACAATATAACTATTTTCAAAATATGGATTATAAAAGCCATTCTCTAGTTGTTTGTGCATAAAAGATGGGTATAATTTTTTTGTGAACAACTTTCAACAACATTGTGAAAAGATAAAAGAAATCCAAAATCTTATTTTGACCTTCCAAATATCATTGGCTTCCTATTTTTTTAATCATTTTCATATTAAAAAAAAAGATTTTGTTTTAACCCTATAAAATAGAAATTAAATTGAAACAAAATTAATTGTTTGAGTTCTAAAAAGATACAAAAAATATTTAAAAGAATTAATTGTTATTGAAATTAAAGGATATGTTTGGATTAAGAAAATTGAAGGGGAAAGAAAAAGAAGTGATATTACCATTTTAAATTTTTTTGGTTTAGATTTAAATATAATATTTTTTAATTCTTATTCTTTTTTTAAAATCCAAATATATTTTTTAAATAATATATTAAACTTAGATCTAAATTAAAGAAAATATCAAAAATTAAAATTGTACTTTTCTTCCTTTTTTCCTATTTTTCTTGATCCAAACATATCAATTTTTTTTGGACATGTAACTCAGAATAAAAATTTCAAAGATCAGGGCTCTGTTTTTCTTTTTCTTTTCATCTTTTCCTTTTTTTTGTCACACAAGAGTTGTAATACTATATTGAAATTTTGGGCGAGAGTAGATCATTGAATCAGAAGGGGCAAAAACTACACATTTACAGGGTCAGGTATTAGCCAAAGAGGAGATCTCTTGTGCATTGTAATGCCAAATGCTTCTTCCATATCAAGTTCACTCCTCGACAGCCCTTTCGTCCAGCCCCAAATGGCAGCATCTCAAGGTGTTGTTCTCTGTAATCCACTAAACTATCTAGAAACCTTTCTGGATCAAACTCCTCTAGATTCTTCGAACCATTTGGATCTATCCCTATGGATTTTGCATTCACAAACACCCTCATTTTCGCAAGAATTCGGAACCCTTTAATCTTACAAGTCTCAATAGTTTCTCTTGGAATAAGTGATGGTGCTGGTGGATGAAGTCTCAACGCTTCTTTCACTACCAACTGAAGGTATGTGAGGCAACTTTTCTCACTTCCTCTTGTGCTATTTTCATTGAATCTGGGCTCCTAATCAATTCAGCCATTATCCATACCAGTGTAGTTGAAGATGTGTCAGTGCCTGCAAGAAAGATGTCCTACTTATACCCACCATGAAAGTTTAATATTCTTACTACTTAAAAGAGAGAAATTTTTATATGCGTACTAGCTCGCTATGAGATGGGTGTCTTACGTAATGCAAAATCACTAACATAGCTATTTTAGTAAGTTGCTTTCTCCAACTCATACAGGTGCATGTAAGAATTGGTCGAAGAAAAGTAAGATTTTGCACAACAAACTAGTAAGTAATAGCATACCATCATCACGCCCTTTATTTGGTCATCAATGATGGGAATTGCCAGATTTAGATCCTTCTGAATTTGAATGCTTACCAACAAGATCTTCATACTCAGCTTTATGTTCATTAATCATCATGTTATAGTAGTTATCCAATTCTCTCAAGTTCTTCTGTATTTTATAATCAAAGCCATTGTGTAAGACGTCGCATGAAACAAACCACATTGCATACACATTGCATATTAGAAGCCATGTTGCACATCTGAATGTGGCTTGCAACGTCTCAATTGTGGTAAAAAAATAGTGGGCTTTGTGGGATGATTTAGAATATACACACCCCACCTCTGTAATATTGCATTTTCTTCAATAATGTGATGGGAATTGTCGTTGGAACTTTGCCTATAAATACAGGGGTCCCTAATCTTGGTTAACACACAACATCATAACATAACACTATCACCTAGTGATAACCAAAGTTTGGAAGCATTTCCTGAATCTTTATATTCACAGAAGTGTCATCCAAAAACAAAGTTCAAAGGCAATGACTAAAGGTATGTTTTCATTCAAGTTCTCTTAGTTTGGATATCATAAATGTCATTTTGAATATCTATTAGAGCTAACAATTGGTATCAAAGCCTTAAATTTCTCTGCCTTGCTAAGTTTTTCGAGCTCATACTTACCATTTTTTGTTTTCATCATTTTGATATAAAAAATGCAATCCTCATGAAATTCTAATAAAAATGGACTCTTGAACCATCCAATACGGGGCTAAAAATTGCAAAAAATAACTAGGTTTCCATTTGGGTTTGAAACAGAGCTAAAAATGGATGATCTATATGACATTAGCTTTTGCTTTACGACGCAAAATAGTTCCAATAGCATTTGTGGGACTCGAACTCAAGCCCTTGAGCATCAACATTGATGCTTTGCCACTATTGCCGTACTTTATTGTTGTTCATTATATGCATTATATAATATATATTATATTATGTGGATTCATTATGTTTTAATCCTACATGATATGGGCCTTCATTTTATGGTATATATATATATATATTATTGTATTTAAAAAATTTACAATAATTTATTTATTTTTTTATTTTTTGACCATTTATTTCGTTCAAAATTATTAAGTGCATTTTAAATTTGTCCAAATTTTGCCAAAATTGTTTTAGACAAACTTAAATTAATTTTTGACAATATTTAGTTATTCCTTTGTCAAAAATTATTGTGAAACTAATTTTGTGCATTTAAATTTTGCCTAAATTTTGGAAAAACTTTATTTTAGGAAATTTTGGCATATTTAGGAATAGAAATTAATTTATGGTATCATTTAAATTAGACCTAATTTTAGTTAATTTTTTAAGGCAATATTTATAACACATTTAAATTAAGTTAAACGAAAAATATTAATTAATTAAATTAGTCACATCTTGTTTAGTTGACTAATTGATTAATTATTCAAATTCTCATTATGTAATGCTTGTTTATGCATTAAATTATATTCAAGTATATAATTTTATTTAGATGTCATGTGTTTTGTGTAATTTTAATTTAATTAAAGTTTAGCTACATTATCTTTAATTATTTTAAAATTATACATTAAGTATTATAATCACATAAAGAAAAATGACCTCAAATTATAATTAATCATATTTAATATGATAATCATTGTTCTATAGGAATATTATTATATTTCATATGATTAATTAGAATGGAATAGTAAATTTTTCTTTTTTTGATTTGCCAGCAGGGATTAAGTAAATAATATAATTTATTAGTTTTATCATTAATGTATAAGTTTAATAAAATAAAATTTAACCCACAAGTAATTTTATTTATTACTAAACTCACAATTTGAATTGACATGCATTGTATTGGCATGACATGTCATTTATAATATTTATTTGTTTCAAATTAGTGACATAGCATGTAAATTTGTACAACTTTTAACCTTTGAATATCTATGATTTTCAAGATCTTGAATTAATTGAAAATAATTATAATATTTGGAAGGAGAAAATACTTGTCCAATTAGGGTGGATGGACGTCGATGATGTAATTAAGAAGGATGAACCTCCTAAACCCACGGATACTAGTAGTGCATTAGCTATAAACCTTTAGGAATACTGGGAATAATCTAATCGCCTCAGTATGATGTACATCAAGACAAAAATATCAATTAGTATTTGTAGGTCTATTAGAGAGCATCAAAACGTTCAAAGTTTGCTTAAAGCTATTGATGAACAATTTAAATCTTTAAATAAGGTCGTGGTAAACACCCTAATGACAAAGTTATCATCCATAAAATTTATCAGTGTAAAAGGTATGTCAGAGCACATCATACAAATGAGGGATATAACAACTCAATTAAAAATACTCGAGGTTGAGATATTCAAAACTTTTCTTATGCTCTATATCCTAAACTCTTTACCATAACAATGTAGGCCTTTCAAAATCTCCTACAACACACATAAGGAGAAATGATCAATCAATAAACTTCTGACCATATGCATACAAGAAGAAGAAACGCTCATAATAGAGATGAGTGAAAGTACACATACAGTAACACAAAAAAAAGAAGAAAAAAAAGGCCAAGACAAAAGGAAAAGGCAAGGTTCCTATCCCTAAAGATATTAAGAAAGAATCCAAATGTTTCTTCTGTAAAAAGAAGGAACACATAAAGACAGATTGTGTCAAATTTAAGGCTTGGCTTCAAAAAAAAAAGGTAACTCAATCCCATATTTTTGTTATGAATTTAATATAATATAAGCTAATAATAACACATGGTGGATTGATTCTGACTCAACAATTCATATCTCTAATACCTTACAGTACTTTCTAAACCAAAGGAAGCCAGTGAGCAGTGAGCAGCACATCTATTCAAGAAATAAGACAGGCTCAACTATTGAAGCCATAGGAACATATAGATTAGTTCTTGATTCTGGTTTTGTTTTGAATTTAGAGAAGACATTTTATATACCAAATTTCTTTAGAAACTTGATTTCTGCTTCTAAATTTATACCATTGGGATATTGCTTTGAATTTTCAAGTAATGGATTTAAATTATTTTATAAATCTAATATTATTAGTAGTGGTACACTTTGCAATAATCTATTCCAAATTCAATTATGAGACAGTAACTCTTATAATTCAATGCATGTTTCTAGTAGCATAAGTGTTAAGAGAAATATTACTCATGAGAAGAATCCTCTATGTTATGGCGCTATAAACTTAGTCATATCTCAATAGAGATGGTGAAAAGATTAGTAAAATATGGAGTACTCAATACTCTTGACTTTATTGATTTTAACACTTGTGTAGACTGCATAAAAGAAAAGCAAATTAATGAGACCAAGAGAAGTGCTAAGAAAAGTTCTAGTATATTAGAAATCATACATACGAATATTTGTAATCTAAATTTGGATTTTAGTGGTCAAAAATACTTTATCACCTTTATTGATGATTACTCACGATACATGTATCTCTATCTGCTCAATAATAAAAATGAGGTATTAGATGCCTTTAAGATATTTAAGATAGAAGTAGCGAAACAATGTATTAAACAGATCAAAATAATGAGATTAGATAAAGGTGGTGAGTATTATGGTACATACACTAAGGATGGACAAACATAAGGCCCATTTGCTCAATTTCTTCAAGAACATGGAATTATTGCCCAATACACCATGCCTAGGTCACTATATAAGAGTGGTATAGCTAAAAGAAAAAATTGAATATTGTTGGACATGGTGAGGAGCATGTTGGCTTCTCCAAACTTTCTAAGTCCTTATGGATTAAAGCCCTTAAGACGGCTGCGTATATTCTTAACCAAGTTCCAAGTAAGGCTATTGAAAAGATACCATTTGATATGCTTAAAGGTTGGAAACCAAGTTTAAGACATATGCACGTTTGGGGATGTCTGTCTAAGGTTATGGTGTATAATCCACAAAAAAAGAAGTTGGACTCAAGGACTATCGCTAGCTATTTCATTGGTTATGCTGAAAAATTTAAGAGTTACAAATTTTATTATCTATCTCACAACAATAAGATTGTAGAATCAAGGAATGCAAAACTTTTTTAAAATGACTTAATCAATGAGAGTAATTAAACTCAGAACTTAAGTTCTGAAAATGATTAATCTAATACTCAAGCTCCTACATCAAGTAACAAATTGATTTTAATCCATGCTCCTCAAGTTCAAATGAGCATTAAATAACCAATCATTCAAGATCTACAACCTGTTCACCATGACCCAGTTGATCCAATTAATGAACAGCCTTTAAGGACTATTGAACAACATTCTCCCTAAGAAAATGTTGAGTCAACATTAAGAAGATCAACTAGGATGAGGAGGTGAGTAATTCCTAGTGATTATGTTGTATATCTACAAGAATTTGATTATAATATAGGAGCTAAAAATGACCTTGAAACGTTTTCACAAGCCATCAATTGTAAAGAATCTGAATTATGGTATAATTCCATGAAAGAAGAAAAGATTACATGGGGTCTAATGGAGTCTAAGATCTCATCAAATTGCTTAACAGCTCTACAACCATTGGATGCAAATGGGTTTATAAGACGAAAAGAGACTCACTAAGCAACATTAAAAGATAAAAAGCGAGACTCGTGATTAAGGGATTCACTCAAAAGGAAGAAATCGATTATATGGAGACTTTTTTTTGTATCTAAGAAAGATTCTTTCCACACAATAATGGCATTAGTTACCTATTTTGACTTAGAACTACATCAAATGAATATGAAAGCGGCATTTCTCTATAGGGAATTAGAGGATGAGGTATATATGAGACAACTTGAAAGATTCTCTTCTAATGCCAGTGAACATTTAGTGTGTAAGCTTAAGAAATCCATTATCCCGCCAATGGTACTTAAAATTTTATGATATTATCTCCTCATATGGATTTGTGGAGAACATCATGGATTAATGTATATACTAGAAGGTTAATGAAAGTAAAATTTGTTTCCTTGTATTTTGTGTGGATGACATATTACTTGCAATTAACGATAAGGGGTTACTATATGAGATGAAACAGTTTCTCTCTAAGAATTTTGATATGAAAGATATGGGCAAGGCATCTTATGTCATTGGCATTAAGATCTATAGAGACAGAACTCAATATATTTTGGGTATGTCACAAGAAACCTACATCGATAAGGTTTTAGAGAGATTTCGGATGAAAGATTGTTCACCATGTGTAACATCTATTATAAAGAGTGATATGTTCAATCTAAACCAATGCCCGGAGAATGATTTAGAAAGGAACCAGATGTATAACATCCCATATAATTCTGCTGTCAAAAATCTTATGTATACTTAGATTTGTACAAAACCTAACATTGCATTTGCAATTAAAATGTTAGGCAAATATCAGAGTAATTCAGGAATAGATCATTGGAGAGCAATAAAGAAGGTAATGAGATATCTTAAGGGAATCAAGAACTACATATTGATATATAGACAGACTAAGAACCTTGAGATAATTGGCTACTTAGATTTGGATTTCGCTGGATACATTGATTCATGGAAATCAACATCAGACTATATTTTCATGTTAGCCAATGGAGCTATATCTTGGAAGAGTGCAAAGCAAACCTTAATTGCTACTTCTATGATGAAAGCAGAGTTTGTTTCTTATTTTAAGGCAATTTCACATGGTGTTTGGCTTAAGAGTTTTATATCTAGGTTTAGAATCGTCGACACTATTTTTAGGCCATTAAAGATATATTATGACAATTCAACTATTATTTTTCTAGTTAAAAACAATAAAAGTGGAAGTCGAAATAAGCATATCAATATTAAGTACTTAGCTAGCCATTTGGGAACATGTCAAGGAAAATGAAGTAACCATTGAACACAATAGTATTGAGTTAATGATTGCTAATCCTTTAATAAAGGGCATGCCACTAATAATGTTTAAGGATCCTGTATCTAGAATGGAACTTGGTTCCACTTTGTGATCTTGATGTCTATATATTGTATATATCATTGTAATAAAACCTTTATTCATTCTAAGTTGTTTTCTCATTTTTACTCGTATACATTAAGCTTGAGAATAACAACATTAAAAGACCTAAAATAAGCATATAATTTATTCGTGAAGTTAAATGCAATGGGTTAGGAAACCAAATACATTGTAATACATAGAAAGTATTACTCATTTATAAAGGAACTACCGCTATGATTTGTGCATTTGGTTTCATTTGAATGTTTGAATTTTACAAAACCATTATGTATAATGATTTTCAAATCAAGTGGGAGAATGTAAGATATTGCATGAAACAAACCACATTGCTTACATGTTGCATATCAGAACCCACATTGCACATCTAAGCGTGGCTTACAACGACTCAATTGTGGTCTAAAAATAGTGGGCTTTGTGGGATGATTCAGAACATGCACACCCCACCTCTGCAACATTGCATTTTCTTCGGTAATATGATGGGAATTGCCGTTGGAACTTTGCCTATAAATACAAGGCTTCCCAAGCTCAGTTAACACACAACATTAGAGTATAACACCATCACCCAGTGATAACTAGAGTTTGGAAGCATTCCCTAAATCTTCATACTCAGAAGTGTTACCCAAAAATAAGGTTCAGAGGCAATGGTTGGAGATATGTTTTCATTCGAGTTTTCTTAGTTTGGATATCATAAATGTCATTTTGAATATCTGTTAGAGCTAACACATTGAACTTGTTAAGCCATCCCTACCATGGAAAGAAGTTAGCTAGACAGAATACTCCTAACAATTCCTGTGTTTACCTGAGCATTTCATGAAACTTGCTTCCATCATCATCATCTGCTTCTTCACCCTCATACCTTCTTTTACCAAAAGCAATCCGAGACACAATTTTATTACTCAGCAAAAGGGTCAATTCGCTTACATTCACAGGGCTTAAAGTTGAAGAATTACTACGAGCTATGGAATTAAGGAAAAGCTTGAGCTCTTGAGCCCTCATTGCTTGAAACACTTTGAACCCTCCTTGAACTCAAAAGCTCCGATATCACAATCTTCCTGATCTGCCTCCAGTATCCACCATAAGGAGCAAAACTCAGAGTTGAGCAGTTATAGGTCAGCCGCTTTGCAGCATATAACACTGGCCTGCCTGAGAAAGCAAGATCTGGTTCTTCAAAATCTATCTGGCCATGTCAGAGGATGAGACCACCAAAGTGGGCATGGAACCCAATTGCAACTGCATGAGGGGTCCGTGTTGAGCTGAAAGTTTCTGAAATGTTCGGTGAGGCAAATCACGGAGCAGGTGGAGGTTGCCTTAGGCAGCCTCGTTGGACCAGGAGGAAGCTTCTCTTGATCTGAACCAGATTTTCTCAACTGTCTTCCCAAGATGAAAAAGACAGTGACGAAAACAAGAAGCATGCTAGAGATCATCATTATGTAGAAGATGCAGGCAGCTATTGTCATGGATAACACTAAGCATTCTGAATGATATTTATAGCAGAAAATGATTCCCATATGATATTTTAAACTGAAACAAAGAAACCAAGATTCTGAAATTGTTCGAATGATTCCGAGCTACAAAAGAACAAGTCAGAGGTTTTGTGGGGACGTGACTTCACTGCCGTCCACATGTGTTCCACATGTTTTACACACACACACACATCTCAGAAAGAAAAATAATTTCTGGACCCATTTCAAGCTTCAGTTCTGCATCAACCCATACCAAGTAGCAGATGCTATACGCTGCGAAGTGGAATGGACACATGTCCTTGTCAATACAGTTTCGTGTTGGGTTTTTTAGAAGATATGGACTAACATAAATGCCATTATTTTTATAATTCAAATTCATATTAATAGAGTTTTATTAGAGTCCAGATAAATTTTTTTAATTAATTTAATTTCGACTAAAATTCATATTTGTATGCTTTAATATTAGCACTTGGCCTTTGGAGGTAACTCCAAAATCAACTATCGAATTAATATCATGTTTTTTGTTATCCATTGTCATTTCTAAATTGAGAGGAGAGTTTAAACCTCATATTTTTTACACAATCCTTAGAGGATAATATATATTTCTTAATTTACCGTTGTTTTTTTAAAAAAACAAAGGTTAGTAAAATCGGCGCCCAGCTTGATTACCATGAATTAGCACGAATCCGACGTTAAAGGGTTAGCTTACAGACCTGCCACCTGTTTCACAGGGGAGCGCCCACTTTTTGTGTGTGTGTGTTTGTGTGTCTCAAATTTCATTATCGACGACACAAAAAAGAATAACAGAAAGAGTTGGCCAGACAGCGAGACAAGTTGAGTTGATCAATTGTATCAGAAATCGGAGCAGTGTTGTGTCGGTGTCACGGTACGGGGTGAGGAGGGTGGTATTGGTGGCGACCTGAGCAGCAACAATGGCGTACAGGAGAAAACAAGGATTCTCGAGATCTTCCACCTTCCAAGAAGATCTCCGTCACCCTCCTGGCCCTCACGATCAAAACACCCTCAGAACTTGCTATTCCTTCTCCCCTTCTTCCTCTTCCCATTCCCCTTCTCTCGCAGCTCAGGCCATTCGAGCCTCCGCTGCCAGGCGCCCTTATCCTGACTCTGCTTTTGCCTCTGACCATCTCGCTTTCAAGGTTCTTCTGTCATCTACCCCTATTCCTTAGAAAATTTGACAGTTTTAGTTTTGGTGATATATGTTCCACATTGTCAAAGTATTTCATATTTTGCTTGTTGAATTGATGAAAGTGTGGAAACGCGCAGGGGTTGGGTCCATATGGGGACGATTTAGGCCTAGGCGAAGCCAGGTCTGGGTTTTGGGGAGTGCTAGCGCAGAAAGCCAAAGCAATTCTGGAGGACGATATGATGTCTCCAAGACCTGACATGGCCGACGGATTGATGGCATCACATCCATTGGATGGTGGACAGGTGACTCATTTATGTCTTGTTATACGCACGGATGCATGCTTTCAACCAGATAAAGCATAATTATATTGATTCTCATGACTTGGAATATAAACAACTTGTCTGTGTGTGTGTGTGTGTGTGTGCGTTTTCCTTTGGCTTTAACAGTTGAATCAATCATATGAATCTCCCGACAACCTTACGAAAATGGAGAATCCTGCAATTTGGAAGGGCTTGGGTGCAATCCCTTCATCCCTCAATCATCTAGGTGACACCTTTGAGAAGGCTTTTGAGGTATAACACTCTCTTATATGCTTCTTCCATGTAGGTTTAGAATTGGAATTACCTTGTGTAATGCTTCTGTCTTTTTTCGCAGGAAGGTCGAACGATTGTGGAGAATAAGACAGCAGACCTGAGGAATCAAATAAAGCTAAAAGGAAGTGGTGGTGAGATGTCAAATGAAGCCTTGGGAGTGAGGAATGCAAGGCAACAATTGGCACACACACAGACTCCAACTAACCTTCACGAAACTCAACTCAAGGCATCTCGCGACGTAAGGTGGCAAGCAACTGTTAGAAAAGTATAGAAGACAAATAGGATTTGAGCGTCAAACTCACCCTTTTCAAACAGATATTACAGACACTTCAAAGATACAATAAAACCTATTAGAACATTTCTTTTAATCCCACATAATGAGAAAAGTTAACATCTATTAATTAATGTATTATATACTTACTTTTACTTGATAAATGGGTTTTATACTTTAAACAGCTCTTTCGTCCTTTTCTTGCGAGGGATTTTATATCGCACTACACATCACGAACTATTCAACGGTAACTATATAATCGTGCGTCCCTCACTGGTTGATGAAGTGAATGTCATATGTATGATTGCTGTAGCTAGCTAACATGCTCTTGCTCTTTGCTTTATTTACATGTAGGAAATTCATTTGTGGATATTAGGTTTGAGTTTGTGATAATTAATGTTCACTCAATTCATGGGTTCCTTATATGTTGGGTCACAGGTGGCAATGGCAACAGCTGCCAAAGCAAAATTACTTCTACGTGAGCTAAAAACAGTGAAAGCAGATTTGGAATTTGCTAAAGCAAGGTGTGCTCAACTAGAAGAAGAGAATAAATTACTGAGGGACAAGGAAGGTCACGACAAGGGACAGAACCGTGCAGATGATGATCTGGTAAACCTCGTTCTTGTTGCTTGCATTGTCTTTTAAGATTGTAACAAAAGCTATTTGGTTCTTGACACATTTGAGGAAAGAAAATAGAGAGAGTGAAGCAAATTAAGTTGATGTATGTTTTTGTGATATGATATCAGATACGGCTTCAACTGGAGACACTACTGGCAGAGAAGGCTCGTTTAGCCAATGAGAACGAAATATACTCGAGAGAGAACAGATTCCTAAGGGAAATAGTGGAATACCATCAACTGACGATGCAGGATGTGGTATATTTAGATGAAGGAATGGAAGAAGTTACTGAAGTTTACCCAATAGATAGCGATGGAGTCACCAGGATGCTCTCAATCTCTTCCTCGCCAGCTGACATTACTTCATCCGCAAGTCCTCCTCCTCCGCCACACACACTGCCTCAAGAAAACAGGAGTACTTTCTCATCAATTTCTGAATATGATGATGACCCTGCAAATTGATTTCTCTTTATATATTTACATATATAGTTTAGATGTGTCCAAATGGTTTTGTCTAGCAACATTTTGTTTCCTTGTCCAGTGTCACTACTTCAATGAAGGGTTGAATTTGAAAGGTTCAGAGTTTGTCATCACTCAATTCACATTCATCGTTGAGCAAATTATTGGCCTCTGCATCTAGGACTAGCCATTTATTGCTCACCGAATAATTCTACCCTTTCCAGCTACGTTGTTCATGGTATTAATCAAACATGTATATGGTAACAAATTCTTCATTTCAAAATAAATTAGTAAATTCTTGCTAAAAGAAAACACCCCTCATTTTCACTCCCGAAATTCATACACTAAATTGGAAAAGATGGAAAAAAAGAAAAAAAAAAAAAAAGAGGGAGACCGCGAAGACTAATTGCTAATGATTAACGGTATTCAAATTTAAAGTTAACTTTCTCTCATTACAATATTCAAACAATTTGCTGATTAACGAGCAGCAATTAAAGAATTCACTAACAAATTATACATACCTCATAATCACTAAAAGCAAGGAATTCGTATCACATTTACCAAACTTTTCACGATGTAATGCAGTTAGCTAAATTTCGATTCGGATTCTAGATCAAAATTTGGTTACCTATTTCTACCCCCATATTAGATATGGTCCAACAATCCAGGTAGCCTATCTTTTACAACTACGTTGTTTTTTTTTTTCAAATTATAAAATAAAATTCTCAGGCGTTGCCACTCTCATCCTTGATTAAAGAAATATGGGAGCCACACCAATTAATTAGGAGTGGAGGAAGAAAGAGGACTTTCAGTATTCGGAAATGAAGTGCATTGATTTTTTTCCCCCAATGAATTTTCCATTAGCTTACAGGGCCATTTAGATACATGTGACTACAAATACACGATATGAACAAACGATCAGTTTAATCCCATCCAAGCTGCGTTGATATTTTCAGGTTGAACCCGTGAATGCCTCCAGGAAATTATGCATGTGTTGATGTATACAAATCAGGAGTGCTGCTTTAAAAAAGAAAACTCCAAAGCAGAAATACTTCTTGGCTTGCATCATATGGTTTTAGAATAACTGGAAAAACAAACTTGTAGAACCATCACCAAATGATCTGAGATCTGCAGGTTTTACCAAAGCCCTGCACAATGGGCAGGTCCTTTCCCTCTCAAACCTGGCAAGATAAGATAATCAGCAGCCAACACAAAATGAAAAAACAAGGCAAAAAGCAACTTTTTGTCCCTCGAGTTTGCTCGAGGTTTCATTCTTGTCCCTTGCTTATTTTTTATTGTCCTTGAAGTATCTATTTTGTTCCAAGGTCTTCCTTTCAATTAACTCTCCGTCTATCTCAGTTAATTTTTATACACCTGGATCTGACATGGCATGAGAGGTATGTTTTCTGACAGCATGGCAAGACACCTCGCCTAACATAAGCCAAGTCAGCTTACAACTTGGATCAATCTGTCCAAACACTGGCCAAAGAAAAAAAAAATCTATCTAAATTCCAAACACTACCCTTTTGCCAAAAAATCAAACGCATACCATGACTGAAGGACAGATGTGTTGTTCCAAGATGAACTAGCAGGGGTATGGTAATTCAAAGCTATTACACTAAGATACTGTATGCATCATCATGGAAGTGGATCAAAGCAACATTGCTTTTCTGGTTGAGAGAAGCTAGAAGCAAAGCATGGAATCAGTTATGCAATCAAACCCCCCAAATAATGGTACAAAACACCCAAAGAGAACGGAAACCAATTGAACCCCCAAACTATTTACCTATTTTGAACGCAAAAACTCTTGCCCAGATTGCTCAAATTCGAGAACCCAAAGAACATGGAAACCAATTCTGAAGGATTGGCCTTTGTCACAGAACTACAACCTTCGAAACACCTGTGTTTGCCAGTGAGTTCCTTTGCCAGATCATGCTTAGGACCTGTTTGGTTCACCGTGTTGCAAACATATTTTTTTTACATAATTTATATAATATCTATTTGATGGAACCCACTGATTAATAGATACCCAAAACAAAAAAACCAAAAAACTCCTATGGTATTCAAGAGAACCAAGAGTCTCCCAAGCCTAGCCACAATCTCCCCCCCCCCCCTTTTTTTTCTAATAACCACCACCATCCCTAAATAACCCTCACAATGACACTCTCTCTCTCCTCTAGCTCACACCCCTCTGACTCATGTGATATGGTTAGTTAAAGGAATATGATTTCCCCACTTCCCCTTCATTACCAATAATTCCTCCAGCTGGCCTATATCTTTTCTTCCTCTCATAAACCTTGCCCCACTTTGGTCCAATTGACCCAAGCCTATCATTTCCCTCCCCTTCAAGATTCACCTTGTCCTCAAGCTGAAGATCCGATGTTAGAATCCATGGCTTCCTCCCCAAACAGCCCAACTTCTGAAGTTTGCTTAGAGAGTCTTTTAATTGACTCTTCAAATAAAATACCCACTCCTTCTTGTATCTCCAATTGCCTCTTTTGACTCTTAGGTTCTGCTCTTAAGGTTACAAGCTGTTTTCTGCTGCTATGGAAATCAGGTCAGGGCTACCAACCATCGATCTAAGCCACTGGATCCTACTATTGCTTTCCTTCCCACCACTAGTAATGCCACAAACAACATATAAATTGGTATGAAGTTCTTTTCCTTCAATCTCCAACTTGTCGATTCTAGGAATGCCAGGCCATATAGGTGTTGTCTTAACATATATTGCCTCAATTGATCCTCCAAACACATCAGTCACAATGCATTCACATTTCCATCGATGATCAACATCCTCTAGAAGCACCATGTAGAAGCAAGTGCACTAAATGGGTAATGGGTCATAGGACAATCTATATCCCATTTCTAATGAAAAAAAACCATTGATATTTGATGTCATTTTTGGTCTTTCTCCAGGTTTCTTGCTGAGTCTCACTCTTTGGGATCACTTTAATATATTCTACAACTCCTTCCTATCCACCAAAAAATTTTTTGTGCGGGGCAGGCTCTCTGTCTTCACAGTAGTCAAGAATCACAAGGTCCCTTCCCGTAGGACCCACAGGAGACATGGCATCAGATACTATGCTTGTCACACTCTCTTTGACTCCATCTTTCCGCACAGGAATATAAACTAATTCAATGCACCCTCCAACATCTGCAAGAGTCAAATCCAGAAATTCAAGATTACTCATCTCTTGTACACCACTGTTTTCTACCCTAAACCATTCATGTAAGCAATCTCCTCTCACCTCCACTATAAACAGCATTAAAGTTCAAGCACTGCCCCTCTGTCATCAACCTAAGAAATTCCAAAAAATGACACATTGGGGAACTGGGTATTCTAGGTCCCCTTTGTTCAAAAAAGGCCCCCTTTGACGCTTGACTTGTTACAACAGCTTGAATTTGTAATCCAACGTCAATCTCCACAATGAAGTTGCAAGTTACAACCAGAAAAGGAGGAAGGATAACTTCAATATTCATCTCTTCTTTTACCTCAGTTCGAAACCTCTTCTCAGGTGCCAACTTTCCTTCTTCTTTATCATCATCTTCACCTTCTTCTCCCACCATTAACAAAAGTCAAAGCAGCCAATTTTGACTCATTTGATTTCTACCATATTTCTCAACAAAACAGGGGTTAATCACCATCTCCCCTCTCCATGCTTTCTCCACATCGAACTAATGTTGCTCTTTTTCTACCAAACGAAGTCGATTTTGCTATGATTTCTCCTATTGTTCTTCCATAACATCCCGTCGTGGCAAAGAACAACCCTAAGCATGCTTTTTGCTGTATTGGCATTAGGGAGGTAAGAAAGTCTATCTAACTTGTTCATTGCTACATACAAGAGCAAAGTCACCCTCTCCCTCGCAATACACTATGTTTCAACGTGCTCAAGGCGATTCATGTCTTGGGTGTTTCTTTTCAGGTCAACAGATTGTGTAACCCGAGAGTATTGGATCGATTTGGGAGGTTTGGACTAAAAGACTTGTTGGGCTACGCTATTACTATTGCTATGTTATGTCAAGTGAGGCCTGTAGATGCTACCTTCCCAAAGATATTTTGGGCTTATTCCCTGGCTAGCCATCCTAACCCGATCCACAACTCATTCACTTTGCCCTTCGTTTTTTTGTTTAGCTTCCTCCTGTTCTGCCGTCATCACTGACAAGGGGGAAAATCAGCTTCTTTCTCTAAATGACAATTTCATAGTTTGGGCACCTGCAGCAACAACTTCAGTAACATTCCTGAAATTCCAAAAGCTAACCTAAGCCGCTTCAGCACCAAGAGATGGTGCAACTCCCGAAAACTCATCAAGAATGAGAACCTTTTTCTTTCTCCCTCATTATTCTCCTTCTTCAGCATTTTTCCTACTTCATCTTCATCTTCCCCTTCCTCCAATAATAACAATCAAAGTTGCTGGTTATTACTCCTATGGTTTGCCCTAAAAATTGCAACATGACAGAAAACAAATTCTTGCTCCCTTGTTCTCATAGGCTCTATACCTATGCTTCTTCAAAAATTATCTTCTTCCATCGATGATAATAGAACATTGTCTAGAGATTTCTTGCCTTTGTCTTGTGGATTTGGACTTTTATTCGAACCAAATGTAGCATTTTGGGTTGGGTTAGGATCGTCATTGACCCATAGCAACTAGGTCTTGGCCTCACTCCATTTTGGGCTGGACTAGGATCGTCATTGATCCACAATAGATAGGTCTGGAGATTTCTTGCTTGTCTTGTTTAGGTACATCTCTTGGGCCACTTCTATCATCATATTGTCTTCTTTTTTACAAGCCAAACTCATCAAGTAAATTTGGGCTATGGGTTGGGTGAACTTCACCTCCCTCCTTCCATCTTCCTCAACGTCGTGCTCGAGGGAGTTCTTTAGCGCACCATTGCCTGTGACCTCAATTAGCTATGTCTTCTTCTAGATTGCTCTCACAAGCCGCTGAAGGTATAGATCTAACAAGTCCATTTTCTTTAAAATTTGCTTCTCCAACTTCCTTCACCTGAGGATGCAACTCTTCCATGACTACCAACTCAGTCAAGATCTCCCCAAAAAACAACAAAGACTCTAGCTGATGATCTCGACTAAATTTCCCTTCAATTTCTTCCTCATTTGACCTCCCCTTTACAAGATTTAGCATGTCATTCATAATTTCTTTTAATATTCTTCATCACTTGTTTCATCTCTACCATGTCTCTTTGCCATTTCTCCTCTTGCAACTCCCTCTTCCATCTACCCAATGCTTGTTTAGTCGTTTCCTTCATCTCTCCCTTGTCTCTCTTCTCCCATATCTCCCTCTTCCATCTAGCTAATGCTTCTTTAGTTGTTTCTCTTATTACTCCCCCTTCTCTTTTTTTTTTTTCTGTATCTCATTCTCCCATCTAGCAAACACACTTTCACTTTTTTCACTAAAAATTCCCATAGTTTCAAATTTCCCTAGATTGTCACAACTTTGATACCAAATTGATGGAATCCACTAATTTAGAAAGACCAAAGAAAAAAAACATAACAAATAGAAAAGCAAAGAACTCCTCTAGTATTTGAAAGACCAAAGACTTCCCCAAGCCTAGCCACAATCCACTCCCTCTTTTTCTGTCACCACCACCATCCCTAAATAACCCTCACAATGACACACTCTCTCCTCCAGCTCACACCCCTTTGACTCATGTGATATGGTTAGTTATAGGAATATAATTTCCCCACTTGCCCTTCATTACCAATGATTCCTCTAATTATTGGTCTACATCAGGGGTCAACTTTAAATCCTTATCTTTTTACGTTAGTCTTGGATGTGCTCACTAAATATATCCAAGAATTGGTGCCATAATGCATGCTTTTTGCAGATGGTATAATCCTAGTTCAAGAATCGAGACAGGAAATGAACGAGAAGTTAGAGATATGGAGGCTTACTTTGTTAGCACATAGATTTCGTTTAAGTAAAAGTAAAATGAAATACATGGAATGTAAGTTTAGTAAAAGATGTACTAAATCTAATGCAAAAGTGAAAATTGGAGAACATACTATACCACAAGTCACACGGTTTAAATATCTTGGGTCCATCATACAATATGACAGAGAAATAGAGGAAAATATAAAACATAAGATTCAAGCGAAGTGGATGAAATGGAGGAATGCTTCAAACATTATTTGTGATAAAAGAGTACCACTCAAGCTTAAGAGTAAATTCTAACGTACAGTTATAAGATTTGCAATGTTGCATGAAACTAAATGTTGAGCAATAAAGAGTCAACAAGAAAATATACTCAAAGCTGCAGAGATGAGAATGTTGCATTAGATGCGTGGATATACTAGACAAGATAGAATTCAAAACGAGTGCATTACAAAAAAAGTGAAGGTCGCACCTATTGGAGAAAAAATTATAAAATTACGACTTAAATGATTTGGGCATCTGTGAAGAAAACCTATAGAAACCCCAATTAAAAGAATAGATCAGATGGAGAGTAGTCCAACAATCAAAGGTAGAGAGGGACCAAGAAAAATTATAGAAGAAACTATTAAGAAAGATTTAGAATTAAAGTTTATTTTAAAATATGATCTACGATAAGACTTTATGGCATCGATTGATCCATGTAACTGACTCCACTTAGTGAGAAAAGCTTTGTTGTTGTTGTATTATAAACCTTGCCCCACTTTGGTTAAGAAAGATTTAGAATTAAATAGTTTATTTAAAAATATGATCTACGATATGACTTTATGGTATCGATTGATCCATGTAACCGACCCCACTTAGTGAGAAAAGCTTTGTTGTTGTTGTTGTTGTTGTTGTTGTTGTTGTTGTTGTTGTTATAGTGTTATAAACCTTGCCCCACTTTGGTCCAATAGACCCGAGCCTATCACTATTATACCCCTGTAATTGTTACTCTATCCATCAAATCATTATTTTAACCAAATTACTTTTTTAAAACTAGGAACATAAAAGTCATTTTTTATCTCACCTACCCACTTTTTATATTCTCTTTTTCTTTACATCATCCAAACAAACAAGCACTTACGCTTTTGTTTAGAGCAAATAGGGTAAGTTTATGCTTTTGTTGGAGCAATTAGTGTTTCCTTTGAATCTTTTGTTTGGAGCAAGTTTTCTATATTTTTGGGAATAACTTAGTCATCTACTTAATAATTAGTGCCATGTATGCTAGGTATCTAAAATCAACAAGTGTAGTTATCCATGTCATATCCAAGTCAGCAAATTTTAACATAGGTATTGACAATATTAAAGAGGAAAGGTTTAGAACAAAAATGATACTTTTAAGGACAAAAATTGAATAAATAATAGCTAAGGGATAAAAATGAACTTAGAGGGCAGAAAATTGCTTTTTGCCAAAAGGACAATGAAGCAACAAATAGGAAGCAGTTAAGGATAGACCCAAAAAGCATTTATATATGACGTTTGTAACAGGTAAAACATTGGATCAGTGAGATGATATCAAGACTATATTTGAAAAATACAAGATCACAATATCAAAATACTTGATAAGATATGAGCTATAAGCCAACAATTAGGGAGAAATCCAACTGAAAGTAAATAATAATGGCAGATTATTATGAAGAGCAATGAGTAAGGATCAGAGTGAAGCAAGTCTCACCACTCTGATACACAGTCTTCACAGAAGATGTGTTTGCAACGAAGTAAGATTGGCGCATGCATCTTTTCCTGGCAGATAGCACAAAGATCACCAGCGGCATTGACCTGCATCATTTAAATAACTTAAATTGCATAATTGCATAGACAGCTTGCTGCTCCCAGGTATCATTCTTGCTATAGGAAACACTTAAGACACCAGCATCATACGTAAGAAAAATTGTACTTTTTTTTTTTGGATTTTTTATTTTAGGGGGAGGGGGTTAGAAAAGGAAGTTTTGCTGAGAAGAAAGGTACGAGGATCAGGAATGCTCCCAAGCAAAGAGAATAAGGGACAGAAGAACAAAGCTTTAGAACGAAAAACCAAGCATATGATAGAGCATCCCAATCCCTTTATAGATCCAATGGAGACACCCCTTTGAAGAGATCATGAGCTGAACGCCAAAGAGGAGCCATAAAACCTATCACATTTGATAATAATTGAGTAGAGCAGGAAACTGCTTCGAATTTCATACTTTCCTCTCTAGCCAACTACATCCAATGCAACAAACGCACTTTGCCGCAAAATTTCCCCTTCCTCATTTATTGATTCCTACCAAAACCTACTGACCTATAATCACACTGGAATGCAAAAAGAGAGATAGTAGAGGAATATGGGACAAACAACTCAAAACAAGGTTAATATGTACCTCCCCGCCCCCAAAAAAAAGGCACCCTTCCATCCAAATGCTTGGTGACATTTAGGACCAGTGTTTGAAAAAAGAACAGCACTTTGGATTACCTCCTAACAGCAAACCCAAGTAAGTCAATGGCCACTGAAGGAACCAACACCCTGCAATAGTAGAAAAGGAAGTCCTCAACTTACTAAGAATATCTCGACTTCTAGAGTAAACAAAAAAGGAGAAAAAGGATCCCCTTGTCTAATTACTCTAGAACCTAGAAAACACTGCCTAGGCTCACCATTCAAATTCACAGAAAAGGTGGCATAAGACAAACAACATAAAAATCCAACTTCTCCATCCAGCACCTAACTCTTTCCTCTCCAAAACCTTATCTAAAAAACCGTAACTAACATGGTCATAGGCATTCTCAAAGTTCAGTTTGAAAACAAAACCTAGTGTACCCTTTCTTTTAACATCTTCCACCATCTCATTTGCCACTAACACAGCTATGATTGTACCCTAATTCTCAAAAGGTCTCTGAAAGCGCAACACTCAATCTGGTTGACAGGACCTTCATAATAATGCACTCATTGCCAAACCGATAGCCCTGTAATCTACCTTATAGACCTATCTTTCTTCAGCACTAGGGTAACAAAAGTAGAGTTCATACTTACACCTTCCCATTATCATAAAACTCATTAAACACCTTAAGAATGTCCTATCTAACATGTCCCAAGTGTAAGGTGAAACCACCTGTAAAACCGTCAGGCCTCTGGAAATTTATCTTTTACCATAGGCATCTACAGCCAAGCTAAATTAGCCTGAGAAAAGGACCCCACTCCAGCCCCTCTCTAAACAGCCTACTAAGCTTTAAAATCAATCAAATGCATCCCAAAAGTCATTTTCCATTTTATTTTGTCCCCATGCTTACATCCATTAGAGAAAAGAATTCTGATTTCTTGATGATTATATCTAATTCTTTCATGCAGTAACCTGGTGAAAATAACATCCAATTCCAAATAGCAAGTTATATGATTAAACAACCATTAGTTGAGGAAAACGCTCTTCTACCCCAAATCCAGCTCCAACTAGCATTTCGAAAGTTGCTACATTTTACCACATAACTACACACCATGTGGGATGAAATGAAGCTAGTATCTTGTACTATGGTAAAGTAGAAAATAATAATAGAGACAACACATTACCAATTTGGTGGATATATTAAATTTCAGCATCTTAACTAACAAAACAGGATTTGGTAGTGAAATTGAAAATAAATTGAAACTTGAGTGATTAATTGATCAACTTTAATGTAGAAATGACCTAAAGAAGGAACACACAGTACCTGCTCTGATGTTGCATAAGCCCCATAGTGCACTTCTTTACGTGATAATGCTTTCACTGCAGCAAAGAAGGATTGCACCTGACAACCACCACAAACGTTAGAAAATAACAAAAGAATATAAGGGGCAGAATATATCAATCACTAGACAACACCCCTGCAATCCACAGATAGCTTAAAATAACAAATTAAGAATAAAGAAGTATTTAATGTTCCAGCTACTTCCTCCTAGTTTGGAAATTCTTGTCTTTCATATAATTAAACAAATAGTAAATTTATATGTAACAACACAAAAGCTCTTCCAAACTTATAAATTACAATTTTCAAAACTTTTTTACTTAAAAAAACAATTTTTAAAACTTTTTGACTAGAAAAAAGTTATTTTCATCATTTTAATTCTTTTATATGAAACTTTTAGCTTTTCCAACAGGATTTTTCTCTGACAACAAATTCATTTTCAGTCTCTCCAAAAAATAAAATAAAATAAAGCTTTTCCTCTCATACAGGAAGGAAAGCAACACTGCTAGTTTCACATTTGTTCGTTTTAACAAATAGAAAAATTTAATTTAACTTACAAGGTCAAACGATAAAATGAAAGTGCGCATAAAGCCAAAATATATTCAAGTTGTATGAAAGAAAGATAAAGGAATAGGTTAAAAGGGCTGACTTCTAATACTCACGTAGAAGATTGAGAAGGCTAGGCAAAGTCCAGAAGTTATCTTCATAAGCACAAAAGACTCAAGAAAAAAAAAATCTGTTGACTACATGTATTCAAAGAGATTATCTCACCTTTTCAACAACTGATGTCAGCTTAAATGTTAGATACAATCCTGTCATTAGTGATGAAAAGAGGCTTCCATATTCTTTGTTCAAAAAGAAACGATACCATACTGGGGTTGGCAATAAGGCACGGTAAAGCAGAAGGAGGTACTCAACTAAAGTCAGAATTTGCCCCTGTCAAATAAGTAATACTACAGTCAGAATGTTTTTTTTTTGGGGTGGGGGGGGGGAGAATCTGAACTCAAAACTCTTAAATCTCTCAAGATTGTAACCGCGTTAGCTATGACTTAGAAAGATGCCATTTTAAAGAGTTATCCTTTTTTCAGAGTTTCTATTCCACAAAGTATAAAAAAACAAGATTCAATTTCCCTAGTGCTTGATAATTTATTACTGTACCTGCCTACGATAATTTCTGCCTCTGCTGTTCTTGCAATACATCAATAAAATACACTTCAGTACCATTGCTGCCTGGCGGACCAAAGTATCTGAAATTTGTAAGAGACAATAGTAAGACAATGAGACCAAATTTCCAACGAGTTTCAACAAAATAAAAATCCCACTCTCAGCAACTAGTGCGTCACAAATATAGTTCCATGCTAAACGCATAAGTAATCGCAAGATGATAGCATGCAGTATATCAATTCAACAACATACAAAGAAAGTCAAACCATGAAAGAGGAGCACATCCTACTAAAGCATGAAAGAGAAGAAATCATCCTCTGAGAAAAAAAATAGGTGAGCACTTGTAAAGACAACCAATTCCAACAAACTGAACGTACAAACCTCTGAAGGTAAAATGGAAAAATAATTAGAGAAAAAAGAAGAAACCAAGACTTTAAACTAAGATATAAATATTTGAACTCCTTTGTTGTATGCACTTGCAAGAAAAGTCAATTGCAAGTTCTGAGACAAAAATAGCAGAAAAGAAACATTTCCCATAAGAAAAGGCAAACATACGATGCCAGACAGTTATAAAACTAGCCAGCAAGTAGTGGGGATGAACACACCGTTTACCATGATGATGAAAATAGCATGCCAGAAAGGAGGTATAACTTTTGGAGGAAGCATGACCAACGGATACAACAGATCATCATTCTGATACCACCAATAAATGCCAATCACATGAAGTGAAAATGCAGTAGAAATGCCGATCAGAACAGGAATTTTCCTTTCTCCCTGCAGCAGTCAATAAGAGACATACTCAGTAAACAAGATAATCTGTATATTGACAACAACAGATTAGTTCCTCCATATTCCATTGGAAGAAAATACAGAAGTACCTTCAAAGCTGTTTGCTTCCGTAGAATGTCATTTGACTTGAAAAGAACAGCAGCAATCCAAATTGTGACAAAAAACCCTGCAATCACTTTCAAAGTTAAGCAACTTGAAGAACAATTGAACTCAACGAACCAAGTTACACTTAGCATACAATAAACATAAGAATTATCAACAGCGGCTGTTCTTCTATTTCTGAAAAATATGTTGATTCATATGGCAATCTAAATAACAATCCCAATATTCCTCTTTGATAGTTGGGTATGATAGTACCAACATGCAGAGCAGAAAAGCCACAATGCAACAGAGGAGTAAGGCAATTTAGTGAGCTAAAAATCCATCATCCGTAGAGGAACATAGCAACATAAATCAGTATTTGTTACATTCAAGGTTCAATCAAGTATCAACAAACTTAACCTTTCCTTGCTCCAATCAAATTTTATGACATGAAATTACCAAAGAAATGAAAAAGGAACAATATCTCAAGCATTCAGAAATTAGACACAACACATACCAGAACAGCCAATTGTCAGCCTCGCAATGGAATAAATAGAACCCACGAGAAAGGTGCATATTTCTTACTGAATCATACATTGAAATTTTAATATGAGCATGACAAAGTCTACATCCATCACGTGACCAATATTCAATCAGCAAGCAAGTGTTCCAACACCAAAACCAGAGCACAGGTCAGTTATAGTAAATTAAGGTTGAGAATTGAGTGCAAACCTTGCAAATGCTGCCGAATGAAGACCACCAACAGTAGTAAAGAGAAAGGCAACACCTGCTCAATCCAGCGAGCAGCCTGCTGAATATCGTATCTCTGGTAGGAAGAGTCCCTCCCATTAGCCCCAACTCCATCACCAGCCTCAGCCTCTGCAGTTCCATTTACAGATTGGGAAACGCCCTCCCCTGAAACACGCTCAGCCCTTGAATCCCCCTGACTATCGGAAGTTGGAGGCAGTGTTGGGGCGGGCATCCCAGATGCAGTCACGGGTTGCAGTACTACCTCATTCTGGGAAAGGACTTCCCTGACCTGCCCATCGGCCAAACCATTGCCTTCTCTATCAAGATCCTGTTCCCCAGATCCAATGATTCTAATGGAGAGCTCCCCATCATCCGGGACTGCCCCGAGGCGACTATGAAGATGGTCACGGAATCCAGAAGAGAGTCGGGAGTTAAGTAAGCCCTCCGTTTCTTGGTGATTGGACCTGCTTCGCAGAATCCCCGCATACTCCAACAACACCGACAAGGGTGCCTGAAAAATATTAGAGGCGGATAGGATTCCATATCTTCTTGAATTAGAAGTTCCCGAAGGAGCTCTGAACACATCAGAATTGGTAGTAGATGCTTCCATAGGGGTGAATGCCCTAACCCTAAAAATAAAGAAATGCAAGAACAGGGGGAAGGAAAAAAAATAAAAAAGATTATAGGAATTGGAAGTGGATAAGAAAACCGTGTGTAAGCAAGAAGGGAGTACAACCGACAAAGGCGATCCGATGATAGTGATATAAGCAAGGGGGAAATGACACTGACCTACGATAGCGAAACTCCGTTGATGATCCTTCTTCCAATCAAAGGATGTATGTCATTCCAGACACTAAAATCAAACCCTAAGCAAGAGAAGCTAGGAGAATTTGCCGCAATGGGACGAAATCCAATTGCATTTTTTGGCTTCGGGACGCTGGTGGTGGTAATGGATAACTGGGAATAATCAAAGGCCAATTCGTTTCGAATCGAACGATAGGGGTGGGTGGGAAATGGATTGAGATCTTTTCTCAAGTTGTGGTTCCGACGGGTGTCGGAGTCTTGTGGGGGTTGCCTTACCTCTCCTTTCTCGCTCTGTGAAGATAAAGAACGCGAGCAGAGAAACGGAAGGGAAGAAGCAACCAAATGAGCAAATAAGATCCTTGCTTTCCTTCGAGCGATTTTCAGCATTCTATCCATCATTTATTACATGGCAAAGCCGAAGGACATGTGTCATACATTCAACATCCATGACCCATACATGAAAAAATGATCCTACATATCATCGTCTTCATTCGTCATGCCCATTCACTTTACTTATAACACCTTGGATTGTTAAATATTTTCGAAGTATTATATTATTTATATTTTTAATAAAAAATTAAATCAAATAAAATAAGATTCATTTATCAATAAATTAAATATTTTTATAATTAATAAAAAATAAATGATCATATATAATATTTTATTTATATAATAATAAAAAGTACATAATAAATATGAGATTTAATTATGTAATTTGATATTATTTTATTAATAAGTAAATTCTAATTTATTTGATGTAGATTTTTATTAAAAAATATAAATCATATATCAATTTAAAAATATCTACAAATTTCTTTTGTTTGTCTCTATACACAAAAGATTTTTTTTAGGCCATTTACTCTTTTTTTAATTATGATTATTTAGTTGTGCTTTTAAGTTTTAACACTAGACATATAGAAATAGTCAAACAGATGAAAAATTAAACGGAAGATCAGGACGAACAGCTCCAATATGAGTTCCATTTCGGCATATTTATGCAAATAAAGTTAAGAATTAATTCAAACTAAATATACTTATTTATTTACTTTTCATGAAAATATATATTTATTTTTTATTATTAAAATTTGATAGTATGAAAGATAAAAATAAGAATAAAACATAAAACATAAATACATTAAATCTTTTAACACTTCAATTTAAAGAACAAACAAAGTTACTCCAATCAATAATCAATATGGTTAGACAAGTGGGATTTTGGTTTACCTTTATATCTAATTGAGTTTTGCATTGGTTTTTTTTTTCGCAAGTTTGATGCATTTGATTTAGTACTAAATTGGTCATCTTACATTTTAAAAAAATTAAAAATTATAAAATTATTCTAAAAATAATGTAAGTTTCATTTATAAACCCTTATTATAAAATTATATTTTATCCTTTAAAAAAAATTTCATAAGCTTCTTATAAAATAATTTTTAAAAAATACATAAGACCAATTCAAGTCGAACCAAATTGACCAATATGACTAATCCAATATTCAATTTACCTTTTTTTAACTCGATATGAGTAGATTAGTTAAGCTGCTGAGTACCATATGCAACCCTATTGATATCAATTTAAGATGATAGAAGCATGCAATTTTCCAATTAATCATATGTTAGCATTTATTCTTTCTTAATAAGTAGGCTAGAATAATAATAGCACCATTACTCTATCTAGGTAAGGAGCAGTGGGCTCTAGATACTAATTTTATATATATTAATTCTCTTAAACTTAGGCATTTTAATAATTGAATATGGCTTACTACATTTTATTAGATAATAATTGAGTTTATTGGTCATTTCTGCACTTTAGGAATTAATTTGCAAAATTTTAAAATTTCAACACATAAATCCTTTTAAATGAATTTTTTTAATATTCTTACTTCATTTTTTTTTCATTCTTTTTGTGCAGAATTTGGGCAATTTAAATTTAAATGTTGGAGAAAATTTTGGGAGATGATGGAGATTTTAGAAGTGAAAAGGAGCTTGTGCAAATATTTAGATACATTCATGGATGGAGTTTTACATGGACTTGCACCATTCTTACATAATTGGATAACTATTCCATGTAACTTGCTTCATTCACAATCACCCACATGCAGTAGCTTCATTCTTGTTCATACACGAAAGCAGGGTAGCTCATGTGTTGGGAGGGCTTCATCTTATTCATCATTAGGAAGGCATCCATTTTATCATTCACACACCAACACTTAGACACTCCATATCACAAGCACAAGAAGCAACTGAGGAAGCATCACTCAAACACACGCCATCATGCACGAGCTCTTAAATCACACAACACCATTAGAAACCCACATGCAGGTCACATCACTTCACACTCCTCGCTACACGTTAATGGCATACACTCAATTGATGCACAGTAGCTCACATTCATAGGTTCCTCTCCTCCATTTTATTATGCACACATCCAACACTTTTAACTTCACTCATCCACAGCACACTCCCTCTCACGAGTAAGCACCAAGTCTAGCACATCTCTCACGGCTCAACTCATAGCACACATCACACACTCGAGTTTATTAAGAGAAGAAGGCAGCAGTTGCACTCTCCATTCACTCAAGTAATACACAGGTAGAGAGACATGAATAAAACGTGGGAAGATGAAGCACAGGCAACAACAGAAACAAAGGGAAGCTATGGGTTAGTGAGGAAAAGGAAGCTCAAACACACACATGCAGAAACAAAGGAAGAGCCACGGGTTTTAATGCATGAGATGATTGGCATGGGTTTAGGAAGTCTAGGATGTGGTGAAGGAGAAGGGAAGGAACGAGCAAGCCATGGGTAGAAGTTACGTGAGGAGCTATGAGTTTTGATGAAGAAGGCTAAAGCATGGGATGCACATATAAACATGAGCAGCTCATGTGAGAGGTTGGGACGTGGAAAACAAAGTTAGAAAGAATGGGCACATAAGGGAGAGGCTGAGAATAAAAGGATGAAGGAGCACATGATTAAAAAGACTCGAGCAAGGCAGCATCTAGGAGCACGTATTCCATCTAATCCAATCTCATCCATTCATCCAGAGAGGAAGCATGGAAAGGCATGTGAGAATTAAAATGATTTACACACTCGGGCAAGCTGGATGGGGGGATCATCCACTAATAATCATTCATTCCATCCAAAGAGGATTGACGGGAATAATGCATTGGATTGAAGCACCTCCACAGACACAAAAAAAGGCAAATTTGATTTATTCAATCAAGCTCCATGGCCTTGGCTTCTCCCTTCCTCCATTTTCTTCCATTCATCTTCTCTATGATAGCTTAAAATTCCCTAAGTAAATAGCTAAAGATTGGACTTCTATTGATGAAGATTTGAGCTCCAAGATTGCCTCTCCAATTTAGATAAACTCTTTTCTCTCTATCATTTACTTTCAGCATTAATTTCTTTGCTTAATTTGACTAGGTGTAGCTTGTTAATTAGAGAATTTGGTGGCTGAATATACTAGATCAATTGCTCTGTAATTTGATTATAATTTCACATTTAAAGGGTGATTTCGATGTCTAAATGTTTGTAGAAATGCCAAGCTTAATGATTATCCAATTTACTAGTAATTCCTCTTGTTCTTAGGTTATTTAATGCAATAATTATTGAATTAAGTGGCTGAACTTTTGTGTGATTATTGTACTTGAATAATTTATTAATCTAATGGGTTGATTAGCATTTTTAAGTGGATTATTCAACTATTTTAATAAGCACTTAAGTTCTATTTTGGTGTGTTTTTATTCTTAATTCAAATGATTAATTGTTCAAGATTTTTTGTGGTTGCAAGTTCCTTGAATCATTAGTGATTTGAGTCTTGGATGGTAATTCAAGAATCCTTATAAAGAATATACTAAAAAGTAAGAGTTTAAATCCAATTTTAATACATTAAAAAGAGAGCAAGGATAATTAAATTCTAAAAAATCTATCTAAAGACTATTTACCACACTTTTCTTAATTGTTAACATCTCTTAGTCTTAAGTTTGTAATTTTTATTATTTTCTTTAATTCAATTAAAATTTAGTAATTAAAAATCTCCTAAACACTTTTCATTTACTATCACTTAGAGAACTTTTTCACAAATAATTAAAAAAAATTCCTTAAAAAATGACCTAAATTGTATCATTAGCTACAAACCCTTAATCAACCTAATTTTATTTGGGGTTGCGCAATACAACCGTCACATACCAAAAGAAGTAAGGCTAGTTGTAACATCCGGTATATCGTAAAAACACCGAACTAAATCAGTTTGAAAAGTAAGTCTCCTGAAATTAGAGATTTGAGGTCAAATAAAATTTAAAATAATAAAAAATAAAGATCCAAGATCTAATATGCCCGAAAACCCAAGTTAGGGTAAGTCAATAAAATGGCCGAAAGTGTAGTGGCATCTTTGTAAATATAGACAATTTACAAGAGGGCTTCTTAAATAAAAAATTTAAGCTTTCTGGGGTTCTCAGAAGCTCTGATAATCATAGGATCCTCCGAGATAGTTAAAATCCCTCTGATGAATGGTTTTAAATGTCAATGGACTCGAACTTTAACCCTTTCGTTCAGAAAGGTTTTAAATTCAAATTGAATGATTCTAAAGCTATTGAATAAATTAGAAGACCAAAATTTTCTGATGGAAAATATGATTTTCAAAAATGAGCTAAAATGAGTCTAAAAAGAAAATGCCAAAAATGAGGGACATAATGAGAATTTTTAAGGAACATTTTTATTTCCTTGTGTCTTAAAACCACACCCCAATTCTCCTCTCCATTAATCGACATTTGCATCTACCCAAAATAAAGAGAAAGGCTAGGGGAGAATGATGCACAAGAGGGAAGAGGAAGTAGGAAGAAAACTCCAAAAAAAGGTAAGGAAATGGATAAAATTTCATGGTCTTTCTTTTAGCAACTTGATTCTCCTCCTTCTCACCTTTCTTTCTATGGTTTTTATTGATGTGTATGGTGCTATTTTAGGTCTGGTCCAAAGGAGGGAGAACAAAATTTGAAGGAGAGAAATTCATCACTTGAGAAAGCACTTGAAAAAAGCTAGAAATCAAGGTAAGTTTGTTGTGTTTCATGTTTACTTCTTCTTGATTCTATGTGTGTGAGTTTCGGCCACTCCTGGGATAGCCAAAAGGGGATTAAATCTGAATCAAACCAAGAGTGAAACATATGAATTAGAGTGTAAGAAATAAGAATATGCAAAGAAAATTAAGAAATGACCATTGGTTTGCAAGATATCTAGTTTAGGGATTTTCTTGCACCATAGATTATGTGAAGCTTTCTAGTGGTATTTTCAATTGTCTAAGAGTTTATATGAGTTTTTAAGGTCTTTAGAAAGCCTCCCAAGTACCTCTTCCTTCCCAGAAACAAAGAAAACTCCATGGGTCTAAATGCTTGAGGGTGTCTCGGCCTAGAAAGGTTCATGGAGTTTAGGAGAGTTTTAAATTTTTCTAAATCTAGATTAGCATTATATATGATGAGAAAATATGAAAGGAAGCCTTGAAAAAAATTTAGAAAGCCTAGGATGTGAGATAGAGCTATAGGTTCCATAATGTGGCATAATGAAGTAACACATAGCTAGACTCCTTAAAATAAATATGTGATGGCTCCAAGTAGTTGCAATGGAGTTAAGAGTCATAGATTAAGGGAGAGTATGAAGCCAGGATCATAAATTCCTACAATTGTTTCATTAGGTGCTTTATGAAACCATAATTGAACCTAATGAGAAACCAAGCTTTCCTATAGTGTGTGTGGTGCTAAAATTTGTTTCAAGGATGTAATTATATTACATTTGATGTGTTTAAGTTAAAGGACCAAGCTCCACTTTGTTGCAAGCGTGTGGCCGAAGGAGAGGAAGAAAATCCAAAGGAAAAGTGTGCATTTTGCCTTTAAGGTAACTCTCTCTCCTTTCTCTTATGTATTATTGAATGGTTTCTTGTCTTTGGATATGTGTATGTATGTTTATATTATGCAACATGTTTCTATCAAATGTCCACATGCCATGGTACCATATTGCTTTGTTTATGCTCTTGAAAAATGTTTTATGAATGTGTTATGGCTTGCATGAACTTGGTGAAGTCAAAAGTTCTTTAGCTAAGGCAAAAATGAGCCGAAAGTCTCTAAGAATAAGTAAAATAAAACCAAAAGTCTCTAAAAGAGTGAAATTTAGTCAAAAGTCTATTGAAAATGGGTGAGGCTAAATCATTGTCTTGGTAAACCTATGTATGATGGGTATACTTTCTTCAATGAGAGAAATGTTTCATGTATATTCATAAATTGTTAAATTGCCATGCATTTATCTTTAAACTTAAAATTACATTCATTATGTATGATTAAAAAGGGTTAAGAGATATTAAGATTCCTATAATCTCACTCTTCCCTCTCCATTGCTAAAACATATCTAAGTGGATCAAGTGGGGAAAGAGATGGAAGCTACCACACTTGAAGATGAGAGATTGACAAAAGAATGTGTTATTTAGCCATTTTGTAACTATGTTGTTGGCAAATGATATAACCCTATGTTATAAATGATGTATAACCACTTAAACATATGTATATACATGGATATATGATATATGTATGGAAATTGAAAGCATATGAATGAGAATAAATGTTTTTGGTATTGAGATGCATGGATAATGTTATAAGATCTTATGCAAATGAACAAGTGAGATAGTGATTTTGTGATATATAGATATTTGGATTCCTTAAACCAATCTAATGGACTATTTTTAAGCTTTCCCACGTGCCCAAGTAGTCTTAGTTCAAGGGGAAGACCATTTGGCACATAAATGAACCATTTTATGAGCTGAACCTTAACCTAACCAAATAAGCAATTTTGAGGTTGAGACTTTGCATATATATATAGATCTCATATAGAGCTTTTTGTTGGTTTAATAATCTCATTATTTAGAGGTTTATAAAATTTTTTATAATTTTTCAAAGTTCATATCAAAAGTTGGTTTTAGTTTGCGCACTATTCACTTGAGTAGATTATATCTTTGTGTCATCTGAGGGCCAAACGAGGTCCAATGGTTCTGAAATTTTACATGGAGAAACTTGATAACACAGTTATTTATAGCAACTAAAAGCATCTCATTTAAAGGTTTGTAGATAGATAAATGAATTTTTAAAGTTTTGTATCAGAAATAGTAGTCCCAACTGACCTTGTGTACTGTTTCATTATAATTCAGTCTCTAAACAAGCTTAACGTGGTCCAAAATCATTTTTTCCATAAAGTTAACATTCATAGATTTTCATAATAGTATGGTTTGCTAGGTTATAATTTTTTTTAAAATTATTTATGAATTTTTAAAATTTATATCAATAATTTGTTATAGCAAAGTTAGGCAACTGAACTTTTGGTGCTTTTTGATTATCAATTGTGGTCTAGCGGGTGTTTTCATGGTTTGAAATAATTTGTATCCTATAGTTGACATTTAGAGCTTTCTAGAAAATCATCATTTGCTTGATTTCAATTTTTTTAGATTTAAATATGATTTTCCAAAGTTGCATTAAAAATCTGATATTGGAACCTGCGACCAACTTTAAATTTTTCTAATGTGTGGCTTGAATCTCGAGTTGTTTATGACATGCATGGATGGAGTATGAGTAGAGGATGATATTAAAGTGTTTACAAGGTTCACAAAGCATGAAATGGAAATTTAAAGGTTTACGTAACACAAAATAATACATTATTTTTACTCCATTTTTCTTGAATACCATGTATGAAGCTTAGTGTATGGAAAAGTGAGGCTAAAAGAATATAGTGTTACACCAATGCTATTGAAAGGCCTTGACTAATGGAGTTTATTAAGTCAAGTTTGAATCCCTTATATTTATTCCTTAAATACAGGAGATAAATTTAGTAAGAGAACTATAGAAGAAGAGAGAGTTTGGGTGGAGCCCACTCACTTTCTATGGGCTTTATATATTCTAGCATCTTTCTTTTTCTTTTTTTCTTTTTTCTCTTTTAGCCAAATTTACTCGTAAAATATAATTATTAAATGCAAGGGATGCGTGCACCCAATTTTCACATTCTTGTAATGTAAATTGTCATTTTCTTTTTCAATGCTATACTAAATATTTCAATACTAGGATTTTAATTTGAGACAAATTTGAAGCATTTATATAAGAATGATTTTCCATTCCACTCTTCTCTCTTCTTTCAATTCATATGCTACCTTTCTATATTTTTATTTTCTTTTTCTCACTTCCGCCAATCCATCTTTAATACTCATCTACGACGCAAGAATGACAATTTATAAGCTCTCTCTCTCTCTCTCTTTATACACACACACACACACGCACACATATATATATGATATTTTTGCCATACAAATATATATATATATATATATATATTTTCATCATGCAAAATTGTTTCTAAGCGATTGATATTTACCCCCAATATGCCCTAGTCTTGCATTATTTTTATAAAGAAATATAGCATTTGCCACTACCATAATATAAGGTTGCTTTTGTCACTCCTATCCCATCTATGATTTCTCATCACAAACTATGATTACTCTGATCTCAGTGCTTAATCATTTTCCTTTAAATTTACTTAATAAGCAGGCTATTTTGAACTATTAAACCTTTGATTCTTCCTTCACACGGGTTTATTATTGCTCTAACTACTTCATTAATAAGGAGTTATGATTTACTTGAAAATTCTTAACTTCCAAGCATTCTTTTACTAGGTGAATTTTAGGGTTCATTGCTTATATTTGAATCATTTTGCTACCTTGTACGTAGGCTATAGACTTTAAGATGCATAGTATGTTCAATTGCAAGAAAACTCCCTAACAAGATTCTTTTTAAAACTTTCAATTGAAACTCGCTTTCTCATGCATGTGCAATAATCAGGTATTTACAAGTAGGTCATGGATCTTGCTACTAAATGTACCTCACTTTTGCTTGGTTTCAATCAGAGAAAAACTCAATAATCACTAGTTCCCTTCTTTACCATTTTGAGGAAGAAAATTCAAGGATTTATTCTTTGTTAAACCTTTTTTATACTTAATTAATGCTTTGTTTCTTAATAGGGAAAATGGCAAAGAATTAGGGTGTCTTTTAATTCTTAAGTGTTCACTCTTTATAGCCTTACCTTCAAGAACTTCTTTTATAAGGATTCCATTTCCAAAAAGGCAAGTTTATCTTTTAGGCACATAAGAGTTACAACAGTTAAATAAACATGGCTTCAAGTAATAAATTCTTAAGACTAGTTTGATGAATTTTTTAGACATTCTTAAAATAAATTTAGTACACATTGCTTATTAGCATTTCTATTAATAATCATCTAGGATCTAAGTTATTCAATATAATATTGGAGTTTGACATCTAAGTATCTCTAAGAAGGGATAGTGATATAAATTACAAAATTCTCAAAGTACCAAAGGGGCTTATTCTAAGTCTAGCAATGCTTAGACTTGTTCTCCTATGCATGGCTTAGTCTACTACTACTTATAGATCTTCAATAAGTGAAGCCAAGGCCTTAGATGCCTTTTTTTGAGATTATGTTTACAAGGCTTTAGTCAATCCAAAAATAGGTGCCATTTTATGACAAGGATGTTCTTTCTAATTTGACTAGGATTAAGATTTTCGCATTAAGATTAAGGACTAGTAGTTTAAGGAGAAGAGGCATTTAGATGTACAAAGAGTTTGAAATTCCCAAAGGATTTGTTAAGACTCGATATGTAGAAAAGTTCCTTTCAGTGTACCAAAATATAAGTAATTAATCAATCATGTTTTATAAGTTCCTTAATTATACTTGCTTGGCTTCATTTCTAAGACCACTTGCTTACAATGGTTCAAACTTATTAATAACAAATTTACTAAAACTAGATATACATGTGTTTAATGATCTCATATCCATGAAGTTTAAGGATGTAAAGCCATCTCTTGATAGTACTGTTGCAAAATGTGTTTAGTTTGATTTACAAGGTTCATATAATCTTAGTAATGCAACAAAAGGCAAAACACGTTCAACTTCTTAACATGGTCATTTCTCTATAATGGTTGAGTCCATGGCTCCTTCTCTAGCATCTAGTGCTTATGAAGAGAAGAAAAGTAAAAATAAAGTCTAGATTATTGTTAGTTGTGTCTTAAGTGGATTAAGGTTACTGGTGGTGTTGTCATTACTGGTTTTGTAGGTGAAAAAGTACAAAGAAAAAAGGAAATACAAAAATTGAAAAAGGTTACAGAGGTAGGAGAGGCCCTTCATATGGCCTCTATTGGAGACACAAGAGTATGTGCTACTATTATCACTCAAACACAACCCACACTTGAACATGAATGTGTACCTCGAGACATTGTTTTTAAACAATCTTTAATTGCCATTTTTAATTCATATCTAAGGTTAATTATTTTATATTAAGAAATTCTTATAATTGCACCATTTTTTAATTGTTGTCACTTCCCCTATTTGTTTGGTTTATACTGTTAGCAATTAGGATTCTTGTGTAAATATGTTATCTCTTTTAAGATTCATTATGGTACAAACATAATAGCCTAAATTGATTCTATATGTGATGAGTTCAGTCGATTCTAATGACAATAAATAAAAATATAGCACCCATTTTTTAGGTAATTCTTTCTTGTTAGCCATAGTTGATAGCTTAACACGAATGTTAAGGGTAGATACTAGTTTCAATAATCTTTCATTTCCCCTTCTTTGATTTATGCCATAGGAGATGCCATCTCTTGGTCTCTAATAAGCATACTTGAAAATTTAATATGTACTTCTTTACCTTGTCTCTACCTTCATTGATAATGGTATTCCTAATAAATGGGTTTGGATAGAATGTAGGTTCTAGATCAAAGGTCTTACCAACATTGGTCGACTCACTTGACAAAAAATTTGATGAGAGACATGATTATCCATGTTATGCAATGTCACATCCCTTTAATGCCAATAGATCACTCTAGACACCTAATATTTGGAGTGTATGATTGAAAATAGATGATTGGTATACTATTTTTATCATAAAAAATATATATAAAAGAATTAAAGGTCTTTGCTTTTGTTGACATTGTAATGCAAAGCCACATCTAACCAATAGACAAAGAAATTCCCTCTTTCCTTATATGCATGCTTAATTTCAATAGCTCCAATCCTATATTAGAATTACCAAGAACTCTATAAACTTTATAGTTTATAGTCCTCTAAAGCTAGCTTTATTATTTTTCTTTAAAATAAGTCAATATGTATATAATAAACAACCAAACTAAGAATGGCTCTTGCTATGCAAATGAGATGACTAATGAAGGAATCACAACTCATCACTACTAAATAATCAATTCCAATCACTGAAAACTCCTAATTTCTATCTTCTAGTTAACTTTAGAGATACAAACTTTATTTCCTTTTTTTTAATCCATTCTTTGGTACTTTAGTATTAAGGAACTTCACACATAATACCAATAACTTATTAAATGCTTGAATAACAAATTTTTAATTATAATATTTTTGTATTTTAGGATCTATGTAAGTTTTTTTATTGTTTTTTTATGGATTTTACCTCTTGTTTCTCATTTTGTTAGCTTTTGGATTCTCTAATTCAAATTTCTTGTTTTGGACTTAGTAATGTGAAACCTAACCCTAACATATTGTGCAAAAGAAAAACGTGTGAGAATAATTGGGATCTCCTTGTTTCACATACCTTATCAATTGTACTCATGTTTTGTGGAACAAATATTTTTTCTTTTATTTTACTAAAAGACATTTATGACAATGAACATTTGTATGGATGAATTGAACAACATTTTATTGGACCTTTTTGTCTCCTTTCTTTCTTAATAGAAATCATCAAATACTTATAGTTTTAAAGTGGTTAGTCAACACACAAAGAAAGAGGTAACTATTGGAATATCATTATCTAAAGAGAATAATTAAGTATATAGATTTTCATTTATCTATTGATACTATTGCATGATTTGTATTATATTCAAGAGTTATAACGTTGATGTCTACAAGGTTGCTTCAATAATAAGATTAAATTATATCAACAAATTTTCACCACAAAAATAAAAAAATTATGTCAACATAATGCATCCTTGGTACAAATAAATATTTTCAACGACAAAAAAGTAGGAATTCTAGACAATATAAAATTAAGACTAGATAATTTCACAATGCTTTTTCCTTAATTTGATTATACTTTTTAGCTTTATTTGGTCTATCAAATTGTGATTACAATATTAAGACCTCTTAATTTTAAAATTAAAATAATTTAGCTATAATTTAAGTTTTTCAGTTTAGGTTGGGGATGGGTCTAGATGGAGGTATGCATGTGTATAAGAAATGAAGTGTTTTATCTAGAACTATTTGTACAAAGTGCTATTGATTTGATTTCTTTGTCAACCATTTCCAATTTAGAAGAGAAATCAGTCTAGCTTTTAAGAGAAAAAAAGTTGTTCCACAATTCAATTATTAGACATTATTTGTTAAAACCCATGGATCATTAGTTTAATTGTAAGTTTAGAGGAGAAATATCTATTAATATAATGGAAAAATGCAAAACATGCTAAACAATCAAATGTAACTTGAGTGACCACATTATTAAAATGGTGTAAGACCATAAGGTATAATTGTAAAGTTTATATTTCACCATTCCATTGTTTACTTTTCATAATCTCACACTTTTTCATTCTATCTAAACTTAAAACTTTAACTAGCTTTATAAAACCTATATTAATTTACATACAAGAAAAAAATGAAAATTTAATTGTTAAGACTTGTTTTGTGTCCTGGAACAACTAGAACTTTATATGAGCCATTTATTCCTTTCATAGGCACATTAACAAAACAATCTACATTTTGCAACACAATAACCAATTTTTATTGTACACCCAAAATTTAAGTGTTACACACAAACCAAATCATTTTTTAGCTTAAAGGGCTAATTGGCATACTTTAAAATAAAGCTCTCTAGATAGACAAATACAAAATAAATATAGAAGAAAGGAAACGGTAACAAGTGCTCCTATTTTCCCCTTTTAAGGTGGATGACAAATTTTTGCAAATAAACTTTGATGTTCAACCATATCACCAAAACAAGCAAGATTCTAGGATAAGGTCACCACAATATGTATCCAACTTATCCAAACAAGTAATTTCTCAAGCTCACAACTAAATATTCTTGAACAATATTTTAATTTTAAGTTTGATCAGCATGTTGAGAACAATCAATCCATAAATGCTCACAACCCCATAATTCTTAAATTTTACTTTCATTATAAGAACTATTGTTATCTAAAATATTATCATTGTATTACTAATTGTCTCCAAAATCTTAATATACAAAACTTTCAATTTGACAAAGTTGTCTTCTAGTATTTGCAACATCACTTTTGTCATTAAGATTCTTAATTTCCAATAGGTTAGCTAGTTAGCTCTTATCCTTTTTTATCTTCATATAATAGATTATAAATATAATAGTAGATATGAACCCTACACTACCTTAAAATAGTTAAATTGATACACCTACAACTATTGATGTCCTTTTTATTGTCATAAGTTGTCTTTTATTATATAATCATTATCTCTCTATTTGAAAAGATTTTGTTTCAAACTTTTTAATTTGCAAACTACAGTTAATTTAAGTTTTCATATTACCAATTTTTTTGTCCTTTTATTTTTAAAAGTAAACATAACACAAAACCTAATTCATTTTCCTTCCCTTCCTATATCAACCTTATGCTTTGAATAATTTTAAAGGTTAGCCTTCCAATTACAGCATAAAATTATAGAAGAAAATTAACCATTTGCAAGATCACCTAACTTAGTAAGTAGATGCAATTACAATGTTATTGGAATCCAATTCGAAACCTTAAAAGTAAAGAACAAAACATAACTATATATAGGGACAAAAGGATAAAATAATAATAGCATGAGAAATTGAAAATCAAAATTAAAAAAAATAGAAGATAGATTTAATATAGTAACAATAAGAAATATTAACAAATAGGGTAAGTAAGCACCTAGTTAATTGGAAAGAGCAACAGAAGGTTGCTTTAAGGGTATACCAAAGTTGAATTGGGTTGGGTTGGGTTTTCGCTCAGCCCAGTATAAGTCGAGTTATGATATTTTTTTTGCATATGGCCAAGCCACACCAAGGTATGGCCTAGCCACAAACAAGGGCAAGCATAATAGGCTTGATTAGGTGATGGAATTTTTTTTAGAACTTTGAAGACTTATATTTTTGTAATCACTTGACCATTTTGGTCATATGATCACTCATTTTGATGTATTTTTATAAGATTGATGCAATAGAAATGAACAAAATATGGGTTTAAAGGAAGTAACAAGAAGAAAATGTGAGTGTAAAAGGGTAAAACTTTAAAAAAAAGATAACTTAGAGTCTAGTGATCTAATTGGAATTATTATTTTTATTTTGGATGATTTTTTTGAGATTGAAATGATGCAATTAGCAAAGGCAATTTCTCACTTGTTTTTCCACAAAAAACATGTTTATTATCTCAAATTTGAGATTTTATTTTCAAATTTTAAAAATGCATATTTTTTACTTTGTCTTAATGTAATAATCATACATAAAAGGGGTTTGACTTTTCTACCTATTTATAATTTATAAAATATGTTAAAAAATTTTTTCTAAATTGCAAAATGACTTTTAAAAATATTTCTCTTCATTTGAGTCTATTTTTTTAATATTATATATATCTCATCGAGCCCAACTTGTTTAGACAATAGGTTTAATGCCTTGTTTGGCCCAACTTAGCCTACCTTACTTTTTTTTTTCTTTTTTCACCAGCGATGCTTGGACTAACTTGGTTGGGCAATGTTAAGTTGTTAAATTAAATGAACACCCCTAGCCTATTCCATGAGCTTTTTATTCTTTTTTTTTCTCCATGGCAACATCCTGCATATCATTCCTATTGTGCTTTGGCTGTAAGATCCAATTTGTTACTAAAGGAAAACTAAAAAATAAAAAAATAATAATGAAAGGATGAATATATAATTTTGTAATCAAAATGGTAAAAAAAGAAAATTACTCAACCGTGAGTAACTTTGTAGATGCAATATTGAGCATTGCCCATAACGCTAAGCATTCCTGTGATAATTCTTAGTGGAAGCACAGCTTTGAACCACATCAAACTCATCTTTTCCTCTTTCTTTGTCTTTTTGGTCTCTTTTTTTTTTTTTGGCAAATCCAATTCCACGAGCCATTTGCTTTTAAAGACCAAGTGTTTCATAAGGGCTCATAATGATCCTTCATTCAAGTCCAATATTACTTTCTTGTCATGGGCCGACCCATCTATTTTTATTTGAACAACAAATATATACCAAATAAAAAAATAACAAAAAATCATGATGCCTAAATCATTGCCAAATTTGCTTCTTTAGGAGTTTCAATTCTTTTTTATGTACCCATAGTATAAAATTTTAATTGTTTGTATAATATTTTGAGAAATAAGTTACCATTATTTTTCTTGTAAAAAATTTTACAATGAGATTATATTACTTAAATATTAATATTATGAGTGATAATTTTTTTTTTCAATTTCACATTTATATTTGTTAAACTTGTGATATTTATGTTCAATGCTTTAGTATAAGGAGAGGCTAACCTAAAAAAATTGACTACTAGTTTTTATTCATATACATCGTCATTATGCTCACCATGGTATCAAAGCCTTAAGAAATTTCAATGGCTGAATAAGAATTGAGTAAGGAAGAAAGTAAGGAAGTTCCATTCTCATGGAATACTCCTCTGAAAACAATAAACCTTTAGAACCTATTAAATTATGTCCATCCCTTTCTATTCCTTAACTCTCATTTGAGAACTCTCACAAAATAAAAAATCTTGTAGAAACTACATATATCTTTGATGAGACTCATCTTTAAGAACCCTCCCCTATTTTTCTTAACCTTTATAGCTCATATCATAGAAATAGATCCATCAATAGAAGCCTCAAAAGTTTGATCTCGACAAAAAGACCTCCTATTAAAGAGTATATCTAAAGTACCAAACTTAATCAAAGTGAACTACAAGCTACTTTAACAGAATAATATGTCACTTTTGAAAATTCACCATATTTGATTACAACTTAGAAACATGTAGGATACACCCATATTCATATTAGAGCAATAAGACTTATTGTAACCCTCCATAGGAGAAAAGGCTTCTAGCTACTACAAGAATCACTCTCTTAGATACTAACAATATAAAACTAAAAAATGCTCTAATTTGTGCTGCTTTCACTACTTTAAATGTTGAAAGTGTCATCCTTACAATAGTTCTATATTTCAACATTAATTTTAATGATCCCAATCTCATCCACAGGCTACAAGCACAAGTTCAAATTGTATAAGTTAAGCAAGTTTTTACAGCAATTGTAGCAACACTTTATCATCAGGTGAGCTACAAGCTTCAAGATCATGTCTTAGATCTCCATTTCCCAGATTCTACTAATGATGCATTATTCATTACAGTAAACAGAATTGATGTACTTATCATCATCTAACTATTGAAATAGATCTCTAAAATAGATTTACTGGAACTCATGGCTTTAGAGTGGATAACCAATTATGCAAATTTTCATGCTAATAAACAACTCCTCTAAATCTCTTTATACTAAATGTTGGCTCTATCAAAATAGTGTTTAAAAAACAAAATAAAGAATGCATTAATTTTACTCCATTTGCCCCTTTGTGCCATATATCATTCAACAATCTCTAGTGATCACACCTCTTGCAAAGCAAAAGCAGAATAAGCATACCATACCCATTCATTTAGTTCGTAAGGATAGAGTGTATAGTTACATTGTAAAAATCAATGGTCACTTCATTTAAGACTATATCCTAAAAAAATATGATTCAAACTATGGTTGTTGGATGTGTGACTCTTAGGAAATATGGTCCCAAAGCAAGAATAAGAAAAAAAGAAGCAATCCTCTTAAAGTCATAAAGGAAGAAAGGATGATAATCTTGATCACAAACCTTAGGTTGGAATTAGAAATCCATGACCCAAGCCATCTTCCATTTTTCAAAACATTAAAAGAGCCTGGCCATAAAGAACTTTTATTAAAACCAAAACCCATCCCTTACATGACGCTCTCTTCATCCTTTCAAAATTATGATGCTTCTTTTTCTTCCTTAGAAAGAAGAATAGATAATAATACAAAAGGTATTAGCTATACCATTTGTTGTCTTAACAAAAGTAACCCCTATGGGACCTTTAAACTAGTCTCTCAAATTGATTAAGTCTCTAGATAAGCATATTCAAAATGTAGTAGCCCAAAATCATGTTCTTTGTAGGATTGATTTGAAGCATGAAAACATTATTGCTCAAAGCAATTAAGTTAATGTTAGAATTGATGCACTTTTTATCTAAGTATAAAGATTTTATGCTAATGTAAGGAACATAATAACAAAACTTGATGTTGATCTTTGGTGGCACATTGATTACAAGTACTTTGGACCAGATTTGTCCCAGAAGGAACAAGAGAGTATATCTCTAAAAGCACAACTTCAACAAATTGAAGCAGACATGACAAAGCAAACCTAAACACAAGCCATTTATGATAAGTTCTTGTCACTAACATTAAAAAAATTAATACAATCCTTTTTTTTAATGAATCTCTTTCCCTTGGCATAATTACACACACACACACACATAGACACATAAGATCAATAAAGTGAGGGCAGTGGTAGTCTCACATATTGAGAAATAATTTTGTGAAAGGCATTGGTGCTTGATTTAGGTCTCATACAATGAAAGAGGTTCTCACTTTCGCTCACCATTAGATGCAGATTAATTGGCAAGATATATAAAGATGTTACTAATAATTTGTTAAATTGAATTTGAAAAGGTAGTGATTAGCCTTAGCTTCACCCTGGATATGACTTATTCTAATCCTGCTATGCCTAAGGAGGCAAGCTTTGGTTAGGTCTTCTCTCTTGAATCATCCTTTCGTACTATTATAGAAAAAGTCTATTGTTGGTGGATATGATTATATTTTATTCTTCTTTTTCAATATTGCCTAATTCATTCCCTTTTCCTCCAAGTTCCATTCAATTATTTCTTATTTAATCTTTGTCATCATTAAAGTTTCTTGCGTTTATATTAGCTGCATTATACTAATAATCATGCAAAATCAATACGGAATGCCATAAAATGAAACCGTCAAAGTCCACACCATAAGAAGCACAAAGGAGGCTTGTGAAAGAGAAGAATCACCCTATTTTATTGCATAAATATCATGGGATTTTTCATAAAGGCCAATTGAAGCAATGAAGCATTCAATTAACGAAATGGGCCACTACTTTACTTGTCTACATTGTGGACATTTTCTTTGTTCATAACACCATTTTCCCTCCTTGCATAATACATTTTTAGCCATAACATGATATTTATACATATAATGATTATAACTTAATTGCATAATTTAACACGTGCAAGTCACATGTGTAAATTGAATTCTAACTATTATAATTGTATCATATTGTATTTAAAAATTTCTCCTTCTACTTTCATCTGTTTATTTTTTGGTGTATTTATATATGGTTATTATGGAACTTATAAGTTACATTCACCTCTTTTTTTATTTAATCTTAATTTTTTAGACACATTATAATATTATGAAATTATACCTTTTAACGTATTGAGAAGGCAAATAAATTGAGATGTGTCCAAGTAGGGTTAAACATCAGTTCCCAAAAAAAAAATGTTTATATATATATATATATATATAATTTTAAAACTTTTAATTAAGTACTAATATATAATGTTAGACATTTGGATGACACTTTAGAAGAAATAGGCACATGGTGGAATGGATATACTCAAAATAGTGGGAGGGAAGCTTTTTAACAATAAATAAATAAATCAAAAAAAAATATATTTTTTATATTTATTTTATTTTTTATTTTTATCTTTTTTCAATTACACTGAAACAAACTATCATTGAATGATATATTGAATTAAAATTTTTAAAATTAAATTAACCATAAATAAATATAATACATTAATTGTCATACCAACTATCAACTTATTGTGTTCTTATTCTTGTTAGCTGATTCTGTGCATTGTACATTGAAAGGTTTAGTTTTGTTTATGTTCTCTTGTGTTTCTCTATTGGAAAAATATGCTTACATTTCGCTATAAATTTAAATCGTAATAAAATTTTTTTGAAGGGTAAAGATTACGTAATAATGTAGCAACCTTTCAAAATAAGAGAAGAGTGATAAAACGGCGTAGTTGTAAGTAAGTACGTAACATGTAAAAGAGCGAGTCTCACAGGCACCGGGTCCAGCTAAGACCGCGTTGGCAAACATCATTATCGTTCGTTGGCCATTGGGCATATGGTTTTCCCTTGTCTGGGACCTCTTTCTGTTTCTCTCTCTAGATACAAAGCATGAATAAGCATCCATCTTTCAAGTTTCAACCTTTGATTCTCTGCATGCCCAACACGTGTCTCCACCTGCTACACAGTCTCTGACTTCACTCACAGACCATAAAATGTTGTCACCACTCCTGTTTTTATCCTTCCTTCCATTTCCATCATCATTTATCAGTAAAATCTTTTTCTGCAAAATCTTTGCCCCCTTGATTTTAGCTACACCTCCCTTAAATATCCACTTGTTTTCGCTTCCGCTTCAGTGTCTTCAACCTTTTTCCACCTTTTCCTATTTCATTTTTTAAAATTAATAGTTCTTATTTTACAACATAGCTAGTGGACAAGGGGGATATTAGAAAGAAAAAACTAAGGAGAGAGAGAAGAAAGGGGGAAGAAAATAATTCACAGGGAGGTGCCCACCCTTTTTCGTTTTTCTCCCCTTATTACAGGCGCCCCTTTATTGATGGTGCTCTGTTTCTCCTTTTTCTTCTGCAAGAACCGCACCACCTAAACCCTCTTTTTTTCAATTTTCTTTTTTTGTTTTGCTGGTTTCTTCAAATCCTTAAAGAAAGCTAAAGGAGAAAGCTATGTCAGGTTTGTACAATCCCAACTTCTCCCCTGCTAGAGCCGCTTCTCCTCAGATTAGAAGCAACCCAGAAACCGAAAGGTGGGTTGGTCTTGAATTTCTGATAATATCTAGGGTAGAAAAAAAAAAGATGATGTAGACTTGGTCTCGTTCTCGAAATTTCCATGGATTTAAGTTGTGTTTGATTTATGTTTTTTATTCAAATGGAAAAACTTCTTGTTTTGCAGTCAGTACTTGTCGGAGTTGCTAGCAGAGCATCAGAAGCTTGGACCCTTCATGCAAGTCCTTCCGATATGTAGTCGGCTGTTAAATCAAGGTCTCTTCCTTAATCCTTCTGTTCGTGGATCTACCTTTCTTCGTTTTTCGCTGCTTCTACTCCATAGCATCATACTTTTTGTGTTCAGATCGTGTCTCAATTGTTTTAGCTTCCTCAACCTTAAACTAATCATCCTATTGATCATACATTGATTGCTTTCCTTGCAATCAATCATTGTCGATTGTCTTTGCAGCCCTTGGCTGAACTATGGTGGCACAATTTTCTTCTTAGTTCGCTTAATTCTGATTTTTTTTTTTTGGGAAAACTGGAAGCTTATTGAAAGTTAAAACCCAAATTAAGACTGTAATCGATAATGTCTGAATATCTGAGTTTGTTGTGGGTGATGCAATTACCTCAAAGATTATGCCTTTCACAAAATCTACTTTCATAATCTTGAACTAGATTATCGGTGTTTCTGCTCCATGGTTTGTGGCTAATTTGACAATTAATGGGTGTATCAGTGTAAAGCAAGCAATTTGTTGCAACCATCCTCCCCAAATTTGAGTTTCTGTCAACTTCAGAGTCTGAGTAGTTTCTACTCTTGGGGTTCGTTTGAAGTTTGAACAGATATGCAGTCTGTTTTAATGGCTAAAGAAGATCTTTACAAAGGGTGAGCTTGAAGTTATTACAGTCTATGTACTTTTGATGATTTGGGCAATGTAACAAATGAGGTTTTTGTGAAGTTTTCGGTAAAAGAATTGAAAATGTCATGTCAAAGTACTTGGCATGACTTCATTGATGCTGTACAGTTTATGGAGTTAGCAAAGAGTCTCTGCTGATTTTTAGTTTGGGCTTTATGGAGAAGAAAAGCTTGCTGTTTGAATACTATGCAGGGTACTGGTACCTCTAGCATATTGATGGTTGACTGCAATGGACCTTCTTGCTTACAGATATTTAGGATTTGTCTATTCTCGTTGTTTAATCAATTATTAACAAACAATCTCCTGTACAAGGCCTTGGAAATGTTGTACAGTTTCTCTATCAGTATACAACTTCATCTAATATAGTTCATTATTAAATGATGTTCAGATATAAATAATATGTTTTCTGATATATTTCCTCTCAATATCTCTTCTTCCTCTTTTCCTTATATATATATAAGCTCCTTCAATCATTATTTTAAATTTGTAGCATTATGCATTACTTTCCTATTAAAACGTTTCTCTATGTGCAGAAATATTAAGGGTTTCTGGAATGCTGTCCAACCAAGGTTTTGGTGACTTTGACAGACTGCGGCATAGAAGCCCTAGTCCTATGGCTTCCTCAAACCTAATGTCAAATGTTGCTGGGACAGGCTTGGGTGGCTGGAATAATCTTCCTCCGGAGGTGACCTCTTCTCAAATTATTTGTTATTGCATTTGAACTTTACGTTCTTAACTTATGGTTGTCACTATTTGAGTATCTTTTGTACATGTAGCGGAGCATGCCTTTCTAGATGCTTAATACAGTGCATGACTAGTAAGTATTATATGTGCTCAGCTTACATAATGCTTGTCTGATAGAATTGGACACTTCTAAAGTTTCATGATCTACAGTAGCCCATTAGTTTGGGTTTTGATGCTGGAGCTTGGAAGTATAATTCGTAACTTTTTGTGCTTATTCCTTATATTGTCTTTCTTTTAGTAATAATTGTAATGATAAATAAATATGCCTAAAATGAGGTTTGAGGCCACAGCACTTGCAGGTTATACTCATTTGTTGTTGAAAGCAGTTTCCTTAGCAATAAAGTCTGACTTAAGATGATATGCTTGGTTACTTAGTTTCAATTGGTGAATCATCTTGCAAGTCAAGGAATACTGAAGTTTAGATAATAGGAAATGACCAAAATATGTGCTTAATGAGAGTGCACTGCTTTCAGAATTTTTAATATATGAGAGATCCATCTTTCAGTGTGATCCAAGTCAGAACTGTCTTACAGTCATATTGGCATTATCTCAACTCTCAACATTTCAATGTGATATTACTTTACAGTAATCAATGACTCACTCACATACCTGCTATGTTCCATGCTGAGGCATTTTGTCAATTGATGATAGTTCCTTCTTCACCCATTAGTCTTATTCTGATTTTTGAGTCTTATTTATCAATATGTGGCCATCTATCTAACATATGGGTAGCTTTAATGTTTTTACTCTCATTTAGATAAATTTTCCTAGATTCCTGAAATATTATGGGATTATCAGCTTTGCCAAGCTTAAGTCTTGATCCTTTTTATGTTCTTTCTTCTTTAATGTCATAATAAAAATTTTGAGCTTCCTATTCAATTATTAATTGTTCATGATAATGCAGTCGGCAAGGCATATGCTTGTGTAGCTACTGGATTTGAAGTTTCTACATAATATAAAGAAGGGAAAATTATGTTTTACTCCTGAGCTAAGACCTAACTACAAAATTGGTACATGAACTTTAAAATATAACAGAACACTCCCTTAAACTTTGGACTAAAATAGAAACATTAAATTCCAGTTAATTTTTTGAACCAAAAGGGAATTTTTTGCTACTTCAGCATTGAGCGAAGCTAAGCATTGCCATTACAATGAAATGGCTTCTTGTGATTAATTTAAACTAGGATTGGTCCAAACTTTAGGGGGGTGTTCACGGTAGTCAAATGCGAAAGGTGCTAGACCCCCCTGGCCCCTTGAGGTGAGAGGTGCTAGGAAAGTGCTTGCCAAAGTGAAGCAAGGCACTAAAATAAAAAAAAAAGAAAGAAAAAGAGAGGAGGGGGGGGGGGGAGATAAAAATATGCTATATAAATAAATATGAACTATTGTGATAACATTTGACATATAAATGAACTATTCAAGCATAATAATCATATAAAATAATGCACTGTTGAAGTCATCAAGTCTTAAGTCAAAGTATGAAGTTCACTTAATAACCCAAAAAAGATGTTGCACGCTGGCTGGCAGCCAAGCATTAACAAATTAACAAAAGATAAAGTGCACTTCATAGGTTATATGGTTTTTTCTATGCTTGAAATACTTAACCTGATAGGTATGAATTATTGGGTGGGTTTTTAAAGGTGTATATCAATATAAAATAAACCTACTGTATGCGAGTTGCTTGGAGTGAGTGCCTTGCTTCCTCCAGAAAGGTGCTAAAGGCGCTGTCGGGCAAGCACCTGGATGAAGGCCGCTTAGTGCCTTGCTTTAGCGCCTTTGAGTCCATTGGAGGTGTTCTGTTACATTTTAAAATTCATTTGTCAGATTTGTAATTAGGCCTTTGTTCAAATGGATTAAATCTAGTTTCCCCTAAAATATATGCAAGTGAAGAGATGTTTTATACACATACTTGGTAGTCGCATATGATTTAATCACACTGAGAGGATGAATCTTTCCTTCTGATGATAATTTTGAACTGCTAACAATATCATGAGATCAAACAGTTTTAATTCGAAGGATGAATTGTCTGACTGATCATTTTATTATCCATGAAAATCTACTATATGACCTGCAGAAGACTGACATAGCCTCTTTCAGCGACCCTCACTGCATATTGATCTACTGTTGTATGCTTCACTCTTTTTTCTGTAAATTTATTAATTTCTTTCATTTGTTTGTTCCCTGGAAAGAGAATGGTAGTGCTTTGCTGGTTTCGATTTTATTAACAAATGTTTTATCATTTGTTCCTATTCTACACAAACGTTCATTTTCTGCCCTGTATGTTTAATGCATTTAAGATAACAGTACTTTCTTCTACAAAAAAAATAAAATAAAATAAAAGTTAACGTTACTTTTTTTGAAAAGCAGAGATTATGTGGACCCCCTGGGATGACAATGGACTGGCAAGGCGCTCCTGCAAGTCCTAGTTCATTCACTGTAAAGAGGATCTTGCGCTTGGAAATTCCAGTAGATACATTCCCCAATGTAATCTTTTATACAAATTCCAGTTGTACACTGTCAAATTTGATTACTTAATCATGCACCTGTATTGCACCTTCTCTGAAACTGGAAGTTCTATCATCTAGAAGTAATGGAAATATGCTACTCCTTGTTTCATTAGTTCAATTTTGTTGGAAGACTTCTGGGACCTAGAGGCAATTCTCTGAAACGGGTAGAAGCTACTACAGGTTGCCGTGTGTATATTAGAGGAAAGGGATCAATAAAGGATCCAGACAAGGTAATGAAAACCTAATTATGATTTTCCAGGTCCGATATTGCAAGATGCCCAAAAAAATGCTGTGTTTTTTTTTTAAATGAATCTGTATTATTTTTCCAGTGTGTGACAACTGAAACTGACTCTCTGGTGTGCTTTATCATTTTTTATTCTCTAAATCTCAAGGAAGAGAAATTACGAGGAAGACCAGGCTATGAGCATCTCAATGAACCACTTCACATTCTAATTGAGGCTGATTTACCCGCTAATGTTGTTGATTTAAGGCTCAGACAGGCACAGGAAATTATTGAAGAATTGCTTAAACCTGTGGTACGTACATCTACCCTTCCGTGTAATGTTGGTAAGCTGGCTGTTTTTCTGTCTCACTTTGTCTAAAGATCAACATCAACTGTCCAGAAAAGGGCATACACACATATAAAAGTTTATATCTTCATTATGAAGACTCAATCTTTATTAATTATTTTAAACTTAGTAGTTTGGATTTTTTGTTTCCTTGGATATGAGTGCCATCATTTGTTTTTTGAAGTGAGGAACACCAGTTTGGGGGGTTGAATTACTTACATTCAGGGAGTTTTGATGATTCACCTTACCTTTTACCCTTCCTGATTAGAAATATTCAATTAGGAATTGCTTAAGCTAGCAGACTACGAGAGGCAAAAATATGTAAAAGCAAAAAATTGCTATTATGATCCTCAAAAAATGGTATGATTATCGTTTTGATACTTTAATGCTCTTTTTGGTTCACTGCAAGGTGAATGCATCCCTTCTACATAACTTTTGTAATGTCTATTATACCCTTATTTTTTTTATTCTATATATCAAATCACTTTTTTAAAAGTACTTTTTATATTTCCTTCTTTTACATCACTCAACCAAACACACCCTAAAAGATTTTTTGTGTTACTTTAGTACCAAAAAGTATGAGTTCAGTCTAATTTCACCCTTCTAGAGGTACTGAAATGATACTATACAAGCTTACTATCAAGTATTAAAGTGATAGAAAAAAAATCTATAAAGCATTAAATTGATGGTCATGATGCCATCTTTTTTGAACCAAATTAGAGTTCTAGTCAGTTATAAACGGTGCAAGTAAAAGCTATTCCTCTTGGTCAGTGAGTATATAAAACAGTGCCTTTGGCACAGCCATCTTGCCAAAGAAAGTCATGGTATTATGAATATAAAAATTCCCATATGCTGACCACTTTGCTGATTGATCTCAGTCATGAAAAAGCCCTTCATTTTTTCTCCTTTTGAATGTGAACCTTCGATATGCAGGATGAGTCACAGGACTATATCAAGAGGCAGCAATTGCGTGAATTAGCTATGCTGAATTCAAACTTCAGAGAGGAGAGTCCTGGACCAAGCGGTGGCAGTGTATCTCCATTCAATTCTAGTGGAATGAAAAGAGCAAAAACTGGTCGCTAAAAGGGTCTCCATTGTTGGTATAGATGGTTATTATTGTTGTCCTCCAGCATATCATTGCTGGGAATGTCTCTTCCCGTAAGTCTCAATCAATGCAGCTATAAAAAGAATAGGCTAACAATTCTTGCTGTCTAGCATTCTGGTGGTTCACTTTTCCCCCTCAACCCCACTTTCCTTGTCCCTACATCTTTTTTTTTTTATGAACAACAGGTGACAGAGCTGGAAAGAAGATTTGAAAGGGAAACAAAAGGAAATATATATATATATATATATATTATAGTTGGGTATTGGGATTAGGTTTGTTCAGATCAGTCCTTTTTCTTGTAAACTCGATACATTCATTGGATTTATTCTTGTGCCAGTTACTTCTTGAGAAGTGTGGAATATGCATGCGGTGGTGGTGGTGGTGAGAAGTTTTAGGTCTAAGACGGAAGTTTTATGGGGATTGGTATTTTAGGATTTATAAGTAAGCAGAGGTTGGATTCTTTTACCTGTTTGTCACAAGCATTTGTATTGTCTTGGCACAATGCAGTGTAATTAGAACGACGCATGGCGGGTTAATATCGTACTATCATGAACTGAAAAAAGGAAGAAACAAAATGTGGTATTTGTTTAAACTTTAGCATATGTAGTCCTTTAACGAGTTTCTGCATGGAGACTCCTCAATGAATCAGGTGAGCCCAAAAAAAAAAAAATTTTCCTGATATTTTACTCCTAAGGCACTGAATCTTTTCTGTTAAAAAGAGAAGAACGAAACTTCTTTGTTTATAAGAGACATGGTTACCTAAATTGGTTTTTGCCGTTTTTTTTTCCACTAACATATGCTAAATTTTGAAAAAATATTCCACTGTCAGATTTTCAAGTTTTCAAACCACATGTTTGGTTTAGTGTTGGAGAAGGTGAGAAAATGACGTTTCCCATAAAATGCAAAAATAACAAGTGATTGCTTTGGTTAAATCACATTTTGAAAGAAGAAAACGCTAATTCAAATGTACTATAAGCCACTTCACGTCTAACTCTCTTCCTAGCCCCGAGACTGAATGGAGAGACCAGAGGTGGGGGGAGGCCTATTGCATTGCACCTTGTGGGAAAACTTGGGACATAAAACTAATTTTAAATGAATCTAGTTTCAGAAGGATTATACTAAAGGTGATGTTATGTGAGGATTTTCATGGCAGATTGTATTCTTTTAGAGATTTTTAAATTATATCTGTCTTTTAATTTAAAAAATTATTCTCTTAAAATTAAAAGATGCTCTATACTTTTTTAGGCCATAAAAGATAAACTAAAATTGTATTTTTTTTTTACAAAATTATTCTTATATCTATGGCATGTATAATATATGTATTAAATATATATTTAATAAATATAAAATTATTTGGTAAAAAATAAAATAATTATTAAAAACAAAAAAATTTCACAAGATAATCTTTTTAAGCTTAATTCTTTTAAAGATAATAATTAATAATATTCAATTTCAACAATAAAACTTGTATTAAATTACATTAATAAATGTAAGTATTGATTTTAATAATAAATTAAATATATGATTTTTAATGTAAAATAAAATTTTGATAAATATATTTTCTAATAAGTTATATGTTTTATAAAAGAAGTTAATATTATTTTTAAAGATATTGTTATTTTTTAGTTTTTTAAAAACTTTATGTATATATATATATATATTAAATAGAGGAAAGAATCATGTAACTTTAAGTATTTTTTTTTTAAGATGAGAGAATAATTTATCTAAATATTTATTAGATTGTTAATCTTGATCATATTTTTATAAATTACACTCATAAATGAGTAAGAATAAATAGTAAAAAATAACTTTAATGTGATAGTATTTCTCCATATTTTACATAATAAATTTAGTTGAGTGTAATTGATAAATAACATAATAGATACTCTTTACCAAAAAATATTTGACAATATAAAAGCTTTTAACGGTTGAATTTGGACATGATTGGATGATGTTTCTAGAGGGGTTTATAAAGCCAATGAATAAATTACATTAATTTTTCATAAGATTTAGTTAAATTATATTTAATGTTTTTCTTATTTTAAAAATTACATATGAGTCTCTTATAATTATTTTGAATGAAGTTAACTTTTAATACAGTATTTGTATTTTTCAAAAATAAATTTATTTAATTATTTTTTATTATTATATTAAAAATAAAATTATAATTTTATATTAAAACTTATTATTTTTATTGTCATAAGAATAAAATTATAATCTCAAGTATAAAAAATAACTTTGTCAAAAAGAAAATTGCAAGACAAATTTTGTTATAGATATCAAAATATCAAGTCTAATATTATTTTTTGAAGTAAGAGGAATATAATATATAATTTAACCAAATCTTTAAAAAAGAAAAAATTAGCCTAATTTAGCCAAGGTTTTGTTGTAAAGATATTGAGAAAACTAATGTCCAAAAATGAGGTACACTTTTCTATCCTTGCTTTCTAAGAAGCACATGAACATGATGCCTAATTGAAATCAGCCACGATCTACCCCATGAAAATATGCTGCTAAATTTTCTCAACGAAATAAAAAAGCACTTTTTTTTTTCCTTAACATAAAGGAAGAAAGAAAACTAGTGTGCTTTCTCAAAAACACAGAATTTGCTCTGTGGATGTATTTAATTAAAGTTTTTGGTTGAACAGTGGTTTTTTGGCCTGTGTGAGCTCCCTCTTGTCTGATCATGTGCGCATTCATTTGGGCTGCCCTGATTTAGATAATTTAGATTTTATATAATTTTTTTTAAAATTTAAATTTTTTTATTTTTATAAGATAAAAAATATAAAATAAAATTAATTTTATAACTAAAAAGTATTTAAAAAATAATATTTTGTATCAAAAAATAATTTTTTTTATAAAATATAGATTATCTAGATCTGATCTAACGGTTCAGACTGTGCGCATCCCAACCTATCTGTGCGCAGAGAATCCGGGTTCGAGCTCCCTCGTTGGAGTTGGAATCCAAATTCCCTACCTACTCCCATTTTCCGTCCAAGTTCTCTGCTGAAACGCCACGTGCCAACCCAACGAACATGGTGCAGTCTCGCTCTTCTCTTCTCTGGAGGCCCCCATATAAGATTCCCTCGTCACAGTCTTCAAGGTTTTGTTTGCCAATCTCGCAGTCACACACACATATTCTGCTTTGCTATTCCTCCTCATCCCAGATCGCAAATTCCTGATCCATCATCTCTAGGTACTTCTTTTTTCCTCTTCTTTAAATACTTTATGGATGCTCGTTTTAAAGTTTCAATCTTTGGCCATGATCTTATTTTATTTTATTTTTTTCCCTGTGTTTGCTGTCTTCCAGATCGAGGATCAAGTTGATATAACATGGCGGCCATGGCTCAGCTGCGTTTTTCTGCTCTCTCCGGGCATTACCGTACGATTTCGGACACTGGCGCAGACAATACCCACCAAGTCTTTTCTTTTGCATCACCCCTTAACCCTCAAAGTCGCTCTTTATATCTCATCAACAACCCAAAGGCCTCTTACCACAATTTCCCGGAAAAATTGCAGCTTTCATATGCCGGAGGCGACGGCAGCAATGGGTTCGGACGCGGCGGCGGAGGCGGAGGTGGCGGTGGCGGCGGCGACGGGAACTTTGATGACTCATCATCGTCGTCTGAGACGTTTGGAATTCTGAGTCTGTTTCTAAAGGGATGGAGAACGAGAGTTGCGGCAGATCCACAATTCCCTTTCAAGGTTCTGATGGAGGAGTTGGTAGGTGTGAGCGCTTGTGTTCTTGGGGACATGGCTTCACGGCCTAATTTCGGATTGAACGAGCTTGATTTCGTTTTCTCAACACTTGTGGTCGGATCTATCATGAATTTCACACTCATGTATCTGCTTGCACCCACAATGTCATCCTCTTCCTCGAATCTACCTGCGATCTTTGCGAGTTGTCCCAAGAGCCACATGTTCGAACCAGGGGCTTACAACATTCTGGATCGGTTTGGTACTTTGGTGTACAAAGGAACTGTGTTTGCTGCTGTGGGGTTCGCTGCTGGGCTTGTTGGGACTGCAATTTCAAATGGGTTGATCGTGATGAGGAAGAAGATGGACCCCAATTTTGAGACACCCAACAAGCCTCCACCTACACTTTTGAATGCTCTCACATGGGCAATTCACATGGGTGTTAGTAGCAATTTCAGATACCAAACTTTGAATGGGGTTGAGTTTATGTTGGAAAAGGGGCTTCCTCCATTTGCATTCAAGTCGTCCGTGATAGTGCTGAGATGCTTGAACAATGTTCTTGGTGGCATGTCGTTTGTTGTATTGGCGAGACTGACAGGGTCACAGAGCGTTGCTGCTGAGCAGAAGCATTCGGACGTGGAGGTTGGAGAGAAGAAGTTGGTGGATAGGGAAAGGGAAAGGGAAGAGGATTTACAAAACAATCAGTCCACATCAAAGTGATGATGGGGTTCAAATTTAGTTTGGTTTATTTTCATGTTTCTCGAGAGGAAGTTACCAATCTTACCATCCTTAGAATTACCCGACTCTCGAAAATTAATGAGTGCGGAGATGAGACTTGGTAATAACAGACTCGTATAAGAATGTACTGCCGTATAATGAGTTTGTTATCTTGGAAACTTATTATGCATTCACTAATTTTTGAAGATTATAATTAAATAAGGTCTAATATTTTAGGTACGAAATTGTTTTGTTTTGTAGGAAAAAAAATTGTCTGTTAGGATTTTCTGAGTTCTGACGGCCATACCAAAAATACAAGATGGGAGGAGAGATGGAGATACAGAGCAAACTCAGGCTTCGCATTTGGTGGTTTGCTGAAACTGATGGAAAAACTAGGGGTGCTGGGTCGACGTGAAACAAAGGCATAGCTGGCTTTGTAGTTATTCTGGTTGTCGTTTTTAGAAGAATAATCATATTGTGAAAAGTATCGTTTAAATTTCAATTGTTTCTATCTGCTTTTCATCCCCGTATGAAATAGCAACCATGGACAACATTTTGTCTTTGTGATTTACGTAACATCATTGCCTTATTTGGTTTCTAGGTGAGATTGCCAACCTCCTGCGCTCCCACCAACTCCAGCGAGTAGCAACTTTGTCATTAGGACAATTCACTGTAAAATGCGTTATTGTTTACATGGAAAAATTGCCTACTAGCATAATAAATAATATATTTTAAAAATTAATAATTTATTAATTTAGTGAATAAAATATTATCATGTAAGCGGTAATATAAAAGTTTTATTTTACAAAATATAGTGAAAGGAACTCACCGAGTTTTTATTTCTTTTTTTTATTGCTTTTTAATTTTTAGCTTGTGAAAAAAAAAATCTAATTTGCTGTATAAGGAAACTGGCAAACCATTTCTTTATACATGCTTTTTTGTGTTTCTGTCATCTGAACATTTATTTAATAAATTTTTGTAAATATATAAGGGAAAGAAGAGAAAAGTAAAATATATTTTACAACTTGCAGAAATAAATCATATCTGTTCCACTTTCAGAGTTCTACATTTTTTATGGAGTAGATCATTAAACCAAGGGGAGTTTATATACAAGTAAAAATTAAACATGATAGATACAGGTCAGGTTCTAAATAAAAACTCGGTCCCTTGGAAATCTGCCTCGATGTGAAAGCTACACCTCTACCTTCCCGTTTTTCCCATTGGAGGCCCCAGAAAGGCTGTCCCAAATTCAAGACTGAATCCTCCAAAGAACGACCGGTTGACATGATCTCTTTATATTTGTACAACCATGTCTTGGGTGATCAAACCATTGAAATCTATACGGCTCTTTTAAGCACCCTAATCCCCAGTCGTTTCAGGATTACGTAAATATAAATATGCCCCCCAGGATGGTACGTAGCCCCCTTTACCTGATGTCTCTGTTACTTTTCAACGCAAAAAAGAAAAAGAAGAAGAAACTAAAGATGCAGTATTATCATCTTATCTAACAGCCTCAGGTGCAGTAATTGCAGTAAGGTGTACGCACGCAAACAAACCTTGTGGAAGTTAGACATAAAGCATTAAATCGAATACCCATAATGAGGCCGCAGCTGCTATTCCGCTTATCCAAACGCAGTGCTCTCTTCACCATATGTCCAAAGCTTGGGATTAGTCCGGCAAAAGCAAAAACCATAACATGGTCAAGACCACTATAATCAATACCAGCAAGAACAGCTCCAATTGCTGACGTAGGACTCACAAATCCAATGATGGCTGCCATTGCAAGCGAGCCATGCCAGCTATCAGTAGCACCGAAGATAAACCTAGCCACAGCTGCACCCCAAGAGAGTCCGTGTAAAGAGATGGGAAGAACCATGTGGCGAACAAGTCCATATGTTTCTGGTGCAGCCACTCCCAATGCAAGTCCTTCGCCCAAAGCATGGAAAGCAACTGCTCCACATGATATGAAAGGTAGAAGAGTGTGAACACTATGTGGGAAGCCAGTGAATGTAGGTAAGTCATTCCCCAAGGCTTTTTTGCGACCTGCAGTCACCTTCAATACACCCAAGCTTGAAACAGGGATGAAAGCAGCTCCCATTGCAAGAAGTAACACAAAGGGGATAAATCCCAACTTTGATGACGGAATAAGCTGCACTGGTCGCCAGGCACCAAGCACTAAGACCATCCCACAAGCTGTGCCCATAAGGAGAGCATGCTGAAGATGAAAAACAAGAGCAATTGCAACTAGAATGATTCCCCCCCCAAGTAATGAACCAAGACCAAAAAGCAACAAAACAAAGAAGCCGGAAGCATCACCAAAGCTGAAAAAAGCATTAGAAATTCAGAAACAGAAAAAACCAGAAAGCGTTGCTTCTCTCAGTTCTCTGGTAGGGTGGACGTAGAAAACCATACTCAGCTTGTTCAAGTCATAGAATAAAAATTACCAGCAGAAGAGTAAAATTGAGCAGAATTGCTTCATTTTAAAATTTAACAGAGTCGAATACTTTGAGCAATGGTAGCCAATGACGTTTCACGTTTGTTCAGGAAATAAAGCCAAATACTTCATAATGTAGTGGATCCAAAATAAAAAAATAATAATAAATTTGAATACAAACTCACTTACAGTAATGACTAAAAATCTGAAAGAACGTGCTGAGAGCTTCCATAAAAGCTACAGAGAGGGTTGTTGCTGATGCGATCTGCGAAGCAGAGGCTTCCTATAACCCAAAACCAAGAGAAACTACAAGATTCTACAAAAGTTGAAAGGGAAGAAAATAGAATAAAGCACTCATGAGTAGCTCTAACAGCTTAGGTTCTGCAAAACCCAAGGAGAAAGCAGGGATAAAAAAGGGGGCAAAAAAAAAAAGTACACTATTCTAAGTGTCCAACCACCCTTTTTCCACATACTCAAACCATGTCCTATGTTCCCTGTGAATTCACAAAATCGTGGTTTGCAAATTAGGAATGTGTATATGCAGAATTGGTTTTATGATGGAACTCAACTAGAATCCAGTATTGTTTATGTAAAAAGGAGCTGAGTATTCCCTCTAATTCAACTAGAATTACACGAAATAGAGCTCCAGTGTTTACAGCAAAGGAAAAGAAAGGAAAATGAAATACAAAGGCTCAGAATTCTCCTCATTAGCGTTCAAGAGGCTAGTGCCTTCCTATCTAGACTACTCTTGCCTTCACCCCCTCACTCATGCTGCATATATCCCCCCAGCAACAAACTCCACTCTCTCTCTCTCTCTCCACACCTCAGATCTGTTAGTTACGCTATTTTGTCTTATTCTCCTTCTCAACTGCCACTTAAACCCCACCAACTGGGCTGGGCCTTTATCTAGCCCCTAGTCCCCTTTTTTTCCTTTCTCTGATACGTATTTAGTGTAGGCTCACCAGTACCATTCAGCCCCTTATCCCTCTTTTTCTTTCTGTCGTACATCTTTAGTTCAGCTCAGTAGTACCAGATCCATCATTACCTCTCCCAACCAATGTCACCTTGTCCTCAAGGTGGAATTCAGGAAATTGAATTTGTATAACTTCAAAATCTTCCCGTGCTTTCAAATTCAGGTAAACTTTTCCACTGGACTAGGATTTCTACATGTCCATTGATTAACTTTCTGGCTTTCTTGATCTGTTCTGGTTCCACCTTAAATTCCATATCTTCAGTGAATGATGCTGGAATTTCTTGAGCTAATCCATAGGATTTAGTGATTTTTTAAGCTGGAAAACATGAAATACAGGGTGTATCTTCACTGTTTTAGGTAATTCCAGCTTATAAGGTACTGTACCACACTTCTCCAGTACTTTATAAAGGCCATAATACCGAGGGGCAAGTTTCTCATTTTGCTTCTTGGCAAGAGACTTTAATTTATAGGGCCTTAACTTCAAATACACCATATCGCTTGCTGTAAATTGAATATGTCACCTCTTTTTATCAGCCCAATGCTTCATATAATCATAAGATTTCTCAAGTTGCTGTTTTAACTGTTGTAAATGAATTTCACTCCCTCAAATTAATGTTCACCTCCTCCACAATAGATATATCACCCTCCCATGTAAAAATGGAAGGAGGGTCTCTTCCATATAAAGCCTTGAATGGAGTCATTCCAGTGGAGTGATTGTAATTGGTATTAAACTGATAGCCAGCCCATGTCAACCACTTATGTCATTGTTTAGGTCTGTCCCTAAAGAAACACCTCAAATAAGTCTCCAAGTTCCTATTTACTACTTTGGTCTGCCCATCTTATTCAGGATGGTAGCCTAAACTATAGTTTATAGTCCCTGCCATTTTGAACAATTCCCTCAAAAGTGGCTAAAAAAGATTCAGTCCCTATCAGAAACAATGAATTTTGGGAATCCATGCAATTTCACAATTTCAGTCATAAAAATTTCAACTACTTCCTTCGCAGAAAATGGGTGAGATAAGGCTACAAAATGGCTGCATTTTGTAAGCCTATCCACCACAACCATGATAGTATCAAATCTGTGGGATTTTGGCAGCTCAGTAATGAAATCCATACTCATATCCTCTCACACTTGTTAAGGAATGGGAAGTGATTGAAACAGCCTTGTGGGAGACAAAGCCTTATACTTATTTCTTTGACACACTTCACACCTAGCTACATATTCTTGTACATTCCTCTTCATTCCTTCCCAAAACAAAACTCGAGCTATCCTGTTATAAGTTCTCAAGTAGCCTGAATGCCCTCCTAGGGGAAAGTCATAGAATTCTTTTATTAAAGCGGCCATTCGTGGAGAGGATCTTAGCAGTATCAATTGGCCCTGATAAGTCAAACACCCCTTTCCAAGACTGTACCCAGATGGAACATCTTGTCTAGCAATTAAATTTCATATCATACCAGCCAACTTAGGGTCATTCTTCACCTCTTGGTCTAATCCTTCCACTCCTTTGTATTGCCATAGAGAATATGCCATCAATTCCACTTTTCCCTCTCTTCTAGACAAAGTATCAGCTACACTATTCTCTTTCCCTCATTTATATTTGATTTCAAATTGATACCCCATCAACTTTGAGACGCATTTTTGTTGGTCTGAGTCTATATTCTTTGCTCCAATAAAAACTTTAGGGCCTTCTAGTCTGTCCTTATAATAAATTTGTGCCCCATCAAATAATGTTGTCATTTTTTGTCTTCTAACACTATGGCTATTAATTCTCTTTTGTAAACTAAGCTCTTTTGATTTCTTTCTAAAAGCTTTTGGCTAAAATAAGCTAAGGGCCTGCCTTGTTACATTAGTACAGCCCCTACTGCATAAAAAGCGGCATCAGCTTTTACTTTGAAGGGCAATTCAAAATTTGGCATGGCCAAGATTGGTACTGTAGTTATAGCTTCCTTGAGATACTCAAAAGCTTTTTGGGCTTCATGGCTCCACTTAAAGGAATCCTTCTTAAGAACTCTTTCAAAGGAGCTGCTTTACGGCCATAATTCTTAACAAAGTTTCTATAGCACCCTATTAGGCCTAAAAATCTCCTTAAAGCCCTCAAATCTTTAATGATGGGCCAATTTACCATGGCTTCTACTTTAGCAGGGTCTACTTCACCCCTTCTACTAAGATTATATGGCCTAAATACTCCAATTTATCTTGGCCAAAAACACACTTTTTCTAGTTGATAACAAGTTAATTTTCCCTTAGAATGCCCAAGGCCACTCTTAAGTGCTTCCTGTGTGACTCAATCAGAGCTATAGGCTAAAATATCATCAAAGAACATTTGAATGAATTGCCTCAAATAGGCTTTAAAAATGTCATTCATCAATCCTTCAAAAGTAAAGGGAGCATTGGTCAAGCCAAAGGCATAACTAAAAACTCATAATACCTCTCATGTGTTATAAAAGTTGTTTTCTCCTAATCCTCTGGTTTAATGCTGATTTGATGATACCCAGCCTTTAAGTCCAACTTTGAAAAAATGGTAGCCCCTCCTAACTCATCCAAGAGTTCATCAATTGCTGGAATAGGAAACTTGGGATTGTAGCCTAATTTACAGCACTATAGTCAACACAAAAAGGCCAACTCTCATCTTTTTTCTTTAGTAACAAGATTGGGCTAGAAAATGGACTCACACTTGGTCTTAGGATTTCAACCCTCAAGATCTCCTTTATCATTTTCTCAATCTCTGTTTTTTGGGAATGAGCATACCTATAGGGCCTTATATCTAGCGGTTGTTCTCCAGGTTTCAACATGTTGCATGGTCCTTGGTTCCATGCAGTGTTAGGCCTGTTGGTGGCTCACAAACATCTTTAAATTCCTCCAACAGCTGCTGCAATTTTTCATTTCTGTTCTCCACTTTCTTCTGTGACTGTCCTACAACTGCAAATGCTGTCACATTCATGTATTCCACCAAAAAACCCTGATTCTCCTCCTTTAATGAGTGTATAATGGAATTATAAGACATCCAAGATTTTTTCAATGAGGGATCTCTTACCAAACAGTACCATTTACCTTCAACTTTAATTTTTATGCTACATGTCCCCCAATTTACTCTCACTTCCCCTAAGGACTGCAACCAAGAAATTCCTGACACCATGTCATTTTTCCCTAATGTAAAAGGATAAAAGGTTTGTGTCACAATTAATCCTTGTAACTCCAATTTTACCCTTTCACACACCCTACTGTTATACCTTGGAAACCCATCTCCAACAGTAATCTTGTAGGGTTTTGTTGGTATAGTTGGTAATTTCAGCCTCTCCACCAACTGGTCAGCCACAGTTATCAGTGGCACCATTGTCAATCTACACCACTGCCTCTTCTCCTTGTAATTTCCCTACCATCATTAAGGTTTTGCTGTCCCCTAACCCCATTATGGAACGCATTGATAATTCCATACACATTTCAGCCTCTTCCATTTCTCCTCCCAACACTTCTTCAACTCCTTGTTTATCTAGCACACAGCCATCTCCCTTCACCTCATCTTCTCCCTCCTCTGTCAATACCATCATCTAAAGTTTCTAGTTCTTACAGTTATGGTTGAGCCAAACTTTTCTTCACACTTAAGCACAATGCACGTTCTCTCCTCCTGTAATTTCAGCTTCAGATAGCCTCCTTGAAGTGGTACTTATCTGCGAAAAGAGCTTTGGACAGAGGCATTATTACTTTTTAAATTTGTTCCCCTTTTGAATCAGGGGATTTTCCCCCACTAATGGGAATCTGTACCTTGTTAACTTCAGCTTGGGTGGAGAACCTTTGATATGTAGGTTTAAATTCTCCCTACTTGGGATTAATTACCGTCTTCATACTCTTAGTTATCTTTGCCTCCCTGGCCTTATCTAGCACCATATTCATCACTTCAATTTGTTATGCCAATTCCATTAGCTGTGTTAATGATTGGGGCTGCATCAACCTCACTTCAGCACTTATCTCCTCTTTCAACCCATTCTTAAAAGCCCCAATTAATACTTCGTCAGGGACCTTATCAAGTGGAGCTAACATTAACTCAAATTTGTCTATATACTTAGCAACTCTTCCATCTTGTCTTAGTGACATTAGCACTTCATAATTATCACCCATTTGTTTACAGTGAAACCTTCCTACTAGCTCCTTCTTAAACATTCCCCAAGAAGCTATAGGAGCCTTGGTTTCTCTCTATTGAAACCAATCTAAAGCCTTCCCTTCCAAGCTCACTGCCACTGCTTCCAGCTTCTCATCCTCCCCCATCTTGTTGACAATAAAATACCTCTCCACTCTAAATAGCCATCCTATAGGATCCTCACCCAAAAAAATAGGGAGCTCTAGCTTCCTATAACAAATCACTTCCTTCTCCTTCAGTCCACCCCGTACCCTTGTTGTATGATTCATCCCATTTTCACCCCTATTGGACTCGCCAAGAAACAAAGAATTATTTCCCACTACCTCCTTACCTCTATCATTGTTTCTGTAATGCAACCCATCTATCTTGTCATGCAACTCCATCATAAAATCCCTCATCATCACCACATCCACAATCACTAACTCAAGCTTCTTCTCCAGCATCTCTACTCATCCTTCCATTCTAGTTCCAACCATACCCAACTCGAAACCAGCTCTAATACCAAATATAATAGAACTCAACTAGAATCTAGTATTATTTATGTGAAAAGGAGCTGAGTATTCCCTTTAATTCAGGTAGAATCATAGGAAATAAAGCTCTGGTGTTTACAGCAAGCAAAAGAAAGGAAAACAAAATACAAAGGCTCAAAATTCTCCTTACTAGCGTTCAAGAGGCTAGTGTCTCTCCATCTGGACTACTCTTGCCTCTACCCCCTCACTCACGCCGCATATATCCCCCCAACAACAACCTCCACTCTCTTTACACACCTTAGATCCATTAGTTATGCTATTTTATCTTATTCTCCCTCTCAACTACCGTCTAACCACACCTATTGGGCTGGGCCTTTATCCAGCCCCTTGTCCTTTTTTTTTCCCCTTCTCTCATACATCTTTAGTGTAGGCTCACCAATACCATTCAGCCCCTTATCCCTCTTTTTCTTTCTCTCGTACATCTATAGTTTGGGCTCAGCAATACCAGATCCATCAGTTTCATTCATACCAAACACTGGGCATTATAGGTGTCATGGCAGGCGCAGCAAGACTTCATGTGGACTAATCAAGGGGATATCTTGTTCTATAAGAGGGAGGCCATATTGGTGCTTCCCAGTTGGGAAGATATTATTAATTTGATTGTTGAAATTAGCTATACATTACCCCAAAAACAATTTAAGAAGCGAGATGATGTATACCATTGAAACTCATAGTACGGCTTGAAAACATGACAGCAGACTTATTCTCCTAGTACCCTAATACTATAATAGCACTTTACCATTTGTCACATAAAAAGCAAAAATATAAAAAAAAATAGTTATGAAAATCCAAATTTAAGTTTTTAAAACGCCATGGGATATAAAAAGCTCAGATATTGGGGAAAATCTATAAGGGAAGATGGAACATCACCTTTAACACATCAGGGAACACTTCTGCAACAACCATCCAGATCATGCATCCCACGGCAAACCCTGTGCAGAACGGCAGGAACTTACTAAATGCATCAGCACATATAAATGAAGGAACTGCTACTATTGGCTGCATTAACAATATTCATAAGATGGGTAGAAGCCAAGGTCAAACCACAATTACAAGTTTAAATAAAACTGCATGGTAACAAAAGGCCTTGTTATCCATCCACATGTTGATTTTCTTCAACTAGATTTTAGAAAATGAAGATGTTAACTATAATATTCAGAAAGGTAAGTCATGAAATCAATGCCCTGACTTAAGTTAGGATGATTTTCTCCTACAAAATGCAAAGATACTTCAACTTTTAAAACAGGGTCAAATACAGTTTGGTACCTGTGATTTGGCCTAACTCCACTTTAGTATTTTGTAGAAAGTTTGCAATTAAGTGGTTTGAGATTTAAATCATTGATACATTGGCACTATGTGACATCATCTGTTAATTTTTTTTTTAACATAATTTGTTAAAATTTGTCCTAAATTTATAATTTCCTTACAAAATTTTTAATTTTCTATGCCTTAAAGACTGAAATGCATCTCTTGGTAAATTGAAATCCTTAATTTGACACACATAGCATAAGATCTCCTAAATTTTGCCCCTATCGGAATCACTGATTTTTCCCCAATTTTTTTTCCCAAATTCATAATTTTCTTATGAAATCCCTAATTTCTTATTCATTGAAGACCAAAATTCTCCATTTTGCCAATTGAAATCCACAAATTCAATGCACTCAACACAACATTCCCCCAAATTTTGCCCCTAAAATGAAATCCTTTATCCCTAAATTGGCTTTAAATTCCTAATTTCCTTCCAAAATCCCTAATTTACTATGTAATGAAGACCAAAATTCTTTCTTTAGCCAATCAAAATCTCAAATTCGACACACATAACACAATATTGTTCCTAAATTTTGCCCCTAAATAGAATCTTTAATTTTCTCCAAATATGGAACTTGCCAATGAAATTCTCTAATTTAGTTCAAAAAGTTTGGAAATTAGTTTTTTAAAGATAAAATTCGAAACTGGGGTATTTTAGGGATGAAATTTGGGTAAATTAGGAGAATTTCTAGGTCACATGCTATTTTCCATCAAACAACTAACGTAATAATATCATACGACATCAATGTGTTAATAATTTAAACCTCAAGCCATTCATTGCAAACTTCTAAATGATAGGGTACGTAGGTGGAATCAAGTCAAACCATAAGGTACCAAATTGTATTTTACCTTTTAAAACCACAGGTACCTGAGGTAAAGATGTAATTACACTCCATAACACAGCATGCTGTGGGGAGACACCCCTTGGTGCCAGCACCATGCTCATAGCTAATCCCTCTGGTATGTTGTGTACAGCAATTGCCAAAGTTGCCAACAGGCCTTGAGAGAAACCCTTGGAGCCAGCAAAAAGAATGTGGAGTCATAATTCCAATTACCAGAACAACTTTGGTTACACCAGCGCCCTTTATATCCAACATGCTTGCTTCTCCATATTGCTCAAGAAACTGAAACCCAAGAGATCATGCAAGACGGGATGAGACCATGATACAACTAAAAGGATTCCTTTGGCTACAACTACAAGTGCGCCATTGAAAAAAAAAAAAAAGCATTCCACGATATATTATGCATATTATATACTTTTGTGAACTGATCAATTCATCAAATTTGCCAACATACCCTGCATAAAATAGTTGGGAGATTCACATAACAGAAGTGAATATTCAGTTTTGGAATTTTCAAATAATTATTATTATTATAAAGCACCTTATTCCTATCTATAATGTAAAATAGTAAATAACAAATTGAAACAGCATGTAGGACATGATTGTTACAATCTAGCCATATTAGGTTTCATAAGAGTGTTATATTTGAAGCCAACTCCTCTTATGGCATTATCAGATGAGTGAAGTACAAACCAGTCTGAGAAGTAATTAAGATGTCCACACACTCATAACAACATTGAAGAAAGGGACTTGTATCTACATAGAAACATGGATACAGAAAAAGAAGAACAATAAAATTAGGCAACTACTTTCTCCCATGCAAGAGTGAATAAGGAGTGATGTGGGTAGAAGCAGTGATAAAGATAAAAACAAAGTCATACCTTCTTGCATAGCCAAATAAAAATGCCTCTAGCTAGAATCCCAGTCACGACCCAATTCCCAGCACCATGGTCTTGCCCTTCCTGTATGAGATCAAAGCTTGCGGCCAACATCACACCTGCTGCCATGCCATTGCATAATCCAGCCCACTGTGGATCAAGCTCCACAGAGAAGAAGGGTATAGCACCTAAGCCAGTGGCAGCAACCATTGCCAACGTAAATAATGCTACTGTTGAAACTGAAACCTTATTTCTTCCACTTTTCCTATTACCCACCATACTATCAGTGTCCTCAAAGGAATTCTCTGGCCCCATGCCATCAATTACATTGCTTCCTACATTCTTGTGTGGAGCAGCTCTGAACTTTTGTGGAACCTCATCTTTGAATTCAGCATTTGAATTATCAGAGAAGAGAATGAAAACCATGAAAACCAGGAAAAACAGGACTGAAAGATATGACTTCGGCTTCAGATTTGGAGCCATATGCGACATATTCTTCTCTCAGATGTAATCAGATGGAACGTTTTTCTATGCCACCGACCCCAACTAGAAGCTACTGCTCCATAAATAGCAGATGAAGTAAAACACAAGCTCAATGGAAAAAGACGCTTCTTCCAGCATAATTCAGGAAGTAGTCGTCAATATCATACGGCAGAAAGAAAGCAGCCAAAAAGCAGTACAGATGTACAGTTCCCATTCCATCTCGTGGTAAACGTTCCTGCAGACAGAAATCAAAATATTATTAGAAAAAGATTAGCAACAAGCTCCACTTACAATAATCTCAAGACCCAATTAAGACGTGAAATTTCACGTAATATTCAGTCTCATGAATTTGTTAAAAGAAGCGGCTTTCTGAACTAAGTTGAGAACAAATGGCATCCCCAAAATGAGTCTAAAAATATAATTTCTTAAGATCAAAAGTGCCATAGCTCCAAAAGGGCATTGCAGAGAAGGACCGTTGCGCTAATAATAACAGAGAAAAGAAATGACAAAAATGAAAGAAAATGGGAAAGGAGATTACTTTAAAACCCCAGTGCCAATTGAATCTTCAAGGAATCAAGTTTAGAAGGAAATAAGATTTGAAAATTAACGCACCTGATGGAATGGACAAAAATACTCAGCGTCCTTGTCAGTGGAATCAGAATAAGAATCAGAAAAAAGGAATATCCCAGAGAGAAGTTTAGTTTATAATAATTAATTAATACCTTCATTTTGGTGAATGATAATTGCTTTAACGGCAGTGCATGATAGATTTTGTGGAGAATAATAATGTTGGTTTGGACCTTATGAGCCCCTTGTTTTGTGCTGTTTCAGGATGACAAACCAGCCGCTCACTATCCTAAATTCACAAATGGCATCCGTCACCTTTCCAGCCTCGAACATAGAAAATTGCAAACCGGCTACTAAGACTACCAAACTACAAGATATCCATAAATTTATCCCTTACTTTGCATGCAAAATTCAACCAAAAAAAAAAATCATAAATGGGGATCAAAATTCAATTCCAACTCCTATCTATATTTCAAAGCCATATACATTTTGTTTCCACTTCCCAGCAATCACCAATAGTCTCTGCAAGAACAATAACCATCCTTGAAGTGATGAAATCTATTAGCATCCCTCAAAATAATCTCCCTCCCAGTGACTTTTGCTATTAATTTGATTGCAGAATGGCAATCCCCACAAACCCGTAAATTTTTCATAACTCTAATCGGCATCCCTTCAGGCACTTTTAAAAGTCCAAATGCTACAGCCAATTTTTCACTATGATAACCTAAGCTATGAGTCTTCTCTTCCTCATCCACATCATGAAGCACAAACCTACCATCAGGACAGTACCCAGCTTCCCTTAACAATCCACCTAACCTCTCCAAAAATTTCATGATAGTAGGCTGCTCAGGATGGCCTTTGCTATCTCCCCCAGTGAACATATGCACCTTCTTCTCCACCTCAATCCAACTACAGCCAGGTGATTTGCTCACACTCCTAGCTCTTATTTTTTTCCTAAGGTTTTCAACATCCCCCCATCTTCCTCTAGATGCATAGAGGTTTGAAAGCAATATATAGGGCCCAGAATTTTTCGGTTCAAGCTGTGTTAGTTTCTCTGCTGCAACTTCAGCCACATCATGATTCATATGGATTCTACATGCACCTAGCAATGCACCCCAAATAATAGCATCTGCTTCCATTGGCATCTTTTCTATTAGCTTCATTGCATCATTTACCTTGCCTGCTCTGCCAAGCAAATCAACCATGCAAGCATAGTGTTCTATTCCTGCCTCCACTTGATATTTGCTTTTCATTGATTCAAAGAATTCAAGCCCTTGTTTCACCTTTCCACTGTAACTACACGCCGAAAGAACTCCAACAAAGGTAACATTATCTGGTGGAACTCCACAGGAACACATCTCATGGAAAACATTTAAAGCTTCTTGTCCCAAACCATGCTGAGCATAACCTGTGATCATAGCATTCCACATAACAACATCCTTAAAAGCAAACATTTTGAAAACCTGGTTTGCTTTCACAAGATCACCACATTTAACATACATTGTAATCAAAACTGAGGTAACATATACATCATGATGAAATTGGGATCTCACCAACTGAGCATGAACCTGTCTACCATAATCAAGACTGGCAAGGCTGGCACATACAGAAAGAACACTGATCAAAGAGGGGAAGTTCAGCCCAACCCCTTCTCTTTGCATCCGAATAAACATACCTAGTGCTTCCAACTCAAACCCTTTTCGCTCACAAACCTTAATTATTGCACTCCATGTTCCATCATCCCTCTCCTTCATTTGCTCAAAAACCTGTCTTGCTTTAGCTATCTCCCCACTAAGACCAAATCCCATGATCATTTCATTACAAGCAACAATTGACTTCAATGGCATTGCACCAAAAAGCTCTGAAGCCTCTTCAATCCGCCCACAGTCAGTGTAACCCATAAGCATTGCTGTCCAAGACACCTCATTTTTCTCAGGCATCACTTCAAACAGCTTCCTAGCAATATCCACCTGCTGATTACGTGCATACCCTGAAATCATCGTTGTCCAGGTAATAGTATTCCTTCGTGGCATTTCATCAAAGAGTTCACGAGCTTCAGCCAAACAGCCTTGTTGACAATATCCTCCAATCATGTTGGTCCTAGCCACTACATCTTTCACAGGCATGATATCAAATAACTTGCGTGCATCCTCAAGACGACCTTCTTGTAGTAATCCACCCAACATTACTGTCCATGACACCACATTCTTTTCAGGCATTTGCCAGAAAAGTGACTCTGCCTCTGCAATCATACCCTGTTGCACATAGCCCCTAACCATTGCAGTCCATGAAACAACATTTCGCTCAGGCATCATACCAAATATTTTCCTTGCTTCACTAACCATCCCATTTTTGACGTATCCAGAAATCAAACCATTCCAAGAAACTGTATTCCTCTCGGGCATTCTGTCAAACAGAAACTTGGCTTCATGAGGCCGATTGTTTTGGAAGTACCCAGAAATGATGGCATTCCAAGAAGCAATGCTTCTTTCACGCATTTGATCAAATACCCTCCGAGCATTCTCAATCTGGCCAGTGCGGGAGTACTGTGCTATCAAGGAATTCAATGAAATCGCTGTAGTAGTGCAGTATAATCTGCAAGCGCCGAATATTATGCGCATAGATGAACGACTCAAAGTTGCATAACCCATGCAAATATTAGGCTACAAACGATTTATCTAAATTCAGCTTTTAATTGCAAGAATTTGGTACGGTTAGACTTGTCAATGCGGCAGACCTGAAAGACGCGGCGGCAGCTCAGGCTAAGAATTTGGAGATGCTATGGCTGCGAAGGTGCAAGCTAATCACGGACATAGGAATAAGGTGCAGGAAGTTGAGCGGTACAGATATTGCCACGCCAGAAATGATGCTGCCTTCAACGGCTGGTCGCTAGGAGGTCCGGTGGGGTCAAGGTTGTGCAACTAAACGTTTGATATTTCCGTGACCACAAGGTCGATTTCAAGAATTTTTATACTCTAGCTTTAATTTATAAGCTTCGAGAATCCAAACGTGGCTCATTAAAAGAAAAGAAAAAATTCCACGTTTAGGTGATTTGTTAACAAAAGACATAATTAGCTGACTTTGGGGACAAGTTTGTCGGTACAAGGTATTCTCTGTTGTCTGACTACTGTAACTTCAGTCAACTGTTAAATAAATCTGTTTGGTGAAATTGTTAAATAAAATTTAAATTCTAAACCCTTTAAGAAACACAGGCCCTTTATCAACTGTCAGTTATGTTTCTCTCAAATAATTACACTAGCCATTTAAGGGCTGGCCTAACTCATCCATGAAAATTTAAATAAATAATTGCAAATTCGATTTGCATGATAACTAACACAAATCCATGTATTCGGGACGAGGGTTGTGTGCGTTTCAATTTAAAATTTGAACGGTTTAAATTTTATTTAATTTTTTATTATTTTTTATATAAAATATTATTTTTTAAAATAATTATTAGTTATAAAATTATTTTTGTTCTATACTTTTTATCTTATAAAATAAAAAAAATTAAATATATATATATATATATAATTTAAACTATTCAAATTAAATCTAAACATCCTCTAAAAGATTTGTACAAGATTCAGGGATATTTTGGGACTGCACATCACAATAACCCAGAAAGTAAATCAAAGTATATGATATAAGGAATCACCGAATTGTAATGCAACACAGCGAAGGATCGATCACTCTCAATAATATCACGCATTTCAAAAATAAGACTCATAATATATTGGAAACCCTTTATCATCGATGGAATATAAAACAGAAAATATTTTGGCTGAATTTGGATGACAGTGTTTTCTCTTCCTGGGATTTTTTTTTTGGGGGCCAATATTCTCTTCCTGGGATTCAAAAACTGCAAACTAAGTACTGCAATTGAAGTAAAATGGCCCCAAAAATCTCAACCCCTACAGTGACTAGAAGGGAAAGCAAAATTCATCCAGCCGCACTCAAACCTGTCAATCAAATTTCATTTGTGAAGAGTGTGGTAGGAAGAAGAAAAAAAAGGTTGTGCAAGCAGCATTATTTATCAGTTGTTAGAACAAGAATGACAAAGTACTAAAAATATACTCCTTATTGATGAGAGAATTGCTGTTTATAGGTAGAAAAATGAAGTTCGCATCTGCAGCAATATAATATCTATCAGACAAGATATCTTTTTTGTGGTGACTAATCTTGTATACGTTCCTAAGAAAAGAAATTTGCCCATTGTCTAAGGTCTCATAAGAGCCTTGAAACACATAAGTGAGTCTTGAATTGAAATGGAAAAATAAATATAATTCCAGTTATATTTGGCGCAAGAAAAGGGGTTGACCAGTATCATCTTGACTTGATTCTGATTTATATATATATATATATATATATATATATATTTTAAAGACTACCAAGTTAGATTCTTCTCCTTCCCTGCCGAATAGAACATGTAAGCCAAATCATCTTCATATATACATGGCCATATATTCTCCTATCATGGGCGTCGGGACAATACATTGGAAGATTATAACTCTACTGGGTTATAACGTCATTGCAAATATAAGTGCAAAGTACAGACAACTGAAGAAACTACAACTTTTATATAATACAACCATCATCCAATTCAAAACATCAGAAAAGCGCCATCAGCAACCGTGACAAAGATTTTTTAACGTAAAGAGCAAACATATTTGTGATATATGAATCAGGCGCTTGAACCAATGGTTCACAATGATCTATTTGACAAAAAGCAAAAATTTCTGAGAGAAAAAAAGTTATAAAAAAAAAAAAACTCTCGTTAGCACAACAATAATTACAATATTGATGCCAAATTTTTTTATACTTGCAGATTTTTGAGTTCATAGACAAACTCGCCACGGCTGCTGTTGTGGCAATGTCAACCAAAGTAAAAGAAGCATAGGCAGGCTTTGCAAGGTTGTATTTAGTACTTTGGGTACCAAAACATGCCTTTTATGCCCTCAGGGTCAGGTTCAAAACCTAAATTGCGATAAAATTCCACAACTGCATGCAACGAAAGAAAGCAAAGTGAGACTCCAACCTTTTAAAGAGAATGAGACTCCGAGCTTCCAATTGATACTAATGCAACTATCTTCCAACTAAAAAGGAATAAGTAAATTCAAGTAGCATAAGGCAAAGAATTATTTACACTAAAAGGAATAGCGTTGATCAGAATCAAAATAACAATATGGAAGGGACTGGAGGCAGAATGGGCATCCTGCAGCAGTCACAAACTGGAGGCAATAACATTATGTATAACTAAGAATATTCCCAAATGCAGGCTGTGTCAAAAATTGTGGACTACCTACTGACTTACACCAAACCACGGAATAACTTTAAATTGATGCCAGACACATAGACATACCAGTCCACTTTGACATGTTGCACTAAAGTTTGACCATATTGAACATCAATAACATTATACATAAAGATTGTTAATATTGCTATACCTTGACTATCTGCAAACAGAGTTATATTTCCAATGTCTCTTTGCAGAAGAGCCCGAATCAATTTCTCTACAAGAGCCTTACCAAGGCCTTGGCCCTATTCATCATCAAAAACATCAATAAGCAACTTAGGCATACATCTGAACAAGACAAAGCTCCAAGATTAAATTAACTGAATGCCTGAATGTAACTAATGCTTCCACAATTCACCTAACAAAAAGCCAGAGTCAAGCATGCAACTTGGCTTCCTTTATATTAAAGTGCATTTATTTAACTCGGCACACTCTCCTAGCAGACCACAGAAAAATTTTGGTCTCCAAAGTATATAATAATGGTCATTAGCATAGCTCACTTTTTTTGGGCCACAAATAACATTGTTAACTTTACTTCATAAATTCAAATTATACTCTGAATTGTGCACTGGAACAATGCATTAAGAAACATGGGCCCTCTACAAAAGAAGATAGACTGTCAATATAATGCTAAATCAGTCTTTAACATGATTACTTCATCACACTAGAATGTAAGACAAATTTGCACATTCCATTTTAGAAAGTGAATCTTTCAGTAACTGGCCACAGAGTCTTTGGTCAGAAATCCATGTTCAGATGACAGAAAATACCTGATAACTAGGATCAACCAGGACATCCCAAATTGTAGCATTGAAGGCATGGTCTGATGTAGCACGGGCCATGCCAATTAGTTTCTTCTGTTCATTTCCCTCTGTCAAATAACTTCGCCAAGTACACTAAGATGTTCTTCAAATAGGTTTAGATACTGACAAGCATAAAGTACAAGCTCAGCCAACTAATTAATTTAATCGGCAGACACTGCAAGATGTCATATTCTCTTTACCTGACCCAGGTGAATTTCTAATGGAATGCAGTGAGGCCACCATATAGCTATTCTTCAGAGCAGCAGCTAATTTTGACAAAGGCCTCCGAGGCCACCCCACCTGGTAAAGGGATGAAATTATTCATTTTACTGACTAACTCTTAGCTAAAAGTGTAAATATAAATTTTGATAACTTTGAATCTCAAGTATTAGAGCCCAAAACAAAAGACTTTTGACATTTATAAATAAAAAATATAAAAATAAGCGGACTTGAACTAGATATTGATCATTCTAGTTCCTGAAAATTAATAAAGAAATAAGTTCTAATTCCTAAATCTTGTTATATAAGCTACACAATGGTGATTTGTGTGTATGACCTGTCTGGAAATTGGCTTCAAAACATTCATACACATAGTCACTACCCAAAAAATACATCAACACTCATCATAAAGACACACCTTATCACACAGGGCTTGAAGATCATAAACATCAATATCTCCGCCTGAAGAGAATATAATTTGCTCAATTGTTCCATCAAGTTCAGTCTTTTCAACAAGGACAAACTCTTGAGGCAGAGGGTCATCATCTTCTTCATCCATGGAGGGTGCGTCGATAACTTGTGTTGTGTTATTCTTCAACAAACTGAAAAGAAGAAAGTTGTCAAGGGCCTTTCAAAGTAAGAGACTGACTAATAATCAGATGAGCTGGTTGGTAGGCTGTCTGTGCGGTTAACAGCAAGGAACACATATATTAATCAAGGAAAACATTTTATGTGCACAGGTTGTAAACTTCCTATTGTAAATGTAAAATAATAATTGTGCATAAAATTGTGAAAATCCTAGCTTCCAAAGCTACAAAACCAAATGGCAAATTTAAGGACCATTTTAGTTAGTTAAAAGGACAATTTTTCTCCCCAATCCATAAGGGCGAACTAAAGAAGAAGGACTAGAGGATCTTGACTTTATATTAATGAGAAAATGATTTTGGAAATTTGAAAGAGCATGCCTAATGGTGGAGGTGATGGAAATAATTATGGAGATATTATTTAACCATTTTTGCCAAGCAAGTTTGAAATTTTATCCAAAATTAAATTCTTTGAAGATGATCTGGAACAAATTTGGCACTATAGGGTCATTGTTTAATCTATTATATTTTGTGGAAGTGTGTTTAGAATCGGTAGACAAAATATGTAAGCAGTTTGGACTTTGGATAGCAAAGTTTAATGGTTTTCAAGAGATAAAGCGCAAAGTGACTTTTTTCCCTTGAATATCTATAGGTTTTGTATAATACATGAGTAAATCCATTATGCAACAAGGTACTTTTTCTTTTTCCTTTTCATTTATGGCATGGTACATATTAAGGATGCAATTTTAGTGCACTGCAGGGTTGTCCATAAGCATGCAAGTGTAATAGATAATCACAAAAACTTGCATAGTTTATTGAAGGTACCCAGTTTTTATTGATTCCCAGAATCCAGTCTTGAGCTGAAAAGTCTTGAACTTTCTACTAGCTGTAACGAAATGAGAAAGTGCCAGGGTCAGGGTTTTTTAGCAGGTTATAAATCATAAGATTTAACCGTTAGTCTGTTACCCCTCAATTCTACATGAAAAACAATTAAAGGGGCTATAGATCACAGCAGAACAAGCATAGATGGTACAGAGCAGATTACAAGAAAGCCTAAGAAATTGTCAATGGAAAACTATATGCCTGGGCTGAGGCAAACTGGTTGAATTTCAGATTGAAAACAACAATTCAACAAGATGTCCTAATATGGCCTTGAGATCCGGTCAAAGTATCTTTTTAAGCTCCAATGTGTGGTGGCACATGATTAAATTCAGAATGTTGCTTCTTGTCAATAGATAGAATCGTGGTCTATAACTCAGAAAAAATGCAATCATTTTGCTTGACACCAGAGATAAGTACAGCAACAATTCAAAATAAACAGACCACATAAGATTTCAACTCATGAAAGACTTAGATTTTTATCTTGACAGCTCATAGAATAGGACATTCTCCAGAAAGTGCGACATAAAGTATTCTACAACCAACTGAATTATAATCCGCAAACAGAACAAGCATAGACTAACGGCAATGGATAAGATATTGGAACTGTTCAATGTCTAATCTGCTTCACAGACAGGCAAGTCAAACGTACCTCTTGCGGACCAGCAATTTAGATTGGCAGGGACTAAAAATTGACCAGATACTTGATAGCTGCCATCGAAGGGAACAACTGATAACCTGCGACATATAAACTAAAACGTTGGCCCGGAAAAACATCATCACTCATCAGACGTTATAAATTCAACAATAAATCAGTAGCGTAGCAACATCCATATAACAATATTGGAGAAGGAAGCTCGGAGTGCACAGTAATTATCAATACGACGAAGATTGAACTTAAAATTAGCTTACGATACAGGAATTTGCGAATCGGGAACAGGTGAAGTTGGAGTAGAAACTAGAGACAGTTATCATAGGAAACCGAAGACATGAGATGCACGGAGAACTTACGAAGAAGGACGGACCGCATTGAGGGCTAGCATTTTCTAGCTGAGGATGTGTAAAGAGGATATCTCGCCCTTCCACTCCGATTAACCTCTGCATTTCGGACTCGGTGGGTGCCCACCACGATTTTTCAGGGAAGTTGGGACCACCAAAAATTTCATTTTTCCATCCTTTTGTGTCTTTTTAATTAATGCTTTTAAAATCGGATTGATAGTTAAATTGATAAAAATATTAATTTAAAATTTATTAATGACATTATGATTGAATTAATAGTAATTAAATATATATTTTTTAATTTTATATATTAAAATTTTAATTTAATAAATAAATATTAATAAATTTTAAATATTTAGTTATTAATTTAATATTTTTAAGATATTATAAAAATTATTTTTAATTAAAAACAAAAATTACTTATGATTAAAAGTTAAAAGTATTTAATATTAAATTTTTAAAATTTTTAAATTATATTAAGATTATACTTATTATTAAAAAATAAAAAAATAAAAAGTAAGTTTGACTAAATACATTAATATTTAAAAAAAATATTATTAAGAAATAAAACATAATAAAAAATAAGTATACAAAATAATTAAATATATATATTTTATCTTTCTTGTATTTTTTCTTTTTTTTCAAATAATTTTTCTATATTTCAACTATCGCTTCTTTTTTATTGTCTTCTTTTTTTTAATGTGTCAAGTTTATTTATAATAAATTATTATATTATATAAAAAAATATTTAAAAAAATTGCCATGAATCAACTATTGACTGATTTTGTAGCTAATCAATTTTATAAATTAACCAAACTAAACTAATGACCAATTTTTCGGTCAGACTGACCAATCCCTCCCTATTTTTAAAATCATATTTTTAATCATGCTCTTTTTGTGTACTTCACAATTGACTTTGGTTAAATGAATAAAAAAAATAGTTGAATGATTTGTTACAATTAATTATGTGTATGTCTATAATTTAAAAAATATTTTGTTAGGATTATGTATTTTTATAATTCTAAAAGGATTTATATTGTATAATTATATAAATTATTTTTTTATTTATCTCATTATATCCCTTAAATTGATTTTTATAATTTAAAATTTGTAAATAAAAATTATGTACTACGTATGAATAGCTCTAAATAAATGTGAAGTATTTCTTCATTTTTCCCTTTCAATTTTCTCTTTTACTCTTATCAAATTGTTAGTTTTGTGACACGTTATTAACGTAAATCTTTATCAAATTGATATATGGTGTCAATCCTTAAAATTTGGTATTCATGATATTAAAGTATAAGAAAATTTTAATTCTTACTTTATATTATCCATGTATTAAATACTTCATATTATTTATAAATTCAAAACTTATTCATATATATAATATAATTATCCATTTGATATTGACAAACATTTTAAAAATAAAAAAGTTAAATATAATTAAATAGTTAACAGCCATATTACTTTTTATTTTAATTATTTTATAAGTGATTATCTTCTAAATAAATAATGTATATATATATATATATATATATTCATAGCATATGAGTTGGTAGCTATAAAAGATTTTTTTTACTATAATAGTTTATAAACTTTATATTACTAAAAAACTTTTAAAATTCTCTAAATTTAATATGTTTATAAGCAAATTAATGACTACTTATAATTTATGCATAAATTAACTATTAAATATCAATAATGACTTACCATAATTATTGAAATATAATTATAGACAAATGGATATTAAATATTTTAAGTAAAAAATATCAAAAGTAACTGTAGAAACTCTTAAAAAAATTTTTACTATAGTAAAAGATATTTTATTATAACTCAAAACTTAATAGTTAATGAACTTCATGTTACTAAAAAACTTTGAAAGCTATCCAAATTTAATATGTTTATGAGTAAGTTAATGACTATCTATGGGCTATATATAAATTAATTGTTAAATATAAATAATAACTTGTTATAGTTATTAAAATAAAACCATAGACAAATACTCATATTTTTTTATTGTGACAATTTTTTTTGCAAACTTTCGAAAGTCTAAGATAGAATACTAATTGCATTTTCTCTCTCTCTCTCTATATATATATGGCTGTTAGCCTTCATTATAATGGAAAATAAAAACAAAATATATTCATTTTATATTTTAATTTTTTTCTTTACCTATAATTAAATTATATATATATCAGTTAAAAAAATATCTTATATTTATATAATATTTAAATTATGAAAATGATCATTTTCATAAACTCATTGTGTTTAATTTTTTTAATAAAAAAATATTTATTATAAATATTTGATATTGAATTCATTTTATTGTCATCAATTTTAAAAATATATTAAAGCAAGAAAATCTTACAAAATGAAATATCACAAAGGCATATGCAAAGAAACTTAATTATTTCATTTATCATACTTTGAATGTGTTTCTATAATAGTAATATTTAAGTAATTAATATTATATCGTTAATGAGTAGAAAAAATGTAAAGTAATAATACATATGAAAATATAATGTGTGTTAATTCTAGAAAATTTGCATACAATAAAATATAATTTAATTCCTAAAAAACTAATATAGATATTTCTTATTTTATGATTGGGTATAAGATTTATAGTGAAGATATATGTTTCATAGGTAGTACTTAAAAATGAAAAATATTTTTTATTTAATAATAAGTAATATCAATATCTATACTATATTGGGCAATATAAAACCAATAATAACTTTAGAAAAAATATTATATTATTACCTAAGCAATTAAATTTATTATTAATGACACATTATTTTTATTAAGTTTCAAATAAATTTGTTAGCTTTCAAAGATAAAGATGTGCATGGGTTGAAATGGGTCGAGAATGGCCTCAACCCAAGTTCTTGCTTGATTTGAACTCCTGACGCTAAGTCTAACTTGAATTAGGCCTAGTTATTATTAGGCCAACAACAAGTTAATTCGGCCAAATTTGGCCAAAAGTTTTTTTTTGAATAAAAAATAAGATTTTAAGTGTTTATATCTTTATACTTGTTCGATCTTTTTGGGCATATAATCACTCTTCTTTATATATTTTTTTCAAAATTTATACAATGAATATGAAAAAAACATGTATTCAAAAGAAAAAATAAATATAGTAGCGAAAACTTTAAAAAATATATATTTTTTAATCTCATTTTCTCTTATCTAAATGTAATAATCATATTTAAGAGAGTTTTAATAAAGTCCTTAACCCCTCTAGTTATTTATAATTTATAAAATATATTTAAAAATTTTTAGCCAAAATTATAAAAAAGTCTTAAAAACATAATTCTTTTCAATCTAATCCCTATCTTTATATATATATATATATATATACCTCTCGAATTGGGCCGAGGCTTAACAGGGCCAGAAGGTTGGCTCGCCCATCCTGATTTAACATTGTGTCTTGACCTGACCTTGTTCAAATTTTTCTTTTTAATTTTTTGACCCATCTTACCCTAATATTAATTGGGCAAGGTTAATTAGGTTAGTCAGGTCGTGCACACCTCTATTCAAAGATATCCATCATAATGGATATCATATAGATATTACAAATGAAAAGAATGTTGAATATCTAGTTATTACAACTATTTTATCAAGAAAGAAATATGTATTAAAAAAATTGTTTGCTTTGTCTTCTAATTTATGTCTTATAAATATTAATATAATGGAAACATATGTTACAATAAACAAAAATTTAACTGATCCAAATGCATTTATTGTTTGGCATAATTAGCTAGGTGATCCCAAATAAATCATGACGCAAATCAATTCAAAAAATTGTCTTATGCTACTTGTTTGCAATAGAAATTGACTATTAAACTATCACTAGTGAAAGTTGAGATTAAATCATTTGCATTTCTATAATGTATCTAAGGAAATATATGTGAACCCATTCATTAATCACATGGGCCATATAAATATTATATAATATTGATAGATGCATCTATAAGATGATCATATGTATATTTATTATCAATTCGCAATTTAACATTTGCAAGATTATTTGCTCAATTAATTTTATTAAGAATATAATTTTCAAATTATGCAATCAAAATAATTTGTCTTGATAATGCTAATAAGTTTGCATCTTAGGCTTTTAATTTTTCTTTTCTATTGGAATAACAATTTAAAAGCATATTGCTCATATTTATATATAAAATGATCTAACAAAATTATTCATTAAACACATTTAATTAATAGTTAGACTAATGTTTATAAAAAAAATTCTCATTTAGACATGGACATATGCAATTTTACATACAATAGCATGTATAAATATTAAGCCAACGAGTTATTATAGATTCTTTCTATTATAATTAGCTTTTGGTTATGAGTCAAATATTTTCTATTTTAAAATTTTTAGATATGCCATATATATTCCAATTACTCCACCATAACATATAAAAATAAGTCTTTAAAAAAGGTTGAGAATATATGTTAGTTATGAGTCCTCCTTTTATTTACAACATAATTTGCTAATTGTCATTTTGACAAAATAACTTTCCCAACATTAAGAGGAGATAATAAGTAATTGAAAAAAGAAATTACAGTGAATACATTATTATTATTATCTTATTTAGATAATTGTATAAAGTAATATAAATTAGAAGTTCAGAAAATAATATATTTATAAAATATTATAAATCAATTATCTAATGTCTTTATTGACCTAACGAGAGTTACCAAATCTCATATACTAATTGAAAATATTCTAATTTGAATTAATGTCTTAATAGGACAATTGCTTAGGGCCTGTTTGGTATGAGGTATAGGATAAGGTTTGATAGTATAAGACTTAATAGGATAAGGCTTGATAAAATAAAACCTGATAAAAATTTTAAAATTATATAGTGTTTGGTATCATACTATATAAGATAATGTATTGTATAAGATAATATTATCATTTATTTGGTAATATATTATATAATGTTGAATAGGATAAAAATTAACTCTTTTGACAAAAATACCCTTTACTTAAAAATATATTATATTTATTTAAATTTATTGTGTTATATTAACTTTTAGAAAAAAAAAAGTATGAATAAATAAGACTACACATAGTGCATGGTTACTTAATAACCTAGGTACCTGATCTCATCTGGTTATATCGGGCTAAATAACTAAAGAATAATTTGGGCATATTAGGTCAGGTTGGCTATATTAGCCAATTTCAGCCAAATATATAATTTTAAGAACTTATATGAAATTTTTATTTTTTAAGAGTCAATTTATAATTTTTACTAAATATTAAAAAAGTGGTTTAATTAGTTTAAGAAACATTCTAACCTAACATCATACTAAACCAATTAGATTGAATCTGATACTAAATTAGTTTTTGCGTAACTTATTATAATCCTATTAATTTATTTTAAAAAGTATTTTATAGGGACTTATATATAAAAAAATTTAGTGGTAAAATATAATTTTATAAGAACTTATATAAAAATTTTATTTTTTAGGGTTATTTTATAATTTTCATCAAAAAATATTTTATAAGGACTTATATGAAATTTTTATTTTTTTGGGAATCATTTTATAATTTTATAATTTTTACCAAAAATTTAAAAGTGCCCAACTAACCTGACCCCAACTAGTATTAATTAAACTTGGTCCAATCTAACCAATGAATATTCCTATAGGTGAAGGGTTAAAATCAAAAAATATTAAGAAGGCTTTATACTTTAAAACCTAATCAGGCATAATCCTACATTCCAAGGCATGATTAGGTTATACATTATTTTGATGTATAAGAGAGATATGATGTATAAGCTTATACAATACATTACTTGTGTCACACCTACACTTTACATACACTATAACTTACCATATGAAGGGATCTTGTACTACTAATAGAAGACCCTGTTGACAAGGTCTTAAGTTTTACAAGGCAAAATCCAAGATCCTGTCGACAAGGTCTTTAATTTCCTTAGTGTGGAGTCCAAAATCCTGTCAACAAGATCCTAGACCTAAAAAAATAATGGTCATACTTAGACAACCTTCATCATTTTCACAAGAATACTATAAGTTGATGATGCTAATGTGCTAGAACTACTTCCATGGTTATCATAATCAATTTCATGTAATGCAAACATAGGAGTTTACTTGTACCGGGAGTTCGGTAGCCCTAATAAACATTACAGTTAACTTACGGTAGATATCTGATGTATAATATTTATACAAATCAAAAGAGAGATTTATACTACAATGTTACATCCTTACTGGAGTCAAACTTTACATTCAACCCTTGTTCAAAGGATTCATAAGACCAATTACAATCAATATGTAATCTATTGGTCAGTTTGTTCGTTCTCTATTTGTCTGGCTCCATTCGTAGCATAGTTAATACTTGTAAAATAGTCAATTTGTGGTGAGATAAAATCTCAGTAGCTAACAATGTACTCAAAAGAAAATATACATATAAATAGTACGGATTACTATCCAGGATACATTCGATGCAAACTTCAGTGTCAGAGCATGTAATATCTAGGTAGCAGCATATTCTCATTCGTTAGGCTACGTAGCAGCATTTTCTTATCGTTAGGCTACGTAGCAGCACATTCTCATTCGTTAGGCTACGTAGCAGCATTTTCTTATTGTTAGGCTACGTAGCAGCACATTCTCATTCATTAGGCTACGTAGCAGCATTTTCTTATCGTTAGGCTACGTAGCAGCATATTTTCATTCATTAGGCTACCTTGCTTCGGTTATTGGCCAATAACAGCAATCTGGTACTCATAAAGGGTCATAATAGTAGATATACATGCAACCAAACACAGCATAGGGACTTCGGGATTTCATCCAGTGCATTAACATAAATAACAATGTGAGTACAGTGTTAACTACCTGTTTTGTCACTATCGTTTGTCATGTTATTTCTTAGCCCTGGTTGTCCCAATGGCCTTCCTAAATTTCAATCATGCATTGTACTAATTAAGAATGAGTCATGGATAATATTTACATTGCAATTAAATTACTAATCCCCCCATACGAAATTCCTAAATCCCTTTCGCTAATTAATCATTGGAATTCCTAATTGTAAACAATCACATCCTCGTTTTCTTTTCTGTCTCATAATTAGTTATTATCTAAATTATTCGTGTGTGATCCAGTGCTATAAAGCTAAGTCCTTAGCCCTTATTTCCAAGCTGGATTCTCAAATTTTCCATGCAAAGTCACACTACAACAGTGAAAGAATGAAAACTACCACAGTCTCAATTTAACTACATTTTCGGACCCATTTTTGTGAAATTTCTTTCCTCCACTAAATGACCTCAAAAAATCGTATAAATTGGTAGAGTGACCCCTCATTATGTTAATTATAAGCCACAGAAACAGTTTTCAAGAATTCCCAGGGATAGCCCCTAAACTCCTACTATTTTGGTCACTACCTCAGTTGAGCTCGCTGTACACTGCCCTTGCTGTTTCTGGCTTTGCTATCCTACCAAATGAGCCCAGAAAATTCTAAGACTTTGTAAACCTGACGTGATACGTCTTAGCTACCTCCCCACAAATTTTCATGCACTAATTCCTTCGTTTACCCATTTAACAAAATTCTTTATGAAATCAGCCCTAGGCTGTTCCGTACAGAAGCCAAGTTGAATTAGTGGGTTGTTTCTCTGATTTACCTTGTTCCAAAAATTCTGTAATTTTCCAGATTTCAAGTATAAGGGATGGACAACCTGTTATAAAAATTTTGGCTTCAAAATCCTTTTCTAACTAATTCTACAAGGCCAAAACATCCCAGTCCAGAACAAGGGAGCAACTTGGAGCTTACCTCTTTTTTTGGAGTCCTTGTACTTCAGTTTTTCCTTCTCTTCTCTCCTCTCCTATGGCTGTCCGAAATTTCTTCCTTCCTTCCACTATTTCCCTCTGCCTAAAATGAGTTAGAGTGAAGGGTAATTAATGCAATGGACAGCTCCTGCTTTCCACCGCTATTAGGTGGCATGAAGGCAGATTACAATTTCATGAATCGGTGCAAGTGGCTAGGTGGCAGCAGCTATGTATCTTACCCTTACTTAATCTATATATTAAAACAATATTTAATTCCCACTATCACAGCACAGACGGCACCAGCACATCACAATTTAATATACATATATATATATATATATATATATATAAGTGGGTGGAGCAAGCATGAGGTGTCTTCATCTTAGATTACTCAAGCCATTCATTACATCCAACCTTCCTTCTTAGCTCCACCACGGCTGAATATATTTTCTTAATGCAATCAAACATCATCTACCACATATACTCACACACCTTACACATGGAAGCACGAGGTGGCATTTGGTAAATTCCCACATCCAAAGAAGAAGCAAGCCGTGGTCAATTAGTATATATATATTTACATCACTTCCATCTAATACATAAATTGTGTATGATGCCTAATCCCCATAACTAAACATAATGCCAAGTGCCAAGTGAATGCTTATGCTCTTGTGTGGTGATGGTGTCAAATGGATGTAATTAAAATAATTAAAATCCCTTCTTTCCATGCTATTTAACTGAGTGGACTGATATGGGTTATGTTAACAGTTACAGGAAGTTCGGAATGTGACAACTTGCACCAAACAAGTGATAAGTTCATAATGTATTGTATTAGCTTATATTATCAGGCCTTATACGGTATGCCAAATATACTCTTAGTATAAATGAAAATAAGTCATACATAAATCATGGTAGAATAATCAACTACAAAGATATAACTTTTTTGAAAAAAAAGAGAGAGCAAATAACTAATATAGTCATATTGAGAAGGCAAGTGCCCTAAAAGAGATTCAAAATATAACTAATTATAAAACCCTATAAGGGATTCAAGTACCTGAAAATAATGAATAGATCTTGATAAGTTATGTCAATATGGTAAAAAAATAAGTCATAAAAAAGATACAGTTGTTGATAACTTTTTTCATACAATATTATTATTGAAATAATAAAGCAAAAGGAGGATCTTAAACTTAAATCTATCGAAGAATGTAGACAGAGAGATGATTGACCAAAATAAAAGGATATAATTCAAGCAAAATTAAACTCATTTTTAGAATGTGAAGTTTTTGAACCTATAATCTGAATACCTGAAGTGTAAAGCCAATATAGTGTAGACACCTCATTTTGTCCAAGAGTGCGGTTTGGATTAAATATGTAGACTTTGTAGAGGAATTTGAGGAATATCAATTGAAATAATTATATTGTCCTCAATATAAATTTTTATGAAATTACTAAAATGGGAGGAAAAATTATAAAGGAAAATGTTATGTTTTGGAAGCTTTATCTCTCAAATCCCAAAACCCTTTTTGTTAATCTCTCTCTTGTGCCAAAAATGAGATAAACCTTGATAATTCATTAGTACCATATGTTTTGATGATGGAATTTGAGTTTTATTTTTCCTTTAAAAAAGAAATTTTAAGTTAAAATTTAATATTTGGTAATAAAAATTAATTACCTATTTCAAATTGAATTTTCTAGATACTTCATGTCATTCAAAGTTTTGAGGCCTTAAACATTTTCTTTTGTAGGTTTTTCATTAATGGATATCACCTTTTTTTACTAATTTTTCTAATACCAGCAATAATTCATAAATAATTAATTTCTATTATCTTAATTTTGTTCTTTTCCAAAATTCTAAATTGCACAAAGGAAAATTTCACTGAAAAAAATAACATTTGAATTTTAATTAAAAAGGAATTGAACATTAAAACATTACTAGAATACCAATTATATACATGCGCCGGTTTTAAAATTTGATAGGGGCTATATTTCTTTAAAGAAAAAAGAAAATAAAATTTTATGTTGCAACTTTTAACTGCTTTTTCTATAGTACATCAAATAAAATGCCATTGCCTAACTAGTGGTTGGAATGATTAGTCAGCAGAGCCTCATTCAGTTCCCATATCTAACCTCCCGTTCTTTTGTTATGATTTATCCCTGCTTTGCTTTCTCTGCACACTGAGAGTCTTTATTAGTTGAGAAGGGTGATGCTTCCCTTCTAAATCTTCTATAAATGGCTAGCTTTGGAACATATGAAGGGGGGACAAAAAGGAGAAAGAGACAGATGGATATTCATAAATATATATATATATATACCTATATAAATAGATACAGAGTGATAAAAAGGGAACTATAGAAGAAGTGTAGAAGAGTAAAATTGGTGAAGTAGATTAGAGTGAAAAGTTTAGGAGCAAGTAATGACGTTATGAATTTTATACTGTCTATTTTTATGTAATCCCTACTCTTTTATATTTGTACAATAGATTTTTTTTCTTTCTTTCTTTGTTGATTACCTGTGATCATGGGAGGATGCTAATATCTTCATCCTTTTCTCAAAAAAAAATTTCTTTCTTTTTTCTTGCACGATATATGCTGTAAATATGTAAAGGAAGTGAAGAATAAACAAATGTTGCGTTCTCACCAAGGACCCAATTTAATCAAATATAAAACAAAAAAAAAATCCATGATCTTAAGAACATGAAACCCATAAACATGATTCATAATTTCCCTTTAGAAACAATTAAAAAAACAAGTTGTAATAATTGATTTGTCTATTTATAAATCTGTAAACAGACACCACTATTGAGCAAGTAATAAACAAAGAAACAAAGGTTCTCACCGAGGATTGGTTCATATCAAATTTCATAATTTTTTTAAAAGATAAATGTGTTGGGATTCTTGGGACACGCACAATGAAAAAAAAAAAGAACCTTAATCCCTCCCATGAATCTATCAATGTCGTTTAAATAGAGTGAAGCTATAGATTTTTACCTTTGTCACATGATTCTTTAGGTTCTCTTTCTATCGTCGGATCTCAAGAACTGACACTTCAGAATAATCCCCTTTATCAGTATCTATATGATCGATTACTGCAACTCGAATAGCGTGCTAGCGCCACTAAATACAAACGTTCGTAAGTTTAAGAAGAAAAGATGTTCTTTTTTTTTTCTATCTCTAAGCGTCAGTACACTTTTTCTATAAAAGCGTTCGTACACTTTCTCTTTTTAGGGTGGGAGACGGCTCTCTCAAAAAGTCATCATCTTAGAAAACCCTAGCCTCTCAATTGATAGAGGTATTTTATATTAGGGTTTTAGGATAGATTTGATTAATTTAAATATATTATTTAAATTAATTCAAATCATAATTAAATATATTAGTTTAAATCTATCTTATAGAATAAATTTAAATGAATTATTTAATTTAAATATAAAATTAATTTTAAATTTAATTTATCAAGTAGATTAAATTCAAATTATCACATTATTTTAAATTTAAATTTATCATATAGAATTAAATTTAAAACTAATTTATTTAAATTAATTAGATGTTATATATATTGAAATATCAAATATATATATTTCGAATTTTATCAATTATATTTATAAAATTTCTCCACCATAAATTGAACGTTATATTCATTGAATTTAGACACATTTTTAAGTTCAATGAATTTTGATATTCTAACTCGAGTTGGTCTGTTCTTCTATGCGACCTTGTAGGACCATATGACGTTGGCAATGGGCGAATAACACTATTTTATTTATAAGTCACAAATGACCTCTAACAAAACATTGTGACTACCCAAATCATATGGGGATCGGTGATTCGATGCAACATATCATACAAACCTTGTCACATCCCTTTTGTCATACAATATATAAGTCAAGTATGAGGCATGAAAATGTCATCTTCATTTTACTCAATTGTTATTTTCTCGATCTCTGAGTAGACTGACAAATAAATGAAAAACCTTTCCATCTAAGTATCGTCATGCATTTCTCAATCTCACTCATCGAATAGCCTAGAGATATCTCTCCACTAATAAGAGGGACAAATTTCATCTTGACCGCTTATTTTTTTCTACATGGATTCCACTATGCTCAATCACAACCTTTATGATCACCCGGTTAAAGGAGACTTTTGACTATGTCAAAGGATAGTGTTACTCATGTATAAATCTATAGTGATTTCAAGTCTGAGGGTTCAGCGACATGGCTATATATGAGATATACTTATGACTTGATCCATGTAGTTATCTCATGTTGATCCAACACCCTATTTCCTAACAAATACCTATGATTTTGATTCATATCTTCATATATGATTAATACATAATCATCAATCAAAATCATACTAGCCTTAATTTATCATCATTCACATAAAGATGATCGATTAGAGATATTTAGGATAATCAATATGATTTATCCAAAGATATTATTATTATTGAAAACTTGCAAACGATATAATAAATGTAATAAAAGATAAACTTATTTTTCTTAATGAAGTACAATATTCATAATACAGTGATTGGCTTATGGCATAATCTCCAACAAAATGAATATAAGTGGTGAGGCAATGGAGATAGGGAAGAATATGATGAAGGTAAGATAGAGAATGAACCATCTTGAATTTGATGGACGTAAGGAAGAGAATGAACCATCTCACTTTATATTTTCATTGATTTACTTGGGCATTTTCATTTGCCGTTTTGAAATCTATGGCCACCATGGCAAGAGCATAAACAATTCATGGTTTTCTCCCTAAGAAATTTAATACGAAGTAAAAATGGGAGAAACAAAGATTGCTTGTTCCCTTTTTAGTTTCAAAGCAAAAGTTCCTCTTCTACATGTTAGGAACCTTGGACAAAGGAGAGAAAGGGATGAAAGCATGGTGAGGGTGAGAAATAGTAGAAAAGATGATAGGCAAAATTAGGTTTTCTTAATTTTTATAGGCTATCACTTAAAAGACTTGATTTGGGCCTCACTTTTGTTATATAGTTTTTTTTTAATCTAAGACAAAGTGATTGCCACATGTTTGCAATTGCACCTTACTCCCATTATAAAACTATTTTTAATTCATCTCGTTGCCTTTTTCACATATATAACCAAGTTGCAATCATATACCATTTTCTTAAGGCAATAGTGACGTCTCCTAACCAAAGTGCCTTTTTTTTTTTGCACTCCTAAATTGTATGTTAATTTAATAAAAACCTTATAAAATATATATACATTTTTTCCTTTATTAGTATATTAACAAAAATATTTCCTTTCAAGGAAGAATCTTAGTCTTCATCTAATCATATATATATATATATTATTTACTAATAAAAATCATAATCAAACACTATTGTTCCTACATATTTACATGACTACATGTTTGATTCATATTCTTGTCTTCTTCATATATATAATCAAGTTATAATTATAATATCAGTAAGAGTGATGTCTCCCAGCATGAACTCTTTTATTTTATTTTATTCAATGCTCTCCTAAATTATATCTTAATTCAATAAATACCTCATAAATTATATATACATTTTTTTAGCATATTAACAAAAATAGAGACTCTTTCCTTCCAAGGAAGGATCTTAATCTTCATAAAATCATCTTATTTATTTATTTTATATAACAACAATATCTCCTCTCAAGGGGTATAATTTACTAAGGCAAAAATGATAAATGCAATTATATATATGCATATAATTACAATTACAGACTATATAAGTTTTGATCCTATTTGAAAATAAATACGTAGACACTTGAATTTTTATTCTAAGTTCAAGTCCCATTTTATTTTATTTTAGAATCGTTCGATTTACATAAAAGATTAATACTAACATGATAATAACAACTATAGTAACTAACCTCTTTTAAAGAATATTGGGGAGGTTTACTTTATGTGTATTAATCAGGAAATAAGGAGATATGATGGAGAAACAATAACAATCAAACAAAATATAACTTTTAGTACCATCTATTTGATGGGTGATGTTAGGGTATTAAAGCCGCGTTTGGTACGTTGGAAAAAAATAAAAAATAAAACAAAATCTATCATTTTTTATGTTTGATAATAAAAAAGTATGCTAGAAACAGAATTTATTGAGATTTGCAGAATCTATTGAGATTTGTACAAATAACCTAGAAAGATAAATGATTTTGAAGATAAAATTTTGAAATGTCGTTTAATACCCCCAAGTACTAATTAACATTCATATTCAACAAATAAAAAATACTTTAACTATATTTATGTTAAACATGTTATTTTTTATTTTTAAAAATTATTAATATATATTATTTTAAATAAAATAATATTTAGGTGCTATTTTTAATTATTATATAATATTTTTTTAATAAGAGAGATTCTAAGATTAAGAAAAAGTTATTATTTTATTATTTTTAACTACTTAAAAAGTCAAAAAATATTTTAATAATTTGTTAATTAATTAAAAACTAATAAAATTAATGAATTTTAATATTATTTAAAATTAAAAATAATAAATTACATAAATTTAAAAAAGACTGTAAAGTAGTTGAAAAAATAATTTTGTTTGACTAAATGTCAATTAAAAATAAAATTTTGATGGACATTTAGTCAAATATATATACAATATGTCTTTATTATATTATTTATATTATATATATATATATTAAAATATAAATAATATTATAATATATTATAGACATAATATTTTATTATTTTTAAATTATTTATTTGATAAAATAAAAAATAAATGATATTATTTTAAAAAATAATAAATATAAAATATAAAAAATTTATTATAAAACTAATTAATAATAATTATATTTTAAAAATAATAAAATATTTTTTAAAATCAAATTTAAAAATTACTATTAAAAATAAAATAAAAAACCTCATAAAGCAATTAATGAGATTTCCCACCAATTGGCCATTCAAAATATTTATAAGAGTCTATTGGTTGCATATGCGTGCGTCCCCCCCCCCCTCCCCGCCCCACGTGCACGCGCGCACATGTGTGTGTGGGGTCCTTATGACACATACATATATTATATTTTTTAACATATATTAATTATGTATTAAAAAATGTATATAATATTATAATATATTTATTATATTTAAATAAATTATCAAAATAATATATATAATTTTGAAATAAATAATTATTTTTATTATATTAAAATAATAATTTATAAATATTTTTTTGAAAGATAATTTTAAATATATTTTAAAAATATTTTTTATTAATATATACATAATTTAAATTATTTTATTGTAAAAAAAATTTATATAATACAAATTATTGAATTATAAAAATGTTGTCCAAAAAAAAACTTGTTAGCAAATAAGAAGAGAAAAAAATATAAAAAATAGAAGTAGTGTTCAACATTATTGATATGACGTGTAAATATATCGAATAAGGATATTCTTGTTATTTTACTTTCTTTATTTTCTATTTTATTCTACTTTCACCTAACTAAACAATCAATTATAAATATATTCTTTTTCTTATTCCATTCTTACTAAACATAACTTTTTTCCATTACATTCCATTCATCTTTTCCTTTCCATTTTTATCATCAAAGAATTTGTGTGTCAAATGAGATGTAATATCTTCCCAACACGTAACCGAATTCCCAAACTCTAAATTTGGTACGAAGGCTTTCTAATCACGGATATAAATATACCTAATAAAGTTGTTTAAATTAATGTATTATTAAAGGTAGTCAATCACATATATATAATAAAAGATTGGTGGCAATTTATTAAAATAATCAAAATTAAGATATGATTCACTCATACGTTGGGTGTACTGTCAAACACATTATGACATTTTGGTATAAATAGATATTAGTATGAAAACAAAATGAGAGACATGAAGTCATCATATATGAAGCACAACTCATAATACAATAGCTTTTGTAAAAATTTGGCATTGATTATAAAGAGATACAATCTCCTATGGTAGATGCGATCATTTTTAGGTATTTTATTAGTTTGGCAATACATAAAAAGTATGTTATGCGTCCAATGGATGTTGTTGCAATCTCTTTAAATGACTCACTACATAGTGACATTTAAATGAAAATCCTTAAAGGATTTAAAATGTCAAAAGTATGTAAATATTCTCACAAAACATTATTCGATACATTGACATACATTCTTATATTGATTAAAACAGTCTAAGTGTATGTAATGTAATCGTTTTAGCAAATATTTGTTAAAAGAAAAGTTATAAAAATGATCCAATTTATCCATATAAAAGATATAGATAAGAGTTTATCATAATTGTTATATATATGATAATTGTTATATATATGTTAATGATTTAAATATTATTAGAACTTATAAAAAGTTTTAAAAAGTAGTTGATTATTTTAAAAAAGAATTTGAGATAAAATATCTTGGAAAACCAAAGTTTTGGCTTGACTTGCATATCAAGCACTTAACAAATGTAATTCCCTTTCATTAATTAGCCTATATTGAAAAGATCTTAAATAATTTTATAGGGACAAATCATTTCCATTAAATACTCTAATGATAATAAGATTATTATATATCAATAAAGACCTTCTTTTGTCCTTAAGAGAATAGTGAAGAACTTTTTAATTTTGAAGTACTATATTTTAGTGTCAATGAAGAATTAATATATCCTGGTAATAATGCATGATATGATGTTGTGTTTACTATAAATTTGTTAGTAATACTTAGTTATTCTCTAACAAAAAATATTAGAATAGAGTTAAGCATTTATTATGATATCTCCGAAGGACCATTGATATAGGGATATTTTATTTAATTAAATATAAATTACAAGTTATGCACATACAATATACTTATCCAATTCACATAAAACTTGATTTCAAAAAGGTTAATTATTTGCATGTGAAGATATAATTATATCACAATGCTTCACAAAATAACTTTAGTTGTTTTATTAAGTCATGTAGAAATAATTACAGTGCATGAGACAAGTTAATGATGTGTTTGGCTAAGGTTAATAACCCAATATATCCAAAAAATGTATGATTTACCTTTAAAGAAAAAAATTCTAATAATATTGTATGAAGATAATACTACATACATAACTATATTAAAAGGAAAATATATTAAAAAGATAGAACAAGACATATTTCACGAAATTCTTTTCACTCAAAAGCTTTAAAAGAATGGCGATATAAATGTTCAATAAATCCATTTATGTGATACTTTAGTAAATTTGTTCATTAAGGCACTATCAATTATCACATTTGAAAAGTTGGTATATAATATTGGGATATGCTAATTCAAAAATATAAAGCGATGATGCCATTAAGAGAGTAAAAGACATTATGTATTCTTTTTTCTTTAATTAAGGTTTTGTCGTACTAGTTTTTTTTTTGGATAAAGTTTTTAATTTGACAACTTATATTATAAATAATGTGTATTCTTGTTTTTATTAAATTTTTATCTCACTACATTTTTCTTTGTAAGATTTTAACAACACACATTATTTATTAATAGACATTTAATAAAGAGTATTATAAATATTATAGTTATATGAATATCTATAACCTCAAAAGAAAAATAAAGACCTTTGGGAATCTTTTTTTATGCTCAATAGTATACACCTTATAACCAACAAAAGATTTATATTATATAATTATATAGATTAATTTTTTTAATGTCATTTGTAACTCTTACATTAGTCTTTATAATTTAAGATTTATAAATATATGTTATGTACCAAGTATAAGTAATTTTAAGAGAATAAGAAGTGTTTTTGTATTCCTTATCTCAATTTTCTCTCCTACTTTTATTAGATTTCATATATTTTTATTAGTTTTACAACAAGTTTAAAAAAGATTGGGGAAATTACAATTTTCTTTTTAACACAAGAAGGATCAAACTTGTTATACATATGTATGTATATATTAATCATTGTAATTACAACTGGATCGGACTGGCAGGTTTAACCGATTGGATAGAGAACTGGACACTGGTTCGGCCTGGAGAATTTTTATAACCGTTGCTTATAAGAACTAGGTTTGACTGGTCGGTTTTGAGCTAAAATTGATGAAGCAAATTGACATAAATCGATCTTTTTCAAAATTTTTCCAATTCATGCTGCTGCTTAGACTCGAGCTTGCGTACCTTTAGTTTCCAAAATGCCCCTTTGCCAGTTGGTCTGCATTGAAGCTTAAGTATATAAATGTAAACTTTTATATAAGTATATTAGTTGTTGGTTGCTTCCAATATAATCTCGCCAGCGTCTGGATTCGAACTTGCACCTTTGTGGCTTTTAAAAAGCACATTCTTCGCTTGACCTCCAGTGCATGTCCAGTAGATATGAGCAAATTTTAATATATATAAAATTTTAGTGGATTGCATTTTTTTTTAAATCACAATAACTATATGAAGTGTCAAACTAATGATCCAAAAAAGATATTTTGACATATTAACTATTGAACTGCCTTATTAAAATTGTGTATAATATTATATAAATATAATTACGATATTTTCTTTAAAATTTATAATATTTAATTTAAACCTTCAAGAACTAATTAAATTTTATTATACAAATTTTTTTAAAAAGTAATTATAAAAAATTAATATGTTGAATAATTAATTTTTATAATATTTTAGTTTCAATACTTATTTTAACACATTAATATTTAATAATTATATTTACTAATAAATAAGTTACTTTATGCTTAAATTTTAAAATTAAAAATTCAATTGAATTTAAATATTATGTTATATTTAATTTTTTTTATATATGATTAGTAATAAAATATTTTAAATTTTATTAATATCTATTTATTATCATTTATTATACTAAATTTTTAATATTAATATATATATATTTGTTTATTACTGATTTAATCATGGTTCGATCACAATCAAACCAATGAACCGTGAACCAGTGTATTCACCAGTTTAATGACGGGTCTGGTTTTTAAAACATTGATATTAATCAAAACTCCCATTCACTCTATCACCTAAGCTAAGCATTAACTGTTAAATTACAATTTTACCCCTTTAATTGGGTCTAATATTAGTTTATTTCTATATTTTAAAGTGTGTCATTCAACGACTTTATAAGTAATTCAATTTTTGTTTTTAATAATAGCACAGACAAAGGTAAAAAACTAGAAATACTACAGATATTAGAAAGGGATGAATTGTGTAAAGATTTAAACTTCTTCTCCCATTCACGACTTGTAATCATCACCAGCAATCCACATCTAAAACTTGCGAAAGAGTTGGCTAGTCAAAGGATATCTTTCCTCATAATTTTTTTGTCGGGACGCATGGCTCTATTCTTATTAAGAAGGAGGATAGGAAGATTCTTGATACCCATAAGCTTCAGTTGATGATCGCTTGGGGAAGGAACCAAATCAAAGTTAACAATCCATAGAAGGATCTTCTTGATGGCTTTAAGGATGAGGATTTGAAATTGCATAGTCCTGGCTTCTTTGCATCTCCAAATCCTGGCACTTTGTCCGTTTAGGAGGATGACCGAACCGAAAGAAATAGTCCTTTGGCTTGCTTCATTCCTACCATACCAAAAAATAATCTCCTATCCCTCTTTTCCTATATCAATTGTTAGGATATGAAGGCTGGGAGAAAACTTCCGAAGGCAAAGGCTGTAAGTTCGAGTTTTCGTCTTCTAAGCAAAATCATTGGCTTGGAGAGTGGTTTTCACTTGAAGGAGAATTCTTGAAGGGCAAGGTTGTACTCCTCTGTGAATAGAATCTTTTCTTGCTTTCCAGATATGGTAAAGAGTGACCAAAAGGAATTTAAAGAGATCAACAACACATTCGTGATGGACTTCATTACCAAGTGAAAAGCTAGTTCACAATGTCTCTATCAAAGAGAAGCATCCATTCTTAAAGCTAGCAGGGAGGCGAAAGATATGGTTATGGCAAGATCGCATTCCATATTTCATATAATTAATTAATATTTTTGACCCAAAAAAATAGAAAATACAGAATTTACTAGCCAGACCTGGTTTTAATGCAGCATTTTGAGATGAAGTTTGATGTCGAATAATATGGGAGAGGCGTCGAAGATGTATCATGCAAAAGAATGGGATGTTTAAAGATGAGTGCTATAAAGCTGATTGTAAGAAGCTCACTATTTTCTTGTGTTAAAATTATAATTTGTTATTCAACTAATCTAAGATGAACGTGAGAATCTACGTGTGGTTGTTATGGTAGAAACTAGAGACTTACAGATTTTTTTTTTGAATAAATTATACAAATATCTCTTTTATTTTTAAAATATATACAAGCTTATCTTAAGATGAAAAAAAATACAATACATTTTTGTTTAATTTTAAATTATTTTATTAAAATGCCTTCCATTAACCTCTATATATTTGTTAAATTTAATAAAAATAAAATGTACTCTTTTTATTTTTGTTTGTATATATTTAGATTAATTAAGAATATTTTAGTTAAAAAATTTAAAATTAAACTAGAGTATATATATTTTAAAAATAAAAAATTTATGTAATTTTAATAAAACTCATATAAGTTATTTTTTTATGGTAATATATAGTATTTTTTATATTAATTAATAGGTTAATTGAAATTAAATTTTTAAATAATTTTAAGAGCCCATTTTTTACATTGACTTGATGTGAAAGGTAAATTCTTAAAGATGTTAACTTTAAGGTTGTAACTATTAAAGTAAGAAGCACAGCACACATTCTCGATTTCTTGAACAATTTTTCAAGGTTAAAGACTGGAAGTTTGGATCTTACATGGAAAGGGGTCCTGTCTATACGATATCTTTGTGCAAAAAAATCCAAACTAAAAGGCTAGAGAGTTTAATTTCTTAAGAAATAAATTATTTTATAAATTTATTTTTTATTTAAATGTTACGAAAAACAATTATCTTCAATAATAAAAGATTCAATCTTTTCATTTTATTGTAGAAATAAATTTTATGGTTATAGCAGAGGGGGGAACAAAAAGATGGCTTGCTTGTGGAAAGCCATGATTTGAGTGAGATGTCTCATCTCTCATGTGACCCTTGAAACAAGGAAGGAATATAGTGAAAATTGACAAATTTTTTACTGGTATGTTCTCTTAAAGATATCTACATGCACTGGCAAAAATTATTTCATGCCCTAAATTATAGTGTTCGATTCACAGTTTGTACCATCTTAAAAAGGTTATAGATTAAGTGTAAAATAATAAAATAATAACATGCAACTATTTTTTGAAAAATTTATAAAAGATATTAAATATTAAAGATATTAAAATAAAAGATATAGATCGTATACTAGATTATGAATTAAATAAGAAAATGAAGCGAAAAAAATAAATAATAAAAAATGGGAAAAAAAAGGAAATGGGAGAGGGTGTAGTGAGTGATGGTGTCTCTAATAATTGCATCTTTATTGAGTTCCGTGTCGAATGAGTCACATCGGTCCACAGTCCTGTCAGTTCTCCTTAGACTACTTTTTCTTTTCTCACTCTCCGCCTTTTTTTTCTTCCAACTTTGACCCTCCATTTCATCAATTCAACTCCATTGGGCGTTTCCAAAAAAAAAAACTTCTAAATTAAAAATATTTTTAATAAAAAATTTAACTTTTAAAATTATTGAGTGATGTTAAAACACAAATTTTAATTTAAGAGTTATTTTTAAAATTATAATAATTAAGAATGAAAAGAAAAGTTGGATAGATAATAAAAAAATTTATAAATTTTATAACATGAAATTTAATTTTTTTATAATTAACATTTTGTCTGTAGCAGTTAAAATTTTTTGTTTTAAGTTTTTTTTAAAATAATTTTAAAATTTAAGATATTTTAATATGAATATTTTTGACTTAAAATCTTGAATTATAATGTTCTCAAAAGAAAAAAAATCCCCATTCCCATTCAATTCCAGTAAAAAAATGTTATTTAAAAATGTCATGTAATATTGGCATTTAATTAATAAAATTTTAAATTATATTTAATTTTAAATTATAAAATTGAATATTGAATTATAAATAAAAATTGTTTTATTTATTTAAAATATATGAAATAATGGTACTCAGCCTTTTTAGTACACAAAACTATTATAAATATTTCCATTCATATTGTTGAGAATGGCAAGATTCTAGACGCTAGAAATATTAACATTGATGTTTTGGACTTATGAAAATTTTAAGCATATAAAGCGCATATATATTATTAAAGTTTCAATTTTAACAGATTAGTTTTTGTTTTTATTTTTTAAAAAATATTTTTTTTCAAATAACTTATATATCAAATTTAAACAATAATTTATATTAAATTTTTTAAAAGACTAACCTTAAATAAAATTTTTTATTATGTCTTTGTTATTGATTTTTCAATAAAATTATAATATGTGTAAAAAAATTTAAAAAAAATTATAAAATGTAAAGTTATAAAAACTATACATTTGACATTTGCTTGTAAAAAAATTACATGCTTATTATGTTTTAGTTGAAAAATATCTAATAATAAAAATATTACATATAATTTCTTTTTTCAATCGTGATTTTTCTTACACCACATTATGCTTTAACAGGAAAAGATGAATCACAGAGGCACACACTAAAAAAAAGGAAAGAAATATAATAAATTTTCTTAATTTCAATTATTTGCAAAGAGTTCTTTAAAATTTTTAAATTGAAAAAAAAGTCTTTACTTTCCACACTCTTAAGAAATAAATTTTTTTGGTCTATTTCTAAATAATGTTAAATCAAACACCACATTAAACTTTTTAATAATTGACATAATAAACTCTTATTTGGATGTGATGTGACTTTACTGACCAAAAATTAAAAAATAAAAAAAAATCATTATCCAATTTTGGACCAAATCATTGTAAAAAAAAAAGCTTATTTCTTAGAATATAAAATTTTTAAAAATTATTTTTATTTTTAAAAATTTAAAGAACTATTTAAATATAATTTAAAATTCAAGATAAATATATGTTTTTTAAAAAATTAGTAAATATTAGAATAAAAGAGAAAACAATTTGTGAATTTAAATGATATGAAAAAAATTAAAAAGGCCAATTTAACGTACAAATCATCTTTTAAAGTAATTAATTCAGTTGTTGTAAAAGTAAGTCAGTGCCTAATTGGAGGATGATTAATACGATTATTGACATGAGAGCTCAAGTGTAGGCAAAAAGCAAAAGGTTAGAGAGGCAGAGGAAGATGAAAAAGAAAAAGCGGCAGCATTTGTGAATATTTGAGTAGGGAGAGGGCTTTCTGGGACATTCACTCCAGATATTCGGGAATCAACAATTTCCTGTTACTGTGAAACACAGCATAGCTGAGGGGCCTCTTCTTCAAACGCAGACAAACATGGTTTCTGATAGCTCTCTCTCTTCTTCCAAACGCTCGCCAACTACTCCTGAGCTCTCCAACTCCTTCACTACGCGGTACAACTTCAACTTCTTTCTTTCTATATCCTTCTTCTACCGTTTCATTAATATCATCTGTATCTCTACCTTTAACAATCATATTCATGTGCTTGTACAAGAATAATGTATCTTCTTGTGCTTGTTTTCTCCGTAGTTTCATTAAATTTTAGGTTCAATTCTATCTCGGGATATGTCTTATACATTGTTTGTTTACTTGCTTGTCGATTTTATGAAATCATTCTTGCCTAGTTCCATCTGATTTTGGTTGTCTAATGTTATATAGTATCTTAGAATCGGCATTGAATTATTTAAATTTAATTTCTTGCAAAGAAACTGAAGCACAAACAATTGCATGTTTGGAAGTTGAAACATAGTACCTTATTTGTTCGGTCTATAAAATCAAGATCTCAAGGCTGCTGGTTTTTAAGGTTTACTCTATGTATGCAACAAGTTGTTATGACCAGTCTTATTATATTAAGTGAACCAGTCGAAAGCTTAATTCTTTTTGCACATTGGCTGTTTTAAAATTTAGAAATAATAGCTTTCAGTGTGATTATCCAGGTTTTGCATCCTTCTTTTTTTATTATGGTTCAGAATCAATTTGGAGTGTGAAAAAAAAAATTAAAAGAAACCTACATTTAAATATTATTGATTTTTTTTAGGATGACCAGAATGACTAAATTGCTAATAGAATATTATTATGAATGGTTTACTTGTTAGTAAAGCAAACCAAAATGTTGAAATATTGCCATTAATAATAGTTTACCATTTAGGCAAAAATGGGACATTTGCGATAGCGCATGGTATGTATTCGGCAAAGTTGGACATAGATAAAAAGAAGGAGGATTCATACCAATTTCTGAGAAGGAGTTGTTAATTATTGGTTTTTTTAAATTTAGTTTTTCTTTTTTTCTTTGGAAAGGGCTGGGGGGATGCTGTTTCCTCTTTCATTATTACTTCATAAGCCAGAAAGATTGCTCTAATATAACCCGCCATTAAGAAAAGGATATTGTTAGACTCCACTCTTCATTTTCTTCATTGTGTTGGAGAAGTAAGAGAGGAAGAAGTCAATAGATGCTGTGGATTTGTTAATCTGTTTTCCAATATTGATGGGTTTATATGACGATTCTCATGTGTGATTAATTTTGTTTTAAAGCAGAATTTTTGCTGATGTTGCTGGTGACATTACAATTGTTGTTGATGGGGAGTCATTTCTACTGCATAAGGTAAAATCATCTTTACAAGATACAGCACAAAATTTACTGCCTTGGAACTTTTTTTGTTTCTTTGTTTTACTTATTAGTTTTAAGTGCAGATTTTCAATACTAAATTGTTTTTATGATAGCTTTGGATTTGAAAAGTTCTCTCTTCTTTATCAATAACTCTGATTTGGGATGCAGTAAACATTTGATCATAAAATCCACAATATGCTAATAATCAAAGGGACGTCCTTCAACTAACCTGTCTTTTTTTGTGCTAATCTATGAAGTTTCCCCTCGTTTCTCTAAGTGGAAAGATCCGAAAGATGGTTGCTGAAGCCAGAGGTTCCAACATTTCCAACTTGGAGCTCCACAACTTTCCAGGAGGACACCAAACATTTGAACTTGCCATGAAGTTCTGTTATGGCATGAATTTCGAGATTACAACTGTTAATGTTGCTCGCCTTCGCTGTGCTGCTGAATACTTGGAAATGACAGAAGATTACCGGGATCAAAACCTGGTAGAAAGAACAGAAACTTACCTAAACGAGGTTGTCTTTCAAAATCTCCAGAAGGCAGTGGAAGTACTATCGACCTGCAAGATGTTACCTGCAATAGCTGAGGATGTGGGAATTACAGGTAGATGTGTGGAAGCCATCGCGATGAATGCTTGCAAGGAGCAACTAGTTTTGGGTTTATCCCGACTAGATTGTGATAATAATGAATCTAAAGAACTTAAGGATGGTTCTTGTGTTGAGTGGTGGGCGGAAGATTTGTCAATACTGAGTATAGATTTCTTTCAGAGAGTTATTTGTGCAATGGGGAGAATGGGGGTTCGATCAGACAGCATCACTGCTTGTTTGATGCATTATGCTCAAACATCCTTAAAGGGTATTGGAAAATGTCAGATTTGGAACCCAGCAAGGACAAAACCAAGTCCTAGTATAGTGGAAAACGATCAGAGGACAACTGTGGAAACTCTTGTAAGTCTAATGCCAGCAGACAACAAAAGCTGTCCCAATATTCCTCTGACCTTTCTGTTTGGGATGTTGAAGATGGCAATCATGTTGGGTGCTACAATTCCATGTAGGCTGGAGCTTGAAAGGAGGATATCGTTGAGGTTGGAAATGGTATTGTTAGATGATCTGCTTATACCATCTGTAGTTCAGAGTGGGGATTCATTGTTTGATGTGGATACTGTTCATAGGATACTACTGGGTTTCTTGCAGAAGATTGAAGAGGAAGAAAGTGAAGATTGTGGTGGGTATGAATCTGATGGGTTAGGCTCTCCTGGTCATGGTTCTCTGTTAAAAGTTGGGAGGCTTATTGATGCTTATTTAGCTGAAATTGCTCCTGATCCATACTTGAATCTTCAGAAATTCGTTGCTTTGATTGAGATACTCCCTGATTATGCTCGTGTTATTGATGATGGACTTTACAGAGCTATTGATATTTATCTCAAGGTAAATTACTACCAAGGCCATCATTTTTTTGTCGCCACTTTCAAAAGCTACAAATCTCTGTTGATTAAGGTCCCATTTGAGAATGTTGTAGCTCTTGCCTCTAGTGTTTTTTGACATAAAGTCATAAATTAATGTTTGATTCTCTTGTTTATGGTGCTTTTAAAATTTTCTGTCAAAATAAAGTTCTTTCAAACATATAAAGTATGTCTTTTCTATACAAAGCATTAAAAAATATAAAGTCTGTTATTGTTATTTTATATGTTTACTGTAATTTTTTTAAAAAATTACTACCGAACACTTTATCAATCAATTTTACTATCAAAAGTGGTTGTTGTAAGAATTTTACCAAAAAAAGCACTTCCAACACTGCAGCTTTAGAAATGTCACAGAATCTTCAAACCCTGAGTTTTCTGTTTATTCAGGCACATCCAGCTCTAACAGAACAAGAATGCAAGAAGCTGTGCAAGTACATAGACTGCCAGAAGCTGTCTCAAGAAGCGTCTAACCACGCAGCTCAGAACGACAGGCTTCCATTGCAGATGGTGGTGCAAGTTCTGTACTTTGAGCAGCTGAGACTGAAGAATGCCTTGTCAGGAAGTTCGGGAGGAGGAGATGGCTTCCTCTCACAGAGAATGAGCAGTGGTGTTCCGAGCGCAGCCATGTCGCCCCGAGACAACTATGCTTCTCTACGAAGAGAGAACAGAGAATTGAAGCTGGAAATTTCAAGGATGAGGGTGAGGCTGAGCGAGTTGGAGAAGGAGCAGACGTTTATGAAGCAAGGGATGATGGATAAAGCAGGAAATGGAAGAACATTTTTTACTTCTCTTTCGAAGGGGATAGGGAGAATTGGGATTTTTAGCAGTCAAAGTGGAGGAAAGAGGCAAAAATCAGGTAGAAAGTCTCGTGGTTCAGAGGGGAAAAATGGTAGGAGTAGGAGGCACTCTGTCTCTTAGATATTGCTCGTGTTCTCCTTTTTTCAGGTGATCATAGGTGTAAATAGGCTGGTAGTTAGAATTTCTCATCATTCTTGTTCGTTAGTTTGGAAGTTGCATGCCCCACACTTTCCTTTCACTATATATATATATATATATGTTTTCCGCTGCTGAAAATACTTGAGTTCATTCCTTGCACCCAAGATGACATTTTGGATCTTGATTTAGAGATTCTAACGGTGGTAATACCTCTTGATACTTGCCAATACACCACCATTTTTAGTTAGAAACTATCCAAATGAGTTGCTAATAATCCATTTCAGCCCATAGTCAGGAGAAAGTTGATTTATGTGGAGTGTGGACAACTCTGATATATTACGAGGTTAACAAACACCCGATAGTATCAAATTCATGTGTTTTTTAAAATGCTTGATTTCACGATATATCTGCTTGCTTGCACTGGCAAAAGATTCTTGGGTCTACTCCTTGCATTGAAGATGGAGTAATTCTTGAGTACACAATTTGCAGCTATGCAAAAAATCACTAGACCCTATTAAAATGTGTTAGTGGGTACTATTTACTTTGTGAATTTTTATTGTTTTTTTTAACATCTGTTGATACATTATATATATTTGAAAATTTGCCTCCAAGATGTGCACAAAAAGCTCATGAAGAATCTCATCAATAAGTATTAAATATTCTGTTTCATTGACACTTATTTCAGGAAAAAAAAATTATTTCTTCCAAACCAATGGAGCAAGGTTAATTATACTTGATCAATTTATTATCTATTTTGCTGTTGAACCCTAACGAAATCAAGGATTTTTGGATCAGATGTGACAGAAACCTTCCTGTTATTAATTTTCTTCCAGTCTACAGATTTTTCAAAAATAAAAAAAAATAATACAAAAGAACAAGATGACATACAAGGTGTAATCCAAAGAGCTGAAAGGAAGAAATAAAAAGAGAATTACCTCTAAAAACCCACGTCATATAAAATTTTATATAAAAAATTTTAAAACTAAAATTATTTTTAAAGATATTCAAATTTTAAAAAATTTACTATCAATTTTAAAAAATTTATTATTAAGTATTAAAAAAAATTAGTATTTTTTTACATCTAACAGTAAATTTTTTAAAATTTGATGATAATGATAATCTTTAATAATAATTTTAATTTTTAAAATATTTTTTTTATAAATTTTATATGATATAAATTTTTGAATGCAATTTTCCCAAACAAAAACAACAAAGGGTATATTACTTTTGAGCATGCTTCAAGAGAGGCGTCATACAACGTCTTGTCCCTGCTATTCCTCGAGATTGCCATCTCTTCAGCCTAAAATGCGCTTCCGGATCTGCAGCCAAAGTGACGACAGAGTAGAACAATAGTAACTATGCTTTCACAAGTTAAAAGAGTAAAATTAAAAGTAGGCTACACTAAAGTCACTCTGATTAGTTAAATTGTATATGATATTTTTTTATTTTAAAAAATATCTTTTTATTTTTAACCTTTAATATATGTTACAAAATTTTTTTATATGATTTATTTTATATTATCGAAATTAATTTTATGCATAATATATATTTTTTTAAAAAAATAAAGCTGCTAAACTGTTATTGCTATCGTATGAAAATTAAAATTGCATTCTCGTGCGCAGAAAAAGAAATTCAAAACACAATTCAATATATCTGAATTTACAAAAGAGTCATCACTAGGTTTCAATCTTTATGCTTTAAATAAACTAAATTTGTACAAAAAAATTAATATCATTGACATAAAATAAATAAAATAAGAAATTTTTACAATACATATGACATATATTTTTAAAATGAGAAATCAAATATAATTTAGTCAAAAGTGGAAATAGCCCTAAAATCAATGGAAAGGAAACATGCCTCAGGGAGTTTCTGGCGGAAGATGACATCTAGCCTTGCATCAAGAGTGTTCTCCAACACTATCTTCCCATCCTCCGATGCCAATACTATTCCTCCCGAGCTTAATTTGAAACATACAACACAAATAATTCTCAATTAACCTTAGAAATAACTTGTACTCTCTTAAAGGTCATAGTGATTGCATGAGATACCAAAAAGGTTCATGGGAGTCGGTGGTGCCTGATTTGGGAGCTGAAGGGAGATAAACACGTTCATCAAGGGTAATCTTTGGGGGATGCACTTTGGCTTTCTCTGAGTATTCCTTTTTGGCTTCTTCCAGCACTGACTCCACTAGCTTCCGATCAACCTCCCTGCACCGCACTATCACTGACGGTTCCCTCAGCCGGACCAAACCCTGCATCAATACAAGAATTAAAGCAAGTTCTTTTCAGAGTTTTGCTCATAACACAAAATGGTACTCTGATATATTGACAAAGAGATTTATTAATACCTGAACAATCAAGGTTTTGATGAGTTTCTTGTATACTTTATTATCATTAGAAATACGCGAAAGCGCCTTGCTAGCAGAATCCTTTATGGAATTCACCACTTCATCTTGCGCTTGAAGTACTTTTATACGCGATGCATTCAGCTGCATCGAGTATTCACTGCATTACACCCAATTCCATTACACATTCAATTACCTGCATTGCTTTGTTTTTTATTGGCAACATTCGTTACGTTTACATGAATATTTTAATTATATTTCTACTTCATTTATGACACACACAATGCATAAATTTTAAAACCAAAGTTCTATAAACTTGAAAAATTAAAATTCATATTCTCATGTATCAAACACTTTGTGTTAATATATGGGATCCCAAATGAAGAAAAGAACTCACATTTTTTTGCGAACGTCAACTTGTTTGGCTTTCCGTTCATACTCTTGTCTGATCTTTCTTTTCTCGGCTTCAAGTAATTGAAGTTTCTCGATGTTGAATTCCTATCATGATTTGAATAAAAAGTTATGATCTCAAGTGTTATAAATTTTTAAACAAAATATATATACCTCTTCAGCAGCGACGGAGATTTCGTTAGCTTTCTCCTCAGCCTCTTGGCGAATGAATCTGATCATCTGCTGGATCTGTCTTGACACATCTGCGTCGTTCATCTTTCCTTATTGTTTTTTAGCAGAAAGTTAGGAACACAATTAATGTATATATTTTCTTGCTCCTGATACTCCAAACTCAAGTGCATGTGAGAATGGAAGTGTATTTACATTTTCTGATCATTAATTTGCTCCTTAATTACGTTTCAAAATCTAAACGTTAACTATGGTGATAATAAAAGAATAATTAATGATGGAAAATTAAAAGGAGATGAGAGAGAGGCAGAGAAGAAGGTAGCTAGTTAGGTTTTCGTCCTTAAGATTATTAGTCAGCTGCGATATTCAGGGATTTGGATGTTGAACCAATCTAATCCACACTTCAAAAGGGCACAAAGAGAGAGAGAGAGAGAGAGAGAGAGAGAGAGAGAGGCCTAGTGGAAGTAATTATTTGTATTCTGGGTGAAAAATAATTACAAAAAAAATATGTTTTATTCCCTAAGTTGAAGTTAATTATAAAATTGGTACAAATTTTAAAACGTAAGAAAATACTATTTGGATTTTAAAAATGTACAAAATACCCTTTTAATAAAAATGTTTTATTATGTTTTAAACTTCATATATTAATTCCATAATTAGACATTTAATTCAAAGATATGATAAAATGTAATTTTTTTATATAGAAAAAGATTTATATGGAGTTTTTTTAAAACTTTTTTAATTAATTTTTTAATCAAAATATAATAAATATATAATTTTTTAATAATAATATGACAAGTACATTTTTTATAAACGAGTATATAATTTTTAATTAAATTATACACTTATTATATTTTAATTAAAAAATTATATATTTATTATATGTTAATTAAAAATTTTTTATAGTAAACATATAGAGAAGTTATATACAACATTACAAGAAAATCATAATTTTTTTTTTGGTTGTTCTCTTGCTAAAACAAATGAGTAATTATTATAGCAAAATGCGTATAAAATGAACAGATACTCAACCCTTGGGCTAACTATTCCTTTTGATTTTACTGGTCATTATATGGGGCTATTAAGTTATAAATAGTAGTATTAATTAATCTCTCTAGAAAATAGATGAGTGTTGATAATGCAGGAAGCCATGAAGCTTTTCATTTGTCGATGAAGAGACAAAAGAGAAGGTGTACAAAGGTTGTTAAGGAATGAAATACATGGGATTTGGGAGCTTGAAAGTGCGATTTCCCAAAGAGTAGCCCCGAAGATCACTCCATTGGTCTCCCACATTCCCCCATATTTTATATCCTTCTCCTTCTATCTTCTTTCGTATCTCTGACTTGAATCTCACAGCACTTTCCCCTTTGTAATCTTCACTCCTGCACACCACAATGCATACGAAAGTTTTATTATATGTTCTATCTTTATTAAAAAAAAATCTGCTAACAATTACTTTAAAATTACAATTAAATCTTTTATTCATATTGATATTGCATGCATGGGCGTTGACTGGGACAATTAACAAGAAGTTAATTATTACTGACTTGCTCAGTTGAACCGCATGACTTTGAATTAGACTGGAAGGAGAAAAGTCAGAGGATGAGAAGCATCTTGGTAAAAGCCTTATTTTGTACCTTGTACTTTGAGTTGAAATTTTTGACTGTCTTCTTGTATAATATATATAATATAATATTAATTGGGTGGACGGAGACAGAGAGGGCAGTGCTTCAGCCTTCTAGGAAGTTACTCAAAGGTCAACAAAAATATTAAACCTTCAATTACGGCACACTCTTTTTGTCTTGTTACATTTACAAGGATGATTGTTTATCCCATAAATGCAGCCTTCTTCCATATTAATTATGCACGGATAATAATATGTATTATACTCTCTCTCCCCGATCTCCAATATAGTCACCAATAACTACCTCATATATATTAACAAAATTAATTAAAAATAATTTAAGTAATTAAATTTATATTAAATGACATTTTTTTATATTTGTCCATAATTAAAAACCTTACTTGTAAATTATATTAGTCTTAATGACTCTCTATTTAATTAGAGATATTTAAAAAAATTATTTAATGATCAAGACAACGTAAAGAAGTGATTTATATTTTGAACCAAGACAATCTTTCAATAAGTGATTTATATTAGAGATCGGAAAAAGTAACATACATATATAAAAGGTTAGATTATTTTTGAACATGTGTCCTTTATATACACATATAATCATAATTTTTTTTTAATTATATATATATATATATATACATTTTATCCTTTGTTGTTTGGTGTAAAATTTTATAGTGTGTAATTCAATATTTAGTGATTGGTTTGATTACTATTTAATTATTTTATGCTATTTAATTTATATCTAAAATGTTAAATTGATAAGTAATATCCTTATAAAATGTCCATTTTATATATTTTAAATATTTTTATAATATTTTTAAGGTTAATTTTCACATTAATTAGTAAAGATGGCAAAAATCTCAAAATTGAGAATCTCGGTAAGGATTTTCTTATTTAGCAACTTATAAGAGATTTTTTTTTTCTTCTTGCGGAGATGGAGATAGAAAAAAAAATCTCTTTAAAGGTAATTTAGAAATGGAAACTAGATCATACTCTCTACCTTGTAGGGCTTTGTCTCCGTTAGTTTTACACAAATATTTTTAAAACTTTTACATACATATCTTATTACTCTATGTCTTTTCAGTTATTTTACTCATTATTTATATTTATATTACTTTAAAATAAAAAATAAATCAATCTAAATATTTTCATTGATTCCCTATCACGTAACTTGTAAAACTATTTATTATTTGAACTTTTTTTAGTTTTTTAAACTTGATTAACATTTGATGAAGAATTTAAACAAAAAGTTTGAGCTTTAAATTTAAACTTTTTTTATATATAATTTTTTATTTTAATTAATATTACTTATTTTTATTATTTTTTACAAAAAATTTGAGGTTCCCTTGGGGATTCACATCCACATGGAAAATGGAGATGTGGATTAAAAAAAAAAACAATTGATAGTGGAGATGGAAAGCAAGAAAATACTCCCTAAACGCATCTCACAAGATTGTCCTCCCTCTGCACTAGGTGCAAAGTTTCAATTTTAAAATATGAAGTTAATGAAATTATTTATTATTTTAACATTTAAGTCATAATTACCATTAAAATTAAGACAAAAAATAATATAAAATGGTTAGTGTAATAATAGAACAAATCGCTAGAGAATAGAGATCTTGAATGGAATTGTCAGATTCTGTTTGGTTTAAGGGAGAGAAGGGGAGGGGAGAGGGTTTAATGAATTCTGTTTGGTTGGAAGGAAGGAAAAGGAAAGAGAGGGAAAGGGAGATTATGTTTAGTTCAAAAGAGGAGAAGAGAAGAGGGAAAGGAAGATTATTGTTTGATTCAGAAGGGAAAGAGATGTATTTATAATTAGATAAATTTATCCTTTATATATTAATATTTTTTAAAAAAATTATAAATTTCAATCTTTTTATTTTTAATTTTTTATAAAAAAAATATCTAAATTTTTATTAAATATTAAAAAACTAAAAAAATTAAAAAAATAAATTATAATTTAAAAAATATACTTTCTCTCCCCTTCCTCCCAAAATCTCAATTTAATTTAAAGGGGAGAAAAATTTCTCTCTCTCTCTCTCTCTTCCCCATCCTTCCCAAAACCCCCAATCAAACGCACCTTCCTAGGACAACAAATAAACCATTATGAGAGAGAGAAACAAGCGTTGACATACCTTAAAAAAAGATGTTGGTAGCCAGTGAAACCTTGGCGATGCAAGTTGAGAGCGGTGACGTGGGCCATAGTCGCTTGGTCTCTCCCAGTGATCAGAAACACCTTGAATCCTCTCTCTACCAGTTCTTTAAACACCACCAACATGGCTGGGATTGCTCCACACTCTCCCTTCATTATCCACTCTTTAAAATTCCTCGAATCAAAGGGTTCACACCCAAATCCGTTTGCTTTGTAATAACATACGTTAGATATGCACGTGTCGTCCACATCCATAACCCAACCATCCTTCCTTTCCCCCCCATCATTACCTACTTTCATCTCCTTCGCATATTCCAAAATCTGGTCTTTGATGAGCTCAAGATCGTGTTGGTATTGCCCGTCCATCATGTAGGTTTCCACGTGCCTGTAGCACTGGTGGGGCACCGTCCGCCAAGGCCCCACGTTGTTGGCCTCCACCGCCAACCTCCAGCTCAGGCAGTAGCCATCGTTGTCGGACTCGGACCGGGGATTCTGCTTCTGCTTCTGCTGCAAATATAGAAACTTCAACTTCAACTTCAACTTGCCCATTATGGCCATGAAAGCAGCTAACCCCCACACTGCTCGTTGCACCATAATCTGTATAAATTAAAGCTTATATATGGTTACTCGAAAAAGAGAGTTCAACTAATAACAAGAGATAGTACAGCTTAGTCAATAAGGAAATATCAGAAAATCAAATCTTAAATGGAGTAGGCCGGTATGAGAAAATGTATGCTTTAGGGGGGTTAAGGTGAGAATTTAACCTCAATATAACTCTGATTGTGATAATAATATAATTGAAGCTTATGCTTTCAATCTCTCCGTTGGTGTTGGTGATGGCAAGGAGTGAGCAGCTCCCAACTGACTTATATACAACTCTGTGGGCCGAAGCGGAAGCTTCATGGCAGCGAAAAGGAAATAGACTCTTCTCCTTCCTTTTATAATTATTGCTCAATCTATCTTATTATTAGGAACATGAAAAAGACATTATTCCCCGCATGCAATATGTCCTTAGCAATTAATTTTCTAACCCAGAAAATTTTGCGAATGGATAATTTTGTGAAGAGCTTTGCAGAAAGCTGTACTTGTCAAAAAATTAAACTCTGCCTATTACTTTTTACAAATAAATGTGTCGATTAGGGGATAGAAATTAATTAGATTTACCCTCGGTAAAAGATGATATCTCTCTGTCTATGCGGCATCAAAATATCTAAAAACAGAATTTTGCTTCGATAAAATCTATAAATACCCTAGATTTTAATAAAAAAACTGTTATTTATTTTTCAAAATTAATATTTTGGACAATAGAAAACTGGGTATGTCGGAAAGAGTAGGTCCAAATGATTCTATTATTTCATGTTTCATATTTCATATTGTCTTACGAAGCAGAGAGGAATTTACGTGCATAATCCGCCATTTGTGACGCTTCAACGTTATCAAGGGGCCAAGTGTTGCAATATGTAGTGTTTCTAAACTAGACAATCGCATGCGTCAAGACTGATTGGCTAGTCCTACACTACCTTCCACGTCGCTGTCGAGGACAATGAAACAAGTGATAATTTCCAGGCAAGAAGGGAATTAAATTGTTGAGGGAAGCTGACCTATAATATAAAGGCAGTAGAAGTTTTATTTTTCACATTATTTTAATTCTCTTTTTGCACCTGTCACTTTATCATTAATTTAATATATAATAACGAATTTTATAACAAGATATAACAAGGAACAAAACTAACAAAAAAATAAAATAAAGTAAATTGAATAATATTAAAATAACATAATTCCTTGAGCAAAATAGTTTGATGGTGATACTAATCTGAGTGTTGGATGCAAAACAACGTGCTCTCATCTCAAGGATAAACTATCATGGTGGACTTAAAGGAACAAAAAAAAAAAGAAACAGAACCCGAAAAATCCTTCTTTTTTTTTTCTGTAAAACACTAATAATCCAAATGAACTAGCGTACAAATTTGCCCATAAGCATGCAAACATATCAGACACCAAGAAGGATATATCATTAGCAATTATTATCAAAACCAAAATACACATAACATGGTATTTAATTTGTCATATTATGTCCCAGAAAAATACTTATATTATGAGAAAAGCAGCGGTCTGTAATGTAGGCACGGCTACGGCTGAGTACTCTTCCACGAAACTAGACTATTGGTATGAAGACCGACATGAAATGAACCTTCCTCGATGGCGTCAATCTTTCTCAGTGTTCCTGTCTTCACATGATAACTGAAAAGTAATGAATTCAAAGTCGGTATAAGTATTATTTTAATAATCAGTTCTTGGTTTATCCACACACCAAAAAATTCAGATAGAACTTCAATGCCGCCAGTTGGATAATCAAAGCATTCGATCCGATGATGGAGAGTCCATTCTCCCGAATCAGTGTCAAATATATGTATTTGAAATCCCGGTCCGCCCAGAAAGATAATGGATGCAAGACGATTCTCCATCGTTAAGTATTGTGGATGCCATCGATGATGTCCTTGTGGAAGCGGAAACTGCCGAAATGTTTCAATATCAACATCCAACACAATCACTTGGTGCTCTGTGATCCAGTAGAGATCATTGCCTCCAGAGTAAATTGGAGTGCATCTAAACTCAAAATCACCGGGTTCTACAGCAATTCTTGTCCAAGAATTATCTTTCCCTAGTCTTAGAACATGCCAATGGCTATAACAAACTTCAGACTGAGTTATGACCAGAGAAGCAAACAGTTTGAATTCCCCTGTGCGAGGAACACGTACTATAGCACATGGAGGGTACATCAGCCTACTGTTGAGTAATTTAGGAACACTAACAGCCTGCATGGTAACAGGGTTTGCAACATGAAGAGCTCCTGTAGCATTTTGGAAAAGCAATATTAAGCCATCACAACTATTCAAAAATCGTCCAGGAAAATCAGGATTTAAAGCAGTGACACCAAACTCCCCATTGTCCTTAACCTCTAGGAAACGGGCACCATATGGATGCCTCGTGCTTTGAAGGAAAATACCAGGTTTTGCACGGACGAGGTGTGTCTCAACAAAATCAGACCTGCGGATCATAGCAGCCCAAGATTTGCAAGTATATCTTGCACTGCCAAGGAGGAATTCAGCAGGAAGCCTAGTCAGGATATCAAACATGGCATCTTCAGAGAGGCACACTGAACAGTTATCCTGTTGGTTCTTGTTCTGAGACTGTGAGCAACTGCTGCTGCTGCAATTCTTTCTTCCATCATCCTTTTTCTCTCTACCCATTTTATGTTGTTTTCAACAACTGTATTAACATTAAGTTAAACTATTATCAAACAAATTATTTAAACAGAAATCTGAATTTGAACTAAAAATAGCATCTCCACCATCACAAGAATTAATGTCTCGTATATCAATCACACACACACACACCTAGAGATCCTTATTGGCTTCAATGAATTATAACTGTTTATTTTGAAGTTGAAGTTGCAAGATGCCTTCCAGATTGGCAATAAAGCTTTCAAAGATTAAAGCTATTGCAGCTGTCATATATGAATTTAGATTATAAGAAAGATAGGAAAACCTGGAATATTTGAATTGGTTAATATCAACAGTTCAAGCACCTATAAAAAACAAGGAGCCATCATGAATGAAGTAAGACTAAGACGCTGGACTCTAGCCTCACATCTAAGCCACTACTCCTTTGTACGGCACTTCTGATAAATAACATCTACAGTTTCACTCAAACTATTAGCCTATAAACTTGTTTATCTTGCACACAAATTGCTCATAGTCAGCAGAATAAACACATGGAACTGACAAGTGTTATTAGATCTACTGGTCATCTAAGGGCACGAAATTTTTTTACTAGCAGAATAAGCACATTTCAGTTATAGGTTAGGGCTATAAATTGCTAGAAACTATTAAAATAAAGACTAAATACTCCTACTAATATTTTCTTCCATCCAACTAGAAGTAAGGTTCCTCAGATCCAGAACTGGTGATAGAAAACTTAAAGAAAATTTTGGAAGAGAAAAATGTTCTAGAAATAAAGAGAAGGGGAAGAAAATCGATGGCAAAGAATTCGCCATGTCAATTTGCAAGAAGACAAGCCATCCAACAAAGTTTCTAGGCATCATGAAAAAACTCAATCTCAAACCTGTCAGAAATTTGGACCTGTTCAGATAGATTGTTGCTCAAGAGAAACATATAAAGATAATTATTGAAATGAGCCCCATTTGACAAATGAAGAGAAGAACTATCTTTTCCAAGATTCTCACTCCGCAACAGAAGTTGAGGATAATTTGTAGAAACTTAATACACCATATGACGAGCAATTAAAAGATTTTCAAAGACATAGATCAGTGAATTAAGCCACCAAAGTTAGATTGGGCAATCCGGTCAGTTAATACAAAGAATTGCTGCAGACCATGGTTAGTAAAGGCAAAAAGCATCCGAACATGGGTAAAACGAAAAGTATACAAGACAGAAAGAGAAATCCAAGCATGGGTGCATATACAGATAATCCTGCGCCCAAAGAATACTGGGAACTGAGCCGATGCAGGAACATTGAAAAAGTCGAAAACAAAAATCAGATAAATCAACCGTAATCCTGTGAATCGGCGAATAAAAACAACCTTGAAGTTAATTTAAGAGACGCTACGCTCCCATACGGAAAAATTTCATCTAAAATAACATGATAGAACTTGAACTTATTCTAACATACTAAAAAGGAACAACGAATAAATGGAAGAAAAATGTGGTGCAAATAGGTAAGGAGTGGGAACCTTCTGCTCTGTTACTGAGATCCGCTACATACCAAGCAAATTAAGTTGCAACAATGGTGGATTGCTCTGAGTGTCAAAGATTAGGGTTGGCTCTCTCTACAGGGAAGGCGTTTGTTACGATGGGCTTTTGCCTCAGTCCGTGGGCTTCAGAACGCAATGAACTTTCTTTTGTTTTTAAAAAATTGTAATTTAGTCTTTTAATTTTATTTTTCGTTTTGAAATAATTTTTAAAATTTTAAATATATTTAAAAAATCCCTTTAAATGAGATTTGTTAGGTTGTTAACGTTTCCAGTTGTACGGGTAATGATATGATGCAGTTACGAGAAAGGACGCACCTCTCCCAATTTTCACAGATCCTTCGAGGCAAGCTGGAGGATGTCGATGGCGCGAAGCTGGAAGATGTCGCAAATCGTTCAACCGAATCCCCTGTTTTAATCCGTTGCAGCATCATTCTTCTCAAATTAATCCAACTTCAGTTTGTGTGTGCTGGGTATGTCTATTTCCACCAATCGTAGTGGCTTGATCCTAATTTTTTTCTCTTGGAGTGTTGTTTTGTTTGAGATGGATTGGTGATCTTGAAGGCTATACTTGGTTGGAGGTTTTTTTGGAGAAGAGAGGGGAGGGTAGGAAAGAGAGACAAGATATTTGGTTGAATAAAATTAGAAGGGAAGAGGGGGAAGGAGAGACAAATTTTTATCTTCTCTAAATTAAAAGGTTTTGGAAAGAGAGAAGAGGAATATTTTTTAAATTATAATTTATTTTATTATTTTTTAATTTTTTAATATATTAATATTTAATAAAAATTAAGATAATTTTTTTATCAAAAATTAAAAATAAAAAAAGATTAAAATTTATAATTTTTTTAAAAAATATTGATATAAATAATTTTTTATAAAAAAATAAAAATAATATAATATAAAAATAAATTTATTCAAATATAATTACTTCTCATTCTCTCTCCTCCTCTTCTGAATCAAATAATAATTTTTTCTTCCTTTTTCTTCTCTCCTCTTTTTTTTTTATCAAACATAACTCATTAAATTTCTTTTCCTCCACTCGGTTTCTCTCTCTTCCGTTGAATCAAACGGCGCCCAACAGTTCATCCGCCTGTGTTTAATTTTGTTATTTGGAATTTGTGATTAATGACGAGTTGTGAAAAGCACTTGGGGGAGGGGGGGGGGGGGGAGAATGCATCTAGGTGCTCGCCACTTTGCCTGGAGAGCCGTACAATTGGGGTTTGAATTAGTGTTGCTTCATTCTGTCAAGTCAATAGTAGGTGTCAAGGAAATTCGCACAAGTGGGATGCTTCAATTTGCCCCGCGGTGAGTTTTTGTTTTTTTGGGCCCACGAAGGGCCGAAGGATCGCTGAATTTTTGTTATTTAATTTTTTTAATTTTAAGGACTATAAATTTAGTTTATGAAAATAAAAATTATATTTATAAAAACAAAAATTTTAACTATAAAAAAAATTATACATTAAAAATTTAAACTATACTATACAATTAAAGCTTTTAAAATGTAAATTTTTTCATAATTAAAATTTTTGTCTTCATAAGTATAATTTTTATTTTCACAAATAAAATTTGTAACCCTGAAAAATAAAAAATATAAATAAAATTGCTAAATTCAATTAACTACACTTTTTATTTTTGCAGATATAATTTTTTTCTTCACAAATAAAATTTGTAACTCTTAAAATTAAAAAATAAAAATAAAAATAAAAATACTAAAATCAATTAACTACAAAGTGATTATAGGCTCTGAAAATATATCTACTAAATGATTATAAGAGATCTATTTAATGATTTTTAAATTTTATTTATTTTTTTCTTTTGTAATAGTTCAAATGATTGTAAGAGATCCATTTAAGTATAATTTTTTTTACAATTAAAATTTTTGACCTTACAATGACTCTTTTTATCTTCCTAATTATTTTTTTATTCTTGAAATTAAAAAAAAAATCAAATGGATCCCATTTAGTTGTTCGTTTAACTAGGGGGATACATCTTAGATTCACTCCTTAATATATGGTATGAGTGTAATTAGGAGAATTTTATTAATGGACAAGCTTCTAACATGATGCATGTAAATAAAAATAAAAATAGATAAACTTAGTTTGTTGATGTTGATGACTTTTTTTTTTTTTTGGTGGTGTGAGATTAGGGATGGTTCAATACCCATTGGTTTTGACTTATAAAATTTGGTCTTTTGAATGATAAGGGTGGCCATAGACATAAAACTTGGTATGTTGAATTCACGCGCTACCATGATTTTTATTATCTACGGTCTACTATTGTATTTGAACTGCCATAAACTTTGTAATTTGCAAGTAAAATCTGTATCATAAAAGAAGGCTATAGTTGAAATTTACCATAAAAGAAGGATGTTGTAATTTGTGAGTGATGATTGTCCTGAGATGCAAAGTTGCAATACAGGCCAACTAAAACTAATTTTTTGTTTTCCTATTGACATGCAGAGTTGCAAAACAAAGTGAAGGTACAAATTCTAGCACAAGCCAACTGAAACATATTCAAGCCAGCGATGATTGAAGCCAACTTCTAGTACAAGCCAAATGAAAGAACACTTAAGATTTAGTTGCACTATATAAAAACTGTATATATATAAGACTTGTATACTGAGAGAATGTTCAAAGAATAAATATAAAGATAAAATCTGTGTATGTTGAGAGAATATTTATACTTGAATATTTCAATATAATATAAGATGAATTTCTTAAAGAGCATATACTTGAATTTCTTGTGCTTGACACATCTGCGTCGTTCATCTTTCCTTATTGTTTTTTAGCAGAAAGTTAGGAACACAATTAATGTATACCCTTTTAATAAAAATGTTTTATTATGTTTTAAACTTCATATATTAATTCCATAATTAGACATTTAATTCAAAGGTATGATAAAATGTAATTTTTTATATAGAAAAAGATTTATATGGAGTTTTTTTAATCATTTTTTTAATCAAAATATAATAAATATATAATTTTTAATAATAATATGATAAGTATATTTTTTATAAACGAGTATATAATTTTTTAATTAAATTATACACTTATTATATTTTAATTAAAAAAGTATATATTTATTATATGTTAATTAAAATATAGAAAAGTTATATACAACATTACAAGAAATTGCAAATTTATCAGGATATTTTTTTTCTTGATTGTTCTCTTGCTAAAACAAATATGAGTAATTATTATAGCAAAATGCGTATCTAATGAACAGACATTCAACCCTTGGGCTAACTGTTCCTTTTGATTTTACTGGTCATTATATGGGGCTATTAAGTTATAAATAGTATTAATTAATCTCTCTAGAAAATAGACGAGTGTTGATAATGCAGGAAGGCATGAAGCTTTTCATTTGTCGATGAAGAGACAAAAGAGAAGGTGTACAAAGGTTGTTAAGGAATGGAATACATGGGATTGGGGAGCTTGAAAGTACAATTTCCCAAAGAGTAACCCTGGAGATCACTCCATTGGTCTCCCACATTCCCCCATATTTTATATCCTTCTCCTTCTATCTTCTTTCGTATCTCTGACTTGAATCTCACAGCACTTTCCCCTTTGTACTCTTCACTCCTGCACACCACAATCCATACCAAAGTTTTATTATATGTTCTATCTTTATTTAAAAAAAACTGTTAACAAATACTTTAAAATTACAATAAAATCTTTTATTCATATTGATATTGCATGCATGGGCGTTGACTGGGACAATTCACAAGAAGTTAATTGTTACTGACTCGCTCAGTTGAACCGCATGACTTTGAATTAGACTGGAAGGAGAAAACTCAGAGGATGAGAAGCATCTTGGTAAAAGCCTTAATTTGTACCTTGTACTTTGAGTTGAAATTTTTGACTGTCTTCTTGTATAATATATATAATATAATATTAATTGGGTGGACGGAGACAGAGAGGGCAGTGCTTCAGCCTTCTAGGAAGTTACTCAACGGTCAACAAAAATATTAAACCTTCAATTACGCCACTCTTTTTGTCTTGTTACATTTACAAGGATGATTGTTTATCCCATAAATGCAGCCTTCTTCCATATTAATTATGCACGGATAATAATATGTATTATAACACACATATACAAGAGGTTAGATTATTTTTGAACATGTGTCCTATATATACAGATATATATATATATATATATATAAACATTTTATCCTTTGTTGTTTGGTGTAAAATTTTATAGTGTGTAATTCGATATTTAGTGATTGGTTTGATTACTATTTAATTAGTTTATGCTATTTAATTTATATCTAAAATGTTAAATTGATAAGTAATATCCTTATAAAATGTCCGTTTTATATATTTTAAATATTTTTATAATATTTTTAAGGTTAATGTTCACATTAATTTTTAGGGATGGCAAAAATCTGAAATTTGAGAATCTCGGCAAGAATTCTCTTATTTAGCAACTTATAAGAGAATTTTTTTTTTTCTTCTTGCGGAGATGGGGATAGAAAACAAAATCTCTTTAAAGGTAATTTAGAGATGGAAACTAGATCATACTCTCTACCTTGAAGGGCTTTGTCTCCGTTAGTTTTACACAAATATTTTTAAAACTTTTATATACATATCTTATTGCTCTATGTCTTTTTTAGTTATTTTACTCATTATTTATATTCATATTAATTTAAAATAAAAATAAATCAATCTAAATATTTTCATTGACTTTTTTCATCGATTGCTCGTTACGTAACTTCTTGTAAAACTTTTTATTATTTGAACTTTTTTAGTTTTTTGACCTTGATTAAAATTTGTTGAAGTTTAAACAAAAAGTTTGAGCTTTAAATTTAAACTTTTTTTTATATATAATTTTTTATTTTAATTAATATTACTTATTTTTATTATTTTTTATAAAAAATTTGAGAGTCCTACGGGGATTCACATCCACATCGAAAATGGAGATGTGGATAAAAATGAAAAAAAAAAAAAAACAATTGATTGTGGAGATGGGAAGCAAGAAAATACTCCCTAAACGCATCTCACAAGATTGTCCTCCCTCCGCACTAGGTGCAAAGTTTCAATTTTAAAATATGAAGTTAATGAAATTATTTATTATTTTAACATTTAAGTCATAATTACCATTAAAATTAAGACAAAAAATAATATAAAATGGTTAGCGTAATAATAGAACAAATCGCTAGAGAATAGAGATCCTGAATGGGACCGTCAAAGGACAACCAATAAACCATCATGAGAGAGAGAAACAAGCGTTGACGTACCTAAAAAAAAGATGTTGGTAGCCAGTGAAACCTTGGCGATGCAAGTTGAGAGCGGTGACGTGGGCCATAGTCGCTTGGTCTCTCCCAGTGATCAGAAACACCTTGAATCCTCTCTCTACCAGTTCTTTAAACACCACCAACATGGCTGGGATTGCTCCACACTCTCCCTTCATTATCCACTCCTTAAATTTCCTCGAATCAAAGGGTTCACACCCAAATCCGTTTGCTTTGTAATAACATACGTTAGATGTGCACGTGTCGTCCACATCCATAACCCAACCATCCTTCCTTTCCCCCTCATCATTACCTACTTTTATCTCCTTCGCATATTCCAAAATCTGGTCTTTGATGAGCTCAAGATCGTGTTGGTATTGCCCATCCATCATGTAGGTTTCCACGTGCCTGTAGCACCGGTGGGGCACCGTCCGCCAAGGCCCCACGTTGTTGGCCTCCACCGCCAACCTCCAGCTCAGGCAGTAGCCATCGTTGTCGGACTCGGACTGGGGATTCTGCTTCTGCTTCTGCTGCAAATATAGAAACTTCAACTTGCCCATTTTGGCCAAGAAAGCAGCTAATCCCCACACTGCTCGTTGCACCATAATCTGTATAAATTAAAGCTTATATATGGTTACTCGAAAAACAGAGTTGAACTAATAACAAGAGATAGTACAGCCTAGTCAATAAGGAAATATCTGAAAATCAAATCTTAAATGGAGTAGGCCGGTATGAGAAAATGTATGCTTTAGGTGGGTTAAGGTGAGAATTTAACCTCAATATAACTCTGATTGTGATAATAATATAATTGAAGCTTATGCTTTCAATTATAGGAAACTCTCTCCGTTGGTGTTGGTGATGGCAAGGAGTGAGCAGCTCCCAACTGACTTATATACAACTCTGTGGGCCGAAGCGGAAGCTTCATGGCAGCGAAAAGGAAATACGCTCTTCTCCTTCCTTTTATAATTATTGCTCAATCTATCTTATTATTAGGAACATGAAAAAGACATTATTCCCCGCATGCAATATGTCCTTAGCAGTTAATTTTCTAACCCAGAAAATTTTGCAAATGGATAATTTTGTGAAGAGCTTTGCAGAAAGCTGTACTTGTCAAAAAATTAAACTCTTCCTATTACTTTTTGCAAATCAATGTGTCGATTAGGGGATAGAAATAATTACATTTACCCTCGGTAAAAGATGATATCTCTCTGTCTATGCGGCATCAAAATATCTAAAAACAGAATTTTGCTTCGACAAAATCTATAAATACCCTGGAGTTTAATAAAAAACTGTTATTTTTTTTCAAAATTAATATTTTGGACAATAGAAAACTGGGTATGGAATTCAAAATAAAATATCTTTATTATTCAATCATATTCCGAAAGAGTAGGTCCAAATGATTCTATTATTTTATATTTCATATTGTCTTACGAAGCAGAGAGGAATTTACGTGCATTATCCCCCATTTCTGACGCTTCAACGTTATTAAGGGGCCAAGTGTCGCAATATGTAGTGTTTCTAAACTAGACAATCGCATGCGTCAAGACTGATTGGCTAGTCCTACACCACCTTCCATGTCGCTGTCGAGAACAATGAAACGAGTGAAAATTTCCAGGCAAGGGAATTAAATTGTTGAGTGAAGCTGACCTATAAGTTAAAGGGAGTAGAAATTTTATTTTTCGCATTATTTTAATTCTCTTTTTCCACCAGTCATTTTATCATTAATTTAATATAAAATAACGAATTTTATAACGAGATATCATATGGAACAAAACTAACAAAAAAATAAAATAACGTAAAATGAATAATATTATAATAACATAATTCCTTAAGCAAAATAGTTTGATGGTAATACCAATCTGTGTGTTGGATGCAAAACAACGTGCTCTCATCTCAAGGATAAACTATCATGGTGGACTTAAAGGAACAAAAAAGAGAAACAGAACCCAAAAAATCCTTTTTTTCCGTTAATGTAAATCACTATAATAATCCAAATGAACTAGCGTGCACATTGGCCCATAAGCATGCAACCATATCAGACACCAAGAAGGATATATCATTAGCAATTATTATCAAAACCAAAATACACATAATATGGTATTTAATTTGTCATATTATGTCCCAGAAAAATACATATATTATGAGAAAAGCAGCCGTCTGTAATGTAGGCACGGCTACGGCTGAGTACTCTTCCACGAAACTAGGGTATTGGTATGAAGACCGACATGAAATGAACCTTCCTCGATGGCGTCAATCTTTCTCAGTCTTCCTGTCTTCACATGATAACTGAAAAGTAATGAATTCAAAGTGGGTAGTATTGTTTTAATAATCAGTTCTTGGTTTATCCACACACCAAAAGATTCAGATAGAACTTCAATGCCGCCAGTTGGATAATGAAAGGATCCCATCCGACGATGGAGAGTCCATTCTCCCGAATCAGTGTCAAATATATGTATTTGAAATCCTTGTTCGCCCAGAAAGATAATGGATGCAAGACGATTCTCCATCGTTAAGTATTGTGGATGCCATCGATGATGTCCTTGTGGAAGCGGAAACTGCCGAAATGTTTCCTTATTAACATCCAGCACAATCACTTGGTGCTCTGTGATCCAGTAGAGATCATTGCCTCTAGTGTAAATTGGAGTACATCTAAACTCAAAATCACCGGGTTCTACAGCAATTCTTGTCCAAGAATTATCTTTCCCTAGTCTTAGAACATGCCAATGGCTATAACAAACTTCAGACTGAGTTATGACCAGAGAAGCAAACAGTTTGAATTCCCCAGTGCGAGGAACACGTACTATAGCACATGGAGGGTACATCAGCCTACTGTTGAGTAATTTAGGAACACTAACAGCCTGCATGGTAACAGGGTTTGCAACATGAAGAGCTCCTGTAGCGTTTTGGAAAAGCAATATTAAGCCATCACAACTATTCAATAATCGTCCAGGAAAATCAGGATTTAAAGCAGTGACACCAAACTCCCCATTGTCTTTAACCTCTAGGAAACGGGCACCATATGGATGCCTTGTGCTTTGAAGGAAAATACCAGGTTTTGCACGGACGAGGTGTGTCTCAACAAAATCAGACCTGCGGATCATAGCAGCCCAAGATTTGCAGGTATATCTTGCACTGCCAAGGAGGAATTCAGCAGGAAGCCTAGTCAGGATATCAAACATGGCATCTTCAGAGAGGCACACTGAACAGTTATCGTTTTGGTTCTTGTTCCGAGACTGTGAGCAACTACTGCTGCTGCAATTCTTTCTTCCATCATCCTTTTTCTCTCTACCCATTTTATGTTGTTTTCAACAACTGTATTAACATCAAGTTAAACTATTATCAAACAAATTATTTAAACAGAAATCTGAATTTGAACTAAAAATAGCATCTCCACCATCACAAGAATTAATGTCTAGTATATCAATCTCTCACACACACAACTAGAAATCCTTATTGGCTTCAATGAATTATAACTGTTTATTTTGAAGTTGAAGTTGCAAGATGCCTTCCAGATTGGCAATAAAGCTTTCAAAGATTAAAGCTATTGCAGCTGTCATATATGAATTTAGATTATAAGAAAGATAGGAAAACCTGGAATATTTGAATTGGTTAATATCAACAGTTCAAGCACCTATAAAAAACAAGGAGCCATCATGAATGAAGTAAGACTAAGACGCTGGACTCTAGCCTCACATCTAAGACGTTAGCCACTACTCCTTTGTACGGCACTTCTGATAAATAACATCTACAGTTTCACTCAAACTATTAGCCTATAAACTTGTTTATCTTGCACACAAATTGCTCACAGTCAGCAGAATAAACACATGGAACTGACAAGTGTTATTAGATCTACTGGTCATCTAAGGGCACCAAAATTTTTTTACTAGCAGAATAAGCACATTTCAGTTATAGGTTAGGGCTATAAATTGCTAGAAACTATTAAAATAAAGACTAAATATTCCTATTAAAATTTCCTTCCATCCAACTAGAAGTAAGGTTCCTCAGATCCAGAACTGGTGATAGAAAACTTAACGAAAATTTTGGAAGAGAAAAATGTTCTAGAAATAAAGAGAAGGGGAAGAAAATCGGTGGCAAAGAATTCGCCATGTCAATTTGCAAGAAGACAAGCCATCCAACAAAGTTTCTAGGCATCATGAAAAACCTCAATCTCAAACCTGTCAGAAATTCGGACCTGTTCAGATAGATTGTTGCTCAAGAGAAACATATAAAGATAATTACTGAAAAGAGCCCCATTTGACAAATGAAGAGAAGAACTATCTTTTCCAAGATTCTCACTCCGCAACAGAAGTTGAGGATAATTTGTAGAAACTTAATACACCATATGACGAGCAATTAAAAGATTTTCAAAGACATAGATCAGTGAATTAAGCCATCAAAGTTAGATTGGGCAATCCGTTCAGTTAATACAAAGAATTGCTGCAGACCATGGTTAGTAAAGACAAAAAGCATCCGAACATGGGTAAAACGAAAAGTATACAAGACAGAAAGAGAAATCCAAGCATGGGTGCATATACAGATAATCCTGCGCCCAAAGGATACTGGGAACTGAGCCGATGCAGGAACATTGAAAAAGTCGAAAACAAAAATCAGATAAATCAACCGTAATCCTGTGAATCAGTGAATAAAAACAACCTTGAAGTTAATTTAAGAGGCGATACACTCCAATACGGAAAAATTTCATCTAAAATAACATGATAGAACTTGAACTTATTCTAACATACTAAAAAGGAACAAAGAATGAATTGAAGAAAAATGTGGTGCAAATAGGTAAGGAGTGGGAACCTTCTGCTCTGTTACTGAGATCCGCTCCATACCACGCAAATTAAGTTGCAAGAATGGTGGATTGCTCTGAGTGTCAAAGATTAGGGTTGGCTCTCTCTACAGGGAAGGCGTTTGTTACGATGGGTTTTTGCCACTGTCCGTGGACTTTAGAATGCAATGAACTTTTTTTTTTTTTTCAATTGTAATTTAGTCTTTTAATTTTATTTTTCGTTTTGAATTTTTTTTTAAATTTTAAATATATTTAAAAAATCCCTTTAAATGAGATTTGTTAGGTTGTTAACGTTTCCAGTTGTACGGGTAATGATATGATGCAGTTACGAGAAAGGACGCACCTCTCCCAATTTTCACAGATCCTTCGAGGCAAGTTGGAGGATGTCGATGGCGCGAAGCTGGAAGATGTCGCAAATCGTTTAGGCGAATCCCCTGTTTTAATCCGTTGCAGCATCATTCTTCTCAAATTAATCCAACTTCAGTCTGTGTGTGCTGGGCATGTCTATTTCCACCAATCATAGTCGCTTGATCCTAATTTGTTTCTCTTGGAGTGTTGTTTTGTTTGTGATGGACTGGTAATCTTGAATGGTTCATACCCCCGTGTTTAATTTTGTTATTTGGAATTTGTGATTAAAAAGGAGTTGTGAAAAGCACCTCGGGTGGGCAAATGCACACTAGGTGTTCGACACTTTGCCCGAAGAGCCGTACAATTGGGGTTCGAATTAGCGTTGCTTCCTTCTGTCAAGTCAATGGTAGGCGTCAAGGAAATTCGCACAAGTGGGGTGCTTCAATTTGTCCCGGGGTGAGTTTTTTTTTTTTTGTCGGCCCACGATACGGCAGAAGGATCGCCGAATTTTTGTTATTTAATTTTTTTAATTTTAAGGATTTTAAATTTAATTTATGAAAATAAAAATTATATTTATAAAAACAAAAATTTTAACTATAAAAAAATTTATGCATTAAAAATTTAAACTATACTATACAATTAAAGCTTTTAAAATGTAAATATTTTTCATAATTAAAATTTTTGTCTTTATAAGTATAATTTTTATTTTCACAAATAAAATTTGTAACTCTTAAAACTAAAAAAAATAAAAATGAAAATGAAAATAAAAATAAAAATATTAAAATCAATTGACTACTAAGTGACTATAAACTTTGAGAATAGATCTTTCAAATGATTATAAGAGATCCATTCAATGATTTTTAAATTTTGTTTATTTATTTCTCCTGTAGTAGTTCGAATGATTGCAAGAGATCCATTCAAATATAATTTTTTTTATAATTAAATTTTTTGACCTTACAATGACTCTTTTTATCTTCCTAATTATTTTTTTATCCTTAAAATTTAAATAAAAAATCAAATGAATCCCATGTAGTTGTCTGTTTAACTATGGGGATTCATCTTAGATTCACTCCTTAATATATGGTATGAGTGTAATTATGAGAATTTTATTAATGGACAAGCTTTTAACATGATGCATGTAAAAATAAAATAAAATAAAATAACTTAGTTTGTTGATGTTGATGACTTATTTTTTGATGGTGTGAGATTAGGGATGGTTCAATACCTATAAAACTTGATCTCTTGAATGATAAAAGTGGCCATAGACATAAAACTTGGTATGTCGAATTCACGTGCTACCATGATTTTTATTATCTAAGTTCTATTATTGTATTTGAATTGCCATAAGCTTTGTAATTTGCAAGTAAAATCTGTACCATAAAAGAAGGCTATAGTTGAAATTTACCATAAAAGGAGGAGGTTGTAATTTGTTAATGATGATTGTCCTGAGATGCAAAGTTGCAATACAGGCCAACTAAAACTAATTTTGTGTTTTCCTATTGATATGTAAAGTTGCTAAACAAAGTGAAGCTACAAATTCTAGCACAAGCCAATTAAAACATATTCAAGCTAGTGATGATTGAAGCTAACTTTTAGTACAAGCCAAATGAAAGAACACTTATGATTTAGTTGCATTATATAAAAATTGTATATATAAGACCTGCTAAGAGAATGTTCAAAGAATAAATATAAAAAGATAAAATCTGTGTATATTGAGAGAATATTTATACTTGAATATTTCAAAATAATATAAGATGAATTTCTTAAATAGCATATACTTGAATTTCTTATACTTGAATATTGCACATTGTCATATACATGTACCAAAAGTTATGATCATAGACACAAAAAGATAAGAGGAAATAAAGTTGTGATCACATAAGATAATTGTCATACACATGTACAAAGAGATGGATAAAATAAGTTCAACATTCATGCCTTTTGAAATTTGTAATACTACTCTATAAGTTTGATTCTACAAGTTACTGTAAGGGATAGTCATATGTTACATATATTACAAAGATGAAAAAACACAACAACACCATTAAATACCATCAATAACTTCAAAGCAACCTCAACACTAATTAGGAGCAATGATATACCAAATGGTCTTACCATCAGTAATTGTGTGAAAGTAATAGGAGCATCTAAGTGGTCTCCATAAGTGTGGAATAGATTATTTTAAGTTACATTTGACTTAAAAATTAGTTTGCCTACAAGAAAGATAGATCATGAATTCTTCAATAAATGCATAAATATAGATTTGTGAAATAAACACAACAATGTTAAATACCACAAGTTGTTGAGTTTGCAAAGCTATGATAGTCAGAGCGCTTCCTCTTCTTCTTTTATCATGAAGCCCGATGCAACTCTTAGGGAACTTGTGCATCTTACAATCAACTATTTTTTTGAATTCCTTTGCTTGTATCATCGATGCTTGCTCACATTTATCTCCAAGAGTGGTCTCCATTGGTCTTTGCCTCAAGAGAATCTCTACTATTTACTTTCTCAAATCCTTCATAGCTATTTCTATTAGTAAGCATTTTTCCTCTCTGTGATACTTAGTCTTGCCATACACTCAGTTATAGTCTTAAAGCCAAGGATTGATTGTTAAAAAAAAATTTCTTTTGTCTCCCTTTTAGAAACCTTCGTTATAACACACAAATCTACATGATCTAATGGAGCCATCATTATTCTTGTTGGAATACTGCTTTCTAAATCCAAAGCTAACTTTTCCACCATATTCAACTCAAAACCACTAGGTTGCCTTTACACTATTATACTCCATTCCTACTCTAGGCTTCCAATCAGCCTCTAAGTTGCCATCTTTAGTCAAATGATCCATTGGTCACTTTGCACATCCTTCCTTCCTCCAAACATGAAAATTTCAAAATTTTACTACAAAATAAAAGAAAAATAAAAACTTCAAATGCAAATAAAAATTTCCCACAAAAATAAACTTTTCATTCATAATACCAACCAATTTCAATTCTTGGTGACAAAACTACATATGGCCAATAATCAATATTTTTCAAGCTCAATTAAGGGGAAAACAAACAATAATCAAGATTTCAAATCCTTATGAACTCTAATCTCAATGCACACTACAAAATTTAGTTGCTTGTTCCCATTTGAAAATGAGAGCACACTTCAATGGGTTTTTATGTCAGATACCCAAACAAGTATTAAGCTTATTTCCATTACAACATTGTATAAAAGCAACTAACTTGAAGTGAAAATAAGGATAAAAGCATCTAATTTGAAGTGAAAAGAATGATTAAAACATGAATTTTTTTCATAGGTGTTGAGACATCAATATCATCATATATCAAAGAAGGGAAAAACACATCATTAGCATTGTATATTACCACCAAATATCACCAAACACACATATTATGGTTGAAGCTTAAAAAGAATGTCCAAAATGTAGCTTGAAAATGGCGAAAGCTTAAGCAAGGAAAGGCCATAGATTTTTGCACCAACACATCTTTGCTTTTTCTTCCTCTTGTGTGCTTCAATCAAACAAGGATAAATATCTCATATCAAAACATTATGTAATTGAAGTTATAGTTGCCTTAGCTCAAACTAGGTCATTTTGCACCGTTTTCATAGAGAGAAAAAAAGCTCCTACAATGTGTCAACAATTCAATAGCAAAATCTTAGACAATTGGATTCTTGTGATTGCATCAAATCCAGTCAATCGTTTGGGTGATCTTAATCCCTATCCATACTCTTATTGACATGAAATCTAAGTATACTTTCCTTTCTTTATTTTTTCTTGAATGTCAAGATGACATCTAATTTGCAATTAAAAAAAAGAATTTCTTGAATAAAATGACATCAAGGCATTAAAACACTATGCATTTACATAAGAGGAAGAATTCTTTTTCATTTTTGTTAGGATCAGTCTTCACACTAAGGCATGTCAATGCTACATTCTTAGGCAGCAACAAGTAAATGATAGGCATGGGGTTCTCTCACTCTCTCTCTCTCTCTCTCTCTCACACACACACACACACACTTATACACTCTTTCTTTTAACCATCTCCTTTCTCTCACTTTGTGTCTTTGCGTAAAATGTTTGGTTGCTTTTGTTATAAAGCATTTGTACTAGGAAGTGGATCCTTTAAATTATGAGTGTCTAGAGTTAGCTTGAAGTAAGCAATTTGGACTGTTTGTCACTTCAACAAAGGAGATGGATCCATGTAGGCCTTTACCATTAAAAACGCATAATTTCATTAATTGAAATAATGAGTTTTGACCAAAAGATCCATTGTGTGTATAGAGGCAGACAAAACAATATGTTAAGGGAGCCATTGATCACTTGAATGGTGGATAAGGAAGCTTAAAAAAAGCTAGAGCTTTTGATGAAATTAATGGTTGCAATGACAAGCAGTGGATGGAAAAAATGGTACATTTAATGATAAACGTATCAAACAAAAATTTCTCCATTGTTTCTGCTTCATTGTTGCATTTTTTCCTTCCTAAATTTCTTTCTCTCATCTGGTGTCCATTTTCTCTCTCAACAGCAAGGAGACTTCATCAATTAGAAGGAGATTTTCCTTCTTTCAATGATTTTGTTTTAGGTTATACAATTATTTTGTATATGAGAAACATACTTTTTCCTCTTGTATGATAAGGAAAATTGGCAATGTAAAGCTTATATTGAAAATCTCTCTCTTTCTCTCTCTTAAATACTCTATTTAAAGAGCAAAAAAAAATTGATTTTCGTTTGTATTTGATATATAATTGCTTGTATGATAAAAAACGTTGTAATATAGCTTTTATAAAGTAAGAGTCGTTGCTTTGTCTTCAACTTGGCCACACACGTTAACTCCATTTAAGAAAGGAATTATCATGCATGTAGTAGATATGTTTGTAGTACTATTTTCATTAGTATTTGGAATTGCTATAAAGTTTCTATTTTGGGAATTATCATTTTTGTGATAATTGATTTTGGAAGAAGTTAGTTTGCAAGAATTAGTTTTATGTTTAGGTATGCCATTTTAATGAATTTAAAGAAGTATTAAATAATTAGATGTGTTATAGCATGAAAATAGTTTTATTTTTCTTTTAAAAATAAAAGATAAAAGCATTTATTAGAGAAAGGACAAAAAAATATAATTGTTTAAGGATAAAAAAATCTCCTATAAAGATTAAAAGAAAAATATGAAAGTCATTAGCTTCAAAAAACGACAACAAAGTTGTTGAATCTCTTTAAATATTAGTAATAGATATTTATTTGAAATAAACATGAGCAATTTCTTATTTGCTTTTATCAAGCGTATGTTTTCTTCTTTACCACAATTAGAACATATTTTTAGTATCTCCTAACCCCTTGTTTGGTTTGAGGGGAGGGGAGGGGAGGGGAGGGATTTTCCTCCCCTCCCCTTGTTTGGTTTGCATTTTCAGAGGGGAGGGGAGGGAAAATTTCATTAAACTTTCCCTCCCCTCCCCCTCTCCCCCTCCCCTCCAATTTGGGGGAATTGGGAGGGAAAGTAACATTTTGGACCAAAATGCCCTTATATTTATTTATTTTATTTATTTATTTATAAGTTTTTTTAAATAATTATAATTATAAATAATTTTTAATATTTATTTAATTTTGTAATAAAAATATTAAATTTTTAAAAATAAAAAAATAATTAATTATATTATCATTACTTTTAAAACATTCAAGGGTAAAATAGTCTACATATTATTATTTTCCCTCCCTTCCCCTCCTGAACCAAACAATATTTCATTAAAATCCCTCCCCTCCCCTCCATTAAAATCCTTCCCTCCCTTCCCCTCCCCTCCATTAAAATCCCTCCCCTCCCCTCCCCTCAGTTGAACCAAACATAGCCTAAGAGTTCCTAAGCAACTCATGAAATAATAAATAATTTTTGGTGTCTATAAAGGGTGGCATTTAAGTTTTATAGTTTGGTTTTTAAGAATATTGCTTTAGCTAGTTTATGGCTATGGTGTATTCCTTCCTTCCAAAGATAATCTTTTATAACACTTAACACAAAAGTAAGCATGAAATAGACTAGAATGGGTGGACTGTTAATATAGCAACCATTATGCCTATTTTTATTCTTTTTTTTTTCCCTATAAAATTTACTTTTAATCTAAAAACAAATTATATAAGAGTATTTAATTAAAATTAATCCTACTTCTTTACAATTATTAGGCCTCTTTCATCCTTTATCCTTTATCCTTTTGTACATAAATATTATTACTTACCTAAGCTATTACATCTTCTCTTTTTGTTATCTATTAAACTAATAAATTGACTATGAAATGAAAGTGATGTGAGTTTTTATAATGTAATCATATTGAATGGATATTAAAACAACACTTAGAGTCATAATTATAAAAATTGAATTTTTACTTTTGTTTATAGTTCAATCATAATTATACATTAAAAGAAAACCTAATTAATTATTTTTTTGAATTATATTTTATTTTCCCAAGACTACTTAAGAGACTTGCATAGGGACCTTGAAGGTTATTTGTGACTTTATAAAGCTTTTTCCACCGTTTAGATGTTAGGTATTTTTTATATAAGTATGCTTCAAAATTGTTTATATTGTTCTAAAATAATTTTCAAATTTGATTTTCAGGGATTTAAGTACATCTAATTATTTGTCAATAAAAAATGCTAACTTGATGTTGACTTGAAGCTTAAAGTGAAAATGATATTTAATACCTTAAAGGTAGTTTGAAAGTTTTGGGTTGATTACGATAAGAGAGTCAAATTTAGAATTAGGAAACTATACACCAACAAAAGTAAGAAAAATGGTTCCATAACTACTTGCAGATTTGCTTACTGCAAATAAAGAATTTGATGTAAAAACAAAAGATATTATCTAATTATAAATCTTTAACCGGAGACTAAAACAAATTACTTCAATAAATATTGTTGTTTGAGTTATGAACAGGCATGTGGGATAAAGAATTAATCTAGGCAATCCGCTTAGATAAAAAGAATTATCTTTGAACCAAAAGATAGGGGAGCTTAATATATAAGGAAGCATGTTGTTTGTTAACAACAATTGTTAGAAAATCCATCATTTTACTATATTTATCAAATAGATATAAATGAATAAATAACTAATATATTCTAGGTCGATACAATGATGCATATTAATTATGCCTACTTCGGTGATGTGGCCTGCCTTGACACAACATATTGTATAAACAACAACATAGATCACTTGCTTTATTCTTTAGATTCAATCATTATAATGGAATAGTGATCATGAGGGTGGCATTTTTGTATAACAAGATGGTTGAGTCCTTCATGTATTTGTTTAAAACTTTTCAAAGTTCATTAACCAAAAAGGTCACAAATTATTTTTGACTTGTTCCAAGAAGACTTTAACCTATATTTAGCTACATGTGTAAAGCATAGAAATGAGACATCACCATTGTTTAAGTACATTATTACTTTGGTTGGTCAGGAAGGGGAATAGAAAGGTTCATTTGACTTACTTACAAGTCCATTTTTTGTAGTGAAAGTTTAAGACTTTTCAATATACTATGTTGTCATATTTTGAAGGTGCTTGAGTGTTAAATTAATATGTGATCAATATATTCTAAAGAGATGGGATATTTCTTAATTTAGTTTCTCATAGAATTACCTTCTCAATTTGATTCCTCACATAATTATCTTCTCAATTATTTTCTCACATATGGGTATTTCTCAATTTGGTTCCTCACAAATAAAACTATTATCAATTACATCCTTTTATTAATTTACTACTAAAGAAACCAACAACTAATCTCCATATTATATAATAGTGACTAAGCAATAACCTATTAAAAATTATTTTATTTATTAATTTACTATTAATGAAAACTAACAACTAATCTCCATATTATAGAATAGTGACTAAGCAATAACCCATTGAAAACTATTTTATATATCATAACATTTGTTAATTTTATGTATAATAAATTGATATAAGGATATTATTGATAGTGATTTTATTTGTAAGGGACTAAACCAAGAAATATCCATATATGAAAAAACTAAATTGAAAAGATAATTTTATAAAGGATTAAATTAAAAAATACTTCATTTATAAATGGCAAAAATGATATTTTAGTCTTATTTTGAAACATAATGATATAAATAGCAAGCAATTATCTAAAACTTGTGTAGATTATTTTCATTTATTTTTTAAAAAATGGTAAATGAAAAAGTACATTTTGAGGGACAATATGATTGAATTTAGCATTTTAAGTGGAGCTATAATCAATGGTCTTAGGAACATGTATATTTACACATTCTTGAGACATGTTTAACTTCAATTGGTTTGGGGTGCATGCAATTAATGCCTTGTCTAATTTGCTTTACAAACCATTTAGCTTGTGATGAGCCATGAAGCTAAATTTTTTATTTACTTTGGCTCCAAGCATTTTCATTATTAAAGTCAAAGCTATAGTCAATGATCAACTCCCATTTCTCAAAGAATAGGCAAGAATTAATTAAAAAAAATTGCATCTTTGAAAGAAGTTTTGCAAGCCACAACCAATACGTTGCAATGACTAATAACAAATATAATTATATTTTTGAATAAGAAATATTTTAAAACAAATAATTTCAAAATAGTATATTTGTTATTTAAAATATTTTATATGTTGTAAATTCATCATTATCATATGCAATTACAAATAATAAAACCAACAATTGCCATAAGTGTGTGTTTGTCTATTCCCTTATTTTCAATTCTTGCAATTCACAATATTTCTTGGTTGAGAGGAGTCTAATAACACCTAGCCCTAATTCACTCTTCCCATGCCAATTTTTCTATACTTCTTGGTCATTAATTGCTATTTCTTCTTGTAACAACATTGGAATTTGATGCGAGACCCTGTAGGAATAAGTCTTAGGAACCTTCAACAAGATAACACTTTGCCCGGGACTGACTAGAAAACAAGAATGTTAGTCAAAGAAAAGACCCTAAAAGAACCTGTCTCTTAGAACTCTAGCCTCAAGATGCCACAAAAGAAGACCAATCCTTTGATAAGTCACGTTAACTCTCAGATAATACAAAGAAGCAAAGGCCTCACAAAGTATTGAATAATACTCAAATTCATTCATAATCTGAAAATAGAGTACAATAGGAAGCCTTTTATAGGCAAGGTTTCTAAAAGTCTAAAATCTTAACAAAAGTTAAATACTAAAATTTGATTAGAAATATTTTAAATGGTGCCTAAAATCAAGGAACAAGATTAGAATACTAATTTTAACTTAATCTCCAAGATAAGATCTTTAACAAAGTTCTAAAAATAAATAAAAAAATAAAAAATAAAATAAAATTCATAAAGAATCATAGCCAAAACTGATTAGCTTCTTTAAGTAGTCACATGGGATGCTCATACTTCATTAAAATCACATAGTTAACATATGATTCTTAATCTCTTGCAATTGGACTCCAATTGGGCCTTGGCACTCCTCTTGTATATGTATAACTACATTGGGTCTTCAACATGTTGGATATTGACTCTAGTTGCTCCATGAACTTTCTTAGGACATTGGGCTTCCACTTTTGTATCTTTAAGGATATCTCATGTCCAAAGTCCAATTCAACTCCAAGATCAACATGCTTGACGTGTTGCTTCTTATTAGCTCTATCTTGTGTTTGGAAACTCCAATAAGGACGATTCCAAAACGAGGTGAAAGTTGAGAGTTTAAGATTTAAGATTGACCTATTAATCATTTGAAAACTCCATGAAATGATCATGAAAGTGTTCACTAAAATTGAGTGACGTCCAGCATGTTTTGAATTGATCAAATATGGATCTTGGGTTCTAAACTTGGGCCGAAGTCCAACATAAAAATTATCTTGAACTCTTTGAAGTTCTTGGACATATACTAGTACAATTTAGGCTTCTTGAGCATGGACCATCCCTTCATGAGCCATTCGGACCTGAATCATGCGCTTTTGAATGATTTGGGTTTTTTGATAGATGAGGATTTTTCGAACTTGTTGTACTTCAATGGGCATGCTTATTGGTATTGTATTAGAATTCTTATAAGGATCAATGCAATTACTGTTTCACATGTTACTATGTTAATTAAGTTTTAAAGGTATGTGATATATTATGTTATATGCATATATATATATATATATATTATTGATTAGATTATAGTATTAGATATATAATTGTACACACCGGTAATATTGTAAAAGTTTTAAGAAGAGTTAATTCTCAATTTATATTATATGTGTGAGAAGTATAAAGATTAAGTAACCATAATTTCTTATAAATGGTGGGTAAATGGAGAAGAAGCTATGTTTCATATAGTGAAAATGTCTTCAATTGATCATATTATAAAATGTAGTTATGAAGAATTTGTGTTTATGGGAATTTTGCATGGGCAAATTTTGAAAACGTTTATCATAACAAATTGTCAACTTGCCAAGTCAAATATGTACTAAAATGATAGACAAGAGACGCCAAACTTGGAGGAATTATTGATGAAAAAGGAAATTATGTATAAGAAGGTTGTCAATCTCATTTAACTCAAAGATATAACACACTCTGTCACAAGGCAATAGAAATTACAACAAAAGACTCTTCATCTATTTAAGTTATTGCAAAAAGCCACATAAGATATTCAAGTTGCAATAAAAAATCATTGCGCCACAACTTTTGATAATGAAGGAAAAAAAGTGCTAACACAAGTATTAGTTTGTAAAAGCCAATTATGTTTGTCAAGTCATATTTAATTCAATATCCATCAATCACAAAAGGCAAAGGACAACGAGTAGAATGAAATTATTTTTTGGAAAAAAAAAATCTTAAGAAATGAATTGGTAATGAAAGAAAATGTAATGCATTTTTATGTAATTTTAATTCAATTTGTATTATTAATTTTGTTTCACCATTTATTTATTTTTTCTCATTATTTGATCCTATATGCTTTGTTACATTTTTTTTATGTTACTTTAGATTCTAAACTTCTGCCAAATATTAAAGATAGCAAGTTCAAAAAACAAGTAGACCTAAGAAGTATAAGTAATAAAATATTAGTTTTAAATTATGTATTCTATTTTATATATATTATTTCATCACCATTGCAACACATTTGGTTTTATCTATAATTTAATGTGGAGACAAATAGAAGTGTTAAATGTAGGGACAAAAAGGAATATGTGATGATAATTTAGTGTTAGCAAAAAAATATTTTAATTTTTAGGCTTTACTATATTTCTATTATTAATGAAAAATTATATTTTAATTTATAAGACCTTTTCAAGTAATGAAAATGTTCCCTTTACTCTACCTATGAGTAAATTTCACCATTTTTTAAGTCCATCTTGCAAATATTGCCAAACTACTCTATCATTTATGAATCTACACAGCGACATTCAACATCAAGTATATATAAACAAATTAGTCTAATCACATATGTATTCATGATTACTTAATAATTTTTATAAATTATAGGTTTTGTTTGGAGGAAGCCTACATGTATTTAATCCAAGTTTTTCAATCACAAATGAAAAAATTTACTTAGGTATATTGTCTTGTAATATAATTTGTATTATATTATATGTATACATATATAGTTTTTTTTCTAATTATATATATATATATATATATATATACACCACATTTAGTGCACGGGAGAAAAAAGGACATAAGAAAGTTCAAATTTGTACTGAAAGAAAACTTAATACACAATGATGAAAGAAATGTTACGTGGTCGTGAGCAAGAATTCTACAAGGTGGCGAAAGAAAGCTTAATGCAATTTACTTTTTTTTTTTTATCATGAAATTTGTTTATGCTTTAAGAATAAGTTTCCTTTGTTGTTTATAACATTACCAACAAATTATTTTTTCTTCTTAAGTGGATTAAAATGTTATCTTATTATAATTAAATTTTATTATGTTATTAAAATAATATCTTATATTGTTATTGCATAAATATGCCATCAAAAAAATAAAGTAGAATTACAATTGTTATTCAAAATCAAAGTTAACAAAAAAGAAGAAATGACCTAAATATCTCTCAAAGTTTAGATAAATTATATTTAATATCTTTTGTTTTGAAAATATTAGTAGATTTCTTGATATTTGATATTATTGGTACTACAATTATGTCAAAAAATAAACAAAAAAGTTTAGTCCAATTAGAATATATTGTATTGCTTAAAGAAAATCACATTATCATTTTGTGTTAAAAATTAATTTTATCGATTAAAAATAGATAACAAAAAATTGTAATATATATCAAATATAAAAAAATTAAATAATATTTTAAATAAAAAATATACTATTTTGAAATTAATTATTTGAAAAAAATTATTTAAAAATAAAATTATATTTGTTATTAGTCATTGCAAAATAGAGGTAGTTTTTTTTAATTAATTATTGCCTATTCTTTGAGATATGGCGCTTGACCATTAATTGCAATTCTAACGCTAATAAGGGAAGTGTTTGGAGCCAAACTAAATGGTAAATTTGAGCTTCATAGCTCATCACAGGCTAAACATCTTGTAAGGCAAATTTGACAAGGTATTAATTGAATCTATCCCTAACGAATTGAAATTAAACGCGTATCGAGAATGTGTGATCATTGTTCTTTTGGGGGGCATTCATTATTAACCTATAACAAGTAAGTTTCGTTCAAATAGTCAATAAAAATTTTAATTTTCCTAAAACTGAGACATTTCACCTTGAACATGATTAAATATTTTATGGATATTGAATATAACAACTTGCTATTCCAGTTTCGCAGAACCTAAATTCAGGAACACTATTTTTTTTTTGGGGGGGGGGGGGGGGAGATCAATACTGAAAATAGAGTTAGACAAAAGAGCATAATTCTTATTAACCCTGAAGCCCACAGCAACCTAAATTAATTTCCAATGGTTAGTTGCCACGTAACAATCTAATCCATATCTTTCAATATCTTCCAGATTTGCGGATCCATCACATGTGTCTCCTATTCCTGTTGCTTACTTCCTCGTTGGTCCCATTCATTTTGCTTCCCTCATGGTCCCACATTTTCATAATTTCTTGTTTCCTGCTCTCACCCACTTCAGGGATTTTCAACTACCTTTTATATATATTAAAAAAAACGTTATATTAATATACTATTTAAATCTACCCATGTCTTAATACGCCAGAAAAGGAAATTTGGTAGTGCCCTTTTGGCTAATGGTAGTTGCAATGTCTCTTGCAAATTCACCTTAAAAATGATATTAGAAGAAGCAACACAGTGCCAATGTATTCTCTTCATTATTTCTCGCTTACTCTAACTTGTAAATGAATCATCAAGCATATATATATAAATATTTTGTCACGCTTAAACCTATTTCTAATTATTTGATAATAACGAGAATAATTTTGTTGTGGTTGGGAGGGTTGTGTACCAATCTGCTTAAGCAATTAACTTAATTTCAAGTGGGTCCATTAACATATGACAATGACATCAAATGCCTCAAATTCAAGTCATCAAAGTTTGCTCTCCTTCTTTATTACCTTTCTATTACCAAAAGTTTCAGTATCCTTGGAGAAAGGTAATAGATGACAAAAACGCAACATGTGCAGAGTTAAGAAGGATAAAAATCTAATATAAATATCCGACACTTCACATATATTTAAAGTATAACCTGGCATCTTCTACAAATGTCACATGTGTTTTAGAAGATACGAACTAAAACAGGATTTTCTCCTTCACCCGTGTTACAATTAAATATGAGGCGTTGTTGTGCATCATTTATGTTATATATAACAAACCCATTAATCAAATATTTTTTATACATAATTATGTAACTCGTAAGTTTTGATATCACCTTTAGGGATATTTTTAGTTTTTACCTTAGTCTAATCTTTTTTGCTAATAATTTTCTTGCTTTGATTTTTTTGGCAGAAACCAAACCTTTTGAACCCTGTTAATAAGAATTTAAATTTTTATATATGAAAATGCAAAATTTTAATATGAATTAGTCTAATTTTTTTTGCTAATAATTTTCTTGCTTTGATTTTTTTGGCAGAAACCAAACCTTTTGATCCCTATTAATAAGAATTTAAATTTTTATATATGAAAATGCAAAATTTTAATATGAATTCTTCTAATCAGTAGAACGAACCTACGGCGGTTATTGCTCGTTGGCGAACGGAGTCGAGTAATAACCCGAGCCTAAAATTCAATAAAAACACAATGGTGTAAGAAGGTCCCATGTGACATGTGAGATGGGGAATTATGCAGTGCGATTGTGTCAAAGTTTTCGGGAAGCAAAAGTAAATGATGTATGGGAAATGTGTAAAGGTGGCCCACCACGAAGTAGCCATGTGGGTACCTCCATGATTTACTTCATTCATCCAAGGTAGCCCCAGTAGAAATGAGATCATAGGAGAAGAGAACGTGAGAAAGAAACTACCAATTTGCACTTTCAGGTTAATAATTTCAATTTCAATGCTGCTTCCATAAACAGAACAACCAAACTTAGATCCAATCTCTTGCTCACCTCAGAAATAACATTTTCTAAATGCCTCACTCACTTTATCGCTTCCCCATCCACTACTACTGCTACTACCATTTCTAGCAGATCTCTCCCTCATCGGAGACAACACATTCCGGTGTTACCATGAGTAGCCGGAATGGGCGCGAATCTCTTTTAGGAGTTAGGAATTTTCCGGTGGGATCGCTGCAGCATCATCATCGCCGAGGTAAAAGCTTGAATGGCATCTCCAAGGACTCCGATGACAATCTCGACCTCTTCTCCAAGACTCGTCGTACTCTCTCCGTTGCTTCTTCCGATGAATCTTCCGATGGTACGCCACCATCGTTCCTCGCATCGATTCCGCCCGATTTCTGTTTCGTTGATCTCGTTTTAAGCTCTAATGGACCGAAATGCCCCCAAATGATTTGCTTATTTCGTCGTTTCTCTATTGTTTGGTTTTTGTTATGTAGAGAGGACAGTTTTGTCATTCGAGATATTTCATATTTTGAGATTGCGTTCCGCAAGATTTTTTTTTGGGGATTTTCTTTCAGTTTGTTTGTATGCTTAAAAAACACTTGCTGTTTTCTTCGTCTTGCGAGAGGTAATGTAGGAATGAAAATGATGTTTACTAGACAATATTAGATTATTGATGGATCGCATTATTTGTCGTTAACAAATATCAAAGATGTGTGATGACCACACACTTTTTTAATTGGTGACTTTTCAGCATCTTGTGTCTACATTATGAAATTTTGCCAGTGTTTGTTGACAATTATACAAAAAGTTAATTGGATTGAATTGGAGCATTATGGGTGTGTTCCTTTAAAATAAATGTTTTCCACAATATCTTACAAATTCTCTGGCCTAAAATGCCTTCTTCAATTGCTCTTGGCCATGGACCTTGGTTTGTGCGAGCATTTATACCTGTGTCTGTATTTTTCGGTTGGATTTAATCTATTATGTAGTCTTACTCTTACCACTGCCCTTTTCGGATGCAGTTTCAGTGAAACTGGGGAGACTCTCAGTTGGATCAGCAAAACTGGCTAGAAGTGGGACTGATGATCTGTTATCATCCACGGATGGAGGAAAGCACGATTATGACTGGTAAATCTCAATCTCAATGATGTTTACGTAAATATCACTTTTAGTGTGCAAGGTATACTGATCTATCAGCTGGCAAGGCTTTTGGCCATTGTAATTATGTAAGACAATGGTATCCTAAATTGGCCAGGGGAAATACCATAAGGAAAACCACGTTTAGGGGAACAAATTATTTAGAGTTAGTAGGAAAAAGATAGTAATAAACTACATGACATCATTTTCGGGAGAAATGGTCACATGCTTACTATTACTGATAGACTTTTCCTAGATGGGAAGTCATATATCCAGAATTCAATGCAGAAAAACTCCCTTTTCTCAAAGCATGACTCTGAATGGACCTCAATAGATCTTGCTGTATGCATTAATAATAGCAACTAATAACACAAATGCATAATTTACCATACTCTAATGCAAACTCAACCCATAAAATTCTGATCATAGTATTTTGTTTATGAGTCTCCATATTTATTTAACTTTCTAATCGAAAGAGTAGCAAGTTTAATTTGTTCAAGTTATAATCTAACTAGGTTTTACAAAAAACATGCTATTGGCAATGGTTTCCTTAGTTCAATACATGCATATATTATCATCTGTGTCTGGTTTGCAATTATCATATTTTAATTTTATTAGGCTTCTCACTCCCCCCGGGACTCCTGCTTGTCCATCCTCAGAAGGTGAATCCCAACCCACCTTAGCTCCTCCAAGACGCAGTTTGGCTGGATCAACTTCTGCCACTAAGGCTTCAAGGGTATGTGGTCCTCTAGTAATTGCGTGTAATTTTGTATTTGTTATTTGATGTTTTGTTTCCAAAATTAAGCTTCACTGGCTAATTTGTTTACTAGTTAGTTAGTGTTGCATCTGTTATGCCTATGACAATCCTCCTGTCCCTCTGACTGCTTCAACTACAGTCCACCATGGCCATTCAAATCTTTGTTTTGGCTCATGAAAATTAACTATGATTTAAGTATACTGATCCATCACAGAATTCGACAATATATAATTTCTATTAAGTTACTTATCATTGTCAAACAATCCTCAGAACAATCTGCTTAATTAGAAATGAACTTAACTAAACAAAATAACATTTCCTAGTGTGTATTTAAAAAGTAAGTATAAAGCCAAAGTAATCATATTCGCTTAGAAATATATATACAACAACAATGATAGGCCTTTTCCCATTAGGTGGAGTGCTTAGAAATATATATAAATTTTGTAATTGTGAAAGGGTGTGACTACGAAAAATAATTCAATGCTTAAACTTTTTTTTCTTTTTGGGGTTTGTTGGAGAGGTGTCAGTAGTTGTTTCCCAAACTTAATATTATTTCAACTTACAGTAGCAACTTGTTGCCTAGGAAATTCTTGGGGGTTGTTTGCAACTTGGAGTGAAATAAAGAACAAGAGACCTAATTTTGGTAGATTTTTACCATCTTTCTCTTTTATCATGCATTTTCTTGTCTGGGGACAGGTATGTTGAAGAAATGGGTGGTTCTGAGGTTCCTGCATTCTCCCTCTTTTGCTCTTATCAATAGCGTATTCATGTTCTACTGCTACAGCTTTTAAAACTCGATGTTTATTAAATTTTAAATTTGATGTGTATCTTTCAGCTTTCAGTTTCACAATCAGAGAACAATGGTCACTCTCGACCAGCAAGAAGCAGTTCTGTGACTCGCTCTTCCAACTCCAGTTCACAGTATAGCTACAGTGCCCATTCTTCAAACAGATCCTCTTCACTCCTCAACACAAGCTCAGTTTCAGTTTCATCTTACACCAGACCATCTTCCCCCATAACCCGCTCTTCATCTGCTGCAAGGCCTTCCACTCCCTCCTCCCGTTCCACAGCGTCGCGATCCTCAACTCCATCCAAAGTACGCTCAACAAGCACTAGCTCATATGCTGACAAAAGTAAAGCTTCACAAAGCTTGAGGCCCTCCACTCCTAGTTCAAGGCCACAGATTCCAGCTAACTTGCATTCCCCGTCTGTTCCATCTGCTAGGTCACTTTCCCGTCCTTCCACCCCCAGTCGTCGCAACTCAGCACCATCTCCATCCCCAACAACAGGTTCTTCAACTTCATCAGGACGAATTGCATTAAATGGACGCAATTCAGCACCACCATCACGGCCAAGTTCACCAAGCCCACGAGCCCGTCCCCCTCCCCAGCCAGTTGTTCCACCTGATTTTCCTCTTGAAACACCCCCAAACCTCAGAACAACAATGCCAGAGAGGCCAGTCTCTGCTGGTAGGTCCCGTCCTGGTGTTGCAGTCACCTTAAAGGGAAATTCTGAATCCCAACCCTCAGTTAATATGCCAAGGCGACAGTCATCTCCCATAGTAACTAGGGGGAGATTGACAGAAGCCATAGGAAGAAGCCGTGGCCTTGCCAATGCCAATGGCCACCATACTGATTTTCCTGAGCCACGGAAAGTCCCACATGCCCCTGAAGCAGTTGCACGGAAATCCGTTAAGGCTTCTACTACTTCCACAGACAGCTCTGGATTTGGGAGGACCATCTCAAAGAAATCCTTAGATATGGCTATTAAGCATATGGTATGTATACTCTACTTTTTCTGTTTGTTCAAGTTGCTGAATATGTCACCAAAATAATTAACGGGTTGGAGTCTATCAACAGTTTCAAATATTACTCATAATCATAGATATTAGTTTGAAGTTTTAGCATACCAGAGTCCAGAATGAAAGTATGGATCATCAAGGCGTTAAAATCATTGAAATTTTTGTCATTAACGCAATTTTTTATCATTGAACTCGATGATCAGTTATGAACCGCCACCTTTTAGATTTGTTAAGTTGCTAATATCAATTTGAGGACTAGTGGGCCTGATTTTCTTGAAGTAAAATTTGGAATCCTGGATTACTTTTTGATGCCCTTATGTGATGAGTGGTAGTCTCTCTGTTATGTTTAAGCCATACTGTTTATTAGTTGCCTGGGGTTTGCTTGGAGATTTTTAGGCAACTTTATTCTATAATCTTATATAACTTTTATTTTTTCTAATTTAGGATATAAAGAACAGCTCAGGAAATCTTCGTTCACTTTCAAGCACCACACTCTTTCCTCAGAGTGTTAGAACGTCTACTCCCAAGACCCAATCTGTTCGTGGTTTGAGTGGTCCAGCTTCGGCGAACGTGAATGGAAGCCTGCAATTGCAAAGCGGTAATAATGGAGCTAATTTTGGCCCCGGAAACGATACCAATAGGAACATGATAAATGGATGCCAGATAGATGAAAGACAATACTCAGCAAAATTGAGTGAGGTGGACATCTACGAGAGTTCTCGTTATGATGCCATATTGCTTAAAGAAGATTTGAAGAATACAAACTGGCTTCACAGTGCTGATGATAAATGTGATCAAGGGCCCATATTTGATAACGGATTTGAGTCCCTGCCCGAACCATTTGGTCTCTTGTAGCATTCAACTGGTGCTCCTTCGCACCTATGGGATATGCTATCATTTATGTTTAATTTAATATGTCTTATTTTATTGTATTTTTTCAAGAATCGGATATTTCAACCTCTTGTTCAAATTGTTCTGGAAGGAATCCCTGGCGTTTTACAGTTTCTCTGTGATTAAGGGTTTGAATCGGCTCAGGTTTTGCTCCCAAAACAGCACCGTGTTCGTCTCATTTGTACTAATGCCAAGGTGCCACCAAGTCTATATCTCAAAGCCACTGCTCGGATGTCCTCAGTGTGTTTTCACTTGGGTGAGTCTGAGAGTTTCGTACCTTTCTGGTCTCGTTTTGCGCAAAATTGTCTGCCGGGTTGGTATGTGTTGTACTAACTTAATGTACCGTCCTTTTCAATTAAAAAAAAAAAATCTATATCTCAATGGTGGAGGAGAAATGAAGATGCATCGTATGGTTTCTACAGAAAAAGTAAGGGTGGATTTAGCTCTTGTATTTTCAATGTAGTAATAATTAACAGAATTAGATCAATCGACTTTTTGCTTGCTTTGGTCTAATTTGGTTGGCCCAAAATATGGGTCAGCCAAAAAAATAATTTAATTAGTCAAAATTTAATTGAATTAATCATTAAAATTTTTTTAAAGATTTTTTATTTCCTATAAAAGTCAATAACAAATGATATGAAACTGTCCTTTCATTTTGGTGGTGAGTTTTTTTTATTAAAAAATTATATATAAAAATTTATATCATATAAAATTTAAAAGAAAAGATTTTAAAAATTAAAATTACTATTAATAACCATCATTATCATCAAATTTTAAAGAATTTATTATTTTTTTATAAAATTTATTATTAGGTGTTAAAAAGTGCTGAATTTTTCTACGTCTAATAATTAATCTCTTAAAACTAATAATAAATGTTTTAAAATCTTATAATATAATGATATTTTAAAATAATTTTAATTCTTCAAATTTTTTATTATAAATTTCATATAATATGAATTCTTAGATATACTTTTTCCTTTCTTTTGTAGAAATGGCCTCCTCCCTATATGACCCACCTACTAAATGATACCATAGAGTCTAGGATTCGTGGGCATACAACATTTTTATATTTAGTTTGATAATTAAAAGATTAGAAAAATTATTGAGAATTTTGAAATATAATAATGCTTGATATTTGGTAATGTTAGATTTCATATATTTTAGGATGTAAGAGATACAGTAATTAATGTGGATCATTTGCCCAACAGGAACATATTGGATGCTAGAATTATAATTTAATACACAAGTACTAAATATATGCATATTGTTCAAGCATATAATATATTCAAGAATTTCTAGATTCCTAGAGAAAAACAACAATGTACCAAACAAGCATTTAATATATTCCACCTTTATCACTTGATTTATTAGCTATGACTACAATAAGCTAAAATAAAATGTAATATATATATATATATATATATATATATTGTTTTACTCTAATCAATTTGCTCAATTTATAAATTGATTTTCTATGCGTGATCCGAAACAAGAACTAAGCCCAAGAAACAGAGGTTAGTGTAGTAATTGATGCAGTGGTCATACGGAGATGGAAACCATGCCTTTAAATGCCATCAAGTGTTTGTGAAATTTATGTACCGAAAGATTTTTTACTATTACTTAATATATGCTTAAATATTTTTAATATGTTTTTTTTCTTGGGGTGAAATATTTATATGTTACTTGATTAATATTAATAATGATTATTCAAATAAAAATATTTAAACCTGTTTAAACAAATAATTTGATTTTAATTATTAAATTTATTTAACTTTATTTTTCGAATATTAGTTATAGAAGGAACTAATTTTTTGAAAATAATTAAATTGTTGTATTTGACATCTTTATATCACTTAAAAAATAGATTGATTTTTTTTACTATAATTGTATTCAATTTTTCATTTGATTCTTATACTTTAAAAAATAATAATTTGATCCTTACAAATTTAAATTTTTTTTATTAAATTCATGTTATTAAATTCTTGTTAGCCTACCATTAACCAACAATGTGTCATTTGATAATATAAATATATATTATTTTTGTCAACAAAAAGGATAAAAGGTAAATAATAAAATAAAATTAACTCACATGTATATCAAATGATATTAGTGATTTGAGTAAATTGACATAAATTATATATATTTAAAATTTTAAAATAATATGTACTTAATTATAACAGTTGAATTTAATGGCACATTTACAAAAGTTTAATAATAGAAATTAAATTAAAATTTTTTAAAACTATAATGATTCAGTTAAAAAATTTTAACTATAAAAAGTAAATTAGAAATTTAACAAAACTAGCAAGATGGAAAAGGATAATTTAACAAATAATAATAATAATTATTATTAACAGCTAATTTTTGGAGAATAAAAAAGAATGGGGACCAAATTATTTACTTTACGGGTGGCTTAAATGGGAGTGCGTTGGCTTAACGGAGAAGCCTTTGAAGCAGAGTTGAACGTTGAATCTGTGCCTCCTGAATCTCAAACAAACTCTATTTGCTGGCTCCTACTTCTATTACTATTGCTGCTTTAAGCCTCTCTCTCTCTCTCTCTCTCTCTCTCTCTCTCTCTCCCTGTGGCTTGTTCCTGAAGCAATGCCGTTAAAGCTACTTCCCCCTTCGTCCATCCTAACACTCACAAAATCCGCTCTCTTCTTTCTTCCTTCATATCTCTCTTCACCTCCCAACTCGCTCTTCTCTCTTCTTATATTTCAAGGTTTCCATCTCTCTTTTCTTGCTATCTGTTGCTCATTTGCATTTCGCTTCTATAATTTTATTTACCAGCTCAATATATGATCATTGGAGCTTTATTAAGGTAAATTTCTGCACATTGAGAAGTCGTTCTATTTTGCATTCTTCCTGCTTGGCTGCTAGCAACTTTCAGCGGAATGAAAGCTCAACAAAACTGAGTTTGTTTACTTCCTTTACATACATTGGTTTGTTTACGTTCTTTAATCCAAGGGAAGGCAAATATCTATTCGCTTTCTGGGAAGACAAATTCGTTTTCTTTTTTGAATATGAGGAGCTTTTCTCTTAATTTCACAAATTTCGCAGTAAATGTTTAATTGTGTAGAAAATTAAAGCTAGATCTTTAGTAATAGCTTCCATGGATATGACAACTCTGCTGTAGTTTATGCCAAATATTGACCAGGACCCGTTCTGTTCTGTTCCTTTTTATGGGGTAACATGCAGAATGAGCTAGTTATATGGTCTTGATAGCTAAAGAAACTCTTTAAACTTCCTTTCTAAATGGAGAAAAATGTTTTGGCATATTTTTTGGTCATTTAAAACTATGCATACACACACACACACATATAAACTCCATGTTGTTGACCACAATGTATGTTATTCAATGTCCTTGATCCAGCAAAATAACCATAAGAAGTTTTATAAAGATGAAAGATTGATACTCTCAGCTGTTTGTGTTGAGTGCTTCAGTAACTTAGGTGAGCAAAGGGTAATACTTTAGCTTTTAATTAAGAAATACAGGCATTGTATTCTATAGAGAATTCAAGGAGGAAAATCTTCTAATGAACTAAATAAATTGCTCCTGCAAATGATTTTCCACTTTTCCTCTCTTCTGATTGGGTCTTTACTTTTAATTATGAGAGACAAATTTATAAAAACCTGAGAACGAGATTCTTTCTGCCATATATTTTCAAATCAATTTGTGCTCCCCATTTTGTTGTACGCATAGTTTCCACTTGTTCTGTTTGATCAGGGTGCAATATTTTACAATCTCCATTGCCAGGGAAAGGAGCGGAATTGCTGAGAGAAGAAAATCAGTCTCAGGCACCTTGATATTCCGCCGAATAAGCAAACTCGATGATGCTCCAATCATACTTAGTTACAATACCTACTTATGTACTGCTGCTTTTCTTTTTGGAAACTTTAGCTGATATAAGTTCAGAAAAGCAAGCCCTCCTTGACTTTGCTGCTGCAGTTCGTCACGGCCCAAAAATCAATTGGAATTCTGCTACCTCAATCTGCACTTCTTGGGTGGGAATCACTTGCAGCACAAATGGCTCCCATGTACTTGCTGTGCGGCTTCCTGGTGTTGGACTGCGTGGTTCTCTCCCTGCCAATACACTTAGTAAGCTGGATGGTCTCATGATTCTCAGTCTTCGGTCCAACAGCCTAGGCGGAAATCTTCCAAATGACATCCTTTTCCATCCTTCCCTCCGCTTTATATATCTGCAATATAACAACTTTTCAGGTGACATTCCTGACTCTTTGTCTCACCAGCTTAACTTTCTTGATCTGTCCTACAACTCTTTTACAGGAAAAATTCCAGCCTTAATCCAAAACTTGACATATCTAACTGGATTAAACCTCCAGAATAACTCTTTCAGGGGACCAATCCCTGATTTAAACCTCCCAAAGCTCAAGATTTTGAATTTGAGCTACAATAACTTAAATGGTTCAATTCCTTCAGCCCTCCAGAACTTTCCTGTCTCCTCATTTCAAGGGAATCTGATGTTATGTGGACCACCTGTACACCAATGTTCTTCAGTTTCCCGATCTCACACACAGTCTCCACCAACAGTCTCATCAAAACCAAGTGCTCCCTCCAACAGGAAGCTGAGTACAGGGGCTATTATTGCAATTGCCTTCGTAGGTTTCACACTGCTGTTTCTTCCACTTTTGATGGTAGTGTTATGCTGTCTCAAGAAAAGACATGGTGGACAAAATGTAGCACCTAAAGAGAAGGATGAGAAGCTTAAGGAGGACTTTGGGAGTGGAGTGCAAGAACCAGAGAAAAACAGGCTAATATCTTTTGAAGGTTGTTCTTATAGTTTTGATCTTGAGGATCTATTAAGAGCTTCTGCTGAAGTGCTTGGGAAGGGAAGTTGTGGAACAACTTATAAAGCCATCTTGGAGGAGGGTACTGCAGTGGTTGTGAAGAGGTTAAAAGAAGTGGTGGTAGGGAAAAAAGAATTTGAACAGCAAATGGAGATTGTGCAAAGGCTTGGTCATCACCGAAATGTTATTCCTATTCGTGCTTACTACTACTCCAAGGACGAAAAACTACTGGTTTATGATTACATAGCAGCTGGAAGCTTTTCCAGGCTATTACATGGTAAGTGTTGTCATCTTATGCCTGTTTCTTAGTGAGGTTGAAGGCTGGGAAAAAAATTGCTTTATTTTCTTATTATAGATGTTAGGATAAAAATATATTTAAAATATATAAATTTTCTTAACTAGACTTAGTTAAAAAAAAAAGATAAATAAGCCAATCATAAAGAGATATATAAATATATCAAGAATACTTTTCAATAAAATCTATCTTTGATATACTTATTATCTCTTCATAAATGATGTAATTTACTTATTTTTGATAAAACGAGACCTACGAATCTCTCCAAAATAAACTATTTGTTGAACATTATATGAGTGTTAATGCAAACTTGAGGATTCCAAGAAAATAATATCCTGATTTCATAATCTAATTCTTATAATCATGCCAATGATGACTGTTACTTATCTACTCAGTACCTTCGCTCCCTACTTCCTATTAACACAGTGCTATTGTATTTTAAAGTTCAATTATGCCCATCTAGCTTCATGTTTGGGTTTGCAAATAGTAGTTCGAAAACGGACAAATGCACAGAATCCTGTTCTTTCTCTGTGGTTTCTTATGTTCGGTTTGAGATGGTCAAAACACTAATCACCTGAGCTCATCGCATGTGTAATAGAAAAAAAAAAAGGGGGTTCAAATTTGGTCTATACAATTTACTCCAAGTCCTATTTAAACGTGGTACCCAATGCTGGTTGTCGCATTTTCTCAACAGGAACCAAGGGAGCTGGACGAACTCCATTAGATTGGGAATCCAGACTGAAGATCTCGCTTGGAGCTGCTAGGGGTATTGCACATATCCACTCTGCCAGCGGAAGGAAATTTGTCCATGGCAATATAAAATCATCTAATGTGCTTCTCACGGTGGATTTTGAAGGCTGCATATCAGATTTTGGCTTAACTCCTCTAATCAGTTTCTCTGTCCCATCCAGAAGTCCGGGCTACCAAGCACCTGAGGCTATTGAAACCCGAAAATCCTCCCAGAAGTCTGATGTATATAACTTTGGTGTTGTCCTTCTCGAGATGCTGACTGGCAAAACACCAGTTCAGTATTCAGGGCATGATGATGTGGTAGATCTTCCAAAGTGGGTCCAATCTGTTGTTAGGGAGGAATGGACTGCTGAAGTATTTGATCTTGAGCTGATGAGGTATCCAAATATTGAAGAAGAACTGGTGCAGATGCTGCAATTAGCAATGGCCTGTGTGGCAAGGGAGCCTGACCCCAGACCTTCAATGGAGGAAGTCGTTAAAATAATTGAAGAGATCAGAGCATCCAATTCTGAGAACCACCCGTCATTCTCAGAGGAAAAGTCCATGGGGTACCCTGCTCCCACCCCCATATAAATGCGGCCTTACCTTAAGACTTGGCAAAGTATGCATACTTGTATAACTGCTAGTGGCAACAAACTGCACGAATGTATGTACTAAAACCAAGTGCAATACCAATTAAGATCTTACATCCGGTACAGTTGGAGAGAGAGACTTTATCTAGTGCAAGTGTACCTTATCTGATTCGTTCAAGGTGTTACTCTTAGCATTAAAGATAAAATACCTGTATGTCTAGGATTTTTCCCTTTTTCTTTTAACCTTGCCATGATGATTGTTTTGACCTGACGACTTTAAAATTTCTGATTATGAAGATATATGTTTCAATGCATTAGTAGCCATTTTTAATTTGAATTTCCAATCTCCCTTGCATTTTCCTCATTTTTCATAAGCCTTTTATTCTGAAAACTTACACTAACCTTCCTCAAGGACTAGGTTAACTAATACAATGAGTTTAATAACCTGAAGACAATATAAATAGGAAATCATGATAAACATGGAAAAAAGTGACTTAACTTCAGGGCGACTATGAAGTATTTCAACATAAATGTAGCCGATTATTGCAAATAACATTGAAAGAAAAATACCCTAAAATCTAAAGTAGGACATTCATCAATTATACTTCTGCAACAACTAGGAAGTTTACCAAGTCTACTAAATTATGCGGTGCAGTTAAAATTATAATTATGCAAAAAAGAATGGTGTTACATCTAGTGATAGCAGAAGTCACACTTAGGTGTGAATACAACACATGGATCTCCATCCTCTTCCCTGATAGCTTACATATCCGAACGTTAAAGAATTGACATTAATTTTCTTTTCTTCTTTTTTTTTTTTTTTTTGAGGTTGGGGGGGGGGGGGGGGGGATGGCCCAATTTAGGCCGAGCAAATAGTATTTTATGAGTAGTATGAGATATCTGTCTTTTTCACCCAGAAGTAAAAAAAAATTGTCAATGCCTAGTGTTTGGGGAGTTTTGGTTAACCAAGTCAGCACCACTAACGTACTTGGCCACAAATGATATCAACCGGAATGGCGCCCCGATGAGGGGAGCATCAGTAATCGGCACTTCATCCTGTTCCACATTCTGGGCAGCCTGGAACTCAGGATTCCTTACATCATTGTCATCCAATGGAATTTGCACAATTTCTCCAGAGTCCTCAGATACCAACGAAGTGCTTGAAATTACCCCAGCAACATGCCCAGCACTGATGACACTGTTATCCTTACCCGGACCCGGAGCTTCTTCCAAAGGATTCAACTCCCGGGCTGAAATAGATATGATCTCTACAGATTCAGGCACAGGATTAGCTACATTGACAGGTTTAGCAGATTCAACCAACCCATCAGTCCCACTGGCTCCAGAAAGTTCAACTACTGCACTTGGTCGATCCAGCTCCACTTGTAACTCATTCACCTGAGGATAAAAATGGGCATGCATAATAATATCTGAATAATCTTACCCAGCCAATTTAAAGTTCATATTATGAACAATAGTTATGCTGTATTACCTTCTCAACAAGTTCCCCATTTTCTGCAACCAATTTCTCCAACATACGGGCTGCTTCAATTTGAGAGTTTAAGTCCTCATTTTCAGAAGCATAATCCTATCCCACAATAAAGTAAAATACGATCAGAAGCAACCTAAAATAGGCAAAGCAGTGAAGAGTTCTTCCACCTCCCTGGTTTACAAAAGTTACATTTTCACACACTTAACAGTTAAACCCATCTCACCCTCCACCATCATTTTCAGAGGATAAATGTGCCACAAGACTCAAATGTCGCTTGTAATAGTCATGGTCTACTAGTCCTCATTCTGCCTCTACTGATTTGACTACCAAATACAAATAAGATAAAGAATCATCACACCATGTAATCATATATAATTCTCTATCCCCCTTTGTTTCCCCTTCTTTTAAAGAAATTAAAAATTACCCCAAAAAAAAATATCCTAAACATTACGACAGTATTGTAAATTTTGAACCCATAAGATCCCAAAAAGCTAACCTTCGCAGATGTATTTAATGAGAAGGAAGAAGAGCTACTCTTTTCAAGATTCTGAATTGTTGACTGAAGACCAGACAAATTTTCCTTCAGTTGCTGGTTTTCTAGCAACAGAATATTCCTGTACTCTTCCAACTCTGCCACCTGCCAAACTTTGTTTTAAATTTCCATATCAGAACAAACAAAGGTTTGTTGTAAAATGGCCGTGACCAAATAACAGTTTGTGACTGGGTGCAATTAGTGAAGCCAATGCTTATTACCAACAGGAGTAAAATCAAAGAAAAATCCTTCTATTAAATGTCACCACATCTATATTGGATGGAGATCAAAGATGGCAAAATATAATATAGCCTAAAGAATTCTGTCTATGATATAAAATAATGCATTGGTCCCAAAACAGAGTACAAATATGAAGTGAATAGTTACAGAAATTAGCCAAAATTTTTTGAGCATGAAAAACAACAAGCAAAAAATTAGTTCAATAATTGCATCCACATGCAGGGCATCAGCTCTTATGCTCATAAAACTAATCCAAGCAGTTCTTGTCATAGCCACGACATAAGGTATGTTTGCCACAGAAACAAGCTACAGGGAAAACCACAGTGACAATGCATGTGAACTGACGAGTGTTGACGTCAAATCACTTGGCACACAAATAAGAGATGCCATTTCATATTGTCTGACTAGATAGGTTATCATTAGATCTGAGAAAACAACCAAAACGGCCAGACTCAGATAAATCTGAATACCCTTAATAATATAAGATCAACATGCGACTAATATACTTACAACTATTATTTACACAGGTAAAGAACAGCATATTCATGTAATTACACAAGGTAAATACCTGCAATTGTAGCCTGCTGATATCACCATTCAGGTTTGACACAGTTTCTTTAGTTGACTTCTGTATGATAAACACGTGGTATAGCTCTAATAAGTAACAATTTTACAAGGAATTAGAACAGAAATATTTAGCCCTCTTTTGCACTGATTCTTGGGCTCATGACCATCAGTAAATTATAAAGAACAGATTATGTTACAATTACATGGAACAAAAAATATAAAGAATCAATAATGAAAGAAATATGAACAAACAGTTTGCAGGCACCATTTCAAACGATTAATCAAATATGTCCTGCAGTTCTTTTCTTCCCTCCTCCTTCGGCTGGCATAATAGTAATATGGGCCTGTTTGATTCTGTTCTGGTTTTAATATTTTCAAAACAGATGTCTTTTAGAACAAATTTTGAAAACAAAAAAATTAAAAAATCTGTTTGAATTATTATTATGAAAAATCACTGTTTTCTGTTTTTTTCTTGATTTAGCAGAACAAAAGTTACAAAACATCTAAAAAATGTTCTGATTTTTCTGTTTCCAAAAACATAATTCTGTTTTTTTTTTTGTTTTACAAAACACTTCATTAAAAACACATTATCAAAGAAGTTTTTTTTATTTTTTTGTTCTTAAAAACAGAAAACTGTTCTGGAACTAGGAAATCAAACAGGTCCCATATTCACATTATTACTCTTAAAATACATTGTAATCTTTTTACTAGATCTGCAGCTATGCCCTCTTATAAAGGCCAGATAAGACATAAATTCTTTAAGAAAATGCTAAATCCTGAATAATGAGAGCATTAGCCTCATAAACAGAGCAAGCATTTCTTTGTAACAACATAAGTAGCACTACTATTGGCCAATATTAGCGCATTTAAGTGCTTCAAGATCTTGTTATTACCTCAACAAAAGCAAGAAGAAATATTATAGATGTTACTAGTCAGCAAATTATAGTTCACCTACCTACAGAAAAGTGCCATCATCATTTCAAATTCAACAACTAACTACCCTATGAAAATTAAGATTAATAAGGTAAACAATATTTCCAATACAAAAACACAGGAAAATAGAAAAGCTATTACCTCCCTCTCAAAAGAAAAACATATATCTCTCTCCAGGTGATTTATTCTTTCCTCTAAACTCTCCTGTGGGACAATGAACACTGGATTCAGAATTTCAAATCCAACTTTTATTAAAAGAAAAAATCTCAAATAGAACACAGATAAAAAAGAGAGTGAAAGATAGGCAATCAGTAAAGGCAAAATAAACAGTGAGCTTGATGTACATGTTATAAATTGGGCATTACCCCTTTCAGGCTCAAAACTGATTTTTCATTTAGCAAATGATTGGTTTTCTCCTTCGAATCAGCCTGCATATGATAAAGAATTTAACTTATTGATAATTAAATTCCTCAAATTTGATGCACATAAACCTTTCAAAAGGAAAAGAGGGTTGGGGGGAGAAAAAGGGGAAACAAAATAGAAAACCAATTAAGTCATCACCTTTATCTGAAGTAAGGAATCGTTTTCAGTCTGTAATTGTGCAATTCTCATTTTCAGAGTAACCTTCAGATTATCCAATTAGTTATACAAGTCAGTAGTTAGACATACAACATAAAACACATATGTAAGAACTAGATGTGCATAAGAGCCTCACAAAATAGTCATCAAACTTGTTCAATTCATATTGATTTACCTGTTCTTTTGCCTGCAATTCATTTTCAGTTCGTAATTGATTGATGGTCTCTTCCAACATAAACTGTAAACGAAATATATAGTTGCAAAGAAATAAAGCAATATATAGAAATATTTGCACATATTTAAGTAACCATTTGTGAAAAATTAGTTTTTTAAATAGATAATTCCATGACATACCACTATTTACAAGGCACCTAGAACATGAAACTCTTATCCTTCCCTCCCTTGTTCATCCCCTTTTATTTTATTAACCTTGATCAGATGAATGAAGGGGCTACCTATTAATTTATCTACTTATTGATAAATCCTTTTTACTGGGTAGCCTCATTACAGCCCATGATAAAGAGATACACTTTTCAGTCTCTAATGACACATTTCAGAAGGGATTATAAACCACATCATCTAGGCAATCACTGACAGGATGCAGGGCTAGTGGATCTTATTAACCATCTTACTTCCCCCACTTTCACCATCGCAGGACATTGCCGATGGACAGGTATCCTTTTAGGGAGCCTTTTTCTTTCTTACACAAGAAACTTACACTCCATTTTGTGTTGGTTTCTAATTTAGAAACAACACCTTCCCCACCCCCCCACCCAAAAACAAAGACGAATTTTATATTACCTCTTTCTGAATGTGCATTACATTTTCTTCTTCCAATTTTCTGATGGTCTCTTCTGATATGGCCTGTATAAAAATAGGCTATGTGTGTTATGAAAAATTTTCAAGATAAATGCTTAAATGAGGGACAGAAACCTCTCAAGAAAAACTTAAACTATATTACCTCTTTCTGAATGTGCATATCATTTTCTTCTTTCAATTTTCTAATTGTCTCTTCTGTTATGAGCTGCAGAAAGATAGGCCATGTTTGCTATAAAAACTTTGCAAGATAATGTTAAAACGAGGGGACATATGTCTCATATATCTATATATATATATATATATATATATATATATATATATTAGAATGACCTCTTTCTGAATGTGCATATCATTTTCTTCCTTAAATTTTCAGATTATCTCTTTGGATATGGCCTGGGTAAGATAGGTCATATGCATTATAAAATCATTGTAAGATAAATACTAAAATGAGGGACAGATATCTCTCAGGTAACATCTAAAATATATTACCTCTTTCTGAATATGCACATCATTTTCCTCTTTCAATTTTCTGATTGTCTCTTCTGATTTGGCCTGTGAAAGAAATGTTATAAGGGTTATTATAGCATTTTAATTTAAGCCCTATGAAATATGGAGAAAGAAAGAGAGGAAAACCCTCAAATGAAATGTAGTCATGAATTCGGACCTATAGGAGACTTGTATTTATAGGAGAATAATACAAGACAAGAGATTGAAGATTTATAATTACAGAATAATATCCTAATAATCACACAATCATAACCTACCAAATACGGAATTAGACACATGCTGAATATGCTAATATACACTCGCTCTTTAGTCAGCATATTTACACTCCAACAAGCCCTAAAACAAAGGAAAAATATCTCTCTAGTGAAGTTAAAATAAATGAGCACATCATTTTCTTCTTTCAATTTTCTGATTGCTTCCTCTAATATGGCCTGTGAAAAGATTGGATGGAGAAGTTCAAACTATACAAACACGCAAACAGGTTCTCGCACAGTAAAAACTTAAAGGCATCTTACCTCTTTCTGTATGAGCATATCATTTTCATTTCTCAATTTTCTAACAATTTCTTCTGAGATAGCCTGTCAAAAGGCAGTGTCATTAATTTTAGGGATTTGCACTCTTGTCCACTAACACTCAGAGATACCAAGTACCATGTCGAATAAACATGGGATGGGAAAGATGACATTGTCAAGATTTGTTAATTTGATTCTCACTCTCACCTCTCTTTCAAGCCCCTGCTGATTCCCACCTTCCACTTGAACAGGCAGCGTAGAAACCTTTAGAAAAGTTTTAGAGGATCAACTTAGCCAGACATAATGAATAAAAACGCAACTAATGTATAGAAAACAGAAGAGTGAATCACAGTTTCTGAAAGAAGTATCCCAAGCCAAATCTCTTAAAATTCCCAGACATTTTGTGTAACATATGAGGAATTTAATGATCAATCTTAAAACAATTAAGTTTACGTTAGCCATAAAAGTTCACTAATTTGAGTAATTAGATGTTTATATTTGTCTTGAAAGGTATATCTTATGATTGATCCTTGATGACAATAAAATTTCATTCAGTAGCCAGGCAACATCAGAAGAACAAAGTATAAAACCTAGAGAAAATTGAAACAATCAAGAACCATGAAACCTACAAGAGGTCTAAAAATTAAATTTTAGCTCCACTAAACTCTATTAAGAAAGAGGCCTCAGGAACCTATCAAATGAAATCTCAAGGAGATCATAGATCATTGAGTGGCATTTGGCAGATATTTATCATCAGAGTTTTTATTGTAATTAATCATAAAAAAAGCTTGTAATTTCAATCGGTCATCTCCTACACGCGTGAAAAGTAAGACAACAGTACAATACTCTAATCTTTTGGCAGCCATATACAACTTGTATAATGAAGTCATAATCATATACACCTAGAAACACGATTCAAGAATCGAATTAGGTGGAGATAAGATGGTTATTGACAAAAATAAATTTGGCAAAAGATGATTTATCAGTTATATTAGATTGATCTGCTGCAATGAAAACGGACACAATGGCTAGAAGATAAAAACTTTTTTCATGAACTAAACCTAAAATATAGCACTTGAGCTCAGACTTGAAAATAACATCTGCAGAAATCCTTATCGACTGTAGGAAAACTTACACATTCTTTACCATTTGGCGGTCGTCCGTTTAAATCCACTATTGTATTTTGCTCATCTGTGTCCTCCGAAAGTTGACTATGCTCATCCTTTCCATTATTTACCAGATTCTGATCCCTATTTGCTGATTCCTCAACTCCAACTACCCCATCCTCCGCAGTCTTACTATGCTTGTTCTTTTTCTTCTTGTTTCTTTTCCTCCTCCTCTCTTCCTCCATGCCCCAGCTCAAGTTCTCTATTCAAAGAGACACTTAATTGAAGAAAGCAGAGATCTTTCAGATTTATAAGAATAATCTACAACCACATAAGCCCATTTTCTAATCAAGTTTAGATGACAAAAGTGTCAATATGATTATCGTGGACCCAGATTCATATAATCAAACCGAAAAGGGAAACCAAGCATACAAATCCAAAAATTACAAACAAGCATCATGAAATCTATGAAACCTACGATCTAAGTTAACAATACCTGAGCAAGTAAATAATTATTCTTTTATCAGGTAAGGTGATATAGAAGTGCTTATAGATATAATGCTAAAGTGTTAGGGGGCGTAATCAAGAGCCAAATGGTGGGGATAAATTAGAGAATGTTCACTTTGCGTAATCTGCAAAACTGGGGAAAACTGCAAAAAAAGGAGCAGGTAACGGAGGGGATTCGGTGAAGAAGCAACAAAAACTAGGGCTTTCTTTCCCGGATCTTGCGCGTTTATAGCGCTGTAATACGACATCTGCAAATGGCCTGAGAAATAGTTCGTTTGGTCTTGCTGGTCCAAACGGTTTGGTCTCACATTGTCGTTTGTAATTTGGCTTTGCGTAGTGATTTCTACCTTTTTTTTTTTTTTTTTTTAAATAAAGGCTAGCGTAGAAGCGATATATATATATATATATATTGTTTTTTGTCTTGGCCAAATGCGTAGAACTAGAAGCGATATAAAGAACGGCTTGTATGCATTTAAGTTTTTTTTTTTTCTCTCCAACCCAAAAGTAATGTTGTTTCTAACATTACAAAAGTGGGGACATGCGTTCAAGTGTTTTTTCCTTCTTTTTCCTCTAACCCAAAATTAACGTTGTCTCTAGCATTACAAAAGCGAGGGCAAAGGTTGGAATAAGAAAATATGAAATGGATAAGATTGTCATTTGATGTCTATATATGGAAGTCGAGAAGGAGAAGGTTTGATCTTTGAGCAGCTTTCGAAGCGGCTGGCTGGGTTGGGGATCGACCCCCTCAAAGCTTCCGCTATTGTTATTCCAATCCCATAGCCATTCACAAATCCCTCCCTCATACTGCGCTTTCTTCGTCTCATCTCAGGTATTTCTCGATCCTCTTCGTGTTTTCCCATTTCCTTCCATATTTTCAGGGTTCTACCTTGCTTATCAATTGTGCCTTCTGATTGTTATTTTGTTCTCTCTTTTTGGCTTGAGATCTGTTATCTATTTTGATGAGATACCATTTCACCATTTCATTCACCTTCTGAAGGAAATTTCTTTTTTTTTTTTTTCTTTTTTGGTTAGTTTTGTTGCATTTGACCTGTTACGGCGAACCTTTTTTTTTTCTCCGTGGCAGGTTCAAGTACCATGGCTTCGAAACGTATTTTGAAGGAGCTCAAAGACTTGCAGAAAGATCCACCGACATCTTGCAGTGCAGGTTCGCTAACAATTAGTTACTTTTTGTGCCATTATTTGTTTACCCTTTTATCTTCTAAATCTTTTTCATGAATTATTAGTCTCTTCATATATTTTCGTGCTTTGCTTATATATTTACTTTTGCCGCTTTTTTCAATTTCAAAATGGCTGGTTCGTAGATGTTTCTATTTATGCATTCCTTTCAATTTGATGTCTTTTAGCGAAATGATCAAGCCTACAGTTAAGTAGGCACATAATATGCTATTCCAGAGGGATATAGTGATATGTTAGAAACTTTGCGATATCCTCACAAATGTTCCCGCCTGGTTGTGATTCAAAGTTTAGGGCAGTCTGGCGGGAAGGGATTTACTTTCTGTGTCTGCATTTGCCTGTGTCATGTCTTGTTATTATGTGAGTTGCCTATTATTTGTATTCATGGCCGTGATTCAGATGTCAGCACAAGGTGCTAATATCTGACTCTGGTTGGCATTGAAGCTTTCTTTATAAATGATAATCTATCGTCTAGTTTTGTTTGACTGTCACTATTATTTTTAGACTTATAGACTATAGTCATTGCATTCGTTGGCCCTCGATTATCTTTCTGCTCTTGTTGTAACTTGCAAAGTAATTTGTTCCCCTTATACTTGGGAGGATGATGGTATGTTTGTAGGTCTAGGAATGTACTGGAAGCTCACTTTTGGTTGCCTATGGTTGGAAGCACTTGTACAAAGTGATTACTTAGAGCTAGAATTTAGCAGCAATAATTCAAACTCTGCTTACAACTATCTAGAGTATGAACAATGATTTGTCTGTCTTGTTCTTGGCATATCCCATGTCTTGAATGGCAGCCAATTTCAAAGGAGCCCCACATCTAATTTAAGCTAAATGCTTCCATGAAGGCTTATACTGGATATTGAGAATAGAGAGAAAACTAGCCTTTTCACCTTGATTGTGTTTTCTTAATCTTCTATGTGCATGTTTGGATTCTTGTTACAAAACCATGTTTGTGTAAAAGCTACCAATCTTTGCTTCCTCTGAAACATGTTTTGGGGAGGTCCAAACGGGAATCCAAACACGCATTGTATCTTATTTTGGGGCATTTCTTTAGTCTGAGAAGGAAGTTTTGATATTTAAGTGTGTAATTAAAGCCTAAAGTTTCAGGGCTGTCATACTTTGGTCTAGCCTTTGTGTGTTTTGTTACTATGTCTAATATTGTTAGTAACTATGTGTGTTTTTGTTAGGCTTTGACATTACAAGTTTTTAGTATCCGCATACATTGGTGTCTGAGCAATAATTTGTTTATTACAGGTCCAGTTGCCGAAGACATGTTCCATTGGCAAGCAACCATTATGGGCCCAGCTGATAGCCCATATGCTGGAGGTGTATTTTTAGTTACAATTCATTTTCCTCCCGACTATCCTTTCAAGCCCCCTAAGGTAAAGTCTTATGTGTGGGCATTATGGCATAACGTCCATGCATTTGAGGTGTTCAGTCGTTTGAATGTTTTTGAGATCTCATGACCTTTCTCATGCAGGTTGCATTTAGGACTAAGGTCTTCCACCCAAATATTAATAGCAATGGGAGCATTTGTCTTGATATCCTGAAGGAACAGTGGAGCCCTGCCCTTACCATCTCTAAGGTTTGACTTTCTCCACACTGAATTCATGATCTGTGGAAATAGTTGTGGGGTTGAATGGCATGACCCATGTGTCATTAAGGAGCTACATAATTGTATTAATATTTCCTTTTCCAAGACAGAAGAGACAATAATGCATTACAGTCAAAGTTGTCATAGTTTCCTTAATTGTTTATTTCTTTGACTAATTGATTATAAAATTTGTTGGTATCAGTTTTTTGTTTTTTTTTTTTTTTTGGGGTGGGAGTTGGAAGTGTAAGTCTATTCTTGGAAAAGCCACCTTTTACTCTCCTTTCTAGGGAGGTACGATTATTCTTACAATATCCAAAGTCACATTTTTCCTTGATGAATAAGACTTTACTTCGATGTTTATTGTACTTGCATTCTTTGACAATATAGCAAGCAAGCATGTTGAGATGCATGCCTATGTTTTTTGACAAGAATTTGGCATAATAGTCTATTAAATGATGGTGTTTTGATTATAATTGTAATTTCAAACAAATCACAAAACTATTTTCAGCTGTGATGGTGTCACCTGCCTGTGTCAACATAATTTTGGAGACTAGTTTTGTATGTCCACTTGGTTAGGAGATCTCAAGGAAGCACGGATACGGTATTTTGTGCAACATACCCATATCAAATGTGTATCCAATGCAGATATGCACACAGTATGGGTGCGCATGCACCCAACCATTTTTTTTTTGGGGGGAGGGGGGTGGGTTTGTTTTGAAACATTTCGAAGTGCGCTGATACGTTGAAATGGCTCCAAAATGATGCCAAAACACGAATGGTATGAAATGGCATCATTTTGTAAATTTTTTGTTTTCTTTCACTGAAATGCACCATTTTGCACGAATCCCTAATTTCTTCAACTCCTTCACTGCAAACTTGTCGTGCTTCACTTTGTCCGTCATCATCTTCACTGGTCTTCTTCTCCACTGTGCTTCTCCAAGTTCGAGATTCGCATGTTCTTTCCAAAGCTTCTTCATAGCTTCTTAGCAGGTTTGAAACTTCAAAATTCTAGAACTTCTTTGCAGGTTCAAAACTGCAGAGCTTTTTCATTCCTCAAGCTTCTTGCTTCATTCTTGTCTATTTCATTGTAAACTTCTTGCTTTGGGGTTGATTCATTTCTGATTGCCTCATTGCTTCGATCTTATCTGTTTCATTTTCATTCATTACTTCATTTCTGATTGCCTCATTGCATTGCTTCATTTCTGAGTCTTGCTTCATTGTTGTGCCTCATTGCATTCATTTCTGTTTCATTGTTTCATTTCTTCTTGCTTTATTCATTTATGGTTCACCGCCCTCACTTGTGCTTTTATTTGTAAATTGTGACTTGTTATAAACATCTTATGTACGTTTGTAGCTTGTTTTATCATTTATGTTATAATTTGTAGTCTATTCAAGACTCAATTTACATTTAAATGAGTTGATTTGTTGAATATATATATATATAATTATATATACATCCTTGTACCCATATCTTAAAATTTTAGAGATTGTCGTATTCGGTGTATCATATTTTTTCGTACCTGATATGTGTGTACCTATATTGATGTTTCTTGGGGGAGATCTTAAACCTGAATTCCTGAAGAATATCCAAATTAGCCTGATGTTTGTGGGGATGTCAGGGGAAATGGTCTTTCTACTGGAGCTGGCCTTTAGAAATGGAAAACTCCCCCCCCCTTTTTTTTCCTTGAATTGTGTCCTGGCTCTTGATAATTTTCCCCAAATTCACTGCATAAGAGTTTGGAGTCTTATTCCGTGTATAAACATCAGTCCTTCAATTTTTTCCATTAGTGCTTATAGGCTAGGCTGACTTCCTCTAGGAATTATCTGAAATTCAGTTGTGTGGAACTTGTTGGAAATATTGGGTTTGGTTTGGAATTTGGATAATGTTTTATGATTTTACTCATATTATAGTATTGAAAACCATGGGCCTATGATTTGGCATGTCAGGTACTACTTTCAATCTGTTCGCTGCTAACTGATCCAAATCCTGATGACCCTCTTGTACCGGAGATTGCTCACATGTACAAAACTGACCGGGCCAAGTATGAAGCTACTGCACGCAGCTGGACCCAGAAGTATGCCATGGGCTGATGGGTGTTTAGATCTTGTATATTGGATGAGATTTATGAAAACTGTGTTGTGGATTCCTTTGTCTCTGCCAGTTTTCTGGGGTGACATTTTATTGTTTCTTGTTTTTAGGGGGAAGGGAAGGTGGTGTCTTAATTTGTTGAAGAACTTTTGTTTAACCACTGTGATGTAGTATCGTGATGCAAATGCCCGAACTGGATGTTATTTGTGTCACGCTTGTGTCGTCACTTTGATGCAATGTAGAAAATGTTACTGTCTCTAATTGTGGTGAAACTTGTGTCCAGTTGGATTACCTCTAATAACTGAGTTAATGTGCTACGTATTTGTAGGAGTAATTTAATAAATTTGATGCTTCGTCACCAAAACCCAAGAAAAAGGATAAGTACTTGTTTTTTATTTACTCTTTTGAAGTACAGAGAGTGCTGACGATGAAATTGTGTACATTTTTTTGTCTGAGGTAACTATTAATACGGGTCAGATTCCATAGGTAGGCAAGTTCATAAAATGACAGGCCATTTTCAAAAGGAGTTTTTTAAGCCCTACCATAATAGGAACTAGGCTGACGACTGGTTTGGGTTGGTTAGGACTTTCTCAACCCTTATGTAGTATTTGGGCTCGATGAGTCTGGCTCTACTAAAAGCTAAGGCCTCTGAACGTTTGGTTAGATCAGACTGATTTTAATTGACACCTCTACATTTTATGGACAGAAAATGTGTGTGTGTGTGTTTTTTTTTTTTAAAAAAGGCCTTAAGCTTGCGAATTTATTTCACAAAACAAAAGTCATGCGATACTTACAATAATTGGAAAATTTTCAACTTTAACAGAATGAATATTTGTGATTTTCTTGTTGAACTAAAAGGTATCCAAAAGCTTTATTGATCTACTAAGGAGTCCTAAACTTCAGAAATAAAAGGACACCAAAAACTGTCTAAAGGGAGACATGTACACCACATGGAGGTATAAAACTTCAAGATATTTTAGTAAAACAGGACAAAAGGCTAATAATCTTTTAGATTTGCCATGAACAAATCAAAATATTAGATAAAAGGAAAAACAAAAAAAATTGTAAAGAAAACAAATGAATGAGTAGATATTCATCAAAATTTTCATAAAATGATAATTTGAGAATATTTATTCACAAAATACCAAAAGAAAAGAAAAAGACAAGGAAAAAAAAGTGAAGGAAAGGGAAGAGGGCTACCAAGTGGCTATTGTGAGACATATAAGATGTTAAGGTTTTTTTTTTTTTTTGGAATCAAATATTGAAAGGTAAAACACTTAATATGAGTGTTATCCAAACAAAGCACATTCTACTTAAATACTCATACATTCACATATTTTTTTTTATGATGTATAGTTGAACTTATAAATTTAATTCTTTCATATGCTTCATGGATCTTATTTGTTGAAAAAAAAATTTGGTGTCATGTAATGTTTTTGCAATTAAGGATCTATATTGACATTTTGAGAAATTAATTCGAGTTCAGCAGCTTGATGGAAGCGGATCCTCTGCAGTTGGCATTTTCCTCCTGTTGTGCTGTTGGGAGAGTGAGAGAGATAGAAAATGTTTTGATTCTTCTTTGTTTTAAAATTAAATCCACTTATCTTATCTTCCCTTCAAATTCTGCTAACAGCAGGAACAGCCAACTACAGGGGATCCATTTCCGCAGCTTGATCTCTCTTTTGTTCTCATTACCATTCTAGAGAATTAATATTCTTTTAAAAATTTAAATAATCATTTTGACTTCAATAAAAAAATTCATGTATTTGGTATGAATAATTTTAACTTGTTCAACATTTAATAACATGGTGAGTTCAGGAAGTTTATAAAAATTTATTAAAATGAAGATGTCAATAAGTTTTATCATCTAAAACATTAACTTCAATTAATTTTTGACACAATTAATTAGTAGATAAGAATTCTTAAAAAAGAGGTTTATTTAATTTTGTAGTGAGAAGGTAGCAACATAGTAATTGGCAAAAAGATAGCACATTGTCGTTTAGGAGAGTGCATTTACAAGCGTAGTGATGGCGTGACAGGGACTTAATTGATCATTGATACCACATTATGTCGTGAGAGTCATGCCAGGCTGGCAAAACCCTGTCCTCCCTTGTCCTAGATTTATTCACCTGAATCCAAATCCAATGCCAAGCAACACGCGTTATCCCAACGTGGTGAGGACTTCTGAAAATTTCAGGAAGAGTGTACAGAACCAATTCATTTCATTGTTCCAAAGTTTAGTTTAAAAATAATAATAATAATAACACCTCTCTTATTATTTGTATACTACAATGTCATTAATGAATTGTGATAGGTTGGTTTAAAAGAATTTATAATATTATCCCTGAATAAATAAAAAGAAAAGAAATGTAAAGTAAAGTGCAGTTAGTTAAATAATAGTAATAACAATAATAATGTATAAAAAACTTAATTCATCCCAAACTTTCCAATTAAAAGGAATTAGAAAATTGAGGTGCATCCCATGACTTTTAAGAGATCTAAACAATGGTGGTTAGTACTCTTGGTCCATCCCACCTTATCCTCACCCAGCTCGCAATTCATCATCTGAATTGAGCCCAAGTTTCTTTCAAAATTTCAAATAATTCATATATGATTTTTTCAGATGCTTGTTATTATGATTTTTTTTTTAACTACGATTTTAATATGTATAGAGAAATTATTTTGAAAGATAAAACCATACAATGTTGAGCTGTAAAAAAAAAATTCACATATAAAGCTATTATTTTTTAATATATATATATATATATATAATAGCAAAATTTTAAAAATTATACTTTTAACGTTTTCACTTAAAAAAAATTACAAAGGAGGCACAAAATCTAAGAAGTTGAAAGTGGAAAAAAAAAAAAGACTAAGTAAAATATTGAATCCCAAACACTTATATCTAACTATAGAATGAATTATATGTCTTAGTTGATAAATTTTAATATATATATATATAACGTATTAATTAGTTATAAAATGCGTATAACTCGTCAAAATAAAAGCTGTAATTCATTTGCACATTTACTTCAATAAATTTTATTGAGTGTTTGCACCAACCTAATGTGGGGTAAATGACTCTCAAAAATTTGTGTGTCCACAATTTCATGGTCTTCTACTTTATGTCTTTTATAAAAAATATGGAATTATAAAAAATCATATATTTATATGGAATATGGAAAATGTGAACTAATATAAAAGACATAATTTAAAATTAAAAAATCATATATTTATATGGAATATGGAAAATAATTTAATCAAACTAATCTAAAATAGCCTAAGGTGGTCACTGTCACATAATTTATTCATGTAATATGGAATTATAAAAAATCATATATTTATATATATAAATTAATACATTTGTCATATTATTATAAAAAAATATGAAAATTTATTATATTTTAATTAAAAAATTTGATAATAAAAATATTAAGACTACATATAATTTTTTTTCATAAAAATCTCAATCAGAAAAAGAGTACCAAAAAATAGGTGTAAAAATTTTCTTAAAATTTGTTATTATAAAATTTTTTAAAATTCCAAAAATTATAAAACAGAGTTACTCCTCCCCTTTTCTTCCAACTCCACCATTCTATCCCGTCGCTCTGAAATATTGCAAAACTCCACAATTTAAGTCACTGGAATATTCGAATTTGTGCATTTTTCACAAGTGTTACAGTAACAGAGTTACTGGTGAGAATGACGGTTTGTTGTAGCAGAGTATAACGATGGACAGAAGAGTTAGTGGGTCTTAGTTGTCTGAACTCATAATGAATTAGTTAGTTAATTAATTAAACAGCAAAGATGAGGGCATTCCGGCAATCTTCAAATCATATCCAAATCAGTTATTTAGATTTGAGATTGTGTCTTACAAAGTCTCTTGTTTGTCTTGTCGGAGGTACTCTTGTTTCGTATTCCACTGATTGCACCCATACTCCTCTTCCTTTCCGGCCCGTTTCTGCAAATTAGGTTTTTCAACTCTCTACTTCCCTTCTTCTGTGTTTCTAATTAATGTTTCTTTCTTTCTTTCTTTCCTTGCACATAGCCGACTGCTTCAAAATTCTCCTCCTCTTCTTCCCTTTGCACGGTAAAGCTGTGTTCTCGTATAAAAAATCTTCTATGATTGAGGATGATCTTCTCTATGATCTCCTGTTTTTTTTTTTTTTTCCATTTTCACTTGTATTAATCACGCTTTTACTCTTCTGTGATTGTGGATCATTGGAGGAAGTTGCTTCTCTTCTTTTCTACTTCAGTTTTCTTGAGAATTCATGAATATGAAATAAGTGGTTTTTAAGTGTTGATGCTTGATGGTTGTCTTCCTCTGCTTCTTTTGATTTGTATTGCGTTGTTTATGATTTTTTTTTTTCTCAAAGATGTGTAAGGAAGTAAGTTGTGAAACTGATAAAAGGGTCAATTACAGTTTTTCCCTTTTGTCGTTTGGGCTGAACTCAGTTCGTCTCTTGTGCTTTAAACTTGTCGTTCCACCCCCCTCGTTTTGTTCCATTACTACTTACCCACGCTATACTGTTTTTTGGCACTTAAATGTTTAAATGATGAGTTGTTTCATTGTTGAAAATATGTCTCACTTATACTTTATACAATTTCACGGTCTTTTAAAGTTACTACTGAGATTAAGCTGACGTTTGGAAGTTTTAGCTGTTCGCTTAATCTCATAATAATCTCGGAACAGTAAGAAACTCTTCAAGATGAAAGAGAGATAGACTTTTAACAGTAAAGTTGAACATCGCTTTAATATTTATATAATTGTTTTTGTTGAAATTTTTTATTTAAAATATCAGAGTGGTCGAGTGGTTCCAAAACAAACTATATGGGCGTTGAATGAACTGTTGCGTAGATTTATCAACCAGTCTGAGACTTGGCTGCTGTCTGCGTCATTTTCTTCTTGATTTTGATAGACTTATGTGAAATTTGTTCCGCTAAAGTTTGTGGTTTTCTGATTTCAGGCTTCAGTTGTCATATTAATACTACCATTAAAGTTTACAAGTTTGTGGCTTTGAAGCAATAATATGGGGAACTGCATGGCCAAGGTGAGAATATTTGGATGTTTTTAATAGGAATCTTTATAGTTATGCTTATTATATGTTTAAGGCTTAAGGCCTCTCTTGCTCTCTTCACATGTGACAATAAACTGTCATCTCCAATAAATTGCATCCTCTTACAGCAGAAGTTATAAAATGATCACTGCAGCTGCAAAAACTTTGAGGCTAAGCTTGCCTGTAGCTCAGAATGGGCATTTTGTTCGGCTATATTTAACGTGTTTTCAATTACTGGAGTTTACGAGGATAGCATTATGAAACCCTTCTATTTTGATAGTCCTTTACTGTGTCTTTTCTTTATCTGTGAATAGTTTCTTAGCGTGTCCACCACCGTCCGAGGTGAACTTTTACATCTTCAACCTGCCTGTGTGAATTGCATCGTAAGTAATCAGTGTCAGGTATATTAGAATAGGGCAGTAAAAGAACAAGAATGGAGAAATAAATGTAACAGAATGTGACAACTAATAGAATCTAGGTGAGAATAGGTATTGGGCTATTATTATAGACTTATTATGGGCATGCTCAATAAATGGACGGAAGTTTCTAGTAGTAGTGATATTGCAAAGAACGTAAAAATGTAAATTGCTATTTTCCAGTCGCACAGAAACTATTGTGTTTAACACTGCAAATGCAACTCCTAGATAGCGTGTAACTTAACCAATGCTCTTCATGCTTCCACAATAGGCATCTGATCTGATAATATTGTTATCTACATAATCCATCCCTGTCAAGTTGGACATAACTTGTGAAGATGGGTAGATGCAAGGTGGTTGTGAGAAACCTGGATCAGAATGATGCACTTATTCCAACTGTAACGTAAAAGTTTGTTCTTCTGTCAGCCTAGTAGCTTCATGAGTCCTGACCCTTTGGTTCCTCCTCACTACTGGCTTCCAAGGTGAAAAAAGGGAAGAGAGTTTATGTGTATGGTAGTTCTGCATGCTTTGTGGAACCTCAATGGTTTTAACACTTTATACTGTATAAGTTTACATTATTTATTGACAAATTAATTGAAAGAGAAGTTTCATGTTCTTAATACTTGTAGTCTTCAACTAAGGATGATGATTCTGATCATCATGTGGAGTTTGCTGCTGGGAATGTGCAACTTATTACTACCAAAGAATCTTGGGACCAGAAGATCGAAGAAGCAAGGAAGGATGGCAAAATTGTAAGATTTCCGTCTTATATGGTTTGGGAGGACATTATTACCTTTTTTTTGTTGTGTTGTTTGGCTTAACCATTAAATATTTTACCATGTTTTACCTTGCATGTGTGTATTTGGTAATATTAATAAATATGTATTTTTGACTGGAAAACCTTCCTAAACCCTGATCCTTCTAGGAAATTTGAGGGCATATTTATAATCTTCTCTACATTTGAGAAACCCTATAAAAGAAAAAAGACACATCGTATTTTGTTTCTTTCAATCCCTTGAATACGTGCTGATTAGACTATTCTACTTACTCTATTTTTCAAAACCTAATACTGTCTCATATTTTGACTGTCATTAAGCTTGGTGTTTAATGAAATCACCGTATCTAATCAATATGAGTCATAGTTTTTTTTTGGTGGCAGCACTTGGCCTAACATTTTGTGTTTTCCTATTTGGAATCATATATGGTATTAATTCCCAGCCATTTAATTTGACAAGAAAGTTAAAAGGATTTTTCATGTTATTGGAAGACTAGAAATATAAGCTAATATCTTCAAAATTGGCAATGGATAGATCCTCTGGAAGATTCTTTTTGTGTCTGCAGGAAGCTATTGTAAAGCACAAGCTGACTTTGCTTTATCTAGGATGTTTTTACTCTGACTAATCTAGTACTGAATTGCTGATGTCAGTTTGGTTGTCAACTAGGTTTTGTTATATTGTCTTAGCGCAGATTAGTACCTTAAGGCCACAGGTTTGATGTAGAAACCTTGACATCCTATCTTTGTCATCCATCCTCCAAAATACGCAATGCCCATTTCAATCCCCATAGTTGCAAGTTTCTCTACTCTTGATCTATTGCTCACACACATAAGAAAGCATGCACACAGAGACACTTTAAAGTTTAGCCTTCGTGTTTTTTATTATGACCGTTTAATTGCTTGCAGATATTCCAGAATATTGTCTTTATACTTTATTTTGCTCCCTATTAGAATATGTTTTCTTTGGGTACCATGATTCAAACTAAAGCTGTATGTTCCACAGGTGATTGCAAACTTCAGTGCATCGTGGTGTGGTCCTTGTAAGATGATTGCGCCATTTTTTTGTGAGTTATCAGAGAAATATCCATCAATTATGTTCTTGGTAATTGATGTCGATGACCTCACTGTAAGTAGTGAAGCTATAGATATTATCATTTCATACTTTGATTTTGTGATTATAGTTTAGACACATTTTTTTAACTAGTACTCTACTCCCCTTGAATGTGGATATAGAAGGGTTTCAAATTCCTCTTACAATTAACAAATTCCTGACTTGAATTAGATGACGCAGAAATCTTCATTTAGAAAATATATTAGTCAATTCAACCAAGTGTGTGTGTGTGTGTGTGTATATCAATCAAAGATTAAACTTTATTCGATGATAATGTATTTTCTCCTTGAGAAAGTTCATGGATTGTTTTATTATAATCTTTAACATGTCCCTTTACACAAAAGCTCTTTAGGTTTGAAATATGGACAAAACTTAGGCTCACCATACCTGAAGCTCAAACCTAATTTTAATTAAGAGAATTTGGGCGGCAGAGATCAAATTCCTGATGACTTATGAATAGTTTTATTATGATCTTTGTCAGAAGTTACCGGGAATGTACAATGATTTTGTATGTTTCAGGACTTTAGTACTTCCTGGGATATCAAAGCCACCCCAACTTTCTTCTTTCTCAGAGATGGAAAACTAGTTGACAAACTGGTAGGAGCCAACAAGCCAGAACTGCAGAAGAAAATTGTTGCCATTATTGATTCAATACCTCAGTGTCAGTAGTGACTTATTCCCAAAAGTAAGAAGCCATGGGATTCTCTTTTATCAACTCTGGGTATTGTTCTTGTTTTGCCGTGAGTTTTATCTCTGTATTGTGCTTCGGATGTAAATATCATGTTTCGCATTGATGTCACTGTATTTAAACGAGTCTGTTTTGGAAATATAAAAAAGTTGTATCTTGTCTGAATGTTTCTTAGCATTTGTTTGATCTTTTCGTACATGGTGGAGGGTGAGACAGTGTTTGATCATCACAACTCCGTCCAGCTATTGTAAAAATTTTAGTGCCAAATGGGTTGGTGAAGTGAGGGACTGAAGGTAAAGAAGGCCTAACGGATAATGGCAATTGGCAAATAGACGTCTGCTTCAGTGTCAGATGAGCCTCATGTTTCATGTTATTAACTTAGTTTAGAATATATATATATATATATATATATATCTCTCTCTCTCTCTCTCTCTCTCTCTGCAGAAACAGAATAACATTGAAAATAAAATCTATTTGTGCCTTAGACGATGTTCATGCATTAAACATTAAGATCCATATACGTCTCTTATTCACATGACCTTGAGTGGTACATAAATTTACATTATCTAATAGTATAAAAATTTATTTCAAACAATTATGATTTCATTCCATTTGACTATTTTTCTCTCTATCTTACAGTAAGATTTATTTTCAAATTTTACTTAGATGAGGATCCCTCTTTATTTTTAAGGGCACACTCATCTATATTGGTATAATTTATTTATAATTTTGTTTTCTAAATAACTCACCCACAAGATCAACCATAAATTACTAACATTTAATCACTTGATTCAACTAATCTGTGTAATTTGATAACGCTAGTATATTTTTAAAACACAAATATTAAGTTTTTTTTTTGGGATTGTATAAGTTAATTATGGGTAATGTCTACTAAAATACAATTCTAACTAAAAAAAATATTTTGGTGAAAAAAAACCAAAACAAATCTTAAAGGCTGAAGCCTACTTTTTGTGTCTAAAACTTTACACAAGTTTTAATTTAATCTCAAATTTATTTAGGTTCAATATAGTACTTAAAAGTTTAGAAAAGGTTAAATATTATTTCTTTTCCTAATTCCATCAATAAAAGTGTCCATCATGGCTTAGCGAGGTGTATGGAGAAGCCGATGCGTACAAATTGGGCCAACCCAAATCTAACTCACGCTGAAATAAAAAGCTAAACTGCGTCATTCTGAACCTTCCATTACTGTAACGCCACAAAATTTGAAATCTTAATCTATTTTGTTCATGCAGTCGAGGGAAGGATCGAAAAGCAAAATGCGTTTATTACAGAGCAGATAAGGGACCAGTTTCCTCCCTCCTGTATTTTTGTTGAATCATGGAACATGGGAACTAAATGTGTTGAAAATTGATCCATTAATGCTCTAAAACCTATGAACAAAAGTTCTATAAGAATTAAAAAATGGAAAGGCCATTATTTCTCCCAACCAAAAGGTAGGCCGCTAGCCATATCCCACACTGATTTCAGTGAGTGGAAACCTTTTTTTTTGGTGGGGGGGGGGGGGGGGGTTTATGAAGGCTATTGTGTATGAACAAAATTCTAGATTCAAACAAGCAGCAGAGGAGAGAAGGGAAAAGAAAGAAAGAGGGGAAAGAGAAAGGAAAGAAGAAGATAATTTGCTGACTGGCTAGATGTCATGTAACTGAAAAATGACATGTAAGACCAAATAAATGCCATGTCAAAGACATGTAGGAGGCTTCCATTAGGGGAGTTAACGGAATTAGAGAAAATAATGTCATTGAATATTTTTTAAAACTTAAAGCACTATATTAGACCAAATAAACTTATGTGACTAAATTGAAACTGAAGTGAACCCTAGGGACCAAAGATGAACTTTTCCCAACCTTAAATGGGGTTTACTACTCTATGTCTGCTGAAGTTTCAGCACTTGATCTAATCTTCAAAAAGAGAACAAAAGAGTGCACACGGCAGATTTTGTGAAATAATACTGATTGCAAAGCTAAAAGTGTTACAACTAGTGCTATACTGGATACAGCTATATATCCTCACAAACACACCACAACCGAACAGGGACACCTCACATGTTATAATACACGATGAGAATTATGCTAAGGTGAACGAGCAATGATTAGGTTGGAGACAGACAAAATCTTGTCTTAACCGTAGAGCAAGATAAGATTTGCTAAAGATTCAGACCAGAACAACCTCATTACAATGTGACTGCTCGCAAATAATATATTACATAAGTAAAACATATTAGAAACCACGAGAGGAAAGAATTATACTTGGAAAATAAATTGAACTAGCAAAGTTGAGAAGTAACCCGTGTGTGAAATTCTTAGATACAAGACCTTAACGCCCTTTGGGATTCATGATCTGGGAAAAGACAGCACTAGGTGTTAACCCATCAGAATCTTCACTAGCTAGGCTTCGACCACCTATGCTCATACTAATCCCACTGCTTCTGGAGTCACTCACATTACCTTCAAAACCATTAGGGTCCTTCTTCCCTTTAGAATCTGCAAAGAGTGGCTCATCTTCGCTGGGCATTGCACCAATGCCCTTCCCACTCTCCTCCGCACTCTCTTGCAGCTGCAAAGCAAATTCAAGGTTCCACAACACATCACCCATTGATGGCCTGTGAATACCCTGGTCAGCCACACACTTCATGGCAGTCTCTGAAAACTTCTTGAAGCATTCTGGTGCTATCTTGCCCTTCAGATAAGGATCAACAATTTGGTCAAGAATGCCTTTCTTGTGGCAATGAGAAGCCCATTCTGCTAAGCTCACTTGCTCCTTAGGAAGGGTTGGATTCAAAGCCGGGCGAGCGCACAATATCTCAAAGAGAACCACCCCAAATGAGTAAACATCAGATTTATCGGTCAATTGCTGCCTCCTGAAATATTCTGGATCTAAGTACCCAAAACTACCCTTAACTACAGTACTCACATGCGTGTTGTCCAACGTAGGGCCAGTTTTTGACAATCCAAAATCAGAGACCTTTGCCACCCACTTCTCATCAAGTAAGATGTTAGTTGTTTTCACATCTCGGTGGATGATTGTATGCTTGGCACCAGTGTGTAGATAATGTAAACCTCGAGCAGCTCCAATGCATATCTCAAGCCTTTGCTTCCATGGTAGTGGAGGTTTTTGGGTCTTGTATAGATGCTCCCGGAGTGTTCCATAAGCCATGTAATCATAGACAAGTATCATTTCACAGTTTTCCTCACAGTAGCCAATCAGTGACACAAGGTGACGGTGGCGAAGTTTAGAGAGCATTTCAATCTCAGTTTGGAACTCATGTACACCCTGCTCAGATAGTGGGTTCCCACGTTTAATTGCTACTTTCATTGTTCCACCATCAATTTCTCCTTTGTATACCTTACCGAATCCTCCCACACCAAGGACCAAAGCCTCATCAAAGTTGTTTGTGGCAGCCTGAATTTCAGCAAATGAGAAATGGCGACAAAGGTTTGATGGGAGAGAGGATGCATAACTTCCTGTGGTGTTGGTCTTGGCAGAACCTGCAGAGTGTGAATTACCATAGAGAGAAAGAGGAAGCCAGCCAGTTGGCCCTTCACTTGCACTAGAATCCTTTCCATGCCGACAACGGGATACACCAAGAGCCAAAAGTCCAACAACAAACACTAAAACAACTCCTCCGGCAACGCCTCCACCAATTATTCCTGCCTGATTCTTTGATTTAACCTGACCAGAGGGTCTGGCCAATGATGGGTCAATCTTATCTTGCTGAGGAGCAGGAATAGGATTTGCCCCTGCAAGATTACCTGCACTATCGTTAATTTTAAATATCTCCACTCCATTCAAGATTGCATCATAATACTGGGGCTTGTTAGCACTGTTATCGGTATCTGGATGCAGTGCAAGCCACAGATCCTGCTGTGGTTGTCCATTAGGAACAAATACAACATAATCCCTATGCACTGGAACCCCATTTGCATGTGGAAGACCATAATTCCCTGCCCAGGCAATAACATCGGCCCCTTCCTCAGCAGTTTGATTGTAAAGGAATATATTAAACACTCTTTGATCAATCCTGGTTATATTAGTAGTGCCCTCACAAAAATGGAGTCTCACAAGATATGAAAACCCTGAATCAATTGAGAAAATCCAAGTCAAATTGTAATTTATGTTAATGTTGGCATTTGGACCCATTGATCTTGCAGTACTGTAGACATCAACAGGAGCAATATAAGAAGGTGTGCCTGGAGGATATACAATTTTGACCTCTGGATCAGCAGGCTCTGTAACTCCAAACCCAGCCCCGTACAGGTACATAGTGTCATCAGACCATGACCTAAACAGACCTGTATCGTGGGAAGGTGAGATATCATTCCCGCCAACATTCAACCTATAGACATTCTCAAGTGCAGTGCTGTTGTCGATGGTGTAAGGAGTATCTGTGCCCACGATCATAGTAGTGCCATCGGTGGAACTATAAATATCAGGCATGGACACAATCTCAATCCCATTAACAAATGCATAAGCAGTTGAAGCATTCTTAGATGGAGTAAAAGTCACATTCAGCGTTTTATCTTCGACATTGATCAAGTATTCCTTTATAATGAAGGCAAAATTCAAAGCGGCTGTGGTCTGAGCAACACTGAAGTTCTTTAGAAGAGTGTAGGATTGGGAGGTGACAGCGAAGAGAGCATTGGATGCATTAAGGCCAGAGTAGGAAGCCGGATAAAAGTATAGACGGACAAATTTCCAACCTGGAGCCACCGGAAAACTATAGGTGAATTCTGATCGGAATACTCGAGCAGTCATGTATGGAACCTCAGGTACCTCAGGGTCCTGAGTTGCTGCCTCTGAAGTGATGGAGTTTGCAGCCGATGATGTGAACTTGGACCCAACATCGGTGGTCCACTTCCGGCCATCGGTGTCAGTGGAATCGGAAGGACCCCCACAATTCAAGAGTATTTTATCGGTGGGCACAAAATCATCAGCTCGGATAAGTTGAATAGCTATGAGCATGTAAAGAAAGACTGGAACACACCACCGATTGATATTCCTCATGACCCAAACACAAAAGCAAGACCCCTAATCGGTTTTAGGTACGAAGCAGAACCATGGAACAACAACAAAGTGAGTTACGCTTTCAAAAAGGGAGAAAAAGAACCTGAAGTTGAAAACACCCAGATCGGAATAGAAACTCAGAAGAATATCAGCTTGAAACCCGGATTTCCAAAACTAGCAAAATCCGATCTTACCAACAGGGTCCATTGCACAGGAAGTAGTTCTGAGATGAACAAGATTTACTTAAGAAAGAAGGCTATAGGGGTATTCAGAAGCTGCAAGAAACGGAGGAAATATGAAGAAGAGAGGGGAGTTTACCTTTGGGGAAGAAGAGAAGCTGAAGGCGTAAGCAGGCGAGTTAAATCGGAGCTATTCCGGGTATACAGTGTTGGATCAGGGAGAGATAGAGAGACAGAGAAAATGGAGGTGAGGTTCCAGAAATCAGCATTATAAAATAAAATAGTGCAACGGAGGGGGTTAGTGTCGTTAATTATTTTACCTGCCATTACTACCCACCGATTTGACTTTCTCTTTTTTTTTTTTTTAAGTTTTATATTTCTGATAAAAACAAATTGATGTGAAATGGGATTTGCACTTGAAGAGGAACGGAGAAAAAAAAAAAAGAGCGGAAAGAAAGAAAGAAAAAAAAAAAGTTTCACATATTTTTTAATTTTAATATTTTGTATCATTCTCTTGTTTAGATGTACATACGATATATTAGTGCCGAGAAATAGAATAATGTGAAAATGACGTAATTGAGCATGAAATAGCGAGGGGCACCTTGATGAATGACAACTCACAATCAGGAATGAGGATGCGATGAAGGGATGATAGGTCAGGCAGTACACAAGAGTCGCTGTGAAATTATTATGATATTGAAACGCGGTTTTCTCTTTCTCTTTTGCTCTATTTAATATTTATAATATACTAATACTAATGCATTTATATTCACCAAAAAATGTTAACTAAACCCACATATTCTTTGTTACATGTAAGCGTCAAACACTTTTAATACATACAAATTTGATTCCTTTCCCATATTATTCTCCACTCACTACTTTATTTACATTGTCCTCTTGTTTTGTTTAACAAAGAAAAAAATTTAAAAGTAAAATATTATTATTATTATATTATCTAATAAAAATATAATAAGTGAAAGAATCAATCATATATTATTTAGCAGCATAAACATACTTTAAGTGTTATATTTTTATTAATATATATATATATATATGTGTTTTAAAATGTACACTTCAATTTTATTATTTAACAAATTACCCTTTGATATTCGGAAAGGCACTATATTTTAAAATTATATTCTTATTCGATGCACCTTTAAAAAACTTTTTTAACTAATTAAATTGTATATAAAATATAGTTATTTCATTTAAAAAATATGATGTTATATTACAAACATAGTATTAAGAAAACTTATGAAAATAGATTACAACAACAACCAAATATTTTTTTTACGATTAGATAAAAATAAATTAATTATTTTGTTTAAAAAAATTTATTTTTGAGTGTGAGCACTATATAATATATTATAGAAATTTTAATAATAAATAAGAGATTAAAAATATATTTAATGTTAATTATCTTATTATGAATTGTAATTATTTAAAAATGTAACAAAAAATGTTAAAGACAAAAGGTATAAGTATAGGTGGGCGAAACATGACAGAAAAGGTGTCTACATATGGAAAGCTATAATATAATGTTTCATGGATACCTAGCAGTGACTTTTGTTTTGTTTCGTTTTGTTTTTTGCAAATAACGTTTACTAGGTGTCAATACTGAATTCTGAGAATCCATAAATCAACTTGATTAATCTATATTTGGTTCATATTCTCTCTCTCTCTCTCTCTCTCTCTGATGCTCAAGCTGATAGCCGTTCGGATAAAATGGGACTTAAATTAAAGTTGCTTAAAATTAAATAAGTATTAATTAATCAAGGTCATATAAGGATTTGACCAGCTAAATTGTAATGAATTAATGGGCTCAGAGTCTCTTTTTAATCCAAATATAGATACGGTTCAGGCGGCCAAACATCAGTAAAATACAATAAGAAACCTAAAGAAGTTTAGTATATATTCCCCAAATATGCTGAAAAAACAAGCATCCTTAATTATCATAATTTCGAAAATCTAAAATAGTATAGCAAGAGTAGTGTATTCACATAATCCTAATGAAAATCCAAAGCTTGATTAAGTAGCCATCACAAACCTGAAGGAAGGAATAGGCACAAAAGAAGTAGGATATCTATGTGTAGCATATATCTCTTATGGCCCTTATTAGAAAACAAATTTGAATATATATTATTTTCCGTGTAAAATCCAGAGACCCTATACATTGTTTATGGAGCCTATTAATTTTTCGTATTGTTTCTTATATCTGCTCCGACTAAAACATCACACAATATATATATATATATATATATACTCTTTAATTATGATTCATTTATAAATACCTCTTAAACTATAAAAATTGACAAATATTACCATGCAATTTTCATATGTTTGCATTTAAATCTTTCTACCTAATTTTTTTTAACGAAGTAGACAAAATTTCCATGTCATACTCCACTTATAACATATTATAATTCTTCTGGTTCGAAAGCAACACTTGAACAGTTAATTAAAAAGAAAATCAACAAGATGAAGGATGAAGCTGCGATTTGGATGAAGAAGTATGGATTTGAAAAAAGAAAAAAAATTGTCCAGGTGTTTACTAAACTAATAAAATTATATCAGGTCATATATGGAATATAATGTGAAAACTCTATTAGTTTGAAGTGAGTAAATTGATTTAAATGCAAACAAATGAAAGTGCAAGAAATATTTGCTGGTTTGTATAGTTTGGAGGATATTTACATATAAGGCATAGTTGGAGGGGGTTTTTGCTAGTTTTTATAATTCAGAGGAATAACTGCAAATGAAACATAATTGAAGGAAAGTATTTGTATATTTTTCAAAAAAAATAAATGAATAAATTGACGTCTCTTTCTACTACTGTTATTATTATTATTATTATTATTATGGCTGTTGTTATTTTGTTGTTGTTGTTGTTATTATTATAAATTAACAGAGAATATGCTCTTGAATATCAAGCTTCAATATAACACCATGCAAAGTGGAAGAAGACTAGAACAATTGGAGTGGAGTAAAAATGGAGTATTCTTCTGCTACAGAGAGAGAGAGAGAGAGAGAGAGAGAGAGTATCAAGGTGAGATGAGAAAATAAGTATTTTGAATCATAAATCAATGATTGAGATTAAAATATCATATATTTGTAATAAATATCTTCTTTAATTCTCGCATAAATGAGTTTTGTATTAATTTTAACGATTCAGTTGTGATCAAAAGGTAGTTATTTTCAATTTTCACTTTTCACGTGATAGAAGTGATTTTAGAGAGAAGTGAGAAAAATAACTAATTACTTGTCTATCACAAATTAGTGGCTAAGATGAATGTTAAAATTAGATAAGATTAATGCATATGAGGTTAGTTAATGGAAATTTTGAATCTGAGACAAGTTGCAGCAAATAAACATGGTGTCAGAATCAGAAGTTAGAAGCGGTGACAAGCAGGAAGAACTATGTATACACACCTCAATTAAGGAAGGACAAATAACAGATGAACTACCGATAGTTCCAAAATAAAGTTGTTGACTTTAAAGGCAGCTATTTCTTTATCACTATTGGTTGGGGGTCCCAAGGACAGAGATATAAAGCTTCACAACCACAAAAGACATTCATATGCTTACCTGAGAATTGAGATCCACCGCTAGCTTTCCTCCTCTTCTCTTGCACATCAACTCAAAACCAACCTGTCCAGAAGCTCTTTTCAGACAAGATATGGGCACACACAGACACAGACACAGGTAACATATATGGTCCTTCTATTTTCTCCTTCATATAGCAGGATTTCTTCATCCTTTCCATCAATCCAAATAAGGAACTCTTAATTGTTGACGGAGACATCCCACTAACATTGCTTATATGAATTCCTAACTATAACAAGCCTCTCTGTCCCTGAATTCCAAAGTCTGTTTTTGTGGAGCCCAACCAATCCAGCGTACCTTAGCAGTTACAAGTTTGCAACTTTACTCCTACCCTTCATCTCTCTATTTATTGCTTTGCAATGGAAGAGAAGGCAATCAAAAGTTTTTCTTTGCTTTAAAGCTAGAATATTAGAAATATGATTTCCCCTTGCACACTACTCTTCTAAGGACAAGGAACCTTTCAAGTTCACATATTTATGTAATGTGGTCCAAAAGGGTATGGACACTCGTGCTTGATGATCAGCTCTATGGAGAACCCGAAGATATTCGGATTATTACGCACTATTTCTTTCATCTTTTTTCTAATTCTTACTGAAGATTTAAGTTGCTCTGTATTTGGTGGCAGTGAACATGACAAATGGCGAATCATTGAGGATGAGTATGAAGAAGCCCAGAATCCTATCTCAACTTATGTGTATGTATTACAAAATTCAAAGCTTCCCCTATCTTAGATTGTTTTAATGCTTGAGCAATTACCTGTATATAGGTTCAATTATTTTATTACATCTAGAATTTAACTTCAACTTCTAATTTGGTTTTATAATTTAGTTCTTATAATTTTAATAAGTTTTATATTTAATCCTTATTATTAAACCTCTATTTAAAGCTGTGAAAATCTACTAATTTATTATTTTAATAATTTATGTAAGATTTATATTAACTCATGATAATGATGGAAAGGAAGGATAAAAACATGACATTGATAGATAGGAAAGAAAAGGTGATGACCATGATAAAGATGATTACTCTAATATCATTGATCGACTTGAGTTGGCCTGAATTTTGCAAGTTCAAAATTTTAAGATGACCCATCGTTGATTAGGACAATAGATTTTCAAATCTTTAGATATAAGTTTAATCGGAACAAATTTAGATTTTCTTAGAATTATAGAGACTAAATTATATATTTTTAAATAATAAAGATCAAAGTAAAAATTGAGTAAAATATAGGAACCAACCAACCGAGTAATTAATAAACCCCCATATATAAAAACACCTAACTTTTGATGCTGATTTCAGGAGTGAAATGGGAGACATAAAAGAAGATGAGTGGGAGATGGTGCAGAAGAAAGGAAATCAGTTTGTGGTGAAGGACCGGCCGTTTTATATAAATGGGTTTAACACATACTGGCTGATGGTGTTTGCTGCAGATGAGTCCACCAGAGGGAAGGTCACTGAGGTGTTCAAACAAGCAGCCTCAGTGGGCATGACTGTTTGTAGGACTTGGGCCTTCAATGATGGCCAGTGGAGGGCCCTTCAGAAATCCCCATCAGTTTATGATGAAGATGTCTTCAAGGTGCTCTTTCATTATCCTTTGTTATTCTTAGAGATTTCTTGCTTGGTTCACAACTTCATCAAAGAGAAAAAGCATATGATATTGATATCATCTTCTCGTAGCTCTTGTAATTTCATTATATTTACTGGAGTGACAGGCCTTGGACTTTGTGGTAAGTGAAGCAAAGAAATACAAAATAAGGCTGATATTATCATTGACTAACAACTGGGAAGCATATGGTGGCAAAGCACAATATGTGAAATGGGGCAAAGCTGCTGGCCTTAACTTGACCTCCGATGATGACTTCTTTTCACATCCAACTCTTAGAAGCTACTACAAGGTCCATGTTAAGGCAAGTTTCTTAGATGCAAAACAGTTCACAACAATTCTTTCAGATTATTCCTTCAGGATTAATTTGTCTAATACTTCTTTTCACTCTGTAGACGGTGTTGAATAGGGTCAATACATTCACAAACATCACTTACAAGAATGACCCAACAATTTTTGCTTGGGAACTCATGAATGAGCCTCGATGCACATCAGATCCCACAGGCGACAAATTACAGGTTTTGTCCCTCAACTAATTCTTTATTCACAGTCAGTTATTTTCAAGTGTTTAATACATTGTTATTTTATATATCTTGGTATCTTGGATCTCATGGTATTTAAGATTCCTTTGGTATAACAATTAAAAGTTGTCAAAGAAATTATATAATCTGTATCTTATAAATATGAACTAAGTTAAAACTTTTGGACTGTGAGATCTTATGGTTTTACCATCCAAAATGATGTTATCCTATGTCTCTTGGTATCTTGGATAATACTAAGCATCTTGTTGAATACTAGTGTACCAAATGCACACATTTAAGATGCTAAGGTGAAGATGAGAACATACCATAGACCTCCTAAGATTTCACGTACTGACGTCAGTTGTATGTATTTTAGGATTGGATACAAGACATGGCAGTCTATGTGAAGAGCATTGATCCAAAGCACCTCGTGGAGATTGGATTGGAAGGATTTTACGGTCCCTCAACTCCTCAGAGAGTTCAGTTCAATCCAAACACATATGCTCAGCAAGTTGGAACAGATTTTATCAGGAACCACCAAGTTCTTGGTGTTGACTTTGCTTCTGTTCACATATATGCAGACTCTTGGTAAGTCTATTCAACAATCCTAATTTTCACTTGTAAACTTTCAAGTAAAGGCCCATGGAAAGTTTAATCAAAATCTCTATACACCTCCTCACAAAAATTTTTTGGGCTAAACTTTTCACCACTTGGTCAAACTCTGATACCATGTAAACCGTCAAGAATCACTTCAACTAGAAAGTTTGAACTTCATAATAAAAATTTATAAATAGCTTTATTAAAATCTCTAACATCACTCCAATATGTAGAATCTTGAATACTACTATAAATTTTACTATGCTTTCTTCTTTGCTATTACCATTCTTCTATTTTTCTACATGACATGAATATGACATATCTAATGAAGAATTAATTACCTGTATGAAGGATTTCCCAAGCAATTTCTGATAAGCATCTCCCATTTATAACATCTTGGATGGAAGCCCACATAGAGGATGCTGAAAAGTATCTTGGAATGCCTGTGGTTTTTGCTGAGTTTGGAGTGTCTGCAAAAGATCCTGGCTACAATTCAACATACAGGGACACCCTTATAAACACAGTGTACAAGACAATCTTAAACTCCACAAAGAAAGGAGGGAGTGGGGCTGGAAGCCTTCTATGGCAGGTATTTCCTGAGGGAACAGATTATATGGATGATGGGTATGCAATTGTCCTTTCAAAGTCTCCTTCCACCTCAAGCATTATATCCCTTCAATCCACAAGGCTTACTCTGTTCAACTCCATGTGTTCTTGGAAATGCCATTGGGGTTGTAAGAAGAAAAAAGTGTCGGAAAAAATACTCTATCATGATGAACTCTGAAACCATATCCGCAAAGTTTCCAATTTATGATGTTATGGCCATATACACGTGCATGTCTGCTTTATGGTGGATGCAAGAGTATCAACTTCAGTTTGAAATATGAAATGAGGGGATAAATATCAGGATTTACTGTATCATTCTGTTTGTATCAATGTCAATAGTGTATTTGCTTTGTATGTTGTGATATTATGGTTATGCAGCCCATTTAATCTATTTTCTTCTTCACTCTTTTACATTAAAATGACATTGTAGGAGTGGAGTACTCTGGTTCTTTTGTGGAAAATGAACACTTATGTTTGAAAGCCTTTATGCTTTAGGTTGTCAAGGATGCATCATTTCTACAACAACACTACTAAAATAAGATAACAGAATATATCACCTTGTCTTGGATTGGCTTGGCTTTGCTTGGCTCTATATCTTTTTTTCAAGCCATAGAACCGCACAAGTTCCTGCTTTACGGTTCAACAACCTCCAAGCATTCACCACTTGAAGAAAGAACCCTGAGTTTGAATAAACCACCCGAGAAGTGGCATTAAGTTGGTGCCCTCTGGAATATATTATTGAAAAAAAAAATTCCTATGATATCTTTCGGGAAATCCGCTGGATTACTTTGGAGAGGAAGATAAATGACCCCCTTTCACTTTTGTTTTGTTAAGTCAGAGAGGATGCAGACTTTTCACATTCAAATTTAATTTATTTTGCTTAGTTTCTTGACATGAAGCAGGAAGATAACTATAGATACAGCTTCCAAAGCCGAGATGGGAAGATACAAAAGGGGAAACAAATAAAAAAGGGTTTCTACTTAAGCTTACAAGTTTAAAATCACCAAATTCATCAGCCTCTTGGACTCCAACTTAAATTTGCACATTCCATGAGTCACCTGTTGAATGCATTTAACAGGAAATGTTATGGCAGCATGAGGTATCATTTCATATTCAACACTTTATTTATGACAAAATTAAAAGCAATACTATTTGTTATTTTCTGGTCTCCGATATATAAATATTGTTTTAGTGACTGAACTGTGCAAGAAATAAATGTCCTTTTATCTGAATCAACAATTGAAGCAAAGTTATGACAGCATGAAGATAACCTGTTCCAGGAGAAATATAGGAAAAATAACACAAACCAAGACTCACTTGTATTTTCTGTCATTTCAACCAGCCATGAAGAGAAGAACAAGAAAGTAAATATATGGACAAGAATATAAAATTTTGCTTTAACTTTTTCTATCATGAGTATTTAATAGTAAAGTTTAAATACCAAAGCCATACAGATCCTGGCAAGTTGTATCTACAAGTTTTGATGAATAAACAATCAACAGAAAACTAAGAACCATTGGCTAACCTCACTATGTTGAATCAATCCAGTGATTTAAATACACTGCCTCTAATAGTAGAGAAGAAGAAAACGGAAAAGAAAAATACTTTTGCCTCAGGTTATGAAAAGAGAAGTCTAAATCCTGAAACTTGATCATTTTAAATTTTTGTTTGTTTGACTCAAAGTTCAGTTTACCATTTGACATTTTATAATGTAGTAGTCTCAAACGCCAATTTTTTTGGGATAAATTAAAGTGAAAATGGATTGGATACACAACTAAGGTCAGGCGCGCAACAAAAATTAGCTTAAAACCAGATAAATGCAACTAACTACAAACGTATCCCCTTGGAACATGATAATAACTTGAAAGATCAAATCATCATCCCCCCTTGAGTCAGTGTTATTTTGAGCCCTCATTACCAGTTTTTGTTAATTTTTTTAGGAAAGAAGCCCAATTAGTGGAGGAAATACCAAAAAAAGGAAGCCTGATCAAGGGATAATTTTAGTCTATCCTAAATCCTAATTCAATCTTAACACTTTTTGAATGTCTTTATCATAGTATTTTTTGTTTTTTTAATGCACTATTCCATTCTTGTTTAGTTCTGGAATGAAATGCCTTTTGCATAAAAAAACTGCCTTTTCTGATAGCTGTTCGTATATAATTTTAGGATAGTCTTTGTGGAACGCTTGGAAGCTAAAAGGCTTTAAGGATTCGCGATATTTCAACGTCTTAGCCTCATATATTTGGTTAACTCTTCCAATGAACAAATACTTGTCTCCTTACGATAACTCTTACTATCTAGTCTCAAGCAATCACATTTTCTGGTCAAATATTTTATTTGTTTTAAACTATTTGCATAATGAAAACATTTTTTTTACTTTTGAGCCTTCTCATAACAATTTTTTTTAATATAATTATTTTGATTTATTATATATGAATTCATTATTGTAAAAATTGTCATATATTGATATCCGATCCTTCGACTAAGCTATTTAATGTGAATTTTACTTCTTCAGTGGGTCGTATTGTTTGCAGAGGTGAGGCCAAACTTGCTTTCTGGGGATCAGAAAGGTTTCTTCTGGAAGATATAAGCCAGGTAAAGAGAGATCTTTTTCTTTTTGAAGTTGCTCCCAGTTTCAGTAGAATGTATATATGCTGGCTTACACTTACTTCATCATATTGCTTTTGTGGAGTTATTCTGTTGCAATAATATGAAAATATAATCACTTAGATTAGAATACTGGCAAACCATGGGGATGCTTCCAAAGCTTTATGCCTAAAATTTTCAAATGGTTGTGGCAGATACTTTGTGCTTGTTCATTCTGACTTGAATTTGCAGCATGGTTTTGTAAATTTGATTTGTGGCCATGTTAAACTCCTGATACAGAGTATGTTGTGCCTTCTTGCTTTACCACCTACGCACTTCTTAAATATTGAATACATTGCCTGTTTCTTCGTCAGGTTGGGGATGTTGTCCTTGTCCGGAATGGAAGTGTGATGGAGAATGAATTTAGAATGGTTGGACTGGAGACGCTGGTATGTTTTACTCTTTATTAAGACTTGAAAATTATGAGGTTTTATGATATTTATAAGTGGTGTTTGTTGTCTTGGTGGAATATGTATAAGAAGTCTCTTTTCAATTATGACTTAAGTTAGTTAGATCATCATCAATCCGGTTTATGAATTCTGGTTGTGAATAATTGTATGATAGATGTTGGAAAGTGCTCTTTGTGAAAGTATTGTTTTTTAACTCTCGGGACTATAACTCTCTTACGAATTTTGTTCCTAGCTTTCAACCCTTTTCAATTAGTCATATAGGTCACATATTTTCTTCCCTTGGGATTTTATGCTGTCAATCTTTGACTGCTTACTATGTGTCTCAAAGTGACACAATTTAAGACTATCTTTTATCACCCTTGATGGAAACAGGGTGGTCAAGTTGTCAGCTCATTTGATAATCAACTTTTCGAGATCATAATTTGTTTATATTTGCTAGGTAGAATACAAAGTTGTGACACCATCTTGACGGAATATTGGAGAGGTGATTTTTTGTAGTTATATTTATCTCCAGTTTCGATGTTACAAAAATCTTAATCTTTTAGGTGCGCGGGTTCACTTTTAGCATCAATACAGGGGCTGTTGAAGCACTTGAGCTTGATTCCTTTGGACTCTCTATCATCCTGTCAGGTGTGGTGAGTGGGTTGCTTATTCTAAATTTAATTGGAACAGTGCATCTATTGTAACTAAATGCCTTAATTTTGAGAATATGCTGCTCCTAACCAAGGGTTTATACTACAAATTTATTATGCAATCTGCTTGTTATATTTCAGGTGAGTGCCTACTCTTTGCTCGTTGAGGATGTACTGTAAGTTGTTTCCCATGCGGTTGTAGTGCAGTGAAGCTGTACCTTCACGAATTCAAAGGCTCTCAAAGGTATCTTTAGTTCAAGAATAAAGCTGCCAGATTTGCTTGGTTGTTTCCGTGTCAACTTATGGAGAAAACTGGGGTAAAACAACCTAGGTATTTGCCGAAGGTTGTTCAATAAAAACATAATCTGTAAAGGAATGTTCTTTAATGAATCAATCATGTAGCTCTAAGTTATAAACAAATATTATTATATTTTTATTAGATAATCTGATAGTAAATATCTTAAAATCTACACTCTAGTTTAGTCTTAATTTTATATGTACTGGGATACCTTACTTGAATATTTTCACAAGCTTTGCAACAAAAGATTATTTCTAGTAGTCTCGGTCGATGGGTACATATAACAGGTTATGGAGATATCTTTAGATGAACTCAATCTATAAAAAATAGGTAGACCAAATTAATCATATATCAGACTTATAAACATGTCAGGGTTGATTCTCACTAAACAATGTGATTGACATGCTAAAATGTCTTTTTGTGATTAGCTAAGTACATCTAAGAGTCGGTCGCTGTCATTTGGATATCCATGAAAGCCAACATCTTCATACCAAGAGGGAAGAAAAGAGAGGTGTCATTAACTTTTGCATTAGTTCTGTTAGTAATAATATAGTCTTTCTGCTTATACCAGGGATTCTTAAGGAACCAGAATGGGGGAATTTCAGTGGATGATGATGTTGACGAATATTACAGACTATGAAATATATGCAACATCTGGTTATAATTCAAGGACAAGGAGACGTTTTGGAAGAAAGAAACCAAAGCGAAGATATTGGGACACTGATGAAGATTGGGAGCTTCCTATGGATTACCTCTGATTCTCAGGTTTTTCTGCTAACTCCATGTGAACACCCGGTTTTAAAGAGGGAAAAAAAAATTCAAGTTTAAGAATATATTAGCCAAGCTAGTACATATTAAAAACACCAGTAGGCTTTCACTTGTATTAGATCTTTTTCTCTTTCTCACTTTTAACTCCCTCCATGTAAACACAGTAGCCACAGATGGTTTCCTGAAATTTTTTTTCATTTATTCAAAATTTGTTTTAGCAATCTCTTGAACCTCTTTTGTTTTGAGATTTTTCTTCGGCCCCTATCGTTGATTAGATTTCATTTTTTTTTTTATTCTGTCTTTTTTTATGACCAAAGTGTCTTAATAAGCAAGCGATTTGGGCCAAAATACATTGCCTATTTCACATAGAGATATTTTGTATGCCAATTCTTCTTTGACCATTATATTAACTGAGTTAAAATTAAATCATGCAATTTCAATGCAGATGTCAAATTCAAGTAGCTATCGAATGGACATAACCACGTATGTTAGATTGAATCAGTTAAATTGAACTAAGTTGTCACTTTGTCAGTCATGTGTTTTGAATTCTTGATGCCTACACAGTATACTAACATACATCCATAGCAACAATTTGTGTTTGACTTTTTTTCTGTTTTTAGCCACTATGTTTGGCTAAATTCATATTGAAAGTACTTGAACTTTTTCAGTATAATTTTAATTTTTGTAAACTTTGCAGTCTTAGCATGCTATACAAGACATGATATATAAAAAGAAAAATTATAGTCTTTGCATTTTTTTAAAAAAAAATTAGAGTCTTTTTTTAAATTTCAGAATCACTCTATCTATGTAGTTTAAAAGATATTATTTAATCTTCATATGATTTTTTGTTCTATTATTATGTAATCACTATGTGATAATTTATATTTACATTTTAACCAAGACAAATCACATGTGTGTTACATTATGAATAATTTAATTATTAAAAGTTCATTCTCACTTACATCTTAATCAACTTTATAATATTTTTTAAGATGATTGCTATGATTAAATTACACACAAAAAAAATTAAGTATAAAAATAGAAATAAAAAGAAAAAGGTGAATGTCATAGATGAAAAATAACTTTTGTATTTTTACATAATAAAATAATAAATATTGTTAGGTAATAATTATAAAGATATAATATGTATTGTAAATTGGTTCTAATAATAACTTAACAGGTTAGGAAGTTATGAAAAGTATAAGAAAATTATAATTATTATGTTATTTTAATATTTATGTGATTTTTTTTCAAAAATAAGATAACAAATATTTTGATACACTTAAGTGATAATAATAAACAATTGACGAAGTTGAATGTCAGTTTTTAAATGTGCCCCAGGTGAAACCGACTCAGCGTAATTCATATTGCAGACTAGACTATCTTTTTCTTTGCATAGACGTGCACTTTAACAAACAGAATAAAGAAAGAAAGCAAGAAAGTAGTAGCCGTTAGCGCTTGTCTTGTTTCAAATTCAAAAATTGTTGCTCCATCTCCCATTCCCATATGAATATGTGCTCGCAAAAGTGAAGATTAATAAAGTGAAAAGCCTAACAATAGAAGAAGAAGCTGTGAGATGCAAACATCGCAAATGCCTCAGAGTCCGATGACCGGAGCTTCCAAATTGCGGCCCAGATCTGGCCGGACTCCGCTTCAGCCCAGGAACTCTCTGGCCAATCCCATCCTCGATCCTCTCACACCCCCCAAATCCAAGGAAGAACGGTTCGAAATCTCCGTGATGATGGAGGATTCCAACAAGGAGAATCATCATCTGACGAAGATGGAGCCGCTGGATCCGTCGCTCGCGGAAGAACTGAATGCGATCAAGAAGAAGCTGGAAAGGCTTAGATCCGACGAAGAGAGGACGGAGATAATGCTGAATGAGAGGGATTTGGTGTTAGATGGTCAGCTGAAGGAGATGGAACTGAGAGGGCAGTTTCAGAAGTGCCTTGAGATGGAGGTTGATAGGTTGTTCCGATTGAAGGAGCTCAAGTCTCGCTGTATGGTGCGTGTGCAAGTTCAAATATAAATATCCGATATGGTTTTAATTTGATTGATAGCTCAATGATTCATTGCTTTTGTTTTTCATTGGAACAGAGAGTTTCTCCGATTAAATCTTTGAGAGAAAAGGAACAGGGAAGGAGAGTTAACGAATCGCCGTCGGAGGTATGGGATATTTCGAATTCAATCCTTTTTTTTCTAATGTAAAAAGTTTGAAATCTGCGGCTGAAAGTGTGACTATTGACTGTTGAGAAGGTGAAGACTGAGGATATGGTGGAATCAGGAGAGGAATCCGAATTGCAGAGTCCCGGATCAGCATCGTCACAAGTTGATACACAGAAAATCTGATCATGAATCTTCCACTTCCATGAATGAGTTTGAATTTGATGTTAAAGCAGTATTTCGGGGAAGTTTCAATCCAATACATAATACCTCGTTATGAATGGAATTCAAAGTTAATTTGTAAGGCACCCATGTACAGCTCCCATTCCAATGTTTGATTTTTCAATCAATTGTACCGCTAGCAAGAGGAAGGAGAGGGAAAGAGAGTGATATTATTACCAGATTATAAAAGGAACATAGACTTTTCAATTAAGATCTCAATAACTTGTTTATCATCGTTCTGAAATCAGTATTACTTACATTTATTTCTGACATATGCATCACGCACGCATTCTACAGTGAGATTTTTTTTTAATATGACATGATTACCAGGCAAAGAAAAAAAAAAACATATATATATAGAGTATAATTTTTAAAATTGTTGATTAATTATTTTGTGTTTATTTTTTGGTTAAATTATTCTATTATTTTCTAAAATTTTATTCAATTTTAATTTAGCTCCCTTTAAAAGTTAGTGAACAGATCTTTATAATTTTAAAAGACATTAATCTAGTCTCTATTACAAAATTTTTATTAATATACTGTTAAATTTTATTTACTCACTAAATTATGTATTATCAGATGCATAAGTTCTATCAATTACTTTTATCTCATTTGTTAGTATAAATCATGTTTATTTAAAGTATTAAAATGATATATAATTAGTTACTTAACAAAATTCAATGACCCATTAACAAAAATTTAATAATAAAGATTCAATTAATTTTTTAAAAAATTATCTGGATTCAATTTTAATTTTTTGAATTATACGAACCAAATTAAAATTTAAAATAAATTTTTTTTATATAACCATAGTATGAGTTGAGAGAGTTCAATCCACATTTTTATCAAAATATTTGTCTTTGGAATTTATTAAAATTGATCATTTTCCTTTTTAAATTTACTGGTGGACGGCTAAAATTTACCTAATATTATTTAGGATTCTAGTCGTCAACATGCTATAACAACACAAAACTAAAAAGATTTTCATTCATCCTCGCTTATATTCAAATATTTGTTTGAAAAAATTATATTAGTGATCCACCAAATACCACTCAAGGAACATATATTGACAACCCATTTTTCTTCAAACATGGCATAAATGCACCAATGCCACCTATTGCGGGGATTTGCAGGAGTTTAAATCTCAAAGGCAATCATTTGCCATGGCTAATCCAAATTTCTCTGTCGATTACACTTCTAATTGGTAGGTGAGATTTTCAAATCATGTCTTTGAAAAAGAGTTTCGATTCAAATCGCATTCCCTTAAAAAAAATGGATTTTGACAGCAAAGACGATCAAAATTCTTTTGCAGAATCTGCACAGCATACAGTGGGAGGGAGAAAGAAATAAGAAATGTTGATTTTATGTAAGTAGAGTCTATTTTATATTCTTTTCTTGATCTTATTGCGATATTGCAGAGAATTTTAATGTCAACAAAGATGAATTGAATAGAGTGGAGTCCATATAGGTAAGGTTCATTTAATCTTACTGAATCATTCTCTTTTTCAAGACTCTGTAGATGAAAGATTCAAACTACGGATATTGCGCTAATTTTGCAAAAAAAAAAAAATTTCTCATTTGAGCACATAACTATTCCAGCCACACACACGGTGCAGTTTTTAACGATCTCCATAAAAGTTAATCAGGTGTCATGAATTGTTTATGAATTAATATAAAATTTTTAATAAAATTATATTATGTGAAATAATTTTTTAAAAAATTAATAACGAAATATTAAATTATAAAAAAGTTCATATATTCTTATTTGATTTAAAAATTTTGAATAAACTCGAACTGTGTAAGTATTATTTAAAAAAATATATATACAAAATCAAGGACGTGCCTGTGATGAGTTCATGAATAAACAAAAAAAAAAAAAAAGCGAGAGTAGAATAGGAGTTTGGATAAAGACAAGTTTGTTAAGGAAAAAAAAGTAATCATATTGTATCACAACTACTATATATTCAATGACATCATTTTCATTAGATGCAAATCTAATCAATACATATGTAAAAAAAAAAATGTAATGAATCTATGGCCATTATAACATTTTAAATGAGAATTTATATCCTGTTTCACCGATTAGATAAATAAATTATTTTTCTATATCAACTCTGACTTGAATTTGAAAATACAAAACTATTCCACACGTTTTATCCATCATTTATATCTATAAAAAGCCGCGGATGAACACTGTTTATTAAGCATTGTTCATAACATCATATCACTGGTGCACTGTTTTGTTTACTGTTTTTGTACTGTTTATATACTGTTTGACATTGTTCGCATATATATTTTTTTCCTTTTATACACATTTTTTGTTTTTTGTTTTCATTTTTAGTGTGGGATCCACATTTTTTTGAAAACCTCTAAATTTGCAAGGGTTACTACTAGTTTACATAAAAGTTTAAGAAAATGAAAAACATATGTCAAATATACATTTTTCACAATAAAAAAATTATATAGATATACAACTTACTATATTTTCAGTGTAAAAAGTGAGCCTTACAAAATAATGTCGTTCATACATGCATGATATATCAGTTGAATAGAGTTCAAATACATTATTTTATTTTATGATCAGCTTCACATGAGCTACTATGCTACAGCCATTTCATTGCAACTTTTAGAAAAATCCTTTCATCTATATCTATGCATGCAGAATCACCCTTAAATCTTTTATTACTTTAACATCAGGAAAGATAAGGATAAATTAACTTCCATCTATGTTAATCATATCCTGCTCTTCGCATGAAGTTCTAGATAGCAAGAGATAAGGATAAAATACTTGGCACCCAAGTGAGGACAAAACAAGAGAGAAATGAATTTAGGCCCCCACATGAAAGGTCAAATGATAAGAAATGAAAATGAAAGTCTTGCCACACAACTGAGGACAAAGTAAGAGAAAAATATACTTTGTTATTCATGTGAAGGTGCAGGTTGTAGAGATGAAGACGAAACACTTTGCATCAAGTGAAGACAAATCAAGGGAGAAAACAAGTTTGCTCTCCACCTGAAGGATCAACGGTCCTTGTTTGTGTACACATATATAATAAATAAATAAATATATCTATATTATATTCACTAATAATTTATAAAACATTATGCAACATATTTTTATTTAACTAAATAATATATATATCTAGAAATATAATTATATATGTAAAAAAATTTTTGGCACTGCAACTTAACTAAAATAATTACATATATGAAATAAATTTTTAAATTAGAGTGAATAAACCAATATGAAATTAAAAATATATGTAATTGATTGATATAAAACTACTCAATGTGATTATAACATATTTTTTTAAATTTTATTAAAAGAATTATACTTATTATTTTATTACAGTCACTTTAACATTAATTTTATATCTCAAATCAAGCATTTAATTAATTGTTCTAAAACAAAAAAAAAATTAAAAACATATGTAGACATAGTAAAGTCAAATTCAAACGACTTCATTGATATATATAAAACATAACGTGTTTTGTATAATAAGTGAAAAATTAAAAAAGTTATTAGTGACGTGTTATTATTCGAAAGTCCTTAGGGGTAATATTGTCCGTCGCATTTCCATGCGTCGCATCCAAATAAGAGGAGAGCAACTTCTTTCTCCCACCCTCTCAATTTTTTCCGTTTTCCTTCCCCTCCACTTTTCTCCTCCCTGTCCAAACGAAGCGGTAGAGATTGAAAACACGAAGCCCGGCTTTTCTCCAGATGAAGACGGGGAACATGATGGTTTATTCAGACATTTTAGGTTATATTTGTATTTTTTTGTTGGGTTATAAAAAAGAAAAAAAATGAAAGATACATGGATCGTCATGTTTCCGCATTAATTGGAGAGAAGCCGCCGGTGAAAACACGTCCCACGCATGACTTGACAGTTTGAGCTTTGAGGGAATCCGTTTGAGTTAGATGGCAGCAATATCCTGTTAATGTTACGCAGTATTCTGCAGTTTTGGAGGGCATTCCTGGAAATCAATAAAATCCAACCAGACAGAGGCAGGAAAGAGAGCACAAATATTTAATTTTTTATAATTTGAATTGAGTTTGTGTCATCCAAAATAGAGAATGCATGATAATCAATGTGCTTTTTCTTGTTGGTGATATAATTTGAAAGAACTGTTTGTTCTAAGCAATGCGGCTTTGCTTCGTTTGTAAATTGTGGATTCACTGTCAAATTCTCAGCCTGCGATTTTCTTGCTCGTCTCTCTCTTTCTCTCTCTCCCTCAATGCCATCGATGCCCTAATTTCAAGTTCAACAAAATACATACTTGATCACATTCTCGGATTTGTCTTCCCTGTCGGGAGCCCTAAGGGTTATGAAGCTGAAGACAGATCCGATCTGGCCGGTTCATTCTACAGCTTAACCCTTCTTCTTCCATCTCCCTAGTCCCTTTTTTATCCAATCCACCCACAGGTTCGCTTTTCTTTTTATTTTTTATCGTTCATTTCGGCCCAGAATCTAGCACATTGCCCTCGCATTGCTATATCTCTGATCTCTGATTTCAATTTCGGGGAGGGCAATCTATATTTTCTTCATATCATGGTACGAAATTAGGGTTATGGTAGGCAGTCATCAATGGAAGAAGTGTCGTATCTGTGTTCAGTGTTGCCCTTGCCTGGTCTCCGCAGAGGCTATCTTATTGATTGTTGGATTTGTTCAAGCATTTGTCGACGTTCCATTTCTGAATTGTTGTTTAATTATGGACCTCCGTCAGGCATTTGAAATGGTGCGGGGCGATTAATGTCTGCGATTTCGTGTTTGTTAGGTTTTGCCAATGTCAGGTGAGTATTGAGATAGGGAGGAAATATGAAGGCAATAACAGCAGGTCAAGAAATTTGGGTCTCGAGGAGCGTTGGGAATCCCCTCTTTTTGTCCATAACACTTCCTTAATCTTTGGCTTTTCTGCCAAGATGGACATATTGTTATTTAGATTTTTTTGGGTCGTTGATCCTTGATAATGGAGTGGGTTGAGAAAAATAGATAGTTCTCTGGTGTGGTTGGAGAGCTATTTGTAACTAATGATCAGTCACTGCACTTGAAAGTCGCTCTTTTTTGCCAGCAGATAAGGAATTCCAATCTGCTGAATCTCATTTTTCCTAGCTGTTGACATTGGAGCACCCCACGCAGGAGAGAAGACACCTACCTTGAGGCGTCGGGTGCAGTGGAGCTGTGTGATATCAATAACAATAGTGTGCCATTTAAAATATCTGGAGGTTCATCTCAAGTGCAGGACGAGTTGAATAAATCTCAGAGGATTCGTCACAAAAGTGTGCAATTTGACGATAACTTATTACATGAACATAATACAAGGTAGATCTATGTCAATGATCCTAAAAGGATAAATGACAAGTATGAGTTCACAGCGAATGAGGTCCAAACCAGCAAGTATACATTTATCACCCTTTTGCCCAAGAATCTTTTCATTCAGTTTCACCAAGTTGCTTATTTGTATTTCCTTGCAATTGCCGGTCTCAATCGGCTTCCTCCACTTGCTGTCTTTGGGAGAACAGTTGTCTCTGTTTCCCCTCTCGTTTGTGCTTTGTGTTACTGGTATTAAGGAAGGCTATGAGGATCGGCGGAGGCACAGGTCAGATCACAATGAAAACAACCGAGAGTCTCTGGTGCTTCAATCTGGTGATTACCGACCAAAGAGGTGGAAAAAGATACAAGCTGGTGAGGTCATGAAGATCTTTGCCGATGAGACGATTCCAGCTGACATGGTCTTGTTGGGGACAAGTTATCATAGTGGACTTGCTTATATTCAGACAATGAATTTGGATGGAGAATCAAACTTGAAGACAAGGTATGCTTGGCGGAAAACAGCTGCAGCAGTATCTTCAGAAGTTTGTGTTGTTTCTGGGGTTATTAGATGTGAGCAACCTATTTATGAATTCACAGCCAACATGGAGTTCAATGGGAATAAGTTTCCTCTTAGCCCATCAAACATTGTTCTGCATGGTTGCCAACTGAAGATCACAGAGTGGATAATTGGTGTTGTGGTTTATGCCGGACAGGAAACAAAGCAATGTCAAACAGTGCAGCTTCCCCATCCAAGAGAAGCAGACTGGAATCTTACATGAACAGAGAAACCCCTTGGTTGTCATTTTTTCTCTTTATCATGTGTTTAGTTCTGTCTCTAGGGATGGGTCTTTGGCTGGTACGCCACAAGAATGAGCTTGATACCTTGCCTTACTACTGAAAAAGATACTTCAATGATGGGGCATAAAATGGAAAGAATTATGAATATTATGGCATACCAATGGAAACTTCTCTCTCATTTTTTAGTTCTATGATAGTGTTTCAGAAAATGATACCAAGATCTCTTTACATCACCATGGAGTTGGTTCGTTTGGGGCAGTCATACTTCATGATTGAAGACAGGGATATGTATGACGCAAACTCCAGATAAAGGTTTCAGTGCAGATCGTAGAATATAAATGAAGATTTGGGTCAAATACGCTACATATTTTCAGATAGGACAGGAACACTAACTGAAAACAAGATCGAAAAACAACAGACATCCTTTTTCGAACACTATCAAACTCGTGCAGACCCAAAACATCCAACCTATATTGCACATATATATGGTAAAGTTATTCAATAGTCTAGATATAAGCCACAAACAGATTACAAAACTGCAGCACTAGATCATTATAAAATAATTCTGTATTGGTCATACATGTGCAACATTCTTAAAAAACTAAAAATTGTCCCTTACCAAAAAGAAGTCACCATCTACGTGATCTCACCAGTGACATCGGTGTCCAGATATTCTTTCGAAAAGAATATATCCATATGCAGAGGCTGCAGCAACTCGAGCTCGTTCATCAGGAGATTCTCCCTCATAATCAATACCCACCTTATCTTCATTTGGTTCACCACTTGTTCCACAACTAGAAATTCTACCATGACTATGAATAGGGATCACAGTATTACAAGCAGCTAATGTAAGAAAAAACTCATGTGCAGCAATCCTTTCATCTATTTGGGTCCTTCTGCAACACTGTCAAGAGTTCAGAATCAATAGCAATTTCAGACTTGAGCTTCGATGTCCGGATACCACTCCCTGCTGCTGCTGTGATATATCACAAAAAAGTAGTTTTGTGATACATATGCATTGACTAGTTTTTCAATGCAGCATAATCTTACATATAGATTATGGAGAGAAATCAAGCAGCCAACACCTTGTGACGCAGTCAAAATATATAACTAAATCATAAAGTCAAACACAAATACTAGTTAATAAGGATAGAAATTTCATTCAATAAGTGATAAAGCAAGCAAAATATTATGAGAGTATCCAAATAAAAATTGAAGGCGGAAGAAAAAATGGTCATCTCACTTGTAACATAGCAAGTTCTTCACCTCATACAATAACTACAGAAGTTCACATTTCAACACAACATAACCACCAGGTCAATTTTAAAGTTATTGAATATAAAATGACAGTCTAAGAGAACATCATACTGGAAAGCAATGGTGTATTTATATTGACTAAATTCTCCTCAAACTGGCCTGTACTACAACCATTACCACAAACCAAGGTAGTCCAAAAACAAATCTAGTGCATTTCTCAAATTTTCATAGAAGGGTACAATTTTCTTGTAATCTTAATGCCTTGAACATATGTTAGGCATTCAGTAGCAAAGCAAACAGGGACAAAGGAAATGATTCTAAACTACATTAGCACAATAAGAGATACTGGCATCATCCCATATTGTTAAGCAGCCTGGATTTACAGAATAATCTCAAAAGAGAACCAAATACCTGTGCTATTATCAGCCATCATATTACCAAATGGCAGTGAAGCAATGATGGTATATGGCATGCAACTTACAGCCATTTGAGTGAATATGCTTCACAAGGTTTACGCACTCTTGTAGTTGCCTCCAGGGATCTTTCAGGTGCAGAACTTGATCAGTGGCAAAGCATGTATGAAGATGCGGGCACTTCATTGTCTGACAGAGCTGCAAAACTAGGTCAAACAGCAGCTCTTATAGAATGCAACCTAAAGCTACTTGGAGCAACTGGAATTGAGGACAAGCTGCAAGAGGGTGTACCGCAAGTCATCAAGTCCCTTCAGCAAGCAGGAATAAAAGTGTGGGTTCTTACTGGTGATAAGCAGGAGCAGCAATTTCTATTGGTCTCTCCTGTAAACTTCTGAGTTCAGATATGCAGCGGATTATTATAAATGGCACATCGGAGACTGATTGCAGAAATCTTTTGGCAGATGCTAAAGACAAATATTCTGCTAGATCTTCAAGTGGAGAAGATCAGAATCTGAAGCACAAAGTCAATGCTGGACGTGATCTTGAGATTCCTAACGGCACAAAAATATCTAGCATGCCCAAATGGAGTCTGGGAAAGGAAGAAGGAACTACTGCTCCGCTGGTACTCATAATTGACGGAAACAGTTTGATGTATATTTTGGAGAAGGAACTGGAGTCAGAGGCAAGAAGATCCTTCCTACTTTGAAACTTTTTTTGGGGGGGGGGGGGGGGAATTTTTATATGCATTGGACTGCTAAAACTTGCCTTTCTATCATAGAATTGTTTTAGGTGTTCATTCAACTGTATTAGGTTGGAGGAGTTACATTTAACTTAATGTTATATACTTATCTTTTTTCTTTCCCTTTCAACAGCTCTTCAACCTTGCAACTTTCTGTAAGGTTGTGCTATGCTGTCGTGTTGCACCCTTGCAGAAAGCAGGGATTGTTGATCTGATAAAGAGTCACACTAATGATATGACATTGGCTGTAGGTGATGGTAAGTTCATCAAGATGAGATGAAACCAACCATAATTTGCATCTGGTTTTTCTTGGGGGGCCTGGGAGCTGGATGATAATATATTTGTCTATAGGTTGAAGTGATTAAGCTCCTTTGCGCTAGGCTAGGCTCAGCAGTTGCGATTAAATTGAAAATTTAACCTGTCTTTCTGTTTTGACTACTTTTGCCAGGTGCCAATGATGTCTTAATGATTCAAATGGCGGATGTTGGAGTTGGAATCTGTAGGCAGGAAGGGCGCCAAGCAGTGATAGCGTCAGATTTTGCTATGGGACAGTTTCAGTTCTTGAAAAAGTTGCTTTTGGGGCATGGACACAGGAATTATCGGCGACTTGGTTATTTAGTTCTGTATAACTTCTACCGCAATGCTGTCTTCGTATTAATGCTATCCTGGTATGTATAATTTTTATTGGATATTACAGGCTGAACCGCTGACGTTTTCTTTTTTGTTTTATAATTGTTCCTGACTTTTATTTGGTGCCATCCAGTGCTGTCCAGAGGTTTTAATTCTAATTTTATGATCTTAAAGATGGTTGGGCCGAAACTTGAATTATAAACTTATGATTTTATTATTTCCACCTATAGATAGGCTATGGAAGGAGATAATCGAGAAAGGCTTTTGTTATTTGGATGTCAGCTTCTGTCTTGTTAGGAGCATTGCAATTTAAGAATTCCCAGTGATAAATGTTTTCTGTTTAGGAAAAAATGACCATATTGTTAACAACTTGTTTGATTAATTGTTCCTAAACTAGAAATATTTTTGCCAAGAATCACTAAGTTCTAATTCTCCACATTTTTTTATTATAATTATAATTGTGGCGCCTTCATGTCTACAAATCTTTGTCTCCTTCTGTGTGCTTTTTTCGTTTTAAAATTGGTAATGCAGGGTGTATGACAAATTTTTAGGCTTAAAGAAGCTATTGGATTCAGTCATCAGTCTACAGGCTATCTTTAACGGTTGCAGATTTTATGCAGTTTTATTGACTCCATTGTAGTGTCTTATTTGATTGTAGGTATATATTATGCATTGCTTTTCCTACAACTTCTGGCATTGAAAAATCAGATAAGCGTATTTTATTCTATCTTTGATGGATATCCAAGTAAGTTGGGAACTCTCCCCTAAAAATTAATTATTGAAGTGGAAAAATAACTTTATTTAAGTATTCCCATTAAACATTCTATACTATTCAATATGAGATTTTAGTACCCTATACTACCTTAGTCTCTATCATACACATCTATTCCTACTATATTTGTTGCTGACTTGCTGTTATGGACAAAGACTTGAGTCATAGTTCATAGGACACTCTTGGAGTGTCCAAAATTGTATGCTGCAGGGCTCCAAAATGAGGCTTACAATATGCAATTATTTTGGACCACAATGATTGACACCCTGTGGCAGAGTCTTGTTCTTTTCTACGTAATCATGTTCACCTATAAGGACAGCTCAATTGATATATGGAGCATGTGCAGTTTGTGGACAATTGCAGTTTTGTCCTTGTAAATGTACACTTGGCTATGGACATTAAGCGCTCAGTATTGATCACTCATGTTGCTGTTTGGGGATCAATAATCCTAACATATGGTTGCATGGTGGGGTTGGATTCTATACCTGTCTTTCCCAATTACTGGTTAGTCTCGATTGTGACTGTCAACAAATAAGTATTGTTGTATAGTCAAAGCAGTACTGTGGGATATTATATAGCTAATGTGCCTTAGAATCTTTCCAGGACTATTTATCATCTGGCAAGCTCCCCTACATATTGGACGACGATTTTGCTTTGTAACCACTGTGGTATTGCTCCCTCGCTTTTTGTGCAAAGTTGTTTATCAAATCTTTTGTCCTTCGGATGTCCGGAGAGCCAGAGAAGCTGAGATAATTAGAAAACATCATCAACTGGGCTCAAGGCAAGAAGTTTCCAGTTAACCTCGATATTGTCGTCTAGAAAGCTCAGTCAAGATGGCTTCCCTTGTATTTGTCACAGCACAATGCATCTTGTTGCAGTTCATTGTGAAGGTCACCCAGTAAGGGCATACTTTCTCTCTCCTTTGCTATTATTGTCTTGTTTTTATGGTTTATTTTCTATAGATGTTTATTGATATTTTCTGTATAACTTTCCTCGGACTAACCGCCTGTCCAAAACCAAGAATAACTTGCATAATTCTACATTTGTATGTCTAATAGTACTAAAACCATATTCATGGGCCAGTAGTCAGAAATCTTTCCAGGGTTATGACATCCCTTTCTCCGTATTTGCAGTTTCATTGCTGTTACTCTTATTGGTTGTAGAAATTTCATTGCCCTGAATATAAATCTGCTCAAGAGTTCTCCTTGTTAACGGGACAGATTTTTGTTTCTTCTATATGGTTTAAGAGCTCTTGTTGCTTGTAGTAACTCAACCCAACTCTGCCGTCATTGAATTGCTTGGAAACGGCTGGATGAAAAATTTTCCATATTTGGCTAGGACCTAGAGTCTTGGTTGCATAAATGGTGATAGATTTATCAATGGAGGGTGGTGCTCTCTCTTCAAAATGCCTCTGAGTTTATAAATTCTTCCAGAATTCTTGATGGCATTTGATTGCAACCAAGAGATGTACTGCTTATAGTTGTAACCTGAGACAAGGATTCCTTGCTATATTCAAAATGCAACCTAACATGCTTCTATAAGCTAGTTGTCTGTAAAAATCTGGCCGTGCTTGGAGTTCCCTTCTGATAGGAAAAAAATAAACTTGGCAAACTGCATAAACCCTAAACTAGTGCAATAAGCCGTGAAATTTTTTTTTTAATTATTTAATGCTAGATTCTCCTGTGGCATATTGCACTTTGGAAGACTGTTGAAGCTCTGAGGACAGGTTTTGTTAGATGGCCAATATAAAATTAATAGTTAGCAAAAAGACAAAAGTGCAATTTTTAAGCATTTGCTCTCAAGTTGTCTAATAAAACATAACACAGAAGATATTTTACGACATTTATGATTGGGTCTTTTGAAAGTGTTCTTTTATTGTTATGCTTTTTTAAGAAAATCTAATAATAAACACTTAAAAAAAAATTATCCAAGTTCTCTCTTTGGTCAATTATTGATGTAGTTGAAGTCAAGTGATCAATCACCATTTTAATTTTTATGTCACAAATTAGTCGATTCAACAGTTATTTAATGTCACAGAGGGCATTTGTTTCTCATATTGATTTGATAATGGAAATCTGCTTGCGGTTGGTCCTGGTCTTGTGGTTTCCATTCTTTCAGATGAGTTGCAGAAGCTGATTGTGCCAATTTAAACAAAGTATGTCATCCAAAATGATATGTGGAAATCAACGTGCAAGGCAGTGGTCACTGATCAGCACATGATTATTATCCATGGTTCCTAGAGGCGCTTAGGAGAGGAAGATACGTAATTAAGTGTATAATACTTGTGCATAAATCAGGCTTGACTATTTTTTTTTTTTTAACTTTCTTTTTGACCCTTTAAAAAGGAGAATTGTATGAAGAAATGATAAAAGCATGAAATGAAAGGAGAAAAATAGAAGTAATCTTCATATATTCTTGCATATTTTATTTCCTTTTTTTTTTAATTATCTTATTCTAGTAAATGTGATTTGCGTCTATCATTTTGGAGCACATAACAACGCGCCGCCTCGACGTGATCTGTGGATGTCCTGGGCCATCAAATTACATTTCCTTTTAGGGCCCATGTATGACATGCTTTGGACTGTCACTACAGCATTCCCCACAATTTGTTTTTGGAGAAAATTTAATTAAATTTTTAAGATGTTTTTAATTATTTTTTAAAATTAAAACGTGAGGCATTAATAAATTTTATACTTGAATAATATATAATTGATTTTCAAAAAATTTGTAAATATTACATTTTTAATCAATAACCTTCATTTAAAAACTTTTTTTGTAAATTATATTAAAGTTGATTAAATTAACTCGATATCTCTTTTATTTTAAAAATATCATTTGATTCCTCAAATTCGGTATATTTTACAAAACCCTCTTATCCCACTTACTTTTAATCAATGAAATTAACTTTATACATAATATGAATTGTAATTTTATTCTTAATATAATAGTAAAAGTAGTTAAGTTAATGTTAAACTCCAATATGAAATTGTAATTTTGTTCTTAATATGACAATTATGATAATTAAGTAATTTTATTTTTTAAAAAATTTTATTGTACAAAAAGTTAGCTTCATTAAAAGAAAATAAATTGAATGGGAGATTATTATAATATATAATATCAAATATAGTTTAACCAAACATTAAGAGAGATGCTCACGTTATACAACATTCTCTTAGATTTTAAAAAATTACATTTTTCTTTTTTGAAATTAAAAGACACACTATATTGATCTCCTTTTAAATAAAAGATAAACTACAATTATACTTATTTTTTACCAAAATATGTTTATATTTTTTACTTATTAAATATATTAAATATTAAATATGTATCGGATCAGTATAAAATAATCATTTTTAAACATTTGAAATAAATTAAAATTATGATTTTTAATATAAAATAAATAACACTAAAATAAAAGTTTAAAAAATATTTTTAGTAAAATACTTTAAATAAAAAATTAACATTATCATTGAAGGTATTTTAATTTTAATTTTAAAAAATATTCTATATATATTTTGAGATCATAGCTATATAAAAGGAAAATGATTTGTGCAAAACCTTAAGTTCTCTCTAAAGAAAATAATACAGATGGTACCAATTATTACTAAAGGCTGACAACCTTTCCAAACCCTTTTTTTTTCAAAGACTTTGTTACAAAAAGCTTAATTTGTATTAAAAATATTTTACTATTATATATGAGTTTAAAAATAATTTAACAGTTGAAAAATTCACTCTCTTTTATCTTTAACTTTTTACTTCTTCTTTGTTGCTAAACAGACTAGTGTATGCTTTGTCAATTGTGGGTTAGTGCTGCTAGTGTGTTTTCTGCAAATTCCAAGAATTTTCAAAACATATGTCTCTGTCTTAGGGCTAACATGCCCTTGTATCCATATATTCCGTTTCTATTATGTTCCCAGTGAAGATAACCCACAAATGATTTCATTCATCCCTATACAAAAATAAATATCCTAAGGTGGAACACTTTCATACACAACAAAACAAGGCTAAAATAAGACAGGCATTCACTATTTTTAATAACCTTTTTGGAATACAATTTACAATGACATTTAAGGTGCGATTTGGTCACACTTGCACTATTTTATTATGGACGATATCCTCCATTTAAGAAACATATCTGTTCCTTTAGTTAATTTCACTAGCAAAGATTCCACCCTCTTCCGTCTGATCGCTTCTAAACCAATATATTAAAAAAATAAAAAGAAAAATCTTGATGATGCAACATCTTTTGATAAAAGTACACTACAATGTCTGAGATTCGAGTGAATTAAAATATATTTTTAGAGAGAAATAATCACATATTTCAAACAAAATTAATTTCACACTCAAAAAGATATTAAAATCTTAAAAGAAAAAACTACTTGAATGTGCTGAATTATTTCATTATATGTTACTCTACATGATGTTATCTCCACTGCTTTCATTATATATGAAATGCATCCTCTTGATTTTCGGAATATTAAGAATGCATGGTAGCTTCGTATAAATAAGACTTAAAAAAAAAAAGAATATATATTTATATTCATAACCTCATATAAACTTTTGTTCTCATTGGTTCAAACTGTATTCAAATATACGTTCTACACCCGTACAATGTAATTTGTTACTTTAAAAAATTCACTCCTCTTAACCACAACTAGATCACTCTAATTTTTTAAATGGAAAAAACTCTATTGAAAACAACATGATAAGTTTTTTTCAGAAAAATACAATCAGATAAATGATGATCCCTAATTGGTGTTTCCGGGTTTTGTTTGTTTTCTTACGTAAAATGCCCTTATTAGTTATTCTTAAACAACTTGCTATCCGACATGATTGTTCATACATCATGACCCCTTCGTATGTGCACTCGAGTATAAGTGAAGGCAGATGAGTTGACTTCAATTTAATCAACTTGACAAGAAAGCAAGCAGAACTGAAGATCTACTTACCAATTAGATTACTCTGCTCTTTCTTTAATTTATTACGAGGGAAAATTACATCCACTTTCTTTAAAATATACTAACATTATAAGTATCTTTATCTTTATTTTTTATAATTCACTCGACACACAAACTATCTATTATGAGGTCGTAGATTGATAATGTTTGTTAACTTCTGTTAAGCAATTATAGCGATCATTTCTCTCGAGGAGTGTCAATGATTAATAAATGAGACAAATAATGGATTCATATATAAGTATCTTCGATCTCTTTCTACTAAACATTGTTTTATATTCCATATAATATAACAAACTTTTTAACCCCGTTGATCAAGGGTTAAAGTTGAAACTTGTGAATGTTTACGGAAAAGCAACTTGATCTAAAAAATACATTACGATAAGGTTACCCATATGGAGATATTTTTTGATCATTTTATTGCACATGCACAAGATTCTCTCCTGGATACCCCACGTGTTAAAGTTCCAGCTGTTAAAAGAATTAAATATTTTGATTAAATATATTTTAAGATTTTTACGGAATATACTCTTTTTCATTCCCGGAGCATGCACGGATGAAAACAAAGAAATACTAGTAAGTAAGAAACTTTCAAAAGTATATACATTAAAATTGAAGGACCAGATAGTTTAGGCTTTTATTTTCTATAAACTAAATTGTGAATTTTAAGATTTAGAATTAAATGGTAGAATCATGTAATTTTTATGAACAAAAGTTATAATTTTTCTTAGATTTTTTTTCTGATATTAAGAAAGTGATAATTTTAAAATAGATATAGTAATCAAAATACTTAATCCCGGAACTTGTAAGATGATACTCCCTCTCTTCCGTTTCATATATGAAATTTTTTTTTAAGATTTGATTTGATTTTATATATAAAAAAATAAACTACTTATGTATAGTATATTAATTGTAGTATTCCAATTATACTTTTTATTAAATAAGTCATTCAAATTATAAGTAGTAATTGTCATTAATTTAAAAAATAATATACACATTAAATAGGGATATTTTTAAAAAATAATTTTTATTTAAAATAAAATTAAAAATAATAATTTTAATTAATTTTTTAATACTCGTAAGTTAATTTTTTATTTTTTATATATCAAATCTGAGTAATCCAAAAATTCTTACGGACAATACTTGAATATATACCCAACGATCAAAGTTTAATCTATATTGCAGATCTAATGTGTATAGATAAATTGACAGTTGAGTATGTTGAAGAATTTTTGGATGATGATGCCCTCCCCTCTTCAAAATGATGGTTAGATGGAATGCAGGGTGGATGTTTAAGTAGGATACATGAATATGATAGTCCTGCGATACACTACAACTTTCCCGTTGGCATCCTTATCCACTCCTTGGAAAAAAAAATGCATAATATTTGTATTTAGCGCTTTCATAAATACTACAACGCCTGCTTGTCCGTACTTAGATACTAATAATGACCCTCCCATTTCCCTTATTTGAGCCTCCTTTCACACCACTTGGAAGGGTAAAACCGTCCTTCCATCTCCCACAATATTCACGTTCCCCCCTGCTAGGAGGTGGATGACGTCACCTTGGGAATGTAAGCACCATGACCTCACCTCGCCTTCGTCACACACAAACACATTTCCCCCCTCACGCTCCCGACAAAAACTCACTTGGCAAATACTCACACGTTGGTTATCAACACGTAAAGTTGTAGCGCGTGGGGGATGATGGCTGTGGAATTTTCGTAGCGAGCTTCACTCACCCGGGGAAGGAAGCAACCTCCTTTATTTTCTTAAATAAATGGACTCCTTCTGTACCTCGCTTTTGCCTTACTTGCTGTCTCACACAAAGCAAGAAAGAAGGAAAGAAAGAAAGAAACAAGAGGGAATGGAGAATCCTCCTTCGGATTGTAGAAAGGCAATCCAGGAACTGGAGAGAGGGCGTGAGTTAGCCACCGAGCTTTGGCGACTGATTCAAAACTCCAATGGTGGAGGACATGATGATAAGACGACGCCGTTGGCTGTGGATCTTTCGGAGAAGGTGGTGACGACCTTTTCCAATTCCCTCTTGCTCCTGAATCTGTGCACTCACGAATCCCAAATGCAACGACTTTCTTCTTCCTCGGTCCCTGCTAAATCTGACGACTCTGAAGATAGCTGCAAGAGTACTTCTGCCGTTAAGGAACGAAGAGGCTGTCATAAGAGAAGGTCCGTGTTAGATCTTGAAATTTCCTCTTCTCCTTTCGTGTTCTTGATCTGAACTCCACAGTTGTTTTTGGTCCATTTGCTGGCTTGATGAGTGTTCCTCTGGAACCCCCATCCCTATGGTTGTTGTTTCTTAATATGCCTATAATCTATTTTGTATTTTCGTACGGTGGGTCCCATCAATTCACGATGGTCCTCTGCTGTGACCGACGATTATAATGTGATTAGGAATGATTAATTGCATATCGTGCATAACTGTTGGTCAAGTTTTGGAAATGAATTGACAAGTATACTTATGATTCCCATTTTTTGGCTTCCAGGAGAATATCACACACATCGGTGAAGGACTCCGAAGCTCCAATTGCAGATGACTATGCATGGAGAAAGTATGGTCAAAAGATTATAATGAATAACAAATACCCAAGGTAAATTCCTCTACTCCTCATATCTAAATCCTAATTAACACCTTTACTAAGACGGGATAAAACATGATTTAGGTACAATTTGAAGTACCTTGTCAGGTCACCATGTTTCATAATACTTCGTTTTTCCATTCTGATGTATCAGACACAAAATCCATTGTTTTTAAAAGCAACACGGTGATACCTGATTGAAGAAATTTTTCCCAAACGAGAATGAGCCCTCTCCTTTATTTTTTTTATTAATTTTGAAATGTTTATGTATAATTTGAAGCACGATTGTGATACAAGTGTCATACATGCTTCAAAGTTCAAACATCATACTGTTCATGTTATAAGAAAAAGAACCTTCTTGATTTCTCAATTCTGAACCAAAATTGAACTATATTTATGCAGGAACTACTACAGGTGCACTCACAAGTTTGAGCAGGGGTGCCTAGCAACCAAACAGGTGCAGAGAATTCAAGAAGAGCCTGTGCTGTACAGGACAACCTATTATGGCCCTCACACTTGCAAAAGAAACTTGCTGGACAATGAGATCATTTTGGATTCTAATTCTCCTTCTCAGTCTTCCATATTACTCAGCTTTGACAAACAAGCCTTCTTCTCATCATCGTCATCATCATCTCTTCCCTTAACCAAGAAACTGTGTAAGGAAGAGGTTCCCTCATCTTCATCAGAGGATTACCTTCTCGCCCCTGAACTCATCACTCTATCTTCCACCCTGGAATCAAACCACGGGGATCCGATTTCTGATATGTTGTATGATCATGTCCTTGAGTCCTTTGATTTTTGATGGCTGGGTTTGTTTTTGGGTCTGTAAAGTTTGTTTTAATTTGTGAGCGTTAGTGGTATTAGTAACTGTAGTTTCATCTTCTTCAAACAGAGCTTGAGCTTCTGTACTGTAAATTAAAATCTGTACTTCCTTATGCTTTTTGGCTGGTTCAGTGTAATAACAAATGTTCAATCAGTTCAGATCTGCTTTAGATTCTAATCAGTTTGTCGTTGAGTTGAAAACACCTTCATCACAACAGAGCAGAGCACACCGTGCAGAGGGGATGACATCCATACGATGTATTTTAGTTGGCGCTCCAAGATTTTTAAATAATTGTTTATATTACTGAAAAACAATTGTAAACACGTCCATCCTCTTTATACAAAATTTTTAATTATTATATTAAACATAAAAATTTTAAATATATAATATCTTCCGTTTTGATATTTTATAATGCAATATCTAGGATATCAAAAAATATAAATAAGAGTTTACTAAATGGCTGCTCAAATCTTTTAATCCCATGAGATGAGTTAAAACTAAGCATCCAATTTCAGCTTTTAAAGTGAGGAGTTTGGAATGGAGAGGAAAATAGGATCTTGTTACAGAGAATCGAGTTTCTAATAGCTATAGATTATCTTAAAAGTATATGTATATGATGATAAAGAAATTACTGTATTCAAAGTTTAAAAATCAAGCTAAAAAAAAATATACAAATGTCGAAGAGATGTAATCATAAGAAAAGTAAGCTTTTGAAAGATCAAATGCTCTGTAGCAGAATCCAGGGAGATAAGGGTAGGTTCAATGAACGAAATTGCAGTGGGGGGGCCCATTGTCTGTGGATTGCTGTGTCAAGGGTGAGCTATGCAATCCAACTGATGGAACCCATAGTTACTGGCAGTATGCGGTCATCCTAGCAATCAATACTCAAAACCATACTTCGATTAGTTTCTTTTTATTATTGTCCTTTTTCATCCACACATGTTGATGCCGTACTCTCCACCTTATCCATTCACTTTTGATATTTGTATTACTTTCATAGTGATGCTTGCTAGTTGATTAACGGTGTGTTTGATTTTGGGTTTTTAAGGCTTAAAATTACGTTTATAAAAAAATAATAATTTGTTATTTTTATACAAATATAATTTTAAAATGGGATTCTAAATACATACTAAAATGTGTAAATTTGTGTAAAATTATAATTTTTTTTTAATTTCTGAAAATAATTCCAGTACTACTTGGTATGGATAGTTGTTTTGATACTTCCATGGAGACGGCATTAATTTTGTTAGTATAATGAGAGATCTTATTATTTAAGGAACCCAGTAAGTTGATTTTTTAACCCAAGAAAAAATGGTTTTTTAAAAGACATGAATACTAGAATAGAGAGATGTGAATGCATGTATATCAAATATGAGGTGATGAGAAATTCTACACTGGTTGAGATCTGTTCTTTAGGTATATATATTTTAAATGAATGAACGTACTTATAATAAAGTTGTTGAATCATATATATATATATATAAATTATGGTGTGGTAATGTTGCGTGTGAACAAAAAGCATGAATTTAGAAGAAATTACGGAGTTGTTCATATAAGGGATAAAGACAGAATAGAAGTAGTAAAAAGGAGAGAAAAGCAGTCATGGACGGTGGGTTTGAAAGGGGAAATTGAGAACAAGAGATAATGATAAAGGTCGAGCCCTCCACGAAGGTAGATATAACCTCGCGCTGATTATGTTACTGCAAACCAAAGTGGGTGGGGTCCTATCATCTACGTATGTCTCTCTACGCATCAAAACAAACGAATATTCGCCTCTTCTCTCTTTCCATCTTCCTAAGCAAGTAGTAGACACAAATCCTTTTTTAAAAAAAATCAAATTGAATTATTCTGACCGTTTAATGATTTTTTTAATATAGGCTTACCTTTTAATTATGAATATTAAATCTAAGTTTTAGAATTTAAATTTAAAATAAACAATAATTAATTAACATTTCAGAATATATATATATATATATATATATTCATTTTCCAATAGAAGTACTAAAAAAATAATATATTTTAACAGACTTCGGCTGTATTCTTAAAAAGTATTATTATAATTCTTTTGTGTACAAACAATATTCTTTCAGAGATAGTGATGTCTCAATATCTAAAAACCTATTCTTATAAGTCACAGTTCCACAGAAGGCATGTTTTACTAACCGCTATATATTGCTATAAGATGCAGTCTTTTCCCAGCAAAGTCATCATCTCTTCACCAACGATACGAGTGTTCACACTGACCAAATCTTAATTTGAACCACAGAATCTCTATCTAAATTTGGTTCACCAACCTTTTTTCTTTTCTTTTCATTTGAAAGCTATTCATAACCAAAAGCTAGCGTATATATAGTTAATGAATTAATTAACTGTAATTTTCTCTTGTTTTAGAGTTCTAGTTGTTTTTGGTGAAAGGAATCTATTAAAGGCGTAGAACAATTGCTTGGTGTAGAAATGGACAGAACCATTTGAATGGTCCATTATATATATGTTTTGATTCCTGAAACAATGAATAATATCTTAGGCCTTTTATGCCATGCTATTGAAAGCTTTAAAAAAGAGTGCCGTTATGTCATTTTCTTTGCTTTACTTTTGCTTTGGATGGACGTGTCATGAAATCTTACAACTCTCCAATAACTTGGCATGCTTCTGGAAAAAAGAATTAATGGTCGAAATACTGATATCAAGATTTTTATTCTAGAAAACCTAGTTTTAAGATGTTAAACATGATTGACATGGCTAGCGAAAGAAGATATCATTTCAATCCCATTGCCTGTTCAACATATATATATATATATATATATATATAGCAGATAATTAGTTCAAATCTGAAAAAGCAGATTTTAAGAGGGGTATGCGAAGAATGAAAAGTATGAAAGGATGAAATGCATGGGGGAAAGGGTCTATAGATATTTTGTGATGGACTGTTCTAGCTTAGGATGAATTACTTCCCTATTTGAACACAAATTGTCACAAAAAAAAAAAAAGACGAGGGTAGTTTGATAGTGGATCAATGAATAAAGGTAGCCCGAGGCTGTAATTAACCATCTACTAACTATATATGTCTTTTTCATCCTTTTTTCTTCCTGATAAAAGATATATTTTGGTATGGGGCTGATGTTCCTTGAATTGGGTTGACTGAGTCAGTTTATTATATCAGATTCAATTTTCTTCATCTAATAAGTCAAGTATATATTGAAGTTTACCACATCGAATCATAATGCCCCAGAGATCACTGACTCAAAATCAAGTCATTGTGACATTTGCACTTTGTGAGAAATTAATTATGCCGATGAGTTAGATATTACTTCTTAAAGTAAAATTTTAAAAACATTAACTCATATATATAATTCTCATCTAATCGAATAATCAATTTGTATAATGTTTCACAAAACTCTACATATTTTTTTTTTTAATATTTAAAGTTCTTCCGATTGTAACAATATTTATAATTCGTTTAGTACACCATAAAATGACGTAATATATTTATATAATATTTATTATACATTTGTATTTATTATTTTATTTATTAAAGTATCATTTTAAATATTAAATTATCTTTTTATAAATAAGAACACAAAAATTATTTTTATTTTAGCTATTCTCTTTTTATATTTAACGTGGTTACAATTCTCAGTATTGTAGGGCCAATGAACTTTTTATTGTTACTATCTGGCCAAGTAGAATTACTATACTGCCCTCGGGAGTTTATTATAAATATATCATAATCAATTCAAGTAATGGTTTTGGCGTCTTACTCATGCTTCTCCGATCTTATCCGTTGTCTCTCTATTTAAAGTGACATTGTAAACAATTGTGATAAACTTTGAGGTTGGCGACTTACAAAGAAACTAAGGGTAAACCTTAGTGCTCCCTTAGTTTCAAAATATTTGACATTTAAAGCAATTACATAAAAACAAAAGAAACTATTAAATAGTTTGAATTGTAAAAAATTATAATTATATTTGATTAAAATACTTTTGTATTGAAACATATAAAATATTAGGTGAAGGAATTAATTAATGTATTTAGTAGTTGACTATTTATAAATATAATAAGTATAAAATTGTAAAAAAATAATCAATATTTTCTTGAAATTCTAGAACGATAATTATTTTTAAAACAAACAAAAAATCTCTAAAAGGTAAATTACTTTGAAATGAAGAGAGTTGGATTTTTAAATATGTACATTTAAGTTGTCTTTCAACATCACATAAATAGGTGAATTTTGGAAAACTCTTTGTATATATTAGAAAACTTACGGTAAATTAATTCAATAATCAGCACTTGCAATCAATTGCTGTTTTGCCTGTAATGTTCCGAACTATTTAGGTTATTTTATCCTACTATGGCCAGCGAGGTAGAGCATGGGTTACTACTGAAAAAGAGCTGGGCTAGCCCACATCAAAGCCCAATATTATTGTAATCACTGTTCCTGTCGTTCGGTGTTCAATTTTCTGAGGCCATTATAATTGTTATGTTCATTTCATTGAAGAATGGAGCCGCATCTCTTACCAAATACGAAAGCTTCGTTATTTATTGGGTTGGCTTAATCCTTGCGTATTATAAATAGATATGATCTTCCATGTCTACCTCTATCCAATTAATTCAAACACATTCTCCTCTTATTTTGTTGCCAATTCCACCTTTCTTTCCCGGAAAAGCCAAAGTTCCAGAGACAAAGATTTCTGCGTATTTTGTTTTCAATTGTTCGACGTAAGAATATGTTTCAAGGTTGGGACAAGTTGAGAAGAAAAGATTTAAACAAAATAATAAATTCATTATTCATTTTTAATCTGACTTTTTTGAAGATAAAATATTTTTATTTAGTCCCTCAATTATCTTTTTATTAGCCAAAATAATCCCTCGCATCCAAAAGAGTCACCGTCACTTAAATAGCTAAATTGATAACATGAAATAAAATAGAGTCTATGTGATCATTAATTAATAATTTAAATTTATCCCAGTGTTATTATTTTTAATGATATCGTTTTGTCTAATTTTTGTCATTTTGCCCAAAAAAAAATTTGCCATCTTTTGCTGGTACCTTGGAAAGAAAGTCTTGGTTATGCAAATTAATATATCTTGTTGAAGCCCTTTTATGTTTTATATTTTGTTCAAGTTGAAGTAAAAAAAAAAAAAAAAAGACTTGGATCATACAAGTTGTAAATTTCTTCATAACTTCTCTATTACTTTATGTATATTTTCAATACAATGTGCCACATAGTTATTTCCATAAATCAACTCTCCATGCTTCGGAAAATTTTTTGATGATTGATTGTCTGAGGGCATCTAAAATATTTTACACAAAAAATAAAAAATAAAAAATAGCTTGAGTATCTTACTATTATTTGTCCCAATGCCAAAAAACAGGAAGGATGAAAACGAAATAGTCTTGCGGGGCCCAGAGGGGATCCAAACGTGTCCCATCTGCGTGCACCGGCCCACCCACGTGCTTCACGTTGGGGCTACTCTCCCATATCAAGCCCAGCGCAAACAGCCGAAACCTCAGACGCACCTCGTCCAGTAGAACTGGTTTGAAATCAATTATTTATCTTTAAATAAATTATTTAAATAAAAACAAAATAATAATTAATTTTTAATATGCGTAGAAAATAAAAAGTGAACGAGTTTACCTGCGTAGGTTTGCGTTTGAGTATTTTGACAGTTTGAGCGTGGGCTTGAATAACTCTCCAATTCTAGACTTGTACCCTTATATACATTTATACATATTAGTTATAGTATAATATATTATAAAAAATAAAGATTAAATTATGTGAATTTCTTTTGAGTTTTTTTTTAGATTATATTTATTTATTTTTATTTTTAAAATATATATTTGAATCTAATTTTAAATTTTTTTACTAAACTATTTTTCATACAAAAATATAAGAATAGTTAATAACAGATATTTTAGTCAAGAAATTTAAAATTGAGCTAAAATATAACATAACTTTTTGTTTCAATAAAAATTTATGTATAATTTGAAAATAAAAGTAACATTTATATAATTTTAATAAAACTAAAAAAAATCTATACAATTTACTCAAAAGTACAAAGAAATCATTTTAATCTATTGGTTTGAATTATATTAATAGTTATTTGAGATAAATCTTTTTGTTGTGATTCTATATGAACAAAGTCTCAGGCTAAGAAAAATTTGTTTATTTTAAAATTTTTGAGTAAATAAGTTATTTCAAAGGTTTAAAGATTTATAGGAATGAAAATATTTTTACTGACTAAACATGGGTTCGGAGATGGGAACAATGGTGCCTCATTCATGATCATCTCCAAATATTATATCTGAATTTAAATCATTTTGTATTTTTATTAATATATATGATTTTGGTGCTAGCTCCAAAGCCAAATATATTAAGCACAGATATATGTGATTTGTCTCGCTATTATTAATTTTATAATTAACTGAATACTTAAAAGATTTTTTTTTTGGGTTTTAAAATATTTTCAAGTTAGTTTGTGCATTATTTGAAACTAGATCTCCCAACAAACGATCTTAAAAATGTATCCCTCTTAAAAGTGCGTCCCCAGATTGTCTAATACATGAAAAAAAAAAAAAAAAATCCTACATGATAATTCCAAAATTTAAGTTCAAGCAATCAAAATAAAAAATATACATCCTTAATCATTAAAATACCTCTTTAAAATTAATGCTCAAAGGGATAATGTTGCTTTAGTTTGGTCATTCGTGAACTTTTTTGTGTAATTCCGTAAACCTAGCAATAAATGTAAACGTATTTAACTGCACAGCGAGAGCATATTAAAAAAAATTTACAAAGTCCTCCATCTCTTAAGATTTGAAAGAGTAGTCTAATATTTCAAGTCCATTATTAACAATTGTGACGTTATTAGGATATCTATCATCTTCCGCAATTTCTTCTATTGGCCACCCTTATTTTTACATTTGGATGTGCAGAATCTAATAGTTGATTGTAGTCATATTATTTATACCATTTTTTTTCTAAAAATAAATATATTTATACAATTGGCAAAAAATATATTTATACATGAAAATATAAATAAACTCTCACCTGTTTAGTAGAGCGCCAGAAATAGAAAAAGGAAATAAAAATTTTGTATAATATTTACTATCTATTTGTCATCATTATTTAAAATATTAATCTTTTAAAATATGAGTACTGAAATTATTTCTTTTTTACAAAATTATATTTTTCTTTCTTTTTTTATTTCTAATTTTTTATGTACTAAATATTTTCTTATAATTTTATCCTTCCACGGTAAATCTATATTTTTAATTTTGTATCCAATTAAGCTATCCTCTGTGCAAATCTGTGGTATAATTGTTGAACTTGGCACAAGCATCAGGATGCACGTTTTTTGACAAGCGAAAAGGTTACAAATACTTTCTAGAGGAATCAAGTTTAAACAATCTTTTACTCTTCCTTAAAGCAAGAATTAATTCTCATTTTTGAATAAAACATACTAATTTAGAAATTACCAGTTGGTTGTATACGGCTGCGGAGTAACTTAACGGCTTGATATGGATTTGGATAGTTGAACTGTGTCTAATCCTTTGACGAAAGCAATTTTACGGTTTAACGTAACGAACAGGTTCCCTCCTGGTCAATTTCTTTCGAGGCCCTCTAGTCTTGATACTTTTCTCCACTCTTGCGTGTTACTCCTCAGACCCCAAAATCTCAATCCTTCACGGAGCTGAAAAGCTTTTACCTTGGGGCACCATCTCTATATTTCTGATCAGAAAGGTCGCTTAAGCACTTGAATTAGCCAAATATTTAATGCGACTTGAATTTTAGTTTTTCTTTTTCTCTTCTTCACCAGAAAAATAAAACCGGGTTTAATAATTTTTTGACCCTGATCTTTCTTTCTCTTTGGAAAAGATTTGTGGGACAAGAGTTCGGCGAAGGCTAGATGAGGGAGAGGCTGAGTTTTTTGTTGGGTGTTTGGATTTTGCTGTGTGGGTGTTGCGTGGGTAGGTTCGTGGTAGAGAAGAACAATTTGAAAGTCACTTCTCCGAAATCGTTAAGGGGTGTGTATGAGTGTGCGATTGGGAATTTTGGGGTCCCCAAGTATGGAGGAGCGATGGTTGGCTCTGTGGTGTACCCCAACGCGAATCAGAAGGGATGCAAGAGCTTCGATGGTGCTACTTCGTTTAAATCAAAGCCCGGAAGCTTTCCCACCATTCTTCTTGTGGATCGAGGAGGTGAACTCCTTGTTTCATACCTATTCTTCTTGTATACTAATCCTTAAAAGTGAAACTTTTGTATAATATCTGGGTTTTCGTTTGTGGTTGCTTAAGTACATGGTTTTTCGGGGGTGAATTTGTACTGAATTTCTGTGTGAAGCTCCACTCTGTGTTTTACTAATGGTAATTTTGCAATCTGTTCTCGATTAAATTGTTTTCTTTTATGCAGCATATGGGATGACATAGAAAGTTAGGGTAAGTTATTCAATCAATTGAATCGCTATCTTCAACAAATGCTGGGATCATATTCTGGTTTTTGTTTTGTGGAAACCAGAAATCTAGTAGCTTTTAACAATACGATGCAACAACTTTGCTGGAATTTGCTGCAGATTATTTTGTGAATGTAAATTTGAGGTCTAGGATTCAGATTTTTTGTCTTTGAGTTCCTGTAGAGTTTCGTTTTCTTTCATGAACAGATTGCAAGTGTTCAACTGCAGTAGAGCCTTAACTTTTTTTTTTTTTTTCAAAAGAAAAACATATTCAAGAGTTTGGTACCTAATTTATCATTATGATGTTTGTGGCTACTTAAATTGTATTCAGTTAAAACTTCCTCCGTTTTATTGTGCCACACTGATGATATCCACATAATGGCTGCTTAATATATCCAAGAAAAAAGGCTCAACTATGTAATCTTTCTTTTTTCCGTTCTGGTAGATTGCTACTTCACTTTAAAGGCATGGAATACACAGAATGGTGGAGCAGCAGCTATTCTTGTTGCAGATGACAGGCTAGAACCATTGATCACCATGGATACTCCTGAAGAAGGGTCTGTGGCAAATGATGAATATGTGCAAAAGATTAGTATTCCTTCTGCCCTTATCAGCAAATCACTGGGGGATGGCATCAAGAAGGCTCTGTCAAGTGGGGAGATGGTTAACATAAATCTTGATTGGAGTGAGACGCTTCCACATCCTGATGAGAGAGTTGAGTATGAGTTCTGGACAAATAGCAATGATGAGTGTGGACCAAAGTGTGACAGTCAAATTAATTTTGCCAAGAACTTTAAAGGGGCAGCTCAATTACTTGAGCAGAAAGGGTTCACTCAGTTTACTCCTCACTACATAACTTGGTATTGCCCTGAAGCATTTATCTTGAGCAAACAGTGCAAGTCTCAGTGCATAAATCATGGGAGGTATTGTGCTCCAGATCCTGAGCAAGATTTCACCAGAGGGTATGATGGTAAAGATGTTGTTATTCAAAACTTACGCCAAGCATGCTTCTTTAAAGTGGCAAATGAAAGTGGAAAGCCTTGGCAATGGTGGGACTATGTGACAGACTTCGCAATCCGTTGCCCAATGAAAGAGAATAAGTACACTGAAGAATGCTCTGATCAAGTTATTAAATCTCTTGGTATGTTGGACACTTTGTCTTTTTGCATTCTCTTTCCAATGGCCTTGCTTTTTTTTTTTTGGTCGTTTTTTGGTTTGGGGGGGGAGCTGTTTTTATGTTATTGTGTCTAGCAGAAATGTGTTAACATCAGCAGAAAAACATGATTCTTATAATGCTTTTACTTTTGTATATGCTTATAAATTGGCTTTGGTTGGCCTGTCATTGATTTGATATACCTGGGCTTCAATTCTAGTTCAAATGCTGAAGCTTTGATGTAAGCGCAAAACAAAAACAAATTTGTATCTGTGCTGAGAGAAACATCTGTCATTATTCTTAAACCCAACATTAGAATCATGTACCTAGCTATAATCCTTTTCATCTTCTGGCATGAATTTAATTAATTTGTCCCTTGTTAAGTGAATAATGTTCTGGGTAAAATGATTTATTATATCATTCTAAGCTGAGATACCTCAGCTCACTTTCTTTAACTTACTCTGCAGGTGTAGATCTGAAAAAGATTAAAGATTGTGTTGGAGATCCTCATGCAGATGTTGAAAACCCTGTTCTTAAGGCCGAACAGGATGCACAGGTTGGTAATATTAAAATGCAAACTTTTCTCTGGTTCTGTGGTAGGCTTATTCTCATAAGTAGGTCATTCTATTTCTTCTGTTAATATTTATATTGCATTTTCTTCCACCTCTGTTTTCAGATTGGCAAGGGCTCTCGTGGTGATGTTACTATATTGCCTACTCTTGTTATAAACAACAGACAGTATAGAGGTTTGAGCCAGCTTTCCAGATATATTTTAAGGCTATTGGACTATATTCTATTATATAATTTTTGCTTTTAACTGCTTTTAGGTAAGTTGGAAAAAGGAGCAGTTCTGAAGGCAATCTGTGCAGGTTTCCAAGAGACTACTGAGCCAGATATTTGCTTAACTCCAGGTCCTTTTTTCATTTCTTTCTGTTTTCTACTTTTCTTCCTGAGCCTTTCGTACAAAACATACTAGGAGATGAAACAGTAAATCATTTTTGTCTCTGTAGTCTGTGGTAGTTTAATTTTTATTGTATGACTGCTTCAAATATCTCAATTATTGGCTTCCATGAACAAGACTGCTCCCTGAATCTTATTCAGGAGAAAGATAGAAAATCCCTATAGAAAAACCCAAAGGAATGAAAAAAGGAATAAGCAATTAATCAATATATTTTTAGAATATGAAATAAAAATGAAAAAAGGTAGAAAGAAAAATTATACAGGGATTTATTTTTATTCTACTTTTTGAGATCTTGCGCACAATAATTGTCTGAATTTCATAAAATGTATGGGCTATTTTAAAATCAGCATTGTGGTCATGAAGGCAGAAATTTTGTATATGCAATAATTGACTCAAATGAAATTTAACCTTTTCTAGTAGCTAATGATTTTGTTGATTATTCTTTGCAGATATGGAAACAAACGAGTGTTTGGAAAACAATGGTGGTTGCTGGCAGGACAAATCTGCTAACATCACTGCATGCAGGGTATTTGGTTAACTAGACATTCTTAGGAACATTTTCATTAAGAGATTTCTTATTATTTTTATTTTGTACTGGGTTTGGGTCTTCTAAATTTAACCGTCTCCTGATTTTTTTTTGGTTATAGGATACTTTCCGAGGAAGAGTATGTGAATGCCCCATCGTTCAAAATGTTAAGTTTGTTGGTGATGGATATACCCACTGTGAAGGTAAATTATTTTGAGTTTGAACTTAAGACAGTTTGCTTTGTTCTCCATGCTAAATTTAAAGTAAAACAGTGACACATTTGTAGATACTGGTTTTTTCCTGATAATCATGTGTTGATTATTAAAATGAAACCTTAACCCTAAGATATGAATACCGGAAGTATTGTAATATAACATGGGGAATGCAACATAATGGTTCAAATTAAGCCTTCACTTTGCGGAGAATATAGAAATTGAAGAACCCATCTGCCATATAACTAATACTCCACCCCCCCCCCCTCCCCTAACCCAAGAAAAAGAGAAAAAGGATTCTAATCCCACTTACGACATAACATCCCTAGTCAGTTGTTGTATCTACTGTGTTGAACACAATGGTTCAAAATCATGTTTTATTTTGCATAACAAATTATAAATAATATTGCACAGATAAATTTTAATGTCAATACATTCTGAGTAGAGATATATTATATATATGTGTGTGTGTGTGTGTGTGTGTGTGTGTGTGTGTGTGTGTGTATTATAGGGAAAAAAATTACATAATAGCTTTAAGATTGAAATTAATTCTACTTTACATGAATAATGATTTGATTACTCAAACATAACCTTTAATTGTTTAACATGGAAAAGCATCTTTGATCACTAGGCTAGCAATGCTGAGGCTAGACTACACATGTATTTGCTTCATTGTCCAAAACTTGAGGCGTAAAAGGAAATGGTTTGGCAATAATTAGGATTGTCGCTCCACTTTTTAAGAATCTATAAAAGGAAACTTACATATATATTTTGTAAATTCTATCACATGGTTGGGATATAAAGAACCTTTTGCTTCCTGACTTGTATTATAGAAACTATATCCTAATCCTACTGGTCCATGGTTCTTTCCCATATGCCACTGGAGAGTGGATTATAGGTCAATGAGATATAAATTAAAACAGAAAATGCCATAAAGTAAAGCCCAAGTCATGATTTCCCACCTTCTTTCTTTGTTTCTATTTCATTGACACATTGAATTTTATAACAGCTTCAGGAACCTTGCGGTGTGAACTCAACAATGGAGGTTGTTGGAAGGAAACCCGAGGTGGTAGGACATACTCTGCTTGTGTTGTAAGTAGTTCTATGCTCCGTCTTGGCTTTTGTACATGCTCTTGCTTCTGATGTTATCTTCTTTTAAAAGAATATTTGCGGGGTGGGAAGTGAGAATGATGTTAGCATATGTTTAGTATCATAGCATGTAATGTAGAAGGCATTGCAATATTTATTAAAATATTTATTATATCTTGTAATTATTACTTAATATTGTTCGTCCTTCCCTATTACTTTTTTTAAAAGTAGGAGTATAAGAGTCATTTCCCATTTATTTCATTGACTTTTTTCATTCTCTTTCTTTTTACATGTCTAACATTACATCAAACCAAACATACCCTTAGATATTAATTGTCCCCTGTTTTCTTGTTTATTACTTGACCATGAAGGATGACCATACCAAAGGTTGCAAATGTCCACCTGGATTCAAGGGCGATGGAGTCCACTCCTGTGAAGGTAATTATTTTTGAAATTTGGCTGAATTGTTCACGTATCCTGACAAACTCATAAGTGTGAATAATCTCTATTGGTGGATTATTGCAGAATGCCTGACTGTGTATCCTACTGTAGTACTAGTAATTCATGATGCTATTAGCTGTTTTACAACCTTTGATATAGCTTGTTCTATGTTTCTTGTTCTGACTATTTTCCAGATGTGGATGAGTGCAAAGAGAAGTTGGCCTGCCAGTGCCCAGAGTGCAAATGCAAAAATACCTGGGGAAGTTATGATTGCAGCTGCAGTGGCAACTTGTTTTACATGCAAGAAAGTGGCACGTGTATTGGTGAGGCTTTTTTTAAGTTTTTCTATTTCAATCTTCACTAGTTTCAAAACTTTGCCCTGCTGAATGGTTTAACTTTTCTGTACAATCATCTAATAGATGACACTGAATGGAAAATGCAACTTTGCATTGGTCAATTGATAACACACTGATATATTCTTTTTCTGTATGGTAAGTGTCAAGTTTTCCCCGGGAAAGAAGCTTGCCAGGTTTAAACCTGAATTTTAAACCAGTGTAAAAGACTCTGGTGCTTTTTTTTTTTCTTTCGAACTTGTGGACCATTATCTTGGTTGTTTTGTAGATACTACATCCATAGCTACTGAGAGTTGAGATTTTCTTCATCTACTTATGATATCTAAATGCTACTTGTATTTGTTTTGGCCTTTCTGATCATCTATTTGACAATGTGACAATTTATTTATTTTGCACTCTTTTCATATCTTATAAAAGCAGCTAAATATAGCTCTTCAATGACAACCGGGGGTTTTATTTGGATGATGGTTTTCATCTTGGCTGCTGTTAGTGTTGGGGGATATGCATTTTACAAGTACAGGGTCCAGGTATGATTCTTTCAGACTTGATGTTTTGTCCTGTAAAAGCATGCTTTTATTTAAAAGGACAAACTTAGGTGCAGTTTTTTCAGATGTTTGTTATAAGTTTAATAAAAACGTGACATGTAAATACTTTTTGTAGCTCAGCATTACATAGTTGTTTTTATTAAAAATGATTTTTACATGTTATATTTTTACCAAAGAACTTAATAGCAAATACATGAATAAATTTATCTAAGCTTTGTCCTTAATAAGTCCATAAGGCAGTCATAGAATGTTAGACGGCAGATAATATTCTGTTGTTTTCCAAGTCCTCCCGCCTGCCTTTCCCAATGCCCAAGTCCCAGACTGTATATAGAAAAAGGAAATCCTTTGAGAGGGTGAGACAGTTCAAATGGTTGATAATTTGAGCACAAGTTGTTGATTTTCCCTCTTCTTTTTGAAGTCTTATATGAACATGTTTTTTTAGGCATTGACATCTTAAATGAATTTTCTGCAGAGCTATATGGATTCTGAGATAAGGGCAATTATGGCCCAATACATGCCCTTGGATAATCAAGCAGAGGTCTCTAATCAACTTCATCATGATATCTAGAAGATGTTGGAGAGCTGGTTCTATGATGAGAGGAGAAGATCACTCTGAAATCTGGGAAATCCTCTACAGGTGTTTACTTTAATACTACGGAGACCAAGCTCTATAACTTGACGCTCCTTGCACTAAAATGATCTGATTTGTTACTTTTGTTATTAGCCTTGTAAATTTTAATCTAAATTGCTTGTCCTACAGTCCTACATTCTGAGTTAGTATCCTCGTGTTAGTCATGTCAGTTTTCTTCTTTCCTAGGCTCTTGAAGTTCCACAGTAGCTCAAAATCATGTTGATTTCGCATAAAAATTTTAAAATGAAAAGGTGTACTCAAATCTTTATTATTATCTTGTATATGTTTATAACAAGTTTATTTTGATGAGGTGCAAATTAGTTTTGAATCAATATGGTAAATTATGAGAAAAAAATGCATGAGAGCTTTTTGGTTTTTCTAGAAGTTCATTTATCGGTAGAATTAAATGTATGTTACATCCAATATTGTTTGGACTCAAACATAGCCTACGGTGGTAGAGCAATGTAAAAGCAGGTTTGATATCACTAGGTTCGAGCAATGTGGAGGCTGCACGTTTATGTGCATGATCTTTTAAATGACAACGGTAAGACTTAAGCGCAGGTTTTTTGGTTAGCAAACAAATTTTACAATAAAAGCATGATAAAAGGTATTTTGATTCTAGTTTAGCACTATATAAATCGGTTTTTTTAACAAAATATTCTTCACATTATTTTTTTAATTAAAAAACCCCAAAATAAGTAACAAAAAATTTTATTCTAGTTTAGCGCTTTTATAAAACATGACTGAGAAAGGAAGAAAGCATTTTTTGGGCTTTAAACTATTTTTGTTCTGAAAGACAGAAGTGTTTCTATTGCCTATCAGACAAATGCCCAAAAACTAGTTTGGGCCTACAAAGTGTAACCCATGAGGCCCATTTTAATAAGGGCTGCGGGTTGTCAGTCCAAACAAAAAATAAGGATGCTGTATAAGCCCCCCAAAAAAACTGTTGCTAGTTTCCAGGTACTTGAGGTATGTTTTTATTATACCCTCTTATATTAAAAACACTTAGCACATATATAACATACATAAACACGTGTGTGTATATATATATGAAAAAAAAAACTTATATATAATTTTTTATATCTTATTATCAAATTTATTTAAACAAAATAGGACAAGTGCATACTTCTTGCAAACAATTGGATGATTATTCAATTAAAACATATATTTGTCATGTTTTGATTAAAAAACTTAATATAAAAAATGGAAGAAACTATTTTTAAATTTAGGCTTATATATAAATATGCACATGCAGATCTAGGATTAGATTGATTTTTGGGAGGCGAGAATTTAAAATTGACATACTCATATATATATATATATATATATATATATATATATAACATACCCTTTTTAACATGCATGTATCACTTAAAAGCAAGAGATATCTAAGTTTGTTCCTTTCACACTTTGATAATACAATTAACTTCGCCTATGCAGCTAATTCTCAACCTGTGTAAAAATTGCTTTCTATTAAAATATGCAAAAGATATATGAGTTTGTTTCTTCTACACTTTGAATGATTCTAGTAGCACAGTCGAAAACATATCATGTGTGTTCTTTTTTTTTTTTTAAGACAAAGCAAAGCTTAAATACTGTAATACAATCAACCAATTATGACTCTGCTTTCAAATTTGAAGATTGTTTTTAAATTTGAAAATTTAATACTCAAAATGGTTGCTAAGGGAATCTACTTTCATTCTTGTAAAAACGATTCAACCATAAATTTGGTGCAAAAGATGAATAATCAAAACTTTAGAAGATTGCCCAAAACAAAATGAAGGAAACACAGATCAACAAATTTGTGAAATCTTGGTGGTTGATTCGTTTTGAATCGATTTCAATACTGTCCTTTGGGGTGGGCTAGGATGTAAACACTTGAAATACTCAAGAATGAAATTCAAGAACTAGTAAGATGCCTCAAAAGCATATTACAAAGCAATTACTTGGTGAAAGCAGCAGCAAGCGAATCATAACAAAACAATTGTGAACCAACTTCACAGTATGTTTCAGCGAATATAAGATAAGGATCCAGGAAATAAGCATAGTTATTTACGTCATTCGAAGAACACTAGTGGAACTGCAATTACATTTGTTTACAGATTATTACTATCTTTGTGAAGCACAAGTATAACTGAATTCCACGTGAAAATTGTTAACAAATTCCATGTTAAATTATCAAGAAAATAACTGTGGGGCCCCCCTTTCCCACCCCTTAAATTCATCCCTACACACACGAATATATGTACATCTGCGTGCCCACACATAAGTGTATGTAAAATGATTAAAATCTTTAAAGCATTTTGTTCACCATTTTTAATACTATAAAAAACCTTACCAACTACTACAACCATGTTTAATCCTCCATCTTTTTCTGCTTGTTTACTTTAAGCATTCAAACAAAAGAAAGAGAAATGAGTAATTAACTTTTCCTTTTATTTTCACCTAATTTCTTTTATTTTTATTTTTTACCCAACTTTCAAACATACCTTAAATTTAAGTCATGCGTCATATACCCAATAAGCTTTTCTTTATGTAACCAAAAAATAAAAAATCTTGCACTAATTACATCACTAATAAACAGAAAAGAAATTGGAATCCCACCTCCATAATGAAATTTGAAGCCTTTATAACATAAAACTATTTTTTTTTTTTTTTTTGGATAGAATAAGAGAATTGAACTTATGATTATTTATTTAAACTCTTATTCTTTCAACAACATGAGCTAGTCTCAGGTAATTAAAGCATTTAGTTAAGAATAAATCATAGATGCATAATCCTGGCGTTGGCATAAGAAGGAGGGTTGAGGTGTGAAAACTAGAAAATAGAGGAAAGATACCCTCTTCATTGGTCTTGTATTTGCTTTGCGTTTCAAAGGGAATACAAAGATGGAGTCAAGTTATTAGAGGAAGTTTGGCACACAAAGTCAGATAAAGCAACAAAACTAAGCCACCATTCTGAGTGTTTGAGGTTGAAACGAAAGACGAGCATTCATTATAATACAAAACAAGACAAAGCCAAAAAGATATCCATACAGTATTTCAAAGTCAAATAACGAAACAAGACTAAAAATAGGAATTTCGCTTGTTTCTTCTTTTGATTGTTTCCATGTGTATAATATACATATGCTTGTCTCTTTCCTTATAAAGTCTTCTCACCACCCATCAATGTCCTCTCCAATAATACTGTTCATGCCCCATTTCTCCTTTCTTTCCCAATTACTATACTACAGAGTTTTATTACAATCATGACTATGCTCATGGTTACATTATGTTTGCGACAATAATTTAAGAAAAAAAAGACAATATATAATAAATCAACACAAGCTAAACTTATAACAAACTGTGATTAGTGTTGCTTTTAGATTAGATTTGGAAGGTTATAACACAATTAAATTAACAACAATATTTAAATAAAATTCTTTGGAGGTTTGTAATTAGAATATCTAATAAAAAGATACTATGTAAAAAAAAATTATAATTCAGTTAGTCATGCAAAGCTAACCTATGAAAAGAATTTATTTATTACATTTTTATTAAAAACTTAATAATTAATATCTAAACGTTACACCTAAATTCTGTCATCCAACTTAGCTCTATTAACGATAGTTGCATTCATTTTCATTGACTTGACTTATACAAATATACAATTCGTATATGAGAAAGCTTAATTTGGCCTAAAAAGAAAAAAGCTATATGAGAAAGCTTGGGTTTGAAATTAAAATAAAAGAACCTGTATAAATTTTCTGCAGATTTCTTTGAAAAAAAAAAAGGTATCAAACATCATTACTTTGTCTTTTATAATTTTTTGACCATTGCAAAGCATATATTTGAATTTAAAACCTTTTTTTTTTGTTGATTATCTTTCACTATTAAATTGTACCTAATGATCCATTTTTCCTATGGAAAATTAGTTAGAAAAAATTATATTTTTGGTTCTCATAGTTTTACTCAAAATTCAATTCAATTTTTATAGTTTAAAAATTTGTAATTAAGTTTTTATAATTTAAATAATTTTTTAATAGCCGTATCAATATAGTTTTATCAATATTTTGTCATATATTATAAGCTAATGTTAATTTATTATCTTATTTGACCTTTTCTGTTAGTATAAATTATATATATATATATATATTTAGAGTGTTAAAATAAAATATAATTAGTTATGTTAACAAAATTTAACAGAATATTAACAAAATTTGAACAGTGGGGACTAAATTTAAAAATTTGTAAATTATAAAGAACAAATTACAACTTTTTAAATTATAGAGACCAAATAAAAATATTAAATGAAATTATATGGGCCAAAAGCATAAATTTTTCAATTATTCATAACAAAATTTATATATAGTCGTTTATGTTATTGTTATTAAATTTTTTAATTAAAACATGATAAATGTATAATTTTTGTATAATTATGTAATTTTTAATTAAATTATACACTTATTATATTATTATTAAAAAATTATACAATTATCATATTTTAATTAAAAAACTTATAATAAAAATATTAAGAATTACATTTGAATCTAGTCCTTATTTACATAAAATTCTTATCATAAGATGATGCTCAAATCATTAATATATCTACATTTTAATTCTAGTAGCATCTAAATTTCCACTATTGGCCAAAAAAAAAATCCTACTGAAAATATATCACCTTCGTAATTTATAGATACTTTATCTTTTCGGTAAACTCGGCTTATATACATATAATATTAAATTCCTCTTTCTCGATTTATTGTGGCTCCATGGCCGGAAGTTGAAAATTCAAAGAAATTAGAAACGAGGAAACTTAAAGATACACGCATCAGTATTTTAATTTTTAAATTTTAAAAATATATAATTTAATCCTTAAAAAAAATTTATTCTTAATCTTTAGAGCATGGATATTAGTTTTAATTTTAATTGATTGAAGAATAAGATTAAGAAGTAACAAGTGAAGCTTCAACTGTATAGAAAATATTAAGACCAACAGTTAAGACACGTAACTTCTAAGTATATAAATTAAAACATGACTAAATTCTATTTTTATCTCTTATAAATGAAATATATTTTAATTTTTTAGAATTATTTTCTTAATTTAATATATTAAAAACAGGATGTTTCCCAATTTAATCCCTTATAAAATTATTTTCTTAATTTCATCTCTTATATATATGTTTCTTAATTTAATTTTTTACCAATAAGATTAATAATAATAATTTGTTATTAATTTACTATTAGTGAAACTAATAATTGATTTATATATTATACAATGATGACTAAAGTAATAATTTATCAAAAATTGTCATATATCATTATATTTGTTAATTTTATTTGTGACAAATTAACATAAGAATATTATTCATAATTATTTTATTTGTGAGTAATCATATTAAAAAAATAATTTTATAGAAAATAAAATACTTACACTAAAATAAAATTTTAGTATGTGAAGTATATTTCCTCAATTAGAAACTTTTATCATGAATAGGTTGTGATGTGTCGGCCGCGTCAGAGAAAAAGTTCCCAGAAGTGCCAACGTGGATCACATATAGGATTCCTGTTTGACCCAATGAACCATACACTGCGCACATCATGATCATACCGTAGACACAAAGCCTCTGCTACTCCAACGCCCTTTCTCTGCTTGCCTTCACCGTTTGAAAATTACAAGCTTTAAATGCTTCGCTTTACTCTCTCTCTTCCCCCCTCACTATTATTTAATCTTTTCTCTCATGCTCTTCAGACCAATCTACACTCTCTCTCTCCCGCTTTAATGGCTTCTCCACCCCCGAGGCTTCTTCCAATTTCTTATTATTCTCTTCACCCAGTCTTTCCGCCTCATCGTAATATCTCTCGAATCACCCCTTTTCTTACTTCTTGATTCCGACGCCGTTTCCTTCTTCCCCTCGCAATCTCAACCATGCCCATTACTTTTTCATTCATAATTTGACCCTCTGTTTCTGTTTTACATCTTCAAGTTCATTCCTTCCTTCTTCCCCATAATTCTTTCTCATAACCCATAGCTACCTCCTTTATAGTTAGATACTATAAGCTTCTGCCTTGTGTGGTTCTTTGTGCCTACCACCTGTATGATGCAATTCATATTGTTCCTGCTCTTTCTTTTTGCTCCAATCACAGTACTTTCCAACGACCCAGTGTTCAACGACGACTTGTTGGGGTTGATTGTCTTCAAAGCGGGTCTGCAAGACCCGAAAGCTAAGCTCTCTTCTTGGAACGAAGATGATGATAATCCCTGCAAGTGGGTCGGAATCAAATGCGATCCTACAACCAATCGGGTCTCTGCTATTGTCCTTGACGGCTTTTCTCTATCTGGGCATATTGATCGAGGGCTCCTGAGATTACAGTTCCTTCAAATTCTCTCACTTACCGGGAACAACTTCACTGGGTCCATAAACCCAGATCTTCTTCGCCTTGGGAGTTTGCAAGTTGTGGACTTTGGTGAGAACAACCTCTCTGGGTCTATACCAGAAGGATTCTTCCAGCAATGTGGTTCCTTAAGATCAGTTTCATTTGCCAAAAACAATCTTACAGGTAAGATTCCTGATTCCTTGAGCTCTTGCTCCATGTTAGCAACTGTTAACTTTTCTTCCAATCAGCTAAATGGGAATTTACCTCCTGGGATATGGTTTTTGAGGGGACTACAGTCACTTGATCTGTCAAATAACTTGCTGGAGGGAGAGATTCCTGAGGGAATTGAGAATTTGTATGATTTGAGGGAGTTCAGTCTTCAGAAAAATCGCTTCACTGGGAGGCTTCCTGGGGATATTGGAGGATGCATGCTTTTAAAATCACTTGATTTCGGTGATAATTTTCTCTCTGGGACACTTCCTGAGTCAATACAGAGGCTCAGCTCCTGCACATCCCTCAGTTTACGAGGGAATTCATTCACAGGAGGCATTCCTGATTGGATAGGAGAATTAAAAAATCTGGAGATGTTGGATCTTTCAGCAAATAGATTTTCTGGTTGGATTCCAAAATCAATAGGAAATCTCGACTCACTGAATAAATTAAATCTATCCAGGAATCATTTTACAGGAAACTTGCCTGAATTAATGGTAAACTGCGTTAAGCTTTTGGCTCTAGACATCAGCCATAATCAGTTAGAAGGGCATATTCCTTCATGGATTTTCATGATGGGTTTACAAAGTATTTCGCTTTCGGGGAACAGCTTCAGTATGAGCAATTATCCTTCACTTACCTCCATACCTGCATCTTATCATGGTCTTCAGGTTTTGGATTTGTCATCAAATGCGTTTTCTGGCGAACTTCCATTTAACATTGGGGGCCTTAGTAGCTTGCAAGTCTTAAGTATATCCACCAACAATATCTCTGGTCCTATTCCAGTGGGTATAGGAGAACTTAAATCTTTATACACTCTTGACTTGAGTGACAATAAGCTTAATGGAAGTATTCCTCCTGAAATAGAAGGGGCATTTTCACTCAGTGAACTGCGGCTACAGAACAACTTCCTAAGTGGGAAAATTCCAGCTCAAATTGGAAAGTGCTCTTCTCTAACAACTTTGTAAGCTCTCCATCATAACTTGATATGAATGATTGATATTTTTAATGGAAAATTGTAAGTGTTCATTTTTTCTGATGAATTTTCTGTTTGTGCATTTCAACTGAATGGTACAGGATTCTTTCTCACAACAAGCTTACTGGATCAATCCCAGCGGCCATTGCAAACCTGACTAATCTTCAGTATGTAGACTTGTCGTGGAATAAACTCTCTGGAAGCTTACCTAAAAATCTTGCAAATCTTTCCCGCCTTTTGTCTTTTAATGTCTCCTACAATCACCTTCAAGGGGAGCTACCAGTGGGTGGCTTCTTCAATATCATCTCTCCCTCATCTGTCTCCGGTAATCCATTATTGTGTGGTTCTGTTGTCAATCACTCCTGCCCTTCTGTCCATCCCAAGCCTATTGTCCTAAACCCCAATTCTTCTTACTCCAACTCTAACACTTCCTCTCAAAATCAGGGTCACAAGAAGATAATACTAAGTATCTCTTCTCTTATTGCTATTGGTGCTGCTGCTTTTATCACCATGGGTGTGGTGGCTATTACTGTCCTAAACATCCATGTTCGTCATTCAATGTCACGTTCTGCTGCCCCATTTGCACTCTCTGGTGGTGAGGACTATAGTTGTTCTCCCGCAAATGATCCAAACTATGGCAAGCTTGTAATGTTTTCTGGTGATGCTAGTTTTGATGATGGGGCACATAATCTCCTAAACAAAGACAGTGAAATAGGTCGTGGTGGATTTGGAGTTGTTTATCACACTGTCCTACAAGATGGGCATTCTGTTGCAATCAAGAAGCTTACAGTCTCTGGATTGATCAAGTCACAAGAAGACTTCGAGAGGGAAGTGAAAAATCTCGGGATGATCAGACACCAGAATCTTGTGGGACTTAAAGGGTATTACTGGACGTCATCCTTGCAGCTTCTTATTTATGAGTATCTATCCAGAGGGAGTTTGCATAAGCTTCTACATGATGAAGATGAGTATAGCAGAAACTTGCTTTCTTGGCGACAAAGGTTCAAGATTATTCTTGGGATAGCAAAAGGGTTGGCCCATTTGCACCAAATGAACATAATCCACTACAATCTAAAATCAACGAATGTTTTAATCGATTGCTCTGGTGAGCCAAAAATAGGAGATTTTGGCTTGGTGAGGCTTTTGCCAGTGCTAGACCATTGTGTTTTGAGCAGCAAAATTCAAAGTGCACTTGGGTACATGGCTCCTGAGTTTGCATGCCGGACAGTGAAGATAACTGAGAAATGCGATGTGTATGGTTTTGGGATCCTGGTTCTTGAGGTTGTGACCGGGAAAAGACCCGTGGAATATATGGAGGATGATGTGGTTGTTCTGTGTGACATGGTAAGGGGTGCATTGGAGGAAGGCACTGTGGAGCAGTGTGTGGATGGGAGGCTTCTGGGTAATTTTGCTGCTGAGGAAGCAATTCCTGTGATAAAATTGGGGTTGATTTGTGCATCACAAGTGCCTTCAAACCGCCCAGATATGGCTGAGGCGGTTAACATATTAGAGTTGATCCAATGCCCTTCAGAAGGACAAGAGGAATTAGAATGAGTTTTTAGCTGTAGAGATTGAGAAACACCATATATTGCAATACCTGGTGAAGAACAATCCAGTTTGCTTGCTCGAAAAAGCTATACAAGCAGGACTATTCTGTCAATTTCTTCCTAAACTATAGTTTGTCGTTTGGTTTTTCCCCCCTGTTTTCTTTGTTCAGCTAAGTTGTATTACTGGATTATTCTTCACCAGCTTGATATTCCGCATTAGTGTCCTTATCATACTCTTTTTCCCCGGAGTACTGATTGCATTTTTTGAATTCAAATGTTTGTTGCATCTTACGGTTTTCTTTCTAGAAAATGTTACTTACCATATTCCTTGTATAATAAGTTTTTGGGAGTCAAAATAGGAACTCTCCAAAATGCGTATTGAAATAGTAATCGTGATCATTTTTCTTTGATTCTTTGTACATTATGTATATAAGAATTTTACTTTCCTTCGCACATAGTATGATTTGATGAGGTATTTCTATGCATAGGGTAATGGATCACTATTTGCCATAAATGATATGGGGGTTTAAGCATATTAAGATTGTAATTTTTACTCATTCGTGATTGAATTTCACAAATGACGAGGTAGGCTGAGACTTAGTGGGAGAAGAGAAGTTTATGATTTAATGACCTACTATGTAACTGTGAAAGAGAGGTTTGACTGAATGAATGAAGCATTTAAAATGAATTAATTGGATATTAAGGAGTCTGGAAATGGGAGATATGACAGAAAAAAAATAGTAAAGAAAGGAAATGGTGCTTTTACTTTTGCTTTCTAGGAAACCAAACTTGAGATTTATAGAATAAACCAAAAGATAATATAATAACAAAAATGCAGGAAAGAAAATAAAGGGTAAAAGAGAAAAAGCAAACTCTAGCTTTGTTACTTTTAAAATCTCTCTTGTTGGTAAGTTAGAAAAGAAATAGAAATAAAAAGCCTCTGATACGTTAGTTAATTGCTAGTAAAGTTAATAATTAATGCTTAGATTTGAAGTAAAAATATAATTATAAATTGGTGCAGCAGCAGCACTGGCACATAAGATACGATTACTAGACAGACATCATCATTCATGAAAGCGCATCCCTTAAAAGCACCACCAACTAACCACCTTTTTCAAATGCCAACATTTGTAATCATGCCATCCTCCAACAACGCCAACTTTCAATTTGTTAAAATAATTTCTATTCATAAAAATATCGTAAATAAGGGGAAAACATATAAAGTAAAATTCTTCTAACTTTATCTTTAAGTTATTTGTAAATTTTCATTCTAAAAAATAAATTCTCTCGGATATTTTGTCTTTTGTTCATAAAGATTTGGTAAAATTGGAGAATTTTTTTTTCAAAGAATTTTTTTTGTAAAAATACTAACATTAGAGATAATTGGAAGATTGCTATATAAATTATGGGAAATCTGATGTGGCATTTAAATTAACATCATTAAAGAAAAATAGACAATAGGACAGCTATATTGGAATGTAAAAGTCAAATGAACTATTTTTCAATTTTAAAAATTTAAGAGTTATTTACAAGTAACTAAAAGTTGAGGAAGACTTGTTATATTATTTCTTATAAATACATACATACATATATTAAAGGTGATTTTTTTAAAAATATATTTTATGTTTATATATTTATTTATAAATAATTTGGCCTATAATTTTTTTAAATTGAATTTTTAAACAAAATAACAAATTTGTTTAAATTACTTTCTAATTGGACAAGAAAAAAAATATTTATCAGTGTTTCATGAGATACAACACATGAAGCACTTGAAAATAATTTTTTTGGGGGCAAAAACCGAGATCATAATGCACTATTGCACTTCAATAATCAGAAATAATGTTTGGTGTGCCCTATTGCTTTACAATAAAGCTACCAAAACACACATGTACAAGACAGAAATATATATAGATGACACAAAATAACATTATCACCAATGAAATATAGTATTGTTCTTATACAAATAATGTGATTTGCTCCATTTTAAAAATAATTCTTATGTGTCAATTTTTTTTTTTTCAAAAAAAGAAGTAAACTAACTCATGTATAAATATGTCAACCAATTTTTTCAAGTGAGCTTATATTATTATCTACAATGAACTTAATCTACCTACCTTTTTATAAACTAAACCTATTAAAAATGTCTCAATATGTAGTAAAAGAAAAGAATAATTGATGATGTAGTTAACAAAATAAGTTGTGGATGATGACTTCTTTTGGTTTGCTTTGTGGAGACAAAATGATGGTATTAAGTTCATCAACAACCTCACTCTCCTCCTTTTTCTTGATTACTTTATGCAGCTGCCTATGCCCACGCCTACGTTACCCAGTTATTATGAGTCCAACAATGACCATATATACATCTAACCTTTCGGAAACCTTGAATTAAAAATAGTTATATTAAAAGATTTTAAATTTAAAATTATTTCAAAAAATTTTAAATTATATAAAAAAAATTATAATTCGAGACTTTAAATTAAAATTTTTAACTATAGAATCTTTTTAAATAATTTTAAATTTTAAAATATTTTAATATAAATATCTTTATCTTGAGATAACGATCCCTAACCTTTTTTTATGGATTATGATTACCTCTATATTTAAAAACCATTAGGATACCTTCACTAAGGACTTATCGCTGCTTTGCATACAATTGTATTATTTAATAAGTTTTGAGTTAATGGTATTAAAATTATCATCGGCACAGGGGAACATGAGTTTAAATTTTAATTGAAGATAAATTAATCATATATATATATATATATATATATCAGAGGTTATTACCATTATTGAATATGATATCTCAAACTCATAATTTTATTAGTGTTTATCGTTTAATGAGTTTCATTAGTTGATTATACAGGAAATGAATGTCACATAGGAATTTTTGAACTTCTCATTGCAAATGCATGTGGGGAGTAGTTTCAAAGAACAACAGTCTTAGAAGTAGACAATTACTGTACAGCCACATTTATATCTATTTATGATGATTGGTGTTTCTTTAACTGCAATACATTGAATAACAATAAAGGGAAATAAATGCCTATACAAATAAGTAGATAAACAACTAGTCTTTATTAACCCAACACTATCATGTATGCAGACATCAAGTCCCCGTCTCACGAGCTCAAACGTGGCGAAATATCTCCCATGTACCAAATAATATTGGTAATCAGTATACTATACACAGATAGCATCGTAATACTGACTCCCAAATTCATAAACAAAACAAACTAAAACAGCTACAAAGAAATGCATAAACATTTCATGAATCTCTTCAGGGTTTTTCCTTTTTATTCACTTAGCTGTGGCTACTTTTTCTTTTTTTTTTGGCTCGTAGCTACAATCCTCACCGAGAATATGGGAAGAAAATGGACAAAAATCAAGTATAATTTTTGTATATTTGTTTTTAAGATTCCTAATTAAAATATTATAAATAAATATTTTTTACAACTCACTACAATATTATTGGACCTTTAAAAATTTTTTAAAATCTGATAACAAATATTTATCTGGAAAGAGATACCGAATTTGATAATATCATGAACTATTCAAAATGATCTATTTTAGCATATTTTCTTCGTTGGTCGAAATAACTTCCAAATTATCATGATACATATACTTTTATCGTTTCAGTATGTTACACGAGTGACTTCAAAGTCCATAAGCCATGCAGCGATCGGAAGTCTTGTAACCCAGAGCCAAGTCCTCTTCAGTCTCGTACGATAAAATCAATGATATGGTTGCAGAGTAAAGCCATCTATAATTCAACTCCACTATGCCTTTGGAAAAGTTATGAATGGCTATGGCCCAAAGAGGACCCCAATTGACATTTAATCACACCTCGCAAGTCATAACCCCTTAACCATCACATCAAGCCATAAAGAGATAAAAGAAAAGAAATAAGGAAACCAAATTAAACCCCCCCCCCCCAAAAAAAAAACAAAAAGAAACTTGTGGGTGAGGAAAGGATAATATAAAGAAGGACTGATAGAACCCAAAAATATACACGTTACCTCCTCCTGTAGTTCATTTGCAGAGTCCTTTTTTCTCAGGTCAAAGCATTCACTAATACACGTTCAATTAAACCCCCCGCCCCCCCCCCCCCCCAAAAAAAAAAAGTGCGAAAACTATTACATTTCTTTCTTCGTCTTTTTTTTCCTCCATTTGTTGCGATCCCCACCACAGCAAAATTTGGCACATCCCTTCTGAGTCCTGATCTTTCTCCTTGCTTTCTGCATTGACCTCCACCTTTGAAGCGAATTTTTCTACTCTTGTTTCATTTGACTGTTAATCACTAATCATCCCAATCATTCTCCCATCCATCTCTGTTAGAAGATCTAGCAGTAAGGCCATTTGCTGAGATGCTTCCTGCATGAGGTCTCCCAGGTGACTTCACCGCAACATCTTCATCCCAATTATCATCCCAATCCTGATCCCAACCTTCAGTTATTTCCACACTAGTAGCTGAAACAGACTCAGGCAATGCCATTTCAAGCTCTTGATATGGTACCCCAGCATGCTTATTCCTAAACTTGCAGCAAACCCATGTCCCTCCAAGGACTAGAACTGATATTATGAGGAAGTAGGCACCATTTACTGGGGTTAAAAATTTCTCATAAGAAGGAAGACGCAGGAAAGGCCCCTCTTCAGGTACACGAACACCCAGATGAAGCACACATTCCCCTTTTCCAGCATTTAAAGTAAGTTTAGTACTTTCACTGCTAGTTACTAAGATATTGACCTGAAACACACAAGTGCAAAAAGGGTAAGGAGATTGCATATGGAAGTGATTCCTTGGTCATCAATTCCTACTCCAAATCCCTTCATGGTATCTTTTTCAAATGCTTGATGACAATTTCTAACAGAAATAACTTTGATGACGATTTCTAACAGAAAATAACTTTGTGCCAAGCTTTGTTTCGTAAGTCCCACAAAATAATGAATGCGGTACAGACTGTGACTCAGAAACGTAGCTTCCGCTTCTATTTGAAGAGATAGGTATGAAGGGGAAATAAAGAAGGAAGAATACCTTGGTAAATAAAATAACAACTGCAAATGATAGAAATGCATTCAGTATACAATATAAATAACTGCTATCTACCTTTTTGTTTGGGTGTTGTGCAACTTCTATGTCTCCAATATTACTTTCCATAAAAAGCTTCACTTGGACGGTGCTATTCCCTCCATTTTGAACAATTACAACCAAGTATTTGGACTCTGGTAGTTTGTATGAGTAACATAAAAGCAAATGAGTTCATATTGTTGAATTTTTTTCAAATCTAAATTATTTATCAATAGTTGTTTATTAATCAATAAACAACTGTAATATAAAACTTAAAGTGATGCATACAGCACTAGTGCTTGCTTTGTTACTTCAAATGATAAACAGAACTGAAAACATGCTAAACACGCGTGAATGGTCATAGTTCTGAAAGCCACACCAGATCACACTGGCTGGCTCAACAGGTTGAACAGAGAACAGCCATATAAGTTCAATCTCATAGCCAATGATATATTAAACACCAGTGCGAACATGTTATAATAGTCCTGACATGGCCGAAACAGAACTGAAAACATGCTAAACACGCGTGAATGGTCATAGTTCTGAAAGCCACACCAGATCACACTGGCTGGCTCAACAGGTTGAACAGAGAACAGCCATATAAGTTCAATCTCATAGCCAATGATATATTAAACACCAGTGCGAACATGTTATAATAGTCCTGACATGGCCGATTGACAGGAGAATTGGTCTTAGCTCAAAGGAGCGAAGTGGCTCCACTATTCTGGAGGAACCAAATACTAGAGCAAGCAGGGGAGCTACTAAACCAAAGTTGCATCTTACACAATGCATGGAAACACATTTAAATTAAAATGGTTTTAATAAAACACTAGCTTTTATATTTATGATGTAATCTTTCTATAAAAATTGTAAATGCTAATAGTTACTAACACACATACGTCATGCATAAATTGCAGACAATATACATCAATCATGTAGAAAACATCACCGTTGATTATTACCACCTGAAATAGACATAGTCAATCATACACCTACCAAAGTCCAAAAAAATCAATGCACTACCAAAATGTTTCGAGTTTCAGGAAGACATCATCAAATATAATAGAGTAAAATACTTCAACATGCCTTCTATTTCTGAAACCTACAAAAACCTCCCTTACATTCTTAAACTATGCTACACATAACTCCAATTTAGAAAAAATTCAACCATAATTCTTAAAAGTATAAGTTAGCCAATAAGTAACTCTGTTATCCATATAAAAGTTCTAAAATACCCCTAAATGACACCCAAACTGCCTAGACTGCCTATAACACCCAACCCTGTCTATACAAAAGAAATGCAGCAAACCTATTCTCTTTGAACTCCATTAAATTAACACTTGCAGAGGAGTAGAATATGCAGTTCAATCATCTTATTCTCACCAGTTATTCTACTGTTAGTTCTTCCCAGTTTCATATCAAATTTTAGTGTCCTCTTCCTTTGTATGGAATGTCTTTGTTTCAATTTCTTTATTTATTTTATAGTAAGAAGACCGAAAATATATTTGACTAAAAACCCCCTCCTTTTTTATAGGGTAGCTTCTCCTTTCTAATTTTTCATGAAGTGAACCCATCCCTCACATGATTTTCCAGGTGTTACTTATTATCCCTACTTAATAGTGGCTTTAGAACAAAAAGTGATGGCAACAAGGGAATTGGTTCTTTTTTTTTTTTTTCCAAGTGTAACACCCAATCAAAAGGATAATAGCGATCAATTAGGAACTTTAGTAAATAAGAGAAGAGGGAGAGTGAAGAGGGCATGGAATGGGCAGAAGGGTGCAGGCTACAGTGAAGGGCAACATAAGAGTAAAAGAGATAAAGGGTAACTCGGTCAATGAAATTACTTTAAACAATATTTGATAAAAAATAAATATAATCTTGTAAAACATTTCATTCAAACTGTATAACTTAACTGGGATTTTGTATAGGTTTTAGAAACAGAGGGAGGTATGTGTAAGATCAGGAAAATGAAGTATTTTACTTAATATAGTAAAGACAAGTAATATGTAAACAAATGTATTAAAAGTTTGAACCTAGAAGTTTCGTGAGTGCTTGTCAAGGCTAGAAGCTACTAACTCCACAGAGTTCTTCGGTTAATAAAGGGCTCAAGTTCAACAAAGGAAAAACTTTCATTCTAATAAAAGAAGTGCGGGAAATTTCCCTTGGGCGTATAATATATCTCATAATCTCACGCATATCTTCATACCCAAAAAATAAAAAATTTTAAAAAAAACATTAATCAAACTGTATCATCGACATAAAATGGATCAAAGCATGGTGTCTATACCTGGGGAAAAAAAAGGGATAAAGTTTCAGAAACTCATTAAAAGGTCTCATGGTTCAAATCAATCACATACTTCAAGAAAAAGTGTTACCCAACCAAAATGAATTAGGTCTCTATAATATATGAGCCCTTGAAGAATAACCTTCAAATCAGCAAGCCGTCACTCCTTACCTACACTCATTGCTATCATACTGCAATGTTTTAAATAACAAGCAATATTAATTCATTCAAATTTATTGTATTATAAAGAAGAAATTAAATTCTAAAATTGTGAGTGTATCAATATTTTAAAGGGGAAAATACTGTTTCCAGAAAGAATAATCAAGAGCTTTATTTTCCAATACACAGGACTCAGCCTCAACAATGCCTTCGTACTGGCACACTACATTATTACATCCCATAGTTTGTAGCTAAAATTAACATAAGCACGTGGAACACTTCTCTTCACAAATGGTGAATGACTTTATCAGTGGCATCCACTTTTCAACCACATGCTAATTATCAAATACTGTACGTAGTCCATATAAACCAGTTCAAATATTCAACACTACTGATTAGGACAAATGGGCAATAGCATTAACGGAGATATGCAAACCATTGAAGAACTAAGTTAGCAGTTGAATACGGTCTTCCTACAATTAAGCAAACATTTATGATTTGTCCTCAAAGCAATTTCTCATTCATTTCTACATCAGTTCCATGATGCGTGCTTGCACACACAAATTACTAAATAACTAACTAAGATTTGTATACCGACAACCTACAACTCATCATAAAATGGAAAAAAATAAAAAATTACTCAAGTAATATGACCATAATAAATATCACTAGTAAAAGTAAATAGTTCAAAATCAACAATGTCAGATCCTTAATATGCAATAGTCATACCCAACAACTATATAGCATAACATTTTATGTACCAATAAGCAAGCAAATGCACAAAAAACACCAATAGCTCGAGTTCATATTACATCATTTCTTCATTACTACCATTTTCTACATCTTTCATCTCTTAGCTCTGCATTACGGGAATGTTGATTCATTCAGCTTTTGGAATTCTTTTCCAAGTTTACACTGCATCACTTAAAAAGAAAAAAAAAAGGAAATTTGGTAGTATCTCTGTATTTCTAGCTGGGCTTAACCTAGCATTAACATTGCCTTAAAATGGCCCAAATAGGTGCAGAAAATCAAACTAGTTAAACTCGCATGTAGACTCAAGGTTTTACATGCAAGTTCATAGTGTTTGACGAGTTTACTCTACATGCGTGTATGTACACTCATAAACTCGAGAGTTCGAAGAGTTATTTCTAGAGTTAGACAGCACTGTGTAAAAACACACACACACATATATGCTTTTGCGAAGAGTTACTAGTAAACACTTAGAAGAAACAATAACACTTGCATTAAACATTAAACAATGCTAAAATGAAAGAAAGCATTGACCAATTTGCTTTAATGAAATGACCAAAGCAAGATGAAATGACTTACCACTTTCAGAAATGCAAGCAACTATTTCCCCGTCGTCTCTGCACTTACTCAAGTGATCACAATTCTCAGTGGTGTCCATTTGTGAGAAAGTTTGGCCCTCTTTTTTAATTACTTTTTCAGGACTCTTCTGATGATTGCTTTCGTTAACAGGAGGTGGACTTGCAGAAGTTGTATTGCCCGTGTTAGGTCCAGGAGGTGGAACTGGAGAAACAGAATTGTTCGGACCCATTGGATCCCCTTTCTGTGTAGTATTGGTGGAAGGAGTATCCATTTTGTTGTTATTTCCTAATTCATCGATAGGCGTTGGATTTGAAGCTGGCGACGGAGAACCCTAAAGGCGAAAACTTAATTCAACCCTCGTCAATTTTACCAAAAAAGAACAAGGAAAAGTAATTTAAAACGAGAAAACATAAAAAGGAGAAAAAATGGAGAGAATTTTACATGTATTCCATTGGCAGTGTTATCGACCTTTGGATCCACGCCCACCAGCTTTCTGGGTTCCCAACCCAATGAAGCATGAGAACCACCGAACATTATCAGAAAAAAGAATAACACTTTCAATAATTCATTTCTAGCCATTAGAGATTGAACTCCACACCCCATAAATCAGCCCGCGACAGAAAATTTAACTAAAACATATGTAGTTCTCTCTCTGGCCCGTGGAAAGCAAACACTCCGAGCCCCTATCTGAAGGAAAATTCCATGAAACTCAATTTCGGGGAAAATCACCAGCCGGCATGCAAGGGCAATAATCGATTCGGCAACGTTCAAAATTGTGAGAAATCCAAGCTTATAGTTGACGCAGAAAAAACCTTGCTGAATCGAAAACAGAAAGAAACAGGGTATTGTATATGGATCGGAACAAGGACTTTGGGATTGAGATTTACGATGAAATGTGAAAAATGGTAAGACTTGACGCCAAGTCTGCATCAACTCGTTGGAGAGGCGACCGTAGATGAAGAACGCGTTCATAACAATATGGGCCGATAACTTATTGTTAGACTAGTCCTTACATTTGGGCTTCAAAAATGTTCCAACACCAACTGTGACAAATATTAAAAAAATTACATATATTACTTACAAAATTAAAAACCCTTAATTGTCACAATTAGAATGTAATGTATACTTACCTAACATGAAAGAAATAATACTTTTAAAGTAATTGTTTTGTTAGAATTCGAATGTGTGAAGGAGAAGGCATTGGGCAGCAAATAAACCTTGGAATGGAAATTATCCGAATCAATCTTTAATATTTCTTCATTCATGTTATTGTCTGTAACTTTTTTGGCACGTAAGCCTCCTTAAAAGAGTACCATGTGGGAATGAAACATAATTTCTTTCAAGCAGCCAAGAATAAAGCGCCCTGCATTATAGCTTCTGGATTACGTATGTTTAATCCCCGCCATATCCCTAGTAGTCCATATGTCTTAGTCATGCATAGTACATGGGGAAACGATTAACTTTTTATGTTCTTCAAGGACACGTACCTAATTATGTTGATGTCCAAAACCTTTAAAATCTATGATTTGTAAACCAAACAAAAGGAGGAGTTTAATGAAGATTATACAGAAACATACCATTAATTAACGAAATGCACTAGAGAATACAAAATATGAAGTTTCCGATACAATGTTAGACCTATATAAACGGCCAAAGGTTAACCTACTCAATGCAGTGCACTTAATGAAAGCCATTTCCAAAGCATGTGGTCGATGCTATTGTAATTAATTGTTTTTTTTTTTTAAGTATATTTAATTTAGAAAAAATAGATGAATCAGATTAATTATAAATAGATGTAAAAATACATCAAGTATTTTTTTTCAGTGAATTTCACCTTTGATATATTGTGTGCTTACATATATATATATATATATATATGATTTATTTATTTGACTTTTAATAAACAGTTGGATACTTTGCTGTTAAAAATGTTTAGCAAATGTAAAAGTAGTGGTGCTGTTTACAGTTGAATATATTGGAGAGGCTTTTTGGTTTCCCCATGATACTTTGCTTGGTTAAGGACTGCTCGCATATCTTTATACCCTTTAAAGCTTGGAATGCCACATTTTGGATTGGAGCTACAAAGTGAGGAGGGATCAACAATGGAGAAATCGGCAGAGATTCGAAAGAGGTTTGGGGATGAACAGAGCAATCTGTTGGACCAGTTCGAGAGGATGTCCTTCGAGGCTCACCTGAACCGAGCCATGCTGGGTCGGAGCCTGTCCGAGCCAGGCCTCCCAAGGTCCCACTCCTACTCCGGCCTCATCACTGTGCCTCCCATTGTCCATCCTCTGCTCACTCATCAGGTCAAGCAGGGACGCCGTCGTCGTGGTGGACGTGGTGTCGCCTTCCACAAGCTTCTCAACAAGTTGCTCAAACCCATTCTTCGAAGGAAGACTAAAAAAGAAGCTCCTGATCCTCAGGATCCTTTGTCTTGGAAAACTTTCAGCAGATCACTACGGTTCTGATATCCCTCGCTCTTTTCATTCAGTAAACCGCCACTTGGGTCTTTTCCAAATCCATATTTCATCGATTAGTTATTACTTATTATCTTTTGACTCCAAAATTTTTTCAAAAATCTATTAATATGGCGTCACCGAAAACTGAATTGATAGTTGATAGAAGGACATGATCATATTGATGGGTTTTAAAAACTTTTTGGAGCCTTATGATGATGATAATTATCTTTTTAAAGAATAAAATGTTGAAATATGCACCATGATGGACTTAAATGGTAGTTTACCCTTTCTCATTTTCCTTTTGATGCGTAATGCTTTTGAGTTTCAATATCAAATCTCAAATAATATAATTGGAACTTAAATGTGATGAGACAACACTGCAATGCACTTATTTATGAGCACAGAACTAAAATACAGTTCTTCGGATTTTGCTACTAAGTTCTTCAAATAAAATAAAATTCTTTTAAGAGTTCATAAAGTTACTTAGCTTTATATGGAATGATATCTTGTATTGACAAATTGCTAAGTTATGTGAATGATCATATGGAATTGTAGATTATAAACATACCGTATTGATCATGCACAATGAAGATTGTTTTAGAGAAATTTTTAAGTACCATATCATGCATGGTCAAGATTTAATCTTCTGACATGTAAATCTCACATGAACTAATTAAATTCTAAGCATTACACGCCCATGCCCTGTATAATACCTAAAGATTTCTCATTGTTTTACGCATCTTATCGGTCCCCAAAGGAACGGGAAAGCAAAGTTCAATTGAAACAATGTAATTAAGGTTTACATATGTCTTAACTACTGTCCTCAAAAAGAGATATCTGAACTACATCTCAATTACAAACTTGCTTAACACAAATCAAGTACCCCTCAGTGATATAGATGCGCATGCCAATTCGCCAAGCTTAATATACATAAGCTGCATTTTATGGACTTAAACTCTGCCTTGGTATTCCCCAAAAAAAAAAGGACAAATCTTTGGAGGCTAACTGCAAAATCTGAGGTGAAAACTTAAGCACGACTCATGTACTGCCCAGTTCTTGTGTCCACCAATATTTCATCACCTACGTTTACGAAGAGTGGAACGTTCACAACAGCGCCAGTGTCAAGAGTTGCAGGCTTTGATCCACCTGTCAAGCAAATTTCATTTCCGGAGGGTTAGCCCCATAAAGAGATTCTTAGTATATTAGGTCTACAAAAAATAAATACAATTAAGCAAAACATGAATAAATATATAAGCATGTTTATGGTAAATCCCATTATAAAATATGCCTAACATTCTTATGTTTTATTCATAAATGATTTATATTTTTGGGTAATGTTATTAGAAAAGCTTCACCTCTCAAGAGGTTGAGCTTTTTCACCATTAAATATGCTTTGAATTTCCACAGCATTATCCTCTATTTTTTGTAAACTATGTAAATTTAAAAATCTTTTTAGTCTAAAAAATAAATCAAAGATAAAACATTATACACAGAAAAAGAGGAAATCGAAAAGTGTACCATAACAGGACACCACAAATCATAATTTTTTCTTTCTTTTAATAACAAGTGATCACCAAATGAGAATCATCTGTGATTTTGTTTAGCAGATGATTTGTTCATCTTGTTGTCACAGTGAACTGGCCCATCTCCACATATCATGGCTGGCGTTTACAACGTTTACAATATAAATTAGATAAATAGGAATTTGCAGTATGAACAAAATGGCATCACCTTGGGCTGTGTCACCCTTAAGTCCTGGATCCACATCAACTACAGAGAGCTTGACCGTGATAGGAAGTTCAAGATCAATAACCTGCAACATCAAGAGGCATATTGCTAACAAGATTAATAGAACTAACAGCAATTTACTTATTCATTTCTAGAAGTAACACTGACCCAAAAAAAAAATGTCAGTGTTACATCTATGCATAAGGAAGGATGGACTTAGTTCAATATGCAAATAATCTTGAATACATGAACTGCTATGCATGAACAGTTCCCTCTGGCAGGACAAAATAAATTGCTCTAAGTTTTTACCCCCTTATTTATATTTGATCAATTCAATAGTATATTAATTCCAGTAATTTTCTAGTGATTGAGACTACTTGTCCCCAGAACACTGTTCTTGATATTAATGCTTTTGATATAGAAAAAGAGAAGCTAGAGTCAGTGAAAGATAACAATAGATTATGAGATGAAAAGAGCTACTTTTCCATTCCATAACAGCAAATTGCAGTCCATTCCCTCTTTCAGCCATTTCTTTCTGTCTCCAACTTCTGATTCAACAAGACGAATCTCCTCAAATGTATTCTATAAAAATTGAAACACTGCAAGTTAGACATAGAACATGACTAAGATGAAAACATGATAGCATTCTTGGGAACGAATATAAATCCATGCGATAATTCTTCATCATAGGCAATGATAATATTGAAAGCCAAAAAGAAAATCTAGATACCTAGAATTAAACTACATGGATTCCAGATAATACCAAGTCCATGAAGACAAATTGCGAACCATCTTTATATGTGAACTGTTTTGTTTCCTTAAATACATCTGCTTCATCTAGCTGTCAAAAGAAAAGAGAAAAATGGAAAAATAAACAGAAAATGTAAGCCTCAATCCAGAATAAGAAGTAAAAATGAGGAGGAGGGGGATATAGAGAGAGAGAGAGAGAGAGAGAGAGAGAGAGAGAGAGAGGACTCTCATAATACAACTGAATGAATATATAATGGATATCTAATGTTTCAATGAAAATGGAAATTAAGAACATAAATTGTCAATGCCGCTGAATGAAACTTCATATCTTGCGATAATCAGGATGGTAGAATTTGCAGAATAATAAAGAATGCTCAAAATGCCTTAGGCCACACTTTGAAACTCAATCGAGTACCATATATTTTAGCACAGAAGCACTTAAAATAGTGGCCTTCAAAAGCTACCTGCAGGAGTCCTTATATAACAATGTCCACTGTGGATCCTTAATAAACTTGCATGCCAGCCTATCCATGTCACTCATCTCATGCAAGCATACAGTTCAGGAGACGGTCCAAGAAAACCCACAGGAGACGAGAGCACCTTTGGACATACTTGTAATGCATATAATTGCATCACATAGCAGCATCATTGACTCTTTGCCACTCATATCACTAATAAATCAGTTTATTCACTTAGCTACTCACAAAGAAACACCAGAATTTTTTTTTTCCCTAGTATAAAGAATGAAACATATATGATGAGATGACAACGCAGGGACCTGGAGAGGACCCTCGGTCAGTCCTTTTATCCATATGATGTAAGACAAACCGCTGCCACCGAAGCTCACTATGCAAAGAACTGATATATAAAGCCAAATGAAAATCAAATTCAAAGCAACTAGCTTTCCAAAAGGTAAATAAGATTTAATCTCCCACCTCCCAATCCGATCTAGTCAATTAGTCATTGAGTTGATCCGAGGCAAAAATCTTCTATTTTGACCAGTAAGAACAGCCACTAGTATAGTTATGTTTTTCAAGGGTTTGCCTTAGCAATCTTTCTTCTTCAGTTGAATCTAATACCTATCATCTCAAGAAACTTCGTAATAAAAGCCCTTGCAGTTCAGGAGACATTACCGAACTTCCAGCTCGAAAAGTTTTCTCAACAGTGTTCCCTGTAATATAATTTCGCATTTTGGTCCTCACAAAAGCTGCGCCTTTTCCAGGTTTGACGTGAAGAAACTCTAACACAAGCCAATAGACAAGGGAAGTTAGAAGCTCAAATTATAAGTGTTTAAGGATTTTTCAAAAAAAAAAATCAATTGAATAAATGACAAGACTTATAAAGTATGCTTTAAATATAAGCAGCGTGGCTACAGAAGCAGCTATGTCACGATGAATTACTGAAAGTCATTGATTTTCTTTCTTTTGTGCATCAGGTAACAGCGACACTTCACAAGCAATGGGAGGGATCCTAGGCGGCTAGGCCTAGCATTTGTCCCCTGCCCCTCCATAATCAAAGAGAAAAAGGAAAAGAGGCCGGAAAAGCTTTTGGACCATGAGAGTCACAATTAAAAAAAGGAGGAGGGAGAAAAGAGGGAAAAGAAACCCATTCAACTTAGCAGATGGACACATTTTCAATATACATGAACATACAGGCAGCAGCAGATACAAGAGGGCATAGGCCCGAGGCCCTCATAGTCGAGAAAATATTGCATCATATTTACATTATAGTCACAAGTATCAAGATGAACTTTTCCTTCTTTCCTTTTTCCTCCTCACTTGCAGCATGAAGTCCAATGTATATTTTATAAACTTGGCCAGCAAAATTTAGCATCTGAGAGTTCAGTCTCCCACCCAATTACCCCCCACCCATGCCCAATATAAAAATCTACTTTAGACTTGGCCCAAGCTTTCAATCCTAAACCCGTCCCAGCAAGTAGGACGAATGTAATTGCTATAAAAACACGAAATAGTCTAGTTAGGAAAGAGAGAGAATTCAAAAGTAAAAAAGAAAAGATAGAAATGATACCTAATACGCGCCAAGGAGCACCATCGACTTCAATGTTAGTACCCACTTTGATGTCGTTGCTTGATAAGGCGTAAATCTCTGAAAGAACAAAGGAACACTTTAATGCCAGAAGCCCGAGTACACAAAATTGAATGATAGATTTCTGAAGAGGGAAAAAAAAAAGAAAAAAAAAAGGAAGATATGTAAGAGAAAGAATTGAAGACTGACTAAGAAATCTAGTAGTAGAAGGCGTCCGATGAATATGGCGCATTGGAAGAAGAGAGAGCTTGAAAGAGATTGAGTGAGATGGGAATGGCGAGGACCCACTGAAGATTGTAGAAAACGAAGAGAGCATAAAGGTTGCGCCTTCCGCCATGACTGAATTGGAAATATCCGGACCACTTCCCCCTCCTCCGATGTAGAAGCCAAATCAGTCCCTGAGAGTTAGATAAGGAGTAGTTTCACTCATTGGGCCCCTAGCGCGCCGCTACGACGTGGTCTCGAGACGGTCGTAGGGGAAGGGCATAAGTAAAAAAAGTTTATTTTCTTATCACATTTTTTAATTAAAACATAATAAATATATAATTTTTATAAATAAATATATAATTTTTTAGTTAAATTTAACACTTATCACTTTATTATAAAATCATATACTTATTATATTTTGATTAGAAAATTTAATAATAAAAATATAAAGTTCTATTTAATAAATTAAATATATCTTAATTTTTAAAATAAATTACATAAATATTTTCAAAATTTTGTTAAAATTGTATAACTTTTTTTATTTTCAAAATATACGTAAATTTTAATTAAAACAAAATATTATCTTATACTATGATCCTATTTATTTATTTTTGGCCAAAATGAATTTTATTAAATCTAAATACATATTTTTAACTGAAAATTTTAAATAAAAAGTATTTTAGTAAAAAAAGTAAATTTGAACTAAGTTATAAGATAACATTTTATTTTACGATAAGTCTGCGTATATTTTTAAAATAAAAAAGGGATTTATATAATTTTAACAAAATTTAATATATATATATATATATATATATATAATTTACTCTAATTTATATAAAGACGACATATTATGTGAATTGTTACTTTGTAATTTGAGGATGTTTCAATTCAAATAAAAAATGGTAAAAAAAATTAAATAAAAATGATTTAGGATACCAATTAAACTAAATATTTATATAACCCATGAGAGTTAACTTTGATATGAAGAGTAATTTGAAAATAAAATTAAAAAAATTAAAGCTTAACAATATTTTGGTCTTTTTAACTTATTTAATTGCTTTGATTTATCTATTTATTTATTTTTTGTTTTGATTTCATTTCTTATATCATATTTGTTCTTTTCAGTTACATCCTCAAGGACCATTTTGAAACATTAGAAAAGAGTTCAAAGACCATATTAAAATATTAAAAAGAAAGTTCAGAGATGATATTAAAATATTAAACTGATACAAGAGATTGCTTTTTCAACATTATTCAAAAATATTTTTTTTTTTGGGAGGAAAATGCTCAAAGACACCTCTAATACTTATAAGATAAGACTTTGTTCATTATATTTTTATTATTAAGTTCTTCAATTAAAATATAATAAATATATTTTTTAATTAAAATATGATAAGTATATAATTTAATTATAAAATTATAAAATTATTATATTTTAATTGAAGATATAACAAATTACATATAATTATGTTTTAATTATGACACTATTAGATTTTAATTATGTACTTTAATCCAAAAATATAATCTTGCTCAAGGAGGAGTTCTCCTTTTGGGGACGTAGCTGAAGGAAACTGGTCTTTACCAGCTTGATATCAAAGCAACATGCTTATTAGCTTCAAATGTGTGGACTCACAAGTCGGCTTTTTACATCAAGCTATACAAAACCAACTAAGGCTTCGTATGGATGTCTGTATTACTTTTGCAATGTCTCATATAATTTGTATCTTATGGGTGTGAATTTTCTTCCCCAAGTCAAATAAGCTATTTATGCTGAAGTTTGTGTTTCGTGTTGTAAACTACAGAGGCCAAGAGGTTGAATGAAATCATTCTCAAACTTTACCTTTCTTAATAATACACCTGCAATGTTTCTTTCATGTCACGTTCTGCATCACACTAAAGATTAGGCTTACAAAAAATTTTCCAAGCCACTTCCTCCTATTTCTAACATTCAGAAAGATGCTTTTAGGGGAAGTGGGGGGCAAGGGAAGAAGAAGAATCTGAGACCATAAGAAAATTCTTATATATACGGGGCAACTAATTCAACCCAGTAAGATCAACCTTCGAACTATCTACAAAAGAACATCCTCTCGGCATCACACTGAGGGATGAAAAGGTGGAAGAACCGCATTTTTATCTCCTGTATGCTGATCACCCAAAAATAATAAATAAAATAAGAAAAGAACATTATGGACAATCAAAATCCTTCAACACTAGCCCTCCTAGAGGCTGAGGATGATGACTTCCGGGATTCTTGCCGATCAAGATCCTCCAATGAAAGAGGGGAGGAACAAGCATGGGGAGGAAGCAAGAGGGGCACACCAGACCATCTTGGAGGCGATACAGAGGGCCGGGCTGCTGATGGTGGTGATGGTGAGAAACTCGATCTAGGTGCAGGACTAATGATACCATTAAGACTTGGTGACCTTGAAATCTGTTTTCTGGGAATTGCTGCTGGCTCTTGCAGTGGAAAACGACAAGAGTACTTCATGTCCTGTATTTTTTTCAGACGCTCAACAACAGTTCTCATGGTGGGTCTCTCTGTTGGTTCCTTTTGAAGGCATCTCAGAGCAATGTCAGATACTGTCCTTGCTGCTTTGGAAGGAAACCTGCCTTTAAGTTGAGGATCCATGATCAATGACAGTCGACAATCATCAGCTAGGAAAGGTCGACTCCACTTGACTAAATTCCTCTCTTCGTTGGGGTGACGGCTGTCAAGATTCTTTCTTCCAGTAAGTAGCTCCAGAAGAACAATTCCAAAGCTCCAAACGTTGCTCTTTGGAGTGAGCATTCCTCTTTCCAGTGTCTCTACAGATAGGTTTCCAATAGCCTGTACATTAATAAATTTATGAGCAGAATGAAAGAGAACAAAAGTAATGGAACAAATACTCATGACAGCAGGAAATACTAGCTGAACATATAGACACTAATTGAACATATTAGAATGGCACACATAAAACACTTTTTAAGTCAAAGACCTTACAGTTGAATTGCCTGAAACCTCTTCCTCAGGAATATGTCCAACACAACCATAACCTGAAAGCTTTGCACTAAAATCTTTGTCAATCTGTATGTTGGCAGTTGAAAATTCATTATACATTGCCTGCAGCCATAAAGAGGTATATCAGCAAACATTGAAAAAAAAAACACACACACACATAATCAAAAGCAAATGTATTAAAGGAGTATCAGTTGAAACAAAATCTCTCCTCGTCCTACAACTTTTCAATCCATGTTATGAAAATATCAACATTCACTTGGTGAGATCTGAGCTTCACATTTAAATGGGTTCAGACATGAACATGATCACATAAAGGACCTTCGGTTTAACTTTCTATAAAAACTCCATACCAAATTAAGCTGAAAATGGTTCATTACCTGGAAAGGCCCTTCTTCATGCAAGAAAGTAAGACCTTGTGCAGCGCATAAAGCAATTTTCATTCTTGTATTCCAATCAATAGGCGGGCCATCAGATCTCCCATACAACAGGTGGTCCAAGCTTCCATGGTATAGCCTCTCATAAACCAACATTCTCTGTTCCATACCCTCACGTGCATGATAACCTAGCAATTTACAAAGGTTTGGGTGTTGCAAAGCTGCAATAGTATTAACCTCATTTATGAATTCCTTCAAGCCCTGAAAGTAGACAGAAACAGCAATAACACTTCAGAAAGTTGTCAGGTGCTTTAAATTTTTTTAGTGGGAGTGCAGGGAAAGATTATAGATCTCTCAGCACAAGCCTATAATAATCAATAATTACATTTGACCATACCATGCATAAAGTCATTCAGCATTTTAATCCACAATGGAAAAAAAAATCAGATATGCAGGGACAAGTAAAAGTCATCTAACAGAGTAAAGACTAAAGAGTATAGCAAGTAAAACAAGGTTTAGACACAACTGCTCAAAAGCAGTTTGGATGTAGAGTGCTAGCCAAAGGGAAAACTTTAATGCATGGACGCCCATCCATGTATCAATGAATTCAAACCAGCCAAAATATAAGGCTTACATAAAACATGTCTCATAAATCAAATAACACATAAAAAAGCTGGATTCTTCATTTCTTGGATAATATGCAAGACAAGTATTCCTCTACCCTAGGTAAAGAAGCATCTGCTATTAAGATAATCTCTAAGGTTTTGTTTGGTTCAACGGAGGGAAGGGGAGAGGAGGTTAATAAAGGGGAGGGGAGGGGAGGGGAGGGGGGGGAGGGGAGAGGGGGTTTAATGAGTTTTGTTTGGTTGGAAGGAAGAAGAGGGGAGGGAAGGAGAGATTATTATTTGGTTCAGGAAGGGAGGGAAGGTAATTATATTTGGACAAATTTACTCTTATATTATTTTAATTTTGTTTTTTATAAAAAAAGTTATTTATATCAATATTTTTCAAAAAAAAATTATGAATTCTAATCTTTTTTATTTTTAATTTCTGATGGAAAAAAATTATCTTAATTTTTTTAAAATATTAATATATTAAAAAATTAAAAAATTAAGAGACAATAAAGTAAATTACAACTTAAAAAATACCCCTCCCTTCCAATTTTGTTCAACCAAATATCTTATCCCTCTTCCCTCCCCTCCCCTCTCCTCCAAAAACCCCCAATCAAACACACCCTTAAACAATTTCTAGACACAAGGATAACAAGAGATGAAAGTAATATGGTATCGAAACTCGAGTACCTGGGTTGATGGATGAAGGCGAGTGACTGTGGCTTCAAACTTCTTTGAACTTGAAGCATCATCACCAAAGGAAGCTTTAAATATGGTGGAAGAAAGACCTTCCGACATGCATCGATCTGAAGAGAAATTGTGGCAAGCAGCAGCAATTTCCTCATACATAAAGTTTCGAAGTGATCTGGTAGGTGGCAGCGGCAAAGGACCAGAAGCATATAGAGGACCACTAGCTGTGCCTGACTTAAAGCTACTTGTCGCCTTTAATGCACTACCAGCCTGAGGAGATGGGAGAGGTAAAGGTTGTGGACTGGATGACCGCTGCTCCTTTATTGATCCCGCCCGGTGTTTTAACTCATCTTGTTCCTCGTACTCAACAGATGCCAAAGCATCTTGTTCAGCTGCATCAAGAGTTGATGGTGCAGATAATGCTCGTGTTCTACTGTTGGTGACTTTATTAATGGGTTGAATGGGTTTCACTCTGGTCCTAAAACTAGGAGGTGCAGACTGCAGTGAGCGAGTATGAGATTGAGGTTCAGGCAGTACTGCAGCAGGTAAATTCTCTTTATGGTTGACACGTTTTACATACAAGATCTGTTCGGACTTTTTCTTCTTACTCTTCAAGACAGTAAAACACCCCATCCTGTCCACAGAGCTTGGCTATTGTATAGAACTGTATATTTTACAGAAAAAATATATATATAAATCAAGTCATGCCTCAAATTTTGTGCAGTTCAACATTTTATAATTTTAACAACTCCCAAAAATAAAAACTTTAATATGGATTTTCCAGATAAATAAGTATGTGAAATTTCATCTAAGAAGAAAGAAATACATGAGAAATTATCTTATGCAATTGTGATTCGCTTTAATATAAGGGGCACCCTTGGTACTGTCCCATTATAAAGAAAGGAAAAAGCAATAACAAGAAAAAAAATGGTGATGTTTCTAGTAATGTGAATTGAAAGGTGAATGATGAAAGAAAATGTCAAGGCAGTTATTCACGTTATTGACCACATCCTTTCTCATCATCTCTTTTCATTCCCATCACCAACCAGCCCCTGGTACCAGGCGAGCCCCAGCACTTCTTGCACAAATAGAATGTAAATCACTAGAAGTATCACCAATAAAAAAATCTGATCAACTGATCACTAAATAAACCTCTTTTCCACAATTTTTGTCAATCACATTCCCAGACTGGTCAATTTCCCCAGAAAAAAATAATAATAACAAAATGCAAGTCGGCGACATCCTTTCTGCTAAAGTGCTAATAAACCAAACTACTTAAGTGCAACATAGTTTTGAGCTCTATATACATAATTGGCCGCGGAGAGCAACAAACACTCTAGAATCATCATCCATTCAACTATATGAAAAGCAATTTAGATCCATAAGGGGAAAGAAACTTTACAAAAGTCTCTTTCTTTTAGGTTTTCACAATTTAATGGGAAAAAATAGAAAAGACTGCTAGTTAAATGAATTTTTCATACTGTCAAAATTATCGCACCAGAAATCACCTAAATAAAAGAAAAAAGTAAATCATGCAGCAAATGAACAAGAAACTGGAGAATAAATCAGACGATAAAAGAGCAACCAACGCTAAAGAGAGAGAGAGAGAGAACAAAGAAACAAAATTTCCCTGCCTTACAAAACGCGAAAATAACAAGAATCGAAATAAAAGGAAGAAAATCAACAAACCTGTGAGGAAGCAGCTCATGCAAAAATCTCTGAATCAATTGCGGAAGGCGAAATGGAGGAAACCTGACACTTTTGGTTTCGATTGGCGGACCAAAAACCCCTTATCAAGTCAAAGAAAGCAGAAGGGAAAGGCTGGGACGTGAAGATTTTTGAGAGAGAGAGAAAAGTAGAGACGAATATTGGAAATGTAGAGAGTGAAAGAGAGCCCGAAAGAGGAAATGAAGCCCCAATGAGCAGTGGTCAAACCTACCGAAACCCAGATTTAATTAGTGATTAAAGTAATATTATCATTACCAACACAACAAACGGAAAGGCGCTTCTCTCATCTCTTTTTGACCATTTTGCCCTTCCCCTTCTTACCACCTTTTTCTTTTTATACACCCATTAATTTTAAGTAATGGGTCAACATTTAGGCTTAAGTTTTTATTTGTATTATTTAACTACATAATATTTAATCAAGATATTAAAAAAATTTTATTCTACCATTTTTGTTGATTTATTTTAATTTTTCCTAAAGATATTCTTTACAAGAATCCATAAAATTTAAATTATGGAATTTATTTAATCATTAAATATATCATCTTGGCAACAAATAATAATATTCTTTATTCAAAATCACAAATTTTAAGACAAATTTATGTTATTATATCTTTTTTTATATATTCTTTTTCTAAAAATATTTTTTAAATATATTTTTAAAAAAGCAAATAAAAATGATATAGAAAATTTATTGTTAACAAAATTAGAATTTCAATGAATAAATTTTTTTTCGCAAGTTTGGTATGAAAATAAATTTTAAAAAACATTATAACTCAATAACTTCAAATTAAAAATCTAAGATTTGTTATTGCATTTTAGTTAACTTTATTTTTAAGATGCATTTTGTTTTGAGAAGTTGAGGCACATCTTGGACTTAAATTTCAAATACGTGGCACAATAGAAAAAAGACAAGAGACTGATGAGCAATATAGTAAATTCACAATGCACATAGATTTTCAACTATGCGCACCTCGATTGATGTGACAATCCAGTCAAAGTTGGAATTTAAAATGTTTTTTTCTTAAAAAAAGCATGTTTCCGGTGTGGTCAAAGAGACCCATCAAGATTGGTCTTTGACTCTATTCCTCTTCCGTCGGATTTGGTAATGGAGAACACATCAACGGCCACCAAACTTCCGTTCAAAACACCTGGGCCCCACCTGACATCAACTTATTTGTCCTTCTAAGTCCTGAATCAGTAAGTGGGTCTCCCACGCGCCCAGTACGCGTGGTAAGACTTCTCAAACACCAATCACCAAAGTGGGTTGACGTGGGCCCCCCAATAAGAAAGCCCAACGACCGTAGAAGGAGACGATAGCCCATGCCCATAAGTAGGCCCAATGTTGACAAGGCTTTGGTTTTGTGTCAAGAAATGAACCAAACCGAGTGTAATACAACACACCCAATATTACATTACACTTATTCTTTATGGCCGAAGAATGTTGTAAAACGAGCGTGCTAGACTATGTATATGTTTGTCAAAAAAAAAGGACTTGGAAAAATTATATTTTAGAATTATAAATTGAAAATATTTATTATAAAGGACCTTAAATTTTAAAATTATTTTAAAAACTCAAAAAATCAAAAACTTTAACTTTAAAGGCAAAAATTTTGACTATAAAAAAAAATTATATTTCATATTATAAAACCCATAAATTCTTATTGCTGTTCTTCCCATTTCTACTTCCATTCTTAATCATTATTATTCAAAAAATGACTCCTCACTATTAAAGCTTTTTGTCTTTTGGGTATTTAAAACAATTTCAACATTTAAGATCCTTTACAATAAATATTTTTAAAATGTGATAATAAAATATAATTTTCCCAAAAGACTAAGTATATGCAATGGACATGATTGAGAGAAATGCATGTTTCAGTCCAAAAAGAAAAAAAAATGAAAAACATAGGTGTTACATTTGTTTTTAATTTCAAATTGAATTTCATTACGTTAGATACCAAAAATTCTTACATATTCTTAAAGTGCCACATCATTTATGTTATATCCAATGAAAAAGCCCGAATCGCATAAAGTCTAATCCACATGTTCAAACTTGCTTTGAATAACTCTCTCGCTGTATCTAAAACACTTTGGTTCTCTCTTCTCTCTCATCCCCATATTAAAACAAAAACAGATCTTCTACCTGTCCAAAAAGAGATCTGGACAATCCAAATTTCAATTTTTTTAATTTTGATATTTTAAAATTATTTTCAAAGAGGCAAAAGGTAGAATAAAAACAATATTTTATCTGCTAACTTAGAATATGATGATTGAAATTTAAAAAATAAAATAAAATTTGAACAGTCTAAACCTTCTAATAGAAGAGTAGAGAAATCAAGTTATATCAAAAATTTATTGTTTGGTTCCATACTGAAATGTTGCAAAATTAATTCTCTAAAATTCTGCACGTTATTTAAGGATCTATGTGCACAAAAAATATTTTGTTAGAAAATGTTTTCAATTTGGCCAAAACTTTCGATTTTTCTTTCCTAAACTCCATAGGAGCAAATCTGAAACTTTGAAGGTTTTTTTTTTAATCATCTTAACAACATCCAAATTCTCTCTCTTCTTTACATTGGAAGAAGCTTATTCTCCAAAACTTGCAAGAATTAAAGTAAGTTAATCAATTAAATTTTTTATTTTTTATTTTATTCTTTTTTTTTCTTAGTTTTGATTGAGTTATGTGATAAATTTTGTCACGAAATTTTCTTTTGCTTTTTTGAATTAAAGAAGTCAAGTGGATACATAAAGCAAATTGGATTTGTAGAATTATTGAGGTAGGTAGTATTAATAAATGAGAAATGGCTACATGAACCCACTTTGGATCTCTTACTATACAGTAGTTGTATTATATAGGGGATTTAAAGTGTTTTAAAAAAATAAAAATTGAAGTTTTAAAAAAATACCTACCTTCCTATTTATTTGCATAGCATCTTCTGTGTGTAAGGAGTATAATAGGAAATCTGGATGCACATAAAACAAGATGAAAGTGACTTTAAAAATAGGGAATTCGAGGGGTTTAGTCACAAAAGTGCCTATCCGTGTGAATGCTGCCATGATGAAGATGTGTGTGTATTATGAGTTTTGATTGAGTTATGTGATATCTTGATCAATCTTAATATCATCTAGAATGGATGAATGTGATTATTCACAACATATGACAAGTGAAACAAAGTATAACATAAATAAAAAAGAAAAATCCATGAATATAAATACAAGTCTTATCTTTGCAAATAGAGAAAACCTTAGAATTAAAGATATTTATTTAAGTCAAATTGTTAACAATTAAAACAAAATTTATGTTTTATATATAAATATGGGTTTTACTTGGATGTTTTTAAAATAAAAACAAATTTATTTTATTAAAACTAATAAATTAATAAGATTCGTATAAAAGAATATGTGCACTTAACCATAGAAACTAAATTAATATAAAAAAAATCAATAAAAACATAGTAAAATGAGTGTTTTTGGTTCATTCAATTTACTCAAAACATCTACTTTCATAAGTTGTCTATGGTTCATTTCACTATCAACTAATATATTGTATGTATAAGGGGGAAAAAAGTCTTAAATAGGCTAAGTCTAAAAAAAAATTGGTTGATCAAATTAGACATAAAAATAGTAATATAAGCATATTAGATGTAAGATATATTAACAAGTATAAGAACACACATAATTATATTAATGATTAGTTTGATCTACTAATATTATTTATTTATTATTTTTTATTTTTTACTAAACTCGCCTAACAAAATTCTCTAAATGTATGTAAGAATTTTCCTAAAACACTCATTTGAATGAACTTTGAATCACTAATCGCACCGACCTTCAGATGCAATAGGGTAGTCACAAACAGCCAGAGAACTCAAGCATCTACGCACAAGAGATCAACTCCCGAACTTGCTTTGCTGCATACCTTCCCATTCTATTCCAATAACGCTCAAACATAAATAATAGCAAACAAGCTACTATTACTGCTATGCAATTGCAAAGGTCTCTTGCATTCACAAGTTTTGCTCTCTTATCTTTCTTCATCAATAAAACAGCCATAAAGCCCACAGAAGCAAGAATTATAAAATTTCCTTTTCGATATTTCTTCCAAATAGATTGAGCTACAGATGCCAGAAACCAGAACACCCAAAACCCAATATGAATCGGATCCTGCAATTAATTAGACACGATTTTAGCCCCAAGGGGCTTGAAATTCAATCTAAGAGTATAATTTTAAGTGAATTAACTTACTCTTGGGTGTTTACTAATCGATCCTCTCTTGCCAGAAATGGATGGGTTTTTCATGTAGAGTCGGGCTTGAAATTTCTGGATCACATTGAGGACTCTGGTTCGGAAGAGCCCTAGGCGCGATTGGTGAGCAATTGGTGTAGGGCGATCTGAATTGACTCTGAAGATGAAGAATTTACGAAATTTGAGGATGACTGAGAAGCGATGGAGGGTCCAGTTGGATCCGAAACTTGTCGCTCTGAATCTGAAGTTGAAATTGAAGTTGTTGGCCTTCGCTTGTACGTTTATCCTCCATGAATATTGCTGTTTGTCGCTTTGCATTCCAAAACGACGATGGCAGACTGCCTAACGCTCTTCCTTCGAGTTAAAGTAGCCGTTGAAGGCCTTCAAATTTGAACTGCATAGGGAGCTAGGCACGAAAAATTTAGAGTAATAGCTCTATTTGTAGTTGACAACTTTGGAGTTTTGATGGCCTAGTAGGCAAGGCAGCGTTATTTTTAGATTGACAAAAAGATGAGAGTATTTTGTTTGAGCTTAATTATAAAATTAGTATATAAGTTTTAAATTATAATAAATAAAAGAAAGTTGAAAGAAAAAAAATAAGGACTAAATTTTTAATTTATAAGATCAAGTTAAAAATTAAGTAAAATAAAAATTAATGAGATTATCTTGTCAACATTGATTTGATGGTATTTTAATGGTTTCTAGCAATAGAAACTCTTTTATAAATGTTTTAAAATTATAAGGATCAAATTACAAGAAATTAAAATATAGTAGCTAAATTAAAAACTTAATAAAACTATAAGAACTAAAAAAAAGTATAGTTTAACCAATATTTTAAAAAAAACAACAATGAGTAATAAGTTTCAAAACTAAAGGCACTATAGTATACTCACCGATTGCCCATTTGGTTGTTGGAAATGGGCTTTACAAAAATGAATAGGTTTTGATAGAATAGAATTATGTGATCTATAATTATGTTTTGTATAATATGAAAAGAAATAAAAATATCCTTCAATCCTTATATTTGGTAAGAAAAGAATAATGCAAAAATGAAAAGGAATATTGAACAAATAACTATAATATCCATAGTCCAAAAAATTATTATAATATTCATTTTTTTGGTCATTTGTAAAAAAATATTTTAAACTACTCCTAGTTAAAATAATAAAGTATTTAATTTTAATTTTTTAATTAAAAATGTTATTTGAATAATCAATAATAAGAAAATTATTAAAATATTCATTTTTTATATTTTAATGCAAAAAAAAACATTTTCCAATTAAACAATAATAGAAACAAATATTAAAATAGTCTTTGTTAATTATACTTAAATCATATTACACAATTGAAGGTTTCAAAATTAAAGATTTGTTTCCCTTGTAAAATGGATAAGAATTGCTTAAAACAAAAGTTAGGACAAGAAAACATAATCAAAATGTCAATAAAATATATTACTTTGTTATAGTAGCCCCTTCTATTGACTTAAGACATAACCTTAGTTGATAGGTATTCTCAACATTACCTAAAGCCACATTTAACGTGAAATATACAATTTAATCATTTAATTGGCATTTAGTAGTATCAATTTAACTAAATATAACCTTTAATGACAAAGGTTCCAATTTTAACTTAAGTTCCTTATTATCATCCCTAACTTTAGATCTAAGTTTGTCAAATTAAATTACTTAAATTTCAATTAAACTTATAAATTATCTTATAGAGTAAAGAATCGAATATTAAAGTGTGAAATTCACATTTTGAAAATTCACTAATGAGGACCCCAATTTTAAGAGCTCTCTTACAGCCAAATTTGATCAAAGAGAAGTCGCAACAATTTTGAGCACTTGCCGAAGGTAGGGTAGGGCAAAATTGCAAGTGGAATAGGAGAAAAGAAGAAGAAATGTGCAAGAAAAGAAAAAAGATGAAAGAAAGCATCGAGAATGGAGTTCACCCAAATTGTATTCGATACCTTTTCCATGGTGTTTTGTGGGAGTAGCACTAGTTCACAACAAGGACAAGTTGTCGACAACAACATGGATGGCGAACAATAGACAATGGTTGGTTGGCTGCACCTTGAGGGGAGTAGCATCTCTCTTTAGATTTAGACATTTGATTTGAATAGTTTAAATTTAATTTTTTTAATATCAATCATCATTTTTTAAAGGTGATAAATAAAAGATTATTTTCATTTTATGTTTTATATTATAAAAAAAATAGATTATAAATAAATAGATGAATATGAACCCTCCAAAGTTAATATTGATGGCTCTCAATCTAAGAGCAGCACAATGTTGCTCCTAAAAGGAGTAGCACCAAATCCGTTCACAAAGCAAAGGACGGGGGTTGCATTGTTTAGTGAAGGAGGAGACGTTAATGATGCGCGTTTTTCACTTGGAGAGAAGGCACTGTATGTTGCTCATGGAAACGAGAAGGATGGAAAAGAAGGAAAAAAAAAAAAAAAGAAGGAAAGAAGTTGAAAAGAAAAGGAACCAGAGATTTTACTTATTGGATTCAAAATAAGATGTAAGATAAATTATTTTTGGTCCTAAGCAGTGAAATAAAGGTTCCTTAAAAATTTAGACCCAATAAAAATAATTTATTTAAAAGTTTTGAAATATAAAAGAACCTGACTTGATACAAGATATATATTCAAGTGGCTTCATAAGATAATTAGGCTCCAAAATCTAATTAAAATTAATTAATAATTTTTTTTGCATTAATGAATTATTTTTTATTTTTCTACTTAAATTTCAATTTTTCATGAACTTATTTGTAAAAATTATGGTTATTACAAATAAAATACCAAATTATCTCTCAAAAAAAAAGTTTATCCCCTATATTAAAAATAAAAATAATTACAATAACATTTGACCCCTTACCAAGCTTGAAGTATATATAACTCGCAACGATTCATGTTTAGTTTGGTTATCAAAAGACAAAAAGAAATAAAAATGAAAATAAAAGTAATTTGGAGTGATATCTATTATATTCTTGTAATAATTATTTAATAATATTTATTTTTTTATCATTTTTTAAAATAGATACAATAATTATTTTTTATATACAAAATTATCTTTTTTTAATTTTTATTTGTATTTCTAACTTTTTTGTATATTAAAATATTATTGAAAGGGTTGTTGAGAAACTAGGGCTATAATAAATGGAAGAGGTTGTGATAGCTTTTGTTGTGACTCTTGCTCCTTTATATTCCCTGTTTGTTTTGACTACTAAAAGAATGAATGCTTATTATGTCTGGAAGCAACCATCATCTGTAAGTAGCATTTTACATCTGGGGTGAAAACCTCTTTTTATGAGTGTCAGAATGAGGAGTATTTATTATACATTTATGTAAAATATTTGACTGCCTTTAAATAAATGAATAAATAAATATCGTTTAAAATTTATGAACTGATTCGATGATAATTTAATTCTAGATTAAATTCATGCTTCAACCAAAAAAAATTACACAGTAATGTATAAATGACAATAATAATTACATCACAGGAATATAAAAAAACAACTTGTTGGTTTTTTAAAAAATAACTCAATGGTTGGATACGAATGAGAATGAACGGCTGAAACTTGAAATTAGTAGTGAAGATTTACTGTTACGAAATTTACGAGACAATAAACTAAAAAAATTATATATAATTTTTATATCTTTGTAATTAAAGTTTTTAATAAAAATATAACAAATATATAATTGTTATACTTCATCATTACATAATTGAGTCTTTTAAAAAATTTTACATATATTATATTTTTATTAAAAATATTTAACACAAAAAATATAAAAAAATTATATCTAAATTTAGTCCATAAATTGAAATGTCAAGAAGAAAAGGGCGCAGGAACTCCTATGCAACAACGCAAGCTGCTCGTTGAATCCTGCAAATTAAAGGCAATGAGAAGGTGAAATTTAAAATTATTGTCTTTAATCAAGCAAGGACCCTGCTATAGAATATTATAGTATTTAAAATTTTAATATAATATTTAAAAATTATCATATATTTCAATTAGTATTTTATCAAAAAAATTACATACAATTTTAAATATTTACTATTAAATATTATTATAATAAGTAGATGAACATTTTTGTTATTTAATTTTCTTCAAAAAAAATTTTATGTGTTATATTGTTGATAATAAGTATTTAAAAATTTACTTTTAAGTTTTATTTTTTTTAAAGAAATGTTAGCAAAACTAAAAGAGCATTGATATTTTGGTGGAATGAGATTTTCAAAATATTGTCATCACTTTTGGCATTTTAGATATCACTAAGCATTTTAAACCAAAAAAGAATGTACCAAAAAGGTCAATACAAAAATATTAACATTGATGATCAAGTCTTAAGTAAAAAAGGTTATCATGTATACTTCTTGTAGGTGATGAAAGGGCTAATCTAATAAGGTAGGTTAACTCTGCACTTGCTAATAAAACTTTCAAATGAACTAACTAGATTTGTAACATACTAATCTATCATAAGTTATGGGTTAAACGAGATAGCCCATTTATACCACTTGATTAGGTGGGTTAAAAATTTAAACTTGACTCACCACCTGGCTTAACCCATCATAAAAGGCTAAAAAAAAAAAAAATTGGACATTCAACAATATTCCAATGGCTAAAAAGAAGAGCTTTAATTATGCTCAAGCTCTAGATCTGAATTTGGAAAGTATGGGTTCACACTCATGCTCAAATTAAAAGTGATAAACTTATTGACTCACACTTCAAATGAGTTTCGATAGTCAAAAGGAGGAGCTTTAGCCATGTTAGACTCTTGTGCTCAAATTAGAAGTGATAAACTTATGGACTTATGCTTATAAACTCATGGACTTCAGACAAGTTTTGATGGCCAAAAGAAGGAGTTTCAGTCATGCTCAAGCTTGATGCCCAAAAGAAAAAGAAAACTTTTATCGATTGTTCTGGTCTTTCACTTCTCTCTTAGTCACATTCTCACTATTGATTTAATCAATGATTTTGATCTAAGTCTTTCAATGAGCGATTTTTAAAATTGAGAGTTCAGACTAAGTTAATTTTAAAATAAAATTATGTATTAAACAAGCCAACCCATGAGTTGTGCAAGCTAGCTCATTTAATTGGTAAGTCAAGTGGACTAATCCAGAAATGAGCTTACTAAAAGATTTTCTAAGCAATAGACCAACTCAACGCACCACATTAGTTGGATTAAATAAGCTAAACCAATTAAGTCACCTTGTTCTAATGGCTCCATTTGCCAAGGATGCCGACAAGGATGGCCAAATTAAGGGTAGGAATACTCTAAGTAACTAATTTGATGTAACAACAAGCAACTTGATGATAAGAGGTACTCTCGGCTTGGTTGTTTAGGGTTTTAACCCCACCGCAACATGTTAAGAGGCATAGCACCACCACTACTCCTAAGACAGGCAATACACGGTGCCAACGTAGATGTCACTTGCCAGCATGTAATTACACTCTCACCCAAGAGGTGCACCTAAAATGCATAGGATTAGAGCCATGCAAGCCACTTTTACCCCTTAACACACACATATGTGCATGTGCGCACATACGCATACGTGCACACACATACATGGGGAGATTTTTAAATAAGTAAATTACTTTTTTATTATGATATTTAAGTTAATATATACAAGTGCACCAAGTATTCATTTTTTTAAAAAATTTAATGTACATATTTTTCTTAAAGAATCAAGGATAAATAAATTTGTTTTCAATTAAAATATTTCAATTGCAACATTTACCAAAAAAAGATGGCAAAAAAAAAAAACTAGTCATTGTGGATTCAAAATCAATCTATTTTGTATCATGATAAATCTAAATCTTGTTAGACTTAAAACACACTAAAGATAAAAAGTTTACCTTTCTTTAACAACCAAGCCTTCCTTTTAAGACAATTTTCCATCATATGCCCTTCTTTAAAAAAAAAAAGCATCAAGCTATCTCCTTGTTTGTTTCAAGATCAAATGTAATTTCTTTGATACTATCTTTTCCCTTATGGCTTTCCCTCTTGGAGAAGTAACTACATGAGTCTCATGTGAGGCCTCACCACCTTCGAGATTGACCCAATATAATTATCTTTTTCCCCACTTATGAATAATATAATTGATTTAATATCCATAAATGTGTGTTATAAGAAATTTTAAAATGGCCAATACATAAAAGATAGTGAGTTAAAGACTAACTACATCAAGAAAGAATCAAAGATCTTTTATCTCGAGAGGCTTAATTATCTATATTATATGCTCATGCACACTCTTATTGCCAATTAGCTTCATAGACGATAACAATGCCATCAATATATTAACTAGTGACTTATCTAACGACTCATATTGAATTGAATTGACTTTACCATTTATTTATACTGGCCAACAATTAAAGTAACATTTTTTTGTTAATAAGTCCTAATGATAAACCCTTAATTCAAATATGAGATGAAGACCACACTTTTAAATTTCCAAATATAGGTATCCTAAATAAAATATATTAAATATGATTTCAAATATTATATATCCAATAATTATGTTAAAATATAATTTCAAACATCTAAGATTTAAATTTTGATCCAACCCTTTTCTCATATTGCCTTTGAATTTTCTTTTCTCCCTGTTAATTTCTTTGTGTTTTCTTTTTCCACAAAAAAAGACAAATTTATAAAACAAACTAACACTAGCAGCTCAAAAAAAAAAAAACACTAAAAGCTCAACCAATATTTGCATGTAATTAGGCTAATGGCTAATCACTAATCAACAACCATTTTAATTTTTGGATGATATTTGGTTGGGGCACTATTTTTAAAAAGTAGTAGCCAAGACTTAAACACGCAATCCTCTATCGAATGCCAAGCTTTTTTGTCATTTAAACCACAAATATCCTTCAATAATATTACACATTTTTTTAATATATATAAACATCACAAAGAAATAATATAATAAATAATTATATATAAAAACATCTAAATTAATATATATACTATTTATAACTATATTTTTAATTTGGTTAAATTTTTTTATTTGATAAATTAGTTTTTTAATTTATTTTTTTCTAATTTATGATTTCTAAAGTCTTTGCTTTTTGTTTTTTTTTAATGATAAATGGAATTTTAATATAATTTGAGAATGTCAAAAACTCAAAATTAAATACTCTTATATTTTAATTATGAGTAATTTTTATTTTTTAATTGAAAAATGACTTCTTAAACATTTTAAAAAATATAAAATTAGTAATTCAATATTTAAAATTTATTAATATTTATTATATTATATTTTTAATATATAATATAATATAATATATATTTAATTATCACTTACTTAACCACATTTGTACCATTGAACTATATACCAATGTCTATATCGGTTCAATAACCGATTCAAATTTAAAAATATTAGATTGGAGCACTAATCAATTAATATTCATATTAATTTTTTGGAAAAAACTTATATGCAGTTTATTATATTTTTGTTTTCAAAATTTTCAATTATTATATTTTTGTTTTCAAAATTTTCAATTAAATATAATAATTGTATGATTTTTCAATAATAATATAATAAGTATAAATCGCAATCCTTGATTGTGCCTTTGCACAACATTAGATGCAATGTTGTCAAACACATCATTTCACAACTAGAATTCTTTTTTTTTTTTATTTCTAACCTTGCGAAATCATAGTCATTCATTTGAATTGCGATCCCAACCATCCATCTCACAATGTCTCTAATGTTGCATTAGATGTAGCAGATGTTTTAATCACATGAAAATGTAGAAATGGCACTATTCCTTCTATCAAAAGCCATTATCCAAGATCAAAGCTTGTTATGAGGTATAAGAAAATATTGCCTGTTAGCAAAATACAATAATTGAAGGTTGTTGATTGTCCTAGGTGAAGGTTGTTCATTGTCCTTAAGCTTCTATTTTTTCATTTGAAAGCCATTGCTTTTTTTATTTTAGATTTAAAGATAGGGTTTTTATTATTGAAAAATGAAAATACTAGGAAGTAAATAAGTTATGAATGATGGTGGAAATATCTAAATTTTGTTGGGTATAACTATTGTGTCCTTTATTCATTGGTGGGTTTCATTTATAAATGCTTTTTTGAGTTTTATTTTGTTGTGTCAAAATCATGAAAGGAACAAATTATGTCAAACTTGTTTATATGTTAGATAGATAAATAGTAGTAGGGTTCTATGTCATACTTGTTTATGTGTTGGAGGCACACAAGTAAATAAAATCCATCTTACTATTTTTATTAATGAAAATTAAATGATAGCAAAAGAATTATATGATATGTTACTAAAGACTTCACATAGCTTATGCACGTGGTATTTAATAAAAAATGGCATCAAGCACTTTGAAAATTTGATGAGGGATAAATCACATTTTTTGACTGCCTTTAAGAAATTCATGTATGACTATGATGAGAAAACATAGTTTAAGGCAGCATAGAACAAGTTGTTATTAAAATATAAGATGCACAAAAACTTATGGCTAAGATCAGTCTACAAGGTGAAGGAAAAATAGACAACTTGTCACATGAAAAAAGCTTTTACACATAGCATATAGAGTACATAACTTAGTGAAAGTTAGGGGTGGGCACGGGTCGGAATGAGTTAGGATTTGCTTCAACCCAAGTCCCAACCCGATTTCAACTTCAAAACAAAATTTTTTATCTCGAACTTGGCTCGATTATAATCGAGCTAGGTTCAGGACGGGCTAGACCAATCGAGCTAATGAGCCAATTTTTTTCCTTTTTTTAAGAAATTTTTTTAAATTTAAAAATTTTATATTTTTATATTTACTCAACTTATTTTGGGCATATGACTATTTGTTTAATATATTTTTTAAAAATTTATGCAATGGACATGAAAAATATGAACTCAAGGGAGAAAATAGAAAAAAAATACAAATATAGTAGCTAAAATTTGAAAAAATATGCATTTTTAATTTTATTTTTCTTATATGAATGTGATAATTATATTTAGGAGAGCTCTAATATAAATTTTGACCCCTCTAATTATTTATAATTTTATAAAATATATTTAAAAATTTTTGGCTAAAATTATAAAAAGACCTTTTAAATAAATTCTTTTCAATTTACTCCCTATCTTTTTATATATAAATATATATAGAGACCTCGAGCCGAGCCGAGTCCGATAGGGCCAAAAGATTATCTCGAATCTTGTCCCCACCCAAAGTACAATCCCAACTCAACCTTGTTTCAATTAAAAAAAAAAAATTCTCAATCCATCCCGACCCAATTCACGCCAACCGAGTTAGGACAACTTTGCACACCACTAGTGAAAATGTAAATTCTAATATTAAGAGTTGCACGAAATCATATTTGGACATCCTTCAATTTTCTAAGCACTTCGAATGGGTTGTGAAAGACAAACTATTCAATGAGCTGAGGTGTGAGTTTGAGTCCAAACAAAAAATACCAAGATTAAAAATGGAGAGTTCACGTATGTTGCAATAGCTTGCTTAGACTTATATAGCTACTATCTATGACTTATTCCAAAAAGAGTATGATCATTACACAATTGCCTATATAAAACATCAAAATGAAAGTGAGTATTTATTTGCATATGTTGTTAGTATGGTCGATGAAAAGGGAGAATGGAAAGTGTCGTTTGATCCTTACATCAAGTCAGTCTCATGTAATTGTAGGAAGTTTGAAACCATGGTATACTATGTTGTCATGTTGTGAAAGTGCTTAATGTAAATGATGTAAAAAAACCGTCTTGACAAGTATATTCTAAAAGGTAAACAAAAAGGTGAGAAACAGTATGGTATATGATGTTAGTGGTAAGGAAGTTGAGGAAGATCCCAAGCTTGATTGCAAGCAACAATATAAACAACTTTTTCTTGAACTAATAAGATTAGCAACCAAAGTTTCTAACTATCCAAAAGCATACTCGTTGGTCAAGAAAGATGTATATGAACTAAGCAAGCAAGTCATAAAGATAAGTTCAAGGCAAAATAGTATAGTCGATAATATTAGTGCCACCATAGCATCAACAAATAAATGCATGGAACAAGAAAAGGGATTCAAGAAGAGAATTGATATGAGGCAAAAAAGACATATGAAGAGTTGCTGAAGCAGCCACTAAAGAGAAAAAGGAAAGCTCTAAGTGCCAATGTTTCATAAAGTCGACAAGCAATGGTGTGTATATTTCACCTTAACCACTAATTTGATTTCATTGAAATATTTAAATATTTTCATTTTCTTTGTAGAATAACTAAGTTGCTCTAAGTCAAGTAAGACTTGTAATATTTCATTCAACAACTTAGGTGAATTAATCACAACATGCAAACACTTTGGTTTGAAATTAATTTTCCTAACTTATTTTTTTAAGTGAATTAACGTTTTAATTTGATAATGTAAATAACATTTTTGTCTTGGTAATTAATTTTGATTACATGATTTTTGTCTTTTGAAATATAGGTGCCACTTGATCAACCTGTATAACCACTTTAAGTACTAAACTTTTATGGTGACTTTACCAATCTCAACAGTTAAGATGATTGATCAACACTTTACATTTCTATTAGTTATATCAACACTTTACAACAATCAATCATTTGTATTTTGAAATGTACAACTTTGTGAATGTAAAGTATGACTTTATTGCCACAGAAATGTAAAACTTTCTTATAAGAGTAATGCTTTATAAGAGTACAACATTGTTACAACGTGGTTGGTTAACATAACATTTCAAGTTTCTTCCAAACTACAATAATTTCATTCTAATTTCACACTAATAAAAGAATATAACATAAACACTAGCACTGCAAGTTATGCCAATATGTTCCAATAAAAGAAGGGTAATAGAGCTCTAAAGAAGCTCTTTTGCTTCTTTAATATGTAAGTTTTTTATTTTGTCAACTTGTTCCATTTGCAATAGCTCTTCCTTACTTTCTTTCTTCATTTTTTACCTTTTCAACATATTAATTTGAGATTCTTTTGCATTTTCAACTTTTGCCAAATATAAAGGTTCTTTGGCGTCCCCTTTTTGGTCTTCTTGACCTCAATTTTTAAGTTAATATTTTGAGATATTAAACTCATATTTCACAAAGCAAGGCTATGGAATAAACAAAATGCATATGAATGAAGTTGTATAGGAATATATAGGTAGTTATTGCCTAGCATCATTCTCTCCAGAACATGTTTTTCATTATCTAACAAAATTTTTTAAATGATAAGACTTCTTGGACGAGGCAATGAGATCAATCTATACATTATTTATCCATCAATTATTAAATAATCTTAGCATCGTGACCAAATCAATCTTAGGTCACAACGCTATTTAGACATAGATACTAAGAAGAAACAACACTAAAGATCTAATAAATGTTATTATAATTAGACTGGACCAACCGGTTCAACCGGTTGGACCAAGAACCAGACCTTAGTCTGATTCTGTCCGAACGACTCTTTTAACTAGTACTTCCAAGAACCAGTCAACTTCAGTTAAAAATCGAGTTTGACCAACTGGTTTTAGGCTAGAACCACTGTGACAAACTAGATTGAACTGGTTCTCTTCTAATATTTTCAGACTCTTCCTACTTCTTGGATTTGAACCCACGTCCTTGTTGCTTCCAAAATGTAATCGAGCCATCTAACCTGCAAAGCCCATTCAATGTATATGTTTGAATTTTTATATAAATATAATACTTGTGGATTGCTTCCAAAATATGCGTGGCTGCTTGGATTCGAACTCTCGTCCTCCAGACTTCCAAAACAAGCATGTGCTAGTTGACCTGGAAAGCATCATTTGTTTATTTAGGCAACTTTATACATATATTATAAATGAGTTGTTTGCATTTTTAAATAAAAATGACCATATAAATATTGAACCAATAATCTAAAAAAGTATCTCAATATTTTAATCATAGTTAGTTTTTATAATATCTTGATTTTAATACTTATTTTAATATATTAATATTTGATGATTATATTTATTAATAAATAAGTTATTTTATACTCAAATTTTAAAATTAAAGAATTGACTAAATTTAAATATCACATTATACTTAATTTATTTTTGTATATAATTAATAATAAAATATTTTAAATTTTATTAATATTTGTTTATAGTCATTTATTATACTAAATTTATAAGATTAATATATATATATATATTTAATTATTACCGGTTCAATCACGATTAAATTACTATGAACTAATATTATCACCGGTTTAATAATTGGTTTGATTTTAAAAATATTGATTCCAATAGAAATTAAACATTTAACTAAAGATTCATCATAAATTAAACATTTGACTAAAAATTCAACAAAAATTAAACAGAAATTAACCCAAAAATTAAACCAAAAGCATCTAATTATGAAAGAAAAGCCAAATCCATTCAACGCCTTTATTTATTTCACGTCAAATGGAGTCATCCTTGCTAGCCTCCACCATGGCATTGTCGCATTTGACACCCTCCATCACCCTGAGAGGAAGAGCTAAAACCATCGAAGACATTGTAGATGCTGCCTTTCTTTGTTTTGTAATTCGCGTCAAACGGGGGATTCAATACACTACAGCAAATGCAACATTTAAAGCTTAAGGGATGGCTAGGATCACAATTTAGATGGATGACCATTATTTCTCTAGGTTAGAAATTTTAAAGAAAAAAATTCTAACTACGAAATGCACTGTTTCACTCATTGTGAAACATATCTAATATTGGGCTAAGGCATAGTCAAGGATTGCAATTTGATAAGTAAATGATTTTTGTAAATAAATCTATAGTTTTTACAACTCAATATTATATGATAGAATTTTGTAAAAAAAAATTTACACATATTTTAATGTTATTTAAAAACTTGATAACAAAAATATAAAGCACCTATGTCTATTCCTTAATTTTTGCCATGGCCAATGGCTAATGAATCAATAACCATATTAACTGTCATGAAAAATATGCACATAAGAAAATACCAAAAACTCAACAAATCTTTTGCACGTAATTAGGCTAATGGCTAGTCCATCAACAACCATATTAATTTTATGGATGAGATTTGGTTAATGACACTAATCAATCATTAGCCATATTAATGTTTTGCATGAGATTTTGCCAATTGTTAAACAAGCAATAGCCATATTAATTGTTCATGAAAAAAGATTTATTAACAAAAAAAATACAAAAAGAACTCTTGAATTTTGGGTTGTTTGTCAAAAAATTTTCAAACTATTAAAATCAACAAGTAAGTCATTACATTCTAGCAATATATATATATATATATATATATCTTTTTCATTTATCAATGTTAACTCATTTGCTATCTCAAACATCTCCTTAATTGATATGTTAATATTGGTGACAAATACAAGCATGTTTGTATTTCTTTTAGGGATGTTTGAAGTGGCAAATGAATTAACATAAAAAAGAAAAAAGAAAATATACAATGGCCTTGTTTGCGAAAAGGTAAAAGTTTAGAGATCTTATTATTAATTTTAAAAGTTTGTAGAACTATTTGCCAAGTATTCAAAATTCAATGAGTCGTTTCGCTTTTTTTTTTTTTTTCCAATCCATATATGTGCACTTCACTTAGATTTACTAAGTTTTCCAATAAAAACAACGAGTGTTTTGTACAATTCAGCACATAATTAACTTTTTTTTTGTGGAAAGAAAATTACATATCATAGCATTTTTTAAAGAGAATTGAAAATTGAACAAATTCCTTGATGAGAGAACTGGATTGAAAAGAGCTTTTGTAAGGGCAATGCTATGCTTTTTTATCATTAATTTTTTTTTTCAAAATTTATATAAAATTATTATTTTTAGAGTAAATTACTTTAACTTCCATTAAGATTTGGCTAAATTATATTTAATACCTGTTTTGCTTCAAAAATTACATCTGGCTCCACTCTAATTTATTTTCTGTTAATGAAATTAATTTTTTTACACAATATACATTTATTCCAAAAATAACTTGATTATCTTTATTATGTATTAAGAATAAAATCACAACTTTATATTGAAATGTAACATCAATTCAACTATTTTTATCCTTATGTTAAGAATAAAATCATAGTCTTATATTGTAAAAAAAAATTAATTTCTTTAATAGAAAATACATTAGAGAGAAAGAAATGTCAAAGAAGTTGGTGCAATTTTTTAAACAAAAAGAATATTAAGTGTAATTTAATCAAATCTCAAGAAAGGTTAACATAATTTACTCTTTTTTATATTATCATAAACATGAATTTCGAAAAGAGAAAAAAACTTAAGCATAGTTTTTATATATTTGTTATTAGATTTTTTTAATAAAATATATAGATATATAATTTTTGTAGACAAGTATAAAATTTTTTACAACTTAGTATTATATATCAGAATTTTTTAAAAAAATTATATATATTATAATTATATTAAAAATTATGAATAAAAATATAATAAATTTTACTTCAATCTAATCCATTTTAAATTATTCAACGGGAGATCATAGCAAAATTCTTATAAAAGTAGAAGGGGCCATTACAGACGACAGAACTGGAAACACCAACCACTATCCTCCATCTGGTAATCTGGGTGCCTCCACTTTTCCCACCTTATCTTTACCAGCCCCAAGAGGTGTCAACTGCTTTTTTTTTTGGGTTCAACAAGGGAGCTCACAGCCCAATTACGGAAAGTAAACTAGCCAAAATTACAAAGAGAACCCCACCACCTCTGTTTTAACAGTTAGGTTAAAAAAAAAGGGAACATATTTCTAGACATAAAGGCCCAATAGGGAGTTCAAATTATGGTCGGGAGGGGAATCTACGCACCTACTTGCCTCGTGAAAATTTAAGATATCTTTAATGTTCCAATTCTTTTCCAAAGGGATTTTCATCAGTTTCCTAATGTGGTTGTGTGGACTAATTTTATTCTTCTCTTCTTATTGCAGAGCCTTTAGTTTTTACAACCTTTTTCATTTAAAAAAAAAAATTTCCCAGCAAAATATTTTGTTGAATAATTAAATCCAAATTAATAAGATGAAATATTATCTTATTTTACTAACGGAGTTAATTCCTTAACCCCTTCAAAAGATTTCAAACATAGTAACCGTATAAAATAGCGTAAGTTTAAATATACTCTACACCATGTGACATTGACCAAGAATATGCTCAGAAACACCCCCCAAAAAGAAGAGTGAGGGTAAATCACCTCTAATCATTAATCCGTCACCTATACTTGAGTTATTACCTATATTAACCAGGACTAGAGAATTTTCACGCAACTTAAATAGTGCAACTTTTCAAATATTTGCTAACAAATTTTTTAGTAAAAATTTATAGGTATTGTTTACAACTTAAAATCATATAATTTTTTCATTTTAAAATATTACTTCACATCTTATTTTTAAATTAAAAAACCTTAAAAAACAGAAAACAAAGAACAAAGAGCTTTACTCAAATTCTGTCCATAAAATAAGTAACCCATGCCCAATTACCGTCCTGCCGAGACAAATTAACGAAACTTTGTCCATAAATTTCTAAACTGACGCTACTCTCACAGTTCCCTTTTACATCAAACCCCACAACTTCATCTACCAAAAGGGCACTTCAGTAGGCAAAAAAATTGTTCAACAACCTTTTTCTTTTTGTTCCGTCAGCTTTTCATTTGCTTGCTAAAGACAAAGAGGACATACAAGGATTTTGTATTCTCACTGCCTTGAAAGATATGAACATCATGGTGGAAAGGCTCTTTTTAACTCCAATGAGACATGAACACTATCAGCAGCCATTTGCCACTTCTGTAACCAACAGTCATGGAAGCCATCACACACCACATCATCATACAAAAATATGGATTGCGAAATCAGTAATTTAGCAACGAATATTTCACTCTCAAAACAATTTTCCCTTTCTCAACACCAAGCTTTCCACCAGTAACTAACCAATGGCCAGGAGGATCTTGGGGGCCCTTGCTCATTTCAGACAAGTCTACATACTTCACCAACTTGTTCCCAGTGATGTTTTCTCTAGAACCGGAGCCTAAGTTATCAGGGTTGGAAGTGTTCCCAGCAGTCACAGTTTTATGAGACTTCTCTGGGCTATGATCCCACAACGATCTTCGAATTGTGCAGCCAGGTAACCTAGAATACAAAAGTTTCATGTACAATACATTCCGCGATCCAAAATCCCACACCCCAAGCTGTGCACCAGTAACTATGTAGACACCAGAGAAGTCACCTATGAAGGTTTCAGTGTTCTCAATTGGTGCAGTGCTCACATGAGAGAAATTCTTCCATTTTATAGGCTCAAACCATCGACTATCTTGTTCCTCAGGTCCCTGCCACTTAGGAGCACCAATAGCTACATGTGTGTCCCAATGTGGCTGAAGGATCTTTGGAAGCGTCAACAAGTGTTGAAGATGGACACACAACCGATTCTTCTTGCTTCCTTCTAGACATAGACGTATGCCAGTTACTGGCCTACGTCCAACTGTAATCTGCATCGAAAGAGTACCACAATGTCAAGTAAAATTGATTAGATATATGCTGCTTGTCATCAACATTATTTGTTATAAAGCAAACTCTTCTCTTTCAAGGCTTGACTGCAACTACGCACCCCATTATGGAAAAAATATGCAGTCATGTAATATTTGTTTGAATATATATCCAAAAATGAAGAGCTTACTTACCCTATAATAGGCCTGACACGAGGTTCAGTTTCATTGGTGGAATCAAAGTGTGTACCAAGTACCCACCACAAATAGGATAATTGATTCAAGGATTAAGGAGTTGCATTAAAACATCCTTAAATTCCCCTCAAACTGAATTGTTAGATTGTCATTTTTTCCAAATATCCAAATTAATTGTTAAATTTCAGGGGTTTAGCTAAGTTGCAGAAGCCTGCAATGCTTTCATTCAGGTGTAGAAGCCCATAAGGAACCAGGTAATCAGGATACGCAATCATATAGCTCACAAGTCACAAATTAAGCAACCCCTCCCCCAAGCAAGAAAAACCAGAAAACAGAAAAGGGAAACACCCTATGTACCCTGAACTACCTCACAGTACATCTCCTTGAAGGAATCATTGTAGAAACAGGATAAGAAGCTTCAAAGCACAGGAAAATGCCACAAATGATTCTTACCTGTTCTTGGCTAACGTAAAGCTTCTGGCCCATTATGCTGAATTGTAAAGATGGACACACAGGTTCCTTCCTTTGGTGACCAGGAACCCTGTCATGCAAAGGAGCCCAAACACAAGGAATCTGAAACTCTAGGAAATATCTGAGTTCTTCAATTGGGGGCTTATCTGTGCACAATAACCCAGGAAAAAATATATGTGCAATCAATACTATTGGATTAAACTGCTGGAAGCTTATGGGAAAAGGTTCTATGTCATCTGTGTTAAAGAATAAATTGTCCTTACACTCAAGGTAGAGACCAATAGCACGAGTCAAATGCTCCTTTCCAATTAATCCATCAAGGAGATCTGTCATAGGGCAAAAAGTCATCTCAATAATATCTGGAGATGAGCAGACAGTTTTTTGCCATTTACTGTGGTCTTGTTCCAAATCATCTCCTCCCCTCCTTCTGAAAATGACCGTCACATCCTGACCAATTTGTATTCAAGGAGTTTAGAGTTTAGATAAGAAAGCTTGATAGTGATATCAACAGACCAATACCCAGATAATAATAATCAATAACGAAATACTTTATGCACATATGACTTCTGAAAATGAGTGGAATATCTGGCCAGAGCAGGTCGATGCTGAAGAATGGATCACAACACAGAATTCAACAAATTACATCATGAAGATTGTATGCCGACCAAAATGTCAGAGGAAGGTGAAGGGGGAGGATGGAAGGGAAAACAGCTACATCATTTTTATAGGACAAAGCTCCAAGAGATTGTACCATTTTGAAACAACATAAAACATGCCATTTGCAATTAGTAAATAGTTATAAAGTATAAACTATGCCATTTACCATTGTAAATCGATGGATAGAAAAAAAGCTGTGCAATAGTGACTGTGCCAGCCTTAATTCTAGCACAGTGACAGGTTATTACCACTTGCCAGTGTATTGATTTTGGCAAATTATGTGCCCCACAAAGCAAACAATGTCTGTCAGATTGTTATTACTATATCCATCAAATGACATGTTGAAGTGCAGGAAGTGGAAACTGCTTCATTTGGATATGTGGTTTATAGAGTTCACGAATCCCATTAAATTTCAAGACACCCTTCCAAATCTTAAAGAAGGTAACAACATATTTGGGGAATATAGATCATATGGCATGTTTTCAATCCAGGCAAAGAATAAACAGCAATTTCCAGTGCTTTCGTAATCAACAAGGTCTAGGCTTTCAAAAGAAGCAGGAAGTATTAATAAAAGGGGTTCCCTCATAAGGAAAGGGGGAATATAACCACATAAGACTCCCAGGTAGGATAGAACCCCTGACTTTATACACTCCTGTGCTTGAAAACACAATAGGTGACCACAAGGCCATCTGCCTAAGGTCTGCCGACTTAGAACTTCGAGAGATGGTTTATCAGAACAAATTCAAATATTCAAAAAGTAGGCAAATCATTGGAAGAGCTATCCATAAATAATCTATCAATACATCAGATACCTCTTTCCCAGTAAGATATGGTGCTGTTGTAGGTTGAGGGTATATCCCTTGACTATTGAATGAAAATGGTTCAACACCCTGCAAAATATATAACTGGAGTAATCAATCAATATACTACTTGCTATCATGAAGCAGAAGCATTATAACAAAGTAAGAAAAGAGGAATTAGAGGGGAACTAGCCTTATCTTTGGACTTTGTTTGGCCTGAACTTGTTTGGCTATTGGTGTCAGAGAATCTCTGATTTCCAATTTCCTGAGTATAGTTCTTTATCTCCAATTTTGACAGAGGTGAAGTATGGTGTTGTTTAACATAAATTACATCTTTACCACCAATAGTTATGGATGTAATGACATGCGTCCCAAAATTTTCAATAAAGCTATCAAAATGTAACTAAAAGTCAGGAACAATTTAAAGATAAATATTTTGTTTCTGAATTCTGCAGATAACTTTGATTGATGTACCTAGCCAATGATGGTGGATCCCAATTGACTGGAACAGCCTTTTTGACATTTTCTTGCAACATTAAGTGGGATTTCATAAGTTGAACCTTTGCAAGGGGAATGTAAAACCCATCTAAAGAAAGGGTTTTTGTGGCTGCTGCATCAATATGTTTTGAACCAGTGAAGCTAAATGCAGAGTTAAAGCTCCCAAGAGGAAAGTTTCCCGATATATTTGCCTTCTGATTAAAATATTCCACCATCTGAGCCAAATGACAACAAACTACATAAATTGGATGAAACTTGAAGCCACTTGACTTTTGTTGTTTAATTTTACAACAATTAACATTGGCCTTTACTTTCGAAGTATCTGCTTCAAAACCATCTAAGAACAAAAGGAAACATTCTCAGCCAATAATTTAGTGTTCATAGAAAGGCTCTTTTTCTTTTGGTTTTTTCTTTTTTTTTTTTGTTGGGGGGGGGGTTTGATTGAGTTGTCTGGAGCAGTCAATCAATGTCATTTGTTCAACACCATTAATCCTATCTCAAACCATAACACTATTGAATTACACTATATCATCTCCGCTTGTCCACATTCATACATGAAAACCCAAGGCCGAATATCAATTGCACCAAACAAAGATGAGGGCATGCTCTCTATACTTGGACAAATATGTGAAGAATTAACATGCTGAATTACATATAAGAAACAATGTTTCACAAAACAAATTATAAAGACAGGGCAGAACTATTTCAATCTACAACTATACCTACCTCTTGGAAGCTGCAGGCTCCAGAGCTCTGACGCCTGATGGGCTCCTGAGTGTTTCTTATGTCCCTGGAAACATTGGGAACAACTAAATCATCGTACAACCAGAGGTCTCTCCGGTGTTCGTCATCAACCTCGACTACCCTAGACCCTGCTACTCCTTTACAATAGAGCAACCTCGTATCGAAGTTCACATCAAAGCCTCTACCCAATGCTTGCACAGAGTTGGTAGCTGTGTGCAAGGCTGCCCCATGCCCTCCCATAGCTCATCAAAAATAATTCAGTGAACCCAATATTTAATGAAGTCGGAGAGAAACCCAATCCTGTAGGGAATTCGCAGCCGAATTATCTCAGTAATCGTACGGAATTAGAATGACCCATACAAATAAATTTCAGAAACCCCACAATGAAATACTGGAATTTTACCTTTGACCTCTGGTACTGGTTGAAAAACTGAAAAAAGAGGAAATCGAATGAATAATCAAATTCATGTTTTGCTCTCAATTTCTGTTTCTGAACTGAACGGAGTTGACCCAGAGAAAGTCAGGAAATTGTAGCCCATTTCATGCTCAATCGGAAGGTCCTATAGATCGCAGAGCGATGAAGATTATCCTGTATCTGGTGTGGTTGCTTGCTTGGAGTTGTAGTTTTTGGGTTTTGGTGACACTAATGCACGGGTTTTCTCTCTGTAAAACCAGTCTCTACCGTGTACTTTCTACCTTATATGAACATGAGAGAGAGAGAGAGAGAGAGAGAGTATATTGTGGGAAGGAAGGGGCATTGACTTCAAGTCATTTTACTTTTCAATTTCTGGAAATGTTGGCGTGTATATTTGTGTATGATCTTGAGTCTTGACCGTGAATTGGCGGTCCAAACTCGTGCGTGCGTCCAATCCAAGTTTAGGTCCCACGCTTCTATGCACGCCACTGATGTTATAGTAATATTTTGAAAGTCGAATCAATCATCAGTTCAGTTCACTTATTTACAATGTATTAATTGAATTATAATTAAATTAGATTAGATTGATAATAATTAAATATATATTTTTTAATTTTTATATATTAAAATTTTAATATAAAAAATAAATATTAAAATATTTTTAAATATTTAATTATTAATTTAATATTTTTGAAGATATTATAAAAATTATTTTAAAGTTTTAAATTATATTAAGATTTTTTTTGTCATAAAAAAATAAATAATAAATAATAATTTTGACTAAATATCTTGATATTTGATAAAATATTAGTAAGAAATGAAACATAAACACAATAGAAAACAAATATAAAAAATAGTTAATTATGCACATTTTATTTTTTTTATATTCTCTACTTAAAATATATATATATTTTAACTCCCTCCTTTTTTTATTATCTTCTATTTTTAATTTATCAAATTTATTTGGGATAAATTATTTTATTATATAAAAAAAAACCTTTGAAAAAATTTGTTACAGGCCAGTTCAAATTGGGTTTAACCGATCCAGTTTTGACCGGTTCTTAATTGATTTTTTAACTTTTAAGTTTTCTGAACTAACCAAATCAGATTGGGGATCAATTCTCGGTTGAACCGGTCGATCCAATTTGGTTCTTATAACATTGTGTTATAGAGAAAGAGAGGCGAGGTAAATTCATGGTCAATTATGCCCTATTTGATTCATTACAAAGTAGATATATTATTTTATACATATAATTTATATAATATTTGTTATTTGTTTTATTAAATTATTATTTTAATTATCAAATTATTTTTTAAAAAATAAAGATACAACAAATATTTTTTATTTCATTTACTTATATTTTACATTTCATTTTTCTTTGTATCATTTTTTGAGAGAATGATAAAGAGAAAAAGATATAAGTGAGATGAGATTTATATATATAATTAAATTTTTATATAATATATATTTTTTAAGTGAAATCACTTAATTAGTTTTATTTTCATATTAATAATAAAATTATAATCTTATGTTATAACTTGATATCAATTTAGTTAGTTTTATTATTATATTAAAATTAAATTATAATCTTTTATTGTATAAATAAATTATTTTTTTAATTGAAAATAAATTAGATAAACGATTTATCATATATATCAAATATTAAATAAATTAAATATGATTTTTAAAATAAAAAATATCAAACATAATTTAATTAAACTTTAAACGAAGATAAAGTAATTTACTCTAAATAATAACAAAGAGGAAGTCAAGTTATTTATTTGTTGCTATAAGACTTTTCAATAAATATATGGCATGTTAAAAAATCATAAAAAACATAATAATGTGAAGCCAACCCATAAAAAAATATCTATTTATTCTATTTGATTGGAGACAACAAATATTTAAAAATTGTATTTAAATTTTATCTTAATAAGGATTAACTATTTGACTAGCCATAGAAGGTTGTATAAATTAGGATAAGGTATATAATTTAACATTATATGACTTTTGGTGCGCACAAAAATTGTAAAAAATTGTATAATTATAATTTTTTATATGGTTATTATCAAATAACACTATGCATTTAAGAGAAATAAATCTTGATGAGCAATTTTACGTAAACTTTTTAATAATAAAAACAATTTTATGTACTTTACCAATATAATGCTATACCATCATTTATTACTAAGGCCACTGCCACCCTAACACCACCATTTTTATCATTGTCATAGTACCATCCGTATCATGGCCTTGCTGCTACTATTACAATTGTTGTTATCATTATTATCATATTTTATAATATAGCAAATATATAATAATATGTTATATCATCAAATATATTATAGATTGTTAATTGTTGATTGTTGATAATATAAAAGTTTATATGATTGATAATTTATACAATGTTATTTAATACTATGTATATTATCTCTCATTATTTTAGATGACGCATCAACCAGGGCCGATGGTACAAGTAAAGGTAAAATGACGTGGAATATTCATAATCACACATTCAAACTACGATCTTAGAAAGGACATCACAAATGTCAAAGTGATCAAACTTAAACGTAATGTTTATATTTTGGATTTTTTTAATGAAATGCTCAAATTCTTAAAATTTATAATAAATAACATTTTATAACTATATACTAATCTAAAAGAGTTCCCGCCATATCCTTTCCGTCGTAGCTTTGCTGAAAATTTTGGAAACCCCAGATGAAACAGTTGTCGGTTTCATTACATCATAAATGATACTCAATTTCTTTGAAAACCAAACAGAGCAAATGGAATTTTCCCTTTTTTTTTTTGTAACTTTATCGTTTTCCCTGAAACTCAGTTTTCATCGCTAGGGAAGATTAGAACGTGATGGAGTACCATTTTCTCCACCTCGCCGCTTTGTTTTCTTCTTACTGGTTTTTTTACGAGGGGAGCCACAGGTAGGGATGAACAAAACTGAACAAAACTGAACCAAACCATTTAAACCGAACCAAATCAATAAAAATCGATTAACAAATGATTTGGTTTGGTTTTTTTAAATCTAAAACCGATTAATTCGGTTCGGTTGTTAGTTCATGGCATGTTTGGTTCGATTAAACCGAACCAAACTAACAAATTGCCTATATTATTTTATTATAAAATATTATTCTTATTTTATTTTATTTTTTGTACTTTTCAAGATTTTTTGTCAATTTATGGGTGTTTTTTAAACTAAAAATAAAAATAAAAATAATAAATTATAAATACATTATTATTTGTTAAAATTTAATAAGATGCATAATATTAAAAATTAAATTTTATATATTGCAAAGAATAAAATCCTAAAAAAATATTTTTAGCCAAAAAAATATGAACCAAACCAGACCAAATCGAACCAAACCGAACAAAAATCGAACCAAACCGATTAAAATTCAAAACTGAAAAGGTCCAAAAAATTGTTAAACCGACAAGGTTAGTTCAATTTGGTTTTAATCTAAAACCGAACCAAACCGAACCTATGAACACCCCTAGCCACAGGATCCAAGTGTTCTTAGTTCACGCCACAATTAACTTTGATTTAATAAATACTAAAATTATTTTCTAGATTAAGAAATCTGAGAGAAACCAGAACTGAACCGGGATTCAAATAGCATGTCGTTGTTCTTTGAACCCCCTTTTGTAACATTGTGATTAATGCAAATAAACATGTAATTTTCCCAAATGATATTTGCAGCTGATAAGTAAAACTACAAAATAAAAGAAAAAAGGTTGTATAATATTTATTATATTATTATTATTATTATTATTATTATTATTATTATTATTTCTCAACAGTATTTATAAAGATAAACACAGATCATTTTTCACCTATTCTATTTGCTTTTTTTCTTTTTCTTTTTATATTTATACTTAATATTTTATATTCCATATGGCCTAAGCTATCATAAATTTCCAAAAGAGAATCAGAGTTCAAGAAGTAGCGACTTTCACAAGTCTTTAATACACCAGCAAATACGGAAACTGACAGGGTCAATGCAATAGTAATGCCTACTTATATTTGTTGCTCTTCCTCCATAAACTAGCACATCGTTAGCATTCGTCATTAATCTATATTTTAAATTTATATTACAAGTTTCAAATTATTTTCAAATCCAACCTCAGCTACCATTCACAAATATCACTGGAGAAGAAAAATATCCCCACACAAAGACTTCAAAAAACAAATATGTTTTATAAGGATTATTAGATAAATCTACTCCACAAAAGATAAATAAAATAAATCAACAATAAATAGATATTTAAACAGTCATACGTAAAATCCCACTAAAAAAATGTTTCATAAGTTTAAATATTTCTTTATAATTAACTTAATCTACCTATTTTTTATAAAGTAAATTTATTTAAGAGTTTTCCTGTGCATTGAACTCTATGGAAGACGCGCGTGACACGCAATATCAATCAGAGAAGCATTGGGCAATAGCATAATACATACAGAGGAGACTCGGAGAAGTTTTTTTATGGCACTTGCTAGCATATTTTTTGACATATTTATAACATGCAAACATTTTTTTTTAACAACTTAACAATCCACATATTATAATTTTATTCAAAAACTCAATAACAACCTCAAAAAAACTGCACCTAACTTTTTTTACTGGGTTTGACATTTGACAATCACTCTATCAGCAGAAGAATAAATGGCTACATAATAATCAGTAAGATATTTTATAAGAGAAAAGTGTCTAAACCAATGTGTTCCTTTACAACAAGATCAACTAGATAATTTAAACAGTCCTACTTTTACCTTACTCTTTCCCCAAAAAAAAAAGTTTATTAATATCATTCTATTCTTTTGTGGAACTTGTTTCATCCTTCTAGTTGCCACCTTGGATCCACCCACGATTACTCGTAAATGAATTATAATTATGTACTTTATCACGGCAAACTCTTTTTCATCTACAACAAAAAGAAAGGGCTGTTCAAAAATTTACTACTCACTGTTAGTTTTTGGTCCTCTTGGAAGTGAACAAATGACGAAGAAATCCAAACTTTCCTCTGTTTCTGGTAGAAAACTCAGTTATGGCACCATTACTTGTAGTTGCTGCTGCCTCGGGTTCGTTATTTTCAGGTTCCAGCACAGGAGGGGAGGGTGGTGCCGGTGACAGTGTGAAAAGAAAGGCATTAAGCATACGGATGATCTGACTAAAGCTCGGTCTCAAGTTTGGATCCTCAACCCAGCATGATTGTATGATAAAGGCAAGATCAGGGGATATATCTTTTGGAAGGCTAGGCCTCTCATGCTGCAATCTCATGCAAATCATGTCATCATTATCAACAAATCCAATCCTCGGCTCTAGAAAAGTATTATGATTGAAAAAAAAAAGGGTAAATTTACAGCTATGTAGTTTAGGCATTTTTACTTTGTTAGCCCGTGGCTCGAAAGCAAACACCTTGCTAACCCAAGGTTTGCTCCGTTAGCACAACACTACCTGTGGCTTGGGCCATTTTCACTCTGACATTCTGCTACTCTGAGGTTTGTTCTTGTCAACACAACACTATCTTGTGCTTTGATTATCAAATAGTTTTGGCATGTGATGGTCGTGTGAGTTTAATAATTCTCAAATCCCATCTGACTTTCCCAATTTGGAAATCGGGCAAGAATTTGAAGTGTGTGAGGCTCCGTTGGAAAGAGAGGATTTAGGATTTTTAAAACGGAATTAGGAGAAATTTGAAAAAATTGAAGAAATGATATGGGATTTGGGAATTTTTAAACTTGTGTGATCTTCATGTGCTGAAGCTTTTTGGGATTTAACATAATCAGAGCACAAGGTAGCGTACTAGACTATTGTGCTAACGAAACAAACTTTATGGTAGCATAATGTCAGCTTTTGAACCATAGGTAGCAAAGTAAGAACAGCACAAACCACAGGCCGCAAGGTAGTGAACTTTAGTTTACCCTTAATTAATTAGCCTAAATCCTTCGACCACAAAGCATAAATGACATGAATAGTGAAGCATAATCTATCATAATCATTCACTACATCACTGCAGAGAAATTGAAATAACAATTTCGAAACAACGAAATCAAAAAGTCTAAGACCAACTTTTTCACCTTAAATGCAGCAGCGTAAGCAGCCTGTAAATTAGACATCCCTTCAAAAGGCATGCGATTCGTCAGAAGCTCCCACAAAACAATTCCAAAGCTGTAGACATCAACCTTGTTGTTGTAGTGCTTTTTCTCTCCCTGACGCAATGTCACAGTACTGTACAGCTGAAAAAATACATCCTGTCATCAAAGTCTACTTACAAAAACGTGTATACAGCAAGCAAATCCATAATACCTTCTGTGACGGGTGGAATTTGGAAACTAAACATTACCATATAGTCATTCAACAAATAACTTATGTTCAAACTGATCAGAGCCTTAAAGGGGCCTAAATATGTGTACCAGCATAAATTGCAAGAGAAATATACAAGCTTTGGTTAGAGAAAGGATTTTTTCACTTAACATATTTGTACTAGGTCCATTTATTAAAAGAAATTTTAAAGACATGGGATGTTAACTTTGGAAATGAACCCACTCAACCGGGAAAAAGAAACAAATATCATCATGCTACCACCAATATCTACTCACAACAATTGTAGGGATTAAACCAAATATAAGTGGCATAACATAAATTTTTATCTGATCTAGACTGACATATTACTTGTGTCCAACTTTTGGCAAACTCCAGCATATCCAAACTCAAATACAGCTTGTGTATATCATTGCTGCTCCCTTTGCGTAAGTTCAGTTTAGGTCTCTTGTGTACAATGAATTATCAATTGATGAAGCACGGACATCTCAGAAAAAAAGAGTTTGTTTGTGTCTGACAAGTATTAGACATGACAGACAGTTTAAATTACATACGAACAATTTAGACTTTGTGATGTCATGGTATTCTTGTCAATGTCATGTTCTGTCCACGCTTCTTAGTTGATGATCAAACAAGATGATAAGCACCAAAAAAATGCAGGGTTTGTTGACCATCTGGCCACATTTTGAGATATCTATTAGTGAAATGATAAAATCATATACCTAGAATACAACATACCTCTGGTGCCATCCAACGGTAAGTGCCAGTTTCTGCAGTCATCATTTCAGTGACAGATTCTTCTCTTGCAAGACCAAAATCTGCAAGTTTTACAGACTTTTGACTTGCTGTAAGCAACAGATTGTCTGCATCATAAAAAAATTTCAAAAAAATAGTCAGAGGAAGAGAGTCAGACTTACTAATGCTAGAAATTTTTAGTGTAGACCTAGATTCCAGTACATTACACTAATGTCAGAAACTACTATGATTAGATGTCACACCTAGAGTAAAAGGTCCAATCCAGAAATACAATGTACTGAACACTTTTCACCTGAAGTTAGCATTATTTCCAACCTTTTTAATTTTCCTCTTCATCATTCTCAGAGAGGATAGAAAAGATAAATTTTGCAAGAGTCCTAGCCAAGTAGACAAAACGCCGGCAACAAAATAAACCATGCACTGATAGCACTAAACAAATAGCAAAAGAAGCTTTCCTCCTCCTTTTTTTCTTTTTTAAATAACCATAACAAATAAAAATTCAGTGCTCACAGTAACAACTAACGTATCAGAAAAGTCCATAACTAAATATATTGAAATGGGCATGGATAATGGCCATTATAGCCACAAAGCAACATAAAGGAAGAAGAAAAAGATATCCAAAGCAAAGTTCACAAAGCTTTCCACAACTATTGAACAGAACCATCAAATAGCTCCCACTATAACCTAAGAATTACATAACAAAACAGTAAATGCGTGACAAAAAGTGTATTCATTACAAATATTGCAGTATATACAGAAAAGGTACCAGGTTTCAAATCTCTATGTATGATCCCATTAGCATGTAGGCAATCCATGGCCCGAGCAACATCAAGGGCAAAGTTTATAGCCACATGACAATCCAATAGTCTAGGACGTATACTTGTCAAATATTTCCTCAGCGACATCCCTGGTAACAGCTCTGTGACTATAACCATCAGAGGATCCTTACAAGCTCCGATAAACTGCAAATATTGAAGAAGTACATTAACTCTCATAAGATGAAACCATTAGTCACAGAATAAGACTCAAGTAAATGTGAACAACTAAACAAATACAGAAAAAACAACAGCAGACACATCTGTAACAAACTAACAATAGCACTCACCTTAACAAGGTTCTCATGATGGACACGGGACATCATATTAACCTCCCTAGCAAAACGATTTTCAAGGGCTGCTCTTTCTTCTAAAGTGTTCCCACGATGTAGAACTTTAATCGCAACAATTTGATCTCCATACCTGGAAATTTATTAATCTACACCTACATAAACCAGGACTCTAGCTGCCACAAACATTTTGGTGTATACACAAAATTATAGAGCTAATCCATGACTCACAGAGCAATATTTTCTTTTTTCCACTAACCATTAGTAGTTACATCATTGAATAAATAACGAAATGCCTCTTGAAAAGAGTAAGGAGTCAGTATCTTCGTAAAAATTTATATGGTCTTGATATTGGAGAACTTTTAAATAAGTCAACTATGTTACCGAAATTAGCAATAAGTATTCACCAACAACAAGTCACAAAGTTAGTTGCTTCAAGAGAAATTGAAAAAATACTGTTGACATGTGCAGCCATAGCAGAAATAACCTCTGAGCAGAAAACCGCAACCGGTTCTAGCAGATGTCGCCAAACAATTATGATTGTGACTAAGCTGAGCTGATTGGAGGGTAAATACATAATTACATGCAAGGGATTTTTTGTTGTTTAACACTATAACTGGTCTTCTGACCGATATGTTCACGTGAATTCACAAACAACTGTAAAAGTAAAATTTCCTTGATTTTGACTTTGTCACTGACCTTCCTTCATAAACTTTCCCATGAGCTCCTTCACCGATTTTTGACCCAATGAAGAGTTGTTTGGGGTCAACCAGTAGATTCTCATCGATTGTTAGCTGCGGGGTTGTTATGGATCCATTCTGCCGTACCGATTTCGATTCTAATTCCCCAGAACTCTGCAAAACCGACTCTTCACATTCCCTTTCTTCTCTTCCTCTGTTCCTGTCGCTGTAACTCATGCTGCAACCTTAAACTATACCCGAATTCCTCATTTCAATTGTTGTTAACCACACAAGAAAATCTTTTTAATTCCAATAGAACCAACGTCCCCCCTGAATATTCCTTCCTATATGAATAACAACAACTCCAAAGCATCAAAACAAATGGCAATTCCTCTAAAAGCTAATCCCCCACTCCCAAGTTAATCATCTCAAACTTTCTTTTCTCATCAAAAGCAAGAAAAAATTTTGAAAGAAAAAAGAGAACCTTTTTTTTTTACCGATGAGCCTGAAAGTAATCAAATAATCTTCTTCCTACCCCAGAATTAGCATATTTCCCTTGCAGTAAACCCCTGTTTCAAACTTGTCAAAGGAAGCTTTGCTTCAGTCAGAAGCTGGCCTTCCAGAGAAGTTTATCTCAAGAAAACCCATCAAAAAATAAAAATAAAAAAGAGGAAAAAGCAACTTACAATAGACGCCAAAAAAAAAAAATACTTCCCCCAGAAAATATATATCCAAGAAAATCGCCAAAGCTAGAGTCTTGCAACTGAAAAAACCTTCACCGAGCTAATATTTGAAGCTCTCTCCCTTTTGGTTTTTCCGAGGTCCCGAAGTTTAGTAACTCTGTCGTTAACAAAATTTCCAGTTCAGTTTCTCTCTCCAGAAGTGGGTTTCTCTCTCTACCCACTGAGCTGCTCCGATGAAGATTTTGGGAGCATCCGTTCAGACAAGAGGGTTCAAAAGTGGTAGAGAGAGAGTGTGGTGGCTGGGTAATGCCTTTGAGTTGAAGAGGAAATAAAAATAAAAATAAAAATAATAAAATAGTATTTAAGCCAATAAAAAATGAACACGTGGAGAGCAGGGAAAATTAGAAGCATTTGCGGACGCAGCCACAGCAGCATCAGCGATTTGGACGTTCTTGGTTGTGGGCGTTCATGTACAGGCATATCTCACCGTTCATCAGCTCAGCTCGGCTTGGCTTAGCTTTACTTAGGCCTAGCTAACTTGGCTGGAACGGCTCTTACCATATGACGGCTTTATCTTTCTTTTTTTTGTTTTCCTCTTATAACTTTTGAACAAATTCCGGAATGTTCTCTCATTACGTAGACTCTTCATTTGCATCATTTATCTGTATGTTATTTGTTTTGTCATAGGTTTGATAAATCAGTTAATCGTATGTATCTGTTCTGATTTTCGCTTAAATAGTCTGATTTTCTATTTGATATATTATGTCATTTGATATTGAAGTTTAGATTCTCTATATTTTCAAACTCAATGCATACAGGCCATTTAGATAAAGGTAGAAGAAAAAACAAGTGAACTTTATATATATTCTAATTTTTTTGTATTACATCACTTGCGTAAATAGATGAATATTGAGGATTTATTATAATAATTAAATTTTTTAAAATCCTTCTTATGGGCTTAAATATGTGTTGCAGATGATTCACTGACTGCGTCAAACTTCTTATCCTCGCAATGTTAGCCTGATTAGCCAAAGTTAGCATGCTTCTCTTGTGGGCATTAGTACATGGGATTGTGAGTTTATTCCAGGACATTGGCATCCAAACTTTTAGGTGGCCAAATGAAACACTCATCAAACAAATCGAGTTTTCATCTCTGCACGGTTCGGTCATAGTATTTTCAGTAAATGGGTTTGGGTGGATCAGAATTATCAAGCTCAGAAAAAAATTAAAATACACTCTATTTCTCTACTAACAGTGTAATTGTAGAGAAAATACAATTGCAAATGATCTATACTCGCTATTAGATATGTTTTATGGTTTTTTTTTTTCAATCACAATGGATTGCTAATCCTTAAGCATATTTAATTCGTGCTTTTTTGTTTTCCAAATCTCAAAAGTGCTCAACATCAAGTTTATGTGAATTTGCAGGTTCTTTAACAGGATATTTGACATTTCCCTTTTTCTTTTTCATCTTCTAGAATTTTAATGATTCCATATAGTTTTGGTTCTAATTTATAATAAAAATTTCAAGAGGGAATTTCTTTTTGTTGTTTAATTGTTCAACATTTCTAGTTATATATGTTTATTTGTTATATAAAAAAAACTCTTGAACGAATTATTATTTTTTGTGATGATTCATTGCGAATGATAAGTGCATCTATCTTAATTTAACTTTTTAAATTATTTCTATTTTTTATATGTTAATGTTAGAAGAATTAATTTTTTTTAATTTGATCTTTCAAATAGACCAAAATTGAACTACTAGAGTAAGAGAATTACATTTTAGATAATTAAATAAAAAAATTAGTCATATATCAAGAGCAAAATTATTATTTGCTCTATTTTTTAATAATCATAATGATATTTTTAAATTTTGTCCAAATTATTTTTATTTTCAATAACCTTAAGGATATATCATTTCCCACTTACAAGAATAACTAAAATTTTAGTTAAGTGATATAAGTACTCCACAAAATTTTCAAACTAAATAGGCTAGTGGACTCTGTCACTTATAATACTTATTATTTTTATAAATATTTATTGAATATTTTAAAATTTCTTCAAAGTGAGCCAAATTAAACAATTAGTAGTATTCATATTTCTATTCAACCTTTATCACATGTGCTACCCTCCAATGGTACTTAGCTAATATCTTTAGCTGTCCTATTCTCCCTACGTAATTCCATCTCGTGATTGTTTTTTTAACCTTTCATTTCCTGCATAAACTTTTAATATTTAAATAATAAATTGAACATGACGTAGGATATTCCATGAGTTTTTTTTTTTTTAACAAGGATATTCCATGAGTATGAAAGTATCAAAAAACATGTTTTTGGCTTAAAACTCCCAGGATTGTATGGAAGATATATTATTGAATCATACTGAAATTTCACAGTTTTCTTTGTATTTAATTATCGTTGAAATGATTCAGAAAACATAATTTAAATAAAGAATATTGTTTCTTAGACTTATACCAACTTTTCAAATGATAGAAAATAATGTATTTTAAAATTATTTAACCATCTTGAGTCTCGTCAATCATATAAACTCATTAAACCATCAACTCATCTACCTACCATGGATTATTTCTCAATTCTTTGGTCACTTTCCTCATGACTTTGGTATATGATTTTCGTGTCGACGTGAGTAAATAATGATATTGATTAAAAGTTGATTATAGAAAAAAATGGTTTATTTCAAAATTAAATAGTAGTAGTCCTTGAGTTGTTAAATTGCCATGTATAAAATAATTTTTAAATATTAAGCTTGTTCACATCACTTTCTTTTTTTTTCTTTTTTCTTTTCTTGTACTTAATACATGATGGATTGCAGGACAGTTAAATTATTTTTAATTTTAAAAGAAAAGCACATAACCTATTTTAAGAGGTGTTATTGACTTTCAGATCAAAGGGTCTTCCCTTTAAATTTTTAAAGTAGTTAACCAACAAAGTTTCAATATCAAAGAAGACTTGCGAAAGGGGGAAAAAGAAAGTAAACTTAAATAGGGGGTGCAGTAATTTCATTTGATGACCAAACGTTAGAGAATAAAATTATGAATGTGACAAGTGTTATAAAATATTCATTTGATATACGTTTAATCTTTAATTAATGTTTTCTCCCCTTTTGGCTTGGACTTGGCCACATGAATAGTTTAAGATTGAAGAATATTTATTAAGTTCACCTACTGTTGTTAGTTGATGATGTATGTCTTGTTTTCTTTGGTAGAAATTAGTTGATGATGTTTGAATTATATGGGCAAAATATATACGACGGCAACATTTTTATTTGTTATTCTTACTCAACAAATTTATAGAATACATTTTCGCAGCCATGTTTGATTTTAAGTCTGATGAGTGCAATACAATGATTTTAAATTTAATTAAAAAAATTTAAATGAAAGGTATTTTAATTAAAAGAATTTAAAATTAGGTTAAAATATAAAATAACTTTTTATTTTAAAAGAAGTCTGTATATATTTAAAAAAAAAAAAAAAATATTTATATAAATTTAATAAAATTTAAAAAAAAAACTGTATAATTTACTTTATACTTAAATATTTTGATGTAATCTTTCAACCACTTGAGATAATCTAAATGAAAACTTAGATTGTTATAATTTCGAAATTGGATTAATAATCTATAACATAATAATAAAAAAATAGCTAGGAGTTCATTAGGGTTCAGCTAGGGCTAATTGACCAGTATATTAGAGGTTGAAATTCTAGATTTTTACAATAAACTAAATCCGCCTCCTGTTTGTGGTCACTTGCTTTGTTGCAATCATAAAAACGTGTTTATAATCAATTGAGAAATATATGAGCTTGGACTCGAATAATTAAGAATAAGGCTGTCCTGTTGATAGACAAATTTTTAAGGGCACCATTTGTCTTTTCGATTGAAACAAATAAATAATGCACTACATTACTTAACACATTTGTTCTACTTCATTTTTATTAATTTTTTAATATATAAAAAATCTACCTTTCTTTTTTTTTTTCCATAGGTTAAAATAGGAATTTTATAATATGAAAATAAGAAAAATTCTTGCATGCACGTCCAGCTAACGACCAGGATTTGCTCTTCTAATAATCATAATAATAATAATAATAATAATTAAAAAAGGAGACGGACTAAGTTAAAAAATAAAACTTAAGGACTAAATCGAAGCATTTCAAACTTCTTTGGGGCAAAAAGAAAAGTTTAAACAAAAGATATTAGAAACCCTCACTTTTCCCTCATCCTCTCTCCTCTCTGACGAAATTCAATGCAAATTCTCCTACTCATCATAATGGTGAGTAAAGAGTTGGTTATTTTTTTTTGGATTATTTACATTTTATTTTATTTTTTAATTTCAATTATTATTTTATTAAGTTAGCAATTGAAAATTTATATTTATTTTACACTTTTCTTCATTCAATATAAAAAAATTAAAATTAAATCAAAAGATCTAAACAATCTCAAACAAATTGAACATCTCTCTACTCATCTTTAAAATGAGTAGATGAGTAGAGAATTTACATTGCACAAAATCTATAACTCCTCTCCTCATTTTCTTCCTTCCCTCTTCTCTCTTTCTTCATTCTCAATTAATGCTTCTAAAATGTAGCTTATATTCCTTACTCATGGTAGACAAAATTCTCTTAGAGGAAAAGGGTTTTTGTGCATTTCAAATCTCTTAAAGTGTGAGTAATTGGAAAGTTACACACGTAATTAATTTTCAATTCTTTACTACATAAGACAATTTCTATGTTTAATTTAAATTTGGGAAGTTTAATTTAAAAAATATAGATTTGAAATTAGTGATGATGATAAAAAAACTTAAGTTAAAATTAAAGTTTTAACTATTAAAGAGTGTATTTAGTTAAGTTAATATTATTATATAGCACATGAATGGGCAAATTGCTAATTTCATGTTAAATATGATTTTAGGAGATGCAAAAGAGATCCCTTCAATTGAGATTGTGCATTGAGTTAATAAAAGAAATTATAGTTATTGAATCTTTAACAGTGAATGTATAAATAACAATGTGATATTTTTCACTTATTTTCTAATTATGTTTTCTCATTTTTTGGATAGAAAAATTCTCACTTTGGAGATAGTCATATTTATTCAATTGTTGTATGAAATCTAACAACTTCTAATATCATTATAAATTTTTTGACAAAAAAATTATAAATATTACAATAAAAAAAAGAATAAATTACAAGAGCCTCATTTGAATTTTACTAAAATTACATAAATCTCATTTTATTTTAAAAAATATATTTTAGTGTACTTTTAATTTTTTTTAATAATATACCTTTTACTAACCAATTTTAAATTCAAGTTTATAGAGTATATTTTGATCAAAAGATTTAAATTAGATTAAAATGTTATATAACTTTTCATTTTAAAAGTTGTTCATATATATTTTGAAAATAAAAAATTACATAATTTAAGAAAAATTTAAAATACTCGTGTGATTTATTCTTAAAAATAATTATATGATTTAATTATCATATTTTGCTATTTTTTCATTTAAAAAATATATTTGCAAAAATGGAGAAGAAGTGGGACCACTAACCATGCTACAAGGTAAGAACACGTAAAAGCTTCTTCTTACATATGTATCATTTATTAATTCCCCACATGTTTTGCAACCTTGCCACGTGTCCCCATCATTTTTCCCCATGTGTTTGCATTTGACATATGTAAAAAAAATTCATATTGGATTGTTTTCAGAATAAAAACAATAAAAATATGATAATTTAATTTTTTTTTACAATTAATCATTATATATTTGAGTTTTTATAAATATTCTTTATATATTATATTTTTATTAAAAAAATTAATAATAAATACTTACAAAACTTCAATTAAGTGTTGCCTTATTTTTTTATTCACTTTTTTATATATAAAATAAATTAGGTCAATTGTCTAATTAGAGTTAAAATAATTATCCGTTTTTAAAATTTTTATTTTTGTAATAGTATTTGCTTTAAAATGAATATAAAATTTTAAATTCATAATCCATTATATCTAAATTTGGATAAAAAAACAAGGAAAAATATAAATATGTTCATGACTAAAATGTAACGTCAAGGAGTTAGTGGATATTACTGTTGGGGCCAAAATTGTTGACCTGTGCTTCCGACAATAATAGCATAATAGCCACGTAGTTGTACCAAAGGGATAAATCGAAGAAATTACTTGCGCGACATAAATTTTCTGAGGAAATTTGGTAAACTAGTTACATAATTAAAGTATAACTAAAATCTAATAATGTTAGAGTAAATTGTTTTTCTTTGAAACGTGATAAAATTATAATTGATATTTTTTTATTTTTAAATTATACTATATTTGATTGAATGTCCTAAACAAAAAGAGAATGTAAATAAATAAATAAATAAAATAAAAATATTTTTTTTGTATTTTTATTTTTTAATAATTTAATAATTAAAATAAAAATTTGATAGATAAAATAATTATTATAAAAATATATTACCTTCAATCTCATATATAAAAGATTTTTTTTAGATTTGATTTGGTTTAAAATATAAAAAATAAATTATTAATATCTAATATATTAATTATTGTATTCTACTATAAAAAAATTATAATATTTTAATTATATCATTAATTAAATAAATCTTTTAAATTATGATTAGTAATTATTATTAATTTTAAGATGAAAGTATACACATTAAATAAAAGTATTTTTAAAAAATAGTTTTTATTTGAGATTAAATAAAAATTTAATTAATTTTAATTAAATTTTTTATTTTTGTTAATTAATTATTTGTTTATATGAGAGTGGAGGTTGTAATAAATCAAGAAACGTTGGGGAAACAAAGAGGGGGTGTGACTTTAATTTTTTGCCGAGTCACACTTCATCGCAACAAATCAAGAAACACCAGTACAGCGCGCGCGACACAAAAGGCAGGAACACACCAAACACAAGCATTTAAGCCACACCACACCAGAAAGCAACATACGAACAGACACCAACAAGCTAAACACTACAAAAAAAAAAAAAAATCCGGATAAACACACAGAAACATAAGCTTGTAGCATAAAGACAGAAATGGCAGGGAGCCTCAACCAACTCCATCTCTTTCCTCCAAGATATTACCAGCTTTCAAGGAATCCCAAGAGAGAATATCTGTCAAAGGGGATGGAGGTATAGAAATCCACCCAAGAGGATACATTTCCTTTACAGTCATCCCTCCAACTTATTTTGCAGCTTTATTTTCTTGATGATAAACCAAGAAGGAAGAATCATTCAGAAGGGACTCCAACAAGTGGAAAAGATCTTGAAGAACCAAAGAACAGGACCAGTCACATCACATCTATCTCCATTGCCTTTTTGTAAAGTAAGGGATAATTCAGCACAGTCCATTTCCAAACAAATGGCCGCATTACAGAAACTCTTAGCCACAGAGCAAGACTTTCTAAGGGCTAAGGCTTCGGACGTCAAAGCAGAACTGACATTTACATATTCCCCCAAGCCACCAATCAGCTCACCCTTCTCATTTCTACAGATAACTCCTGTACCAGCCTTGTTTATTAAAATTATTAAAAAATCTATAGTTTAGGATTTTAAATTAAATTTCTTATTTTTAAAATTTATAAAATTTAAAATTCTTTAATATGAATACTTTTAACTTCAAATGCTTTTTTTCTATTTAAAAATTGAAAGCAAAGTAAGTGGTGGTGAGTTGAGTTCTGACCCGCAAAAGGAGAAAGAAAAGTTTGTGTGTAAAAGATGATAGTTATCGCTTTGGGGCTTGGGCCCGTGTCTCTCATTCTTGGCTTTGTTAATTGGCTAATTCGGCTTCAATGGCTTGCTTTATAAAGCGAAAAAAAGAAGGGAACATGCTTGTAATTTTAGGAGTGGTGAGGGTATATGAGCATTCGCTTCAATTATGAGGATATATCTTAGTCAGGGGCATCTACTAATATATTTGGAAGCATTCACTTCCTGTGGTTGTGGATCCATTATTGTTATTATTATTGTTATATAAGTCCTCTTTCTTAACCAACCAATTTCTTCTTTCTAATCCTCTTTTAACTATAATTTTATCCATCATCACATCATTGTCTAATATTTTCACAAACAAGAGATCAACATATCCAAAGTTCAGGAAATTGGTAAATGACTTTTTAGCATTGAATTTGTTAGATTTGGAGCTAGTTTAATAAGTCAAGTTTGAATTTCTTTATTTATTTAATGGGCTAAGCATAGATTAAAATCAACCGCATCATATCATAATATATTTAAAAGGGCACGTTATGACATTTCTTGCACCTTACTTTGTCGAACCAATTACAATTTTTGTTATTTAAAATAATTATCTTAATGCCTTCAAACTTTAATCTATAATAATAAGCTTCATAGGTCCCTCAAATAACACTAGCCCACTCTATTCTATCTATTCCTCCAGTGATTTACTGATTTAAGCTATAGAAGGTCGTACTAGAATTATTGCTTCCCCCGTCAATTAATATTATTTTATTTCAAGCATATGAGGCGGTTAGCTAATTACCATCTGTCACAGTACCTGTCATTATGACCAAACTAACAGCCTATTGACCAAAAAAAAACGAAAGAAAATTTTAATTCAGAATTTTATGTTAACAAAATTAACAGTTAATAATTTTTCTCACAATTTTTTTATAACTTGATTGTTTTAAAATTATAATTAAATCTTTCCAAAGTTTTAACTAGATTTTTCTAAAAATAATATTTTTAAAGTCAAGGGCCCTTATTGAAAATTTTTCAAATAAAAAGGAATCTACATATAATTCATCCAATTTTTAAATACAAAAAATCAGTGTCCTTTGTCCTACCACTATCATTTATGACTTACAGGTAACCTATCATCTTTATGTTACATTAAGGTGATGTCTCACCCTTTGTATTAGGAAAAAAAAAAAAAAGGAAAAAAACCAAAGGAAAAAATTATTCTTTTAGTCTTATACTTTTATTTAATTATTAATTTGGTTTTTATCATTTAAAAAATTATAATTAAATATTTATAATTTTTAAAAATTTTAATGTAATCCTTATTGTTAAACTTTTGTTATGTCAATAATCTATTAAATTTTATTGACACAATAAGCTATGTATTATTTTAATACTTTATATATATATAATCTAAATTAGTTTATATATACATAATAATTTGATCCATTTTCACTGGTTATCATTGTAACCAATATATTCACTTCAACACCCTTTTTTTTTATCTCTTTGTTTGTTTCATTTTCATTTTTATTTTATTTTAGATTTCTCCTTTCTTAGTCCCCATGCATTTGCAGAGGTCCAACCTTTTAGTTTACTCAAATAACTGAATGTATTATATGACAGGTCATATACACCAATTAATTTCATTTTATTATCAATTTTTTAAATATAAATCATGCATATTCATCAAAATATTAAAATAATATATGATGACTATATCCTCAAAATTTAACAAAATATTGTCAAAAATTTTATGATAAGAATGAAACTAAGATTTTTTAAAACTATTTATAAAATTTTAAATTATAAAAACTGAATTAAAAATTAAATAAAATTATAGGAACAAAGAAAGTAATTTAACCAAAAGAAAAAAGAAAATAAACAGAACTCTAGTCTGACCCTATTACTGGGTTATCTTAATTCTTAATGCGAGTTGAACAATATTATGGGATCAGATATTTATATTGGCTGCATTTTACACAAGCTCATATGGCCTCGAACTCCAACATGTATTTGGAATATTGGATAGGATGAGACCTGCAATTAAAGATTCAACGTCTTTGTCATGGTCCCTTTCAACGTACCACAAAAGAACATATCCAAAATAAAATAAAAAATAATAATATTTCCCACCATTTTTCTTGAATGGTCCTCAAACCTTACTTCATTCCCCGTTGATCTTTCACTTGCCAGTTACCACCATGCGAAGGAAGCTATGACAAATATGCTCCCACATCATTTCCAAATTCAGTAACATATGCCTTGATTGATAAGAAGCTCTCTGTTCTATACGCAGCAAAAATGTATACATATGTTTGTTTGTGTGTGTACAATGATTAATTATCCCAATAAGATATTTTCATAGTAATAAAATTTAAATTAGAGTAATTCAATATACTTGCATTTCAAATTTCTTGAATATTTATAATTTTCTATTCAAACACAACAAAAATATATGCATATATTTTTGTTGAGAACCTCAATAAACAACAATAGTTCTTTGAAAACTTTACTCAACGTCTTAGGATGTATATTTTAGTTTTTGAAATATAATCTTAAAATTACATGATTTAATTTCTAAAACATATGCATTTACTTTGTGCCTGATTCATAAAAGATTTAAAATATATATTTTTCAAAACCTAAAAAGTAAATTTTCTCCTTTTTCTGTTTTGGAACCTGGCCGGGAAAGAAAAAAACGAAGAAATAAAGGGGAAATAAGAAAACAGAATTATGTTTTTAAAAATAAATAATAATAATAATTGTTTAAAATAACGAGGACAGATTTTTTCAATTTTTTATATTCAAAATTTATTTTAAAAAATATCTATTTTAAACACATAAAAAATAAAGCTGAATCAAACAGGATCAAAAAGTGTCTGTTTTCTATCATTTCATGAATGAAAACATATCTAGACCCAAAAAAAAAAAGACAGTAATTCCTTGAACTTGGTTATGCATTAATTGGAAACATAATTCTTGAATCTCAATATATCATAGATGAGAATTAAGCAGCCCAGTTTCCTCATGATCAATATCATAATTTTCATCAATTTCCTCCTCCTTTGCTGCTACCTGAGCAAGCTCCATCTCTGCCTTCAAAGATAGGTGCCTCCAATCTGTTCGAAGAAATGCGTGAACCATCATACAAAAGCAAGATATCTGTGCTGCTACCATCCCATACCACAACCCCACAAATCCAAATTCATACCCAAAGCCAGCAACAATAGCCACTGGCAACCCAATCAAGTAAAACGCACACAAATTTATCCTCGCACCCACGTTAGGACGTGACATTCCAGATAAGATCCCACACGATGCTGTTTGAGGCCAATTCCCTATCTCCCCCAACCCCAGAATTGGAAGTGTAGTTTTCACCAAGTCAACAATTTGTGTCTCTTTTGTGAACAATTTCCCCCAAAATCCCCTCACACATACCAAAAACACAAACGCTGTGACCCCACATGTGAAAGCGGTGAAAACCCCAACAATGGCTGTACACTGGGCACGAGAGGCTTCCCCTGCACCTATTGAATGCCCTATTCTTGTTGCCAAAGCTGAGCTTAGAGAAAATGGAAACACATACAAGAATCCAGTGGTTTGAATAAGGATTCCCATGGTTGCTACTGTGGTTTGTGGGTTACTCAATAACCCACATAGAAAAAGCATTATCTCATAATACCACCACTCCAAGCACACAGAAATACAACTAGACAATGCCAGACTCAACAATGGCCTCCAATCATGAAAAACTGTGAAAAACGAAGCTCCTTCCCATGGCTTTACTGGTTTATTTGAAATAACAAGATAAATCACCAACCCCAGGATCATGTTTAGAGAATTCAACCCAGTGGCTAAAGCAACCCCTTTTACCCCTAACCTCAAGTACACAGCCAGGAAGTAATTAATTGGAAGGTGGAAAATGGCTGCAACAGAAGCGGCCAGAGTGAGAGGAAAGTTCAAGTTTTGGGTTCTGAGGAAAGTCCTTAATGGGTTCAAAAATGCTTGAGCTAGCATTTCGGGGATGGAGAAGAGCAGGTAGAGTTGGGCTGTTTTTGTGACTTGTGGATCCTGACCAAGCCGGAGAAAGATGGGTGAGATGTTAAGCCATAAGAGTGAAATGGGTATGGAGACAAGAAGCAGGAGGCAGAGAGTTTTGTAAAAGGTTTGGGCGAGAAGTGACCATCTTTTGGCCCCAAAAGCTTGGGAACAGATAGGGTCCATACCCATAGTGAGACCCTTTAGGACTGAGTGGGCAGTTATATTGGCGAACCCCAGTGCGAGCGAGCCACCAGCTAATTCTACCTTGCCTTGCCGACCCAAGAAGATCATGGAGATGGTAGACCGAGAGTACAGTAGAAGGGTTGTCATTATTATGGGGCTTACTGTCTTTGCCAGCGATTGTAACTCTTCTTTCACCTGCATGCATTTCACATTACTCAGTTAACAAATTCAATATTCATGTAAGAGCAAAAATCCCATTTTGGCCCTATAGCTAAATTTTTAATTTAGTCATTCACAAATTATTTCCTTTTAATTTAATCCTTCAATTATTGATATACTTACCCTTTTAACCTTCAATTTCATCTTCATCCAAAATTTGAAGTCAAACTTAAATATTATATGTTCACCTAGCACTAATAATTCACTAATCAGATTCGGCATTCAGGTTAGCACACTATTATATTTGATGTTAAATGTTAATTAAATAAAAATAAAATAGAAAGATAATATTACAAATATTTTAATTAGTCAACAAATTGTATATATTTATACATCTATATATTGAGCAACAAAACTATAGGGTAGACTTATTAACCAACCTCTATCTCTTTAAAAATAAAATCTGCTTCAACAAGCTAGTGAGTTAACAGTTCCTATGTATTTGCTTATAATTCTGTTTTTATTTTTTTAAAGATGACACTAGTATCAATTGGTTCCCTAACAAAGTTTTTTAATTGGGCAATCATTTTAATATTCAAAAGTCAAATTTTGTTTCAATTTCATTATTTTAAATGTACTAAATGATTATACAATTTTTTGATGACAAAATATTTTATATATAAATTAGAATTAAGTTAAAAGTTTGTAATATTAAAGTGATAGTACAAGCTTTTTTCTTTTTGAGGAAGCCAATTGGTATTGAAGTTATTTTTGAAAGACCAAAATAAATATCTAGCCCCTCCTACATTTCTAATACAGGCTTGGGCTTTGTGTTTTTACTTTTTATAAGGATTATTATTGGGCTTCGGAATTAGTTATATGGTATTCAAATTTGTTATTACTTAACTTAGAATATAAGTACTCCCTTTTGTTTTTTGTTTTAAAAACCATAGTATTGTATTATTTATTATGACTCTTTTTAGTAATAACCATCTTTCTGAATGGCATTTCTACTCATGATGACAATTTTTTAAATCCCCATGTAATAACCCAAAAAGAAAAGAAATGAAAAGAAAAAGAAAAGAAAAGAAATAAATAATAATAATAATAATAATAATAATAATAAAGTAAAAATAAAATAGAGATGATAATAGTAATAATAAATAAATAGAACTAAGGGACTAAACAAATAATGATTAAATTTAGGAACTAAATTGAAATATTGTAAATTGTTAAAGGAAAGGATTAAGGTTTTAATCAAACTATATAAAAAATCCCACTAACTTTTCTTCGAGAATCTCCCTCTCATGAATGGCAACATAAATCGTTTTGTTCCTTCTCTTATTCTTCCATCGACGTCCTACTCTTTACATCGACGCTTCCTTTTGCCATGCTGCCACTGTTGTTTGCTCCAGCTACCAGCCACCAGCCACCAGCCATTGGCTATAATATTCTTTTTAAATTATTTATGTTTTGTGTGACATTATAAAATATTAATTTTTTTATTGTACTATAAAAACGTAAATCTCATATTAAGTAGTATAAAATGTTTAATATTTTGCTTATGAATATTGAAAACTTAAGTCTCACATCAAATAATATAGATGTTTGGTGCAATACTCAAAAAAATATTTTTTTTTGCCTTTGATAATACTTTTAAAGATGGATCATCTGTGCCTTATTAGATCTTATTGTTAATTTATACTATATGTTAAAAAAAATAAGATATAATATGAATCCTATAGTTGTTAGCAAGGATAAAGGTTTAGATATACTTAATTAAATTAAGATGAAAGGCACAGAGACACTATGAGAAGTGATAAATAGTGCAATGGTGCTAGAAATTAGTTAAATAAAGTGCAATAGTATTGAGACATAATTGATAAATAAGGTACAATGACAATGAAAAAGAATTGAAAAACAAAGTATAGTAACATTGTGAAAAATAACATGATATACCCTCTTTCACAATATTTATCCAATAAATTTTTAATTTTTTGTTTTTAAAAACTTATATTTTTTGAAGTTGATTACTACTTGAATAAAAGTATTTATCTATTTTTGAATATTATGTATTAATATTTTATTTTATTAATATTACTCAATTGCAAAATAATCAAGTGCACTTGTTTTCTTTTTTATGAATTTTGTTATTTATGTACTTATTAAGTCAGAGGTAGACTCATTCCCCTCTTATGTCTTAAAAAAAAATCAACAAGTAATCAAGTAAAGTACTTTGAGATTAGTGTGCCTTCCTAGTTATGTTAGGTAAGTTTTTTACTAGATGATCGTGACATTGTAATTATTAAATGTCAAGTTGGATAGTCTATAATTATGTAGTCCTTGTAATAGCTATAGTCTTTTAAAGATATTTACATTTTTTTTAAATTATCTTTCTTTTGTTTTATTTTGAAATATATTGGATATAGAATCGTGGATGATTATTCAGATTAAAAAACTATTTTTTAGGGAAGGTATTATTGAATTTTTAAAAACTCCTAAATGATTTTTGATTGCAAAATAAGATTAGTATTTTTGATTTTAACATAAAAATTTTAACTCATCTCAGTCTTTATATTAGTTAAATGGTAACGTCTCAGGTATATTAGACTAAGATGTGCTACGTAGGTTAATCTACATACTAATCACGACCAAATATTTGGTTTGTGACATCCTAAGTAGAGTGATCATATGTATAAATCACCCTATAGCTATAAATTATGAACAGCTATTGATATTATATTATTTATTAGTAGAAAAAGATGATTTACTTAAGATTTATATGAGTTGATTGGAAATTAAATAATTGGACTACACTGTCACCATCCTAACCGTTAAATTGATTTAATTTGAACAATCGACAGAATAGAGCATTTTATCTAGATTAGGAAATTTCACGAGAGAAGAACAAAATGAAAATATAAAACCACTATATATACAAACATTATAATGTTTGGATAGGCCAATGATCTGTTCCCTTGATATCTTCTTCCTAGCTTCTCTTAGACTAGATTGGAAAGACTTTGAGCTCGTGATTGACCCAAAGGAAACAAGGTTGGCCTTAAGTGTTATGGAGTGAAGGCACCTTATAACAGCTAGAGGAGATCAATTACGATCAAAGACAGGTGTGGCCAAATTACAAAGATATTTTTCATTGATTCTAAGATCATATATAGTTCGCTTCTTACTGTATATCGCCATGTCAAGGAACCTCTCCCTATTAAACTTCAATATTTTTCTAATTTATTTATATATTTGAATACAAATAGATTTAATTGATTGGGATCAGTTTTTCATTTTAATCAGACTTATAATGATTTGAAGCAAACGACATTATATGGAATCAAGAGATGTTATGTAATTTTCTTATTAAGAATTAATGATGCGTAATGGTAGGGAGATTTTTGTAATTTTCTAAGCAATAAATGTAATATTAATAAAAGTAAAGAGTGAATTTCTAGTAATTTAGCCATGCTTCGGAAGATGATTATAATTTATTTATGTCAAATTGTAAATAACCGGTCCTAACATTGACCATATATATATATATATATATACCAAATATAATTCCATGTATTTTTAATTTTGATAAATAATAAATAATCCATTTGAATATTTAAATATGCATGAAAAATATTCAATTTCATTTTAAATTTCACAAATTTTGAAAGTACTATAAATAAAGTGCAATCGCACAAAAAAAAGAAAGAAATCTTATTTACAAGCACATTCATTTAATTAAGGACAATTTTTAAATTTGTATTATCATGTTCGTTTTAGTAAAAGCATATATAGAACTTGAATATTTTTTATAATTCAACATTATGTAATTGACTCGTTTTTTTTTCTTTTTTACTATTTAATTAGTGTGAATTCTTTTAGTAGTTGAAAGTTTACCTAAAATTGTATAAATGATTTGCAAAAAGTGAAAAATTGATGGAGTTGTATATGTATGTATTTTATTTTTGAAAATATAAAAGAAGGGAAGAGTTTGCCCTAGATCACACAGAGTGTAGAGTTCTACATAGAGTAGGACCCGCCGCCACCTGAAAATGCGGTAATTGCATTATATGAGCATATATATATATATATATACATACATACATATGCACATGTATATGTCTTAGTCGTTAACCCGGACACACAAGTCTACGTAGTTTCTATAAACAAACATGTTAATTAGCTTTTTAGACATACCCAATCTCTGTCGTTTAACAATATATTATTGTCGAAATAAAAAACCCCAAAAAAATGCCCAAACCTTACAAAACAACTATTAAATTTCCTAATTAAATCGACTTTCTAATTAGCAATTTCAGCATTCCACTGTATATTCTACACATGAAAATTTTTGTTAGTTATCATTTTGCAAAACCAAAAATAATCTTAATAATGCTAAATATGTATATGATTTCTCAATTACTTTAATAGTGTTAAAAGCTAATTCCAAGTCTGTTTTTAAATAGAACAACTCATAAGCACAGAAAGAAAGAAAGAAAGAGTTAATTTGCAGAACAATAGTCGCATAAGAGAATGAACGAGAGAGAGAGAACCTGAGAGAGAGAAAGGCCTTGAACTAGAATGAATCTAGCACTACCAGTACTGCTTCTGGGGGCTTCACCTTCTTGATCATCATCATCATCTATAGCTATAATATTTGTGTCCACCTTTGAAATCACAGTCTCACCAATTCCTCGAGATTCAGCACCAGTGCACATGATGTCTGTCCTCAGATTCTGTAATTTAAACAAAGAAGAAAAAAACACACTAGTTTCAACAACAGAAAATGCAATAAAACGAAATAAACACTTCCTTCCCCATCCCCAAAGAAAGGAAACATAAAAGTGATCAAAAGATCAAGGAATAAGCTTCGAAATTAATATATAGTGTAACTTGGTTTCTGAAGGGGATTAAAGAGATATCATATAAAAAGTGGAACACAACATATCGAATAAAAACCCAACCTTGATATGTATGGATGGTTACAAAATCCAAGGAAAAACTAATTACGATCACTGTAGGGTTAATTAGTGTGTGCGGTAGCTAGCTCTATATCGGACATGGCATTGCAAGTTCAACTGTAAAAAGAAGATGGGAGGTGCAGAGAGGAGTTTGAACTTTGGGACTTCAAAACAGTCGCAGAACCAAAAACTATATAATGACCACATGCCCTAAACATTTGTGATTAATTTATTGTATTTTGCTTAAAATATTATTACCCATTTGCTGTGCGACTACTCCACCTTTATCATTTGCTCAATATCCATGATTTTTTCCTTTTTTCTTTTTCTTTTTGTTTAACCTAATCTTAATCTAATGTCAATCTCGGCAGTGAAAAGAAATTAATATCGGCAAAGTTATCAAGATTAGCGTAATAAAACACAGGGATATATGATCAAGGGACAGGAGTAATTTATCATTAAACTATAAATTAATGGTAAAAAAATTGTTATAAATATATAATAAATATTTTTTTAAATTTTTGCATTATTTTTGAAAATTTATTTGTGATCATATAGTGATTAATTATTTTCTCTTATCAGTTCCTTCTCACTTAAAATCATTCTTATATCCCATAAAACACAATAGAGAGATATAATGAAAGAGATATATAGGACTGTTCCGCTATGGAATAATCATTATTATATTAATAGGAGGAAAAAAATGACTGCAGAATATATATATATATATATATATATTGCCACTACTCGATTAAGGCTATATATACACGAATGCCCCTTTAACTAATTAAGGCTGCATTTGACTAAAATTTAAAATTTAAAATTGCAAGCTCCTTATATTCTCAAGTGGGCTCTATATATAAGTATAAATGCAATCTAACTTATCAAAGGCAGCAAACTACAAGTTTCTAAAGTGGGTGGGCATGTTAATTAATTAGCGAGAAACTTACAAGAAACGATTTTGAATGTAACACTGAGGGTACTTCAATTATTAACTTTTTCTCTCAGTAGACGAAATTCAATAATTAAGGTGATTGCACCGTGGAGAGATTAATATATGAAAGTATATATATAGTACATACATTACCTATTAGTTATGTTGATTAACTGGAAAATCATTTTGGATATATATATATATATATATACACTGGAATGTGGCTAACTCAAAATAAAATCACCCAAAAGAATATATTATTTCAATCACATTGTTTTTAGAGAGTTCGATCTTCCCGATTTTCCAAATCCCAACTAATATAGTGCTAAAATTTTGGACAAACGTTTTATGTGATTTTACCCTTAGTGATAATATCATTGTTATTAAACTTATGAGTTGATTCTCCGAATTTTACAAGTTTAAATTTTTATTTAAAAAAATCATGTTAACTCACTTGCAAATTCGAGTTTAATACAAATATGATTTAATTCATTTTTAACTCATATAAATTCAGTTAACTCAATATTTTTTGAATTGAATTTGATGAGTTACTATCTAATTGAGTCAAATTAATTTTTTTAAAAAATAAAAATTTTTAAATCTAATACGATTCAATAAAAAAAATATAAAAATAGTATTTATATATGAATTTTATTAAAATTTTTATATTAAAAAATATGAATTATGAAATATAAATAATTTTTTTAAAAAATTAATATATTTTGTTTGTATTTAAATAAATTATATATATAATTACTAATGAATATAAATTCTTATGAGTTTAAGATATGAGTTTATGTTACCAATTTATTTTGTTTTATGAGTTTATTTAAACTCATGAATTTAATAATTTAATTAATATAATTCTTATAAGATTATAATTCAAATTAAAGTAACCAGGTACATATACGTGGGTTCAAATTTATTTTTTTGCGCGCGTATTTTGACCAAACCAAATCTTTTTGTCCCTTAAGGGGCACGTGTTGCAATATAAAATCTATCTCAAGTAGCTACAAATCATAAATTAAACCTTAAAAAAAAAAACTCCAAACCAACCTCGTAAAAAATCACAGCAGCACAGGAGATTCCTAGAAGTTTCTCATATCATATGTCATATATAGTCGTATATTTTTTAAATCTAAATGCCCATTAATCTGACACAAAAATTGGGCTGATCTCAGGTTAACGCAGGCTCCCATAAAAAGCTGTGTTAACTTAAAGTTCTCTTTGGCGCATGGTGTCTTCTGAATTAGCCATTATAATTTGCCTATGAATATTATATTTATCTAGTTTGATCTTCATCTACAATTGCAATATCCCTTTTAATTTTTAAAAAAGTTATAATCGACCCTTGATCTATTATTCTTATTGTAATAAAGCCCCAATCATTTAAATTTAAAAACTTTAATTATGTTGAATTACTAAAGTACCCTTATTATTTAATACCTTAAGTTTTTGCCATCCATTTGAGAGATCCAAAAATTATTATTATAAAATTTGTTTCAAAATTTCTCAATTGAAGGAGCGAAAAATCGACAATTATAGATTCGTAGTCTTTTTTTTTTTTTTGGTTCTCAATATAATAAACGGAAATAAGAGTAAAAAAGAGGAAGGGATTGGGTGGTCCTGTCTATAATTGTTTCCAAGTGAGCTGTGGAGGTTAATGATGAGCTCGTCTTCTTCAGCAGTGTAATTTCCTCGATTGAGATCAGGTCTGAGGTAGTTAATCCAAATGAGTCTACAACTTTTGCCACATTTGAGTCTTAATTAGGTCAAAAAGAAGATGAAGGCAAAAAGGACTATTAAATAATAAGGGTATTTTTATAATTTGATACTGTTAAAGTTATTATATTTTTACAGTTGTGGACTTATTGCAATAGGATTGATAGATGGGGATCAATTGCAATTTTTTTGTAAATTAAAAAGAATATTTCAATTGAAAATAAAAATTAGAGTGGATAAATACAATTTTCCATATTCATTTATTTATTTATCTATACATAGACCTTTTTTTTTTTTTAACAAATACAAATGAAAACACTTAATGACAGTGCTATTCAAACAACATATATTCTACTTAAATATTTACATACATACACATTTTTTCAATGTCTGAGATTTGAAACTTCATTCACAGAAAGTGGCACGTTAAGTACAGCAAATGATATCCAGAAAGTACACATCTTATTTAACTACTCACACATACATGTGCTCCATTAGCCTTTAAACTCATGAGACCTGAATTACAAAAGAGCATTTGACACAGGTTAACACGTGATGTTCATTCTATTAATGCTTGAGCTGAATATGTCTAGTTTGGGTTATGTATGCATTATTGTACTAAAAATATGTTAAAGATGATGAAAAGTCCATACTTTTACAGATTTGGTAGCAGTACAAAACTGAGGAGAATCACACGATATCCCATACGAGGATTGATGTGTGCAACATTAATGTCTGCTAGGCTGTCGATTTCCTTGTCAAAAGGGCAAGCCTCCAAATCATATGCTCTGATCTTAGCCTTATTGTATTCTGCAATACTGAAACATAATTATTTTACAAGGTGCTTTAGAATCAGAAGGTACAAAGTAGCTAGAAGTATGAAGCCATGTATACTTTAAAAAGGTTCTTTTATGTCTAACATGTTTCGGATATTCCTAATAAACATGATGCGATTTTGTAATTACACGTATATACTTTTAAGTTTTCTTGTATGACAATGTCTGTATATATGTTATATTTTGTATTTATATTGGTGTCCATATTTCGGATTTACACATAAGCATGATTTTGCCATACGCAAGCATTAGAATTAATTGGAGTCACCTTGGCTCTTTTAACCATGCATATTGCATAAGTATGTGAAGTTTAAACTTTAAACTATTTAGTTCGGGCTAATTTTACATTTTTTCTTTGTCTTGATATGTTGGAAGGGTATATGTGTAGACTAATTGATGATTATATTTTGTTTCTGTTTCATTTAATTTATAATGGTCATGTATTCTCTACAGCTATGAGGTTTCAGAAAAATAATATTTTATATATTCCTTAGGAATGTTTTTGGATTGCCATCTTCAATTCTTCTATTAAATTTTAGAGTAGAGATAATAGAAAAGCACAGTCACACTTTTGATTAATGGGACATTAATATCCAGCCAAAAGGGCTGTATTTAGTTTTTTACATTGTGCTCCTAATATTATTATCTTTCTCCATTTGCTATTACTTTTCTTTAATTTAATTAATAGTAATATAGTTCATTAATTTGTTTGTATCTGCATGGCTAAATTCCTCTTCTCAGTGATATTTCAACATTTCAAAATGATTAATAGTGCTGGTGATGAAGCTTTATTTTATTAATTTATAACTATTTTAAGGGTATACATTAATTTTTTCTTTCATGGTGGCACGCATCTCAAAATTTATATATTTTTGCTCTCATGCTTAATAAGTCCAGTATATTACTCGAATAATGTGATATTTTCTTGGTTATTGACAATTCATAAAATTTCGCATTGATAAGCAAATTAAATTTGATAAACTTGCTCTCTTAAATTAATATTACATTTTCTTGTTTCCTTACAAACAAAATGCATATGGGTTTGGTTATCTTTATCCAAACACTCAAGTCTTTAGAGGTGTAGAATGCATGCCATCATTTTACTGGGATCTCATATATCATCCGAAACATCCTTATTATCTTCAAGCTCCAAGGAATGTGAGCTCTCCCTCACTGAAAGTATATTTATAAAATAACGATCTACCAATTCTTGTACGTTTCTTAATTTGTTAATAGAAGTTTAAATTAATTATATAAATTACTTCAGTTAATTTCATGATAAATCAATATAAAAGCGGCTAATAGACAGCAAAGATCTAAATATATATGCAAGATATATAGTAATTATATGTCTATATATAGACATTATTTGAGCAGTATGAATTAGACCATGATCATGCACGCTACAAATAAAGGGAAATCAATAATAACGAAATTTTATAAATCCAAACAGCAAAACTTAAACAAAAAGCACAATCATATCATAAAGGCAATCAAGTGGGATCTTCCTTTCTAATTATCCTTTTCCTCACCCATTATAACTTTATGCCCTCTGTTCAAATTTTATAGCGAAAACAGTCACATGGCGGTCAATATTGGGAAGCCATTGAATTAGGGTGTAAATAAATTGAACTCTTCGTAAATTATTTGAATTCAGCTCATCAAATATTTGAATTGAGATCGCTTCATTTATTAAATGAATAAGTTTGATCAGCATATTGCCTAAATATTATAATATATATATATATATATATAATAAAATTTTCCTATACAAATATGTATATATAACATACAAGTTCATAATTTTCTATTTAGTTTGATTTTATATGTGCATGTGAATATATATATATATATATAGTATGGTTTGTGAACTATCAATGTTCAGTTCATTTATTAAATGAATTGAGTTTAATCATAATTTTTTATTTATTTAAAGCCCGGGCTTATACTCAAGCTTGTTCTATTTTAAATGAACAAGTTTGATCATCCTACATTAAATTCTTGTGTTAAATTTAAAGTCAATTAATTATTTCAGTTGGAGCACATATTGATTCAAAATCATTCTTTAAACACAGATGATTTTTTTATTGATATTAGAATCATCTAAGGATCAAATGATCCAAACTTAAATCTCATTCAGAGCAAAGTTAACCCAACCGGGGGGGGGGGGGGGGTGGAATCTTAGTAGTGAGTGACTCTCAATGCAAGACTGACATAGAAAGATATGTATAGAAGGTTGAAAGAACTACGCTGACCTTTTTATAAGTTGGTTAAATTACACCTGATGTACTTTTTGTTTTAAAAGTTACAGATAGTTCTTTTAATATTTGATATATATTACAAAAATATCTATTCTAATTTATTTTTTTAAAAAAGAAGTTAACTTCTGCATAACATAAGATTGTAATTTTATTTTTAATATAATAATAAAGACAGTTAAATTGATATTAAATTTTAATATGAGATTGTGATTTTATTATTAATATGACAATAAAGATAATTAAATATTTTTTTTAAAAGAACACATTATTTAAAATTTGAAACAAACACAATTAAGAAAAAGTTGGGTGTAATTTTTAAAATAGAAATTATCAGATATAATTTAACCAAATATTAAATAAACTTAGTATAAATTATTTTAGCTTTTCTAAATTAGGCCCGGAAACGAACACCTAAAATTACCTTGACAAATAGTTGATGTTGATCTAGCTTGTCTCTTATAATTCATACTGTATTTTAACTACCAAAATATTTTAAAAATAAAATTCTCTCTCTTGAAAAATATTTAATTATAAATTTTATTCTTTTATAAAAATATACATGAAGATCTTTTCTAAAAATTTAAAGATGCACTATAAGTTCATTTTAAAACTCTTGGTGTTAATATTTTGTATCAAATTTGTATCTCTTACAAAGTAATTAAAATCGAACTAGATCAATTGTTTTGATCAGTTGGATTGGGAATCGAATTTTAGTTTAATTTGGTTAGTTTAAAAAATTGGCCATCCAAAAAATCAATAAAAAATCAGTGGAATTAGTTAAAAATAAACTAAATTTGTCAAAACTTGATTGGTAAAAAAATTGTAAAATCCATTATTGAACTTTTTTTAGAGATTTTTTCTTATAAAATAAATTAGTTCATCTTAGATAAATTTAAAAAATTAAAAATAGAAGTCATTACAAGATAGAGTGGATTGAAATAAAGATCAATAAAAAAAAGGACAATATAAGAGAAACAAAATATACATATTTAGCTATTCTTAGTATTTGTTCTCTGTTATGTCTCACTCATAACAATATTTTTTATTTCTCTCAAATATTATTTTTTAATTTTTTAAAACTTTTTACTTATAAGTGAAATCTTAATATAACTTAAGAATTTTAAAAGTTTAATATTAAATATTTTTAACTTTTAATTATGGATAACTTTTAACATTTTTCAATTTAAAAATGACTTTTTAAATGTTTTAAAAAATATTGAATTAGTAATTAAATATTTAAAATTTATTATTATTTATGTGTTATATTAAAATTTTTTAATATATAAATTTTTAAAGATATATATTTAATTATTATCTATTGGATCAACTAATAAATCATAAATTATTGTTTTTATGAATCCGATTTTAAAGTATTAAGTAGTCGCATAATACGGTCATTCATGGTTCTTGACTGTGTTTGCACGGTCCTCTTTTTCTTGCATGCTTCGATTTTCAGGATTTAATTTACTTTGCTTTACATGGAGCTTAAATAACCATAATGCAAATGGAAGCTTTCACTGCTTATAAGATCCTTTTTGGTCTTCAACTAGCTAGCCTAGCATTATTATTATTATGACTACTTTAAAATCTTTCCACCTATGCAAGCATAATTAATTAAGATGGTTTATGCTTTATATGTTGATTTCGATAAAGCTCTCTCTTTGGGAACAGAGAAGTTGAAAGTTTGAGGTTTGTAATTAGTTCTCTTCTTTTTAATTGGTTCCCAAAACTTCAATTATATGAGAAAACCAAAACCAAATGATGGTTGGCCATGCTTAGGTTTCCTTGTCCCCTAGCACTTGCCTAAGATTTATGTCATTTGTTTGACATACTCGTCAAGAAACCTAGATTGCATAACCTCAGATTATGAGAATATATAGGGGCATTTTTCTTTCACTTAGGCTCCAAAACCAAATGTATGTCTGGCACTGCCTAATTATTGTGTCTATGTTTCCCGACATAATGTTATATATTATTTTTGGTCTCATATATAAAAATAAATAATTAACTAATAAAAAATAAAAAAAATTAGTTAAAGATAATTAATTAATAAAAAATATTTTTTAAAAAATATTTTTATTTAATATGTGTATTTTATTTTTAAAATTAATGATAATTACTATTCATAATTTAAAAGATTAATACTAAAATTAATATATTAGATATTAATAATTCATTTTTTATATTTTAAGTCAAATTAAATTTTGAAAAAAATCTCTTTTATATAAAATTGAAGTAGAGATGACACAACTATCTTAGTGACTTGGTCAACAAATTAAAATAGTTACAACAACTCACAGTCTCCATGTCTTGAGTTGTCTGTGGCTGTAATCATTGGAGAGGAACGCTTTGCTAAGGTTAAGGACGCCTTAATGCGTGGTGACCAACTGGGCTACAGCTACAGTCTTAAAGTTAGGGGTTTACCTTTGAGCACAAACGTTGCGTTTGGCATTTGAAGAGGGGGAAGAGGAAAAAAGGAAAGAGAGAGAGAGAGAGATAAAAAGAGCCAACATGACGTTGGGTATGTATTCATGGATTTCGTTCCATTGTTTTGTCCTACTGTTCATTTATAATGTTGAAGAAAAATTATTGTTAAAGATAAAAAAAATAATTAAAATATTATTCTTTTCAACTAACAGTAATATTTTATTTTTATTTAAAAAATTTCAGTTAAAAACTTGCAGTTAAAGATATTTAAAATAAAAAATCTTAAATTTTGAAATTATTTTAAAAAAATTTAAAGACAAAAATTTTAACTTAAAATTATGAACTATAATCTTTTTATATAATTTAAATTTTTAGTTTTTATCCCATTCAAAATAATTTTAAATTTAATATTTGTTAATATAAATATCTTCAATTCGAGGATATTACTTGTTATCTTTTCTTCTTATTTTATATAAATTAACAAAAATACAAATTTTTTATATATTTTTTAACTCTAAGAATGTTTTGTTTATTTGCTTATCTTTTATTGTTATTATTATGCTATTTTTACTTTATTCAAATATTCAAATAAAAAAAGTATTTTATTTTTTTAAATATCATACCAAATATGATTTTAAATTATATGATTATATTTCATTCTTATTTTTATTCACTTTTTCATTCCTTTAAAAATCTTTTACTCTACCAAATGTAATCTAAGGTTGTAACAAAGTGGATCCTCTCCAATGGAACAGTGACAGAGAGGAATCTAGTCAAGGCCAAAATGGCCTTTTACATTTTTATTTTAAATTTTTTATCTTTTTATGTTATAAATTTTAAATATAAAAAATTATAATTATAAAGTCAAAAATTATAATTATAAAAAAATTAAATTTTAAAAGTTTTAACTACGTCATAGTTGTAATTTTTATTTTTATATTTAAAATTTGTAACTTAAAAAAATAAAATAAAAAATCATTTAAACCTTGACTCAATGTTCTCCAACGGACAATACATCTGAACAAGATCTAATTTGAAAGTTTCCATGTCCATATACCTACATTTTAGTTGTAGTAAATTGAATAAGATACCGTATGTCACATTAACACGCATTGTTCAAAATGTTTGTGTATAGTAAGAAATTTGTTGGTTTTATGCTCATGAGCCATATTATGAAATTATGGGAAAAAGTAATTGAGCGACGATTAAGGAAAGAGACCCAAGTTACGGAGAATCAATTTAGTTTTATGCCAGGAAGGTTAATTATGGAAGCAATATATTTGTTGCGAAAACTAATGGAGCGATATCGAGAGAATCAAAGAGATTTACATATGGTGTTTATCGATTTGGAAAAAACATATGATAGAGTACCAAAAGAGGTTCTATGGAAGGCTTTGGAGAAAAAAAGAGTTCGTATAGCTTATATTCGAGCAATACAAGATATGTATGATGAGGCTACAACTAGGATAGTAACAAAAAGTGGACCTACAGAAGATTTTTCAATAACTATTGGCCTACATCAAGGATCAACTTTGAGCTCTTATCTTTTTACTTTAGTATTGGATGTGCTTATTGAACATATCCAAGAGCCAGTGCCACGGTGTATGCTTTTTACAGACGATATTGTCTTAGTTGGAAAATCGAGAGTGGAAATAAATGAGAAGTTGGAAAGGTGGAAATTAACTTTGGAAACTCGTGGATTTCGTTTAAGTAGAAATAAAACGGAGTATATGGAGTGTAAGTTTAGTAAGAGACACATCACTTCTAACGCAAAAGTGAAAATTGGAGAACATATTATACCACAAGTCACACGATTTAAATATCTTGGATTTGTCATACAACATAACGGGGAAATAGAAGAAGACGTAATACATAAGATTCAAGTGAGGTGGATGAAATGGAGGAGTGCTTCGGGTATTATTTGTGATAGAAGAGTACCACTCAAACTTAAGGGTAAATTTTATCGCACGGTTATAAGACATGCAATGTTATATGGAACTGAGTGTTGGGTAATAAAAAGCCAACAAGAAAGTAAGTTTAATGTTGCAGAGATGAGAATGTTGCGTTGGACGAGTAGACACACTAGACGAGATCAGATTAGAAATGAATACATTAGAGAGAAGGTGGAAGTCGCATCTATTGTGGAAAAGATTGTAGAATCAAGACTTAGATAATTTAGTCATGTCGGGAGAAGACCTATAGAAGCTCCAATTAGGAGAGTAGATGAGATGGAGAATAGTCCAATAATTAGAGGTAGAGGAAGACCAAGAAAAATTATAGGATAAATTATTAAGAGAGATTTAAATTTAAATGGTTTGTCTAAAAATATGATTTATGATAAGTGTTTATGGCATCAATTAATCAATGTAGCCGACTCCACTTAGAGGGAAAAGGCTTTGTTTGTTGTTGTTGTATAGTAAGAAATTTGTTGATTATATTTATGAATTTTTCTTGTATTCAATGATGGTACATTATATTTATTTTACTGGAAATTAATAAAATAAAATTGCACCTTTACTAATTGTTATGATTTTTTGTCCTAATGAAAATGTCAATTTTTTCTAAAGATACTGAGTATCACCCAAAACATTAGAAGATATAAGATGACACTATTTTAAATCATATTTTATACGATTCAAAAATCATAAAAATTTCACATTCTTACACTTTTAACATTGTGAACTTTTATAAAATCCTAATTATATAATTTTTATGACAACTTTTATTTATCATATCAAGACAAAATCCTTAAATATATGTTACCTTTAACCTTCCTATACTAGCTATATATCAGGATATTTAAAATACTTAAAAAAATGTGGCCGAGTTAACAGTAGACTAAATGATTGTATTTTTCATGTCTAGAAATTTGTGATACCTGAAAGTGCTTTCGCTAGTTTAATCTTCAAATTGAGCCAATTAATTATACTGTCGGATCTTGACTTTCTGTTTATGTAACTTTCTTTAAAGAAAGGTTTTGGCCGTACTTTAGAACGCATGCGTTGGTAGATATATAAGATAAATACTAAATATTTTTACATTATCATTTTAAATTTTAAATCGGGACCAGTAATTAAATTCCACTGCAATTTGTACGAAGATACCCAGTTGCACCAACCACTGCTTCGGCATGTGCTATAGCTATATGAGACTTGTTTGTCATTGGAACTTAGGCTCTAACTCTTTTTATGAACTATTGATGCTGATTGGAACAAAAGATAGATAGCTAGCTTTGGTAGGTTACCTTTAATACAAGATAGAGAAGCTGAAAACTTGAAGATTCAGCTTTTCATCACTTCTTTTCAATGTATTGTGCATTTGTCTAACTTTTGGTCTTGACCTTTTTCAGCAAGAATCCACGAGAATCAAATTAAGGCTCAAGGCTAGGTCTTTTTATGGGTTGGGGTATTTTCCAACATTCAAACTAAGGCTAAATCCTTTTCGTTCTGAGATTTTAAGGCGTATTTTTTTTAATACCAATTTAGTGCATTTATAATTTTTTTTTCACAAAATGTTTTAAAGAAGTAGAACCCAAGTTGATAAAATAGAATATATACCAAGTTAACTAACTTCTGTGGGTTGAAGGCTAGGTTTTGTCCTTCAAAAAGGTGCTTAACACGTTTTAGAGTAGAAATTCTATTGCAAAAAGAATTATAATGCTAATTAACTCCAATTTTACATGCATGCATTTGCAAAGCCAAGGAGGAGGGTATGATAATAATGACCTCCAATACTATATGTTATCAAATCCCTTAGGAGGAAGAGAGACAAAAGGAGAGGGAGAGTTTTCAAAAATTTGGGTATAATGTTTATTTTATTATTATTATTATTATTCAATGACATTTATATCTTTTTGTTATTTTTTAAAGAAAGGACTCAATGTTATTTCTTATTCATTTTATTCACACTTTCCCCCTTCTTTTCATTTTATTGTATCTATTCCATTGTGCCAAATGTAACCTTAAACCCAACCTTTAGTTTTTCATGTCTCAAAATCCTTTGTCCACAGGTATCAGGAGAATGATGGCATTATTTTAGGTTTTTCAGAAAAGAAAAAATTTATATGTAATTTATTATATTTTTTATTATTAAATTTATTAATTAAAACATAACAAATATATGATTTTTAATAATAACATGATAAATATATAAATAAATGTATAGTTGTCTAATTAAACTTAAGGTTATCATATTATTATTATTATTATTATTATTATTATTAAAGAATCAATACACTTGTTACATTTTAATTAAGAAATTTAATAACAAAGATATAAGAAAATACACCTAAATCCAATCCCTTCAAAAATTAGAAGGTCTTGAAGTTAGTTTTTTCATATGGAATTTGCTATATCTTTTGTAATATATACATGTATTTTTATTTTTCACGAATATTTTCATACTCTTTGGATATATAATTAATCTCCCTCGAAATATTAAAGCTATCTCTCCCTTTGTTTTTCCAATATGATAAGAAAGGAGTTTAAATTTTTTTAATTTGTAGAATATTTAGAAATGCAGGAGAGAAATAAAAAACTGCCCTGTGAAAGCATCCATAATTACATATTTATTTATAAGCCTTCAATTTGCATATAATGTATTTCTTTCTTTCTCCTTGATTTATAAAATTTAAAAATGCGGTTAAATCATTTCTCATCGCAGCTATGACCATATTTAGCTTGTCATTTAGTATTTAGATAGTTAGGAAAAGCTACATAACTATATATAAGAGAAGCAAGCACTTTATAGATAGGAAAAATATTTGAAGTTCTAAGCACATAATTAAGTAAACGATTTATTTGTTATTATTGAATGCGTTATGATGTCACTGATGTCGCCATGAAACATTCCAATTGTACAAGGAATCTGAATGGGGACCAACCAGATATCCAATGACCATCCACTCATGCTATATTTAATTATTTCTAACTTTCCCTAATAAAAGTTATTCGTTCGTTTGAAGTTTGAACTCCACTGAGTGGGTTCCTCCGGAAAAGAAGAGAAAAGAAAGAAGAAAGTGTTTCGTTTGAATATATATATATATATATACGTACGAACAAGGGGCCACTGTGATGTTAATAGTCTTGTGGGAAGTGAGGAGATTAAGGTTGCCCAGGGATCACACAGCAACAGCTGTCCATGTCAAACATAAGGTAGCAGCAGTTTTTAACTAATTTTCAGTTTGCTTTTGCTTCCCCCCCTTTTTTTTTTGCAGGGTATAAATACGGTATATTCTGCACAGTACTAGATAGCTAGTTTCTTCATTATTAACCCATCCTCATTCCCTTTGGACTGAGCCATGCAAGAAATTAATGATACTGAGCTAGCCAGATTTGATGGGAATTATCATCAAAGTAGAAGTGGATTATGCGCTTATTAGTTTCATTTTTAGTTTCTCACGTTAATGAGAAAGAAATGTGAAAAAGTTTAAACTTACTGATTCTCTTATTTATCTTTGGTCTCACGAGTTTCAGGATTTAAAAATTTTCTAGTGGAAGCAAAGTGCAACGTGATTCATTTATGCTTTCAAAACATCTTTAATTTACATTTATCACATTTGAAGCAATATACTGAGATTTTTGGATGCATTCGGTTTACTAGTGCGTGTGTATAGAATTTACCACCTATTTTAGCATTTTCTCTACATGATGGATTGTGGTCGTACCCTGCCGTATATTTTATCCAAAAACAACTGGCTTGAATATGTCCGCGGGCAAGGCAATATGCACCTTATCGTCTAAAAATTTTTACTGAACCTTTTTTAGAATTATTGAAAACCCAAGAAATTTGAGAAAAATTAAAAAAATTACTAAAATATTATCTTCTTACCCTCTCCATCTATGATAGCTGCAAAAATCTCTGTAAACTTTATTGAGTATTGGATGTATTTCCTTCATATATATATATATATATAGAATAAACTGATTTTAAACCTTTATAAATCATAACAGACGAAAAATCTTGAAATAGAGCTTAATCTTCCGGAAAATATAGGAATTCAAAGAATTTTATTAGTCAACATCATTTCGAGACACCCCAAACTGGCTACTTGAGGGCCTGTTTGATTATTTTTTGCTTTTATATTCTTGACAGTTCAGTCAAATCATTTTCATAACTTGATTTAGAAAATAAGGGGGGAAAAACACCTGTTTGAACAAAAACTAATCTCTCAAAGTATTACTTTTGTCAAAATTACAATAATGCTATTAATGACAACAATTCCTTCAAAGTTTTTCTGTGTTTTCTCTTGGTTTTGAAAAATAAGAGATCGAAACATCTAAAAAGATGTTCTCTATTTTAAATCCTTTAAAACACTATTTTGTCTTTTAGGTTTTCAGAACAATGGATGGAAATAACAAACCATCAAACATTTTTTTTTGTTTTAAAAAAAGTGTTTTTCACAACAGAATTCAAACAGGCCCAAGATTCTACGGCTCTTAATCCTTAGGGCTCAAAAAATAGTCATTTGTTCCACCATACTAACTCAAAAGTAATCTCTATTACTTTCTGAGCAGCAAATCTTATCAATCGCAGATGAAAATTAGACACATGCAAAGTATATGCTTCATGCTTTCTTGGAGAAAAGTTTTGTTAGTATCCAAAATTACTGCCATATGGCTTTCTGAATCCTATTGAGTTCCAGAAAGGGCAAATATAAGAAAGTGCATGGAGAAAGATTACAACAATGAAATATAATCAACTTGTCCAGTCAGATAGTGTATCCAGAAAACTTTCAATTTTGATTAGTTTGTGATTTCAACCGGCAGTCCAAGGACCTGAAATTCACCCCAAAGCACCTGCCCTGATAAAATTTAAGATAAAATGCATAATCTTAGATATTTACCATCAAATTTTTCAATTAAACATGACAAATGAATATTTCTTACAACTCAACACTGCTTAATTGGGTCTTCTAAAAAAATTTCTCCACATGTTATGTTTTTATCGAAGAATATAATAACAAATACTGAAAGAACTTCACCTTAGTTTTGGCCTAAAATTTATACACTTCGAGGAACTTTTCACCCTCTTCATCAATAAACTTCTGGTTCACCACTGCATATGCCAGAAATACTCTCCCCCAAATTGGTTTTGTTGACTCATTTATACAATATCACAATGTACAGGGTGTATCAATGACTGGATAAATCCATTATTCAACCTTAGCTGCTACGATAGGTATGCTGCTTTCTGCTACAGTTTCCCTTACAAACCTGGAAATGGAAAGGGAAGGAGAAATAAGAAAAGCAATAAACAAAAGAACAAGAACCCTTTTCTATAACTTAGAACCAAAAATTGACATACGTTTTCCAATTTGTCTCGTGCTGATTGCAATATGTAAATTGAGAGGACTAAAGACAATATGAGCCCTGGATAAAAACCATGGATTTATTAGTAAACAGTTGCACGCTCTATTGGTTAAAGGAAAGTTGATTTACAACCTCAGAATTCTCCTGCATCTAAACAGAGTCTTTAAAGTAATTTCAATCCTCAGCACATTAGTTTTTTACTGAACTTCAACATATTAAAGACGTAATGTACCAAAATACCCTTCCTCTTGCCAATACTCAAATAGAACAAGAACGTTTATATTGCAAGAACAAATTGCAAACAGGTATCCTAACAGGTGATCTTGTCTTCATCAGATATCTTTATTCAGCTTGTCAAAATAGAACAACAACAAAAATATTTATTTACCTGATCCAAACAGAACAAAGAATCCTTAAGTCACATCTATCTCAGATTGCTCCACCCTGAAATATTTCAGGACGCAGATTGAGTAAATTTTGTTCCTTCTAATTTACAATAACCAAAAAAAAAAAAAGGCTGAAAGACAGCATACCTTTCCAAAACACTGTACAAAATAAACACTTCAGTAAGATCATACATGATATATCCAGCAGTAATTGATCCACAACCTTTGTACACGTTCATTCCAATGCTTCTAAAATAATCAAACATTGGGGAAACAAAGATTGCCTCTATTCACACACACAATATTCTTATTAACAACCCCATAGCCATGCAAGCTACAACTTAGGTAACTCCTCTCTCTAGTGCAAAATATATTTGCTTTAAAAATAAATTAGTCCTAAAGTCTAAACTAAGTCTACTAACTAGATGCAAGTATGAACATATTTAGCATCAAAGAAAAGAACACCAACCATGTATATCTCACGTGTATATGCTTTGGCCACTCCTCAGGGTCCCAAAATTGTTTACGTATCTCAGGATGAATTTGAACATCTGTTATGCAAAAATATTTGAAAGCTCTTTTATTTAAAAAAAAAAAAAGCAAGAATAACGTATCTGAAGTAATCAGAATCACTTAGCGTCCATCTTTCTATTAGATAATGCCTGATGATCAAAATTAGTTTACAATTCAATATGAAAGAATATATCTAAACCAGTTTTAATGGCAAAATTCTAACTGTACCTATGACCACTGTCTATTTGATCCCCAAAAATAATCAATACACAAGTAAAATTCAATAACCAGACCATTATAGAATGGAAGTGTAACATCAGACAACTGTCATAAAAATTAGGTGGGAATAAGCTTTCTTGGTCAACAGTCAAATAATGTCCTCCTGAATAAAAATAGATAATCTAGAATACTGATATCGATAAAAGGAAATTGTTTTTAATTCAAGCAAAATTTTAGACTCAAAACATAGTATATGTACTATCTAGACAAATTTTATAGGAAGTAGCATGCTCATAAACTATAAAAGGAATAAAGGTTAAAATAGGAAGCAGCTACAACAAACTATGAGGATGTAATGTTGAGCAATTTCTGATCAAACTTTAAACATCAGATATTAAAAAGCATTTAAAAACATGAACAAGGTACAAGTAACGAACTTGGTATTTCCAAGTTCCAACGCATTTGTGACACCCTTAGACAAAAAATCACACACAACAAATGCTAACAATGATACTTTCATTTTCATATTTCAGGTGAAGCCTGGACTGACAGCCTGCAGTAAAATTTAGTGAACAAACTAGTGTAAAATGAGGAAATTAAGTGATATTTTTTGTATTAGAATAATTATAACTATATACAGTGGTGAGGCATATCCACAACTTTTGCAGTGACGCCATGCAGATCACTTGCCGAATACCTCTGCAAGAAATATACATTGTATTCACAGTTGTCAAAAGCCAGTTAATTTATTTTTCAAGTTTTGCATCCCTCAATTCATAACATCCAGTACAAGTTTACGTACATAGCTTATGTTAAACACAGCCTTACCAAGTTCACATCAATCATCGGAACCTCAATACTATTCCAATTTACCACCAGAAGCCATGGGACAAAAAACTTTCCCTTCCAACTTGAAATGATCTGCAGACAAAAGAAAGAACATTCCAATAAACATAGTTTATTCTGCAGCATGAGAAAAAAGAATAACCAGAAAAAATCTTATAACAACAATCTGCCTCTCTATAAGACATGATTGGTGCAACTGCAGCAAATTTCCTTCCATCATGTTGATATTTAAAAAGAAAATGTTTTTCCTTTAAGCTTCGTTCATTTTGCAGAGAACAACTTCAATAATTCCTGTATTTTCTAGTTTTCAGTATGATAGTAAACAGCATATATCACTCATCCCTAGTCCATGGGAATCAACACTCAAATAGTGGTATTAAACTCCCAACACATTGAACCCACCAACCCATCACCGTAAATTGCATCCACTATCCCTGCCTACAGTAACAACTACTACTAGTTAGTCATCATGCATCATACATCTCTCTATGAAAACTTTTTCTTCAGGTCATATACTCCGCTATCAAATTCTTCGCAAATAAGAAACAAGCAGAGCTAAGAAAAAGGTACACAACATTTCTTACATTTTATACGGATCAGCTGCAGTGTAACCCGTCGGCTTCGGAATAGGTATTAACACCTACGCATGAAATTTCCAGAAAGAACCAATTTTAATCTTCAATATCCATACCAATTATATAACTATAAAGAAAACCCTATGCCATGAATTCAAAGATTCGCACCTCACGATTCACTGCAAAGATAGGGCAATGCCGGCCAATCAGGTCGGGCCACACACTTCTTAACTGCCGTAAACATTTCAGAGGTCATCAGCACCATATCAGACTTTTTTCTTTTTCAAAAAAACTGAGTAACACAGACATAAATAGAAGAAAGGGAGAGTTTTGATGGCACAGAGAGGGTGGTATTGACCCATCCTGCTCGTGGGTACGATGTCTTCTGGTCTGTAAGCGAAAGCGAAAGAAAGACGCGAGAATATTAGCAGAATCAACGAGAGAAGCAACTTTCCAGTAATTGCAGCCATGGCCAGAGCTTGAGGCCTGGTTGGTTTTCTGTGTTTAGAATAGTTTTTTATTTTTATTTGATAATAAAAAAAATAAAAAAATTTATTTGATAATATGTTTTTAATAAAATATTTTATAAAATTAAAAAAAAATTATTTTTAAAAATAAAAAAAATTAAAATATTTTTTTAATATTTTATCACTTTTGTTTTATAAAATCAGAAAAAAAAATAAAAAATAAATATTTTTAAAATAATAATTTAAATAATTTTTTTAATTTTAAAAAATATTTATTTTAAAAATATTAAAATAAAAACAAAATCAAACGGGCCTGAGATTCTTCACTCTCTTGTTCTCGTCGTCTGAATTTCCGTTCGAGACCGAGGAAAACAAAAAGGGCCGTTTTTGTGAACAATCTATCATGGCCCAAATATCACTTAACCTGTTGAGCCCACGCAAGCAGTTGGTCCACTCAAGAATGTTCATTTTTTGTCTACTGCATATAAATTTTTTCTTTTTAAATTTTCTTTTCGATCCTTTCTTTTCCTTTCACTTTTACCGAATGTGAACCCGACAACATCATTGGGGGAAGCCCAAAGAATTAACTTAGTAGCGAAGGAAAGTAATTAATGCATGATTAAGCATATTTTTACAAAAGAAATCTTTAAGTAAATGTAGTTTATAAAAGTTAAAAAACTAAATTAATAATTAAATAAATATATAAACATCTATTAATAAATAATTTGGTCTATTAGTTTTTTGTAGATTAAATTTATAAAAAATTTCTCACTATAAATTTGAATTTTAATGATTTAAATTTGAAAAAGCCAAAAAAGTAAACTTACTAGTAAAGACAAATATGTAAACTACAGTCAGACATTTATTTATAAATTTAATTTTTATTTTTGTTAAATATGAATAAATTGAGGCAAAAATAAATAAATGAAATTAGAGTGTACTTTTACCCAAAAAAAAGGTAAGATCTATTACATGAAAAACTGAAATTCTCTCTTCTCTCAAAGTTTATAGAAGGCGTATGAATGAATTTTATTTTTAACTTCCTAGTAGCCGTTTTCAAACTTTACAAGTCGTGAGCCCTCCTCCCTCCATGGTAACTAGTAACTACCACTTTCCTCTTCACTGGGGAATAGAATGCTGGCGAGTTCCATACCAAACCATGGATGTTGTTTATAAGATATATAGCTTTGATGAAACCATTTTATGATTAGCTTTTATTGATAATGATCAAAAGAAATTTTTTTTTCTCTCTCATGTGTAAATTATAAATATTGTTTATACATACCCAGCACGTTATGAGAACTTAATTAGTTGTCTTTCCCATAAAATTCATTGAAAAATCCATTTCTGCTTATAATTTTGTAGCAGCGTACTTCCAAATATTTAAGAGTGTTTAATATGTTTGTTGGGTATCGGTTATATTTTGGAAGGTGCTGTTTTGTTATATGCAATTATAGGCACTTCTCTCCCAAACAAAATCAAATTCTTATGTTCCAAATTTATATTTTGTTTATCCATATAATTGTGAATAATATCTTTTTAAAATATTGGTTATTAGCTATCGTAGTGTTGTTGGTAATTTTTAACTAACTTTTTAATTTCTCTTAATTAGCATACTGAAAATCTTTCATCTTGTTACTAATATCTTGAGAGAAAGTTACAAACATTTTAATATGTTGATAATGTTAAATTCATCTCTTACCAATGCATATAAAATATAAATTTGCATGTAAAATCTACCAATCAAATTATGTTTATAATTTAGGTACGTCTCTAGTCAATTTTTTTTTATTATTATAAAAGATGTGCAAGACCTTAGGTAAGGTTGGGGAAAAAAAAAGATAATATAAAATCCTTGAGTTAAGAATGACTTTATTACATTAGACTCAAATAGTTTGCAGTAATTGTAAAGGTCTTTAATTTTTAAATTTTTTAAATTAAATGTTAGTATACTTTTAAAATATAAATATGTATTTAAAATAAATAACATATTTAGCATTCTATTCTTTTTTGAAAGATTCAATTATTTTTTTGGGTGACAACACAAAATATCCAAATTTAACAATTTGCAACTCTCACATTATAAAAATCAAAGACCAATGAGAAAATAAATAAATAAAGCGGTTAGGGTGACGTACAGCAAGTCCCAACGTAGGGACCAATCATCTCGAAAATGGAAAATACATTATCTGGGAATGGACCTTCATTGTGCATAATACACCTCTTATTCGTACCAGGCAGCCATGAAAACTTGAAAGAAAGACGTGCGTACTACGCGAATTACACCCCACCCACCTACGGGTCCCGCCTCTCAAAAAGCTTCTTCAAAATTCAGCCTTCAAAAAGCTTCTTTCTCACTTCAATCCACATTACACCCTCTTTTTCTTCGAATTCTCATTTCTCCAGTATCCTTCAAACTCCCCACCACTTCGACGTCGTCACCAAATGCCGATCAAGCGCTGTAAGAACCAGCTACCACTGCCACCGCCGCCTTCTCCGATCCCGACGGCAAGAGGCTCACGGTCAGCCGCCAACGACCGATTCACGGAGTACCTGGAGAAGACACTCCATTGTCCGGAGATTAGCCTGCCGGAATCTCACTTTCCGGCTATGTCGCACACGCTGGTGCCGGCAGAGATCGATTGCCGATCGCTGTCGACGAGGGTGAATGTGCTGGTGAGATCGGCCAAGGAGTTCGGGGCGTTTCGGATCAGCGGTCACGGGATTTCGGGGCAGGAACTGGGGAGAATGGAGGAAGAAGCGGAACGCGTGTTGGAAGAGGCGGGTAGTTGCAGGATTTGGCGGGGGAATGTGGGGGAAGTCATTCCCTGCGTTCACTCTCGCAAGGGAACACTGCAATCCATCGCTTCCAAGTATTTTGGGCTCCAATCACACCGTAACTTCTGGTAAGCCCCTCAGTTCCTGACCCTCAAATTTTTTAGACATTTATAATTTATAATTACACTCTTGTAATAAAAGTATAATTCATCAATTTTTTTTTTAAAAACTTGGTACTATATTATTACTTTTAAGGGGAAAAAATGTAAACATCTTTTTTTAATTTTAAATCACTTGTAAATAATTTATTAATTTTTGAAATAAAAAATGTCTCTCAAGTCTTACACTCTATAAAATTATCTCATATAAACTCTTTCATAAATGTTGATATTAGACACAAATGAAAATTTGTCACGTTAATTATGAAGACTTCAAAGTGGCATATAAGATAATGACATTAGAGAGTTAAGGGATTAATTTTTAAAATTTTGGATGACTATTTGTGAGTAGCCCAAAGTTAAAAAACCATCCTATATATATATATATATATATATTAAAAATAATTATTCACGAATGATAATTTTGTTAAATACTCAAATAAATTAATAATTTAGTTCTTGAAAAATCATTCATCTCTCAATTTGATTTTCTTAAGATAAACTTTATTAATTTAATCTTATGATTTTCTTCCTTAATTGAAATGGCCTCTTCATAAAGCAAAATTTATAATCACTTAACGGATTTTTTATTATAGCGTAAATAGAAGTCCACGTAGTTAATAACTCATGCTTCATTGCTTTAACTTATCAAAGTAATATTTTCTCACATTGTTTTGGCGGTCAATTAACTTTATAAAATTTGCTTAAATGATACCATTAGCCAAAAGAATGCTATTTAAGTAAGTTTAAGTGATGAGTTGAAGGTCACAAGAACTTTCAAATTATTTCAAAGCAGCAAAGCAAATCTATTAAGTGATCGTGAGTTTTGTTTAATAGAGAGACTATTTTAGTTGAAGAAAAAAATTTTAAAATTAAATTGAGAAATTTTATAAAATTCAAAAAATACTTTTGTAGATATTGAATTATTAATTTACTCTGTAATGATCTATGACAAACACTTAAGAATTGCACTTACGTTTATCAATACACTAGCTGACTAGCCTTTGCAGAGTCTTGTTTGGGCTGAAAAAAAAGCCTTTGGACTTGGATTGTCAGTTACACAGAACCCTACGCTTAATTAAATTTGGGTCCCGGGCCCAGAGACACCAGTTACCAGAACTTTGGCTCAATTGTTTTGTTCTAACCCCCTGCACTCTTCCTCATGCGGTGCATATTTGGACTGAACTTTAAATTTCTGACCCAAAAAAAAAAAAGAAAAATAAAAAACAGATTGAACTCTGAATTGGCACCTGCTCCGGCTGTAAGGTGGCTTTCTTACTATTAAGTCTTTTAAGAGGATTGTTAGAATATTGTAAACTCATAATATAATGTAGGAGAAAGTAATATCAGTTAAGAACCTAACAATTTAAAATTGTGTACTTGTGTAAGGAAAGGAACTTAGAATTGAATTTAAGAATGTTTTAGATTTGGAACATCAACCATAAATCAAATTCAAGAGATTCATAAAAAAAAAGCACTAATAGTACTTTTTAAAATATAATACTTTTGTAATTATTAGTGTTAATGCTTGTTTATGGTTATGATTTTAGACTTCCTTTAGGAGTATTTTACATATAAAATTTAAATTATATATATTATCAAACTTCTGTACGACGAAATTATGATCTTTCATACATTATATTATTAAACTTCTCATTTTTAACAAATTCAAGCAAATGGGTACGAGCAACGACAATTACTTGCTCATTTGAGTCTACCACTCTTCAAGACTGTATAACATCAACCCAGTAGACAAGATTTTAAAAGCAAAATTCTTAAAACTAAGAATTTATGTATCCCATTACTTCCCTAAAACAAAATTCCTCGTGCATGATGCAGGATTCATATGGGAAGCGTTGCAAGTAGACTAGATAGAATAGTGGAGCAAGTGAGTCTAGCGCTACAAGAGCACAAGTCTGAAGAATTCAAGGAGCGGATTCAAGACTCAGAATCCGTGATTTGCTTGTGCAGGTATCCCCATGGCAATGTGGGTGAAAGAGATGAAGGAGCATCATCGAATGAGAAAAGTGAGAGATTGTGTGATCATGCTTTACGTTTCTACCTTCCCATGGAGCATTGTATATTCTATGTCCAATCCGGAAGAGGTCCCTTATCATTTGATGCAGGTCCAGAGACTATAGTTGTCACTGTTGGCAGACAACTTGAGGTAATTTCCATTTGCTTCTATTTCAAACATCATTATGCTTTGGGATCTTTCTTAAACTATTTGTGACTTATGGGCGACCCTCACAAATGAGTAAAAGTTAATAATAACATTTACAATTTTTGTGGGGTGGAATTAAATTTTTTTCTCTAAATAATGCCTATCTCATCGTTTATATGGATCACTCTAGTAAATGAGTGAGGGCTGACAATAAAATATACAATTTTAATGTGGTGATAGAGCTCCTAAATTTTGTAAGATAAAGTCATTTGTATAGTTTATGAATAATGAGATATATGCACTTTCTACTCAAGAATGTCTCAGTGGAACCTTCTGAATATTCTGTAACAAACTTATTTGTGAATATAGTATGATAGATACTCCATGCCTTCCTAAAAATGCCTCAATATTTTGATGTTTTTTTTCTTTCTAGGTAATGGTGAATATAAAAGCTACCCACTATGAGATATCAATCCCATTATGTGTCAAAACCTTGAGTTGGGCCATTAAAAGTATATGCATTTAGGTGGTTTTGAACTCGAAAACCCACTATATATTAAGCTTGAAAGTATAAACTAGCAAGGTTTTCTATTTGCTCCTTTAACGTTAAAAAACTTCATAAGATACCAAAGGCTAATTAATCAAAATCTTACTTTTTGAATATAGGAGTGGAGCCGCGGGGAATTTAAATGTGTTCCTGCAGAAATGATATTCATGCCGCGTTTCCAGAGTAGCCAAGCCTCTTTATCCATAGAGCTTAAGTTCTCCCGCAGTTTGAACAAATCTAACAAGATATTCTCCTTAACTGATCAGATCCTAATTGTACTTTGCCTTGGATTTTTATATAATTTCTTATTATTGCTCTTTTCATATTGATCCCCAATAAGAAGGAGTTGCATCTTTTTATTTATTTTTTTGTTTACCAAAAAAAAAATTATTGGTTGTGTGGTCATGATTATGCTCAGTTCACCAAGGGACACCAATTTTTCCCCCTCTGGTTTATCTGCAAAAGCCATTGTGATGTACAGTTGTAGTGTAAAGGTTGTGGGTTTGAGTAAAATACAAATTATAACGTGATTTGTGAGTTGAAGTATGCAAAATTGTATGTTGTATGCATTTTTCTTGTTACTTCAGCATAAGAATGATCGCATATTTATTGACAGTGCCACCTGAGGGTGAGTGTTATTATAATGACTGATGGATTTTCTTACCTTGAGATTTTAATATATGTAGATAATACTTTGTTACAAATTTTTTCTTATAAAATGGAGTGGATGTTCAATTGAAGATAGCAATTCTTTTTGGCTCCTATTTGAGTTGGATATATAATGGGTGGAGGCGAATGTAGAGGTATGTTTATAATATATATATATATATATATTCTGAAAACTACTTATTTAAAATTTTTACCATGGAATATGATGCAATTCAAACATTTTAATATAATTTTTTTCACTACAAAATTGGTATTTTCATTTTTGTCTCCCGCATACACCTAGGCCTTCCATTTATTTCATCACATCAATTTTAATTGGATAACTAAAATGGAGAAATTTTATGTATAATTTTCATATCTTTATTATTAAATTTTTAATAAAAATATAAAAAGTATATATTTTTATTATTGTAATAAAAAGTAGATCAAACTTGTCGGTTCGATCTGTAACCATCAGCCAAAGATATAAAAAATTATATTGGTTAAATTGGTTTGATTTGGTTAATTTAAAAAATAAATGAGCAAAAGAATCAGTCTAAAACTAATTTAACTAATCTAAACTGAATTGGTTAAAAGTTAATTAAATTAGCCGTTGAAATATTTTTTTCAAATAATTTTTTTGTAAATTAAAATAGATATATTCATCTTGAATAAATTTAAAAAATCAGAAATAAAAGACACTAAAAAAGAGAGAGGATTATAGATAATGTGTGATTTTCACACTTTAATATCACATAATTTTCAATGCTTCCATTGATTCAATGAGTGATTTAATTTTACAAAATATTAGTTTTTATAGATAATGTATGATTTTCACACTTTAATATTATATAATTAAGTCTTTCAATTAATATATATATATATATATATGTATGTTAAAGAATTTGATTACAAAAATGCAAAATATAAAAAATTATACTTAACTTTAATCTAAATAAGATATTTTTTAAGAATAAGATTGCACATAAGATATTGTTTTTTCGTCTATATATTCTATATTATTATCCCAGTATTGCAATCCAGCTAGCTGAGTGTCATACTCATAACTACAAAACTACTTTAGTAATTGAACGTGAGACATCCTCAGAATCAATTCATATATAAGACGAAATTATGCCGATGCTTAATATAGTTTACTGAAATACCCCAAAATTTATCTGCAGCCAAATGAAAATAAAAACCGAAACCCACAAGAAAAATCTGCATTTTGTTTCGATACCATCTCATCAAAAGTAGTGGCCAAAAAAAAAATGGAAGGGTAAAAGTAGGAGGCAGAGACGTGCAATAATTGAAAGCTATAATAATTTATAGATAGGTTGGATGGGAATACATAGGTAATAGTGTAATAAGAACCTAAATTGTAGCCATAAGCTTTGGTGTCTCTTCTAATTTCTGTTTTTGGTTTTTGTTCGAGCAGAGGGGGTGTCTTAATTTGGTGTCTATTTGGAGTGGTTCATTCACTGTCACACTCATATCAACAAACATGACAATATGTAACGAAAATTATAGCGAACCCCAGAATGAATGTGTGGTTTTCATAATGTGTTTCCTTCAATTCAACCTGCCCCTACTCGTTCATTCATTGTTCTTTCTCTTCTTGCTCCTCTTTCCCACAGACACAGACATCCAATTCCAGCATCTTCATACTTGTTATCATTATGTCACTGAAAAGTCCATGTGATCTGCGTTTCAAGTTTAACCACAATAACATTAACATATATACTTTATTTACTGCACTCTCAAAATCAACAGCCATAAAGAAGAAGAAGAAATAGAAGGTGGAGTCTATTCAAGTGGTCTCCCATGACATGGCGATGTTATCAGTTATTTATTTATCTATTATCAGGTTTTTAATAAAAAGTATGTAAGTGAAGTTATTTTTAAGCAATGAAATGTTTGAAAAATTAAAAAAAATCAGAATTCTTATTCATGAAAAAAATTGTCATCAAAACTGATTAAAAAAGCATTTATATATTGTCCTAAATAATTTCTAATAAAATGAAAAAATATAGGCAAAGTTGAGAAAAAACTAAAACAATCTCAAAATACTTGAAACTGAAAAATTTTAGGCTTGAAATTAGCCTAAATCAATCAAGTATAGCAGGTTAAGATGATGACAAGTTTTGAAAGTTTTTTTTTTTAAATATGTAATAAGATTAAAAAATTTTCTTGTATTAACTTTTGTTATATTAAAAGTTATGATAGTTTGACATTAGGATATATGTTTGAGATTTTTTTTTTGAATTTTTTTATGATTAGTTTGCTTCACAAACTTTTTTAACTCGATGTTTTATGTCATTTTTATAATTCAGTATTATATGATTAAGTGTTTAAAAAAAATTCATATGTTATGCTTTTATTAATAACAAAAATACAAAGAATTTTGTTTAATTCTAATGTTTTTGATACTGCACTAACGTGTAATTAAGTTGGTATCATAGTATGGTTGAACTTGAAACGCATAAATTGTATAGGGCTGAGACAATATGAATAACAATGTGAATGGCACATAGGGAAAGAAAAATGATGAGAAATGAGAGTGAATGATTAAAAGGGAAAAAAAAAACGAATTTTTTAAGCTATTGAAGCATTGACCCTCATAAAGAGCACCTTCTTCTGTTTTTTATTATTTATTTTTTTTTCATCTATGCTTTCATTTCCTGCACAGCTAAGGATCCCATTTGAATAAATAAAATACAAGTTTAATGTCAGTTATTGCAGCTGATGTTGAGGGTCCCTTGAATTGCAGAATGAATCCCATGTAGGTAGGCTCTTCATTGCAGAGCGTGCATTCCTCTACAAACAGCCCATTTTCCCTTTTTTTTTTTATAAAATTATTATTATGAGAATAAAATTTTAATTATAAGAAAAAGTATACTTTAATAATTTTAACTATATTGTATAATTAAAATTTTTAAAATATAAATTTTTTTATAATTAAAATTTTGGTCATCACAGTTCTTATACAATTAAAATTTTTAAAATATAATTTTTTTTACAGTTATTATTTTTATTTTTATAATTAAAATTTGTAAAAAAGAAAAAGCTAAAACAGCCAAATGCACATCGGAAACCTGACTGCAGTGATTCAATCTTCTTAAAGTCACTGTACATCTGTACGACTCTCTGGTTCAATGTCTTGTTCCCTAACTGCTTTTGGGTCGTGAGAGTACTGAAATTCGGACCCAACGCAACGATGTTGAATTAGAAAATTTATATATTTATTATATTACGATGAAAAAATTTTATGTTAAAGATATAAAAAATTATACTTAAATAATCTCTTTTCTAAATTGAGAGGTTTAAGATATTTTACCTTTTATCACTTAATTTTTTTTTATCACTTGCCTTTTCTTCCATATGAGAAAAAATATGAAAAGTTTTAGTTCTCAAACTCATTTTACTCTATTAAGGGCATTGAAACTCTCAAATAATGAAAAATATGTTACCATTTTTTCCCCATCAAACTTTAATATAAAGATTATTCCATACTATCACTTTGTGACATGGGTAACTGTCTACATGACAAAAATTTATTTAATAAATTGATATGCTTTGATCTTTAAATTATATCTACCAAAATAAATTCTACTATATATGTAGATAGTAATATATATATATATATATATATATCACAGTGATACCAAAGAATTCTCCTTCTATAATGAATTCAGAGGCTATTTTTCATTTAACTCTATCAACCACTACTCTACTTTACACTTTTCAAAATTTTCAAACAAACCCCTGATTTTTTTAAAATTCCTATAATGGTAAATACATTTTAGCATCTAATTTTTTTTTCACTTGCCTTTTTTTTTCCTAGTATTGGAAATTTTAGCCTCCACATTATGATATTGAAAAATATTTGCTATTAAGTTTTTTTAATAAACACATAATATGTAATTTTTTTTAGATAACCCTCCATTAGCCTTATATATTTTTTGACTAATTATACATTTTTTATTAAAATATCCTCCATTAACTCTCTTATATATATTTTTTATGAAGAATATTTTAATCAAGAAAATAAAAATTAGATTACAATGTATATTTTAAAAATAAAAAATTTATATAATTTAAAAAAAAATCAAATAAAATATGTATAATTTATTTTTTATATCTTTATTATTATGTCCTCTAATAAATATATGATATGTATAATTTTTTTTTAAAGACTATGATACCCAGTTGTAAATCATACGTTTATATACAAAAATTATACCTTTAACATATTTTTATTATAAAATTTAATAACAAAAATATAAAAACTGCCTTAATTTTCTTCCTTATTGATATACTACTAACAATAGACCACACCGGCTTTGTCGAAGCGATTTTCTACGTTCTATAAAAGATGGAGCCTCGCTCGGTGGAAAGTAGAAACCAAATTACCCGTTTATATACTCATATTTAACCAACATTTTTGTAAGCAATTATAGCAGAGTGGAGAAATTGCTTTAGAATTGCCCTAGGAGATTATTACTTCTAATTATCAATAGTGTCTGTCAAATCAAACCATATTTGCCTGAACACTTCGATAATAATGTCATGATACTCAACTGAATTCAGATATAGATAGCATGCAAGGAGGTCCTCCAATTCCTTCGATGCCCTGATCTTGTTCTTCACAATCATCTCCACCATTGACTCTCTAAAATCTCTCTCTGGATTCCATGATGACTTCACAATCGCCAAGCTATTTGAAATCCTTCTCCTCGAGCTTGAGCTGTTTGTCGCCGACGACGACACCCTTTTCCGCCCACGTGTCTGAGTCTGAATCTTCCGGCTTGCGATTTTCGGAGAATTAATCCGAAGTTTTACTCCTGTAGAGCTCACAGCTAATCTCCTAACATGGGTAGTACTCTGCTGTTTAATCGATGTTTTATCTTCCTTCACAATCTTAAATTTCAGAGAATTATATACACTGGGTTCTTCATATGCACTCATTCTGCTTCTGGGTTTGGTCTCTTTCTTCTTGATTGTGATCAGGGGTAGTTCAAACTCAGAAAATGAATCATACTCATTCAGCTTTTCATCTTTTCTGGCTATACTCTTCTTGTCCACGTCGATAACTATATCATCAGGCTTGAAATTCAACCTCCATCTACAACGAGAGTTGGATGGCCACGAAACGGTTTGATTAAATGCCTCAGTGGGAAGAATACGGTCTGTTCTGAATTCAGGCTCAGGAAACTCTGATTCGTCAGAGCTATCAAATGGACATGATAAGTGATCAGGTGGGATATCGGATTTTGTGGTTGTTGTTCTTCTGCTGGGTGTGTGCTTGGGTAATTTTCTTGGTGGATCATGGGAACTGGAGTCTGAGACTACAGGATTAAGCTGCCTTGTAAAGTAGTAAGACTTCCTGGGATTGGGTTGGTGGGGTTGCATTGGTTTTGATGGCTGTGGGGTTGAGGATGATGAAAATTGTTTTTTCTTGTGGGAGTGATGGGTGATTTCCTTTTTCTTTCTGCCCATGTCCCCAAGCTTGTAAAACCAGGCATTGGGCATTATATCAGATAACTTGAACCTGTGATTACCCATCCCTCTCACTCTCTTCTGTATCCCTGCTTGTGAATGCTTTGAAGATAACCCCACCAGTGTCTCACTTGGGCACTCTAGTTTTGAAGATAAATAGAGGAGGGTTTTGGAATTGGCGATAGAGATGGGTCCACAAAAGAAAAGTAAGGTTGGCTTGAAGTGGGGACAGAGGTGGTTTTGGATGACCTTGCTCTAAGAAGCACGGATTCCATACCAGCACACGACATGATACAAATATCACGACACTCAAGGTATGTAAATATCCACGTCCAACACTTAGCACGATCATCATAAAGGTAAGACTTACTGACAGAAAAAAGCGAGTCTATCTAGAATCTTGTACAGCATGAATAATTGCGAAACTCTTATTAAATTTCTCTTAGCAAGTCAATTCGTTGACAATTTGAAAACTGGCCTCCTGTTTAATACAAATATTGAACCCATATCAAAGTATCTGTACATCATAGATAGACCAGCTGGTTTTAAGGCACTAATTACCAAACCCAAACAGAATTTGTTCTTTTGCTACAATTGCCTACGATATCCCCATACAAAAATTTTATCCCTTCAGGGATTAAACACGGGTTCTTTATCCAAGCAGCCTCAAAGGAAAACAACAACAAACCCACCTTGTAATATTTGGGATCGTTTCACTGCGATTGCTCTTAAAAGCAATATACTTTAGGGACCGGAAGATATGCTATTTTACACACAGTTCTTTGGCTTACTGTGATGAGCAAGCACTGCCTTTGTGGTTGTATAGAAAGAGAAACACAGAGAACGCAGAACATTTATAAAGAAGTGGGGAAAAAAAAAAGAAACTTTTTGGGAGTGGAAGCTCGTTGACATGCGTCTAATCTGGAAACTCCTAGTGAGTAGTGACCCATGTAATAGAGATTGTAGAAGAAGTTTGGATTGCTCTGCTTTTTGTCTTGTGCTTTCTTATTATTGTCTCTATTTCATGCTTACGGAAAACTAGAACATGGGTTTGTTATATTGCCAAGAGCTTTTAGTTCGGCTCTACGTGCCATGTACAATTCTCTATCTATCATTTTCTTGGCTAACCTTGATCATGTTCCATGTCCCAAAGGTAGGAAAAGGAATAAGTTCAACCAAACCAAAATGTCATTAATTCCCATGTGAAAAAATGAAAAAGAGGCTCAATTGCAGAATGGATTGCTCACCTGCTTACCCATACCATAAATTGCTATAAATCCAGATCCTAAAGTTTTCAATAGCATGCTATTGATTGTACAATGATGAATAATTATATTGGAGAAGTAATTATGCAGTGGGAATTAATGCAGTAAAATTGCATTGGGAACATATTTTTGTGCCATTATGGATGAGGTAATATTTGGGAAATTTTAACATATACTTCTTAAATGTTTTTAACTTGTGTAGAGAATCAATCAAAATTCATCAAAATGAATGTGTTAATAGATTGCAATACTTGAAAATATTAACTTTACATAAATTTTTAATTTGAAAAAATATCAAAAAAAAATTTCATACATATTACATTTTAAATGACTGTGTAGGATCTTTAGGAGTTTTCAATAGTATGATGAATAATGATATTGGAGAAGTAACTATGTGGTGGGATTTGATATTGTAAAATTGCATTGGGAACATATTTTTGTGTCATTATGAATGAGGTACTATCTTTCTTGTGCAGATTGATAGAGGAGATGGGGCTGATTGCATTGGGAGTTTAGGTGGTGAATATTGTGACTGTCAACTGGTCCCCATCCGAGTCTATGAGAAGGTACAAAAACAGAGTCCATTCTAGAGCAGTTTAGGTGGTGAGTACGAGTCCAAACTTGAATGCATCTTCATGAATTAGAGAGGGGACCAAACGGGTTTGTTAAAACCTTCTTGTTTGCCACCATTTTCTGTTGTAGCATACTGCATGACTGCAAGTCGATGTTAGAGAGTTTAATATTTGATTGATGGTAGTTGATAATCAACTCTGAAAATGAATGGTTCTTTTTCCCAATGTTGTCAAGGAAAGGTCAAATTTTAGAAATTTGAATATGAAATATATATCTAATATTCGAATTTTATTTGAATATGATAAAATTTCATATTTTAATACCTACATCTAAAATATTCGATATTTGAAAATTATCAAATACCTTAAATATTCCAAAAATTTTACAAAAATTAAAGTAGTAAGTATCGAATAAAAATATCAAACATATTCAATATTTATGTTTATCTCTCAAAATAAGATTTAAAATAATTTTAAACTTTGTGACTATTAATTACCTTAGACAATGTAAAAAAACATTAATCTAAAAAGTAAATAGGTAGTAAATAGATTTTATAGTATATAATAAATTGTTTTATGTATAATTATATACAATTAGTATAATTATTATATATAATATACAAATATAATATTTTGGGTATCGGGTACCTCTTCGCCCATTGGTATCAAACGGATATTGGGTCATCCAAAAGCAAAATCCGAATCTGTCATTAATTGACTGAGTATTAATTTGTAGTATCCACATCCGATCCAATATCCAATAGATATCAGACCCTTCTTTTAGACAGAGACCTATGAATGTTTAAAATACCCAAACCCATTACCATCAGCGGGAGGCGTAGCCCTCTTCCATGGCTATTTTTGTTTGGATCAATTTAATCAAAATGAAAGGAGTGGGCCAAAATGAGTCACATGCACTGTTACACACATAGCAAGCACAATTGTAAAGTCCATCAAAATCCTGCATTGGTGGACTTTTTACTCAAGTCCAACAACTATACCACCAATTACAATAACAAAGTGTAGCATTAGATGTAAAATTGAGAGGATTTATCGGCAAAGGATACACAAGCCTGCAACTAGCAAGCACAGTTGTTAATAATTTAATGACAGTTAAAATACTGCAGTTATTCAAGTATTTATTATTAATTTCTTTAGATAAAAGTGTCGATGTGTTGTCCAACTACATTTTGAATCTACAATTATTATTTTTCTGGTAAAGTAATGCTTTAGTCTTTAAAAAATCATCTTTTTTTTTTCCTGTAATTTAGTCTTTTAAGAGTTAAACTTTTTAATTTAATTTCCTAAATATTACTCCCTTCGATCCTATTTATTAGAAACAAAAAACTATTTTACTGGTATTAAGAAAAATAATTAATATTAATTTAACTTATTAATTAGGTTCAAATTTAATAATTTTTTTTATTTTACCCATCTTTATTTTGCATGAGAAAACGTTATGTATTGTTAAGTGTATTAGATGTAACAATAAATGAAGAGTAAAAAAAAATTTATTAGTTAGTGAAATAAAAAAATATATCATGTTTTTTATATTTTAAGACCAAAAAAATCTCTTTAAATTTTTTTATAAACAAGATCGGAGGGAGTATTTTCTTCCATCAAGTCGAGTCCTTTGAAAAGCTTTTATGGCTCCTTCGTGCATTGAAATTTATCTCTAATAGAAAACGTTGTTTTAGGGTTAAAGTCATAGAACGAGTTCATATTATTAGTTGATGACTGTGAAATCTAATTTTCATTTAACGAATGTATTATTTTCATTAAAAAAAATGTTTGAGAGACTAAATTAAAAAAATTTCTTTTTAGAGAACTAAATTAAAAAGAGAATAATTTTTAAGAATTAAATGGTAAGATTTTATCTTTAGAAAACCAAATTAAGAGGAATTTAATTTTTTAGGGACTAATTCGCTACATCTTTTTTAAAAAAAAATTTATATACAATTATTTATATATTTACTACCAAGTTTTTAAATGATTTTTAATAATAATATGATAAATATATAATTCTTACAAATAAATGTTTAATTTTTTACTTAAATTATATACTTATCATATTTTAATTAAAAATTATATATTTATTATATTTTAATTACAAAAATATAATAAACTAGACCTGTATGGAATTTGGTCAAGTCCAACAAAATGTTAATTGAGATTTGTTTATATACTACATTCCTTGACTAAGTCATTTGTTGTCAATAATATATTAAATCAACAATGTAATTAAAATATTGGTTAAAAAAACTTTGACCATTTTTAGGGGTTAGATGGAAAAGAAAAATTGTTAATTTGTGGTTTTTAAAATAACTATTTTTAAATAAATTAAATTAAATTAAATTGTGCATAAATTATACTGTAATAACAATAAAACAGTAATTAAATATTCTAATGATAAAAATTTAATGAAATCAAGTCACAAGAGATTTTTTGTGAATTTCTGACTTACATTTAAAAAAAAAGTGAGAGGTTAAACTAATGATTACAAAATGGAAAATTCCCCTTCATGCTTCTCAGTTGATAATAAAACAGAAAAGAAAATTATATATATATATATATATATATACACTATTGTTGAACTACTTTGAGCAAACCAATGAGAGCATTCCATCTCCATCTTAACACATTTGTTGTAGTGCATTTGTAATTCGAAATTGGAACTTCGGCTTAAGGTAAATAAATAATTTTTTTTTTGAAAAAAAGAGTTTACACTGATTAGGCAGTCCCTTTCAATTAATATGGATTGATTAGAACTGATGACAGCTAATAATTGAATTTACCAATGTCCCACTATAAAACGAGAGCCTTTGGCAATTTCATTTATTTTAAGAGCCTCCGACCATTTCATTCATTTTGAGTTTATTTATATTTTGTATATTATCTAGGATGGATTAAAATGAATCCTGACGAAAGCTAATAATTGAAGTTTCACACTATAAAATAAGAAGAGCCTTTAATTATTTCGTTTTCTTATACATTATTTGAAGTTTACTTATCTTTTTGTGTATTAGTAAGTGTTGCATGTGATGGGAGGAGAGGTGTCAGAAAACAAAAGGGAGGTCTCTCTGTGCGGACGAGAAACATTCTGGGAAAGTATCAAATTTTTCTTGTCGTTATATCTTATCCATAACAGGCAACACGTGGTCCAGAAACTCTCAAAACAGCGGACTTTATGTTTTTTTTTTCAAAAAAAAAAGAAAATTGTTTAGCAAATATTTTTTAAGTTCAAATCCCTATTATGACATGTAAAATTTTTTTTTTACTTAATAGTAAGCTTCTTTGATTTATAAGGCTAGGAAACTTCTATGCTAATTGTTAAAAATACCTTATAACCCCCAAAAAAAAACCTCAGTTCAACTTAACAAAATACAATTACAATACAATTAAAAAATTTTAAATTAATATATACATGTTGTATATACTTATATTAAGTTAATAATAAATAAGTATGTAAATTAAGAGAATCTTTTTATCAAAAAATGAAATAGAAGATTAATCTTATACGTAATATTCATACCCATTACATAAATACAATGCATTTACTTACGATTCTCGAATGACTGATGAGCATGATGATATATAACGTGAATTGAGTAGGCATCACCTATTAATTACATTCAAGTATTGATAATTGTAAGAGGTTTACATACAAACTTGATCTCATTTTAATATTGTAAATATTATAATTTAGTCTATTCGATCAGTTTAAATTTAATAAATGTTTCTTTTAATATTTAAAAGTAATTAATACAATTAAATTCTTTTGTCTTAGCTTAAATTGTTAGATAAAAAAATATATATATATATATATATATATCTATATATATATCTATATATAATGTTTAGCTAGATAAATATTATTTCAGATAGGAAGAAAAGATATTATCTTTCTTTAAGAATCTACGGTTGATTCTTTTGGGAAGTATTCATTTGGAATTAAAACATAAAAAAATCAAGTTAATATAAAAGGTGCACCTTTGAAGTCACGAGATAAAGAATAGCATGGAGTACAAATTGAAGACACTCAAATAATAATAATAAGTGAAATCATGATTTAGTCGAATGATCTTCTTTACATTTTTCCTCTCAAATTCAAATAAAATTTAGAGTGGTTTTGTTTGATTATTTATCATCTGCCAATCCATATAATTTAAACCACATTTGTATATGCAAGTTAACAACAGGGACATCATTATTTATCAATGCTACTAAAATATAAGTAAGGTCAAAAGACTTAATTATATTATTTCTAAATTTTAAAAGATAACATTGATTCAATTAATATTAAAAGGACTACATTAGAAATATATTTAAGTCCTTATAAGAGGTGAAAAATTCAAAAAATTTTGTATTATCATTAAAAAAAAATGATAATCAATCGGGAATCTAGGGAAGCTTGTTGGTTCTCTGGTGATTATTAATGCATCAAATTTATTAATGATTATCCACATATCGTCCTTGTTTTTGTTTATGTCAATGCTGGACTTTATTATAGACCCCAAAAAAAAAATTGCTTCGCTGATGTCGTTTTCGACTGAAATAAGCACTAATTAATTACTTGAATTTTGTGGTAGAGAGGGATCCAAAGTAAATGATTGAGACTGTGATAATGACTTGGCAACACATGGGAGAGCCTTCTCCATTTGTTTTCTCTGTTGCGTATGTTCTTTTTCGCATGAATGTGCTGATGAGTCTTATGGGGATCACATTGCAACTGAGGCTGCTTTCTCTTTTTTTGGACCACAAAAGATAAGGACAAGCCGTTTCTCTGTATTTCCCAAAATTGAGAACTTTTTTTTATTTAAATAATCTAAATTAGATTTGAAAAGGTCTAAATCTAATTTTTTAAAAAAATTATTTTTTTTAAAAATAAAATGAGATGAAAATGTTTTTTTCAACTATTGACTTTAAAAATAATAAAAGAAACTACACTTCAAGAGACCATCAGCCATTCATGAAGCCTAGCTAGGGACCACTGAGTTTTTCATTTCTTACGACAAAATTTAGGTAAATTTCCAAGGTGTTTGTTATAGAATTTTTAATTAATAGTAAATAATTAAAAAAACTTTACTTAAATTTTGTTATTTTCTTAATAAGATAGAAGCATGTGAAGACAATTGTGGCGTTTCATAAAAAAATGATTTTTTTTTTTTTAAGTTGGATCTAAATGTTAGATTCCAAATTGTGATATCAGCTTTGTCCTATCTGAGGCCCTGGCAGACATTGGGTCTTCAGTTCTTTTAATTTCTTTGAACCATACGACAATAGATTCTTCGGTAAAAGCAACGTAAAAAACACGGCATTAATTTGGCTTGTCTTTTTATTTATCAATTTGATGTTGATACATGAAAAATAATAAAAATAAAGGAATAAAATGCTAGAAATTTTGTTTATATATGGTAGCCACGCTTGCCAAGGATTAAACCAAGAGTCCAAATCAAAATCACAAGAATAGACCAATGTTACATGTTGATCCACTTTATAATCCTAGTATTGTCGTCATCATGACTTCTTCCAATTTTTGCCTGAAATTAATTTTCTGAATAATTGTTTTAAACATACATGCATTCATATTGTTAATATAATAAATTAAAAATTTTACTCCATATGAATATTTAAAGAGGATATAAATTCATAGTTGGCAATAGTAATAATAATATGTTAGGAGTGGTTAAGCACTTAAGAGGGAGGTAAATTGGGTGTTTAAAACTAATTAATTGTCTTTTAAATGAAGCAATTAGAGTTTTAAGAGTATTAAATGAAAATTGAAAGCTAAGTAAGTAGAGAAACTTCAACGCAAGTTAAAGATAACAAAAAAAAGAATACAAGATAAATATTACTTAAAATTGAAGTAAAAGGATGAACAAAATCAAATAAATTGTAAGAACTAAAAGAGAAAGAAACAAGAAGATCAAACACAGTTAACTAAATTGAGATTGTTTACTGTGCATTATGTCACTGTACATTAGTTATTTGAAATAATTTGAATTTTCAAATGGAGGAAAGCTTTTTGGCTGAAACAAAATTACTAGCTTTAGGGACTTCAAGGGGCCTATTAGTAGTTTTGCAGTTCTTTGTTTCTGATTTTAGAGGCTACCAGTAAACTTGCACCTCTTTGGTTAAGAAATTTTTAACTCTTACAGTCAACTAGTTGACTCTCAAAACCTCTCAAATGATCTCATGCTGTCCTCATTTTTAGATAGCGTCCTATATTCTCTTCATACTGAGCTTAATAATAGGTGGAACTTAGACGCAACTTTTTTATATATTTACTTTTAAATTATATTTTTTTTATATCTTAATATTATAAGATTAATTTTTTTAAAAAAATTTAATAGTAAATATATAAAAAAATTTACTTAAATTTTATCTTAAAATAATATAGCTTTCCTTGTGACATTCCATTATTCTCAATTTATGTTTATGGGGAATATCACTTATGAAGACTCTTTCTACTGGAGAAAATTATTATTTTGATATAAATTATTTCACACTTATCTTATATTTTATATTTAATTGTTAAATCGGTATAATAATTATGAAAGCATTAAAAAATAAATTATAAGTAAAATGATAAAAAAAAGTATAAAAATAAGATATAATCTCATAATTTGTGTTCATATTTTGGTCAAGTATAACATTATTTGCTGAAAGATTTAACATTGAAAGAGGTGCACGTATGCTTATCCTGTTATCCCTTACACTAACATGTCTTTCACCGTACGGTTGAGGTGATCTGTCATTTTTCTTATTATATTAACAAAAAGACACAAATAAGAGACAGAAGTGCATATTAGTCTAAACTTTCTTCTTTTAACAATTGAGAATCTGTTAAAAAAGCATGAATTGCATGATACTCGCTGACACGTATAAGGTGCTTGGGATATTCCTCCTCTCCTCCAGGCAAGATCCATGTGAATATTAAAAAAATTAAAAATTAATTAAAAAAAAAGTCATAGTCCCCTCATATGAAAGACCGCGGCCTCCATAATGTTGTTGACGACGCGCTGTGCAGTAGACGGCCGACACCGGGTAAGGCATGCCCTCTTTTTCACTCTTTCACATTCTCTGCGTCCGCCCTCTCCTCCCCCAATTCAACGCTATGCATCGCCTTAACTTTGTTTTATTTATATAATAAAATAGGGAATAATTAAATATAAAATTCAGTTATATAATTTGATATTATTTTATTGGTAAATAAATTATATTTTATTTCATTTAAACTTTTTATTAAAAAATATAAATAATATGATATTCTAAAACTTGAAAAAAAATTTTAATATGACCACCTCGAATCACTCCCTGTACATCTTCAATATTGTTATCATCCGCAGCCTCTTTTTTTTTTTTAATTATTATTATTATTATTATTATTAATTATAGTGGTTATATCATCATCGTCGTCATATTTACAACTGGGTTATAAAAAAACCATAATCTCACCCATTCCCCCCAGCTTACTCGGTTGATTTAAAATTAAAACTTCAGGTTTAAATACCCTTCCTCCTCACCAGCAATTCCGTGTGCCCCCACTCCACACCTTTTTTATTTTCCTTACAACCTAAGATTTTGCAAACCCCTCTCAATCTCAATTCACTTCTTAAACTCTTCCCTTTAGTTCCTCCTAAAATTCCCATTAATTCAACGGCGAGTTGTAGTAAGCGACATCATGCGGGAGACATACGACGTTGCCGTTGAAGATGACGCACCGTCGTCCACCACCGCCTGCGACGCCTCCTTGGGGGTCGTTTTGCTCGGGAAATACGAGTTGAAAAAGTTGCTAGGTGTCGGAGCTTTTGCCAAGGTGTATCTCGCGACGAATGTGAGTACTGGACAGAGCGTCGCTATTAAAGCCGTGAGCAAGCGGGAAGTTTTCAAACAAGGTCTCACGGTGCACGTTGAGAGGGAAATCTCTATCATGCGCCGCTTGCACCATCCCTACACCGTTAAGCTCTTCGAAGTCCTCGCTTCCAAGACTAAAATTTACTTCGTCCTGGAATTCGCCGAGGGCGGTGAGCTCTTTCACAAGGTCGCGCAGGGAAGATTCTCCGAAGATCTCAGCCGTCGCTACTTCCATCAATTAATCTCCGCCGTCCGATACTGCCACTCAGCCGGCGTATTCCACCGCGACCTCAAGCTCGATAACCTCTTAATCGACCAGAATATGGACCTCAAAGTTTCCGACTTCGGGTTGAGTGCGCTCCATGACCATGTCCGACCCGACGGGTTGCTACACACCGTTTGCGGCACCCCGGCTTACGTGGCGCCGGAAATGCTCGCAAAGAAAGGCTACGACGGAGCGAAGGTGGATGTGTGGTCGTGCGGAGTCATCCTCTTCGTCCTTACCGCCGGGTACTTGCCTTTCAACGACCAGAATCTGGCTGTCATGTACAGGAAGATCTACCGAGGGCAATTTCGGTTTCCGAGATGGACGTCGCCGGAACTCCGGCGATGCCTGTCTCGGTTGCTGGACAGGAATCCGGAGACAAGAATCACCGTCGATGAGATCCTACGGGACCCATGGTTCAGCAAAGGTTATAGGGAGGTCCGGATCCAGCACAAGGAGTTCGAATTGGATCACGAGACCCGAACCAATGGATTGAACGCCTTCGATTTGATCTCGTTTTCGTCCGGGTTTGATATGTCGGGTTTTCTTACCGACCCGGGAGTTTCGGTTTGCGTGGAACGCGTCGTTTCGGGGGAAAAACCGGAGAGGGTAATGGAGAAGGTGGAAGAGGTGGCGAAGGCGGAGAGAGTGAGTATGAAGAAGAAGGAGAATGGGGTCGGAGCGAGGCTGGAGGGGCAGAATGGTAATTTACTTGTTCTTGTTGGTATTTACCGCTTAACGGATAAACTGGTTGTGGTTGAGGTAACGATGAGAGAAAATAAAGTTGGAAATGGTCTACAATTTTGGGAGGATAAATTGAAGCCGCAGCTTCATAAATTAGTATATAAACCGGAAGCACCGGTCCTCGGACACAAAACATAATAGGGAAATTCGGTTTTGTTTGCTAATTGAGTTTCAACTTTCAACTCAGTGAGTTGAATAGTGTTCCCCTGAATCCCGGTGTATCATAACGACCTTTCCACGCCCAATGAATGAGAGACGAAATACCCTTCTATTCTTTAAGGAAAAATATATTTTAATTTTAGTGAATAAATTTTAAAAGATAATTCTTTATCTTCCATAAAAAAACACAATATCCCTTCTCAGACTTCTTTCTAAACTAGTTCTTCTCAGTCTTTATAAATGAGAGATAGTTTATAACCTTTTTCTTACCTCAAAAAATAAAGATATTTTTTATATTTTAGAATTAATTTATTAAATTGTTCTTGAGTCTTAGTTCAGGTATAACATATACTTTTATCTGAAAAAAAAGAGTAAAATTTTTTTAATCATAAAATTATATGTGCAAAAATAATAATCTGGAACGCTAGAAGAAGTGGTAGCTTGAAGAGAATGGATGGGTAGGAAAATGGTCAGTTCTTCGTTGGAGACAAATTTTGGATATAAATCACAACCAATCATGTAGATTAGTGACAAGGGTAGCTGAAATCGATTGGTCTACCTGGATCCGGATCCACCACATTCTTTGCCTTATAATTGTGGAAATATAAACAATTAATTCCTTTTTTATTAGAGCATTGACTTATAATGAGTCAGAAAGGAAAAGAGCATCTTTTTGTTCATCACGAGTTGACGTTGGAAAATGATGTGCCATATCAAACTGACAATTCCACCAAAACATCATGCATGGTGTAGCCCAAGAACAATATTGAGCTGAAAGTACAATATCAGGTGAAATATTTCATTGACACATTCACTTTAATACATTTTTGTTAGCTTTGTACATTAATTGATTGTAAGCATTAACTTATAATGACTCAGAAAGGAAAAAATGCATCTTTTGTTCATCGTAAGTTGTTGCTGGAAAATGCTGCCATATCAAACTAACAATTCTAAGAAAACATAATGCATGATGCAGTCCAAGAATTAGTGAGCTGAATGTACAATATCAGGTGAAATATTTCATTGACACAATCACTTTAATACGTTTTTGTTAGCTTTTTACATTAATTGATTGTAAGCATTAACTTTTAATGACACAGAAAGGAAAAAATGCATTTTTTGTTCATCGTAAGTTGTCGCTGGAAAATGCTGCCATATCTAACTGACAATTCCAATAAAACATCAAGCATGATTTAGTCCAAAAATTAGTGAGCTGAATGTACAATATCCGATGAAATAAAACATCATGCATGATGTAGTCCTAGCATTAACTTAATTGATTGTATGCCCTATATTCCTAAGATTTTTTTTTTGACATCAGATTATTCATTACAAATTATTTTATTGGACCAGCGGATGTAGACGTGAGATAACGAAAGATTCGAAGATGCCACTAGTATGGCATGATTTGAGTAGTAATGTTAAAGTAATTTATTTATAGATTAAATTATATAAATTTCTTTTTAATTTTGTTAAAAGTGTGAATATACATTTTAGTCTAATTTTAAAATTTTTGGCTAAAATATTTTTCATTAATCCAAATAGAAAAAAGACTAATTAATCAGGTATTTAGATTAATGAATAATATTTTAGTCAAAAAGTTTAAAATTAGACTAAAGTATAATATAATTTTTTTGTTTCAAAAGAAATTTATGTACGTTAAAAAATTAAAAATAAAAAAATTTGTATAGTTTTAGTAAATTTTAAAATAAGTATATTTAATCCATTTATAAAAAAGTTGGATTTGCATCAAGTTATGTACACACACATATGAAGTAATTTGATAAGTATGAAGCAATTGAAGTAGGTGGGATGGCTGTCATTTGTGGCATAATATAGATAATCGAATCATACAGGAGCATGGGATTTTATCAAATGTACGCTACGTTTCATTTGACATATCACACACCGAACATTCTTATCAATAATTATCTTAATTAATTAGGGCACTTGCACATGTACCGCGCAGCGTATATTATTCTAACCTACCGATCAAACTTATCCTAAGGAATAATAGAGGACAAAAAGTGTCATGACATATCCTATACTGACATTTTCATATTATTTATTTTCTAAGACAACAAAATACAATTACAATAAAACTTTTAACAATGATTTTATAGACTTTCCACATGTCAAACGAATATATAGGGGGTCAAAATTAAGATTTCTTTTTATTTTAGTCCATAAACTCCATATACAAATTTGTTTTGACTTATAGGATCATCATATAAGTCTTAATTGCATAAGAGAGCTATGTAACCAAATTTAGCTTTCTTTAACATAATATGGTCCAAAATTTGAAAAATTTATAACTTTGCCTTTATAATTTTAATTTATGCAAATTAGATACTCATGAAAAACTTATTATTTGAACTTTATGATATAAAAATTTTAAATGAAAATGAATCCTTTGACCTTTAAAAAGACACGAAATCTAAAGATTGTGTAAAGTGAATGATAATTGTATAATTTATCATTTTATGACCAAATTAAAAATTTTATTAAAAATTTTATAAAGTTTAAAAAAAATAAAATTTTTAATTTGTTGAAAAACTCTATATATTCTTTAAATGTTCACTAAATTTTTGCCTTAAACTAGGTCATTTTGACTATTAAGGATAAGGTTGCAATTTATGACTCATTTGAACTAAAATTTGATTATAAAATGGTTTATTTAGACCCTAACATGCAATCTCTTCCTTTGAGCAAAATTTAATCCATTCTTGTTGCATTTTCATTAGAACCATTACATAAAATATGACTAATTACAAAAAATCACTATCTCACACCCAATATGACACATGGAACCCATAGTACATAACATAGCAAATCATATTCATAATTACATTAAATTGGCATATATTTATGATCAAAATCTTATATATGAAATGCTATTATATATCATCACAGTATACATCATATTTGCTACTACTTGATTTCATAATATACATCAAATTACCACATACATCAAAAGGCTACTACTACACTTCCTAAGGTTATAATTCTTCTCGGTCTTCTTCTCCTTGCTTAAAGAACCTGTCATGGTTAGTGGGAGATAAAAGAGATGAGATTATTAAGAGAATTTTAGTAACAAATCTCATTCCAAATCAATACATACAATAAATGCAAATAAGAAAATGCAAGCATGTAGATTATATGAATCAAATAACTCAAACATGAAAATTGGCATGAAACTTCAATTCTCATCTAATCATGGCATAAAAATGTGCTAACTAAATTCATTTTTAGGCTAATGAAAAACAACTATGCTCAATTCCTTAATATACTTGCTTAGAGCCTAACATGATATCATACATGCATAAAAATTATGATAAAAGCCAATTCAAAACATAATTGATGCAATCATCAAACAACCAAATATACAAACATCTTAACTTACATATACATCTAAATGTATACAAGATAAGAAGAGATAGTTACCTTATGAAAGTAGAACCCTTGAATTACCACTAACTCACTTGTTCCTTCCCTTTCCTTTGTTCTTTCTCAATTTGACACTTACAAAATGATGGACTTCAACTAGCTTGGCCTATATACGTCAATTTGAAATGTAAAGCAACTCATTAAGATTTAGTCTAACTCATAAAGCCTATTAAAACTTGAAATGCAATTTCAACTACTTTAAGCTCCTTAAGTAGCAACTTTCATAATCTAATTTCTAAACTTTAAGATCTCACTTTATATGAGTCATATGACTCTAATAGAACTCATTATAACTATCATATGTAAGTTTAAGTAAGCCTAATACCAAGTTACTTTATTAGATCTATTTGAATATAAATTTTCACCTTCAAAATAAAGTTCCTAAATTCATTTCAATGGTTCTATTAGTATTCATTGCTCATATTTAGACCTCTTAAAACTTTAGAACTTATGAAAACACTCTCTACATGCTTCTTCTACCTCTTTCGTCAAGGCATGTACACTTTGTCTTTAAATGAAGGCTTTTGTCATTTCCATGGAGAATTTGGTAGGAGTAGGATATTTAGGACTCATTTCTAGTTCAAATATGGCTTTAGGAGATTTAAATTATCTTATCAAGGTTTTACACTTTCCATGGTTTAATTGGAACCCTACATGACAAACTTGCTTCCTATGGCTTTCTACGTTATTTCATTGCATAATTACACTCTTTTAACTTCTAAGCCTTTGTTTCTATCATGTTCTTCATCAAATATAAGCTTTCTCCTCTGTCTCACTCTCTAGAAGAATTGAAGAAGGAGAATATGTGCAAGAGAATAGCAAATTCTTGGCTCATATCATACATTATTTGGAAGTTTGTTGAATGAAGATTCTTACGCTATAATGGGTTGCTCTAAATCCCCTCTTTTTCTCAAGTGATTAGCCATAAAAATCTTCCTTTCAAGAAAGCAAAACCACCATTAGAAAGGGCTTGAAGAGGAGAAGAAACTTCCTAACTAGCATAATATGAAATTGTGCAAGTTTTCTTGCATATTTGGCAACTTCTTCCCTTATCTTTCCTCCTTTTTCCACACCTCTCTTGGTTTGGTTTAGAGTTGAATAGGTCAGTTATAAAGGTAGAAGAAGGCTGGCATGTTATAACATAAAGGGAGGAGATATTTCAAAATAAGTTTAAAATTTTCTTTTACATCTTTACACTTTAACTCCTTCATTTGAACACACTTTAAATTCTTTTAAAAAATCGTCAGTTTTATATTAAAATTTAGCTTCACTAATTTATTAACAAAATCTATTTTGAAATTTTTGGAATTTAAAAATAGAGAGATTTAACATGAGATATTCATATTTCTTATCCCAATATGATATAATAAGATTAGTAGAATAACTAGGTGAGGTCACAATGGTTAAATATTTGATAGTATAAGTTTTAAGTTCTTAGGTAGCAGTATTTTTGACAGGACGTTTAAGGAAATAAACAAACTAAAAACCAATTAATAAATTATAATAAGCAAGAATAATACATGCTACATGTAAGTTAATTATAATGGAAATTTTTTAATTTTAATTATAATTGAACATGCAAAATGCTATGTTCTGGCAAACTTGAAGTCTAAATTTATAAATACAACTTTTCTTGCTTTTTTATCCAATTTCTTTGATCTTGGTATGATTCTTTTCTAGCATTTTACTGATGCTTGAGTGATGTAGGAACATATACTGCTTGTTTTATTATAATAACCTTAGGCGGAATGTAACAATTTAATATTATATTGATGATCTATACAGTAAGTGCTAGTCTTTTGTTTGCATTATAATCTTTGGGTTTTTGAGTTTCGTGAATTAAACAATAATATGCTCTAAATTACTTAATATTTATGGTAGACCTAGATAGAGTTTAACCAAATAATCAAAAGGAAAATAAATTACAATCTTCATAGTATATATGGTCTATCTGTGTTGACATATTATAAATTGTTGAAATTTGTATTAGCCAAAAGTTGGGAAGTACTAATGGAAAAATATTAATTTATCTTTTTTTTAATTGAGTTATACTTGGTTTAACATTGATATGATGTATCTCAAGTTGAATAACTTTTATTTTATTATAAATATATTTATATGTGTTGGTATGTCTTTTTTCTTGAGGATTGGCTAAATAATTGATGAGATTTTGCTATGAAATTAAATTTAGAAAATTAACTTTCGGTTCTAGTTTTAAGTGATGAAGGGAGATGAGACATAACGCTCCAAATGAGGGAATTTCCTAAATTCTAACTGTAGCTAAGCTTAAGAAAGAGGTTTTTGACAATGTATCGAGATGGGAATATGCAATTTATAAATGGAAATGAATATTAAACCAAATTGCATAAACTAAATAGTCTTTGAAATTGACAAAGGAGAAAACTTTGAAATAAAATGAATATAAATTAATTGGAATTGGATTGAAAGTTGTAAATAAAAATTTTAAAAAAGAGATAAAAAACTAATAAAAGATTGAATTACAAAAGTTGTAAAATAAGTTTTTAAAAATGTTTTTATGTGTCTTCTATGATAATTTGAGCTCCCAATTTATAACATCTCCCGTTAAATATGTTCTTTGAAATTGACAAAAGAGAAAACTTTGAATAAAATGAATAAAAATTAATTGGAATTGGATTGAAAGTCATAAATAAAAAAAAAACTAATAAAAGATTGAATTAAAAAAATTTGTAAAACAAGTTTTTTAATATGTTTTTGTGTGTCTTGCATGATAATTTTAGCTCCTAATTTATAATATCTCCCATTAAATATGTTCTTTATTGGGCCATGTCTCCATTAAACGTGTGAGTACTTGTTTAGTCGCCTAGTGGTGGAGAGTGTGGCATTAAACTACCCGTAGTGGTTGCCATTCTATTGGATCACACATTCTTGTTTTATTAGCATTTTGTTACATGAGGCATGGGTCTGTGACTAGTCATGGAGTTTTGGCCGGGGCTTAAACATTGACTAATACTTTGCATTGGCTAGTTCACCTAAGTTTTTTGTCTAAATTTTATTAGCTATTCCTTAGCTACTAATTGTTGATGGTAGCTTCATAATTTTTAATGCCAACAATATGTATCTCAAACATTCTTTTACCAACACTTTACAAAATATTTTCTTTCTTTTTTTTGGTCCCTTCATTTTCTTTTGTGCATTTTTGAATTCTAAATTGTGAATCCTTATAGATTGAGTAACAATTAGGGAAATATTGGGTTTCATTTCAATGGTGAAAAATTAAATATACAAACAATGATATCTATTAACACCATTATAAAAATGATATTGTTTTCTCTTTGTTTGTAATGACTCTTGGCTCGTTTTTTTCTCACTACCTTATATATATGTGGTCTAAGCTTATTCATTTTAGAAACATGGTGATGTGGTGTGTTTGAAATTGTTTTAGTATTAATATTTCATGCTTATATATCAATCAATAGTACTTTGATTTATTGGCAATCAATATGTTTGTTAAATTTCAAGCATGCCTCTTCTAGCCTTTAGCTTATTTAGACATGCATAGTATTGTGAAAAATTAGCAAATGTATGAATCACGCGAGTAATATACAAGTAAATTGAAAGTCATTCTACAAGGAGGGTTAATCAATTATCAAATTTCTAATTATTCTTATTATTTAGAAAAATATAAAATTTAAGTTAAAATAATTATTAACTAAGAAAACAATACAACTCACAAATAAATAACTATATTACTAATTTATGAAAAATTATGGAGTTGGATTTTAATGTTTAATTCTTGTAAATGAATAAGTCATGCAATTTATTTCTATCTTAATTAATAGTTGATTCCCTAATACATATATAATTTCATTTTGACATATAACACATGTATCTATGCTAGTCCTATATGTACTATTATGATTATAAGCTTTAACATAAACCTTTTAAGCTCTATGAAATTTAGTTTGCCCTTGTATGTGGTGGCTTGACATGCATAAGGATTACAATCTCCCCTAGGTAGATTTATATCTCTATAAAATCTAAACCTAAGTTTATTATTTAGATGATCTCCTATAATGATTCATTTTTTAATTTATTTCACTATAGATCTAATTTCACAAAAAGTAGTCAGCAATTTGCAAATAAAAATAAGCTAAATGATAAATTAATTTGAATAAAAATATATTACATGAATATTTTGATTTAAATAATATCTATAGACATCTCCATCCAAACCTCATTTAAAGGATTTAGCTATTCATAATCAAAACTAACATCCTAAAATAGGAAAAAAAATAAGAGTCCATAATAAACATAAAATAGAAATAGAAGAAGAGAGAAAAATATGACAAAGTAATCTTTGGATGGATTTCATATTTTGGTGTCACAACCATTCTCCAGAGCTCTTCCTTAATTATGATGCAAGTATTCTTCTATTCTTGGGTCTCTATTTAAACACCTTTGATATATGGTTATCTAGGGTTTTAGGTTACTTTCCAAAAATACCCTTAATCATATCCTAATAAGAAGAAATTATCTTAATTTAATTAGATTCAGTTTCCTAAGTTTTGTATCTCATCTTAGCTCCCATTTCAAACTAGATACAAGCCTTTTAAGAGGCTACTTCTTGCATGAAAGATGTAGCTCTAGATGTTTGCTTTCTAGAGCATCAGACCTTGCACAAAACAAAGGTCCACAACTTACATTATGGGTTAAAAATTGACACTGCTTCGACCAATCCACCTAAATATAGAATCTCAACTTTCCAACTTATCAACTGTTTTAAAATGGTCTTATTTTAACTTGGACCCTTCGTGAAATTTGTAGCCCTGGATGTAGAGATGGTTTTGGGCTTTTGAATTATCTAATTTCAACATTGGAAGTCTCATATACAATCTTTTAAAGAATAGGGTGCAGATCCTTTATAGTTGTGGGAGAGAATTATGTAGCAAAGTCAGCCAATGCTTAGTCGTCCAATTGATCATGCGAGTTAGAGTACGCCGTGCGTCTACTCCTTTTTTTTTTTTAAGCTAGAACATAAGCCAAAATGCATTGTTTTGGTAAGTCAAAATGGTGCATTCTGATTCATTTACCTAGCCATCTCTGACTCCCACCAATCCACTGCCTTAAAACTCTTCACCCTCATTGATGGATCATTTTCTAGGTGAACATAATGATTTCTTGTTACCATTCTAGTTACCCATTAAAATGCCTTGTACCCTTTTTAATTGTAGTTGATGTCAATTACATGTTGATCATACAATATATATGGTTTAGTTCTAAATATGTAGTTTGACATTTGCCTCAAGAAACAATAATTTTGGCATACTTTTCTTTGCCTCCAAAAGGATTTTGTATCCTCTGCTGTCATTCAGCAAAGATTTGTTTGTCACTATTTTATTTTTCTCTTGTGGGAAGGGGGGACTACATAAGTGTTTTAAACATGACATTTGTTGAATTGCCTTATTTATTTGTTCAAAATGCAACATTTAATCATGATTTAAGCACATGTAAAGACATCACAAGATTATTTTTGCTCTAAGTGTTAAGTGTCTTATGTCTTATTCTCATACATTTGTCTCTCTATTGAAATTTTAAATGGCTTTATCCAAGTCAATGAAGTATTATCCTATTGTCTATAACAGTTTAGAGGATATATATGAGGCCTTAAGAGTTTTTTAGATTCTAGCCATTGAAAAGATGCTAGATATAAGAAAGTATCAGAAAGTCTTGGGTCATCATGTCCTTTAAAGGATTTGTTCTATGCCTTAAAAGTTAATAGCTTACTAAAATGTGGGGTCGATGAGAGCGTTTTCAAGATATTTTATTCTTTAAGTGTTATTCTTTTTGTATAGCTCAAATTTTATCACTCATAAAAAAAAATTACTAGTGTGTTCTAAGTCTCAAAATTGATGCTAAAATTTATTTATCTTGTACAAGGATATTACTTCAAGACTTAAAGCCACTATCAATGATGCAAGTGCTTTGCTTGATATATACTACTCAATAAGATGTTTGGTTTTTATCAAGGTAATTTTTTGGACTTCTGATTGGTTAGCCCAACAAGTTATGATAAACTAGATGTGTTTTTTTACTAGAATTCCATAAGAGTATTTGATGCATATATGAAGATTGCAATCTTGTTCCTTTCTACTCATAACTTGGGCTCCATTTCCCATTCACTATTATCTAACTTGTGGAGATAAAAATTTCTATGCCATTTAAAAACTTATCTAAATAAAATATTGGTAATAAATAATATCATATATTGCAATTTTTTTTGTGAAGCTTTTAAGGCTGTTTGTACAAGTAAGTTTATTTGCAAACGTGTTTTCTCTTGACCTTCTTAGGAGCAACATATGTGATGAAAAGTCACTGCCTTGGTTAAGTTTTGAAGGAAAAATGCTGTCAAATGAAATCACAATATCCTTTTCTACTCATAACTCAGGCTCTATTTCCCATTCACTATTCTCTTACTTATGGAGATAAAAATTTTTATATCATCTAAAAAATCATCTAAATAAAATATTGGTAATAAATAATATCATATATTGCAATATTTTTAGTGAAACTTCTGAGGCTATTTGTATAAGTAAGTTTATCAGCAAAAGTGTTTTCTTTTGATCTTCTTAAAAGTAACATACCTTATCAGAAGTCATTGGCCTTGGTTAAGTTTTGAAGGAAAAATGCTGTCAAATAAAATCATAGTATCCCTTACCCTTTATTAAAGGCTTAAAGTGAATTCAACCCTAAATTCTATCATACACAAACATAGAGGGGACAAACATGTGAAGACTCTTGGGTAGACATGTATGAGAAAGAGTAATGGTCCTTTGACGTGATGATTTAATTCAAACTTAATGGAATGAGTTCATTTGTAATTATTTAGGTATGCTTTGCATGCTATTGCATTTTACTTGGAATTAATTAAAATGAGGGATGATACCTGCAGTTTATTTTTGTTAATAACAGTATGTTTTGTTATTTGCATTTGGATCTGTTTGGAAGTTTTTGCTTGGTATTGCATTGTTAATGATAGTATGTTCTCTAAAGGAAGATTGTAAGAGGTTGATACTAACATATAACTTGCACAAGGATTGGGGAAAGCCTTGAATGGTAGATATATGGACACAATGTCCTAAGTTTCACACACTCACTAAAATTCAAGAATTAATTACCTCTAAATTATTCAGTTGGGATGTCAATAAATTATTTTTAAAAATAACAAGGGGTAGGTCAAACAGTAAAGGATTTTGGGCCATGCTTCCTTTTGAAACCTATTTTCAAAACTTACCATAAGAGGCATCATAGTGCATGTTATAAGTAAAGTAATAGCTTCCCCACTAATAAGTTGCTGATCTATTACAACATTTTGTTTTTTTATTTGATCTTTTGTGGGGGGATGGACAAGTCTATCTTAAAAGCAAGTTCTAGCAATTGGTGTCAATCTTAGAATTAGATTACTTTCCTGTGATAGCATCAAAGCAAGTTCCAATAGTTGGTATCAACGTTGGTGTCACACCCGAAAATGTGACCGCGTAGCGCCAAATCAAAATCAAAATTAAAAATAAATGTAGAAAAGTAGAGTCGCTACCAAATTTTTATTTTTTGAAAAGGCAAAATTTTGAAAAAAACCTTTTTAGTTTGGAATATCAAAAAAATGTAGTCTGCGAACCAGATTCGGATTCGGGAGTCGATTGAGAGTGGGGAAGGTGTTAGGCACCCCATTGCACCCCTTACTAAGAACGGTTACCCTAAGTTAGTTGTGCAAGATCAATATGGCCTCTATTCTATTTTAATTCCCCTTAACAAATCACATGCAGAACAAGAGACGGGAATAAAAGAAATGAAATTAAAAAGGAAGAAAGAAACTAAAGAAATGAAATTAGAAAACAAAATGAAAGAAATTAAGAAAATGGAAAATGGATCGAAAATTTTATTTACAAGGGTGGACTTGACCTAGGATGAAAGCCTAGGGCCTACGTACCCTTTAAAGGGGATCAAAGTCCATGTAATTCGAGCAGTTAAAAATTGTTTTTGCTGGTGTTTGTTTAATTTTGTTCTTCATTTTGTTTTTATTTTTTTATTGTTTAATTCATTTTTTGTGTGTGTAAAGATAATAAGAATTACTTTTTCTTTTAACAAATAAAATGAATTTAAAATTGATCGATGTGTTTTGATTTGCTAAAGATAGAGTAATTTTACTTCTTTACTTTTCTTGCATTTTCATTTTTTCTCTTTTTTTTCTTATCATTTTTTTGTCTCCATTTTTTCTTTTTTCTTTATTATTATTATTTATTTTTTTGTGGTGAGAAGGGAGAGAATATGGAAATCTTTTAGTTTTTCGTAACTAAAACTATTTTGAAATTGCCTTGTATGTTTTAATTTATGAAAACTGAACGAATCCCACTTCTTTTACTTTTTCTCCCATTTTTGCTCTTTTTTTTAAATTATATATCTTCATTTTTTTTGTTCTGTTTTGTTTTTTGTTTTTTGCTTTTTGCTTTTTTTTTTGCTTTTTTAATTTTTTGTTTTATATATCTTATTTAAGTCAAGGAAGGATTTTTTCATTTTAATTTGCAGGGTGATTCTCTTGTATCCTGATTTTGATTTGATTTTCTTCATTTTTTTTATCTTTTATTTTGACCTTTTTGTGTCTTTTTTTTTGGTCTTAATAACTAGTATTTGGTGTTCTTCCTCTTTCATTTTTTTTTTGTTTTCTTTAACTATTTGACTTTGGGTGGCTGATTTGTTGTTTTTTTCAAATTTTATTTTACTTTTTTTTTTGATTTCCTGATTTTATTAATCAAACTTTTTATTCTGACCTAAATTTAGGACTTTGAATATTTTATGATTTGAAAGAAGACCTATCTGATTCTTAAAAATCCCTTTTTCTTTTCCTTTTCTATTTTAAAACCCCTTTTATTTGGAAGAGATGCATTTTATTTTCCCTTCTTTGTTTGAAAACCTTTTGGAAATAATATTTCCGTGTTATAGGCCACGAAATTCCAAATTTAAGAACACTTTGTGACAAAATCTAATGATTAAAGGGACTTATTGTCACACACAATCTCAGATAACCTCTATATGTCGAAGAAACACAACATCTCACACGACAAAATCTAAATCTCAAAGAAATAAAAGGACTGAAAAGATTAAAAAGAATAAAAAAAACAAAGGTAAAAAACGAGAGTATAAATAGTGGGTTTATATGTTTGGGACGTTATAGCGTTTTATATAGGCGTTCCATTTGACTCTCAGAACCCGTGGCATATCTAAAAGGTTATCTCTCTTCTTTCCCCTTGAAGACCCTGTCTGGCAATTCCCAAACACCCTCTCCATCAGTATACATAGCATCCGTTTTAAGCAGAAAGGAAACATAAAATAGAATCAGCTTCAAACTAAAATGGGTCACCTATGCAACATTAATAGCAAATCACATCCATCTAAGCCGTGGAGCCCCTAACAATATCGCTACTTCTAACAACCTAACATGCATAATCATGTATTCAGCACTCAATCCAGTAGTTTTTAACCTAAACAAACAAGACGTCCATGTGAACATCAGTTCAAAATATATGTCGATCTATTGCCAGATCACAGTGGTGGGAAAATCAAAATTGAAGTCCTATGGGACCATCAGATTGAACATAGTAATTCTCATAAATGGAAGTATAATAATCAAATGCCTCTGCCCATTTCAGACTTCTCTTAGGCATTTTATCAAGCATCTACTAAGCATGCTTTAGGGCTTATACAGTATACGATATTTCACATTTCATCCCTGTCCACTTAGCGTAGGAATGCTAGAAATCCCACCAGAGTGTATGATTCAGCACACAACATCACGTTCCAATATCGAATACATATTTATGTTTTTGGTTACAGGGTTACTCCATCCTTTATTCCTATCTACCACTATCAGCAGCTACAAAGGAGTTTCACAGGCGTGATGCCATTACTAAATAGGGAAGGGAAGCAGCGCACACCGCTTACCTATAGGGACAGCTGAGAAAATCCTTGATTCACGCTTAATTCATTGGCCAAAAGGGAGATGCCCGTTGTTCCTTCCCAATCGAACTTGGAAGCCTCTGCCTCAGGACCTTCTTCTGTTATCCCTCACAACTCTCACAGAAGGAGGTCTAGCACCCTTTCCTCTTCTCGGTTTCTCTTGGATCAGAAGCTGGCTCAGGAGAGCCTCTCCCTCGCCCTCGGTCTCGCTCTTTCACTCCCTTCCTCTCTTCTCTTCAATCTGTCCCCTCTTAATTTCTCTCAGTCTCCTTTCTCCCGATCTCTTGCTCCTCTCGCCCCCTCTCTCAGCCTCTGTCTCTCGGTCTCGAGTTCCCTCCTTTTGCTTTCGCTCAATCCCCATTTTTTTTTTTTGTGTCTCCTCCCCTCCTCCTCTCGAAGCTAATCCACCCTTAAATCCGAAGGCCCTCCTTTATTCGAGTCTCCCTCCTCTCTTTATCGGGTTCCAACCTCTCTAATCCTTGGCCCCTGTTTTCCTCCTCTTTTTTCTCTGGTCTGTCATTTGCTGCCTCCTTTTTCTTCATTGATCTCCGCCCTCATCCTTTTCTCCATTTTCCAGTTATCGCTTCTCTGCCTTCCTTTTTATGTTCAGGTCTGTGCGTTTCCTTTTTCTTGGAACCCTCCTTTGTTTTTTCCTTCTCCCCAGCATTGCGCCAGAGAGAGAGCCCCTTCCCATCTGTCTGTGTAGTCCTTTTTTGCCTCTGCAGAACGTGGGCGAGGAAAGTAGCATATGGGAGATGGGTAGGGTTCAGCATGCTGGGTAATGGCCCAATAACCCAAAGAGGCTTTGGGCTTCAGAATTAGATCCATATCCGTTTGTGTTATCCTCTTTTTTTTTTTAATCCTTTAAATTTCATTTTTTCTTTTTTTTTCTTTATTATTTTTTTCTTTTCTTTTCTTTGATTTTTCCTTTTTGATCTTTGATTTTTTTTGTTTACGGCTTTGGTTTTTTTTTCTAAAATTTTTTTTACCTTTTTTTTTATTTTCTAAAGCTTTTAATTTAATAATTTTTTTAAATTTCTTTTCATTTTCTCCAATTTTTCTATTTTCTTTCTTTTATTTTTTTGTTTTGGTTTGTATTTTCGTTAATTCGATTTTGTTCTAAATTAGTAGCTTGTCCGGACAAAATATGGTGTTCACAGTTAGTAAAGATTACTCTCTTGTGATAGCATTAAAGGATGGGAAAACACTTGTGAAGCAATTAGTGGGGCTGAACTCCACTTGCAACTAATTAATACAAGTCAATTTGAGTTGTACTGGTATATTTGATGTATCTATTTAGTTAAATAGATTATTATGTATAGGATACTAGACAGAATAGTGGAACTGCCATTAATATAATGAAAATTGAATTTATGTTGTAATGGAGAGATAAATGTGATGAATTCAATACTTTAATTTCTTTCATTGCCCATTTTGCAAAGTTGTGATACAATAAAGTGTTACAAAAAATATACAAAAGTGCAACATACAATGTGTAGATTTAACATGTAATAACTAAAGTTGCTTGATATAATAACTGAAAAAAATGTTGTTTTACGCTATAAGAATCAACCATCTTGGTTGTTGTCATTTGGAACACCACCATAAAACTTCGGAGTAGGATGATCAAGTGGCACTTATATTATAAACAACACAAGTTACAAAAGGATTACAACTTGTTATAACTTGCAAAGCAATAACTTAACATTTTTTTCTTTTTTTTTAATTCGAAGTCCCCTTACTATCAAGAATCTTGTGAAACTAAATTGACCTTTAGGTGTTTGAGGGTACTCATAAAGAGCAGGAGGTGCTAAATAGGATATTCCGTATTCTATTTAACTTAAAGTTTCATTTTTTTACAAGTAAACCAAAAAATTATTAAGTATTTAATGAAAACAAATAAGAAATCCTAACAATAGACACAAGTATAAATTTATATACGTTAGATTGTTGAATTTGAAAATCTCTATCAACTGGAGCTTTTCTTCTTCTCTTGAACTGAAGCTCAACCTAACTTTTCATTCAGCTTTTTTCTTTTATTTGAACTCACTTCTTTAATCCTTTTGCTTGTGCTACACCCCTAATTACTGGTGCCATGGTCTTACTAGTATCATTGTCTACACTTTTTTGCCTCAAACTAAACTCTACTACTTTCTTGCATAAATCACTTATAGCTTTATCTACAAACTTGAATTTTTCGTTGTAGGTAGATACCTTATATGCCAATCTTATCATTTTGGAGCAAAGTTCCCTATACCAGCACGTGCTGGATAGCCTGGCATCTCCTTCAACCTCTTTTCTCCCTACATTATATACAATATCATTACGTACATCTACTGTCCACCTCTTTAAGATGTATTGATTAGGAACTAGTTTAACATCTAGCATATTAAACACCTTTAAAGCATGACTGCATAATATCCTTACTGTTTGAAACTTCTTACAACTGCAAAAGATGGACTTATGAATAAGATCAAATAAAACCTTCTACTCCCTTTTTTGACCATCTTGGGTGACAACACATTCAAAAATAACTTGACTTTCATCTCTTTGCTTGAGAGAAGTAGCTAAGAATAAATTTGTGTAAGTTGCTTCAATATTGGCGAATTCTCACATTTCAACTTAGATAATTTATGCTGAGCCTCATACTCACATGTCTTCTCCATATATCATTTCTCATCCACCACCTTTTCAAAATGCACGAAAAATTGTTTGATATTCCCATCCAATTTCAACCAAGTCTTGACATATGCATTCAAGCTCTCATTGAGTTGTGTGCTTCTCATCTCTAAGATAAGCTTTTTCTTCATATGACATACTGTCCATTTTTCCTTTATATCATACATAGACTTCAACCAAGTGTTCTCTTGGACATTATAATTTGCAATCATCTTGCTCTAAGCCACCTTGAACTCATATTTGTCATTCTATTCATACATACATCTTTTAGATTCAGTGAGGAAATGAGATGCACCTTTCATCAAGTTGCTTAGGTGCTTGATCCCATTCTACATCAAGTGCCATGTACATAGAAGATGATAAGTCTTTGGCATTACTTCACATACAAGGTTGGATCTAAGGTGAAATAAGTAAGGGACATAGACTTTATATTAACATGGTTATGTAACAAAGGAAAAAAAATAAGATGCTTACCCAGTGCTTTAGCCATTGCTTGATCTTGGTTAGTGAAAATAGTTTAAGGTCTCTTTTCTTGTGTACTTCAAGGAATTTTTCAAATAGCCACTTGAATGAGTCTATCATTTTATCGTACAACAATACTGCCTTAAAAATAACCACTCCTTAAAACAATTAAATCTTGAAAACAAGGTAAGTGGTCTATGTGCACTATTGATTGAATAAGTTGTGTCTAGACAAATTACATTCCCAAAATAGTTATAGTCAATGATCATTCTTACATTGGCCCAAAAAATACTTGTTATGTGTTCCTCCTTGTCTATTTGATACACATGGAAAAACAATAGATTTTCTATCAACTATCTTTAGAAATATTGCAAGAGACAATCTACTTTCTCAAAGGCCGTACTTCATTATTTTTTTGTCTGTAGATAATTTTTGGCATCTAACCTAGTATACCTAAGATTGTCTCTACCTCTTTCTTGTGTGCATGAAAGCTGAAATAATACTCTCTGTTGCAGTCCAACCTTCCCAGCCAATTCAATCTCATGTGCTTGAATCTAGGATATCTTACGATGAGATGCCAACATATGCATTGTCACTAAGGGTTGAAGAGGTAATTATAGGCCTTAACAAACTCATGGATTATCAATTTTCCATTCTTCATCGCAAGTGCAATTCTTGTTTTACACTCAGTTCTTGCCTGAAGCCTAGGATTAATAATAAAAAAGTCTATTTTGTTCTGTTTTCGATTATCCTCTTTACAACAAACAAATTTACATGAACTAATAGGGCCTTCTTTTTTGAAATTGTAATATTATTTCCTCACTCAACCCAATTCTCCCACCATAAGCTAGCCAAAAAAGCCAAGCTACCTTTATGCCATCAAATTCCATACCAACTATTGGCTTCTAATCATATTTTGAATTCATCATCTATAGCAAACAAGATACATGAGCACACATATATGAGTACATTATTAACATAATAGACATTAATAAATGGGCAATAGGAGCAAGAACTAATCACATCTAGTACAAACTAATATTAAATATAAAGTTAATGTCTTTACACATATAAGATATAATACACATAAATCATACATTTTGCATAAATCCTATGCCCAATCATTATTTTATATATAATATTTTAGGTATTTGAAAAAACTAAAATACTATTATAATAAACAATAGTTATAAGTAATTATATTCCCTTTAAATGTCTTACTATTGAACTTAAAATCATCTAAATTCTTGGCCAGAGAAGTGTAATACATAATCTAGCAAAGCTAAGCCAATTGTGAATTTGCATTGATGATATTGTCACCATATAAATTCACAAGCACGATATAGTTACAAAAAAATTAATTAAAAACACAAAGATGGCCAGTTACTTTATAAATAATAAACTATTCGTACACTATGATTTAACAAAACAAGATTCATATAAATAATACAATAAAATACATTACAAGTCCATGTTTTATGTACAGTTCCATTCTTTAATGTCTCTTCATGCCAATAATTTTATATGCATACTCTTAACAATATAATGAAGGCATCTATAAAAAATGGTCCACCTTAATGAATTAGAGGTAGTTGAATATTTCTGGTTTTGAATTCTAAAATTGGCATAAAGTAGGTTTCTCATGACTCCATCAAAGTGACATGGTAAGTGCACTGCATGTTGTTATCTTAGGTGGAAACAATTCTATGTGAGAAGGGAGAGGAGAACCATGTAAGATTAAAGCCAAAATTTGCCAAGATCAAAAAATTTGCAAGTCACACTTTTCCTTCATATTTGAAATTCAATTTATAATCATGCTACAAATTTGCTAAGGTGGTTCTAGAAGGTCCCTTTACAAAATAGGAGAACAAGAGTAAAAGTAAATTCTTCAATTTTAATTCCTCTCTCACAAATCTAATTAAGTCAAGATTGTTTACCTCCAAAAACAATAAAAAGATATTAAAGATCATCTAGTGAGCAAGCATTTATTAGAGCATAGACACTCAGTTTTAGACTTTCATCTATTTCTTTGCAAATTAACAATGCAATGACTGTTATAAGCTAATGCTAGTGAAAACAAATGAATATTCAATAAGTTCACTATTGATGATAGTATAATCAGTGCATTTCACACTCAACTTATCAAATTTCATCTCCCTTGATATTTATAGCTTGTTGATTTTAAAATTCAAATCATGAGAATGAAAGACCATAGTATTTTGGGAAACTTGGGTGTTTGAAATGGATGAAGATCAATGCGAGTCAACAAGAGAAAAAAGGGGCAATCTTTTCTATAATGAAGAGTAAAATCTAATAAACTTGGGCAAAAAAAGGAAGAGAAAGGGTAACACAGAAAAACAAATAGACAACCTTCTGATGCCACTTCTTTTGGCACCATATCCTGAATAAACTTATATGTAGTTCAATAAAAATAAGGAGCATTGCTGGTTAAATATATCTTTCTGCTGTTTTATTTGTAGCATAATTATAAAAAAAAATTGGGTGAGTAGAAAATGAATAGGATAAGCTATCATGTATCAAACATAAGCAATGCTTTGTTAAATGAAGGCCACAATAAATTTTTCTATTGCTTGTTTTTCGTAATAAGGATATAATTGATATACAAGCTATCATGTATCACACATAAGTAAGATATGTTTAGGAAAAGGTTATTTAGTTTGGGAGCCAGGTAATTTCCCTTGAATTCATCTCTACTTGAAGTTAAACATGATATACAAGGCATAGGACAACCCACATATTTTGAACAAGCCAAGCAAAACTAAAAAGCAAGCCTCTTTCTATGATTCATATATACAGACAATATAAAATCCAAGCTTAGTGCGTTACCAATGTTGAGAATGTAAGCCTTGGGAAGCTATTCTAATATCTCCACTTCCATCCTTCCTTTCTTAGCCACCTTCAACAGACATGAAGCAGTAAGGAGTGACTTGTAGAGTGGAGTGAGCTTCATGGGTGTCAGTATTGCTTCTACTTCCCTTTGGTGTAAACAAATATTTAGAATACCATTAATCCCTTCCAAAATGATCTAGAGAGTTTACCCAAAATTGCACTGTCATTTATAGTGTATGAACATCAAAATAGAGGAACATTCAAACTGATGCAATGCTGCCATTTTAGAAAGACTGAAAAAGAGCTACCATTTTAGGGGAGATGGAGGGCACTGGGTAAATAAATTAGAATGCACTATTTTGACTTATTAAAACAATGCATTTTGGCCTATGTTCCAGGAAAAAGAAAAAAAGGAATGGATGTATGGTGTGTTGTGACTCGCACGATTGATTAGACGGCTAAGTGTTGACCAATTTCATTGTATAGTTTCCCGCCCACAACTGTCAAGGATTTGCACCCTAAAGAATAAGAGGTTGAGTAGAAATACTCTTCTTTTTAGGATTAGGATAACTTTTCATATTAAATTTTGAAATCATATTTGGAGGCCTAAAAAGAAGTGGATTTTGGCCCATGATACTATTTTGAAAAGCGTAAGATGTCTTTTACAACTATGAAAGCTTTCTTCACATACTAGATTTCTAACCTAATGAAAAACCCGAAACAAGCAACAAAAGTTTGAAATATAAAAAGTTGACATTTTTAAATTTTAAGCTTAATTACTCATAATTTTTAATCTATATTTTAAACATAAATATTAGAATTAATAATCATAATAAGACATAAATTATGCTAAATAAACTAATTATAAGAAAAACAAAACTATAAAATAATGTATCTATCATACAGAAACTTAACCTTGGGGATTTGGATTTCTAGAGTTGGTTGCCTTGTCAATTTTCTGTTTTTTTGTATCACAGGAGAGGTAATATAGTGGAAATTTAGCTTTTATTGGTCTCTTGCAATATATTTCTTGCTTTTATAATACAAAACAACCACATTACAAGATTATATTATAATCAACTACTAGCAGTACAAAACTACAGCTCCCTCCTACATTCTTGTATATATCTTTCCCGATCAGGAGTAGCCATTATCGTGAGCTGGAACAAGAAAAGGAAGGCGCCATATGATAAAAGTCCATCTCCAGTGCCTGAAGATTAAGATCTTTAGTAAAGTTAGTAACTAATAATCTGTAATGTTGCTCCTCTAATGTCAAAACCTGCAAACGAAAATCAACTGGGTTTGAAATAACATTCTGCTGCAAACCAACTCAAATATAATACGAATGCAATTAATCTGGTATAAGCGTTGTTGAAACTTTCGGTTTTAGAAATCAAAATTCGAAGCCATTGAATTATATCCAGTCGCTGGAAATGAGCCACTTTGGTTGACAATGGAGAAGCAAACCAAATGGTCCTAGCAAAATTACACTGCAGAAAAATATGAGTAAGATTTTCAGGATGATCATGGCCAAAGTGAAAGATATTGTATATCCAATTGCATATGATGCTGCTGCAAGATGCATCTTAAGCTTCCAAAGATGTTTCCATTCTTCAAAAGTAGAACCAATATGCGTGTAATGATCCTTAGCTAACAATTTATAGCCAATGGTCACTGTATATTTTCCATCACTATTGCCTTTCCATACCAATCTATCCTGTCCAGTAATGGAAAAAAGCCATCTAGAAAATTAGATGGATCATTTGGGGTGAATAGAGTGGACCCGCAGCTTGATAATTCCAGTTTTCTGTCATGTAGAATAAGGTCTTGGAGTAGAAAATTGATAGCTTGGACTTAATTGTATCGGCCACTAAAGAAAGATTAGAAATTGAACATTTCCACCACTTCCTATTTGCCATTGAAGATGTGAGCAGATAAGATTACTAGCTTTATTGGTGCCTCTCCACATCCGGCCATATAAGAATGTTGACGTAGCTATCCTGAAAATTGATCCTTGTAATATTTGGCCTTTATCACCCTGCCATATAATGGTGTTTGTTGATCTCTAGTTAATGTCTCTTGCAAAATCTTTTGCACTTGGTCCATGTGCTCTTCCTGAGGCTTAAATTTTTAATAAATGTTTTAAATAATTTAATAAAATGGAAATCTATTTTTGGTTCTTAAAAAATATATATATATATATATATTAATTATTTATCCTTAAATCTTAAAAATATATCATTTAGTTTTTAAAAAAATACACGGTTTAACTATTTGGTTCTTAAATTAAGGACCTGTTGGGTACAAAGAATAGAAATAAATTAAATAAAAAATGAAATAAACAAATGATTTTAAAGATTAAAAATGACTTTTGTGTCTTTTATTTTAAAAAAAATAGTAAAAATAAATAATAATAATTATTAAATAATAATTACAATAACATAATAAATATTATAAAAAAAAGGAAAAAAAGAAAATCACATGAGCCATTAGAAATATACAATTTAATTTTTGAAAAATTTGTAACTTACTATTTATTATTCTGTGGAGCATGTATTGATAAGTACTAACAAATGGGCAAGTCAAACATTTTTAAGAATAGAATTGTATATTTTGAGGATTTTCGAACTGCCATGTACTTCATTTGTTTTTTAATAAGAATTAAGACAAAATTTTACAAAAATATATATTTGAAATATGATGTATCATTAAAAGTGCTTTTGTTTTTGTATAACCATGATAAATAAGTTGTTTTCACAATATAAGGTGAAGTGAGGGAGTAATAATTAGAGTGACATAATAATTAATTATATTTGAGCTTCATCAAATTGAGCCTTATTTGGTATAACATGGGAAGGTCTCCCTATTTTGAGGACAATTTGTGCTTTGAAAAATGCAGCTCTTATCATGATCTTTAAATAAATAATAAAATACGCAACAATTCAATTTCTCTTTTTAATTGCCAACGCTAATCTCCTGTAAATAAATATCGAAATAGGAAAAGAAAATTTTAACTGCAATTCTTATGGACAACAAAGGTTAAGAAGAAATCTACGGATGCCTGGTCTGTATTGATTTCTTTCTTGATAAATTTTAAGGTAAACATGTCGTTTTAAAATTATTTTTACATATAAGTGAGTCAAAAATAAAATAACTATAATATGATAAAAAAATTTTGAGGCATGTTTAATAAAATACTTAGTGTACTTACATGAACAAGAATGACCTAAAATTTCTTTGTTAGTAGTGTGATCAGGGTATGTTCAGAATTTGTATATTTAAGTTACTGCTACCAAAAGAATCAAAACTCAAATAATTAAAAAAATTGTTTATTATCAAATAAACTAATCCTTTGGATTAACTGGCCAAAGTTTCAATAGTGCGAAATATTATATTGTATCTATTGAAGGAAAAGTTATTATATATGTATATATATATTGAAAAACAAAATTATTAAAAAAAATAAGAATCCCGTCCGACCTGCCGGATTCGAACCAGCGACCTAAGGATATCTGTCATGAATTCTCAACTACAGTCCTCCGCTCTACCAACTGAGCTAAGGTCGGAACTTGCAAGGAGGTCAGTAATGTTACAATAAAATCTGTTTCTTAGGGCTGCTGTTTTCACTCAGGATCTTTGAAGTTGGACAAGGTATGATATAACAGCAGAAGCAGCAATTTTCTTCTCCGAGTGGCAGGCACAAGTTGCATGCCACTGTTGGCTTCAGAGAAGTCCTCTAATTACGCGTGTAATGAAAATATAAATTTATGCTCAAATGAAAAATATTCAACGGTAAATCCGACTAGTAAAACAAAACCAATATTAATCGATATTTAGGCACATCAACATAAAATTCATTTATGATATGTTTATATATTTGTTCATATACATAATAATCTGCAAATGAAAATGTTCTCGTTTTCTCTGGTTATGCAGTGAGCATTACTTGAATGTCTTCTACTACTTTTGCTAAGAGTTCATCGAAGTTGCTCAATGCTTTCCTATTAACCATGAAACAAATTTACTTCCAGCTTCGACTTTCTCAGGTTGAACACCATATTTAAAAATGGCAGCTTATGACTTAATGAAACCCATTATTCACTGCGGAAACCATGCCAAGTGAAACATTATACTAACAGCTAAGCGGTGAAGCGATATCAATTTGGACATTACTTGAGTGTACTTGGCCAGGTTTTCAATAATAATATATTGAGTAGATATTGTATACAGCTGAGTATAATATGACTATTTTTTTTCTAAAAAAGTAACATATTTGTTTTAATTAAAGAATCTAATAACAAATATCTAAAAAGCTACACCTAATTTTGGCCATTTAAAATAAAAAAAGAATGGACGCAGATTAGACTCTTACAGCAATCGTTCATTGATGCTGAAACAGGTACCATGGTTTCAGAATGAAGAAATACATATTGTCAAGATGACACTTTAACAACTACTAGAAGATATTGTACAAGAAGCACATGAAGTAGATACATGCATTTTAATTTCTGACGCAGATATAGCTGCAGTAAAAGTAAAGCACAACTATGTCATTACTAGTAATTTTACAGAGAAGGATGGTAGTATCTATTTCTTTCAGAAATAAGCGCAACATAATTTAAGTAGACTTTTTTGGCTTCCATAATTAAGAGTCGGAGAGCAAGGGAATTTCTTTCATGACTTTAGCTTCCACATCTATTGTGGAAGCTTTGCAAGCATGTAATGCAGTGCATATATCTGTTGTTTCCAGGAACTTCTCTGCATTTACAAGCATCACAGGTCCATACTCGAAAACCAACCTCTTGCACTGTAATAAATTTGGAAGATCAAGAAAAAAAAAATTAAGTCAATTGATGAATAGGTAAAACTTGGTTAGGAAAATTGCGCACTCCATTTTTTTTTCTTTTTACATATATTACAGTCAGATATTATCAGGCTTTGTCAGGACTAAATCCCTCCTCAAAAGATCTTAAGAGGGCACGCTATCACACTAGCGTCATGCATATAAAATTTACTTTCAAAGTGCTCCCAAAAGGAAACAAACCCAGGTTGATAAGGGGGATACTATTAACAATATCTTTCACCAACTGAGCTAACTCTCCCATGTGTGCACTTTGCATTTAGTTCTGCAAAACTTCTTTGTTGTATCTGTAGTTTACACTTACTTAGAAGGGATACATCATCAGGTAGAACAAAGTAGCCTATCCGGTTCCTAAAATGCTCTATCATTGGGTTCAACTGTCCTCATATATAATATCTGAAGATTGTTAAAGACTTGTAGTAGTGTCTGTTCCTCTAGATGCAGAGAGCATATATCAACGAAAATTCACATCAGAGTCAATTATTGACTAGGTAAGGAGCCTTCTGAACCCATAAAATTATTACATGAAAACTAGTGTGAGTCCAACCATGATAATTTAGTTAACTGGATAAAAATCTGACTTTATTTTATAGAACCAATGAATAGATACCATCTCACATAATGCTTAAAAATGCAAGGTTAGTTCAATAAATCAGAGAGAAAAAGGAAAATGAGGCATTTATCAGATTTTTCTTACCTTCTGTGCATACTTCTCCATGGAATTGCACAACTTCACTAATGTCTCAATTATCTCTAGCTGACAATTAAAAATAAATTGTTAGTAGTTTATTCGACAAAAACTAACTAATATCCCAAGTAGGGGTGGAACTATGATTAAGATATTGGAGAACCAAAACAACGGTTAAGGGCTTTCAAGAAAAAGTAAAAATTTTGTGCAGCCCAAGAATATATTTTACGAGAATGCAACTAAGGACAAAAGATAATTTTACAGGTTTTAAAAATATTTGCAAATTCAAATATTGATCAGAGGTCTCTTATTACTTTTGCAAATCACCATTACATAACAAAAGATGGTGGAAATCTACATGATAAATTTATCTTCCTTACTTTCACTTGGAATCCATATTTTCATTTCTATTGAAATCTAAAGCACAAACTTTCATTTTCATATGCTACATCCAAACCATAATCTTCTTCTTGGCTGCAAACCCCAGGCTTTCTCCAATAAAAGGAAGTCTAATTTGCAATAAATTTTCCACAGAACCATTTTAGTACTGTATAAGTAAATGAAGTATGCAATGCTTTGCAGTAAAAGAAAACCATAAGCAACTTGAAAACAAAGAAAATCTACACTATGTGAAGGAAAGACAAGGTAAGGTAAACCTCCTCTACTCCATTGGAGTAGCAACAGGTGAAATTACTAACCTCAGTGTCAGGATCTTTCAACTTAACCAATAATTCTGAAACAGCATCTTTGCAAAATTCACAGCTATCTTCTTGGACTTGTGATGAAATCTTTGCAATTTGCTGACAGAGATTGACCCTTTTACAGAATTCTCCAGGTTGAATTGAAGCTACTTCTGAGAAGAAAAGGGAAGCATAATGGTCCACCAAAGTTATGCACTGCACAAAACAGAAGAAACAGAGATGAATAATGTAAGGTCTGAGAAGCTCCTATTCATTCATCCATTCACCCCCTAGATTCCTCTAGGGCTGATAGTTGTACTCTCCTATCTTACAAAGTTGCTCCAAAGTGTACGTCAGTACACTGTACATGGTTCAACAAAAGTTGGCTATGTTATTCTGTACACGAAAGGTCACATGTGTAAAATGACCATGTTTGCAGCCCATCATCCATCATGTAAGTGAACAGATTTTTGGTTGAACATCAAAAGAGTGTACCAGGAAATTATAACTAGTTTTGCAATAACCATGAACAGCTTCAACATCTTAACAAAAACATGACATATCCAAGAGGAGGCGACCAACCTTCTGCTTGAAAGAGTGCAGCTCGTCACAGGTATGGTGAAGGATACCAATGATCTCTTCCTGGGTCTTGTTGTTAGTTAGGAAATCAAGAGCCTGGGCAGAATATTCCTCACAAAGTGCACAAACATCTTGTTTTTTGTTGAGTTCTGCATTTCGAAGATAAGTCAACAAGATAAACCACTCATGTCACATTCATATTTCAAGCTATAAAAAACAGACAATTGTCATAAGCAAAAAGTGTAAAGATTTACACTTGATGTTAAGTCAAACCACATCTGCCTCATTTTTTAAGGAGAAAACCACTGAATTTTTAACAAACTGGAAACTTAAACAGGTGGACTAGCAGAGATCATGTTATGACTCGGCTTATTGAATATCATTAGATTTAGATGGTCTTAGATCCCCTTTTGGCCGATCTGAAATGGCTTATTGAGGAGGTTTGTATTATTAAGTTTCACTGGCTGAACTACAATCCATCCCATCTTTTGGTCCCTTCTCTTGTATCAGGTTACCCTACTAAAAAGTCATATCTCAATAACTATAAACTATCAGCTTTCCACACAACTCTTTACTTAAATCCAATTTTGCTTTTGACAATTAACTGGTGTCAGTTTCAGCGAAATTATTTTCATTCATTGGTGGGTAAAATTTGAGATTAATAACCAGTCATTACTTAAATTTTTCTTTTTCACCCAAGAAAATTAATTAGATAGTGAAAAAAGAAAGGTATAATAAACATGCCTCCAGTCTATCCATCTCCTCAAGCAGGATAATTAAAACAAAGATGAGACGATAACAGTTACCAATGTTACCAGAAGTGTCAGATTTTGCTTTATTATTGCTCCAAAGATCAGGGTTTGCCAATTCTCTTGCGTCACAAGCCCAAGCAGCACCCAATACAATGAGAAATAAGAGCCCTGTTCTCTCCTCCATGCTGCCTTTATTAAGCACTAAAAAAACTATAAAAAGTTCCAATGTGGGTAAAGCTAGAAATTAATAGAAAAAAATTATTGGTTATTATAAAGAAAAACATAAAATCAGAGTTTAAATATTTCTAAGATGCATAATGCATATACAGAACTGTAATGTCTTTTGACACTTAAAATCTGACTCAAAACCATATCAAAATCTAGTGAGCCAATTCGATAGAACAATGTTACAAATTAAACACTATTTATGAAATTTGCGATAATGTCATGTTGGTGTATAAATTGTTCTGTACAAGGCACTGTGGAAGAGTAAGGACAATCATGCGTGGAAGCAAATGAGAAATGAAGGTGCCAGCTAGATCAGACAGAAAATCTCCTTGCACTGAGTGCACGATGGAGTTCCGCCTTCACCAGGGCAGGAAGGGTTGAAGGGAAGGGAGAGAGTTACCTCCCATCGTGTAACTCACACCAATTAACCAAAGAAGGAGAAGAAGAAACCTAGAAAAGGTATATATATCAGCATCTTCCCCCTTGTTCCTGATAATAAAAATACCTCGAATTCAACCCTAAAGTGTGTACAAAGAGAACCAGCAAAAGGCACCCGGTTCAAGATAGCATCCTAAAACCTATCTCGAGCTGAGCTTACCCAAAAATGAAACCAGTTCAAGTTTAAGATTGCCTGTGATTAGTGAAACAGTATTTTATTTTGATACTGGTAGATCCGCTTAGAACAGTTCAGAGCTAGCTCAATAATACTTTCAGTTCAGGTAATCAATTACCCAAAATTCACATGTAAATTAAAAACGAAGAAACCCAATTTCGCCGAACTATGATCAATCCAACTAAAAAAAGAAATTGCTCTTGTAGTAGCATCACTTAAGTTAACAACAGAAGTATTTGTTATTACGTATTGATGAGGATCATGTGACAAACCAGAAATACATATAATATAACAAGATCAGAAGTTCATATTTCGATTCAGAGTGAAGACCAAGCACGAAAAAGGGCAACGAGGGGGGGAAAAAAGAACAGGAATTTTTTTTTCCTCAAGAAATAGATTAGATTGGCGATATAAGAGAAAAAGTTACTATTTTTCGCAGTGTTTCCTGGAAAACAATAGAAAGAGAAGAGAAAAAGATTACCTTGGGTTGAAGGTTCAGGAAGGAGCGGAGAGGGAAAGAAGACAGAGACGAGGGTAGCCTTGGATTGGATTGGAGAGGGAAATTGCTACGAATGGTTGTTTGGTTCTATTATTGGTCGCTGCATACTTGGCGTGTTTGGATTATCGATGAGGATTTACTATTATTCGGAGAACCCATAGTGGGATTGGTTGCTCCTCCTAATCAGTAATCACCACGTGTCAGTAGAAAAAAATGATACTGCCTATACTCTTTGAACAATATAAGCTCGAAACTAAAGAGGCAGAGAAGATGAATTTTATTTGTTGGTTTTTCTAAATTTTATTTTCAATGCAAAAGATGAAAAAAGGTTTCATATTTCATTGGGGTGAATTTGGTAAAAGTTGAACATTAATTTCAATTCTTATGCTTGTATTGTATGAGCAAAAATAGGAATAGATGAAAATAAAATTTAAAGTATATTATATTATTTACTATGATGTTGGGCTAAATTATATTTAATATCTCTTTTATTATAAAAAGTTACTATAAGCTTTTTTAATTTATCTTTTGTCAATAAAGTTAATATTTTACATAATATATATTTAAAAAAAATAAAATTATATAATTATCTTAATTATTATATTAAGAATAAAATTATAGTCATATTTTAAAACTTAATATAATTTATTTGCTTTTATTATTATATTAAGAATAAAATGAGTTTCATATATAAGAAGTTAACTTCATTTACCAAAAAATAAATTGGACAGAAGTTTTGTTCATTATATATCAAAATATCAAGATACCAAGTATAATTTTTAAAACAAGAAGAATATAAAATATGATTTAATGCAACCTCAAAAAATTGTAGGGTGATTTAAGAACAGATTTATATATAATTACCTATTAATTTCATGAAAAATTTAAAAGAAAATACAATATATAAACTAGCATGATTATTTAAGGTGTTTTTCCCATAGAGGATTATTCAAGCTATTTTTTATCTTAATTATTTATTAATCATTTTCGCATTTTTTGAATGTTAAAAAAATTAGGAATAGAAGTGAAAATAAAAAAGAAAAAATGATTTTGTGGATAAATAATAACTTTCATTTCTCTATAAAAATAAATAAATAAATATAATTAAGTAATAATTATAGTGGTATAATAGAAAATTTATAATAAAAAAAATTTCTTTTTATTTTTCATAGTAATACCCAACTATGTCTAACTATAGATAGTTGAAAATGGGTTTAGATTCGGATCTAAAATTTTTATCTATAAATTTAATTTAATCTTAAATAAGACTTATGCAAGGTCAAATCGGACTTGACTTGAACTTAATCCAAACCAGTCCACAATTATTGGAATTTGTATTATGTTTAGCCATTTATTTAGTTATTCATTTTATATATTCTCTTTTAATGTCTCCTTTTTCATTTTTATTCTATAAATAATTTTTGCTTAATGGATTAAATATAAAATATAATTACTCGAACAAAAAAGTACTAATAAACCATATTAAATTGATCATAAATTATTGTTTCACATATTTTTTTAAACAAAAGTACTATTTATTTATTTTTATTTGGTAGGAAGTGTCAAATTAACTCAAAATCTTTTCTTTTTCAAATTAAACAAAAAAATATTTGTATACAAATAAACCTAAGTCAGGATTGAACTACACTCTTTTTTATGAGATTAATTCACAATATTATGAAATGGATACATTAGAGTGACGTAGTTGATGCCAAGATGTGTACAAATATGGATAAGCGTAACCAAATCCTATTAACTTCAAGGCAGAAATCTATAAAGCCAGCTTATAATAAGTTGATTCACATGAATTATATCTACAACTAGCAAACTAAGCCCAGAAAGATCTAATTAGATATTACATAAACTAGGACTTCAACCAAATAATGAACAAACAACAAATAAGATTCTACCCAAGCAGGCACAATACTATAGACTTGATAGAAGCGGCAATTAAAGTTTCAATCTCATCACTCAAGCCATCACCTCAAATTCAGAGTTGGCTTCTTTTTCTTCTGTTGCTTTGCCAGAAGATGTGACAATCTAGCAAACCCAAATTTCTTTCTCTTTGCACAAAACTGCTTGCTGAAGTATGAATCATCCTTTTGTTTTCCAAGCATGTGACCTAGTGATCCTGCTTCAAACTCTTCTGAAAGAAGCAGCTTCCTACTCAGTATTTGTCCTATTGACAAAACTGGCTTTGGAACATCTGGTTTGGCCTCATCATCTACCACATTCAATCCATTTACGCCAACTAACTGAGAATCTCTCCGGTGATGAGATGATGGGTAGGAATTTTTGAACTTGGTTGATTTATGTACAAAAGAAGGCCTTCTTTTGTGACCCTTCCTTAAAGCCTCTTCAACTGCTAGCTTCCCTCTATTTGCAGCCTCTACTCTTTCCATAGCTTCTTCTAAAGCTTTCTTGCAGTTCTTAACTTCTTTTGTAGCATCCTCTAGCCTTTTCAGGATCTCCATCTTCGATAAATTCGCTTCATCAACTTGAAGCATGGCATCTGTAACTCTTCTCTTTGAGTTTTCCTCTGCTTCTAGAGCTTTAGATGTTAGAGCATTATACTCTTCAAATGAAAGAGTTACTACTTCAGATGAACTCTTGAGATTATTAGATAAAGCATTAATTTCTGCTAAGGAAGCTGATTCCGCAGCTCTAGCAGCTTCCTTCATCTTTCTAGCAGCAACCAACCTTAATTCAGCTGTTCTTATCATACTTTTTGTCTGTTCAATCTCAGACATTGTTCTCAAGACTTCTGATCTCGCAGCTTCTCCCATTCTTTTGAAATGTTCTGCCTCAGAACTCAACCTCTGAAGCTCTTTTGTGATATCTGAAGGATCATCATTTGCGACTTGAAGTCTTTGTCTCGTCTGGGTCAACTCTTCCTCAAGAGAAGATAATTTTGAAGTATTGTAAGTTAACCTCTCACGAGTTTTCTCAAGTGAGGTTCTTTCCTTCTCTAGTTTCTTATTAAGCGATATAACAGAAGCTCGTACATCAGCGAGATCATTTGTGGTTCTGGTTAAGTTCAATTTGGCCTGCTTCAGTTGCATTAATATTAGACCTGGTTTAGATGAAGGGTAGGGGCTAAAACCTTGCTTTGAATTCTGAAGAATGTCCGATTGATTCACTAGGTTCTCCTTATCTTCTTCTTTGTTCTTCAAATTGGCTTCGCATTCTTCCTTTTGTAGCTTTGACTTCAAATCTTCGACGATCTTTTTTGTACTTTCCAGTTCTTTTAGGACATCCAGAGTTTCCCTTTCTTTCAGGATCAGTTCTTTCTCCAATACTGTTGCCTCCTCCTCTAGTTTTCCAGTGTCATACTCTTCTGTGTCCTCCTGCTAAAAAGGGGGAATATTTTCATTATTTTCAGTATTTAAGTCACTTGAAGATAAAAAATAATCCAAAGCAACCAAAATTTTAGGTTGCTAAGTGAAGATTCATACAGAAGCCCATTGAGCTTGAAGTGAGACAGAGCACAAGCTCAATGCTAGTTTAACCACTTGTTGACAGAGATTTTGATACCATGTTATATATACCAACTCAATTCAAAAGTTTAAATTCTTAACCTAAGTTCTATGAATAGTTTTGTTATAATTTTCAGCACATTTCAATCGGGCTTAAACAGAAGTGCAGGAGAAAGATGTAGCTCAAGCTCTGAATACAGAATGGTAGCTGAAAAATATATATTCTTGCCTTATGACTCTGCCAGGGAGACCTAGAAATTTAGGGCATACACGGAAGAAATAAACCCTTTGTTGATTTTACAGTCAACTGTTATGTTTTGGCATCAACAGTGTTCCGAGTGATAGGAAAAAAAAAATCACTTTCATGGGAGATTTTGATAGCATTCTCGATCTCTATTACTCACAATAATAGGAACAGACTCTCAAGTCTTACCCCACGGCCAAAGATGAAGGAGCAAATTACAATCATTGATAGTAATAATTTGGACTGCAATATCAAAGTAACAGCATAAATGTGTCCATAAACTGCTACTAATCACCATTGATCACAAAAAGAACAGAAAAAAAAAAAAGAAGAATAAACAAACAATTACGAATAAGCAAACGTAATCTATAGAACTCTGAACACAATAAAGCCGTCATAATCGCATATGGCAAGAGATCAATACTCAATAACCAATTCTTTCTTTCTTTCTTTTTGCTCAGGAACTCATAAAGGCTTAATTTTTTAAGCCAGAGGGGAGAAAAATCATAAAATTTGTCCCATTCTAGCCTGCGGGGGGTTATTATAAAATGAATCGGAAATCAATAGCGAAACCAATGAGAGAGAGAGAAATAGCTTACATCAGGACCCGACAGATTGTTATGGGTGGGTTTCCAGAACCCGAGACCGCCGAATCGGGTCACAGCCTCTTTCACAGATTCAAATGGAGCCGAAGTATCAATCTGCACTCTCAAATTCTGCTCCTTTTTCACCGAACCCGGTTCATCTAGACCCATGTCTTGGAGCGTTTTGGAACCCATGTCGGAGTTGTGTGCTTCCATCCTTAGACCCATGTCTTGGAGCGTCTTGGAACCCAAGTCGGAGTTTTGTGCTTCCATCCTTGGACCAAAATGAAAAGAGCTTCGGTTCAATGCCTCTGGAGCTAAAATGTCACCAATTCCAGAACTTGAATAATGAAAAACAAAGGTTATGTATGGGTGGTGGTTGTGTCTGTTAGGTGTCGTACCATGTAAACGTTCGCCAGTCTTATCTTAACTGTGTAGCGTGCTATCAGATAAAAGAGAAATGAAAAAGTATGAAAAGAGAGAGGGAAATCTGAAGGCTTTAAGTCACTTGAATGGCCTTACTTTTTTAGCAGATATTTATTGTTTTGCGCCGTTAGAGGAAATAGGACTGTTCCTTATGCCCCTGTTGGGAATTTGGGACCCCAAGGATCTTTGTCAACGGTAACAAACCCCTTAACGACATCGTATCTTCAGTTTTAAGTAACCAACGGACAACGGACTATGGACTACTGGATTCTTTGATTTTTTTTAATTTTTATTTTTTTTCTATAACGGTAAGTCAAGCTTACAAAACAGTGCACTTTTAAGCTGTGAAGAAAAAATTATATAGGCCTTTTGGAATTTTGTTAAAATTAGACAAATATTTTTTATTTTTAAAATATACATAATTTTTTTTCAAAATTTTTTAAATTACACAAATTTTTTTAAAACTTTTTTAATTAAATGAAAGATTTGTGTATATTTTTAAAATAAATAAATAGTTATAATTTCAATGATATTTAAAAAAATTTGTATAATTTATTCTTTATTTTAAAAGAAATTTGTATATATTTTAAATCTATCGAGAGATTTATATAATTTTAATGAAATTCAATAAAAGTTAATATATGTTTTAAAATTAAAGAAAAAGTATATGTTGTTTATTTAAAAAATTAGAATTTATTTTAATTTGGTAAGATCCTACAATTAATCAATTCATGAATCTAGCCGCTGTCAAAGAACATGTGTGTGTTTGGATTGATGGTGGGTAAAATTGGTTTTCTAAACTTTGGTTTTGTAGAATTGATTTTGTGTAAAAGTGAGTTTACATGAACGTGATTTATGTTTGAAAAATTTAGGTGAAAAGTGATTCTGATAGAATTGATTTTGTTTGGATATTATATATCAGAATCACTTTTAAGTGTAAAATTATCAAAAAGGACAATCATATTACTTTATTTGATTTATTCCTATAATATTATTATTATTTAAATAATATTTAATAAATAATATAATATAATATATCTTTTTATTTTTAATGATATTAGAGCACTTGACCCTTCACCATATGATTCTTCGATTTCTTAGCAAGGTTAAAATTTGAATGAACTTGAATAGCATGATTATAATCACATAAAGATTATATAAAGAAGTTCAAAAAAAAATTCCTCTATTTCTTTAAATTCAAATTATATAAAGAACTTGAATATTGTTTAAAAGAATATTGCTTCCACGTTGTTGCCATCAACGCCAATAATGCTTCACAATCGTTGTTGCCATCAACGCCAATAATGCTTCCACGTGGAAAATTCAATCCTGAAGCCACCAAATTGAAGCAACCACCTGAAGAAAGGTGACTTCTCGAGCTCTAGAAACCGAGACACCATCGAAGCAGGAATCCTTCCGTCCTTGATTGCCATTGCCAAGTCCTTAGGCAAACTTTTCAGCGACCTCCCTGCCTCCGCCAACACCATAATAGCCTTCTCATTCTTATTGTTATCATCCCCTGTATTGCCACCTTCATCTTCGCCGCCACCTCCATAAAATCCACCGCCATCGATCCTGATCCCTCCGCCGTCGGTGGTGGCTGTGGCAAAGGAGGAGGAATAGAAAACGAAAGGCGGGCTCCTGCAGTGGCGAAAGACGGAGGAGGAGACAGCAAGTGGCGGAGAAGGAAGTGTGAGGCGAAGGCAGAGGAAGGAAGAGGATGGAAATGAAGAAGCAGTGGAAGTAGAAGAAATGGCATTGAGGTTGGAGGAGGAACAAGAGAAGGAAGGAGTGAAGCAGAAGGCGATCACCATCGATCCACTAGCTGGGTTTTGGGTATAAAGGACAATTAACATACATTGGAGTAATTAACGTGCGTTGGCGTTGGCGGAAAGCAGGTGTAAAATGCTTCGAACCAACGTGATTTTCCTACTCCTCAGATCGATGGTGCGGCAGATCGAACGTGGATCCAAACATGCGGCCAACAGGATTTTCCTGTGTAAACCTTGGTTTGAGCCGAAACGCAGGTACATGGACGTGTTTCCAAACGCACACTATGTTTGTTTGGAAAGGTGTGTCAAACTTGACATTTTTAAAGAAAATTATAATATTTATTCTTCATTTATGATTATAATTGTAACAATCTTTCTTTTATGGTGAATGTTTTGGTCTCAGCATAAAAAATCTATCTACTTTTTAATTGGATTAATGGGATAGATTAGTTGAGAGGTTAGCAAATTAACCTAAACACCAGAACCACAAGTTAAACTAAAAAAAATTGGAGCAACATTTTAACCAACAACATTGTAGCAAAAGGATGAGTGGAGGCACCATGCCAACATCTTCGTGGGCCTTGAAAATCATAAATAACAGTGACACTATCATTCTAGCAATTATGTCTTAACCGTTGTGCAAAAAATTCTAATCCTTCCAAACTAAAGAGTAAAGATACTATTTGAAATCATCAACAAAAAAGACACTATTTGAATTTCAAACACTACATTCTCTCCTTTCTTTTAATAATGACTTCGATAGAGAACGTGTCTCATTTCCTTTTACCAACGCAGTGTTAAAAAAGAATTTTATTATTACAGTACCCCCTTTTTCTGTTAAGTAGACACGGATAGTGTCTCTCTGTCTCTTTTTCCTTTTGACATTGTGGGGAAAGGGGCATGTGAAGTGCGAACTGCGAACAAAGCCTTTTTTTTTTTTGGGGGGGTCCTGAAACAAAGCTTTCATTATAGAAGATTCTAAATTCCTTTCCTTTCCTTTTGTAATTTTTTATCACTAAAAATTGAAATCCAAACGAAAGCTATGGTTAAATTGATAGTCGAATGAAAATAAGCCAAATTTGCAGCCTAAATCCAGTTAGCCAAAGATCTCATTCAAGAATAACAAAATGGCAAAAAATTAGGAAGCATGCGATTTCGGTCTAAGCAACTTCGCCTGGCAAGAAAACAGAGCACAATTGCTACAGTAAGGCCATGAAACAACCAGGCCTAGTTTGGTAGACAGGACATGGAATGGAAATGAGAATGAGAAATAAAATGGGAATGGAAAAGAATCTTATGTCTTATAGGTATATTTGGTATGATAGAAAATTTTTTTTTTATTTTTTTATATTTGAAATAGGATGAAAGAGAGATTGAAAGATCAAAATATTTTTAATTATTTTTTATTGTTAATAATTATAAAATAAAATAAAATAATTATTTTAATTATCAATAAAAATAAAAAATAAGAAAAATAATTATTTTTTATTTTTGATAATAATAAAATAATAAAATATTTTAATTTTAAAAAATTAATTTTAATTATCTCTACCACAAAAAATTCAAACACATAAGGGTAAGATGGTTAAAAAATTTACTTTCCCTCAAAGTAGACTACTTTCCATAAAAAAAAAATGAAGGTTTGCACTCTCTCATGTTTGAGGGTTTGGACTTTTCCAAGAAAAAAATTACCCTGCATACCAAACAGGTTTTTCCTACTTTCCCATTTCCTTTTCCATTCCAGGAATGCTCTTTCCTATCTATCAAACGAGGCTTTAGAGACAAGAAAAATAGGTGGCGATCGGACGTGGCTATAGTTATAAGCCATTAGAGGAACTATAGAAGGGCAAAGAAGGCAAAAAAAAGAAAAAAAAAGCACAATCCATACAACGAATTTGAATTACAAATCTCTTTTTTAATTTTATTTCGTCACTTTGTTTACAATTTTTCAAACTTTATTTATAGCTTTTATTTTTATTATAGAGTTATAATCAAGTTGTTTTGTTGTACATGGTCAAATATTTCAATCAATCCTAGGCTTTGTTAGGAGTCTTTTTTAAGACTTAATTATATTTAGGATTTAAAAAAAATTTATAGTTAAAGAGTTATGTTTTGTTTCTATTAATTATTCATAAAATAGAGATCATAAAAGTTAGCTGATTCTATCAAATGGTTAAACCTTAGCAAAATTAGCTTATAGAAATTTTAGCTCCAACAATATTATAATAATGCTCTTATGTTGGAAACTCAACTAATTAGAAAAGATAAAAAAAATTATTTTCTCAAATTTTAATTAGGAAGAATTATTATAGTTGAACTGACCATAATTTCAAGAGTCGATTATGATGTTTAAGTTAGATTAAAGCCATGATACGAGTTTGATGCCTTTCTTAGTGTTTCTAACTGAAAATTACTAGTTATGGCTCTTTAGAAAGACAAATTTGTAGCCAGTGATGTTTTATTGAATCCGAACTCAAGTCTTAGGTAAGTTTTTTTTTTGGGTATTGCACTTTGGCGGTTCCGAGAATCAATTTTTAGGCTGATGAAGCCCACTTCACCGGCCCACCAGACTGGGCCCACCCAACCTTATAGTCCATCCTACCTCATGGACGATGGCCCACTAAACGTAATTGTACGTGATCACCTTCATCACTACTACTGGGCCAACGGTTTGTACAATATCTGAGTTATATACATTCTAGCATATCTATGCGTGTATACAAGTGTGTGTGTGTGTGTGTGTGTGTGTGTGGGTGTGTAAAGATCGCAAGCAGATAATAAATACTCCCTCCGGTCCTGTTTATTAGAAACAAAAAACTGTTTCACTGGTATTAAGAAAAACAGTTAATATTAGTTTAACTCATTAATTAGGTTCAAATTTGATAATTGTTTCCTATTTTACCCATCTTTATTTTGCATGAAAAAACGTTATGCATTGTTAAGTGTATTAGATGTAACAATAAATGAAGGGTAAAAAAGAAATTTATTATTTAGTAAAATAAAAAAATATACCATGTTTCTTATATTTTGGAACCAAAAAAATCTCTTTAAATTTTCTTATAAACAGGACTGGAGGGAGTAACATATATCAAACTGGAAGTGCCATACATAAACACCAACACAAGCCCACTCAAATTTCTGTGACAAATGATGGAGATGGACAGCAATTTCTAGGTCATCTTCCCTCAAATTCATTTAGTTCAGTCCCATTCTAATTATAGCAATATATGGTCTGATATCCCACTCTATATTGTTTAGAAAATTAGAAAGTAGAACGATAATGCAATGCGTTGCTTTAGTTCAAGCATCAAATGGCCCTACATAATAAGTAACATATAAGCCCGTATGGCCATATCAGTTACCTGTAAAATGTTGCATCTGGAACGTGGGAATAATGCAGAACGTGAGAAGCAGATCGTGGCAACAATCCATTATGGTTCAAAATCATGGGCTTCGTGGAATGAAACAGAACGTGCATATCGCACTTCTGCACGATGCATCTTTCTTGGCAAAATGATGGAATTGCCGTTGAAAGAGTTTGCCTATAAATACAGGGTCTCTGAGCTCGGTTTTACATGGCTACACACCATCATTCAGTAGAACAAGAGCTTAGAAGCATCCCTGGACTTTCATGCGACAGAATTCTTATCAGAAAAACAGAGAATTCAAGCAATGGCTGGAGGTAACATTTCGATCCATTTCTCTTGCATTGGATGTTATAAATATGCTTTTATATATCCATGAAGTATAACAGTTGGTATTAGAGATTAAAATGCCTCTGCCTTGCTAAGTTTTTTGAGCTCGAAAATGTCAAATTTTTGATGTATTTGGGTTGATTTATAGAGCCATTTTTTCATCATTTTGATATCAAAAATGAAATCTACATGAAATTCTGATGAAAATAGACTCCTGGATCACCCAAAACGGAGCTCAGAAACGCAAAAAATGATCGGATTTTCATTTGGGTCCGAAACGGGTCGAAACCGGGTCGGGTCGACCCGGCAAGAGGTCAGGGACGAGTTGTACGACACGTCGTTTTGTCCTTGAAGCCGCTGCTGCATGTTGGTTAAAACGACATGTAGTTTAGCATTTTGGAAATAAAATGGCTTCTGTGGCATAAAGAAGATTCGAACCCCTGACTTTGAAGGAAGGAGCCACGAGTCTTAACCACTGAAGCCACATTTCATTCTTGTTATGTAAAGGCAACATGTAATATATATATATACGTTGTCTTTTGTGGCATTTCCTCCATATGTTTTCTTCTCCCATGATTTATATATATATATATATATATATATTTTTATATATATATTATCTTTTGATATTTAAAAAAAAATTTGGCCAATATTAAATTAAATTTAATAGTAATTTATTTATTGGCCAATTATTTTGTTTAAAATTATTAAGTACATTTTAATTTGTCCAAATTTTGGCAAAAATTATTGTGGATAAAATTTATATTAATTTTGACAATATTTAGTTATTTATTTGTCAAAATAATTGTGAAATTAATTTTATGCCTTTAAAATTTTCCTAAATCTTGAATGTTAATTAATTTTAGGCAATTTTGGCATATTTGGAAATAATAATTAATTTATAGTGCCATTTAATTTATAGTTAAATTTGCTTAAATAATTAATTTTTATTTTAGGCAATGTTTATGGCACATTTAGAGTAATTTTAAAGGGAGAATATTAATTAAATTAATTAGTCATATTTTTATTGATTAATTGATTAGTTATTGAAATTCTCATTGTGTATGCTTGTTTATACTTTATGTTAAATTATATTCAAGCATATAATTTTATTTAGATGTCAAGTGAATTGTATATTTTTAATTTAATTAAAGTTTAGCCACAGCACCTTTAATTATTTTAAAATTATACACTAAGTGTTATAATCACATAAAGTAAAATGATATCAAATTGTAATTAATCATATTTAATATGATAAATATTATCATACAGGAATATTATCATATTTCATGTGATTAATTAGGATGGAATAGTAAATTTTTCTTTTCTTGATTTACCCGCAGGAATTAAGAAAAGAATATAATTTACTAGTTTTATCATTAGTATATGAGTCTAATTAAATAAAATTTAGCCCACAGGTAATTTTATTTATTACTAGGCTCATAATTTGAATCGACATGCATTGCATTGGCATAACATGTCATTTAAGAATATTATTTGTCTCAAATTATTAACATAGCATGTAAATTGTGCAGCTTTTCAACCTTTAAATATTTCTGATTTTCAAGTTCCTGAATTAACTGGAGATAACTACAATGTTTGGAAGGAGAAAATACTTCTCCAATTAGGGTGGATGGACGTTGATGATGCAATCAGAAAAGATGAACCTCTTAAACCCACGAATATTAGTAGTGCATCAGAAGTAAATGTTTATGAACGTTGGGAGCGATCCAATCCTCTTAGTATGATGTACATCAAGACTAAAATATCAGCTAGTATTCGTGGGTCTATTGGAGAGCATCAAAACGTTCGAAGTTTGCTTAAGGCTATTGATGAACAATTCGAATCTTCGGATAAGGCCTTAGCAAGCACCTTAATGACAAAGTTATCATCCATGAAACTTACTGGCATAAGAGGTGTGCGTGAGCACATCTTGAAAATGAGGGATATAGCAGCTCAATTGAAAACACTTGAGGTTGAGATGTCAGATTCTTTTCTTGTGCACTACATCCTGAATTCTCTACCACAACAATATGGGCCTTTCAAAATCTCCTACAACACTCATAAAGAGAAGTGGTCAATCAATGAACTTCTGACCATGTGTGTACAAGAAGAAGGAAGGCTCATAGTAGAGATGGGTGAAAGTGTACATACAGTGACACAAGGAAGGAAGAAAAGAAAGGCCAAGACAAAAGGGAAGGGCAAGGTTCCCATCCTTGAGAATATTAAGAAAGAGTCCAAGTGTTTCTTTTGTAAAAAGAAAGGACACATAAAGATGGACTGTGTCAAATTCAAGGCTTGGCTTCAAAAGAAAGGTAACTCAATCTCATATTTTTGTTATGAATCTAATATGGTAGACGCTAGTAGTAACACATGGTGGATTGATTCTGGCTCAACAATTCACATTTCTAATACCTTGTAGGACTTTCTAAACCAAAGGAAGCCGGTGGGCAGTGAGCAATACATCTATTCAGGAAATAAGATGGGCTCAACTGTTGAAACTATAGGAACATGCAGATTAGTTCTTAATTCTGATTTTATTTTGAATTTGGAAAAGACATTTTATGTACCAAGTTTCTCTAGAAACTTGATTTCAATTTCCAAACTTGTACCATTGGGATATTGTTCTGAATTTTCAAGTAATGAATTTAAATTATTTTATAAATCTAATTTTATTGGCAATGGTACGCTTTGCAATGATCTATTTCAAATTCAATTACAAAATAGTAACCTTTTGACTCAATGCATGTTTCTAGTAGCATAAGTATTAAGAGAAATATTACTAATGAAGATTCCTCTATGTTATGGCACCGTAGGCTTGGTCATATCTCAATAGAGAGAGTAAAAAGATTAGTAAAAGATGGAGTACTCAATACTCTTGACTTTACTGATTTTAACACTTGTGTAGACTGCATTAAGGGAAAGCAGACTAACAGGACTAAGAAAAGTGCTAAGAGGAGTTCTAGCATATTAGAAATCATACATACGGACATTTGTAGTCCAGATTTAGACTTAAGTAATCAGAAATACTTTATCACCTTTATTGATGATTACTCACGATACATGTATCTCTATCTGCTTAATAATAAAAATGAGGCACTAGATGCCTTTAAGATATTTAAGGTAGAAGTAGAGAAACAATGTGGTAAACAAATTAAGATAGTGAGATCTGATAGAGGTGGTGAGTATTATGGTAGATACACTGAAGATGGACAAGCGCTAGGTCCATTTGCTAGGTTTCTTCAAGAGCATGGGATTGTTGCCTAATACACTATGCCTGGGTCACCTGACCAGAATGGTGTAGCTGAAAGAAGAAATCGAACATTGTTGGACATGGTGAGGAGCATGTTGGTTAGCTCCAAACTTCCTAAATCCTTGTTTACTGAAGCCCTTAAAACTGCTGTATATATTCTTAACCGAGTTCCAACCAAGGCTGTTGTAAAGACGCCATTTGAGTTATTCAAAGGTTGGAAACCGAGTTTAAGACATATGCGCGTTTGGGGATGCCCATATGAGGTTAGGGTTTACAATCCACAAGAAAAGAAGTTAGACCCTAGGACCATTAGTAGCTACTTTATTGGGTATGCTGAAAAGTCTAGAGGTTATAGATTTTATTGTCCATCTCACAGTATTAGGATTGTGGAATCAAGGAATGCAAAATTTCTTGAGAATGACTTGATCAGTGGGAGTGATCAAATTCAAAACTTAGGTTCTGAAAATGATCAGTCTGATTTTCAAACTCCTACATTAAGTGATAGAATGATTGTAATTCATGCCCTTCAAGTCCAAACGGGCATTGAACAACTAATCATTCAGGATCCACAACCTGTTGACATTGACCAAGTTGATCCAATTAATGAACAGCCTTTAAGGACTGTTGAACAAACAGTTGAACAACATACTCCCCAAGAGAATGTTGAGTCAACATTAAGAAGGTCAACTAGGATGAGGAAGTCAGAAATTCCTAGTGATTATGCTGTGTATCTACAAGAATCTGATTACAATATAGGAGCTGAGAATGACCCTGAAACGTTTTCACAAGCCATCAGTTGCAGAGAATCAAAACTGTGGCACAATGCCATGAAGGAAGAGATGGATTCTATAGCGTCTAATGGAGTCTGGGATCTTGTCGAGTTGCCTAATGGCTCTAAGGCCATTGGATGCAAATGGGTCTATAAAACAAAAAGGGACTCATTAGGCAATATCGAGAGATACAAAGCAAGACTCGTGGCCAAGGGATTCACTCAAAGGGAAGGAATCGATTACACAGAGACCTTTTCTCCTGTATCTAAGAAAGATTCCCTTCGTATAATAATGGCATTAGTTGCTCATTTTGACTTTGAACTACATCAGATGGATGTGAAGATAGCATTCCTCAATGGGGAACTAGATGAGGAGGTATATATGAAACAACCTGAAGGATTCCCCTCTAGTGCCAATGAACATTTGGTGTGCAAGTTAAAGAAATCCATATATGGATTGAAACAGGCCTCCCGCCAGTGGTACTTAAAATTTCATGATGTTATCTCCTCATATGGATTTGTGAAAAATGTCATGGATCAATGTATATACCAGAAGGTCAGTGGGAGTAAAATCTGTTTCCTTGTATTATATGTGGATGACATATTACTTGCAACTAATGATAAGGGATTGTTATATAAGGTGAAACAATTTCTCTCTAAGAATTTTGATATGAAGGATATAGGCGAGGCATCTTATGTCATTGGCATTAAGATCCATCGAGATAGAACTCAATGTATTTTGGGTCTGTCACAAGAAACTTATATCAATAAAGTTTTGGAGAGATTTTGGATGAAAGATTGTTCACCAAGTGTAGCACCTATTGTGAAGGGTGACAAGTTCAATTTGAACCAATGCTCGAAGAATGATTTAGAAAAGGAACAAATGCATAACATTCCATATGCTTCTGCTATTGGAAGCCTTAAGTATGCTCAGGTTTGCACAAGACCTGACATAGCATTTGCAGTTGGAATGTTAGGCAGATATCAGAGTAATCCAGGTATAGATCATTGGAGAGCTGCAAAGAAAGTAATGAGGTATCTTAAGGGTACCAAGAACTACATGCTGATGTATAAACGGACTGAAAACCTTTAGGTAGTTGGCTACTCAGATTCGGATTTCGCTGGATGCGTTGATTCACGGAAATAAACATCAGGCTATATTTTCATGTTAGCCGGCGGAGCCGTATCTTGGAGAAGCGCAAAGCAGACTTTGACTACTACTTCTACTATGGAGGCAGAGTTCGTTTCTTGTTTTGAGGCAACTTCACATGGTGTTTGGCTTAAGGGCTTTATATCTGGGCTTAGAATTGTCAACACTATCTCTAGGCCATTAAAGATATATTGTGATAACTCAGCTGCTGTTTTTCTGGCTAAGAACAACAAAAGTGAAAGTCGAAGCAAACATATCGACATTAAGTACTTAGCCATTCGTGAACGTATCAAGGAAAATAAAGTTGTCATTGAACACATTAGCACTGAGTTGATGATTGCTGATCCTTTAACAAAAGGCATGCCACCAGTAATGTTTAAGGATCATGTATCTAGAATGGGACTTAGTTCCACTTTGTGTTATTGATGTATATACTATATATATATCATTTATAATAAAGCCTTTATTTCATTTCAAGTTGTTTTCTCATTTATGCGTATACATTAAAGTTTGAGAATAACAACATTAAGAGGACCCAGAATAAGCATATGGCTTATTCATAAAGTTAATATATAGTGGGTAAAGAAACAAAATGCATTGTGATACATGGAAGGTATTACTCACTTATAGAGAAACTATCGCTATGATTCATGCATTTATGTTTCAGTTAAATATTTGAATCTTAAGAAGCCATTATGAATAAAGATTTTCGAACCAAGTGGGAGAATGTAAAATGTTGCATCTGGAACGTGGGAATAATGCAGAACGTGAGAAGCAGATCGTGGCAACAATCCATTATGGTTCAAAATCATGAGCTTCGTGGGATGAAACAGAACGTGCATATCGCACTTCTGCACGATGCATCTTTCTCAGCAAAATGATGGAATTGCCGTTGAAAGAGTTTGCCTATAAATACAGGGTCCCTGAGCTCGGTTTTACATAGCTACACACTATCATTCAGTAGAACAAGAGCTTAGAAGCATCTCTGGACTTTCATGCGACAGAATTCTTATCAGAAAAACAGAGAATTCAAGCAATGGCTGGATGTAACATTTCGATCCATTTCTCTTGCATTGGATGTTATAAATATGCTTTTATATATCCATGAAGTATAACATTACCTTCTTCAGTCTTCATGCAAGGCGTAAATTCCTCTAAGTTACATATGAACTGTGAAGTAGCACGTAATACAAGAAAATCACATTATAAGAGAAGGGTTTCTCTTTAAAGCCGCACGTGGAAGAACTCCCTTTCAACGGACAGTTTCTGTTGAATATTTTAATAAATTAAATGACAAATTAAGTAAATAGTAATAAGAGACTTTATCAATTGCAAGACTCTCTTACAATAATGTGTATAAAATTAAAAGACTGCAATAATGTAATTGCCTTGGATAGAAATCGAACGCTCGCATGTGTGTGGAAGGTCAGTTCAAAGCAACACTTACTAGAGATGGAGAATATATATCATCAGCTGATAAACCTCATACGTCACTGCATATAGTATGTAATTTTCATAACATGTGCTTTCTCTTGTTTGTGTTTTATTTCAATGCTACTTTTAAGTTGGACTACTTTAATTTAGCATCTGCTTTGGGTATATGACAAGTAATTAGATGCACGGATTAGCTAATGTTGGTTAAAAAATAAAAAATGGTAGGAGCTTGACAGTTGCTCATGTTGCATTGGTTTAAATCAGGGTGGATTTAAGATTAAATTATTTGGGGGCAAAATTAAAAAAAAAACGCTTAATATGCTTATATATGTATATAAAATTTTAGGTATATATATATAATATCTTTTTATAATTTACAAATGCTAAGCATAACATCCTTTTACATAAAATCTATCAATAATTAAATTTGCATCAAAAAGTTTAATAGTATCTCTTTTAATATAAGTAATTGTGTAGTCTACAAAAAAATAATAAATATCATATTTTCTTACTTTTTTCAATCCTTAACATGACTGGCAATTGTTATCATGTTTTTGAAATTAAGATGTTGAGAACCATTAAATTTATAATGTTGTACTTGCATTTTAAGATGAACTCCCTTGTTCTTGTTCAGTAAAATTATTAGGATAAAAATATTTTTACTAAGTCTAAATATGATCAATATTATATAACTTGCAACAATTTTTTTTTTGTATTTAAGATTTATGCAATAAATTAGTAAAAATTCATTACAATGAATATCTTAATAAATTTAACTACATCAAATAATTATTTTAATAATTTTTCATTATATTCTTACTCTTTATAAAATTTTAAACTTCATGATAATTTATAATATCTCACAATTTCAATGGTAGGGGGCAAAGGGTGGGGGCAAGCATCCCCCTTTCACACCTGTGCATCTGATCCTGGTTTAAGTTCCTCTAATGTTAAGAGCTTGCATTTATGGTCATCACTGACATCAAGTCTTTTAGATATATATACCGATCTACTCATAATAGGTTTTGTCTTCTATTGATTCCTTTATCAAAATGCTAAATATATATTGACGAATATGAATGTGATGAGACCAAAAATAAATTTTGCATATATATATATATATCATTAACATAGTTTGAAGATTATATAATAATATTAAAATTACCTATATTTGCTACCACATTGTATACCCAGAAAAGAAAAACTAAAAATTTGCTCAGGACAGTGAAATAAGCAGAAAGAAATTAATGGTCAAAAAGGGTTACGTTCAGAAACTAACTAGGGAGGCATTGTTATTTAAAATTGGGGGTATATTAATATTTAATACCAATTGCAGTCAATGTCCAAGTTGCATGTGTTGTGTATGAATAATAAAAAAATGTGCATTATGCAAGCTATATGACCCACTTGTATATAAAATACTCTCATATAAAACCAAGTCCAAACCTCGCCCTCTACTACTTCATCAGCGCTCCCTCCCCTTTCTTTCCCCTTTCCAGAGTCTCTGAGTTCATACGATTCTTTTATCAAGAAGCGATGTTTAGTACTAATTCTAAAGCTGATCATCAGCTTCCCCAGAAGAGTAGTAATACTACTACCTTTCAAATTAAGCAAGATAACCAGTTTTTCTGTAGGCTTCTTTCAAAAGAAAGCTCTATTTCTTACCCATCTTTCAGAGTCTCCCTTGCTATTCCTTTTGAATGGGAATCTGAGCCAGGCACACCTAAGCATCCTTTTTCTGAAACCACCTTCCCTACTCTTACTCCTCCACCTTCCTATTATTTTAACACTACTATGAATCCCGGCAAAAAGAAGGTGAAGAAGCCATCAAGATTCAAGCTTTTGAAGACCCTTGTAAACATCATATTTTGTATGTGCTAGAATTAATTAAGTTGGTTTTAGAGGGATATATGAATTCATTTTCTATGTATGTGCTAGAATTAATTATTTAAGTTGGTCTTAGACTCTTTAAGTTTGTTTGTCTCATGTAATTAACAAGTCTGCTTCTATAAAGGTATATTTTAAACATATTTGCAGTTTAAAGAAATGGTTATAGTTTATTTTGTACTCGAAAGGGACAACAATGGGTTAGCTCTATTGATGAGAAGATATATCTTTTCTTACTAACTTGGACTTGATTCTTATGCAGGTAGATATGGGAGTGCGGAAATACATTCGTAAAATTATTTAGGCATATTTGACAATATATATAGACAACCTGCGGGGAGAGGAAGAAGAAGAAACGCCTATACAGAGCATGTTTGACGCGTACTCTCTTTTCCCATAGATAACTTGCAGTGCTTCTGGTACCGTCGATGTTTATTATGAAACATTGTTGTTCTGGCTATTGTCTTTTTTAATTTTCTTTTTCTCTATACTGATAATTATTTATTGTTAAGAGCTGCAAAAGCTGGTGGAAGTTACTATCATACATTAATTTTTCCTGAAGCTGACGGCTACTTTCATAAAATCACTTCCAGAATCAGATCGTCATTGTAGTGTAAAACAAAACATTCCAAATGCAAAACAAAGAAGTGTTGGATATTCTAATAATTCAAAATGTCAAAGTTAAGTGCAATGAGAAGTTGCATAAGCTACAAAGTTTCACATTGAATATCTTACTTTTTATAAATATATATTTAAATAAGAGCAAATGTGTTAATGCACATACAGCATATATATCAGTACTTGCTTGTGCACGTATTTTGTTGAACAATATGTATGTAGTTAATTTGCATGCGGCTTTTGATCTTACCTAGTTGCAATCAACAAATTAAACGGACGCAACTAATGCGTATGTGGTCTTACCTTTTCCCGTTTTATGCGGAGGTGAAGGACTAAAGCAGGTTCCTATATTATTACTGGCTTACTGCTTCGACAATTTGTGTGCGCCACGAATACTTACATACACAAACGATCCGTGATCATAAAGGGTTATCTTTACTTTTTCTGCATTAATTCATTAATGTTCAATGGCAATTTCCTTTCTACACCATGTACGTCATACTCATAACGAGTTATGACTTAATGCTCTACAAGTCTTGTCATCGTCAAACGAGCGTAAACCCGCCAATTAAATTGGGATTTTCAAGTCCAAACCTCTCCCTCTACTACTTCATCAGCGCTCCCATCCCCTTCGTTCCCCTTTCCAGAGTCGGTGAGTTCATACGATTCTTTTATCAAGTTACGATGTTTAGTACTAATTCTACAGCTTCACATATTAACCAATCGAAAGTATGCCACTCACATTAACCAATCAAAAGTCAGCTTAATCTTGAAGGAAAGTACAGCCACAAGCTGGGGAGTTCTAATATTTTGCTATAAATAGAGGATTGGTGTCAGACATTTTGTGAATGAAAGAAAAAGCTTCACGAGTTGTATGAGAGGTAAAACCCCACGTGAGCATAGATAGGTGGGAGAAATATAAATAGTGGTGCTAGGCACCAACATCAAATTAGTTCCTCGCTTGTAATTATCATTTTGATAGTTCTAACAAACATAATTTTCTTCCACAATTTCTTTCTTGCCCACCACATAAAGTCTTCGTATCAGAGCCTAGTAGTATAGGACCAATGAGCTCAAGCCAGTATGTAGTTTGAGTGTTTACGGTTAGGAACTGTGGTACTGTGATATTTGGTGGTTTGAAATCAAGCTTAATTGGTTAAGTACCAGGTACTAACCAATTACCATTGCAAATCTCACATTTTTAACTAGCTTGATCGAGAAGCTTAACAATGGCAATTATGATATGTGGTGCTACATCACTATCTACTTAGGCAAGATTTGTGGGGTGTTGTTGGTGGTGCAAAGATGACCCCACCAACTAACAAGGAAGAGAAAAAGAAGTGAAAGATTAAAGCTAGGAAGGCCATGTACGTGTTGCCCATCGCCGTGGAGAATGAGTTCCTATAGCATATTAAAGACTTGAAAACACCAAAGGAGGCTTAGGACACCTTGGCAACACTATTCATGAGAAAGAGTAATGCAAAATTGCAACTGTTAGAGAATAAACTCATGTTTGTTGAATAAGGGGACATGATGGTGAGTGAATATTTTACAAAAACAAAATCCATTTGTAGTGAAATTGCAAAAGTGAACTCAAAAGTGCAATTACTGAGGTGAAAAAGTGAAGAATTATTATTCATGGCTTAAATCCCAAATACCATAGGATAATTACAACTATTTTAGCTTAGGCCAAGGAATGAACTTTGATGAAGGTAGAAAGTATCTTGGCTGACGACCAAAAAGCTTTAGACAAGCAAATGTCTAAAGTTTCAATAAATGAGGAGGATAAGGCCTTTTTCGCCAAAAAAGAGTGCTTAGGGAAGACAAGACAATTGTAAGGTCTAACAAAAAAGGTGAAAACTCAAGAAGAAAAAAAAAAAGGTTAATAGAGAGGCTAACGTAGGAGAGGTCCACAGTAAGGGGGAGTTAGATAATTGTGATATAGAGACAAAAGAGAAGAAAAGAGATATCGTCACTAGGATGATTGGTGCTACAAGTGTGGAAGAAAAAGCCACTTTGCTCAAGATTGCAAGGCCGAGAAGGTAGAGGGTAATGTCGCTACAGTTAAGCAAAATGAAAGTGAATAAGAATGAGATTTTCAAGCCTTATTTGTTATAGAAGAGTCTAGTTCTAGCAAAGAACTAAATGATTATAAATAACCTCAGTAGTACAAAGGTGAGAAAATTGCTGTGACATGCATGGATGGAACAATAAAAGAGATGGTGTTAGTCAAGGTGAGTGACAAATCAATTAATTACAATGATGATTAGATTGTTGATTTTGGTTACTCTAACCATATGATTAAGGACAAGAAAAAAAAACTCTTAAATATGTTAGAGTACAAAGGAGAATGAGTCATAGTGATAGCAAACAACTTCAAGTTGCCAATTGTCCATACTGGTAAGATGGTTATCATCCTCCACTTTAGTCCACATTAGTTCTAGGTGGGCCATGTCTATCACATACTCAAGATGAAAAAGAATTTATTGTCAATCTTGTAGCTAACATCTTTAGGCAATTATTTAGTGTTTGAGTTTAAATAAGTTTTTACAAAAATGGAAGACCAAGTGACCTCCAAAATTTAAATACATGGAAAATGGAAGACACAAAAAGTATTCAATAGAAGAGCCAACGAACTCAAGAGAAGGCAAGCACATAAGTATACATGTATAATAAAGCAACCAATTTCATAAAAAAAAGGATGTTAATAGTAATATGGTGCAATAGATTGAAATGCAAAAGTGAAGCAAGCAAGATCAACACACAGGCAAACTAAGCAGCTTAAATAGAGATCCTCCAAAGGTGGAGGAGGCTAGCTTAGCAAACTATAAATGGAAGTAAAGGACAAGAAAATCACACAAAAATTTATCCTGATTCAACCCTTTAGCCTACATCTAGTCTCCTTAAAAATTTAAAGGATTTTCTTACTATAATTAACAAACTTACAAAGATGTTGGTTTTTCCTTTGTGCTTACCAACACAAGTTGTATATAGCTAACCTTCAAATTAATCACTCATAATTTTACAAAAAATTGCTGAAGTAATTTTGGGTCTGTTTGATTTCTTATTTTCAAAATAATTTTCTATTTTTAAGAAAATAAAATAAAATAACTTGTTTGATAAGATGTTTTTAATGAAGTGTTTTGTAAAATAAAAAAAACATAATTTTGTTTTCGGAAATAGAAAAATTAAAAAAAAAATAGATGTTTTATAATTTTTGTTCTGCAAAATCAAGAAAAAATAGAAAATAACTATTTTTCAGAATAATGATTTAAACAGATTTTTTAATTTTTTTGTTCTCAAAATTTGTTCCAAAAAATTCTATTTTAAAAATATTAAAACAAAAATAAAATCAAACAGACCCTTTATCTCTTAGTTTAAGATTCTTTTAATGCTAAAAAATTTTGCTTCTAGTAAGTAGATATACCAGACACTAAGCGAAGATTTTTATAGGAATTTTCAAAACATTTTGTTTTAGTTTTTCTCTACAATTCTTCGTTTTTCACTCGTATATATAGGCCTTGAGTATCTCCTAGTCATTAGGGATAAATCTATCCAACATTCTTTTTGGTTGGAGCAGTTTTGTTTTGTTACTAACGTTCAACTACTTTCACTTTTGCAACTACTATCAGCAATAAAACTCTTCCTATGCAACTTATCTGATCAATTCATCATAAATGCTTTTACGAAACTCAATATATGGGTTAGAGAAATATTTCATTTTAACATAAATAATCAAAGACAGTAATAGTAGAAAGCATTTTTGTTTCAATTCTCAGAGTGTTTCACAAAAGCCATTACTCTGTTTGTCATTTGTGTATTAATGATTTTCTCATTTAGTTAATTAGCATATCTGAGCCATTTAAATTAGTTAATTCATAAAATTAGGCTATTACCAATTAAATAACATAGAATTCACTAATTGGATCAGAGTATTAAATCTAATATTGTAGACTAAAACAAGGAATTCACATAATGGAGCAAAATATTCAAATGGGCTTTTCACAAGTAATATTTAGGTTTTGTTATTATCAAAGTCTTGGACCTACAACTTTAGGCCAATACCTAAGTATGATGTACATTTTAACTTTCAATGCCTTTTGAATATCTACTAAGCCAAATGTCAATTGTGGCTTCACTTCCCCTACTATCATGCAAACTCACCGGAGCTCATGCATGAACCTCCTATAAATAATCATTTACCAAAATCAATATATATGTAATAAAAGAATGTCTATTTTTATTATAAAATTACTATTTTTAAATTGTTTATGATGTAATAAACTTTTTTAAAAAATTTAATATTGCTTGTTTTCTTTAGACCCTATGTATAAGCGGCCCATCGATTTTACTTATACTATAAATTCAATGCTTTATTTAAAAACTTTAAATAATAATCCATAATATAATTAGTATTATATATATGTACAATTGTATAAAATATTGTGTCACATAATAAAATAAATTAAAATAAAGAATGTGAGTCCATTATGATGATAATCCACATTCAGTAATATGTAATCACTTAATCGATCTCAGAAAAGAGTACTACAAAACAAGTCTATAGTATGTGATCAATAACTATAATATATATATATATATATATGTGTGTGTGTGTGTGTGTGTGTGTGTGTGTGTGTGTGAATTTAGGGTAGGCCTTTTGCAAAACCTATCTCTTGTAGTCCTAATCCTGAATCTTTATATGATTGAATTTTAAATGTGAAAATTTGCTCTTGCATTCAAAGGAAGGAAGGTGGATATCTTGTTTGCTCTAAGTAATATTTATTCTTTTGTGATTTAGTGTAAGCCTTGAAACTCCTAAAAGGAATCATAATGTAATAATGATAGGTCATGTTCAAGAAATTAGATAAATGGGTAATCTGTTATAACAAAATATAGCCTTCACATAAACCTATGCTTATGTATTTAATGTACTCCTTGTATCATATGTTATGACATGAATGAAATAATTGGAAACTTCCTTATCTTTTCCTTTGATCTCATTTCTCTTTTATAACATGGTATCATAGCCACCTTTTTCAACCTAAAGATGCAAAGCTCTGAAGTCCCTTACCTCTCAATCCAGTTACAATCCTTAAAGAAAGATGTCATTGCCTTTAATCACAATTTTTCAATCAAGCTTGACGATAGCAATTTTTGCTATGGACGGCAAATATGTTCTGCCATCAAAAGATATGAATTAAAGAAGTTAATAGAAGCTAAATCCAAACCTCCACCAAAGTTTCTTTTTGAAGAAAATCAAGTGAGTGGCAAGATCAATCTAGAATTTCTTGCATGGAATCAACAAGATTAGCTATTGTTAGCTTGGCTGTTTAGTTCCATGATTAAAGTTGTACTTACATGTATAGTTGGCTGCACTACATCCACACAAGTATGGGAATGGATTCAAGCATTCTTTGTGTCACAAACTAAAGCAAAGATCAAGACTTTACTAAAGAATACAAAGAAAGGGTCTACATCAAGGAATGAGTATCTTTTGAAAATCAAATTTGCAACTTATTCATTAGTTGCCATTGGCTGTCTAGTGACCAATAATGATCATATTGAACATATTTTCAAAGGGTTCTTTAAAGAGTACAATGCATTTATCAATTTGGTTCCACAAGATTGAATCTGTATATGGTTCCTGATATAGAATCACTTCTTGCTTATGAACCAAGAATCAAAAAGCACCTCAAAGTGGCCTTAGTGTGTGTAGCTCAAGCTTCTCCAAATGGAATAACATATAGCAATAAAGGAGGTAGAACAAGATACTTCAATGGAAGGCATACGAGAGGATCAACATACCAACTATGTGGAAAACATTGGATTAGGTTTGACCAGTCTTTTTAAGCTTTTTAAACCAGTGATTCTAGTTTTCAAATTTTGAATAATAAGCTACAACATAAAGAGTAAGTTTCTGACCTGTTAGCCACCTCTAAATTAGTAATAGATCCATTATGGTACCTTAATTCTTGGGCAACAAATCATATCACATATGATGTTGGAAATCTAATGCACAAATCATCTTATGCAAGCCTTAAACAAATCCACATAAGAGATGGAACATGTATAAATATCTCTTTTTTTGGTCATTCCTATATACAAACATCTATACCTAATCGTTCTTTACTTTTTTCCAACATACTTCATGTTCCAATGATTAAAAAAATCTTTTAAGTATTTCTAAGCTTTACAATGACAATTTTTGTGTATATTGAATTTTTTTCTCAATTTTCTCTTGTTAAAGATTAGGTCCCTAAGCAAATTATGTTGGAAGGAAAAACATAAAAAAGGTCTTTGCACCATTAATCATCTTCCACTCACCCATCTTGTTTCAAATTTTCTTTACAAAATAAAGCCTACAATTAGTCCTAGTACAGTCACTATGGTTTACAACATAAAAATATCCTTTGCTGATGCACCTAATGATAATAATTTTATAGCAAAGACAATTAATGCATCTAGCAATAGTAATCATCCTAGCTTTTTTTTTTTGTGGCATAGAAGGCTTGGACATCCTACATCCTTAATTGTATCTTTTATCATGAAAGGGTGTAATGTAATTAATAGTAATAAAACATTGTTTGATTTTTGCAAATCTTGCTATTTTGGCAAGTCTCAAGGATCTTCATTTCCTACTTCCACTAGTCAATACATAAAACCTTTACGACTTATTCATTTAGACATTTAAGGCCCTTCACCTATTAAATCTAGCGAAGGCTATACATACTACATACACTTTATAGATGCATTTTCAAACTATACATGGCTATACCTATTGCATACCAAAGATGAAACTTACACAACTTTTATTGAATTCCAAAATATGGTTAAGCTACAATTTGATACGAAAATAAAAGCCTTTCAATCAAATTGAGGAGGAGAATTTCGTAGGCTTTCCTAATATCTTACATCCTGTGGTCTTATTCCTTGAAGGAGTTGTCTTTATTGTATGAACAAAATGGGGTAGCTAAGTGTAAACATTGTCATATCACAAAAATTGGTTTAACACTACTTACACTACTTGCTAATGCATCTTTATCCCTTTAATTTTTAGTATGAGGCATTCCAAACAGCTGCTTACCTTATTAATAGGCTTCCATATTCTCCACTTAAGGGAATTACTCTATTTGAAAAACTATACAATCAAAAACCACAATATCACCAACTCAAAATTTTTGGTTAAGCTTGTTACCCACTAAATAAACCTTATAACAAGCACAAATTGAATTTTAGATCCATTGAATGCATCTTTTTAGGCTATAACCTAGCTCACAAAAGATATACATGTTGGGTACCAAATGGTAAAATTTTTAGTACAAAGGATGTGAAATTTGATGAGTCTTCTTTTCCTTATGTTACCCTTATTCCAAAAAAAAAAAACCTCTTTACCTATTTCTTCAGGTGTTAACTCTTTATTTCCTTTTGTCATACCTCATTTGGATAGTATACCTTTGCATGATACTATTCCGACTTCTTCTTCTTGTGCAGGTCAGCCTCATAATGATTGTAATAGCCTTGTAGTTGCTTTTCTTTCTTTAAATGGGTCACACATGGTGCTACTCAATGATCTTCATGCTGATATTAATCTTGATTCACTTAGTGCAGCCTCAAATATAGCTCCAGTAATAGTACCTTAACATTAAATGGTTACTAAATCACAAAATGAAAATTTTAAGCTCAAGGTTCTGCTTACTAAATTTAAACCACAAGTGTAATTAAGGCATTATCTTTTCCATAGTAAAAGAGATCCATGGATGAAAAGTATCAAGCATTGATAAAAAATTAAACATGGTCATTACTTGAATTACCTCTCAAAAGACAACCTATAAGCTACAAATGGGTGTACAAGGTCAAACAAAATCCACATGTTACCTTACTCAAATATAAATCTTGTCTTGTAACAAAAGAATTTTACAAGAGAGAAGGCTTTGATTTTAGTGAAACCTTCAACTTGGTGGTGAAACCAATAACCATACATGTGATTCTCTTCTTAGCCATTTCTCAACAATGGAATATACATCAAATTGATGCTAATAATGCTTTTCTTAATGGGCTTTTACATAAGGAAATGTATATACCACTACTAAAGGGTTTTGAATATTCCAATGGAAAACTAGTTTGCAAGCTTAGTAAAGCTCTTTACTGTCTTAAAAGCTTGGTTTGAGAAGTTAGCTTTACACTAGTGAAGTTTTGATTCGTTTCTAATAAATGTGACCAGTCCCCTTTTATTTGAACCACTAAACATAGTGTAATGTATGTTCTTGTATATATAGATAACATCTTAATTACTGGCCCAACAAGTGCAAAAATTTCAAAGCTTATAACTAGACTCAATGATGAATTCTCTCTCAAAGATTTGGAGAAACTCAACTACTTCCTAGGCATTGAGACCAAAAGACTACCCGATAGTTCTCTATAAATGTCATAAACTAAATACATAAAGGATGTTCTCAAACAAGCTAAAATGGATAAAGCAAAAGGAAGGCACATTCCTATGACCTCTGGTTTGAAACTACAAAAAGAAGGTGATGATAAGATGGAAAACCCTCAACTCCATAGATCAATAGTTGATACATTATAATATGCAACCATTACAAGACCATAAATTTACTTTGCTGTCCACAAGGTGTGCCAATTCATGTAATCACCACTGAAAATTTATTAGAAGACAATTAAAAGAATACTTTAGTATTTAGCTAGTTCACTTGACCATGGATTAAAATTACAACCTTGCAAACCATAGTTATTACCACTTATTATGATGCAAATTAGGCCCCAGATTATGATGATAGAAGAAGTACCTTGAAGATTGTGATATACTTGGGTACAAATTTGGTGTCACGGTCACCAAGAAGCAACCAACAGTTGCAAGATCTAGTACAGAAGCTAAACATAAAAGTATGGCTGCCACTATAGCTGAAAATTTGTGGATTAAATCCCTCTTGCAAGAACTCAAAATTAGCATGACATCTCCACCTCAAATTCCTTATGATAATTCAAGTACTGTGATGATGATTGCTAATCTCATATATTGCATGCTAGAATGGAACATATAGGGACTTATATTTTGTAAGAGAAAAGGCCATAAAGAAGGAAATTGAAGTCAAGCATATTCATTCTTCTTGTCAAGTGGTAGATGGGGCTTACTAAAGCAGTATCAAATTCTTTATTCTCTGATTTAGAAGGCATTTGGGTGTGGAGAGACCCTTGGAATTGTAGGGGAATGTTAGAGAAGTTAGATAAATGAGTATTCTGTTATAATAGAATAGCCTTGTCATAGACCTACACTTATGTATATAATGTACTCCCTATATCACGCGTTATGACATGAATGGAAAAATTGGGAGCTTCCTCATCTCTTCTTCTTCTTATCTCATTTCTCTTTTGTAATAAGCCAAAAGCTAATTTGTCCTCTATCCTCAAGAATTGTAGATCTTAATTATCTTATTTAGTTATCCTAATATAATGCAACTTCACCATATATAATTCAATTTTTGTGAAGATTATTTTGAGTGGAATATTGCTGCTTGAACACTAGTATGTTTCTTAGTGAACATTTGATTTAAGATGCGACATACATAGTTTTAGAGAGATAAATAAATTGTAATAAAAGAAAAACCAAAAAAGGAGATAGAAAAAAACTCCAAAATAAACATGAAAACAACTTAAAAGCTATTTTGGGGTAAACTTGAGAGGGGAGTCTCCTTACTCATGGGATATTTTCATTTTTTTTTTTGGGTCTAAAAACAGGTCAACTTTTGCTCCTTAAGAGGGGTTTGACTAGCCATCATAACAACTATTATATATATACAAGTTATGTTTATGTCCACTCTTCCTGACTTGTTCATGGGATTCACCTTTAAAAAAAAAAGGAAAAATCTCTTCCCTTTATTCTTTTTTAAACTTCCTCTATTTTTCTAAGTTCCTATGCATTTGCTTGGTATCCACCGTCTGGTTATTACTACGAGCTAAAGGTTTTCTTCTTGCAAGCTTTTGAGTTCCTAAATATGTGTATGTGTGTGTGTGTGTGTATCCTTTTATATATACAACATTCAAACATTGATATTGAGCAAAAATGATAAAATAAAAATATATAAACAGTCAAGCCTAATTCCTTAAAAAATAAATCAAAATCCTAGTTAATACTCCTTCCTGTCCAAAATATAAGTCACTTTTAACAGATTTACGTTTCTTAAAAAAAATTAGTTATATTTTTAAACTTTTCAAATATTACCATGTTTTTCCAACCTTATTCCTGTTTTCAATGTAGTTGTTGCCATTAAATAAAAGATTTTTAACATAGCTATTGTTATTAAATGAAGGGTATTATGAAAAAAAAATAACAATTATTGTCAGGAGACTTACATTTTGGACCAAAATTTTTTTCCTTAGGTGATTTATATTTTGGACCGAATGGAGTAAGTTTGACCAACTAGCTTACATTAATTTATATACCTAAAAGAAATGATCAAATTCTAACTGACTTTTATAAGAGTGATGATATTATATTCCTAGGAATGTCATGTTTTTTAGTTATGACATATTATTAAATAAAAAATAATATTTTATTAAATGATTACGTAAAATATTAACTTATTTAATAACTAAGAGTTTTTGAAAGAATTAAATTGATTTTTGTCTAATTAATTAGTGTGATAATATATAGTAATAAATCTATTAGAATAGACAAAATATTATTTTATATTTAATAATTATTATGTATTAACTATGAAACGTGATATTCCTAAGAACGCAGTATCATCATTCCTTGTATAATTATACCAAATGTCTTGGATCCCGTGCATACCTTTTAAGTTATATATGATTAGAAAATGAGCTTGATACAGGGAAAGAGACTTAATAATATACTTATCTATTTTACTCATTCAAAAACAATCTTTTAATTAAGATGATCATTAACATAAACTGTAATCCTAAGGGTTACTAGAAAGCGAAACACGTGCTAGTTTCAAACAGACACTTCACGACTTTCCCCTCTAGTGTCTAACTTGAGATAACTTTTGTACTATATATTATATATAGAATTAAAATGGCTCTTTTTTTTCCCCTTATAGATCACATATCTTTTACAATATTTGAAAAACAAAAGAACGCACTCCAACGTTGATCATGGAGGATACATATATATTTTATTTCTTGCAAACTCTCGTGGCTTTCATATATATTGAATTTTTTAAAAACTTTTTAAATTAGTTAACTTTCCTGCAATTCAAACGAATTTCACCTTGATTCCCAGTGAGGGGCATTATATTTCCCATCTTAATCATAGAATTGGCGAAATCCTCGTAGAAAGCTATGGCATTATAGCTGTATTTTTTAACCAGTTCATCAGTAGAACCACCATTGAAGAGTTCTTGATCAGAGTGAAGAAGGCCTTTCTTCTGAACCAAACTGGTGAAGTATGCAACGTCAAAGCGAGCAGCTGTGGGGTCCAAAGGAGCGAGGTTGGTGTCCCCTCCATTTCTAGGGCACCCCTTCCTAAGGGCTTTTGCTAACAAGGGGTCAATGTCAGAGTCGTTGTAGATGTGGCCTCTAAAGGAAACACAACGTGAGAACCCAATGGTGTGGCCACCGGATAAAACGACAAGGTCTTCCTGGTTTAGGCCTTGCTTCTTGAAGTTTTTGATGAGTTGAGGAAGGTCCAAAGTTGGTGCAGGGATGTCTGCGTTTGCTGCGGTTCGGTTTGCCGTTTTGGAGTCTCTTCTTCCTAGTCTCACTTTCCATGTTGGCCCCCCTAACTGCAAATAGGTTCCATTAGAAATCGGGCTTGTGGGATAAAAATTAAGCGAGTATTTTTGTCAGAAGGAAGACAAAAAAAGAAAAAAGAAGCACATAAGTTGTTCTTGTTTCAAGAATGAAAAAATTTTGAACCCAAGACACTTTGTGTTGACGTAGTTTTCTTCTGAATTGCACCGACTGATTTTCTTGGTAGCAAGTACGTCTTATTAATATTTGTTTCAAATGTCAATAAAAAAAAATGAAAAACTCCTCAAGTCCTGAAATTCTAACTATGATGATTTGGCATTTTTGGGCTTTAATTTTCACAAATTTGTAACATAACTAGACAATCATTTTAATACATTTTTTAGTGTTAATGTGGCTCCTTCCGGCACCAAGTACTCCCTTTTCCGTTCGTTTCAAATTGACTCTAATGAAAGAATCACCAGCTTGTTACGATTCGAGTTACGACAAGTCTTTCTTTCTTTTTCTTTTTCTGTTTTTAACTTCTTCACAAGATTTACCTGACATAAAATTGTAAAGCTCAAATACTATCTTAAATCTCAACGATTAGATTTAATGACGAATATAAGATGCCTAGTCATTATTTATGTGTGTGTGTGTGTGTATATATATTCTTAAGCGTAGTTATTGTGTAGAAGTACTAGAAGCATGCATGTATAAAAGAATATTAGATGCACCAGAGTTAGTAGTGTAACTATACATACTGCCTGCTGAATTTGGCATGCGGATAAATCGATGTTAAAATGAGATAGTTGAAAAGTTCAAACTTGGAAAGATGGAGTGAGGGAATAGTATTATACGTACAGCAACTACAGAGTCTCGAGCTGCAACAGCCAAAATGTCTGCGCAAGAAACAATTGGGCGACCACATGCCTTGTCCACCTCCCTTTTGATCTCATCGATCACTTCAAATCCTCTTGCTGAATTATTTGCATTTGGAAATGCATTCTTCTCGCTGTCTATGGTTGGCGAAGGATCCAAAAGAATCGATCCATCACAACCCTAATTAAATCACCCAATCAAACATTAATTAAACCAACTCATACACATATACATCGTAAGATTCAAAAATCAAAACTACCGAGCAAACAAGGCCAAACTTTAAGTGAAGTTGTTTATGTGTTTTTTAATAAAAATATAATATGTGAAATAATTTTTTTTTTTAAGAATTCAGTCACATAATATACTGAGTTTTAAAAAATATTTACACATTATATTTTTATTCATAAACTTGATAAATACTAAAAAATTATATCTAAACTTTGTCCAATTCAAAATGAGAAGAACAGAGCTTAGGTTTAAATATTTACTATCAGGTTTTGAATAAAAACATGTATTTGATTTCATAGAAATGAGAAAACATTAATGTGTAAGGAAGTACATACATTAACGAAACAATCATGGAAGTGCAAACGAAGCAAAGAAGCGCCCATGCGACGCTCTTTGTAGACAGCAGCCTGAACGACTCTTTCGATGGTCTTCAAAGCGTGAGGGCAGGAGTAGTCGTAGAAGTTAGGAGACAGTGAAGTTGATGAGCAAGCTGTGTTTACAAGGCCTGAAAACACCAAGGCACAGAGGACAACATAGATATACCCATGTGATGCCATTTCTATCTATTTCAGTAATCACTGACACTCACTACTGTATATTTCGTTAGATATCTTGAGAATGAGCAACAATGAGAACAATATTAGGTTATATATATAGTGCATGCAGAGGAAGTGGGGGTGAAATATGACTTATATGATGCCTGCCTATAGCGACTGCTGGATTAGGTCCAAAAGACAATTTCTGGACATAGGAAGGAAAATATAGTTAACTTGCTAATGCTAAAGTTTACTCATGCAAGCAATCATAAAAAGAATAATTCAATCATTGAATATGTTGTTTTTCATTGATTGATTCAGTCCATTTGAGAGTTTTACTCGTTTATTTTAGTCAGACAAAATAAATGATGAGGAGAACAATTCATGTAAAGGGAAGTATACATGGAATTGATTGATTGATTCAGTCCCATTTCTTGATATAGATAGCTAGATAAATTAAGCAATAACTTTTTTATTCTGAAAAACATAGTCAAATTTTACTACAACTTTTTTTAAAATAAATATTTCACAAATTGTCATGACGCGCTTCTGTGTAAAAAGCTTTTAAAAACTGATATATATGATACATAAATAACTTATAATCTATTTTACAAAAATAGCATGAGCTTTCCAAAAAAATTTTTACAATAAACTAATACTATTGAAGTTAATGAAACCAAAATATCTTACGTACTGTTCGGCAATATGCGATTCACAAATTAGAAAGTATCGACAATTTTTACAGAATTGACAGCTTAAGTTCCACTAACTTAATAAATTGTGTAAACCACTTTGCTTCTAAATGATTTTTATTAACTTATCAATGATGCAATTAAAATGCTTCGGTAAATTATCAGATTTATCGCTAATTGAAAGCGTAAAGCACGCTGCCAGCCTTTTTTTCTCTCTTTAGTTTATTCGTTTTCTTTTATACTTTTTCAACTTTCAATAAGAAGAAAAATATTGGCTTATGTCCTTGTTGAGTAAGATAACAACAATTGACCATCAATTTAACATTAATTTGACTTGGCACAGCTAACTAACAAATAAACCAACTACTTTTCTTAATTAAATAACTAGTTGTCTCAATATACCATCTAAAAGTCATTGCAGTCTAGAGGGGTCAACTGTAAATTTATCTTTATATGTTCCAAATTTTTATGTTAGTGCCGATGGAGCCACCATCCTTTTTTTTCCCCCTTTAATTACAACAAAAATTGCTATGTATCTATTGTCATTACATAAGTATTTCCTGCCTCTTAATAGATTTACTATTATAATCACCTCTAAAATAATCCCATTGCAACATTAATGTTAAAAAATTTCGGTTCTTCACTATTTATAATAAAATTAACTTGTTAAAGATCTTGATATTGATAGAATATAAATGATTGTGGAAATTTCCACTTCCCTCCGCGAGTTTTGTTTGTATCCATCGAAGAAGATGCGATGACAGTGAGTTTTTCTAGAAGAGTCGTCATCTGATTATAGAACAATTGTAAATTGACCCTTTTTTTGTATCATGTAATTTCTTATACTTTGTTTAAAATTAAATTTCTTTCACTGATGATTTTAAAAACGTATTTCTTTCTATCAATCTAATATATTTGGATTTTATTTTTAAAATGCTCCTCAAAAGACTTAAATTCAAATTGATGACATCTCCTCAGGCAAATTGTAAGCCGGCTACACAAAATATATAACAATAGTGATTTTAAGAGTTGTGAGATAACTCCAAAAATTAATAGATCCTCCATCGGTAGAAACTGGTTTGATCTTGAGATCATCAATGATCAATGACACACACACACACACACACACATATATATATATATATGAAATTAATATTTTAAGGATAGAGTTGTAAGCGTAGTCTATGATGCACATGCACGTTGGCCGTCCAAATATATTAAAATAAGACTTTCAAACATATTGAATTTATATATAATTAATTTCTCAATCTGTGAGAATTTTCATGAGATTTTTTGATGTTCTGGTCTACGAAATGGGAAACGCCATCCCAATTAGAATAAACTTGTATGAAACTAACTAGTGTCCAATCCATTAGTCAGTGATTAGGCCAAATGTGAGCCGTATTCCTCAAGCATTTGTGCGCTACTTGCATATACATAATGTAATTCTCGGCTTTGATTCAAGGAAACATTCTTTCTACTAATAAAATTGTTAATGAAATTTATACCTTATGCACTTTTTTTTAAAAAAAAAATCTTAATAGCTTAATTCAATGCAATACAAATTACCAAAAAATTAAATTAATGCTTATGAAAACTTGAAATAAAAGAGGTTAATTAGTGTAGGTTTTCTTTAAAACTAGAGCGAGTGTGAGTTATATAAAATTGAAACAAGAAGCGTGAGTATAAATTTCAAAAACTTCAGGTAAGATGATATAAATTACTCGACTTATTTTATTAAATTCTGGGTCAAATTAATTTGCTGTATTTGTTTGTGTCGAGTATGAAATAAAAAATGACAAAAGAGCACAATTGTAATAAAGCATTAATTACATCTATATCAATTATTAATACTTCGTTTACATAATTAGTGTTTTAAAAGTTTAATCCGACAGTCGGATCGAAAACTGATTAAGTACATGATCTGAACGTCCTTCAAAAATCACTTGAACAGTCAAATCGTTTTAGACTGATCAAAATCAGTGTGAACCAATAAACCTGCTGGAAACTGAACAAAACTTAAAAATGGGCCAGGCTTATATCAGGACAAAAAGTTTATGACTCTTTTAAGCATTGGGCTACCCTTTTAATTCTTGGGCCCACATATTTGGATCACCCAATTATATCCCAAGCTTGCTAAACTAAAAAATTAAATAAAAAAAAATCGAACATTATGCTTGTCCTTACTTTGGCCTTTAACAAGTTGCTTGCTTCTCTTCCACCCCCCCCCCCTTTCTCTCTGTGAGCAGCGGCAACAGAAGTACACAAGGAAATGAGAACACGTATCGTGCCATGTGGACCGATGATTATGTCATGTTTATATTTGCCTTGCATTATAAATTTCTTTTAATTATTTTTTCTGAAGTCATAAGTTTGAAAAAGTTTAAATATAATTTTGGCACTATGTTTTAAAATTAAATCATTATATTTTTTATATATTTATGACATCTTCCGATTCAAATGTAGTTAAACTTATTGATCGGTAATATGACAGTCTCTCATTCAATATTCAGTGCAATTTTTAAAACACTGATAATTAAATTACATCATTTTTGAAACCAGACGACCAAGAAAATGAATGAACAAACATTAAAGCACCAAACTGGCTTACTTAAAGAGAACTCAAAGCAAATAAGTATAAATAATAGAACTCCTCAATTAACCTTGCGGCAATTTTTCCTGATCTGCCCATTGGAACCAGTAAGAGGGCTAAGATCACCCATCTTGATAATCACACTAGCAAAGTCTGTTGTAAAACGTGAAGGATCGTTGATGTAAGTTTTAACCAAGGAATCTGTAAAATCTCCATTAAGGAGTGCTTGGTCTGAGTGCAAGAGACCCTTTTTGTTCACCAAATTCTTGAAGTAAGAGATGTCAAAGAAGTTTGGAGTAGTAACATCTAAAGGTGATAAATTGTTATCACCACCTGTGCTTGGACATCTTGCTCGTAGTGATGCTGCAAAGGACGGATCTATGTTGGTGTCGTTGTAAATCCTTGTCCTGAAAGTTGTGCACCTCGCTTGGCCTATTGTGTGAGATCCTGGACAATAATTTCCATTAATGAAAACGAACGTTTAAATGGGGATAGTGAATCTATATACGTACAAATACGAAGTTATAAATAATTTTAGCAAGTTTCATTTTAACATACCACCAGTATTATATCTGTTTATGGGCAGGCCAGGATAAGGTCAAGGCACAATAAATTTTTAAGCGATAAATTCAAGTTTACTTTAGGCTTTTTTTTTTTTCTTTTTTTGGGTGCAGGCAAAGCTCAAACTTAACATATGCTTATTGGCATACAAATATGATATTATGTAAAATTGAGAAATGAATTCTTTTGGGAGAATTTAATAATTTTTTACAAATCAGTAACAATATTAACCCCAACAAAAGGCAAAAAATTAATTTATACTCAATTCTTTTAATCACTTTCATAAGCAAGGGCATTTTCATCCAAAGTTATGCTTGATTTATTTTAAAAGAAATTGAATTTATAGAGTGAAAAATTAAAAAAAAAAAAAAAAGATATATAGTATAAGAAAGTATAAAGAAGGAAAACATTAAAGGCATATAGTGCAAAATTCAGTGAGTATATGAAATATTGAATTATGTTGTTGGGTCGAGTCAAGCAAAACTCACTAGGCCCCAAAGTTTTACAGGCAAAAATTTAAACTTATGTAGTTCAAGCATTAAGCTTAGTTCTAAACTTATTAAGTTGGGTGTATATCAACATAGCAGCCTTATCTAAGTACTAAACAACATATACTTATTAAAAAGACAATGAATCTTCTATAATTGGACAGAGAGTAACTGAAAAAGTGAAATTTAACAAAACTCATTCATATGAGACTTACTCCTTCTTAATCACTCTCTTTTCTACTAATCTCAAATTTTATCAAAAGCCTCTTAATACATTAATTATTGAGGTTGGTCATCTTTAATTATAAAAGTTAAGTGGCATGACATAAATTCTTTCTGATCCAAAAGAGGAGAGGGAAAGAGACATAAGGAGGTGAGATCAAATGTCTCTATCTATCTCCCACAAATCCCTTCCTGGACTATAAAGGATTTACAGGCCAATTACAAAAGGGCTGTTACCTGACAAAGCAACCATTTCTTGGGCTGTGAAGCCTTTTTTGGAGAAAGCAACGATGAGGGCACTGAGATCCAAAAAAGGTGAGGGCAAATCTCTATTAGCATCATTTAAACTTGCTGTGGTTGAATCTCTTCTGCCCAATTTCACTTCCCAGTATGGTCCACCCAGCTGAGAAAAGTCACCGCATAAATATGCATTAATCATTTATTATTGCTTGACTATCATTTTAGTTATTTAATTTATTTATTAAGTAAAGTATACTAATCTCTTCTAAGAATAAAACTACAATTTTATACTGTGCAAAATGTTAACTTTTCTTATATAAAAAATAAATTAGAGGAAAATTTTTACAATATACTCCCTCTGGTTCTTTTTATAAAAAAATATAAAGAAATTTTTTTAGTCTCAAACTATAAGAAACATGGTATATTTTTTTACTTCATTAAATAATAAATTTTTTTCTACCCTTTATTTATTATTACATTCAACACACTTAACAATGCATAACGTTTTCCTATGCAAAATGAATATGGGTAAAATAGAAAAGAATTATTAAATTTAAACATAATCAATGAGTTAAATTGATATTAACTGTTTTTTTAATACTAATAAAATAATTTTTTATTTCTAATAAAAAGGACCGAAGGTAGTATATCAAAATATTAAAAGAATCTAATATAATTTTTAAAACAAGAAAGATATTAGATGTAATTTAGCCAAACCTCATAAAGAGGTTAGCATAATTTACTCTTATTTATCTTAATTCGGTCCTTAAGTTAACTTTCAATTTGTGTCATATTCATTCTTTTCCATTCTACCTTTATTAATTAAGGTTATTTTGGTACACTAAATAAAGTTAAAAAATAAATAAAATTGAAATTGAAATTAAGGGGTGAAATTGAAAAAAAAATATTAAAATAAGTCAGGAAACCAAAATGATTGTTAAGCCTATATATTGGTTTGTCCAGCAATACTTTGTGAGTAATTTTATGTTATGAATAAAATTTAAATAGAAATTATGACTATTTTTGTTTTTTTTAATAAAATATAACAAATAGATTTTTTTATAATTTTTAAACACATGACTGGATATTTACAAAATTTTCTTTACAAATTATATTTTTATTAAGAATTTATAATTAATATCTAAAAAACTTCACCTAAAATTAGTCATATGTTTAGGAATCAATACTTACAGCAACGACAGAGTCTCTTGCAGCCACAGCTACAATATCAGCACAAGAGACAACGCCAGGACACAAAAACTCTAGAATAGATTTTATGCTATCTACAACCTCAAAGCCCCTAAGGGAATTGACATTGGGAAATGCAGTTTTTTCACCTGTGAAATTCGCTGTGTCGTCTAACAATACCGATGCATCACAACCCTGTGAAATGCGAGTCGTAAGAAGCATAAAAACAAATTAATTCAAATTAAAAAAAAAAGAAAGATAAATTACATATTTTTTTATAAGTTTTATTAAAATTATACAGACGTCGTCTCTATTTTAAAATATAAACTTTAATCTAATCTTAAAATTTTTAATTAAAATACCCTCTATAAAATATATATAAGAATAATAAAAAATATTTTAGTCAAAAAATTTAAAATTAACTAAAATGTGGGGTAACTTTTTATTCTAACAAAGATCTATACATATTTTAAAAATAGATAAGAGATTTACATAATTTCAATAAAATTAAAGAAAGATATATATAATTTACTGTAAATTTTTTTTTTTATCTCTTTCACTATATTGTTCTAAGCTTGTAAGTTTTTTAGTTAATTTTATCAAATGATTGTGAAAGTGTTTATGCTGAGCCTAGCCCTAATGGGTTGGGTATGAGAGGAAAGAAGAGTGAAGTTCAGCTAAGGTTAAAGAAAAATAAATTGTCCCAATTTATGAAGAGAAAATACCAGTTATTTTAAATAAATTTTGATTGTCCAAATGATCTAATGATTTTGATATGCTAAAAAGAATTGTATGGTTAACTGAAAAAAAAAAAAGGAGATAGTCTAAAAGGTCAAAAATTATTTAAAATAATTTATTTTTTCTCCACAAATTAAAACAATATTGAATAGGCCGGGAATATAATATCCAATAATAACCAACTATCACAGGCGACGTGAGTGGATGAGGTGGAGGAGAGAGAAGGTGAGACTGTTCGAAGAGGTTTATGAAAGGGTTTGGAGTCTGAGGGAAGGTAAGGAAGTTTTGTGTGTGCTGGGGGCTTAGATCGTGTGCAAATATCGAAGAATATAGCGAACATTACAGTTTTTCATCCTTTTCTCTTACTGTAATTCTAATTTTCATTTTAAACAATTAACCACTACACTTTTTAATCCATTGCAATTTTCTCTAACGGTTTGAATTAAACGTTATGTAACATAAGTGCATGAAATTACCAACACTTTTTGATCCAGTGCGTGAGGAAAATTGCAATAGGTTACTCCAAGGTGATGAATAATTATATGAGGGGATGATTATAAAGGGCAAAAGTCAAATGAAAATGTGAAATTTCTTGACAAATATATAATGGAACAAATGCATAATTGTGTATTTGTGTGAGTTCGAGCCATAGATGGTGAGCAAATCAATGCAGCTTGCACATGTAGAAAAATACAAGGATCATTGTAGTTTTTCACACTGATCAATCACTTCAATTGTGATTATTCCTTCAAACAATTAATTCTAGCAATTAACCATCAGATGTAATTAATCCATTGAATTTTCTCCACATAATCTAAATTGAGCATTAAGTGTAATGGGATTGGCTCGTGTCAAAGGTGGGATATTTTGATAATCTGTTACACTTAACATTTAATTTAGACGGTGCTGAGGACCTTAGGTTAATCAAAATTTTTTTAAATGTATTTGAAGCATGGTGTACTTAAAAAAATTAATAGACATGATTAAATTTGTATAGGTAAGGTCTATGTGCAGTATAGGTAAGGTCTACGTGTAAAATAAATTTTAACCATTGAGTATATAAATGACGTAATGCACCAAATGTATGTAAAAGTTGTTCAGGTTAATCTAAATGTAATGATTAATTACAATTAATTATTTGAGGGGCTAATTATAGTCCAGGGCAAAAACTAGCATAAAAATGTACAATTTTTTGAAGAATATATAATGCAACAAATGCATATTAATACAGGTAGATTATATATATATATATATATATAAATATATGGCATGGAAATTAATATTAGAAGATGGAGAGGAAAAATGAACTTAAAAATTACCTGGACAAAGCAATCATGAAAATGGAGACGAAGCAAGGAAGCTCCCATGCGAGGCTCTTTTAATACAGCAGCCACAACCGTTGCCTTAATGCTGAAAAGTGCAGCAGGACACGTAGATGCATAATAATGATCATTGGATAATCCAGAGGCCGAAACTATCCCGCTAACACATAATAACAACGAGTAGAAGCTGAATTTGAACTTAGAAGAGTTCATTGTGGTTTTATGAGCCAGGTCTCTCAGTAGTAGAAATATAGAGAAGAAGATCGTGTTTGATTTGGCTCTTAGTCAAGGTCCTCAAATTTTTCGCTATTTATATACCAAGTTTTCTATTATATTCACAGACAGCCTGAAGTGAGCGGAACCAGGCATTCATTCAATAGAAACTAGTAATGGGAATAGGCTTTGACCGAAACTAAACCGGGTCACAGACGAACTCGGAAGGGAGTCTCCTGTCCTCTTTCATACATGGTATCCATTACATGACTGCAACGGCACACAGGGCCTCATACGTCAGTCAATACCTTCACAGAGTCCTTCCTCCTTCAGCTTAGTCCAGCACAGCCTTCCTTCGTTTTCTACCAGAGGCGTAACTATTCCCGATACTAATTTACTATTCAGTGAATAGCTAATTCTCACTTCAGTATTGACACAGCGGATATAGGATCGATCAACACATTATGAATGATAATGGGAAATACTACTACTTAGTTTCTGAGCGAAGGCTTTAGCCTGCCATTACCTGATTCTGCAAATACTCTTGTTTATTTGATGAAAATATTTGTACAAAGGGAGGTGCTCTGAATTCCTTCTGAATTCCGAGTTTAGAGAGAGATTAGAGAGAGAAGTGCTTGAGCCGTTTTTTGGCCGTGCTTCTAAGTGTGAGTTACATGTGTTTATATAGAGGAGCAGGCGAGGCATTCCTCGGTGCTGCTTACAAGAAGAGATAAAGGTGAAGAAATAAAGTAAGAGATAAAGTAAACTTTACAAAGGAAGAGATAAAGTGAAAGATTCCTTGTGGATAGATGCCTTTTGCTTTTTGTCACTTCGAGGTCTTCTTTTTCTTCCTTTGGTCATTCGATGCTTTGTCTTTGTTGACTTTTTGGAAGATGCTTTTCTTGTCAGTCATTCGGTGTATGGTGCGCCATTTAGCTTTAGCGCTTCTTTCACAGCTCAAGGATATTGATGCTGGTTGGTGGAGTTAGTGGGGCTTCTTCGGTTCTGTCCTGTTCTTTGCAGAAGATACATTTGTGCATTGGATATTCTGAGAGATACTGGCATATTCTTTTCTTTGTCTCTTCAGTGTTATCCATTTTATTTGATTTTATTTCTTCGTAGAATTCTGTGAACAGTTGCGGTTTTCTTCTTGTTCTTCCTACTGAATAGAGGCACGAATACTGTCCTTTGAAGTATACCCATTGGGTTTCGTTGGCAGATAGAGTTCTGTTCATTTCGGCAAATATTGTTTCATGTTTCTGTGCTCGGATTCGGGAGATTAGACTGGTGAATTCTTCTGGTGGTATTGAGGACTTCTCTGATTCCTCAAATTCGAAGGGCTTCTTTGTTGTTCCATACTTAATTAAATTAATTGGAGAATAAAATTTCTTTGGAGTTATTTCAGCAACAGTCGAGTAACACCTTACATATACTTCATATTGAGTAACAATATTTGAATAGTGCCTTGCGGCTTCTTGGATGGCTTTTGGTAACATAGATAGTTCTTCGAGCTTTTTAGATGGATAAATACAGTGAACTAATCCATAGGCAAATAGTGTTTGAACTAAATGTGGATTGATTCCTGGTTTGATGACAGCTTTATTGATGGAGTAGTGGGAGATATATTTGACAGTTGGTGCGGCTAAGTTACACTGGTTTAATCTTCGGATTATGGTTTGGAAGTACTCATATTGGTTTTGGATTTATTGGGCCGGATTTACTGGTCTGGAGGTTGATGGTCTTTGAGGATTATTTTGGGCTTTTTCTTGGGCCTGTTTGACTTCCTGTTCAAGGATAGCCAAAAATGATGGTGTTTGTGGTATATGGGTCGAGGTCGATGGACTTGATGGTGGTGTTTGGGTCGGACTTTGGGTTGGACTGGGTGAATGACCCATTACTCGTTTTCCTTTTTCAAGGATAATTATTCGTGTTTGTAGTTCATCAACATGGGAACTGAGGTTACCCACGGTTTCTTCATTCCATTTCCAAGGAGTTTTTTCTCCTGCTAATCGGGATAATTGAGCAGTATATTTTGATAGATGAGGGATAAAGTTTCTAGCTTGATTTACTAGTCCTAAGAATGATTGGAGGTCTTTTTTATTCGTGATTTTTCTAAAGTCTTTGGCTTTTATACTTATGTGTTCCTGTAATTTGATTCCGTTTGAGCTTATATAATGACCTAAAAATGTTATTCGTTCTTTTCTTAATTCTACTTTACTGGGGGAAATATTTATTCCTTTTTGTTCTACAAGTTTCATGAATTCTTCTAAGTGTTTTTCATGTTGTTCTTTGTTTTCTGAGAATACTAGAATATCATCGATGTATACTATGGCAAAGTCTTTGATGGGTATTAGAAGTTTTTGTATATATTCTTGAAATATACTTGGACTATTATGGTATCCCATTGGTAATACATTCCATTCATATAATCCTTCGGAGGTTAGAAAGGCAGTATATTTTTTACTTGGTTCTTCTAGTCTTATTTGGAAAAATCCTGATTTACAGTCAAATTTACTAAAGATTTGTTTTCCTTTAATTAGGTTAAATAGTAATTCTATTTTTGGAATTGGGTATCTATTTCTAATTGTTAATTTATTTAATTTTTTGTAGTTTATAACCATTCGGGATTTATTTCTTCTTTTTTCTGCATCGCTGACAACAATCATTGCTGGCGAGCAGTAGTTTGATCTACTTTCTCTTATTAATTCATATTTTTTCATTTCTTCTATATGCATAATAAATTCTTTTTTATCTTTTGGTGTCCATGGATAGGGTTTACTACATATTTCTTGGCTATAATCTGATAATTCGATTTTTGCATAAGGCTTTGATTTATCCCAATGAATTAGAGGATTTTCGCTATAATTTTCATTTATTCTTTCTTCAATGGTTTTGTGTTTTTCTATATTTCTAAGTGCTTTTTTAATGTCACTTATTGGTTCTTTATTGGGAACAAACTGTATTTCATTTTTTGTTTGTTTTAGTTTAAAGTTGGTATCAGTTCGGTTGTATGGATTTTGTATTCTTATTGCCCAAGCTTGATGTTTACAGGGTGTTGTTAGGATTAGAGTTTTTTCAGTAAAGTGTAGAGGCATATATTGTTCTAAGAAATCCATTCCTAAGATGATGTCAGGAGTGGTTTCATTATATTGGTGTAATACTGAGATTTTTAGTTCATAATTTCTTATTTGTATAGGTACTTCTTTGGCAAATAGTTCTATTATATGTATTTCTTTTCCAGCGCTACTCATTCTAATTGGTTTTTCTTTTTTCCAAAGTTCGGGTGGTAATATGTTGTATTTTGAGGTCGTAATATTTGCTCCTGTATCAATCATAGCATGGTATTTGCGTGATTGATATCTTTGGTAGTTAAATTTTACTAGGACGTAATAAAATTTCATTAAATCATTTTTATTTTTTCGAGGATTACTACTTGTCTTTCTATGTTTATTAGAATTCTATCTTTCTGGATTCTATATGGTTTTACATGTTCTAGGAAATCTTTTCCTAGGATAATTTTATGAGTTTGGTTTTTTATTTCTGATTCTACATACAATTTTACTTTTATTATATCTCTGTTATTAAATTTTAACATTGTTTGTGCAATAGTTTCTTCTTCTTGTATTTCTATGTTGTTATCGGTGTATTCTATGTGTATTGAACTTCTTTCTATTTCTGGGTTTACTAGGGCTATTATTTCTATCCAATTATTTTCTCGAGGTACTTCTACAAGGATTAGATTTTCTAATTCTGTGGTCAAATCTATTTCTGGTATATTTGGTTGTATTTCCAATAAATCTGATCTTACAGGTATTTCGGGAAGATAGTTTGGTTCGTAAGAGCTATGGCTTCTAGATCTGATTAAAGTTCTTTCTAGGGGTCGTGATTCTTGTACACTTCTTCTTGGATTTATAGTTATTATTTCTTGAGGTGTATTAATTCTAATACTTCGATTTCCTGGTCTATTGTTAAATGAAATTCTTTGAGGGTCTTCTTCGCCTAATTCTGTAGTATTATCTAATTCGAGTTGCAATTGTCTAGGTATAGTGATTCTTCGTCTATCTAGGGGTAATTCTTCTAAGACTGGCATAAAGTGTTTGTCAATGGTTATATTTCCAATATTTCTTTTATAGATTTTGTGTTCGTTGGAGAATACAAGTCCTACCATTCCGGTAATACTTATAATTTTACTTCCTGGTGGCATTCTTATTCTATATAATTTGTGGTAAACTACTAGAGTTCGATTCATGTTTTTCTCGGCTCTAGAGATGGCAAAGTTTGTGTTAACAGTTAATTTCAATTTTTGATATATTAAATTTCCATTTAAAGCTCCTAAGATGATATTTGGGACATCATTCATTATTCTGTTGTCTGTGATTAACAATTCTATGGGTGTGTCTATTCCAGCTTTGAAATAGGCTTTTATTAAAAGTTGTATTCCTGGGATATAAATTTCTGTAATTTCATCTTTGATTTCTAATTTTTGTATTTCATGTTCTATTAAAGTTTTGTTGATTATCGGAATTCTAAGAACTCCTTCGGTTAATGTTGATTCTATAGGGAATTTCTTTTCTATTACTACACAGGCAGATTTTTCTTTTTCTTTTGTTTTTACTAATCTTTTTATTTGTTTTATTATACTTGTTTTTGTAAGGTTTTGGGGTTGTAGATCTAATTCTTTGTCTCGGATCTGGTTATACTGTTTTTGATTAAATAACATTCTTTTTTCTACTATTCCTTCATTTGGGTTTCTAATTTCTTCAAATTCTTGGTATTCTGTTTGAGGTTGAGAACTACTAGGTTGTTCTTCTTGTATCATGTTTATTTCGTTTTCTTCAATGATTAAATAGTTGGTTTCTACAGGTACTACGATTTCTATGTCTGATTCATCTGAATCTTTAGTTGTATTTTCTTTGTCTGTTTCTTTTTCTATTTCTAAATCCTTTTTGGGTTCTGGAGTACTAACTACAGAGATTTCTATATGACGTTCTATATGGGGTTCTACTGGAGTTTCTATAGTAGTTTCTAGAGGTAGAAGATGATTTAGAGATTTTGTTTCTATTTGTTCAAATTCTTCTAAGGCTTCAAAGATATCTATAACTTTTGGTTTTTGTTTTGGTTTCTGTATTTGAGGTATAAAAGGTAGAAATTCTTCGAAATCTAAACATACATAATCGAAATTACTCATGATGATAAATGAACAATAAAATGAACAATAATTTGTGTGAGCAGTGAGCAGATAAGAGTACAGAAGGCAAGCAGAGAGTAAGTAAGCAAAGCAGATAAGAGAGCAGAAGTAAGAGAGCAGAAGAGTTATAACGCAGATATGCAGATAGGTGTAACAGTGGGTTGTAATGAAAGCTAAAACAGTCAGAAACTAATGTTCATATTTCTTTATTATCATTCATACCATGATGCTCTGATACCATATTCACAGACAGCCTGAAGTGAGCGGAACCAGGCATTCATTCAATAGAAACTAGTAATGGGAATAGGCTTTGACCGAAACTAAACCGGGTCACAGACGAACTCGGAAGGGAGTCTCCTGTCCTCTTTCATACAGGGTATCAATTACATGACTGCAACGGCACACAAGGCCTCATACGTCAGTCAATACCTTCACAGAGTCCTTCCTCCTTCAGCTTAGTCCAGCACAGCCTTCCTTCGTTTTCTACCAGAGGCGTAACTATTCCCGATACTAATTTACTATTCAGTGAATAGCTAATTCTCACTTCAGTATTGACACAGCGGATATAGGATCGATCAACACATTATGAATGATAATGGGAAATACTACTACTTAGTTTCTGAGCGAAGGGTTTAGCCTGCCATTACCTGATTCTGCAAATACTCTTGTTTATTTGATGAAAATATTTGTACAAAGGGAGGTGCTCTGAATTCCTTCTGAATTCCGAGTTTAGAGAGAGATTAGATTTTGAAGAATATTTGTATTAAGAGAATATTTCTCAAACAAATGTAAAGAAGCATGGAGAATGATCAAGTATTATCAAAACAACAAATTAACCCTCCAATGTGGACACTATGAGACACCTCATAGATGGGGATGTCAACCACCAAAAAATTATCAAAAGAAAAAATATCTAAAGAAACAACCTTATAAACGCCAAGAATATAGATTTAGAAAATACCCAAAGTTTAGATTTCAAGGAACTAGAAAACCCTTTGCATAAGGCTTTGATTTATCCCAATGAATTAGAGGATTTTCGCTATAATTTTCATTTATTCTTTCTTCAATGGTTTTGTGTTTTTCTATATTTCTAAGTGCTTTTTTAATGTCACTTATTGGTTCTTTATTGGGAACAAACTGTATTTCATTTTATAATTGAATATAGCTTTAGCATTAATTCGAACGGAGTTATGAGCCAGTAGTGGTATATATATCTGATATCTAATTATTTATAGGAATAAAATTTTGTTTAATGTCAGGATGTTAGCTGTATTGTGCTAATCAAGTTGATTAGTCAGAATGCATATGCGATGGTCATTTGGCCACACCCAGCGCAACCTTCGAAATATAAATTAATTACTAATAATAATGTTCAGCTGTTAGTTGTATTTGTGGCGTCTGGCTTCTCTACTGTATAATACATCGTGCTTGGCGTGCTGCCTAGATCTTGATCCTCTATGCAGGAAGGTCAGATTTTTTTTTTATTTTTTTTTATTTTTAAATCTAACGCGGTTGGTTCTGTGTATTCATGCTAAACAAATTGACTTTTATTTTTTTTATTCAAATATACTTTTAATTCATTTAATTTTATAAAAATTTTAATTTAGCCCATCTGGTTCAAAGTAAGTGATGTTGTGTTTCTACTTTTTAAAATGATCCAATGTTACCCTTCAATTATATCTTTATCCAAAAGTTAATGTCAAATTTAACTTAATAATTTGGATGCCAAATTTGAGTCTAAATTAATGATGTCAAGTAAATAAATAATGTTTAAATTAATAAATTGTTAAATTTGATGTTAATTTTATTTTTTCAATTATGTGATAAAAAGGGCAAAATTGAATAATTATGCTTGTTTTTTAATTAGGGAGACCAAATTAAAACTTGTAAAAATTATAAATAAAGATAAAAAATTGTATTTAAATATATATATATATATATATATTTCGAAAGGTTTAGACATCCTATAATTATTATTATTTGATGCCTTACACCGACATCTCAAGTGGACAAGCCCTTCAGATATGTTTAAAACTGAAAGACGTGCGAAGCAGGAAGCATCTTACAATTACAGATTTTTGTTTATTTCTTTGACCTGTATGTCATAATGTCATTAATTCATTAAGTTTGTGATCCTTAGAATGTTTCATTTCTTCATTGATTTATTTTCCCCTTTTTCTTCCTTTGATGATTTTGGCCTAGAAGAAAATAAGAAACTTCTTTTTGTATTTTCAGCTCCCCTTCTTCAAAATAGAACACTTGGAATTCAGGTTCTTGTCCTTTTGTCATCCCAAATTGAGTTGTTAAAAATTTGAGTGCCTAAATTAACTAAATGATTAGGGTAGCACCCAGATAATTAAAAAATATCATACAAGCTAACAATGTAGGTATTTTTTCTTCACCAGAAATAGCAAAGATAAATAATTTTAATTTCTGTATTAAAAAATGTGAATATACATTAGTGTTTGAAACAGCAGACATAAATTGATAAGGTTAGAATAAATATGAAAATTAAGGATTAATACTAGAAGAAACATATTTTCTAAGAAATTACTCTCCAATCTTATAGGTGAATATGACTGAAGAAGTCATAGATGCCCATCTTCTTTATTAGTTTTGAACTTAGGTAGGTCATAAATTAATTATAAAAAGTAAATCTTTGAACCAATTTGAAGTTTATTTATCCTGATAAAATACTTTATAAAAATTCGTAATCGTTTATTGCTAGGCGCATTTACAGTTAAAACAACCTATTTGTCTTTTAAATTTTATACTAAAATTAATGTCAGCACAAGAGATAACGCCAGGACACAAGAACTCCAATCGAGATTTTTTGTGACCTACCTCATAGCCCCTAACGGAATTCACATTTGCAAAAGCAGTTTTCTCACCAATACTTCCTCTCGTGCTCAATTCATTTTTTTTTTTAAATCTTGACATGAATAATTTTTCATTATTGAGCATTTTTCCAAAAAAAAAGGGTTATCTCAACTATTACATATACAAGTTACATTAGAATTAGTGATTTTCTATATATGGATTCAATAATAAAACTTAAAACCTTTTTTATTAATTCCACAGAAACCTATTTGAGGACTATGGTATTATTTATGTCACCTTGGAGGGGAAAAAAGGAGAGAAAAAGAATATGGTATGGATCATATATTTATGTAGATGATGATTGTAAGCAAAGCATGCAGGTGGCACCCTGTAGAAGAAAATATAAGTAATGTAGCTCCTGCATATTAATGGAGGTAACTATATCAAATTAATAGAATTAATAAATAGAAGAAGATGGAGAAGGGAAAGTTAATTACTAGGACAAGGCAATCATGAAAATGGAGACGAAGCATGGATGCTCTCATGCGAGCCCCTCTTTACAAAGCATTCACTACCTCTCATCTACCTTATTTGAGTTTGGATTTGCTCAAGTTGCTGCCGAAACAGGAGCGCTCATTTTGCCTTTATCACAGCCGTTCAACGGATCCGAAGGATAAGCAGCTGCCATGTCGCACCAGCACATACAAAACTGAAATGCTGCGCTTTAACTCTTTTTTTTTTTTAACTAAAATTCCGTCCCAAATCGAAGCCGTTCATGCAACCAATGATGGAGCAGTTGCCACGTCGCCTCTGTTAATGCGCGTTTCGGAGCTAGTATTAGAACCATTTGCTTAAGCTTTCATCTTGCTATGCCATTACATACTTGGCGCGAAGAGTTCCTCTATCTTGCACCTTCCTTCTCTGTAAAAGGTAAACTAACATCTTTACAATTTAGGAATTAACCTTTTGGGAATTAACCTATTCCGCCTAATATTGCTTGACCATGAAGAAGCAATTGTCTAAGCCAAGCTTCTCACATTCTGCATCACCTTAGAAACATATATCAACATGGATTTGAGTTTCACTTTGGTAGAATTAAATCCATATTATATCCAAATGAACAAACATTTCAATCTCAGATAATAGTCATATAAGACAACATTAAACCACGAGCAACTTGCTTTAGGTGACATTAAGTATTCCAATAATGATGTAGATAGTATTCATTCAATATTGACATATAAATGTTTCTTCATATATTATATCTCCTTTCCTTGTTTACTTCTGCACATCAGTTCCCCATTTTGGTGACACAAATGTGGGGGAAGCAAGGGTGTTAGTTTTTAAATATTGTAGTTTCTTTAGGTGACAACAAAATAACTGATCATCTAAAGGAAGGGGGAAAAAGGAGCATTGAGAAAATAACTAAAAAACAAATTTTTTTCACTTGTAAGTCCAACTTTCCACCAAGCAAACCATATCTTGAGAATTCAATTATCAAGAACACACAGGGAAATGCAAAATTGAATATTGAAATAAATTTCACCAGATTTTTTGAGTTGTCATGCTTAGAATAAAATTATAAAAATATCAAATGATATTAACAGAGAATTAAGCTGGGACGGGTGGAAGTGTGAAGATGCATATGCTTTCATTTATGCAGTAGAAAAGAAATCCACACAACAAATATGGAATGGGTACCCAATCATCCTATGCAATCCAAACCAGCAAAAAGCATAGTCTTAAGCAAGCTAACCCATTATACCCATCAATGTTCATGGCGTAGGAGCCACATATTCCCTCCTGGTAAGACTTGCAAAAAAATGAGAGTGGGATCGATCTGGGAGTTTGGTGGTGTTTCTCGCATGAAACAGACGCAAAGCAACGATCAGGGAGGAAGAAGCAATTGAAGTGAGGGATGGATTGCTATGTTTAGCATCGAAGCAGATGTTTGGCTGAGGGAAATGACGATGGACACGTGGCAACCTCTTGTGCATCGATAACTTAAACGGTTTAGATTAAGAAGGCAGATTCTTAGAAAAAAACAGAAGGATAAAACGCAGCGTTTCACGAAATTGAAAACGTCGCGTTTTGTGACTTTAAGCAACGTGGCCCTACATTGTCTTTTGGATTGCTTGAATGGTAGATATTGGACCAAGATGAGTGCTCAAGTTCGGGCGTAAACCTAAGGTGTGTTTGGTTGGGAGATTTTGGAGGGGAGGAGAGGAAAATAAGATGTTTGGTTGAACAAAATTAGAGGAAAGGGGAGGCAAATTTTTTTCTCCTCCAACTTGGGAGGGTTTTGGAGGAGAGGGGAGGGAAATTTTTTAATTTATAATTTATTTTATTATTTCTTAATTTTTTAATATATTAACATTTAATAAAAATTAAGATAATTTCTTTTCATCAAGAATTAAAAATAAAAAAAAATTGGAACTCATAATTTTTATAAAAAAATTAAAATAATATAAAGATAAATTTGTCCAAATATAATTACCTCTTTTCTCCTGCATCAAACAATAATCTCCCATTTTCTCCCCTCCCATTAATTAATCTCAAGTATATATCTCCATTTGTGAATTATTTCTCCCATTAAAATTTGTATACAATATTTGTTAGAATATTTAATTTAAATTTAATTGTTGAGATATTATTTTAATTAAATATTTATTTAAGATATTTCATATCAAAAATTCAGATATTCTAAAATAATAATAATTAAATAATATTTCATAATATCTTTATTTTTAAATTAAAATATTTTAATTAGTGATTCCCATTTTTTAAATTTTATTTGCCAAATATATCAAATTAGTGGATTAGTGGAATTTAGTTGTGATACACGTTAAATAAATGACCTTTTTTAATGAGAGAGTGATCAGTTTGAATAACAATTGAAATTTAAGAAAATCCTTGATAAGTAAAGTTAGCCAACAATTTATTATTGTGACACTAATGCTTATCAAAAAACTCTTTCTCATTCTATTCTCTTTTATTCTATGCTTTTGTGATTCTTGGTCATAGATCTTAGACAAAATTTATTTGTACTTTGGGTTCTTCATTTAATTTTAAAGACATGGCTAGAGGTATTTAGATTGTTACATTCGCTTCTGCTATTAATTATTTAAGTGGCAATTTATAATTAAATTGCATAATAGATTTAACATATGGCGTTGAGCCATGCTTTGATTTCCTTTGCCTACTGTATAAGAATTAAAGAACCTTAATTTATGGAAATAGAAGAACTTAGGGAATTTTTTTGTATAAAATTTAATTTTTGAAATTATTACATTCACATCTATTGTATGCAATTTTGTAGCACATATATTTGTTCTTACTGATATTTGAATGTTCAATTGTGTTTGGATAGAGCTATATATGTCTCTTTGTTATGCCCTGGAATTTATTGGAGATTTTAATTTGAGAATTTTGGCATGTTTGTTTTGCTTCATTACTATTTTGGATGATTTAATCAATTAAATCTTGCCTGTATATGTTTATAAGAACGTTTGAGATTTTTGGGTTAGGAAACACAAAAATAAATTATGAAAAAGCTTCCATTAATGTGCATGTTTAGATCAAATATTTTTTGGCATGTTTTTTAGTTTTTGATATTTAAAATTGCACAATCATGAGTTTCCAATGGAGATCATTGTTAAAAGCAGTGGAAAAGGAATCCAAAAATGCTGGAAACTACCAGGTTTCATGATATGTTTGTGATGGGTACAAACAGGGTCAAGTCAACCCAATTCATGGAGAAAGATGACTAAAACAATGAGTCATTTTGGTTGCTAGCCAAAACAACACATCATTTTGTTTTGTCATGAGACGACTTTTGGAGATGTGCCAAAGGACATATGATTTGGCCCTTTTTTAATAAAATAATGTATTTCGTTAAAAGAGGTGTTAGGCCGAGCCTATGATGGTTTTTGACCTTTTTGGCCAATATGGTTTAAAGAAAATGCATTTGGATAACTTGGATTTTTATACAAAATTTATTTATAGGTCCAATTAATTATTTTAATTTTTTAATCTATAATTGCTTTGGACCAAAAATAAATTATGAAATAATTATAATTAGTATCAATTTTAACATATTAAGAAATTTTACAAAATTAGTATTGGTATCATTTAATTTGTCTAAATTTATAAAAAAAATTATTTGGGTAACTTTGGCACATTTAAGAATTTATGAAATTATTTCAGTGTCATTTAATTTTGTCTAAATTATAAAGAATTATTTTAGATAAATTTTTTAGCATGTTTAAGAAATAATTGTAAAGGGAGAATTATTAACTAATTTAATCACATATAATTTAATTAATCTAATCCTAATTAGAATAAAATTAATTAGTGCACATATATATATATGGATATTTAAATGCATATAATGGACCAATATATTTTGTGATTAGCGTGTATGAATTAAGAAGTAGCTACAGCATCCTTTTATATACGACTGCATGTATTATGAATATAAAATTACATTTAGATTTGAAATATCAATTATAATTAAGCATGTAGTTATAATTTATCTTGACCCACAAGTAGATAATTATAACTATATACTTAATTAGGATGGAAGAAAAATTGTATTGTGTTTTCTAAGTAGCTTGCAAATATTAGGAATATAAAGGCACTCTAGTTTTATCATTTATAATATATAAATATTTGGTACACAAATATCTTTGTCTGCAAAAAGAGTTTAGTGATACAATTTCTGTGTTAGTATGACTTGCATTGGTAAGCATGTATTTATGATAAAGGTGAGAGTTGATTCGCCTTATAACATTCTAGTAAGCATTATTTATATTTTAAATTACATCATAACATTTTTTACATCTCAATTGTTAGTAGATAATAGCAACAAAATTATTCTAGACAAAAGCAACTATAAAGCCTAGAAGAGAGATATTTTCCTCCAATTAGGATGCCTCAACTAAGATTTTACCCTTCATGTGAAAGAGCCTTTGAAACCTATAGATGATAAAGATAAAAATAATAAAATGTTATATGATTATTAAGAGTGGTCAAATTACCTCAATATGATAATAATAATCAAACAACGCATTTAGAATAGCGTTTATGGATCTATACTAGAATGCACGACAATCAAGAAATATTTTAAGGCTATTAATACTCAGTTTGCTTGATCTAACAAGCCATTGGGAGGTACATTAATGGCCTAATTGTGTATAATAAAACTCATTAGTATAAGAAGGGTAAGAAAAATAAGGCAATATATAATGCAGGTGAAGAGCCTCGGTTCTCAATTGAAGGCCCTGTAAATAGAGCCAAATGAACCATTTTTTGTTCAATTGATCCTTAACTCACTTTCTTCTCATTATGCCACATTTAAAATCTTTTACTACACACATAAAAGAAATGGACAATTGAAGAATTGGTGTCCATGTATTGACTGAAAAAGTATAGGCTGATAATTCATAAAGGAGATGCTCTTAGTGAGACTCATTTAACTAGTATTAGTGGCTTTAAGAAAAGAGTTGTAAGAAAAATGACAAAAAGAAGCATATATTTCCTATTCATATGATGAGTAAGAAAGTTGCAAAATGCATCTTCTGTAAAATGAATGGGCATATTATGAAAGAATGTGCCAAGAAGAAGGCCTAGTTTGCGAAGAAATATATACCTCTATCTAATGTGTGTTTTAAATCTTATTTAATTTATGTTTGTCATGATATATGATGGATTGATAATGAATTAACAATCCATATTTCGAATACCATGCAAGAATTTCTCACATAAAAAGTGCCCTCATCCAAATGAACATAAGGTGTTTATTAGTAATAGAATAAGTTCAAATGTAGAGGCTATCAGAACCTATCAAATAATTGTATCTTCTAGCTATGTAATAGATCTTAAACATACATTTTATATTCTTAGTTTTTCTAAGAATTTGATTTCATCTTCTAAATTAATTCCATTAGGTTTTACTATGAATATTTCTAGAACAATTTTTAATTTATTAAAGGACTTAATTCCCATTACGAAAAATTTCATTATCTAAAGGTCTATTTAATTTTCATACTATTGTTGATACTTCTAGTTCTTATGTTACTATATGCAATAATACTGAAGTTAAGAGATGTATCAAGAATGAGAACTTTATTAACTTATGACAAAGGAGATTGAGACATATATCCATAGAAAGAATTAAAAGATTGGTAAATGATAAGGTCTTTTAACTCTTAAACTTTATGAATCTTAGTCTATGTATTAACTGCATTAAGGGTAAGTAGACCAATAAATCACATAAGAGGGACAAGAGGACAAGGGTTAGCTATGTAATAAATCACATAAGATATCATACATATTAATATATGTTGTCTCAATTTAAATTCAAATGATATAAAATATTTTATCTCTTTTGTTGATGATTTCTCAAGATACATGTTCATTTACCTACTTTAACAAAAGTGAGGTGATAGATACCTTTAAAGATTATAAAATAAAAGTAGAGAAAAAAAAAAAGAAAATAAATTAAAATTGTAAGATCTAATAGAAAAGGTGAATGCTATCATAGATACATTAGGATGGGGAAGCATCTAGTTTGTTTGTTGATTTCCTTTAAGAGTATGGTATTGTAGCACAGTACAACATGTTTAGCTCACTTAATATGAATGATATTGTTGAAAGAAGAAAAAAGACACTATTAAAAATGGTAAGGAGTATGCTTAACAAATCCAAGATTCTTGTTTCTTTGTGGAGAGATGCACTTAAAATAACAATATATATTTTAAACAGGATTCCAACAAAAGTAGTATCGAAAACACCTTTTAAAATTTAGAAAGGTTGAAAATCCAGCTTGAATCATACACTTGTATAAGGCTATCCTGCTAAACAAAAAATGTATAACTTATATGAAAGGACGTTTGACCCAAGGACTATTATTACATAGCATATTTTGTGAATTATGCAGAAAAGTCTAAGGAATACAAGTTTTACTATCCCTTGCATTTAATGAGATTTGTTGAATTTACAAATGTTAAATTTCTTAAGAATGACATAATTAGTGAAAGTGATTAATCACATGACTTACCTAATGAATATGATCATATATAGAAAACTATCACTAGTTATGATGAAACATTGATTTTACATAATACCAATCCTACTAGGGTGAATATAGAATATGACAAGATTCCAATAATCTAAGTTGATCATACAAGCAATGAGGAGTATCTTTATCCTACCATTAATTACGAGGCATCTTATAATAATGAAGAGGTATCTTAATTGGTGGCAAAAGATACTCCTATCAAAATATCTCAACAAGTTAAATTAAAAAGATTAACTAAGACAAGAAAAGCAACAATGTCTTGTGACTACTTGGTGTATATAATTGAATTTGATTATGACATAAATATTAAGAATAACCCTATAATAGTTTTTCAAGCATTGAATAGTGAAAATTCTAAATTGCAATATGATGCCATGATTGATAAAATGGAATTCTTAGCAAATAACAATATTTGGTACCTTGTAGAGTTATTTAACAGGACCAAAGCAATTGGTTATAAATGGATCTTTTAAGATTAAAAGAAATTTACTAGGCAATATTGAGCATTATAACACAAGGTTGGTTCCTAAAGGTTTTACTTAAAAAGAAAGAATTGATTATGGAGAGATTTTTTCTCCTATATCCAAGAATGATCCCATCTTTATCATCTTAATGTTAGTACCCTATTTTGATTTGGAATTACATCAAATTAATGTTAACACCACCTTCCCCAATGGTGACCTTGAAGAAAGGATATAAATGAAATAGCTTGAAGGATTCACCTTAATCACCTGTCAGAATTTGGTGTGCAAACTTAAAAAAGTCAATTATGATTTTAAGCAAGCCTCACAATAGTCGTATATCAAATTCTATGATGCGATTGCATATTTTGGTTTTGTTAACAATAATATGGATCAATGTATATACCATAAGGTTAATAAAAGTAAAATCATATTCTTAATTTTATATGTGGATGATATTTTGATTGTTTTAAGTGATTTAGGGTTGTTACATAAAGTAAAACAATTCTCGTTTAAAAATGTTAAAATAAAATATATAAGGCATCCTGTGTCATTGATATTAGGACTCATTGAGAATGTTCTCAAAGTATCTTAGAACTATCAGAAGAGATTTATGTAAATAAAATTTTTGAATAATTTAGAATAAAAGATTGTTCACCTAGTGTGCACCTATGGTAAAAAGGGACAAATTTAGTTTGTTTCAATGTTTCGATAATAAGTTAAAAGGAACATAAATGGGGAATGTATCATATACTTTAGCAAGCCTTAGGGATGTGCAAGTCTACACAAGGCTTAATATAACTTTTCTTATAGGTATATAATGAAGATACTAGACTAATCCAATGATTAATCATTAGAAAGTTGCAAAAAAAGTCATGAGATGTTCTTAAGGTACAAAAAATAATATGCTTACTTATAGAATAACCTTAACAATTTAGAAGTTGATAGTTATTCAAACTCAGATTTGGCAGGATACATTAACTCAAAAGTCAACATCAAAATACATTTTTCTGTCAGTTAAAGAAGCTATCTTTTGGAAAAGTGGTAAACAATTCTTGGTAACTACTTGTACTATAGAAATTGAGTTTGTTTTTTTGTTTTTAGGCAAGTTTACAAGCTATCTAGTTAAGAAATTTGATTGCTGAGCATAAGATTGTCGACTTAGTCTTAAAGCCCACTAAAGTCATTATGATAACACAGTTGCAGTTTTCTTAATTAAAAATAATAAGAGTAGAAGTTGAAGTAAATATATAGATATCAAGCACTTAGATTTGAAAGAATGGGTTAACATTGATCAAGTGATTCTATAGCACATTCGGATGAAAGATGTGCTAACTGATCTTTTAACAAAAATGATGCATTTGAAAGAGTTTAAGGATCGTATGTCTTGGATAAGTTTTAGGCCATATTTGATCTAATTAAGGTACGTAAAGGAATAAAATTTTTAATTTTGATTTGTTATTTTTATATATATTTATATACATTTTTTGTGAGAGATTAACATATAAGTTAAAATTTAAATAAACATTTAAGTTTTATTCATAAAATTTTTATATTTTATAAAGCTAAAGACATGTTACACATAATGCATGAAAAGTAATATTTTCTTGTTTAAAGGATTTACCATTGTGATTCTTATAGTATGTGTTTATTTTACTTATAAATATGTTATCTGGCTAATTGTGTTCAGATCAAGTGGGAGAATGTTAGAATATTTAATTTAAATTTAATTATTAAGATATTATTTTAATTAAATATTCATTTAAGATATTTCATATCATAAGTAGGGATATTTTAAAGTAATAATAATTAAATAATATTTAGTAATATCTTTATTTTTTAAAAATTTAAATATTTTGATTGATAGTCCTTAATTTTTAAATTTTATTTGCTAGATATATCGAGTTAGTGGGTTAGTATGTTTCAATTATTATACATGTTAAACATCTTACCTCTTTTGATGAGAAAGTAGTCAATTTCAGTAATGATTGAAATTTAGGAGGGTTCCTAATAAGTAGAGCCAACCAACAATCTATTACTATGACACCAATGCTTATCAGAGAATAAATAAAGGATAACAACAAATTAAACATTGGCTTTATTTTAAGATAACAATAATTTCAATCTCAAAATAGAAATGAATTCTATATTATTTCATTATATGCTATTAGGAGACCTAAAACTCAATTGATCTTTCTATAATTGATCCTAACCTGACCATTAGATTAGCCAATGAGTGGGCTAAGGTTGCTCATTGTAACCATTATATCAACAAAGTTAGTTTTGATCAACTTCCAAGGTTGTTGCTATAAGCACTTACTTAAGAATTAGTGGATCCTCCATTAATAAAGAGCTGTTGGTTTAAGTGCAAAAGACCCTTTTAGCTCAACAAATTAATGAAGTAGGCATTGTCAAAGGTGTCTAAAGTGGTGGTGTCTAAGGGGGCCAAATTGTCATCACCACCTATGCCTGGACAATTTGCTTGCAATGATTTCGAGCATTAAATTTATGTTAGTCTTGTTGTAAATCCTTGTTTTAAAGGTTGTGTGTGCATTGGGTCAGCCTATTGTGTGAGACCTTGCACAATATTTTTCATTTGATGAAAAAATAATCCAAGTGAAACTATAGCTAATTATAAATGAGATTTGAAATTTTATAGGTTGATTGTTACGGACTTTTGCTTATTTTGAAATTTTTTTTTTCAAATAAAATGAACCTACAAAATTCATAAAAATTTCAAGGACTTACAAAAATTAATTTGTAAATTTTTGCACAAATTACATGAAAAGTTTAAGAAATAAGATTTGAATATAACATATGCCAATAAAAATTGACTTGATAATGCCATATATATTGTGTTGTGTTTTATACTTTCTCAAGTTTGATGTGTTAATGTGTTTGTGCATTATAAATTGAGTTAATTATAAAAGAACGTATAAATATGTCTAGTTATGACATTTGATTAATCTTCTTATCTTTTATATGTATACCATGTCATTTAGGAAAAATTCCACTAACTTATATATACCTAATAGAGCAACTATTTGATTGGTTGTGAAACCTTTGGTCACACTCCAAAATTCCTAGTAACCAACACATAGACTAAGCCAATTTATGCTAACTTAGCTACTATAGAGGTAACCTGTAGTTATTTCCCCTTATATGCATGTGTGAGTTGCATTGTGTGTTGTGAATTGCATATGGAAATGATTTAAATGATTTTGATAAAATGATCTTGATGGATAAGAATGTGATATCCCTCTACATTATGGACCTCAAGGGTGTGTCCTGGCAAAATGGAGGATGACATATGAGATCACCTTACATAGTGGAACTCAAGGGTGTGTCCTACCCATCTCAGTTATTGGCCAATGATTGGATGATAAGATGATGAGAAATCAAGTTTATTTGGATCATTGTTCTTAACTCTGGCATTTATACACATTTGGCATATTTTAATTATATCATACATTCATGCATTGCATTCCATGTGCTTATAGGTAGAAATGATTACATATTTACTGAGATTTGCATATCTCACCCCCTCTTCTATTTTAGGTAAAGGTAGCTCTTCTAGTAAGGAAAAGACCTTAGAGGTTAGTAGCAAGCAAGGCTAGGTCTTATGGTGGTATATGTAGTTTTTTTTTGTTTTTTTTTGTAACATGCATATATGACATGTAAAAGCCAAGCATAGGACCTGAATTAATTTAGGAAATGTACCTATAGCAAGTGAGGGAAGATTTGAAAGGAAATTTAATACTTTGATGTATTTGACTCTTACTTATGTATGGTACATTGATTTGATATAAATGCAATTATTTTGATTGGTGTTCTATGGTTCTTGTATATTATTATAGACTTTTGATATTACTAATTTGAATGTGTGATGGTTAGTTGTATGATCTTTAAAGCTTTAAGTAGTTTGGTGACTTGTATGTGATATAAAGAACCTAAGTAGTTATATTTTGATCTAGACATTTCTTGGAGTTTAGAAGTTCTAGTAGTCTTGAGGTATGATTTGAAACTTGTTAGAAGTGTTAGGGTAGTTAGTGAAATGATTTTAGACTATCAATTGCACATATGTACTATTTATTGGCAAATTCAAAACCTAAAGAGGGCAAGTTCGAAAAGGGATTCATTTGAAAGATCAAATGGTGAAGCCTAGGTTTAAAACTTGGTATGTATTTAGAGGATATTTAGAGGTTTAATTCAAGCCCAAGATGGTTATTTTTGGAATTATATGAAATATGTTTTGAATTTTTGAAATTTAGGATAGTAAAGGGTGAATCTATAAAACTGTCATGTGATTTTTTAGGAACAAAAGATGTAGAATTGAGCTAAAATTTTACAATATAAAGTAGACATATAGAGCTTTAATTAGAGCCAAAATTTGCTAAAATTGGAGATCCCTAACTTAAGTTATGAATTTTTGAAATTTAGGATCTAATGTTGGTCACATTGCTATTTTTGGATAACAATTTATAAGGCTTAGCATTTGGTATTTGTTTATCTTATTTGTTATTGCACATTTAAAGATTATTTAGTTAACATTTTACATTACTTTTATATGTTAAAGCTTTTATGAAGATAATATAAATAGATGTCTATTAAATTTAAATTTTTCTTATATAGTAGATTGATTTAAAATTTAATTTTATGTAAATGTTTAATTTGTTAATATATGTCAATGTATAGCAAGACGAAAGAAAAATAGAAAGATAACAAAATAAAAAAATAAAATAAAATAAAATTCTTTAAAAAAATTTCATTACCTAAACCTAATGTTGATTATGACTAATATTATTATAGTTATTAGTTACCTGATTTTAACATCAATTATAATGGATATTAGATTTCTTACCTAACTTCGATTATAACCAATGTTAATAGTAGAATTAAATCTCAATTTTGACTAACATTAGCTTTGCTACATAAAATGTTAACTAACAACAGTTATAATCATCGTTAGTCATTCATACTTATTGTTAGTTATAACCAATGTTAGAATCTAACATCGATTATAACTGACGTTAGTGTACTAAATAATGAATCTTGAATTGCATCAATTAATGTCAGTTTTAACTAACATTAGCTCTTTAAGTGTCAGTTGTTCCAATTATTGATATAAGCGTGGTTAGAAGAAGTCTACATGCTGCCTCTAATGTCAATTTTTGCAATCATCCAACTAGATGTTATTCTTTTGTAGTGAATCTTATTTCGCACACAAAATTACTTAGGAGTTGCCAAAAATCTAGTGGCACCTCTGTTGAAAAGTAGACATTTCCTAATTCATACAATCAATCACAACTCAATATTCAACACATGGTTAACATAAAACAAAAAGAAGAAAAAGACAAGGATAAAAAAATAACACAAATTAATAGCTATGACTATCACAAGGCTTACACGATACTTCAAACACTATACCATTTGACCCATCACTTAGTAACCATGGCATCATGAAGTCCTACATTGCCAAACGTTGAGTAAAGAACCACCCAAAGTGTCTAAGAGAGTATACGAGTCCTAAAGCACTTTATTTGACTATCTATTGATCTAGAAAAAAAAATTGTAAAATTAAAGGGTAAGTCCATTAACTTAATGAGTGCATAAATAATAAAGTGTGTAAAAAGATAAACAAAACAAGCACTTGAGTTTTTCATAAATGAGCAAAATTAAATAAGAAAATAAATAAAATAACCTTATATATATATATATAAGCTCATAAATATTCTAAAAGGTAATCAAATTCATTTACACAATAACCAATTCCAAAAATATATGATTTTTAAGGATAAAGAAAGCACAACCTCATGAAATGGGCAATATGTGAGAGAATCATATTATATTACTATTCACAATGCCATTGCACTTCACTTATTTTATATCTTAGGATCATTGCATTTTATTTCATATTTTAGTGTTATTGCATTTTATTGTACAATATCATAACACTATACACTACTATATTTATCACATTACATAGAGCTACCCTATTTTTTAAACACATCTCACTTTTATGATTAATAATATAGTTTATCTATTTTTCCTTTTTGGGTGCCAGGTATTTCTATGTTTAATAGATAGAGTTTACATTTCATGTGTAAACTATATTTGGTCAACATTGTGAAATAATTAAACGAAGGCAAGGAATGATAGGAACTTAATAAGTATGGGGAAGTGAATAATATGTTAAAGGCTCAAAGTGAAAATGTGTGGGTTGAGAAAAAGATACAAATCGGCGCACGTATATTATGCATAAAGGATATGCATGCATGCATGCCATGCACCATCCACATATGTTGTTACCTTTTCTCCTCCCCCCCCCCCCCAAAAAAAGAAAAAATTATAACCAATGACCTATATCTTGAAAAAATTATAATAAAAAACTTTAAAAAGCAAAATTATTTTCAAGGACTATAATTATTATCGGGTTTTAGAGAATGTACTACTAAGTTAAAACATTTTATCACTAGGTGTAAAAAAGTGCTATTATGATCCTTAAGGGTAATTTCAATTTTTAAAATCTTTCATTAAAACTTTTTTAAGATATGGGTCCTTAAATATAATTTTCTCAAAAAAAAAATCATATATGTCATTACTACATTATATGAAGAATACATGCATTTCAAAGAAAATTCAATCATGCAATTTTTTGAAATAATTTAAAATACAATTTGTTATCTTATGATATGACCCATTTGTACTTGAAAAATTTGTAATTGAGCATAAGTAGTTTGATTCTGATAATATTCTACTATCTTAATACACCAACATGAAATGAGCTCTCCATTGAGCATTTTCTTTTACTTCTTCCGTTCTCGGACGTCTCAAGTTAAAAGATAATAGTGAAATACATTGAGTCACTTGTTTTCATTGGGCGAACTTTCATCTATTCTTTTTCTACATTAACAAGTAAGTTGAACCATGTTTTTTAGTAAAAAAAATGACGATAAAAAATACATGTCAATGGAGTTGCAAATGAATGGAGTGGAGCCAAATCTTAACATGATCAATCTCATTTGTTTAAAAAGAGCATTTTGAGTATGAGCTCGATCTTTAATCGAACAAAAAATTGTGTTTAAATTTGACTTATTTAATAAACAACTCAAATCCAAACAATTTACTAACTACACTCTAAATTAATATAATATATATTTGTTAGAAGAGAGGATGAATTGGATTTTTAATAAATTATCCCCACGTCAAATATTTTGATAAAACCTTTTAGTTTTTACAAAATTATTTAAAAATTATTATTTTTTGAGATACTATGTGAATGTTGAAATTATGATTTTCTGAAAATTAATTATAGCCAAAACACTTGCCTAAAATTGACTTTCTTTTCAATCATTCAAAATGTGAATGGTTAAAAGCACAATGTAAGGAGGAAATCATGTATAAGGAAAAATTAGCATTTCTAAATTGCTTTGTGAAAACAATAAAACTTAAAGAAGCATTAGTTTGTGCAAGGTATTAAAATGATATTTTTAGAAACAACTTGACTTATAAAGTCTTAGTTATAAAATCATATTTAACATTACAAATTTCAATCTAGATTTTGACTTCAAAATATTGGTTTGCCAAAGATCACAGTCAAGAAAAGAACGTTGACTTAAAACTTAAGGTTCCTAGAATGTAGTGTGAAAATCATTTTTTATGAAAAACTGTGTGATTTTCTTAATAATGTTGTGAGTAAAAAATCTTTATAATCTTTTTCAAATTTTAGAGTGTGCACAATCTAAAAATGTAGATGTGAAGGGAAAAGAGAAAATCACGTTACAAGATTTATGATAATTCATGCCAAATTAGTCTTACATTCATTCTCCGAGTGCAAAATAAGAGTATTGTATACGGATAATCACAATTACAGCTAGACAACCTATTCTTGAGGATCAACTCTTTGGCTTTTACGTCTTAATCCTCAAAGAAGCTTGACATATGTATACTTGTGTTATCATCTTAACACTTCAAGAGAACTTACACTTAGAATCAACTCTTGGCTTTTACCTTATAATTGACAAGGATACCCAATACATCAGCTTATCACTAAAGGTTTTACAATATCACAACCCACTAGAATTATCACAAGTTTATAGCAACACAAACCACTAGAATTTTTACAGGTTCCTAGCTACTTAGATGAAATATAAGATGACATGTATACAATGAAAGCCCAATGTTACAAGCTCACATCAGATAGACTTGGGATTGGTCCTGGGCATATAAGTAGGTGCGCTGTATATCTCAACAGCTAGCTTTTGGGGAGAGTATAATGACTTCATGACAAGTGGTATCAGAGTGGGCCCTACAGTCACTACCAGGATGGATGGCGTCCGACCTCATCGTGGATGGAATGGTTTCCATTCGTGACGAGAACATCACGGATTGGGTGGGTGAGTATGTTACAAGTCCACATCGGACAGGCTTAGGGTTAGTCCTGAGCATATAAGCGGATGCATTGCACACCTCAACAGCTAACTTTTGAGGAAAGGATAATGACCCCATGACAAGAAGCTCACAGAGAGCGTTCTATAATAGCTCACACAAAGCACAAAAATGCTAGTTTGAAAATTCATTTATTTAGGGTCTATCTTACATTAAAGCATAACAAGCAAGCAACCAAATAAGATAATATAACCCATTGAATGCATAGTATTTTTTCTCTCTCTCTTCTGCAAAGTTCATCGTCAATGCTCTTCTTTTCAATTAGCGAATCCTTTGCAAATAGTCGCTACTAATGAAGAGGCATTTTTCTCTTTTTTCAAATTCTTCCAATAACTAATATATCTTCAATAAATGCAAGAGACATTAAAATTATTTTTCTCATTGGTCATCTTAAGTATTTAAATTTTCGTAAATGCTAAAACTTTAGTTTTTCTTTCATTGAATCTCATTTTCTTCCTTTTTTATTTCTCCTCCAAGCACCATGAAGCAAGTTGTAAAAGAAAGAGTCTTCTTTAGCCATTTTGATTTTCCTCTTTCCTTGTAGTGCATTAAATAGCATTAGGTACGACAAGAGAGCCTGTACAATACTTCTCCGCTTATTTCTTCTTTTATGTTGTCATTGGCATTTTATGTACATGTTTAGCAAAGTTAGCTTCTGCCTGCCGTAGCTTCTACCGCATTGCTCAGTCATGTTTTGTCTCTTGGTAAAAAAACTCAAGGTTCATCCTGCACAAGACAAAAGTGTAGTCAAACTTCTAATGACAAGCTTCGTGGGCTCATAGTATTCTTTCTTCAATGATGTTTCTTTTCGGCTCATCATATTGATAACCAAGTGAAAATGTAATAGGAATAATTTGGCCCAAATTCATAAAGATGATTTTTCTCAAAACTTGTTTGACCCAAAAAGGATTTTCATAGAGAAAGCTTACGGCTGAATCTCATGAATCTGATTTTCCGTTAAATACTATTGGCTTAAAATGATTATAAACAATTTTCCTTAAAACCCTCAAAACGGAGCTCACCATACCTATGGCTCCCTTCATGGCGAGGTGGCAGCGGGAACTTGCCAGCGTTGGAGCAGAATATCGACGGCAGCAGCCATGGCGTTGCAACTTGTGGAGGAAGATGTTTCTCTTGGATGGAAGAAAGACACCGATTTTAGTTTGGTGCACACTGAATAGAAGGTGCTGTGTCATGCAAGAGAGGAGAGAGAGAGAAAAAGAATAAGAGAAGGAAATTAAGTTTCCTCTTTGAATCAAAATAAGATATAAAAATTATTTTTAAACCCAAAAGATGGAGTAAAAGCCCTATAAAAATTTAGGTCTAATAAAGATAATTTATTTAAAAATTTTGAAATATAAAATAATTTTATTGAATATAAGACAGATATTAAAGTGACTCTATAAAATAATTTGTAGGCTCCAAAATATATTAAAAATTAATTAGTTAATGATTTTCCCCTAAGATACTTTATTTTTTGCACTAATAATTTATTTATAATTTTCTTACTTAAATTCTAAACTTTTGGGCACCTATTTCAATTATGAAAAAATTATGTTATTACAGAAACTATATAAATATATATTCTTAAGTCCATTACAAAAAATTTATCTACGAATTAGCTAATTTATACTTTCGAGTTGTTTTTATCATATATCTCTATAATTTGAGAAAATATATTCTCCTTGGTAAATCATTTATTCCTAAAAATAACTTATCTTTTCATTTCACAATAATTTTTTTTGGCCACTTCTTTTATTATAATTTTAAGAAAAGGTAAAATCGTCATTCCAACTCGGTGATCGATATTGGGTGAGGTAAGCTGTTTTACCTGCTCGAGGAATCTTTGCTAATATATTCTCTTTTTTTTTTATCAACTGCTAATATATTCTTTTTTGGCAGATTATAGCCTATTTTTCTTTTTGTTGTTCATCACTTATTAATTTTAATTTAAATTATTTGGATTGAATTTATAAATTTGATATTTTTATTTTTTATATTTTTTTAATTTAATAAGATACAGGATAAAAAATAAAAATAATTTTTTAATTATTATCTTTAATAATAATAATTTAAATTAAAAAATAAAATATCAAATGTAGACCGTCCAAATTTTAAAAAATAGTTATTTAAGGATAAGAAAGGGATTCAGATTCCAGATTATATGGTGTCTATATCAAATTTTTTGTTATGTTTTAGACTTTTTTTTAATGAGGAATTACTAAGCCAACCTTTGTTTACATAATATGTTTTTATATTTTTGCATACCTTTCTGATCGGCAACATATGAAATTGAAGGAAATGTATATGGGAAGCCACGTGTAAAGGGTATGGAAAATCCCAGCAAGAGTTTAATTTACCACAAAAAATTAATTGGAAGCCATGCCTGTGCCCATATTACTTTATCGATGGAGTTAGTCAATTCTCGATAGTCACCAGGAACCATATAATGACTCTCAACTTTCAACATGTCTTTCGTTTACAAATAGGGAGGGTCCAGTCTAGTGCATGCATGCGTCAGAAGTCAGAATTGAGCGGTAATTCTAGTTCACCTAAATTAATTATTTAATAATTACACAGAGCTACATATAAATTTTTTCTTAATTAATACATATGCCTTCAAACTTATAAATGGTGAAAAGAAATTAGTATCTACGTTACTCAAAACTATTACATCATTTTTCTCTAATTCATGATTATTTTTCTATTTTATCAAAAAATATATATTCATAAAAAAAGTATGCATACAATTTTAAGGGGGAGATGCACCAAATTCCTTCAGTTTTGAACTTTCACCAATAGATATCTTTGAAATTCAACTATCAACATTAAAAAAAGAAAAAGTTAATAAAAAAAAATCACGTAAGATTTGTTAGAATCGAAAGTTTGTTACTGGATTGATTTTCATAGTTTCAGATACAATGAAAGTTGATGGACCCGCTTATTAACCTTTGATCTGTTAACTATCTATCTCTAGCAACATTTTTGGAATTCAAATCTCTGACCTTATTCTGATACTAAATGTTAAGATCAAGTATTTATTACTAATTAGGTTAAACACCATACATATATATATATATATATATAATATAGTTAAAACGCAATTTTTTTTATCAATTCATTGTAAACAGACCTGGAACGCTACGATTCAAACACAGGAAGTTGATGAAGATAACGAACCTCCAGTCTTCAAACAGTTCATGGATACAATTTCGTGCCGTGATTGTTGCCTTCGCTTTTACACAAAGTGTGGTGGAGAAATGAACCAGTTTTACTTGAAAATAGAAAAGTATAATTGATATTTCCCAAGTTTTGTCTGAGTTTCTTGTAATGTGTATCTGGATCATCCAGAGTTGGCTACAGCTCCATCATCTTGATCGGTGCCGTTTGGATCGTAATAGCATTCCAGTCTTATTCACACGTCTGCCATTAAGACACCGCTAGAAAAATTTAGATAGACAATGTTTAAAAAGAATTAGCACATAGAAATGATAATAAGAATAATTTTTTTTAGTAATTTTGGTTTAAAAAATTGTAAATAAGCCTGTATCCCAAAAAATATTCATAAATATTTCGAATTTCATAAACTAATTATTTATAGATATATAAATATGTTAAAGTACATCTCACTTGAATGTGTATATTAATATTCGTTTGCATCTATTTATTACAAGTTTTATTGTGTAACAGGTATATGCACAACGAACTACTTCAATATCTCATTGATAATTAAGGTATACATTAATACTCGTATGCATCCATTTATTGTAAGTTTCATTATCAATTTTTGTAAATTCGGTATACCTTTAAAATATTTTCAAGATGGACATGAGAGAGCATTAAATTGCACACAACTACCAACTACTTATGGCTCTGCAATCTCCATAGCTCCTAGCCTCTTAATCTTATACTACGTCCATCCCCTCTATATAAACACCTCATTCACATCACCAAGCAACTATAGGAATTCACTAACAAACCCAAAAGTCTTTGGAGTAACATTGCTGTTTTCGAGAATCATGGCTAGCCTCCTCCAGTTGGCATGTGTGGCTACGGTGTGCATGGCAGTGCTGGCTGCACCCATGGCTCAGGCCATTACGTGTGGTCAAGTGACAAGCAACTTGGCACCGTGCCTCAATTACCTTAAGAGAGGCGGGGTTCCTCTGCCGGTATGCTGCGCGGGAGTGAGGACCACAGTGAGCGCTGCTCGGACCACCCCGGACCGCCAGACCGTCTGTAACTGCCTCAAAGTAGCTGCCGCTAGGATCCCGGGAGTCCAATCTCGGTTTGCAGAGGCTCTACCTTCTCAGTGCAGAGTTAGCATCCCCTACAAGATCAGCATGTCCACCAACTGCGCCAGGTTTAACATTGAATTGTTAAATTTTTAAAATTAACAAAAATATAAATTAATTTCAAAAATAATAAATTCATAATATGCTAATCATTTCGTTATTATTGGCCATTTGATAACATGCAACGAATTGATTTGTTATTAAGTAATAAATATTGATTCATGCATTCGCTAATTTGAAAATGTCTAAAGCTAATTAAAATTAACAATTTAAGAACTGAATTGTTAATTTAATCAATTTTGTACTAGATACTATATATAATTATAACATTTAAAATTATCATGTTTAATATGACATTTAAAATTAAGTTATCATAATTGTGTTATCATTAGTATTTTACAAACATTAACAAAATTAAAAGTGATTATGTGATATTTTATGGCATTTTATGATATCTCATTTAAGATGGTATTAACATATGCGTCTTAATAACATCAGATGTCTTAAATATCTATGTATCAATTGCAAATATTTAGAATAACCCTTACATTTATAATACCAGAATCAATATACGACATGGTAGTATACCAAAACGCCTTCTATATCCGTACAACAGTGAAGCAAAGTATATAGCGAATTAAAGAGGTCAATTAGTTAAAAATTAATCATATATAATTAACTTGATTTATTGTTTGTTTTGCAGCATCAAGTTTTGAAGGGAGTGGAAGAGGATGAGGATGAGGATGGGGATGGGGCGAAGCGGCTATCTAGCATCGCAATCGTCAAGCCCTGAATATTATGACGGTGAATAAATTACGGAGAGGGAGGCTCCACTTATTCTATCATTTTCAGTATTACTTACCAGTTTTAATCCATGAAGCTGTGTGTCTTTTAATTATAAGTACGGTCTCTTTTGTTGCATGTAACAATCACTTAATAAATAATTTCATGCTACTTCAGTACTTTGTTTTTATCACTTGCTATATATGTTTCAGAAATTTTTTTAAAATATTTATTATTAATTTTTATAATAAAAATATGACTTATAAAAGAATATTTTTTAAAGACTTAATGATATAATTTCATGCTATAAAAATTCTATATTTATTATCTTTTCATTAAAATTATACCTAAGTTTTTTTTTTGTTATAAATTGTATTAGAATCCATAGCATTAATAGACAACACTATACAACTTACTACAAAAAGCATTAATAGATAGCACTATACGACTTGCTAAAATCTAACTAAATTGACAATCCTTGAAGCCCAAGATTATTTTCTTGGGCTAGCAATGTGGAACTCAAAGCTTTGAGGCTATTTTAGAAGAGCTCAATTTCTGGACATGAAGAAAACCCAGCCCTAGCCATGAACTGGAAGCCCATTAAGCTATTTCATTGGTCGTGGGTTTAGAAATAGGCTTTGGCCTCCAACATCTTTACTTAATTAAAATAAGAGTTAATTATAAGACTTGTAATTTTATATTCAAATTAAAAAAAAATAGAACACAGGTAAGTTAATAAGTACACACTTGCACTACTGCTTTATTATTGCACGTATAAGATGAAATATAAGATATCCTCTATCTAAGATTCTTATATTTGCTATATATATTGAGATAAAGATATTAAAAAATAAAATAAAATAAAATAAAATAATTGCTATCTGAAGGAGTTGGACACTTGACAGAGTCTTTTGCAATTGAAGATGTTGTATATTCTGATCATATCATTTTAAAGCCAAGAGATACTGTAATTTGAAAGAATCATACGTCTCTAGGTAGGCACACTTGGGTGCTGATGTTGTAATAATCTTAAACACAAACATTCAACTCGATCAGGAGTATTCAACTCAGATATTAAAAATATTCAAGGAATCCTAGCTAATTTATTTAAGGCACTATATATATAAGCAAGTAGTAAAAGATCTTAGATATTTTCAGAACTTTTTATTCAATTTTGGTATCTTTTAAGGATTACATTGACGAAATATACTGTAAAGCTTATTTTAATATTCAAGACTGAAATTAATATTATATGAATTAACTCATTGGTTAAAATAATAATAATAAACTACGTATGCTTAAATAAATAATTGTCAAACTACTTTTCTTCACCATGGCTCTTTCCTCCATCAGCTTTCCCAAATAAGCGAATGTTTAGTTTCATCTGTCATCCCCCCAGTTTTCACTTCGGCTATGTATTTAAAAAATATATATATTTCCTTTTTTTTTTTCCTGCCCTCATTTTGAATGCCAATATATAGATCAACATGGACGATTCCTGTCCATTCATTCTTACCCCCCACTTTGAAGAGGTAATTTAGGTTTTGCCTTTCACTTTGGAAAATGGCTATATGTGAATTTTACACTTCCAAAAAAACAAAGACAAAAAAAAGACAAAAAAGGGTACTTCATCTTTGCTCTTATCAGTACTTTTGATTAGTCCTTAACACTGTTGATTGCTTGCAGCACTGTTTGCTTCACCACCTGGGCGTCTACTCTCTCCTTCTCTTCAGTCTGCAATATCACCAAGTTTTCCCCAAAAACTTAATAAACAGAAAACTAGAAAAGTAAATAATTTAATTTGAAGGACTATAAACTTACCTATTGAGATCCATGAATTGTGAAGTTGTGTTTGAATAGATGTTTAAAGGAGCATTGTAGAAGTATGTTTGAACCCTAATTTAGATATTTTGAAAGAATTTTTAATTTTTAATTATTCAACCTTGGAAAATATGGCCATATATATACTTAAAAAATCATATAAACTTATTGATCCAAAAGTTGTGAAGTAATGTTTGATGACTAAAGGAAAAAGCAAAAGAGTAAATGAAGATTCAGAATTAACCAAAAAACGGTAATTAATAGATAATTAATATTCTTATTTTGTTTTTCTTACTTCTGATCCTCCCACAGCTTCAAGCTGGAAAGTGTCTTCACAAGAAACCCTAGCATCAAGCACTTCAAGCCCCAATTGTTCGAAGGCTTCTAGTACTGAGACGAGCATACCAGGGCAATTCTTGTCTGAAAACACATTAATCAGGAATCCCCTCTCTAGGGTTTCCACCCTCACCTGCCAAAAATTTAACCCAAAAAAATGGAAATTAAGAAAATAATGAAATTTAAATTGTGTTCTACTATTTAAAATCCAAGAAAGAATATATGTATAGTATTCATCAATTAAGTCATAAAAATAAAAATAATAATAAGCACGCACCATAGGCAATTCATTTTGGGAAGAGGATGAGGATTCGGTCTCCACTTCTTGCTTCAAATCCTCCGTGTAGTTTGAGGCTCTGTTTTGAAGATCTATTTTTTTCCTTTCCCTTGAAGACATATGCTTCTTCTTCTGCCTTTGGTTGCTGGATTCCTTCCTTCTTCCATGAGAATTGGGGTCTTTATTTTTATATATATAGGAAGCGTGAGTGAGCTTACAAAGAAATATGCGATCTCTTGTTTGTTTCCTTCATCACTACTGCTTCATCTCCCCCACATCAAATTATGCTCTTCACAGTTAGAATTACCAAACTGACCCTATCGTTGTATGCCAATTGTTTTTTTAGGATTAATTTTTGGTACAAAATTAGTTTGATCTTATATGTTTTAAAGGGTCTCATAATTCAACACTTCAATCGGTGGTAATTTGTTCAGTTATTACATACTTAACCACTATGGCCTATAAATTTATTATAATTAACTTGATTTATTGATTGAGAATGTGACCTATAAAATCAAATTTTGAAATGAATAGGGAATATTTTTTAAGCATTATCTATCATTTTTATTTTAAGTAATAATTTAAGTGTATGACTTATAAAATTTAATTTTGCAACAAATAAAAATGGTTTACAAAACTTAGATAAGGGATGGATTTAAAGTGATATTTTAGATTTAAAAATTAACACAAATAATTACACGAATTTTAATTAAAATGACAAAAAATTATTATTAAATGTTCGTTTCACTTATATATTGAATACTTTTAATGTGTCTTAAAATTATTGTTGCGATTAAGTGAATAGTTTTAATTTTAGAAAATCAGTCCGATCTAAATATTCAAAGTATAAGTAAAATAAAGTTATTATTTTATTATTCACATGATTAATTTTACTATAATTAAATAATAAATATACCACAAGATAACTATAGCAATAATAATAAAATAAATCCCATAAAAATTGAATGAGACGTTAAAAAAAACTAAGTTGAAATCAAATTAGAAGGAAACAAACTATAATTTATCTATTTTTTTAAGCTATTGTCCCTAGTTTTTAGTCCAATGACTCACCTTCCACGAGAGTGCATAAATGTCTGGGATTTTATTCCATCCTAGGGCTCTAACGTGGTATGAGTCATGACAGAAGACTATGCTTATCCGATTCTCTTTGTCATTGCTCCAAGTCCCTTGACCTGACCCCCAATGATATATTTTAATTAAATTTAAACTGAAGAGGAAGATAAGAGGAATCTCATCTACTAAGAAATTGAGAAACAGCATAATTTGAAAATAGTTGTAGCTATAGATTAGTCCCAATAAGTAGGAGTTAAAAGTAACAGTTGCATAAGAAATTAAATATGATTCAATTTCATTCACATCCTATTTATTTGATTAAACTTTAAGCAAGTGATCAGATATATCATATATCATTTAAATAATTTCCTTTGTCTATCTTTCTTAACAGGCATTCGTATGTGAAAACTACCCTTATTTTTTCTCTTAATTTCTTTTGCAAAATTTCCCTCCTAATTATATACACTGACGGCATGGTTAAAGGCTCAAGCACATGCTTTTAAATTTAGATATATAATTAATATGCACACTTAAATTAACGGTCAAAATTTGCAACTAGTTGAAATAGCATTTCCTTATGTCAATGAACTAATAATTGCTACAATATGAGTCACAATCTTCAAGATTCGGACAAAAACATTGATGATTTTGGGATTCAATTCCTATCTATTTTCATTTTTCAGTTTTCAGGTTATAGTCTCATAGACTTATTATATATGTAACAAGAAAAAATAAATAATAACATTTCTCATATCTCACATCCAACAGGTAAATCATAAATGTGAAAGATATATAGATGCTATCGCACACTAATAACCTAGCTACCAAATATTAAACATGGCAAAAGTTTTAAGTTTAGTGATATAGCTAGAATTCTTCAAGATTCAAAGTAATTAAGATGGGTTCACGTGATTTTCTTCATTTCTAGAGGAATAGTTCATGATGATGAAGATGAAATACATATTAGGGTAAACAAAACTTCGGAATAATGGAAGACTTTCACTAGCTGATTCATATATGTGCATATACACACACACACACTTGTTGAAATTTCCAATAAGAGTATGATACACATATGTGGCTGATACAAAGTGGGTCAAAGGATTTTGATTATTTTTTTTTGGGGTAATGTTCTCGCCACATATACACCAAGGTTTAAGGGAAATATGTACTTGGAAGGGTATTTGAGTAAAACTGGTACAAAACAGATCAGAGAGGTGAAGATATGAAATGGTGTCCCGTGAGGGTGCTTGGAGGGATTTACAGCTAAACAACAACGTTTGACGCTTCCTTTCTCTGTTTTCGATGCACTGTTATTCATTTATTTTATTTTATGATTATTCATTTATTAGAATAAATCACATTGCTTATTATTTTACTAAAATTGTTCATTAGTTTTACAAAAGGTACTGTCATCATTAATTTAGTCATTATTTTAAAATTTATTATCATCAATTTAATTTTAATAAATTGAATATTAAGACAAAAATAATACATTTTTAAAATATTAAAGTTAAATTAATACTAATAAATTTTTAAAACCTAAATTAATATCATTAAAATTTTTTAAACCAATCTTAATTATTACTACCTCCGGTCCTGTTTATAAGAAAATTTGAAGAGATTTTTTTGGTTCCAAAATATAAGAAACATGGTATATTTTTTTATTTTACTAAATAATAAATTTCTTTTTTACCCTTCATTTATTGTTACATCTAATACACTTAACAATGCATAACGTTTTTCCATGCAAAATAAAGATGGGTAAAATAGAAAATAATTATCAAATTTGAACCTAATTAATGAGTTAAACTAATATTAACTGTTCTTCTTAATACCAATAAAACAATTTTTTGTTTCTTATAAATAGGACCGGATGGAGTATTTGGGAAGCAACCCAAGGCAGTTATCATCTTCAATACCCATGTCATGGTTACTCATCCCTCCATCATGTGCAGATTCCCTAAGCGCGTGATTCACTTTTCCTCACAACAAAGTAAACTATATACACCATCTCTATTGCACGTGCCTCCCCTTCTCTCTCCACGTGACCTTTCTCTCATTTATTGGTCTCACTGCATGCCGGTGGTTGATATAGCTTGATAGCTATTTGGTAATCTGCTCTCACTCTCAAGTGTTTTAATCATAGTTTTAAATTGTAGTTTCAGATTTATTATAAGTATGTCTGCAAAAATCACAGCCATTATAGGCTGTCATAGTAATTAGAAGCAGTCTTCTGGGAGTTCCACTTACATAAACTCATCCATGATCCATCTCTGTATGCCGCATATAATCATAAAGAGATTCTATCATATCAATAAAGTTGTATTTATTTTTTATTATCAAATTTTGCATATTTGCGAGTGAAATCTATATAAATATGATACGGTGGTTACAGGAAAAAAATTAATAATTAACCCAATGCAATATTATAATGAAAAATTATGGTAGACTTGACTTATAAATTAAAAAAATAAATTAAATAAATAATAAATAAATATACAAACATGTTAAATTGAGCTTGAATTTCATTTTTAAAATTTCAAGAGTAACAACAAAAGAAAACCCTAATGCTTGTGCAGATATGCTTATATGACTAAAATATGCGCGGAAAATAATATATATATATATATATCAAGCATAAAAACCGAAATGTTATTTCTTTAATTAGTTGGATTAATTCTTTAATATGAAAGTTTTATACCTTGACTTACCAGATAAAGAAATATAAGCAGCAGTCCAAACTCACAAATACGTTACAGTTCTTTGACCAAACACTATGTTAATTATTGGATTGGTGGCATTACAAGTTTATATATCTATATAGCATGAATCCAAACATTGTGCCCGTTGCGCAGAAAGGTAATTCATTATCACGTACCTAACTGTTCACATGTGTTCCCATTAATCATCACAAGAAAACAATAATCCACAGCACAAAAAAATAAAATAACCAATCTTCTTGTCTCCAGCCCTAGTTACCTTCAATTTTATTCCTCATGAATATAAAGGGTCTTGATGTCCTACAGACAAGCGTCTCTCTTTTTTCCAAGTATAAAATATACGTTTATTGATCTTTATAAAATGTAATATTAACAGTTTACAACTGCTTGATTTATTTAAGATTTACAGCCCATAGATATTTTTAACAACATATTTAATAAATACACAAACCCAAAGCAAATAATGCTACACTCTCTTGATGGTAAAAGGAATTGTCCTACCACTTTGTCTTAGATGAAAGATGGACCCCCGGAGCAAATAATACTACACTCTCTTGATGGTAAAAGGAATTTTCCTACCACTTTGTTTTAGACGAAAGATGGACCCACTGGAGACATTATTTGATTTCATTTCATAGTGCATGTAATGTACAAATTAAGATTTTTTTTTGGCCATGGTACAAATTAAAAGTATTTAGTTGAAGAATAATCAGCAGCACGTGCTAGCCTTTTTGCTTTGACTAAGATGTAATGATTAAGAGCCGGGAGGGCCGTTATATATTCTGGAAGAAATATGCCAAAAGCAATTGCAAATGTCGGATGATATGACTGATTTAATTGAGCAACGTATAATTCATTAATGGCTTCCAGGTTTTCATAACACAAACACTGCTGAGGGCGACTTGGTGCTTATCAGTTTTGAGATACTTTTGACGTCAGTCTTTGTACTAATTCTGGACTTCGCTGATAAATACCTAATAGGGAAACCTATTTAATAAATAATTTTTATTATCATACAGTCTAATAAACAAGGCATTATATTACATCGTTATTATCTTTTTCCATCAATAAAGGTAATACAAAGACATATATTTTCTCTCTCTCCTATAAGCTATATATCTCAGCTTTTGGTTCAAATGAAACTTCAACGGTAGACTTTTCATAGACTGAATCAGCTCTTGTTTAATTGCCTTATTGAATGATGAAAATTAGCGCGTCCTTGCTGTTATAATTATTATTTGTGCCAGTTCAGTTAGGGACCAAGTTCGGTAAGGGACTATGCCCTTTAGGTACATGTTTACAAGACAACATTCATTGAGTGAAGTTTTTGGTATATTAAAAGTATTTTGTAATAGTGATTATATTTTGTACTAGAATGTTTATAAAATTATTTAATAAAAATGGATACTAGTTTAATTCAATTTAGGTTATAGCATTTATAGCTTATCAAAGGAAACACACTACAAAAAAAAAGTACCAAACATCGTTGAAGTTTTCACTTCAAACAACCATGTCAAAATAATTTTAAACATAGCCTAAATCAAATATTTGTTTGGCTCATGATAAATGATTATGCAGGATATACGCTTTCTCTTAAAAGAACGGAAGATAGGGAATAATCAAAACGTAGAAAGAATTTCCTTCGCCTTGTCAGTCAGAAAGTCTCCGTTAATAAACTATAATTAACATAAATAGATTAATTGTTCCCTTTCATAATTCCTACCCAAAGGGAATTTGAATTGGATTTTTCTTCGTTAATATTTTAAAAAATAAAAGGTCAATCAATCTCATTCTGCATTAACCATATCACAATAATTAATAATAACCGAACAGTAAAATTATCATAGCACATACCAATTTCTTGTCTTTTCTTTGCTTAATAATTTTTTTTTCAACAAATTGAATTGGTGACAAACGTGGTGCATGTTGATCTGTAATGTATTGCCTTTTTGTCTGACTATAATTCTCCTAAAATGAAACGGGGCAAAGGATAATAGTAAAAGAAAATGATTATATACACGTCCTATCAGACAAAATGAATATTAATGCAAATAGTGCAAATTTTGGAACTCTATCTCGTGACTACTCTCCTTTCCTGTCCCTTTTTTTTCCCTTCATTTATTTATTTTCCCCTTTTCATTCCTTTTTGCCATGCAAGAATGTTGAGCAGAACAACAAAGTCTATATAATGGACTATTTTTTTCTTGCTACGTAACTTTAGGAGAGCTAGGTATTCTAATTAATTATCCGTATATAGCTCCTCAATTTAATTAAACCAAAGTTTTAGGTCATTCTAATTAATATTGTTCTTGTGAAGGAAAAATACCTTTATTGCTCGATCACCTGACCCACTATACATATCTGTGGTTGAACTTCTGTATCTTCTATAGATAATTCATTGATGTGAGTGTGATCAGAGTTATAGCTGATGGAAGAATATATTAGTACAGGGAAAATTAGAACCCCACTTACTTTTTTCTTATTTTGGTAGAATACGAGCCACATAGTGCTTAGCTTGCAGAGAAAAGATTGTGAGAAGCCTGAACAGAAAGTTGTCGTGTCCATGCTCGTGATCAAGAGAGAGAAAGAGAGAGAGATCACAAACCTCTAGCCAGCTATATGCAAACAAGTCTAAGTTAATTGCCTAATATATATGCAAGTTAAAATCAAAGTTGTACAGATATATGTCAACACGCAACTATATATAATTTATGATTTAGAATATTTTAATGAACTTTTGATCAGGAATTAATGTGGTTTCATTATTGATTTAACATGGAATTGAACATGATAGGTATTTAGGCCTACGTTGGGAGCAAGCGTTTACAACGTCGGAGGAAATCCAGGAGAAATGAAAGCAAATAATTAAAAATTTGCAGGATATTGAACAGATCTCATAGACCATTTTGCAGCTAGCTATAGCTAGCTAGCATATGAAAACTCAGTTCCTCTCAGTTAAAGTCAGCCCTACAAAGGGAACTCCCATGAACTCTGATAATTTCGCACCGGTGGCCAACGTGATTATCATTATCAATAGACAGCACGATATTCTAATTCTATTCTTTGGTGTAAAAAAATAAATAAATCAAGTCATTCACAGATAAATACATATATAATTGTTATATTTATTCGGTCCTAATACATTAAAATGTAAGTTAAATTAATATTTTGTTCTTATAGTTTGCACTTATTTTTTCAATTGGGTCCTTACCGTGTTTATCTCTTTCAATTGGATTTCTCCAGTTAGTAAAATATTGTAAAGTCATCAACTTTTGTGACCATTCACGATTTGGGAACTGTAGAATTAATGCCTTCTACAAATTTGAGAATTTTAGGGATTTCAGGAGTGGATATCAAAGGGGGAGAAAAAAAAACCCTAGATTGCATCTGCAATTTGAAACTTGAGGAAATTCTATAGTGTGGGAATCAAAGGGAGAAGAGAGATTATATAAAATAATGTCACGTGCTAGGCATCTGATGTTGAGATGGACAAGTTAGCCATTCTCACACAAATGTATAAACAATCTGTTTGCCAACTCAACTTCCACTTAACAAAATTCTCACGGAAGCCTATGGGTGAAATAACGCATTATACAAAGTAAAACTATAAGGATTAATTGAAAAAATGTGCATATTACAAGGACAAAAAAATCAATTTACCAAAAAAGTATGTCTGCGATACTTTCATATTATTTATGATTTATCTAATAATATTTTTGCAACGTCTACATCTGGGGTCTGTTTGAGCCTTTGACAGGTGATGTTTAAGTGGCCAGAGTCCAAGAAAGGACATACCACCCCCTATGTGTTGAGAGTTGTAAGTGACATTAAGGTTCACGGGCTAGGTTCTAGTTAGAAACACAACAAGTGCTTCTTGTAAACTTATGTGGATGCATATGTAAAGAAAATTTGATATCATGGGGGAAAAATTCCATGAGCATATCGTACAAAAGTGAGTTTGTCTCTTTTCCTCACATGTAGAATTTAGCCAGCAATACCTACACATAGAAAAAACCAAACTGCATCACATACAACATTAATAGCATCATTTCTTCGAATTTTTTTAAGGACTTGGCCCACACAGGACAGCTAATATGAGTGGGTGTTACCCCCACAAAATAGGAGATTTGATTCTTTTTTTCATTTTTCTTTTGTGAGTTTACAGAACAAAAGAAGACAGCAACCCTACAACCCATTATGCTCCTAATTTGTGTTGCAGAAGGCTATAGCTAGCTGGTTAATTTATTCAGTTTAACAGTGAAAGGTGAAAGTGAAACGATTGGCCACCCATCCTAAAATATTGGCTTCCACTCTATTCTTTCTCATGAAAAGCCTTTTTGTTTCTTTTTTCTGATACAAACAAAGAACGATGAGTAGGAAGATTGTAATGGAATTGAAATAATGAATGATGAAATTCTTGACTACAGGTGGACTATGGAAGTTAGGTGACCAGTTGCATTTCCCCATGAAAGTTGGAGTCTTAGAGAGAATGATCTCCTTGAGTGAATTAACATTTTGATCTTTTAAAGATATATTTTTTCTTAATTACCACTTTTAAAATTGAATGACATTTTATTTCAACCTTTCAGAAGGTATTTCATCTTTGATATCTACACATTAAGCCCGTTAACATGACATATAACTAATTAACAGAGAAAACTGACTTAACATAATGTAAAACTGATGTTGGCTGTTAATTTATCTAGTGACTGAAACATGTTATGGTTAGGTGCCCTATCATGACATCATTGGCATGTTGCATTGATAAACCACTTAAGTTTCACAAACAGACTTCATGGGATGATAATATTAAGAATAAAACACTCTTAAAGAGAACTATAATAAAAAATTCAAATTTTAAACAACCAAATGAAAATAAAATGTATTTTCAATTAATAAAATATCAATTCACCCATAATTTTTTATAACCATGGCCTTTTTTGGTATTATTGCAGGTTTGCGGTCCCTTTCACACAATAGGAAGCCTCTGAGCTAATCACATTCAATTTGGTGGATCTAGCTAGGGTTTGGCAAAAAGCCCAAAATTCTGCACGGCACAAGAAAGGGAAGGGGTAGACACTTAGCTCATCTAGCTTGATATACGTGTTTGTTGGAACTTGTTTCGCAATCCGGTACATACTATATTTCAACTTAATAGTCAATTTGATTTACATATCATGTTACTGTACCGTTACCGCAACACGTGAATTCAAGATTTGGCATTTCAAAGTTGGAATTGGTGATTTTGGGATAATACAATATACATGCTATAAAATACAAAGGTACAAATATATTCAATGAATACTTATTTTCCCTTTATTTAAATTAATGTTTAAAAATTTATAAAGAAATGAAAACAGTCAACTATAGTGATTAAGTTTTATCAATGTTAAATTTTTTGAAAATATTAACAGACATAACTACTTCTCTTTTAAAATTTTTCAAACTAAAACAATTTACAAACATAAATTTGGGAGAATTTGGAAAGTTATTGAAATGTTAGTTGAATTTTTTTCACCTTGTTTTCCATCTTTATCAAGCACCAATAAGTAAAACTCATAATTTTTTCACTCGTCCTTTCTAAAACTTTCCTATCTTCTATTGGGTGAATGAAACCAGGATTATCGTAACAACAGCTATATATGAAGCACAAACAGTAAAGAATGAATAAAAATCTTTGGATTCTGATTATGGAAGACTGTAGTGTTAGATTAATAAGCTAAATGTTTCTTCTTCTTCTTCTTCTTCTTCTTCTTATTTTCTTTTGTAGCTAGCTCTCTTACAAAAATTAGTATTTTCTCCATGAATGTAAACATATTTACCGAAGTGCGTAAATTATTGTGAATCAGTTTATCTAAATCCATGCAAATTCAAACGTGGTGTTAATCGCATTCACATAATTGGTGAATGGTGATTCTTCATTGAAAGAAATAAGATATGAAGTAATGGTTTTATAACATTTGTTTAAGGCTTAAGAGTCACTTATAACCAATGAAAAAACATGCTCTTTCAATCTATCTTTTTTCTTCTCATACATATGATTAATTGCAACTTCGCATTTTCCCTTTTCTTTCTCTAGTCTTTTCTTTGTAAGTTATCGTCTCTCCTGTTTGGGTATAGAGCCGAACTAGACCCATTCCTTTTCATATTTTTGGGTCAAAAACCTGTTCTTTAAGCTCCTTGCTTTTCATGATTTACACAAACTAAACTTGAACAGTTGAACCCAACTTTACAAATTGAAAGAATCGATTTTATGTTGTCCAATTGGTTTTTTTTTTCTCGAAAGGGCCTCTTGTTTTCCAAGCATCGCAAGCCTGTGTATCCTAAAGGCCTTGCTTCATCATCATCGTTAGTTGCTAAAGGCCCACAATCAATGCCCTTGCTGTCTAAGGAAAAGTCCATATGAAAACTCCAACCTTTTGACTCTTTAGGGGGAAAAAAAAAAAACACCTGAAACCTCGTTTTGAAACTAATCAAGAGTTAGTCACATTTGATTGGTCTCTGGGATCTCTCCTCATCCTGCTTCTACATTTGGTCGCATTTGACTGGCTTCTTGAGTCTAACTTTATCATAAATCAAGTTTTAGTTTCATCATATACGCAAAATTCTCTTTTTGGTAGCTAGGCTATATTGTTATGCTAATTTTTATGACAGACGAACAGAGTAGAGTATTTGATAAATGTGAGCGTGAGACTGAAAAATAAATCTTGCCACTGGTATATGGATAATATCGGAATAACTTTAGAGTACAACTTGGAAATCTAAGAATAAGAAGTATTGATGTGGAGATGCATATCGGATTGGAAATGTGAAATATGAACATTTTTAAAATTGTTATTGGTACATGGATAATATTGGAATAATTTTAGAGCACAATTTGTAAATCTAAGACTAAGAAATACCAATATGTTATACATATCAAATATGATATATGAGATATAATAATTTTTAAAATTTTAAGATATAAGAACGTGGGATGAGTATGTATATAACAAATTAACATATAAAAGAGTAAACAATATAAAAGAAGATTACTCAGCCTTAAATAAGTATTTTTATTTTAAATATAAAATAAAATATCTGTAATAAACTATAAATAATAACATAAAATAAGTCTAATTCAAATTAAATGCTAATATTAATCTTCATTCTCATCATTAGATAAGATTCCCTTTAAGTTTTTGAACTGTTTTTGGAACTATTTTGACACGTTTTAAAATATATTAAATAATGCATTTCAAAATATTAAAAAAAAAAGCTAGATATGTGATACATATTTGATGCGGGTACGCCCTTTTTTTGGGTGTTGAGTGCTTCATAAATCTAAGAAAATGTGATGGTGTATAATTTGGGCCGACCGTGTCCATTTGGCTGCCAATCTCATGGATGGTGCTCGTATCTTGCAGGCACTTTCTTACAATTGTTTCCAACCTAGTTTGCCAAATTAATTATCTATAGTGTTCATTGACCTATTGTGTTATAAATATGATCACTCTCCCTCACTTAAGGTGAAACATTCTTAGAATTTTAACTTTGAGAAAATTATGCGAACATGTCTTAACATTTGGTTAATTTACAAATGATATCTTTTTCTTGTGAATGATGCACTTTTTGTTTTAAAAATATCATTTATCTTTTTTGCTATTTTATATTGCAAAAAAAAATTTCAATTTATTTTCTCTTAAAAGATAATTTTTTTCTCAAATATGCATTTCTTAATCACTTAGTTGCCTTCTCCCGTGATAAGAATAAAATTATAATCTCATGCTAGAGCTTATAATCAATTTAACTATATTTATTGTTATATTAAAAGTAAAATTATATTCTCATAATGCAAAAGTTAATTTCATTGACAAAAGATAAATAATAAAAGAAATTTATATAATATATATCAAATATTAAGAAAATTAAATAATATTTTCTAAACAAAAAAAGTATAAAATATAATATGTCTCAAGGAAAGCTATTCTTTGACTTGATCATTCAAGTCCGAATCAAAATCTAGCTTCCAAGTTATTTGCAGGAGCATCCCACTATGCTCTATCATGTTGAAAAGCTAGTTAGGAGGCAAGGGCAAAATATATAGAAAGCATAGGAAGTTATAAAGCCTGTTTGGTGTGGCGTTAGAAATAAAAATTGAAATGGAATTAGTCATTTTTTATGTTTGGTAATAAAAAATTGTAACAGAAATTAAATCCATTGAGATTTGTACAGTAATATGAGAAAATAAAATGGTTTTAAAACTAAAATTATGAAATGTCTTTAATGCCTACTTGATACAAGTTGAAGCAAAAAAAAGTTGATAGGGATTAAAATTCATATTTACGTATTTTTTAATTGTTAATTTATATAAAATTTTTAAATCAGATAATTTTTAGATACTACTTTTAATTATTATATAATATTTTTTAGCAAGAGAGATTCTAAGATTAAAAAAATTATTATTTTATTATTTTATTTAACTAATTACAAAGTGAAAAAATTATTTTAATAATTTTTAATTAATTATCAAATTAACAAAACTAATAAAATATAATAATGTTCAATATTTAAAATAATAGAATATATAAAAAAAAAAAACTGAAGGTCAAATTGCCTGACCAAATGTCAATCAAATTAATTCCTCCGACTGATATTCAATCAATGAATTCATTTGGCAATGCATCATCTACATATATATATATATATATATATTAATATTTAGTTATATTATATATATGGATAATATAAATATATTTATTAAATTTATCTATATTATATTTAAATAAATTAAAATATATCAAAATAATATATATAATTTTAAAATAAATAATTATTTTTATTATATAAAAATAATAATTCATAATTTTTTTAGAATAAAATTTAATTAATGCAAGAAATGTATTTTTCAAAATGTTTTTTTAAAAGTAAATTTTCATTATTGTATAAATGGAATTAAAATTATTTTATTGTAAAAAATAGTTATATAATATAGATTATTGAATTATAAAATATTTTGTTTAATAATTTATTAAAAAACTTAATTTGGCCAAAATAGCGGATTCTATATTGATAACCCAAATTCTTTCTTTTTTTTAATACAAAAAGGAAAAAGAATAGCAAAACCAAAAATACTACTTTTAAAAGAAATAATATGAAAAATAATAAAAACAATAGAAAAAATAATTATAAAACCAATTAATAATAGTTATGTTTTAAAAAAATAACAAGATGGTTATAAGACATTTTCTAACGTTGTAATAAAAAAAATTATTTCATTGCAATTATTTTATTGTAAAAAATTTTATTCTATTACAGATTATTGAATTAAAATTTTTTTATTATAGAAAAAGTTATAAAAATAACTATATATAACATTATCTACACATATGTTTTTATTGTGCTTGATATGACTTTGATTAAATTATTTTTTTAGATGAATACATTTTTGTCTTTTTTTCTTTTATTACTTTCCATTTCATTCTTATTTTATCAAACTAAACAAACAAATATAAATATCATTCTTTACCTTTTCTACTCATATTAAACATAATTTATTCTATAACATTCTATTCAACTTTACTTTTTCATTTCTATTACTAAATATTTTGTATACCAAAACTTTAGTTTTCAACATAGAAGTTGCAAATCAACCAGATACGTTCAAAACTTACTTGTAACAACGCATGTACAAATCTTGGTTACTCCTCTTCTTTATGCCAGAGTGATCAATGAACCATCAAAGTCAAAATCTAGACCTCCGTCATCCATCAAAAGCGATGAGTTTTTCATTCTATGACTGATTCACCCAAGAAGGTTAGTTTGATAAATTATATTTACATTTTGAATCAGCTAACTCATCTATTTATATTAAAATTAATATGTTCCTTTTTTGGTCAAGCATTAGCGGAGTTATATGGCATTGATGAATATGAGAAAGCCTTTTCATGGTGTGCTATTGTAGGTGGTGTTGATGCATTCTTCTTGCGGCCAGAGCAATTACATTGATTAAATATCATAAAAATGCTTAGCTACTAAGGTCTTTTATCTATATTGTTTTTTACTGCTAATTTGCTTCTTCTTTTTTTCTGGTTGAAAATCTCAGCTTATAAAAACAGAGGTATTTGACTTCATTGATTCAATGCAATATCTGATTTACAATAGATGAAAACCATTTATGCCCAGTCACAATGAGATCAACCCAAAGCTATCACTTCCTTGGGTTCCTGTAAGAAAATAGATTACTATCCTCATTAAGCAACCAACAACCATGGGTGTAGGATATTTGTTCTTGCAGCTAGGGATATTCTGCTTCTCTAAGTGATGAACTGTGGCACCTTCCACTCTCTTTCACTGTGCAAGATAAAAAGTGAGAAGGTAAAAAGTGTTAGTAACCCAAAAAAAAAAAAAGCGTGCTGAATCGACATCTGGAACTATTGTCTACTGTATTTTAGGGAGATAAAGTCTTATATTTGAACTCTCTTCCATATTTCATTTCCTGCTCGTTTTGTCGCTCAATAGTGTCGGACAAGCTTAATATGAATGTTCTGTTTGGATTACACAACCCACGTTGATTTTCTATTTTATGTAATGATTGTTCTACACACCACATCTTTTTATCAATTGCTAACTTTCTACATAAAGTCCTTGGCTGCATAAGCTGATCTTGATGTTTATAGTTGACGGCGTATAAATGAATCTTAGTATTTATATCCCTCTTAAGTGATATAAGTAGTTAATAAGATTAACTAGACTAGATTCTTCACCTTTCATTACATGCTTTTAGTTTTCAAAGTTGTGCATTTTTAGCTTGATATACAGGGTCAAAGCAGAAATAGCTTGTTTGATCTTTGAGCTAAGGTTATTTATGGGTAAGGTCGAGTTAGACATTTAGTATGTCTGATATCTGATTTGATTAAGACATCGAATTTATTTTTATGCTTATAGTTCGGTTTAGCCCTAACAAGTCCGATTTTATATTGGGTTATGACATATTAGGGCCGCCTCGGCCATTTTTTTTTATAAACTGATTTTTATAATATAAAAATATCTTTTTGTAAATTCACGAGCATGTACTTCGAAACAATGGGATTTTAAAATTCTCATGTTTTTATTAATAATAAAAAATAACTTGGTATTATCCAATAAAATATAAGTTATACTAACATAATTAATGTTAGGTAAACATGTGTATTTTTTATTATTTAACAAAAAAAATATCAATAAGCACGCACATTAATGATAAAAATAATTAAATAAAGAGAGTTTAGATAGATAATAAAAGTTATAACATGCGAAAAAAATTAGATAAAATAAAAATAATATATCTATATATATATAAGATGACAAGATATTAATAATTAAAAAAAAATAACTATTAAGACGAGTTGGACAGAACATATCTTTATCCGTAATTCATCTTGACTCAATATAGTTCTATTTAAAATTCTGTTCCTTTATATTTTTTGTTCAATCCAACTTGATTAAGCAGCGTTAGAGTAATCTCCTAAAATCTAATAGGCCAATGAACACCATTATTTTGAACTTGGAAGCTAGGATATCTAACGTTCTAGCATTCCAATCCTATATACTTTTTAAAAAACCACCTACATTTCCTTAAAAAGATCTTCGGATTTTAACCAACCGCCCCTATGTGAACTAACAAATAACAATAAATATTCTAAAGATTCATTGAAACCGTGGCTGAATGATCTCCCGACGCATACATTACTTCAGTTTTTAAACCGTGCCGAACGATGACATTAGCGGTAGTTCATTAAAAGACCATTTTAACTGCCTAAATGCATTTTTCCTTTTGGTAGGGATACGCTCTTCTGTGTACTCAGTTTTCAATCATCTTGAGTGTCAACTTCATATTTTCTTCTTTTCAGTAATTTATTTTTCTTAAATGCACAAGTAATATCAAGTGTTCATGAATAGGAGCACCCGAACCATCTAGAATCTACACACACAAACAAGTACAACAACGAAGGATATAAAGACAAATCTGGTGCCCCGCTGGAGAAGAGAAGATATCAAATCCAAAATGAAAGGTGCGGGCATCTAGAGGAGTCCATGAATGAATCCAAATTCCCTAGTGTACGGTGACCCCAATAAGGGGCCGCCTCTTTTTTTATATATTTTTTTATTTTTTTTTTTAAATTTGAAACATCTTTATTGAGACTGCAAATATTATCCCAACAAAAAATATATTTTCGTGCATATAAATATTCAACGTGTCGCAGTTTGCTTATCTTGTCCTTGCTGTTTCTGACAGATTATATTAGCCCCTAATGTCAATACCCACTACTAGTAGATGACTCAGCATTTTGCCTAATTATGGACTTACAGCTGTGGACATGTCATATGCAGATTGCATGAGTCTTTTTATATTTTATTAATTAATTATACTACCTTTTTTAAAATTTTAAACAAATTATATTTGATATTTTTATTTTATTTTTATCAATAAAATTAATTTTTATCTAATATGTATCTTTTCAAAAAAATAAAATTATTTAATTATTTTTATTATCACATGAAAAATAAATTACAATCTCACATTAATTTAATATCAATTTAGTTACATTTTTATTTTATTATAAGAATAAAATTAGAGTAATATTATGTAAAAAAATTATTCAACAAAAGATAATGAAAAAAGAGATTTTTACAATATATATTAATAAGTTAAAGAAGTCAAATTTAATTTTTAAAATAAATAAATATTAAATATAATTTAGTTAACAAAAAAATTAACGCTGTTTACTCAGTTTTCTGCTTCTAAACAAATTATAAAATGGACAAAGCAAAGCGTGGATCTGCATAATACCGTCTAAGGACAATGGGACCGTGAATCCCAATTAACAAAACACGAGTTAATAGTTGCATTGCATTAGTTTTAATTTTTGCAAGAAAAAAAATAGTTTAATTAAATAGCAAAGGTTTGATATCTATTCATGTGCTTTTAGTCTTTTATTATAAAATTTTTGTAAAATTTTAAAAAAAAGTCAATCTTATACACACCTTCATTCTTTGTGTTACACTCTTTTCAATTTTTATAAAAATTTTACAGTAAAAAATTTTAAAAATCTTTACACCTTTCCTAAACTCCTCATTTACAGAAAATCCAAAACAGTGTTCAAGATTGGCCACCCTGTTTTCCTCTATTTTTTCAATTTGTTATATTAGTTATTACCTATAGAGAGAGAGAGAGAGAGAGTGAGAGAGGAGAAAATGAGTAGAAAATCCTAAACAACTTAGAATACATAGAAAAGCCCAAACAAGTGTAAAATTTTCACTTGGGATAAATATTAAGATATAACAGATTAATCTTTTAGAATAGATTATATTCATGATTCAAGTCAGACTAACATAAACGAAATTGTAATATTCGTATAGTGTAAGAGATGACGTGAGTATTAGAACCATAGAATGTTAAAACTCAAAGCTCAAGTCGTATAAATAATCATCTAAACGTAAGTTTTCTGCAAAATCCAACTTGTGCACTGCCAGACACCGAGACATTTTGGAATACAAAAAGAAACTCATCAGCTTTTTACCTTTTTCACTGTTTTATTTGGCTTTTCCGGCTTGCATATATATAATAAGTTGATGGAAAGTGAAGCTTCTTCAGTGGCATGCGCGCGCTCATCACACACACACATAAATATGTATATATCTATATATATATATATATTAGCAAATTATAAACGATGAGGATAAGCTAAGAAATTCAAGCCACGTTAGAATCGAATCTGATTGGTGTTGGCAGGATAAGATTGTCTCTTGTTCTTGTTGCAACCACATTTTAATAATAGTAGGTTTCTCATCTACGTACTGTCTCATCATTTAAGTAACTCATACACCATCTCTATTATTGATGATATATATATATATATATACTGAATCCATTGCTTAAGTATGTAGTGTTCTATTTTTCTTCTTCGTTAATTTTCACGCCAGCATCAGTAGGATGAATTATAAAAGTGAATACGTATGGAAAATTAACAAATATCTTAAAAATATTGTACTGATGTTTTTGTCTATATTTTTTTTGTTTTTCATATTTGAGACGCCCTTGTTTTTTCATATTTGAGACGCCTTAGTTGTTTTATCGTTTGGAATGTTGTCTTATAATGGGTTTCACTGGTCAATTAATTGAAAAAAGAAAAAAGAAAAATTAATTAACATAATCAGATGAAGTGGAAATCTTACACGACATACATTTATAGAGGTATGAGAATGAAAAGATACGATGTTGAAAGCCATTATGCTTTTTAAACTTTTGCTTCTATATTTTGCTCTAATCAAAGTCTTTATATTATTCATGATTGATGTTGATACATTAAATAATCAACATTATATTAATTATCATTCTAAGCATGGCCAACACTCGTGGCCACAAAAAACTCGATTTGCTTTAGCTTCTTCATTATGAACCAATTGTTTGTGTTTGAAATGATCCATTAATGAGCATTATTTTAAAAGCAAAACCGAAGCTTAGGTGAAGTGATTGCTGGGAGAAATGGTTCAGAAACACAGTTAGATACATTCTTAAGTGATAATTAATCTGAACCAGAATTTGAACCAGATACGTTACGGGCTGATTTTAGCACTCAATATGTGATTCATCTAAAGTATGAATTGATAGCTCTTTTTCTTTTTTTGGTGGAATCCCAAAAGAGGTTTCGTAGAGAGTGAATCGTTTGCCCAAATATATTAGCAAGTTGTTGCCACTGGGTAAAGGCAACTTTGCATTGTCAAGTATATGCATTGTTTGATGCAATGAACTAACGTAAAAGAATAAATTTAAATTAAGAAATTAAATATATGAATTATTCATTCAAGTATATCGTCATGATAAAATAGTCGTTATTATATGTAGTCAACTTTCATTAAAGAAAATAACAAAATTATAGAAAATAAAAAGAAAATAAGAAAAAAACTAAAATAGTCTCGAAAACACCCTTAAATGAAGGATTTTGGACATAAAAAAAGCCTCAACCAATAAATTCCAGCTGGCATAACGATGGACCTAGGATCACAATAATAAAATGACAAAATAGCGGCTGAAGTGTTAGTCAAAAAAGTTGTAAATTTAGTCAAAAATATATTATTGAAAATTCAATTGTCCTATCATTTGGATTTTTGCTAGTCGATAAGTGATTACCAATTGAATTGTAACTGAAACAATTGTAAATGGTAACTTCGCAAGAGTCAAATTCTTTGCAACTTTTTTTCATTTCCAATTGCATTTTGGTAGACAGAAAACTAGAAAAGAAATGAGAAAAAAAAAAGCTGTCAACTGAAAGTTAATGGGAAATACTTTTTTTCTCATTTCATTTATATTTATTTTGTTTAATAATTAATTTTTTTTATTAAACAAAATAATATCTTTTTTATTATATTTATCCTAACTTTTTGCCAACTTCTAATATAACATTGTTTTTATTATTTTTCAGCTTTTGTTTTAAAATGTTTGTCTTCATCCTTCTCCTGCTTCTTTCGATATGTGTTATCTTCGTATTTTTCATCTTTATCTTTTTCCTTTGTCTTTCTGTATAAATTCTGCAAATTTTCAAAATACATCAAAAATATATTAATATATAAAAAATTTGCAGCAAATTTTACAAATAAAAAACTCAAATAGCCTCACATGAGGGTAACACTCAAAGAACAAAAATGAATTAGTTTCAGATAAAGAATTTCAGAAGTTCAATAAACATATAGAAGGAAAAAAAGTAAAGAGAAGACAGAAGAAGATCAACTAAAAAGCACTTTCAAATGAAGAGCTTCATATGAGATTTTAAATGGAAAGAAATAACTTTATATGAGGAAAACCAGAGAACGAAAATGAAGAGAGAACCCTTAGATATTCAAATAGAGAAAAAAAAAAGCTAGTATTTATAGAAAGGGAAGAAGAAAACTTTGGTAGGTTTGCTCAAGATTGAAATTTGCAATTGGCATGAGATTGGAATTTGCAAGGTTCTGAAATAATTCATGCGTTGAAAGTTAAAAAAAATGTTTGCTTAAAATAGAGAAGGAAATAAAATTGCATCATGACTAAATTTTAGTTGATCAACACTGACCACAAGATAGTTAATCATGTTTGGCAGACTGCAAGTTAATTGGCCTTTGCAATTGGCCATAAAGGCCAATTGAAGTTCTTTTGTTGAGCGATTGAAAATCTATTATAACATGCGACTTTTTGTGATCAATTGCAATTCTGTTGCTTTTTTAGTTGAAAAATTATATTAAAAATTAAAAAAATTAAGTAGTCAAAATATTTAAAAGCTTTTCAGTATTTATTAATTCATTAACATTGTTATGGTAGCTAAACTTTTCATTGATATAAAATATTGTTTAAATCTCCTTTTGAATTAAAAAAAAAATATGGCTGTCATTGTCAATTTATCTTTTTCTATTTCAATTGGGAATGTTAATTTTAGAGAGAAACCTGAATCTATATATATTGTCCGGTTCAACATTTAAATAAGACCTAATTAAGGAATAAATGCCACCTATATATACTCTATAGTCGATTCAAATAAATTATATATTTATTTATTCAAATACACAGGCTGTTTCAACTTCTCTAGATTTGATAATGATGGTTGAAATTTTATAAGAATGTGAAAATACAAACTGGTTATGCCTCTCAAGCCCATGGAAATCACATTACTAGTTATAAGTAGTAACAATTTTAGTTGCTTTCGGTTCTAGTGTACGTAGCCCTAATTCACTCTTTTCTTCTAGTTATCTTAGTTACTTGGAAGGAAAAAGAAGCCACAAGAAACGGAAATGTAAAATAGCTCTCTACGCAACGCTATAAGGAAAGCCCACGCGTGGAAGCATAATATTTTCCATAATCTTTTTTCTACAGTTAACTTGTTTTTAATTAGAAGTCATATTTATTACATTAGAAGTATGTGTATGTAGAAAGAGAGAGGAGAGAGTGAACAATTAAGTTAGTAATGTTATAAAACTAATAGAAATATAAAAAATCTAATAAGAATAGGAGATAAAATCAAAAGGAAAAAAATTAACCTATCATATATGTCTGTGGCCAAAAAATAAAAAAGCTATCATATAGGACAAAATATTGAAATATAAGAAAGAGATATGGTAAAATATGGTGATCAACCTATCTTAATTCCTATGTTGAAAAGGTATTTTTATTGGCAGAAATTCGTCAATTATTTCTCACCTACTTTTATGTAGGTGTTGTTATCCTTTTCTCCAAGGCAGACATCTAATATTGTATATTTATGTTAAAAAAATAGTGGATGAGTGTAATGGATTGCTGGGGCAAGTGATAAATAAGCAGAAGTTAAACCTGCATTTAATCCCAACACTGTACATAAGTTTAAGAGGCTCAAGTAGGAATCTTAAGGGTTAACTTCAAACTAGGTTAGAGAAATATTTGGAAACATTAAAGGATGTTGGTAGAGGAAAAGTAAATATCTACGAGAAAGTAGTAAATAAGATTCAAATGAAGTTGCAAAGCTAGAAATTTAAGATGCTTTCTCAAGTTGCTTGAATGATTTTAATCAAAATTTATTTTTAATTAAAATATGTATTTTTACCTTAATCTTTCATGTAACACTACAAAAAGAAAAAAAAAACATCTTAACTGTGATTAAAGGGCTTCGCTAAGGTTCCCCAAACCACAGTATAACCATTTGTAGCAATAGGTTTAGTTGTGATTTTAGGTAATAGCACTTACTTCTTTTCAAACCATGGTTTGTTAACCACAACTAAACCACATGATTTAGCTATGATTTGGTAACCACATCATAGGGAATGTTTTAGTAATTTTCTTACCAAAAAGAAATTCATTTGATTTTACATTAAATGTTTGCTTATAATAACAATTTTATGACCTTGTACAGCTATTTAACCACAAGCTATTATTAAAATTTTATGACAATAACAGTTTCATATAGATTCAAACACACTTTGCTATTGAAATTTAAACATATTTAATTATTTTTAAGGTTCAAATACAATACAATCAAAGTTCACATACAAAATAAAATATTAAACTAATTATCCCTATTACATGAGTTTAAAAATTAAGTTGAAGCTCTTGAGTTCCACTATTTTGAATACCTAGTGCCTAAATATAAAAGTGAAATGAATAAATAACAAACTAAAAACTATATAAAATAAATATTCATTCATATAATTTAACTAAAATAAAAAAGGTTGTAATTTTATCGCATGAATGCCAAGATTAGCTAGATAAAGTGGCAATTGACCCCAAAAATTTTGGACAAAGAATGCCAAAGTTACATTCATTGCCATTGTGTTCTAAGTTCATGCACCTCATGTTGTAACTTTATGTCAAAGGGTTCATTAGGTGGAACCCTTCTACAAAAGCGAGCTAATGGATTGATCACTTGGGACTAACAAACAATAATCCCAATTCTCGAACTCAACCATGGTGCTCTTGGCTTCCTAAAGCAATGACCAATGAATCTTGATTTGAGATCTTTTGAAAAAAAGATCTGTGAATTTAAAGCTTTGATATCTTCTCCTACAAGTTCAAGCAAAATAGAAAATAGTCTAACATTTCAATAATACATTAATTCAACAAAACCAAGAGTCAACACTTTATTCCTATACAACTCGTGTACTTACAACAATAGCTCTAGCTTCCTCATTGAATGGAGTTCTATCTTTCCTTTTATGTGTGGTAGTCTATACATCTCCCCAGCTAATTGGGCCTTTATGCTTAGCCTCGTATAAAGTATAAAACAAATATTGTAATATCTCATATTATATTAGAAATTCAATTATCTTATTTACCAATATCTCTTATCATCTCAAGCTTTGATCTGCTAGTGTAGTGAATCATCTGTTTTCTTCTATTTTCTTTATTTTTCTATACAATCATTTGGTGATTGGCAAGAACACAATAAGTATATTAATAAAACATATGAAAAAAATATTATTATTACCAAAGTCTTCGGATTGAGTCATTATTAAATGTACAATGCCCATTCCTCTATTAGAATCCCATCAAGGACCACTTATAGTAGTTCATCTCCCATTCTTGTTTCGTCTTGTATTTTATTCTACAAGTCCTTCCTCTTCTACCTTTACTTCTCCCCCATAGGTCAAAGATAGTACTTTTTATGCCTATCATCGACCATAAAATGTGTCTGTAGCATTAAATACAATTGTTAATTAATATAAATGGACATGAACAAGTCATAAAATAGTTCAATAGTTAATGTGCTACATATATAATGTTCCTATAAGTGTTATTCTTGTATTAAGCTAGAACATTCATCTAATTTAGGTAGTTGATAGGAAATATTGTGTAGATTTTCACAACACTCCCTAAGAAAACACCCACTGGCCTACCTTCCCCTCTAATGGTTAGTCTCACTCGTTCTAGTACATAACAACTTTGTGCCCTTCAAGAAGGAGCCAAACCCTTGAGAATTTTAACTCATGGGTCTAATTTGTCCTACCTCATATGTAAAAGTAAAGTTATTAAGTTCAAACTTAGATTACATGAATTCAATGCATTAGAGGATTTTGTCTTACTTACCTTCAATTTCAACCATCTAATTTCTTTTCTTTCCTTGTAATAAAAGCTCATTGACTTGTTCTTGTTTCCTTTTCTCTTCATCGGTGAGGAAATCATGAATATCATCAAGGTCAAGCTAGTTGGCTAGAACCTCAGCTATGAAATTTATGTATCTTAACTGGCCATTAGCACTAACTGCCAAACTTGATAAAGGATCTTTAGTACTGAGGTCTGGATTACTTGTAATGCCTCTGCAAAAGGGATGTGAACTACTCTTCTTCTTTAAAAACCTTTTTCATCTTTAAGATTCTTTCCTAAAAAAAAATTCATAGGTATTTTAAGGTCTGGTTATCCAAGACTTATCCATATCTAAAAAATATTCAAACATCATCAATCTTGTATTAATATGGCAAGATTAAAACCCTACAATTCAAACTTCATAGCACCTTTCTTAAGTCTTGTTCCAAAATTAACAACAAAGCTCATCCACACAATAGGGGGATTCAATTAGCAAGTCAAACTCTATAAATTGAAGATATGCAAGACCAAAACAACCATTTTCCATCATCACATCACATGGCTACTTATCTTCTTCTGTATGGAAAAAGAAAAACCAATAGTAGGAAATATAAAAATGTATATTTTTTTATTCTCTCCATCATCATAGCCATTAGGCTTCATGCTTACAAGACTACTAGTTAACAAATCTAAATTTAAGAAAGAAATAAAGAAGAGCAACCATTATTTTACTATCCCAATTTTATATGTACTAAAGCAATAACTCTACCATTTATGGCAACTAGCAAGACAACTATATATCAAGACATATTTATAATAAATTTTTCAGTAACAACTCTAACATTTGAAGCAAGAATATAACAAATGATTGAAATTAAAACAAGGTAAAGTAAGAATATATAAAGTATCAAATTGATCCTTAATTACTTTTGTAGATGGGATATGCATATATAGGTGATGGTTGGAATGCCAAAATCTTTGGTCCTCAAATAAGAATCCAAATTTCATTTCTTTCAATGCTACATATTGACTTAAAAAAAGTAACTTTAAAACTTACAAATTAAATTTGACACCATTTTATTCATTAATCATTTGAAATTGAAAATAATGTTTCAACAGGCCAGAATAAAGAGGTAATATTTGAAGCATTTAAGTTAAGAATTAAAGCAAAGTAATTTCTCAAATAAACACAAAAATCAAACTCAACCAAGGACTAAATACAATATAAACACACCAAATATGATGGAAGCAAGAAGGCTTTGATCTAGGCTGAAATGGCAATAGAAAAGGATAAAAATCCAACAATAACTAGAATGAGAAAAGTGCAAAAATTTATGCAACTATGGAGAATCCAAAAGTAGGAAAAACAGAAGCAAAACATGAAAGAAAATGAAGAAAATGATAGTTGAAATAGTAAAGTACAAGACCTAAAAAGAAAACCTAAAACGAGGCTAAATGAAAAAGGGACACAAAACTTGCATTTTATGCAAAACATGCAAAATGAAAAACCAACGATAAAGCAACCATTGCCAAAAAAATGTTTCAGAGATGCCTTTTAGTCATGACTGAAAAGAGTCACTAAAAAAATATATTTCATGTTGTCAAAACTTTTAAGTGCAATACCAAAAGAGTCATTGCAAAATAACTTTTAGCAGCAATTCGTGATAAATGGCCATTAAAAGTCATTGTGGTAACAAAACTGTTGTCATAAAAAAGAGCTTTTGTGGTGACATCTTAAGACAATCATAAAAGACCTTTAGTAGCGACATATTGTCGCCACAAAAAGCCAAAGCTTCTAAAAAAAATTTCACTATAAGGAAAAAATTTTGGTGCAAACATTTTTAATGGTGACCTTTAAAGTTTATTACTAAAAGTGATTATGGATGACAAAAGTTGTCGCTAAAGTGGTAAGTTTTTTAAACTCTTTTTTCAAGAACAAAAATTTTGATGTTGAAACTTTTAATGTTGACAATAGTTGCTATTAAAAGTAGAAAGATTTTAAAATTATTTTTTCTAAAAAAAATTTGGTGCTAAAACTTTTAATAACAACCTTATAAGGTTCCCATTAAAAGTGTTTTTAGCAATGACTTTTGTCGCCACAAAAGATTTAATTTTTAAAAAAACAAAGCTAGCAAAAAGTGACTTTATTATAATATTTAATTGTTAACTAAATATATAATTATAAATTTTATGAAATAAATTTTTATAATATTTATTAAAAATTTTATGATTATCTTGTTAAAATTAAAATAAAAATAATTTAAAAATCTCAAAGTATATATTTATCACTTACATTATTTTTTATTTATATATTAATTATTGGTAGTTTCTTTTTAATTATTCTTTATCCAATTTTACAAGTTATCTAATTATTAATCACAAATAAAAAAACCAAATAAATAATTTTATTGTAATTATTTAATTTCTAATTAAAATGATAATTATAAATTTATAAAATAAATTTGTCCAATTTTTATCAAAATTTTAATAATTATCTTGTAAAAAGATAATTATTGAAAGATAGATATAACAGAATTTAAATTGCAAAATTTAAATTTAAAACATTATATATATTTGTTGGGGATGCTCTAAAGTTGTAATACCCTTGTCTATTCAATAAAATAATAAATAAATACATAAAATAAGTAAAATAAATAAAAATAAAAGAAGAAATCATGTTAAAAAGTTATTAGAATATCACCCTTTCTTGTGCATTCTTTGTCATATATATCTTCCTCTTTTTACCCCACCTTTCCTTCTTTTTCCCCTCTTCACTTGCCATCCTCATCTTCCTATTTTCAATCACCTACCTCCATTCCCAATTGCTTTCAACCTAAACCTTACAATATCTACAAGATTTCATGCCTCACTTAAGCATTATGTAGAGAAATCAATTAAGGCTCCAATAGCAAAACCAAAGAAATCAAAACCTTTGGCTCTCACTGTAGTAGTGCTTAAGCTTCCTCTAGCTTTCATTCTTCATCTTCTCAACACCACAATAAAGCTTATTTCATTCTCAATCTTCTCTCTTAGTCCATCGTGCATCGGTATGTGGAATGAAGTCACAAATGTGCCAAATCCTCCATTAATGGTGAGTTTTCTCATGTTCCCTTTGATCTTGCTTTATTTTTTTCTCTTTTTTCTTTCTTTTCTAGCCTCATTTTCCTCCTAATGTTGGCCATATGTTCAATGAAGTCTTATTGGACATGACTCCAATTCTCTTAAGAGAAGGGGGTTTTGAGATTTAAAGTTTAGGTTGTTGGGAATTCTAGGACACGCAGCGAAAAATTAAAACCCTGAATCCTTTCCCATGAATCCATCAATGTCCTTTAAATCGAGTAGATCTAGAAACATTTACTTTTCACCGTTGGATCTCAGGAACTGATCTTCAAATCTACTGCATTTACCTGTATCCACACGAACAGTTGTTTAACTCGAACGGTGTGCTAACGCTTCTGACCAACGTCCGTATACGTTCTTGGTAGAGAAGACACTCTCCTCTTTCTCTCTCTAGGCGGTCGCACAGTATTCGTACACCATCCATATACTCTCTGTCTCTCTCTCTAGGGTTTTTCTTTTGCTCTATTGTTCTGGAAAACCCAAACCTCCTCCTTTTTTTATTATAGAGGTATCTTATTAGAATTTTAGATATATTTGATTAATTTAAAATATATTATTTTAAATCAAATCAAATTATAATTAAATATATTAATTTAAATTTAAGTCTATCTAATAAATTAAATTTAACCAATTATTTAATCTAAATCTAGAACTAAATTTAAATTTAATTTATTTCATAAATTAAATTTAAATTATCATATTAGTTTAAATTTAAATATATCATATAGACTTGAATTTAAAATTAATTGATTTAAATTAATTAAAGGATATATATATTTCGAACATATAAATATATATGTTTCAAATTTTACAAATTATATATATATATATATCAAATATATATTTATTTATTTATAAAATTCTTCCACCCTAGATTGAACGTGACATTCATTAAATTTAGATGCAATTTTAGATTCAATGAATTTGGATATTTTAGCTCGAGTTGACTCGTTCTCGTATGCGACCCTGTAGACCCATATGACATTGGCAGTGGGCTAATGATACTATTTGATCCATAAGTCACAAGTAGCCTTTAGCAAGACATTATAATTACCCAAATCATGTAAGGATCGATGATCCGATGCAACCTGTCATATAACTCTATCACATCTATTTTGTCACAAGATATCTAGATCAAGTATGAGGCATAAAAACACCATCCTCATCATACTTGATCGTCATTTTTTCGATCTACGTGCAGACTAACAGGACAAATGGAAACCCTTTCATTTAAGCACGGTTATGCATTTCTCAGTCTCACTCATCGAGGGGCTTAAAGATATCTTTTTATTAATCAGAGGGATAAATTCCATCTTGGCCACTCATCTTCTTCTACATGAATTTCACTATACCCAATTTTAACCTTTATGATCACTCGGTTAAAGATGACTTTTGACTATGTTAAAACATAGTGTTCCTCATGTTGAAAACTATGACGATCTTAAGGCTAAGAGCTCGATGACATATTTATATATGAGATACGCTTATGACTTAATCCATGTAGCTATCTCATAACGGTTCGATCTAACATCTTGTTTTCTAACGAGTGTTTATAATTTTGATTCGTATCTATATACATGATTAACATATAATCGTCAATCAAAATCATACTAGTCTTAGTTCATCATCGTTCCCACAATGATGATCGACTAGGGATATTTAAGATAATCAATATGATTTATTCAAGGATATTAGTATATAGAACATGCAAACAATATAATAATGTAATAAAAGAAAACTCTTATTTCTTAATAAAGTACAATATTTACAATACAATTATTGGTCTAGAGCACAATCTCCAATAACTCCCACTTGCACTAGGCCCAATTGTTAATGTGTCTAATACCCATTAACCTAACATAACGCTCATGCTTTGCCTATACAAGCGGTTTAGTAAATGGATCAGTAACATTGTCATCAGTTGGTACTTTGCATATCTTTATATCACCCTTATCAATGATTTCTCTGATGAGGTGATATCGCCTGAGTATGTATTTGGTTCTTTAATGTGACCTAGGCTCTTTAGCCTGTGCTATAGCACCGTTGTTGTCACAAAATAGATTTATTGGATTTGAAATGGTAGGCACCACTCCTAGTTCAATAATGAACTTCTTAATTCAAACGGCTTCCTTAACTGCATCTATTGCTGTTAGGTACTCAGCTTTTGTTGTAGAATCAGCTACTGTGCTTTGCTTGGAGCTCTTCCAACTGACTACTCCCCCATTCAAACAAAATACAAATCCTAATTGTGATCTAGAATTATCCTTGTCAGACTGAAAACTTGCATCTGTATAACTACTTACAACAAGCTCGTCTTCCAATCCTCCATATACCAAGAATACATCTTTAGTCTTTCTTAAGTATTTCAAGATATTCTTGATGTTCAGTGACTCTCACCTGGATCTGACTGATATTTACTAGTCATACTTAAGGCATATGAGACATCCAGTCAAATGCATAACATAGCATACATAATAGATCCAATGGCTGAGGCATATGGAATCTTGCTCATGCGATCTCGCTCATCAAGTGTACTAGAACACTGAGTCTTGCTAAGATTGATGCCAAGAGACATGGGTATATAACACTTTTTTGAATCTTGCATATTAAACCTATGCAATACTTTATCTATGTAAGTGCTCTGACTTAGGTTGATTAGCCTTTTGGATTTATCTCTATAAATCCTTATCTCTAGGATGTAAATGGCTTCGCCTAAGTCTTTCATTGAGAAACACTTTTCTAACTAAGTCTTGACATTCTGCAAGGTAGGAATATCATTTCCAATGAGTAAGATGTTATCAACATAAAGCACTAGAAATATAATTGTGCTCCCACTAACTTTCTTGTAAACACAAGGTTCATCGATATTTTAGATAAATCTAAAATCTTTGACTACTTCATCAAAGCAATAATTCCAACTTCGAGATGCTTGTTTCAACCTATAAATGAATTTTTGAAGCATGCAAACTTTCCTAAAATCCTCTGGATGTACAAAACCTTCAGGTTGTGTCATGTACACATCCTTAAGCAGCTTCCCATTAAGGAATGTTATTTTGACGTCCATCTATCAGATATCATAATCATAGTACGCTGAAATGGTAAGAAAGATCCTGATTAATTTAATCATGGCGACTAGTGAAAAGGTTTTATTATAGTCTATACCATGGGTTTGTTTGAATCCTTTTGCAACCAATCGTGCTTTGAAGGTATACACTTGGCAATCTATGTCGATTTTTTTCTTAAAAACCCATTTGCACCCAATGGTTTTTATACCTTCAAGTGGGTCAATCAAGGTTCATACCTGATTATCATACATGGATTGCATCTCAGACTTCATAACTTATAGCCATGTCTTAGAATCTGATCCCACTATAGCTTTTTGATTAGTAGTTGGCTCATCTTGATCAACGAGCAACATATCACGACTCTCAGTTAAAAGAAATCAATATCTTTGAAGCTGATGTCATTCCTATCAAACCTTCGTGGGCCTTGTGTTACTTGAGTAGGCTCAACAACCTGTTGTGAGTCTTCTCATTTTTTCATCTCTGTCTCAATACAATTTTGTGGCTTTCGAACTTCTTTGAGATGTATCTTACTCCCACTGGTTCTTTTAGAGATAAATTCTCTTTCTAGAAAGATACCATTTTGAGTAATAAATAGTTTATTCTCATTGGGATTGTAGAAGTAACATCCTTTAGTTTCCTTAGGATACCCCATAAAAAGGTATTTTATAGATTTAGGTGCTAACTTATCCAAGGCTTGTTGCTTAACATATGCCTTGTATCCTCAAATCTTGAGAAAAACTAAATTGGGCTTCTTCCCAATCCATATCTCATGTGAGGTCTTTTCAACCACCTTAGATGGGACACAGTTTAGTGTGAACGCAGCTGTTTCTAATGCATAGCCCCAAAAGGACGGTGGAAGATCTGTTTGACTCATTATAGATCGAACCATATCTAATAAGGTTCGATTCCTTCATTCAGAAACACCATTCTATTGTAATGTTCCTAGTGGGATCAATTGTGAGACAATTCCACAATTTCTAAGATGGTCAATAAATTCTTTGGTCAAATTTTCACCACCTCGATCAGATTAAAGTGCTTTAATAGATTTGCCAAGCTGATTTTGTATCTCATTTTGGAAGGTTTTAAACATTTCAAAAGATTCCGATTTGTGTCTCATTAAATAGATGTATCCATATCTACTATAATCATTTATAAAAGTAATATAAAGTACAAGTGACTACCTCTAGCAGTAGTACTTAGTGAACCACATACATCAGTATGTGTTAAGCCCAATAGGTCAATGGCCCTCTCACTATGCCCAGTAAAAGGCGCCTTTGTCATCTTTCCAAATATACAAGATTCGTACGTCCCGACACAAGATTGGAGCACATTTGTTTCCATCTCTCTTCTTTGAGATCATTCCACTTCTAGAGATCTTCCTCAAAGAAACATACTTCAGGAGATCTTAGAATACTCTAATATTCCTGAAAGTACTCTGGAGTAAGAGGAGGACAAATTTAGTCTAATGTCTTCCTTTCCTCAGGAGTCAGCCAACAAATACAATCTAGATAAGAATAATCAGGAGTGTGGTTAAAACACTTATCCCTTAAACATCTTAAGATAGGTTCAATACCTTGTCATCTTAATGAAAAATATTCAAGCCGAGTATTTCAATTAGAGTCACCAGAATCCTTATCCAGGTATGCTTGTGCTAATAGCCACTCTCTCTCTTCTGGGCTTTTGTGCATTGGCCTTTTAGGACCAAAGATTCTATTGATCTTCTTAGAAACTTTTTTTAACAAAGAACTCATAGACAAGGTGATTATTTTTATCCAGATAATATGGTAGTCTTAACACTTTTTAATACACAGGATCCTTAAAAGAGGCAAGAGTAGAGCATACTAGTGTATGAACAAGACAATCGTAAGAGATCTATTGATAAAAGATTTCAAAAGATAAAGAGGCTTTAAAATAAAGACATGAGAAAACTAAAGTTTATTCAAACTTTGTTTATAAGGGGAAGAAAGGCTTAGAGGAGTTCTACCTATATCATGCTTCTTAAGGCTTCTTATAAAGGAAGCTGGAGATACAAACAAACTACTTTTATAAAAGCAAACACATTGGTCGACAAGCTTTTCCTAAAGCAGCCTTGATAGACAGAAAAGTAAATTGGATCACATGCTGAATAGTAGACACACATAATTATACAATAAAGTATAAGCTGGCAGGATAAGCTTCAGGATAAGGCTTATCCTTTCTTGATAGGCTCATAGGATGGAGACAAGTTGGGGTCTTCATCAGTGTCGGTGGAGTCAGGGTCCTTTAGTGACTTCTTGAAACAAGTGGCGAACCATTCATCAAATTCTCTTAAAGCAATAGGTTCATAGGGGTCCTGTGAGTCTTACATTACAACGTCAGGAGGTAGCTAAGAAGATGATGAAGCTTCTGGGTCTTGTGGACTGGTTCCTGTAAGGAATTTAATCATCTGTTCTGGAGTCCATTGTTCTGTGTTAGGTAGATTCAGTTTTGGAAACCGAGGTTCTCCAAGATATAGTCCTAATGAAGTGCAAAATATGAACTGATTAGGTTGATAATTATTAATTTCATATAAAAATACTTTAAAGCCTTTAAGGCACCAGATGATTATTTTGGCCAGTCTAAAAATGTATTCCATTCATATGCATGGTTCCGAGTGAGGAGCATGTTCTGTCTGTTGAACATATGTAGGATGAAAATGCTGGACACCTGTTTGTCAGCAGTAGGTATTTTTCAAAGGTTATGACGATAGATGAGGTGATTAAGTTCAGAGCACCACCAAGGTAGTAGAGAGAACCATTCTTGTAGGGTCCACAGATTGGAATCCCTATTTTTAAAAGTGATGAGGTGCTGAAAAATCATGAGAGGTGGAAAGGCTATGGCACTAAAATAGAGGGCAATAAGTGCCCAAAGATACCAAAGAGTATCATCAGTAACTTGGTCAGTGATATAAAACAGAATCAGAAATGGAGTTTGAACAAGGTTGAAGGTAGGAGGTATGATACTGAGTGGGGCATCTTTGAGGTACCTATGGAGGTAGTAAAACAAAGATTTATAGGCTAGGTTTTGGACTTCTGCAGGAGTGGTTGGTCTAGGTTCTCCGGGAGGAAAATCCTTTTTGAGTTGAGGAGAAGGGTAGTGAGTAGTGCAACCAGGGATCGGATGAGCCATGTGGATGAGAGGAACAGGTTTGGCTAAGGTGATGAGATTAAGAATTTTTAGAGGTCTGGAAAGAAAATTAACGAGGATATTGTGGCATCTTTTGATGTGTTCAACATTGAATTTATAACAAAAAAACCAGCCTTTCCAGTGTATCAGTTGCTTATCAGAAAGAACTTTTTTGTTAGACTCTAAAATTTTAAGGAAGGAGGAGTTGTTTATTTGTATAGTGAAATCATGTGAGCATAGGTGGAAACTGAACTTCTCTATCCCTCTTTTGATAGCAAGAATCTCTTTGTAAATTGTATGATAATACTTTTCAAAGTTTTTAAATTGTTCGCTAGCATGGCCACAGTAATATTTCTTTCTGTCAATCTCTTTAAGCAAGGCAGCGCCCCAAAAATCTTCACTAGCGTCTGTTTGGAGGATCTTTTTACCTTATCAGGAATCTTTAAAGGTAAAGGCACTTGAGAGACTCTTTTGAGGTGTTGTACTGCTGCAGTCTGGGCAGGTCCCCAAGAATGGAGGTCCTTTCTAAGAAGCTTAGACAATTGGCTGGTATGATTAGACACTTTAGGAATAAAGTTGATTACTCTGAGAAATTGTTGAATTTCTTTTATGGAAAGATCTTTATCTGAAAAAGTGAGTAACTCTTGGGCGATGTGTGGACCAGACTGGTAATGTCCATTAGAGATATGCATTCTAAGAAATTTGATTTGGGCTTGGCCCAATTGACTCTTTTTTTAGGAAAGCATAATTTCATATTTTTGTACGAGGCCCAAAAACTGTTAGAGAAACTGCTTGTGGTCTACTTCATTTGTGGAGAAGAGCAGGATATCATCAATATAGATTAGGACACTGTGGAGGATAGGTTCAAAGATCTTGGTCATGGCCTTTTGAAATAGAGACAAAGCAACCTTCAATTCAAATGGCATAACGGTCCATTAATATTGGGCATTTGGAATACAAAAGGTTATCTTGTACCTCTCAACTGGATCAATTCCAAGATACCAGAAGCCTGCCTTAAGATCAAACTTAGAGAATACCTTGGTTTTTTTAAGCAAACTAAGTTGAGAACTGATCTTTAGTAATAGGAACTTATCATCTTGTAAAAACATATTGAGAGGCTTGTAGTCAATGACTAATCTCGTTTTGTCACGTTTCTGTTCTGCACGTTTGTCCACATAGAATGCTTGGCATACCCAATTAGATCTTGTTAGTTCAATAAGACCTTGTTGGAGAAAAGGTTGTACATTTATCTCTGACAAGTTACAAGTTATCAAGATTCATGCCAAGATGAGTTGCTTTAGTTGGATTGATATCCTCATTTCTTTTGAAAAGAAGCTAGATGAAGAAATCTTTATTCTTCCAGAGAGGGAAAGAATAAGAGAATTGATCATGGGACTCTATCCCTATTATTCCTATCCAAACACAGTCCAAATCCACTCCTTGTATGATGTTTTCCTTTACATCAAAAATTTATGATACCAAATTCCCTGTTATAGAAAGAAGAACTAATCCTGAGACAAATGTTACTTACAAGCCGTATTCTATCCCTACAGAAATTTCACCCAGTGGTGCCATGAGACCTGTCTCACAAACTGAAGAAGTTCTTAATTAGCATTCTCATAATGCTACAGCTCAAAATAAAGTTCTTCAAATGACTGATTCTCGCCTTGAAAATCTTTCTAGTCAAACGGCTTATACTAATTCTAGACTTGATGGACTCTTTTCTCATGTCCAAGAATTATATGATCACCTTCAATGACAGGTTACTTCTCTGGATACAAAACTAAAAGGATTTATCGCCTATGGATATATGGGTCCTGTCTTTACACAGAAGGAACAAGAGCTTCAATAAGTGAAATCTCAGATTGATCAGATTGAAAAAGATATAGCCAGAGATCAATCTTGGAGCATTTATGAACCTTTTCCTTCTCCCTTCATACCATCATACAACCTATATCCATCACCTCCGTACTTGCCTTACCCACATGAAGCTGATTATTTCAAATGTTTTAAAATGAACTATGAAGTCTTCCAACCCAGAAACCTTCGTCTTCCTCAAAGACCACCTCATTTCCCTTCACAACATGAAGCTTCACCCTCATAGACAAAACCTCATGAACAACCACCTGTAAAACCTTTATAGATCCATACTCCACCTTTTTCTCCAAAAGATACTCAAACTCATCCCCTTAATCATACCCAAAAAAATAAACAGCCTCAAACTGAAATAACTAAACCTTTTAGAACAATCTCTTTATTGTCAACCATCATCCGATATTCTTCTGATACAGATTATGACCAATCCCAAATCATAGGTCTCGAGCCCCTTAGCTCTGAGGATGATAAACTAGTTCAATACCCAACCTCTTGTATGGTCAACCCTACCAATGTTGAAGATCATGATGAGTCAAACCTCGAACATGATAAGTATGCTAAACAATCATACCATACAACTTTTCCAGATCCTCCATAAGTTCAAACTCATCTAACTACTGGATCATAGTTTACATTTAATGATATTCTTCCTGATAAATGGAGAGACAAGTTGCATGAATTTTCAGCATGGATTGATCTTCAGATGACTCATCCAAATGCCAATCTTTAAGTGATCCTTACTGAATTTACCACCAAATTTATTGGCACTCTCCAATAATGGTTCCAAAGTTTAAGAGAGTATAGACAATGATTTTACACCACAACTGGCAGTGCTAATGACCTTCTTGGTCTTATTCACAAAGAATTTATTGGTGATTTCTATCTTGTTGACAAGCAAAAATGGCAAGAATATTTTTAGATGAAATGTTATTCCTTAAAGAAAAAAGATCTTGACTTCCATTACAAAAGAATGGCAAAAAGATATTACTTTTTCAATGGTTTCAATGATGTCAACCTCAGACATACATTCATTACCTCCTTACTAGAAGAGTTACAGCCAGAACTCTTAAAAGCTATCCAATCCCTCAGAAGAGATATGACTGACATCTCTCTTGGGGAGATTTACCAATTGACCATAGCTACTCTTGAAAAACTATGTAAGCAGCATAAAATGTTTGATTTTATGATGGATGGAAAACTTGCTTTGTAAAAGGTGTGCAAAAAGCCTTATCTACATATCAAATGCAAAGATAAGTCTAAATGCTCTTGCCTGACAAAGAAGAAATCTCATTACAAAGATGCTTATGCTAAGCCTTACAAGTCTTCAAAGTATTATAAGAAAAGGAAACACCAAAAACCAATTCGATTTTTCAGACGATGGCTCACGCAACATAGAAAATGAGACCGTTGTTACATCTATGGGAAAAAAGGATACTTTGCTAAACAATGTCCTAATAAAACCAAGAAGAATATTAAGCTCCTTCAACAAGTTCAAGCTAGCACTTCTCTTTCTGCTGATGATGACATTGAAGAATATTTCTCAGAACAAGAAGATGCTGATGCTAATACTATTTTTACCCTTCCTGGACTCCAATTGTTAGACTTAGATTTCTCTTATTCATATCACTCAGATTACTCTGACCATTATATCCATCCTAGTTATTCTGTCCAACCTTGCAACTTGGCAGACCAAAAAGAACCTTCCATGCCTTATGTTCAAATGCAGTTTCTCCAAAGCAAGTATCATAAGCCTATCCCTGTCATAGCTTATATGGATACTGGTGCTTTGAAAAGTCTTATGAACCTACAGTTCTTCCTCCACACGCATAGACAACCCATATTGAATATTTTAGTGCAACTGATAAAAAAATCATTAAGGTTGATCTTATTACCAAGAAAAGAATTAGTATTCAGATCTTTCCTAACTGTATCGCCTAGACTAAAGTACTTGGAAGCAGTCTCCCAGACAAGGATATCTTTATTGGAATGGACATTTACTGTCAAGCTAAGAAATCCCAAATCCTTCCTCAAGGAATCCAATTCAAACAACAGTTTAAGTCTTACACTACCATTTCTAAAGTGTTTGAGCTTTCAAATTTCCTGCTGGTTATGAAGAACTTCGTGACTAATTTATGCCTTACTGTTCAAAGTCCCATGATCAATTCTCCCATTCTTTCCCATGATCTCTGGCTATATCTTTTTCAATCTGATTAATCTAAGATTTCACTTGTCGAAGCTCTTGTTCCTTCTATGTAAAGATAGGACCCATATATCCATGGGCGATAAATCTTTTTAGTTCTGCATTCAGAGAAGTAACATGATGTTGAAGACGATCATACAATTCTTGGACATAAGAAAAAAGTCCATCAAGTCTAGAATTAGTATGAGTCGTTTAACTAGAAAGATTCTCAAGGCAAGAATCAATCCTCTAAAGAACTTTGTTTTGAGCTGTAGCATTATAGGTATGCTAATGGAAAACTTCTTCAGCTTGTGAGACAGGTCTCATGACACCACTGGGTGAAACTTCTGTAAGGACAGAATACGGCTTGTAAATAACATTTGTCTCAATATTAGTTCTTCTTTCCATAGCAGGGAATTCAGCATCATAAGTTTTTGATATAAAGGAAAACATCATACAAGGAATGGGTCTGGACTGTGTTTGGATAGGAATAATAGGTTTTGGTTCTAGAGGTTGAAAAGATCATAACCTAGTTCCTTAAGGAGGTCATAAAAACTTTCTGGCCTGGGCCTAGAAGATTTGATACCAACCCATTTAGGCTTTGAAGGGTGGTCATCATCATCGGAACTGCTACTAGGCTTTTGGTGAGAACATTGGCTAGATTTTCAAGATAACTTGGGCAACCACTTTTTCCATCGTGTAGCACAAGAATCACAAGGTTGCCACTCATTATCTTCTGGTCCTTTCTAGCTTTCAAGATCATGACATCCACAATCAAGGTCGTACATAGATGGATCACAATCCCAAAGAAAGTGTCCATTGATTTTTTTCAACATAAGCATAAGACCTATCTAAATGAAACCAGTGAATGGGAATTAGACATTTCTTTTGTTCTTGGGTGACCACAAGAGTGATCATCATAAAGTGGTTCATCAGCCTTGGAGCTAAGGTAGTGCCTTTTTCAAATCCAGGTCTCTTGAAGGTTAATTTAACAGTTCCATCAAAGATTTTCTCGAGAACAGGAGGAGCAGAGGTATAGAAAGTTTTCTGCCCACCATGGAACTCTTTTTCATAATTAGTAATCCATTCAAGAGGCATCAGTTCGAGCAAATCTTCTTTTGGAATCTGCTTGGGGATCTGGATTATGGTTGTGTTGTCTAGTCTATCAAAAACCATGTAAAGGACATCATCAGTGGTGTTTTGAAAGTGGAGATCAATTGCATGGTTATGTAGATGGTAGATCATTTGGTAGTGTAAGGTTACTGGTACAACATCTGCTACTTGGTCAGCACCTATGATTTGAACTTGCACCTTTAGCCTAGTTAGAAGAGTGGGATCTAATCATTTTATGTTAAAATTGGACATAATGGTCAAGATCATGCTTCCACCATTCAGAGTGACAAGGGTGACTCCAATCAAAGAATTTTAAAAGGGGGCATAAGATGTATCAAGAAGGGAGACACGGGTTGTAGCCGCAATCTCTTTTCTGCCATGCAAGGTAAGAAGTAATCTTATGGCTCTTAGATGGAGGTGAGAATAGCCTTAGTAGATCCAGTGAGAAATGAAATTGAAGGGGATTTCTAGAGTAACATATTGTTCAACTTGAGTTGACTGAAGCCCATATTGATCCAGTTTGGTACCTTGGACAATTTCTTTCACTGGAGGGTTTCTTGGAGAAATGAGTCGTCGAATAGAACGAGTGAAAGATCTATTTTAGTGATAAAGCTAGTAAGGATTAAGAAAATGAGTGATAGATCCTTCTAAGGAGATTCTTTTAGAATATGGGTAATTTTTACAAGATTATCTATCCTATTAGAAGCATGAGATATACAGGAAGAAGGAATAGATCTAGGCATAGAAAGGGAAGAGGAAAGATGGACGGGTTCTTCTATATCAATTGGAGAGGAAACAGTGGACATGGTGTTTAGAATATCATCTTACTATCTTTTACTAGCAGATATGATCTGATTATCTTACGAATGTGGAGGCTCTGATACCATTCTTGGTCCCAACACAAGATCGGAGCACATTTGTTCCATCTCTCTTCTCTGAGATCATTCCATTTCTGGAGATCTTTCTCAGAGAGACATACTTCAGGAGATCTTAGAATACTCCAATGTTCCTGAAAGTACTCTAAAGTGAGAGGAAGACAAATTTAGTCTAATGTTATCCTTTCCTTAGGAGTAAACTAACAAATACAATCTGGACAAGAATAATCAAGGGTGTGATTAAAACACTTATCCCTTAAATATCTTGGGATAGGTTCAATGCCTTGTCATCTTAATGAAAAATATTCAAGCTGAGTATTCCAATTAGAGTCACCAGAATCCTTATCCAGGTATGCTTGCACTAATAGCCACTCTCTCTCTTATGGGCTTTCATGCACTAGCCTCTTAGGACCAAGGACTCTGTTGATCTTCTTAGAAACTATTTTTAACAAAGAACTTATAGACAAGGTGATTATTTTTATCCAGATAATATGGTAGTCTTAACACTTTTTAATACACAAGATCCTCAAAAGACAAGTGTAGAGCATACTAGTGTATGAACAAGACAATCATAAGAGATCTATTGATAAAAGATTTCAAAAGATAAAGAGGCTTTAAAACAAAGACATGAGAAAACTAAAGTTTATTCAAACTTTGTTTATAAGGGGAAGAGAGGCTTAAAGGAGTTCTGCCTCTATCATGCTTCTTAAGGCTTCTTATAAAGGAAGCTGGAGGATACAAACAAACTACTTTTATAAAAGCAAACACATTGGTCGACAAGCTTTTCCTAAAGTAGCCTTGATAGACAAAAAAGTAAATTGGATCACATGCTGAATAGTAGACACACATAATTATACAATAAAGTGTGAGCTGGCAGGATAAGCTTCAGGATAAGGCTTATCCTTTCTTAATAGGCTCATAGGATGGAGACAAGTTGGGGTCTTCATCAGTGTCGGTGGAGTCAGGGTCCTTTGGTGACTTCTTGAAACAAGTGGCGAACCATTCATCAAATTCTCTTAAAGCAATAGGTTCATAGGGGTCCTGTGAGTTTTGCATTACAACGTCAGGAGGTGGCTGAGAAGATGATGAAGCTTCTGGGTCTTGTGGACTGGTTCCTGTAAGGAATTTAATCATCTATTTTAGAGTCCATTGTTCTGTGTTAGGTAGATTCAGTTCTGGAAACCGAGGTTCTCTAGGAATGAATTCTCCAGGATATGGTCCTAATGAAGTACAAAATATGAACTGATTAGGTTGATAATTATTAATTTCATATAAAAATACTTTAAAGCCTTTAAGGCACCAGATGATTATTTTGGCCAGTCTAAAAATGTATTCCATTCATATGCATGGTTCCAAGTGAGGAGCATGCTCTGTCTGTTGACCCAATAAGAATAGTGAAGAATGAAAATGCTGGACACCTGTTTGTCAGCAGTAGGTATTTTTCAAAGGTTATGACGGTAGATGAGGCGATCAAGTTCAGAGCACCACCAAGGCAGTAGATAGAACCATTCTTGTAGGGTCCATAGATTGGAATCCCTATTTTTAGAAGTGATGAGGTGCTGAAAAATCATGAGAGGTGGAAAGGCTATGGCACTAAAATAGAGGGCAGTGAGTGCCCAAAGATACCAAAGAGCATCATTAGTAACTTGGTCAGTGATATAAAATAGAATCAGAAATGGAGTTTGAACAAAGTTGAAGGCAGGAGGTATGATACTGAGTGAGGCATTTTTGAGGTACTTGTGGAGGTAGTAAAACAAAGATTTCTGGGCTAGATTTTGGACTTCTGCATGAGTGATTGGTCTAGGTTCTCCGGGGGAAAATCCTTTTTGAGTTGAGGAGAAGGGTAGTGAATAGTGCAACCAGGGATTGGATGAGCCATGTAGATGAGAGGAACAGGTTTGGCTAAGGTGATGAGATTAAGAGTTTTTAGAGTCTGGAAAGGAAATCAGCAGGGATATTGTGGCGTCCTTTGATGTGTTCAACATTGAATTTATAACGAGAAAACCAATCTTTCCAGAGCATCAGTTGCTTATCCGGAAGAACTTTTTTGTTAGACTCTAAAATTTTAAGGAATGAGGAGTTGTCCATCTACACAGTGAAATCATGTGAGCATAGGTAGAAACTGAACTTCTCTATCCCTCTTTTGACAATAATAATCTCTTTGTAGATTGCATAATAATGCTTTTCAAAGTCTTTATATTGTCCGCTAGTATGGCCACAGTAATATTTTTTTTCGTCAATCTCTTCAAGCAAGACAGTGCCCTAAAAATCTTCATTAGCGTCTGTCTGGAAGATCTTTTTATCCTTATCAGGAATCTTTAAAGGTAAAGGTACTTGAGAGACTCTTTTAAGGTGTTGCACTGCTGCAATCTAGGTAGGTCCCCAAGGAGGGGGGTCCTTTCTAAGGAGCTTGGATAATTGGCTTGTATGATTAAACACTTTAGGAATAAAGTTGATTACTCTAAGAAATTGTTGAATTTCTTTTATGGAGAGATCTTTGTCTAAAAAAGTGACTAACTCTTAGGCGATGTGTGGACTAGGCTGGTAATGTCCATCAAAGATATGCATTCTAAGAAATTCAATTTGGGCTTGGCCTAATTGACTCTTTTTTTAGGAAAACATAATTCTATGTTTTTGTACAAGGCCCAAAAACTGTTGAAGAAGCTGCTTGTGGTCTGCTTCATTTATGGAGAAGAGCAGGATGAGTTGAGTAGTTCGTAGGTGTCAAATGATTCAAAATCAAATGAGTTGAGTAGTCCATCTTAATGGAGCTTTAAAATGCGTTTCTCATTTATATGGCCTAGATGACAGTGCCATAGGTAGGTCGCATTCAAATCATTTGACTTCTCCTCTTGGTAGTTATATTATAGATATTTTCATTATTGGAAATTTCAAGGTTCAAGTAATAATGACCACCATGTAAATTACCATCCACATAAAAGATGTCATTAAAATAAATAGAACATTTATTATTCCCAATAATTGAAGTAAAACCTTCTTTATTTAAATAAGAAAGTGAAACAATATTTCTACTCAAAGCAAGAACATAATAGCAATTGTTCAAAACAAACAAAAGCCCACTGGGCAAAACTAATTCAAAAGTGCCTACAGCTAAAGTAGCAACTCTTGCTCTATTTCTAACTCGTAGGTCTATTTTGCTATTTTTTAGTTTCATACTCCTTTGAAGACCCTTTACATTTGTACAAATGTGAGTTCCACATGCAGTATCTAATACTTATGTAGAAGAAGTAGAAAGATTAAATTCTATAATATAAATACTTGAAGTAATAGCCCCGTTATTTTTCTTATTCTTTAGATCTTTCAGGTAGAGCTTGCAGTTTCTCTTTTAATGATCTAGCTCATTACAAAAAAAACAAAGTCTTTCATTAGGAGGCTTTGCCTTCTTGGCTTCAAATTTGAGTTTGGGCTTAGGCTTGTTTTGGTCCTTGGACTTATTGTCTGGGCCCTTTCCTTTTCCCTTGCGTTTATCTTTTTTTCTATTCTTTTTCCTTTCTAAACCATTAAAATAGTGCAGTTCAAACTGGTCATAACTTTCCAGGAGCAAGTTTTAAAATCAAATTTGTAGCTAACTCCTGGCTTATGGGAAATCTGAGCCTTTTAAGGTGATCAATGTAGCCTTTCATCTTTAAGACATGAACGCTAACTGATGCACCTTCAACCATTTTATAGGAATGTAAGGCCTTGATAGTTTCATACCTTTCTTGCCTCGCCTGTTGCTAGAACATTTCCTTAAGATACACAATTATCTCATAAGCCTCCATGTGTTCCAAATCTCTCTGAAGTTCTGAGATCATAGTGGCTAGCATCAACCATGCTACATCCATAGAGTCATTAAGATGCTTAGTGTGGATATCCTTTTGGGCTCTTGGAGCATTGGTTGCAGGCTCCTCAAGAATGAGTTTATCTAAGACATATGATTTTCTCTCCTGCTTGAGAACAATTCTTAAGCTCTTAAACCAGTCAAGAAAGTTAGTCCCATTTAGTTTGTCCTTCTTAAGGACGAATCACAATGATAGTGTGGTAGAATTATTTGTAGACATTTTTTTACAACAAAAATGTGCAAAGTCAAGTTAATAATCTCCCACTAAAAATTATCCCTCAATTTAATTTAGCAGGCTAAGACCCATATTTCACTTAATTGTAAGTCCGTTTTGGCAAGACGCTTAAAATTAAGTTATTTAGGTAGGTAACTTGTTTACCAATTACATTACATGTAACTCTTAGATTTTTATGGGATTCCATCATCATATGATTCGACATGTTTAATCTCATCTAATGCCTTGAGACTTAAAATTGTTTTGATAGTCCCAATTAAGTCAAACCATTATGAACGTTATGAGTATCACCATTACCCAAGCTGCCTCACTAAGATAACCTAAGTGCATCCACTTTGATGGAACATATGCTTAGGCGATCAAAGCCTTGACAGGTGTTCATAAATGGGTGGCATATTAATTTAAAATTTAATTCGAGGGATTTTATTGTTATTATTTTGTTGTGATTCAAATATTTAATCATCGCATAATAATATACTACAATAGCATCTCATACATACATATAATCTCATCATGAAGTATAAAATAAATGTGTCATAATATGGCCCATCTAACCTATCTCCTCCAAGCCAATGACAGAATTCTTTGAAGATAAAGAGAAACCTTGATTGAACATTCGAGGGGAGCAAGATGAGATGAGAATGTATATCCAGAATAAATAGAAAGAGGCACAACACGTAGGCCGTATTTAAAAATTGCAAACCATAAAAACCTATGGCCATATTATGCACCATACCCATCCAATTCAAACAAACACAATTCATATATAAAGTTACAAACATCTTATCTTATAAGAAAGGTTTGTAAGCATAATGATTTTAGTGTTAAATCAGATTAGGTTGCGTTATCGATCACATTGAAAAAATTCATCCGCCAAACACGTTTCATACACACAAATTTGAATCAATCCATATCACATAATCAAATGAACAATGTGCATATATAACAAATTCGAAATTCTATCCATCAAAACTACATATCACATACATACACGACAGATTTGTCAAAAACCATGTATCATATACATTATAGATTTAAATCCTATTATTAAACATAAATCACATACTTATAACACAAATTCACATGTATCATATATACATATCTGATATTCATGTATTACATACATATATTATAGATTTGAATAATCTGATTAACATGTTATATACGAAAATAGAAGCAGACTCGTTAAATAAATTTGAAACATTCACATTTGAATTAAGCAATTTATAGTCTGAATCGAATTTGATTTGGAATCTAATTCTAAATCAAATTTGAATCAGTTTGTAATTAGCACATATATGTCGCACATAATATTGAATTGACGAGTTCAAATATCACTTATATGAAATCAAATTTAAAATCAATTTGAACATCCATAGGTCTCAAACATATATCATACATATAAGTATCATATTCAAAACCAATTCACATATAACACATATATGAATGCCAAATTCAAAAACTAATCATGTGAGCCTTAAGTTCGCATACTTATATCACATTGCAACATATTGCATCATATATAAGTCATGCAAAATCACAATAAAGGCAAAATTCATGGAACTTCACACAAAAACTCAATTTAAACAATCATTGATGCGACTCTAATACCATTGTTGGAAATTTTAGGACACACAGGGGAAAATTAAAATCTAGAATCCCTTCCTATGGATCTATCAATTAGAGGTGTTCATAAGTTTGGTTCGGTTCGATTTTGGACCAAAACCAAACCGAACCGAGGTTGTTGATTTTTCATTTTTCTGCACCTTATCGGTTTTAGCTTCTAATCGGTTTGGTTTAGTTTTGGTTCAGTTTGGTTTATGTTTTTTTTTAGTAAAAGTGATTTGATTTTTTTTTAAGATTTTGTTTCTTGTAATATATAAAATTTGACTTATAATATAATGCATCTTTTAATATTCTAATCAATAATAGTATTGAAATAATTAATTATTATATATCTTTTTTCTAAAAAAAGTATCCCTCATAATTATATTTAATTATTATACAATTGTAATTACATATAATAAAATAATAATATTTTCAAGATAGCTTATTTGATAAACTCATTTAAATGTAAGTAAAGTAAACAAAAATATTACTATGTTTTTATTGATAAAAGATTTATGCATGATTTGAACTTAATTAATAGAAACAAAAAAAATTGGTTCGGTTCGGTTTGGTTCGATTAAAATTGAACTAAACTTGATAGAATTGAGAACCGAACTAAACCAATCGGTTTTATAATATCCAAAACCAATTTTAACTTTTTTTTAATCGATTTAATTCGGTTTAGTTCGGTTCAATTGGTTTGGATCGGTTTTGAACACTCATACTATCAATGTCCTTTAAATTGAGTAAATATAGAAATATTTACCTTTCACTGTCGAATCTCAGGAATTGATCTTTAAATCTACTCCCTTTACCTGTATCCACACGAACGGTTGCTTAACTCGAATGGCGTACTAGCACGTCTGACCGACGTACGTACATATTCTTGGTAAAGAAGACACTCTTCTTTTTCTCTCTCTAAGTGGCCGTACAGTGTCCATACACTGTCTGTACGTTTTCTCTCTCTAGAATTTTGTTTTGTCATTTTGGAAAACCTAAACCTCCTCCTTTTTTTTATTATAAAGGTATCTTATTAGGATTTCAGATATATTTGATTAATTTAAAATAAATTATTTTAAATCAAATCAAATCAAGTCATAATTAAATATATTAGTTTAAATTTAAGTCCATCTAATAGATTAAATTTAACCAATTATTTAATATAAATCTAAAACTAAATTCAAATTTAATTTATCTCATAAATTAAATTTAAATTATCATATTAGTTTAAATTTAAATCTATCATATAAACTTGAATTTAAAACTAATTGATTTAAACTAATTAAAGGATATATATATTTTGAATATATAAATAAATAAATTTATTTATTTATTTATAAAATTCTTCCACCCTAGATTGAACGTGAAATTCATTGAATCTAGATGCAATTTCAGATTCAATGAATTTGGACATTTTAGCTTGAGTTGACTCGTTCTTGTGTGCGACTCTGTAGGCCCATATGACGTTGGCAGTGGGGTAATCACACTATTTGACCCATAAGTCACAAGTGACTTCTAGAAAGACATTATGAGTACCCAAATCATATAAGGATCGATGATCCGATGCAACCTGTCATATAACCCTATCACATCTCTTTTGTCACACGATATCTAGATCAAGTATGAGGCATAGAAATGTCATCCTCATCTTATTTGATCATCACTTTCTCGATTTACGTGTAGATTGATAGTACAAATGAAAATCCTTCCATTCGAGCACGATCATGCATTTCTCAGTCTCACTCATCAAGAGGTCCAGAGATATTTTTCTATTAATCAGAGGGACAAATTCCATCTTAGTCACTTATCTTCTTCTACATGAATTCCACTATACCCGATCATAGCCTTTATAATCACTCAGTTAAAGATAACTTTTAACTATGCTAAAATATAGTGTTCCTCATGTTGGAAACCATAGTGATCTCAAGTCTAAGGGTTCGGTGACATGGTTATATATAAGATACGCTTATAACTTAATTTATATAGTTATCTCATAACGGATTGATCCAGCATCTTGTTCCTTAACGAGTGCCTATAATTTTGATTCGTATCTATATACATGATTAGCACATAATCATCAATCAAAATCATACTAGTCTTAGTTCATCATCGTTCCCACAATGATGATCGACTAAAGATATTTAAGATAATTAATATGATTTATCCAAAGATATTATTATATAGAACATGCAAACAATATAATAATGTAATAAAAGAAAATTCTTATTTCTCAATAAAGTATAATGTTTGCAATACAATGATTAGCCTAGTACACAATCTCCAACATAGGTAACATTAGAATGTTGTCTACACCTTTAATTTCCAATTTTTAGGTCTTTAAGGTATACTCTAAGTCCAATTTATAGGTTGGCAACTAGATATAAAAAAAAAACCTAGACTAAGAGAATTAGCTGTTAGAATGGGAAAAAAATGATGTAAATTATGGTTTTAAGGTGATTAATTATTATAAGCAAGATAGAGGTTAAAAACAGTTTTTATTGAGATTTATATGTTCATATGAGTATGAAATTGAAAGCATTCATCTTCACTAGCTTACTATATATCCTTATGAAATGTTGCTGATAGTTCAATTTACAACAAGGACTGACATTTGTCTTTTATATATTAATGTTATATTTGGATTAATGGAATAAATATGGAAGGAATGGAATGGAAGGGGAAAAATAACATTCCATTGTTTGGAAGATTTTTAAGCAAAAGGAATTAATGGAATGGAAAGGGAATTGTTCCATTCCTTCCTTCCCAAAAACCCTAAAATCCTTTCCCATCCAAATTAGGGTGGAAACAATGGAATGGAATCATCCTTTTAATTGAAATATTTTAAAAGTACTATTTAGCCCTTGTAAAGTTGTGCTCATATTAAAAGACCCTATTTTGGTGAGTTTCTTCCTTCCATCTGCTTTCTCTTCTCCTCTATTATCTATTCTTTCATCTTTTTTTACAATTTGCTCTCTTATCTTCTTCTTGATTGACAAAGCCTTGCCTAAGTACTTTTACTCTTTACAATCTGCTCTTTAGTTCTGTATTTGCTCACTATTTCTTTATTAGTGAATAAATTGCTCTTGAATAAATTTTTCTCTTTATTAGTATAAGGCGTTAATACTTTTCTAATTATCTATCTATTTTTTTATATAAAATGTTATGTTTTTTGTTCTTTTTTAGTATAAAGCATTATCATTGCTTTGCTTCTGGTTATAATGATTGTCAAAGGTGATTTTTATCTTATTTAATATTGTTTCACCTTGATACAGAATAAATGTTTTACTTCTTATGATTTATTAAAGTGGAGATTATTGTTTACTAAGCCAGAACAAATAAATTGATTTGTTGGATTAAAGTTTTAGAGTGAAAACCAAACATAAAATTTTAAGACGAATAAGATTTAGGATTTCAACATACATCATCTCATTCATAATATAACATAGGTAATAGTTTTGTATATGTATCGATATGTTTGTCCATCTACTTCTAGTGGGATTCTCTTCTATTTGTTGCAACTCCATTTGTGTACTAAGATATATGTTATATTTTAAGCTTGTTAAAGTGGATATTTGGCTCTTGTTTATTATAGATGGCTAAACAAGATCTAAGACACACATTCATGCTATTGCAACATACATTCCACATGGCTATCATACAATTTGTGTGTTTGTTTACTATGTGGCATGTGGTACAAGAATAGCCTAGGAGAAATCAAATTTCATATAGTATAAGGGAAGAAAGAGAATAAGTACATAATCAAATAATTAAATAAATCATTGGAACTAAAAAATGTCATGATAAAGGATGGTGATCTTCAACCAACACAACGAGTAACAATTAAAGAACAAGCTGCTAAGTTCCTTCACATGGTAAAACACAATATAAGGAATTGTACAATGTGCTTTTTCTTTAGATGATCTAGTGAAACTATTAGTCGTCATTTTATACAATGTGTAGAAAGCTATGATTGAGTTAGAGGAAATATACAGGAAACAACCTAATGGGTTAAAAGCACCACCAGAAATTTACAACAATCATAAAGTGAGTACAATTTCTTTTGTCTAATTATTTTTAAAATTTTATATATAAATCTTATTAAAATAGCTAACTTTCAAGATTATATTGGAGAAATTGATGGAACATATATGCGTGTAAAAGTCCATATTGAATATGCTCCTAGGTACCATGGTAGGAAAGATTATCCAACACAAAACATCTTAGCTACATGTTCTTTTGATTTGAAATTCACATGTATCTCGCCCAAGTGGGAAGGAACAGCATCTGACTCAAGGATATTAAAAATTGCATTAAAATGTTGATATCCACTAAAAATTCCAAAAGGTAATATAAAGTAAAATGTACAATTTATCAAATTAATAATCATTTGTACTCAATTTAATTAATTTGTATTTTTTGTTTAAGAGAATACTGTCCTATTGATGCTAGATTTATGTTAAGAGATGGACTTATTACACCTAATAGGGAAGAACAATATCATATTAAAAAGTATTCCAGAAATCCACCCTGAAATCCTCATGAACTATTCAATCATCACCATTCATCCTTATGAAATACAATTGAAAGAATATTTGGCGTTCTTAAAAAAAATTGTCATTTTAAAAACTTTAATTGAACCAACTTACAGTATTAATACCCAAAGGCAAATTGTGTTGGCTTATTGAATCTTGCATAACTATTTAATGGGTGTTGATCTAGATGAGGACCTTATAGCTAAGGTGGATCATGATCTTACAAATGAAAGCAATGTTTGTGAAAAGTATCACATTAATAGGGATGATAATAAGGATGTAGCTAGAAGAGCATTAATCAAAATTTTAGTTACAACTGATATGTGGTGTGATTACATATCATGAAATATATTCAAGTTGATTCATGTATTTTTGAATGTTTTGATACCTTTATTTTTTTTATATGAATTCTATCTAAAGATTGGATTAGTTAATTTATTTTTGTAAAAGTAGAAATTTCTTTCTATTGGTGATATCATTATATTCAAATTGTTAAAATTAAAATTTTGTGCAGTTATAGTATACGACTTTCATATATTATTACTTGCATGTTGAATTAGATATGCAAAAGTGAAAATAGTTGGATGATACAATTTCAATAATAAAACTAAATTCATCTGAGACATATTTTTGGACAATATTAAAGCTATGCTTACTATATATTTGCATTAACAAAATTTAGAAAATAGGGTTGGTGGTACATTTGCAACTAAGGAAATTGACAACGTTATGCAAGACTTGAAAGAACACTTTCCTAACAAGTTTTTAAATAAAGCAAAAATAAAAGATCACATGAAATTTGTAAAGGGAAAATTCTAAAGTTGTTATGATAGATTTAAAAATGGTCTTAGTGGTTTTGTTTAGAGTTCAACTACAAATACATAGAAAGTAAAACCTGAAACTTGGGCAAATTTGATTCAAGTATGTATTTCTATCATTTATAATGCCTTTTAAAATAGTTTATGTTAATATTTAATCAATCTTATATATACATATATATATCACTTTTTTTGGGAAAAACTTGAATTTACTAAATGGAAAAACAAGCTTATACCATTGCATGACAAATTGATGCAACTTTTTATACAAGATAGAACAACAGGGGAACATGTTAAAATTGCATTTGAGATAAAGGAAAAAAAAGAAAAGAAGAGATGTATCTATTGGAAGTTATTTGACTAAAACCATTGACAACATTAACAATTTAGTAGCCAACAATAACGCAACTTTGAAAATTTATGATCTGGCCAATGATAAAAGCCAAAACTTGGATTTCTCCAATATACATTTTGAGACACATTTTGAAAGTGGAGCTACATCCAAGAATAAGACAAGGAATAGTAAAGTTATGAAAGGGGATGCAACTTTGGAAAAGATCATTAAATCACTAGCCAACATGGTTGAGGCATTTGTTAAGAGCACATCAATTTGGTCAAGTGTCGCTAACAACGTCCTGTTATATGGGTACAAGAGATTTGGGATCTTTAAAAGGTTTTAGGTGTTAAGCAATCTTTATTTTCCAAGGTCTATGTTTTCCTCATTTAAAACATTGGTGCTCAAAAAGCTATAATGGGATGTCCTTTTGAAAAGTGCAAGGAAGTTATAATAATTCTAATGTCTAACCCAAATTTCCCACCAAACAACTAAATTGTGTGTTTTTTAGTAACTAAAAACTATTATGGACAAATTATTTTATCTTTTTTTTGTTTTTGAGTTAAATTTAAACATATAAGATTTTTTTATGAACTAGTAAATTTTATGGTATTTTTTTCTTACCTACATGGTGTTTTCTTTTAGGTCATAAAAAGGTTTCTTCTATCTAACTAGAATTTTCCATGCACCTTGTGCTCTTTATGGCCAAATATAAAACTTTAATATTGTGCAGTATTTTGTTACAAACTGTTGCTTAGAGAACTATGTCATGTTCCTCTAAATAATTCCTTACAAAGAGACAAGATAAAAAACTATAAAAAAAAAGATAAATAATTGTATCATATTGTAACTACTTTCTTAGCAATTGTAATGACAAGTTAAGATTTTTACCAATAATTTTTAGTTTGATTCTTTCTCTTTCATTTTGAAAATTTTCTATCATGTTAATGTTCAATTTTCTATAAACAAGTTTTTAAAAATAAGGACAATATTGAGAATTTGTTTCTAAATTTATTCCATTCCATCCTCTTTTAGTTAACTCCCAAACAAGAGAAAGGTAGTTTCCTTTCCTCATCTTACTTAAACACTCAAATGAAGGAAAGGCAACTCCCCTTCCTTTTTTCCCTTTATATTCCATTCCATTCTATCTCCTCTAAATTCCTAAACATAGCATAAGAGAAATTAAAAATTGGGAAGTACTCATAGCCTGATTTTGGACTTTTTTGGTACTTTGTTTATGCTTTTAAAAGTGTCATTTCAATTCCAGTAAGTATAGCTTAAGCTGTAATTGGTTATTTTCATGCATAATTTGGAAACTACGGAAGTCCTATCATAATTAACTAGCTAGCTTATTTAAATGTCAATATGCATCTTTACTCGTTGATATGGTTTCATAGTTGCATGATTCTTTTCCTTTATCTAAACTTTTTATTGTTGATAAACTATTGGTCTTTATGTTAGGATCTAACCTTTTTTAAGGAATAGCGTTGTCTTTGTTATTCATTAAGGTTAACAATAGCTATGTTAAGTCAAATAGGATATAATATATCTTCTGATTTTTTTTATATATCTATAAACTCTATTAGTTAAACAAATCCATGAGATTAATGCTTTCGTATGTTCTACACAACCTAAACAAATCCAAGAGATTAAGGATTTTCTTTTCATCGCACGAAGGAAGGTTGCAAGGTTAGATTTAATTTTGTAAATGTTGATTGTTTTAGTTAGAATATATCTTATACTTTATCCTTTAAATTGAAGGACAAATACACAACTGATGATCTTTTGGTCCAATTTTCTTGTATGCTTTTGTCTCCTCTAATTGATGTAATGTATTTTTGCCTTAATATTTATCCAAAATCTATTTTTTTAAATGAAAAATTTTATTTTCAAACTTCAAAATCTATGAGTTAAGCCATGGAAGAAAGCATGTACATGCCCATAAATAAATCTTATAATGGTTGAAAATGACTTAGTTTTAAGTAAATGTATATGTATAAGTAATCACATAAGAGAATAAAAACCAATCACTTTTAAATTTGTCATACTTTAATGTGCATCATCAATAGATTCCAACAACTATGTAATGTCAATGATTTTCTTCATTATATGCAAGATATTGGTTTGAAATTATTGTCTTGTTCTTGTATTTCTATTATGAAACTTGTAATCTTTGTCCTTTCCTTTGTCCTAAAACTTATTCTTCTTCATGCATGCTGTAACAACTGGGAAAAAGAAAAGAAAAGAAAAAAAAAGCTGAAAATTTTTGAAGTCTTGAAAATTTTCTAAGTCTGTTAGCTATAGCGAGAAATAGACTAGCTATAGCGAATTTACCTGTTCGCTATAGCGAGAAAGGGTCTAACTATAGCGAGAGTGCCTTTTCGCTATAGTGAAAATGCTTCTAGCTATAGCGATTGTGGGCATCCCATACAAAAACTAGGGAGCTGCTTGTCGTAGCGCGTGCCATAGCAAAAGCAGGGGTCTGGGACTGATACGTGCTCGCCGTAGCGAGGGTTATGCTTCACTATAGCAAGGGTTAGTCCAGAAAAGCATAAAAAAAGAAAATTTGACTTCTTAAAGCGTCCAAATTCATTCTTTTCCTTTAAACTGACCTAAGCTTCATCCAAAGCAAAGAAAAGTCTTGAGAGAGAAAGGGAAACTAGGAGAAACTAAGAGAGAAAGAAGGGAAGCTAAGGAAGAAAAGTAAGATCCTTTAAAGCTCTTCATGCTTCTTCTTCTTGATTCTATTCTTTTCCTTCTAAGGTTTCTTTCCATGGGTTGTTGAGTAAGAAAGCTCTGTTCTAGTCAAGAATGAGCAAAAAACTCATGTATCTTCACTTCTTCTTCTTTGCTTTCTTTTTTGAGAACTTAAGAGAGGAAGGAGAGTTAGTAGAACTCTAGAGAGAGAGAAACCCCTAGTTTCTTATACTTTGTAGGGTTTGCTCTGAAGAAACCCCTAGCCTTTGTAAGTAATTGTTTATCTTCCAAGAGAGTAATTCCATGCTCTTTGTTGTGTCTAGACTCAAGAGAAGAAACTCCATCTAGTTGTGATTATGAAATCAAGAAGGGAGAAGAGAAATTGAAAGGGAAGGCTTGTGTTAGCCGATAAGGTAGCTCTCCACTCTTTCTTGTTGCATTCTTGGATGTATATAGTCATTGTATGCTTTTGTATATGCTTGTATTGTGAGCCATGCCATTTGATGTTGCCTTGATGTATTGGTACTAATATGCTTATGATATGGATTGTGAAAATTGCTCGGGTGAGGTAGTACCAAAAGTCCCTTGAGACGGGTGAGGTGGAGCCAAAAGTCCCTAAACCAAGGGTGAGGCCAATCCAAAAGTCCCAAAACACGGGTGAGGCTAGACCAAAAGTCCCTAGAGCTTATTCTCGGCATTGATACGAAACCATGGCATAAAAAGCATGTGTTGTGTAATTGTGAATAGTTTACATGCTTGACTTGTTTATATACCTTGATTGTTTCCTTGAATGAGTATGAGCTATTGAGATTCTCTGAATCTCACCCCTTTCCCTCTTATCTTAACATGTTAGGTGGAGTTCAAGGAGAAGCAAGTGCACACCAAGGAGCCAGTTGAGCATGCTTAGGGAGTTATATAGTTTATTTTAATTCTTTGATGTAAAAAGGTGCCAAAATGAATATGCACCTACTATTTTTGAGATGTAAATATTTGAGCAAGTGTCGAAATATATATAAATGATGTATGAATTATGTAGAGAGCCAAAGCAATGGAAATGTGGAATTTGACCCTTTTGTGGCTTATACGTAATAGTATATTTTGGCCCATAGCATAGTGAATTTGAAATGTATAATAATTTAGATCACTTGGACATCTCATATATGCTATATTTATATTTTAAAACTTACCCAAGAGGTGTTAGAATATGTGGGAGGCCATTTGGACCCACTTTGAACCATTTTGGGTGCCAAAATTGTCGAATTTGTGAGATATGTCAAAGTATGACCGAATGAGCTCTTCTTGATATGAAATTTGGTATGCCTCTAGAGTTTGTTGAGAGATTCTTGAAAAGATAAATGGGTAATATTTGAAGGTCTAGGGAATTTTTGGTGAATTGTTGAAGTTGGAGAATTTTCTGGTTTTGGTTATTGTAATGTGCAACTAGATCTAAAAATGAATCTGTATCATTCATTAACCAAATGGTGTCCAATTGTCATGAAATTTTATGGAGATAAACTAAATATCCACAGTGACCTATACCAACTAGAAGCACCTCAATCAAAGGTCTGTAGAGGAAGAATGAACTTTCTGAAGTTCTGTGTCAGTATCAGGGAAGCCATCCGACCTTCGTTACTGTTCCATCAGTTTTCGAGGTCCAAGGGGTACTGAAATGATCTGAACTTATTTTTTTCCTCTAGTTAACATTTGTAGCTTTCCAAATTAGTATATTTTTCCCAGATTAGATTTTTGTGAAATTAGTTATGGATTTTCGAAGTTCATGACAGCAAGCTGCACTAGTACCAGGGGCAACCAGACCTCTGTCTCTTTTTTGATGTCAAACATGGTCCAAATATTGAGATTCTAGTTGGGAAGTATTTTTAGTGTAAATTTAACACTTATAACTTTCTAAAAAGTTATGGTTTGCTTGATTTTCATTTTTTTAGAATTAGTTATGATTTTCCAAAGTTAGAGCCAAAAATTTGACTTTTGGGCCCATTTGAGAAATTACATTTTTTTGGTTTTGGCTTCATATCCGTGGTTTATGAGTTGTTTGATGCTATTTATGAGTTTTATAAATGGAGTTTGAGTAGAGAATGTGAATAATGGGTTCACAGGACCCACGGGGCAAAATATGATTGGTTAAACCCTGACTTAAAGTAGTAAAATACCATGGTTTTGGTCATTTTCATTGAAAATTATATGGAATGAAGCCTAAAGAGAGATTAGTTGGAGTTAAGTCATTATGGTGTTACACACGCAAATTTGAACATTCAAGACTTGTATTGAGTAAGAGAATAAGGATAAGCAATTTTCGCTCTTTATTTATTTATTTATCTTTTTTTAAATTTTCTTACTCTAATCTAAAGTATAAGACTTTTATAGGTATTGATCTTATATTTGGACAATTGTTAGGTGGACATGGTCATTTTCATTTGTTATGAAAAGTGAAACTTGGTTTTTTGTCTTATGACATATTTCAGTACTCACGAATGATATATCAATTAATGGTCTTATAAATTTTCTTTTTCTTATCATGTTGAAGTTTGGTCGCAAACATAAGATACACTTGGTATATTTATGAGGATATTGACTGTTTGAAATTTATGAATATTAACTAAGTTTGAAATTGCTATAAGCTTGTCATTTCTTCTTGTTTTGTATCTGTTACTACTGTTAGTATATATTTAATCAGAAGGAGAAGAAATGACTATGAAATAAATTTTTAAAAACCAAAAACTCTAAAGTTGCAACTAAAACTTTTTAAAATGAAAAAATTTTTAGTAGCAATTACTGTTACCACTAAAAGACCCTTTTAGTGGTGACATTTTGTTAAAACTAAATTAATAAAGCTTTAATGGTAATAGTTGTCACTGCTAAAGTTGCTGCAAAAAACCTTTTGTTAAGAAGGTTCCAATAGTAACTTTTAGACTTTTATCGACAACAAAAATTAATTTTTTTTGGTAGCAAATGAAGAAGCATAAACAACAGTTGGTCAATGGTGACTAGTGATGTAGCTTTTGGTTGTCAACAATGTTGCATGCATTAGTCAAGGTGTTCTACGCTAGAGAGCTTTATTAAATGGGAGTCATGCGACAAAAAAGATGAAGCGGGAAGAGCCAGTTAGGATAAATAAATTACCCTAATCACAGTTAATATAGTAGTCTCAAGTTTTAACCATGGTTCCACATTAACCATAGTTAAAACTATAGCCTTAATCACAATTCCACATGAACTATAATTATGTTTTGAGGTCTAATCATAATTTAGTCAAATAACGGTTAGACTTAAGTCTTAATTGCGGTTGTAGTAGTAACCACAATTAAGACTCTAGTCCTAATTGCTGTTATAAAAACAATAAGTAGGACATGACTTTGTCACATTTTGCTTAATTACAATTATTGTAATTAAAAAAGATTGACTTATCACTAATTGCAAATTTTCTCAAGGGCTTTAATAATAGTCATCTTACGATACATCATATGAGTTGGCAAAAATTCTATAATTCTGAAACTGAAAAAGGGCATAAATTTAAAAGTACTAAGATACTCAATCAAACATTATTGGCTAAACATATTTGGCGTTTAATTTATAAGCCAAAAAATATTTACTAATGTTATGTCTCAAAAGTATTGTAAACCAATAATTATCTTCTTTTGCTTCTTAGACATGGAAAAGTATCAATAAAACTTGGGATATCACATACTTTAATTTGAAGTGGCAAATTGGAGGTAGCTAACAAATGAGATTACTAAACCATCTTTGGTGGCAAGTGCAGCTAAGGACATGAACACAAGCAAACAATGTTCATAACCTGTTAATGCACAATGAAGGAAGTTCCCATTGTTAAAGAAAACCTTTATACATGTGAATGCTAATATGATTTCTAAGAAATCACTTTCTACTTATGACAAGAAGGATAGACTAGGTTGGTTAGGGAATCAATCTAGATGTTATAAGGTTGTGGATGGATATAAACTTTTATTTAAAGACTTATGTGTTCCTGTTAATTCGAATTTCATTTATGGGAAGCTAAGGCTTCTTTTAAGAATTATCAAATTTTTTTGGAAATTTTTAACTGATTCCTTCCCTTTATTAATTCTCAAGAAACATAATGTGTTTATTAAATTATTATGCCCATTGTGTCACACAAAGAAGGAATTATTGGATCACTTATTTATTTTCTATCATTTTGTTAAATCAATTTGGTTTACCTCCCCTTTTTTAATAAAAGTAGATCATATCAACAATAGGATATGAAGGAATGGTCACAAATATGTATTGGAATTGCTTAATCAGAAGTTGAAGAGTTAGCTTATTATATCAACTTGGTTATGATAACTCTTTATGTGATCTACATAACTTCAATTAAAAGTTATTTTTTAAGATAATAAACTAGATTCTTTGAAATGTAAAAGAATGATTCATTAGTTACAAGGTCAACTTAGTCTTAGTTGGACAAATAAAGTAAATACACTTAAAACCTTATTTCAAAACCTAATAAGTAGCAGTGAAATCATGAAAGTTGGCTAGTTATTTTTTGACAAAAAAGATGGCAAAATGTGAATCAAATGAGAAAGAAATAATAATTATCTAGTTTTAAGGACAAGACTTTAGGAAAATTGAATTTAGATATATCTGAAGCCTACTAATGGAAATGACAAAAAAAGCAATTGACTTTGTAGATCAACAATAAATTATTCATGACTCAATATCTCATAAAATGCAATTGTTAGTTTGGCAGCATAATCACTTTAGGTGCTTAGAGGAAGATTTCAAATCTTTTGCAGCGATTGTTACAATCATTGCTATATAACTATCACAAAAAGCACTTTTTTCTTGGTATTGGTAGGGGAAGATTTCAAATCTTTAGTAGAAACCATATACATTGGTCAAGATTTACATAACTAATTGGTCAAGTTTGTATCTATCCAAATAGGAGTCCTTCATTGACAAGAGTGATAAAAGATTATAGGTTTTTGCACCAATTACTGAGAAAGTATTGCTAGTGGATGGTGTGATTTGTTTTAATTTTTCATTTTATTACATAAATAAAAAATTGTAATCTACCCCACATAATATATAACAAAGCAAATCTAGGGTAGGTATATTTTAAAATTTAGTTCCCACTAAATTGTGAAATTTTAACTGTGGTTATATCTATTAATTATTATATATTTTGAATTAATTTGAAAACATATATCTAAAGAGGATTTAAAGGGAGCTGAAATTTAAATATAGAAACTAGTAATATACACCTGTATTATAAAAAATGAAATAAAAAGAGAAAATATCATTTTCTATTTTTCTAAACTAAGGTCAATTTTTTAAAAGAGTTTTATTATAATAAAATTTTAAATGTAAGACTAAAATGCACATAACTCCATAAACTTTGGGTCATATGTAGAGAACTCCCTCACCTTTAAAAGTTGGCCATAGGTCTTGAACTTTCAATTTTATACAATAAGCCCTTTTTTCATTAATGATTCCATTAAATTAATCACAAAACTCTTACGTGACATACTAATTAAGTTTATTTTTTATCCTAATTGGTATCTAGTCACATTACCCCTCTCTCTCCTCCCTCTTCCCTTATCTCTCTTCTTTGTTTATCCTTTTTTCTATTTAAGAGGTGAAAGTAGCTTTCCAGTTTCAACAAAAAATAATATGGAATGAACATGAAAAGGAACCATCATTTTGAGAGAGAATTTATTTGATAAGTTGTTCAGATTGATCAAAAAATTTGGGGACATGTTTGGCATCTCCCTTTTATAGAATCATTGAACATGACACAATAATTGCTATTAAAAATTTGGATTATGTAAGAGGTCATATGGCACTAAGGGATGGTTCATTTTATATCTTCCTCTCTATGTATGCTTATATTCATCAAACAAGGAAGAGTAAAGATGAGAAACAAATCAAGATTGTGTATATTAGTTCATAAAATTACCAGAAGATCAAGAGACAAAGAGTAGAAAGAGCAGTCCAAATCAAAATGAAATTGGTTTACTGAAGATGGGTGCTATGGTACTATCATCATCAAGATCGAAATTATCATCATCAAATTTACCATTCAAGGTTGCAATTGTCCATGAAGGGCTTACCACTGGGGAAGGGGAGTCCAACTCTTTAAGGCAGAAGATGAAGTAAGGAGTGTTTGTAGTTTAGGAACATTTGCAACAAATAAAGAAAAGACAAACAAAGGAGAGAGAAATAATGTGAGTAAATGCCAATTATAGATTAAAAAGATCCTAGTCAACATGCCACATAAGAACTCCATTAGTGATTTAATAGAATTAGTAACAAAAAGGAATTCTTTGTATAAAATTGAAAATTTAAGGAAGTCTACTGCTAATATTTGAAAATGAAGGAGGTTCTCTATACATAATATAAAGTTGGAGGAGATTATGTGCATCTTAGCCTAAATGTAATAAGTTAACTTTAAAAAAAAGACAAAAATACACTTTTAGTCCCATAATTTTATTTGAGACATCTCTTAGCTTTATTTTAAGTTTCACTTTCATCACTTAACTTTATTTAATTTTAATTTAGTTTTTTAACTTTACTTTAAGGTTCGCTTTGACCTTTTAATTTCATTTGGTTTTAATTTTGTCTCTTAACTTTACCTTAAGTTTTGTATTTTTCCTTTTAATTATTTTATTTAGTTTAGTTCCTAATTTAAAAAAATTGCTCAAATGTTTTTCTTTTTATTTGTATCAATTGAAAAATGAAAAAAATTAAATCATATGTTAGTCCCTTAATTTTATTTAAACTTTTAAATTATTTTTTTTAATTTAAACATTTCAAATCAATCCTTTTAACTTTCATTTCATTCCATAACAGGTAGCTGCCGCCCTCTCCGACTCTCTGTTTCTTCCTTTCCCTTATGAATAATATTTTTTTCTAATAAATAAGAGATAGTATCAATTCTCTAACTTTATTTTTTCAATTTCCTCTTTTGCTTTCATAACAAAACAGAGGTGAAAGCATGGAGGACCTCTCAATGTTTTATCCAAGGGAGGTGGGATGACTGATCTTTATCACAAATTTGTCACTGGAATGCCATTATCAGCATTGTCCAACCTATGGCTATAAGTAAATGATGATTAAGAAAGACCTTGATGAATAATGGTTAGAAAAGTTATTGTACAATCTTGCATATAAATACGATACATGCTTCAGGTTAGCTTTATTTCAAAATTCTTGTAGATTAGAACAGTGTAAGATTTCATTGAAATTCCAAACTAACAACTTATGTTATATTCACCTTTAACATCTAGCACAATTAAAGAATCAAAAAGTAAAAATGGTCCAAGTGGTTCAACAATCGGTATGGGGAAAAAGTGAGAATTAAGAAGATAAAACCATCCATTATCTCCAATCTCCTATAGTATGTGAAAATCTATTTCTATAACTAACATTTTATTTTATTTTTCATAAAAATGGTTGGTGTTTTGTCTCGGAAGAAGATGGCTCACTATGGTATTAGAAAACTGATTCCCCTCGTAATTTCATACTTCGAATACTATCAATTCTTTGTATAAGGGCAGCTATTAACAATGATGGCTAGGGCAGTGATGTAATTAATGAGAAGGTTAAAAAGGGTTTTTAAGAAACAAAATATAAGTTGGGACTAATTTGATATATTTTAATTTAAAAGACTAATTTAAAATTTTAAAAAAAAAGTTAAGGAGTCAAAATATTAATTTATCCAAAATAAAAAAATAAAGAGAACAATTTGGGTAATTATTGAATATTAAGAGCCAAAATATAAAAAATTAAAATTAAAAGAAAAAAGTAAAATATGAGAAAAGGTTAATAGACTAAATTTGATCCAAATAAATTTGAGAGATGAAAATAAAACTTAAAATAAAATTAAAAGATTAAATTTAAACTAAATAAATTAAAAGATGAAAATAAAATTTAAAATAGAGTTAAGAATTGAGATTAAATTTTTGCCTTAAAAAATATACTTTTATTATTTTGTTTAATAAAAGAATACATTTTTTAATTTCAGACAAAGCTTAAACGAACATGATATTATTTAAAATCAATGGCAAAGAAAAGAAGTTAGTGTATGAAGGGCTGCACCTAATTTGCTTCCATTGCGGGAAGTATGGTCATGATATTGATCAGTGTCCTGCTCAGTTATCCTTGTACCAAGGTGCTCAATTGATGAAGGTGGACTTAGGAAATGAGGGTTCTAGTGCCAAGGTTTCCACTCTAAATGGGATGTCTGAGGGATCACCATTGGGGGCTTTGTCTCCACTTTTTGGTGGCTGGATGTACGGACCTGATCACCAGTGGGGGCAACGACAGCCATGGGGAGGGTGCTAGGTCACAGGAAACTAGGCTTGATTATCCAGATGATTCTGTTAGAGGGAACAACAGCTTAAGATTCTCGGCTCTCAATCAAATTAATGAAGAGGTTACGATTGACGAGAATCATGCAGTTATGACACGTCCTCCACTCCGTGATGTCAATAACATTTCAAAGCATAAGGGGGATCTAGTAAGCCTTGTGAGGATCAAGCAAGTAGGAAGATTGGGTGTATAAATCAGATGGATAGTAAGAAGTCGAACATAGGCCTTAAAAAATGTAGTAATGGCCTATTAGAATTCTACTTAGGGAAAAAGAAGGAATTGGGCCTTGTGGGTGCTAAAGAGATGGGCGATACTATGACTCACGAGTACGGAATGATAGAGATGGATTGCGGGAAACTAACCAGCCGTTAATAGTTGGAATAGAGATCGTGGATTCTGAGAGTAGGCCTGTCTCTAGTTAAGCAGGCAGGCCTCGTGGTTAATGCTAGCAACCCGTATGACCTAGGAGAGAGGGAATGTGGGCAAATGGTAATCCATTTGAATCCTCTAGTTCAAGATACGGGATTAGTGCAGTCAGATAGTGTGGATGGTCTAGGTATGGACATGACTCCCTAAGAGTGTCATGGTTGGGCCGTGTCTTCTTTTCTTTCGGTTGTTATGAATCACAACTTTATGTTTTGGAACTCTCGTGAAGTTTGAGGAACCACCTTCGGTCGTTTGATTTATGATCTAGGTGCTAGACACCATGTTGGTTTTTTGGCTCTTATTAAACCTCGGCAGAGGGGTACTAAAGCTAAAAGGTTAGCTCGAAAGTTGAATTGGCATCATTTTGAGTTAGTGGAGTTTAGGGGCTTTAGTGGGGGAATTTAGCTATTTTGGAAAGAAGAGATTAACTTTAATATTGAAGATAATTCTGACCAAATCATTCATGGCATTATGAACAAAGGTAAAGATGATTAGTGATCCCTGTCAGTAGTTTATGGCGACTCGAATTGAGCTAAACGTCACGAGTTGTAGAGTAATTTGGAGAGGGTTAGCACTCATATGAAGGGCAACTGGGTTATGGCTGGGGATTTTAATGCCACGTTGTACCCCGAGGATAGGTGTAGAGTGTAGTACCATATATATCTAACCCCATTCATGGCATCCATAGGCTCCATATCATCATGTTCATAAGAGCACAAGGAAAAGGAACTAACAATAATGGATTTAATCGCGTTATGTCATGCTTAAAAATTCACAATTGGGTGTCATGTGGATCGTGTGGATTCATACCATACATCCTTATATTTAAATACATCATTACTACTCATTTGCATCACAAAATCTTGCTCATGAGCCAAGGAAACCAAAATGGAGTATAAATTGAACTTATTGAATTTCGACCAAATTTGCCCTCATTCTGTCTAAAATTTTAGAAAATTATAACTAAATCTAGAAAAATTAAAATCATGTAATCTTAGTCATTATAGAAATCTTGAAATGTCTACTTCATGCTAAAAATATGTACATGTTATAAAATTCCACACATAAATTGTTTGACAAGCGAAATAGTTTAGAGGTCGGATTAGGTTCTGATGCTATCACAGTTTACTGATATGAACTTCAAAAATGTCTAATTAATTCCAAAAAATTTCAATTTGAGTTAATGATACCAATATGGAAATTTGAGGATGTTATCTAGAAGAGAAAAATCACTCCATATCAGTTCAAGCTCGTCTAGACCTTGAATTTTAACCAAACATTGACTAAGGTCTGGTTGGATGCCTGACACTAGATTGAATCTTTGAAAAATCATATCTCCCTCTCTAGACATCCAAATAGGGTGATTCTAGTTGGCACAAGTCACTTATAATCTCTAGTTTCTGAATATAAAATTTCATAGCAATTGGATTTCATTTGAGCCTCATGTGATAGAAAATAATTTCGGACCCAATGTAACAGTGCATCAGACCATTTTAAGAATTTTGGCCAACTTTGAAAAATTATCAAATATTCTATAGATCTCCAAAAATTATGATCTTTAGCTTTTCAAAAAGCTCTAAATATATTCTAATAGTATGCTAAATCTCAAATCAAGAATACATCATTTAGCTAAAAAGTGACGTAGGGTTCTATTTTGGTCATTTTTTGCTCTACATAGGATACCAAAATTACCATTTGGCTTCTCTTGGGTCTTGGCACCTTTTGGGTAAGTCTAAAAGCATGTTTAAGACTTGTGGGAGCTGCCCAAATGGTCCCAAATCATTTTCACCTCATTTTGGCCTTTTCACCCTCACTTATACATATTACACGAAGCTTTTCTCAAATGCACACATTGGCATAAACACTCAATTTATGTTCTAGAATACATACACCATACTTATTTATTTAGCTATCATATAATATCATTTTTACATTTGTCTAAGGGATCATAGACTATTTACAATAATAATATACATCATAAAGCCTCATTATGAATCAAAAGACAAAAATCAAGCATAAGGGTGGTAATCTTCTTTCTTCAATGTGGTTGGCTCCCATTGCCATGTCCACTTGGTCCACCTAGCATATTAGGACATTTAAGAGGAGGAAGTGAGATTCAAGAATCTCAATAGCTCATGTCCCATTCCATCATACATAATATGTGCAAACAAATTCTATGAATGCATGTGTGAGAAAAATAAAAGTCATGAATATTTAAAATCAAGCTTGGCATAGAAACACATCATACAAGGCATTCTAGAGTTCATCAAGTATTTGGATTGGCCTCACACTTCTCTCTATGGTATTTGGACTTGCCTCACCCATTCTTTGAAATCTTTGGACTCAATCGCACTCTTTGGGAGTCCACTTTGCTTTTGGGAGACTTTTTACTTTGTCTCAATGAAGCTCAAAGGTTTTTGGCTCATCCTCACCATGGAGAAGAGTTCTTGGCCTCTCCACACTCAAGTAAGCTCAACCACACATCATATATTCATTTGAAAGCATAATGTGGCATCAAAAGTCATGGTATATAAGAGCATGCTAGCATATTTTTCATAACTTGAAAATACACATATATACATTCTAAAATAAGCTAAACACACATCCACGCATGAGAGAAGGTGGAGAGATCTACATTGTACAAATCTACACACTTTTCTCCTTGGATTTCCCTCCTTTGCCTCAGCTATACACCCACAATTTGGTGGAGATGATTTCTCTTGGCCTAGACATGGTTTAAGGGAGCTAATTAGGTTCATGAAACATATTCTAAAACTATACAATTTGCTTAAGCCATGATTACTCTATAGGCTTCATTATGGTCTATAATGGTGCCTAATGAAGTAACACTCCTCAAATAACTTCTAAGCCTCATTCTTTTCTCTCAATTATGATTCTTGACTCCTTTTAAGCCTCTTGGAGACATCACACTATTAAAACAAAGAGTCTAGTACCATGTTGCTTCTTTAGGTCATAATATAGAACCTATGACCTCAATTCACTTTCCTTCAGTTCTAAATTTTTTTCAAGGCCTCCTCTTATATTCATTCACCATATATGACTCGAAAATGACTTTAGAAAAATTTAAAACTCTCCCTAGCTAGGTGAACTTGCTTAGGCCGAGACTATAGGTGTATTGGCCTTTCATGGAGTTTTCTTTGTTTTCTTGAAGGAGGAAGCATGTAGGGAGTCTTTTAGGGATCTTAGGAGCATGTCTTAACATTCAATTAAGCCTAAAAATATTCATATAAAATCAAATTTGCAAGGGAGCATTTGGATCCTTAATGATTTCATCTTGTTTTCTAATGCTTCTTTCTTGATTCTATTGGTTCATTCTTAATCCTTGCCACCTAAAACCCCTAATCCCTCCATGAATTAGATAGAAAACAACCTCTAACAATTGGGCCCATAGTGGCCAAATTCGTGCAAGAGGAAGGGGAAGGAAGAAACTACCAAAGAATGGAAGTTTTACTTTATTTTCTTACTTTTCTTTGCTTGCTCTTTGCCTTCTTTGGCCTCCTTACTTAATTTTCAAAATTTTCCCTCTGTTCTCCCTTTAAAATAGCCCTCACAACTTCAGAAAAATTATGGAGAAGAAGAAGGAAAAAGGGAAGAAGAGGTTAGCTAAGGTGAAGCATGAAAACCCAAGAAATTTCCTTACCTTTGGCTTGAATTTTCTCTCCTTTTTCTTCTTCTCTTAGGGTGCCTAGAAGAGTAGAATATTTTTCTATCTTGGGGTAGCAAGAAGGTCGGCCAAATAAAGGAGAAGAAACGTGAGAAATGGAGAGAGTTTAAGAAGCTTCAAGAATTCCAAGAATTCCCATTTTGTCCTTCATTCTTTACATTTTCGTTTATCCTTCGTTTTAGCTCCTTTTTGAGAACCGTCTTTTCCATCATAACAAATAGGTTCTTAATTTAATAAAATGCCTTTGGAATTACTCAAATTAGAGCTAAAACCTTTCCGAATGAATCTGTCAAAGTTTAAGTTAACTGACGTTGAAAAAATTATACCGGAGGGTCTTTACTGGTCCCGAGGTTTCTTATGATTTTTTGGGCCTTTAAGAACCTTGGACAACTCAAAATTTCATTTAAAAAGCCCTCCTAGGTACTTTTCCAAAATTGCATTTATTTACAAAAATGTCACTGGCCTTTCGGCAAATTTTTTGAATCACTCCAACCTTGATTTTTGGACAACTCAAGGCTCAAATCCTCATTTTCTATTATTTAAAATTTTATCCAAATTTTATTTGGCCTTGAATCACTCATCTCAGGAGACTTGCTTTGAAAACTAACTTATTTTAGTATTTTATGAAAAATTGCACATTACATAGAGGGAGTGCCCGTGGGAGGGGCATTGAGACTGGTCTTCACCGCTGGGTCTCAGTTGCCAACATGATGGATATTGGCTTTACTGGACCTCGTTACACGTGGAGTAATGGTAGGAGACAGAGTAGGATTAACCATATTTTTGTTAATAACCACTGGCATGCCTGGCATCCAGATGCTATGGTAACCTATCTTTCACGTTATAAATCTGATCACTGCCCTTTGCTCTTTCAACTTGATAACACCATGCATGCCTGGACCCGACACCATCCTTTTCGTTTCTTTGCTCCTTGGGCCTTCTATAACGATTTTGTAGAGTTTGTTAAGAAGCATTGGGATGGCAATGAGGAGTAGACCTATTTAATCACTGATTTTTGCAAAAAGTTACAGGAATAGAATAAGGAAGTCTTTGGGTGTATTAATAGAAGGAAGGATAAGATTCATCACAGGCTGGAAAGGATTAACAGGAAAATGGCAACTTTTCAGAATATGGCTAATCTTGACAAGCTTTGAGAAGAGCTTTGGAAGGAGCTTGAGGTTGTCCTTGAGCAACAGGAAGTTATGTGGCTTCAAAACTCTAGATGCACTTGGTACTCTCATGGTGATCGTAATATGAAGTACTTCCATTCTGTGGCTAATAGTAGAAGACGTCGCAATAGAATTGACGCTCTCATGTTGGAGTTAGGAGAGTGGTCTTATGACTCGAAAGAAATCATGGAGACAGGGACCAAAATTTCTTGAATCTTTAGAAGGAAGATGGGCAGCAAAATAGTAACCTTCAGTTCTGTTATAGTTACCCCCTTTAGACAAGAAGCAGCGTTGTTTTTTAGGTAAGAGGGTTGATGATAGCGAGGTTAAGCGTGCTCTGTTTGATATGGGGCCATTAAAAGCACCTGGGCCCGATGGGCTTAACCCTCTCTTTTACCAAAGCCAATGGGAGACCGTTAGTAACAAAGTGATTGGAAAGGTTAAGGAAGTTTTCTATCATCCTTCCTCTGTTTGCAATATAAATGACACCCAGATCGTTCTCATCCCTAAGGTTGCTCAGTCTCAGTTGATTACTGAGTTTAGACTTATAAGCCTGTGCAACGTGATTTACAAAATAGTGACAAAAATCATTACCAATCGTCTCAGAGAAGTTATGCCACACCTAGTAGCTCCTAATCAATGTAGTTTTGTCAAAGGGAGGCAGAGTGCAGATAATATTGTTCTTGCTCAGGAGATTGTCATTCTATGAGAACGATTAGGAAAAAGACAGGTTTTATAGCTATCAAGATTGATTTGGAAGAAGCTTACGACCGAATTCGATGGACTTTTCTGTTTGATTGTTTGAAAGAGATTCAGCTTCCAAAATCACTCTTAAATGTGATTAAGGAGTGTGTCTCTACTCCCCACATGCATCTCCTCTGGAATGGTGAGCAAGCTTTTGAGTTTTGGCCGTCCCATCGAGTTAGATAGGGAGATCCTCTATCTCCGTACTTATTTGTCTTGGCTATGGAATGTCTCAATCATCTCATTCACAATGAGGTTGATAATGGAGCGTGGAAGCCTTTCAAGCTTAGTAAGAGGGGTATCCCTATATCTCACTTATTTTTTTGTCGATAATCTCATCCTGTTTGCTGAAGCTAACCTCGAACAAGTTAGGCTTATTAAGGCTATTCTTGATAATTTTTGTGAAGCTTCTAGTTAATGTTGCCAAGACAAGGATCTTTTTCTCTAACAATGCTAATCACAATCGGTCTCGAGAGCTAAGCAATTTTTTTGGGTTTACTTCTACTGCTAATCTTGGCAAGTACCTGGGTCTGCCCTTACATCATCAGCGGGTAACCAAGAGTACTTATCAGTTTATTCTTGATAAGCTTAAGCTGAGGCTTTCTAGTTGGACGGTAAACCAGCTCTCTTTTATGGCAAGACATACTTTAGTTCAATCTATCCTCTCTTCTATCCCTTCCTATGCCATGCAAACGACTCCTCTCCCCGATGCGACTTGTGGGGAGATTGATAAAAAAATGAAGGAATTTTTTATGGGGAAGCACTGCGTCGCAACAGAAGGTCCATCATATGTCTTAGGCTAAGATTTGTAAGGATAAGGAGCTTGGTAGTCTGGGCATTCGAGAGGTCAAGTCTCACAATTCTACTTTCATGATGAAGCTTGGGTGGGGCTTGGTGAAGCGGAGAGAAGCCCTCTGGGTCAAAATCATGAGAGAAAAGTACAAGTGTGGGAGTGACATTATTCCCATCGTCAGTAAGAAGAGGAATGAGTCTCGTGCTTGGGTTGGGTTGTGTGCTACTTGGAAGCATGTTCAAGATGGCCTTTCTTGGCAAATAGGAAATGGTCAGTCTATTTCTTTTTAAAGAGATAAGTGGCTGCCTAACCATAAGGAGCTGGAGTCTCTTGCTGAAAGTGGTATTTCTTAGAAGATTGCTGCTTGGAAAGTGGCAGACTGTCTGCTTGATTTAGGTGGTTGGGATTGGGGTAAATTCTCCCACCTTGTTCCGGATAGTGCTGTGAATGAGATTACTCAAACCCCTATGCGTCTAGATAGCCTGGACACGCCTTTCTGGAGATAGACGACGCATGGGGTTTTTACCTTGAAGTTTGCTTACATGGCCCTCAAAGGTGATGGCAATTATAATGTGAGAAGCTTCTGGCGTCATCTTTGGAAGCTCCACATTCCCCAATGCTATAGAACCTTCATTTGGTTTTATGCTAACGACAAATTATTTACGAATGCTACCCGTTTTAAGCATGACATGCAGAGCTCAACCAACTGTGAGCTTTGTGGAGCTTAGACAGAAACATCCCTGCATGCCTTACGGGACTGCCCCCATGCTTACAACACTTGGAGAGCAATCATTCCGGTTAGGTGGCATCATAGATTCTTCTCATGCATGGAAGTTAGAGATTGGATTCATTGGAATATTGGAGTTATTGAGACTGTTGAGGAGTTTGAGTGGAAGAGGTGGTTTCCTATCGTGTGTAGAAATTTGTGGCTAGCTAGAAATGAGAGGCTTTTTAATGGTACGACGCCAACCTCGAAGGAGGTCATCGGTAAAACGAGGGCCTATTTACATTGGCGGAGACCGATGCTTGCTATGGACAAAGACTGGCATTCTAGAAAGGTTCATTGGCATCCTCCTGTGGTAGGGCAAGTTAAGTTTAATGTGGACAGATCGGTCAATGCTCTTCTTGGGAGAAGATCATGTGGCGGTGTTGCTTGAAATCATAAAGGCGAGTTTCTTCTAGGCTTTATGTTTAGGGCGCTGGGGGGTTCATTTTTTACGATGGAAGCCTGGGATATTTTATGGGCGTTGAAGATCACTTAGGATCATGGGTTGCGTAACGTCGTGGTTGAAAGCGATTGTATGGAGCTTGTTCAGCTGCTAAAGATAAATAATATTCAAGATCATCCGGATTCAGTGGTGTTGTCGAAAATTCAGGGTAAGATGAAAAGAAATTGATCTATTGGCATCACTCTATGTAACAGAGATGTTAATCGAGTGGTGGTTGCAGTGGCCAAAGAGGCTGGAAACATGCAAATGAATTTTTGGCTCTTTAAAAGTTCGTGGAGCTCTATAGATTCCTTGTTGATGCAAGATGTTGAACATTTGCCCTGTCGTTCGCGTGGCGCTAGTGTTTTGGTGGCGTAATTCTTCTCTTTGGTTATAAAAAAAAAAATCAAATATGCCATTGTCCCGATTCATGGGATTTACCCCTTTGCAAAATGGGAACCTTGCAAGGTAAATGGGGTAAATTCTGTGAATATTGATTTTTTTACGGTTTTACTTTCACCATATAAAGACAAAAACCCAATTTAGGCTTAAGCAATCTCCAATGGTAATTTTCACCAAAAGTTATCGATCGCCTGCCAATGCGCCTAAACAAATAATTTCACTCCACATCATCACCCTCCCGATCCCCATATAAATAGCCTTCCCCGTTCGGTCTGTTTTCGCTCATTTTATTTCTATCTTACTCTATCATCCCTTTCTCCTTCAAATCTTCACATCCTCCATCTGTGAGCGGGTCGGGTCCATTCCTGCATTCTCGGAGCCTATCGCCAAATCCCTCAGATTTCAAACGCCGACGAAGACAATGACGAGTTTCGTAATAGCGAGGAGAGTTTTAGCTCAAGGAAAACCTCTTCGATGGCAACGCTGTTTCTCTCAGCTTGCCGAGCAGAAAAACGACGTCGTTGTCGCCGGCGCACCCGAATTGCCACCGTTCGATTGGTCTCCTCCGCCGTACGCCGGGCCCACCGCCGATGAGATCCTCGCCAAGCGTAAAAAGTATCTCAGCCCTTCCCTCTTCCACTTCTATAAGACTCCCGTGAGTACGCGCCACACCCAATCATAGCTCCCTCAACCATTTTCAATGTTTGATTGATTTACCATATTTATTGTGCTATTTTTTTAGTAAATTAGTTACTTTATTCAATTCAGTCCTCCATTTTTAAGGTCTTTAACTTCCATCACCAATCCAATAATCACGTTTATAATAAGGAAAATGGTGACATGGTTTGATAATCTTTTCACTTGACGACTGGTATTGAGATATAGTGTTCTCAAAATGAAGTGACTTGAGAATCTTGACCAAGTCAAGTTTTTCCATCGGTAACAAAATCTCACGATATTGTCTTCTTTTGGCTACTTATATTAATTTGTTGATAAATTAATTAAGGTGAATACTTTATTGATGATTAAAGTTACTTTGAAGGACTAGAACGATAAATTTAAAAAATGAAAGATCAAAATTAAGAAAAGTGACCAAGAAATGTTTGAGTGGATTGGTCATAGTGTGTGACGATCAGTGTGAGTTTTTGATGATGATGTGCTGGTATCGTGGTGGGAATGGCAGTTGAATGTGGTGGACGGGAGAAAGCAGTACTTGTTCGACGAGAAGGGGAAGAGGTATCTGGATGCGTTCGGAGGGATTGCTACGGTGTGTTGCGGGCACTGCCATCCCGATGTGGTGGCGGCCATAGTGGACCAAACCAAACGCTTGCAGCATTCTACGGTTCTCTACCTGAACCATGCCATCGCCGATTTCGCTGAGGCTCTGGCCTCCAAACTTCCCGGCAATCTTAAGGTGCGTGTCTATATGATTTCTAATCCTACCGTTCATAAGTCATTCATCTCATTTTCAAATAAATTATAAGAAGGGTTCAGTTTCCAGTACTCAAATTTTAATTTAGTTACTGTTATCAAATTTTGCTGTCATAATTAATCATATATTATCTTAACAGATTAAATATACAATTTTAATAATAATTTTTTATACAATAAAAATCAAAATAAAAATTAAACAACTAATACTTGGATATTTATCTCACGGAAAAAGAGATCAGTATTACCCCCCCAAAAAAAAAGGAAGAGAATAATTTTGAAGAGGGATTCAAACTTAAAAAATTAACTAGGCCAAATTTTAGGGATTGTTGATGGTTTTTATTAAATGGGAATTATTTGAATTACAAATTACCGATAAATAGGTTTTAATTATTACCGACAGAGCAATGTTATTTATAAAAATTTAAATCTTTTGAATTAGATAATTCCGAATCATTAAAATTTAATAATAAACCTTTTAAAATTTTAAATTTGTACAAATAACTCCTAAACTACTAATTAATTCATTATTTCACTAATAAGATATGATACATTAGTAATAATAAACTTTTTAAACTTTATTTTTATACATATAATTTTCTTAAACTTTAAATTATATGTAAATAATTTCTCTAAATCATAAATCATGTACAGATAATTCCCTAATGTATCATGCTTCTTAGTGAAATAATGATTTAACTAATGATAAAAGGTTATTTGTATAAACTTAAAATATTAAAAAAATTATTGTCAAATTTTAAAGATTAAGAATTATTTTTATATAATTTAAAGTTTAAGGAGATTACATGTAATTTAATTTAAATTTAAATTCAAAACTTATCAGGATTGTACAGATGCAAAAATCAATTACTGATTTTTATATGCTTTACAAGTTCTAGACGTTTAAAATTTTTCTTAGAAATTTACAAAAAGTATTAAGCAGGGTAATGTCAAAGTATTAGAAATTTCGTTGTCTTAATATATTTTTATGCCAATAAGTAGAGTTGTAAAGGAAATTGTATCTCTGTCTTGAACATGATATATACTTAAGCAAAATATTCTTTTATAAAAAATATTGGGTCTGTTAATAGGTGGTGTTTTTTACCAATTCTGGAACCGAAGCAAACGAATTTGCGATACTAATAGCAAGATTGTATACGGGATGCCATGACATAATATCACTGAGGAATGCTTACCATGGGAATGCAGCTGGCACGATGGGGGCAACCGCTCAAAGTATTTGGAAATTTAACGTAGTACAGGTATATTCCCACCCGTTTTTAGTTTACGCTCTGAACAAGAATTTAATTATAGTTTTTAAAAACTTATTAATTGATTTTTCATTTAACAAATGAAAGTGCATATTTTTTATTTTTAATACTATGTGATTAAACCTTTTAAAAATAATTTCCACATGTCATAATTAAATAATCTAATAATAAATACCTAAATTATGTTTAGATGAGAAATAATGGAAGAAAAAAGAAGGAAAAACAATAATAAAAGACTAAAAAATAAAGATATTTTTTAAAAAAAATCTGTTACTATTTGTTTTATGATGATTACTGTTGAGTTTAGCATCAAACCGTTGAACCTAATGATAATGGTCTTTAAAAATAAATTTTTTTCTTTTTGGTCCTTACACATAATTTTCTCAAAAAATGATATTTTGTTGATTTTTTTTTTGAGATGTATTAACAAAATGATGAGAATAATGAAAATTTTTTTATTAATCTTACGAAATTCTCCAATACTTTTTCTCCATTATATTTTGAAAGAAAAATATTCAAATAAAAGAAAGAAAATAATAATTTAATAATCTATTTTTCTTCTTTCTCTCTTCTGCTATTTTAGTTGATTCTTTCTCATCTCTTCTCCTGGCAATTTCCAAATAATCGTATCTCTACTTTTTATTTTTTTCGGTTGGTTCTTAATCATACTAATAAATAAAAACAAACAGGGCCTAGGTCACTTAGAATGGCGTTAGTGACTTGGTGGATTGTCACATCTTGGCAGCTGAGTCATATTTTCACGCAATAGACATACGTATCTGATAGACTGATGGCAACACCGACCCACTTTGGCCTTGTTCAGACATTCACTGAAGCTGGCGTAGCAATGAAAGCGAAATGTTCATTTTAATTATCATTTAAATGGATTTTACTATGAAAACTAAGAAGTTCCAAACGAAGGTTAAATGCTGATGATTTCTCTTGAAAATGAAAGCAATGAAAGCAACGTCCATCTGCTAAAATGTGGACCCCCTACGCATAATCTCCACCACTACTTGGTGTTTGGTTCGGTCTGTTTCAATTTTGGTTAATAACATCATGGCCCTAAATTAGAATTTTCTTTCTTACCATCTCAATTTATACAAGTTGGACCTTTAAATATTATATAATTATTTGCCTATGAAAGTGATATCTTAAGATATATAATGGCGTTGATAAAACAAATATTTTTATACAACTCAATAGCACATGACTAGTTTTTCTAAAAAAGAATTTCACATGTTAAATTTTTATTAAAAAACTTAATAGAAATTTATCTAAGCTTGTCCTTGGCCTAATAAGTATTTTTGCTGGCATGGTCGACAGAGTGGTGTTCATCATGCTGTGAATCCAGACCCTTATAGAGGTATATTCGGTTCTGACGGAGAGAAATACGCAAGAGATGTCCAAGATGTCATTAATTTTGGAACTTCCGGAAATGTTGCTGCCTTCATATCTGAAGCCATACAGGTATATAGTCTGAACTCTGAAGTGAATTGGTCATGTTTGTTTCTGCATAGTTACAAGTTTCTTCATGCTGCTCTTGTTTATGGCAGGGAGTGGGGGGCATCGTAGAATTGGCTCCGGGTTACTTGCCTGCTGTCTATAATATTATTAAAAATGCAGGAGGGCTTTGCATCGCCGACGAGGTTCAGGCCGGTTTTGCTCGTACTGGTAGCCATTTTTGGGGATTTGAGGCCCATGGTGTTGTACCTGACATTGTGACAATGGCCAAGGTAACTTGAGTACTTAAGGGGGCGTATAGATTGAGGATAACAAAGAAAGGAAGAGAAGGAATAATTTTATCTAGATCTAAATCAACAAAATGTCTATATCAAATCTTCTCTTCCCTTTCCTTCGCCATTCTCTTTAATCCAAACATACCATCAGTCTTCTCTCCCTTTGCCGATGTAGCTAGAACAATAACTCCCCAACTGATTTAGCAGACATAAGGCAAACTTCCTAACTGTATATCTTCAGATGGTATTGGGAATTCTATAGGCTTGGTTAGGTTGACTTCTTGCTGCTACTAAACTGTTTGCACCAAAGAGTACTTGGGTTATCTATACATGAATTGACAGTGCACCATGAATTACATTTGTATGCATAAGGGGGGGGGGGGGAAATATTGGTACAATTGTTAGGTGTTTACTGTTATTCAACAAAAATATGACATGTGGAGGAATTAGTGGTGTTGACTGTTGAATTGTAAAAAATGTCCTTTATGTTGTATTTTCATTGGAGAATTGATAGCAAACACCCCAAGTACGACAGCTATCTAGTGGCTCATTTCTTAATTTGCTTTTGGCAGGGCATTGGAAATGGCACTCCCCTTGGTGCTGTGGTAACTACTCCAGAGATTGCTGAGGTTTTGACTCGCCGAAGTTACTTTAACACCTTTGGTGGGAACCCTGTTTGCACTGCCGCAGGATTAGCTGTTCTAAGAGTAATAGAGAAAGAGAAGCTTCAACAAAATGCATTTGTCGTGGGAAGCTATCTGAAAGAGAGGCTGACTGAACTCAAGAACAAACATGAATGTAACCTTGGAACCCTTCTTTTTCCCTGCCTATACGATTTAGTGTACTATTAAACACTTTTTCATGAGACCTCCCTCTAACATGTTTATGTATATTTATAATTAGATTAACCTGAATGTATTTTTATGTTTCAAGTCTACTTAAGAATATCTCTTTCTAATTATTCCAAAGAAAATCCTTTATTGGAGAGCGAAGGATTTAAGACTCACTAATATCATAAAAAGATCATAAAATCTTTTCTTGGCTGCCAATTCTTGCTCTTCTGAACTAGTTTGTTGGTTTCTTCTTAGTGATTGGGGATGTGAGAGGAAAAGGGCTGATGCTTGGGGTTGAACTTGTCACTGATCGCGAACTTAAAACACCAGCAAAAGCTGAAACACTGCATGTTATGGACCAAATGAAAGGTAAGAATCTATATATATCTCTATTAATCTGCACTTTTGTTTTAGCCGTATTTTCTGTTTGTTCTTAATCAGCTCCTTTGATGCTACTAAGAATCTATATATATCTCTATTAATCTGCACTTTTGTTTTAGCCGTATTTTCTGTTTGTTCTTAATCAGCTCCTTTGATGCTACTGCAGAACTAGGAGTACTAATTGGAAAGGGTGGTTATTATGGAAATGTCTTCAGAATCACCCCTCCCCTGTGTTTCACCAAAGAAGATGCAGGTTAGTCTTGACCTCAATTTCTTGACAATCAATAAATAATGGGACAAAACTTAGGTGCGATTTTTTAAATATTTGTTATTAGATTCTTTAATAAAAGTATAACGCATAAAATATTTTTTTTAATTATATAGCATAATATGATTGTCTTTTCTGAAAAGGTATTTCCTAGTCAAGACAAAATTTAGGTATAGATTTTAAGTGTTACTATGAAATTCTTCAATAAAAATAGAATATGTAAATATTTTTTTAACTCAATATCATACGATTATCTTTTTTAAAAGAAGTTTTTTCAATAAACAATAGGATGAAATTGCAGTGTTATTTTTTCAATAAAAACATGATATGTGAATTTATTTTATAATTCAATGTTATATTATCATCTTATTTGAAATATATTTTTCACAAGTCATATTGTTATTGAAAAACTTTACAATAAACACCTGTAGAACTAAGTTTTGTCATAAACAATACTAGTCTGTGTTAATCACTGATTGTGAACTTCTTGGCTGCAGACTTCCTTGTGGACGCGATGGACTTGACCTTGTCTAGAATATGAAGCATAGATTTAGATTGAACTGTAAATAAATGTCTACTTCTTCATATCAAAGTAGACCTGAATTATATCATCTCTATGCGAGTAAAATCTATAAATATTACATGAAGTTATAGTAATTTGGCGTGATATTAAAAAACGATGAGCCAACAACTCGTTGTCTCTCGTTAACCTTATCTCGTTATCTTGACTTTTATGGGATTCTCCACTGTCTCTTGAACTTCATTAAATGCCTGAAGTGGTCACTTTTTCACATTGGTTTTAATTTGGTTATTGGAAGTCCATTTCCCCTCTCTAATCATCACACAGCTTCAGCAGTATTGTTTATTGGTCGATCCCACAACTTAATCATGACTCTGATCAATTGTCTTTTTCTCTGTGGCTTAAAGGGGCCCAAATCAATGCCACACATAAGTCCATCATCATGATATGGGGAACCCCTTTTTCTTTTGGGTTTCTTAAAGCTGTACTGTGGGCCAGGTGCAATAATTTTAGAAGACTAAGCTTATTTGGGATTGATGTAGATTGTTTTTTATTTTAAAATATGTTTTAAAAGGAAGTTTTACAAGAAACATTATGAGAGAGAAGCAAGTTTGTTTGGCAAAATTTGATAACCGTTCATCAATATTATTTTATTTAGAAAATTTTTTAAGAAAATTGCTTTTTACTATCAAATTATTGAAAATGGCATGTATTTAAGATGGTAGATAAAAAAGATTAAAAGTAATTATGATAATAATTTTAAGCAGAGGTATGATTGTCTTAAAAAGAAAAAAATTCGGCTTCTGCTTTATTCCCATAGCTAAAAAGATAAAAAAAAAAAAGAACCTTTTTTTACTACTACTCACATGCACCCTATGTTTTTAAGAAACTTGGCCCATCATCTCATTTAATCAAAACAAGTACGTAAAAAAAAAATCTTTTCTTCCAAAAATTTAGTCAATTAAGTTTTAAAAGAACATTTAAATTTTTTTTAAATGAATAGTGTTAAAGGTTTGATCCCTACAATATAATATCAAAAAAAAATTTTACTTCTAAGATTTTCAAAAATAGAAAAGCATTTATTATATTTTTGTAATATTAAAAAATTGAGTACTATTACTATTTATATTTTATTAAATAAATACCATTTAAAATATGATATTTAACTTAATTATAATTAAGAATTAAATTATACGATTTTGACCAAAAATATATTTGAATTATATGGAAATATATAAATAATAGTAATACCAATTTGTAAGAACTCGAAAACCAGCCTTGGTTAATCTTCAGTATGAGATAGTCATTAGCCCCACAAACTAGGTATGTAACTTTCCAGCAATTCAACCCAAAATTAACTTTAGTGTAGATGGCTAAATGGAGAGTTATTTATTGACGTGATTGTCGACCTTTTTCTTTCAATACAAGACTATGTTTAAATGGAAAAAAATAAAAGAAAAGAAAAAGTTTGATTTAGATTTTTTTATTTTAATTTAAATCAAACATTTACTTTCTTTTTCTGACCAAATTAAAAGTCACCTCCATTTTTTTCAATGCAAAACATGATCTTAAAAAACTAACTGTGACGCTAGTCACAATTAAACTAGCATGTGTAGTGACCTAATCCATGTCACCTATAATTTGAGCCTAGATTAAGCCAGATCCAAAAGAATGGTTAAAAAAAAAAGGCTTGCCGAGTTTGTCATATTGTTGGTTAATTTCTGCGTCATGTGTGACACCCAAAAAAAAAAAAGAATGTTTTTGAATAGATGCTTATAGATTTTTTAAGCTGCTTCTTATTGACCAACTTCAAATAAAAGAAAGTTGAAGGTTAGAACTATGAATAAGAATGAACAGATTAATAAAAGCACTTACTGCAAAAGATTCTCTTTCCAAGGGTTGAGGCTCTTGCATCCTCTAACAAGGCCAGGTTTTCCGCTCTGGCGAATTGATACTAAAACCCCCCTGAAAATAATGGTAGTAATTAAATAACAAAATTTATGTAAAATTTTTTATGCTTATTGCCAGCTAAATTACTTTCTCTTCAATTTTGCACGCCTCACCTCTTTATTTTAATTTTACACCTTTCTTTATTGAAATTAAAATTATATACTATATTAATTTCTCTTATGGCAAAATATGTTATAATTACACTTACTTAATCAAAATATTTTTATATTTGTTACTTATATAATATAATAAATATTAAATATGTATTTAATCAATTTTTAAAACTTATTTTTTTAATTTAAAATCAATTAAATTTATAATCTTCAACCCAAAAAAAAGATAATATTAAAATAAAGTTTAAGAAATAATTTTTTTAATAAATTGTACTTTTCATAAAAGAAATTGATATTATTCTTAAGAGTAGTTGAATTATATTTCGATTTTAAAAGATGTTTATGTATACTCTTATAATAAAAAAAAATTGTGTAATTTGAATATTTCTTAAAGAAAGATTAATTTACTAATAAGCATGTAATACTTACTTGTTGCTTAGATATTTTTTATGCTTCAACATCACATGATTGCTTTACTCCCAAAAAAAAATCACGTAATTTATGATTTTATTGAGAGCAAAAAGTCAAGATATTTTACCTAACTTTTGTTCGAAAATTAAAATCTTCTAGAATAAGTCTTTGAAACACTTGAGAATACTCTTAAAATCTATCCCCAATAAAGAAAAAGGGCTTGAATACATTTTTTATCATTTTAATTTTATAAAAGTTTTAATTTGGTCACCTAATTTAAAACTAAACAATATTGTCATGCTATTTTTTAAAATAATCCAATTTTATCCCTTTGTCTCATAATTTATCTAAAATTTAAAATCAAATTTAACAATAAGTTGGATTTTAAATTTGAGTATGCATTACTAACATCATTTAAATAAGTAACTTTAAATCAGCAAATTGTTAAATTTGACGTTCAATTTTGTATGAATTATGAGACAAAGAGGCAAAATTGAATTATTTTAAAAAAATAACATTGTCTAATTTTAAACTATGTGGACCAAACTGGAACTATCATAAAATTAGAACCAAAGTGTGTTTAAATAAGGGTATGAATTTTACAAATAAGTATATATTTTTTAATTAAATAATACATTTATTATATTATTATTTTAAAAAATATATACTCATTATATTTTAATTAAAAAATATAATAGGAAAATATAAAAAGACATTCATTTAATTGCCCTAATCCTCTTGAATATATATACTTTCACAACAATATTTCTTCTACAACACCTACTATACAAATTACATTGAGAAAACCTCAATGCATGAAGAAATTGAGATATGGGTTCATTACATTGAGGATACCCTAATAAATGCTTAAGTTGTTTTATAAGAACTTAATTATGTCATAACTATCTTAATTATAACAAAATCACCAATCACTAATTAAATATAAAAATTTTCAAAGGGTGTTACACATTACCAAGCGAAAACCCAAAGGACAAGAGGAAGAAGAGGGAAAATAACAAAATATCAAGATCACTTCCTTTCTGGAAGAGAAAAACTTTCAACTCCACCTAATCTAATGATTGAACAAAATTTTCATACCATTTTCCTCTGTACAACATTTGTATTTATGCAATTCAAATGATACATGTATTATGCTTCGATGAAGGTTATATAATAGAGGAGACAAAAGGAAAGGAGTGATTGAAACATTGCTTTTGTTTGGAATATTTTAATATGGAAAGAGGGATAATAACAGATCTCTAAATAATTAGTCTTCTAAAATTTTGTAAGGAGTGACGATTTTGTATTGTTGAGAATATATATTCTTTAATTATGGTATAATTAGTTATTAAATATTATTACATATAAAAAAATATCTTATAAAATTTAATAGATTGATTACTATAATTATATTTATTAATTTAAAAAATCAAATTAAATTTTTAAAGATTATTAATTATTAAATAAGTTAATATTTTAAGTAATTATTTAATAAAATATTATTTTGCATTTATTAATTAATTATATCATAACTGAAAAACATATATTCTCGGGAATATAAAATTATCACTCCTCCTTGAAATCTTTCTTCTCTTTAATTTTCTTAAATTCTTTTAATTTAAAAGATTTTGAAAAAATAAAAAGTTTCCAAATAAAAATAGGAATGATTATTGAACTATCATTTCTTTTACCTTCACTCATCTTTCATTTAAAAAAAAACAAAAAAAAAAGTCATTTCCTTCTTCATTTTCCTCCGAGGTCCCAAATATACTCTTATCAATCACTCCCAAGCCAATCCCTTAACACTCTAAACTATAAAAACAACTTCAACAAAGTAATCTGCATGTAACCCAAGTTTCTTACCGTAATTGTTTCCTTAACATCTCTAACACGTTCTCTTACATATGAGTGCAAGGTAGTTTCAAGGAACAAAATCTTAGCCATTTAGTGAAAGGGTCTTTCATACCATCACCATTTCATCATAGAACTTAAAGCTGTTAATTAATCAGCAGTACAAAAACAGTTTTATTAAATGTTTAAATGGTATAATTCTTAAGAAAATTTCTTTTATATATATATATATATATCCATTTTTCACCTTCTTCCTCTCATACATATTCTTTTACGTTGTTCTGATATATATATATATATATATATATAGGTTAAGACTTAAGGTTTTAAGCCTTTTGCAGATTTATATCAGATGATTGGAAAGCTCTCTCATATATTACTGATCAAAATCATCCATGGCAAAGGAAAGGATTATAAAGGATATGTATAATGCTCGTGTTTACTTTAACATGAACATCAACCGCTAATTGCAAAGCTAATAACTTTGCCAAGTCCTAGCCTCCTTCTATCACTTTATGAAGAGTAAATCAAACTGTCTTACTTAGTATTATTAATTACCACAAACTAAACATGACCAAATAGTTTCTATATTATTGCTTGGTTAGGCAAGTTATATTCTCACACTCAAAAAGATTACATAGATAGCTTAGACTCAACCATAAAATATGAGTATTGCATTATTTGTCCCATTGTTCTCAGCCCTCATCAAAATGAAGTTGTGGAACAAGAGAATACAAGCAACAAAAATACATCAAATCAACACTCAAGTCGACTCAAAAACCCCAAAAAAAAAATTCAACATTTCTAATCAAGGGTTTTAATATATATAGAAAAAATCCACTCGGAATCTTACAACAAACATATAATATATATCCTGGCTAGCGATCATGCCTAACGATCATGGCAGACATGGGAGAGTACCTGCCGGAAATTGCGGACCTTCGCCTGAGAACCTGGCCGGAAAATCGCGTGGATGAAATGAGAAGGAAGGCCAAGTCCATCAAGAGATATGCATATTCATAATATATGTGCACACACTTCCTCAGAATTACACCGCCAAGCATCCATATGGCCTCCGTAAATCTAGCCATTTTCCTGTTTCCTAGCTCTCGATGTTCTCGCCATGTCAAAACCTAGACTATCAGTTATCCTTTTCAAGAATTCTGACTAAATGTTGGTTTTACTAAAATGCCCTTGCTTTGGATTTTATTTTATGATGACGCAGAGAATAGAATAAATATATAAATGATTTTGTAATTAATTTTCATATATATATATATATATATGTATCTGTGATTCACTCCTTTAAGATTTTTAAAAATCACATTCACACTTCCGATAATTTTAGCTTGTGCAGAAACTTACTCATACCGGAAGTTATACATATTTGTTAACGAAAGTTATAGCTATGTATTTTTACTCTTAAAAATCTCATAACAAACTATTTAAAAAAATTAATGTTTATACAAATTTAAAGGGAAATTATTGCATGTAATATTTTAAAAATTAAAGAGCTTAATATAAATTTTACAAAATTCAGAAGATTTAGGGTAAATTAAAATTAGAGGTGTATGAGTATAGATTTTAAAAATCTAACAAAAATAAATTTAATTTATTCCATATGAATATTTAATATCCTAATTCCCTTTCCCATATTATCATATCGGAATGCAATAAGCCATCGAACTTTTCTTAATCCAATAAAAACTTAGTTTACAAGGTATTTAGTAAAATCATATTATAAAATTAAGTGGGGGTAAAGTGGTAATTGCAGGGGGAATGTCAATATCAGAGAAAGGTCTGAGTGTAAAGGGGTTAAAAACCGAGGACAGATCTGGGATATGAGGACATGATGGAGACATGGACACAAGGACAGAGCTTCTGCTCCTCAAATTATAACGACGCGTACACCTTCTTCATTCCTACATGAACCATTATGTCGACACTGTCCTCCAAGCAAAATAGATTTCACCTACCCCGGTTTTGTATTTTCTGTAAACATTAGTATGGGAAAAGAAATCATTGCGCATGTCAAGATTGACTTGCATAATAAATTTTATTAATATAGATTAAATTTTAATTGTTGGGCGGATCCTAAAATTTTTCATAAAAAATATATATATAGTCAGTTATTTATCTATACATATTAGACAGATTAATTAAGCTTTGGCAGTTATAAGAAGAATTAATTCTTTTAGACGTATTAAATTGATGTGAAAGTATGCTTTTAATCTTTTAGCAAATGGATAGTTTTAATTGACATGCAAACTAACTCAAAAATGTTTGACAAATGTTTTAAAAGAAGTATATTTTACTATCAAATTACTAAGGATATCATATATATATATATATATATAAGAGGATAGATAAAAAAAGTAATAGATATTAATTGTAATTAAAAATTTTAAGTGGAAATACTTTTATTTTCAAAAAATACTTTTTAATTTATTTCTATTTAAACTTTTAAACAGAAGTTCGAATTTCTGCTTCTTTCCAATAGGAAAAAAATTACTTGTACTATTACTTAAAATCATTTTTTTAACAAAAATTTGATTAGACACTATTCTTTCAAGATAAATATTTAAAAAAAAAATTGAGCAGGTTTTGCCCTCCCAAAACAGGCATACTCGTATCATGATCCATGTAATAAAACATTAATCAACTTAATTAAGCATTAAACGTCATCATTGAAGATGATAAGGAAGGTTAACTCATTCTTCCGCGAGTTTCCAACGAGTTACTCAAAGTGAACCTCAAGAAGGCTAACACTTGAAAATTTCTTTGAGAAACAGACAACATACCTCTCAATTTTCCCAGAGGATTTGGTCTTCTCAAGCAGAGTTTTATAAATTTAGTAAGATAAGTTGTAAATCTTCAAATCCGAAAGTCCTCCTAAGAGAAGCAAAACTTGCTCAAAGAAATATAGGAGCTCATGCCTACGTGCATGGACTTGTCCACTTTTATTTCTTTTCCCATTGGTTTTTCTGAGTGATTCATTAAAAGCCCAACTGGTCGCATTCATATCCATGAAAATGCAGAAGCCCGACCTTAGTAATCCGTTTGCATAACATCTGAGGCCCACGTACGTCAAGATCCCACCATTTTTACTTGTTTAGCAAAAATAAAGGCGAGCCTTGGGAATGCCTATGAATAAACTCTCAATAAGGAATCGGTATTTTTGCTGCTCCTTTTCTTGGAGCAATTTATGATCATTTAGATTTAAAAAAACTACTAGCATGTATTTATTATTGTTATTTTACAAATTCATAGAGACTTTTAAAAAATTATTATCGAACATTGTATTAATGAATTATATTTTTATAAACTTTTTTTAATCAAATTATAGTGTTTTGAAAAACCACAATATTTTTTAAAGGATCCTAAATTGAATAGTTATTTGCATTGGCTTTGCTTTTGTATGACGAAATCCAGGAGACTAGGCCACATTTGAGGCAGCCATCCCAAGTTTTAATCTTTTTCCATGAATATGATTTGTGGACATGAGACAAGACAAGAAAAGAAAACGCACACTTGGACGGCCTCCAATAGAAATATCTACGTGATATTGTTGCTTTATGTAATATGAAAAGGATCAGGAACAAAATTACATAAACGTGCAATTATGGGTCTACCACTGAAAAAAATGAATTGAATAAATAGATTAACCTGGCTTTTGAATTTTATAATATTCAAAAGCGATTAAGACGTATGAAGAGTTTAGAGACATACGTCATTACAATGCATACAAACAAATAAGTCTGTCTTGTATTGATTTTTTTTTTGGATGTATATGATTTTTCAATAATATTATAATAAATATATAATTTTTGAAGAATCATATTTATATTATATATTTATTATAATATTATTAAAAAATTAGATGCATATTATATTTTAATTAAAATATCTAATAATAAAAATATAATAAATTACCTATAAGTTTTTCTTTTTTTTTATATATATAACACTTTAGACTCTCTTATAATTAACATGGCATGCTTTCATATCTTTAATCTCAGCATATTCAATTTAGAATGTTATAGGGGAGATTAAAGTATCATATGACGTGTTGACTTTAAGGTTGAAATAAACAAAATGATTTATTTTCCAAAATATAAAATTCCATTAGTTGAGGGATTTGTTTTTCAATTTTAAAATTTTGTAGATTATTCACAAGCAACACAAGTAATGCTTTGATGGTGAGATCAAGGATGCACCATTGGAACTTGAGCTCGAGATGAGAGAGAAAGCGTGCCAAAGAATGTTCATTCTTTGTTTAGATTTTGTTTATACTTCGCGGGATTTGCTGATTTTGTTTAATGTTCAATTGAGATTTGAGTTTTAGATTTTGTTCAATAGATTTGGATTTTAAGATTAGTTTACAGGTTTCAAATTTTGTTTAATTAATTAGGATTTCAAAGAAGAGAGAGAAAAAAAACTGAGGTGAAAGAAAAAAAGAGAAAAAAAAAAATGCTGAATAGGTACCAACTGTATTAACGTGGATGCCACATAATGCATGTGCTTGACCAATCAATGTGACACGTCATACTTAATGGCAATAGTGTAACATTGTCAGTCTCTTTGATTTATTTGAGAAGTGTTTTAAATTTATGAATTTATTTATAATAAAACTTTTAGAACTAATATAAATCATTAAATATACTTTTATGACCAAAATAGGATATTTATTTTTAATTTTTTTATACAGTGAAAAAATAGTTTAAAATTTTTATTTTTGAAACAATTTTGAAAAAATATCATATAATAGATGTCTCAAGTGGAATTAGATAAAAATAGAAAAAGAATAAGAGAAAGTAATTTATTAAGGGTATAGGAACAATATAAGAATAAGAGCCTTAAAACTAGTATGTAGCAAAGATAAGATTTTGAGTGCTTGAATTTTGTCCTTTTAACCTTGAAGGGGCCTATATTTATACTATGCATGAGGGCAAGTTAATGATAACAATTAAATTAAGTGGCTCCATTGGATCCATAGAAATTATTTTACTTAAAGGAACATTTCAATATATTATATGTGATTTGCTGAATTATGGTTGTGGAACTTTTTTTGGACCTCAATGGAGTAAGTAAGTTTGTTCTGTTTGATAATTTGTGTAATATTTATTATGCATTTTTAATAATTATTTTATTTATTAAATTATTATTTTAATTATTAATTTTTTTTAATAAGAACATCTAAGTAATTTTTTTATTTAATTTATTTATTTGTTACATTCTTTTTTATTTTACATCATCCAATCAAATGCAATAGTCTTGTGCTTGTAAGATATCAATAATAATATAATTTAAAATTTTTTAACCTTTTTTGTTACAATAATAAAAAACTTAATGCTTCAATTGTTTTCATTGGAATTGTTTAAATATCAAAATGTACAACTAACATTATAACAATTAATTAAGTAAAATGATTTTCTTAAAAAAAATTATTTCTAAACAGTAGTTTAAAATTTTAAAGAAGATTTAAAAACAAAAATTAAGTTGGGTCAATTTTATTTTAAAACTTTGAAAAAGAAAACACCAATTTTTAAAAGGCCTAACAAGAAGAAAAAAATCTAATAAAATTCAAGTGCCATCCCCTTGGTTCGGAGGATGAGCAGAGTTTAGTGTGGAGTGGGATGAAATGAGTTGAATATCCTAACCATTAATTTGACGTTTAAAAGCTAATAGGGTTAGAAATCATCCCATGCGACGTCTAAAGTTTCAAATCGCTTTAAGAGTACAGGATTGGTTGAGTTATTTGCAGGTTGTAGTTTTATTTTGTTTAGCCCCTGTCATCTTGCAAATTTTTTATTTTTTGAAAATAACATTAAAAGTATGGTATTACAAATTTTAACATTCAAACCTACCCATTATGATGAAATTGTAACATCCCAACAGTTTCGAATAACATATCATTCATTTTTTCAGGAACTTAAAATCAATAAAATCTCTCCTCTTAGTCCACACCACCTCATTAATGATAATCTCATTCTATTATTTTTGAAAATAATATTTTCTAAAAACTTATGTATCAATTTTAACTTTTTATTATCAGAATTTTCAATAAAAATATAATAAGTGAACTCTTTTATAACTTAACCTCATATATTTAGGTTTTCTAATTTTTTTTTCACATGTCAAATATGTGTTAAATAATTTATAACAAACACCAAAAGAAATTGACTTAAGCTCCATATTTTTATTATTTTGATAATTTCTAAATCTAAAAGAGTTGGCTCAACTAATAAAATAATATATACTTTGAATAAAGAAATACATTTAATTTGTAATCCATCATTTTCAATTTTTTGGGTGTGAGCTTCCAAATCTTATTAAATGATTGACACTTAAATGAAAACAATGAGTTTATATAAATCAAGTTGTACATATAAATAGTGTGACTATAAAATATGGATAAATACTAAAAGTTCCTTTTTGGGCCACTTGCAAAAAATTCCCTTAAATTTTCAAAATAAGAAATTGAGTCCTTTAACTTTAACCTTCAACCTTTATTTTTTAGAAAATAAGTCATTTTATCTATTTTTGTTTTCTTAATGGCATTAATTTAAGCCCTTTGTTAGGCTTCACTCTAATTGACGTGGCAAGTATTTATTAGTTTCCAATGCAAATATTAATTAACGAAAAGTTTAATGTGACATTTAAGTTAATATTTTCAAGGAAAAAATAGATAAAATAACTTATTTTTTTGGAAGGCCAAAGTTGATAGGTATAATTTATTATTTTAAAAATTCAGGTAATACATAACTCGCATTTTTTTTTTGGTTGTATTCACAAACAACGGCTATTATCTTAGATCCCTGCATTAACTAATACAACCCATTGAATAAATAACAATCATTATTACATTTAATTGAATAATAAATGCATTAAGCGTAGTTAAATATTGTCAATAATAAAATAGTATCCTTTACCTTTATATTGGAATTAAGAAATTTTAAAAAAATAGACAACATTCAACAACCAACAAATTATAAGAAATTAAGAATGAGAGGAGGATTCGATTTAAATAAAATTCCTTAAATTTTTGTCATTAAATTTTTTAATTAAAATATAATAAACATATAATTTTTAATAATATTATGATAAGTATATAAATTAATTTAAAAATTATATATTTATTTATAAAAATTATATATTTATCATAATATTATTAAAAATTAGATATTTATTATAATTTAATTAAAAAATTTGATAATAAAAATATGAAAATTACATGTAACTTTGTTTTTTTGAAAGAGGATTCTATGAAAAAAAAAGGACGAGAGAAAATTGGGAATTAAAATAAAAATAAAAAGTGGGAGTGAGGGGAAGACAAGACATGATATAACACCAAAGCGCACGCACAACCGATTCCCCAAATTCTCTTTTATTCCCTTCACAAACTCGCATTAACGGAGTGACGCCACTGTTCAATGCGCCTCCATCATCTTCTTCCCCTCTTGCTTCTAGGGTTTTCAGACCCCTTCCTGTCCTTCTGCAAGCCTTTCCGAGCTGGATTGCCTCTCCTTCCTACGAATCTAATATGCGCCGCTGGTTCAGCGGCTTTGTTGATTAGCCTTCACCACTCCCTCCCAGCTTCCCCGATCCTACAGCTTTGAAGAAAGTACTCTTCTTTTTGGCTTTGTATACGGTTTTCCTGTTAGCACAGGGTTGAATGATCGTCCATAGTTTGACTTTGTCGTTTAAGGGTTTTGGATTTGGATGGCATTGGGGGATTTAATGTCATCTCGGTTTTCGCAATCTTCGGTGGTGGTGGTGGTTCCGAACCACCTGGACGATTGTGTATCATCGACACATGAAGATAGTGTTTTGGGATCGCACAGAAGGGATTCCGAGGCTGCCAGCAGTAGTTATGGTAATGCCGCGGTGTCCACCACCACCACGAGTATGGCGTATTTGCCCCAGACTCTTGTGCTATGCGAGCTTCGACATGAAGCGTTTGAGGCCTCTGTTCCCACCGGTCCATCTGAAAGTGGGTTGGTCTCGAAATGGCGAATTAAGGACAGAGTAAGATTTTATCATTTAGTTCAGTATATTTCTGACAGCAGTCCAGTATGAGTGAACGACAAACATATCCTTTATCTTAATTGGTCATTTAGCCACTCGGCTGCATTCTGTTTGACTTGTTGTGTTCTGTAAGTTGGTGGGATGAGAAATTTTAAAATCCAGATGAAGTTTGGTTGTCTAAAATGCATGAGATTGTGCTTTTGATACTATACTTTGTGAATATTGTTTTTCAGTTTTTGTCATCTACATTGTGTCCTGATTATTAATGTTTTACATATCATATGAGTAAAATTAGTGCCGTCAATATGTATTATTCGTGATAGAAATTAGGCAACCAGTTTTGTAGAGGGAAAGGGAGGATGATTCAACGGAATAAACATAATATGTGCATCAGAGGGGCTTTTGTGAATCCCTGTATCTTCCACAAGGTAGTGGCATGCCTGTATAGGTTGGAGTTTGCAAATTACATAACACTTACATTGGTATTATAGTGGAGATTCTTGACAGAGGTAGCTTTTATACCAGATGAAAAATGTATTGATAAGCAACTGCCTTTTCCTTATTTAGGGATTTTATGCTGGCTTTATCCCCATCAGGTGGGATGATCTTTAATAGAATTCATCTTGTCACAGATGCTTGAATGATTTTCAGTTGTTACTAATTATTATAATTGTTCAAATAATTATTAATATCCTTTTGTAGTACACATTTTTGTAATAATTTGATTCGATTAGACTGAAATAATGATAGTCAGTACTTATTATATGGCTGTAAGTGCCTAAAGCTTCTGTTTTTTGCCTGGTGTCCGAACCTTGTAAATTGGTCTGAAGCTTCTCTACATAGGTTAGGTATTGTGACAAATGTTTCCAAGAAGGAAGCTCACATCATCTAAAGCATTTTGTTAGAGAATTTTTTTATTTTTTCAGTCAATGAGAGAAATTTGAAAGAGTGCTTCAGATATGCGCTGTCATGAGTCTGATCCTTTGTAAGAATTACCCGTAATAACGAACTTGCAAAATGAATCTGTTTATCATAAAGGGATTTGTTGTTCCTGACTCTGCTTCACCTTAATTGTTATTTGAATGAGTAAAGTTATGTCTTGGTCCAAGTGATTTTTAGCTTTAAAAATAAGTGGATATGCATTCTGTAACAACTATTGAACTGAAATTATGAACATCTTATCCTCTTATAAATGGGTGGGAGAGCCACTCTCACTAAGTCTGATCGCATCAACTGAGAATTATTGTATTAGCAATTGTCCATCTGTTTTGTTCAATCTAACAACTTTTACATTTGCTTTTTGCAATAATTAATTGAGGCTTACTGAACATGAGAACCTGATTTAGAGCGGTGATGACAATGAAAACCTGTAGCTGTGAATGTTCTAAAGGCATTAATGGAATCTGGAAATTCTATGCACCATGTGGCATTAACACAATGTAGAAGTTTTTTGTCTATTTGTTATGGAAGTGACTGATAATAGAAGGAGGCAATTGTTTTCTTGTAAGAAACCCCAAATTCATGTGGGGGATAATTTAAATTAATATTTGCTATCACCACTGATTATATGGTGAGGCTCCCTAGCACGATGATTTTCAGTTTTATGGAAGAAAACTAGTTAATTATGCTTGTCTTTATTGGAAGTTTTCTACCTTCACTCTGTTATCTTTTTGGAACTTGGGTGGTAGGGGTGTTTGAACAGTTCAAATTCATCTTAGCTAAATTTTCTCTCTTCTATATGAATTGAAGTGATGGAATAGCTTACCTTTAAGAGCAATTTTCCCCCCTCAATATTCTATAATCTTTATCACATTTTACTATTCCTGATTAGAATAATTTCTTGATAAGTGTTTTCTTGTATCTTTTGTAATGTCCTAATGAATGCTTCTGGAAGATGCTTATATGTTTTATCTTTGCTCAGAATTCTGCTTTAATTAACTCCCAATTTTGTGGTGCAGATGAAGACCGGATGTGTAGCTCTAGTATTATGTTTAAACATAAGTGTCGATCCACCTGATGTAATTAAGATATCTCCCTGTGCCCGAATGGAGTGCTGGATAGGTCTCTTTTTACCCTGCTGAGCTTAATTTGTGTTCTATATTTTACTTTCTCTGGTTTCTGGACATAGTTTCTTCATGGCTTCGAAATTTTTGGCATCTTTGTGGTGATTGGTTAATGTTTGGAAATAGTGTTTGGTTTCTAAGTTATTTTCATTCTTTTCTTTTTGTTGTCCATAATATTCTTTTTAACTTAATTTTATATGCTTTGCTGATCAGTCTAAATCAGTAATTGTCTGTGCTTTATTTAACAATAAAGGAGATGTGTATGTGCAATTTTTTAAGTTATAATCTTCTTAATGTGTAATGTAGACTGATTGCTTATGAACCTTTGTGGTCTAGTTTAATTTATGGCTTTTCTGAACTGTTTTTACATATTTCCTCTGTTTTCTTTTAAATATAATGCAGTGTTTCATTGCTAAGGAAACTGATACTGAATATCAAAACTCAGGATGCTTACAATTTTAATTATAGCACAAGATAATGTTGGTGCAGTAATTTACATTACTTTCAATTGCTTACTTGGCGAACAAATAAAACAATTTGGACTGTGGGAATTGTTATTAATCTAAATTTTCTGGTATATGAGATATGAGATATATTATAGTATTTTAAAATTTTATGTCTCTCGTTGCTGTAGATCCTTTTTCTATGGCACCCCAAAAAGCATTGGAATCAATTGGTAAAACTTTGAGTAGTCAGTATGAAAGGTGGCAACCAAAGGTGCGAATATATAACTAATTGATTTCCATCTCTCACATTTTCTTTGAAGTTGGTTTTCAGTTAATCTTGTGGGCATATGAACAGGCCCGCTACAAGTATCAACTTGATCCGACGGTGGATGAGGTGAAGAAGCTTTGTACTACGTGTCGAAGATATGCAAAATTGGAAAGAGTTTTATTTCATTACAATGGACATGGTGTGCCAAAGCCAACTTCCAATGGTGAAATTTGGGTCTTTAATAAGGTCATACTCTTTTATAGTCCTTAATGTGAGATGGTTATTTGGTTGATCAAATGGTGCTGTCAATGAACCATGGATGATGACAAACTTGTTGACTCGGCTAAATTTCAAAAAATATAAGACATGTTATGACACAATATATATATATATATATACACACACACCTTGGCATGTATGCCATTTAAATACCAGTTTCTTGAAATTTTCATTCAGTGATCTACTTTCAAAGAAAAACACAGCCTTAGTCACCATATATTCTAAGTATCTTACATTTTATTTTTCCAAACAAAGTACTAAATAAAGAGATGTTAAACTATATTTTTTCATATTATTCATGTGCATACAAAAATTTGGTAAGAACTTTTATTATCTCATGAAGATTGGATTCCTAGTTTCTAATCCATCCCTCCTTTTTTCCCCCCTTGTGGGCCAGTTGTGTTGAAGCCCTTTCCCGCATGCGTAAGAGCTGATTTTTTTTTAAAATTCTGACATGTTGGTATGTGTGTTGGAAATGAGTCACAGTGTCAGTGTCCAACACATCCATACTCCTGAAAATAGGTGTGTCTGTTCTTTATAGGTTGCGGTGTATTTTGATTCCCCATAGTGATGACTAATAGATCAGGACATCAAAGCATATGTGGTTGATAGCCTGAATAACAGTTTATTATATACTGGGACCCTGTTTTTTGAACATTCCCTAACGTAAATCAAAATTTATAGTCTGTTTATTAGAGTAAAAATAAGCTAAATGTGGGAGGACGGATATTGAGGAATCATAATCATTTTATTCTTCTATTTGTTGGAAAAATAGGTGGAAAGAACAAAAATGAAATGGCTGCCATTTGAAATGAAAATGGGGGTGAATTTGTGATTAGTCTAAACAAAGTGAATACCATGCCATTTTATTACTATTTGGTAGTGTGTTTCAATTAAAAATGTCATCAATAAGGATAATATGATAATTATGAATTTAGATCCTCTCAACTTTCACTAGTATCAAGTAAAAGGGATGAAATCATTCTTAGTCATTTCACTTTTCACATCTGCAATTGATTACATACTTGTGAAAAACCCTCTAAATTTCTCTCCATTTTCACTCTTCACTATATTTCTTATGTTCTTACTTTTTACCTCTCTTCTCAAGCAGGTTCTAAGGATTATTTTATGATGGCAAAAAAATTTGTAGAATATTCTTTATTGGGAAAAAGTGAAGTTAGTAGATCATATGTTAATCTTTCCAAGGCTTTGACAACTAACAAGAAAATAAATTTTGGGGTTAATTGCACTTCCTATACTATTGGTGCAATTGCATTTCCCCCCGAACTGTTGAGATCTATTGAGAAATTTCTAGGTACATTGTGTACCAAAGAATAAGTTCAATTGGACATATAAGAGGAGGGGTTCATTGAAAAGTTTCTTGCCACACTCCTTTATTGCACATATTCTTAGGTACACAAAACCAAAAATTTTCTAAAGCATATTTCCCTCTGGTTTGTTTGTGTGATTTGCACCCATTGTTTTTCTTCCTTGGACAACTCACCTTTTCATAACTTTATTCTAACCATGGTTTTAACTTCTCATTTTCATCTTTGCACAACTCTTCTATTCAAAATTTTTATTCTAACCAGGGTTCTAATCTCTCTAAATTTTCATTTATTTTGAAACTTGAATGATTGAGAAGATGACGAGCTGCATCTTCTACTTACTTTTACTTGATTCATCTCATATTTCTTCCTAGTTGGATACTAGAATTTTGAATTTTGAATCTTGAATCTTTTGGTATGTTCTGTTGCAAGCCTAGCCTTTAACTTATTACTGACTCTCCTAATAGGGAGAATTTCTTTCTTGACAAGCCCATTTTGAAATTAAAAACTCCTAAAGTAATTTTGTTTTGGACCATGGTTCATACGATTGATAAAACTGACAAGTTGCAACTTTCAGATTTGCATTTATTGTGTTGTGGGAAATGACCTAATTACCACCGCTAATTTTGTGTGTTTAAGTGAAGAAGTGAGGACTTCTGGTCAAAATATTCTTTTTGGATACGGTACAGATACCTGTATTATTGCTGCATAGCCCAACATAAAGTGTCTAGATCCACCCTTCCCAGTTGAGCAAAGTGAAAACAGAAGAGAGCGGAGGGGTTTAAGAATGGGAGGAGGAACTGGAGCTGACTGATAAAATGGGCAAATAAGAAATCAGTGCTGTATAGCTCAACATTAGATTCTCCCTTCCCAGTGGATTTTTTTTTTTGGGGGGGGGGGGAGGAGGCTAGAGAATGGAAGGAGGAGGAACAGGAGTTGACAGATAAAATAGGGTAAATAGCCAATCAGTAATTAAGTAAGTCCAATTTCCATGAATGAGTACTAGAGTTAACCACATTCTTATGTAGGAAAATATCCTTATTCTACTGTGATAAGAAACCTAAACTCGGTGAAAATTTTAACATGTCAGAAAGCCCTGATTTGCCTAATTCCCTGCTCACTAATAATAGATCGCAAGAAAAAAAAAGAAGAAATAGTCCCCAGTTAAGGTAGTATATCACAATGATTAATTATTTTTATTCTCATTCTCTGTTTGATCATTTTGCAGAGTTATACACAGTATATTCCTCTACCAATAAGTGACCTTGATTCTTGGCTGAAGACGCCATCAATTTACGTTTTTGACTGCTCTGCAGCTGGAATGATTGTCAATAGTTTTATTGAGGTACTCAGTGTCATCACTGTTCACTAACATAACGAAAATTGTGAAAAAAAAATGGAACTGATTTGGTCATTTTGTGATTTGGACTGCTACATTGGTTGCTGGACTTGACTTGTGATTCAATAGCTTCATGAATGGAATGCTTCTAGCTCCACCGGATCCACAAGGGATTGCATTCTGCTTGCAGCATGTGAAGCACATGAGACTTTGCCTCAGAGTGCTGAATTCCCAGCTGATGTGTTTACTTCTTGTCTTACAACTCCCATCAAGATGGCATTGCGATGGTGAAGATTTTTCTCCTTATCTCTTTCTTAGTTTACGGTGTATTGGTAATGTTTCATATGTTAGGTCTTTGGTAATAATAATAAGTGTACCTTTTGAATTTTGATATAGTAGTGCTTTGCATATGAGCTTCTAAATTATCTTGCTTTGCTAATGTGAGTGATGTTAGTCTGCACATTCTGTTATTTATCTAATCTTGATTTCTTTACTTGCTTCCCATATTGATCCCTTAGAATTTAGATACTATCTTTCCATCTTCTGCCTCTCCCTCCCTTGTTTAGTGGATTTCATAGTGGTTAATTGTATCCATTATTGTTAGCCTTATTCCTTAGTAGCTTTTTTCATCATACCACTGAGGGAACTTCATTATTGTTTGGAAATTGACTCTATCAATTTGGGTGTAACTAAATATGGCTAATCTTTATGTTAACTGCCAAAGTGATGACTATAAAGATGACCACTGTGGTATTGACGGTTTGTGCCAATTGGTGGTGTAAGTTGCTGTGGTGGTTAAAGTTATGGTAGTTACATGCTGAAGGTGATGACAATGGGGCTTATGGTGTTTTCTAGCTCTCCTAATGGACACACAATATGGGTGCTTTCCTTTTTACTCCTCTGCTTGTTTCTTTTGTTTGTTCTTCATGATAGTTTGAAAGTTTGTGCTGGTGTTTCCTTGTTGATGAAGCTGACAGTTTGGAATCTGGATTTTTTCCTCTTCATATTTAAGGAAACTGTATTGGCTAATATGTGTGTGTGTGTGTGAAGAAATTGTGATAGACTTAGATTGAGAGGAGAGGAAGAAGTATCTTGTCAACGTCTTTGCCATTCATATATTTAGGATTCTTTCAATATAATTGAGCGAATGGACTCATGAAGCATAGTGTCTCTTTCCATGTGGTATGTTCATTGATTAAAGTTTTTGTCATTTATCTAATTTCAATGAATAAAAAAAAATTATAATGATTGAGCTATATGATCATCAACAGAAGTCACTTCCTCTTTGTAGAGAGAAGAACATTCAGCTGTAGTTTCTATGAGTTACTGTGGTCAATGTGACATTGCACTTGACTACATAATGTTTTTCGCTTTGTTCTTTGTTCTTGTGTTTGTTGGACACTTTGATGTCAGTTACTGGAGTTGGACCTACGTGTAACTGTATCCTTGATATAGCCTGTGGATGCTGACTGCCAAGTGTTTGGAGTGTGGTTTCCATGTTGTTTTTGCATCAGACATTTTCTTTTGTGTAATTTTATTTCTTCCAATTCAACATTTTGAGTGGTATTATATGTATACATCCCATGGTAAAATGGCTATTTTTAATTCCCTGTGATGTGATTTGTCTCCTAGGTTTTGCACTCGCTCATTACTTCGTGAATCACTTGATTATTCACTAATAGACAAGATCCCTGGCCGGCCAAATGACCGGAAGACACTTCTGGGTGAATTGAACTGGATCTTTACAGCAGTAACTGATACCATTGCGTGGAATGTTCTCCCCCATGGTAGGTCTTAATCTTCCTTATCCCAGATGCTGTACTTTTTTGTCTCACCATGGTGTTTTTTTATTTTTAAAGTCCAGTGGTTCATTTATTAACTTTGTTGTTGTCATGTATTTTATGTTTGATTTTGTCCTGAAGATCTTTTCCAGAGATTGTTCAGACAAGATTTGCTTGTTGCAAGTCTTTTCCGAAACTTCCTACTTGCTGAGCGAATTATGCGATCTGCAAATTGCACTCCAGTCTCTCACCCAATGTTGCCACCAACTCATCAGCATCATATGTGGTACCATGGGTGTTAATTGTTAAAAAATTTTATTTTTTGCTGACAATGGTCATTGTCACTGTGTTATTTATTCACACTGCAGGGATGCCTGGGACATGGCTGCTGAGCTCTGCCTCTCTCAGCTTCCTTCATTGGTTGAGGATCCTAATGCAGAATTTCGGGTATTTGGAATTTCCCTTTTTCCAGTTCCTTGAAGTAGAGTTTCTTTCTGGAATTCTTTTAGATAAAAATTTCTTTCTGTTACTGCATTAAAAAAAAAAAGAATATCTGAGTTATTAAAGCAGCATAGGTTTAGTTGTGGGCTTACTTGGTGAAGTATATGCTTTTTCTTTCAGCCTAGTACATTTTTCGCTGAGCAGCTGAAAGCATTTGAGGTTTGGCTTGACCATGGCTCTGAACATAAGAAACCACCAGAGCAATTGCCTATAGTTCTTCAGGTGGGGCACATGTCTTCTTTTTTATCTTTTGAAGGACTGTTTTGGTTCCCTCTACTTTTGCTATGTAAATTGCTTGATTTTTGCAAAATCAGCTGTCAGGCTTTGTTCCTTTATTAGGTTTTGGTGGGTAAGATGGAACAATGTGTTTCTTGGTTGAACTTGTTTCATATAGGTTTGATGACCATTATGATTCTTATGGAAATTTGTTTCGCAATATTTTCTCAATGTTTAGTTATATAATTCATTACTAGATCCAGAAGTAGTTATGCAAATGAGACAATAGTTTTGGGTCTTGTTTGGCATTTCAACTACTGAAGATGATGTTAGCACTCAGAAGTTGTATGCCACTTCTCAAATTGCTTCATAGTGGATCTTTGTCTCTCATTTATTTATATATTAAAGGAATTTTCTTGCCAATTGTTTGGGCTCTCAATTTTCAAGGCTCATTAATCATTCCCTTGTTCATTATATAGTGACTATGAACATTTGCTGGTATTTCTATGATTTCTCGAGTTAAATATTCTGTAAATTGCCTTTCGTTTATTTACTCTCAAGGTTATCTATTTCCCCTTGTTCATAGTATGTGTACTTTCTGCCTGCGAGAAGATTGTTCAGCATTTGTCCTAATCTTTGCATTCATTGGAGTTATGTACTTATTTCAGGTTTTGCTTAGTCAATTGCATCGATTTCGGGCTCTAATACTTCTGGGAAGGTTCCTTGACATGGGGCAATGGGCAGTAGATCTGGTAATTTCTCTTGTCTCTCTTAAATTATTTGACCTTTTTTGTTGTAGCTGTCTTGTGTATGTATGATTGGTTTGTTATACCATAACCTGAACCCAAGTTTTCTACATGTAGGCATTGTCTGTTGGAATATTTCCTTATGTTCTAAAGCTGTTACAAACAACAACGCCAGAACTTCGTCAAATACTTGTATTCATATGGACAAAGATTCTTGCGCTTGACAAGGTAACTTTGGAGGATCTTAATATAATGGATATGACTTGCAAGTAATATGCTAAATATGCTTCTGATTTCTTAACTTTTTTAACTGTTATCTCTTTATTTTCTATGTGCTGTATTTTGACAATTGTGATTTTATCATCCATTATTGTCATTTATTGCATCTCCCACTACATGTGCTTATTTCCATTTTTATTGGCAATGCTTGATCCAGTCATGTGCTACTAAATGATTATAGTTTGGTTTTCTGAATGAACCATTGATAACAAATAATCAAGTAAGCCTGAGAGACTAATTATAATTTTATGTTGTGGTTTCTAATCATATATATTTTTCTAAGATGAAAGAGGAAATTATGATTTATGAAGGAAGAATTAATACATGAGAGGAGGATGAAGTATCCTCCTCAGACAAAATACTAGAACTGACATAATGACAGAAAAGAATAAATATAGAAACTTAATCATGCAGCAAAGCTGCCTAATCCCTCAACATATCTAATAAAGTAAATGCCTTAAAAATGGCTTGAGTCGAACACGAAACTGAGGCTGCAATAGTTATTCTATCCCATAAGGCACCTAAAGACGGAGACTCCCTTCCTTTCCAGCTAAATGCTCCAAATCATAGCAGTGGCTGCACATTGCCACGAAGTCTTGCCCTCCTTTTTCTGTCCAAAACCTTTGAAACATATAAGCTCTGATCAAATATATTCATATTTGTGTCAGAACTCAGAACTCGCTCTAGTTATACATGATTGGACAGCTACACATGCATTTTTGCTGATTCTTTAAGTCATTAAAATTTGACTTTGGAAGTTTGGGCCGTTTGTTTTTTATGATATATAAACTATTGTTATATTTTCCATTATATGTCTGGCATTAAAGAGAAAAGTAGAAAGATAGAGGAGAAAAGGAAAAGGGAGAAAGAGTGAGATGTTCAGAAATAGGAAAGACAAAGGGGTGAAAGAAAATAAAGAAGTGACAAAATAGTGAAATTTTCCTCCACTTGTCCAAAAGGCTATATATTAGAAAATTCAGCTATGCCTTATTTCTCTAGGATAAGAAACTAATATGGCAGCTGATCATAGTTTACTAGAAGTCTGAAGTTGTTGGAAAATGCTAATAAACAAATTCCAATACATTAAAAAAGTTCATAATTGAACAATTACTGATGTTATAAATCTTCCTAGGTCATCCCTCTTATACATTCTCATCTTTGCTACTTGATCTTCTTTTTGGTTTTTAAGCTACTTGATGTTGAAGCTCAACCTGTTGCATGTCTACTCTTACAAATATGTTCAATTGTTGTGTTGCAGTCATGTCAGGTGGATCTAGTAAAGGATGGAGGCCATATCTATTTTATCAAGTTTCTTGATAGCATGGAAGCATATCCTGAGCAACGTGCGATGGCTGCTTTTGTTTTGGCCGTGATTGTGGATGGGCACAGACGGGGCCAAGAAGCTTGTATTGAAGCTGGCCTGATCCATATCTGCTTAAAACACCTTCAGAGTTCATCTCCCAATGATACACAAACTGAACCTCTGTTCCTACAGTGGCTTTGCCTCTGTCTTGGGAAACTTTGGGAAGACTTTACTGAGGCCCAAATAATAGGTTTGCAGGCAGATGCCCCATCTATATGTGCTTCTCTGCTGTCTGAACCCCAGCCAGAGGTTTAACTTCTTACTTTTCAGTTCTATTTCTAGTGTTATAAGATGAATGTTTTTTTTTTAGTATATTTATATAATACACGTCTTGAAAATGTCCTGTCTCAGGTTAGGGCTTCTGCTGTTTTTGCATTGGGTACCCTTCTCGATGTGGGATTTGACTCTTGTAAAGGTGTTGGAGGAGACGAAGAATGTGATGATGATGAAAAAGTTAGGGCTGAAGTTACTATAGTTAAAAGTCTTCTGGGAGTTGCTTCAGATGGTAGTCCATTGGTCAGGGCAGAGCTAGCAGTCGGTAAGTGATTAAACATCAGAGTTTAATTATTTATTTAGAATGCTTATGTAAAGTTTTCCTGTGTATATTGTAAGAATGGAAAGTACCAAGCATGGCACTCAATTGGTATTTTTAACTAATTAATGACTTCAGATTAGCTAGGTGTGTGTAAACATTATATTATATTATATATATATATATATATAATTGTTGAAGTGACCCCACTACTTCCATGAGGCAAGAGGAACTAACAACATGCTTGTGCTGGTTAAGTAAGGTGCTAAAATTGGGAAGAAAAAGAAGAATAATATTAAAATGGATAAACAAATTTTAACTATTGTAATGTAATATTAGTATATAAATTAATTGCTTAACCAAAAATTCATATATAATATTAAATGTTCAAGATAAAGTATGATAAAGCCATAGACATTCAACTCCACAACCAAAAGAATGTGGCAGCCCTACTATCATGCACAATTGATTTAAAATCTATTCTTTTAATTTTGTTCTAAATTTTAGGTTCTATCTTTCAGAGTCTGTTTAATGTGTTAATTTGAACCATGCATATCAGAAATTTGTTAGTTTGAAATGCTAAGTTTGCTTGTATCAACTAGTTATTGTCCAGACTTCCTCCCATCCCCCTTTCTCTACCTGTTCTCACTTTCATTCTGATTCAAAATGATGGAGGACTTAGAATATAACATGTCTGATCTAGTTTGGCTGAACAAAGTTATAATAATTGACATTTTATGAGTAAAACAGAAATTAAAAGAAATTCAATCAGCTCAAAGTAAATTCAGAACTTCATTATAGGCACTTTTCAATGAATGATGTGAAAGAAGATTGCGTGGAGAAAGTAAAGAAATGAGGTTCCATTCAGGCAGCAAAGGCAAGCACCTCGCCTCCCTCAACAGGGCCAAAAAGATGTGGGTCTGGCTGAAGGAGCCTTGCCTCGTTCACTAAGAGTCAAGGTCTCCTGGCTTCTGGTGCCTTAGGTGCACCTTTAACTTCACTGGCTTATCTAAACCCTACATAATTGCACTTTGTTGTGTTGATAATCGTTTTGTCATACTTTTTTGAATAGTGATGCCTAAACATCTCATTATAGATCATTGTTGGCATGTCATTCTAAGGCATGCATACTTCAAATTTTTTACCTTTACTTTTTATTTGAACCTTTTGTAGGACTGGTTGAATTTTCTCATCTGTGGCACTTCTTTGGGATTGAAGTTAGTTTTTACTAATTATGGTTTCTTTTAACTTTCAGCTCTTGCACGCTTTGCCTTTGGACACAACAAGCACCTAAAGTCCATTGCTGCTGCATATTGGAAACCTCAGAAAAATGCTTTGCTGAACTCCTTACCTTCATTGGCTCATATAAAGGGTTCAGGTAGTGGATATCCTAGCCAAAGCCAACATATGCCTCATGGAAGTATTGTTTCATCTCAAATTGGTCCGCTCTTAAGGGTTGGAAATGACAATTCTTCAGTGGTTCGAGATGGACGGGTCTCTTCTAGCAGTCCTCTCACTAGTTCTGGAGTTATGCATGGGTCCCCATTGTCTGATGATTCATCTCATCATTCTGATTCAGGAATACTCAGTGATGGTTTTAGCAATGGCATGGTTAACCACTCTGTACCAAAGCCCCTAGACAACACATTGTACTCACAATGTGTATTTGCTATGTGCACTTTAGCAAAAGATCCATCTCCGCGGATTGCAAACCTTGGTCGTCGGGTACTATCCATAATAGGTATTGAACAAGTGGTAGCAAAACCATCGAAGTCTACAGGTGTTCGGACTGGTGAACCAACAACATCTAGTCTTGCTGGGCTAGCTCGTTCGTCTTCTTGGTTTGATATGAACGGAGGTAGATCCCTCCCTTCTCTTTCTTCTGTTTAGTGGTTAATTATGCAGGATCATTTTCAATGAAGTTTGGTGTAGCTTCTCTCCTTTTGCTTCAATTTGATTTTTGTGATAATTTTCTCTGCAATATGTCATCGGCCTTTCTGTTTGGTATTGCATGCTGTTTTGGCAGGTCACTTGCCTCTAACCTTCAGAACTCCTCCTGTCAGTCCTCCTCGCCCAAGCTACTTAACTGGAATGCGAAGAGTATACTCTTTAGAGTTTAGGCCCCACTTGATGAATTCTCCCGACTCAGGTTTAGCTGATCCACTTTTGGGTTCTGGTGGAAATTCTGCGGCTTCAGATCGTAGTTTTCTTCCACAATCAACAATATATAAGTGGAGTTGTGGGCACTTCTCCAAGCCACTTTTAACTGCAGCAGACGACAGTGAGGAATTATTGGCCAGAAGAGAAGAGAAAGAAAATTTTGCATTAGAGCACATAGCAAAATGCCAGCGCTCTGGTTTGTATTATGTTTATATATCTTAATTCCATTGACTAAGTACTCTTCATACCTTAAATTGAGTATTTATTCCATTTTGTTCTAATCAGCTGTTAGCAGACTAACGAATCCAGTTGCTAAATGGGATACAAAGGGTATAAAAACAATATTGCTACAGCCTTTCTCTCCAATAGTGATAGCTGCTGATGAGAATGAACGGATAAGGTATGCAAAATTCCTTGATAACTCTATTAGCCGAGTGGAGACTGATATGATAATGCTGAGTTGGCTTAGACAAAGAGTACGAATGTATGATTGGATTTTTTTTTTTGGGTATAAAAAATGCTAGGGCAATTGATGCAGAGGTATAATGGCCAACTGTAGTAAACTGGAAAGGGCTATAAATATCCTAATGGCTAATGTGTGTTCTGGTGAACTAGAAAAGAGTTATAAATATCCTAATTTTGTGTTCTGGTATAAATCGAGAACAACATGAGTTTGACACCAAATAAACATTGAGACATGGGCTACAAAGGGATCAAAATACCATATTTGTCAAATTGTGAATAGAATTAGGAATTGGGATGCCAATTATTTGAATTGTGAATCTAATTGAATTATGAATTGTTATATTTACAACACAAAGTTAAAAATAGCTTAGAATTTATGTTATGCATAAAAGATCCCAATTTAATCATTTTAAAATATTAAATTATACATAATAAGACATGTTTGTTTATGTTGTACATAAATCACATTCTAATCATTGTCTAAATAAAAAATCACATGAAAGCACGTACTTATTAACCTTGATATGTGATAATAAAATACAATCTGATTAATACTTATAATATAACGACTCTATGTAATCTAATTATCAAAGTGTAGCATGTAATTATAAAAATTTAGGTTTAAAGCAGTGGGTAAAGCTTAGGTAAGGGTTTAACCGAAGGTTAATCGCCCTATAGTACAATCAGGCCAAGTGTTTTTTCTTTCCTCTCCCTTTCCCCACTGGTTCCCCTGCGAAAAAAAAAATGGAAGTAAAATAATGCCACTCTCATTTGGGCTGCTAAGGACCCATCCATCCTGAGCCTGGCTTGTTTTTTACACAGCAGAATAGTCAGAGGTGCTGCATAATTTAGACGGTTTTGACCATGACTGGTGATCTGATTTCTATAGTCTATCTGATTAGCTACCCTTCAGAAGCTAAATAAATTGTACTATTCCTATTTCAATTTTATAGAAGATAGGAATTCAGTATATTGATTAGCTTAGAATAATTTTCTAGTTGTGATGAATTTAGTTGCTGTTACTTGTTGAGTTATGCCATTTTGGTTTTTTTTTTTGTTGGGCTAATGTTCTTTGGAGTTTTCTTCAGGGTATGGAACTATGAAGAGGCTACACTTCTGAACAGTTTTGACAATCACGATTTTCCTGACAAAGGAATTTCTAAGCTCTTCCTAGTAAATGAGCTTGATGATAGCTTGCTTCTGGCTGCTTCATGTAATATTCTCTATTGTTTCTTACTTTCTTTTTTTTTGGGATGTAATTATGTTGAACACTGAATTTGTAACACCTGTTATGGTGCAGCTGATGGAAATATTCGAATTTGGAAAGATTATACTCTGAAGGGTAAACAAAAGCTTGTCACTGCTTTTTCTTCAATCCAGGGTCATAAGCCTGGTGTGCTGGGTCTAAATGCTGTTGTTGATTGGCAACAACAATGCGGTTATCTGGTATACAATTCTCTACGAACTTCCTGGGACTCCGGAATATCCTACTTCCCCCAACAAACCTCTATTTCAAACTGCATGTTTTTATGTTGATGATTCATTTGATGATCTTATTCCATGTTATTTTACTAGTATGCTTCAGGTGAGATATCATCTATTTTGCATTGGGATCTGGATAAAGAGCAGCTTGTTAATACTATACCTTCATCATCAGATTGTAGTATCTCAGCTTTGGTAAGCCTCTGTCGTTATATGTTGTTTGCCTGGTACTTATTTCTTGGCTATATTTGCTTCAACTATCTTAGCATGGTAACTTTGCGGCTTATAGTATGTGAAGCATGGATGAAGTTGAGGTTTCTGGACATAACACCTGGAAGTTTGAATCTAGAAATTCATATCACTTTGAAAAGTCCTATCTATAATGACCCAATATCTGCTTCCTAGAAAAATCTGTGATACCATTTTTCACATTAGACTACATCGAATCTACTGAGTTGTGTACTCAAGTCGTCCAATTCCAAACCCAATGCTAATGCAGTACCTACCTTCTCCAGAAGAAAATTCTTTCCTTCTTTGTCATCTTACTTAGCCCTAACCATTTCTGATGATTACAGTGTCTTGAGATTACCTTCTCATTATTGCCCCCCCCCCCCACCCCCCCCAAAAAAAAAAACAAAAAAAAAGAAAAATTAAGAAACAGAGTGGAACTAGAGGATTTGACATATGGGTGGCCATGGATATCCATGATCCAAAAATCTGCCCAATCTGTCCATTAAATTGTGTGCCCAATGCACCCATTAAAAATTATAGATCAAACGGATTTGGTAAAATTGGATCCAATTTTTAATGGACGGCTTTGGACTGATCCAACCAATCAGGGATATCCAGTGGATCCGTCCACTTTTGGTGGTCAGATTCACCCTTGCAGACCCAAGTATTATATTCAGCACGTGCACACATATACAAATGTGCATATTTATACAAATACATATATATAGACATGCACATCACGTAATATTTATACAAATACATATATATAGACATGCACATCCATACATGTGCATGCATGCACACACATTATAGGCATGCATGCATAGACGCACACGAGTGTATACATATTCCTATGCGCATCCACGTGTTTTTAAAATATATATATATATATATACACGCACATTCTTATGTCTATATAAATCACACAGCACATGCATAGATATAGGCATGCACATATATATATGTGTGCAGTGTGTATACATACATATACACATCTGCATATGTATACATTCGTATAAGCACACACATATGCATGCATGTGTACACACCTGCATAATATATACAGACATGCACATGCACACGCACACACACACACATGCATTTGTATAAAGCACACAGCATATATGGGCACGCATGCATATACGCACCCATGCAGTATTTTAGCCTCCCCCCCCCCCTTTTTCTTTTTGTTCTTTTTAAATTTGAGAAGAATAACAAAGGTACTGCTTCAAAATATAAGAAGTATATTTTGAGGGGGAAAAAGCATAAATCTACAATATTGATTATTATATTATATTATACATTTTGATATAATATTTAAGTAATGGTGTATCAGATGAATCATATATCCATCCAAATGAGTCAACAGATAGATGTATAGATACACATCCACAAAGTTGGTCTGAGGTGGATTTGGATTATTTGTGAAGCTTTTTATTGGATTTTAAGCACGTCAATGGGTCAAGTTCGACCCACCTATTACAATCCGATCTAAAATCTGTCCATTTGCCACTCCTAGTTTGATGTGATGATATACAATTATCATCTAAGAATTAAGAAACTATTCTATTTGATTGTTTATTATATATTTATAGCTTTTAGTTATTTAATCTTCTGAGGAAGATCTGAATTGATTTTTCTTCTAATTCTTGGTTGATTTATTTTGATTAACCCTTGTATGTTCTCTGTAATAGATTATACTGATTTTAGTACACTTATCCGCAATTCCTGGTTTTTAGTAAATGTCTTGTAATCTCTGATGCCACTTGTGCCACTCGAGGTTTCCAAAGCTGAAAATTAAGCTTGTTACAACATGCAGAATCAACTTGGTCTTTTCCACCATATCTTTGAACAGATCAAGTTGGCTTTATGCCTTTTTCAGTATTTTGTCCCGTCTGTCTTATACTGCTTACACATCTAAGTTCTGTATATGATTGGAATAATGATGGCCGTTTCAACAAATTTTTCTTTTCATTGATATATCATATCTTACATTCAGGCTGCATCTCAAGTTCATGGGGGGCAATTTGCAGCTGGATTTGTTGATGGTTCCGTCAGACTCTATGATGTCAGGACACCTGAAATGTAAGCACCTCAGAAGAATGAATATCCCCTTCCATAATTGTTGGCTTCTGTCGTATATTCCTCCTTTTATGGTTACTTACATTTATCTAAATATTTAGACTCATGCTATTTTAATGGGTACTGGAATGGTGTTCTAAATTTTTGTGGCTTCAAAGCTTAAATAGTTCAGTGTAGAAGCTTCTTTCAGTCTTGCTAATCTTGATTGTTGCTGTAATGACTATGATGTTCTTAGGCTTGTCTGTGAATCACGGCCCCACACACAGAGAGTAGAAAGAGTTGTGGGGATCAGCTTTCAACCTGGACTAGACCCGGGAAAGGTAAGAAGAGAATCTTGCTTGCTCCACCCTTTTGTCTATAGTTTGTATTTCTCATAAATCTTTTTTGCAATTATTGCCTGCAATCTATGAATTTGATTTGACATGGATGATGAGATCAAATGGCGTATTTTTCCTTCAGATTGTCAGTGCTTCTCAGGCAGGGGATATACAATTCCTTGATATCAGAAATCAGACAGGTGCCTATCTCACTATTGATGCTCACAGGGGCTCACTTACAGCTTTAGCCGTACATAGACATGCTCCGATTATTGCCAGTGGCTCTGCCAAACAACTCATCAAAGTCTTTAGCCTGGAGGGTGATCAACTAGGCACCATTAGATACTATCCTACCTTGATGGCCCAGAAAATTGGTTCTGTTAGCTGCCTCAGTTTCCATCCATACCAAGTATTGCTAGCTGCTGGTGCTGCAGATGCGTGTGTTAGTATCTATGCTGATGACAACACCCAAGCAAGATGAATCAACATATTGTCCTTGACATATTTCTCCGCTTGTCTCCCGTTCGGTTGATTGCATCAAACATCATATTGTCTCCCGTTCGGTTGATTGCATCAAACATCATATCAGGAGCACAACGCATATGGTTGAATCATCGTGCGATGCTGCTACACCCCTCTCCGCTGTGAATACATCTGGAAATATTGGTAGGATTCACTCTGCTGATAGTTCATGCAATTGATTCATTAGCCTCCATGGTAGAGGGTTGCACTCAGGTCCGGAAGAAAAATCCTGAATGTTGATTGGAGGCTTTGGCGAATAATGTCATTTTCTCGTGTAAATATCCCCTATTATTTTACCTTTCTGCTTTGTGTGTTATTTCACACCCTTTACCAATATGTATATTTTTCTTTTAGTTGAAATCATAATCTAGTGCTGCTGATGGGTGTGATTGGCTCCTCAAAAGCGGGGCTCATTCACCCATGCTTGTAATTTCTGTTGAATTGGTGAACCTTTGTTTTGCCAACGTGTAATTAAATTCAAGTTTGGGTTAGTTTGTTCTCTCTTCGCATTAACCAACGTCAATTATAGTTAATTTTACGCTATCTGATCATTTTTATAAGATTAACTTTTTACAAAATTCTCCCTTGGATCACTAATATTTACAATGAAAATCATTCTTATAGAATAATATTAATTTAAAACTATTTAATGTCCAATCAATTAATGTAAAAATTCACACTTTGGGATTGCAAACTTTCAATTTAATTTTTATGAAAATCAACGTAATTTCAATTGAATTACTAAAATTCACGTTATAATAAAAACATTGAGAAAAGTGAGAATTTCAAATTTTATACTCGTGATAATTGATTAATCCTCATATATCCTAGTGTAAAAATCATTATAAATCACCCTCGCACAGACACAGGAAAACACATTACTACTATGATTAGATCATAAGTCAATTAGTTGTGTAAAAATCATTATAAATAACATGTCTCTCTAGTTCTCTTCAGCTTCAATAGGACAATATTTTGATTAGAAATAACCAGCCTTATGCCTTGCCTGTGTTAATTGACATCTACAATGGAAGCAAAATACCATCTTAAGTTTCGAAAACTGTTTCTATTCACCGCTTTCTGAAGAAAAAAAGGGTAATATCTAATAATGGGACTGCCCAAGAAAGAACAAGCCAGAAAACCACAGCCAATCTGCAAATCCCCTGAATAGCTAACAATCAAGAGGAAGGCCAACATTTTTGGCTAGTGTAACAGCTGGTGCTTTAGATGCAAACGACGTGATTAGCTGGTCGAACCATTTTGCTCACCAGCATTACTCCTATTCCCACTGCAACAGAAGAAGTGTGGAAGCTTAACACGGCCGCAACTCCTGCAGAGGCGTAATGTATTACTCACATCTGAACCAGAAAAACACACATGCACTCAATTTCTTGCTCTTTTAGCGATAGAAAACAGACGGATTACATCACATGTAGAGCATAGACAACATTTATATTAGTCTCTTCCACAAACACCCCCCCCCCCCCCCAAAAAAAACACCAAAAAAAGGGGCCAAACCTCACTTTGGGCGTTGGTTGGTTCAACAAACTCGTCATCAGATAAAATTATTGAGAATTTGCAACATTTGTTGGATCGCATCTCATATTCTCCGTTAAACAGGTATTTTCATTCTCGTGTACCTCATTCTCCCCTTGTGCTTCTTCCAAAATATCTATAATTGCTATGGCTGTTTCAATGAAATTTATTGAGGCCGTTCAATGTGAATAATCCATAATATGGATTTAATGTGAATTTGCAACAATTCATTGGAGCCCGTATTATCACCAGCTGTAAGTTACCAATATATTTTTGATTTATGGTCCTTCCTAAGCTAGATCTCCATGTGAAAAGTCATTTGTGCTTGGCAGGGGAGTAAAACTAGAATAGGATGGAAAGGATTTAATTTTCACTTCTCACCAGGAATTGTGGTTGGCTAGTGTTTGAGCCAACTAGCATAAACCTAAACTAAAATCCATTCCCTGGTCGATAATGCCAGCCATCAACACTACTACAAGGAGATTCATGCATACTCATCGCCAACAAGCCAACCCCTTGGGAATTGATTTTCATTCCTTGGTGCTTGTGCTCTTAGAATGAAAACAAATTGCATTCACCAGCTAAATTGTACAAAGCAAGCATAAATTTCATTCCACATTTTTCAACCTCCCAATTTTCTCCCCCCTATTTTCAGCTCAACCAAGCACACCCTAAAATTATGATTCATAGCTTGACATATACAGCCAAGGCCAGGCAAGATTAAGTAATTAACAGGAAGCAGGACACTCAAATGATACTATTTTATAAACCAAATAAAAGCACATATTCAGCATTCAAAGACTCCGCTATCTTTGATAATGAAAATGACCAGATATTTCCAATACGTAATAATTTATATAGAGCACAGTAACCACAACTCAGATAGCATTATTGGGAAAGAAACTAAAGCTTACCTGCATCGGACTATCACAGGAATAGGTTTCAAAGCTTTTGGTCCATTTCTTATTCCCCTTTTATGGGGAGAGACCTACATGACAGACAAAGCCATTGAAGAAAAAAAAAAAATCAAACCCAAAAATGAAATAATAGAACAATGTGCAAATTAAGACACTTGCACTAATTCTGCTTAAAAAATAACATTTCTATAATATATTGATTGACACTGCAAGTAGTAAAATCAAATGAAGGAGAGAAAGGGAGCTTGAGATCAATAAAGTGCCAATCAAGAACAAGAAATGCTAAATGAAAGATAAGCTAAAAGAGTACCTTCTTTTTTGGGACAGCCATGAGCTCCATAGATCCACCAAAAGAGAAACTTGGGAAACTAAACTCAGGCAAAACGAATTGGGGTGATGCAACCCCAGGGTTAATGCTCCCTGATAAAGGTGGAGGTTGGGGACTGGAATGGGTCCACCTTTTGATTCCTAACATGTTAGCCATTTTCCCTCCAGCGTTCCTAGGCATTGCAAGTCTCATTGCCATTGCTTTATTAAGAAAAAACAGTAGGCCATTGAAGACACAGAAAGAAAAGTGTCAATTTTTTCATCAAACCCATAAAAATTTATAGATAACATTAGGGGAGTTGGAAACCTGCAATATGAACCAAACACTTCTAATAGAGAAGAATATTATCAGTGGAAGTAAAGTGAGCAGGAAATGGAATAGAAAATAAGGGACATAATCACCAGAAAAAAAAAAATTAAAGAAATCAAAAAACAAAGCTTACTCAAATTTTACCAAGGATTGGAATATAGATGAAACCATAGTTATCAAATAGCGATTCAAATCGTGAATGGAGCAACTGATTTTTGAATTGTAAATCATAAATCATATCGAATCATAAGATTTAGAAACATAGATAGAAATATATTATATAAAAAATATAGACCACTAAAATTTGCTCAAATAATAGTTTTAAACTAGGAGTTGATTAAATTTTAAGTTTATAAATAAATTAAAAAAATACTTAAATAACCAAGTTCAAAACTAACGATCCTCCTATTCATCGAGACTAATATCATCACTATCACTATTATCTTTGTCATCATCTAACATAACTATTCCTTCTTCATCTTCTTCCTCTGTATCACCATCATCTCCAATGTCTTTTTCAACATTATCTTCTATCTGAATGCCTTTCCAGTAGTCTAAGGGAAATAATTTTTTAATTTTTTATTCAATTAAGTTTAAATTAAAGTATAATGAAATTTTTTTATTTAAAAAAAATTACAAATTTTTAGTTTGATGTAACAGAAAAATTCTAATCAAAGAAGATAAGATATATCAATTTTTTAAAATTAAATTTAAAGTTGTAGACTTCTAATTAAAAAAAGATAAAGAATATTATTTTTTTAATTTAATAAATTTAAAACTTTTAGCCAAAAAGATAAGAGATTTCAAATTTCAACTTATTATTTTATTAAATTTAAAGTTACATCTGATTTTAATTTTTCATTTAATTATGTTAAAATGGAACGATGAAAAAAGCTATCGTGTTCTTCCTAGAAACAAGTTGCGTCAGACCCGACTGCGTGACCCATGGTGGTGCAACTTTCTGAATCGGCAGAAAGTTGCAATTCGCTGTCTTCAGCTCAGATTGTGCAGTTCTGGCGATTCAGACGCACGATTCTAGCAACTCTCCCATTCAAAGCATGGTTCGTATCGTTTGCCTGATGAATCGTGTTGAACTGCATGTCTTGAATCGCAAATCATGCGATTTTGATAACGATGGATGAAACACTTTAACTAGTGAAGAATATTATCAGTGAAAGTACAGTGAGTAGGAAATGGAATAGAAAAATAAGGTGCAGAATTAAAGAAAAAATAATAAAACAAATTACACAAACGAAAAAATTACTGAAGTTGAATAGAAATTGAGAAATGGAAGATAGTAGAAAAGAAGCTAACAAACACATTGAACTGAAAAAGAAGATGAAAAAAAGGTGAATATTTAAAGTATGTAAAATTGGAGATAGGGAGAGAAGGTGAGAGAAAGAGAGAAGAGAGAGGTGATGACTTCAAGGCCTGTTTGGTGATGCACTATATAATATTGGATAAAATAAAAATTAATATTTTTGACAAAAATACCCTTTACTTAAGAATATATTATATTTGTCTAAATTTGTTATGTTAATTTTTTGAGAAATATAATTCCCCTAGGGCTAAGACAATTAATATTTTTATTATTTTAATTTGTAAATAAATGTTCTTTTAAATACCCTTAATTAAAAATTGTAATAAATTCAATTTTTTTTAATTTGTAAGTAAAAATAATTTTCAAATGTCGGCAAAACAAGGCATAATATGAACTTTCCAGATTGGTCATTAGAAAGTGATTAAAAAATAAATAAATAAAAATTCAAGAACTTAGTTTTTCTCTGGCCAGAAATAAATAAAAAAATAGGAAGTCACCTTTAAAATATGTGAGCCTAGTTTTTCTCTGGCTAGAAATAAAAAATAAGGAAGTCAAAAAATTACAGAGGGCTTACAAGAGCCAAAAGGAGATTTCTAGGACTGTGATATTGATCCCACCCTCTCACTTCAGCAAACTCAGCAAGCCTTTTGCTAAGTTCCTGAAGAGAAACATCTGTTGGTGGCTTTTCGTTTTGAAGATATAGCTATAGGAATGTGTCTAATCAGAAAAATTTGACACAGTACTAGTCACCTAATGAAGGAACGAAGAAAGCAGTTTTGGAAGGATGGCTTGTAAACAACCCCTAGGTGCAAGTGCAGCAGAATCCTGCCTTTAGTACCCATGAAGCAATAGCGTCCTGCAGCTTTCTAATTCCTGTTCTTTGGTTCATAAATCCCTCTCCTTTCTTGCATCATAAGTCTATCTTAATTATATTATCATTAAATAATAATTCTTGATCTCTGTCAACACCATGAATTCCATTAATCATAGCTTTTATCATGAATTAACCATGAAATGTTTATCACCAATCACATAAAATAATCTTGAGGCCTTAAGAAAATAAAAAGAAAAGGAAAAATAAAGTACTTCTCTCCTTCAAGAAAACTTGGTGCTTAAGTCCCATTTTATCTCTAACAATACTTTTGGACTGGAACTAGTACCAACTAAACCAATGGGTCGCCACTGGCCAGCATATTGCTTGACCACAATGCAATTTACAAGATATTGCCCCATTGGTGGTGTATGACTGTCATGAAACCTTATACAGTATATACTACTGCTTACAATACTTCAATGTGCAAATCTGGGCGCAATATTCATATACAAATGGTGAAAAGTAGAATTCTAACATTAGTCTTCAATATGCATCTACCCTCAAACCAACCATATTCCCTCACATGGCAACAATAAGACGGATTCACCTCCACCACAAATCAATATTTATACTAGAGCTCATGAACTAACGCAAGAACACTCACATATAATAGAAGAAAATCATAAAGCAGAAAACCCAACAGGAAATCATATATCAGAAGACTAACGCAAGAACACTAGAAGCACCAAGACTCGCATACACTAGAAACACCAAAGAGTTAAAGCAGAAAACCCATTGCCCCAAGTTAAACCAGCAATCTAATGACATCTTCCGTGGATTATCGAACTCGGAAAGGAGAGCAGAGTTTCGAACAGGGGAAGGTATCGAACTCTTACCTCTCTCCTTCAAACAGAAAGGTCTTGCCTCGGTGAAATCGATGGGGGCCGAGCGGCAGCGGCAACGACGGGACGGCGGGTGGATGAGCAACAGATGACAGAGCTCCCTTCGAGCGATGAGCGACCGTGTTTCTGGAGAGTAGGGTTGAAATGGGAAAATTTGGGGCTTGGGCCTGATGGATAAGAAGGCTTTTATGTATTTTAAGTTATATATATTACTCACATTAAATAAATAATAAGATTTGTTTAATATATTATTTATACTAAATAAATGATAAGTATATTATGTATTATATTAGTTTATATTATTTATATTATCAGACTTAATAGATTATATCAAAAAGGTTGTCCAGCCATAGGAAATTTATACACTCCAACAACCAAAACCTAAGCAAGCAAGTGGTAGAAGAAGTGCACACAGTTCTTACTGTTGAAATTTCTCCAAATTAATAAATACATAATCCCTCATTTGATTTCAAACCATGAATTCTAATTAATTTCAAACACAATGTGGAGGAGTAGGAAAAAAAGTTTACTATAAGAATGGATACAATATGTAGGTTATTTTGATGACATATTCTTGCACCCATTAAAATTAAAAGTTACACTTATTAGCATTGGCCATGTATTGCAGAAACAGAAACTTTTAAGATTTTGCATTTGATGATAATAGGGTCTGGGATCTTTGTCTTTGTCATCTACGTGTCATTGATCAAACCAAGGCTGAGGGATTAAAGGCTTCAATGTGGGAAACATTTAAGGCTGGAGATGAGCATGTTCTACCTATTCCACCTGAGTTGAGTCCAAACTTATACCCAAAATATTTTATTTGAGGCAAAGGTTTGGACTTTTGATTTGTTCTGAAAAAAGCCCAACCCTTATTATCAAGTCTCCCTACATTGCCCACACCACTAATCAAATATACAAAAAACAGTTTTTCCTTTAACAAAAATGTTTTCACTAAAAACACATAGAGTATACTATACAAATCTTTTTAAAAATTTTTTAAAATTACATAAATCATCTTTTTATTTTTAATATACATATATGTCCTCTGAAATAAAAATTTATACCACACTTTAATTTAATTTTAATTTTTTTGAGTAAAGTAAATTTTATTCACTCTCTTACATTTTTTTATAGAAGATATTTTAGTTCGAAAAATAAAAAAAGTAGACTAAAGTATATATTTTAAAAGTATAAAAGAAGTTTATATAATTTTAGCAAAATTTAAAAAAATCTATATAATTTACTCAAATGAATAATAATCAAAAGAAAAAGAAAAAAAATTACGTGTTTACATCATTTTATAAAAAGTTCAGCTATTTCAATAAAATTACACAGCTTCGGACTGGAGTCTCTAGAGTTGGCAAAACCTGTGAGAACAAGAAACTACGTATGCTAATTTCACATTATGAAACGTGAATATATATATATATATATTGCATGCTTTGCAAGTGTAAACGTATTAATGGAGAAGACAAAGAACAATTACTTTATTTGCCAAAGAACTGAGGGAAATTTCAATCCAATCACATTAACAAACCAAAGCAAACAAAAAGGAATAGTCTCTACATTAAGAAATTATGGTGCTGGAACCTAACACCTTACTACACTATGAGCTTTTAAAATTAAAATAAGTTATAAATATGAGTCATGTATTAATGCTTTATTATCTTAATCACAATGAAGATAAATATGAGTCATGAATCATTGTTTATAAGAAGAAGAAAGGGGGCAAGGGAAGCCGGCAAGCAACTACTTGTTAACTTCATCCGTTGACTGGCCCTAGGATCGTGTTGACTTGGATAAGAGACTTCTAAGAAATTTGGAAACCAATCAATCCATACCCCCACTAATTATGGCCTTCAGGCAAAAAAATTTTATTTTATATATTGCACTGTTTTTTATATTATTCGTAATGTTACGTCATTAAAATTGTTTATATATTGTTTTACATTGTTCATCATTGTTTATACAAACCTTTTTTTGTTTTTAAATTTTTTGTTGTGGGGCTGATTTGCAAAGGTTACTGCTAGTTTGGATAATTTGAAATTGATTAGTCATCCAAGAAAGAAGGTACAATAGAATCATGAAGATTTCTTCCCGGGACCCAACACAGAAAATTTGGCCATTCGTAGAAAATTTCCCCTGCATGCACATGATGCTGTCCCTTACTCAGTATATTTAATGACAGCTAACAGAATGAGTTCATGTGTTTGTCCGCATACCAGTTTTCAACAATCACGTGAGATCTCATTTGATGCTTATCTTTTACTTAAAAACATGTTTTCTAGTTTGCACCAAGCATCAATACCAGAAAAGGATGAACTCACCAAGTGAAAATGCCTGCTTCATTCATATCCATATAGGCTTCTTCCAAGTCATCTTTGTGATACTGGCCAAGAAAAGAGGTTATCTTTGTAATTGTAAGTAATCTATTTAGATTTAACCTTTGTATTAATTTCCTTTTCCTCTTTTCTAATTGATGTGAAAAAAAAAATTACGGGGTGAATTAAGATTTTGCATTTGATGATAATAGGGTCTGGGATCTTTGTCTTTGTCATCTACGTGTCATTGATCAAACTAAGGCTGAAGGAATAAACGCTTCAATGGGGGAAACATTCAAGCCTGGAGATGGGCATGTTCTACCTGTTAACTAGCAAACTCCGCCCACGTGTGAAACAGAAACTTATGAGATTTTTCATTTGATGATAATAGGGTCTGGGATCTTTGTCCTTGTCATCTACGTGTCATTGATCAAACTAAGGCTGAGGGAATAAAGCTACACGCTTACGCGGTCTCTACCCTCTCTTATCACCTCTTCGTCGGCACTCCCTCCTTGTCTCACTTCCTCCCTCTCTCTCTCTCTCTAGGATCTCACCAATCATGAACATGGCTGCAGCCGCCGCCCAAATTGCCCACCATGATAGGCGGCGCTGCTGTCAGCCACCGCCAGTGACCACCGGGCATCACCGCGTTTGATCCCGATACGAGGTCAGGTTCGCAAAAGAATCCTCAAAATGATGGTTTCATGTGCCCTCTGTCTCCCTCCTGATCAAGATCTTCCACCTCCAAATAAAACCTCCTCTTCTTCGGTTTTCCCAGCTTAGCCTCTCTCGTAATACTCTCATTTTTTTGTTTTTTGTTTTCTGTTTTTTTGTTGTGTTGACATGTATGATCCTTACACTTTAAGGAAAACAAGTGTATACAAATAAATTAAAATATCACATTATATTTCGGAAAAATTATAATTAAAAGATGTTATGTTTCAAAATTAATTTAAAGATCTAAAGATTTAATATTTGAAGTGTGATAACATAAATATATTTATATATTCTTATCTACGAGATGATATGTGATGACATAATTTTAAGACACACGTTCTATAATTTGTGCATAAGAGAGGATCTGTTCGCAAGAATTGAAGCATCTTGTTGAGATTGATTATCTTGAATCTTTTCTTATATAAAAGGGTCTTGTGGAAAAAAGAATAACTGAATGAGTAGAGTGTAATGAAAACCTCCTTTATGAGTCTCACTCTCTCACTAATAAGCCTCCTTTATATACAATAGAGGATTCAAGTTAAAGATTGAGAGAAATGAAAAGAATAGAATATCAATTGCCTTGCTCATCAATATCATTAAATTTTCCTTCAATAACTTATTTTGATAACATATTCATTTGATAATTCTTTTAATTTTAAAAGCTCATAGGAAAATATATATAAATATACTTTTTGTTAATGATTCATGACTCATATTTATCTAATAAAACAAGATGGTGTTGCTGTGCAAAATTCAAATACACGTAGATGACAAAGACAAGTAGAATTCAATAGGAAACGCTTCAATTTATCAATTAAATATTTTTCTTCATTTTTGAAAGTCAATTCCTCCCTGTTAACTAGCATCCAAAATTGACTCTTACCTAGTTAATATCTTTAACCCCATATATATATATATATATATATATAGTTAGTTAGTTAAAATTGGAGTTTTATGTGCGCATATAACGCTATCCATCATTAATTGATAAATTGCCACCTTATGCTAGCTGTTGTTGGGAGGGATGGGTTTAAAGAAGTGATTAGATTTAGATGTAATATTTTATATATTCTTCTATCATGCATGTTTGCAAATTAAAATATGATAAATGTATGATTATCTAATAATAATATGATAACTGTATAATTTAATTGTGAAATTATATAATTATTTATAAAAATCATACACCTATCATATTATTATTAAAAACTTAAATATTTATTATATTTTAATTAAAGAATTTGATAATAAAAATATAAATAAATTTTGTTATTATCAAATAAAGAGGATATACATATTTTGAATATTTTAAAATCAAGTATAAAAATATAAAATAATACAATATTTATGTTTCTTATAATGATTGAAAATTGTCAAAAAAATATTAAATAATGTGTCTGGAAAATCCGATAGGGATAATTTATCATTTCATTTTAGGCCGTAACAATGGCACTGGAGGAAACAAAAAATAAATTGAAAAAATAAGTCAAGACCATTATTTATAAGAAAAAAAAGGAAAAAGAAAGGAAACCAGCCCCAGAAAAGATATTAATAATTATGATGCACCTTTATTTAACAACTAATTTCACTTTTCAAAGGGATTTTACAGAAATAAAAATAAAAATAATGGGAGAGTTATACGATCAATAGGAAATGTGGAAAAGAATTATGTTTTAGTATATCCTATAACAACTTTAAAAAACTTTCAACTTGATAATTCCCTCAAAATTAAAATAAATTATAAAAGAACTTGGAAAGCAAGTCAATCTTTTGCTGCATTTTTTTTAATTCTTTTAATTTTAATAGGTTAAAGTTATCACAATAAATTATTTATCCTATGTGGCAAGATATTTAGGCCTTGGTTTTCTATTGTTTCCCCGAGAGAGAATTCTTGATGTTGAGTTTATTTACATAATAGAATCCATAAGATATGTTTTGAAGAATAATAATTTATTTAGAGTGAGACTTGTATTTGAATTTTGCACAGCAGTACCATCTTGCTTTATTAAATAAATATGAGTCATGAATCATTAACAAAAAGTATCTTTATATATATTTTCCTATGAGCTTTTAAAATTAAAAGAATTTTCATCTGTTACTCATTAGCATATACTTAATAACTTATTTTGATGACATATTCTTGCACCCACAAAACCTGAAATAAACTGACTTCCTCAATGCTCAAATGAATTGTGGACGAAGCAACGCAATCTTAAAAGGGGGGAGAAACATTAACGTTTACAAGTACATAAAACATTCCTTGAACAAGCCTCATAAATATGTACAAGCATTTAGAAGCTCATATAAACTGGCCTCAGCCACCGGACTCATTAATGACTTCAATACTAATAGATGTTAGGTTTAGGTGCATTGAACACATTAGCCATGTTTTCACAGCAATTATATGAACATATTTGAAGTTAGAGGGACCCAATCCAGCAAATATTGAGACAAGATTAAGAGATAAAAAATAAAAAATGTATCAGAACAGAACCAATAACAATGTAATGAATTAACAACACAAAACCAACAGCATGACATATTCTATGAGTGGTGTTTCATACTCTTTATGTTCAATGTATCAGAACTGTTCCTTTTACCATGACTTGTTAATTACACCGTAAATTTACCTAGATCCAGATACCATTTTCCTAAAATAAACCTTGGCTTTTTCGTTCCTCAGCACAAATTGAAACACAACATTGGAAATGTACTACTTTTCATTGCATCCTCGCTCATATATCGACAAGATAATCGTGACAAATATAATCGCGAAGATGGATAAGAGAGACTCAACCTTGCTCCGTGCTCTCCTGAAGCTCGAACACATGACTGGCCTCAAGAAAAAGCAAATTGATTCTTTAGGGCTGATACGTGCCTGCCACTAACGATGACTAGCTGGTCGAAAGAGGACAGCAGTGCGATTGTGTGATGTCCCGTGAGTCGTGTGTGAAGTCCTTGTTTTCTGCAAGGGCCTTAGCAAGGCGGATTCTCTACTCATTGGAGTGCTCATCCTTTTCGGGTGGTTTAGATTTCAATTTTTTTATTTTGATATTTATGTTATTTTGAAAGAAATAAAACAAAAATGAAGGAAGTTTTTTAATTACTGACTTAAAAAATAATTATTAAGATTAAAAAAATTAAAATCTAGACAATTTAAATTAGATTTAGATGGTTCAAAAAGAATGGACACCTTTTTACTTGTCCTTTCCATGAGTAGAGAATTCTCATTAGAGCTTTGGAAGTAATTAGAAATTTTGAAATCATTTTATATTATGTTAATATATATTTTAATTAATAAAAAGGCATCTTATAGACTCTTGAAAAATATTCCAACCTTATTAGGTTAATTAGACTAAAGTGTATAGTTTAAGAATAGAAAAAAGATTCATATAAAGTATTCATAATTTTTTAAAATAAATCTAATTATGTGATTTTGATTTGTAAATTATGTAAACTTGTTCTTAAAATTGACATACTTCTCATGTTTTTATTAAAAAATTTAATAGAATATGCAATTAATCGGTTTAGTTTGGCTAAAATTAAACCAATTAAAAAAAATATATTGACAAACAAATTGTGAATGGTTATAAGAAGAGAAAAACTTATTTAAGCTGAATTTGTTCAGATTTATGTTTATTTAGTTTTGATAAGTTTGATCAAGTTTAGTTGAATTCAGACCATTCCTAAAAAGACAGAAGAGAGGGGAACGCATAATTTTGTTGTCCTATTGCTTTTTCAACTATTTTTCTTTTGGTACACGAAAAGGGTAAGAAACCCAAAACAAAACAAAAAAAAAATGAAAAGAAACTGCAGAGTATCGGAGAATGAGGTCTTCATCTTATGAAAAAAAACATTCAAATTGAGGAAGGGAGGGGTAAAACCCCAAATATATAGACCTAAGCTTAGATGAAGATTGTGGTTGGCAAGTAGATCGGGGCATCTATTAACTTCATACAAGACATGAGAGATCTTAATAATTAAATTCGTGCTCATCAGGCCCCAAATTTGTTTGACTGGAAAATTTAAATAATTGTAAGCTTGTGTTTATTTGTTTTTAAAAAATGGAAATGGAATGCAAGTATAATGGGAGAAGGGATAAAATGTGTTATTTATTGACTAAATTACTTTGTTTTTTAAGATGACTTAATTATATGATTATCTTTTTTATTGTAAAAAAGTACATGAATTTTTTTCTAGACTTCAAAGATAATTTATAACTCATTTTTACTAAAATACTTTTAACAATTAGATGGATGACTATTGTAAACCATTTGTGTTATCTTTTTGTTAAATAATTTAACATTGAGATTCTATTAAAAATCAATACATTTTGGAGTATTAAAGGAAAACAAATTCAAATTTTCTAGTATTAATTGTTTTAGTAAAAATATGTATGTTTTGAGAACCAAAACAACAATTTATAAGAAATATAATAATAGGAAGAGAGAAATTTGAGAGGAGAAATGAAAAGAAAATTTTTATTCATTTGGATATCTCTTACTTTATAGTTTATACATAACTTTTATTTATAGTTTTTTAACCATAAAGATAAATCTATGAATTACAATAACATAAATAAAAAAATAATTTATATAATTGTAAAATATGAATCATTTGAGTGTTATAGAAATTATGTTATCAAATATGAGAATTAATTCTTAAAAGTCATTTCTTTGAAAGTTATGGACCTTCATATAATTATATTATTTACACACTTCTCTTAGATGTCCATTAAAATAATATGCATTGTAAAAACTTTATTAGCAAAAGCCAAGTGAAATAAAAACTTAGTGAAGGGAAAAAAAATACACAATGTTTATAATATCTATTGTAAGTTACTTCTTTAAAAATCTTATTAGGAAATCCCAACGGGATAAAACATTTGTTAAGAAAAAAAAAGTATAACATATCTTTTACTCCTTTTAATGATAATATCATTTTATATCTTTGACTTAGTGTATCCTAATATCGTATACTAACTTTTCAAATACAATACTTGGTAATGTATCAAAGAACAAATCTACAAGATTATCAAGTGAAAAAATCTATTGAACTACTATATCATCATTCTTTTGAATATTATGAGTGAAAAAAAATGTTGATGAAATATGTTTTATTTTATCTCATTTAATGTACCTTTACATGATATATTATCTTTATTTAATATTGTTAAAATATTTTTTTCTAAAGGTAAACTACACATGCCTTGAATATATTAGGTCATTAATCTCAGCTAAACATACTTTCGACTTATCTCATGCATTGCAAATATTTTTACATAATTTAAAGAAGTAGCAGATAAAGTTTCATTTGTAAAGTGCTATGATATAGTGGTATCCTCACATATAAATAAATAACCTATTTGAGATCAAGCTTTATATAGATTAGATAAATATCTTGCATTTGTATAGCGAATTAATTGTGACCTAGTTTTAGTTGAATAAAATAACCTCATATCAATGGTCCTTCAAAGATATTATAACAAATGCCTAACTCCATTACAATTTCTTTTTGTTGAATAAAAACTAAATCTTACTAACAAATTTATAGTAACTACAATATTAGGTTGTGTACTATTAATAAAATGCATTAATACACTTATAGTTTTAAGATATGGTATTTCAAGGGCAAAAAATTCTTCATCATTCTCTTAAGAATGAAAAGGGTACTTATTCACTTGTAATGATCTTACAATAATTTAGGTGATTCGTGGATGTGCTTTATTTATATAAAATCATTTTAAGATCTTTTCGAGATAAACTGATTAATGAAGAAAGATTCCATTTGTTAGATGTTTGATTTACAAATTGAGACAAAATTTTATTTTTTCCAAAATTTTTTATCTCAAATTCTTTCTTTAAATAATTAATTACTTTTGAAAATTTTCAAAAGTTTTAATAATATTTAAATTATTAAAATACATGAACAAATTTGATTATTCTTATAACTTTTTTCCAACAAATATTCACTGAGATGTATATATTGCATATACTTAGATTGTTTTAATTCATATAAAGATTTAAATAAACATATTAAATAATCTTTTATAGAATCTTTACATGCTTTTGGCATTTTAAATCCTTTAAAGATGTTTATATCAATTTCACTATCTAGTAAGTTATATAACTAGGCAGCAATAATATCTATTAATTATATATTAAGTTTCATATACCATTAGACTAATAAGATATGTAGAAGTGATTGCATCTACTTCAGAAGAATATATCTCTTCGTAATCAAAACTAAACCTTTGTGAAAACCCTTGTACTTTAAGTTATGCTTTATATTTGAAGACTTCATTTTTCTTATTTTGTTTTCACACAAATAACCATTTGTACCCTATTATCTCTCCACCTTCAAGTGTTCAAACAACAAGTTAAAAATTTTCAAATTTTGAAAGTGATTTTACATCTTTATATCTATTTTCTTCAGCAGATTTAGGTTCAAGATCCTCATTTTATTTTGTTATATTATTTCAATAGCAACATTGTTTATATGAGAAAAACATTGTAAATAATTGTAGCTTTTCAATTCTATCTTTTTTTTATAATAACATAACTTATCAAAATCCCTTCATCAAAATATGCCATGATTTTTTTAAAACTATAAACACTATTCATTTAAATAATAAAGTGATTGGTTATAAGATAACTAAAACCAAAAGTGAAGTGGTTGTTAACCATCTAATCATGTTTAGCTTTTTGGTTTATGAAAAACTTACCAATATCAAATTGACAATCATATTATGAATATGAATAAACCTTGAATTTATAGATAATATAAAGTAACAACAAAAAATTCCTTATACTTGATGAACAACAAACTCCAGGATTAATGTCTTACACCATTTTGCTAAAAGCGTGTGCTAATAATGTGTTGTAAAAACTAGTGAAAATATAAGGAATATAACAAGAGCAAGGAAGAAAATTAAGAGAATAAAAGAAAAGATAATTCTCATTCATTTAGGTACCTTATGCTTTGTACATAATCTCCATTTATAGGTTTTCAATCATAAAGATAAATCTTTGAGTTATAATAACATAAATAGAAAAATTAATTTACATATTTATGGAATATAAATTGTTAGGGTATTATAAAATTTATGCTATCAAACATGAGAATTGATCCTTGAAAGTCATTTTTTTAGAGATTATAGACATATTACTTACAATAATTACATAAATTTGCCTTAAGTTACTTATCCTAAAACTTAACTCTAGTAAAGTTTCATATTTTATGTGTGGTGCCTATGTCTTATTGGCTCTTAATGAGAGTGTCTATTTTCTCCCTCATCCTTAGTAGCTGTCATTCACTTGGCTCAATCATTGTGATTTCAATTTGAAACATTCTTGGCTTAGAATCTTCTTTTTCATCTGGTCAAGATATCTCCCAGTTCTATTTTCTTTGCTTGGAAAACAAAACTATAGCTATCAAAATGCCCTTTTCCCATCCTTCCATCAACAAAAATATAATCCTTCATCTCCATTCTGATAAGATTATGACTATTTATTTTGCTATTTATTGTCATTCTTATTTTTAATTTCTACTTCTTCCTTTCTTCTAGCAAGATCTTTGAGTTATGTGGAGGCTAGAGAAAAGAGGATGACACCATTATCCTAGAAGATACAAAGATCCAAGAATGTATTCTTCTAGCCAAGAAAAGCCTACTTAAAAAATATTTTACAAACACTACTCTCTTATGTATGCTAAATATATAAGTAAACCTAAAGGGCTAAGAGCAAAAGAGCCTAGGCAAAAAGTCTTCCAAATATTTATTAATGATAATTCAAGCATCATAAAGCCTTCAATAATAGCCTCTAATCTTATAATAACTAGTTATTTGTTCTTAAAGAAAGGGATTTGAACCAAGATGTTTCCAACATTAGCTTCAACCTTGTGGATCCAAATTTAGGGTCTTCCTAGCTTTTGCAAAACTACTTCTATGGTAGAGAAAATTTGAGATTATATTAGAAGATTATTGATTAGGTATATCTTCTTGGTCCAAAATCAACATGGCTTCATTGTCAAGGCCTATGTAGAAATAAACATTACAAGACCTCTAAAAAGGAGTGTCCACGCATCATGCCATACTTAAGATAAGATTTGGATAATCATAAAGTTCAAAGCAATCTTGCCATACCCTTAATAAGTTTTAACATTTTTCAAGAAGTTAGGTTTCTTGTGGTGGCTTGTTTTGATATTTAAATTTGGTTGTTTTACATCTTGCATATTTTGTTTAAGGTTTTCTAGTAAACAATATTGTAGTTTGGACTTATTATCGTAACTCTTTTTTTAGTTGTTAGAGGGATTTTCCTCATTTCTTCATTTGAATAAATGAATATTTCTAATTTTTAGTTAAACAAAAAAAAACACTAGTGCCAAAATATCACTAAATTGAACCACATATAAATAAAAAAATGAACTAATTAAATAATTAAAATAATTAGAAACTTCGACTCAAACCCTAACAAACAAGGACTTCATAACTCAAAGTTTATCCATTCGTTTTTTTTATTTTAAAAAATTCCATCAAGGTTCATATGGATGCAATTATTATAAAATCACACATGCACATTGTCCTCTAACAAAACAAATATCATAAAGCTCATTTATTCTCCCAAAATATAGATATATGCAACTGAGGATGAGGAACACAAATACTTATAACCTTGAATAAATGTCTCTACATGATAACACAAATACTTAAGTTTCGAATGTTCTATAAATTATTTGTTGGATCAAAGGGTCTATGATTTTGAATTATATCAAACGTGTCTAAATTATTGTGTATTTTGGAAAATAAGTTAAAATAGTCCAAATGCATATGTATTGATAATATTGTTTTTAGGTAATTTACTTATTGGATTAATCTTCCTAAATGGCTAAAATGTGTTGAAATAACATTAATGATGATATTGCATGAAGAAGTTCAAAAAATGTTTTAATATTTCATAAGAAATTATTTGGATCAAATGTTTTATATGGGAAGATTTTAAATTTAGACTAATGTGATCTATAGTATTATAATTTCACATGCTTAAGGTAAGATTTTGAATAATAACCATAAAAGGAAAGATTCTTAAAACCCTAATATGATAAGTTTTAGGATTTAACTTTTGAATTTACTCAAAATACTTTAAGAAAAGTTTTAAAGCAAGTTGGTCAAGTCATTTACATAGAAATATTTTATATTAACCTTATAATGATTTGTTATGTTAGAGTATTATTTTAAATTTAATTAATATATTAAAGTATTCTAAATAATGATAGATTAGGATATTCCATATCTTGTTACTATATTGGATATTTTAAATAACATTAAATTAGGATGTCTCATATCCTTTTTGTATTTCAAATTTAAAATATATTTGACTTAGTGGTCCCTATTTTAAAAGGTATTTTTGCCAAATATTCTTTAGTTAGTTACTAGGAATATTCATTTGTTTTTATAAATTTGCATCTCTTGATGGGAAGGTGGTCAATTTGAACCAATTGAAATCTAAGAGGGTTTCTAACAGAAAGTGATTTCCCTTATAAAAGACCATCATTCTATTCACTATATCTTCCAGAAAACTATCTCTAATTAACAGTCTTTTCCTATTGTTTTTTGGTATCTTAATTTGCAAACCTTAAGAGCCTAATTTGCTAAAAAGGCTCCTACACAAAGTAAACAGCATGGCTAGAGGCATTTGTGGTGTTTAATTACTTTCGCTTAAATTGTGTGTATGGCAAATTCATGTATGTAATTTTCTTGATTAGACTAACATATGGTATTGGATCATTCCTATACCTCTACTTGCTAGTTAGGTTCTCACGAACCTTAAAAAAAAAGAGAAATTAAAAATTTTTCATATAGGTTCGAAATTTATGAAATTGTTTGATTTTGATTTGTTAGATGAATTTTTGATTCATATATATTTCATGATTCCCCAGTATGAGTAATATGAAAGATTGCATGCACTAGGTTGCTTGATATTCAAATGCAAAAAGCTTCATTTTGTGTGCATTTTAGATTGAAAATTCTTGCATATTTAGAAATTTTTATGCTTAATATTGATTCCCCAATATATTATGATCATGAATAATTGCCTGTAATGAAAAGTGTTGGAACTTACATATTGAAACATAAAAACCATAAATGTCATTACTATGCATATATATGGTTATGGATTTTTCGTGCATATTTTTGAGTTTTGATGCACAAAAAAGATTTCCCATGAGTTTTCCATTAAAAGCATCATTTGAATCACCCAAAATAAGGCTTAGAAATATAGAAATAATTGGGTTTTATAGCAAGTCCACAATGGGTATAAGTCAAGTCATCATGACTTAACAAGAGGAAGGAGATAAACAAAACAACATACATTCTCAACTAGCTTATGGATGCATTGCAAACATGTTATTCGACCCTTGAGAAACATACTGTCTCACTTATTCAATTTTGGGTTGGGTTGCACTCGTGGTTTTTGATCCATTTTTAGCAATTATTGGACTTGTGAACTCTAGGTCTTTATAATTACGAACTCCAGACTTTATTTTGTTTTTTTAATTTTGGACCACTTTAAAGCAAAAGAAAAAATTTTGAAAAGGCATTGGGTATTATTGTTTTGGGCCATTAGCAAGTGTTTTTTTTTTTAAATGGTAGAAACACCCTTTTGGGCAAAAATAAATTTTGGGTCTTGTTAGGTCATTTTTGAGATTTTTGGATGTTTTAGGTTCAAAAAATAATAATTGGGCATATTTTTGGAATTGCCTAGAATTTACTTTTTGGGTCCTATAAGTTAAATTAATTTCCATTTTAACCCATAATTGATGTAAGACCAAAATAAATTATAAAAAATTATTATTTAGTACTAATTAATTTATCTAAATTACGAAAAAAAAATTATTTTAAACAATTTTGACATATTGGGAATTTTTCAAAATTGTTATTTAATTTTTTTGGAAAAACTATTTTAAGCAATTTTAGCACATTTAGGACTTTGCAAAAATTATTATGAAGATATTTAATTTTGTCTAAATTATAAGAAATTATTTTTAGCATATTTATGGAATAATTATAAGGGAAGAATTTTTAATTAGTTAATTACATATAGTTTAATTGATTAATTAATCAAATAAATTCTCATAAGGACAAAATTACTTTATGCATATAAATGCACATAGTAAAACTAGATATTTTAATATTGGCATGTATAAATTCAAGAGTAGCTTCAACATCTTTTATAATTGTATACATGTGGCTTGTTCTTATGAACATAGAGATTAGAGATTACATATAAATTTAAAATATCAATTCTAATTTTGGCACATTGGGAATTATATATATATATATTATGGTGCCATTTAATTATGTCTAAATTATGTAAAATTATTTTAAACAATTTTAGCACATGGGGATAAACCTATTGGGAGAATTTTAATTAGTTAATCACATATAGTTTCATTGGTTAATTAATTTTATAATTCTCATGAAGTCATCATAAGTATATATATATATATATACATATATGTTTAATGCACATAGTGAACATAAATATCTTGTGATCAATACAGTCAATTAAGAAATAGTCACAATATCCTTATATGACTATGAATATACCTTTTTTGTTTAGATATCACATAGGCATTTAAAGATATCAATTCTAATTAGGTATTTAGTTATAACATGTATTTGCCCACATGTAGATAGTTATAACTATGTACTTGATTATGATGAAATATAAATTGTTTTATATTTTCTAAGATGCTCGCAAGTATAAGGGACATGATTACATTTTAATTTCATCATAAATGATACATAAATATATGATACACTAATATCTTTTCTCATAGGGAGATTTTAGTGATATAATATTTTATATTTAATATACATTGTAGTGGTAAGCATACATTTATAAAATGTGATGATTAATTGCCTTATTTGTAAGCATGATTAAAGTTAAATCTTAGATTTGCAACATTGTCAACTTTTTTAATTACTAAAAATTGCTGAAAAATTATTTTGATTAGGAACAATTATAAAATTTAAAAGGAGGTAATCCTCTTTTATTCAGGGTGACCTTGACTATGCTTTAAGATAAGAAGAGCCTCATGTATCCATTAATATTAACATAGAAGTTGAAATTTCATTGTGTAAACACTAGAAGCAATTTAACTGCCTTAGTATGATGTTTATGAAATTTCATTTAAAAGTCAGTTATCTTGGATTCATACTCAAACATGAGACAGTCAATGACTATTTATAGATTATGGATGAAATTTAGAAGCTATCAAATAGGTCACTAGCTAGCATACTAATAGTAAGTTCATTCTCCATAAAGTGAACTGACATTAAATGTGTGCATAATCACATAATATAGATATGAGATATAATGATATAGCTCAAGTATCTTGAGATAAAGATATTTGTTTTATTTTAGGTGCAAATGATTTTTAATTAGCTACCTCATCAGCATGAGCAATTATAGATTTCTTATAAACACATGTAAGGAAAAATAGACAATAAATATCATATTGGACATGTGTGTATAAGAAAACAACAAGCTCATTTTAGAAGGTAGTGAAATCCTATATAAGATTCATTTAGTGCTTCAAGAAGAGAGGCTAGAAAAGAAGAGTCATATAAGGAATGATTGTCTTAAAAGAAAGGCCTAATCAGAAAAGAAAAGATATACTCTTATTTTTGGTGTATTTTAAATTTCACAAATACAATCATACATGGTTAATCCTTTTTCATTCTATAAAAGATAAAGCAAGTGACTATGTTAAAGAATTGCAACTCTTTTGAAAAAAAAAAGAGATAAAGAAGAGTAAAATCTCTTAACATAAAATACATGTCAATTTAATTATTTGGTGTGTGATATCAACTACTCATTCGTTGATGAAGTATTGTAGTTGGGATAGGGGGAAAAAAGCTAAATAAATATGCTCTCAAAAATAAAAATATATGTGTGCTTTCCTCAAAAAGTGTTTTCAAAATGTGTTATAACTGATAAATAGTTGCCAACATGCATATATAAAAAATTCAACATCATTACATTTAAAACATTGTAAAAATAATAATAAGAAAAAAAGGTGTAATTTTTTCAAAATTTATCATTAATTATTGAGAAACTCATAATATACTAGTCATAGTGGCTTGAACTCAGTCATGATGCACTTATGTATTAATGTTTGATACCATGATTTGCTTGTTATAATTAAATATAACATGATTGATTCTTCGAATATTTATAAACTAACCCATCTCAATTGTCCATATCCTCACTTAACTACTAAGTTTAAGAAATTTTTTTTACTTATATATAGTATTTCATGTTATTTATAAATTATCTAATAAAATAAAATATAATCACTTTTAATGTTACTTCACTCTTCCTTAAATTTAATATACTATTCCACATATTCATCCTTTGTTGTTTGAAGAGAGTTACACAATAGTTATGGATCATCTATATAAATTTAGATTGCTTAATTTTTTTTAAATTTTAAGTATTCACCTTTTTATTTTGATTTTTTTAAATTTTGAAGGAAGTGAAATACAAAATTAAAAAAAAATTCAATGTTTATTAGATAAATGTCTATTTGATAAAAGTTGGCAAATTATCTTTCATTTTGCATTTTACTTCCTTTAAAATAAAACAAAAATATTAAAATACAAAATTGATGATTGAGATTACAAAATGAATAAAAATTAAAAAGTTGAAATTTAAACCATCAAAATTTGTATGTACCATTCAAATCTAGAGAGCTGCAAAGGAAATAAGATAAATTAACTAGTCATATGACTTTAAAACACTAAAATAATATTAAGCGATAGCATACCTATATTTGTCATAATAAAATTGATACTGTGGGTGTTCATGCAAACATCTTGAACCAGGTCTTTTTCTTTAACTTTTTCATAATATTTATAAGAAGTGGAAAAGGGATTTAGTTATTCTATTATTGTAACCCTAAAAGCCAACCTATCACGGGCTTAATAAGGTAAAGGCTTACACTATATTGTCTAGCCACGTCAATTAACAAAGGTGTATAACTCATAAAATTGATCACTATTATAATTAAACCCCTTATCATCATCTAATGTGTATCACATAAATAACATGCTATTTTTATTAAAACACAAATAATTAATGGAATCCCATAAAATCTTCACATTTTCTCACTTGGACAAATTATGGTTTTTAAATTTTAAAAATTTTTATAAAATGAATTTCAAGTCTAACAAATAAACAAATAGTATATGGCCATGATTTTTTACAAGAACTATGATCCATAAATGATCAATTCGACTGATTTGGTCTAATACTATTAAACAATGTGGAATTATAACAACGATTTTATTCTTTGATAAAAGACTTATCCATGGTCACTAACAATGCCAACACTACCAACATGAATCATGATATGGTAGTGTAACAAGAAATATAATTTCAAAGTGATTTATAAATATATCATCTTCATTATTAGTTCACTAATTTCTCTTCAACATATTTGAATCAAGAGAAATTTATTGTCGCCTTTTATGACACCCAATCTCAAAGTATATAGAATTTGCCTTTAAAACCTATCTTGAAGTAAATGAGCTAGGAAAAATTCTTTTAAGCTTAAAAATTAAGTTAAATTGCCTTATACTTCCAACAACAAGAACTGATACTAAGTTTTGGAAATTATAGGAAATTTTATCTCAAACAAATTTCAAACGCTTAAATCTTAATTTATTTATTTACTTTAAGTGTATAATAAACATGGATCCAAAATCAATCATGTGTTATAAACATCCATCAATGCTTTGCATCAAAATTTTAACAATATTTCCAAAGCATCAATAACAAAAAGGTTCAAAATAATCAAATAAAAACAAAAACAATATTACTCTCACAAACCAAGTACATAAGAGGAACTCAATATTCCTATTTTTTCCATAAGTCCTTTAAAGGATATGTGTCTCAAATCCTTGATTAATGAGTTAACTAATGCACATTTAGTATCAATATACTCAATAAATACATCTCTATTTTTCATGAAAATCTCTAATAATCAAGTACTTACCTAGGTTTTTTAATCTAGTAGATGTTTTGTTATTCTTTATGAAAGTATCATCGCTCTATTATCACAATAAATTGTGATAGGTTTAGAGATAGAATCAACAATCTGGAAGACACATTTTAATTATTTCAAAAAAAAATGTGCTAGCTTTATTATTAGTAAATAAATAAGATTCCTATTACGTAGGCAATATTAGGTCTTATGCAATTTTGAGCGAATACCAAGCCTCCCACTATACTATCATAAGGTATGTTTCTTAATTAATTCCTTTCAAATTCATTATTAGGACACCGATCTTTACTAAATTCATCACCCTTTCATGACAAGGACATCACTAGCCTTGCAATCTTGCATATCAATCCTTTGAAAGATATGGTTAATGTAGGCCTTCTGAGATAAACTTAATAAACAATGAGATCTATTCTTGTGAATTTCAATCTTTAAAACAAATGACATCTCTCTTAAATCCTTCATATCAAAGGTTTTAGCTGACATTTGCTTAGTATCACTTAGTAATCCAATGTCACTATTAGCAAGTAGGATATCATCAACATATAAAACAAGAAAAATGAACTGGTTCCAACTAATCTTAAGGTATAAGCATTAATTAACTTTGTTTTCTACAAAACTTAAAGAAGTTATTACATTAGCAAATTTTAGATATCATTGATGGAAAGTTTGCTTTAAGTCATAAATAGACTTCCCCAACTTGTAAACTAATGCTTTCTCTCACTTTCTAGAAAATCCTAACATCCATTTATGCAACTTTAGATTAAAATGAGCCAATAAGGCCATGAGTATTCGAAAAGAATCATATTATCCTATGGCATTAATGACACATGGTATTATCATATTAGACACTTTCTATTATCATATAATAAGTGATCCTCACTTGATACTAAAAGAATCTTTAAATGACATAGGGGGAAAATTTATGTGTCATCAACTCCCTCCTTTTCAATGAAACCTTTAGCTACCAATGTAATTTTGAAACATTCAATTCTACCCTTGAATCCTTTTTAATTTTATAAATCCTTTTGCACTCAATAGCCTCACAACTTGTAGATTTTAACAAGTTCCCATATACCACTTATTGTTAAAGACAAAATGTATTTACTTATAGCTTTTATTCATTCATTTAATTTAGGAGAAGTTATAACTTTTTGGTATGTAGTAAGGTCAATAACATGTCTTATATGATAATCATTCTTACATAAGTAAATGTAAAAGTTATTAGGGATTGCAGATTTTTGTGGTCTCATTGATCTCTTTATTTGTCTTTTCTCAATAGGCTTAACTAGTTGAATATTCTCAACAGGAGTTAAAGGATTAACAAATTGTATTTTTGGCTTTATCCTATTAATAGGCTCATGTGTAATATTCTTCTATGATGGACTCACTAGGTTCATGTCTATCGACAAGAGATCTCAGATTATGCTTGGCTGCAGGCTTATAGCATGGGTTAGAATTCTTCATCTTAGGTAATGAAGGTGGGCAGCTTGTCATCTTTAAAAAAGGAAGGGATGATTCTTGCCAAACTCTATCATGCCCATCCTCCTTAAAGTTTAAAGACAACAAGAGCAAAGAATCAAGAAAAGTACATCCTTGAAATTGATTTTGTAGAAGCTCTAAGTCTGATTACAAATGCTGAGATTGAGAATCACCTGTGAAGAGTTATGCCTTAAGACTGCAAGTACCAGCTCAAACAAGTCATAGTGACCCCTGTTCACAGCCTTTGCCAACAAGTAAAGAAACATAGGTCATTTCCCCCACTTCTTTGTCAGGATAAATGTCCTGACCAATCAACATCCATCTTAAAAAATTTAGTTGTTTGCATTACCCCTTACTATACATTAAAACCTATATCCCTTAGCATGTTCTGGATGTCCAAAAAACAACAACTAGTTCCAAGGTTAGTTTTTTTCTTTATAGGTTTATATATTCTTACTTCTATAGGACAACTTAAAGTTCTGAAATAGTTTATTGCTACATATTATAAGAGGATAAGATCCACTAATATTAGTGTGGATCATTTTTAAAAGCCCTAAGCTATAGGTGGCCATTTTCTTTTAGTGTTAGTTAATGCAATTAACACAAGTTTTTATGTCTCAAAGATCTAAGGTAGAGAAAATATTATTTCTAATTAATCTAGTCATTAATAACTTAATCATTTATGCCACAACATGGGTAAATTATTTTTCATTTTAAAACGCTTTGTAGTAATATTTCAATATTTAGAGAAGTATAAAAACTATCATAAGCTAAAGATAATTTATATAAATTATTTTTCAAAAAATCATAACCTATTTTTTGTGAATTATATATTAAATTCATTTTTTGTTGCCAAAATTGAAACCAAAACCAAGTCTATCTAAGGATAAAATAGAAATTAAATTACTTCTAAATGGAAGTATATAAAATGCATTTTCTAAAATAATTTCAAAACTAGTTTCTAAAGTTATTTTGATTTCTCTCACATATTCGACTGTAACTTTTACGTCATTTCCTACGTTCATCCTCAACTCCCTCTCGCTTGGTTTCCTTTTGTTTATGAACCTCTTCATATTTATTTTTCAACTAAGATTTAAATCTAGTGCAATCCTTCTTATAGGTAACTTGGTTATAGTGGTAGCATGTGATAATTTTTTGAATGTTAGCTTTTAGACCTCTTATATTGTGGTTTTGACTAATATTTTCACTATGTCCTTTGGTATCATGATTTTTGATAGAAACATTATTCTGATTATATTAATGATGATTAGAACCTTTGGTAGTGTGGGTTTTAGTTAAAAGGTCAATAAAGCACTCTCACTCTTTTCTTTCTTAATTTTGTCTTCCTCAACAGTAGATTTGGTAATCAAATCATTCATGTTCTAGGTGTCATTCAGCAAGAAAGGAGTTCAAGATATGAGAGATTATAAAGGCATCACTTAGGACTATGTTATGATCTTTGAGTTTGCATGTAGACCATTTTCAGAATATGTTTTCTAACATTCCCACTATTATTATATCCCATAGTTGTTAATTCTTTCATTAGGCATAGTTAAAACTTCAAATAGTAACATTTCTATGAAACTGTATAATTAGACAAAAAAAGTTTCCTAACATTGAATTAACCCTAAGAATATTTTAAAACTTAAAAGTATATATCTTTTAGACAAATAAACTATTAAATTTAAAATATCCTTACAAAATAATATTTTATAAAACTCTAGTCAAATTACACAATGGGCCCTTTTGAGTAAGCAATTGTACATAATAACTCACATAGACATCTTTACAAATATTTACCAATTAAAAAAATTAATTAATAGATATTTACCAATAAATGCATATATTAGTAAATAAATAAATAAGTAATTAGTGCACATATCTTTATAGAAGATATATGAATTAAACCAATAAATTTGTAAACAAAAATGTAATTAATAAATAAGTGCACATATATCAATGATTGGTTTAATATGGCCTAACTTTAACACAAAATTAGGATTTTTTTAATTAATTTTTCAAATGAATTGATTTTGGTTCCCAGAGTAATCTATGGTATTCTCATAAATCAATTTTGGCTCAAATCAAAGAAATTAAAATTTGTGTTTGAACCATAAGTTTGAAAACTAAAAATTTTTAGCTTTAATTACTCTTTCTAAACTCAAAAATTTCAAGTAAGTTAAATCTTTATAGATTCTTTGTAATATAGGCCACAAAAGCCCTTACATTTAATTAGTTTTAGTAAAAAAAGAATCAAAACTTATGAAAATTTAACCAATTTGAGTTATAAGTTCATATGAGTGGGTTCTCATGCCCTATGGAAGATAAATTAATTAATCATATAAATTCAAAACACTATAATAATACTAAGCAGAAACATATTTCTATTTACTACACTGAAATTGATATTATGGGTGCTTATGCGAATATCTTGAATTAACTCTTTCTGCTTAACTTCTTCACAAAAGGTAGTCATATGACGAGACAAGCCATAAATTATATTAATATTTATAAGAAGTGGAAAGGAACTTAATAATTATATTGTTGTGATCTTAAAAATTTACTCATCATTAGCCCAATAAGATAAAGGTCTATAATATATTATCTAACTACAACGATGGATAAAAGTACGCAACCTATAAAATTAATCACTAATCTAATTGGGTCCATTATCATTGTTTTATGTAGATCATATAAATAACATCATATTTTTATTAAAACACAAAAATATAATTAATGGAAACTCAAAATTCTCAAAGGATCGATACTATTACGAAGTCAACGGACTAAAGAAGGAATTGTTTTCATATAAACCAACAAATGCAAGAAGAGACATACATATACAAGAAATTAAAATAAGAGTGGGACCAATGACAAATAATGGAAGAAAGAAAGAAAGCAAATGATATGGGGACAAAGACAAACCTTTCGGCGGAGGGTGATGAAGAGGTTTCCAGCAACGTCGATTAAGACACGATTGTCACAGAGACTTAGGAGATAGCCTTAAACTTTGAAAACAACGTTACCATTTATGTCAGTGACCACTAAGTTACTGTTGGAGATGGACATGGCACAATGGTTAGGCCCATCGGGTGCCAAGCGCAATATTGGGGCCCAATTATAGCGATCAAGTTAGGTAGCATAATGGCAGAGGCTGTAGTGGCGGAGCCAAGATCCTATGTTGGTGGAATTTTTTATGAAATTTTATTTTTTAATATTGTATTTAAAAAAATATTTTTATAGCATATTATTTAAATAAAATATTTTTAAAAATTTTAAATTAAATTAAATTAAATTAACTTACAAATGATATTTTAATTTTCTCTTATTTGAATCTAAAAATAAGTTTGAAAACTCACCCTATACAAAGAATTACTCTTTATATTAATATCAACAATTTCACTTTTTAATACTTATAAAGTCATAGTTTTATATCTATTTAATACTCATATAATATATAATAATGATATACTAAAAAATACATTATAAGTAAACATTATAACAGTTCAATAAATAGCTTAGAAGAAAATTTTGAAAGAAAAAAATTTATTTGATGAAGTTTAAAATTTTATAACTATTAATTTTCCATAAAATATATTTATAAAATATTAAAATATTATTTTATTCAAAAATTTTTATAATATTTTTAAAAACAATTGTTGCCTAACTGAAAATAAATATATTGATATTTGAATTTAGTCATATTTTATTTAGTTATTGTAGAACTATTATTAAAAAATACGAGGGAGTAATGAAAAAAGGAGAAGAAAAATAAGAAGAAAATAAAATAAATGAAAGAAAAAAAAGAAAATTTATATATATATTTAATAAGATTAAGTTAAAATATCAAATAATAAAATTATATATATATATATGTAAATTTTGTTAATTTAAAGGATCTAATAGATTCAAATTTTAAAAGATAGAGAATAATAATATTAAATTCCAACATTACCTACATATAAATTTTGAAAATTTGAACGAGGCATCTATCCCAACCAGTGGGAGATAGAGAACTACGGTGGGCAAGCCATGATGGTATATAAAAGAGAAGGAGAGGCGTAATAGTGTGTTTGGATGAAGAAAAAAGTATAAGAAAGAGAAAATTAGAGAAAAAAATAGGAGAGAAAAAAGATTTTTTATCATTTAGATCGGAGAGAAAATTAGAAAGAAAAAAAAAGTTGGAGAGAAAATATATGTAGGTCCCATTGCAATTTTTTTTTTAATATGGAGAGATTTTAAAGAAAAAAAGAGTAAGTGATATATATTTCGACTACATTATAGTTAGATGTTGAAAAATATTTTACAAAATTTTAAATTTAGTCAAAATTTTAAATATTTTAAATAATTAATATTATAATTAGTCATTTAAAATTTGATTATAAAATTACTTAATAATAAATATATTTTTTAAAATAATAATATATCTTTTAATATTAAAATTAATAAATTATATATACATTTAACACAAAAAAATGCAGTAGGTGGTTTTGCAACCAAATGACAATTAGTAAATATTACTGACTGCCACTCAATCGAAATGTAATGCCTGTATATATGTATATATAATATATATTATTTAATATATAATATTTATATATTAATGTATATAATATTATAATATATTATATGTAAAATATAAAAAAAATATTTATTATATTTATATATATTATATTTAAATTAATTAATATATATTAAAAAATATTTATAAAATTTTAAATTAAATAATTATATTTATTATATTAAAATAATAATTTATAAATTATTTATAAATTGATTTCTATTTTTTATTATTTGACTAAATTTTTTTAAAAAAATTAAAATGTGATTTTTATAAATTTATTTTTTAAAAAATTTATTATTCTTATTTTTTAAAATAAATATATATATGTATAAATTCATAATAATTAATTTATATTTAAAATATAAATTTTTAAATATTTCATTTTTCTTAAAAAATTATTAATATTATATAAAATTCTAAAATTATTATCTTTATAAATTAATGAGTTTTCTTTTTGTTTTTTTTTCTTTCTATCCAAATACAAGAAAAAAAAATATTTTTTCTCATTTTTTTTTATTTTTCTTTCTACTTTTCTCTCTTCTCATTTTTCTTCTCTCCTATCCTCCAAACATAGTGCAAGGGTTAATTGCCTTTTTTTTTCCCCCCATTCTCTGAATTTCTTCTTGTAGCAGATGGGATCCGAATATCCAATGATGAAGGAACTACGATTAAGCTGATACATTAAATTTCTTTTTTCTTCTTTTTTTTCGTGGGAGATACTCTCTTTTGTATTTCACATGTATAGGAAACTTCAATGTAATTAATGCGACAGATTGAAATATTGAGACATGTATAGGAAACTTCAATAGAATTAATGTGACGGATTGAAATATCGAGAGTTAATGGATAAAAATCGCATATATGATTTTGATTCTAAGATTAGGAAATAAAAAAAAAGCATGACAGATATGAGTTATATATATATATATATATATAAAGCTAAGTTATTTATTTTGAACGTGGCCATAATTGACTTTTTTTGGAGCAATGTACCGCCTTAAAGGGGAATCAATAATACTCAAATTAGATTTTTTTTCTTACCTTTTTAAATTGTATAGATTAGATTCGGATGATTAAATTTAATTTTTTTTTATTTTTTTATTATTTTAATAGAAGCAAAACTTTGGATAAAAAAAATGGAAGCAAAACATAAAATAAAATAAAAAATTTTAATTGCTGACTTAAAAATTGATAATTAAAATTAAAAAAAAAGTGAACCATCCCAATTAAATCTGTCTAATCCCAAAAAAAGAAAACACCATGCTCATTCTTTAAGAATGAGCAAAGAGTCTGAATTAAAATAATACCACCTTTTAAGTCAAAATATCAAATATAGCGGTGATTTTTTTATTCAATCACAACTTAGACAGTACGCACAATCTCACTGTAGCACTGTAAGAATATAATATCTGGAACTTACATGGTAAAGTTTTGAGTGATATTTCAATCTTAAAAAAAAAAAAAGAATTCATGTATTTTTGAAAGCATTATAATATTATTTTTTAGCCCCCTTAATTTAGTTATTTTACCAAATAATCCAATCGCTTTACCAGACTAGTGAAATGAATTTTCTTTATTCTTTTTTTTTTTTTAACAAACACATGCGCAGTGTCCTTCAGCAAAGCAAATATCAGAAGGCTAATTTATCCTCCCAAAATATAGATATATGCAAACGAAGAGGAGAAACACAAATACTTATAACGTTGAATATGTCTCTACATGATAACACAAATACTTGAGTTTCGAATGTTCTGTAAATTTTTCAAATTTTTTTATCACAAAACACTCTCATGACATTTTTCCAAAAAGAAAAACTAATGAAAATAAGTTTTAGATTTATATACACGTGAAGAAGATACACGGCTAACAGCGATTATTACCTTACAAAACGACTTAATAGATCTGTAAATTATAGCACATATATTATGAAATACTGCCTCTACTCTTCCTTGTCATCCTCGTTAATCTCGTCAAGAATCACAATTAGAGCCACTATGAATGCATAATCCACATTGGGGTATACTGTGACCATGAAATTGTCTTTCCCAATTAATATGCTTTGAACTGTGTGTTTCTTATGCATCTGCAAAAATAATAGTGCTATGTTATTCATATAATATTTTCAGCACATAGATTAAGTGATAAATTATAAATTAAATTATCATTTTCATCCTTTAAATATGCTTGCCCTATGAACTTAGCTTTTAAAAAATAATTACCAGAATTTTTTTAAATAGTACAATTTGATCATGTCGTGAGTTGTGTCATTTTTAGGCGATCAATTCTTTTTAATATAAACATTAGTAATTGATGTGAATATGGTTAAAAAGCCATGCATGCTTGCTCACAAAAAAAAAAAATGTTGGCATTTAATTTGGCAAACATCTTTTATGTGTTGTTAATCGTTCACATCATTTATAAGTTGGAGCAAGTTAGTTTTGTTAAGGAACAACTCTGCTAATACAAAGTTTACAAAGCTTAATGCAGAATCAAATTAATGTACTTTTTGTTTAAAATCTGGATTTATTATACGACAATAATTATCTTTTTTTTTTTTATAAAAATAATAATTATCTTGTTAAATATTAAACTAATAAAACAAACACATAATTTTCATAAAAACATTTTTCACACACTAAATGTATGTGTATTCAAAAATTAAAATTTGATCCATATGCATAAAGAATTATTGTAAAAATCAAACTTTGATTCTTGGATATTATGGCAGGCAGAAATTTGAGCAATTTCCATGGTATACTATAAATTTATAACTAGCTAATTAATTGAAAATAATTTCAAAGTTATAAACGAAAAAAGAAAGCATAATTACCTGAGCCACGATGTTGTCAGACTCACCGGCATAAATGATGCAAGATCGTTCAAGCCAACTACCTTTAACCTTATAGTCACAAACATCTTCTTTGGTATTATTCGCTAAGAACACATCTAATTTGGTTTTAAATTGGATTAGGGATGATCTCTTCAGCGTGAAGATAAGATCGCGGGCTTCAGTGCTTTCACCCCTAAAAGCTTGCCATCTGTCATGTGCCGTTATTATCTGCATCATCATTCATTGATACACTAATTATATACTTCCAACATTAGTTAATGTCACAATTTAGTTGGGATTATGATTGATGCATATGAGCTTGAAATATTTGCTGGATTGATGCCTCAGAAAATTACCAAACATCCCCAGCTTCATTTAATTACTAAAATAGCTCACCCCCCCCCCCTCCCAAAAAAAAACAAAAGCTTTCACTGAACTAATATTTTACAAATGCACATATGTTATTGGTATACATCGCACTATTTCTTTTCTTCTTTTTTAAAGAAAGAAGATCTTATATGTAATTATTTAAATTTTTATTATCTAATTTTTTAATTAAAATATAATAAGTATATAATTTTTTAATAATAACATAATAAATATATAATTTTTACAAACAAATATATAATTTACAACTTACATCACATAATTAGACTTTTTTTTTTGAAGTACACATTATAATTTTATTAAAGAATTTAATAATAAAAAGACAAAAAACTAAATTTAAGTCTAACTTTTTTTTTATCTCTTTCCGCAAGAGAGATTCCAAAATATCACGAAACACAATCATATGTGCTTTATCCTTTTTCATTTCACTTTATAAAAGATAAAGCAAGTGATTATGCTAAAGTATTGCAGCTTTCTTCATCAAAAAATTATATGAGTTTAATAAAATACATGTTAATTTAATTACTTGGTGTGATATAAACTACTCACTCGCTGATGAAGTGTTGCAGTTGGGATAGACAAAAAAAATACGTTAAATAAATATGCACCCAAAAATAAATAGATATGTGTGCTTTCGTAAGAAAGTGTTCTCAAAATGTGTTATAATTGATAAATAGTTGCCGACATGCAACATCATTACATTTAAAACGTTGTAAAAGAAATAAGAAAACAAGGTGTAATTTTTTTTCCAAAATTTATCATTAATTCCACGATACATAAATATTTTTTATAATTAAATATAACATGACTGATTCTTAAAACATTTATAAACCGACCATCTCAATTGTGCATATCGTCACTTGACTACTAAATTTAAGAAAAAAATTTACTTGTACATAATATTTCATGTCATTTATAAATTATCTTTAAAACGTTTATTCCGAAGTCAGTGCACCGAAGAAGGAATTGTTTTCATATAAACCAACAAATGCAAGAAGACGGATATATATAAAAGAAATTAAAATAAAAGGAGGACCGATGAAAAAGAAAAAAAGCAATCGATATGGGGACAAAGACAAACCTTCCGGCGGAGGGTCACGATGGGGTTTCCGGCGGCATCGATTAAAACACGGCGGTCACGGAGGGTTAAGAGAGAGCCTTTAACTTTGAAAACGACGTTGCCATTTGTGTCGGTGACCACAAAGTTGCCGTCGGAGATGGACATGACCTTCCTCACAATGGTTAGGTCAACCGGGTACGGAGCGCAGTATTGGGGCCCAATTACGGCGATCGGGTTGGGCGGCACGGCGGCGGAGGCATAGGGCTGCGGTGGGTAAGCCATGCTGATATATAAAAAAGAAGGAGAGGCTTAAGGGTTAATTGCCTTTTTTCTTTTGAATTTCTTCTTTATGTGGCCTGTGAGCTGAAGCTCTCCTTATATATATATAGCTGATGGGATCCGAATATCCGAGGAAGAAGGAACTACGATTAAGCCCATACATTAAGCCCCTGTTTGATTCTGTATTAATTTTAATGTTTTTAAAATGGATTTTTTTAAAAAATAAATTTTAAAAAATAAAAAATAAAAAAATTATTTGAATTATTATTTTAAAAAATTATTGTTGTTTGTCTTTTTTTATTCTACAAAATAAAAATTAACAAAATATTAGAAAAATATTCTGATTTTTTTATTTTTGAAAAAAAAAATTATTTTTATATTTTATAAAATATTTTATTAAAAACACATTATTAAAAAATATTTTTTTTATTTTTTAAAAAATTATTTTAAAATAAGAAATCAAATAAATCCTAAATTTCTTCTTTTCTTTTTAGGAGATACTCTTTTTTTGTATTTCACATGTTTAGGAAACTTCAATGGAAATAATGTGACAGATTAAAATATTGAGAGTTAATGAATAAACATGACATATGTGATTTTGATTCCAAAAAAAAAAAAGCATAGCATATATGAGTTTTTATTTTGAACGTGGCCATGGTTTACCTTTTTGGAACAATGTACCCTTTAGGGTCTGTTTGGTTTGAGGGATTTGGAGGGGAGGGGAGGCTTTTATCTTGTTTGGTATGAAAAAGATGGAGGGGAGGGGAGGGGGTATTCCTCTCACCTCCACTCCAAACCCTCCCTTCCAAAAGTGGAGGTTTTTGGAGAAGAGAGAAAATTTTGTTCTCCATTTGACTAAATTACCCTTCACTTAGAATATAATATAGATCTTATTTTTTAATAGGGTTTAAGATAATTTTTAATAAAAATAAAACATATTTTTAAATAAAAATAAAAACATTATTTTTTATAATAAAAAATAAGAAAAATTTTTTAATATAAAATATCTTAAAAATAAAAAAAAATTAATTCTAATATCATAAGGGCATAATTGTCCATTAATCCTTCCCCTCCCCTCTCCAACCAAACAACTGTCACACCCGAAAATGCGACCGCGTGGAGCCCAAAGAAATACGATTTTCTCAAATGAAAATCGAAAACCGAAATTTAAAAATGAAATAAAATAAGTGTAATAGTAAAGGTTCAGGAGTCGCCACCAAAATTTTAATTTTTAAAAGGCAAAACTTTGGAAAAGCCTTTTTTATTTGAAAAATGGTCTACGAACCAGAAAATGGGTCCGGGAGTCGTTTGTGAGTGGGGAAGGTGTTAGGCACCCCACTACACCCGTTACTAAGAACGGTTACCCTAAGTTAGTTGTGCAAAAATAAAATGGCCTAAATTCTATTTTAATTCTCCCTAACAAATCACATGTGAGATAGGAATAAAGAAATTAAAAAAAATAAAAATAAAAATAAGAATAAAAATAGAAAAAGAAATCAATGTTAAAGTAAAATGGAAAGAAAATTAATCATTGAAACAAAAAGGAAAGAAAAGAAATTAAAAAAAATATTTTATTTACATGGGCGGACTTGACCTAGGATGAAAGCCTAGAGCCTACGTACCCTTCAGGAGGGATCAAAGTCCACGTAGTTCGATAAAAAATTGCATTCGGTGGATGTTTTGTTTTATTTTTTTGTTTTTATTTTTTGTTGTTGTTTTTGTTTGGCTTATATTTGATTTTTAATTTTTTATTGGTTTTGTTTTGATTTTTGTTTGATTTTTTTTTGTTTTATTTTTTTGATTATTTTATTATAGTTTTTTCTTTTTTGTGAAAACACAAAGAAAATAAAATTATTTTTTCCTTTAACAAATAAAACAAGTTTTGAAATTGACTAAAGTGTTTTAATTTGCCAAAGGTAAATTCAATTTTGTTTTTCTTGTATTTTTAATTTTTTCTTTCTTTCCTTTCTTTTTCTTTGGTTTGTCTTCTCTCTTTTTGTGTCTTCTTTTTCCTTATTTTTGTCATTTTTCTCTTTTTGCATGTTCTTTATTTTTTCTTATATTTAACTTTGTTGTTTGGATATTATTTTTTTTGTGAGAAAACAAAGAAAATAAACTAATTTTTCCTTTAACAAATAAACAAGTCTTGAAATTGGTTAATGTGTTTTAATTTGTTAAAAAAAATATTTAATTTAATTTTCTTTGCATTTCCAAATCTTTCCTTTACTTAATATTTTTTTTGTTTTTCTATCATTTCCATTTCATTTTGTTTGTTTGTTTGTTTTTTATTATTACCCCTTTTGGCTTTTTTGTTTTTGTTTTTGTTTTTCTTTGTTTGTTATTATTGTTTTGTTTTGTTTTATTTTTTTTTGTGAGTTTTCGTATTATATATCTTTTTTATTCTTGTGTTTTCCTTTTTTTCCAACTTTTTTATTCTTCTGTTATTTTTTCTTCTTTCACTTTGATCTTTTGATTTTCATTATTTTTATTTTTGATTCTTTTTATATTTTCACCTTCCTTACCTTTTCTTATACTTTCAAGTTCCCGAATTTGCATAAGTACAAATACTTTGCTCATTTCTTTTCTCCTAGTTTCTATTTTTATTAATTACTTTTTCTTTCATGTTGCATTTCATGCATGTTTTATCTCTTATCATATATCTCTTTCCAAAAGCCATACTCCTAAAAAAGGGACAATTATTCTTGAAGACCTAATTCTTTATTTTGAGAGAAACTTTAAACTTTTATTTTTGTAAATTAATAGCCGATTTGAAAAAGATTTCTTTGTTTTTTCTTTTTTTTTTTTGCTAGAGAAAACTAAATTTTCATTTGACTTTCTTTTTTTTTTTAGGCAAAAATTGATTAAATAGGGCCATTGGAACCCCAAACTTGCAAATAATAAAATCAAAGAATACCAAGGAGACTTATTGTCACACATGGCATCAGATAATCCCTATATGCTTGAGGGGACCAAAAATCCCACACAGCAAATTCTAGTAAAATAGATAAATAAAAAGATATGCATACGGGGGTTTTGATTGTGTGTGTTTTGTGTTCATTCATGATTCATTATATTTTGTGTACAACTTTCATTTCATTACAAGGAAATAAGAACAGAAATTAAGTACAGAGTCAAAGAACCTCCTTCCCCGCTTTCAATCTTTTTTTTTGTCTGCAGTGGAGAAGCTGCTCCGAAATGTTCTTTCCACATGTGTGACTTGGCCTCCACCAGCTTGTCCGGCTTTTCAGTAAACCTTGTGTGTAGCTACTTTCCCCTTGCTCCAATGAATTTGTGGGCCTCGCACATAACAGAAACAAAAGGAACAAATGGGCGGATGTAAGGCAACTAACATACTAAGTAGGAAACAGAGCCCAAACAAGGATTTAGACCTATAACCACAACAAATATCCAGTATCTTCCTATCAAACAGGAGTCTAGGCCAACTATTGAACCAATATTCATCTGGAGAGAATTTCACAGAAAGCATATCTGTAGCGTTACTAACAAGCAGAAAGTCATTCATCCACTCAAATTAACCACTTGAAACCAAGATCACAATTGATACCTATGATCTATCAAAAACCCCAAAAACAAAAGGAGCAGCTTTGCACACTGAGAATATAGTTCAGTAGCATCCAAAATGACCAAACTATAAACCCCATTATTCTTCATCTCAATTCAACAATCAACAATACATCCCCATACCCCTTTTTAAGCAAGAACAGAGTTGACAACAATTTAGAAAAGCTGAGTACTTTCTAATCAAAACAAGCCAGTGGAGATAATATGAATTGCAAAAGTAAAAATCGAATATCACACAGCCACCATACAGGCCAACAGACAGAATCCAAATTGTAATTTCCAGCAACCACACAGGGGAACAGACAGAATACAAATTGCAATTTCTAGCAACCACACGGGAACAGACAGAATACAAATCACAATTTCCAGTAGCCAATAGATAGATTTTATAATTGATATAGCTAACATCCTAATTAGAAGAAAGCAAATCCCACAAATTAACGCAGCATGTTCATAGATGATTAGAATACGTAGGGAAGGGAATGCACACATCTATCACAAACTGTAGCTTAAAGGGGAAAACCAAACAGATCCAGCAATTATTATCGAACTAGGAGCTTAAACCAAATTTCTTTCAGGCAATCTGTCAAACACCTAGTGTGCATGTCTCCAAATACACAACGAATGCAGTATTTCAAGTTCCATTTTTCCATTTCAACTCTACATTATCAGCGACCCCAACAGAGTATACAATACTGGTGGTTTACCTGAAGGGATGGTGACAGAAGGCCGATTATTTAGTCTCCCGTTGCTTCTCCAGTCGTAGGTGTTCCCTGGCCCCTTCTGCGTTCGATTTTGGGTCTCCGTCTTCCCTCCTTCGCCTTCTTCGTGCTCTCGAATCTCCCTTCTCTCGGGCTCCTCCTCAAATCTGAAAACTTCCCCCCTGTTTCTCCCTCGCTTCCTCTCTCTTTTCTCCCTTCGATTCCTCCCTTCTGTTTGTTTCTCTTCAGTAGCCTCCCTATGCCTCTCTCGCTCTCTCACACTCCGTCTCCCTCTCTCTCGGCTTTTTTTCGATTTCCCATCACTTTTCCCCTCTCTTCTGGTGCTTTTCTTTTCAGACGCTCCTCCTCCTCTTTTTGTTTGTCTCCAACGCCAGCAACCCGTGACCAGCTCTGAAACAAGGCCCCCTCACTCCGCTTCTCCTCTCAGACTCTCTCTCGAAGCCAATCGACCCTTCCGGGTCTCCCTTCGAATCCTCGCGCTCCCTCTCTGTTCGCTCTCATCTCAGACTCTCTCCCGAAGCCAATCGACCCTTCCGGGTCTCCCTTCGAATCCTCCCCCTTCCTTCTTTGATTCCTCAGACTCTCTCTCTCACTCTCGAATCCCTCTCTGATCACCCCCTGCAGCCTCTTCTTCCCCTTTTTTCTAGCGTCTCCCTTCTTTCTCTCTATCTTCTCCAGAGCGTGCCCCTTTTTCCTTCGCTTGCTTCCCCTCTGTGTCTCTTTCTGCGTTTTTTTTTTCTGTCCATCTCCCCTTGTCTCCTCACCTCTGTCCGTCTGTTTCTCACTCTCCAAAACCCACTCGTCTCTCCCTGATCTTCGTTCGAATCCCCTCTCGATCTCTCTCTCTCGCACCCTGTTTTCTCGTTGAATCTCTCCCTTTCTCCCCTGATTCCCTCTTCGGTCTTTTCTTTCCAGTCTGCTCTCCTCTTTATTCGAAATCCCCCTCCTTCGTTTTTGTCCCCAGACCTCCTCTCTGTGCGTCTGGCGTTTTCTTTTTCTCCCTCCCTCTGCGTTTCTGCCTCTCCATCCGTCTTTCTCTGCCACGTCTCCCCGTCTCCCTGGGTCAGTGGTCCTTCCAATCTCTCACGCGTCCTCTCAATTTTTTGTGTCTGTCTCTTTTGTCCGTCTCTCTGCCAGCGAAGAGGACCCAGTGGAAGGGGGGACCAAGGAAAACCGGGTAGGGTTTTCAATGGATCCGGGTTAGGTATTGGGTAGGCTTTGCTTGGATCCGGTTGGGTTTTTTTTTGGATTCTAGTAATTGGGCTTTGGATTGGGCCTATTATTTGATTTTTTCATTTCTGAGTGGGTAGGGCTTGGTTAAGATCCGGATTGGGCCTATTCCTTTTTTTTTTAATTTTTTTTTGATCTGATTTTGGACTCTTAATTTATTTTCTTTGGACTTTTTCTTTTTTAATATTTTTTTGCAATCCTCCCCCTTTTTTTAACGAACTTTTTGTGTTTTTTTTTAATTATTATTTTTAGTTTTTTTTTGGTGATTTTTTGTTTTTAGCCTCTTCTTTTTCTTTTGTGGGATTTTACTCTCTTTTTTTTCCCTTTTAATTCATTTTTCTTTTTTTCTTGTCTCTTTTATTTTTTTCAATTCCATTTATTTTGAATTTTTGTTACTCCCTTTTTTCTTTTGTTTCAATTTTAGATTAATGGGCTTTTGTTTTTTGTTTTTTTTTTGTTTCTCTTTTTTTTTAATTTTATTTTTAAGTTCTTTCTCCTTTGATGATTTTTTTTAGCTTATTAAACTAAAAGAATCTATTTGATTTTTTTCATTTTTTATTTTTACTAGTTTAATTTTATTATTATTTTGGAGTACGCCCGGACAAAATACGGTGTTCACAACAATATATTATTAAAACCCCTCCCCTCCCTTCTCCTCTAAATCAACCAAACAACACATCATTAAAACCCTTCCCCTCCATTAAAATTCGTCCCCTCCCCTTCTTTCCATTGAACCAAACACTACCTTAAGGGGGCACCAATAATACCTTTTTTTTTTTCGTCAAAACATCATAATATAGGGGTGATTTTTTCCGATTCAATCACAAATTAGAGGGTATGCACAGTCTCACTGTGGCACAGTAAGAATATAATACATGAAGTTGATATGATAAAGTGTTGGGTGAGATTTTAAGTTGAAAAAAAAAGATCTAACGTTTTTTAAAAAGAATTATAATATTAATTTAGTTATTTTGCCTAATAATCCAAATCATTTTCCAAACTAGTGAAATAAATTTTTTTATTTAGAGAAAAAAAGAATGAATTGAAATAAAAATTGACTCTCCCACTTGTAAGTCCACAACCCTAGATGGAAATAGAGTGAACTCAACTCTCGTTGTAATTCGATGTCATAAAATGGGAAAAAAAATAAAATATATATAAAAAAATTGATCATGATAATGAGGTCACACACACATCCATGTTGATCATTGAAAGTAAACAAAATTTCATATATGACATCTTATCACATATTTAGTAGCATAATGTTTGGTGCCCTAAACACAAAAGATTTAGTTAAATTCACATAAGTCCATTCAATTTAATGTATAATAAAACTCTTGAATTTAAGGGAATTTAATCTTCTGCAATAATACACTATATATTTAGGAAAAGATGTGATACTAAAAAGTGAAAATACATATCGAATTTACTTTTTCTTTTTCTACCTACTATTTATTTTCTCTCTATCTCTTTTTAATGCACACCGTGCATTTACTTGTTAGATATAGAGAATACATATTTGAATTCAAGGGGCTACCTCTAATCTCTACAAATCCAAGTACCTTAGTCTATGATTAGTAGATGCATAGGAAAAGCAATAGCACCTTGCCTCCTACAAAAAGGTTCAAGTTGATTATTTGGGTTGAGATCTTCAGATTTAGAATATTCCTTCTCTTCCATTACTTACTGAACCCCTATTTCATACCCTTCTATACAACTTTTGAGAGCATCTTTATAAGTAAAAGCTCTGGTTGTGTACACATGTTGCAAGGCAGGTCTAAGAGTCAATATTCCTCCTTTGTAGTCAAAGCTATTTATTTCCCATTTAAAGATAATGAAAACAATTATCGAAAAGCTAAATCAATGAAAATGAAAAGCAGATAAAAGAGGGAATTCTTGAACCACTCCAATAGAAAAAATTAAAGCCAAAGGCTTTGAGCTACATGAATAACAAGAGTAGAGAGCTCTATTCAATTTGAAAAAGATATAGACTATTTTTGAGTGCCATAACTTCCTTTGAATTAATTTAATAATTACATCTAAAAAGGGTAAATAGATATAATATACAAAAATAGTAAATAAATTAAAATTATCACAAACACAAAAAGTGGAATTAACTAAAATAGAACAAACAAACAAAAAATGGAGCAACTTCTGAGAGACAAAATAGAGTTTCTTTTAAGAATAAACTTAGTTATTTAGCAATAAGTAAAAATAAAGAATTAAAAAGAGAAAAACACAATATTAATTTATTTTGGTTTAACTCTTTATACCTACATCCAATCCCATTAAATCTTAAAAAAAAAATTTGATCAAAACACCAACAATTATAAATGACAGATTATACATATTCATCTCTAACATAAAATTTCTCAAATTCACCTTAAAGTTATACACTTAAAGTTTTCTACTTTTTACTCTAAACTTACTATCAAACCCAAAGAGTTACAAAATAAGATGATAAGAGATATTTAGGAAGGATTACAACTAAATTTAGGAAGTTCTCTAAAAAGTTAAAACAAATTAGAAACTCAAAATATTTTTAAGAAATAGATATTTTTAAATGCTTGAATGATTTTTCGATAATTTGCTCTTGTATCTTCAATGCATTTATATCTTTTTGTCAACTTTCAACTATCAAAGATGATGTCTACTTTTGAGAGATGGAACATTAGGTATAACTACTTTTTGGCTGAAATAGAAGAAGACTAATTTCAAAGTTTAACTCTTCTTTAATGGTAATAAGTTTTTTAGTATGTTTGTCTGACCCAGTCAAATAAAAAGTACATACTATATCTTATTTTAATATAAAAAGTTGCAAAGAAGAGAGACAGAGAACAATTCATTTATTCTTTTATTCCATTTGCATGTTCCAAAAATAGAAACAATTGGCTCCAATCTTTTTGCTCATTAAAGCTTTAATAATCAAAGAGACAAAATTTTAATGGGTAGAAATAATTTGAGCTTTTACATGAAATTTAATTTTAACTTTTATTATCATTAAAATTATAAGTCAAGTAAAACTATTAGATCTCCTCTACCTTTATAACTTGATAAAGTTTATCATTTTGAATTATTTGAATTGTTAGAATCACTATTTTTTATGAGAATTGTGCTATTTTAGCAATTTAGATACATAATTCTAGCATTTTTTTTATTCACTAAATGATTCATATCATTTTGTAGCTAAATCATGTTGGATTATATGTTTTAAATTGTGAATCGTGCAATTTTTAAAACTATTTGCATAATAACATATGAATTTTTGTTACACACTCTTCCATGAAGAATTTATTTTTACATTTTAATTAATCATCAACAAGCCTCCATGTGATTCAGATTTTGAGGCACTTCTAATTTCGTTGGTATAGGTTATAGAATAACAATCCTAAATGCTTTTTCATGGAAACATGTATAAAAAGCCAATCTCCCTTGGCCTTCATAGCTCCAAAGCTGAAAGAAAACTTGATTCAAGATGTTTTTTGCATCGTTTGTATTGAGTTTCAGTAACTAGTTCCAACATAAGTGCACTAGATAGAGTGGGTAATCACAAGAACTCTTAAATAAATATACAATGGAAGGAAATATAGACAACATTGTACTTTCATTCGCAATAGTCTTAATTCTTGATAAACCAACAATTCGAGCAACATAATAATATTGATCTTAAATTAGAGATTGTACCAAGATCCTCCGGCTCTGAGGGTTTTCTTTCTTTAGTAGTTTTCTTTCCTTGATTAGGTTCTTCAGTCAGTTCATCCTTCTCATAATCATTTGGGCAAAGATCAGGACCGCTTTCCCGAACCCAGCTTGCAGCATAAAGCCTAGCAGCTTTCTTCACAACCTGAGGAATGAAAATAAGTGTATCAGTACTGTGTCAATTACCAAACAGCTATGAAACTTGTCAACTATCTGTCAAATGTCAGTTAACTGAAATTGATCAGCATCTTCAAAATTGTACTTTATCCACTAAAAACATCGATAGGCAACTATTAAATCATGTTAGCCTCACTGAGTCTAGCGTATTGCTTAGAATCATGACAAAACAGAGGAAAGAAACAAAATGCGCGTATTAGTATATTGCTCATATACATGTTTTGATACGTAACATATTTTTCATTCTTCCGTAAACTCTCCTCATTTTCATTTCTCCAATTTTCCCAGACAGAGCCTGCAGAAGATGGGGTGGGTTAATAACCTGAACTGAGATAAAGCCTATCCTCTATGGAAATTTATATTGAAATTGACAACCCAGAAGCAAGGCGAATAAACATCGGCGATAAAGCAACGTAGAAGCCAAAATTATTTGTCATAATGAAACAGATTAAAATTTCGAAACATGACATACCCAAATACGCTCCTCCCAGGTCAACTTTCGACGCTTTTTAATACGAGGAAGGTCGGGCATGGACGAGGGAAAAGCAATTTCTTTGAGATCGTAGTGTATATAGTTGTAAATTTTCCTGCGCACTACCCTCACTTTCATTTCGGAGCGCCAAATTGCAACTAGAGTTGAGTTCACCAGAGGAAGTGTCAATTTTCACTTCAATTCATTCTCTCTTTTTTTTTCTTCGGGTAATAGAACCATTTATTTCAATAATTTGGCAAAGTGATTTTGTTTATTGGACAAATTAGCTAAACAAACGGAAACCCCAAAAAAAAAAAAAGATTATAACTTCATTTAAAATCCATGGGATCTATTTTATCCATTCACCAACGCTGAAGAATTCAACTAATATAATAAGATCATAAGTGTAAAGATCCAACACATGTGGAGAAAAAATACCTGTTCGTTATTTTATCTCACTAATAAATAAATAATGTTCCACTATCTCATTGTCCAAGCAAGTATCGTTTTTTCCCTCGAGAATCTGAGGTCAGTTTTACAGCAAAACAATTTCGAGAAATAAGATCATGAAATTGCATATCAGTGTTCCTACTACTAAATATACCAAAATCATCACAGTTCACGGCCATTAATTTTCAAGCAAAACACAGATCCTAGAGTCTTGGAATGAATGCGAGTCTTGGAATAGAACAATCCACACAAGGATCAACAATGATAAATTTTTGCCCACCCTAGATAATGGTTACACCTCTTTGGTCGACCAGAATTTGGTATAATATACCATGCTATGCAAATCCTCAAACAAGCTCGGCCATTTGTTTACAACAGCCCAAAAAATGAAACCTTGACTAGCCCTTCTTCTTAAGACCTAAAATTTCAGCCCAAAAAAATGGGGACAAGCCCTGCTTCTTTCCACCTTGGTGTTTAAGTTGTTGGTGGGCTAGGTGCGTCTATAAGTACATTTAACTTGTTTGGGCCCAATGAACCTAACTTTAAACTCATTTATTATAATCTTTTTGGTCTAGCAAATTGGCCGGATAGTCCAACAATGTGATTAATTTATTCTAAATTTTCTATTATATACCGTATTTTTCTTATGATTTATGCTTTCTTTTATGTCTAAAATGCGATGTTTACTAGCTCCATTTATTTTTACAAATATTTATTGATTCAAACTGTACCGAATTGAGATTGCAATCTTTGGGAATATATACATGTATATTGTTACATTTGAAACATCTTAAAAGATTTAACATTGCTGGGACTAGATAATTTTGAGTTATGTTAATTATGTGTTTAAATATTGTTAATAGTTGTATTTTTTTAATTATTAGAGCTGAGCAAATCAAATTAGATTCAATTTAAATCGAATGGAAACAATTCAATCAAAGCATAATCGATCAATCGATTATATCAATTAGATGATATTTTGAAATAATGGACTAAATCGGTTTGGTGACTGGATGAATGTTAGACATCCAATGCAAACTGAACTAACCAATTAAAAATTAAATATATTTAAATTATATAGTAAATATAATTAATATATCTTTATTAAAAAATAATTATATATCCAATATCAAATAAATTAATATCTTGTAACTTTAAAAGCTCTGTATCTAAATATCTAATGTGAGCTTGTGTAAATTTTGTTGAAGAAATATTTTTAAGGTTGAATTTTTAAAATTTTAAAAGTTTTTTTTTTTTTTGGGTGTAAAAACTAACCACTCAATCTAATCCAAATTGACTAAGGCTAGATTAGTTTGATTTTTTTATGACCTCATTTACTGGATTGATTGGATAAGATTTCAAGCTATCCAATTAGATTAGTTCAGTTAATTGAGGTGACCAAACCAAGCCAATCTAATATGTTATTCATCCAATGATTATGAATAAATCTAATACAGTCAAGTCCCAACTTGATAAAAAGATCACTCATTTTGAAATTTTGTCGAGTGAATGGGTTTGGAAATTCTGAAATTTAATGAAAAAGGAATGGGAATTGTGTTTGTTACCTATTGGGAACTATACTATTATACTCATGATCATTCTTATTTATTGTATCCTTTTTTGTTTAATTTTGATTCTATGAATTCATTTTTCCAATAATAAATTAAATATGATAAAAATGTGAGTAATGGCACAAAAGTATCCTTACTTATGAAAGTGCTATAATATTAACTTAAATTATTTTTTTAGTATATTTTGGATAAGTAAATATGAGCCAAGCATAAACTTGAATCATTACTTGAACTTATAGGCATGTTTAAATGGGGGAAAATAGAAGAAAATGAAATTGAAGGTTTTATTCTAGTTTTTCATTATTTGATAGTTTGTTATAAGAATGGGTGAAAGAACGAAAAATTTTAACTAATTCTTTAAAGCTCTTCACATCCTCCTTCCTTTGTAACTTTTAAGTCTTTCAATTTAATGCTGTGTTTGGATAGAGGGGGAGAAGAAATGTGAGAGGATGGAAAACAAGAAGAAAATCTTTTTCCTCCATCTTCCCTCTATATGTTTGGATAGAAAGAAAGAAAATGAAAAGAAAATTTATTAATTTATAAACATAATAATTTTTTATAATATAATATTAATTTTTAAAAAATATGATATATTTAAAAAAATTATATTTTAAAAATAAATAAATTATTATGAATTTATGCACATATATATTTAAAAATAAAAGAAATGATAAATTGTTTAAAAAATAAATTTCTAAAAATCATATTTTAATTTTATTAAAAAAATTTAATCAAATAATAAAAAATAGTAATTTAATAATTATATATATATGCATCATATATATTGATTCCAACTAAATTGCAGTGGGTATATAACAATGCAGTTGGTGGCTTCCTTTATATATATATATATATATATATATGTATATATATATGTATGTATATATATATATATAATTTAATAATTTTGATATTAAAAAATATGTAATAATTTTATAATAAAATTTTACATAAATAATTATAATCTTAATTAATTAATTAAAATATTTAAAAATTTTGACTAAATTAATAATTTAAAATTTTTTAACATTCAACTAAATGGCAGTCGATATATATTACCAACTACCATTTGATAGAAAGCCACGACTGCATTATAGTCGGTGATTTTTTTAAAATATATATAATTTATTAATTTTAATATTAAAAAATATATTATTATTTTATAAAATATATTTATTATTAAGTAATTTTATAATAAAATTTTAAATAAATAATGCTAATATTCATTAGTTAATCAAAATATTTAAAAATTATGACTAAATTAATAATTTTTAAAATTTTTAAAAAATTTTTTTAACATTCGATTATAATGTAGTTGAAATATGCATCAACTTCTGCATTTTCTTTTCAAAATTTCTCCACATTTAAAAAAAATTGTTTAATGAGACCTACCTGTATTTTCATCCTAACTTTTTTTTTTGCTTTTTTTTTTTTACCTAAATGAGAGAATTTTTTTACTCTTTCATTTTTTTCTCTAATTTTCTCCCAATCCATACCATAAAAGATTATGAAAGAGAAAGTTTTTATAAGTAAAGGGAAACAAAATTACCATTCAACTATCCGTACTTTCTCATTTCATTTTGCTTAAATTTCTTCCCTTTTCTTCGCTTATAACCTATTTGGCCAAGTTTTTTGAGGGAGATGAAGTTACTCATTTCCCCCAAAAAAAAAATTATTTTGATTAGAAGAAGCGTTTGGTCCAACTTTTACAAAAATAAGCTGCTTTTGAGTGGTAGTAATTTTTTTTTGGGCCATGAAAAGAAAGCAAAAAATTGGTGTTTTTCCTTTGAAACAAAACCAAAAGCAAGAAATTATTTTTTCGAAGATAATCGTATTCCATTTAAAATTATTAATTGTCATAATTATTTCAATTTTTTTTCACGTACCCTTTTACATACATGCTTTTTTTTAATAATTTGGCAATAAAAACAAATTTTTTGAAAAATTTGTCAAACATTATAATATAGATAAAAATATTTATCAAATGATTTTGTTAAATTTAAACTTCATTAAAAAAAAAGTTATTTTGAAATAAGCAAACATTCACAATAAAAAAATTATAGCTGCGACACAGCTCCTAATGCCTAATCCTTCAAATTTATGGCAATGCTTATAAAAGTCCAAGATGCTGCCGATCTCTTGCATAGAATCCCAAGTTCAGGTGTGTTATGGCTAATTGTTCACTCCTGTAGGAAGGGAGAACAACTTAAAATGGTTCCCAAGATTTTGTTAAGGAACCGACATATGAACATTCACGCTGAAGAATCTACTTTTCTGGTATTGATCTTAGCTTCATGTAGAATTAATAGGGTGGGAACTTATGCCACTTAAGATACTCAATTATATGATAGATGATGTTTAGTATCTTCATGTAAAAATCTACGTGAATTAATGGGGTGGGATTGCCGCAGGAGGAAATTATGTTAAAAAAAAAAAAAGCAGATGAAGTGTTTGATGAATTGCTTGTATGGGGACTTATTCCTGATATTTGTAGTTATATGCTTTAACGAGTTTATAATGGTTTGTGAGAGCAGAATAATGTGGGTGAGCCACTTAATATGTGGTTACGTATAACAGAAACGGGGTTGAGGGTTATTGGGCTCGATTTGCATACATATAAGATCATGCTTGATGGGTCTAGCATTGAGGATAGATTCTTTTATGTTTTAGTTATTGAACATTGAATTTTGTATATTCTGTTGCAATTTTAACCTTAAGGCTTCAATTTAGGTTCATTGGAAGCTCAAATCATACAATACTCATGAAATTGACTCTTGGATAGAGGCCAAAGCGCATAATCACAAGGTATGATACATGACATACTTAAATGCTTATGACCATGATACTGTCGAGCATGTTTGGGAGTTATGCGTGTTGTGAACTGATAGGAGGGATAAATTCCCATGAATTCTAAGCATTCGCTGATCGATCTCTTTGTCCCTATTATAATATAAATCAAGTTTTGGGTGATTGCAGGTTACACATACAACTAATTTTAAACCTTCACTACTTACGTTTTAGTTCCTCCACACTTTTGAATTAATCTTCATTATAGTAAAATTTGAATTATCGAAGCTCTAAATGAGAATTCCTAACAATCAATTGTTTAAATTCCCATGAAAATCGAGCTAACATATTTTTCTTGATGTTGTTTCATACCTAAGCTGAGGTTATTATAATTGTTGCAAAGAGAAAGTTGTGTTTACAGCGTTCCATGCTTTTGAATTTGCTTTATTTGGGTGAGATTAATTTGATAATTTCACGTTCCTAGACTTGCTTAATGTAACCTCTATAAACTATTAAAATGAAATTGGTTGCAGAACTGACGCCATCTCTCTCTGAGCCAAAAGAAAATGATATTAAATAGCATAATTTTCAGCTACATGCGAAAGTGATTTCCGTATATTCCCCGCCTTATCAGCTTATATTGCTACCAAAAAGCTGCTTTTTTGGCTGCATAAAATAACAGAGAGGGAAGAAAGGTGGGTAATAGCTGGGCATTAAAGATTGGCCATTGTTCTTACTATAATTATTATCATTATTGTGAAATATCACTTGTGAATTGCCCAACACACTTGGCTGTGAAAAGGTGCTACAAATGGGCATTGGAGTTTATGATTGCGTAGACTTTATGCTTTCCCACCTGTATATGCCATGCCTGTAATACTTAGAAATTTGAAACAGGATATTCCCTTTCACAACATGTATGTATATTGATACAAAACTGTGAAAATTTACATACTGTAATACAATAAGATATATAATGTTTGATATGAATATCAAACATGTAACAAATACAATATAATTTTATTAAAAGGTTAAAATGCACAAACCTCCTGAACTTTAGGGACCTTCAAAAGTTAATAATGAATCGTCTGAACTTTTAATTTGTTCCAGATGACCTTATCATTAATAGATTTATTAATTTATTAATAGAAGAGTAATATGTCTAATTAAATGGACCTTTAAACTCTATTTTTTTATGCAAATAATTTTTTTAAACTTTGAGTCATGTACAAATAATTTTTCAACATGTTATGTTTTTATTAGTAAAATAACAAATTCACTAACAGCAAGAGATTACTTGAACATAATCTCAAATTTAGGGGGTCCATTATTAAATTCTAAAGATTTGAAAATTCTTTACATATGACATAAAGTTCAAAAGAGTCATATAGATTTTGGCCTTTTTAAAATATTTGATGATTTATAAATTTTAAGACATCCATGCCTATCTTTGAACAAAATAAGGTATAGATTTGGGTGATGTCACTTAGGGTTATCATTCTAAACATGATAAGCACTAATCTACAAGTGCTTCAGGCTTCTTCCACTTTTAGCTTTTCTAGGTTGAGGTGACTGCTTAGATAAGCATATGCACAGTAAAGCCCAACTTGCTTTAGGAGATATATTCTTTATATTAACTTAGCACTACTTATTTGGATTATTTGGAGTATTTAAAAAAAAGATTTAAATGTACTAAATCGATATAAAAGATTACGTCTTTAAAATCTTTTGGAAAAGAAAATTAAACTCAAGGTAAAATCTTAACAAACCCCTCACCTTAGTAAACAAAATGACTTTAATTAATATTTCATGTAACTAAGCACCCTAAGAGCACAGACAGAATGCCATTTGGGTATGAGACAGTTTGTCGGTTGCAAGGAAACTTCCCTCGTGAGAAAAACTGTTTTGGTTAATGAGGTCCACACATCTTAATTATTGTAAAGATGACGCCCTTATAAAGCAATTACTGTTTATGGTGAGGCAAATGATAATAAGAAGACAACTTCCTCAGTACTGTAAAACACAAAAAATAGAGAAGTTTGATTGATATTTTCCTGCTTAGGCTTGTGAGTTAATCACTAAGCAGACAGTTAAACAAGCATCATGTGACAACCATAGAGCAATAAAGACGTTTAAATAATTGTTGGGTTTTAATGGGCATGGAGTGGCCCTATATTGGGTTAAAAAATGTAAGTGAGAAGATGACTCTTATCAAAAAGTGGCATCTTAAGGACCGGTTTGGTCTGCCGAATCTTATATTTTTGGGAATGATTATATTTTTGAAAATATAATTTTCAAGAAGAATATTCTTAGAAATATGAAATTTTTACGTTTGGTTCATCAAAAGTATTCATGAAAATATTTTGTTACATTCTTGGAAATTTAATATTTTCATGTTTGATTCATATCAAATTTTCAAAATTATATATCTTATGTTTGTTATTATTTTATCATTTATTTACTATTTTATTTGTATTTATTAATTTTTGTATTTATTATTCATTATATTACATTTTTAATTGCATAACATATTATATTTTCATATATCTTTATTTATTTTATTATTTTACAAGTTAATATAATTATTTTATATTTATTATTTATTTTAAGTATTATTTCTAGAAGTATTTTAGGAATAAAATAGTCTTTTTACTATTTTTGAAAATCCCCTCTTTATGAAAATACAAGATTCCCACATCCCCCCCATGGGAATGAAAATGGAGGTTTTTGTGGGAATGTTTGTATTCCCAGGAATGACACATTCTGGAGCATATTTTTCTAAAACCTGAACTAATCATGAGAATATATCATTTCCATGAAACATTATCAGAAATTCAAAAATGATTCGATCAAAGTAAACTCTCAAGTCTTTTCTATTCGGCTTTCTCCACGACCCCATGTCTATATATGCAAACAAAATGAACAGTCTCATTAAAGTTTAGCCTAAGGAATCGGTCTAACAAAGAATGAGTATGTGATGTGTGATTAGACACATTGTGATGTATTCAAATAGTTAGCTTTGCCAATTTTTAGGTTTGGGTTATGAGAAATTCTCTTATGAATCTCTTATTTTCAGCATACAAATCGACTTACATACCATCTTATCACAATTTAAAACTTTATTTGATCCTCTACAGATGAATCAATTTTCAACTTGGTCCCTAATTGATTTTTATTCTCATTTTGGTTTCTCACACTTCAAAATTCATCCAATTGAATCTAGTGACATGGTACCTTTTTTGTGATGTGACATCATTAAATGTCATTGGATCCATTAGCAAAGTTAGATGGATTTTGAAGTATGAGAAACTAAAATGAGAATGAAAATTTATTAAGAATCAACTTGAGAATGTGTCCATATGTGGAAAGATCAAAAGATTTTAGCATAATAAGTATCAAATCTCATACACATGTACCACCACTCATTCCAATAGTTTATTCAGAAGCTTTTTGTGTGTGTTGAATTGAAGAATTAACTCCAAGAAGGTGTACAGAAGAGTAAGAACAAAGTAAGATATATATATATATATATATATATATATATGGAGACTTTTATGCATATATGCTGTCTCGGGGTGCATGGTCGCTTTTACATGATTGCCTACCTGTGAACATATCACAATCAATTTGTCACAACAAAATTTTCAGAAAAATTGCTTTATCTGGGAAGAACCAAGAATAAGAAGCTGATGAGGAATGAGATATTATAGAAATTAGCAAAATATTGATTATTATTTTTTAAGTGCGCCCAACAATTAAGCTTTGCTTTTAGAGAAGGATAAATGAGCTACTGACTCATAAATCACATCGGTCGTTTTCAATTATTATAAAAATTATATGGAAGGTAAGCTCACTAGTGCTTCATTGAGAATGACATTTTCTTGAGATACTATATATGCTGTCCAAGGTTATTGTTTTGTAGGAAAACTAAACCCAAAACTAGAAACCTTTACCATCAGCTCCTGATATTGCAGCATGATGATTCCGCTCATAGTTCGTCCATGGTTATCTTATTTAGTTGCTAAATTGTTGGGCCTATTTAACTTTTGTTTACGAAAGTTAGTGAGTGCACAATTAATTTAGTCATAAAATTAAATTCTTTGCTTGTAAGTCTTTTTGTCAGGTTAGGTTGAGACACCGGAAGGACTAATGTGATAAGTTTGTTATTTTTTAGAATTAACTCATACATTTACCAATTTTTGGAGAATAAAGCTAGATAAGTCTAATAATCTTGGGACCGAATAGTTAGTTTGATCTGATCTTTATGCAACATTTGGGTTTTTCCTCATCAAAACATCCAGCTTTGAACCGGCCTTGATGTTTATGCAACATTTGATTGGTTCAGTTGACAAAAGTGTCCCAATCCATTCAAACCAAATTGATGAATACCTCTAGCTTAATGTCATGTTCTATGATTATGACATAATCAAATAGTTCAATATTTCAACCAATGTTTTTACACTGATCTTTTCAAAACTCTCACCCACATTCCAAGCCACTCACTTCATAACCTTAAGGCTTTGATTTTGAGGTTCATCTAATATTTTCCAATAATCTTATCATCGTATTAAAGATATGCTAATAATGAAGAATTAAGAAGAGTACAGATGAAAATGATAACAATAGAACTCACCTTCAATGTGGATATGGAGCATCAGAGATTATTTTATATTAAGATCAGGTGATGCCTGGACCAGTTTGCGCGAAACAGCAGTATTTCCAGATGCTATAAGGTGCTATGGTCATGATGGGGAAGACGGGCACATGAAAGACCAACTCACTGCTCTTAACTGAACCTCTTTCAGTGGTTGGTGAGGCAGAAAAAAATGTGGTCGAGCATGAGTTAGTATTGCACGTGCCCTGCTTCTCCATCTTGTTCAGCATGCACCTTCTTCTCTCACATGATAAGAGACAGAGAGAGAAAGAGAAAGATAGAGTAGAAGAAGAAAACGAGAAAGAAAGATAGATAAGATGTCTATCTAGCTAGGAAATTAATGGTGAATTTTGGGACACCCATATGCATCTTAAGTGGTTGAAGCCTACTCATCTATAGCAGAAGAGGCAATGGAGAGGGTGTTTTTAAAGGTGGGTAATGGTATGGGAGAGAGCAAGAAATATGAAAGCCTTAGTTGGGTGTGGGACCTTTTTAGTTTGCAACCCAAACAGCTTTTCACAAGTGAGAAATGATATAAATAGGACCACCTACTCATCATCACTCAGCAAATAGTTTAGTTTCAATTACAGATGTAGCCTACAAAATAAGCGAAGAAATGTAGTCTAATTTATGCCACCATTATACCAAAGAATCCTATTTTATGTTGATACCACCTGAACTGTATTGGACTTGAAAAATATATTGTTAAACCAGATTGAGCAGGTGTATATGATTTTGACACAGAAAAAAATAAAAGCAATTTGCTGCTTAATTTTAGATGCCATGGCAAATTCACTCAGTAGGCATGTGTTTAATTGTTCTTCTTTTTAGGTCTCTTTAATATGGTAAATTGTCAAGGAAGAAGATAGAAAGCAGAAAGCGGAAAGTTACTTCCCACTAGCCACTGACTACTGGGATTTCAAAGACTAGCTATCACTTAGGTAGTTTATGCAGAATATTCTAGATATGGCATATAATCGTGAGCTAAACTAGTGCTAAAAAAATAGGAAAAGTAAAATGCTGTGTTGAATAAATTAATGAAAAATAAGTCAGAATAAAAGACATAATACATTTACTAGAGACATTAAAAAAAGAGGATAATTACAAACAAAAATATTTATCCTTTTTTTTTAACTGCCTTGGAATGAGGTGAAACCATGAGAGGGAAGTCTGAATATAGACCAATCTTTCTTGGAGATATGCCTGCCCCATGCAGAGAAGTGCACGCTATGAGGATGAACCTTTTGCACAATTAATGTTCTTAGCATGTTTTGTTTTCCATGTCCATTCCTACTTGTGTGCCACGATCAGAAATGTTAATTTCTGTCCGAAGTTGGGCGACATTTTCCTTCCAATAAATTCACTGTAACTGTGAGGAAGAAGAAGAAATTTGGAGTCGAGCAATAGAAGTCTTGTTCAGGATTACCATATCATATTAAAGCTTGAAAATTAGCCGCGAAACAGATTACACAAAATGCTATGCTTTGCATTATTGTTTTAACATGTTTTTGAGAGTGATTTTTGTACTTTAATAGGAACTGAAGTTTGTTCTTTTTTATGGTATCTACAATGAGTTAATTTATCATGCTTCCCAAATGCACGATATGTCGAACTATGTAAAATTCTTGCATAAAAGAAATTAGCTTTGTTTCAACAATTTTCTGACAGGTTATTTTCATTTCGTGTTTTTTTTTTCCATGAACTTTTTTTCCATCTACCTAACAGGCAACAGCTAGCTGCTTCCAGTGTTTCAATTGAATGATTCAAAATGAATTTTAAAAAAATAAAAATAGTGGGTCTATGTAGCATAAGCAAACATCTAGGGTCCTGTGTCTCCTTTAACTATTACTTGTAGTTAATTATTCTTTTTCTTTTTCTTGTTGAGGAGATGACGTGGATGTGGTAAGGATTTTAAAGCTTCATAATTGCACTTATTGCTCTTTACTACACCCACTTCCTCTCAATTGACCCCCCATGTTCGTCTTTTCTGGTCAAGAAGGTTATAGAAGCATGTTCTTTTTCTTATCTCTTTTCACTTATTTATTTACTTATTTTAAGTTTCTAAGACAAAACTCTCCAAGCATGATTATAATGCCGCTATTCTTATGGTTTTAAATTTCTATGAGAAAAAACAAAATACACCTTAAAACCTGGTTCCCTAATTTTGAGGGGACCAATATTTCCCTATAAGATTAGTTAAACAGAAAGTGAAACCCATCATAGTTTTTTCACCATGTTTGGTGGTTAAGGCTACATTTTAAGCTGTATTCATTCTTATAATTGTGGCTTATTCATGATAATCTTCAACGAAATTTCAAGTTTAGAAGGATTTTTGTGTTTAGTAACAAGCTAATAAAAAATATGTTAGTATGTCGTGTATATGTTTTTGTAGAATTCATCTACGATATTATCTTTCCGTGTCTATCTATACTTGATGGATTTATCCACCCTAAAATATTTTCTACTTATATATATATATATATATATCCTTTCTGATGTCCTCTTAATTATATGTTTTATTACAAGTTCTAGAAAGAAGTTTGATTTAGAAACAATTTGCTATTCCACAGCAACACACGGAGATGTTAAGATGGTGCTATTATTTAATTTTGGCTTCAAGAAAGGGCCAAGTTATAGTGTAAAAGGCATTGGTTTGCCTAACTATCACGATCTCAGAGGACATGCCATGTGTGAAAATAAAGATTAGTGCTTAAACTTTTCTGGGTCTCAGACAATTTAGATATATAATGAAAACCAACAAAACAATGGAATATCATCAAACCTTGTATTAATTGTGATTAAGATTTCCATTAAGTTAATTAATATAAGCTAAATTTTGGCTAGATGGTGTTTGTTCTGATATGCTAAATGGTATGTTGGATTTGACCCATTAACCTGGCATTCCACTCCACTAAGACTCTGAAAAGGATGTGAGTAGTAGAAGACAAATTTAACCAAATAAAATGTAAGATAAAAGAGTGGGAATATTTGAAAAGAAAGATGCATTTTGGAATGCCTTTCGAGATATATAATTATTTTAATCAGACAAGTCAATTTTGTAAACTTACACTTGACATCACATTCTAAAAGAAATAGTTAAATAACCGGAGAGCTTAGTGGTTTATGAGTTGTTTATCAAGATTGAGGGAGACAAGCATGGAAGTAGGTGAGGTGCCAATAAGCACTCTGTTTAATGGGCATATCACTTAAGCACAATATTCAATAGTGGACCCAAATAATAATAATAATTAAATGTAGCTTAATTCAGTGGGAATTAATTAAGTAATTTTGTGAGGCCTACACCTTCATAACCATATCATGTGTTCTTGTTGACTCGTTTTATGAGTCCAATGATCAACATTTAACTATGCTAATATTGTTTAAAGGTATTTTGATGTAAATCTAGTCTTTATAAATCATTCATAAGTGTTTGTCTTACATATTTCAAAAGATTTTATTATATATAAAAGTGATAATTTATAATTAGAGTCCATTGATACCTGGGTCCAAAAATGACATGACAAATTAAACCTATCCAAAGAAAATTATATTAGTTAAGATCTAATCGCTATGACTTCTCAATAATATTGGTTCAGTATATTCTCCATTTAGTGTTGTCATATCTGATTTACCTTTATGATTCTGAGTGCTACAATTGCATAAGTTTTATCTTTTTATTTTGAGTAGTAATCAGAGCACTATATTTTCTAATTATAACAAAATAATTGTTAAATATGTAATAATATTTTACTTAATTTAATGGATTTATTATTATAATTATACTTATTAATTACATAAAATAAAATTATTTTTTAAGAATTACTAATTATAAAATAAGTTAATATTTTAAGTAATTATTTAATAAATTAGTGTTTTATATTTAATAATTAATTACACCATAATTAGATAACATGGTATTTTTCGAAACATAAAAATCATCACTCTTTTATTTTAAGTAGACAAACTGATTTTAAAAAAGTTAAACTACGAGTAATTAATTACACCATAATTAGGTAACATGGTATTTTTCGAAACATAAAAATCATCACTCTTTTATTTTAAGTAGAGAAACTGAATTTAAAAAAGTTAAACTAGGAATAAATGAATAGATTGAATTGTTTGATCAGAAAGCTCAAAACCTTTATGCGGTTTAAATAATTGCAGGAACAATCACAACGATATTCTATTTTAATTAGACAAAAATGGGGAGACTTTGTGGCCTGCTTTGCTAAATTTTCTATAGGATACACTCAGAAAGCACGAAGTATGGAAATTTAATTGAAACCCAATTCATATATTCTACTCTGAACTATATACGGAGCTTTATCTTCTTCCAAAGTTTTGCATTATAAAATTGCGGATTCTATAGTATATTTAGTGCACCAGTGTAATAAGAAATGATTTCTTATTATACTGGAAAAACTCTGTTAAAATGTTATTATTAATTAATTATCAGCATACAATCTCACAATATGCTGACAATGGAATGCTCAAATGTTAGTAACTTCACTAAAATATTACCATTAATAGTTATTAGTACATAATTTTTTCTTTGGGGACCACATTAGTATATCATTTAAACGTTATTAACACGTTGTAAAGAGGTAAATGTAAATTGGATTACTAATTGCATAAATATGTTTAATTTTTTAATATGAAGTGAAGAATTCACTTTCTTATGCGTATGCATGTGTGTGTGTGTGTGTGTGTGTGTGTTTGGATTGCTTAGACAGTTGAGACTGGGTGAAATTTTATAGCTTTGGATGTAGGGACAAGAAGCATTTCGAAGTGAAATGCATGATTGTTGATTTTGTCCAATCAAAGAGAAAAAGTTCTAAAATGATTCGAAGATCTCATTTTTCTTATCATATCTTTTACAGTAAATCAGAATTATTGTTATGTCCACTAAAATTTAATATCAAATTCAAACTTTGGATCCCTTTTACCTACTCAGTTGATTTTTTGAATTGAACTCTTCTTCTAACTTAAGCCGTAACAAACAAATTGTGATGCAACACACACCGCATCATTAGGTAAATGAGTATCAATTTGATAAACCATTTATTAGTTTAGTCTATGCCATAATAGTTTCAAATTACAATGTAGACAAACTTATAGTAATTGTCATAAACAGAAACCTAGACCTATATTGTAAGTATAGGCAACTTTTTTTGTTATTAGATAAATATTTCACATCAATACTTATGAATGGTTAAAATAGAAGGTTGTTACCTCCACGGCTATGACTTTCTCTAGCTAACGTAGCCCATCAAAATAGGTAATACAGCCGTCAATTACTTATAATGTGAAACATTACATAAGCATTTCTTTCAAACCGTATCTTTAAATCCTTAAGGATTATAAAATGCAACGTTCTGATAGTTAACATAAATATTTAATGATCACATTATTCATGTTGTAAAGTCACGTTACATATTTTGTTTAACTATTTATTATAGGTTTAATATAAAGGTTATTCCAAAACAAATAATCTTTCAAGAAATTAAATTTAAACAATGTTTATCTTCATAATATCAAAAAGTCAATTTATAACCATTCTTGTAGCTGACACGTTCAAAGCAAGAGGACCACAATGATCACTACGGGTTCTGTAGGAAATGCACGTTTCTGCGGCGTTTCACTTTAAGTACGTTAAACTTTTAGTACAACTCGTTTTTATCTAAAGAGGAACTCTGGGATCCTAATCCCATCATGTGGCTTCTTCGTACTACAGAAAGAAATAAGAATAAGAACAAGAAGATTTTAAGTCTGTTTATACGTAAAAAAATATGAATAAAAATTAAAATTAAAAAAAATTATAAATAATAAATTACTATTGTATTTATCTTTTAAAAAATTTATTAAAAATAAATATTATTAAATTATAATTACAAAGATATAATGATTATTTTTTTAAAATTTTCTTTTTTCCTTTCCCTTTTTCAACTCTTACCAAATCTTTGATTAAAAATATTTGAGAAAAATGTACTTATAACATTCAAATCTTTGTTAAATTAATTACTTAACTTATGGGAGCATATAAAAGTAATAATTTAGGTAAATTATTCTCTCTACTTTTCATATACAAGTTATATGCTCCTTTCTGTTATAAAAAATATATACAAGTTTTATTTGAAATTATAAAATAATCAAAATGTTTTTGTTCTTAATAATTTCTTTATAAATTAATTCTATAACTTGCTAAATTTAAAAAATAATTATTTTATATTTGTTATATTATATAAATAATAGATAAGGGTATTTTGACAAAAATTGATGTAATTATAATTTATATTGTGTTCTAAAAAATAAATGTAGTACATCTTTTAATTTTAATAAAACCAAGTATAATTTTTTAAAATAAGAGAGAGGACAATCTAATCTGGGCATCTAATAAGAAGAGTAATTTAACCAAATAATTTAAAGCTTATATAATAAGATTCTGATGTTAACTTTTCAGATAATATTGCTGAATAATTTTTCACAAATGCCAATTTTAAGAGAGAGTTTCGTTTGAAACTTTTCTCATATCTAGTTTTTAGACCTTTTTTATAGGTGCATTAATGGGATTCATAATTGCTGTCATTAGTTCACCGTCCACCTAAACATATGTAGCATAGGAGTAATTTTAATTTAATAAATTTTGGTCTGTATATAATCTTTCTTAATAATCAAATTCATTGAATCACTTGTATGTTCAAGTGAAACAAAAAAAAAAAGTCAAAATATACTTTTTATTTTTAACTTTACATAAACTTTCATATTCGCTTCTTAATTTATTTGTTTCAATTTTATTATTTATATTTTACCAAATAGTATGAATGTTTTCTCATATCTAATTTCATAAGAATCATTAATAAAAAATATCTAATGTATCCAACTTATAACCTTATTCTCCCGTTTGATTATGGCTATGCCTAAGTGGTTACATAACTAATCTGCATTGAAAGTAATTTATTTTTCTGACTTGTTCAATTAACCACTTATGTGTGTATGTGTGTACAAAAGAAACAATGCCTATATGCTGTATTTAACGTTGGAGTATAGGTTTATCAAAGAAGATATGGAAGTTGTCATTTTAGTTCAATCTCTTTGGAAGTTTTAGATTTTTTCTGTTGAATCACTTTTAAATCTATATGTTTAAAAACAAGAAACTATTTTACATATATTTCAAAAAACACTCAACAATAAAGGAGCTTGAGCTCCCAAAACCTTTTTTTTTGGTAATATTGTACTTTTCTTAGAGCTTTTTATATTACTTAATTCTGGTAAAAATTAAATATGACCCATTAAAACATAAAATTCGCATATAAATTTCCATAACATTACATATGACGCCTCGATTTTTTTGTTTATTTTCTTTTTTCCCCTCATTCTTTTATTCCATATAATATTTATTCTTTTTTATTAAAATATTTTTCTTTTTTTATTATATTCTGCAGTGTGGGCTACCTTTGTCCCCAACTGGAATAGAATAGAGAAAGAAGCCATTGAAGACTTGGAATGACTACCAGCATGAAATCCACCAGAGCAGCCGTAAGCATCAAGAGCAGCTAGGTAGAACGTGGTATATTTCTTTGTATCTAAGATTTCGCATAATCTTTGATGGAGACTAATGAGAGGAAGAAAATCAAAGGATCGAGGCCATGTTTGGATTAATAAATTAAGGGAAAGGACCAGATCCCTCACTAGAGAATCTTGAGCATCTCATGTCTGTAATCTCTTAGGGAGATTGATAGGTCCTAGTCGTATACCTAGACATGTGAAGTGTTGTGCATGTCCAAAACTAATTTAAGCAAAAGACATTGATAGTACATCTATATTGTCATCACTTGGTGTCCACGTTGATTTTATATAAAACCTAGACATTTAAAAGAGCTGCATATGCTGCAAGCCCATTCCAGATCCCATTTGTTCGCATTGGATTGGGTTGGCTTCAAGTTAAAGAAATTGGACATATCAAATTGGGTCATATCATCAAGCCAAGTTGGCACTAAATTATATTGATTAATTTGGCATAGTCTAGTTTAGTCTTATTGATTAAACAAATATTTTATAGAAACTTATATAAAAATTTTATTTTTTTAAAGTCATTTTATAATTTTTATAAAAAAAATAATAGTTTTACTAATCTAGTTCAACTCAATACTAAACTAAACTAAATCAATCTAAGAGTTACATTTTTTTAAGGGACACCATAGAATCTAAGTTTTAACTTTGTTAACTATTGAGAATTTATTTTATAATTGTTGTGAATTTTGGTTTATTTAAAAAAATTTAATAAAATTTTATAAGAAGTATCAGGAGAGAGAAGTAGATTGTGTTTGGTAAATCTTTTTTTTTAAATACTTTTTACTATCAAGTTACTAAAAATAACTCATATTTAAAAGAATAGACAAAAAAGATAAGAGACAATTACAATAACTAATGATTTTGAATGATGGTATTTTTGTTTTCATTAAACAATTTTGTGTTTCTACTTTTATTTTCAAGAAAAAGTTTCAATTTTCTACTTCCTTTTCACAGCAAACAAAAAATATATATTATTTTTGTTACCATTTAGAAGTTGCTTATGTTTTTGAAACAATCTGCTCAAATACTATAATATACAAAAATAATTTTTTTAATAAAAAATAACCAATTTTCCCCCTTCACAAGTTTGGCAAACAGACTATAATTTTTTTCATTAAATTACATCACGCGGCTTACCCATAATTCATATTTAATCATACATAACTAAGCAACCAAGAAAGAAATGTAAACCAAAGTATTCAAATCTTCAATCCACCTCTCCCCCCCCCCCCTTTCTTAAAACAAAAAAAAAAGGGTATTTCTTAGGTATTCATTCAGGAAAACATGAAAAAACATAGTTAGATTCATCATAAGAGAATGAAAGACATACTAAACAAAGAATACAAAGCTTGTGTCTTTGAAATTAGCAAACTCAAAATAACAAGAACAAGAATAAGAGACAATACATCTCTTGAGCACTACAAGAAAAATTATATCCCAACGTCAAAAATAAAGAACTATAGAAAAGTCAAGAAGAACAAAGATGAGTTTATTAGAAAAGAAAGATATGAGCCAAAGTTGAGTTTATTAGAAATAAAAATCTAATTCTTAAACCCCAAAGCTATTCAGAACCCAGTACTCCCTCCAGCCCAACAGGCCTAGTTAGGTTGTCCAGAAGGGTTTGCCTGTTAACTCTGGGACTATATGGGCTACGTTTAAACCTCATGCTTCAAGATGCCCTCTTGAAGTTTAACTGTGTATTGTCCAAAAACAGTTTGCGCTGTTAGTATAACCATCTTCCACTCCTTTTATAATTAGAATAAATTTAGATGGTTTAAATTTTTTTTAATATTAATTTTTTTATTTTAAAAGAAATAAAATATAAATAAAAATAATTTTTTAACTGTCTATTTTAAAAAATAATAATTAAAATAAGAAAAGACAAAAAAAATTAAAATCTAAACCATACAAATTGTATTTGAACAATTTTTTTGCCGCTCTTCTTAAAATAACAGAGAAATTGGGCTTGCGGTGTATATGTACTTTTTTAATTTTTATTTTACCTCCATTTATTTGCTCTATGATATAATTATTCACTAAATGATAATAATCAATAAAGTTACAATCATTTATCCATTTTATGGTCAAAAATTATTTATCTATCCAAATAATATTAATTGTAAAGTCATTTCTATTCATTTTCTTTTTAGTATTTTGAAAATAAGAAATATTTTAAAAAAATTGAACAAGTACAATAATAATAATAATAATAATAATAATAAAAGGGCTTATTAGTGATTTTTCTAGATGCTAATTGCCTTTTTGTTACAATAATTCAAATTTTTTTAACAGTTTCAAAAAACAGCAATATTATCAACTCAAAAACTACAGTAGATACTTAAATAGAAAAGTTCAGTATTTGAAATTTTTAAACTTTTTTTTTTTTTACATTTACCTTTTTTTTTAAGAATGAAATAAAAACTTGACAGGACAAACGAAACTGGCCAGTTATTGATGGTTCAATTTGAAATCTTCCGACAGGACAAACATGTTTTGAAAAAGTTCAAAGATACTCCAGCTTTTGCAACTGGCAGAGAATAAAGTCACCAATACTGAAGAAGTGAAGAAAAGAGGAAAGAAGACCCACTCAGCACACCATAGCTTCAATGAATAACAACTCTTCTTCACAGCAACCACCATAGCACAAAGGTACAGTTTGCCATTTTCATCATTTAGTTCACTACTTCTGATTTTCTTTCTCGTTTATGTTGAATCCATCGTTTTAGCTTTTGAGGTAGTGGGGCGAGAGGAATTCTCAAACTTGTGTGTGTTTTTCCCATTTTTATTATAATCGCCTTCTTATGAATCAGAAATTGGTTTCGGGTAAACGAAATAGTGAATAACATTTTCTCACTAAACTAAAACCTTGACGCAAAAAAATAGCAGTAAGATTCTCTTCTGACGAAGGAAATCTCCAAAAACCTAAAGATTTCTGTTCAACTCTGTCTTTCGCTCTGTTACAGATAACCCATACAGATCATCCCAGTTTAAATAAGTTAACAAAGAATGACAATTTGTATAGTTAAATTTTGGTTACATTGTTCCCTTGATGTCTAAAATTTTAGAGTTTTTAGTTGGGTTTGGTCCCTATCATTAAATATCTCTCAATGTGTTGTCAAATTCTGCTGAAGTAGTAAACTATAAATCATTTTGGCGCCCTGAATATATATGATTCAAGACAAATGATCACCTAAGTCAATTAAATTAGATAGCGTTACATGCTATATATAGATGATCAATAATAGGGACCAAATTAAAAAAAAATTACATTATAGGGACTAAATTACAAACTTCTAAAAAAAGAACCAAATTGAAACGTTAGAGACTAACAGAATAATTTAACCTAAAATTTTTCTTATTTGTCTACTATTTTGCAAGATTTGAGATTCTATTCATACTAACCATTCTAGTGATATTACTCCCTTTGGTATGCAGAAGCCATTTTTGGAACAACAGAGACTCAAATTCTGTTGGCTGGTAGAATGACTTCTTCTACTATTGGAGGAGGCTTGCAAGAACCAGAAAACCCAAATGATTTTAAGGCCAATTTGAACATTTCTCTGCAAATTTCAACATCCCAGAAGGGACTACTAGCCGAAGAAGAAGAAAACCGTCAAGTAGAAAAACGCAGAAAGTCAAAATTTAGTGCAATCAGAAAAATCTGCAGAGAGTGGATTAAGAACCCTATGAACATTGCCCTTGTGTTATGGCTAACTTGTGTGGCAATCTCAGGAGCAATTCTCTTTCTTGTAATCACAGGAATGTTGGACAAAATCCTAACCAAAAAGTCCCAAAAAGACCTATGGTTTGAGGTCAACAATCAAATCCTTAATGCTCTTTTCACTCTCATGTGCCTATACCAGCATCCAAAGAGGTTCCACCACCTGTTTCTTCTTTGCAGGTGGAAGCCAAAAGACATTTCTACCCTTAGAAAAGTGTATTGCAAGAATGGCACTTACAAGCCCAATGAATGGGTCCATATGATGGTGGTTGTGTTGTTACTTCATGTGAATTGCTTTGCTCAGTATGCCTTGTGTGGCCTCAACTTGGGTTATAAAAGATCAGAAAGACCAAATGTTGGCGTTGGTATTTGTCTCTCCATTGCCATTGCTGCTCCAGCACTAGCAGGTGTTTATGCCATTTTTAGCCCTCTGGGGAAGGAGTATGAAGAAGCTCAGAATGATAATATCACCAACAATGGCACTAGGTGATGCAGATGCTTCTCTATTTATTTATTAGTAGTTCTGATTTTATTTTTTAAATTGGTTTTAACACACTTCTGGTCCCTCTAGTATTTTATAAGTTTTAATCCGATCCCTTTAGTTTTGATTAAGTCAATGTTATCCTTCGATATTTTTAAAATTAATTGTGTTTTTTTATGAATTAACCAAAATTAATGATGTTTCGGTTAACTTGCTTACATAGGTATGATTTAGGCCAGGTGGATTCACTAGATCATAGATACTCAAGTCAAATCAAGCTTTAGTCATATAATCCTCCTTCTCCAATCTATTTTCCTCCCAAATTTAAATAAAATTTAGAGCAATCTCACTTGATTACTTGTCATTTAGCAAGTTTATATTACCCAAATTACATATATGCATACAAATTAACTACAACATCATTTGAACACAAATGTATTTAAGCCTTCTTGATTTAATTTTTTAATTTGAGAATAATGGTTTTGTGATTAGTATTTCATTTGGGTATTTTAGTTATGTTAGACTTTTGCAGCCTGTATGTCTATATTTGAAACTACTTAGCGGCTATTCACTTTTTTTTCTTATTGGGATTCATAAATCAGATTATTGAGTTAGTTTTCAGAGTGATCTGTGTGTTCTGTCCTGGTTCTACCCCAGTAGGTCTAGTGGCTCATTGGAGAAGAGATTTTCATTTGCATCAAGAAATGAGCTGACTGATGGATGTGTTCAGCCTGCACTGGTTTCATTGCCTCATGAAGACAAAGCTACCCAGTTCAGAACAATGTCCACTTATCCAATTTGCAGTAGTCCTAGGTTGCCCAAGATCTGATCTGACGAACCAAAGATTTGGAGTTTTCTAGAGTAATAAAACAAAGTACTGTGGAAGCTCCTATTCCATAGGAAGACACATCGAACCTTTAGCGGTTGTGGTGCAGATTAATTTATTATGGTATATTAATTCTGGTAAAGTGTCATCTATCGATTCAAAACTCTGCATTTCTTGCAGCATTTTATTGTTCATTTCTTCTCTTCTTTATTCCAAAACTATGCAATGCATGCTTTACAGTCTACACCTCTTTAAGTTCGTTCATATTATAACCGCAAGGGGTTGAGATAGTGGTTAAAGATGAACATGTAATATGGAATTATTTGTGCTATCACGTGAATTCTAAATTTGTCAATTTCTTAAAACCAAACAGTTATGGTTAGAATATTTTGTCTTGACTGAGCTGATATTGTTGATGCTCTTATGAGGAGATATCAACTAGAATTTGTTAGCGGGTATGTTTAACTGAGATAAACCAATTATACGGGATGTTTGTAGAATGACTAATATACCGTAAGGAAGTCTGCCATGATATTTATAAAACCTTCTGACTCATTGGATGGTTTAGGTATAACACAATGATCCCCACAAAATTTTTGGGGGCTATTTTTTCATCACCTATCGTCAAAACTAACCACCTGAACCACGACAATTAAAATGAGAGAAACTTAGTTGACTTCGGTGTTAATACAAGCAAATAGTAAATGGTCATTAGGTGTAATCTGCGATGGACATATTTACTTAGGAATGATTTTGTCCTCAAGGGGGCCAAAATTGAGCCTGGTAACTAAATTCATATTAATATGAGTCTTCAAGTCAACTTCTTCGCATGGAAATACATGGAGGCTTCTTCTCTCGTTTCTCCCAAGGTTTGTCCTACACTTGCCATTGCCTTAACCCTCTGGACTTTGGCTAGATTGTTATTCCCTGGAGATTCCCTAACAAGAAGAGGGATTCGCCTTCAAAAATCATGGCCTGGGTCCTCTTTAATGGGCAAATTGTCAGGAATTGACATTTGGAAAACATCAAAGACCATTCTAAATTGATTATTTTGCTTAAGATTATCAGAAAAGAGATCTCTTGGATCCTCATGATTGAATTCAGTCTTTACCCTTCTACCTATCACCTTCAACTTCTGTTAATGGATCGCTCTTGCAAAAAGGGATGCGGCTCAAGTAATCAGAGAAGATATCAATTTGCTCACTTCTACATTCAGATCCCTCACTACTAGCTGCTTGGCGACTAGAGAGAAAACCACTTCGTTAAAGAGGTTCAAAATCTTACTTAGTTTTCCCTCTTCTTTGTTCTTGTACCAAAAAAAATAGAAAGAAAACAAAATCGAATCATAGTTGTTTGAGTGTTTAGATCCGAAGATTCGCGAATGGGAATTTGTGAAAGAATGGGAAATGGTCTACTCTCAAATTTGCAAATGGGTCCAAGTATAGAGAGTATCTATACAATTTTTTTTTAATTTAGTTTTATTTAACATTAATCTTACAAAATCAGTAAGTACACAAGTTAATCTTTAAAAATAATAAAAGTATATTAATCATTATATCTAATAACTGAGAGATGATGAAAGAACTTACGTTATTTTTTAAAAACCATTTATACATTCACTATTTTTCAACAGCTAAAACTAAATAAACATAAGGACCAAAATATTATTTTATTGAAACTATTTTAATTAAATATACCCAAACAAGTTCTATCATGTTGCTGGGTTATTTAACTCACGTCCAGCACTTATTAAAACAGCTCAGGCTTATTTAAATATTATCCTTGTTCCATACTTCTAAGTCAGTGACTACTGACTAGTGAGTAATTATTCCTTCCTGGTTTCAATAAGAGAGCAGACTTCATCAGAGTCTCTCTTTCCATGGATTTGAAAAGGGAAAACAGTAATGAAACCTATGTTGTATTACTTCACAAGGAATTTAGAAATTAATGAACCGAAAATTACACACGGTGATAAACCATGGGTTTCGTATCCTTTTCCATTTGACAACTATTATTTGTTGGATAACTATTGGAAGAATCAAATGCATGCTGATATCTTATTTGAGGAAAGAAAAAAGAAGAAACAGTTGCATTAATCTTGACTAAAATTTTACTTTGGTTCAAGAAAAATATTCTAAGATCAATTATTTTTTATTAGAATTATTAAAATATATTATACGATCTTTTAAAGATAAAATTTTTTTAATTAAAACAAAATTAAACTTTCGATTATTGAAATAATAAAAAATATATCTTAGCCAAAATGAAAATTTAGTCAATAATTTTACATTAGAAGTAGAAGTTGCTACATTAAGCTATCTAAAATTCCCCAAAAAAAAAAGGAAAAAAGAAAAACCCCACCAATTTCCTAGGGCATAACCATGTCTTCCAAATCCGTCTCCATTGTTGGAATCATCAACCAGTCGTCTAGGGGACAACTTTGGTCTACTGCATCCACAAAAGGTGACTCATAGGTGAACACCTTGGAATCTTCCACCACAATATTCTCTACAAATGGACATTTCAACTTTTCACTACTCATATTACCATCTAAACTTTCAAGAAATCCTAGCCACCAAGAATATGAAGAAGCTTGATTCTCTCCCCATTCCAAGTCTACAGAGCCTTCAATAAGGGGTGCTTCTGGTGGTGCTAATGGTGGTGGTTTAGCCAATACACAAGGTTCAGTTGTAGACCAAACAGGTCCAGGCATAGGCATAGCCTCCAATAAAGAGTAACAATATTGTGCATCCGAAAATATTGGCTTATTATTGTAATAATCATACTCATAGTTGGAGCTAATGCTATTGCTATTACCTTTCTCAGTGACATCTCTTTTAGTGCCTGCAAGCTGCGTAACAGAATGCCCCTGAGAATCTCTTCTACTATCTGAACTCTTTCTTGTGGATTTGCTTGATGGGTTTGTTTCATCTGAGCTCATTTCTTCTTCATCCATGGATTAAAAGCTTTTTCTTGGTGCTGGGAATTGGAAGGTAGTAGAACTAGAAAGTTAATAATGGTGGAAGTTTGAAGCAGGCATGAGTAGGTTTAAAAAATGAGGGGGAAATGGGTGAGAGTGGAGACAAGAGCATGAATGCTGACACGTATGTGTTGAATCCATTGGACACATCAAAGCTTTTCCAAGCAACAATCTGCGTGTCTGCAAAGTCTTCGCTTCTCTTTCTTTTTCCTACTTTCCCTTCACTTTTTTCCTTTAAATCCCGATTGATCGTTCACTATAATGTAAAGCCATTTAATACACTCTTCCTGTCTTCTATGACGCTCTAACAATTATGATGGCAACCTCTCACCTCCAATATTATTTCAGCAACAATTTTATGGCTGAATTGATATGATTGTTTAGTTCCAGATTTTAATACAATTTACTATTTGGTTTTTAAAATAAATAAATTACTTTCAACGTCTCTAATCACTTAATAAAATGGTAAATATTAAAAAAATGTATTTTTAACAATTAATTCATACACTTAATAAGCCTAACAATTTAAAGGCCACATTGTGTTACAAATAACACTCCCGTTACCATTACTTAATGTTTTGGTTTGGATCCGGCAATAAACAAAGATAAAAATCTTGAAAGGGTCTTATTAAGATGTTAAGATAGTATAAAACGAGGATTTGGGTGACGATATGTAGACAAGCTGGGTGGGAGCTTGGCCCAGCCATATGGGGATTGTAGAGCTGCATAGGTGACATGGGCGTTTATGGCTCGGTATGCTTTTGGATGCTTGTTTTGTTAACTTCGGGGAGTTTTTTTTTTTTTTTTTGTAAAGCTTCAAAGATGTGTTAATAATGGTAATTAAATCAAACGATCTTGTGGAGTCAGAGAAACTGTCTATTTAAAGGAATTTGTTGTGTCAAATTATTATACATAATTTGATGAATTATAATGGTTGAGTTCTTAAAATCTTGGTAAAATGAATTGAGTTATTTTATGTTTGTGAAATTTCTATACTTGTAAAATTCTCATAACACTTAAAAACTATTTCAAACATCAAATAATTAATTTGATGGTGTTGTGAAATGTGAAATGTGATTAAATATACCATCAAGACCTTAAAGTTTAACATGACAAACTTTATGGAGTTTGGTCACATAATTGTTTTGTGAATCTCCTTATACCAGCATAAATAACTTGCCTTAAAACAAATAAAAAATCATACTTAGAAAATAAATTAATTGATATTCATGCAAGTTAATTTAAATAGCAAACAAATAAACAAAAATTTGTAACATCTCTTGGCACACGCTATTAGCTTTCTATTAGAGAAATTCTCAAACACATGTTAGGCAAATGTCTTATTGAAATTCCACCCAGGAGTTTAAAATACTCAAATCACTCTAGGGTATATAAATGCTTATGTGTGAATTGGCATGTAAAAAATTAGTAGAATCTTTTTGTAGAAGAAAATTTCTCATTTAGTAGAACACTGAGTCAAGAAGTGGCCAATTAATAAGGCTATGACACTGAACAAGCTTGCAGAGTTGCAGATCATAATTGGTCTAGGGGGCTGCACAAGAAAGGTTATCCTTACATGTATGGTCTTGGACTTGTATTGGGCTTTGCTTGCCTGCGACGCCAAGCTCAATATACAATCGGCTTTCCCTTCTTTTTTTTTTTTTTCTTGTCTCTTTGGTGATTTGTTCAAACCCTAAAAAGGAGAATTTTAGATAAACTCATTTGTATTTTAAAAAAAAATTGTAAATCAAGTGTTTCGAAAAAGAGTTTAGTTTGGACAAAATTTAAAAAATACATGGTTGTAATAATTAAAAAGCATATAAGTATGTGAAATGTAAATTTTTTTAAAAAAATATACATGACATACTCATAGGTTTTTTTATAATTAGATTAATCTATATGATTCAAATAATTACCATGCATGCCGCTTGACTTTTTTTATCATCAATAGTTGGGAGATTATTTTTGCATTTTTTAAATATAAATATCTAAGACTCTCTTACAAAAAATTATGAAAATATCAATGTGAAATTGCTAAAAAAATTAGGGGTTTTCTGTTTTAAATTTATTTTAAGAAATATTTTCTCTTAAACTTTGACAAACATATTTTCAATGTTGTTTTCTATGTTCAACCAAAAATAAAAAAAGCTACCATCTTATAGTATTCTCGAAGAATCGATCCCAATTTAATTAAAAAAAAAAGAGCTTTTGGGCAAAAGTGGTCAATATTAAGAGCAGATTTGATGTGAGATTAATGGAAACCATAACTCTTTTATACATGACAGAATAAGCATTTGAATTTAAATTTTTTTTCTAACTAGTCACATTCTTCACAACTAGGTCATATTTAATAAACAGTAACTAATATAAAGTAATAAAATATTTAAATAAGTTGCAAGGAGTCATTTGTTCAAAACTCTATCGTCATCATTATTGAAGTTATTTTCTGGATTAAAATATTTGAGTTTAAATTTCAGTTTAATTTAATATTAAAATTTAATTAAAAAAACACTGTACCATAAAAAATGTGAAACTTGTTGAGTTCTCCAACATAGTCGGGGAGACCTAGTGGCCTCTGCCTCACAAACAGACAGACGCATATGCACATCAAACGGAAAGATACAGGATGACCACACAGCATCCCAGAAGAGCCATCCCTAATATTATTCTACGAAATTCAATGCACTTAGTGCGCAATATTTTCAGTCTTCAACTCAATATCTCCATCTTTTTATATACATGTGGAACTGAGTGCATGTTTAGTTGTTTGCACCAAAAATGGCTCACTTGTGCTACTACAAATTTGTCACTACTGCACCTTTTTCTTTTTCTTTTTTGACTTGACAAGACTTTTAAATGGAGTAAGTTTACAAAAGACAAACATTTACCCAAGAAAAAAAAAGAAATAAATAGGTTAAATTTGAATATATATATATATATATATATATAATGTATGTATATATATCGTAAGAATATTTTAGATTTAAATATTTGGTTATGATTAAACTTATATGTAAATTAAAATGATTAAGCAAATAAAAAGATCTTTATATTTTTTAAAAAATATAACATGACATTAAATAAATATGGAACAAATAACATGTCATGCCCCAAGCCAAAGAGGGTGACTGGCACGGAGAATAGAAAAATGTTCAAGTTCATAAACCTAACATATATCACCACAAGTGAAGAGACTCTTTTGATAATGTAACACATAACATTTCATCATCCAATTTATTATATTACCTCATTATATCAATATATGTATCCTTAATTGTTGTAAAAATTTTAGTAGAATTTTTTCTAAAATTTAGATATCCTTAAATTTATACAATAGCTAAAAACCAACAAAAATAGTAGAAGTGAGCTCCACACTTACCACCAACATTCAATATACCAAAGAAGAAAAGAAATACAAGAGAGGAGGTCTTGTCTATGTTAAGTGAAGCTACATCTAAAACACATTACAATCATCAAATTAAAAAAATTTCCACAACAAAATTCCACATCCTCGCAAACCAAAGACGAGATTACCACTACAATGCCTCCAAATTCTAGGATGATGGAGGCGAATCGAGTCTCATACCACTATTTGAAAAATTAAAAATTTAAAAAGTTAGTATAAAACTCAGTGAGCGAATAATAAATTATTAAATAAAAGTTAACAAGGTCATAATCCAAATGGGAATCAATAACAAAGAAATCACTTAACATGACTAAACAATGAAATTTCCTATCAATTATACCTAATCATGGGTGGATCTTAAAGTGTTGAATTTTTAAAACAATATGGTGGTAACTACACTTCATTGGCAATTCTTTATTTTTCACGAGTGGCTATACCTAACAGGTAACTCCTTTTTTTCACCTGTGTCTAGTACATTACAAAGTATATATATATTTTTTTGAATGACAATTACACCTCATTGGTAGCTTTTTACACTTCACAGGTGGCGACATCTAACGGGTTGCTCCTTTTTCCCATCCCGTCTTACTTTTCATTGTATAAGTGAATATAGAACATTATCATCTCTCACCCTTAGGAAATCCATCATTGTTTCCTTCATACTACTAGAACTAATAGTTTATATTACCGGTGGATTAAATGTAGGTTATTAGCATCAATTAAGTCATTAAACTATAAAATGAAGTGATTACTTACAAAGTTAATTTAAGTACTAATTATAAAATACTTAACTAGTATAAGGAATCATAAATCAACAAATTTAGTGTCAATTGAATAATCTAATTATGCTATCATATACAATAAAATAAAAGAGAAGAAATGTGTATATATGTATGTATATTTAAGGAATACATAAAAACACAATCACGCATACATATATATATATATATATATATATTTCACATTGTTTACCTTGTGAAGGAAATCCAAATTGAAAGTTATAGCCATAATTATTATTATTATAAAAACACATCTTACAATATCTCAAATAGTACAACAAGTCTCATCAGAAAGTGTTTACCTTGGGTATACGATGCTTAGTGTTGAACAAGTATTTTCAACCCATAGTATCATAATATTAACTTAACCACATAAGACTAAGTAATCTCTAAACCTATTCCACTAAGATCATGCATGAGTTATCAGAATAAATTTAACCATAATTATCATAGACACACAAGTGCTGTAGGAACCTACAATATAATTTATAATTTGTTATCTACTCACTAGAATGTTGAACATTAGAGGATTGTTCCTCCTTAAAGAATTGAACCCATCCACTATCGGAGTCCCCAAAGCTTCCTAACAATATCCACAATTCACCAAATTATTTCATAAGTTCAAACAAACAATTTTTTACATTCATTAAACTCGATAAAAATCATTTAATTTAATTTCATCCCATAACCTCACCCTTCAATCATACAACTAATTATACCTTAAATATTTCCATTTAGTTATCAATCCATAAACTAAGCACAAGGATTACTTTAAGGAACAAAGGAATTGAAGATCAATATATGATTAGCACGTTGGAAGGCTCATGCTTAAAAACCTCCAATTTCCACAAGTTAACTTCAGCTACAATATAAGGGAGGAAGAGGCAACAACATTTTGACTCTGATAAGAAAGGAATGGGCCAAGAATCCAAGAATTTGTGATGAAAACGAAGGAAAAATAGAGGTTTTAAAGTGGCTATGCTTATCATCGTCAACGGCATTCCTTGTAGTTGAACCACTGACCACTAGCAATAGAACAGAAAGGGGAAAAGGCTACGGTGGTTGAACAACAACAAGATGACACACAGGTGACAAGGGAGGAGAGGCCAAATGCAGATGGAAGAGATAAGGAAGAACGAAGAAAGCCCAAAAGAAAGAAGGAAGAAAAATAACTTAAGCTATTAAATTGAAGTTGATTTCTAAAACAAATTAAAATAAAGTAGTTAGAAATATAATGCTTCATCTTATCTCTCCTCACGCAAGTTATAATGCTTACAAGATAATGTGAGTCTCACAAAATTTAGGTAATTAATAAAGAGAGAGACCAATCTCTCTCTCTCTCTCTCTCTATCTACACACACACACACACACAGCCATCATGACTCATCTCATGAGCTCACACACACACACACAGCCATCATGACTCATCTCATGAGCTCTTCAAGTGTCATCTCATAATAATTAACCAAATGGTTTCATGTCATCAACCATCATGTATATACATAATCACCAAGAATATTAAAAGATAATGTGTATTCCAAGATTTAATAGAGATGCATGATCTGTTAATGATATATAGTTATGAAATCTATGTTAAGTCTATCATTAAAATCTAATATATATTAAATTTTTTTTGAGAAACTTTATTTTTTAACTCTTTTCATGATAAGTTTAAGAGTTACTTTCAACATTAATTGTTATTTTACATTTTAAAATATTTTAAATACAATGGTAGTATCAAAATATATATAAGATATCATAATATTTAAAATTTTTACGTTTAGTATAATAATTAAATGTTATAATATAATTTAAATTTTGAAACGGTTAACAAAACCAAATTTTGTGGTATACAATTCTCATAATATTTTAGAGATTAAAAATATCATTAAAAATAATATTATCTTAGACCACGTAGATCATGTGAAATTTATTAATTGCTAAATGCCAATAGAGAGAGAGAGAGAGAGAGAGAGAGAGAGAGATTATCATATATTAATAGTTGATTTTAATATAAAAAATTTTATAGATACGTAATAAATTTCTTCTTGATTTTTGTATTGATAATTTTTATATTAATCTTAACCATTAATTTCAATAGATTAGACATTAAGGTCAAATCAAATTATATTACTTTTGATGTAGGGACAAGAAGCATTTCCAACTGAAATGCATGCATGATTGCTAATTTTGTTCAATCAAAGGCAAAAAGTTAGAAGACATGATTTGAAGATCTCATTTTTCTTATCATATCTTTTACAGTTAATCAGACCCACGTTTACTAAAATTTAATATCATATTCAAACTTTGAATCCCTTTCACCTATTGAGTTAATTTTTTGAACTAGACTCTTCTCTACACTTATGCCCTAACAATCAAATTATGATGCAACACATATCTCATCATTAGGCAAATGATCGAGTATTAATCTGATAAACCATTTGTTAGTTTGGCCTGTACAATCTTAAATTATGATGGAGATAAACTTATGGCAGTTGTCATAAACAGAAACTTAGACCTATATTTTAATTGTTAAGTATAAGCAACTCTTTTCTAATTAGCTGAATATTTCAATTAATACTTGTAAATCGTTAGATGGAAGGTAGTTTCCTTCACAGCTACGACTTTCTCTAACTCATTTATGTCTTCTTTTATGAGTAAGATCAAATATTGATTAGGGTTTGCAAATATTAAAGACGAAGTAAACTAACTTTTCAGTTTTTCAAAGATACATTTTACTTTAATCTCAAAGATTAGACATATTATCTTAGTTTAAAAAAAAGTATTGATTCTCCCACTAAGTCTATTAAAAGATAAATTACTTGTACAATTGATCTAAGCTAACCAAATGGATCTAATTGAATGACTGAAAATTTTATCCAATCAATTTAGTGAATTTTATTATGAACAAATCTATTCAATTCAATCTTTGACGAATTGGATTAGATGGTTAATTTTAAAAAAAAAATTCTTACAAAAAATTAAAAATAAAAACATTAAATATTTTTTCAATCTCCAAAAAAAAATGAAAATGAAAAATTCCAATAACAAAGTTCACAATAAGGATAGAAGAGAAGACTTGAAAGAATTAAGATTAATTATTAGATATTTATATTAATTATTAATTAATATATAAATATAAAATTTATATATTAGGTAATTCTAATTGATTAGTTCAATTATATTTGTTTAGCCTTACTAGAGGTTTATAAAATGCAACATTTTAATAATTAATTACATAGGTATTTAATTGCTGCGTCACTCTTTCATTAAGACATATCACATAGTTTGGTTAACTATTTATTAAACAACTAATATAAAATTTAGATTAACTATAACTTTAGTCCTTCTAATTTCACAAAATTTTTAATTTAATTATTCCATTCTTATTTTTTTCTTAAATTTAATTACTATAAATCCAAAACGTCTGTAAAAAAATCCAAATGTTAAACATTGTCATAATAGCTTCCCTTCAACTGTAGGCTAACGTGGCAAACTTGATGCTAAGGTCCATCCATAGCAAAAGAAAGTGAAAATTTCTTATGCCATGTCATTTATATATTAATTAGTAAAATAAATAAAATTATATGATAAATATTATATAACACTCTATTTATATAGTGATGTTATAATGAGTAATTAAATGTAAATTTTATATAATATTTTATTTATGTAATAATAAAATAATAAAAATTTGAATGTAAAATTTAATTATATAATTTAATATTATTTTATTAGTATATAAATTTTATTTTATCTTATTTATATTTTTTTCATTAAAAAATAAATAATATAACACTTCAATATTATTTAAATTATTTTTTTTAATTGGCCAACATTCCTCGGAATTTTTCAGAGAAGCTGAACAAGTGAATTAGTAAGACGCACACATTAGCCAAAAAAGCAAAATGACGCATTTGCGCTTGAACACTTGTTTCCCACAGTATTGTTCCCCAGTCGTTCTTCTGTACCCCATCACGTGCATTCATCTGCTTCATTCCTCTGTCATCAACCATCGCGCTTCATCTGATTCATCCCCTCTTTGATCCACCTAATCTTTTATTTGGAAAAATTACATCTAAATATTCATATTATATAAAATTCATTTTAAGAGAATTTAAAAATTAAAATAATCATTTTTATTAAATTTTAAAAAATTTATTATCAATTTTAGAGAATTTATTATTAAGTATAGAAAAGTATTGAATTTTTTTACACTCAATAATAAATTTTTTAAAATTGATAATAAATATCTTAAAATTTGAGAATTATAATAATTTTTAAAAATAATTTTAATTTTTCAAAATTCTTCGTCATAAATTTTATATAATATAAATTTTTGGATATAATTTTTTTTTTCTTGTTCTTCTATTCACCCTTAACCTTAAGTAACTTGCACTTTGCTCTAACTGTTCTCCTGTATAAAGGGTCTCTCAACAGTCAAAATTCATACCAGTAAAAGTGTAAAACAATGTACATCTGAAACTTTCCATAACGAGACTCTGCAAAATTAGAAATTTTTAAGATTTGTCTAATTACATTAGAGATCTCAATACAAGCCCTGTATTACAAATACAAAGAGAAGCAAATAGTTGTCTCAACCATACTCTCTGTCTATGCAGCCAAACATTTTATCTTGAGTGAATATATATATATATATATATATATATTATAATTTTGAGATCTGGTTGACACAGTGCAAAGGTGTTTGTTGCGATGAGATGTAATTCCTCCATTAAGATTGAATCCTATACATACAACACCTCCACATATAGCACCAGATTTCTTGGCTTCCTACAATTATTTGTCTCTATAGCGATCTAAAGTCACAATATTCATAACTGTATTTCCATAAAAAAGATCCTGATGCCTAGCCCAGTGATTAAACCAAGTGTCCACCTAAACAATTATACTACAACAATCTATGGGGAATTTCTTGGAGTTTCCAGAAACTATATCCGACGAGAAGTTACTGACATATGAATTAGAAGGAGACAAGCCCAATTATACGGACTAACTAAAATTGAAGTTTAAAAGATTTGATGAAGCACGATGGTGAGGAAGAAAGCAGGGGAAGGAAGAAACAAACGTGTACAACAAACGCTGCAGAAGCACAGGGATGAAAAGAGAGAGGGCAAATAAGTCTTCGTTGATGTGTGTAGCATATGAAAAGATAGAGTTAGTATCTTCTAAATTTTCTTATTATAAAAATTTTGAAAATTTTGAAGAGAAAACAAAAAAGAGAAAGTAAATATTATGCATATTTATATTTTTTTTGTTATTTTTCTCTAAATTATATAAAAATTTTATTAAAAAAATTAAAATATTCTTATACCATGAGAAGCATCTGAGTTGACATCTCACTAATTCATGTCATTTCCCACGTAATGCCACCTCAATATCACGTTTGCCACATCAGCATACAATTAAAGGTGTTACAACAATTTTTAACAGTGAGGACCTTTTCACAAATAGTTTGAAATTATAGGAATTAAATTATATGAAAATAAAATATAAAGGCTAAATTAAAAATTTTGTAAAATTATAGAAACAAAAGATATATTTAACATACAATTTATTTTAAAATAAATATCTTTTAAATAACTAAAATTAAGTGTTTAATCTTTAAAGAGACTGAATTAAAATCAGAGTGTATCTTCGTAGAAACAAAAAGTCAATTTATTATGATCCTTGTAACAGACTGGATTCAAAGCGAGGGGACCAAAGAGGGCACCTCTATCACTTCAGGTTCTGAATGAAATGCGCCTTTCAATTGCTTCTAACTTTTAAGTACGTTAAACTGTAAACTCATTTAATAGATACAATGTAAAAAGAATGTAGGGAATAAAAAAATAATTCTTCTAATAGAAATAATCTTCATATTTATATTTTTAAAAATAATAAAATATTATTAAGTTAATAATTATAAAAATATAATAAATATTATATGACAAGTATGTAAAAGTAATCCCTTTCCATTGAAATTATTAAACCACCCATTAGTGCAACTCATTTTTCTAAAGGGAAACTTTGGGATCAAATCAGGCCGCTTCTTCGTACGAAAGGAAGAGAAGATAACAAGAACAGGATGTTCCTAAATATGCCTTGTGAATATAAATATTCGTAAAGTGCATCTATTTATAACATTCAAATCTTTGATAAATTAATCAATTAACTCATGGGGTCATATAAAAGTAATTTGGGTAAATTATTCCCTTTTCTCTTAAATATACTAACTTCTTTTATTATTATAAATATATATATATAATTCTTTTAAATCTAAAATATAATCAAAGTAGTTTTAAAGATAATATTAACTTTTTATCAAATATATAATGTATTAATCAATATATTTCTTAAACATTTTTTTAATCTTATTTATTTCGTATTGAAAATCTTCAATTTAATTTGTTTTAAAATTTTATTAAATTTAAGAAAATACTTATGTTTGTTGATATATATATATATATATATATATTACACATGTTATAATTGAAATTGAATATTATTAATTGTTATCTCTTAATTCAATAATTTTAAAAAAATATTTTATAAATATTCTTTATTTTTAATAATTATTTAATTTTTGTCAAATCATTTTATAATTTTATAAATAAGTTATAAAGTGAATAATTTATATTGATCAAATACTTTTATATTTATTGTTATATTATATAGACAATAAATACAAAAGTATTTTAGTCAAAATAAATATAATTACAATTTATCTTTTATTATAAAAGAAATAAATGTAACATATCTTTTAGTCTCAAAAGGAGAAAGCATAATTTTTTAAAATAAATAAAATAATTAGGTAATTTAATCATTGTTTAAGATGAATAAAGTAATTTAACCTACTAATTTAGAACTTACATACTTTATATCAAACTAAAATAACAGAGCCATAGGGGGGGGTGTGTTGTGCTTCTCATAGAAAATATGTCATGTCACTAAATTTATTAACAAAGTTAACGGTTAACTAACTAAAAAATTAGATTGGATGAATTTTGCAACATAAAAAGCCAAAATTTCTAGTATAAAAAAGGCATATACTTTATAATTAACTTAACATACTTATTGATTTATTAATCAAATCTAAATAAAATAATTTTAATTTTAACCTTTTCTTTTTTATTCTTTATCCCTTACCCCGTCAAGCTCAAATGGGATGCTTAAACCTATTATAGAACTGATTTAGCGTGATATTTGACAACTTTCAGTTATATTATATACAATTTAAAAGGCCTTTATAGGATGCATGTAGCGTGTAGGTAGACCTAAGAAGCCAATTTACAACTCACGCATTGGTAATCTTTGAACGTCGAGTCATTGACAGCTTCCTCTGTCTTCAATAATCTTGAAATATGGGTTTTATCTGTTATTGAGCTGTCTCTCTAAACCACCTTTTAAGAGATTTTTGAAGTTCGTGTCAACAATTCGATCCCAATTGTTCCTTTTGTGCTCTGAGTAACAAATTTCGCTATCTTTGATAGAGTAAAAAATTGTTTAAAAGGAATAAAAATAAATTTTTTTTGCAATTTATATAAAAAAATATGAATTTTTTATATTTAATAAAATAAAAATAAAATGTGAATAAATAACTAAAATATTTTTAGAGTCAAAAAATATAAAAAATTAATTTTTGTTAATGACCATAAAATAAAAAAATTATACTTAAAAATATTTATAATTTTATACTAAAACATTTTAAAATTAGAAATTATTTTAAATGATTCAAAGATAAAAAAATTTAACTGTTTAAAAAATTATAATTCAAAATCTCAAATTAAACTTTTTTACCATTAAATTTTTTTAAAATAATTTTAAAACTTAAAATCTTTCAGTAAAAAATATTATTATTATTTAAGACAAAAAATTTTTTTCCTTCTCTTTCCACTCCAAATACTAATTTTTTTCATAAATTTTGATGGAATATCCATTGTCATAAAATAATAACTTTGAAATTTTTTTATCTCCATCATACCAAACATCATTTTCTCACATTCCATCCCTTCTTCCTTTCCTCATAGTCTTTTAAGTTCCTCGTTGAATATATAGGATAAGGATACTTGCTCTCGTCGTGATGCCAACGGGAGTGTCAACGGGAAAGGGTTCAGTTGGCCTTTTTAAGTCATTTTAAAACTTTTTTAGCTATTTAGGTTGTAAATATGAAGAATACAAATAAAAATTATTATTGCAAGGTCAAAAATTATAAGTATAAAAAAAATTATATTTTAAAAATTTTAACTATAAAAAAATTAAAAATAACTTTAAAAAATAATTAGACTCTCTCTCGGTAGCGTCACGTTGGGTAAGGATCCCTACAAGAATATATGACCACACCAACTTGCATTAAGAAATAAAACTAGTTAAATTAAATTCTTTATGAATACGTAGATATGATATGATATATATATATATATATATATATGTAATCTGAAGAAGTAATTCAAAATATGTCCAATGGTATTATAATAAGTCTGGATAGCAGGCATAAATATATTAAGTAAATATGAAGAAATATATTTTAAAATAATTAAGAAAATTATTCTCGAATTAAATTTAAAGACATTTATAATCATATATTAAAAAATTTTTAAAAACTACTTACTACAGCGTTAATGCAAATTTAAGATATATTTATAAATGTTGGATATCTAACCAAAATATAAATAAAATTTATTATTAGATATGTAGCATTTGTATTCTGCTACCAAACCAAGTACAGCCTATACTTAAAAACTCTGAATAGATGTTGATGGTCAATAAGTGATAAATTTTTATATATGTGTTGTATTGAAAATTCAAATAATAAAATATTGCAAATCCAAAATAAATTACATTTCTTCAAGATAGTGAGAAAAGGAAAAAAAAGAACGATGGAGACCACTAAGTCTTTGCTAAGTTGTGGCAAATTCTATATTGAAAGTCATTGTACAAAATAAAGTAGCTTTCATGATATGGACTACTCCATAGTCAACCAAAGCAACCGAAATGCCCAAGCTTTGTCATGGAAAATTCAAATATTCAACTTAACTTTATAAAAAAGTGTTTTGGCATAAGACAGTGCTAATTTTTGAATGTCTTTTAATTTGTGGACAAATATCTAAAGACGAATCAAAATTTTCGGCTGCTCACAAATCCAGTTCAATTGATAGCTTTCACACTCTTTTACAAATTCATTATTTGAATTGTTATTAAACTTTGGTTTTTGTAGAACAAATAAAGATTTCTAGTATAAAACACCAAATTTCACAACTTGAGCACAAATAAATTAAATTTAGGACAAAATACAATTTAATAGCTATTCTATGGTTTGGTTTTAATTTTACTTTGGTACTTTATAATTTAAAAATTGACAATCAGGTGATTTGACGTTTAAATTGTCAATACATTGGCCCAAATTATATTTTCTCCTTATTTTATTTGTAGATAACAGATTGATCATGTTTATCAGCTCTTTTTATGTCTTAATTGTGGCGTTTGACGTCAATACTATTAAAACAAACAAAAAAGTCTTGGATTATAATCACAGAGATGTGGTTGGACGAAAATGTTGATAGATTGATTGCATTCGTTGACTCATTTTGTATTTGAACAGTGACCTTAACGTTTTTTACTTAATGTTATGCACTTCATCGAAATAGGGGAAAAAAGACTCAATATATCCAAAGTAATAGCAAATTGGTAATCTATGAAGTAATTAACCCATTGGCAGGGCGGTCCAAAACAAGATAAGGGTGGAGTTTTTTTGTTTTTTTCCTTGGTTAAACAAGATCCTGTACTTTGAAATATTTTAAAACGCCACAATGCTCCGGCTAGGCCACTTTTTCTTCATCTAATTGGTCACCTTTCCAAGATGGCTTTCAATTTCTGCATGTTATAAAATAAAACAAAACTTAGGTATACTTATTTAATTAAACATGATAAGTGCTTTACCCAAAATAATAATAATAATAATAAAGCACCAGACGCTCTAATTTAATAGACTAGCTTTTTGAGTTTAATTCTCTTCATAATCAACCAATATCAAAGCATTCTCTATGATCTCAATTACAATCATGCAGCATATATAGATGGTGATATTGATATTACAGTGTTCGTCCATAGGAATTAGAAAACTAGTGCAAAGTCATTCTATATACATGCAGGGGTGTCGGGAATACAAAATGTGGTGGCATGTTAAGCCGAAAAGCCCCAATAGTATCAATATCCTCTATACATTATGTTTTTGTTAAAGAAGATAGCAAATATCTGAAGAACTTTATTTAACCATTGTTCTGAAAAAATATAGTCGTCAACCTAACAACTTTCTTAATTAAATTAAGGGAAAGATCAAGACCATGATAGCTTGCTTATATGCATCCCATAAAACTATGCACGAAATCACCCCCTTGGCCTCTTCAAATCTTGGGAACATTTCTTAAATCATAAAAAGACGAAATGAGGGTAGGTTGCCATCTCATTAGTGCTTCCTGTTTAGTGCCTTAATCTTTAATTTAACACTTATACCCACTTGCCAATAACAGACATTATGAAGCCCTTATAAAACATACAATTGGGGATGTTCTATATCAATTCTACATTATATCATACAACGCCAACTCAATTTTATGATTTTATCTCAAATGCACGAATTAGTGCATCCCAAAAAGCCTATAATCTTAATCTATACAAGTAGCCATCAGGAAATGGCAGTGAGATTAAAATATTTGGTTTTACAGACTGCGGTAACCCACACTTCATCGAAAGAGATTAAAAATTCTTAAGTATATTTTTTTGCATTAGTAAACTGTATAAATTTTTTATTAATTTGAAATATTCACTTTTCGCAAATTTTTATTAACTCATATTTTATGCATAATTTTTTTTGAAGATTATTGTCCAAAAAAATTATTGATGATATACTAGAAAATTTTGAGCCGATCAAGGCCTATCAACTATATGAATAGTGATGATCAGGAGATTGCCTTGAGATTAAAATGTTTGGTTTTGCATACTGGCAGCTCCTCTTTGATTTAGTCTAAACCGAAGCAAGATTAGGGTTCAGAAAATAACCCCCCCCCCCCCCCACCAAAAAAAAAAAGACTCAACTAAGAAATGACAATTCATTCTTTGAATTATTAAACTTATTTAGTTTTACCTTTTCTTTTTGTACTTATTTAGTTTTAATCTTTAAAAAAGAATGAGTACCCGAGTTAGTTTATGAAAATCATAAATTGTTATATCTTAGTTTTTTGGACATTCTTAGACTAATGCTAATAATCTAAGAACTAAAATAAAATATATTTTACAAGCAAGATAGACATGATGTAGTTGATCCTAAATTGATAACTGAAACATGAATTTTTTTTTTTTTCACAGACCAATACAATTTCTTGAAGAGGTAATTCCACCATCCACAACAAGGTTATGACCGCTAACATACTTGGATTCATCACTAGCAAGATAAAGTGCGGCCTCAGCGATATCCTTAGCCCTTAAAGTGGTTCCTTTCAAATTAGCCAACCCTCTCACAAATTCCTCTGTTTTCTCCATTTCTTCTTCTTCATCATCATCCCCATCGGTACTTCTCCATGCATTTACAAGCATGGAAGTCGCTACTCCAAATGGCGAAATGCAATTAACCCTAATCCCATACTTCCCCAACTCACAGGCCGTGTTCTTCGTTAGCCCTACTATTGCATGCTTTGAAGCTGTATAAGCATGAGGCCCAAGGCCACCCATAACCCCAGCAACACTAGCTGTGGATATTATACACCCGTAACTTCTGGGAATCATTGCTCTGGCAGCGTGTTTCATGCCTAGAGCCACGCCTTTCACGTTCACACCCATCACTTTATCGAATTCGTCGGCGTCCAAGTTTGTAATGCTCTTGTGCTGCTCCGACTGGTTTCCCAGCACCCCGGCATTGTTGAAGATGATGTCAAGGTGGCCGTACTCAGACACTGTGAAATTAACTAGGTTTTCGACGTCTTGTTCGGAGCTAACATCGCAGTGGAAGAATGTGGCCCAGGGAGATAATCTCTCTGCAAGTAGAGATCCCAGTGCATCTTCAATGTCGGCTATCACCACTTTTGCTCCATGTTCGACGAATGTTCTCACTGTTGCTTCCCCAATTCCTCTTGCTCCTCCTGTTACAATGGCAACTTTGCCTTCCAACCTATCATTATATCAAACTGTTTATAAGTATAAATACACAATTATTTGAAGTTTTGCCTTTTGTTTGATGCCAATATTGAATATTATATGGTATCAATGCTTTTTAATTTATGGCAGAAAAAGAAAATGCTATGATATGTCAGTTATGAAACTAGGACACTTCATAAAAAGATGTGTTCGTGTTATGGACTTAAAGAGAAGAATAGATACTACAAAATATAAATATTACAATGCAATAAAATATATAATATTTTAATATAATTTAAACTGTTATATACAAGTATCAAATATGAGTTACTCTATTTTTTAAACATCCGTGTTCTAGAAGGCATGATATGTTATTTTAACTTTTTCATAACCACTTCAAATTTTGTTATATTTCAGTGCTTATGTTTAAGTCGTGTGTCTCTTATCGATATTAGTATTAGATTTTGCTTGCTAGTGATTCCTGAGGGTGGAAAACATTTGGGAGTCCCTGGCTTTGTTTCGATTCCCCAAAAAAGAAAAACAACAACAACAACAGCAGAACAGAACAAGATTAAAGCTTGTGGCGTGTTAATGGGGTGGAAAACATTCTTCTCTACAACATTCAATATACAATATTTTTCAAATAACTTTTCCTTCTCTTGATAGCTAAATCTGGGTTATTTGCAGAAATGAAGAAAGGTATAATTATTATTATTATTATTATTATTATTATTATTAGATTGAGTATAGAGAGATGAGTACCTCCTGGAAGAAGAAGAAGAAGAAAAGTTAGTGTCTTTGGGCAAGATGGGAAGTCCCTGAATGGGTTTCTCAGGCAGTAATTCAGCAGCAACCATGGTTTGTGAAGCAGGGGATTGTAGCCTCAACCTGGGAAACAAGAGAGAGAAACAGAGGAAGCAAGAAAGAGGCAAACAGAGTGAGTGGTGTGGTAGACGCAGCAAAGCCATGTATATATATAAGATGGAATGGGCTTACACCTTGGGAGGAAAGTGTATATCCTGGCCTCTTGGGGTATGTTCATTTCTCATTGTCAATTTGGCTCTTTCTCTATCTTATTGCAGCATTGAATGACAGGAAATTTTTTTTTTAATAGAGATGTTATTAATCTATTACCTTTTAACTTCAACTCATTAATAGTATTTAAGTGACTTAAATTTGTCAGCTTTTTTTAATTTTTTGCCTTTAAACTTCATTACATTGTATGAAGTGGCCTAAATTTGTCAATTTTTTTAATTTTTAATCATTTATTAATTGATGTGTGTGTGTTTTTTTGAAAGATAATTATATGAACTTTTTTATATGAAAATAGAAAGTTTCTTATTGTCAAATTATTTTTATCGCTCAAATTTAATTTTTTATCTATTTAAATTACGTCCAATTGTCAAATTATTAACATAGTTTTTTTAATATGTAAATAATTTGACCAAAAAGACATAATTAGAGTTGATGAGGAATTAAACTTTTATATATCACTGCTGGATAAACCAATAAAGAACATCTTGATAACTTTTATTTAAAAATATATATTTTTAGGAATTAACTCAGAACTTTCTTAATTAACAACAATTAACTTTAAAAGCTATTTCAAAGAATGGATAACTTTTTAAAATTCATGGTAATTTTTATTAATTTTTCTATAATGAAAAATATCAATAGAATCGATCACAAAGTCACGTTGTTTAATATGTATGCTGAATTTATATGATCCGCTCGTCAATTACAATTTGCTTTTGTTGCTAAATCTTTGAGTAGGATGACGTTATGCCCTAAAATGAATTTCATTGAAATTCTCGGATCCAGTTTGATCTCCTCCAGATTAATACATTAATCAGTAATGTATCTCTGAAATTTTTTTGTTAAGATATTTTAAATTATCAAATATTATGAGTAGGATAAATTAGTTATTCTATTTTAGTCAAATTTTAATATAAGTTATAACTTTATAATTAAATTTTAGTCTCATCATCAACCGAAATGAGAGGCATTGCCAGATGGGACCACATTGCCTGAATTATAATTTTGTGTTGTGGTTTGTACTATTTTGTCTGCTACAGCTAATGCCTCTCATTAATGGCAATGCCCAAATAGGACCACGGTGAGATTTCATTGTCTTTGTAATTTTGGTTTTGTTCAGGCTTTGACCATAAATTAATGAGTAAATTATTATAATTTTTCCTAAAATCTAATCTAATTATATTACATTTAATAGCTTCTTTTATTTTAAAATTTATTAGAATCCTATAACTGCAAAAAATATATATATCTTATTAGTTTTATTTTTTAACAATAAAATTAACTTTTGCAGACTAATAATATAGTAATTAAACTAACGTTAAATTCTAATTTAAAATTATGAATATATTTTTAATAAAAATAAAAAAAAATTATTTAAAAAATTTATTTTATTAAAAGAAAATAAATATTCCCAATCCTTGCCCTAAAAGTAGAAATGAAAAGCCTGTATTCCTATTAAATGAACAAAACAAAAGTCCCAACCCCACAAGGCAACATTTCAGTAATGAGATGTCCCCATTTACCTGCTAGCTGCTCCCATAACATTAATGCGCCTCAAAAGTGAATCTGAAACAAAAATCATACCAAGTACTAGCCTAAGTTGGATTCTTCATATTTACAAATTGACTAACTACGTGTTTGAAAATTCGATAAACGGCCTTCAAAATTATGTTTTTTCTGAAAAAACAAAATATTATTTCTACACAAACGTGGTTTATCACTAAGTTTTCAAACACACCATAAATATATGAAGTTTGAAAATGACAAGAGATAAGAGAACAAATAATATAAAGAAAAAAAAACACTTTATATATATTTCTATTCTTTTCTATTATACGTTCTATGACTGTATGATTATATATAGTTACTAGGATATATTTCGCCCTAGCCCCTACTATTCTCCACTTATTTTGAGAATATTTTCTTCCTTAAGGTCAATTTAGTTTGTTAAAAATAAAAACAAACGTATCAAAGATAAATTCCACTGTCTACATGTATTTATGATAAACCTAGCAATCACTGGCCAGTCATTTTTAACAAAAAATTCCAAAAATTATCTCAACTCTAAGAAATCTCAAATTATAATAATTAAATAATAATGATCAACAAAAGAATCACCAACCGAAATGAAACTTAAAAATCTGTTAATTGATCTAGCTTGATTGAATCAATTGAATCAACTCTTTGGTAGAATCGGCCCATATTAATTTGGGCCTCCAGTGACATGAGTAACCATTTAAAGAAAAGAGCCCAGCTTTGGACCAATGCTCTTAGGCAACACTGACCCAAACTAATATGGGCCTCATCCATGATTGCCTTCAACCTATATAAAACTCCTTAGCCTTTCGTTGTGGGCTTGGACAAATGAATTTCAATTTTCAAGTATACATCTTTGGGTCACTTTTAGCAGTGAAATTAAGCAACATTGTCATTTTTGAGAAGCTACATGTTGGAGAGTGAAATCACAATAAAGAATTGAGTAGTCACCTTTTCATGCCTTCTGATCAATATATCAGAATATTTATTTACTCCTCACCAAAGGGACTGACAATTAAGATAAGGTTGTAGCATTTAGAACTTCAATCAAATTCATTAGCTTATACTTTGTTTTCTTCCTCTCAAATTTAAAACAACTATAACCATCAAAAAGCACATTCCTCCTCATATAATAAACGTTTAAGCTATACCCTCCCACATGACATTATATGCCTAGAACCACCAAAACTTACATGACTAGCTCTAATGCTATACTTAAATGGGGCATACATATTAGGATACTTTTTTTTAAAGTTACTTTAATACTAATTATTAGGATACTAATACTGTATGTAATTTTTTTTTTATCCGAAACTTAAATTCATTACACTTATGTTGAGCACTTTATTTTTATATTGATATTTTTTTTATGTTGAATACCTTCAACAATTTAAACAGTATAATAGTGAAGCCGAATACATTATATATGGTTAAACTTATTATTACAACTTTAGCTTGTAACTTTGTCAATTGAAATCAAATCATAAATAACCAATGAATTAATTAATATACGTAGAAACTAATTCGAAGACCACTTCACTATAATACTTTAAGAAAAAAGTTGTCCAACTAACAATATTGTGCAAACAGCAAAGTAGAACAATTTATAATTATAAAATTATGTATAGGTCAGTAGGGTTTGATGGTTCATATCCATAGATAAGACATGAGAGAGTTTGAGGTAGTCCAAATTGGTAGGTCCAAAAACCCCAAAAACAGTGAGGGGCAGGTGAAAAAAACCAAACGGAAGGCCACCAACCAAAGATATGTGGGACACACAAATGGTAGGATTAAAAAAGAGAGAAAATAGCACTATAACTAATTCCACTAATAAACGAAATATGAATTAGAAACTTACACAAAACGAATAGACTTAGACTTAGCTTGACGAGAAAAAAGAACACAGTTTAAACACGTTGCCTACCATACCTCATAGTTTGTTGCACTTCATCTCTTGCCAAATTTAAATACAAGGCTTCTCGAAAGTTTCCCAACACTTTAAAGCCACGTTTACATCAATTTTCATTTTTTTGTGTACATAAAATTTAATAAATATGATGAGATTCTCTCGTATTCATCGAGAGAGGACTTATTTAAACAATCATAATAAAATCAAGTCTTATTACTATATAAAAATTTTAATTGTTATAACTTACATTTTTTTCTACTATGAATAATAATAATAATACAAGTTAGTAACAAATATTTTGGTAACAAAAATTGATATTAAGTCTTTGATCACTAAAAAATGAAGCTAAACTAATACCTTAACATTAAATCCAACGATTGGGTCTAACTTTAACGATTAAGATTTTTTGCACTACTCAAACTTAACAGCACATTGTATTGTTCAACTTAAGCAACACCGTCGTGCCTCATAAAGAGGAGAGTTGCGCAGTATAGAAACCCCAAATTCTTAGCTTTAGTGTATTATTTGATATTAAAATTTATATATTTTTTATATAAAAAAGATACAATCTTATTAAAACATTTAAAAAAAAATTATTTTATGCTAATAAGAATAAACGATAAAAAGAATCATCGACAAAAATTAAATTCAAAACATTTTGACTTATATAACTTAATTTTGTCAATTGAATTAATTTTTATTGAGAGTTTAGCTACATCAATTTATTTATATGTTTACAAGTCTCCTCCAATATAAATTTTTCAAAAAAATTATTTGAATATGTGAGTAGAACTTCGTTAGGTTAACACATCATGTAATTATCTACTTGGTACTTTTTCCATTAATATGTCTAATTATGACATATGGACCATGCCCAAATATCATATGATGAAGCATTAGGTGTATATATACATAGTGAAATAGATAATAACGTTTTAGAAATATTCCGATGCCATAAGTAGAAGTATTAGAAGCCAAATGGGGTGGAAGTGGACCCCCTCTTGCAATACTTTTCTTGATTCTTCTGCTTTTACATGTTTATTTTATACAAATAGGACAAACCTTTTTTTTGGTCCCGTGATTAAGCTACTCTTAACTTATCATTCAAGGCTCAATATTTTGATTGAGTATTCCAAAAGGTTACAATACAATAGAAGCTTTTTGTGAATATAAATAAAATAAGAGTAAATTATTCTTTAAATGTTTAAATTACATAGTTTTTCTGTTTATAATAAAAAATCATACAAACTTGTTTAAAGCTAAAATATGACAAAGATGTTTTTAAGAATAATATTAATTTTTTTTCACTAAAAATATAATTTATTAAGAAAAATTTAAAACTTTTTTAATGTTATTTATTTATTATTAAAAATTGTAAATTTAATTATTTTGAATTAAAAAAATTGACTATTCTTATATTAATTAAATATGTATATATATATTTTTACTATTTATTATATGATATAAATAATATAAATATAAATGTCTTTTTGTTAAAATAGATATACTTGTAATTCATCTTTTGTTATAAGAAATGTTGATGTAGCCGTGTATATTTTTAAAATAAAAAACCATATAATTTGAAAATAGAACAAAGAGGTGTCATTCTTGTTATAAGAAATGTTGATGTAGCAGTGTATGTTTTTAAAATAAAAAACCATATAATTTGAAAATAAAACAAAGAGGTGTCATTCACTCTGAAAAAAAAATAATAATAACCATGAATAAGAAGTTTGATTCAACCTAGCTGGAACTCAGGAAGCAAACTCCTGCAGCTTACGGGAACTAATAAATCTTCTTTATCAGTTCAAGTCTTTTCTCAAATGTCACTCAAGTCTATCTTCAAGCTTTTGTATCCTCATTTGAGTAATTAAATTATCCAAATAATTAATATTTAATACGGGTTAATAATAATTTATTCTAGATAGCTTATTATATAAGTAGATGAACTTGAGAATATTAAAAGAGGCAAAAAAGAACGGTTTTCTTAATTTGCATAATTATTTTTATATATTTTCTCTACTTGTAAACAAAGTTTACACACTGCTTGTAATTTTAAATAAAATGCTTAAAGTTGAAGTTACAAAAAGTCTTGAAAATCAACTAATTGTTTGTTTTTTCTATAACAAATTCAGATTCAAACACCAGATCTTGGACCATATACTTAGCTTCGTCAATTTCTTCTTAAGAGCTTTATAGGTTCAAAGGCTTTCATAGGCTTAAAATGATTTGATTCACTTCATCAAGTTTTAAAAAACCTCTATAAATAACAAATTATATACAATAAATTAATAAAATATATTATTTTATATAGTGTAACATAGAATTGCTAAACACAACAATTCACTTTGAATAAACGATTTTTATAATTCTATTAAGCCGCGTAATTTGATTGTTATTATTAGTTTACCCTTAAGAAAAATTATAAATAAAAAATATTGTAAGGCAGAAGTAAGATAATAAGAGTTAAAACAATTTATAACCTCCCTAGATTTAACTCATACACCAGTCTCAAAATTAACTAAACTTTATATAACCTTACAAAGGCTTTTATGTTCTTATATTATTCTCATATCCTCAATGAAATATCCCTCTATATTTTTCTCTAAAGTTTCTTTTTCTTATCTTATAACACTTGTAATGAATTATATATTTTGATTAAAATATTCTTGTGAGATTTTTTTTTTGTTTTTCCTTCTAGTGGGGAGAGAAAGTGGAAACCAGGAATGGGAATATGTTCGAAAAGCAAGATAAAAAAGGTCAATAGAGGGTGGGAATTGAAAAGGATGGTAGTAAAAAAAGGGGTGTGCTTTAAGTTTTGAATAATTTGGTGGAAATAAAGAAAGCAGTTGTGAGAGTTCACATGCGCCTAGTACCTACCTTAACTGAACTATGTCTCCTTTCTTTGTAGTTTCGGAAAAGTTCAGTGATTATGGAAGAAGCTTTAAAGCAAACTCCATCCAAACACCACGAAACTTCTTCCTCATCAGAGTCTTCATATATTCGCCTCTGCATCCAAAACCATCCTCTCATATCCATACTTATATTTGACTTAAATTAATCACAAGAATTTGAGTTCTTACGACTCATTTGACATGTTAAAAATTAAATATATATATCAAACATGTCTTTGAACTCTTCAAATGTAAGTAAATACAAACTTTTTATCAGATTTCTTTTGTCAAATGAGCCAATTCATTTTGACAACCTAAAGGGGTGTTTAATCGCACAAATTTACATAGAACAAAACTTAAAAGAGAGTCAAATGTAATTTAATCAAATTAATACTTTTTTTTTAGGGAAAATGGCACCTAGTAAAATTCATACTCTGGTTTATTTAATATTAAGATTAAATTAATGATTTCATTATTGAGAAGTTATTTTCTTCTCAATTTTTTTTGAAGATAAAACTTTTCAATTTAATCCTTGAACATTTTCCTTTCTGTTAAAATAACTTTTAAAAAGTATTTGTAACTCCATGATACATTGAAATTTAGTTCTAATGCAAACATAATATCATTTTGGGAGCCAAAAACATGTAGACAAATCCATACAATTGGTTAATAATCAAGTGAAATTCATTTTTACCTAATCGATGGATCATTTTAATTAAAAAATGTTTAGAAACTAAATTAAAAGGTTTTATTTTTTTAAGAACTAAATTGAAAGAATAATTATTTTTAAAAAATTAAATTAAAAAAATGTGATATTTTAGTGACCAAACTATTAATTAACTCTAATATTAACAATAAAATCGAACCTCATTTTAAATATTTCTTCATTTCCAAATTCCAATTTCTGTTTCAATCTTGTGTTAAAAAAAAAAATGTCCCATGCTTCCCGTACAAACTGGAGATACTGTTCACTGAGTCTGTTCATCGTGGTTTGTTTTTCCTTTGTCTCCGTTAGGAACAATGACAATATAATTTTTTTTTCTCATAATAAATATTAAATTAATTATTATTTTTTTTTTTCCTGACGGGATTCTCAATTTCTCATTCCATCTCGGTCCGTGTGGAGCCCGCACGAGCGCCGAAAATAAAACCAATTCTCACGCTACATTTGTTATAAAAGTCATTTCATAAAAAACAAAAGTGTGATCTAACCTATTTATATAAACTCGAAATTCTATTTTAATGACTCACGCATTTATTGTTGTATTCTATTTAATAATTTAAATATATTACTTTTTGTTATTACAACTAAGAATATATCTTCAAATTATATTCAGGCTAAATCTCTTCATGATGTTAAGAAGGTACTCTCATCTTTAAAATACTATTATGTCTTCCTAATAAGCTAACTCCCTACATCAAAAAATAACTGAAAAAAGGAACTCCCTTAAGTGTCAAATTTAATATATATATATATATATATATATATATAATTTAATTTTTAATTTGACACCTATAAAAAGTGACCAATAAAGAATTAATATTATAACCTAAAAAATCTCCAGTATAAGTAATACTCCTTTTTTCAAAAAATCAAAATATTTAATGAGATTCAAATGTTTAGAATTGATTTACTATGTGAGAAGGGGGGGACCATGACAAGATGATGATTAGAACAATTAATAGAGTCACAGATAATCTGTTGGACCCCAAGGTCCCAAAACTGTCTTATTTAGCTCATCACAGTTCATCAGTCAATTTGAGAAAACGACCCTACTCTTCCAAACCAAGATACATTGCACTGTAAGTTCATGGCCTTGGATTGTGCGTCCAAATATTATCAAATATTTAATTCAACTCACAAAAATTAAGTTTACAACCATAAATAAATTATGCATTTTTTGTAAAAAATAATGATGAGATTGAAAAATCTAAATCTTTAAAGGTTTACTTTTTTGACTTTTTCAATATAACTGTTTTCCTCGGGCAGGCATGTGATTGGAGCCTCAGCATCTCGCTTGTGTTTGCTGGGAATGAATGTGTGTACTGTATCCACATGCATTATATAATTTTCATAAGATTATTTAATTCTAAATTTTTGTGAACTTGACTCACGCAACTAATTTTGATTGAATATTACAAGATTAAATACAGTTGTTTTAATCTTATAAAAATTTAATTTAGTTTCTTAATTTAAAAATGATTAATTTTTATCTTTTTTTAAACAATCAAATTTTGTTCCTCTATTATATTATTTATCTAAAATTAAGCGTTAAGTTTAATACCGAGCTAATTTGGACATTATTTATTTACCTACTATTATTAACTCATACTTAAATTTAATATCTGAGTTAACAAACTGATAATTTTAAAATTAAACTTTGTACAAAGTATAACAGAGGGACAAAATTACATTATTTGAAAAAAAATAATAAGGCAACCTGGCCTGCTTTTAAACTAGAAGAAATAAACTAAAACTTTTTATCAAAACAAAGGAATTAAAAGTGTGTTTATGTGATTTATAGATTTCGGAACTTCATAGTGTGTAAAAGGTATTCGGTGGGTTTAAAAATTGATTGCCAAAGTTTTATGAGAAGGCATTAATTTATAATCATTAATATTTATTATAGGTACAATTAATAAGGGCATTAGGTCAGATTTTTTATCGCTCGCCTTAAAAGACAAGAGAAAGACAGAGAATTTAAACGTGTTATTTATTGTTAATTTTATTAATTTATTAAATACAACCTATATATATATATATATATATAGGTACAACCCAAATTTATATATAATATTACAGAATTCAGTTCATTATATATCAGTGACAAAGAAAAATAGTAATACAAAAAAATGCACATATATGTCTAACTTTTTTTATTTGGGGGACCAAAATGTCTAACTTGACTGCCAATAATTTGTCACCAAAAAAAAAATTTGATAATTTGTTCACTTGAAATGGCAAGGTCATTCAATTGATACGGTTTTATAAGGACATTGTTTTTGCAATAAAATCAGTATGATCTAAAATAATTTTCAGTCAGTATGATCTAAAATATTTTTCATTCTTTTCAGTTCTCCGTTCCTACTTTATCTCAAATGAATTATTAACTTGTAAAATATAAATTAAATTTATTCACATAAGCCATGAATTTTATTAGTTAAACTTACGTAACCCATTTATTAAATATATAATTTTTAAATTACTTAATTTTAAAATAAATTTAAAAATTATAACTCCATTTATTTTGATGGATTAAATAAGTTTAAGTGAATCAAGATTACTTTTAGGGTAAATTATTGGATGTGATCTAATAATAATTGTTAAGTGTTGAGAAAATGATAAAGTGAGAAGATGATAGCGTAGACTAATGAGAATTGTTAGATGCATATTTTAAAACATGAGGCTACAAGTTCTTTTATTTATGAATTAGGATAAAATGGGATAGTCAATAACTATATAATAATATTATTAAAAATTTATGAATATTTAAAATTTTTTGGATGCCTTCTTTTTTATATTTAGAGACTCTATATTAACTATTATTATTAAACTCACGATTTGACTCTTTGATTTTAACGAATTTAAATTTTAATTTAAAAAAATCATGTCAACTCACTTATAAACTCATATTTGTCTTTAACTTAAATAAATTTGATTAATTTAATATTTTTCAATCAAATTTGACAAATTATAATATAATTGAGTCAAATTAAGTTTAAAAAATATAAAAATTTTTAAATTCTTATAATCAAGTAAAAAATTATACAAAAATAATATTTATATTTGAACTTAATTAAAATATCTATATTGAGAAAAATAAATTATGAAATATAAATAATTTTTTTATTAAAAATTAGTATAATTTAAATTATATTTTAATAAATTTTTTTTATTGTATATTGTATTTTTTATGTAATTATCAATAAATATAAATTCTTATGAATTTATGATACGAATTTACATTATAAATTTAATTTCTTTTTACGAGTTTAATTAAACTCACCAATTTGACAAAATCATCGATTTCTTTTTTAAATTATGTGAGACTACTTTATTAATATGAGTCTTGATAGTGCAAGTTAAATCATTTTAGTTTCACGAGCATAGTAAATTTGTAAGGTATCCATAATAATAACGAAGAGCATAAATGATTAATAAAATTTTAATTTTTTCTTGGATATACAAAGGAAAATAAAGATACTTATTTTTATAATAATATTTTTTTATTTTTATTTTTTATGAATATTTTTGCACTCTTTAAATATATAATTAATTTAGAATTTGTGAGTATTTTCTACAGTAATAAATTCACGTGGGATCATGGAGAAGAGAACCACCGCTTCAATAATTCCATCTTCTGTGTGTTGCGGTCTACAAAACTTCCGCATATGAACAAGATCCATCACCACTCTAGGCGCCCGAATGCGCGCCCACTAGAGAAATTCACAAACAAAATCACCTGTTCCCATTTAATATACCTTTCTTTTTTCAATTTTAAATTTTATAATTCCTTTAAATTAAATTTTATTTTTTTAAACCTTTGTAACTTCCATAAATAATAAAAAATAACTACTCACGCCTTTATGTTTCTCACTCGCACACGCTCCTCCCCTCATTCCTTCCATTTCCCCCGACCTGCAAAATCTCTCTCTCCTCCTCCCATGGTGGACAAGAAACAGACTGGCCGGAAGATCGAAGAACAGAGCCAAGTAATTTGAGAAATTGGGGTTTTCTATAGCTGAATTGGAAGAATGCCGCTGGCTAGGTACCAGATAAGGAATGAGTACAGCTTGGCGGATTCGGAGCTGTACCGAGCAGCCGATAAAGATGATCCAGAAGCTCTCTTGGAAGGCGTCGCCATGGCTGGACTCGTCGGCGTCTTGCGCCAGCTCGGCGACCTTGCTCAGTGAGTTTTCTCTCTCTCTTTAACTTTCTTCATTTCGTGATTTTGACCGTGCTTCAGCTCTGGAATTGAAGTGGTTGCTCTTGCACTTTCCGTGATTACACTTAGTTGAATGGGCGGTGGTTTGAAAAACGTCTGATTTAATACAATCTGTATGTTTATACTGACCGTCATTTGACTTACTGGAGCTTTAATTCAGCAAGAATTGGTGTGTGTGCTTGTTTTTGCTCTTTGGCTTTTTGTTTGTTTGGTCGTTAGATCGATGACCAGTTGGGTTCATTTCGGAATTGGAGAATAATGGCTTTCTTATTTGGTGCCTTTATTGCCTGGATTGATTAGCCTTCCTCAATATTATGATTGTTTGATTTTACATCCTATTTGAACTGGTTTCATTTGATTACTCTTTGAATATTATTCGCCTTTTTGTTTATAATTGTCTCCCTGCTACAATCTCATGTCCTTTAATTCTTCACTGGCTGTGGAGTCTTTTTCTTCGTGTATAATCATTTTCTTCTAAAGGGGAAAAAAAGAAGAAGGTTATACTAGTTAATCTTCTAAAGGACTGGATTTGTATGAATTTTATTCAATAAGCCTAGACTAAAATTCTTGAACCAACGAAGTTCCTAGTAAAATTTGGTCAGACAAGGTTAATTTGAAAGCCAAGTGATTTTTTTTAAAAAAAATATGAATTGACTATTGGCAAATTAAGTGGTTCTGTAATGTTTTGTAAATGGTATTACTTTTTGTGTTTTTCTTTGTTTTTGGGGGGGGGGGGGGGGGGGGTTGGTGGAATACCTTCTTTGATACTTTGAGTACTGACAGTTACTCCAAAATACTGAAGCTGAGAAACCTGTAACCTGGCTAACTGGGTGCTTTGAGTTTGACCTGTCAGATAACCTCCAATGTCCTGACTCTATGGTGCAGGCTCAAGCTAGATTGGTCTAATGAAACACTGAGATTGAGTTTCCAATTAGCAAGTGCATCTCAGGAGTTCTTCTTATTCTATAAGCATTTTGCTGAATGGCATTATTATTTATTTTTTTCTTATCATAATGAAGTTATTAGAAAAAGAAACTATACATGCAAAAGGAGAAAATGCAATGCAATGGACCATTTTATAACTCAGTAGCATTATATTCCTTTGGTGGGTATGAGAGGGAGTGTTATGGCTCAATCTTGTGATCTTCTATCCTCAACCTGCCAGCCAGGTGCCTTTTAGTTCTTTGCACTTAACTATACATTTTGGTTAGGTTCGCAGCTGAGATCTTCCATGACTTGCATGAAGAAGTAATGGTCACTGCTGCAAGAGGCCATGGTCTTATGGCTCGTGTTCAACAGCTCGAGGCTGAAATTCCTTCACTTGAGAAGGCTTTTTTGTCCCAGACTCATCATTCATCTTTCTTCTTTAATGGAGGTTAGATTACTTAATAGTCGTTACAGAGTCTTATGGTTTATGATTTGTGTTTATTGTAATGATATCAAAAGCATTATTCTTGTAACCTGCTGGAGTTTTTATATGTTGTATCCTTTAGGTGCTAATGGTCCTTTGGCAAATTTTTAACGCAATTGGTTATTGCATTGCAGGAATTGATTGGCATCCTAATCTTCGGTCTGAACAGAATCTTATTACTCAAGAAGACTTACCTCGGTTTGTAATGGATTCATATGAAGACTGCCGTGGTCCCCCAAGATTGTTCCTTCTGGACAAGTATGGTCATCTGATTCAGAAAGAAACTATTTTAAAATAAATATTTATGTAATGAGTATTTGAAATATTATTCTTTTTTGGCTTTTGGCTTCTAAAAGATTCGATGTGGCTGGGGCTGGGGCTTGCTTGAAGCGCTATACTGATCCATCATTCTTTAAATTGGAGTCAGCTTCCTCTAAAACTGCAACTGCAGAAATTCACAGGGAAAAGAGGAGCCGTAGAGTCAAGGTATTAAAGTGCCATTTTGACCTTTTTTTCTTTTTTGGGGCCAATGCCAATTATCTTTTAATGACATTATTTTCATGACATATTGCTTTAATTGGTAGTCATACCTTTGATTTTTCTTGATAAAGTAATCCTAATTGGCTTTATACTGTGGTATTGATTGGATTTGATGCGTGTAATAAATAATAAATGAGATTAGAAGAGATTAGAATTAGTTAGTTCTGAGGGGTTGTTATAGAAGTTAGTTGATTCTGTTATTTTCAGTTATGACAGTGTAATCATAACTGAGGCTTCCAACCACTCTGGTTGGTATATGTGAGAACCAGAAGGTAAGTGGATGGTTTCATGACGTCTTTTGAATGAGAATTCTTTGAGAGAATTACTTGTCTATGCCTAGAGTCTGGGTATCAGGGTTCTTGCTGCACCTTTCCTAATCATAGTGGAACTCTGAATAATGTGGTCCATGCTCATGGCAATGCCTTTGATGTATGCACATATAAGTGTAGACAATCAGACAAGATTTTGGCACTGCTTTTTCAGTTTTCCTTGTTCATGCGAGGATTGCTATGCCTTGTAATTCACATTGAAAACAATTCTATTCAATGGAATATTGAATGTTTACAATTTTGAAGATGTGATTATTTCTTTTGTTTCCAGCAGAAGAAAGCAGCACGATTGAGGAATGGTGGAACCCCTGAAGTTGTACCAACACATGCAAAGTGAGCTCCAATGATCTTATTTTGGAGTACTAATTTATTATTCTGTTTTTTGAAATGCAAAAAATCTTTAAATGGTTAAGTGGTAACTCTATTCGATTTCTGTTATTGCAGACTGCATCAATTGCTTCTTGAAGAGAATATTGAAAATGCTTATAGCAATCCTGCGCGTCTTGTCAAGTTGAAGAAAAGACAATTGAATAGATCTGGAGTTGTAGCAAAAACTGGGAAAAGTTACATGGAGAAATTTCTGGAATCTCCTTCACCAGAATGTAAAATGGTTTGTGAAACTTCAATCATTCCACTGCCTGTGAAATCAATGTCAGAAGATACTAGTGAAGCAGGGATTAAAATACTTGAAATTAGTACTGTTAGTCCTGTGAAAAGGTCATTGGGAAATGAAAACACACCTTCATCTCCTAATGAACAGGAATCGGAACTAAAACCATCATCAGAAATGGAAATGGAGACCAATGGAGATCTTGTAAAGGTGCATGAACAAATGCTTGCTAATGTGACAGATGAATTGTCTTATAATTGCATGAAGACACCTGTTGAAACAGAATTGGCAGATGATGGACAAAAGAAAATAGAAGCCTGTTTAGATGGATACCATTCTGATGATGCCAATAGTGAGGTTGAGAATTACATGGATGCTTTAACTACAATGGAGTCAGAAATGGAAACAGACAATGAGTGTAGACCTAAGAACAACTTCTTGAATATTGGAAGGTTAACAGATTCTGATGGCAAAGAAGAACATCAGCTACGAGCTCAATTTTCAATTTCTCAATTATTTGGGGACTCCTCCACATCAGATGAAAGTAGTTCATTCAAACAAGATAGAAATGATGAATGTAATGAACTCCGAGCTCGGTTGTCAGATTCTCAATCAATTGGAACCTCCATTATGTTGGAGGAAAATAGTTCATTCAAAAGACAGACAGGTGAAGAACATATGGAACTGCAGGCTCAGTTTTCAGATTCTCAGTCTGTTGGAAACTCATCTGCATCAGAAGAAATTAGTGCGAACAGAAAAGATACATCCTGCTTTTCTCACTCTGACTCTTTAGGCATCATGGTTGAAAATATTAAATCAGAACCTTTATTACTCCCATCTACTAAATATTTTGAATATGAGACTGAAGATACACCATCCGATCATCTTTCCCAAATTGTTGAGTCACAAAAGCCAGATTATAATAAGCTTGTCATGCATGATGATGCACAGTTTCAGGAAGAAGAGATTTCTGATTCTGGACGGGCCTCCTCTGATTCAAGTTTGATGAATTCGGGACATATAACTTTTTGTTCAGATCTTGGAGCCAACTTACCAGTGATCCAACCTACAGAGACTCAATTAGTTGAAACAACATTTGACACAGTTAAGCTTCAATCAACTTTAGCAGATGAAGACAGGAAGTGTCCTGTTGAACCTAATGCTGTGGTGCCTGCTGCGCTCTCCATAGTGAAGGACAATGCTTGCCCTGTGTCTTCTGAAAATTATCCTTTGAACTACTTGGATGATAGTGATCCTTGTGTCCAGTCTGGTCCTTCATTACAGATTTCAAATGATTTAGAATTGGCACCAATGATTGTTCCTACAGGGACACAATTACTTGAAAGACCATCTGAACCTGTTGGACTTCATTCAAGCTTAGCAGATGATGAAGAAAGGAAGTCTCATGTTGAATCTGTAGCTGCGGTACCTGATGCTCTCTCCATAATGAAGGATGATGCTTCCCCTGTGGTTTCTTCTAAAGAACATCCTTTATACAACTTCGATGATGGTGATCCTTATGTCCATTCTGATGCTTCATTACAAACTTCAAATGATTTAGAATTAGCACTAGTGGTTGTACCTACAGCAACTCAATTAGAGGAAACATCATCTGAGCCTGTTGAACTTAATTTAAGTTTAGCAGATGATATAGAAAGGAATTGTCATGTTGAATCTATAGCTGCTGCACCTAATGCTTTCTCTGTAACAAAGGATGGTGCCTGCCCTGTGGTTTCTTGTGAAGAATATTCTTTGAACTTGGACGATGGTGAACCATATGTCCATTCTGATGCTTCACTACAAATTTTAAATGATTTAAATTTGGCACCTGTAGATGAATGCAGTGATCATTCTAAGATCAAAGTGTTGCAGGCTGGATTTTCAAATGAAAACTCTGCTGAAATTTTGGCTAGCAGAGAGGTTAGTTCACCTGGGGAGCATACCATTCGTCCAATTGTGGAAGAAGTGGACTTGTATTCAGGTACTATGCTGCCACTTGATGGTGCAGAGGTCCTAGACTCAAAAGCTGAGGATTGTATTATAGCTAGCAAACTTAACTCAGAAGATTCATCTCCTGCAGTGGAGACTCCACCAGCAAGTAGCTTGACAAGGGAGCAATTCTCCTATTTTACCCATGAAACTCCAAAAGATGAACCAGATTTAGTGGGAGTTGAAGTTTTGTATTCTAATCGGCTATCAAATTCAGAAGAGACATCAAGGATGGAGCACGGCAATGAAAAAAATGGATCCACCTGCAGTGTAGATGCAGTTGAAGATGATGGTCATCTTAAACAACCATCTTTTCCTGGTTTTCTAGGGCAGGGGAATCATGTCAATGTAAATAATGTTTTCACTGAGAAAGTTCAGTCAGAAGATCAAGCTGCATCTGCCGCTCCTGTTGATAGTGGTGAAAGTAGTGCAAGTATTGTTACTTGTCCAGCTTCAAATCTGATTCCTTCTTCATCAAGGAATCTTGCCAATTTACAGGAACCTTTCCCAGGTTCTTCAGATTCTGATCAGTTAGAAATGGAATCCAGTAAGGTAGAATCAACTGAAATTTTCAGAGACTTGAATGCAGAGACAAGGAAGAATCAACTGGAACCATCTTCAGATATAATTTCTTCTAATATTGTATCTTCTTCAATGAAGGATCCTCCAAATTTGCAAGAATCTCTTTCTAGTTTTAGAGATCCTCATGCAAATGAGATTGAATTTAATGAGGCAGTTGCTAGAGAATCTTTGACAGAATTGGAGGCGCAGATGGTAGTGGATCAACCAGAAGTTGCTTCAGATGATGTAGGTTTAAGCCTGAACAGATCAGTATCTCATGATCTTTCTGATTCAGAAACATCTAATACTATTCAAGATTCATCTCTAAAGGGGAAAAGCCAATACATTTCTTCTGCCAATGATGTATCAATGGTGCCTGAGTTTTCCGCGCTAGGAACTCAGGAATTAGAATCTTCCTCTTGCCAGAATAATTCCTTGCCATCACCTTCCTATAACCAGCTGGAATTGGAAGCTCCTTCGAAGCAGTTCTTACAATCACAAGCTGGTCAACAAGATGCGGATTTTCTTCTTAGAGTTGAAGAAAATTCTGCCTCGGAGAAATTTCAATCTGAACATATTCATGTACCAAATCAATTGGGGCAAGAAAGAAAATCTCTTGCTGCTTCTGAATCTGCTCTTGAAATGCATCTAGATCAACCGTCATCATTTGACCCCTTATCACAGTCAGCTGACCAGGAGATTAGCGCTACAAAACATGTCATGGATTCATTGAAACCTCTTCCTGAGCCCTTTCCCGAGGCATCTGAAATGAATCTTGGGGAGATGCCGCCTATGCCCCCTCTACCACCCATGCAATGGAGAAAGGGAAAGGCTCAACATGCTTCACAGAGAGAAGTAATAGAAGTTAGTCAGGCCTCATTCCAACCAATACAGGCAATTAAAACTGACGAGAAAGGTCAATTTGGTTTACTGACTTCTCAGAGAGAGACCTTACAGTATCAGAATCCATTTTTGCCTGTCATGGCTGTGGAAGGTGATAAGATCCAATATTCGTCTGGATTTTCAGTGGGTGCTTCAGGGCATCCTGTTGCTGTTCCATTCCAATTTCCTTTTATGGTTAATGAAGCAAATGGTCAATATAATTACCTAATTCTGGAGAGGAGCCAAATCCAGAACCCATTCTTAACACTTCCTGTGGTGTCTGCAGTCAGACCTCCACATGGTTACATTCTTGCATCAGAGGGAGAAATGGTACAATATTCGAACCCGTGCCCACCAATGCCACCCGTTGAATGTGCTGTTTCTGGACATGACCCTGTCTCTTCTCAGGACAAACTGACCCAATCTCCAAGTCAACTAGTGGCAGAGACCACTTCAGAAGCTGAAGAACTTGAGCATTCTTTGGGCAGTTTGGAAGGGGAACAAGGAGATCCTTCAGTCACAACCATGCCGCCACCAAGCATGGAAATTGTGCAGCACAATCACAGTCTGCCTCCTTTGGAGGGCGAAATGGCATCACCATTGGATATATCTGCTCTAACATCAGAGTTTGAGGGTGAAAAGCCAAATGGAATACCAAAAAATAAGCTTCCTCGTCCACGGAATCCTCTAATTGATGCTGTTGCTTCTCATGACAAAAGCAAGGTAGTGACAGTTCTCGTGGTATTTCAGAATGTATATTTTATAAAGGTCTTAATTCTTGCATAACACGTTTCCCTTGAGCCACTGCAGCTGAGGAAGGTTACTCAACGGGCTAGGCCTGAGACAGCACCCAAGATAGATGAAAGAGATTCACTCTTAGAACAGATAAGAACAAAGGTTAGCGCTACTTTTCTCCCCTTTTGTCATGGATGTTGTATGTAACTCTATTTTAAAAGTAGTTTGTATTTAAAAAAAAAAAACTTCTTGGTTCCCTCAGTCCTTCAACTTGAAGCCTGCTGTGGCAACCCGACCCAGCATTCAAGGTCCAAATACAAACTTGAAGGTTGCTGCCATTTTGGAGAAAGCAAATGCAATTCGCCAGGTTTCTCTCTCTCTCTCTCTCTGTGCTTCATTGCAATGGGTGTCTCCTCCTCTTTATTTTTCTGTCACCATCTCTGTGCCATTCTACTGCTTTTTTCCACAGTTAACTAATACGTTGATTATTGAAATAGGCTTTGGCTGGAAGTGATGATGAAGATGATGATGCGGATCGTTGGAGTGATTCTTGATTTCACAATGGAAATCGTGTTCTCATCTGATGGATGTCTTGCTACCATGGTTGTTGCCTCGAATCAGATGTCAAAAGTCCTCCTACCCTGTAATAAATAGGAAACGTCCCTGATATACAAGATTCTTTATCCTGCTCTATGTTCATACGTGATAAGTGGCCTCTTCTCTTGACACACAAATGCATGAACATCAGTATAAGCTTGCGGTTTAGCATTGATCTAGATCTAGTTTCCAGAGGTGAAAATGACGTCACCAGAAGCAAACAGACTCAGGTTTGGCGTGCAAGCGCTGCATCAATCTATCGACATATTTTTCATGTAAGCATGTGTATATTTGTGTTGCGGGTAGCATAATTTTTAGTCCCATGAGTTCCCAATTTTGCAATGCTGTAATGTGGCTTTTGCCTCATTTATGTAGTTCATATGTGACTGTGTCCGGTACTGTAATATATATAGTAAAATCATGTTAATGTACAGTTGTCAATATAGCGTATGCTCACTGATTACTCTCAGTGACTACTGTTCCTGTTATATGCGCAGCAAGCAAATTGTAAACTCTGCCAGCGAAGATAAAAGTTTGATTACAATTCTGGATTCCATGTTTCACATAAGTTTGATTCTCGTCTTAATTTTTGTTGTAGCAATGTTGCCCACATAATTTTCAATTGATTTAATTTTCCTTTGGCATCTGTTATTTTTATGTCATCGAAGAGAGTGCCAATTGCATCAATTTTAAAAATAATGAGATTTTGAAAATATAACATAAACCTTTATTGAGCTTGTGATTTTTTTGGGGGGGGGGGGGGGGGTGGGATTTTATAGGCGTTTCAAATCGGGAAGGCCAGTTAAATATTCAAAAATCCACCAGAAAAAGTGTAGCTCTATTTTATTGTTCTTAATGACTTCTCTTCTTTGGAATTGCATCGTGTATGAATTTTTTTTTCCAATTAACCTAAATTATTTCGTAATAAAAGATTTAACTATAGATAGTAATATAGGATTGTATTAATTACTAGTTCGAAGGTAATTGCACATTATCTTTTTAAATTGTAAAATATTACACCTAGACTCTTTTCACTATCAAAAAATAGAACATTTCCTCGAAAAGTACGTTTCCTCAAAAATAAAACATCTTTCAGATCATGAATTTTTCTTCTTAACATTTTGTACAGCCCCTTGATCCTTGCATTTTTGGCTCTCAATCTGATAATAAAAGATTGCAAAATTATATTTTGGTTTCAATAATTTTATTTTATTTTTAATTTAGTTCTTATAATTTAAAAAATTGTAATTATGTCTTTATAATTTACAAATTTTAATTTAGTCCTTACTGTTAAAGATTATATCAATATTTGATTATATTTTATTGATATAAATAATTATATATTATTTTGATATTTTAAATACATATAATTTATATTAATAAAAAAGTAAATATATAAATCATTAAATAAAGTTAATTCAATATTGATAAAAATATAATAATAACTAAATTAAAAATTATTTAAATTACAAGACTTAATTATGCATTTTTAAATTATACAGATTACATTAAAAATTAAACAAAACTATAGAAACTGAAAATGTAATTTTTTCTAAAAGCTTGGTCTATTTCATTTGCTTTTCGCGTTAAAACTCCATTCCATAATTTTCCCGAGATTTGCATTGCACATCAACCTCTTTTTCTCATTAGAGGAATCTATTTTCGCTCAAGTATATCTAAACTCATGCGCTCGTCTTGCAAAATTAAAAATAAATGAGGTTAGTTTAATTTTTCGAAATAAGGGAAGAGATGAATAATATTTAGATCAGCTTGAAACAAGCTCAGAAAGAACAGATTTTTGAAAAAGTCGAATTCCGCGAAGGCACTCTTCTCCAACGTCGTCGATCGATTTCTACCAATTCCAGAGCTACACCAAAATCAAACAATTTACGATGGCGGTGGCGTTCACCCGCTGCCTATAAACGATTATTAGCATCTGCATTCTCATTTTTCATTCATGCCTTTCTGTGTCGAAATTTGGCGGGATTTAAGCCATGTCCTTCATCAGCAACCCCGCCTCTCCCTCATTTTCCATGGCGTTGGAGCTCAAGAGGCGCCTTCTTCAAGGCTTCAACTCCTTCAAACACCTCAAACACGTCCATGCCCGAATTCTCCGTTTTCACCTAAATCAAGATAATTATCTTCTCAACATGATCTTGCGCTATAGCTTAGACTTCGGAAACACAGAGTATACCAAACTTGTTTTTGACCAATCCCAGCACCCAAATATCTATCTGTGGAATACCATGATTCGTGGGATGGTCTCCAGCGATTGTTTCCTTGATGCTATTGAACTCTATGGTTCAATGCGGAAATCGGGGATTATACCCGATAACTTTACTTTTCCTTTTGTTTTGAAGGCGTGTGCTAGACTCTCGGATTTCCAATTGGGTGTTAAGCTTCATTCCCTTGTGGTGAAAACAGGTTTTGATTATGACGTTTTTGTTAAGACTAGTCTCGTTTGTTTGTATGCCAAATGCGGGTACCTTGTGGATGCCCGAAAGGTATTTGATGATATTCCTGATAAAAATGTTGTTTCTTGGACCGCCATCATTTGTGGGTATATTGCATCTGGCCATTTTGAAGAAGCTATTGATTTGTTTCGAGGGTTATTGGAGATGGGTTTGAGGCCTGACAGTTTTACTCTTGTTCGAGTTTTGTCTGCTTGTACTCAATTGGGGGATTTAAACAGTGGGGAGTGGATAGATAGATATATAACAGAGAGTGGCATGCATAGGAATGTCTTTGTGGCCACCTCTTTGGTTGATATGTACACAAAATGTGGAAGCATGGAAAAAGCACGTTGTATCTTTGATGGAATTCATGAGAAGGATATTGTTTGTTGGAGTGCTATGATTCAGGGTTATGCATCAAATGGACTTCCTAGAGAAGCACTTGACTTGTTCTTCCAAATGCAGAGAGAAAATCTGAAACCTGATTGCTATGCAATGGTAGGAGTCCTTTCTGCTTGTGCAAGGTTAGGAGCACTAGACTTTGGAAATTGGGCCAGGGATTTGTTAGATGCTAATGAGTTTCTCTCTAATCCTGTCTTAGGTACAGCCTTGATTGACATGTATGCAAAATGTGGAAGCATGGTGCAAGCATGGAAGATTTTTAAACTGATGAAAGTAAAAGACCATGTGATCTATAATGCTGTCATTTCAGGACTAGCAATGAATGGACATGTCAAAGCTGCATTTGGAGTATTTGGCGAAATGGAAAAAAATGGAATTCAACCGGATGGGAACACTTTCGTTGGCCTACTCTGTGGATGTACACATTCTGGTCTGGTCCAAGATGGTCGTCAATACTTTAAAAGCTTGACCGATGTTTATTCGTTAACTCCTTCCATTGAGCATTACGGTTGCATGGTGGATCTCCTAGCCCGTGCTGGTTTATTAAATGAAGCACACAAATTGATTAATAGTATGCCAATGAAAGCTAATGCTATTGTTTGGGGGGCATTGTTGGGAGGATGCAGGTTACATAGGGACACCCGATTGGCAGAATATGTGCTGAAGCAGCTTATTGACTTAGAACCTTGGAATTCAGGAAATTATGTTCTCTTGTCAAATATATATTCAGCAAGTCGTAGGTGGAATGAAGCAGAAAAAATTAGATCAACTATGAATGAGAAAGGGATGCAAAAAGTACCTGGGTATAGTTGGGTTGAAGTTAATGGGGTCGTTCATGAATTCCTAGTAGGAGACACATCCCACCCTTTAACACAGAAGATATATGAGAAGCTTCAAAGTTTATCAAAGGACTTGAGAGAAGCTGGTTATAATCCAACCACAGAGTTTGTTCTCTTTGACATAGAGGAAGAGGAGAAAGAACACCTACTTGGCTGGCACAGTGAGAAGTTAGCTATTGCATTTGCTATGATCAGTACCCCTGCCAAAGATGTGATTCGAGTTGTTAAAAATCTCCGCGTATGTGGCGATTGTCATGAGGCCATTAAACTAACTTCAAAAATTACTGGGAGAGAGATAATCATTCGGGATAATAACAGATTTCATTGTTTCACAGATGGATCATGTTCTTGTGGGGATTATTGGTAAAATTTTGATGTGGTCTGAAGTCTAAACCATTTGTTTGCCTCAGCTGTAACTAAAGACTTCTTTTAATTGTGTTGATAACTTGGTATGGAATATTCTGTTCCATGAAATTCCATGAAAGCTATATTTTGGCTATTTATAATGTTGATATCTATATTCCTCCATGAATTTGTTATGGCCTTATGGGAGAAGATGCCTTGCGGCCCCGCTGAATAAGGGGTTCTGTAGCAATTTAAGATTCTCCAGAAGTTGAGGTGCTGTTAACCCTTTTTCAAATATTATAGAAAGGGAAAAATGAATTCTATGATATCCCACAGAGTCTACTTTGAATATTGTTGTGGCTCGACATAGTTTTGCTTCTTTCAAAGAGAGAAATGGTTACTTGTTAGATGCATCTTCATTCTTGGCATCATTGATCCTCCAATCCTTCAATTTGAAGCAGCAGTTTGGTTCGAAGATGAACTTCAAGGTTGCTGTCATGTTGAACATTGCAAATAATATTCTCCGAGTCTATGTATGTATTATGGACTCTCTTCTTAGAACTATAACTCATTATTTGAATACTGCATGGGACCTGACTCTTCTTAACTTTTGGCATCAATTTATGAAGTACATATAATTCAAAAAATAGTCATGCATGTTCAATCAAATACTTGTGCCAAATATAACGCGATACTTGTAATAGCAGATAGGGGACTTTAGATTTGTCATATCACATTGTTTGTATTAATGTATCCTTCCTGCTTAGAACATCTTACTAATAATGATATTTGTTAGAACATGCTTTTGCTTAGACTGACAAAAATGTTGATGTTGAAGTGTTCCTTGCGTTGACTATTTTATGAATGATACTTTTCAAAATTTTTATTGATCTATTATCACTCGTTTGACTATTTTGATTCAATTAAACTTCTTTTTTATGTAAGCGTTAATCTACTTCTAATCTTGATTAAAATAAAGAGAAAAAATTTGAAACTTTTCCTTTCTTAATTGAAATTTTTTGTTCCTTTCGCCGCCCCATCCTTGAAAGTCAGCCCTTCTCCTCTGTAAAGTTTAAACCCTTGGAAATTCTAATTTCTCAGACGTCTTCGTTAGCTGATTCTGAATAGAAAGTCCTCTCCAGCAAAACCAATCATGATCTCCAGATAGCATAAGAGAAAGCTCTAAAAAGGTAAGAACTTTGAAACCGAAATACATTTCTTCTGTCTATTCTTAAATTAATCTGAAAGATACACGTAATTTGAGAAAGAAATTCATCTTTTGCTAGTACCACCCGGTAAACCGACTTCTCATAAGTCTCAAAACCGAATTTAGAAAACCAGCTTCCAAACAGTTGAAGAATGGAGAACAGAACGGAGAGAGAGAGCACCGGTCGTATACCACTGTCGGAGGTCGTGGCGGATTGTGTTAAGCGGTGGTTCATAGATACATTGAAGGAGGCTAAAACGGGGGATATCAACATGCAGGTGTTATTGGGTCAGATGTATTACAGTGGTTATGGGGTTCCCAGAGATGCCCAAATGGTGGGTTGTTTTTTTGGCATTCCGTTTTAATTTTCTGAATGAGCTTTCCCTTTTGGAAAGCAAAAATTGAAAAGTTAGATTCTTCACGATGACTAAGAAAATTAAAGATCCTTTGGTCAATGCAGCCGGATCTTACTCTGGCTCCGATGAACCTTTTGTGGACTCGTCTTGTGGTCGATTAGGGTTGTTGCGTGTTGATTGTCATGTTCTGGAGTGCTTGGAAAAGTCAGGCTGTTAATTTTTTTTGGGGTGCTAATTTTTAGGGACACGACTGTCTAGTATACCCTGATACATGTATACATGCGTGTCTAGTATCTCTAGACCCTAAAAGTATACATTTATGTAGTCGCATGTCTATGTACTAAAAGGCGGTTTTTTGCAGTTCTAATGCCAGATTTCTTTAGTAGTATTTAAAGTCATTGATTTAAGGTATCACATTGATTATTTAATTTTTAATTACTCAAATATTAGGAAAAATTCGTCTAAATAGCTTCTAGCGGGAACTGTATAGTTTCTATTGGCACATACAATGATATTATTGCATATAACGAGCAATTGTGCAATTCTGAATTATGAGTGAACATTGTGTTGAATCTGTGGTTGTTGTTTGGTTTTGAAGACTAAAATTGTTTTTTGGGAATGAAGGGAAGAATTTGGCTTACCAAAGCATCAAGGACTAGGTCTTCAGTTTGGAAAGTCAGTGATAAGCATCCAGGTAACTCCTGCCTTGTTATTGGTGACAACTTCATTGTTCTTTTGTTTTTTAGGAATTCAGCATGACTATGTTTTAGTTTGATGCATCTTTGTTAGGTTATAATGCAAGTGATTCTGATTCTGATGAATTGAAGGGCGACTCTTAAGCAGATTAATCTTGGTTTATGCCTAGAAATCTGATTGGTGAGTTTATCCCAATCTAGCAATCTCTTATGGCTGTTTAAGCAACTTACTCTTATTGTGCCACATTTATTATCTTATGAAAAATCTTGAAGATTGAGCTTCTAGTTTGCTGGTTTGTTTCTTCCTACTTAGTCAAATCAATATGCCTCTTAAATCTAGTTTCACAACAATGCAATTTTATTTCTGACTTGGGAATCTAATGGCCATTTTTGTTATTGGTTGCATCTGTGTCATAATTTTGCTCTTCAAAATTGCCAGGTTTGTAGGGATCCGGATTTCTGTCGTGGGAATTCTCTTATTATTTAGTAACCTGAGTAGTTAAATGCTAATAAATTTAATTCAGTTGTTCCCCCTACTCTTTTTGAATGGTGATTCATCCTTTTATGTTTTCTTTTAGGGTGTTGCCCAATGCTGGCATTTGGATATAGGATTTATCTTCACTTACATGTCTTAATCACCAAGTCAAAATTATGTGTATCAGCGTACTTTGTAGAGCTAGTCTCCATACTGACAGTCTGACACTAACATGGTTTTTTTTTGTGATTTTGTCAAATGCGATAATATCTTCCCCCCTCCCCGGCCCCTCTCCTTTCCCAAAAGAGGAAATTTTTTTTATTTTGATTCTTTATTTTTTAACGACTTATGAGACTGATGGGTTTCATTTTCTGAGATATATAAATACGTTATTTTCACATAGCAGAGTTAAAGAATTTACACCTCTTCTAGCTGGGAGAGAGGGGTTTCAGGAGTTATAGAATTCTCATATTCTACTACTAATAACCCAAGGATCCGTTAGATTACATTATCCTTTCTAGTTTGTTTTCTATTCCTCCTAAATGCCGTGACATACTTGTAAATATGAGATTAGTTTCACTATGTAATAATACAAAGTAAAATGAATCTGTTAAATGGTTAGTATAACAAGTATGAACAACCAAGAAAGGCCTTCAATCCTAATTAGAGCCATTGGGTTTTGGATGTTAAGAGATGTACAAATCTCATTGTAATCCTTTATTAGTGAAGTTTTTTGGTCATCTCGCCTCTTTACAAGTGCCAAAGCTGAACTACATCAAATGATGAAACTGTGTGTATTTTGTTTTATTTATGTTTGTCAATTTCAACATGTTAAACCTTCCTTTCTGTTTGATTAATTTGGTGATCTTTTGTCATGTAGGTATGCTTGGCGTCCTGTGTAAACTAGCCACGGTCGATGTTCCGGACGCTCCACACTTCCATTTGGTTTGAGTTGTGTATGATTTGCTGCTCTAATTTTGTTTCGATCGAGGAAAAGAAAGCAATGTGATTTCTTTTTAAGCAAGTTGGTATTTGCCTATTTGGTAATTGCGAGTACCTCCCCCATTTCCTTTGTTTTAAGGAGTGTGCAAAATAGAAGGGACATTTGTAACATTATACTTTTTCAGCATGGAATGGACATCATTCTGAGGGCTAGAATCTCTGGAGCAATATTAAGGCTCGTTAACAATGGAGTGAATCTCCAAAATTTTAGACACAGTTCATTTGCTTTCATTTTTTTTTTTTTTAACCACATAAAAATGTTTGAAGATCTGTTACTTCAACAGTACCAAATTAAGATTCTAGCTGCATCCCCCTTTTAACTCCACACCTGTGTAAACCAAAGCTTAATCGCCGAATTAGCTTCATTCCCTTTAGATTGATGACCATTGTTGCAAATTTGTTAAACTATCAACAGAAAAAAACAGACTTACACAGAAGTTGTTATTAAAGAAAATGCTTTTCATGAAAGAAGAAAATTGCCCCCCTCTAAAAAAAGAAGAAAAAAATAGAGGAAAGAGTTGAATAAGAAATGGCAATCATCTACGTCACATGGTAGGGAGAGGAAAGACGATGCCCATCATGTCTACGAGCTAGATTTAGATATAATTTTTTGTACTTTCGATATTAGATTTTTTAAAATAAAATAATAATGGGTAGAATTTTTTTAAAAAATTTAATTATGTGCTATTGAGTTGTAAAAATTATATATTTATCATGTTATTATTAAAAAATAATATAATACATTTATTATGCATATAATTTTTTCTTATTAAATTTATATTTCTGGACTAGGTTAAACAATTAAAAAGGAACTAATTCCAGCCCAGTATTTTCTTAAAACCCAGCTTGATCGTATCGGGCCAGATAGGCTATCAGGTCGACGATCAATCTATTTGAAACTTTAGTTAAAATATTTGCAGTCGTACAGGCTAGCATCACCCACGTGGTTTGCAGAACAAGTACAAATATTGCTTTGTTGACGAAACCTACAATGTGCAAGCCCAAAGAAAACTGTCGCAAGGACAATATTATGTGAAGTTTGTCTGGATTTATTCGGTTCAATCAGCATCTGTTTTTCTGCGTATTATATTCAATTACGATTAGGCTGTATCTAGTGTTAAATGATTTTGCTACCTGACAAAGTGAAGGTTCCAGATACAAACAACTATATCTCTTGTTCAAATAGCACCTGTGTATTCTTGTGGCGAGGTCTGAGTCATCATCTCTCTTTTGTATATATAAGTTATCATAGCATTACTTGGATGCTCGCAGCCCTATCTATGACTGTAATTGACTGGTGTTGGAACAACTGGGGTAACATGTTCTTATTAATTTGGTGATGATTTTTTAATTAAATAATGTTAATAAATTATTTGGGTGAATAGATATTTTATTCCTCCAAAAATATGGAATATTTCAATTTAGTCTGTCAAAGTTTTCATATTTCTTTTTAGTCCTCTAAAGAGTATTTTACAATGTTAAATTTCGTTGCCAAATAATTAATAGAACATGTAATATGACATAACATATATGAAGTTGATGTCATGGTTAAGTGCTTATTTGGATTTGAGACATGACATAACTCAAAATTATGTGTTTTTGTAATTATTTAACCTTTTAATGCATTTTAGGGCAAAATAAGTATTTAATGACTATATCAACTTCACTAAATCACTTGAGGTTACCTCATCTATTTTTGCTAACTATTTGTCAATGGGACTTAACATAAGAATGAAATTATTAACAATAAAAAAAACTTACTTTTTAGGGAACTTAAATAACATGTTACAACTTTAGAAGTTAAAACTGAGACTGCATTTTAGGAGACTAAAATATCAATCCACTCAAGTTATTGGTAATACATGCTAAAAGTTTTAATTTTTTTCTGGGAAGAGAAATAACAATTAATACGAGTTTTACAAGATCTTTTTAAAGAGACTTGACAATTAATACGAGTTTTTGACATTAGTAGTTAGTTTCCACATGAGTGATTGCAAATTTCTTACTAAATTTTCCACCAACCCATAATTGACTTATTCATTGAGGGATGGCTACATCATCCCTGTTCTCATTTGAATAATACAATCACTATCCTTCTTCAGATTCAGGTGCTTGGAATTTTAGGGGCTCTACTCTGTGCAGTGGCATCAAGGTCAAGCCACAAATGGACTATGTTCAAACTTATAAGTGCATAAGCTGTTTTACCAAATTAGGAAAAAGGATTCTTTTTCAAGAGCTACAACCAAATGGGATGGCAGTAAATGAGTTGTTTGTAGTATTATGTATAGTAATATAAAAACATAAAAGTATATGTAAAATTTATTATCTCTCTTTTTATCTAATTCCTTTTTTTCTTTCTCTTCAATTGACAGCAATGTATAAGCTCATAATTTTTGTAATAGAGTGAGGTTTGAAGGGACTAAAATATAGTCTAAATTTTTTTATATTTAAAAGATTTTCAAGTAAAAAAAAAAGTGACATAATAAATAAAACCTAATATTTGTATGAATTCTGGTCCGACTTCGCTACTCTATTTCTAAAAAAGAATTTGTAAATGTGAAAGAATCTAAAGTGGATAAAAATTAATCCCCATTCAATGTAAATTAGAATCCAATGCTCGCCGTATGGATGGTGGGTCCATTTGTACCTAATTTGGCCACAATTCACCCTTAGACTTTTAGGCCTCATAACCTTTTGACGTGGGTGGAATCTTAAACTACGTGGCTGTGTCTTCTTCCTTGTATATATAAAAAGCGGTGACTTTTTTACTGTTTATTTACATTGTTTATCCATTCTTTTTTAAAAAATAATTTCCGAATTTCTTTTTTTTTTTAATTTTTTTGTGAGGTGCATTTTTTTTTTAACAATTCTTGAATTTGCAGGGATCATTGCTATTTTTTAAAAAAACTGTGATAATCTTGATAAGTTACTCATATACTGTTGATCAAATATTGCAAATACGGCGGCGCCTATGTCATTCTACAATTAAGCTTTAGTTCTCAAAAGAGTACTGATTTATAGCATGTTTGACTTTTTTTTTATTTGTCCAAATAAACTGTTTAATTAAAAATATATATACTCGTTTTTAATTTTTATAGTGTTTGACAACTTTTTAATCTCGATTTTAATTACTAACGAAAACAACTATTTCACTATAAGAAAATAAAACATAAATTTATTGCTTCACCTTTTAAATAGAAGCTTGTTGCTTATCTTCTGAAGTAACCCAAAAAAAAAAAAAAATCGTTCTTTTGGCTAAATTGTCAGTCAGGTCCCTCATCCTTATTTATTATTATACTTTGGTCCTTTATCAATTTCGTTTGCGAGAAAATATTTTATCTTATTTAATGTGGTTACGTTAATCCTCCAAATTAACTCTATTAACTTCGCTCCGTTAATTGCTTCCATGGCTGATTAGGTGGCAATTTATCACAAAGTCATCAATCCTCTTTCCTCTTTAACATTGTCTTCTTTTCTCCAACTCTTCTCTCTTTATCTTTCTCCTATGCAAACTTATCACAATCACAGAAGAAAGTGAAAAATGAAATCCCTTCGCCACCAAAACAAATTATTCCATATGTTGTACCTTTTCTAAGGAAAAAAAGTTTTTGTATGATTCTACTCTCTCTTCCTTTTGTTTATATAAAATAACAAGTATAAAATTAAACTATATATTATTATAAAACTCATTTGGTCTTTGAAAGATTACACTAGTATTATTTATAATAATAACAAAAAATATTTATAAGATCCAATTAAATAAAGAGAAAGGGTGAAAATCCTGGTGAAAGAATATGGCTTCTCATTTTGGTGAATGAATCCTCAGCAGTTTACCCAAGGAAATTGACACAATGAATTTCGCTTTGATCGGCGATCATGTTGTGCCACGTCGCCCGAAGCACCGGTCAAAACGAACCGTTTGGCCTCAGTCAAAATGCGTCGTTCTCCTTATTCTCCTACAAACGCACCGTTTTGCAGAGGAACCATTGTCAATTCGGGTTTTGCAAAATTGTTTCGCGTTTGCAGACACGTATAACTCATCATCGTTGCCCTCCAAGACGCCCCTGAATCTCTTTCTGAAATAGGGTTATATTTGATGGGAGAAAGAAAAGGTACAAAAAAGAGAAAAAAATAGGGTTACATAAGAGAGAGAAAGTAGTAGATGCAAAAATTAACAACTAAGTTGCCATTTAGAGATTTAACTGCAAGAAACTAATAGAGTTAGTCTGGAGTATAAATTTGACGATGCTAAAAAAGATAAGGAATTAAAATTAATAAGTGACCAAAATGTAATAATAAATAAATATGAGAGACTAAATTGACAATTTAGCTTTTTTTAAATTAAAATGCATTTGCTCAAAATTTTTAATTACCATATTACCCCGTACCATTTTTTACCTGTATTTTTTTGGGAATTTTCCTTTATTCTCATATCCTTATATACTTATTTGGTGTATTTTGATATATTTATTTAATTTTATATTTTATTTGCTTTAATTAAAATGTTTTATATATTTATTTTGATAAAGAAAAGCTTACCCAATGAAATGATTTTATCAAATACAAATTACTTCTTTCTTATAGTAGCTTTTGTCAAACCTCATTTGAAAATAAAAATTATTTTAAAACAAGCAAAAATTTACAACAATCCCCAACAGGCTACTTGTTAAAAAGTAATAATATTTATTTATTATAATTAGAATATTTTCAAACTCTGTCCAAGTTATTTTTTCTTTAAGATCTTAAAGATACATTTCTTCATATTGACTTAATGTATTTATAATTTAATTCCGATTTTTTTTAAAAAAATTGAATCAAAATCGTTAAAAAGATATTTTTCTCTTGTTAATTGAGCTAATTTCTTTACATAAGTAGTATTATATATGTTTGTCAGTTATGATTTAATTCTTCTGAAAAAATATTCCGGGAATAAAAAGAAAAAGAATTAGGATTTTGTGAATTGGGTTTGGTCAAAAGTTGGCCTTAGCATTGGCATTTCCATAGCTAACAGAAAGGCAAATCCATTAAAATAATTTTCCGTGTGATTGGAGAATAAAGCTAATTACTTGTTAATCATATAACTCAAACTGCATCGGGAAGAAAAAACGACAGAATCTAAGCAAACACATTTAAAATCAGTAAGGGTAATGAACAAACAATAAAGTCATAGGCACGCAACTGGAGAAGATCACATCTTAGACAAAGCATTTTAGGTGGTATATGGGTTTCAAACTTATTTATATAATATATGGATATAAAAAATATAGAAAATTGATGTATTGTATATGTCACTAATAACATAAGAACACTTATTTTCTTATATATATGTATATCTTATCTTCACTCTTCTTTATAAATTTTCAAACATATATTATATTAAAATATCCATATACCAAATGTCACTTTACAATTGTTGTCAAATTATACCACAAATTTATTTTGTTTTTTTAAAAAAATGTACAAATTTTAACTCTATAGAAAAATATTTTTGATAGATTTATGTTACAAATAAAATATTTTAAAAAATTAATAACATAGTGTTGAGTTATAAAAAATATTTATGTGTTGTATTTTCATTAAAAACATAATAATAAATATTTTTAAAACGTTACTTAGGTATTATCTCATATGTGAACCAAAAAAATAATAATATTGCCTTCACCAAAAACAAAATATATTGTCACAAATATTTCTCCTTTTAATCTTCTTCCTTCTTTTTTTTTTTTTCCAGATTTTAATTTTGTCTCTTCCATTTGGCTTTATATCTTCCTTTTCTTTCATTCTAGCATGAGAAAAAGAAAAGGTTTGACCTAAAAACTATAGATGATTCAATATTGAGTTGCTTTTTCTAATTTTATTTCGTACCCAAAAGAAGAGTCAGAAAAGTCTTGAAAATCAAATGGATTGGGATCCTAAAGTATTATGTTTAGTAAAATTGAAGAGATATAGAGATAGAACAGTGAGGCATGTCCAATTAGATCCTATTAATTTGAACTTCGTTTTGCTATCTCTACTTCTCTCAAATTTTACCCAATAATTTAAAGAATCTAAATCCACAATCAAATACTTGCTTAGGATTCCATACTTGCCATCTAAACAAGTGATGACAAAATAAAATGACAAAGAACTAAATCTAGTGATGGTGATATCTAATTTCTTCTTTCCTGTGGAGGCTTTATCTTCATTTTTAATATAAACAAGGTCAGGTTTTGAGTGTCTTAAAAGTAAAAACAAAAGTAATATATGTACCCAAAAAAAAATTGCAAGAGCCCATGTATAATAAAATTCCAGTGCATTAGCTTTTGTTATTATATTTAAGGACATAAAAGGGTTATACTTTGAGTAGAAAAACAAAATAAGCCGTAGTTTTTGAATATTTGTTAATGGTTTTTTGGCTAAAGTTTTATTACTGTTTTTAAAATTTAAGTTGAATTTTAATTTCTGCCTAAAAGCTGTATTTGGTTCAAATTTGTCGTATATTATTCTAAAAAAGTTTTAATATTTTCTTAACTTATACATCACTCTGTCAACTAAATAACGAAAATTGCATATCTAGCACTTTTTTGGTGCAGGTGTCATTTTGTGTTGACGTGGCATCCTCTAGTTGACAAGTTTTTCTTTTTTCTTTTTTGTTTTATTTCTCTTTATTTCACTTCTTCTTACTTTTTTTTTTTTTTTGTATAATAAATCAAGAGCTTGAGAAGGGACGAAGGAAGTGACGGCTAGAGGACAAGTTATCCCGAGGGTGACATTTTAATCTTCTAATGGCTTTAAATACCTTTAGCAACGCATAATACGAAGAAAGCGATAGTCGAAAGATGACGAAAAAAAGCATCACTTTAGACCGAAATTAAACAACGAAAGTGTGAAGCAACGGAATTTTTATTAAAGAAGCAATAGTACGGTGTTAAACTGCAACAAATAATTATTATATATATGCGTGCAAAGAAAGATACTTACGTATATTATATTTTCGTTGAAAAATTTTATAATATACACTTATAAAAATTTATTTATATTATTATTTAAAAAAAATACACAAACTTTTCAAAAATTTTGCTCAAACTATACAACTTCTCCTCTGTTTTCAAAACTCATACAAATCTCCTTTAAATTTTATAGAAAGTACATAGATGTTTTTTCATTTTCAAAACCAATACAAATTTCTTTTAAATTTTGTTGAAATTATATAAATCTCTTTTGATCTTTTTTGAAATTATATAGATATATTTGGAGTTTTTCTAAAACTATACAAATTTTTTAAAATATTTATGAAATTACACAATTTTTTTAAAACTACATAGATCTCATCTGAAAATAAAAAAGAAGTATATATAGTTTCAAAAAAAACTCAAAAAAAGCTTATATAATTTTAGTAAAATTTTAAAAAAATTGTATTAATTTTTAAAATAAAAAAGAGGTTTGTATAATTTTAATAAAATTTAGAGAATGTTTACATAATTTTAGCAAAATTTTAAAGAAATTATATGTTTTAAAAATAGAAAAAAATTTTGTATAATTTTAATAAAATTTAAAGATATATGCATATTTTATTCTATTTTTTTAAATGAATCAGGCCCGTTGGCCCAAAACAAAAGCCATCTCTGATTTCAAACCTACGCCAGATAATGTGGTTGGAAGAGGTTGTGCTGTTAATGATACTAAAATATCTTATTTTAAATACAAGTGAATATCTTTAAAAAAAAAAGATAAAAAGAAAAAAGCAAAAGGGGGGAATAACGAGAAATGAGAATCAAGTCACCAACCACTAAGAAAAAGTCAAAGAAAAGGTACAGTCATGCTGACTTTTAGCAGAAACGTGATGTTGATGTATGCGCGTACGAACCGTGTACTAAATATAATATAATAAAATAAAAAAAGCATCAAGTTGATAAAAAAGTCCAAATTACTTCATTATCCCCATTGTGATAAAACAGTTTTGGTTTCATTTCAATCCAACGGTGGAGAAGCACTTTCTCATGGCTTTTCCCTTATTTAGAACGTCGTCCATTTACTTTGGCTTCGAGATTACTACATTCAAAAAATGTAGACCAAAAGTGAAAAAGAAGCAATTCATAAACATTATGACCTGAGGATCGCCATGCCTTTCTTTTTAACTGTACTACTGGACCACTTGTTTCCTTATGCCTCATTCAATTTTGAAATTTAGCTTGATTTCTAGCAATTTCCTTTCAATATCAAATTATTATACTATTGGAGCCTTTTTGATATATAAAATGTTAGATAATAAAAATTAAAAAAATCGAATGAATAGAAAATGATTATTATATCTTTATTTTAAACAATAATAAAAAACAAAAATTATTAAATAATAATCATAATAACATAATAAATATCATGATTAATACTAAATGAGATTATATTTGTATTTGTAACTTTTGGTCTTTTCAACTAATATAAACAAAATAAAAACAATATTTTAAAAAAATATAAATCTAAACAGAAATTTCAAAAATAAAAATAAAATGTACTTATAGTGGAAAAAATATTTGAATTTTCACATATTTAATTTTTTATTTTTAAAAATAAAAATATTATCATTTAAAATTTTTCAAAAAATATTGATATATACTTTAGTGCTTGCCAAGCATTTAATAATTATAATTTTTTATTTGATATTATAGTTAAGTGATGCTGAAATCAATCTGTATGTGCTTTAATTAATATATTTTTCAATCAAGGACATTTATTCCCAAAAAAAAAATACTTACAAGCTTATGACTTCCTTTAAATTGTGATAAAAGTTGGAGTTTGAATCATGGCATGAATTAATTGATAATTGAATATCTTTTTCGATGGATATTTTCATAGGTTTACAAGCATTGCCGGCTGTAATACAATTATATCTTTACTTGATATACTGAGTCTAAACTTTCATTAAAAAAAAAATCGTTTTATTTTCAACAGACAATATAATTATCAATTGGAAAAATTTATTTTCGCAGAAAGAGTTAACTTCGTTGACATTCATTAGTTGATTACTCTTAAAAAGCAAAGAAAAAAGACCGTAAGTATTATCTCTTTTTACTATAATGTATTATGAACATAATTTTAAAAGGTAATTTATTGCTTTCTTATGATCCTTTCTAAACATTTTCTTTTGGCCAAATTCTAAACACTACTTATACTAAAGAGGGGCTTAAATACATAATTTTTTTAAGCTAAAAAAATTAAATAAAGGATGTTTTCATAAAACAATTATATTAAAATGTAAGGTAGTATATATTTTAAAAATATAAAAAAGTCTACAAAATTTCAATAAAATATTAAAAAAATTGTGTAATTTACTAAAAACAAATGTACACATTAATCAAATTCTAACACGTTGGGTAAATAACCCCATTGTTTAGGGGTAGATGATTAATGGATAAATAACAAGAAATATATAAGAGTCACAAGTGGGGGGGTGGTGGCATTATGGTTTTATATTTTTAAAGAAAAAAGGAATATTTGAGTGTAGTGTGATTATAGGTGGATCCAATCGAAGGGCCCTTATGAGTCAGAGCCCCACTGACCTAAATTCTCATGCATGTGCCTTCTTGGTGGAACTTTGATTCTCTTTCTCTCTCTCCTAATCAATCATTTCAACTTTAGAGCAAAGCAACATGTAATGCAACAAATGCATATGCCTCTTTCTCTCTCTCTCTCCAACCGTTCTTATCTGAGTAAGGCTGGTACTATGCAAGGCCACCTATAAGTACGGCCTTTGTATTTTTTTTTTTCAACCCTTTACATATTTTACTTATTTTTTTATTTTTTATTTCTCCAACCTTTTTCTTTCTTATTTTTACTGGACTTATTAAAATATATGAAATCTTGTTTTATTAATTATGAAAAAATTTTGACATCACATTTAAGTTGATATTGTTAATAGAAAAAAAGACAGAACATAGAAAAATATGCTTTTTTTTTAAACGTGAAAATTCAAGAATTTATTTTTAATTTTAAAAATTAAAAAAAACTTTTGTAAAATTAAATTAAGAGATATTATATTTTTTCTTACTAACTTATATATCATTTTTTCTGGATTTTCGCCTAGTACTAGACTTAGGACAGTCTTTTACATTTTAGAAACGGTTTTGCAGTAAAATTATAATATGTGTAATTTTTTTAAACAAAAGTTTAATTTTATGATATTGAATTATAAAAATTATATACTTATTTATAAAAATTATATATTTACCATGTCATTATTAAAAAAGTTAAGAATTTATTATATTTTAATTAAAAAATTTGATGATAAAAATATAATAAATTATATATATATATATATTCTTTTTTCTTTCACTAGTATCTCCACATTCATTGAATTTGAAACTGATCTGGCTGGTGACTATCTTTGGGTAAGATTTTAAAAATGATCAAATTTGAAGATTAGAGTTAAAAAAAAAAAAAGTGAGAAAAATCTGACCTAATCTAGCATGAACCTATTCCCAAACGAGAAAGAATTTAACTAATATATATTAAATGGCGCATTTTGTCAATTGGCCTCATTCGTACTGTCCGCACTTGAATCTGTCCTTCCTCACATAGTCCTCCACCATATGTTGTCTGCATTAGATGAATTAACGGACCTTCCTTCCAAAACACACCCCCAAATTACCAAACTACCCTCCACCACTTCCCCCTTTTACACCCTTTCCTTTCTCGTCCTTCTCCGTACACATGTCACTGCCACTTTTGAAAAGACTAAAATACCCCCACCTTACATTTATAATACCCGACACACTATTTGAGCTTTGTTCTGGTCATATATATTGGTGACTGGATGCAGCAATAGGGATATATTCGTCTTTTCACACGAGCTGATGAGCCCAATATATCAACCAGAGAAGGGCTTTTTGGTCTTCTATCACCTCAGGTCTTCCTCACTCCTCCATTGCTCTCTAAATTTCTGAAAACCAAAGGCATATGATATCTTCTGTTAACGGTTACTCCTAAGGAGCGAAATTCCATCTTGATTCCGCCACCACTACCTTCCTCTGCAATCCAAGCGCAAGCTCCTTTGCTCTCTGAATTTCCATAGACTTTCGCAGAAAACGGAACGCATTTACGGAGTTTTTCTTCTAAATCTTTCTTTCTATTTTTAGTCATGAAGAAGCAGAAATCCCTGGGGACGAAGAACCCATTTGATTTTCTCTCAGAGGAGCTCGTCTTCACTATCCTCGACCACCTTGCTCCGAATCCACTCGACAAAAAGTCGTTTTCCTTAGTCTGCAAATCTTTCTACGCAATCGAAGCCAAACATCGCCGAACCATTACGCCTCTTCGCTCCGAACTCCTTCCTTCGATCTTGAATCGATACCCATTTGTTACCCATGTCGATCTCTCTCTGTGCCCTCGAGTATCTGATAATTCCCTCCACTTCATAGCGAGCGCTTACAGAACCACGCTACAACGGATCGATCTCTCCAGGTCCAAGTTCTTCTCTGCCAATGGGTTGCTGAGTCTGGCTTTTAATTGCAAGAATTTGGTAGAGTTAGACTTATCTCATGCGACGGAGCTGAAAGACTCGGCGGCGTCTGCGGTGGCTCAAGCGAAGAATTTGGAGAAGCTGTGGTTGGCGAGATGTAAGCTAATAACGGACATGGGAGTTGGGTGTATAGCAGTTGGGTGTAGGAAGCTGAAATTGATTTGCTTGAAGTGGTGTTTGGGTGTGGGTGATTTAGGGGTGGACCTGATCGCTGTCAAGTGTAAGGAACTCCGTAGTTTGGATCTCTCTTATTTGCCTGTAAGCTTTCTTCTTCCTCTTCTCCAATTTTCTTTTAACTATATGCAATAGCAATATGTTCATATGTTTTAATCCTAAATCAATAGATAGCTTTTGAGGGGAGGGGGTTTTGGAATATTGAGCCGGGTTGAATTAAATGGCCTAGGTGTAACGCATGCTCGCTTTTACTAGTGGTACTAATGATTGTTGATTGGAGAAGTCAGTAATGTGCTGCCGAGTCCGAAAGGATGTATACATGTTATATTTTTTTGAAGAACCCGATAGAACAAGTAATATGCCTTAATTCTGTTGATTTATTAAACATTATTAATTAATAGTTCAATACCATACCTAAATAATTTTCAGTTGTTCTTTCAAAATTAAGTGGACTGAGTTTTTGGTAATATTCTTACTTCCTCAGTTATTTCTAGGTAGTGATCTGGTGGGGATAAATAATATTACTTATATTGTTCATGTGTTGTATAGATCACAGACAAATGTCTGTCTTCGATTGTTAAATTGCAATACCTTGAAGATTTCGTTCTCGAAGGATGCTTTGGCATTGATGACGACAGCCTTGATGTCTTCAAACAAGGGTGCACAACATTAAAGGTATATGTGGATGCTTGCTTAGCTTGTCCATTTCAGTTTATTGTTTGTCCAATAACGGCAAAGATAGGGCAAATATAGTGTCGTTATCCAATTTTAATTTAGGCAAGAGGTGGAGAATTTCAGCTTTAATTTATCAGTGATTTCCCGAATTCTGGAGATTAGGTTGAGTGTGAAAAAGGGAAGAAATTATTAATAATATATTTTATTCCAGAGTCTGAAAGAAGTTTAATTTGATTCACATTAAAGGTGAACCTTCTATGCTGTTATTGGCAACATGTGATGTGATTGCATTAATCTATTTGTTTCATAATTTTTTCTGAACTGTCTTTTGTTATCTAACATATTCGTCAATGTTTCCTTCCACAGAAACTTGATATCTCAGGTTGTCAAAACATAAGCCACATAGGTCTGTCTGCCCTAACAAGCCGTTCCAGATGTCTAGAGCAACTTACGTTATCAGATGGTTCTCCCGTAAGTCTCCCTCTCCACCTTTATATTTAAATACTTGAAGATTTCAACTTTAGCTAATTATTTAGAGTTGATGATTTAGGTGACACTTGCTCTTGCTGATGCTTTGAATAAACTTCCCATGCTGCAATCAATCATATTAGATGGCTGCCTGGTTACTCCCGCTGGATTAAGGGCCATTGGAAGTTCATGCATGTCGTTAAAAGAGCTGAGTTTAAGAAAATGTTTGGGAGTGACGGATGAAGCTCTCTCATTTCTTGTGTCGAAACACAGAGATTTGAGGAAGCTTGACATCACATGCTGCCGCAAGATAACTCATCTTTCAATTGCCAGCATTGTGAATTCATGCATAAGTCTCACTTCCCTCAGGATGGAATCATGTAACCTAGTTCCAAGAGAAGCATTTGTCTTGATTGGACAGCAATGCAATTCTCTTGAGGAGTTGGACCTAACGGATAATGAAATCGATGATGAAGGTTTTCCTCTTGCCTTACTCCTTTGGTATTATGAACTACCATATCAGTGGCCTTACTTCTCTTTCTGCAGGTCTTAAGTCCATTTCTCGTTGTTCCAGACTCTCCAGTCTAAAACTAGGAATCTGCCTGAACATAACTGACAAAGGACTTACCCATGTTGGCATGTCCTGCTCAAAGCTAAAGGAGCTAGATCTCTACAGGTTTGTGGTTCAAGTTTATAAGCTTTTGCGTTATCCTTATCCCCATCATATGATGAATAATCTATGCGTTCTTTGGGGTATTTAATGATTGGTTTGGAGAAATTACAAGCTTAGCAATAGAGTAGACATACTGGCTAAGGGTAGGAGTGTGCAATTAACTGGAACTTTAGTTTTTCATGCTCAGCTTGCTTTGGTATTCAAGCTTGTAACAAAGGCTTATGCTTGGCTCATTAACAAGGTGCAATCAATGCCCAGCGAAATGCATCTTCCTATATTTAGAAAACTATGTAACTTGTTATGTAATATCCTTGACATTAAACAATATCCTTTTGTATAAAATGGTATGTTAGCAGATTCATTTGAATGGTTTGAAGTTTGAATTTTTAAAAATAATAATTGGAATTATATTCGCATTACCAGATATAAGAAGCTGGCTCTGATAACATTTTGGTCTGGCTTGTTGATTAAATAAGTCACGACGGGTTTTAAGCTTAGGTTATTTAGTACTTGCCCCCGCTCTTTTAGAGCATCTTTGCTCTTTTCTTTAATAGCATCTGCTACTATGACACAAACAATCATATTATTTCTATTTTGAACATAAATATTGTAATTCTTAGTCACTAATGATTAGATTGTTTGTTCAGGTCTACAGGAATAACAGATTTGGGCATTTCAGCAATTGCCTGTGGTTGCCCTAGCCTTGAGACGATTAATGTTGCTTATTGTACTGACATCACCGATGGTTCCTTAATCTCCTTGTCAAAATGTTCAGAGTTGAAAACACTGGAAATCCGTGGATGTCTTCTTGTCACATCTAATGGTCTAGCAGCTATTGCAACAAATTGTAAGCAACTAAGTCGTCTGGACATAAAGAAGTGTTACAAGATAGATGATAGCGGGATGATTCTACTTGCCCGTTGGTCCCAAAATCTAAGACAGGTTTTCTTTCTCATTTCTCAGGATTTCTGGAAACATAAACAATGCAAGAAGATTTCTCCTAGGACTCTAATGGAATGTCTTTCGCTTTGCAGATAAATTTGTCATACAGTTCAGTCACAGATGTGGGGCTATTGTCACTTGCTAGCATCAGTTGCCTACACTCCTTTACTGTTCTGCACTTGCTGGGCGTAACCCCGAGAGGACTCGCTGCTGCCTTATTGGCATTTGGAGGGCTAAGAAAAGTGAAGCTCCACCTTTCCATGAGATTGTTGCTACCCGAGCCTCTTATCAAACACATAGAAGCACGTGGCTGTGTGTTTGAATGGAGGAATAAAGTGTTTCAGGTATATGAATGTTCTGGTTCCTCTCTCAAGATGATGTGAAATTTAAATCAGTTTTGTCAAACTTGTTGGTACCGACAAATTTTTTTTGGTTAAACAAAAGAGGAGATTCTATAATCTGTAACAGTAGACTTGCATGCATGATTATCATACATGTTTAACCGAAGTGCCAAACTTAAGGAGTGGGGATTAAGGTTCAATTAAACTAGGTTAAATAATACCAAAGGGGTTAGTTCAGTTGGTAACAAGAGATTGTATCTCTCTGTACCGTTGTAGGTTTGATTCCTTTTGGGGTAGCACTCTTGGACGAATCTCAAATGCAACAAACTGACGTGAGAGAAGTGTGTCCTTACAAATCACCTAGGGAGAAAATTAGACTTGACAAAGAACACTCCTAACTTTGATACTATAGAACAAAAAAAAACTAGGTTAAAAATGTTATTTAATTATTGGTAATTTTGATCTTGTTATGATGATTGTTGTTGTGCAATTGGCAGGCTGAGTTGGACCCCAAGTGTTGGAAATTACAGTTGGAGGATCTAATGCAAGTTGTTTGAGTTGAGAAAGGTTACGAAATACAAGTTGTTTAAGCCGATTTCTTCGATCCTCTCTTTGCCCCTCAAGAATCCCCACTCCCCGGGAAAACAAAGCAAAATGGAAAAGCCAAAACTGTATATATCTATATATATATATATATTTTATGTACTCTTGGTAACAAGTCATTGTTGTTGCCTTTTAGTAAGAACGCTGAAGCAACAAGAGGTATTTTAGGAACTTTGTGACTGTTGAGACACATCAACAATGGTAGATGTTTCATATATCTTTGCCACTCCCGTTGATAATCTATTTGTGGTCAGATTAGCTGTCCGTCTGTTTACTTTACACTGTTTTTTTTTTCCTTTAAATATAATGCTAGTTAGTATTAACCCTGCACTGAGGCAATGAGATTTGCCCTCTTGGAATTGCTTCCTGGAAATCCTTACCCCTTCGATAAAATGCAAGTGTAATTATATAGAAATTTGTTATTTGATTCTTTAATAAAAGTGAGGTTTTTTTTATAGTTAAATATTATAGGATTGACTATTTCAAATTTTTTTAAGCATATTATATTTTTATAAAAGAATTTCATAACAAGTATTAGCAAATTTTAGTTGAGGTTTTTCCTTACCTTTTCCTTTCTCCAAATCTTCACACCCGCAATAACTGCTGATTATATATTTTGAGAAATTTTTGTATAGGCCTAAAGGTAAATTAAACAGATAAAAAATAATTACATGCACATATCAAAAGTAAGGTTAACTAAAAATTAACATATGCATGTGATTGTTTTTTACTGAGTTAATCTACTAAAAAAATAAAAAACTAAGTTTATACAATAGAAAGGCCTCTATAACTTGGGTTGATGGTTGCACATTAACAAAAATTGTGGAATAGCACAGTTCATTCTGATATTAAAGGGTACATGTTGCAAATTTTTTATTGGACTAAACATAGCTCGTTGAAACAACCCTCTAGCAATATGTGGAACCAGATTTCCGGGAAAAAAAAAACACTACAATTTTTATATATTTACTATTAGGTGTTTTACTAAAATTATTATATGTAAATGATTTTTTTTTTTGGGAAAAAGACTAACATTATGATGCTAAGACATAAAAAGAAGATTTACATATTATATTTGCTGAAAGGTCAAAAGTAGGAATAGAAAAAGAACCATGCAGGTCCTACCGGGAGTCGAACCCAGGTCGCTGGATTCAAAGTCCAGAGTGCTAACCACTACACCATAGAACCAACGGCTGAGGGGATGGTTTTAATTTATGTTATTTTACATTTTTGGCACTGATTTATCTTGCCACTTGCATCAAAATCATTCCCTTGGATAAGGTCTAAAAATTTGGGAGCGAAAAAAAAAAAATGGCAAAATATTTATTTTATGGATAGTCATAGAATCTATTTATTTGGGTTTGAGAATAACAATTTTTATGAGTGTTTTAAGTATCTGATATGAATTTAGGTAGTGTGATAATTACTTAACTCAATACTAGTAGTGTATAAATATTTATTTTTTTATATTAACCAATATAATATATCATAGAAAAGTAAAGGAAAATATCATTCAAATAATATTTTATGAGTTTTGAATGATATTGATAGTTATTAAGACATTTTATTTTTTGTTATGATTTTATTAAAAATAAATTTTATGTAAACAAAATTTAACTTGGGAAAAATATGTTTATTTTAAAATCTTTTTTGATAAATAAGTTTGGGTTTAAAAATTCAAGATTCAATAGAAATATAAATTTTTTTATTCACTAAATATAAATTTGAGGACGGATACTGTAATATCTTATTTAAGATTTTTTTTTGAAAAAAAAAAAAGATAAGGCTAGATGAAATTGAAATATATTAAATCCTTCTTCCAACACTTAAATTTGAAAAAGAAAAAGATACAAAGATTATTCTCCTTTTATCTTTGAAAGTTAGTATATCAAGGGAGAGGAAGAAAACCACAAAAATAAAATAAAATAAAAGAAAGAAACTTCTAAAGTTATTTACTTAGTTCAAAAATAAGATTTAAAAAACTTTCCAATAAAATAGGGAGAGATGTTTGTAGAATAGTATAACAGAAATGGGTCACATAATCGGACAGAGAACGCCATCCAATAACATTTCTTCCTCAACTCCCAGCCGCCTCTCTCCTTCTTCTCGTGATTTTCAGTATTATTACCTAATGGAGTAAACTTTGGTAAATATTTTTCAGAAAGATATAGTACAGTTTCTTCAAAAAAATGTATTTATTATTATTTATTGCAAAATTTAATAAGAAATATTTAAAAATTTTATCTAAATTTTGTTCAACAATTATTAAATATTTGCTATCACTTATATAGATATATATAATAATTTAATATTATATTATTGATTTTTCTTTAAAAAATTATTCACATGTATAATTTTATTAATTGATTGCAAATATTTAACAATTACAAATAAGTTTTGGATTAAACTTAAGTTTACTTCCTTAAATATTTACTATCGTGTTGTTTAGTTAATAAACATGTGATATATAAACTTTTTTATGAAATATTTATGTCGAACTGAAAAATATATTAACTTATTAAATTTTATTAAAAATGTTAATAATAGATATAGAAAAAATGTGGAAATTTATTTTCTTCGCGAGTCCAGTCAAACCCACAAGGGTTGACTCAAAAATGGTATTCCACGGTCAAACCTGCCTCTAGCTTCTCAGAAGCAGCTCCCAGGACTTTGATAGGCAAGGCTCACAATGAAATCAAATACCTGATCAATTTCCTTCTTCTTCTCATGCTCTCTCTCTCTGTCCCCTTATATTACTTCTTCCCCATCTCTCCCAATTCAAATTCAAACCCTAATTAACCTTCTCTTTTCTCTTTCACAGACTGCATAACCATGAACAATATAAACTGGGGAATTTCTGAACTTAAAACTATTGATCAAGTTGGACTTGAAGATTTTGCTACATTCAACTCACACCCACCTCCTAATTCATCAACCCTCTCTTCTCCTTTTTATTCTTATTTGCCCTTTCCATCTTCAGAGTTCTTAAACTCTCCAAATGTAAAGTTACAACTTACAAACTCTCTCTTGCATTTGTTTTGTCTTTTAAAATTCAAATTTTATGATTACTAATTATGGATTTTTCTTGTTTTTGTATATTGGCTCTTCAGATTCTTTCATCTCCTACTTCTGATCAGGCTTTTGCTGCTCAGAATTACAGCTGGAGAAGCACTTCAAGCGAGGATCAACAACGTAACAAGGAGGAGGAAATCAATTACTCTGACCTTTCTTTTCAATATACTCCATCCATATTTCAAGGGGTACGTTCCACTTTCTCGGTTGCATATGAAACATCGATACTTTACAACAGAGTCCTCACTTTAAATTATAATTGAACATTATATTTTTGCCGTACCATTTTGTTTATAATAATGTTGTATCCAATATAAGTATTTGTGATTTGTTCTCCCTGCCGTTTTTTGCATATTATTAGGACAAGTTTAAAATTTGCTATTGCTGTGTGGGGTTTGTGGGATCAGTTTATAAACCCTTTTTAAACGACCTTTTGAATTGTCATCTTCTTCTTGTTCTTTTCTTTTTGTTTTGTCCCTTTTTTTTTTTCATGGTGCACGGACCGTTTGTGTAGTTAAAACAAGGTGAAGTACTTAACCATTTAAAAAAAAAAAAAAAACTGTGCTGCATAGATACGAGTATGATTTACTCATACTCAACAAAAGTGAGGTATGAAAATTTTTTCAAAATATAAAATATCAGGATGGTTATGACAATATATAAATATATATGTGAGTGTGTTCTGTAATATATAATCAATTTCAAATTTTTAAAATGAGCTTGACGTTGATATAACTTTATTAAAAATAAATCAAAATAAATATGATATCAAAGTTATGCATGCAACTTTGTGCTAATTAGTTTTTATATTATTGTTGTTAAATTAATAAGACTAAATTTTAAATCTGAGTAAAAAAATTTATAAACATACTTAAAATTTACTTAAAATGCATTTAAATCAAAATTTTTATAAAAAAAATTACATGATACGTACTTTGAAACATCTAACTATCCAATACATACAGGTGCGGCTTGAATGTCATGCTTCTTAAGTATGTCGTGCTTTAAGATGATCAATTTTGTCATATTTATTCAAGCAATTGATACAAAAGAAAATTTTTCGATTGCACGAAGAGTCTGTAGAGAGACCAAGCTTCACTATCAACTCTGAATAATAGAACTTGCATTGAAGAAACCTTGAGCCAAAATATCTTCAAAAGAATTTTAGCTGTGGAATTATAAGGAAAATTTTTGGTATTCTCTCTTTCTTACTGTTATATAGACATACATAAAACTAAGTGCAACATTTTGTAAATTTTAAGATTTGAAATTTTCTTTTGCTTCCTATTCTAATTAAATAGGATTTTTTTTCAATAATTATCTCATCTATTATGTATACTCTTGATGTTATTAAAGAATATAATAATATTTCATTTAAATTAAAATTCATTTATTTGATTAAATCAAATTCTCTGGTTTAATTATCAAATAATAAATTAAATAATCTCCTAAAACAGATTAAAACATTTGCCAGTGTGACCTCATATATAGGTTCAATATTAAGTTGATAATAGTCAAACCAATTTATTAATCAAAGCTGCCTCTAATAACACTCCTCATCGTTTGGATAACATGTAGTATAATCTTTTACTCTCAAGAATCTTTAGAAGAATAATATAATATTTTTTTCCATCATTTTAGTTTTAGGTTAATATCAAAGTATAATATAACTATCAAACGCTAACTAAACACCATCTATATTTCTAGTTAATTATAATTAACTAATAAATGACTCAGAAAACTTTTTTCTTCATTCATTCCGCTGTCCTAGTAGAGGTCTTAATTTTGTTGTTATAATCATAGAGCTCAAACTCATTCCCAAAAGTTGATGGATTCCGTCTTAATCAACTATTAATTCTACACGTATTTAGCATACCCAATATCCGTTTGACTAGCACACTTGGGCTTTAAGTGCTTAGAATCAAAATACAATAAATGACTTGTTAATTAGTATAATAATCTCATGTGGAAGGAAACTGTTACACTATTCTTTATAAGAATATCCTATTGATGGTTTAAAAGTAACATTAATTATTAAAAATTTTTAATTGAGTTAGTTCAATTACATGTAGATATGTATCATCTGTATATGTAATTTAATAAATGAAATCTATTAATCTCCATCTAGCAGAGGCTATCAAATATACATTAATTAAATAATTAAATATTAAATATGACAATAAAACAATAAATCCCACACTATTTATCAAAATAAATTGATTATAATGTGCTTGAGTTATTATATGATAAATTAGATCTTGGGCATAACTATTTATTCCCAGCATACCGAGGTATATGTTTCTATGTTTTTACAAACTGTAAACCCCAGGCGTAATATATTAATGTTTTGAAGTTTCTTTATTGATTGGATTTGTGTGTAAATTCTTGTTCCACTTGAACACCAGGAACCACTAAAGAAACAAGACACATGGAAATTCAAAGAACCCATAAAAGACCAAACCAATCTGTCATCAATTCAGAATTTTTCCTCATCAGAAATGGAAGCAACAAAGCCAAAAATGCAGGGCAATTTAGTTTCTGAGTCTGCTGTACAGAGGAGATCAGAAGATGGGTATAAGTGGAGAAAATATGGTGAAAAACAAGTGAAAGGAAGTGAGAATCCTCGCAGTTATTACAAGTGCACGAATCCAAATTGCTTTATGAAGAAGAAGGTAGAGAGGAATTTGGAAGGTCAAATTACTGAAATAGTATATAATGGAAGCCATAACCATCCAAAACCTCAGCCTTGTAGGAGAACAAGTTTTCCATCAATATCATCACAGCATTCTACGTCTTGTACCATCTCTGGGGTTTCTGATCAATCAGTTGTCATATTGGGGAATCCACAAATAATGGAGGGTGTCTCCAAGCAAGAAGATTCTTCAGCTTCTGCTGGAGAAGAAGACTTTGGGCAAACATCACAAACAAGTTATTCTGGGGCAGATGAGAATGATTTTGGACCTGAGGGCAAAAGATGGTGAGAATTTTTTATAAAAATAGAAAAATATAAACCAAATGTGTTTGGTACAGTTTAGAAAAAAAATATTTTATCAAAAGCATTTTGTAAAAATAGATAACAGAAAAACTCTAAAAGATGTTAATAATCGATGATATTTTTGTAATTTTGCAAGAAAGTGTACACCCGCAAAACAAACGTATTTTTTAAATAATGATAATGTGCAAATGAAAATTGAAAATGAAAACCCACAATGTTTATACAATTTACAAATAAAATGTAGCCTTCAGTTGTCAAGTGTATACAAAGAGTAATTTCTAACTCAAAATTTTAAGTTTTTAAATAAAAGACTGTGAAAACTTTTATTATAATTTTTAATAGTAAGATTAGTACATCAAGGCCAAGTGGCCTGATTTATCTATATAACATGAATTTGAATTGTGGTTTGGTTTAAATTTGTAGTAATTGTGACTCATAATTGTTGCAGGAAGGGAGAGAATAATGAGATTGATGGGAGCAGAACAGTGAGAGAACCTAGAGTTGTAGTACTAACAACAAGTGAGATTGACATACTTGATGATGGGTATAGGTGGAGGAAATATGGGCAGAAAGTAGTTAAAGGAAATCCAAACCCAAGGTATGTAACTCATGCACGTATAATTAAAGACCTTCTAATTAATGGATCCTTTGCCATGAGAAGCTGTATGGTTCTTACTGTTACTAATGTCTATAGATGTATTTGTAGGTTAAGCAGGGTTATGAGTATATTTGATCAAATTAACTAAATCTATGCCCACTCAACTTTAAAGCCAGTGTCTTTGGCTGTTGGGCTTGGCATTCTCATATTTAAGTAAGATCATAGAATAAATTTAAATATATATCTTTTTAATTTGCTCTTTTAAATTTTGATATTTTTTACTTTAATAATCCAAAGTGTATTTCATTTTCTATAAACTCCCAAGATTGGGTCTATTAGCAGAAATTGTTGAGTGACCTAACTAAAAGCTGACAAAGTTATTAAAGACGTAATTGTGACTGAAACATGAAAAAAAACAGAAGTAACAAGATTCTTGATTTTGTTGGAATACACCATTTTGGTGCTCCTCTTCTTCTTTTTTTCTCAATGTGTCAATCACAACTAAGCATTTAACAGTTATTTAATTTTTTATTATGTGGCATAAATATGCTTGCGAATAGACTTAATATGAGGATTTTATTGAAAACGAAATACATTGTGAAAAATGAAATAAAACTGTCAAAATTTAGAGAACCATTTTGAGAGAGTGCATATCTTTCAAGCATCAAGATATCAGTTCACTTAAAATCATATTTATATGAAAATAAACATTGGCCCAGTTCAAGCTTTACCCACTAGCTTGGCTCATTACTAACCTTTAATTATGGGTCTATGTCAAATTGGACTTAGGCTTGGGCCCAAATCCAACACCTCTAAACCTATTGCACTTTAATCCAAGCCAAGATTGGCCTGGCCCAGCCCATAACAGGCATACACCAAACCCTAAAACTAGCTTATATAACTAGTTCAAATTCTCCAATCTGCAGGAGCTACTACAAGTGCACAGGACGAGGTTGCATGGTGAGAAAACACGTCGAGCGAGCTGCACATGATGCTAGAGCTGTGATCACAACTTACGAAGGGAAGCACAACCATGATGTCCCTGCATCACGTTCACGTTATAACACAAACAGAACTGCATTGAATAGCACCAACACTATGCCTATAAGGCCCTCTGCTGTCCCCAACTATTCTAGCTTCACAAACTCTCTTTACAATGCAAGGCCTCCACCAACATATCAGAGTCCTCAACAACCATTTCCCCTACAGATGTTTCAGAGCCCCACTGCAAGTTTCGGGTCTTCATACGCCAATCATGCACAACATTCGGATGTTAACAAGTATGGACAGTAACACCCATACGGAACGAGACAAATAATGCAGTGCTTAAGTATCATATAAGGTCAGGGATGAAAAGAAGGACAAAGTCATTTCTGTCTAGCAACTTCTAAATTTAGAATCACAACAACACACTCATGGATATATATATATATATATATATATATGTTTTGTATAGCAAAATAGAAAGAAAGAATCTTGATTATTCGGTTAAGTAGGTCTTATTTCTTGTTACAATCTAAATATAGAAGATATAGAGAACGCGGTGACCAATGGATTTTGTCATTCTTTTGTTGTATTTATTTATTAGGAAAAGGTTTTTTTTTCTAATTTTTGAGGACAGTCTTGATACAGTCTTTTATTCACCAAATGTGTGCTTATATGTTGGAAATTTTTTGTATTCTTCTTCTGCTTCTCTGTTTATCAATGGTTATGCTGTTACCTGTTCCGCGCACTGTCCTTTAGCATATTCAAATTATGAAGATGATCAAATATTTTGGAGGCATGATTAAAATTAAGCAATTTTTGGTTCGAGCAGCTTCTCTTCTAATGATAGAAGAAATACATATTTTCTCAAGCATAAACAATTAAAGTAATTTTTTATATTTCTATTTGAAATCAATAACATCTCAAATTTGCAATGATAAAGGGATTGGAATCTCTTGCACACGATTCTCTATTTTTCTTTTCTCTAATTACACGTCGTGAAGTATTGCAAGCAATCTCCATCTGCAGACAGGGGAATGTTTAACTCACATTTTCAACATAAATTCACACACAAGCATAATCTGTTGGTAAAATATGTGAAGGTATGAAACAATGAATGGAAGAACTTGGTGGGAGTTCAGATGTAGGTTGAGTTAATTTGTAGCAAGAAACAAGGGCTGCAAGTGCGAACGATAAGAGAGCCGAAAGTGACATACTAATGGCTGCAACTGAAGAGTGTGTAAATATATTCTTATTAAAAATGTTAATAATAAACATCTAAAAAATTTGTTTACCTAAATTTTATCATTAATATATTAGCTCAAAAGCAACTCATCATGGCAAATTAAGCAGTGTCACTTGCTTTGCGTCGATGGTTGCCTTAAAAGATTGGATATTTTTTAATTAAAAAAAAGCAACTTTATAGCCTCAAGGTTTCGTTTGGCCAATATTTACAATATGAAGTATGAATTGCGCCAATAAACTAATAACTAATCACATGATACTAATATAAGTTTTTAAGATTGAGATGAGTATTTAGATGTGATCTTTATCCCTTGATATTTCCCTTCTCTATCCTTCATTATGAAAGTCTAATATAATAAAAATAATTACGTAAATTAGTGTTCATATAGATTGTTTTTGTTGGAAAGTAAAAACATAATTAAAATAATAAATTTTACCTAACTTTTATCATTAATTTGTTACCTCAAAAGTAACTCATAGATAACAAATTAATGTCCTAGTGGAAAGAGACAAAAAGAAAGGTAAAGAAATTCATTGAATAATCTCATTTGCTATATATTTTTTAAGATTAGAAAAGAAATTATTTCCATTTCATAAACATGAGAATTGATAGTAATTATTATGTCTAATTTATGCAAAATTCATTTATACTTTTGTTATAATTACTTTTTTTCCTTTCATTCTGACACTTTAAATAGGAATACAAAAATTATTTTTCTATCATTCTTTTCAATTATTGTATTATTTCCATCCAATTAAACATATAAATAAAATGATATTATCATTTATTTTTATATTATACTAAACATGATTATTTCATTCCATTCACGTCTTCATTTTCTTTTTATTTTCATAACAATTATTTGTGTTAAATGAGCATAAGTAATGTCACTTGCTTTGCTTTAATGGTAGCCTTAAGGGATTGCATTTTTTATTTAAGAAAAAAGATAGTTTAGTTTCAAGACTGTGTGCCCCCTTTTGTTTTGAAGACTAGAAAAGGTCTTAACCCAAATAGAAAATAAAATAAAATAAAACTCAGGCATGCTGCAAAAGATGTGATTTAGACTTTCGTCTTATTCTTTTAAAATAAAATACTAAAAAGAAAAAAAGAAAACTCTTGCATAATTAACATTTTTCAAAATATATGACATGGAGACATCAACTATCTTAAAACTAATCATCTGTTATATAAAAATTTGTAAATTAAAAGATGACATAAATTATGCGAATAACGCGATGCCACCTTCAGTTTTCAATATTTAACTGAACAAGATGTACTTTGATTTGATCAATACTCCTTGCCCTTTTTCTACTTCCTCATAATCTCTTTATGTAACCTAAAAAAAAAAAAGACATAAATTCGTGTTAAACTGCTCATTTTAGTTTTATCGGTTGAAAATTAATAATATAAGTAAAATAAACCTCAAATTAGAGCCAAGCCTAGGTGCAACGGGCCATAAACAGGCCTAGTTCAGATATGCTATTTTATTAATTAGAGTAATGGAAATTTGAGAATTAAATTAACATATTTGAATTATGAAGATGATCTAATATTTTGCAGGGATGATTAAAATTAAGCAATTTTTTGTTCAAGCAGTTTCTCTTCTAATGGTAGAAGAAATTCATGCTTTTTTCGAGTATAATTAAAAAGTCAAAGTAAATTTTTATATTTGTATATGAAATCAATAACACCTCAAATCTATAATATTGCACGATTCTCTTTTTCTTTTTCTCTCTAATTAGACACTGTAAAATATTGCAAGTAATCTCCATCCACGGACTGGGAATGCTTAACTCACATTTTCAACATAACTTCATGATAAGTATAGTTTGTTGGTAAAACATATAAAGGTATGAAACAAAACTTTGTGTGAGTTCAGATACAAGGCTGAGTTGATAGTTTGTAGACTGGAATGATGGCTGAAAGTGCTAAGCACGAGAAGGCCAAAAATGACATGCTAATGGCTGCAGCTGAAGGATCTCCAAATATATAATTAAATGCTTTTTCCCTTAGTAGAATGGTCATAGGCACCGCCGAAGATGCTGCTGATATCAAAAGATATGCCATTATCTGAAACCAACAAATTTTACAATTTATAATTTATAATCCACCAAAGGAAAAATACCATAAAACATGACAAGTGAGAATTTGTTACAACTCAAGATTACATAATTGAATCTTTTTTTTTGGCACATTATGTTTTTATTGAAAACCCTAATAATAAATATTTAAAAGCGTATAATATGGTTCTAAATTTTGTCTCGGCCTTGTTGGAATAAACAATAGTCCATAGTTGCATGTTGTATCTGACTGTTGAAGCTTTGAACTTTTTTTGACAAATAATTAAGCTTTGAACTATTCAAATGAAGGCTCTGCCTACCCACCAACGCACGGGTCGTTTAAATTAAATGAGGCCAAGAAAAAGAAAAAATTACTCTAAAAATTCATATTATATAAAATTTATGATAAAAAATTTTAAAAGTTAAAATTATTTTTAAAAATTATTATTAGCATAAAATTTTAAAAGATTCATTATCAATTTTAAAATATTTACTGTTGGGTGTAAGAGAATTATAATATGAGTCTTTAAATATAATTTTCTTTCAAAAGTCTCCCTATGTGATTATAATAAAATAATAATAATAATAATAATAAAAACAATGTGAAGAGTTCTATTTCCTTGAAGAATGCTTATATATTACTTGAAGAACGAAGTTTCATCTTCATCTCTTCCATAAAGGCAACTTTAAAAGGAAGTGTTGACTCTTGAGTTTCTAGTCCAACCTTCTCAAAGTTGCGTAGGGTTCACACAACTATAAGGACCAAAATCTAAGACAATACTAATACTTTATTTTATTAGAAAAAATCAAAATCAGTCTTAGAAAAAGAAAATGAAGTCCATTTCAGACAGGTCAATTTCAAGACTGAATTTTGATTCCTTCTAGTGTTTGGTCTAAGAACAGAGACTAAATTTAGCTGAGAAACACATACACACGGATAAGATCGTGATACAGACACAAGTGCGGAATCGGTATTGAATATAATGTGTCCATTTCTTATGTAGGTGATAAAAGTCTAACGGAGGAGGAATGCCAAACCTGATCTCCAAGAAAGTCAATCCACAACGCCGTTTTAGGCTGAAGAAGGTTTTTTCCGGTACAAAGTTCCTGAACTTGACGGATCACTTGAACTACTGTGTACACTGTGGATATACTCGCCACAGCCACAACATACCTATCATTCCCAATTTCCAAATCCAGTTCAAAAACCCAGAAACAAGATCAAATTTTGATCAAAATCCTCAAAAACCCTCAACAGAGTTTCACAAAAATCTACCTGTATTGTTGGACTTTATCGAATTCCCCCCAAAGGCCATGTTTATTGCTGGCCATGACGACGAAAGCAATCAAAGAGAAAATCAGAGCGATTCCCCTCAAACCCAATGAGCCTCTCTTCAACAAATTCTCCCTCTTCCCCCGCCGCAGTATATCAGAAAGCCCACCACCTCCAGCTACCGTCGGAGAACTATTCGCCGGCGCCGGTAGAGACTGAACACGGGTCTTTGTAGCGGAAGAATCGGAGACAGTCGACATATCTCTGTCTGGTTTTCTCTGACACACACTCTCTTCGAAATCGTAGGAAAAGGCAGAAAATAGTTAAGAAAAGAAGTAGAAGTTGTTTTGGCGTAGAAAGAAGAGATGTTGGTGCAAGGTTTGGGTGCTTCTGTGTTTCTTATATTGATTTTTAAGGTGACAGCGTGGGGGAATCGTTATCGAAGTTAACGCTGTTTCGCGGGTTGAGGCAAATAAGAGCCCGCGTGAATGACACGTGAGAGCACGTGGCGTGAATGGATTGGTTGGAAGAGTGTGGATAGTTATCGATGCCAGGATGGCACATGTAGGAAGCAGAGTGACCAGCCAATGATTGTGGTTTTGAGGAAAGGTTTGTCATAATTTAATAACGTAAATGATAAATTAGCATTTGAGAAAATTACGTTAATTTTGTTTAGGCTTAGCTAATTATATTTAACCTTTTTTCAAAAATTAGTTTCTTTCCAATTTCTTTTTTATAAATAAAATTAATTTTCTACCCAACATATGTTTTTTAAAATTAAAATTACTGTTATAAATATTAAATTTAAAATCACAATTTCATATTGTACATAAGTTTAACTTCGTTAACCAAAAAAGTTTTAAAATGTTTACAATATATATCAAAAGAGTTTGATATAATTTTAGAAACAGAAAAGGCACCATATGTAATACTATCAAACCTTATGAAAGATTAGTGTAATTTAGCCTATCTATTTTATTGTTCTAAATCTTATTTTTATTTTATATCAAATTGACAATGCAACCTTTTTTTATAATAGGCATAAAATTATTCCACAAAATAAAGCCCAAATAAGTGTAAAATTTGAAGACCGAGTACTAAAAAGGTAAGATATTCATAATTTTCATGTTGAACAAAGGGTCCATAACAGTTCTGATGATCCATCTCTAGGATTAAAATGAAATAGCATGCTTAATGTTACAAAGACAATCACTTCTATTTCCTTTACATATCAAATCCATCAAATTCCCCAACATCATAAGCTCTAGGGTAAAGATGTACAACCTTTCGAATATTCTGTTGAGACAAAATGAAAGGTCCAAAAAAAAACTTTTCGATTTATCATAAATGGCAAGTGGAAATACTAGATAAAACAAAAAACAAAAAAAATTACCAAAAAAGAAAGATAGATTTATAGATAAAAAATATTCATAAGATTTATTAAGAAAAGATATATTAGAGAATATTTATTCATAAAATACGAACGAGAGAGACAGAGAAGACAACATAAATGGACAGAAACACTACAAGGGAATTAAAACACCACAACATTGATATTGCTCTTAGAGTTGGCACTAGGTACGGACTTGGGATCCCCTCATGTTGTTCTCTCTCATGTTTTCTCATGTCCCTCACAAATTTCATTTCTTTTTTTTTTGTTTTTTATTTTTTTCTTTGGAGAGAGAATAACTTCTCCTATTAAAAGAATGTGAGCAAACATGAGAAAACATGAGCAAATCCATTTCTTACTAGTCACTTGTTGCTATTCTTGGAAGTTTCAAGAGGTAGGGCTTCAACAAATGTAGGTTTCTATTTTTATTCCTCAACTTTTAATTCATATATTACATGTATCGTAGACAGTCCAACTTAATCAACATGTTTAACCATGCTATTTTCACATATTACATGTCATTAACCTATTAACCTAATAAACGAAGTTAACAATTTAAGAAAAAAGTCAAAGATACCATTTAATTAAAAGATTAACTAAATTCAAAGGATCAATATATTAATTCTAAAAAAAATAAATGACTTTTTTATTTAAAAGATGTTCAAATTTCACAATTTAATATTACTTTCTTTCTAACCTTCTGGTTTATTGTATTATTAAAAATAAAAATAAAAATTGATGTTTCCAAAAATTACTGGAACGGTATTAGCGTACACTGAGCGCGCACGGTGTAGAATCAACTATAATATGTTAGCTCCGAAGCAACTCATCATGGGAAATCAAGTGTCACTTGCGTTGCTTGAATGGTAGCCTGAAGGGATTGGATTATATATATATATACTTATTCTGTAAGAAAGTAAAAATTAACTTTTATTTATTTTATTAAAAAAATTTATATAGACCTAAATGTAGTTGATGTTGAATTTCGACAATGATATTGACCCATGATAAGTGACAATGGTCAATGACAATAATAAATTTATAGCAATGGGCCAAAATAAAAATGGTTTTTTTACATTCTTTTTAAATTAAAGTAAAATTTTGATTGTTGAAAATTATTTTATGATAAAATCTTAAAATTTGTATCCAAATTTCGTCTTAATGTGACAAGCCTAGCCAAAGCACATAGAAGTCAAAACTGTAGAAGCAACTAATACGTTAGCTCAAAAGCAACTCATCATGGAAAATTAAATAGTGTCACCTGCTTTGCTTCAATGGTCGCCTCAGGGATTGGATATTTTTTAATAATAAAACAAAAGACAACTTTATAGCCTCAAGCTAATAACTAATCACATGATATTAATATAAGCTTTTAAGATTGAGAATTTGATCCTTATCCCTTGCGGTCCATTCAATATGGTTGGAAGGGACGAGGGAAAAGAAAAAATAAAAAAGATTATAATTTTATTCTTATAATCATTATTTAATCATTATCTAATACTCTCTAATAATAATTATTCAATAAGAATATTATGAATATTTTTTATTTATAAAATTTTTATTTATTTTTTATTTCTATTTTTATCGTAACTTTTTTTGTATCAAACAGGCCATTGATATTTCCCTGTCTCTATCCTTCATTATGAACCTCTAATATAATAAAAATAATTACGTAAATTAGTGTTCATATAAGTTTTTTGTTTTTTCTTTCTGTTGGAAAGAAAACATAATTAAAATAATAAATTTGGACCGAGCCCTCAGATTGGTTTTGATAATAAGTCTGGGCCTGAATCTCATCCTGCGAGCTTGACCAGAAGATCAAATTAGGACCAAGCCCAGGACAAATCTCCTTTTGTTTTCTGTTTTTCTTGTTTTATTTCTTTTTTCTTTTTCTTTTGCTTCGTTACTATAGCCTTTTTCTGTTTTATTGTTTGGTTTTCTTGGCGTTTAGAACATGAGTAAGATATATTCTGGCAAAAAAAAAAAAAAAGGAAGATGGGTAAGATATATAGAAATAAAAGGTAAAACGAGACAAGTGGGTTTAAATCATTAACCCCTATGCCCAAATTTCAACATGAGAATTTTATTTCTTTTTAAGGGACAAAATGTAACTTTACAGATATTTATATAAAAATTTTATTTTTTATGCGGTAAAATGTAATATTATGAAAATTTTAATTTTTTTGGTTTCTTTTTAATTTTTAGCAAAAGAAAACCAAAAAGAGTTGGCTCAACATTCATTTGGATGAAGACATTTTGGTTATTTCGGGAATGAAATCCCATTGATGGAATGCCCATTCTCTCATTTGTGGGAATGGCCTTTCTAATGCCATGGGAATGAAAAGAGAAAAACTACAACCAAACATGATTTTTGTATGATTCATTTCTCGCTTTCCTTTTCTATATTCTCGATTCCTCTCCAAACTAAATGGATAAGTGTTACGGGTTTGACAGATGCATATAAAGGGTTCAAAAGGGATCTATGCATATCATTGGCATCTTAACCAATAATAATGGAATAATATAATCTCATTATCATTAAAAAAAGATAAATTTGGTAGTGATGGAAAAAAATGATTAGCGAATAAATCTAACATGTTTTCTAATCAGTAAATTGCCCTAACTACTAATTCTTCAAGCATAGATCAAGTATTCACTTTTTAATTTATTTTTAAATTAAATAGTTTAAAATTTAATATCAACTTCTTTTAAATAAAAATTAAGTTGCTAATTTTTAATTAGTCATATCCTAAATATTAAGTAGAAGTTCAAAAGTAACGAAAAAAAATAGTGAAAAGTTACAAATCATTCATATTCACGGCTTTTTCTCCATAATTTAATTATTAAAATTACAAATAATCAAAAATATTTTTGGACATTATTGACAATAATTAAGTAACTACTCACTTTTCCATACTACGCTTTTAAAACTGTGATTTTGTTTTTGGTATTTGTTGTTAGACCAAAACACCAAAAAACAAACCTCGAACATGTATTAATATAAATAGAAATAGACAAGCAAGGTTCTTCGAGGGACAATATTTCTATATTCAAAAAGTATCAGTAGATTTTTTTTACCAAAATTTTGGTCAAGGTTATTCCAGAACTTTGCAGGGGTAACTAAATATTCTACCTAGATAATCTTAAACTTTAAGTAAATTTAAAAGTTTTTATTTGATTATCAATACTATTGTCAATTAATCGAAAAATAATATAGAATAAAATGCTTTGACATCTTTTAAATTTAGCATCCATAACACAAATCTTTGCATATTTTTAAAGTACACACTTCTTTTACATTTTAAAAGTATATTATTACTACTGAATTAATCTTAAAGGCATTATTCTTATAATTAATTGTTAGTTAAAACCTTAAAAGTCAATCAACAATATTTAAAAATATAATAAGTACAACTTTCCTCTGAACCCATTTAAATGGTGTGTTAAAGCCATTACGTAAATATTAAATTACATACTTGAATTAATCTCAAGTAATTGTTGAAGCCATTACAATACAATTAATATTAAATTAATGAGGTGTTAAACATATGACCAATGAATTTAATCTTTGGCCAGTGTCTGAAGTTCCTAATAAGTATTAAGTATTAACAGTTAACCTAGAATGTCCATATATATTTTTTAACTAGTAAAAAGGGTCTACCTGTATTTAAAGTTAAATTCAAGAAAGGCCAAAATAATTTACTCAACAATATATTATCAGGAGTAGGAAATAATAAATTTGTGTTTCATGGGCATCCTGTCTAGGGTTGCCATTTATCCTATTTGTCCCCATGTAGTAGTCGTCCTTATATGGTTGAGATCATGAAGGACCCTCTCTTCTCTAACGTTCCAAAAACCTTGTATATAGAGTATACCTGAATTTACATAATCTTAATTCACGAGCCACGTCAGAGTGGGTGCGTTACCACTTAAAGTGAATAAAAAAAACTAAGTTCTAATTAACTGAAAATTATGACTAATTTTTTGGGCTTCGAGTGTCTAGAAACAAAAGTTCAATATACCTTATGTTAAAATAATTTTTTAATATCTTATAAAAAAATATTTCTTTAAAAAATTCAATGAATGCACATAAATCATTGTATTATAATTTCTTACATATATTTTCTACATAACAATTTTTTAACTTAAAGTTCAAATAAAATATATATAGACAATCTTACAAAATTCTGAAATTATATCACTTTTCTTGTATGGGCTCGTGATATGCTAGCCTAGTTCATCATATATGGAATCAAGCAATGGCTAGTTTTATCGGCTAAACTCATATTAATATAGTTCTAATTTTATTAATATTATTGACATATCTTTTCACAGAACAGCCCTTTGAGTTTACTCTATCAATAAAACAAAGGTTTATCATAAGTACCTGTATTAAAACTCGATTATTCGTATATCTTCATTTCGGTCAAAAACGTAAATTGTTAAATGAATGCACCAATATAATTTTTTATGGTCTCTTATACATTTAAGTGTAAGTAAAAACGTTGGCTGTCATATCATTTCAACAACTACTTTAATTACAAATTTTTAAATAATGAAAATAAAGCTCTTGATTAATTACATGATTTCTCCAACAGGTATAAGTTACTTTATACTTTATAGTTTGTATTAATTAGAGGGTCCATTTCCATATGTCAAGGATTTGGGTTATATATATATACATATACATATATATATATATATATATATATATATAATTTTATATATTTTTGTTATCAGTTTTTTGCTAAATATATAATACGTGTAAATTTTTTAAGTTTAATTATATAACACTAAATTATAAAAATTATATATTTATTATATTTTGTGAGTCCTACCAATAAAAATTATATATATATATATATATATATGTATATAAAATATAACATAAGGGAAGAACTCAAAGTTTACCTAATTAACTAAAAAATTGTCATAGTTAAAAATTTTGTTGGGTTCCACACAAATTTTTGTGAATCCCATAAAAAAAAAGAAAAAATTACAATAATATATACTCTCTTCGGTTCATATTATAAGACACTTTTAATTATTTCATACAATTTAATAAAACTACTTAACTACCTCAAACTTTTTAAATTTATCACTTTTTTCACTGTTACCCTTATTTATGGAAGAGAGAGAAAAAGAAAAAAGTTAAACTAACATTTCTTTTTAAAAAAGAAAAGAGGCATTTTTGAAAAGTTAACATAAAAGATTACATAGTGTTTTATATTTTAAACAAATTATATCTTTTAAAAAGTGTCTTATATACTGGACCGGAGGATGGAGTAGGAAAATGAGAAACCTTTTCTCATTTTGGTTCCCTCTGATTTGTCAGAATTTGCAGGTTGTCATGGGATTTGGGACCCAAGCATGGGTCCTCACCTCCTAACTAGTTTTGGAATGAATAGTTTTTATATCACACAGTACAAAACAGCACAACAAAAAAATTCTCATTCATTGTGAAAATGGATTGGTGGGACGAGAAGGGCTTCTTTCAACCATCAGGCATCAGCATACAAAATTATTCAAATTCTCTTACTTTGTTTATTTGATCTGATGCCTGATATACTGTGCTCTTTAATTTCCTCATTTGACTTGTCTCTCTCCCTATCTAATAATTATTTCATGTTGACCTTTTAGATTTCCCAATAAATAAATATTTTAATATATTTTCATCTTATTAATTTTCTAAAAATTTAATGTAATTTCTACAATTCAAAAATAGATAATATTATCTTTTTATTATAAAAGATAATTTATTTTTGTTCTTCTGCCATGTCTTCATAACAAATTTAACACTCACAACTGATAGTATGAATGATGACTTAAACGACAAATCTAAGTATAAATTAATAGGGTGAGATAGATAAATAGTGTCTAAATTAACTTTGGTATTTTTTTTTCTTTTACACCAATTATGTGACAGAATAGCAATTAGATTAAAATGTTATAAAATTGATGATGCCTTTAAAGATAACTGATTTTATTTTATTTGTTCAAATAGTGCTATACAAATGACTCATCGAACATTGCCCAAAATTTTGTTCTATTTATAGTATAGATTTGTTGTAGAGACCGTTAACATTTCTTTGTGCACGTGAAAAGTAGTTAATAGAAGGACACACCTCTAGAATATTTTCGAGGATACGACCATAATAATAACAACAAAAAGGAGAAGAATGACGTTAAAGATGATTTATCCATTCCTTGTAATTTTTTTTTTGTCACCATCTATTGAATAAAAGATTTTATTATTGCGCCCCTTTTTAATTAGAATCCAACCCTTTTGTAATTTTTACAAACCTCCGTTCCACCTATATGTGTTTCACTTTTTTTATACTCAGTAATTTGTTTATCTAAAGAAATAATTATGGATAGATAAAAGGAGTGTGTAAAGGTTAATTTTTTTTCCTTATTTACGTTTCTTTTAATTATTTATCGAACAATTTTTGAATTTTGATGTTTGTAATTAACTTTTTAAACACATTCTATCTAAAATGTACAAATTTTAGTTGAAAACCAATTATTAAATTAAAAATTATCTATGCATGTGAGTAATTTTTGTTGAATTAAGTAACCACTTTTTCTCATTCTTTTTATCTTCTTCGTGGGGATAATCCGTTTCCCTTCCTCCTCTTTTCAATTTTCATTGGTTTCTTTTCTCTTTTTTCTAAAGAATTCTTTTACAAAGATTTTGTTCTCTAGATCTACAATATATAAAGTCATATCTTAAATAAAGATTTTGAATGCATGAATCTATCTATCCTTGAAAAAAATGTTGAATTAAGGCTCTGTTTTAGGGTAATATGATTTTGTTAATTATAAGCTGTTGAGTTATAGCTAGGTGATGTAAAAAATTACTTCGGAAAGATTAAAAATGAATGAACCTTGTGGTGAATGATATAATTATTAATAAATTGTTTTGTTGCTTTTTTTTTTCTGTTTGTTGTTTCTTGGCCAAATAAATAAATAAATTGTTTGAGAAAGCTATTGTGAAATATTTTCAATATCTAAAATTTCCAAATGACATGTTTAAATAAATAGATAACAATGTTAACATATAACACGAGTATTTCAAACATTTAATTTTTTTTGGGAGAACACATCATATTATTAATAGCCACAATAATTTTGTTAAACATTCTTTATATATAACACTTTTTTAAAATTACATGTAATTTGTGAAAAGCATAAGGAATTTACTATAAAAAGATTATCAAACATAAACTTATAAATCATTTTTGTCAGCATTAAAACAAAAAGTTCCAATTATCTTACTGAATTATGAGTAAAATACATGTTAATAACCTCCCCCCTCCCCCCCCCCCCAAAAAAAAAAAACAATTGTGTGGTATATATAACAAAACTAAAATTGTCAAAGTGTGTCAACTCATATAGGATATTGGTTAAATAAGTCATTCCATTTAATCCACCTATTTTAAATAAGTCAAAATTTTTACCCTAACTCACCAAATGAGTTAAAGAAGTTGACCCGTTTAACTCAAAAAAAATTATTACAACAATAAATATCTTTTAAAATTTAAATAACTATTTTAAATAATTAAATCAAAATTTTAGACACTTAAGCAACTCTTTTAAACTTTAATAATCAAATAAAAATAACTACTTATTTTAAATTTTATCAAACAATTAAAATAAAATAAAATAAAATAAAATAATAAAATTCTTCAAAATTTTTATCAAGAGTACTTAAATATTGTTTTGAATGATTAGTTCTAGTAGGAAAAGTTGAAATATTATTTTAATTTTTTAAATTATTAATATCAATAAAAAAGAATCAAGTTCTATAAATTAATCCACTTAAAAACTAAGTTAAATAAATCAAGTTAACATAATCTCAAAATTTTATGAATTGACAAAATTTAAACTCAGTCTATTAAAATAATAAACTAAATGGATCAACTTAATGAATTTAACCCATTTTTTCGGTTATAATCCATGCTACATCATTATTATAAAAGAAAAAAATTCTATTTTTCTCTCAACAAAAAAAATACGTGAATAATGAACATAAATAAAAGTGCATCATATATCATTTATGGCTTTTTGACAAATATATATGAAAAAAAAAACAAAAGAAAAATATGTATAACAGTAAAAACTATTTCCTAATATATATAATTGAATTATTTTTAAAATTTAAATATTTTTTAAAAAAAAAATTTGGAACGCGGGATCTGTGATCTCGCGTTCCTCAAAAATTTTTTTAAAAAAAATTATTTTTTTAATTGGGGGTCAGTTCTACTGATCCCCATCACGTCACTGACCCAACGGGTCAGTACTGACCTGTTGGGTCAGTGAAATTGACCCACGGGTCAATTTGACCCGTGGGTCATTTTTAAAAAAAAAATTAAAAATTAATATTTTAATTAATTTATTTAAAATATATAAAAATATAAAATTTATTATAATAAATATTATTTGATTATATATTATGTAAATTTTTATTATTTTTTTATGTATTAAAAAATATAATATTTTTAAATCTCTTTATAATTTTATTAATTCTGTAAGTGTTAAAAGTTTATATTTTGAGAAAATTTAATTAATTTTATTAAAATTTATAAAAGGTGAGATATAAATAATAAAAAAAGTAAACAAGAATTTAAATAAATTATTAAAAGTATTTTTAAAATTGTATTTATATGAGATTTTTTTATTTGGAGAAAAAATATTAATCTATATATTGAAAAATACAATGACTTAATTTGTATATATAATTTGTTTAATTTTATAATTATAAAAAATTTATGCAAGGTTTTTAAAACCGGACCGGACCGGCCGGTTCAACCGGTTGGACCGGAAACCGGACCCTGGTCCGGTCCGGAGAACACTCATAACCGGTAATTCTAAGAACCGGTCAAATTGGGTCAAAAACCGGGTTTGACCGCCCTATTTTAACCAAGAACCGGTGTGTATGGACCGGTTTGGACCGGCTCTCTAGTAAATATTGAACATCACCTGCAAGGCTCGAACCAAGTACCTCATGCGTCCAAAACATTTGTTTGCCACCAGACTCCAAAGCATCTTCAGTTAACATATTCAAATTGTTATATATAGAGAGTATAAATGGTTTGCATTTCTTTCATAAAACAGTCTCCAGTAGCGTCGAACCCATGATCTTGAGGGAAACTCTCAACACTTCAACCATTGCACCACATTGCACTTTCACGTTAATGTATGCATAGTATTATATAAATATACTTATACAATTTACTTTAAACTTTACAACATTTAATCAACTATTATTATATTTTACATTATGTTCAAATCTTTTCTAATCAAATATAATAATAAAAATTAATATATTAAATAATTAATTTTTATAAATTAATATTTGATGATTATATTTATTAATAAATAAATTATTTTAGATTCAAATTTTAAAATTAAAAATTTAACTAAATTTACTGATATTTATAGTTAGTAATAAAATATTTTAAATTTTATTGATATTTATTTATTATATTAAATTTTTAATATTAAAATATAAATATATAATTACTACCGGTTCAACCACGGTTCGATTACGGTCAAACCAATGAACCATGAACCAGTACCTTTACCGGTTCAATGACCGGTCCGGTTTTAAAAACATTGAATTTATGTGTTAAAGAATAGTAATTAATTTTATTTAGATTTTGAACAGGTAAAATATAAATAATAATTTTGAAATGTTAATATTTTGTAGTTGTGAAATGTTAATATTTTAGTTTGCACCATGATAAATATAATATCTGAGTTTCTTAAATATTGTAATTGTGAAATGTTAATATTTTGTAGTTGTGAAATGTTAATATTTTACCTGTTCAAAATCTAAATAAAATTAATTACTATTTTTTTAACACATAAATTTCTTATAATTATAAAATTAAACAAATTATATATACAAATTAAGTCATTATATTTTTCAATATATAGATTAATATTTTTTTTTCAAATAAAAAAATTCCATATAAATACAATTTTAGAAATACTTTTAGTAATTTATTTAAATTCTTATTTAATTTTTTTATTATTTATATCTCACCTTTTATAAATTTCAATAAAATTAATTAAATTTTCTCAAAATATAAACTTTTAACACTTATAAAATTAATAAAATTATAAAGAGATTTAAAAATATTATATTTTTTAATACACAAAAAATTAATATAAATTTACATAATACATAATTAAATAATATTTATTATAATAAATTTTATATTTTTTATTATTTTATATATTTTAAATAAATTAGTTAAAATATTAATTTTTAATTTTTTTTTTTAAAATGACCCACGGGTCAATTTCACTGACCCTTGAGTCAGTGATTCAACGTCACTGACCCAAGGGTCAGTGACGTGATGGGGGTCAGTTACTGACCCCCAATTATAAAAAAAAAAATTTTTTTAAATTTTTGAGGTGTTCCAATTTTTTTTTAAAAAAAATATTTAAATTTTAAAAATAATTCAATTATATATATTAAAAAATAATTTTTATTGTTATACATATCTTTCTTTTGTTTTTTTTTTTTCATATATATCTGTCAAAAAGCCTATCATTTATATTAAAATAAAATTCACCCAATTACAAAACAAGATTGTAAAGTCACGTGAGGTGTTTGTGAGGTAGTTAGCACCGTTTGGCGGAACGAATCGTGGCAAGCCCAAAAGCACATGCTGGCGATAGGGGTACTTAGCTAAGGACAAACTTTGTAACGGAAACAGCACGCTACAGAGCAGCGTTGGGCCCACTTGAATAGCGCCTCTTCGCGCGTGTCGTCTGCCCGTGATGCCTAAGAAGCCTCACTGTGGCGTGGTGTGTCTCCTCTATCTATTTCTGCCGTTTGCTTAAACAAACAAATGAATAAAAAAGTAGATGAAATAAAAAATAATTTTTTATTTTTATTTTTAAATTAATAATTATAAAAATATAATAAATATGTGATAAATTAAAGCTCATATTGACTTCTCACCATTCATTATTTTTAACAATTTGACTTCTATTTTTTTGAATTTGTTATAAATTATAATAGAGTCACTCTCAAGTAAAAAAAAAATAATGAGAAAATGATCATCGTATTTTTATTAAAAAAATAATCATAATATAATAAATTTTATATAAATTAAATATGATAAATATTTTTAATTAATGTTTCTATTTAAAGAAAATAAATTCTTTTTAATATTTAGATAAAATTTTATTACTAAACAATATGTAAAAAAGGGTTTATTTTTTATTTCCCTTTATCTTATACTACCGAATAAAATATGAGAGTCTAAACTTTTCAAAAGTGTAATTATATTTATTTTAGGCATATCAATGTTATTTTGATTTTACTATTTTAAATGTTAGATGATATTTTAAGTACCTGTGTTTATAATAATATAGATTCATACCAAAGTAGTATAAGAGAATATTTTTCTAAATGAAGGTATCATATATATCATATTATTTTTAAATTTACTAATTTTTGAAAAATAATACTAATAGACAACTTATTTTATGATAACTTTCAATTGTCTAGATATCTTGATATCCAATAAATTAACATTTATTGTTGGTGACATTTGAATACGTTTATAAGATGATATTATTCTAAAAATGGATGAGAATTAAAATAAAGATTAATAGTATGATATTTATTTTTCACTAAAAGAAATATAATTGCCATTGACGTACCCAAAAAAAAAAAATCCTTCCATTCAGAACTATTATATATTTTCACAATACATTCTTAAAATATTTTGCACTCATACTCATAGTTGAGTTTGATTCCATTTGATATAATATTTTTGTACAAAACTTCTTATAATATTGTTTTGTTAATTTTATACATTGAATCAAGGCACATAAAAATTATATATATGAATCAAAAGAGTAAATATACAATTGATCCTTATATGAAAAAAGAGACAATTTTGGTAAGTAAATTAAAAATAATCGTTTTACCTAAGAGCCATAGTTCAAAAAGTACCAAAAAATTGATATGAACATAAAGCTAAGAGTTGAATGTCTATTCTTATTTTTATTTTCATTACCTATTATTAACGTCTAGCATTTCCCTTGTAAATTAGAAAAAATAAAATCATAAACCATTTATATGGTTTTCAACAAAATTAGTTTGTAACTTTGTATCTTGTAGTTTGCATTGTGGTCCAACTTCTCTGGGGCGTTTTATAAGAAGCGTGGGAGGAATCCTAAGTGGAGGTTAGGTTGCAAATAACGGCTCCGCCTAGTTTTCGATGCATATATCATATGGCATAGATTTTCTCTAAAATGCTCCTACTCCGCCTAGGATAGCCTTATACATTCACATCTGCAGACAAAATCATGCTGGGAATCTAGGCCACCATCATACCTTGTGACCACGAGGTCCTCAACTTCATAATTTTGTCTAGAGTTTATTTATTCGTTTGCTACCATTTTGAGTAGGGTTTAACATTATAAGAGATTTTATATATTAAAAACAAGTCAAAATATATAGAACTTTTTTAAAACTTTATATTATTTATTTGATATTTAAAAATTAATAATAAATCTCTTAAAATTTCTAAATTTGTGTAGATAACCCTCATCATTAATAAATATATTAATTTACTAAAAGAAATGGTAATATATTAGATTAAATGAAAAGTTTAAATTTAATTTTTTTAGTATAAACAACTCTTTTAAATTTTAAGTTATATACAAATAATTCCCTTAAACTTTGAACTATACGCATATAATCTCTTGAAATGTCATATTTCTATTAATGAAATAATGAACAAACTAACAGCATAGGATTACTTGTGTATAGTTTCAAGTTTTAAAGATTTATTGTCAACTTTTAAAAGTTAGAGGTTATTTACACATGACTTAAATTTTGTAAAGATTCTGTATATTTTGACCTAAAAAATTATAATATACTAAAATTTATATGACTAAACTTAAGTATAATTCATTGTATTGTTATTATCAAGTTTTTTAATAAAATTATAATATATTAAAAATAATCATTGAAAAACTCAATAATGTGACATTAAATTTTAGAAGTTTTACACTTTTTTGTAAAAAAATTATTTTTTTTATATTTTTTAAATCAAATTCTTTGCAGCGACTTAGTATACAAGAAATAATTAAAAATTGTTAAGAACAATAAATAATTATACAATTGTTAATTTTTCAAAGTAATAACTTATTATTAATTGTTTACCAGGCACTTTTTTTTTAATTAGTTTTTGAATATTTGTAAATAAAAATAAGAATATTTTATTTATAATTTTAAAAGGATAAATTAGATATAATCTCTTAAACTTTAAGTTATGTGTAAATAATCTATCTAACTTTTAAATTTTGACAATAAACTCCTAAAATTTTAAATTAGTATAGATACTTTTTTTATTATTAATGAATCTATTATTTCATTAACAGAATATGACACATTAAGAGTTATCTGCATATAATTTAAAATTTAAGAGAGTTATCTTTCAAAAATAAAATTTAAAATAGATCACAGATATTATTTTTTTCATGATCCAAAGTTTAGTGAAGTTTTATATAATTTATCCATTTAAAAATAAAAAGGTAGTCCAAATACATTTTAATTTCTTTTTCGAGAATAATAATTTATATTTATAATTTTTTATATTAATTTGGGTTTAATAAGTTAATTATTAAAAAAAAAGGAAGTTGAATGATTAGGAATCATGTGAGAATTGTTTTAATCATTAAACTAAATGTCTAGAGTAACTCCCAAATGATTCCTCAGCTCCGGCATTGTAGCATTTTTTCTCACTTTCTCACATTGGAGGATAAGATGTAGGGGTCTGCGCTTTTTTTTTTTCTCACTTTCTCACATTCTTTGCCGTGCATCAAGCTGTAAAAGATCAATTTTGGCCCTCTATTTTTTTATCTTATTTATATACTTACTTATTTTAATTTTTTATTCTGAAAAAAAGAAGAAATAAGATGAAAATATTTTTTATTTTTACTAAATATATATTAAGTTATATTTTCATTATTTTAATTTAAAATATTCTCTTTTGTTTGTTTCATAAAAGTAAAAAATTGTCATCGTATTTTTTAAATAAAAAATAAAAATAAATAACTAAAATTACGAAAAAAAAAAGGATACTGTACAGCTTTGCAGCCGAAGATCTGCTGGCGAAACAGATACATTCCCCTCGGTGTTGTCACAATGGTGATGTTGTAATTTCGGCCAATTACTAGCTCGCCTTCCTCACTTGTCACTCCCATTTTCTACGCAGCTCTATCCGCTTCCTGTCCACGTGTAACCGGCTTTCCCGGTCACACCCGCCTAGCCCAACGCCGTGTTTCGTCTTCATCAGTTTAATCTCCATTCTCCACCCCACCCAGAAACGCTCGAAGTCCATTTCCATTTTCCCCCACAAACTGAGTTACACTGCCGAGCCAAACCTCCGCGTGATGGACTCAGTCTTCACTGTTCCATAGAGAAATAACCCTCTTCTTCGCTTTCTCTATTCTCAACCATGTCTTCCCGTTTTGCCCCTCCCTTCCCTCTCTATTTCCCAATATCTGCCACTCCTTCCTCCGCAAGATCATCCCTTATTGGAGCCAACCATACCTCCGCTCGTTTCTGCTCCCGATAAGCCCCCAAAAATCAAAACTCGAGCTTTTCTGATTTTTTGTATTTAATTTTATTTTTCTCTCTGAAAAGTGCACAATCGGTTACCATGGAGCCTACCGCAGGCAAGCCCAGCTCTCTCAGGAATGTTCTGGTACGGTTGCTTATGTTCGGCGTTTTCATCGTCCTCCTCCGATTTGCTTACGTCATCACTATCGCCGGCGAGTCTTGCAACGCCGGCGCCTTCTGTTTCTTTTCGCCCGCGGAGAGTGTCAATTTTGTGGTCTCTGGCGCTGGTGCCGGTGCCGGTGGCGCTCTTGCCGTTTCGTCCAACGACGCCGTTCGATCTGCACCACGGCCGGAGCTATACACCAGCAAAGAATGGATCAAGGGTGTTCAATTCTACTCATCCGTGTTTCAAAATCTGATTTCCGAAGGCTACCTCACGCGGGAGTCCAAATCGTTGTGCGTGGAGACGCCAACGGGACGCGACGTCTTTGCGTTGAAGGAGAGTGGCGTTTTGGATTCCATCGGAATCTCGAAGAAAGCGTCGAAGCCTTTGGTGAAAGCCGGGAAGGCTCATCGGATACCATTCGGAGATAACATGTTTGACTTCGTTTTCTCCGGCGAGGGCGGGCTCGACAAATCGGCACGGCCGTCGGAATTTGCCTATGAGATTGCTCGGACGCTTAAACCCGAAGAATTTGCGGTGTTCCATATAAAGGCTAATGATACTTACAGTTTCAATTCATTCCTTGATTTGTTTAATTGTTGCAGAGTAGTGAAATCCCATGATATAGATGGGTTTGATTCTTCAATACCTTGTATACGTGAAATCGTTCTTAGAAAAGAGGGTGATGGTATTATTGTTGATGAAACTGAGAAGCAGAACTTTAAAGGCGATTCCAATGGCAAGTGCTCTGTTCCAGTGTATAAACAAGAATTGGTCAGAAAAGCTGAGCCTCTGATTACTGAGGAGCCACTTAAACCATGGATAACTTTGAAAAGGAACATAAAGAACATCAAGTACCTTCCATCAATGGTTGATATTAGCTTTAAGAATAGGTATGTGTATGTGGATGTTGGAGCTCGAAGTTATGGCTCTAGTATAGGAAGTTGGTTCAGGAAACAGTATCCAAAACAGAACAAGACCTTCCATGTGTATGCAATTGAAGCTGACACAACTTTTCATGAAGAGTATGGGTTGAAAAAGAGAATCACATTACTACCTTATGCAGCTTGGGTGAAGAATGAGACCTTAACCTTTGAAATCCATAGAGACCCAGGTAAGCAAGCGGAAACTAAAGGCAGAGGAATGGGTAGGATTCAACCTCTGCAATCTGCAGGCGAGTTTGATGGTGAAGTGGAGAAGATCCAAGGGTTTGATTTTGCGGAATGGTTGAAGAACACAGTTTCAAAGAATGATTTTGTTGTGATGAAAATGGATGTGGAAGGTACTGAGTTTGATCTGATTCCGAGGTTATTTGAAACTGGAGCTATTTGTTTGGTAGATGAGATTTTTCTGGAATGCCATTATAATAGGTGGCAGAGATGTTGCCCTGGGCAGAGGAGTTCCAAGTATGAGAAAACTTATGAACAGTGCTTGGAGCTCTTCTATTCGCTTAGACGAAGTGGAGTTCTGGTTCATCAATGGTGGTGAAATCCTTTCACATCTTCTGTAACACTATTTTTCCGTTTACCCTCTACATGTTTCTTCTTCACAGGTCTTTTCACTTTTTGTTTTTACCCCACCACCCATAGAGAAGTGCCTTTGCGTTTCAATTTTCTTTCATTTCTACAATTGCAATCGATAGGATGATATTTGTTGCATGAGTTCTTTGCATTGCAAAATTAAATATTGTTTTTTTAATCTTACGAATTGAATGATTTTGAAAAATAGAATCCATACTGATAAGGAAAAGATACTGCCTTTTCTTCTTACTAGCCGAGCTAATCTTTCTTCTTCAAGGACAATGCAAGTCATTTTGACCTTGCTAAGAAATTTACTTTGTAAATTTGTGGTAAGTTAAAACTAAGATGTAGAGATTATTGGCAGTTCATCTGGACAGGTTGGGTCCTCTGTGTTGGTGGATCATGGGAATATATGAGGGTTTTGCAGGACGGAGGATAGTTATTTCATGTCAATCGCGTCCTTTTCTTGTACTGGCCTTTAACTTGAAAGTAAATTATCAGCTCTATACCTTCTTTTGGGCAGAGGGTGGATTTTACTCTGAAATCATTTTTGCTATTTGCTAATGCGTATGTCAACTGACTAGTTGATATAATATTTTTTTGACAAAAACAAATAAATCGTTTGGGAATTTTTCACCAAGATATGATAAAAGCATCAAGTTGATATAATTTTTTTACAAAAATAAACAAATAAATTGATATATTCAACACATTTGGGTTGGATTTTTAATTTTTTTACTAGTTTATCTTTTTTTGTACTCCTTAGTCATGGATTTCTTATACTAAAGTAAAAAATTCATATATTAGTTAAAGAGATGTCACCTTTGGTTGGGTGGATTTTTTTTTTGCTTATTAGTTAAAGAGATGTTAACTCTGTTTATGATGAACTTTCATGTAAATTATTTTTCATAGCCGGTTCCAAATCCGGGAAAAAGAGGAGGGTTGTGTTAGGCAGTCGACAGCCAACGTAAAATTTTGTCGAATCTTTATGACATGGACAATCGATATATTAAACGTAAAGCTAGGTCGTTGCCTGTAAGTAACGCTCTATATAGCTCGGGTACAGTGAGAAGTGAGCAAGAGCCGCTGCATCGACGCCTGGATGTAGTGAAAAATAAGCAAAGGTTCCCACATTTTCGTGAACGAATGTGGCTAAAGAAGCTAGTTCATGAGAGTAGGATTCGTTTTGGCACTTGGAATATAGGTATACTTACGGGTAAGTCTATGGAAATAGTAGATACTATGATTAGGAGGAGGATTAATTTTATGTGTTTACAAGAAACTAAATGGATAGGAGAAAAAGCGAAAGAATTAGACACTTCAGGTTTTAAACTTTGGTATACTGGTAAGGCTAAATTTAGAAATGGAGTAGGTATAATTGTAGATAAGTTTTGGAAAAATGCGATAGTGGATGTAAAAAGATTAGGAGATAGAATCATTGCATTAAAGTTTGTAGTAGAAAAGGAAATCTTTAATGTTATTAGTGCTTATGCACCACAAGTAGGGCTAGAAGAATATCACAAGGTAAAGTTTTGGGAGGATTTAGAATGTTTAGTTCAAGAAATACCATTCCGAGAAAAGATTCTTTTAGGAGGAGATTTAAATGGTCATGTGGGAAGGGTATCTTCAGGGTACGAGGGTGTTCATGGAGGACATGGCATAGGGGAAGCAAATGCAGAGGGTAAAACTATTCTAGATTTCTCATTAGCGTTCGATCTTATATTAGCTAACACTTGTTTTAGAAAGCGTGAGGAACACCTTATCACGTATAAAAGTGGAAGGGTATGTTCTCAAATTGATTTCTTTCTTATAAAGAAATCAGATAGAAAACTTTGTATAGATTGCAAAGTTATTCCTGGAGAGAGTTTAACTACTCAGCATAGAGTTTTGGTTATGGATGTAAGAGTTAAGAGGAGAGTACAAAACAAAGGCGAAGATAGGGTGTTAAGAACTAAGTGGTGGCAACTAAAGGGGGATAAAGAAAGGAATTTGCAGAGACGGATTGTGGAGGAAGGATCTTGGGAAATACAAGGAAGTGCTAATGATATGTGGAATGGAATGGCTAAAGAAATTAGGAAGATAGCAAGGGAAATATTAGGTGAATCAAAGGGTTTTGGACCTAGGGATAAAGAATCTTGGTGGTGGGATGCGAGTGTACAAAATAAGATTAAAAGTTAAAAGAGAGTGTTACAAAGTGTGGTCATTATGTAAGAGTAATGAAAATTGGGAAAAATATAAAGTAGCAAGAAAAAACACTAAGAAGGCAGTGAGTGAAGCGAAAGTAAGGGCATTTGATGGATTATACCAATCTTTAGGTACTAAAGTTGGAGAAATAAGTATTTATAAGCTAGCTAAAAGTAGGGAAAAAAAAACAAGAGATGTGGACCAAGTGAAATGCATCAAGGATGAAGAAGGGAAAGTGTTAGTAACGGAACAAGATATCAGAGAACGGTGGAAGGATTATTTTCATAGGCTTTTTAATGAAGGGCATGAGATTTTATTGCAATCGGATAGACTAGACATTAGAGAAGAAGATCAAAATTATATTTTTTATCGTAGGATTCGCGAGGTAGAGGTAAAAGAAGCATTACAACGAATGGAGAATGGCAGAACAGTTGGACCGGATAATATACCCATTGAGGTATGGAAGAGTTTAGGAGAGAAAGGCATAAGTTGGCTCACAAAGTTATTTAATGAAATTATGAGATCTAAAAGAATACCAGACGAGTGGAGGAAAAGTACTTTAATCCCTATTTATAAGAGTAAATGGGACATTCAAAATTGTGCAAATTATAGAGGAATTAAACTCATGAGCCACACTATGAAATTATGGGAAAGAGTAACTGAGAGAAGGTTAAGGAAAGAGACTCAAGTGATGGAGAATCAATTTGGTTTTATGCCAAGAAGGTCAACTATGGAAGCAATATACTTGTTGCGAAGATTAATGGAGAGATATCGAGAGAATCAAAGAGATTTACACATGGTATTTATCGATTTAGAAAAAACATATGATAGAGTGCCAAGAGAGGTTCTATGGAAGGTTTTGGAGAAAAAAGGAGTTCGTATAGCTTATATTCGAGCAATCCAAGACATGTATGATAAGGTTACAACTAGCGTAGTAACAAAAGGTGGACTTACGGAAGATTTTCCGATAACTGTTGGTTTACATCAAGGGTCAACTCTGAGCCCTTATCTTTTTACTTTAGTCTTGGATGTGCTTACTGAACATATCCAAGAGCCGGTGCCACAGTGCATGCTTTTTGCAGATGATATTGTCCTAGTTGGAGAATCGAGAGAGGAAATGAATGAAAAGTTAGAAAGGTGGAGACTAGCTTTGGAAGCTTATGGATTTCGTTTAAGTAGAAGTAAAACGGAGTATATGGAGTGTAAGTTTAGTAAGAGGCACACCATTTCTAGCGTAGAAGTAAAAATTGGAGAACATATCCTACCACAAGTCACACGATTTAAGTATCTTGGATCTATCATACAACATAACGGAGAAATAGAAGAAGATGTAAAGCATAGGATTCAAGCGGGGTGGATGAAATGGAGGAGTACCTCGGGTGTTATTTGTGATAGAAGAGTACCACTCAAACTTAAGGGTAAATTCTACCGCACAGTTATAAGACCTGCAATGTTGTATGGAACTGAGTGTCGGGCAATAAAAAGTCAACAAGAAAATAAGTTAAATGTTGCAGAGATGAGAATGTTGCGTTGGATGAGTGGACACACTAGAAGAGATAGAATTAGAAATGAATGCATTAGAGAGAAGGTGGAAGTCGCTCCTATTGTGGAAAAGATGGTAGAATCGAGACTTAGATGGTTTGGTCATGTGGGGAGGAGACCTATAGAAGCCCTAGTTAGGAGAGTAGATGAGATGGAGAATAGTCCAATAACTAGAGGTAGAGGAAGACCAAGAAAAACTATAGGAGAAATTATTAAGAGAGATTTAGATTTAAATGGTCTATCTAAAAATATGATTTATGATAGATATTTATGGCGTCGATTGATCCATGTAGTCGACCCCACTTAGTAGGAAAAGGCTTTGTTGTTGTTGTTATTGTTGTTGGGTGTACTGACTATTTAATTAGGCGAGATGGCTAAGTTAATGGTGAGAATTTAGGATGTTTTACTACACGTTTAAAAAAAAGAATAAAAATAAATGAATAATATTAATATTCATAGATTAAAAAATAAAAAATAAATACTATTCAAAGATAATAAAAATATAATAAATATTATATATCTCATTTTTTAATATTAAAAAAATACTTTTACCTTTGTATATCAAACAAGCCACAAAAAATGTTGGCGTCTTGATCGAATCATAGGTCAATATCATCACTATCAGGACGCTTCTACTTTCTATGGGAAACTTAAAAAGAAAAAAGTTTAAATTTACATTGTATCCGTTAACATCGTAGCAAATTTTAATTTTATCTTTCATCTTTACTAATTGGTTCAATGCTTTCCTGATTGCCATGACTGCTACATTCACCAGCGGTGAAATTTAACTATAAGCAAACATGGTTGTTTACTTGCTTTAAACCTGGTTTTCCGTCAATTTATTTTCGGTCAAAGATTTCAAGCGGTGTTTTCGTCTACAGATCCATATCAACAAGTTTGTCAATGTGTGCTTATAGTTGGATTTCATGGTTAGTGAATGTAATCAAGTTTGGTAATCAGAAAATCATTGAACCAATTACTAAAATAAATCATAAAATTAAAATAAATAAGTAAATAATAAAATTAAAACTTGACATAAAGTTTTAAAAAAATCCGAACACCAAATGATTTACTTATAATAAATTTAAGAGTAAATTACAAAAATATTTCTTAAATTTTATTAAAATTACATAAATCACTCATATATTTTTAAAATATATACAAATTTTTAAAAAAATAAAAAATTATATTATACTTTAGTCTAATTTTATTTTTTATTAAAATATCATTTATTAACTATTCTTATATATTTTTTATGGAGATTATTTTAAAAAAAATTTAAAATTGAACTGAAGTATATATTTTAAAAATAGATGAGAGTTTTGTATAATTTCAATAAAATTCATGAGAGATTTGTATAATTTATTTATAATTTAATGAGTTACATGATCATAATTTATTTTAAAGATATTTTATGTAATTAAAAACATTTTCAAAGATAAATTAAAAATTAAAAATTAATATTAATATTAATATTCAAATGTGAAACTTTATTAAAAAAATTAAGAGTTTAAAATGTATTTTGATCATATACTAAACTTAAAAAGTAAACGTAATAGAATAAGTTCATATGGGGTAATATTGCCGTTTCAGTACATGGTAGCAGCCACGAGATATCCACCCTGCCTCTTCTCTTCAACACTTTTCGGCTCAAAAGAACCCTGTTTTTAGACATTTTGAGTCTTCTGGCTCTTAATTGTGCTTTTTTTTTTTTCTTTTTTAAGAAATCCAGTTAAGAAGGCCACCGCGAATTCAGAGAGCAAACAACCAAACGCTCCGCGGAATCTCATATCGTAATATCCCAATTTCAAGCTTATCTCAACATGACAACTTCTTCCGTTGCAGTCTTTGCATATATTTCTGGCCATGTCCACCGTTTCTCAAGGCTCTCATCAGTTTTCCGTTACTACCTTCCCCAACCTCCTCTTAATCAATACGAGCCTTTCGGGCTTCCATTTTTCTTCCTCCACCTTCTTGTTTGTTTCCTCAAGAAATTTTCTGGGTTTCGATTGGAATTTTGTGGGGTCCCTTTTGTTTTGGAATTACCATTGTTGGGCCTTTAGATATGGGAGGTTGTTGCAGTTACGAGATTTCGTGTGGAGACAAGGTGATTAGGCAGGTAGATGATAGAGAATATGGTCGCCGAGAGCGCGATGATATTGCATATGGAGATTCCGGAGCTCGAATCAGGTTAAAAGGTTCCTCTAAGTTTGTATCAATGTACTGTCAACAAGGAAGTAAAGGAGTTAACCAAGATGCATTAACAGTTTGGGAGGTAAAAATTCTCGTGTATGGTTACAGATGTTGACTTTCTGTTTCATTTCCATTAGTTTAGATGGCTTTTTTGAGCTTCTAATCAATTCTCGTGACCCTGCATTGGAATTTCTCTTGTTAATGGGTCCTTAATTAGTTTTTATTACACCTGTTCTGTATCTTAGATTGTTTTTTGATTGAAACAAGAAAGCAAAAAAAAAAAAAATTTGTGATAGTACATTATTAAATATGGAAGCTGCCCAGGATTCTTATTTAATTGGTCATTTAGTGTCTTTTTAAGCACTTGATCCAATTTCTCTTAGGATATGTTTGGATAAGCGGGATGGTAGAGGGAATCGAAAAAGAAGGGAATGTTTAGTTGAAATCTTTTTCTTATTTGGAAGTTATTAATAAAGAGAGAAGGATAATGAAGAATTTTAAATTAACCTTTCAAAATCTTTTAAAATCCTCTCTCTTTATCATTATTATTATTATTACTTTTTTTATTTTTAAGTTTTCTCAATTTTGGAGAATTGTAGAGGAGAAAGTTTTCCCATCCACCCTCTTTTATATATTTTCTTTGGTTTCCTTCCCTTTACTTCTCCTCCCAACTCCCAAACATACAGTTAGGGCACTGTAATCTATTGGTTGTTATATTGAAGTGTAACCCTTGTTAATCGATGTACATAAATGGGTTGGATTAATGTTTGATATTATATATAATTAGGGCTTTACTGGAGAAAAAGACATGACCTTTTGTGGTGTGTTCGATGGTCATGGTCCTCTAGGACACAAGGTTTCGCATTATATACGTGACAATCTACCCTCAAAACTCTCTGCATCAATCAAAATGTCTCAACAGAAGAAGGTCAGCAAATTCTGGGATGCTTATGCTCCAGATAGAGGCAACCATGTTAATGTGTCTGGTGAAAATAGCCAAAACATGTCCCTTGCTTCATGGGAGGGCAGCCTTATCAAATCTTTCAATGAGATGGATGAAGATGTTGCTCGAGACATCAATAGTGACAGCTTTTCCAGTGGTACTACTGCTGTAACTGTAATTCAACAGGTATAACTAGAATTTACAATTGCAATATCTCACAGATGCCATGAAAGACAGACACTGACCCGAGACAAGACACACAACATGGATACGTTGATACTTCAAAATACATAAAACACGACACAGCATACAGGAATGTTAACCTCCACATTAAATATTTGGAAGTCAGTAATCTCTACATAAGGTGTTTTGATAAAAGAGGTCCCTACTTTACCAAAATACTGAGTTTAGGGCTATTCAAGTCATTTTATCATAAAGACACAGTAAATGTAGGGGTATTTAGGTTATTTTCCCATAATAAAATAACTGATTTAAGTGAAAGAGTTCAGAGTCTTTGGTCCAGAGTTAAGTGAAAGAGTTCAGAGTTTTTGGTCCAAGGCACCCTATGTGGACATAGCTAACCTAACGGGCTTTTTGAGCCAATTTTTTAGTCCAAGGCACCCTATGTGGACTTAACTAACCTAACGGGCTTTTTGAGCCGTTTGCTAGAGTGCAAATATTTAATCTGTCAAATCCTAGGGTATGAAAAATATTGCATTCATACATTATGCTTTTATAAAATTCGGTGCCAATAAGGACGAACTTATTACATTTGAATCCATTTTCAATTAAAGTAATTTGACATAATAAGCGAAAATATAATTTATCACAAAGTCTTTTTAAAATTATATTAGTTTTTTATGATACTGAATTTATATTTAATAACCCAAATAAGATATATAGTAATTTTTTAAATATTATATTAGATTCAACGCATTGAAAACTAAAAAAACAGTTATTATTAAAAAATAGTTATTCTCTCGAATATTAATTTAGAAAAACACACACACACACAAGGTGTAAATTTAAAAATTTAATTATTGAATTTCACTTTATTTTCAATATGTTAAATCTGATATAATATTTAAAGACATGCGGTATATTGTTCTACAATTATTAAATAAAATTTTTTTTAAATAATCAAGATAATTGTATTGATTTTATTAATAATTTAAACATCTTAAGGCATAAAAATTTAAAACTAAAGAAAAAAAAAGTTTATGAGAAAAGGATACGCAGGACGTAACAGTAATTGAGGGGAAACTAGAGATTTGGTAGAAACAGTGACAGCGGGGAGCTTTGGGGGTTCGTTCAGCTCATGTGGGACCACTTCCCTTGTCGTCTTTCACAATATATACTTGTGGCGTGTTTGTTTTTGTGTTTTTAAAGTCTAAAATTATGTTTTTTAAAAAGTAATAATTTATTGTTTTTACGTAAATGTAATTTTAAAATGATTCCAAACACACTTAGTAAAACTTCCTCAGCCTCAACTTTTGCTGGGATCTGACACAAAGGGAACTCGGTGGCATTTCCGCTTGATCTAATAAAAGAAGTGGGGAACTTGGCCTGATTGCCACCAAGTTTCCCATGATCTCACAAAATAAAAATGAAACTCGTTCTCATTGGCACTGAATTCTACAAAAGTATAGTATAAAAATGCAATATTTTTCATACTCGATTTGGCAGATTAAATATTTGCACTGTAGCAAATGGCCCAAAATGCCTAACCTAACTTCCTCATAACTAGTGTGGAAGTTAGCATTTTCCTATATATATAGATGGGTATATCCGTGCATTTATAGCTAAAATGGAAAAAATAAGTATATATTCTGCACATCAACTCCTAAAATTTCAGGGCGATCAGCTGATAGTTGGAAATTTGGGAGATTCTCGTGCAGTTCTTTGCACAAGAGGAGATAACGACCAGCTTATTCCTGTTCAACTTACTGTGGACTTGAAACCAGATATTCCAAGTGGGTGTTGATTGTTGACCTCAATTCCCATGTCTTATGAGCCTATCAAGTCTCTGTCTAACTAGCTTTTCTTGTGTCACTGATTAGGCGAAGCTTTGAGGATCCAAAGTTGTGAAGGCAGAGTTTTTGCTGCAGCAGAAGAGTCACAGGTGTACAGAGTATATATGCCTGATGAGGACTGTCCAGGACTAGCTATGTCAAGAGCTTTTGGAGATTTCTGCCTAAAAGATTATGGTCTCATCTCAGTTCCTGACGTCTTCTACAGAAAAATAACCCAGCAGGATGAATTTGTGGTTTTGGCAACTGATGGGGTAAGTGTATCAGAACCTCAACATCCTATGCTTGATGCTTGACCTATCAGCTACAGAACAAAAATTACCATTGCAAATATTTTATCAGATAGTGGAAGCAATAAAAGAACTGGGTGCCAAGTTTCATGTAAGATGACTTCAACTTTAGCAGGAATTAACTTTAATGAGCAAAATTAGGTAAACCAAGTCAATTATGAATAAAAGTGTAAGATATCAGCATACTTTTTAATAAGACCCACCTCTGACATTACTTAACTTCTTGAAAAATTAATGCTTATATGTGATATTAGAGAAATTATTTGGGTCACAATCTCTAGGTTCATTATTATAGCCTGATATGGAAAGGGAGGTGAGACTTCTTTCTCTTCGTACTCTCCAAGATGCCTATGATAAGGCGAGGGAAGTGGAGTAGTATCCTTGGGTTCCTACTTAGAGGTGTTTCCCAACTTAGTCCACTGCTACTCATTCTTCTTGTACTCTGGATTATTTGCTTAGGTGTCTGGTATACGTTTTGAGTGAGACTAACATCTTACATGGCTATAGGTTTGGTCTATTTATATTTAATGGATGGAATCCAGCTAAGAATCTCTCTGTAATGAGCATCCAGTTACAGGATCCAACTATACCATTTTTTTTTTCTCCAGATTTGGGATGTGCTATCAAACATTGAAGTGATAAACATAGTTGCTTCAGCACCAAGGAGGTCCATAGCAGCAAAAATGTTAGTAAGGCATGCTGTTGCCACCTGGAGATACAAGTATCCTAATGCCAAGATTGACGATTGTGCAGCGATATGCTTGTTCCTGAATGAACAGCCTACTTTAACCAATTCTCCATCTAATAGGAGCAATATACGTCAAAGGAAGCACGTTGGTCCTCATGGCTCTAAACCCACTAGAAATGAAGGCACTGAAAGTTTGTTAGATGATGGCAAGAGTTCTATAATAGAATTAGGGCAAGAATCGGATGGTCGTGGAGGGTTATCCAGAGCCAACTCTGTATCAAATTCAAAATATCCACGGCTCTCTAGGGTTGTGAGTAGAAGTCAATCTTCTCAGCATCTTGATGGGGTTGAAGTTCAGTAGCTCTGTGTTTCAAATCCAGAAATGCAGATTAGACATCAGGTTGTATTACAAGGGGCAAAAGAAAAACTGGGGGTGAAGATTGTGGCTCCAATACAATTCCACAAAATAGTGGATAAAATCAGCCAAAACCGCACAAGATATAATGGTTGTCTCTTCTCAAAACACTTCCAGGCGCCACCAAAACGGCAAAAACTGAAAATGGAAAAAAGAAAAGAAAAATGGAGAAAAGCATTTTGTAACATTTATACCGATACAATAACCATAATGACAGTCATCCGTAGTAAGACTAGTGTTATATTGATATATAAAATACTATATATATATATATATATATATTCTTTGTAAATGTGTCATCTTAACAGTTTTCCAAATTCAAGCTTCTATTTTTGGACGGCTACTAAAAGCAGTTATTGTGGTTTCAAGCCGTGCCTGAGATTACATGTCTAATTTTGTATATTAGAAGGAGTGGGCTTTGATAATTTAGCTCTTTAGACATAACTGGGAGTTGAATGGAGAATTGGCCAAAAAAAACAAAAGTGAGAGAGGAAGAGAAAGAAAATGAATAGTTGAATAATAATTTTATTTCTTTATTTAGAGAATTTTTTTTAAATTAAAAAATTGTAATATCCTTCACTCCTTATTAACAACTATCAAACAAAAATGAAGTTTCAAATGAAACTTTTCCTTTCTTGCTTTCTGTTATCTCCCATCCAAATAATATCCTTGCAAAACTGGTAGCATAATTAAGTTAAATTGTAAAAGAAAAAAAAAAGCTTATTATAAAATTTCAAGGTTAAGCCCCAAAAATTTCACCAAACATAAGCACAAAAATTCCAAGGGTTTCAGAAAGTATTAAAACATCTGAAGACGCTACTATAATATCTCTTCAGGATTGAATTGTGTTTTCTTAAAAAATCCAAAACTCAAAATTTATTGAAATAAAGATTAGAACAGAAGCACCCATATGGAATTATAGGGGTCAAAAGTCTACATACAAACAAAGAATGTTTGCACTTGAATCTCACAGTGCAAGCAAGCACCGAGACAAAAGTTTTAAAACAAGATAAGAGTTGAGTAAATGCAAGTGTGCGCTAATCTTCATTGTCCCAAATATCAGCAGCACTCCTGAATGGTCCTGCACTTTTGTTCACAAACAGCTCTTCACCGTCCAATACTCGTTTCTGCATCCACCATTAACAAAGAAAATGAACAAGAGTAGTGTTATTTGGAACAAAATCCTCTTCCGTATTGGAGAGGCTTTTGGAGGAAAAAGAAATCGAGAAAAAGAAAGTGTCCGAAAACTATTCAAATAGATTTCACCCACCTCTCTCTTTTCGGATGAGAATCCCCAAAAGTGTCTCTACGTTGTCTTTTAAACATTTTTGTTTTTAAGAAACACTACTCTTACAGAATGACACTGCAGAAGTATTTTTGGAGATCATCACTATAGAGAATCCCTATCCCTCTCTTTTCTCTCTTCTTTCTCCTAAATTGAGATTGTACAGTTAGGGGCAAGCTGAAGAAGATCTGTGTCCATGTTATTTGGATTTAGTTACTTGTAACATGTTTGTTAGCATTTTTGATACCGAATTACTTGTAAGTTCTGAGTGGCTTACCTGGTCTGGCATGTTGCTAAGTGCTTTGAAATCTTGCTCTGGGATGATCCAATGGAAAACACTGACATTGTCTCTGATCCTGTCTGGTTTAGTTGATTTGGGGATGACACTTGTCCCTCTTTGAATGGCCCACTTCACCAACACCTGTCCTGGGCTCTTGTTCAGCTTCTTTGCTATCCTATCCACCGTTTGATCATGGATCAGATCTCTCCCACCTTCTGATGATCCTAGTGGTGAGTATGCCTATCATAAGCAACAAATTTTGGTACATTTTTTATTATCACTTTCTAGCTTCAACCATTGAACTATAGAAACTTGAATTCAAATAGTATGAGTGTAATTACAGTGACATGGATGCCATTCTTCTTGCAAGCGTCAAGCATCTTGCCATTTCTCCACCCAGGATGCATCTCCATCTTAAAAAACATTAACCATAAAACTTCAGAAACTGATAATGGTGTCTTTGAACTAACAAGTTTGTTGAGTATTAGGCTTTGTACCAAGCCGAACTCAGCCATGAAAAAATATACTTCCATTGAGATTTGAAAGAATTTTAACCCTTTGGGAGTGTCCCTTCTAGGAAAACAACTTGTGGCATGTTTGGTATCATGGAAAATAGAAAAAAGAGATCGAAAAGGAAAAGGAAGCCACCCATGTCACATCTGGTAGACTTGATCATCCTTCCCCAGTGGAAGCCTTTGTCCCCGTGCGTGGCTACAGTGCTTTCCATCCAATGGAAAGTAACTGTACAGAATGGAAAGTATATAAAAAGGTTTTTTTGCCCCAAATAATTCTTATAATCAAATAAAAAGATTTTTTTTAATATTTGTTTTCTTCCAGGGGCAATTTGGTCTTTTGCTCTTATTTCTTTTCCATTTATATTTTATTTTTACTCTACCAAACGTCAAAATGAAAAAATATTTCATTTTTTTGTCTCATAATATACCAAAAGTAATTTTAATATTTGAGATTCTATTTTATATATATATATATATGTTTTTTTTTTATTTTCTTAGAAATCATTCTACTCTGGCAAACATGCCATTAGAGTAACTTGCCATGAAACATTAAATGTTTATAGAGCTATATGGTTTGACCTGGCAGACAGAGGGCAATATATGAGCAAAGCTGAGCAGCTTGTTGAGCTTGGCAAGAGTGAAATTGCAGATTCCAATGTCTCTAACAAGCTTGTCCCTCACGAGCTTCTCCATTTCTCTCCACACACCTTCGATGTCAAACTCCAACACTTCTCCTTCCTTTGGAGGCCTGCTTGCTCCTTCTTTGAGACGAAATGGCCAATGAATCTGCCCTTGTTTTAGTACATTATAGTAGAGTGAGTCTTTTATTAATTTATGCTCTTATATACACATCAAAAGAAAATTTTTTAAATTCAATATTTGTTATCAAGTTCTTTAATGAAAATATAATAACTCAGTGTCATTCAGAAAAAGTTACGTTAGATGCAATGTTTTTATTAAAAATCATGACAGAAAATATTTAAGAATATCAAAACATACATGCACATATATGTGAAAGCTTAAATTAATTACCAAGTAAAGATCAAGGTAGTCAAGCTGGAGTTCTCGAAGGGTATTGCTCAGCGCAGGTCTAACCCTCTCAGGGGCCAATTCAGTGCACCTATATATGCAGGTTTCATAAGCACACATATACAAACACAGATTCAGAATAAAATCTCATTTTAGCCATTAAAAGATGAGTTTAGTATCAATTGACTTTTTAATAGGTTTCTTGTGTCACTTATGATTAATACTTGAAAGTTTGATTTTGTTTTAACCTTATAGAATATTTGATCTTCAAAAGATTATATAGCATTATTTTAGTACCTTTAGAATGACACAATTGAAAAAAAAAAATGCTTGTGAGAATAAAAGGAATACAAAAATTCTTCAAATAAGCCAATTGTTACTAGAACTATTTTTAGAGAATCGGAGTGTTATATATATATATATATATATATATATATATATATATATATATATATATAGCAGGAAAATGACCTGTTTCTATATTATGTTAGAATTACCATAGCTTAGAGGTGATAAAGAGATCCTTCCTATCAACTCCTGCCTGCATAGCAGATTGAAGTGCCTCTCCCACCTGTAGGTAGAAATTTTCAGGACAATTTCCAGCGGAACGGGATTCAAATTTATTAAGATAGAAATTGGTACATAGATAAATATCCAAATATTTAGATTTAAAAACTCAATTTTTATGTTGTTTATAACAGATACAACACATCAAAATTTTATATTTTTTTAAATAAGTTTCCGAATGCTTAAGATACCCATTTCCTAAACAAAATATTGGGAGAGACAAAAATACCTCTTGTTGAATTCCATACTGCCAAGCAGTGTCTATGTGCCTATAACCAGCCTGCAAGCAGTCCACATAAATGCATTGAGTATCGAGGAATCCAATTATATAAGGATCTGATGAATAAACATTCAAATGTCCTTTTTGAAAAATGAAGAAATTAATTGATGGGAAGAAGAAGATACAGTTACCTCAACAATGGCAGTATATACAGAATTGGTGGCTTGGGAACCAGATTTCCAGGTACCCAATCCAACGGCTGGTATGGAATGCCCACTCAAGAGGTTAAATGACTGTGTTTTTGGGTCATGTATCGTAAGTGCATGTGCCATCTTTTTTCTTCTGCTCCTAAAAATGGGTGGTATATATGGTGTTTGTGTGTTGCTATTATAGCAAGAGATCCTTTCAAGGTCGCGGACAAGTAGGAGCTCTCTGACTATTACATGCCTTATTTGCTTTTCTAGCTTAACTTTTTAACACGTTTCCTGCTTTCTTGCTCTCTTCTCTTCATTGCTTTTGCTTTATATATATATATATATATATATATATATTCTCTCTCTCCAAAGTCAGCTGTTAGATTTGTGACTTAAATAGTCCAATTATTCTTCACTTCATTTTTTCTTAAAAAATATAATGCAAAGTTTAAAAGTTGTTAATATAAATTAGCTCGTTCAATTCTTTACAAGATGCAACTAATAAACCATTTTTAAAATGAACTTTTTAGCCTAATTTTACCTGGCAAAGTTGGATTAGATCAAGTTAGGTTAGTTTTAGGATTTGACAATTTTTTTTAAAAAAATAAAAAACTGATTATTAGGTACCTCAGGATTAAACTAGACTCTATCACTCATTTGGTATATAGAAAGTTAAGTATAAAAATAAAAATAAAATATGATTTTATAAATAGAATATGATTTTAATATTTTTATTTTTAATAATTAAATAATGATTGATAGTAATATCAGATAATGATTGAGTAGTGATTACAAATGCAAAATAGACATTTAAAAAAAACTATTTTTCTCTTTTTCTCTTCCCTTGTAATACCAAATGGGCCCTTAGGGCTTAATAAAATCCTTTTCAAAAAATTAATTTACTTATATTTTAAATACATGTTTTTAAATTTAAACTTAAAATTAAGACTCTAAGGCCAACAGCAACCATAATAAGATTGGATTAGATTATTATTATTATTATTATTATTATTATTATTATGCCTTTTAAGTAAAATAAGCTTAGTCCTAAAAAGCTAAGAGTTAGATTGACCTAGGTTGGCATTTTATAAATTATTCTAATTTTAAAAGATCATTTAATACACAGAAAGTAAGATAGATGTAAAAATAAAACAAAAAAAGTGAATAAAAATGATGAAAAAGGATTTTGTGTCTTTACTTTAAAATAATAATAATAAATGATAAAAATTATTGTGTGATAATTGTAAAAATACAATAAATATTACAAACAAGAGAAGGAAAGACAATTCTTTTTCTTTTGAATACCAAACAAATTATAAAGTTTAGGGCGCAACAATTTAAAAGAATTAATTAGTTCAATTGGTAAAAAAAAAAAATCTAATTTAACAATTTGGGTTCAACTCCTTTAGAGAGCATTAAGTGAAAACTGTAACAGAGTTGCTATCAAAAAAAAAAAAAAAACTGTAACAGAGTGAGATCTTATGAATGAAGCCACCGCTTGTTGAAATGCGTGATCATAGTTAAAAGGACAAAGGTAAATGCACTTGTTTCTGTTGATTGTCGGAAAGCAGAGAGCTCTTAGGTACATGGTAAGCGTTAGGGATTTACTAGTGGGCTGGCCCATAAAACTCGATCGCCCCAAATCCTAAATTTAATAGTGTGCCCAGTCTGAGTAGTTGATAATCCAAAGTGACAAACCGCCCTTTTTTATATGATTTCTAAGTCTATGGTACTTGCTTTCTTATGGAGTTTTATGCTTTCTTTGATAGGAAGGATTAAGAAGAAGAAGAAAATAAATGATAGGACAAACAAAAAAAAAGAGAAGAAAAAGTAGATAATTAAATATATTAATCTCTATCTGATTAAATATATTAACCTTAATTTTTTTTATCTTCATGTTTTTCATTTTTAATTTATCTTAAATTATTATTATTATTTATAATTAAATTATTTTTTGTTTAATAATATAAATAGATCTCACCAGTAATAAATTAAAAGAAATGTAAAACTCACCTATTTATGTTGAAAATTGTCATAGATAAAGTTTTTCATTAATTTTTTTCCTTATGCATTGAGATTCTCTTTTATTTTCTTTCTTTTTTCCATTCTACAAGAGTGGAAAGCAAACTGTGCAAAAATAATGTGGCTTCTATAGGTTTTTCCCTCTCCATTCCTTTCATTTCCTTTCTAAAATCACAAACCAGACAAAAACATTTAAAAAAAAAAAAAGAATGATATGTTCCCTTCTTCATTTTCTTCTTATTCCCTCCAATCAATTAAAGCATTGCTCTGAAGGTTGCTTCAGACAGGAAGGTCATTGCATGGCATGCAGTAGTAGCTGGGAAATTAAGAAAAGGAGGTAGTTCTCATGGGGTCAACACTTGTCTCTCTCATTATATGGTGTAATAACGAGAGAGGATGACACAAACATTAATGCAAACAGGTGCAGAAGAAAAGCCGTACAAATTTGAATACGAGAAACACAAGTTGTGCTTCCTGATATCCAACACAAGGCATTAAGATTGGACAGCATCCTGTACCATTTCTCATGGTGGAGCATAGAAATTCATAAATATGACCCTTAAAACACGGAGATTTCTGCACCTTCTCTAAATAAATGGCACGCACTTTGATTTCTTAGGTTTCACTCTTTGAATCAATGCTTGAGAAATCAATGATACTTTTAATTTTAATTACTACTACCAGATTGATGTACATTAGAAAGTTCCTCTGAATTCTCAAACATTACAGATTACAATATCTTTCATCTATGGCGAATCAGAGGTAGTAGCTTGAACTAATCCATGTCCTCGATTGTGATGGATTTAGAAAAAAATACAGAGCTCTTTTCACTTCACCCATTAAGTACGTGGTAAAATTAACAATGGGTAAATTTGACCCAAAGCATTAATTTTATTTCAATTTAATTAATTTAGAGTGTGTATTTCAAGTCTCTTATGTTTTATTTAGTGATTATTTAACTGTCCTATGGTACTTTTAATATTACTTTTTTAAAAATAATTATGTAAATTTAAAATCATAACTAATTTTAATATTGCTAAAGCCTAATAGTGTTCACTTATATTTTAAATAATTTTATAAACTTAAAAATTTATTGTTGTGATTAAGATGTCATTTGAAAATTGCAGCTATCCGCTTAATTTAAGTAATAGTCTCTAAATGATGTGAAAGTGTTTAAGATATCAGTAAACTATATTTTTTTACGTAATAATTTTTGTTAAAATTTAAATATATATTGCAAAACAATTAAGTGATAACACAACAGATTAAATTCTAAGAAAACACATTAATGAATATATAAAATAATTTATTTATTCAAATAGTATAAATTATAAAGTCAAATGTATACGTACTTTTTTTTATTTGATAATTAGAAGGACATTTCTTTAAAGATTTATCGCACATTATTGATAAAATCATTTATCAAATAATTTAACCAAACACAAACAACTTTTTTCTTATCAAATTTTTCGCAATACACGATTAATAATTCCATTTAAAAAAATTATTTTAAAATAAACAAAAATTCATAACAATGAAACACAAGCACAAAAATGGACACAAATCGTCTGCATATATATGATTGCGAGGGGTGCAGTCAAGTATCTACTTGATATGTGTTCTTATTTTTTTGTAAAGAAATAAAAATTTTAAATTGTAAAAATAAAAATTTTAGTTGAGGAAAAATTGTAATTATAAAGATAAAAAATTTTAATTGTAACTAAAAAAATTTTAACTTTAAGAAAAATTATATTTCAAAAATTTTAACTATAAAGACATTTTTTTATCTATTAGATATTTAGAATAATTTTAAAATTTAAAGTATTCTATAATAAATATTTTTTTGGTTAAAATTTCTGTCCTTGTAATTAAAATTTTTGAAGTATAATTGTTTATAAAGTTAAAAATTTTATCTTTACAATTAAAATTATCTCTTACAAATAAAATTTTATTTTCACAGTTAAATTTTTCATCTCTTAAAAAAAAAAAACATGAAACATATACTTATCGTATTGCATCTTCTGTAGTTACAGTGGGACTGAAGATCCCATTGCGGGCTAAGACATACATGAAGAAATACAAAAGCTACTCATCCTGCCTTTTTTTCTGACATTATTTGAACATCCAAGAAAAATGTAATGTCCCATTGAATTCGGACATGAATTTATCAATAATGAGGCCACAGGAATTGTACAATTGTCCTTTGCAAACTTACAACAGCCCTACAAATGCTTCATCCCTCTCCCCTTACATGGTCCCCAACCCATCTCCCAATTTACTGAGAAAATTTTCCTTTTTGTAAGAACACATAATATCTCTAAAGTTTATGAAATTCATGCCAACCAAACACCTTACTTCCAAAACTACATTACTTAATTTTAAAATTTTAAGATATTAAGTTTGTAGATTATTTCTATTTATATACTTTTTTTAAAGCTCAATTTTTTTCAATATAAAAATTTTTGCTTGCATTTATAACCTAATAAAAATATCATGCAATTCAAGTTTCACATGATCAACTAATATTCAATAAAAAAATTATTAAACTAAGTCCATATTTCTATTAATTTATTGTTAACCTAACTAACAAGCGGATGGTATTAATAACAAAAATCAATTTAAATAACCATAACAGAAAACTTTAAAAATAGAGGATTCAATTAATGAAATTAATATAACAGTAAAAACAATTATGCTTTAATATGATATTGTAATTTTATTATTAATATAACAGTAAAAATAATTAAATAATTTTTTTGAAGAAATGGATACTATATAAAAAGTTCACTCCATCAGTAACAATTAAACTATATAAGAAGTTTTTACAATGTATATTAAATATAAGAGAAGCTAAATCATATTTTTAAAACCATAAAAATATCATAATTTAGCTAATAAAAAAAGTAAAATTTACGCAATGTAGAAAGTGATGAAACCCATTCATGCATTCATTTCAGTAAATAATTGTTAGGGCAAATGATATCTAATAATTTTAATTTCATAAATTTGATATTGAAAAATTTTTAAAATTAAATTTTTTGTAGAATTTAAAAATTGAAGTTACAAATGACTCTTAAGATTATTATTATTTTTTGTTTTTTTAAAAATTTAATTTTTAAAATTTTTTAATGTCAATTTTATAAAATTTACATCTTTTTTTTTTTCTTGTGTTAAGTCTTTGCGAAAGACAGGGAAAGAGGGTTCAGTATTCAACTTTTAACTGCCTGAACAAGTTACCGCCCGTGAACTGTTGCTGGGTTATGTTTGGAAATCTGATAATATATCATATCAAATCAAATCCATCCTTACACATTCAGAGTTCGTTCAGTCATTTTCTATTTCCGGTCTTCTTTTCCCTTTCTCTGAAACACTCCCATTCCCACACTTCCTTCTCTTCCATCTTCTTTCTTTGAACAAATTAAAACCCAACCCATAACACAGAAGTTGGAAGATGGAAAAATTTCAGTTAATGAATTTAAGTTACAAAATTGATAGTTAAATATCTATTTACAACATTTGATAACTTGATTTTTAAATAAAGTTATAATCAAATATTTTCAAAATTATAACTAGGTCTATTTAAAAATGATTTTTTTTAAAATTTAAAGTTCTTAGCTGAAATTTTTTCTTGAAAGATTGCTCCATTACTAAGAGATTTCTCTCAAGATTGTGCTCTTTCTTCCTCAGGATTCACACCACACCAACAGAGCCAATTCCAATTTGGAAAAGGGCAAATACAATTTAGGAAGAATTAAAGTTCAGTATCCCAAGAGAAAATTTTTAAATTTCTAAGAACCTTAATATCAAAAATTTTAACCTAGGGCCATGAACTATAATTTTTTTGCACGGTTTAAATTTTAAATTCTAAGTTTTTTATAATAATATTAAATTTAAAGTCATTTAATATAAATATTTTTAACTTAAGTTCTTGAACTTTAATTTTTCTTTACAATTTATCCCATCCAATCAAGGTTTAATTATACTCCATTCAATTAAAGTACAGAATAAATTGGGCTAATTAAAAGTGTTCATTGTCTTGGTGCTACCCAATCGATCCAGCCGGGGCAAGGTGGATAAAAAAAGAAAAAAGATAGGGTTAGGTTGGCCATGCAAGTCGATTTGACCTAATTTGACCCAATGACCTATATAATATTTTTGTTTTAAAAAAAGATAGGGACCTAAATGAAAGAAAAATATTTAGGGGTTATTTTTTTAATTTTAACTAAAAATTTTTAAACATATTTTATAAATTATAAATAATTAAGGGGTCAAAGTTCTTGCTAAATCTCCCTTAAGTTTGATTATCATATTTAAACAAAAAAAATAAAAAATATGCATTTTTTGAATTTAAAAATAAAAATATTAAATTTGAGATGGTAATTGTACTTGCATTATGTCCATCTCAAAATATTGTTCAATACATAAAAAAAAAAACCCCATTTGAACTATTAGACTCTAAGTTTCACTTTTTGAAATTTCACTTTCTACATTTACGTTTTCTTCTTTTATCCTCCTTTGAATCGACTTTTCTTTTTTCTTTTTATTTCTATTGTACAAATTTTGCAAAAACATATTAAAACAAATCGTTATATATTCAAAATAATTAAATGATTATAAAGATACAAGCATTCAAAATGAAATTTTTAACCCGATTGTGGCCCACTTGCTTGACTTCACCCACCCGATCCAATCCAAGTTTAGATGGCCCCCTGATCATATTTTTTCTTCCCAACAACAAACTAAGTTGAGTATTGTGCAAAGATGAAACCCAACCCCTGTACCCCGCTGGTGACTAGTGCTAATTGCATATTTCTCTTGAAGTTTTATTAAATTGCATATGATATTTTGTTTGTTTAAAAAATTACATTCAACTCCTCTAACATTTTAATATATTACAAAAAATCTTTACTCGATTTTATATTTTGTAAAAAAGTTAATTTTTTGTATATAATTTTATTCTTAATATAATAATAAAACAGCTCATGTGATGTTAAACTCTAATATAAAATCGTAATTTTATTTTTAATAAGACAAGAAAGATAACTTTATTTTAGAAGAAATGCATATTATCTAGAAAATTAATTTTATTGAATGAAAATAAATCAAAGAAGAATGTGTAATTTTTTAAAACAAAAAGAATATCAACATATTTAACTAAATACCAAGAAAAGTTAATATAGTTTACTCCAAACTTTAATTACACTTTAACAGGGTCAACTTTAAAATATAATAAGTTTTTTTCTTGTAAAAAAAATTGTTATATTTTAAATTTAATGGACTGAAATTGCAAATTAATTCTTAGTTTAAAGAGATCAAATGTAATTTTACTTTCCAAGATGAAGCTATTTATCGGCCAAAAAAAATGAAGTTACTTAAATATTTATCATCAAATTTTACATTTAAAATTATGACAAGTAATTTTTTTTATAAAGAATCAATATATGAATTATAAAAATATACTCACATATTATGCTTTTATTTAAAAAAATTAATAGTAAACTTCTAAAAAAATTTCACCTTAATCTTATCATTTTCAAAAACCCACTTGTTACTAGAAATTTTTAAGTAACTAAACCAAATCCTAAGACTCACATATCCAGAGTGCTCCTCCAATGTCCGGTCATGTCTAAATTGGCGTTTCTATCCTTTTTTGTAGTTTGTCTCCAGGGACGGAGCAATAGTCTTATGCTTAAGAGCACAGAGACACAGACAATAAGACATCGAGGGAACAAAAAGACAAACAGTACGCATTGCCATAAGCAAAAGTTAACTGCCTTTCTTCTCTATTACAGGTGACAATGTACTATCACCACCTCCACCACCTTCTCTTTTTTTACAATCCACTATTACACAACTAGCTCATAGGCACTGCTAAACACTAGCATTTCAAAACGCATAAAATAGAAGTACATCACAATTCACAAGCAAACTATGCAACATCTCAGATGGTGCTGCATTTGCGCACAATATAGCGATATGCAGCAACCTTTTTCCTGCGAGAGCAGGTGTTATCAACAGACAGTACCATCTTGCCTGCTTCTCTTGATGTGAATGAGTTGTGTATTGCTTCTTCTGATGCCCCTATCTTCCTCGCCTTCTCAACTGCTATGGTGTAACTTCCTTCTGCACTTGGCACAAACTCAGCACTGTACTCTAAGTCCCACCCTCCCACCACAATGTCCCATGTAATTGTTGCCCCAGCCTGATCATTCCATAGCAAGTAGTTAATTACGTGTTAAAAAGTATAATAAAACTTTCACTTAAAAGTTTTATACTGTTAGATTGAAATTTGATCAACTGATCAGAAACTTCAATCAATGCCGACCTCATTCTTCTAATCATTAAAGGTGCAATTCAGTCCCTTAGTTTTTTTTCGTGCATTTACGCTCTCCAGGTTTTATAAACGATGCAAAGTTGTCTAAAACTTACAGTTTGTTAGCCATGTCATTCTTACCTCATCAAATGCAGTTGACACATTAAAGTACTATGTTTAGATTGGTTAATTTTGGATGAATTTGCTTCATTTGTAAAACTTGGAGGGCGGAAGTGCAAAACTTAGAAAGAGGAGCTAAAGTGATATTACAAGGACTAAAAGTGCAATTAAGCCTTAAAACTAAATTTCTTTTGAATTGAAGTAACTATCGATAATTAATCTTGTGTTCAATTTTTTTTTTAATTTAAGGGAGCCATTTGCATAGTGTATAACAAAGGTGTAATTATAAAATATCACCTCAATTCCTTCTATTTGTATGTTCACTTTCTCTCCTCCTTTTACAGTGAACTCAGAAGCAGGTTTTGGGGGACCATTCTGCAAATCAATGGGTCTACACAGTCCTCCATACTGAACTGGAATATCCTCAGGCCTTATAAATCTGAGCACAAGAAAACAATCCATACCTCAGAAAGCAAACCCAATAGAGAAACTCAAGGCATGTAGGGATTTTATTTGAACAGCAAAAAAGTAAAGCAGAAGGACAACTAGAACATTAAAGAGAAACCCAAAAAAACAAGAAACAAGAAGGAAGCAGACAAGGAAATTCAGAATCGTTTAGAGATCTTTTTATGGTCCATAATTGAAAGTTCATAGCCATGGAAGAAAGCCGCATCAAAATTTGCTAAAATAGTCCATTTGGACATAACAAAAGTTAAAAAGAAAAAAAAAACTGAAAAGCAAACGAAAAGGAACCAATAAACTCACTTGAATATTAAACATTGATGAAGAAAACCCAAAACAAAAATAGAAAGAAGGTAGGGAAATTTAGAGTCATTTAGAAATCTTTTTATAGTCCTTGATTGAAAGTTCATAGCCATGGAAGAAGCCAAATAGAAATTTGCTAAAATAGTTCATTTGCACACAGCAAAATATTAAAATTCTTTACTGTACAGCAAACCAAAAGGAACCAATAATGAATAAATTCACTTGAAAAGTAAGAGAAAGCAAATAAGGAAACTCAGAGTCATTTAGAAATCTTTTTATAGTTCATGGTTGAAAGTTTATAGCCATGCTGAAGAACCCAAATCAAAGTTCACTAAAATAAATAGTTCATTTGCACAGAGTAAGAGATTAAACCAAAAGGAACGATAACCAAAAAGCTCACTTGTAGAGTGTCTCCGCAGCATTTCCTTCCTTAGAGATCACAAACTTGCTCTTTGTTCGTTGAGTCAGGAAAGGACTGAACATTGAATACAACATGCTGAAGTACCACGGTACATTGATGAAAATCTGAAACCTCAATAGAGAAAGTAGTGAAACTTCAATCACACCAAAAGAACAAGAGAGCCATCATGTCCCATTTTTCGAGTAAAACAACAAAAGACAAGACAAACAAATAGTATACCTTACGAGCCACCATTTCTGGGTAATTGTCTTGGAACAGAGAAAGGATCTGATTAGAAGCCACCCTAAGCTCTTTTTTAGGCATGTCTTTAAGATCAGTGACTTGAATAATAGAATTAACCCCACCAGGCTTGAAATGAAGAAGCTTAATGCCTTTTTCCAAAACTTGAACTCTCCATCTCAGAAATTTCTTAAGCTTCTCTTCATCCCCAAATATTCTTTCATACATTTCTTTATCTTTGAAAACGCCATATGCATTGTAGCACACAGGGTGTCCCTCTCTGTCATACCCGTGCATATAGGCTATAACCCCTTCAAGCTCTTTGAACCCCAAGTCCTCCTCAACGACGTCGTCTGCTCCGAACGCCTTCCTCCAAGCCAAGCATTTCAGAAGCATGTTAAGAGCATCTCCGACTCTGAAATCTCTTGCTCTAAGAAATTTCAAGAGAATGACGTCAGCTTTTTGGTCACCCTCAAGAAGTGAAACACCCCACATGGAACATTCAGAGGAATCAGAGGCTTTGAGCTTGTCTTTGAGCTCTTGAAGAGCTTTCTTCTCAGAAGATTTCAAGTGGGAAATGAAGTAGGTGTCTTCTTTGAATGAAGGAGTTCGAAGGGTTGCTGCCTCCATTAAAGTTGTGACCAAGCTTTTCTTGTAAGGTTTTGGGGAAGCTTCTGGAAGGTTTTGGAAGGACATGGGAGAAGACGAGGAATCCATTAATGAGGATTTTGGAGGAAGAAGCGAGAGAGACTACCCAGATGGAGTTTTTATGAGAAATGAGAAATGAGGGCGGATTTGAAGCGATTCTGAAGGTGGGATTTGGAAAAACGTAGGAAAGCACGGAACTTTTTCTTTTTTTCCCTTCTCGAGTGTGTAATTACAGAGAGAGAGAGAGAGAAAGCGACGGGGGGTAAAGGAAAGACACAAAGAACGAAAGGGACAGGGAAGCCAAAGAAAGACAAGGGAAAGGGAAAAGAACAGACTGTTTGAGCCGCGATTTTGGTTTAAAGTAAGTTAGGCGAAAGCGGACGAAGGCGAAGCAAGCAAGGGAGGAGCCAATTTGAATGAAGAAGGGACAAGGTGCGTGGAAGAGAGTGAACGCACGCTCTCTTTAGGATCATGTGTGTGAATTGCTTGAGACCAAGCCGAGTTACACAAGCCGATCTGAGCCGGGTTAATGGGCAGAGGGTAAAGTGACAAGGGGTACCCAATGGTCTCCGCGTACAGTCAAGACTGAGACAGCCATACAGGAGAGTCAAAATATTGAGACCTTGTATGTACTCGAAAACTTTATTCATTTTGGACAAAATGTAAAAATTTTTATGAATATTTTAAAAGTCTTGACCTAAGTTGTATGATACCGGATATCTATAAGTAAAATCTAAAATTACCCATTGATTGATCGAATATCAATTTTTGCTATTTGTACCTTATCCCATATCTAATAGATATTGGAAATATTTTTCGACCCAATACCCAAAGTATTCAAGCCTATGGTCATCCTTAGCTGACAATATGCCAGAGGGTCAAGGTATGGTTGCATAGGTTATGTTGGTTTGACAAATGTGGATGTAAGGATAAAAGAGATCCTACACATGCTACAGGCGCGTGGATCAGTAGCACTGGAATAACTTATTTTTATTGCGATTTTACGTACCAAAAAAAAAGGACAATACTCAAATACTATTTTCAGCTTTTTACCATTAGGTTTGCAACCGAAACATCGACACGTAAATATATCTTAGAGCTTAACACTGTAAGATGTAGTTAGAAATACTTGGCTGCCAATTAATGTTTGTAAAATTGAGGCCAAAACTAAATCCGTACATGTGGAGCCCAAGTATGAGTTCACCTAGAGTTCTTAAGTATACAAATACTATATGACACTTAAGAATTTTTCATGATTATCATATTAAAAAAATGTCTTTCTCTATTATTTTTTTATTAAAAATTATTAAGAAAATTTAATAGAAAATACTTAAGAAAGCTTTATCTAAATCTTGTCTATTTAATAAAATCATGATATTTGAAACATTTTGCAATTCAATATCATGTGATTAATTCTTGGGCCAGCTTGCCCGTTAAACGATCCGAGGTCTCTCCTTAGGCAATCAAAAGAGTGCATCCCTTATATTAGTGTATATCTAGGAGAACAAATTTTTGTAGGTGCTGGCTCTAAAGAATGAATTTGAATAGTCAAAATAGAGAATACAATTTTTTAACTAATAGGTCAATCCTTTAGAGTTCAAATGTTACATTTTATAACAATTTATGAGAAATTCTTAACATTTTGTCTGCGGACATTAATTGACATAGGTTCAAGTTTATCAACTCATAATATTTTAACAAAAATTAATTGTGATTTAAAAAAATAAAACACTCCTCGTTTTGTGTCTTGTGAGAATTAGTAAAATTAGCATAATTATAAAAACTATATATCATATCATATCTTATATACTACAAAAGAAAATGCCATTGTTTGTGTTAAAAAAAATATATTTACAAAATAAATTTCCATTGTTTTGCTTCAACTCTTTTACTCTAGTTATTTTTTTTAATCACCTTTTTATTACAATTATTTTATTTTCATTTATTTAGTTTCATACATTCTGAATGTATTAAAATAACAAGAACTGATATTACACTAATCTTAATCAAAACGTTGTGAAAGATAATTTTTAGTGCATTGAAATAGTCATCAACAAAGTGCATTAGCGTGGTCCCAAAGAAAATAATTATGAGTTGGATTGATCGATTCATAAGTTCACATGGACATGATTTCATGTGGTCTTTAACTCGATGTTTGATTATTCGAATTTGAACTTTAAACCAAACTAAATTACACTACCAATACTTTATTAACATGGAGGGAAAAATGAAGAAGTAAGACACTTTTTATAAATTTGAAAACTATCACTACTATTTATGAATTTGGTATTTCATGGACAAGTGCATATCAAAATATTTCTAATCCAGTTTTATAATACTTCTAAGTTCTAATCTCATTTAGTTTTAGTATGTGTTTGGTTACGCGTTAGAGAAAAAGAAAATCACGTTTGTAATTCTTTTTATCCAAAAATAATAATTTGTTGCTTCTAGCCAAATCACGTTTCTTTCTCATTCCCAAACACGCACTTATATTGCAGAGGAAATGCACTTTGGTCTCTAAAGGTATTGAAGATGTTGAGAATTTTTATTGTGAAAAAGTTAAAATATTGTATATCACTAATGAAACATAAAAAAAAAATAGGTAAAATTTTATACTATGTTAAATAATTATTTTAATAAATTTATGATAAGTAATTATTTTTCACAATTTAGCATCGTGTGATTAGATTTTTGTAAAAAAAATTTATGTGTTGCTTTTGTTAAAAAATATTATGACAAACATGTAATGAACTTTATCTAAATTTAGTTGCATACATAATAAAGATTAAAAATTAGAAATTAATTTTTTAAAGAAAATAATGTGAATGGCATAAGCTCTAAAGACTCTGCCCATTGCCCTTAAATCAGGAGCCTTTTATCAGACAACTTGTTTTTGGGGCATAATCTAGAAATTGCGGAAGATGATAGGAGTGTATTAAATTAGGAGATAGAGAAAATATGTGTTTCATTTCATATGAATTTCTCTATCAGCAGATTGATGTCATTTCTCAACCCATTCCTGCTTTTTTAACCTACCAAATTAAGTTCATGGGCCACCTTTTTTCTTTTTTCTTTTTCTGGTTAACTTTGCGACAGAGATTTAAATAAACATTTTTGTATTGAAATAATTTTTATTTTTAAAAAAGGGACAGCACTTTTACCCGATGGAGGACTTCCGTGCATTGTTATCACTCACAAGTCTTCCCTCTACTTGTAAATAAAAAGGAGCCAATGGCATGATTTAAAAAAAAAAAAATTGGGCTAGCTTGTTGACCATAGATTCAATTTTTTGCTTGGTGGATTGGAGTCCACGTTCAAGGCTTCCATACAATTTAACTCGATAAATTCTAACAGTATTATTGTCCTATCATTAGGTACCGTCCAAGCCTAAAGTAATGGGAAAACATAAGAAAAAATTTTATTTAAGGGCTCTACTTTCATAAAAATAACAATAAATAATTTTAAAAATTAAAATTTTTTAAAAGCCTACCAAAAAAATTACTACTAATATTTCTTAAAATTAGTATTCATAATCTTTAAAATTACAACTTTATCATCTTAATGTTATAAGAGTGTTTTGAATTTATTGTTATTCTTAGATAAAAATATCATTATAATATTAAGAAAACTAGGTTGTAATTTTAAGTAAGCCAAGTGATAATATTGAGAAGTATCACTGATAATTTTTTCCTTCAGTCCTTCAAAAGAATTTTTGTTTCTAATTAAAATCCTTTAATGTCATTTTTATGAAGTTAAAGTCCCTAAATAAAATTTTCTGGAAGAAAAAAAATTTCAAACATTAATTTTGTGTCAATAATCAGTTTTGAAATCTGCAATATCATGCAGTAAATTTGGTAAATTCTTGGCTGGTGGAACACAAATGAAACTTGTTTTTTTCCTTTGGTGATGAATAATGCAAGTTTTATTTGTTAAAAATTGTAATGTTATCTTTAATAATATTTTGACAAGTAAGCGATTCTTATTTAGAAGATATAATTCAATCCAATTGTAATCTAAAATTAGATTATATGACTTTTAAAGACATTATGAAGTAATTGATCTCCATTTTTGGCATATTTAAAGTAAATGACAAATCACACAACATGCATCTCAAAGTCCCTTTTGTTTTTTTTCTCTTTTGGCCAGAACATGCGTCTCAAAGTCAAGTCACCTATTCTGCTGCCTTTTGCTTTCATATTAGATAAGTTCAAATGCTTCACGACAAGAAATAAATGTAGGAAAGAGTGTAAATAAGTAAAAGAAGAAGGATTCCACTAGAGTAGACAAAACAATATACTACCTGCATGCACCAAACTTTCAAAGCCCTAAACTCGTAAGATCCACATTGACTAACATCTTGTGACACAATAGACCAATTCAATGAGGAGAACAACGCAGATAGAATAAATTCAGAGTAATTGTCATCCCTAGTTTTCATAGATCATGGAGATACTCTAGGTGAATAACAATGACATGATTTTTAAGAATTGGTTCAAGTGCAGAAAATATTTAGGAGAAACTAATCATTTGGCTCATATAATTTGCCTCAATTTTCAATTTGACCCCTATAATTTAAATCCTTTTAAAATAGTCCCTATAATTTTGAAGTGTTTCAGGATTAATACCTACATTTTATAAATGTTAAAATCCTAGTCCCCCAATGGCCATGTGGCATAACAATGTAAAAAATTGATTGAAGTGGCAATCAAATTTTACACATGGTTGTCATTGGGGATGTTCATAGGTTTGATTAAGTTATCAAAATCAAATTGAACTGATGTTATTAGTTTAACAATTTTTTGAATTTTATCAGTTTTGACTTCTAATCAATTTGGTTCGGTTTGGTTTGTGTTTTTTTTTTTATCTAAAAATGATTTAGTTTTTTTAAAAGATTTTGCTTCTTGTAATATGTAAAATTTGATTTCTAATATGATGTATCTCTTAATATTTTAATCAATAATAATGTTAAAATAATTAATTATTATATATTATTTTTTCTATAAAAAATATTTCTTATAATTATGTTCAATTATTTTACAATTATAATTAAAGATCATATGTAAAGACAATAAAATAATAACACATTTAAGATAATTATTTGATAAATTCATCTAAATGTAAATAAAGTAAAAAAAATTACTACTTTTTTTATTAATAAAAAAATTATGTATAATTTAGACTTAATTAATAGAAAAATATATATTAATTTAATTTAGTTCAATTTTAAACAAACTTGACAAAACAGAGAATTAAACCAAATTAATCGATTTTATAATATTTAAAATTAATTTTAGTTTTTTTTATCAATTTAGTTTGATTTTTACCAATTTGATTCAGTTTCGCTCAATTCAATTGTTTTAGATCCATTTTAAACTGTCCTAGCTGTTACATAATTTTTCCCTTCTGACATGGGGAGAGACTTGGACAGGACTGACAAATGCAAGCTATGATAAAAAGCTGAAGACACCAAAATGCACAGCAATGCAAAGCTTCAAAACGCTGAGAAGGGCGACGCAGGGGCTTCATCTGCACCTTGAAAACGCAGTCTTCATCTTTAGCTTGAAGACGCAGGGGCTTCATTTTCAGACTAAACTACTCCGGCTAATAACTTTGTCTCATTGCGGCAAATAATCAGTATTGAAAACGCCAAGCCCTTAATGATATTTTCAAGCTGAGATGAAGCCCCTGCGTCGCCCTTCTTTGCGTTTTGAAGCCTTGCGTTGCTCTGCGTTTTGGAGTCTTCAGTCTTTTATCCAAGCCTGCGTTTTGTTCGTTCTGTCCAAGTCTCATGCCATGTGCAAATTACGTGGAACCCACGTGGAGATTTCATTTACCACCTCTGCCAAATCTTCACGCCGTTATGCTATGTAGCTATTGTAGGGAGCAAGATTTTAATATTTATTAAGTGTAGGGACCAGTGCAGATTGTTTGGAAAAAATTTAAATTAAAGAGATTAAATTAAAAATTAAAAAAAAGTATAGGGATTAAATAATGAATTTTTTTCAAATGTTTATTATCTTTTTCTAGTATTAAAAATTCTAGCTTTATCTTTATTTATATTTTGACAAGTAAGTAATTTTTATCCAAAATTTAAAATTTAATTCAATTATAATTAAAATTTAAAATTAAATTATATGAGTTTTAAAAATATATAAAAATTAAATGACAATATATAAAAAAAAAAAATTTACGATGAACCTTCAAGTGCAAATAACAAAAATGGTTTTCTTTCGGGGGAGTATAAATGCATAGATCTCCTTGCTATTCGTAGTCCTAGGTTTCCGCTGGGGCTTCAGTCCTTTTAGCTGATATGTCAAGACCTTGTCCCCTCGTAATATGATATAGTTCTTTATTTGTTTATTTTTTGTTTGTTAAGATTTTTGTCCCTTCCTTTTATTAATAAAAAAGGTTGAATTGCAAATAAAAATAATAATAAAAAAGTCAACCAAAAAAAAAATGCTTGAGCTTAAATGCTTAGAGCTAAATTGCATAAAAGCCTCTTAATTTTGAATTATATTCAAATAACTTTTATAAATTTTAAAATTTAACAATGAATCTTTTAAATTTTTAAATTTATACATACAACTCCCTATCATTAGCTAATAAATTATTTTACTAATGGAATTTAATATGTTAGTAACAATAAACTCTTTAAATTTTTTTGTGTGTAAATAACTTTTTTTATACTTTGGGTTATACGCAAATAAATTTTTTAACTTTAAATTATGTATAAAAACTAACTAATAATAAAAAAATTATTTATACAAATTTAAAAATTTATAAAAATTTATTATCAAGTTTTGAAGATCGATGAATTATTTTTATATAACTCAAAATTTAAGGAAGTTATACATTATTTAGCCCGTGCTTAATCTAATATTTTTTAGGTTTGAATTTAAGGATAAATATAAAATAAAAATTTTAAATAAAAAAATTACCTTTTAACTATTTTATCTGTACTACATAGTTAAATATTTTAAAGTATAATTTTTTATCACAATTAAAATTTTATTCTTTTAATTATAATTTTTATCTTTTATATTCATTTCTAAACTTAAATCTAAAAAATAAAAAATAAAGACACCATTTTAGCATTACTGTACCTGCAGCCGGGATTCGAATTCCTCATGCCCACACCTGAAAGGGACGTCGGAATTTATGCATTACATTTTTAAAAGAAAAGCTAGCTTTTGTATTCAAGGGGCGAATATTTAGGGACCTGATTATTTAACTAAAAAAATTGAAAAAAAAAAAAGGTGACAAGAAGTGTTGACGAAGAAAATGCAATGTACAGAAATGGGACTTGTACGTTTTCATTTATCCCACAAAACTCATGATTTTGGATCACATAGAGTCATTGTAAGCTAACGTGATTTGTTACCATGATCTCCCGTAATTTGTTCCCATGTTCTGCATGCAGCAACGTCTCACATAAAATTGTTTGAGAAATGATCTTTTTTAATAAAAATTTGCAGGTTACAAGATGTGTCAAGATAATTAAAAGCTATTTCAAGTACATGCTTGGGAATTTGTGTATGTGATTCTTAGACTTGACAAAAACAAATCCATGGCTTCTTGTCTTTTTTTCCCTCGGTTGGAATCCAGAGTCGCTTTTGACTTGCTCACAAGCATCAATCGACTAGATTCTTTAAATTTAATCACCCCCTTTTAAAAAGGCCTCAAATTTCTAAATCATTACTTATGAACCTTTTTTACTTGTTTGTTTTTATCTCTCTTGGTTGCTTTGGGTAAGAAATTTTATCATTTGCACCTAAAAAGGTTACATAAGAACATTGTTTTATAAATTATCACATTCTTCAATCATTATTCTCCTTCCACTGTACATTTAGGTCTCTTATTATATCATATTAGTCATGTCCTAACTTTATTATGAAATTATAAACAATTAATTCTTAATTAGTGTTTAACTTTTCCTAATAATATAATGGACCACATTTTCACACTTTCTCAAGTATAGATTTTTTTTTTTTGTTTTACAAAAATGCAATTTTCTCATTTACTTTTTTGTTTTCATGATTAGTGAATTATTGGGATATGCTAGAAAGAAAAGGCTCAGCTTTGAAGAAGAGTAATTTGGATTCCTACTGCACAGAGTACTATAGGGTAGAAAGACAAACAAGCATTTGATTCTACTTATATGAAATTTGTATTTGTTTTTTTTTTTCTTCTTTCTAACCACACAGCATGCAATATAGTAGCGAGTCATTTGATTCAACTGAAGGAAAATGATTTTTTTAAAAATTATGTATAATATTTTTATATCTTTAAATTTTTTTTTTTTAATTTTCATCCAAACAATTTTACATTCAAAATAAAGATTCAAATTCGGAATGAAAATTATATCACTGTAAAAGTGTAACCTGAGAAAAATGCCACCTTAATCACAGGGCAATTAAGAGACAATCTGTGCAAAATTCTTCAAAAAGTATCATCTCCATGTCCCCACCATAACTTGGAAACCCAGAAACTCATGAGGAGTACAGCTAAATGCCTACTCACATACTACTGCAAAAGCATCCAAATTTTAAGTTTGAGCTGTGAAGCATTAAAAGGTTAGAAAGATCCATCTTCCTCAAGCTTCTTATAAGGCCACAGTTTGAATGCATATGCCAGCTATGAATAATTTTGCAACAAATAATAGGGAATTAAAGAACCAAATTAAGGAGTCATTGAAGTGTCAAGCATTGAAAATCGGTAACACAGTTCATTATTTGTCCAACTTTCTTATTTGTTTGTCCATATTAGTACTAGGAATATAATGCCCATAAATTTTTATTGTGGAGATTTATGCTGTGACAAAAATTGCCTTTAGCAATTTCAATAAGAGAAAAAGTAAAAAAACAAAAAGTATTATATTTCTTATATGAGAAGCACAATATGTCACGACACGAATCTTTCACAACAGAAGATTTGTGCTCGAATATTGTCTTATCATCAAAATAAAATAAAATAAAAGTCCAAAGTGGACAATCCATGTTTGGATGGAAATGATAAAAAAAAAAAAAGGAGAGAAAGAAAGGTTTGAATGAAATTTTTTCTTAATCCAAAAGTTTCTAATAATAAAGAGCTTTCGACTAACCTTTTATTATTTCTTGAATTTCTTATACACTTATATTTTTAAGTTCTCTATTTTGAAAAATTTTAAAAGAAAAATTTCTTCAAAAAAATCATTTAATTATACATTCATTTTTTTAAATTTTTTTCTTTTCATTTTCTTCCAACTTCCAAATATACCATAATGAATAAAATGCACCCAACAATTATGTAAACATTGTCCACACAAAAAAAAAAGTAAAAACTTAATTAGAACTTGTTCATGTTAAAAAATAAATCATCTATCGTAACTCCACCGTGTTGTCACAATGAAAAATATTTATAAAAAACAGTAAAAAACAAAAAAATAAAAATAAAAAGGACGAATTCCCTGTTTGAGGCCAGCATAGCAAAGGATCTCGCCCCATTCATGTTAAGCAGTTTCCTTATTCTTTGATGAATTGAGTTGACATGTTGCCATGTGGAGTGGGCTACTGGCCCGTTTAAGTGGAGTGGGCTCGTGGCCCGTTTAGGTGGAGTGGGCTAATGGCCCGTTTGTGGAATCTAGTGAATTTTAGTATGAGTCCAAGCACTTGGACTGGGTTGTGCAAAATTGGCCCATATATCCTTATTTTATTATTAGCCCTCATAGGCTTGAGTTATCTAATCTATCCCTTCACGTAGAAAACATGCAGTTAATGACCCAAAAGACAATTGCCTTAAATCTTGCCTTCGATTCAGCGCTTGCTTCACAACTGAGGAAAGCCCAAATCTTCTATGTTGATAGATTTGTTCTACTTCACATTCATTTTGGGAGAAAAAAATGTTAAATATACAATTGCCGTGTCTAAGGTTTTATTTATTTATTTATTTATTTTAATTAAATTACTATTATCCTTTAACATTTAAAAATAATACAGTTAAATTTTTTCTCTTTCTAGTTATGTCCCTGTGATTTAACAAAAAAACGGTAGGGTTGTGATTAACTTAATGCTTGAATGTGAGTTGTGTTATATGAGCTCGCTAGATGATTAGTTATTATCAAATGAAATTATTCTTAATTTTAATTAAAATTTGAAAGAAAAATGTAATAAAAAAGTGAAATCACATAATTAAAGCATAGCATCACTTGACTACTTGTCGTCCATCAAATTTACATAACCTAAATTATATATATGTAACCAAGTTAATTAAAATATTAACATTTTTCTTTCTCACGAGATTGGAACTAGAATAAAATAACTCAATTACATAATTTGTTAATATTAAAGGAGAATATTAATTTCATTAAAATTATATAAATAAATTGAAATTTTTATCATATATATATATATATATATATATAGGAATAAAAAACAATTTTTAAAAAGTTACATCACTTTTAAACATTTTTAAAAAAATTAGATGCGGTCTACATTTCTGAGATAGACCCCCCATTATCGTGTATCTCAACTTATTTGTTGTAATCTTCTTCTTTTTTTCTTCTCCTTAGCTCAAATTCAATTCATAAATAAATAAAAGATTTAAAAATACAAATTTAACATGTGATATTTTATTTTTATACTCAAAATATTAATTGACTCTGCATAGAGCTATGATTTTTTTTCACATGAACTCATTAAAAATATTGAAATTAAAAATTTTGTTGTGAATGACATAAAATTTTCATTCATTATTGAACGGCATTTTATGATTTAAATTCTTTAAATTTTAATGAAAAAGAGTTAAAATTATACTTTAATCACAATAGAAATAATAAATAAGTTATGTTTAAGCACTTGTATATATACATGTGAAGATTGTAATTTAATTTATATGTCAAAGATTTAGATGTCTACACATTAAATATTAACAATAAAGAAAATATTTAAGTTAATTATTCATTCCTGACTTACATGTTAAATTGTGAGATCAAATATTAACAATAAAATAACTTAGAGAAGCAAAGTAAAATGCTTTACTCATGTTTGTATGAGTATGTTTATATATATATATATATATATATATATATTTGAGCCTAAAATGTGAAAACATTCATATGTTTGATTGGTAGAATGTTAGTTATAAAAGAAAAAAATGTAAAAAATAAGTAGATAAAATAAAAAATAATACTTATACCTCTACTTTAAAAAAAAGTAAATAGATAAGATATAAAATAATAAGTATTGTTGAGTAATAATTATAAAAATATTATAGATATTATATATAAGTAATAAAAAAATTACTTTTTTTTTATAGTTAAAATAAATTGGCCCAAAAGAGTAATATATAGCATATGAAAAGTGAAATTATTTTTTATTTTTTTTCTTATATAGAGCACGTGTGTGTGTGTGTGTATATAATTTAGATTTAATTATATATTTAAGACTAACATGTTAGACTGTGTAAATCAAAGATTTACAATTAAAAAAAAAAAGAAGCAAAATAAAATGATTTACTTATGTTTCGTTGTTAGGAGACACTTTTTTCATTTTATATTTATAATAGTCATGCATAAAGTGTGTTATTCAATACATAAATGAGTATAACTTATAAGAAAACAAGTTGTTGAACATGTCATTTTAATTTTATTCCCAAAATAAAAATTGACTCTACTTAGAACCAGCATTTTTTTAAACATGAATTCATTAAAAATGTTAAAATTTGAAATTTATTAGAAAAGATATAAATGTTTTCTCTTTTCATTGAACCACATCTCATGATTTAGATTATTATAATTATAATTTGATCAGCCGTTAAAATTATGTGTTAATCATGGTCATAAATAACAAATAAATTGTATTTCTTACATTCATGCATGTATACATTCGATTTTAATTAAATTATAAATGCAACATTCACATGGCTACACATTATATTACTTAACAATAAAGACAATATGAGAGAAATAAAGTAAAATGATTTACTTGTATTTTTCTTGCAAACAAATCATCTCTTATTAAAAAAAAAATTGTTGTAGAGAGATATGAGATGTGTTTTATTGAAATTAACTCATATAACTTCATATCTCTCTCTCTCTCTCTCTCTCTCTCTCTCTCTCTCACACACACACACACACATATTCTTCTTACACATGATCCTCTCTTGATTGGATCTTTTTTTTTATAGGTTTTTTTAATTTTACCTGTTAGTTTTAATACTCATGGATAAAATATAAATTTATTAATAAAAAATATTGACAGTACATTAAGAGTGAATAGAAGCATGAAGAGTGAAAAAGGACCTATTGAAAAAATGTTATATATAAAACAAATACAGATTTATAATTGACTTATTTATTCATGACTTACATGGTGGTTTGTGCGAATTAAATATTAACGAAAAAGACAAAAAATGCTTTACTCGTGTTTGTCTGGAGGCATATATTTTTTATTTATATATTTAATAATCATGCACAGAATGTGAAACACACTAAAAAGCATAATATTACATGATGAGTATAAAACCTATTAAATTTTTTTATACGGCATATGTACATATATATTAATTTAAATTTAATTTATACATTTAAGACACATGTTAAACTGTATAATTCAAATATTAACAATAAAGATAACGAGAGAGCAAAGTGAAATACTTTACTCGCGTTTAATTTTTAGGAGATATGTTTTATTTATTTATAGTAGTCATGCTCATAATTTCACCAACATCACTTGAGTATAATTTAAATATAATACAATAAAAGTAGAGCATTTACATTTAATTTATAGAAATAAAAATGAATAATATTTAAATTACTTATGCTATATTTTTATATATATCTTTATTCTTCCTTTTTAGCATTAGTAAACTAGTGCTCGAACGAAATTGCATCCACCTCATTGAATTAGAAAGAAAAAGAAAAAGAAATTCTCCATATTTTGAAACATTATTATATAATAGTTCAGGAAATGCCTTTTCTTTTTGGTTTTCTTTACTTAAGAATACGGTATCCAATAGGTATGGGCAAATAAGTTTTGGGCAAACTTAACTAATCTTTAATAATACAAAAAAGGTTTTTGTAAATTTAAAAAATAAAAAAAATTCTGTATAGTATCAAGAAAATTGCTCTAATAAAGAAAATAGATTTACATTTTGTGATTAATGTAGCCGTATCATACAACACAACCATTTGTGGCATGAGCTGCTCGTCCCATTCGGCGCTTCGTGTTTGTGTTCTTACAGCAAACCTCTTTCTCTCACTCTCGCTCCCTTTCTTTCTCTCTCCCTTAAACCTTACTGGCAAACTCGGGGTACCTTTATCTTCTCCATCTCTCATTCTCCCTCTATTCTGTTGCTTGCTCTGTTAATCATCTCTTTGTATTCTGGGAATTGTGGGAAAGGAAAATGCAAAATCTTTATTCCAGTTCTTGATTTATTGATTTTAAGGGCAATGGACTTTTGGTTTTGAAATTTTCTCGTGCTTTCAGAGCTTATTGGTTTTAGGGTTTAAGCCCATTTGATCATTTACTCATTTTTCAGTTTGCGTTTGTTCGGTTTGTCCTCTGATTCCTCTCTTTGAACTCATATTCCCATTTGTGTCCTGCTTTTTATAATGTTCAGCTGAATACCAAAACTTTTCCTTTTTGAAGAACTAGTTTTTCAAGTCGTATTTTATTCGGCCATAGATGGCAATGATTGATTTTTTTAGTACTTTAGGAAAGCTACGAAACATAGGCTGTTTGTTTGCTGTTCTACTGTCGTGGTGTTCGTTTAATGGTTCCTGTGAATTGGAATGTTGTCCAGGATCACATTGCGGTACTGAATAAACCTTCCTGCCAGAAATTTCATTGTGGCATTGACATTATTTCTTGATTGTTTATCCGAACTTTGTACTTTTCTATCTGGTAATTTTGTCAGAACATGTGCTAGACTCAATACTGTCTTGCGGACTTGAAGTTAATACTTCATGTAGCTTGTAACCTTTTCTCTTATTCGTTCTTTTCCTTTTTCCCTTTTTCTGTTGGGGGGGGGGGGGGGGGGGGGGAGTGTCTCAAGTTCGTATTCCATGCATTGGTAAACTTCAGGGATGTGATGTTAACATTAATTGATTTGATTATCAATTAAGTTCACATGGCGTGCTTTCTTTATACTTGTGTTCCATATACTCAAATGATTGAGGCTCATATTTCTAGAATTTTAATATAAATATTTAAGCAACTGTATTAGTTCATTATCTCAATTCAGTTTCCCTGGTGTTTCCGTTGTCTTTAAAGTATTCGACTTTTACAATGGCATTTTTGTGAACTGTATGTATACTATGATTCTATCATCTTTTATCCAGAAAAGGCCCTGTTTCATAACTTACAATAGGAGAAAAAGCAAACCGGTTATAACAGTAATTTGTTCAACGAAAAAATAAAAAAAATTCAAATGCTTGTATGCTGTTCTCTTAATTCATTCGAATACTCTTGTATATTTTCTATTAACTATTGGCTACTACTTTGGCACAGCTTGCAATTTTTGGTCATTTGATGGATATGCATTATCAGCATATCGATAACTTATATTTCTTAAAGGTTTCTTTCTTTCTATAGATTGCCAATAATATGCGTTATCTCCTCTTATACCAGGATGGGGGCAGGAAGGAAAACACAAACTTTCCATGTCAGTGGGACTCAACCTATCTCTCCGAATTCACTTGTCAGTTCTGTATGCAGCAGAAATTTGAAAAAAGATCAACTTGGTGGTGTAATATTTGGTTGCAAGAATGCTACCATAAAAGAATGTTTATCTAAACAGCTCTTTGGTTAGTCTTTGGCATTTGATTGCTTTTCTAGAAGTTTTTGGAATAGTTGTTGTTGAGTTCAAAAACACAATAAAATGGACATTTTTGTGTACACATACAAGTCTCCATCCTAGATGAGATGCAACACAGATATCTTTCTAACGAACTTCCTTTTTCTTAAAGCTAGAAGTTTCTGGAATAGCTGGTTATGAATCTAAAAACACAATAAAATTGAAATTTTTTGTGTGCTTATGGAATTTTTTATATTGGCTTTAACTTTTAACAGGCTTACCAGCTCAGCACTTCTCCTATGTGAAGAATATTGATCCTGGGCTGCCTCTCTTTCTGTTCAACTATAGTGACAGGAAGCTTCATGGAATCTTTGAGGCGGCTAGCAAGGGGCAATTGTCTATAGACCCTTATGGATGGACTGCTAACGGCTCAGAGAGAACACAGTATCCTGCACAGGTTGATATACCAGCTGAACTCTGATTGATATAGTTCTACTTCTATTGTATGCCATTTTGGTCATGATTAGAAAAAGGCCCTTGCATTAATACCTTTCTGTTATTAACGTTTAAGGTGCGAATTTGTGTCCGGCTTCAGTGCCAGCCACTGTCTGAAGATAAATTCAGACAAGTAATTGTGGACAACTACTACCATAATAATCACTTCTGGTTTGAGCTAGACCATGGACAAACTAGAAAGCTTATATCGTTACTAGCTTCTTTAGCAATTGGCCCAGGTGCTTATATGCCCCAGAATACAATGAAGTGGAGAACTGTATCTCGATCTCTTCCATCACATGAAACATCAGTGGAAGGTGAAGCATTAAAAAATCTAACATTAGAAATAGAGCATTCTACTCACTCAAGTAAGAGATCTGATTCCACTGAAATTGCTTCTTCCTTGGATGCCGATGGGCACATCCAACAGTTGGATTCTCATGTGGTTGTGAGGGACGCGGAACATGATGAGAAATCCCTTATATTAATGAAACTAAAAGAATTGGCTTCTAATCGTGAAAGTCAAGACCTTTCTTTGTCAGACAATGTGGAAGACACTCCTGATGTGAATAATATGAACTTTGCTGAGAAGGGTTGTCTTGAGGCATTAACTGGTTTAGAGAAGAAGGAAGAGTGTCCTAGTTCTCCGTTTGAGTATCAGTACATCATAGCCCAGGTAGTTGAGTATGTTGGATGGAAATATCTAAAAAATGTAACTTAAATCCTTTTCTTCCAGTAATTAACTTCTAGTGCATTTTAGTTGATGCAAGAGGTCAAAGAACTGACATCTTTCAAGACAGCACAAACTCAGAAGTATTGTTATCTAGAGCAGAAGCTGGTACTCCTTTATTCTGTTGTTTATGCTAGCTAAATTGTATAGCATCTCTTAACTGTTTTCCCATCCTTACCATCTTTAATTTATATTGCATGCATGTATTCAAATGTACTTTGTATTCATATGACTTAACTATATTTGGATCTCCTCAATCTGTTTCATCTATGTATTCTTGTTAAGTAATTATCACCATATTGAAATTAGACTTCTGGTACTGTGTGAAGTCCTCAAATCTGGAGATTTTCTACTTGTATTCTTGTTGTTACTCATTACACCCTCTTCTCTGATTTCTAGTTTCCTACTTAGCAGACCATCTAAAGATTACATAACATGCACACAGGGAGAAGTAATTAAGAGAAATGGTCTTTTAAAAGAAAACTGAGCTTAGTTTAGATTTACATGTATTGACGCATCATTAGTTAAGGGAAGAAAAACTAGTCTATGAGAACAGTTCATTTAAGTATTTGAAGGCATGACAAAGAAGCTTGAATTGGTTATCTGATGAGTTCAATAGGAAGTTAAAGGACTGGAAGTTGATATGACTAACCAAAAGTTGGTTAAGTCATTTGAATAGATGTTGTTGGAGATGACATTTATCTGACTGATTCTGAAGTTGGAATCATCTTCTAAAGTACTCATAGACTCATAGTATCTTTAATCACGCGTTCATATTTTTCATGTATGATGGCATAGAATTTTTGGTTAATTTCTATTTACGTCATTCCAGGTGGAGGCAGAATTGGAAATTCAATGTCTAAAAGATCGCTGTACAACATTAGAATCCGCATGTAATCTTTCTCTGAAACATGATGAAAAGACAGTTATCCAGTCTTCTGATCAGAAGCATTTAGACCCTAAAGAGTCATTATTTTTAATAGGAGGCTACGATGGAGAATCATTTTTAGCAGCTATGGATTTGTATTGTCCTTCCCTGAATGTGATGAAATCTCTAAGGCCTATGAGCTCAGTTCGCTCTTATGCTTCAATTGTGCAGTTGAATGGTGAGCTTTATGTGTTTGGTGGTGGAAATGGTTGTGTTTGGTATGACACAGGTATGATATCTTGCTGAGTTTATTAATATTGTAACATTTAGCTGGAATGAAGTTTTTGATATTTCCTTATCTTCTGTCCATGTAGTTGAGTCATACAGTCCAATTTGTGACAAGTGGACATTGTGCCCATCTTTGAATCAGAAGAAAGGAAGCCTGGCTGGAGCTGCTTTAAGCAATAAAGTATTTGCCATTGGTGGAGGCAATGGAATTGACTGTTATTCGGAAGTTGAGATGCTTGATTTAGACATTGGACGATGGATCTATATTCGTTCAATGCTAGAGAAGGTAAAGTATATTACCTAATGTGTAATACACAACCTACAATCCAATGCTAGAGAAGGTATAATAATGCATAACTGTGAAAGACCTGAAGGCTTGGATTCAACTTGTGCTTTGAGACTTAAGCTTCTCAACATGCCAATTTGGAACAAATTTTGATCAGGCATTGATTTACTTTTATGAGTAACTTTTCTTAGTTGTTTTACACTGGAGATGGCTATGAAAGTAGGTTAAAAACTGTTACATGGTAGCTTGCATCATTATGTAGTATAGTGTATATCCTTGCATTAGGCAATAAGTTGATCTTATGCTTATAATTCTTTTTTACATTAGTCTCTTCAGAATATGAAGTCACAGATCTGCATAGCCTAGGTCTTTTCTGCTCACATTATAACATGAGTAATTGAATGGCCTTTTTGTTTGTTTGTTTAAAAAGGCATCCAAAATTATTGTAACTCGGGACTCAAACATGCTTTTATATTTTCAGAGGTTTGCTCTTGCAGCAGTGGAATCCAATGGTGTTATTTACGCTACTGGTGGATTTGATGGGAATGACTATCTGCAGTAAGATTTATGGCTTTATCTCCTTTAAATTCAATGATATTAAGAATCAAGATCTATCAGCACTAGCAGTATTCGATAGAATATTTACTGCATGTTACTCCTACTAACACATGCATTATAATCCCTATGTTTAGAAGATCTATGATCTTATATTTATCATATGTTCAGCTTTGCTGGAATATATAAGCGTTTATATACATATTTATCTATATATTATATATGTATTACTGCTTATTGTACATAACAATCTTACTACTAACTTTAGAGTTCTTTGCTTGGTTGATTAGTTTAAAGTTGATACACAATATTCAGAATGATATGAATAATATGCCTATACTATTTTCTTATCAGCCAAGTTATTGTCTAGAAAATTGTCATTGTAGCAACCTGACTCAATCAATAAAGCAAGGAACAAACTGGCTAGAAAAACATGATGACACTGCTGTGGCGTTTCACAGTTCTCAACCACGTTTTCTTTTGCTCTGATTGTGGGTCTAACATTTTTATTTCCGATAGATAGTAGTCTTCTCAAATTCTACAAAAAGACAACATAGAAAGTGGAGGTGCTTTGTATTTTAGAATCTTTAGGGGATTTTAATACTCTGCTCCACCTTCTGAACATGGTTTGATCTAAAAATATGTATGATCAATTTTATATTTATATCTGAATTAATGGGAGTGGCACTTTAAAATTACTTCAGGTCTGCTGAAAGATTTGACCCCAGGGAACATTCTTGGTCCAAAATAGCAAACATGAATACAAAGCGGGGCTGCCACTCATTGGTTGTCCGAAATGAAAAGTTGTGAGTTCAACTTCTCTTTTTCCTCACTGGTTGCCTTCATTTTTTATCTTATCGATGCTCTCATTAAGACTTGCATAAGTGTCCTTCATTGTAAATTATGTGTTGGACTTGAATTGGCTGACATAAAGCAGCTTAAAGTTATCCTCCCAGGACAATTTATATTGACTACATCCACTGGATTTTTTAAAAGAATGAGGGAAGAATTGAGTGCAATGTCATAGGATCCCATATTGTGGTTCCTAAGTTGCCCAAAGTAAATTTTTGACAGTAGAGACTTGTTTCCTATAACCATGTAGTACTCGTTTGGTGAGCTCTCAACATATCTGCCAATGATTTTGTTAAAAAGCTAAATGGTCACTAACAGGGTTAAAATATTATACAAAGTACTGCTATTCTAGCTACAGATTTTACTTTCCTCTTCAAAAACTTCCGGGCTTAACTGAGACACGCTTCACTAAAATTTTAACATTCACTTGTAGGTATGCTCTTGGTGGCTTTGATGGAGACTCAATGGTTTCTAGTGTTGAAGTTTTTGATCCCCGTCTTGGGACATGGATGATGGGGGAACCCATGAATCATACTAGGGGATATTCTGCTGCTGCAGTTGTCAATGATTCAATTTATGTGATTGGGGGAGTTAGATTTGGCGAGGACATCTTAGATTCGGTAAGTATAACAATTATCCTTTTTTTTTCTAATGGTGATATAGTTAGGAATAGCCTCATGTTTATATATCTAAGCAGGTTGAGAATTATAAGGAAGGTCGGGGATGGCAAGAAATTTGCACAACAGCGGTTGGCAAAAGGTGTTTCTTGTCAGCTATTGCCCTGTAGTTATTAGTGATACAAGGTGGTTCAGACTGTACAGAGAAAGTACATGACTAATATGATCTTTTTGAGGCCCTTCATCATAGTTGTTGCTTTTTAAATCTGTTGTAGAGTTATAGGATAAGTAGTTTTACATGACTGTGAAGTCTTCCTTATATGGGTATAGATTATGCATTTGGCTACCATAATGTCATTGGGATTTTACGAAGAAACTACTAGTTTTCATATAAAGAGTAAGCTATCATTTGGATAGTTGATCGATGCATGTTCCATAATTACCATTAGTTGACTCCAAAAAGTTCTAAAATCCCATTAATATGTTGGGTTGCTGTACAAGCTTCACTTGGTTATTTTCAGTCGACTTAATCTGAAGCTGTTAATGTTGTTTGCAGTTTTCCTAGTCAACCAGAGGGGATTTATTGTAATAATGGTGTTTATAACAGCAATCACGCTTCAGATATTGAGTGCTAAAGAAACTAATTCCCATGTCAAATATAATTATTATATATTATTAATCATTGTGTAAGTTGTATGAAAATGTACCTAAAGTTTAGGATCAGTGGTGCCTAAACGCAAAAAAACCAGATAAATATTTGTAATTCGCATAAGAAAACTTAATTATTAATTGGTTATTGAACATTCTTGGAAGCTTTTCTTGGAGATAGCCATAAATTTGGATTTAGATATTCTACATTTTATTTTTTTGTGTTTAGTTTGAAGTTCGATTGATAAAAAAAAAAGGGAACTACTCCTCTCCTCTTTCCTTTCTCCTCTTATTTCTTTCTTTATATAACTTAAAATTATATGCAAGAAAACTAAATATAGGGGATTTAATTTTCATAAATCCTGTTAAAAAGCTATGAGGTGACGGCATGACAAAATTTAGATAAATTTCTTTAGATATTTGCTTTCGCATGATCCTTTGTTTTTTATGACTTAAAATAAAACTTGTATTTCTTTAAACAAGATGTTTTTTAATCATATTTTATATTAAAATTATTGAAAATTATTCAAATTCCCTACTACTAAACTGACACCTAGTAATTTGCACAAAATGTATTTTTAAATTAAAAAAAATAGATGTTAAAACAACTAAACAAAGAAAGTTCCGATTATTTTTTATTTTCAATTTGATAATAATTTAGCAATGAATAATTTGTTTTGGTTATAAATGTGGTTTTAAATCAAAACAAAAGAATGTCAAAACCATTACCCAAGATATTTTCCTAAACCAAAAAACTACTCTCCATAGGAAGACTTGTTTTCTAAGAGCGTGTGTCTGATAATTGAGGGGTCTATTCATCATAAAAATTTTGATTTAACAGTTATCGGTCAAGATAGAAGGGACATGTTTGAGAAGGTGTGATTATATGCACATTCAGTGCATAGATAGAGATAGTGAATCAGATAGTGGGATTGAAATTATGAAACATATGAAAATCACGGACAATTCATACACGTGAAAAACATGCATGTCATTGAGGGTGTTAACAATAACAATTAAAGATAATGTGTCTAGATTTTTTGGCACAATAAGGATACAAAATTTGAATCTTAGACTTGGCTTCAAGTTCATTCTTAATGCCACGAAGAACTTAGCTTATATTTAAAGGGGGGAGATGGCTGCAAAACGAACCAATAGGTTGTGGCAGTCCCTTTCATGGGGGATGATTCGTGCAATCATACACTTTTGAAAGTGAAACCTCATCTTACAGTGATTTGTAATCCACAAGCAGATTCTGCCGTTCAAGTTGCAATTCCCACTTCCACTAAGCTTAGAGGATTTGGCAAACAACCAACACTCCCATTGTCTTTTTGTACGAGAACGGTAGAGATTTAAACTATCATTTTTTTTATTACTAGATCATTACCGAAATGATCTACACTGATACACTCTAAACAACCGTTTTTCATTTCACACGACATTATTCTATACTAATTTTTTATTAGAAAAAAAATACAAACACACTTCTTCAATTTTAAGTCATTTGTAAATATCCTCTTTAACTTTATAAACAGGGAATTACTTTCCTAAACTTTCATTTTTAAGCTCTTGGGAATTTTTGGGATTAAGGACTGGGGCATGTCACTCTCATGTAAGGCTTATTCTTTTTTTTTTTTAAAGGATAAATTACCCTCTCCTATTTTGAGAGATATTCAATTGTGTAACTCTCTCTTCTATTTTAAAAATATAGACTTCATTCTCCTAAAAACAAAGATATTTAAAAAATTTTAATGGCAACATTTCATGAATTGCCACTAAAAGTTCTACTAATAAAATGAACATCCTTTTAATACCAACTATTTGTGATAACTCATGATAATGATCACTAATTGTGTACTTTTTACTTTTAGTGCCGCACTTTAAATTGCCACTAAAAGGTCTTTTTTTTTTAAATTATTTTTATAACAATGACACAATAATAAACTTGCATGGTAATGGAATTTGATGCCTTCTGCCCAAGTTGAGTAATTTTATTCAGCCAAGAAAGCATAATGGACCAATTATATATAATTTGTTCTTTATAAATTTGAAAGCTGCCTAGACTGTTAATTATAATTTATTTAATAGCAGATTGGTGATTATAATTTCTAGAAGTACAATAAGCATTTTTTTTTTTGGGTTCCTTTTCTTGTACACTGCATTCTAACTTGCTCTTGATTGAAATTTGAAATCAACTGTTAATTACTATGTTTTTCCTTGACTCCCTTATCTTAATTTCATAAATAGTACCGTCAACTGTCGGTTAAAGTTTGCTTCTTATCTTGTTAATTGGATTTTTTTTCCATTTCTAAATTATATTTCAGGCATAATCAACTGGAAGACCAAAAGCTTTTGTTACTGGACTAGTCAACTTTGTCATTCCCATGTTTTTGCAGAATATTAAGAAATATTATATTTGAAGTTCTTAAATTAAAAATATTTATACTCAAAAATTTTAAATTTTAAAATTATTTTAAAGGATATAAGGGAAAAAAATTTAAATTGCATAGAAAAATTACAATTTAGGATTTTAAGTTAAAATTTTTTGTCCTTAATTTTTTTAAAATCATTTCAAAATTTAAGGCCTTTTAATATAAATATTTTTAACTTGAGATTTTCACCAGTAATTTTTCCTATGGACAACCTCCGCAAAATTGAATTCTTAGATAAAAGGATAAAATGGGGAAGTTTTTAATGTTTGCAATAATTGAAGTTTGATTGTCTCCTTTACAAATGGAAAATTCATATTCATAATTTGGGGAAATGACATAGGAGGCATGAGAAAGGCAAATGCTTCCCTTGTAGAGGCGAAGGAAGTACGATGGATCAGACTGTTAAAAATTTTTAAGAAAATTAATTTTGAATAAAGTTTTAAAATACTTCGATCATATTGAAAAAAAGAAAGAATTAACCTTTGTCTTTAAAAAATATGTATTATTTGAATTTAATTTCTTAAAGTTTGATGACTTCGTTTCAATCTTTTAAACAATATTTTGTTTTTAATATTGTTTTTATGTAAAACTTATTAATATATAATTAATAATTGGCCTAACGTAAAGCTGAGAACCTTTTTGAAATATACAATAGTAAAGCATTAAATTGGTTATACTATTGTGACTGTTTCAAGTAGTGTAGTGCTATCTTTTCATGATTACTGGATATTTGAGGGCTACACAAGCTTCATGCATGTTAAGTCGTGTCAATTATTTTTTTAATTATATTAATAAGTTTAATGTGACAATAATATTAAAGATGAAATACTTTAAAATTAAAATATCAATAATTAAAAAAAATTGTAAAATAGAGACTTGACTGAGTGGGGGAGAATAAGCAAGAAGGCAGGGGGACCATGGCCAAACCACAGGACAAGCCAACGAAGGTAGTGTATGTGCCAGTCTGCAACTTCATTGTGTTGTCTAAATTAACTAATGATAAGAGCACATGAACCAAAGGTTCCAGCAACTAGCAAGACTGCAAAGAGGCTTTATAAGCATTTGGTACCACGTGATTTTCGAAAGCAGAAGTTATAGTGTATGATTTTAAATTAAAACAAATTATGTTGAAGGATTTTGAGTTTTAAAATTATTTTAATAAATTTTAAAATTTCAAATTTAAACTACATAAAAAATTATAATTCAAGATTTTAAGTTAAAATTTTTTATCATAAAGTCATTTAAAATAATTTTGAAATTTATGGTCCTTTAATATAGGTATCCTCAAGTTAGAATCTTGAATTATAAATTTTTAATTATGTTATTAATTATAAAAAATTGGTATTGATTCTATATTTTATATTTAAATATCTAATGAATTTAAAAATAAAAATATTATTGTACTAAATATTTTCTTGACAACTTTGATGATAATTTCCCACCTCAAGCGTACATCAATGTCTACCCTTTTAAGTGCCATAATAAGAGTCACTTTAGTTTAAAGGATCACGTCAAAGAATCTCATCTCTCACACTTTCATAACCTTAACTAAATTATTATCATAGTCTAAAGAATTGTTATGTTAGATTTAAAAGTTGTAAAATTTATAGTTAAGACTAGATAAGCATTAATTCAAGAAAGTAAATTTTCAACCAAATCATAAATAAATAAACAAGGTTTGCTTTCGCTAAATATAGAGATCAAATAGAACCTTACTGGGATTTATTATTAGCCCTTTCATAATACTAGGCTGAATCCATCATAAGATAATACAATAAAGTGATTACATGATCTTTTGAGAGTATATATAACTTATATTTCCCTATAAATCAGTCTTCGTTTTCCCCTTTTCCATTAAGGTTATTATTATTATTATTATTATTATTATTATTATTATTATTTAAAGCACCAAAGCTAAGGGTTAGCATATCTTTTGCTCTAATTTCTCCTTCTATATATCATTCATACTAATGATGTTTTAAAAAAATGTTTCTAAAAATAAATAAGAAAAAAGATGTGAAATAGTAATTGATGGGATCCATGATCGAAGTTTGGGATGAGACTAATGATTGTCCTTCTCAACCATCTTGGAAATTCATCATATAATGGTTGGAAAGTATTGATTCTCGAGTAGGTGTGGGCTAGAGCACTATATAATAGTGGGATTAATGTGTGTGGGATTCTTCAATAATCAATATAAAATTGTCTATTGGTAAATTGACAGCAGCATTGTCTTCCACTGAACAGCCAGGTTAATCCCTTTTGCTCACCCACTTTTATAGATGGACAAGATTTGTGATTAAAAAAATTATCAAAGTTTCCACAGATTTTTTTTAATTGAGAAATAATGGGCCACAAAAATGTTTCCTAATTTAAAAGTAATAAATGATTTTTTTAAAGTTGTAAACCTAAAATTATTTATTTTTGTGCCAATAAAAATATCTAATAAAAGAATTTGCTAAAGATTTGTCTGTTTGTCATTGTCATGGTGAGCCATTTTCATGTAACGGAATGTTTTTACTTTTATTAATTTTTTTTTGAAAAAAAAAACATTAATTATAATGAAGTGTATGTTAGGTATAAAGTATTTGACAAATACAATTTGAAAATTATTCGTGCTAATATTATATTATTAAGAGTTAATCTTTACGTTGGTGAAGTGAAGACTGTGTGTGTGTGTGTATATATATATATATTCTTTTTTTTTTAACAAGTAGGGAATTAAGTTCAAAACCCTTTATCTAAACCATCAATTCTCACAACCACTTGATCTAACCTCACATGACAAAAGTTGCATGATTATTTCAATATGAGAAAAGTTAAACATTGTTTAAGTACAAAAAATTTCAAAAGCTATAATTTATAACAAATTAAATTTGAATTTTTTTAATAATTAATTCCTCAAGAGTATTCTTGAGACATTTACAAAGTATATCTACTTAAGGATGGCACCATACAAAGCAAAGGTGGGGAGTGTTTTCCCGCTCTCTATCCCTACTATCATTTTTGTCCCTTATTTTTGTTGCTGGAGAAATTTTTGCTTATCCTTACCTTATCCTTTGCATCCCCACAGATTTCCACAAGAATCTTGTGACGTGACACAGTCACGGATATCTTTAGCGACCGTAAAACAAAGTAACAGTTCTATAATGAAGAAAAGTCAAAGATAGAGAGAAGAGCTTCTAACACAAGTTAAGAGGCTTCTAAAATTTTAATCTAAGAATGCTTTTAAGATTCCTTTTTATATTTTAAAATAACATATATAGTAAATTTGACAAAAACTCCGTAAGGCATGAGATATAATTCCCATTCTTGTTTCTGAACTATTATTGGAGAGATTTCTTTCCTCTGTTCCTATCCTTGCAGAGAAAAAATCCCCAAATACTAGTTGTTGATTGAGATCTCTGAACTTAAGAAATTTTTGCTATCACCTATTCCCACCACTTCATACAAAATAAGGTAGTGTGTTCATAAGTGAAATCACATTCATCCATAATACAAGTCATCAAAGTACTATATATCTTCGTGTTAATTAACTATTATGTGAAGATTTAATTTATATGCATAAGACATATGCGTAAAGATCATTCATTTAAAAATATTGTAGCTTTTGATCTTCTTATTTTTCTTAAATATTATAAGTCCTAATTTTTGTATATGTTAATTAAATGTGCATGTGAGTATTTAAGGTGATCTACATGTTAAATGAAATTATTAAGAAAACAATTGATAATTATGAAATTAACTAGTAAGATGTTTTAATTTCTCCAAAAATGTCAAAATATTTTTTTAAAGTTATTATATATATAATATTAGAAAATTTTTATATCTGAAAAATATCTAAATACGGATCGATATTATATTTGAAGCTATAGATATATCCCAAAATAAGAGTTCAATATATCTGAAAAGTGTACTAAATATATCCTCATCCTTTCTGCAGAAATACTTCCGCGAATAGCACTCTCGTCTATAATAATATATAGTAATATTTTTGAGTGCTCCCAGTGAGAGATGCATTTTTGGATATAAGACTGCTTACTACTTTATGTATGAATCACACTTAAGAATTAAGTTTATTATATGAGATTTAAAAATTTTCTATCGAATTAAAAAATATATATATTTTTATATAATCCTTACTTATTGATAAATATAATTTATAAATAATGTAATAAGCACCGTCAATAAAAAAAAAAAAATCCAATGAACGGATAAGGTTGTATCCAAGTCCAACCTCAACAAGCCAAAACAGTTGGAAGCTTTGTATTTGCTTATAAATAGGTAAGAGGTGGGCATATATATAGCTCACTTGGATTTCCAGACTCAATATTTCTCGTCAAAACAAAAGAGAAAAAGCGCAAAGAAATTATTGAAGATGCCTTGCCTTTACATCACCACCAACGTTAACTTGGATGAAGTCGACACCGATCCCATCTTTTCTGAAACTACCTCTGCTGTCTCCTCTATCATCGGAAAACCTAAAAAGGTGTATATTTATCTTCCTCTCCTATCTCTATCTCTCCATTTTTTTTCTTTCTTCTTACCAAGAATTAATTTAAAATATCGTATTATATTTAACACAAATATTAAATACACATAAAATACGACACAGCTTGATTTTTGAAATATGATGCTTCGTGGTTGTTTGTGTTTTTCAAGTATGGTTAATGAGATTTCGCCAAAGCTGTGTAGAGTTACTTTGAAATTCTTATTGGGGGTTTTGAAAGTTAAAATAATTTAAGGTTTTTCTATATATTTTTTTCCTTTTTTGGTTGATTTGCATGGGACTTCTAGGAATATCCTATTCATATATATTAATTCTTCGATTATTTTCTGGAAAATTTGGATGTGCTCATCAGGCAACGGGTCAATAGATTAGTTAGCAATTTAATTTTCTGTTAGAAATATACTGAACAAGTCCATGAATGGCTAAGCCTAAATTTCTCAGAGTTTCGGATACAGATGACGTTCAAACTTAATGCTTTCATTATTATTGCTCTTCAGGTAATTAAGCAATATATTGTCACTTTCTCTTTAGTCCTGGTATATATCCGCATTTGCACAGACAAAATTGATATGACATTATATTGTACTCATTCGTCAAGCATTTTGTTATCAAATCAAACAACTAGCAAGTTGCCAAAAGAATATAGGCAAGTTGGACCTGCAATATATGTATAATATATATTATTCCCCTTGTTTGAGATTGTAAATAAAATAATGCGATGAAGATTGAGAAATTGAGGTAAATATTGTCATGATTATAGAAATAATTAGAATAGGGAAAATTACGTTCAATGAATCACGCGGAAGAAAACAATAACTAATATGTCCGACTTGAAATTAATATATGAAGTGGTTAGTGTCCTTCCAAAATTTCTTCTATACTTCATTCTTTATCAGAAGACAAATGGGGAAGTGGAGTGCTTCTGCAAATTGCACTTCCGGAGCAGTACTGCAGAACCTCATGGATTTGCCTTCAATAACCATCACTGTTATGTCCCACGTTTGAGCAATCAACAAGACTTATTTTGATATTTATGTCTCGAGGCCCTTTCACTTAATATGTTAAAAAGGTATTTGGTATATTGTGAATTTGATCATGATATTTTAGATATGTTGGTGTCATCCAAATACCTACGAGGTGATAACATTTTAAGCAATATTTTACATAGTTACATTATCCAAAAATTTTAGAGATCTGATTTCACATCACTTTTTAACTTTATTAATTTTTATAAAATACCTATGACAACTTAATTTGATAATTTTGTAATCTTATGTGATGGTCTCTCTTCTTAGCTCAAGTAATAATTTGATGATTTGGGGAAATTGTTTCAGTGAAGTAACAGTATCAAACAATTCCTTGATCTTTTGCGTTACTCTATTCTTAACTAAAAACCATCCTTTGCTTGAAACTCTTTCACAAACATAAACACCAAATTATCTCCATGGTCTTCTTGCAAAATAGCAAAAGAAAAAATTATGACACAGAATGTAATCAACAGAGTACTTATAAAACTAGTATATATTATTAAAATTTGAGAAAGATATTGTTCCTTAATTTCTTCAAATTTGTATTTTAAGTAGTTAATTAATTGTCTGTGTCATGAATATAAATGTGCAGTTTGTGATGGTGGTATTGAAGGGGTCAGTGCCCATATCATTTGAAGGTAACAAAGAAGCAGCAGCATATGCTGAGATAGTTTCAATGGGAGGAATAAACTCAGAAGTGAAGAGGAAGCTCATTGCTACACTTGGCACCATTTTGCAGAACAAGCTTTCTATCCCAAGAACACGTTTCTTTCTTAAAGTCTTCGATACTACTGTGTTTCGTAATAATAACTCCAAACTCTAATACTTTATCATCAGAAGCCACAAGATTGAACCCTAATTAATCAAAATGGGGTATGATTACTTTTAATTAATGAAGTATTGTTCGGCTCGCTATCAATATTCTCATTTGGTGATATTTTGTACTCAATTTATTTAATCATGCAATGTGAGGTTCCTGAAGTTTCTTCTATTTTATTTATATTGGCTTTAGGAGCACCATTATTAATCAGCGAGAACGTCTGTCTCTTTCAGGTTATTTTATTTGGTAGACAGAGAAACTTTATTCGGACAATTGACAAAATTGATGAACTTTTAATTTGGTCATTTACAAATTATTTTTTTAGCTTAGTTTTCAATTATTGAAATGTTTATAATGTTACTATTTTATTTAACTTTTATAAAAAATTTAATACCAAGTAAATAGATAATTGAGTAAATTACTTTAAACTTTTTTAAGTTTTGTTAAAATTGCATAAAATTTATCTTTATTTTTAAAATTTACCCATTAGTCTATTTAAATTTTTTTAATAAAATATCTTCTATTAATGTAAATATATATTAGGTTTTTTTTATCTGTGAGAATTAGAAGTCATATTGTTTGATAACCTAAATACCCTTATTTTCATGGTTGTTTTTTTGTTGACTTACATCTAAATAATGATAAATAACAAATAATAATAGATTTTGTTTTTATTAAATTTAATAAAGCCTTAAACTGATGATTATTTATTAACTAATAGTTTTAAAGTTCTTCCCTTTTCTCTTGTATGGCAAATTAGCTCATTCATGGTTAATTGTGCTACGAATAAGAATTTTTAACTTTATATAACTTTTTGATATACTTGTTTAAACTTCATTTATTAGTGAATCAACTCTTTAAGATTAGTTTTAAATATAATTTTGACTTTGAGTAGTAGATACTTTGTCATTAGATCCACTCTCTTGATGTGCTATATTTAAAGGAGGGTATTTTAGTTTAAAAAAGATATGTATTTAAGTTTATGGAAAGCGTTTTAGTTAAAAACATTTAAAATTGAACTAAAATATAACATAACTTTTGATTTAAAAGGAAGAGAGCATATATTTTAAAAATAAATGGAAATTTTATGTAATTTTAGTAAAATCTAGAAGAGATAAGTGTGATTTACTAATAATTTTTCATGTTTGCAAATTGTTAAGTTTAATATTTAATTTCAGATAGAAATAAAATGAAAAATACACACACCACAAAACCTTTAATAATTGGGAAACCAAATCTGTGAATAATCAAATTAAAAAATACACCAATAAGGAAAAAAAAATAGACTTGTTCTCCCCGTGAATTAACATTGTGCTTGCCCACTCCACTCTTATTTAGCGAGAACGTTTGTCTTCAATTTGAAAGTTGCAAGTTGAATTTAATTAATGTAGGGGTGGTCCACCCCACTACGTACTATGATGATAAAAGAGAGGACCACTATTTATCCAGAAAGATTAGTGAGAGTTTGTGTTCTTTAAGTGCTTAAGTTATTCATGGTTTGATTATTTTAAGATTTATACAAAAATATTTTATAATTATGTGCAAATTTTAATTCAGTAAAATAATAAACATTTAAAACAATTATAAATAAAGACCCAAACTTAAAAAATATTATTTTATAAGACCTATTATTATTATTTTAAACTAAATTATCAATCACTTTAATTAAAATCAATAATAAAACAATTTTTTTAGTATAATATTTTTTAAGTTTAGATCCTTATTTATAATTCTCTCAATATTTTAAAATGTTAAAGAACTCAAATTCTCAAAAACTGATCCTTTATTATTTCTTGAGACAAATCCTGAGGTAGAATCAAAATTTAAGAGGATGTAGTAGAGCCTAGGAATCTTAAAACTCCTCACCCAATGATTTTTTGTTTGCCAATTCTTTTGCATATGCTTTTGGCCTTTTCCTTTGCCTACTCATGAGCGCAGCCTCCGCCTCCCCTGTCCCACCACACTTTTTATCAAATCATCTCTATTGTGTTTATTGTATTATTTGTAGCATGTGTTATTGGTTACATAATAACATTTTTATTTACTAAATTAATAAATTTTAATCTTTTAGATCAAATAAACAAAATTTCCTTACATAAATAATTATATTTGTCACTAGCAATACAATACAATGCTAATTTGATTTATTAATTATATTTTATTCTAATTTAGTGTATTAATTTACAAAAATTATTCAAATGTTTCATTTTCTCTAACATAAATAAATCTAAGTAGACAAGGGATTATTAAAGTTAAGTTGCCAAAGAGCTATATATAATTTTTTTTGTTTAAGCATTTTAATTTGATAATGTTAGAGAGAATCAAATGTCTAATTAGTTTTTGAAAGTTAAAGAATTAAAATAAAAAAAATAAAATTATAGGATAAAAATAAATTTTAAAGTTAAGTTAAATAATTAAATTGAAATCAAATGAAATTAAGAAATGAAATTAAAATTTAAGAAAAAATAAAAAAATTGAACTGAAATCAAACGAAATTAATAAATAAAATTAAAACACTGAAAATATATTTTTGTCTAATAAAGTTGCGCACAACATATAAATATCAAAGTGGGCATGACCTGTGCTCGTTATTCTCCAATCCCAAGAGGGGAAGGAGGGAGACCGAGAGAAATCCAAAGTAAAACTACGATTATGTGATAATGAATAATTAAGATTGAGACAATTTTATTGTTGGGCCGGGCCAACAATTGTAGCAAACGTTAATGGACCCATACGTACTGTGTACTCGACCACACTATAGAATTGGGTTTAAATGTATTTGAAATCTATATATTTATAATAGGCCGTCACTGTTCATCGGCTTCAGAACAGTGATGGCTTCCTCTCCTCGGGCTCTGTGCTATTTTATTTTCTCCTTCTGAACCTATTTTGAAAAATTAAAATTTTTTTAATATTGGAACCTGTGCTAAAAATTTAAATTTTTTTCTTGTATGGGAGCCCGTGCTAATCATCTAGTTATTATGAAAGATATGAAGAGTTAACCTGTAAGAATTCTTAGATTAAGCCTTGCTTCTAGATGTATTAAAGAAAAAAAAATACATTTGTGAAACTTCAATGATGTTTTTGTAAATATATTAGACTGTGTCAATGTGGAAACAGTGAGATTCACAAAATCTATGGTTACTGACTAACTCTGAAGGAGGACAAAGGGAAACTGGATATGAAGGTTTCCCAATGTAGCATTCTTCATATCTTAGAGCATAGCCTTCTGTTGGATACATATTAGTATGAATATTAGGCGAAATATATATATATATATATATATATATACGTTAAAATTAAAAATTAGTAATCTTGTAATGTTGTTAAGAAACAGTTCCAAGTTTCTGAATTGATTTATGCAGTGCCACAAAATTAATTGTCACTCAGTTGGGTAACCATGTCTTGGAAGCAAGAGTGATTTTCTGGTAACATTGTTGGTCAAAATGTATATATTCCAAGAATGATAATTACACCTTTTAAGCTCCTACGAAGGCAATACCCTTTGACTGTTTATTTTGCAAAGTCAGGTCAATCACTATCTCAAATTGAGTTATACCTACCAAATTCAATATTATTTAACCATGGTCAATTTTATGTTACGATATCTAGAGGAAGAAGTAAAAGTGAGTTTAAAATATTAATATGTGACAAGGATGGTAATACATACAATACTACAGCAAATGTTGTTTTCAAAGTATTACTTCAAAATGTCACACACACACACACACACACACACACACACACACACACACACACACGATATTTAGTGGTTTTAATATAATAAATATTTGTATACAAGAAAAACATTTTCAATGAGACAAGTACATGATACACTTTTGAAGTTAGCGCTAAAAAGGTGGAGAAATGCTCATGGGTGAAGCATTTTGGCTCAAGAGATTAACCCCCCTTCTTCGACCAAAATGTCTGCTTTTGGACTCTAGAGATTAGCCTCCTTTCATTCGACCAAATTGTAGCGTCTCTCCTTCATCTTGTGGTTAATGTATACAAGTTGAAATGATACTCTATATCCCTTTAATATAAACTAGTTGTCTTCATTTTTAGTTGTTATTCTCAGCCACAACCCATTACATCTTCACAACCTCCTATACCACATCAAGAGATTAATGGAGAAACTCCCTCAAAAAAGTATACAAGAGATAAACCATCATTAGAACACCAAAGGGATGCCGTAAAAAACCTTCCTTTCCCACAACTTCCAACTCACTATTTCTTCTAAGTTCATTTATTATTGAAACCAAAAAAACTCACCTTTAGCCAGTGTCACACCCGAAAACGCGACCGCGCGATACCTTTATCAAATAAAAAATAATTCAATTTTTCAATTAAAATTGAAAACCAAAATCAAAATTAAAAATAAAATGAAATAATAGGTTTAAGAGTCGCCACCAAAATTTTAATTTTTGAAAAGGTAAAATTTTAGAAAAACTTTTTTTAAATAAGATAGTTTACGAAACAGATTTGGATTCGGAAGTCAGTTGTGAGTGAGGAAGGTGTTAGGTATCTCACTACATCCATTCTTAAAAACGGTTACCATAAATTAGTTATGCAAAAATAAAATAGCCTTAATTTAATTCTCCCTAACAAATCTCATGCAAAATAAGAAATAACCAAATTAAAGAAAATAAAATTAAGAAAGAAAGGAAATTAAGAAATAAGAGTAAAAGAAAAAGGAAAGAAACGAAATTAAAGAAATAAAAATATATTTATTTACAAATGGAGATTTGACCTAAGATGAAAGTTCAGGACTTACATACTTTTTAGGAGGGATCAAAGTCTACGTAATTCGATAGAGGTTGAATTTGGTTGATATTTTGTTTTGTTTTTATTTATTTTTTTAATTTTTATTTTTTTTTAATTTTTATTTTTTTGGTTGTTTTTGTTTGACTTTTGTTTGATTTTTAATTTTTGATTGATTTTGTTTTTTTTTCTTTTTAGTTTTTACTTTTGGTTTTTATCCTTTGTTTTGCTTTTGTTTTTTTTTTTGTTTTTAAAAGACAAGAAATAAAAACTACTTTTTCTTTTAACAGATAAAACGGTTTTAAAATTAATTGATGTGTTTTAATTTATTAAAAGCAAATGTATTTTCAATTTGTTCGCTTTCCTTTTTATCATCCTTTGTTTTTTATCTTCTCTTGCTAGGTCTTTTTTTGTTTTGCTTTTAGCATGTGTTTAGCTTTTATTTTTTCATTTTTTTTTAATTTTTTTTTTGTGTTTACCTTTGTTTTTTCCCTTTTTCTTGGTTAATTTTTATTTTGTGTTTTGTTTTATTTTATTTTTTGTTTATCATTGTTTTGTTTGTGTTTTTGTTTTTCTCCTTGTTGCTTTTATCTTCTTTTTTTTGGTTTTCTTATTATTTTTGTTTTTCTTATTTTTTTTGTCTTTTATTTTAATTTTGTTTGTTTTATTGTTTTGTTTGATTGAAGTTAAAAAAATATTTTTCTTTTTCCTTTTTGTATTTTCAAAAACTTTTTATTTAATTCGATTTTAATTTTCAACTTTCTTAATTTTTCTTGTATTTTGATTTTTGTTGTTTTTTTATTTTTAACTCTCTTATTTTTATTTTTATCCTTTTTTTGGTCTTTATTTTTATGCTTATTCTTCATGAGTTTTTTTTAATGTTTTATCCCCTCTCTTTTTATAATTCTTAGCTTCGTTTGTATTTCTATGTTTTGTTTTTGTCTTTTTTTTCTAATATTATTTTTTTTTAGTGCTTTTGTTTTTGTTTTATTGATCTTTGTTTTTACTTTGTGTAATTTTGGTTGATTCAACCCCTCTTTTTTTTGGGATTTTATTTTCCTTAATTTTCTTAATTTTGTTTGTTTGTTTGTTGTTGTTTTTAGATTAACTCTTAAAAAACGAATTACCATTTTTCAATTTTTGCAAAAAAGACCTTTTAAGAAAGGATAAATCTTTGAGGTTTAAAATAATTTTTACCGAAAATTCTCTCTTTTTCCACTCTTTGCTTTTTCTTTTTTTTTTGGAATTTCCTTTTGTATTCTTTTGAATGGGGCCATTGAAGCCCAAAATGTCAAAATGTAAATTCGAAACACAAAAGGCACCAATGAGGTTTTTTTGCCACATATGGCCTTTTGGTACTTATGTGCTTGAGGGGATATGAAATCCCACATGACTATTCTAACGTGTAAATTGATGAAATAATTAAAAAGAGATAAGAAAAATATTTACAAAAAAAAAGTAATTTGCAAGTGTGTGCCAAGTGTTTAGTCTTAATATTCTGCATTACTATTAGGCATATTTACACAATGGATGAGGAAAAGAAGAAGCTACATGTGTTACAGCTCAACCCCATAACGAGTTTTTCCTTTTTTCTGACGGGATCAGTAGGGCCATTCCTGGTGCATGGTGATCGGAGTACTCTGTTTTTGCTCCACCAATATGTCCTTATCATCAATCGGACAGCATAAGCCACAAAAACCCAAGCAGAACAATAAGGAAGGAAACATCGCAAGAGTAGAATTTTTAGTGTTTCATTGTATCAATAGCTCGAATTTAAACTAAAGCAGTAAGCACCTGGCATAAACAATCAGGATGATATGGGAATGCAACCCGAGTTCATGTATCTTAAGATTCTAAGCCCCTGAACATTAACGAGGCAACCTCCAATCCAAAACACTACAGGATCGAAGCAACCTTTGCATTTCATATCAAAACTTTATGATCAAACACTTAAATCATACCACTGGATTTCACTCAGACATTTTATCGATCATGTACCAGGCATTTTAAGGACTATACAGAAAATAGGATTTTACTCCAACCTCGATCGAAACAGAACACCTATAACTCTACGTGTAAGATCTCGTCGGGACAAAAACCAACAATCAGACCATTCATTACAAGAGCAGCCTCGAATCAATTGAAACAACAATTCAAATTACAAAGTTAAGCTACTGTAATAGATTCATGATTCATCAATCTTAAGGGACAAGAAAAGAAAACCATACCTTTCGAGGTTTACTTCTTCAGATTGATCACAGACGCTGTCAGCTAATTCGGAACTATTAGAGATCGCTCCTCTTCTCCCAAAAGTTAGTGATCAGAGCCTCCGCTGAAATCCATTTTTGCGAACTCAAACACTAAAAATAAATAAATAAAACTCCTCCTTGCGGAACCCTCGATTTCCCCCTTCAAATCGAAAATCTTTGAATCACTTCCCTCCCTTTCTAATCCGAAACCAATCCTCGAAAACGAAAGGAACTCTCCCTTTTTAAAAAATCTTCGTTCTCTCCTTCTGGTTCTCAGACTCCTCTCTAGCCATCCAAAAATCCTCGCGGTATCCATTCAGCCTCTCCAATATACCGGACCTCTCCAAAATCGAAGAAAAAAATCCCCCTCACTCTCGAATTCTCCTCTCTTTATAGGCATTTTTCCTTCTCCCACGTGGTCCCCCCCTTTTTTCTGTCCCTCTCTGCTCCACTCACTCAAACGCTGATACTGCTCTCCCTCTCCTGCCAACGTCGTGCGTGCTTTGTCTACGCCTCTTCATTTGCTATCTCCTCTGCTGCTAGAGGGTACAGGAGCGATAAGGCCAGAGGGGGGAACAAAGGGATCACAGGGGATTTGGGTAGGTTTTGCTGAAGGTGGATTTTCGAATCAAATGAGAGGGTTGACGGGTTATTGGGCTTGGGAGAGTTTGAAAAGTCATTGGGCCGAAGGAATGGGCTCTGCTTTTCCTTTTTTTTGTAAAGCCTATTTTGCTTTTCACTACTTGGGCCTTTGGGTTTGGAGAAATTGGACTGAAACTTTTTTCTGTCTGCTTAATTTTTATTCTCTTTTTTTTTTTATTTTTTTTTGATATTGGGCTTTTAAGTTGGACTCCTTCTTTTTCCTTTTTGTTTTGTTTGGTTTGGGTTCTCCTGGATTAAGCCCCAAAATTTTAATCTTTTTTTTTGTTTTTTTTTTGTTTTTTGTGTTTTGAGTTTATTGTTTTAGTAGTCTTTTAAAGAAATCTTTTTTGTTTGTTTGTTTTTTTTTTGTTTTGGTTTAATCATTATTTAATTATTATTAATTTTGATATTTTTTATTTGCTTTTAGCCTTTTTTTCTTTGTGGGATTTTACTTTTTTTTTTCTAGTCTCTTTTTGATTTTTTTTTGTTTTAACTTTGGAGTAATGGGCCTTTTTTGTTCTTTTTCTTTTAATTTTTTGAGCTTATTAAGCTAAAAGGACTTATTGGTTTTTTTATTAGTTTAATTTTATTATTATTTCTGGACTATGCCCGAACAAAATATGTTATTCACAGCCAGTTCACTATATCTTTTACTTTTTTTTATTTTTCAGACAGAACAAGGCTATCTCTTCTGTTTTTTTTTTAAATTATTATTTGCTCAGAAAAATAAACTACACTCATACACATTAGCAAAGAAGAGCAAATGGTACCTCTAAATGTAGAAACACAGGGTGATACAAATGAGATACATCAAAGCCAAAGTGAAGCTCAAAAATGCAAAGGAATTAGCCAAAATGGTGGTCTAGCAGTCTCCAATCTCAGCATAGTGCACAAAATTTGGGGGCCAAAAGAAAAAACTTTTTACAATTATATATACATTTATTTTGTTTTCTTATATATATATATATATATATATATGGGTAAAAAAGTCCGAATATGTGAGGAATTTTGAGGCAAATGTTACTTATTAAAATAATATGTCAAATCCTTATCTGCATTTGTGAAAAAAAGTTATATATACAGAGAAATACTTTTTACAATTATATATACTTTTTTTTTAACATATGGGTCAAAAAGTCCGAATATGTGAGGAATTTTAAGGCAAATGTTACTTATTAAAATAATAATATGTCAAATCCTTATCAAATCAAATTATGAAGATTGGCTTTTATACATTTGATATTGAGAAAAAAATTTGAGTTTCATTACATTTTTTAATTAAAAATTATACATATAATTGAAAATTAATTATATAACTATAAATTGGTTAAGTTAGTTATGGTAATAAAAGTTAAGTGAGTTATGTGATGTAAAAGTGAGTTATGTTAATTTTGTAGATTTTGTAATTTTTTTTATAATTAATTAATGTCTCTAATTTTTGTAAATTTTACAAAATTTTTATTTTTTATATTTTAAATTTCAGTAAGTTTCAAATTTTTTAAATCAAAATAACTAAGAATTTCCTAAATTTTTAATATTTTTTGTCCAAAAATCAAAATAACTAAAATTTTAAAATTTCTAATTTTTCTAATAATCCCAAAATGTCTAATTTTTCCTAACATATTATTTTCCTTTAAAATTAAAAATAATACTTATTACTTTTGTATTATTTGCTTATTTTCCATGCATAGTTATTTTGTAGAGATCATGCTTAAAAATAAATTTTCTATATATAATTTAAACCTATATTCACTTTCTGTCCAAAATTTTAAATATTGACTTTTTTTATAACTTTTTAGTCATTTTGGCAATATCACATAACTTATATGTATAAATAAATTCAGTCATGTAAATAAAATTAGTTATATAATGATTGATTAATAAATTTAGTTGAACAGTAAATATTAATAATTATTGATAAATTTAGTTCAATAGCAAATATTTATATCTGCATGCTAATGTTCAATTTTAAGCTATCACTTAATTTTTATAGGCTTGTCTTTTTTGTAGGGAACTAAGGACCAATTGTTGCCTTTCTACTGACATGTGAAAAAACAAAAAAAAAATGACTAGCTTGTCATATTTGCTTGTAATTCCATAAAAATTGGGATCTATCAAATCATTCCCACCAATGTTGCTCCCCTCATTAGATTTATTGTCATTGTCATCATTATCATGATCGAAATTCATAACAAAATCATATTCATCTTTATGCTCAAATTCATTCATTACATCCTCTTTTGCCACAAGCAAAAATTGAGGTAAAATATTATTAACCATTTAGAGTGTGTTTGGATTGATGGTGAAGAAAATTGAAAATCACGTTTGTTGAACTATAGTATATAGAAGCAATAAACTATTGTTTTATCTGAAACGTAATTTGAGAAATTCAACCGCTCATTCAAACACGCACTTAATGGTATGAGCTCAATTGGGACATGCAAACAATGGAAGGAATGTTATATTGTTGAGTATAGCTTGATTGTGGATCAAATGAGTGAATATCTACAAAATAGGAACTGAACAAGAATGCTTTTTCTACTGGCTCATGGATATCAATAATAAACAGGAGTGTGTATGCAACATGTTTTTCCACTGGTTGCAATGCAAGGTTTATGTGTATTTGATTAGTTGAGATATAAACATATAACTTGGCACCAGTTAATTAGAATAGGTATCACGAATTCACTTTTCATATCTCCTAAATATCATAATCATCTTTTAGACTACACGCCTGGTACAATGTTGGATTTAAAGAGACAAGTACTTATATACTAGATTAAAGACAAATAGGTTTGAAGGAAGTCATAACTTTTGCTCAACCAATTGTTTTAGCCTCACCAATGTGACGTTTAAATCAACCTCATTACTTTCACTATAGGTCACTCAAATGTTACATCATTTGGATTATTATACATTTTGTCTATTTGTATATGTGCAAATAATCTCACTTGTATTGTTTATTTTTTTTTTTTACAATTTGATTTATAAATAAGATTTTGCAATAACACAAAAACAAAAGAGTAAATAATAATATTTTAAACTATTTAATATTTATTTATTTGTTTTTGGTTTAATTTATAGAATTTTTATGGATAAATTATTCTTTCATTTTCTCAAATAACTTGTATGCACAACCTTTTTTTTATTAATAAAATTATATACTTTGTTTAACTAAAAAAAAGTGTCACAATTACACATTTTATGACTATAACACCATAAAAAATTGGGTTCATTATTTTTTATTGAAAATTAGCTTCTTCTATAACATGTGTTTTCTTTATATTTAAATGCAATATTATTTATTTATTGTTAAAAAAGAATTCATTTATTAATGTAAATTTTAAATTTTTAATAACATTTGTATTGATTGAAATATTACTATTTTCATTGTTAAAAGTATAAAAAATTCTTCCATTAAAACATTATTTATACTTACTAGTTATTTATCATTTTTATTGAATAATTTTAAAACTAAGATTACTTGTTATTTTATAATTATTTTTTTGAAAAAAAGTTATTTTAACGCTATTTGATTATAAATTTTCTTTTGATTCCATAAAAGGGTACATCTTTTTTCAATTAAAAACATTTTAAATTGAACTAACTCTTAAAAACATATTTGATTATACTTTAACTTATTTACAAATTTTTAAAAAAATAAAAAACAGTGACAAGAATACAATTAATATCAACATAAATAAAATATATAAATATGACAACAAAATAAATGCAAATAAAATAATTAAAAACATCATTAAAAAATTAAATGCAACCATAAATATGAAAAAAGTGCAAATATATAATCTAAAATGCCAATATATCCCCCCAAAAAGTAACATATTAGTTATTTACATATTTAAAAAAAATTAAGAAAGATGTTGGCAAGAATAAAATTAATACCAACATAATCAAAATATATAAATATGACAACAAAATAAATGCAAACATCATTAAAAGATTAAATGCAATCATAATTACACCAAAAATGAAAATATATAATCTAAAATACCAATATGTACAAAAAATTAACATATTAATTATTTGCATATTTAAACAAAATTAAAAAAATAGCAAGAATAAAATTAATACCAACATAAACAAAATATATAAATATGACAACAAAATAAATACAAACAAAGTAATTGTAAACATCATTCAAAAAATTTAATGATGCCATAATTATATAAAAAAAAATCTAAAATACCAATATGTCCCAAAAAAATTAACATATTAGTTATTTACATATTTAAAAAATATTAGCAAGAATAACATTAATACCAACATAATGAAAATATATTAATATAACAACAAAATAAATGAAAATAAAATAATTGCAAACATTATTAAAAAATTAAATGTAGTCATAATTACACAAAAGTGAAAATATATAATCTAAAATATCAATATGTATAAAAAATTTAATATATTAATTATTTACACATTTAAACAAAATTAAAAGAATACTGACAATCATAAAATTAATACCAATATAAATAAAAATATACAAATATGACAACAAAATAAATGCAAATAAAATAATTACAAAGATCATTAAAAAAATAAATGCAGCCATAGTTACATAAAAAAGTGTAAGTATATAATCTAAAATACCAATGTGTCCCACAAAAATTAATATATTAGTTATTTACACATTTTAAAAATATTTAAAAAAATATTGGCAAGAATAAAATTAATACCAACATAAATAAAATATATAAATATAACAATATAATAAATGCAAACATCATTACAAAAATTAAATGTAGCCATAATTACACAAAAAGTGCAAATATATAATCTAAAATACCAATATGTACAAAAAAAAATTAAAATTATTAGTTATTTACATATTTAAAAAAATTAAAAAAAAATATTGGCAAGAATAAAATTAATACCAACATAAACAAAATATGAAAATATGATAACAAAAAAAATGCCAGCAAAATAATTGCAAACATCATTGAAAAAATTAAATGCAGTTATAATTACAAAAAGAAATGTAAATACATAATCTAAAATACGAATATGTACAAAAAAATTAACACATTAATTATTTACATATTTAAACAAAATTAAAAAAAAGTATTGGCAAGAATAAAATTAATACCAATATAAGCAAAATGTATAAATATAACAAAAAAATAAATTAAAACAAAGTAATTGCAAATATCATTAAAAAAATTAAATGTAGCCATAATTACACAAAAAAAATACAAATATATAATTTAAAATATCAATATGTACAAAAAAATAACATATTGGTAAAAAATATATATTTGATATAAATTATTTTAACTAACCTCTATCCTTTAAAATGCTAAAATTAGTAAAGAGAAAGATAGTTGAAATTTTGGATTGGTAGATGAAAGTAATCTTCAAATGATATAGGTTGAAACTAAGATTTTTTTCCCAACCAACTCCAGAAGTTGGTGGAAAAAAGATTCAAAATTTTTGAACCAAATAGTGAGACGGATGAATTCTTTACTGCAGTACTACCTTCAAATATTTTGAACAATGAAATAAATGAAATGAATAGCAAGTTTTTTGAATGATGAAGTAAATGAAATAAGCAGTAAGATTTATAGTGTAAATTCTAAATCTTTTTGTGTCACGGTCATAAATAACCCTATATAACCATTCGTTGCAAGTTATACTAAAAGGTTCTTGCTTCAATTAATTTTTAAAAAAATCAAAACTAAAGTCAAAACCTAAGATTTTGACTTCAATTAATTAAAAATAAATAAATCAAAAGTTGTGTCCCTATCAATTGAGAGGGACATAGTGTATCACTTGAAGTTGGGATTTATAATTCTAACTTCAAGATGACATTTTAATTTTTTTACAAAAATCTTTACCCTTATCAGCATGATAGAAGCACAATTATTTATATCTAAAGTTGAAATTTTTAGTTTCAACTTTAGGATTATTTTTTTAAAAAAATTATTATTTTTAATAATTTCAATCATTTTTAAATCGAGTTAATATATCCCAATACACCCAATGCCAGATAGCAGCCAAAAAGCACAAGCCAGAAAACACAAAAATTATTACTTATATTTCATTTTGATTTTTAGTTTGTATAAAAATATCTATAAAATATATAAACTACAAATAAAAAACTATCAAAAAGAATATAAATATAAAAGAGCAAAAAACCAATAATCATAAACAAATTTCGATATATATATACGAAACTATTCTTTGAACTGTTTGATAGAAAATTGGCCCCATTTTGGAATTGGCATTTTTTAATTAAAATTCTTTAATGTTTCTGTTTCTCAAATGCAATATTTGTTTCCTAAATATTCAATTTGAATATTGCATTTGAATCGATTTTTTCAATCTCGACGATTGACTAAAAATCATTTATTATGATTTCGAGCAAGCCGCTATGGTGAAATTGGTAGACACGCTGCTCTTAGAAAGCAGTGCTACAATATATCCCATTTCGGAACTATCTATAATATGTAAATATACTTCTTTTGATTCCAACAGATTTGATAAATTTTTTATTCAAATCACATTTTTGACTCAAAATGCTAAATATATGATGTTGGGTAGAGACAGAGTATCTAATGAGGGACCACTCCATCATCTTGGGCTTGTTTTTGCAATTTATTTTCTCACATTATATATATATATATATATATATAAAGCCTTTTTATAATTTTAATTTGTTTTAGAAAAAATTATACATTTTTTATAGAGGTATTCAAACTACTTCCATAGTGAATAGCGTCGGACCCGACAATCCCATGGTCCTCATAGCGTTAACTGTAGTGGCAAAAGAGAAAGAACGTTGTTTTGGTGAAGGGCATTTTGGGGAGTGAGATTTTATCGCTCCGTTATAAACCAGGAAGTATCGGTTTTACGCGACTGTAAATCGGTACAAGTTGCTGGAAAGAGAAGAGGAGTGAAGAAATATGCCGTGCTTGAACCTCTCCACCAACGTAAGCCTCGACGGCGTCGACACCTCTTCCATTCTCTCCGAAGCCACGTCCGCCGTCGCCAAGCTTATTGGCAAACCTGAGGCTGTACGGAAACCCTTAATCTCTCTATACATTTCTATACTGATTTTCTGACTGTTTATATGCTTCTCTTTCTTTTTGCCATTTTCCTTTCTGGGTCTTCTATTGTTGATGAAAGATTCTTTTTTTTTTTGGTAAGTATTGCTTAGGAATTTCATTCAAGCTAACTATGCTATAAGTTCGTATATCACTAAATTGGTGCATTTAGTTCACTTCTTTTGCGGGGCTATATGGTCGATGATGGTGGCTTACATGTTTTCTTCTTTTAATAAGTGGTAACTATTAAATTGGTTTGTTGGGAATTACCGCTTTAGTAGAGATTAGACAGTTTTCTGAAAACAGAGATTTTTGTTCAATTATTGTCATGAGGTTTTAGGGCTTATCAGATTTTCAGTATGTACGAGGGTTGGATTGTGCGTTGAGGTTTGGTTAGATTCTTCGATGTACTGGCCTTGACTGTTGAACTCTGCCGTTGATGACACTTAATGTGCTTTCATTCTTGAATTTCATAAATTCGTTTCACATTTACATCAGGAAAGAACTATAAACCCCTTCTGTCAAGCTATAACGGAAATCAATTGCCGTTGAGCTTAGAGGTAGCAATTGTGGTTCTGAAAATAAAGATGTATTGGCTTTTCTTATCATAATTTGTCTCTCTTAGGTTAGTTGTGTTTTGCATAATCTATGATGTGGCTGGTAGTGATATGATATCATATGTTGTGTTGTGTTTTAGTCTTTTAGCGCTTTTTGGTATGTTGTATATTTTGTCGAATTTCAGTGTATTTCAAGAACTTATGACGTTTCTTAACATCTTTGGTTTGTTTTGTCATGTTTCAAAACTGTTTTAAAATGTATTTTACAGCGCTCTGAATTGGAAGGATGGTAATAGCACATTTTGGCGTGTATGTAGATACTGCATTTTCTAACATTTAAAAGCTGTTCACTACTTGTCACCCTTTTGAATCTTTTAATAATTTAATGTAGTTTCTTTCTGTTGTCCTGGGTGATAAGCCATGACTTTTCTTGAAGGGGCCATAATTCCATATCTGAATGATTTCAGTAACTTTTTGTGAAGGAATCAATTCTTTGATAAATACTTCAACATTTGTTGTTAGTATTTCTACATTTGGAGGTATCCGTGCTACGAGGTATTTTGAAGTCAATATTTTTTGTTTATATTTCAAGTTATGCTTCTGAATCCTCCATTGTGGTTGACTTCTCTTGAGACACACTTGTATTTTACATTTAGGTCGTTCTATCTGTGCCAGTTTACTAGTGATGATCTTACTGAATTTGAACTCTTGTGTCAAACTGCTCATTTCTTGAGTGTACTTGAAGAATGCTTTTGGGAGGAGGCTGGAAACATGATGTTATAAATGAATAGCATGACTGATTCTGGTTTGATGAATCATGTTTCCATTTTGCTTACACAGCTATATTTACCAGGTACTTGTTTTCTCGTTTTTTGAGTGTCCTAAGGTCTTTAGATTCTGCTTTTTTCTTATTTGCAGTATGTCATGATTGTGCTGAAAGGATCAGTGCCCATATCTTTTGGTGGGACTGAACAGCCAGCTGCTTATGGTGAATTGGTGTCCATTGGTGGTCTTAGCCCCGATGTGAACAAGAAGCTTAGTGCTGCAGTTTCCTCAATTCTTGAAACCAAGTTGTCTGTGCCCAAGTCTCGGTTCTTCTTGAAATTCTATGACTCTAAGGCAAGTGCCTATAACTTCAAGTTGTCCTGAAAAGCTGGGGTCATTGCCCTGCACTCTTTTCTTATTTCTTTCTTCCTCTTTGTTTATAGTCCCATCAGAGTCAAGAATATGCACAATGTTTGCATGCCTTACACCAGCACTAGATCATGTAAATAAATCATTACTGTTCAAGACTTTTAGTGTAGCTCTGCTGTTCTTGATGAAAAAATCCTAGGTTGACCTGGTGATATAAACTTTTGGGAGAGGCATACCTCAAAAATTAACTAACGAGGTTGGAATCCCATTAGAATCCCATACTTTCAATGTAGAACCCACAATCCGATACTGCACAGATGAGAGAAGGAAAGAGAAAGAGGGCGGAGGGCTGCAAAAGGCAAAGTTAGGTCATGAGATTGGAGAATCTATGATTTATATAAGCCCCGCATTAAAATCTCATATTCTAATTTGGGTTGAAGTCTTATGCCTTGTAAGGAGTTGGCTTATAACACTTAATTTTTAAAAGAGATAAACTAAGCCAATCATGAATAGACAATTAGACATATAAGCAGGTCAGGCATTTTTTTTTTCTTGGTGGAAATTCTTCTTTGACGTGCTTGCATATTTATTTATCTATGATTAACTTAATCTACTGAAAAATCTTTCGTGCTTGATAATCCAACTTATATTATTTTGATATTGATTATGCGTTTTACTAATGTCTGCTTCATTTAATGTTGATTGGATTCTTCGCTGCTTCCTAATGATAATGGTGGTGCTTTCTTTGTTATGCAGGGTTCCGACTTTGGGTGGAATGGATCTACATTCTAAATTCCGTTTTACTTAGGCTGTGGTGCCTTCAATGTTGGATGGAGTCTCTGTTCTGATTCACATTTGTTTCTATGTCAATGATTGATGTCATGTCATAAGTACTCCGACTTTCTGAAAAGTGGGGACTTTGTTCCAATTTGACGAAGTGTGAGGAAAAATGAAATATAATATGAATGCTACTTTTGGACAATCTTTATTTGGCAATGGTTGTGATAATGGTGCAACCGGGCAAATATGTGAAAAACACATGGTATAATTGTGCTAGTTTCTCGTTCTTCTCTGGTAGTGTTTGAAATTTGAACCTCTTGCCTTCTTAGCATTGCGTGTGCATGTGCGTGTTTCCAAGTTTTTAATACTACATCAAATATGACATTATTGGAAGGAGAAAGCTAAAACAAAGGTATACTTAGAAGAATTTTATACACGCAAACAATCTAACTTAATTTAATGCCCAAGAAAATAAGGGAGGAGGAATAGCTCGCAGTTGTGGCAGTTGTGCCCATTAGGTAATTTTGTATGCAAAATAGAGGAGGAAGAATAGGGAAGTAGAAGAATATGATATTTTATGCGTAGATATGTTCATTGTGTCTGCGGGTTTAATTTCTCAAGGGGAAGAAAATTAAGGACTTTGAATTAATTATTTTTAACTTTCACATTTCAATATTTATAAATTTATCAAATTCGAAAATTTCCAAGGAGATTCTAATTATAATAATCATTATATCCTTTTATATTAAAAACTTAATATACATTTTTGTGCGCGTGTGGGTGTGTATCTGTTTGTGTGTACAATTAACACCAACTATATTGTTCGCTTTTTTGGAGTGCTGACTAAGCCCTAAACCCTAATAAGCTACGTAGATCAGCATTAAACTCCATGTTCCATATGCTTATTCTTATGATTGGAATAAGATGTTAATATAAAGGATAAAATGATAAAGTTACATTATAACTAAATATTTAATTTTCTATTTATCCCCTTTTTATTTTGAACATTCAAATAAAGAGTAGAAAAGTTAACAACCCTTTCTTTCCTTCCCCTCTAATTCCTTTTCTTAAGCGCCCAAGCATATTATAACAAAACAAATGTACAAAATGATTAATATTTGTATTTATTTCTATTATTTTCTCTGAACACTAATTTTCATTATAAAATGCCTTATACATATCTTAATTACCCTTGAATTCTCAGTTGTATTGCATATAACACAAAGGAGTGAGAATATACTTAGGGTTTAAATTTTTTTCTCTTTTTTTTTCCCTTTTTTTCCTCTTTCTTCTTTTTTTTTTATCATAACCATTTCTTTTCTCTTTATCTTTTGTTAGTTATATGTTGTAAATTTACTTATTAAATACAAAGGATCCAAATACATCTTAATCATATTCTTAAACAGTTGGACCTATGCTAATATTAGACTTTATGATGAAATATAACTAATGAACATTTTTTATAATTCAACACTATATAATTATGTCTTTTAAATAAATTTCTCTTTATTTAAAATTTTTACTAAAAAATCCGATAACAGATATAAATAAAAAACTTTACCTAAATTTTATCCATATTTTTCACCCCAACCTCAAATAGTTGGCTTAAAACGAAAACAAGTATGTGATCTATGATTAAATGTATTGTCAAAATCTTAAATGCTCAATTATTATTTAAAAAAAAAAACTTCATTCAAGAATGAAAAAAGGAAATGTTCTCCTCAACAATACAACGGGTCGCAACACTACCAATTAAAAATTAAAAAAAAAAACTATAATCCTCTTGATATTACTGGCTTCGCCAGAAAATGAGTGGAGAAAGTTGCAGGAAGTGAAGTGAGAGAAAAGAACAGAGCAGATCGATGCCGTGCCTAAACTTGTCTACCAACGTAAGCCTTGAAGCTATAGACATCTCTTCCATTCTCTCTGAAGCCATCTCATCTGTTGCCAACATCTTGAACAGACCTCTCTCTGTATGATCCTTTGCTCCATAACTTCTCTCTCCTGTGCTTTCTTCATGTTCTATACATACCTATTACATCTGTATTAACTTTCCACTTCAGGGTTCATTTTTACTGTTGCTATTTTATCTCTTAATTTCAATTTATATGATTAATTATTAGTAGTTTTCATGCCTACCCACTCTGTTTCGTCAAGGTTAAAACCTAGTTTCTGAATTTATCTTTCAAGTTAGGGGTTTTTATATGTTCAATTGGGTGAGAATTACGCTGACTCTGGACATAGCTGCTCAGCGTGAGCAGTAGTCCCAAGTAAAGGGGTTCTATTTTAAATTTTTTTAAAAAAGTTATTCTTGTGATTTTCTTATTTGAACTACGCAGCGGAGCTTCCATTTCAAAGTTGTGAGTTATTTGTAATATTTCTGAGGTATGATTAGATTTAAGAGAATGAAAAAAATAAAAGAGAGAAAAGGGAAGGTTTACTTTGCTTTAGACATTCCTTTTGATTTATCTAAAGCAAACATTTTCTTCCTTTCTCTTCTCTTTCATATATCTTAATCTAAGCATATTCTTACAGTTAATTTATTATAAAGAGTAAACTATAGTATACTGGTTTGATTGCTCCTTATGGTTGAAGTCTGTTATTCAACTTTGTGTCATTTGTTTCATTAGCATTTAATCATCTTGTGGTATTTTGGATCCAAATTTTGATAAAAATAATCAAGCGAGTGTTAACTTTTTTTTATTAAAATCATATTTTACTTGTACTACCTTGAATATTTTGATCGCCTTAATTATAAAGTTATTATTGGATTAAGCTAACATTTGAAAATTAAAATTATTTGCTAAATTCTAGCCATAACTTCATAACATTATAAATGTTTAAGATTTAAGTGAAACAGATTTTTAACAAAGAATCTGTTCATCATTTTACATGAAAAATATCAGAGAGGTCAAGTAATAATGAAACATATAGCATTCATACTAAATAACACACATAAAACTATAAGAGACAAATTAATTTAAAGCCAAACTAAAGAAAATAAAATAAAATTGAGCATATTATAAATCATGTTAAACTTTTGAAGATTGCCTAAACACTCTGGTTTTTGCTTTACCCGAAAGAAAACCATGTGTTTGACATGATTTTCCCTGGAGGCTTGTGTACTTTTCTGCATTTTTTTTCCTAAAACCTTTTATTTATTTATTTTTTTGTTGGTTGAGTTGCAGTATGTGATGGTTTCACTAGAAGGATCAATACCCATATCTTTTGGTGGGACTGAAGAGCCAGCTGCCTATGGTGAATTTGTGGCCATTGGAGTTCTTAACCCTCATATCAACAACAAACTCAGCGCTGCAATTGCATCCATTCTTGAAACCAAGTTATCTGTGCCCAAGTCTCGATTCTACCTCAAATTCTATGACATTGAGGCAAGTTATTTAAATTTAATTCATCAAATTGTTCTTAGAGAATCTTCAATATTCCATTCCTTTATTCTATTTTCGAAAAGAATTTAGTTGTGACTAAGGGTGATTATAGTGCGTCACAGCTTGATCCACTTAGTTCTGTCTAGATAAATTGGGATAGGCCACATGAATGAGTTGGATCAGGTATTGGGCCAATCATATTAATTAGTTTGACTTTAGTCAATCCTATTAAATTAAAAAAATATATTTTATAAAGAATTATACAAAAATTTTATTTTTTAAAAATAAAATATAATTTTATAATGACTTATATAAATATTTTATTTTTTTCAAAAATTATTTTATAATTTGTACTAAATATTAAAAAAAAGTAATTTAATCAATTTAAAAAATCAAGTTAGTACTAAACTGAATTAGGTCAGGCCTAAACATTGAGTTTATATACAAAAAAAAAAATAGTATAAAATTGAGTCAAATATCAAACTAGATCAACATTCAGCCTAACTTGACCCATGATCACCTTATAGTTTTTATATATTTGTTATCAAAATTTTTAATCGAAACATCATATGAGACTTGCTTTTTTGAAAAAAAATTCAATAGAGTGGTATGGCAAGTTCTTGAAACTTAATTGGTCGATAGTCCTTAAAGAATTTCAATATTGCAGTGCTGTATCTTGTTTTGGGAAAAACAGTTAGTTGTAGTTATTAGGATTTTTTTTGGTGAAAAATAAGTTAAAGTATTCATTTTCAAAATTTTCGACAGAAACTTTACATATGATTTGTTTTTTTTAAGAATCAATATTTTCGTGTTTAGTTATAAAAATTGGCCACACATTACATTTTTAACAGAATATAATAACAACCCCTTGAAAAAAACTTGAATTAAGTCTTATTCTTTGTTTCCTATAGACAAGAAACACTTGATAGATTAAATTAAAGGGTATAGAGAAGAGAAAGTGGTAGATTGTGCCATTTGTTCCAACTCGATGGTAAAAAGTGCTTTATTTGTTGCAGGGTTTCAACTGTGGATTGCATGGGTCTATCATGGTGATTGAGTCTAAGTAAAGGCAAAATAATCGTTATTAGATTATAAGCTACTATGTGTGGGTTAGTTCAAATTTAATAAAAAGTTATTAGATTATAATTAATACAAGTGATGATCACTGGTATGTAGTCAGGTTGATGGACTTTAAATATAACATTTCCAAAATCACAACATAAGCCTTCGACTTAGATTTTTTACTAATCTTAAAATTTGTTGGATAATTTAGATTTGATTTGAATAATTTAAATTTTATTTTATTTTATTTTTTAATATCAATCATTATTTTTTCAAATTAATAGTTAAAAAAATTATCTTAACATATGGCCACCCAAACTCTTTCTATTATAGTATAATTTTAGCAACAGATTTGAATTCAGTCCAAGAGATTCCCAAACAGATGGCTCAACACAAGTGTTGGGTTTGCCATATTTATTGCGTACAAACATGTAGAAATAGAATAGCAGATAAAATCAGCTCCTACTGCTGCTAGAAATGCCTTTGATCCTATTAAAAACAGTCTATTAAAAATTTTAACATATGTAATAGTATACTTTTACTTTTCACCTAAAATAAGTTAGATTAGTTGTATTGCATATTACACGTGTTTGTAAATAGTCCCTCTATAATATACATTATAAATTATATAATAAAAAATTAATAATGTAGTTTTTATAAGTTCACTTTTCTCTTAATTTAATCTTTTAAAAATAATAACTTTTAATTTAGTACCTCAATCAAGGTGGTTCATTGTGTTAAGTAAAGTCATAATTATTTAACAGATTACTTAACATAATATAAACGATTTATGATCTAAATTTGCTTGGGTATGATTTTTTTTTTCCAAATCTGTACTATTTGAGGGAAAATGACACTTAATTAAGTCTATACAATCACGTAAATTCTGGATTATGTTATATTAACTAATCAATGTAAGTGATTATGACTTTGTTTACTAGATAGATCATTTTAATTGAAGAAAAATAATTAAAGAATTATGTCTTGAAAAAATAAGAGTAATTTTAAAGAATAAATGATTAATTTATTTAAAAATATATAAACACAAATTGATTCAACTATTTTTTAAAAAAATTAGCGAACCCAAAAATAAATAAATGAATAGCGAGATAGCCTAAATAAAAAAAGGCCTTAAGAATAGCGTGAGAAGCCATCTTTTCTTTCGATTCACAAGGAAACGGTGGAGGGAACCGCACCGATCCTGCAAGTCCCGTGCAACTGAAACGGCGTTTTGCCGTTTTCTTTCTGCGCCTTTCTTCAACCTTTCGCTTCGCCATTACACAAAACGAAAAACTCTCTAAAAACACCATTTTCTAAATTCTCATATTAAACCCTCACCTCCCAATCCCATTTCTCCTTCCTCTCTCTCTCTTCAAATACCATTTTCTCAACCAACATATTCTATTCTTCAATCCCATTTCATACCCTTTTCTCTCTCTCTAGAACCACCCCCAACAACAATGGCCTCTGCAGCCCGACCCGTCCTCCCCATTTCCAATCCCCATTCCGCCGTCGCGGGCGCCGGCACAGGCTCCACCGCCACCTCCGCCGCAGAATTTCAACCCCCAGTGCGCGCCTTCATCTCAAAAGCCTCCGAATCCCTCCGCCACAGCCTCTCCCAGCGCCGTCCATGGTCCGAACTCGTCGACCGTACTGCATTCTCCAAACCCGAGACCTTCTCCGAAGCCGCCTTCCGCATCCGCAAGAATTTCTCCTACTTCCGCATTAATTACTACGCCATAGGTTCTCTCGCTCTTGCCGTTTCTCTCCTCACAAACCCTTTCTCTCTCATCATTCTCCTGGGTCTTCTTGCTGCCTGGATCTTCCTCTACTTCTTCCGACCCTCCGATCAACCTTTGGTCCTTTTCGGTCGAATCTTTACCGATTTTGAAACGTTGATCCTTCTGTGTGGTTTGACTGTGTGTGTGCTGTTTCTGACCAGTGTTGGGTCGATTCTGGTGTCGGCTCTGATGGTAGGTGTGGCCGTTGTTTGTGTTCATGGTGCATTGAGGGTTCCGGAAGATATGTTCATGGATGGACAAGAGAGCTCACAATCCAATGGGTATGTCTCCTTCGTACGTGGCGCCGCTGCAGTTAACGCTGCTATTGCCGCCACCGCCGCATCTCCGGTCTCTTCACGCGTTTGAATTCGAGATCGAGGTTGATTGGGGGTAATGCATCCTTCACTTGATTTTTTAGTTTTGAGGTGTTGGAAGAGAATTAAGTGCAGAAAAATTCTTCTTTTAACCCTACATCAACACATTCTTTTTACACATTGGAGGAATAGAATGGGATTGTATGGATTTGATATCTTGACTTTGTTTTTGTTTTGTAAAGGATTTGTATCTCTTGTTTGTGATCTGTCTACAATTGGTGTATTCATTGTGTTATTTCATCTATCATTGTAGATTCTGGATTATATTAAAAAAAAAAAAAAGAATTTATCGTTTCTATTTCATTCCGAGAATTCATCCTTATTCCCACCCTTATCATTTACTGTGTTCGATCACTTGGATTTTGATTGATACATTGGACGTTACTAAGTTGGGCTCTTTTTGTTTATGGAAATCCATCCCATTCTGTGCATTGTACTCAAAATATGGACCGGGGTGAATTGGGATGTTCAAACTTTTTAAAGACATTGAATTCTCAATTTGAGACACAAACAATATGTAGAGTCTAACATCTTGTGGCATTGATTGAGTCGATGCACAAGTTATTTTATCTTTTCAAAATTGATTCATTAAAAAATTTAGAGGATCCGAAGGTTAAGTTTGTATATTGTGTTTGATGGTTTCTCACACAAATTTGTAGTGTCAGGGAATTTGCTTCTCATACAGGTTTTTTAAATTCTCATCGATGAGTAGTAGTTTGGCAACTAACCTTCTAGCTTCCGTCTACCCTACTGCTATCAAAATCTGATGTTTTTGTTTGTAGATTCTGATCTAAACGGTTTTGATGGTAAAGGTCCTGATCTGAATGCATAGATTTGCAGTATGCATCAGTCAATAATGAATATGATTATGCTTTACTTATTTCAAGTCTTTGTTTTCAGAGTCTATTCTTAGTATGATGAATGATACATGAAGATAGATAGGCGTGCATGTCGTCATATATAACAATAAAGCAAACGCACAGAAAATATATTAATGATAGCTAGGCTGAGACATCACAAGGTATTAGCAATATCAATGCTTGCGAAGATGGGGGTATTGGGTATAGTGGCCTAACTAAAAGGGAACATTTTCTCTATAGTAGGAGGAACTCAGACGGCAACCAAGTTAATGGATCTCTTAATCCAAGAGAACAAACATGAAGCGAAAGTTAGGGAAAAAGCTTTTATATCTGCAATAAATAGAAAACTTATCCAACCAGAAATTGCATATGAACTAGTAACAAAGTTGATGAGTTCATTCCAATTTGATTCCACATAAATATGTATACGATCCAGTCCCTTAACAAAATCATGACTTGGTGGTCCTTGAGCCTTGAGAGTATGTCACCAAAAAAAAAAAAACTCAAGTTTAAAGGTGACGAACTCAAGTAACAGGACCCGACGATAGAGAAGAAGAATCTGAAGACAGCTACTTCAAGCGTAAAGTCGAAGGAAGAATCTCTCAGTATTCAATTAAGAAAACAAGAACGACGTGTTGAATGAAAGGAAAAACCTCTGTTTTTCATTCATAAAACAGAGGAAGCATGGTATGATTAACCTAGTATGACTTGAGTATTTTGTTGATATAGTTCGTATTTTTTTTTTGTCTGATCGTAGAAAAGAGAACAAAAAGAGTTGATGATCAATTTTCAAACTGAACATCTATCGTTGTTGAAAAGATCAAGTTGGAAGAAGAAAACTTTACTACCGAGAACAGATATGATCTCTGAGCGAATTGAGTTAACTCGGTCGTGTTGTTCTAAGGATTGACTAAAGGGTGTTCGAATTTTTTATTTGCTTTTTGGTGAATTTGCTCATAGCCATGACCTCTACAATAGAGCACTCTGCAACTGCCATCTGGACCTCTATAAGCATGTCCTAAAAGATTGTGATAGAGCTCTTCAGCAGAGTCCTCAGTTTTTTCAAGTTTATGCCCTCTTTGCTTTGGAAGGTTAGAGGCTGCTTTGGGTATTTGGAAACAAGGCTATGGACATGCCATGGTTATCCCTGCAACTGTCGAATGAAAGAAAGACCTTGAGAATCTATTGTTCAGAGCGATTAAACAACAGGCAACATCTTTTAGAGATGCTAGGTTACAAGGTGCACATGTAGGGTCCCGGATCATTCCATGACAGGAAATAACATGGCAGTATTCGGTGGGGAATTTTCATGAAGGTACCTATTGATTTGAACGTGGCCCTCGGAGGTTTCAACATGATGGATCAAGGGATAGCTAAGATAGGGCAGGAGGTGGCCTTTAGTTGTCACGTGTTTCTCTGTGCATGCCATGGATCCGCCACCTTCAGTTAATGGTTACAATGTTGCGGGTGACACGTTTATGGAAGAAGATGTGGTTCTGCCACCTGTCGAATCTTCACCAATGCTTCCAGCAACGATAACCTTTTGCATGAATCGTCTCAGTTAAGTCTTGATGAATATTTGTAGCAACTAGACCCATTGCTACGTTGGGGCCCACCCATTTCCTCGGCCCTTCCTCTCCAGCAGGTTTCACTAAAAGAGATGTTTTGGGCTGGCCTGAAATGCATGTAAATATGGATACATATAAGTCATTTGCTAGTTGGGCTGCACAAGTGTTCCCTTTGGGCTACATTTTTGGATTCACTGAGATTCACCTGGGCTTCACATTTTCTTCTTTGTTTTCCAGCTGAATCTGAATTTATGCCCATATCACCTTTTTATCATAATTTTTATGTTGGACTGGACCAATTTTGCATCATTGCCAGATGCTTGTAGATCTGCCAATTGGGATGCTTGAAGGGCGTTTCTTCCTACGCCATTTATTACAAGCCGTGAGGTTGTTGATGCCTACTTGATGGGTATTGAGCTCTCGGGTTGTTTCCCTCTTCCATGCTCTTCATTTTCCCCAAAAAGGAGTCGTTGGAGGGATGACTCATTCAGATGTGTTGCAAAAAGAAGCAAGACCTCTTCATTTCCTCTTGTTATGTATGATTCAGAAGCAGGATGAGGCTTCGGCCAAGACTATGGATGAGTTCTTGGAAGCTTATCCCAAAAGCTTTCAATGGCGTCATGTTATTTCTTAGTTGCAACTGTCGTTATTTAGCTAAAGTCACGACAATTCAATGCTTACGTATGTAATATGTCCATATAATCTTACTTTTTTTTTGGGTATTTTTAATGGAAACCAAATAGGCTCTAGATAGGACTTTATTTTTCTTTTTTACCTTTTCTGGTTATCATTAGGTGTTTGGTTGTGATCTAGTTGGTGCAAGTGGAAGTTTTTTTTTTTTTTTTTCTGCCTTATCATGACAGGTATACATCAGTTATTGGACTCTTCGCCTCATTGGCTTCATTTACAAATTATGGATGCTCAAGGTCAGCTGTTTTCTGTAACTTTTGTTGATGAATTTTTGAAACTTTCTTATAGATATATTTTATGGAACTGGTTTAAAATTATTTCCTTATTTATCTCCCAACCTTGGTTAGCGATTGGTGATTTTAATCAGACATTATATTTATAAGAGAAAAAAGGTTGTTTCTATTATACAAGGTGAGAATTAATTTTATGATATAATTGACACTTGTCAACTTATAGATATTAGACCTCATGCAGTATGATATACTTGGAATGACAATAGGTAGAAGCCTGATGTTATTTGGATTAGATCGAGGATTGCATAATCCCATATGGTTAGACATGTTTCCACATTTAGGATTACAATGACTTAATTCAGTTGCCTCCGACCATGCTCCTTGTTATTTATTATTGACCTTTGGCTGCTGCCTAAGGAATGCCCTTTCTATTTTGAAATTTTTTTTTCTCTTTTTAACAATGCAATGATATTATTTATAAAGCCTGGAATGAAAGGGTGTATGACTTTTATGCATAATAAGTTGCTATTAAATTAGGTCATGTTAAATAGGAGCTTAAAATTTTAGAATCAAACACAAGTTAGTAATATTAAAAAGTGAATATATGATTTAAAGGAGAGTGAAATTAGATAGAAGTTATCATTTTGGTATAATTGTAAAGAAGCATTATGGGCTCAAAAGGCTAGACATGCATGTTTGGTTCAGGGGATCAAAATACTAAGTATTTTTATGGTTTGGTTAAGAAATGTTGAATTAATAATTTTATATCAAGATTAAAGATTGAAGCTATGGAGTGGGTTTAAGATTTTCATCATATTAAGACTCTTACAAGATCATATTTTCAATAAATATTTATTTCATCTTTCAATTTATAGGTTGAATAGATTATTTAGGAATTAGACTGATATGAAAGTCTTATTCTATCTCCATCTAACCTACATATTATCACAACCCAAAAGCCACTAATTATGATCGGTGTATAACCTATGCAAACCTAGGGCTAACCTAATCTAGCAAGTCTAAGGAACACATTCATATAGACCACAACTAACTATGAACATCAAAATATAATTTTCACCCTTTCAAATAACATAAACTACTTTTCATAAACACTTTGTGATTGCTTGAAATTTGGCAATACCTCCATTAAAAATTAGGCATTTCTCAATTTGTGCAAGCAGTCACAATTTAATAAACAATATATAACTTCAGAACATAAACAATATAATGCCAACATGGCCTTACAAGGCTTACAACACATCAAAAACTCCTAATTTACACAACCTTAACTCAACATCTAATAGTCGCAACACTAAAATCTGACATAACATCCATCGATCAAAAGAGCATACCCAATGTGTATGGGAGGCATGCAAGTCTTAAAACACTTGAATCTACTATTTGTTGATTTGAAAAATAAACCAGTAAGAGACATTCTTACCATTAACTCCATAACTGTATAAATAACAAAGTGTGCAAAAAGGAAAATAACGTGAACATTAGAGTTTTTTGCAATTGAGTAATTTAGTAAAATAATTAATTTACATTTTATTTTATAACCACTAAAGGATACACTAAATTACTTGAACAATAAATTTCTCATCTTGAAACAAAATTTTAAATTTGAAAAACTTCTATGGAATGGGTTTCAAGGAGAGAACCAAATCACCACTAAGTACTGTGACGAAGTGTGCATATCACAATTTGTATACCATGGCCAATGGTTATCATTTGTTAGCAAATAGTTCAATTTTGATGTAGCCTTCACTATTTCCAACATCAGATGATATATGGAAGATTCAACTCCCTTTTTCTGTTGTTATGTTTTTATGGAAACATTTATAGAATGCTCTTCCTTTGACATTTACTATTCAAGCACATCATTTGAATCTTGAGTGTGAACACTGTATTTTGTCCGGACAAACTCTAAAAAATATAATAATAATAGTAATAATGAAATTAATTTAGCAAAAAAAAAAATGAAAAAATGACAAAATGAAGAAAGTAAAAAACAAGGGTATAGGACTCATTTTCCTCCACATTTTTGAAGACCAATAATTCAACATAAAAAAAAAGAAATAGAATTGAAAAAAATAAAAAGATAAAATCTTAAAGAACTGAAAAAAAAAAGATTTCTTAATAAAGATAAGAAAACAAAAAGAGAAAAGGGAGCCTAATAAAACGGGCTAAGAAAGAGCCTGCCTAACTCAGCCCAGATCCATTCAGGGTAAACCCTACCCGTTTCATTAATCTACTGGTGCCCTTTCTGAGCCACACACTCACGCACGCCTAGAGAAGAGAGAAGGAAAACACAAAGACCAAATAGAGCAGAAGGGAGAGACGAGAGAGACGTCACGGGGCAGAGGAGATGACAAAAAGCTAAAAGGGACCCATCAGAGGACTGAGATGAAAGAGGGCAGCGTACACAGAGGCGTCGCTAGGGATTCAATAGAAAAGGACTGAGACGAGGGAGGTAGCGACGGGAGGCTCAAGGCGTAGGACTTTGTTTGCGTCCTTTCACCATTAGAGGCAGAGAGCTCTGAGGCGGAAGAGGGAAAAGGAGAGGGGATTAGCAGCAGAGAAGGGGGACGAAAATAAAAAAAAGGGAGTCTTCAGATTCGAGCGAGGGGATCAGAGAGCGAAGGAGAGATTCGAACCCAAAAGAGAGAGAGTGAGAGATTCAAAGGGATTTTTGGAGTAGAGTCTGGTAAGAGGGGAATCAAAAGAGAAAGAAAGGAGAAAGAAACCGAGGAGGCCGAGAATAGCGAACAAAAGAGACCAAAGCATAGGGATGACAGGAGAAATCAAGAGAGAGAGGAACCGAAAAATCAAGGTGAGAGATTGAGGAAGAACGGCCCCGATGCAGTAGGATGACAGTAAGCAGGAACCCTTTTTGTTGGTCACGATTTCGACAGGTAAAATGCTTCTTTTTCCTCGATTTACGATAGCTTGAACATGATATCTCTGTACTGGCCATGCGTTATGGTGGAGCTAAGTATTTAGTGTAAATTACTATGTTCAGTGTTTGTTTTAGAGATTGCCCAGCAAGTGTTCAATGAAAGGTCTGAAAGAAAAACCCGAGAACGAATTAGACATCTGACCCATGCGATTGCTATGTTAAACGTCTGTAGAATATGGCTATGATTTTGAATTTTACTGTATTGTTATTCTGCAAATGAACGAGATATTGACATTGTGTATGCTCACTGACCGGGATTGAGCTTGAATCATGATTTGATGGAGAGAATTTGGAAGTGTTTTGTTATTTTGTTGTTTGCCTATGTTTGATTTTGTTTGGATCATTATCTTAACTTAGATTGTTGCCTTGCGTTTTCGAATGGGTTGATATTCATTGGTTGGGATCAAATTTGAATTCTGATTTTCTATGTAAAAGAGGAAGATTTTTTAAGGAAACTCGCTATTTGTCATTTTGCCATGTTCGAATTTTGGTAGCTGCCCAAAATTAATTTGCTTCCTTGCTTTGATTGGATTGGATTGAGACTGCTGTTTTTGTTCTTTAGAATTTATATATTGAATTAGGGGTATATTTTTAACTCTTATTGGACTTGTTTCCTGGTTACCGATGTGCTTTATAGTTCAAACTACTCTCCTTGCTATGCATTTCTTTTTGTCTCTTTGCATGAACCTCGCTTGAGGGTGAGGGTGAGGATGGTGAAGAATTGAGAAGGCTTACCAAATGGAGCAAAGACCAATGAGGAAGCAAAAGAGATGGCTTCACCACAGCATATAAAATTTACTGTGTGGCCTGACGGAATTGATTGGTTTGAAATCTTTTTTTGTTATTCATGAAATGTATTGATGAGTGATATTTGGCTAGCTAGACACAAGATACACTACCACTAATTATCATGTACTAGTATGTATGGCCTTGTTACATTTTGTTTTATTTTACTTTATTTATTTATTTATTTTTGGAATTGCCGTGTGAGATTTCATATCTCCTTAGGCATATAAAAATTATCTAAGGTTGTGTGTGACAATAAGTCTCCCCAGTTATCAGATTGCGTCACAAAGCGTTTTCAAATTTCGAAATGCCCATGACACTTGAATATTGTTTCCAAAGGGTTTTCAAAAAAGAGAAAAGTAAGCAAATAGAAATTTTTTTAAATATGTACGGTTTATGAGAAAAATAAAATGTTTATCTTTGTGAAAGAAAATGGGTTCAAAACAAAAGGAAAAATAAAAAGAGAAAAATCTTCTTTACTTAAAACGTTATTTCTAATAAAACTAAAAAAGGTAAAATAAAAAATCAATGAGAATCAAAAGGAAAATTGTAAAAGAATTAAAAAAAATTCATCAAAAACAAAACACAAGAAGGATAGAAGGAAAAAAAGCAAAGGGGTCATTAAAGGGAAGAATCATTAGAGAGAAATGATGAAATAAAATTTGTCTCATCTTTCGTAAATTATAATTTTTACTTTTTTGTCTTTCACCAAAAATTAAATAAATAGAAAAAATCAATCAAAACAAAATTAGACAAAAAATAAAGAAAGAAAAATTAAAATCAAAAATCAAAATTAAAAGAGAAAAGGAAAAGGAGATTTTTTTTAATGATACTAAAAATCATGACAATCAAAAAAAGAGAAAACAAAAAAAAAAGAACAAAAATAATTAAAAACAATAATAATGAAAGACAAAGAAAACAAAAGGAGAGAGCAAAATTAACTCGGTCTTTCGCATGTAAAAATGCATCAACCAACCTCCAATTGGTTTTGTTTGCAAAAATTTAAATGATTTTTACTTCTCTCCTCTTTATAAAATAAAAAAATAAAAAAAGCGAAGAAATAGGAAACCAAACAAAAAACAAAAAAAGATTAATTAAAATTAAAAAAATAAAATAATAATGATAAAAATTGAAAAAAAAAAGAAGAGAACAAAATGGAAAATTGAAAATGCAAGAAACGTAATATTAAATTTTTCTTTAACAAATCAAAACACAGTAACCAATTTCAAAACTCATTTTATTTGTTGAAAAAAAATTAATTTTTTTTTTGCCTTTTCACCCAAAAAAAAACAAAAAAATATATGAATAAATAAGTAGAGAGAAAAACGAAACAAAAAACAAAAAAACAAAAAAAAAATAACAATAAACACAAAAACAAACACCAAATACATTCTCCGGTTGAACTACGTGGACTTTGATCCCTCTGAAGGGTACGTAGGCCTTAGGCTCTCACCCTAGGTCAAGTTCGCCCTTGTGGATAAATATTTTCTTTTAGTTTTATTTCTTTGATTTCTTTTTATCTTATTTTACTTTTAATTCTATTCCTTTCTTACTTATCTTACTCTTTAAACTTCTTTTTGTTTTATTCTTAATTTTCTTTCTTTTAATCTCATTTCCTTAAGTTCTTCCTTCCATTTTACATGTGATTTATTAGGGAGAATTAGAATAAAATAGAGGCCATATTGATTTTACATAACTAACTTATGATAATTGTTCTCAGTAACGGGTGTAGTGAGGTGCCTAACACCTTCCCCACTCGCAACCGACTCCCGAATCCAAGTTTGGTTCATAGACCATTTTTCAAACTAAAAAGGTTTTTTTAAAGTTTTACCTTCCAAAAAATAAAAATTTGGTGGCGACTCTACTACTTTAATTTTGATTTCGATTTAACGTTGCGTGGTCGTATTTTTGGGTGTGACATTGAGCATTGTTGCCCTTTTTGGTATTCAATAATGGATCAATTATCCTCACTAGATCTCATTGTTTGGATTGAATGACCATTCTAGAAAGACCATGGATCAACATGATGAAGTGATTGTAATCACTGACTTGGTTTTATATGTGATATGGTTTTGTCATAATTTAAAATTTTTTGAAAATCCTCAATTGAATCTTGAAATTGCACTAAATATGGTGAACAAGCTTTTGCTACAATCTAACAGTCTGTTTCAAGCCCAACATCACTCTTTATGCTCACATAATTTAGGCTTGCCTAGGTCTATTTATCATTTGTTTCCTTATGAGGGATGTCAATTACTTTTTTGGTGTGAAAAATAGAATACATGACAACAAAAGCATAAAGTTGTTGGTTTGAAAAACAAAATACATGACAACAAAAGCATGAAGTCTTGATATTAGCTTGGTTTAGTCACAAGTTATTTAAGAAATAAGTTTAGATAAACAAATTTCATCAGTCATCCTTGAAATTTTTTTAGAAGCAACGAGACATGCTTTATTTTTTGTTATTCAATCAGAGTTCATTTATAATTTGCATTCATATCTAATTTATCTTTTGATTTTCAAAAATTTGCATTATCAATTGCTACACTAAAGTATTTATCCCCCAAGGACTTTGCATATTCTATAAGAGGATTTTTGGAGATTAGTATCACAATTCACATCCTTTTAAGCTAGGATTATTCTAGATACTCTTTAGGATGCTTTATATTGTAAATGTAAAGTTGAAATTAGTTTTTGTCCTTTCGAATCTTATGATATAGACTTGTAATTATCCTTTTCAAGTAATGAAAAAAAAATAAATAATGACTTGTTTTCATGTCTAAAGCTTGTGTGAAAAACAAAAATCATGCCTAAATATAAGTATCAACTCATGAGAGAGTGATTTGTTGAATGACTTGAGGAGAGTGATTCTCCCATTCTCCCTCTTTAGGTAATTATGTAGGTTGCTAAATAAAATTATTTTAATTATAATTTTGTTTTAAGAGACATTTATAATGCCCAAATGAAATTTAATTAAATTGTGTGACATAATTTGACCTAAGGTTTTATCGATAATTGAGCCTCCTATTATTATGTTTTCATTAAGTAAATAAGAGCATAATAGTTTTAGTACTTATTACAATGATAATAGTAATAAAATGTATTGAAAATAGGGTTGTATATTAGTTCAGCTAGTTTGGTGTAGCTTGGTCAAATTGGATTGGGTGGAGCTAGTTTAAGAAATGAAAAAAAAGGGCCAAATCAGCTTAGGTTAACCATGCTGACCAATTTGGTTGGGTTATATATACTAATAAAGAAAAAAGGACTTAAATGAAAACTCTTTTTAGGGTTATTTTGTAATTTTAGCAAAAATTTTTACACAAATTTTACAAATTATAAAAAGTCAAGGGGTCAAGACTTTTACAAGTCTTTTTTTTAATATGATTGTTATATTTTGATGAAAAAAGATAAGATAGAAAAAATGCATTTTTGGAGTTGAAAGTAAAAATCTCAAAATTAATATAGTATATGTACATTTAAAAACAAAATAAGTGAGTACACGGCTTTTGTTTTCTTTTTATTTTTTTTGAACCACTTTTTTGTTTTTTTTCATTTTCATTGCGTACATCTCAGAACATATAAAAATAAGTGGTTATATATCTAAAATGATTAAATAATTATAAAAATATAAGTATTCAAAATTTTTAAATCTTTTAAAATTTTAAAAAAACTTGGTTAGATCTAGTCCACTGTATGACTAAGCTAAGCACAAACCCAACAAGCTCAACCTATATTTACCCTTAATTAGAAAGAAACAATAAGGATTTCATAAAATTAACAATAAAAACTAAAATTAACAAAATCATGATAAACTTTATTATGACATCTATATGAACACATAGAAATTTGATTTGAGTATCATCTCTATATTATTTAACATGATAGACATTTTGATTATAAAAAGTATATGCAAAATTATGGCAAAAATAATATCGTATATTATTAATTAATATTCTCTGTTGGTTGTTCACTCACATAATAGTACATCTAAATAAAGTCAAATTGTTAAAAAGAAAAAGAAACTAGTATTAAAGTCTTGATATTTATTTATTATTTGAATTTAGTCTTTTTTATTCATTTTGTGATGTCTTTAATTAAATTTTTAATTATTTAATTATTATTTCAAATAATTAACTCCATGAACAACCATACATCTAATTGATTGAAATGACTATTATTTAGAATAAAAAAATTATATATAATTTTTTATATTTTTATTATCATATTTAATAATTAAAATATGATAAATATATATTTTTTAATTAAATAATATACTTTTTATATTTTAATTAAAAACATAACAAATATAAAAAATTACATCACTTTTTAATATAATAACATATGCATTAAAATTTAAGAGACTAATCTAACATAAATAGAATTATTAAAGCCATCGTTACTTTGTTTCAACATTCAATTCATCGTTTGTCTCAACTCTCAACCCCTTGCATATGTATAAAGTTCCAACATTTTGGTTGAAGGAATGCCCGTGCGTTGCTACGTTGTTTCACACTGACGAGAGACATCTTTGGGTGTTGCTCAACTTCACTCGCTGTTCGCTGATCTTCCAATTCTCTCTCTTGGCGTCGCCATGGATGAGCTTCCTTTGCACAAGATTGCAATCTCAGGCCCAACCTTAGCCTCCGTTATTCAACACTTCTCCACCTCCCCCGGCGCCGTCGACGGCCTTCTCTTCGGACACGTCACCTACGTCACCCCATCTACCCTCTCCGACGACTCCGCCTCCGAATCCTCCACACTTATCGCCACCGTCACCGGTTTCCTCTGCTCCGGCACGATCAATAGCTTCTATGACTTCACTGGTGCGGTCGAACCTAACTCACTTCGCCGCCTTCTCAGTGACCCAGTCCTCACCCACCACTCCTCCCTCATCGGCTGGTTCTCTGGTCGCCGGAAAACCCATCTCCGGCCATCAATGCGAGAATTCGCTGTCACTGCCTCTCTTTGTTCCATGACGCAATTCGCTTTCCCTGTCAAGAACGCTCCAGGATCTGCCAATTTTAACCCTTGTGTGTTTTTACTATTAGCATCGCCATTATCGGACCAATCTATCCATACTCATGAGTACCGTGCTTACCAATTTCGCAGAGTTTCCGAGTCTTTCGACCCTAAATCGATGGATATTGTTAACATTGGGCCTGCGTTTCGCGGGCATTATGGTTCGTTTAGCCCTAATGCTCCATTCCCATCATTGGCTTGCGATTTTCGGAATTCGCCTATGAATGAGGACAAGGATGAGGGGAGTTTGAATCAAATGAAGAAGGTTTCTAAGTATCAGAGAGAGCTGGATACGTGTGCAGAGGGATTTGATGTTGGTAGCTTGAGTCGATTGATGGGGCCGGAAGCAACGAATTATACTGCTCGCTTGGAGGATTTGTATGAGAAAATGCTCGTTAAAATTGAAAATTTGGCCAGACAGGTTGAAAGGAGTTCTGCTAAGGTTCTTGAGCAGGTGCGTTTTTTTGTCACTGCAAAAACAATTCTATACAATGATGATCCAAATGCAGTGGGTTATAGATGATGCAAATTGCATCTGCGTTTTCTTATTATAATGCCTGACTTAATAGACTCAATTGTTGGTTTTATTTTTTAGGAACATGATCAACTGTGACTTCTTTTAATTAAATATTTGTAATGTGGGATCAAGTAATAGTAACACTACATATGGAGAGGAAAGGATTTTATAAGAAGGATTAGTGTGCTGCTTTATTTAACTACATTGAGATTTAGACAATTCCATTGCCAAATTATACTTGGGCCTAATTGAAAGCTGTAAAACTTGATGGAATAACTAACTTGTGATTGTTTTTCTTTATCTACATCTAACAGGAAAACCATAATAGGAAGTTGAGATACAAAATTGTGAAGTCTGCTGTCCCAGAATAGGTGTCTATATCATTGCTGGCGACCTTTCCTTTGTGTCAGGTAACTTTATCTCTTTGTATTTGAGTTTTTCTTTGTTCAAATTTAAACAATCTTCTTTGATAATTGAGTAATTCTTCCACTAAAGAAGAATAGAAAGGAGCAGTTATGTTGCACTAGTGGAATATCTTGGTTCATGTCAGCAAAGTTATAGTTCATGAGCTTATGTCCTTTGCATCAGTGAAAATGCATTAACCAGAAGTTATGCAAGCAAATTTTTCTGCTAGACCTCTTAAACATCAGCACAAACATGGCATACATATGAATTAAAAATTATTGAATGTTAATTTTTAAGATTAAATAAAAACTCTACCATAAAACCTAGAATTACAATCATAACAATGAAAATTTCTAAACAAAGAGATTCATAGTATTATATATCACAAGTTTGTAGATATATTTACAATATCTTGGCATATGCGTCATTCCCTGATCCTAAATTTTGAGGTTTCCATTCAATGACCTCCTTCAAACTATTCATGTACAGCTAAAAAATTTGGAAGGAACTCTCATGATCTCATTGAGATAGGGTTTATGGTTTCTCTTTCTATTATCTCTTGCTTTTGTTTGGTTTTAAATTTTAATACTGTTGGCTGTGTCCAAGCTGAGAAATGAATTTTATTTTATAGAAATGTATGGATGCATGTCATGGCAATGTCTATTTTCAGGTCCAGCATGCTGACATACTAAAAATGGTGTGTCCAAGCTCAATAAGTATTAACTACCAACTTACAAATTGTTGACACTTTAAGAAAAGAATTGTGTTTGTGTTAGACATATGTTAGATACTAACACTCAATACACACCTCTGACACGTACTCTGTGGAATAAAATATTAAATTTTGATATTTAATGCTTTTTGTATGCTCTTAAGAAATACATGTTAAATGTGTTTGGTTTTATACATATCTTGAAGTATTGTGTCTACATCTCCAAGTTCATGTCTATGTCATATTGAGTCTTATGTTTCATGCCCATGCCATGTCTATACTCCATATATTTTTCTCCTCGTGCATTTGCATTTCTCACCAAATCTCTAGTTCTAAATGACCAGCTTATCTGAGAAGCAAGGAACACCCTAAAATTTGGTTTTACCATTTTCTTGAAATTGCATAATTGATTGATTTCCTCTTTGATAAAACAACGAAATAGGGACATAATAGATAATAACAATAATCCCATCCAACTATCCTTGACAATGTTGTTATCCTGTTCTTTATGTACCAACTAACCAATAAAGTGCATCCTGGGATTTGCTTTTTCTTAAACTGACAAGTCATGGCCAATTGACAACTAGAGCATGATCTCTGATTTAAATGGTTTTCTGAATAATGAGTACTAAATGTGCATAAATATATATGGTACTTTCTAGCATAGGTTGGCGGTCCAATTTGTGTCTTTTCCCCCTATTATTCCATCCAGGTTATCTGAATAATGATGAGTCCTGCCCATTATATTAATGTCCAATAATTTTCCAAATCCATGATTGCTTTTATCCAACACGTGTCTCTTTTACTTACTATTTTCTGAGGACAACACAAAACTGTTGAAAAGCAGTGATATGAATCTGTTGTATTTTACTTAAAAATAGTTGTTAACAGCGTGCCATGATGTGCGGCAGGGCACATGGTGCATTGCCATGGCATGTTGTGGCATGCAACACCTTTGGTGCTTGACATGTGCAAATTTCTATGGTGCAAGGCATGCATAACGTCCTCCAGAAGAGAAGGCAATATATGAAATAGGTTTTAGCCCAGTTCTCAATAATTTTAGACTAGTATATAATTAAGAGGATCCACAACAACACTGCAGCCCCAGATTCAAGTCTGATCTCTATTTTCTTCTTCTTTTCTGTTATGTAAACACTGCACCTTTGCCATCACCCTGTCCATTTTCTTTCTAACTAATGCCTTGCTGTCAATATCCAGTAGTTTACAATTGTAAACAAACTTTCTGAATTTCCTGATTGGGACATAGTTGTCTTGTTGATAACTTGTCTCCCCTTGTTTATTTGGCTGTGAGATAAATAGCCCTTTTTTTATCTGATTTCTGTCATCTGATATCTGAATCTGTTTTTATGCATTTGGATTGATTACCATGCTTCATTTTGTATGTAGTAAGTACTTTCTTGGTTTATTGACTACCGCTGAATTGAGGTTCTTGAATGACTTGGGAAATCTTTTCAGTTTCTGGTTTGATTGTCACTTATCTGGATTATATCATTATTTGTGCACTGCACTTTAATGTTAAAATGTGCAGTGCAGTGTGCCTTGTATTCACTTAAAGATGCTATTTTGCTCAAAGAGCCTTTTCTATCTTCCTTTTCTTTTGCTTTTTTGAAACTTCGGTGTTCCAAACAGGTTGATTTGATAAGGTCACAGCTTCATTAATTATTGCTGATGTCCTTCATGAGAGCTTTATTAGATGAATAGGTTGTCACCCTTAAGTGGTCTTCCCAACATCTTAGCCTGATTCTTGAGAAGGATACAGGTTTATGGGTGACTCAGGAGAGGTGGTCAAGCAACAAGTAGGCATGTTATAGAAGAATTATTGTCGTTTGGATATATCAAATGAGGGGTATTGGTCCGTGGTGGCTTTTTCCTTAGCTTACAATAGTACGAGGGCTTTCTTTTTTCAGGGGCAAAATTATTTTGATGTGTTTAGTTTATCATTGTGAAGATCATTATCAACTTCCATGTGTAGAGCACTTGAAATTACAGAGTATTGTATTGCTTTGCTTAGCAGGACTCTGTCAAAATCATGATATGAAAATTTATTGACAGATTATTTATGTGATCAAACTTTTAACCGAGAGTCATGATATCATATTGAAGGCATGACAATTATTCCTGCAATAAACTTATCTTGTGATTGTATATTGATTATGAAACTCTTAACAAATATCATGATCTATCAAATAAAATATTTAATTTGTATATGCATGCATTATGACTGAGGAGGCATTGCCAATTATTTATGTTAACAAGCTTATATTTTGTGTGGTTCAAAACAGAGAAGATAAACCATAAACAATATTGAGACTTTGCCTGACGTGGATCATTCACGGTTTCTTCTGGAATCATTTGAAGCATGTGTATGACTGTTAGGACTTTTTGGTGGAAATGTGGTAAATGCGGTTCAGCTATTGTTGTTTATGTTGTATTTTTAATTTTTAGTGACTCCTTAGGCTGAATCGGGTAGTAGTAATTGTGCAGGGTAGTTGAACGGTTTAGTCTTTCAATACTAGTTAGCTTTGATGCTGTCTCTAACTCTGGGCATATATTCTGTCCATGTAAGTTCATCTATATTCTGTATTGCCTTGTATTACCTGTGTTTCTTTTTACCGATGTTAAATGAATATCTTTTCAGCTTTAGCTAAAGTTTGCTGTGTTGCCTTTGTAAGGTCGCTTTACAAGAGAGAAATGAAATCAATATGCATGCCAGTATTTTGAACAGTTGAAAATTTATCATTCAATTCCAAATATAAGATGTTCCAATACGCCTAACTTTAGGCCCCAGCTTGTCATACATGTAAAACTAGGAATATAAAATATAAGTGATTGATGCTACTTGAGTTAACTTTATTTAAAAGTTTGATTTTAATTCAATTCAATCATTGAATGAAGGAATTTGAACAATATATTAATCTTATTTGGTTTAGCAGGTTTTTTAATTTAAAAACAAAATTGATTATGTTTAGTTTGACTAAAATTTAGGAGGATGAAATTTTGGTGTCATGGTACTATGGTACTTTGAACCTGATAGCAGCTTTTGAAATTGTGTATGAATGACATCTTCAATATTTTTCTTAACATCCACATCTTCGATATTTTAGTGTGAAAGATATGCAAGATAAATTATTGTTGATATGAAATTTAACAATTTAAATCTTTATTAGGTAGAAACAATTTGATAACAACTTAGAGACCTTTGAAAACCATTTTCTTTCACTTTATCGTCAATCTAGTATTGACATATCAGTTTTCCTATCGGGTAATTGTTTATAAAAGATAGTGAAACATATAAAATTGTTAAGTTAAACGACAGTCAAATTCTTTAGGCCTCGATCTCTTCTCAAACAAAACCTGCAATGAGAGTCATTTCACAGCTTATAGGTGTGAGTTTTGAATAACCAGTTAATATAGAATATACACTCACAATGGGAAAACAACATATGATCAAATCAGTGTTGCATTTGAATGATCAAAAGCAAATTCACATGGCTCCCTTGGGGAGAGTGTTGTATTAATATGTGCATATTAACAGCAAAATCAGAATCAGTTTACTTAGATGCAGCTTCATCCTTCTTTCACAAGTACCTATTGAGATAAAAATATCCATGGATGCAAACTTCGACATGGCAGTAAAATCACAAATATATGCATAAAGTTTCATAATCCTTTGCCATCAGATTTTTCAATATAAGACATGGATAATTTTCACTTGACATTATATTATTGACTTAACAATATCTTTTCACATGTCATAATTTTATTGAAGAATTTGATAACAAACATTTAAAAACTGTAATAAAATTTTATTTTCAAGGACACACAAAATTAGGTGAACCACAGTCATTTCGATTCAATCACATGCTCAGCTGCTCATCCGTTCCCTTTGCCCAGCGAGAGAGTTGATCTAGTTGTACAGTCTCATTTGAAGCATGACAAGCAAGAAGCAGATAGTTGCGTGGTTGAACCATCCATGCAGATCTCATGCACAGTGTTGAATAGACACACATTACTGCAGCACCGATACACGGAAAAGGGAAGACTAAACCAACATACAAAGACAACTTAGGTTTTTTGGTATTTGCTATCAAGTTATTGTGTAAAACTAAGACAGGTAGATATTTATAAGAGCTCCACATCACATGATTAGATTTCTAAAAAAATTTCCTTCCTCCACATATTATGTTTTTATTAGAAAACTTAATAGTAAAGGCTTAACAAATTCTACTTAAATCTTGTCCAACTCCAAATTCTCAGCATGTTAAATTAATTTTAATAATTAATTATGAATTGGTATTAATTAATTATTAGAAAAATTACAAAGTTAATTAAGCAATTAATTCTATTTTCAATACTAAATCCAAGGCAAATTGGATCCTAATTAATCATGCGTAATTTATGATAAGTTCGATTATACATAAACTTATTGGATAAAAGCCTTAACCTACAATCCATTAATAGTTAGTAGTTTTCTATCACAAGATTGACTAAGTGAGAAGTGGAAGTCTTTTTGGTATATTAATTAATTAATTTTAGTAGAAAAATTTTTAAGTGAGAGTTATTAGGAAAGTGGTCAGATGATTTTTTAAATGTACAATCATTTTAAGGGTACTCTCACGATAATTCCAAAATAAATATAACTTTCTTCCTCTCACTCTCTCCATATAAGATTATTCAAAAAATCTAAAAAAGCCAAGTATGTTGTTCTCTCTTCTTTCTCCCTATTACAGGCATGAATGGCTATTTTGGAAACACTAGATATGCCCAAGTATGTTGTTCTCTCTTCTTTCTCCCTGTTATAGGCATTAATGGCTATTATGGAAACACTAGATATGTCCAATTTTTATAGTCTATCCTATTGAAATTTTGAAATATTGTTAGCAAATGGTATCAAAGTATGGTTTAACGGTATTTTTTTTATATATGCTAAGCATCTATAAAATTTCTTAATTTTGATTCATTGTTTGTTTGTAATTTTATTATGTTCAAAAAAAAAAAGAAGGATGAAAATAAAGAACAGTAGCATGAATTGGGGATTTTGAATTTCTTTGCCTATTAGTTTCAATTCTTGCTTGATTCATGACTGTAATTCTTTGTGTGTGATTTGTTGGTGTTGAATCATGTCAAAAACTCTATTGTTGTATCATATTGGAGACTCAAAAATTTAAGATTGTCATGTTTACTGTTCATGCATTTTTGGCCTTTTTTTTCTTCAATTTGTTCATGATTATTGTTTAGGGAATTGTTTAGAACATTTTAGTGAGGAGAAAATGCATTAAAAATGATACTCGAAAAGTTTTGGGATGCATCAATGGTGGAAAATTGCCATTGTTGGACCTTGGAAGTTGCAAGCTAGAAGAAGACTGGCCTAGGCGAAGTCTGCATGTGTAGAGATATTAAGTGTCTTTTTTGTGTAGGTTTTTCTATAAGCCAAATTTATGTGGTACATGTGAGTCTTCTTGGTTTATCATAATTTGGGACCCTTTGGCAAAAGTATAATGAACAATTTTGTTATATATATATAGTTGCATAATTGATTTATGATTGGGAATTCTGTTTAATAATTATGTTATGCATGCATAATTAATATTTTTCAATTTTGTTACATCAGTTTCAGTCGCTTAACAATTTTTTGTGGTAAAGACTCTTAATAGGACTAATTATGATGACTGGAAGAAGTCCTTTACCATGTACTTGACCATTTTCAAGAAGGATTTAGCTCTTAGAAGACCTAAGCCAGCAAATCTTATTGTTGAGTTTAGTGTTACAAATAAGGCCTATCATAAGTAATGGTACCAGTCAAACAGGATTTGTTTAACCATTATTAAGCTCACCATTACGAAAGGAATTAGAGAGAGTATTCTAGATAAAGATGCGATAGTACAGTACCTCAAGGCCATTTGTGAGAAATTTAAAAGATTAGATAAGAGTTAGAAAACCTATTATATCTTACTACTTGACAATACCCACAACAATGGAGTGTCAGCTGTTAAAGAACGTATCATGAAGCTTGTCAACTATTGTAATAAGCTAAAATTATATGAAGTTGACTTAGGAGAAAGTTTATTGGTTTATTGTGTCTTCTAATTATTGCTATCTAAATATAGAGTTTTTAGAACTATCTATAATTCTTAAGAGGTAGAATCAACGATAAACCAGTTGATTATTATAGTAACTCAAGTAGAAGAGTCAATTAAGAAGAATTCTTAACTACCAACTACAAATTATTTGTCCCATGGCTTAAACAACAAGTAGGGTGATGATGATAAGAAGAGAAAGAAATGAGAATTTTAAAATTTTGCAAATTCTGGAGTATGGCAAGAAAAATAAAGGTCTGTAAAAGAAAATCTTTAAGGGAGAGTGCCATTACTGTAAGAAGACTAGTCATAAAATATTTGATTACTTCAAGCTCAAGAAAAAAGTTGAGAAGAAAGGTATATCTTTTAATTTTACCCCTTTAGCTCTAGTTTGTTTTGAATCCAATAACCTTAAAATATCTTCTAATTATTGGTGGTTAGATTTTAGTGTAACTATTCATATTGTGAATTTTTTATAGGAGCTTAGAAATAGGCAGATCCTAAGTGAAAAGGAGAAGACCATCTTAAGGGTTGAGGGAAGTAGGGTAGTTGTTGAATGTGTAAGGTTTGTTTATTTAAATTACGTTCTAGACATGTGTTGAATTTGAATGATATTGTTTATATACCTTTTGTAAGAAGGAATTTAATTTCTAATTCTATATTAGACAAATGTGGTTATTCCTTTTGGCAAGAGAATAGAAAGGTTGGTATTTATTTTAATTCAGTTATTGTCTGTTCAACTTCTATTAATGCTGTGATTGGGCACAAACAGTGAAAAGTCAATGAGAACTTGCGTCACAACCATGTATGAAAACTTGCTGAGTTATCATATGGGTACAAACTTATTGGTTGTAAGTGGGTCTTTAAGACTAAACAAGGGGCCACTAGTGAGAATGAAAGATATAAGGTCAGACTCATAACTAAAGGCTATAATTAGAAATAAAATATTGATTACACAAAAATCTTCTCTCCAGTGTTTACTACAGATGTTTTTAGAGTAGTCATGGCTCTTGTTGCTTAACTTGATCTTAAATTTCACCAAATAAATATTAATACTGCTTTTCTAAATAGAGACTTTGATGCAAATCATGGGATGAAATTAGCTAGCTCAAAAGAACAAGCTAATTCAAAATCTTCAAATAATCATTTGCATCTTCCAATTGGACTTATCACAATGGTTAGGGTTAAAAAATTGAAAGAAGTATTGAGTAGAATTGTTTAAGAGATTTGGAATAAGTAAAATTTTAACGAATCTAATTCAAGTATTAATCATGATGTCTTCAATATTATGAGTTAAAGATGGAGCTGCTAGAACTATTATAGGTTAGAATATTGCAAATTAAAGAGCTCGAACTAAGAACCATACATGGATTAACTCATTTGGACCTAAATAATACTATTATGGATTTAATATGATGACTTATAGAAGTTTAATATATTTGGACGAAAATTAAAATAATTAAGTATATTTTTTCTTTCCTTTTCAATTTTCAAGAAGATTTGAATATTTTGTATTCTTGATTTTTAGGTTATTCAGTTAGAATTATGCAATTATTTTTCCTAGTTTTCTTCTTAGGCTAATAAAAGGCAGATATCATTAATACTATATAAACATGTATTCTGCCTCCATTTGTAATAAGAATAGATAAATGAATAAAATTTTAATTTTGGAGATTCCCGACTTGAGAGTGGATTCTCTCTAGAGTTTTTCGTAAAACTAACAGACTTATCAAGGATTGATCAACCTTATAGCGTCTTCCAATACTTTGGGTTCTTGTTCGTCCATGTTCAAGAGTTTTAAGTGGAATATTAGACCTTTGTTTAGCTTTCTTAAGGTGTATATACTTTAGTATTAAATGTTGGTTTGAGGGATGTAATCCTTGTGGGTTTGCACCAGACTTGTATGAAGAAGTTTATGTAACTCAACCAGATAGTTTCATTGAACATAATAAAGAGCATATGATGTGTAAATTATGTAAATCCATTTATGGGTTAAAGCAAACCTCTAAGTAGTGGTATTTAAAGTTTGATAAGGTTATCACCTCTCTTGAATTCATTAAAAATGTCTCAGATCAGTGTATTTATCAAAAATTTAATGGGAGCAAATTTGTTACTCTTGTGCTATATTTTGATGATATTCTACTAGCCAATAATTCAATAAATTTTTTAAATAAGATAAAACATATGTTTTCATGTAACTTTGATGTAAAGGATCTTGGTGAGGCCTCTTTTGTTCTTGGGATTCAGTGGCATTCGTGGTTTATTTCAGGCAAATTATATTGATCGAGTGTTTAAGAAGTTCAATATGGACTCTTGCGCTCCTTATGCTACACCTATTCAAAAATGTGAAAGGTTGTCAATATTACAATGCCATCAGAATGATGTTGAAAAGGCTGAAATGAAAAAGATTTCATATGCTTCTGCTATTGGTAGTCTTATGTATGTTCAGGTATGCACTAATCCAAATATAGCCTTTGTTATCAGTGTGCTTGGTAGATACTTGAGCAATTCTAATAGGGGTCATTAGAGAGTTGCAAGGAAAGTTATGAGATACTTGCAAAGTACAAAACACTATATGTTGATCTTTAGAAAGTCTGATTCTTCTAAGATTGTTGGATATACAGATTCAGACTATGCTTTGTGTTTGGATGTCCATAAGTTAACTTCTGGATATATGTTTATGATGTCTAGAGGGACTGTTTTATGGAAGCTTACAAAGCAGACACTCACAGCTACCTCAACTATAGAAAAAGAGTATATTGCATGTTATACAACCATTTGTTAAGTTATATGGTTAAGGAAATTGATATCTGGCTTGCATCTTGTTAATATTATATCACAACCTCTAACCATTTATTGCGATAGTTCATCTACTGTATGCTTCTCACAAAAGCACATGAATTCCAATTGTACAAAATATTTTGATGTTAAACTCTTGCTTATTAAAAAGAATATTGCTAAATCTCAGACTCATGTGGTTCACATTTTTGGTGAATATATGCTTAGGGATCCATTAACCAAAAGTTTACCCGTAGGTATATTTCAAAATCATGTAACTCATATGAATCTTGTTAAATTTTAATGTAGTCTTAGTTTAGTGGAAGTTTAGGGCATATCTATATTTATATTTTACTGGTTTAAGACTATTGATGTAATTATGTTCTATTTAGATTACAGGACTTTTTGTCATACTTAGCTTTTACTGACTCATTCATGTCAAATGAGGAGTTTCAAGCAAAATTCACATCCATTCATAAGCTTTCAACATCGAAATCACCCATTCATAGGTCGTTTTGAGCTATAGGGATCCAAACATGGTTCTTTTTTTCCTTAATCCATTTTCACCAGAATAAGTTTATTCATTAAGAGAAATTTTAGATGAAATTGAGTTTATTTGCCTAGCTAAATGCAATGGAACAGTAACATAAGTTAGAATTAGAGGTATATAGCAGACTTGAACTTTAAAATTACATATTTTGAACTACACAACTCTAAATTAGGTGCTCTCAATAGTCACAGAAAGCTTGGAATGAGACCTAAGTGCTGTAAAAATTTCAAGAGCATCGGAGCTCATTTGACTAACAAAAAATGTTGCATATTAGTGGTTGCTATAGTACTCGGATATAATCAGATCCCTAACTTTAAAAATTCATAACTTCCTTTATATAACTTCTTTTTATGCAAACTCAATGGCTCTAGAAAGTTTATAATGTCAAATGTATATGTGTAAAATTCATGAGTATTGGAATTTTGTTTGACTTTTGAAAAACCCAAAATATCAAACCAATTCTATGTGAACAATATATGACCTAATTGAAATTTCTGTCCAATTTTAGAAATTTGTAAAATATTATGTACAGTGCCAAAAATTATGTTTCTTGACTTGACAAAAAACTATTGGAGGAGTCTAAATGCATGCCAAATCTCAAGCTTAAACTAGATCATTTAGGTCACTTTTGACATCGGAGTTGTTTATGGAAAGTTTAAGACCATTTTAGGTACTAACTTGAATCATTTGGTGTCCAATTGGTTTTCTCCCACTTTGAGCATATTTCTTTCAATCTAAATGGCTTTTCTAACCACTCCATATCATTCCAAAATGGGTGGATCAAAATTTGACCCCTTGACATCTACTTATACATATATGCATTATACAATTTCCTAACATAATGCACATACATGGTCATAAATAGTCAAATATTGCCATTCTCATACTTTTACCCATGGTTCCATCATTAAACATGAAGTAACATTATCATATACATCATTAGTCCATCATAATACATATAAAGTATCACACACACACATATCAAAATTTAGTACATAATAGAATCTTAATACATCATTTTCTAAGATATATGGCTTCTCATAATCTTGGGTTTGACTTGGTGAATCTAAAATGGTTAGTTGGAGTATAGGGGTGAGATTCGGGAGAATGTCAATGGCTAATCTCAACCAAATTAATATATACAAGAATGTTATGAGTGCATACCATGCATGTGGCACAAGAATGTAATGCTTATACTTCATATGAGTCAAATGCATCATTAAACATGAAAATTCATTCCTTTCTTAGCCATGGCTTCATCATAAGCTTGTTAGGTTCAACTTTTCTCAACTTGAGGCCAAGAAAAAGTTATTGCGCTTAATTCCATGCCTTAGGAGAGTTAACAGCTGAAAAATATGTCATATTCATACATAAAGCTCATTATAGAAATCATGCTAAAATATATATCATAAGTGTATCAAGCAATGACACATACAAGCATTCAAACTTATTCAAGCACTCAAAGTATGCAAGAAAGGAAAATAAACCTACCTTGTAACTTTAGGAACTTGGAGGTACCACAATCCCACTTATAAGTTTTCTTTTTCTTTACTTTCTTTCGCTTGACACCCACACATGGGTGAGTTTAGATTAGCTTGACCTATATAGAATAATTATAAGGCAAATTAATCTCATAGAACTCATTCTAGGTTCCAAGATGCTCATTCAATCTCATTAGAACTCAAGGTGCCAATTAAGACTAGTTTAGGTTCATTATGAAGCAACCTTTGATTATTGCTTTCTAAACCTCAAAATCTTGCTTCTTACAAGTCTTATAACTCTCAAGAAACTCATTTGAATCATTACATAATTGGTTATAATGATTTAGAACCAACTTGCTTCATTAACCTCATTTAGGCTCTTAAAATTTCAACTTCCATTATAAGACTCTTAAATTCAATCCAATACTTATATAATTCTTTATTCATCGTATCTAAGTCTCCAAATTCATTAGAACTTAAAGAAACACTCCCTAGGTACGTCTTTTCTCTCTTGGTTGAGAGATATATCCTTGGAGGGCTAAATGAAGTTTTGCTTGCTTTCCTTAAAAATTTGATACATGCTCTTGTTCCTTAGTTTTTCTAGAGTCTAAACATGATTAAATATAGCTTGGGTTATCCTCTTAAAGTTTTAAAACTTTCAAAGTACAATTGAAATCCTAACTTTCATATTTTATTTCCTAATGCTCCTTTCTTGATTCTAATTACATATTCTAATTCTCCATACTTCAAAACCCTTGGGTCAACCTTGGTTTGGTTACAAATAATCTCCCATCATCCTTTCCTAGCCTAGGCCGAACACACACATGAAGGGAGGACCAAGGAAAAGCAATCTTTAGCTATAGAAATATACCTTGCTTTAATGTATTTCAAGAGGAAAATTTGATGCTTAGCTTGGTTTCATCAAATTCTCTCCTTCCTTCAACAAACCAGCTACAAAAATGCTTCTTTCTAAAAACCAAAATCACCAAAAGAAAGAGTTCAAGGAAGAGAATCAAGTTGGTGAAGGCAAGAGTATGAAAAAGTACTATTTTCTTATCTTTTCTTAGCCTTCTTTCCTTCTTCTTCCTCTTGGCCTTGGTGCACCTCTCTCCTCTGGTTTAGAAGCTTTTGGTTCTGTCTTAAAGTGTTTGGGATGTGCTAGCCTTGTTTTAAGAAGAAAGGAAGTGAGTTATAACATTTTTCATAATTTCCATTTAAACCTTTAACTTTATTTTCTCCATTTTCGCTCATTTGAGCTCTTTTTTTAGAATTGTCTTTTCTCTATAAAAATTGAAGTCTTCTAATTCATAAAATGTCTTTGGTTTTACCCAAAATATATTTAAAACCTTATTAAATTATCCAGTCAAAGTTTTGACTAACTGATAACCTAAAATGTATACCATAGAAATTTTAGCCATTTTAAGAGTTCTTATAGTTGAGCACCAAACTCAGTTTTCCCATTTAAAGCCTCCTCCCTTTGAGTTTTCAAAAAATTATCCGAAATTATGAAAATACTACTACTTTTTTCGGTAATTTTATTTATTTATTTTGATTTTGATTTTAGGGCATCTTTAACTTTGTATTCTCATTTCTAAATGTCTATATTATTATTCTAATCTTATTTAGCATATAGTCATTTTATGCTAGGGTCTTCTTTTGTAATCTCATGGGTTTCGATCTAATTTTAGAGAGACCAGATATTACACTTTGTGTTAATATGTTTAATATCACTTGCTTCCCTGTAGGATTTAGTAATTTTGTGTTGTTTTTTTTTTGGATTTTAGTTAAGGTTTGGTATATGCTAATTGCTTATGATTATGTATATACACACACAATTGTTTTGTAATTTGCTCTAAGTAATTGATTAATCCTATTTAAGTGGGAAATTGTTATTAATTTTATTAATTAATTATAGATTAGTAATAATTAATTCTTAGAGAAATTACAAATTTAATTAAGCAATTAGTTCTATTTTAAATGCTAAACCTAGGATAAATTAAACCCTAATTAATTGTGTATAATCTATGATAAATTAGATTATACATATACTTGTTGGGTAGAAGACCTAACCTACACTCCATTAATAGTCAATAGTTTTTTATTACAAAGCATGACCATTTTAAAGACACTCTCACAATAACTCCAACATAAATATTACTCTCTTCCTCTTACTCTCCTTATTTGAGATTATTCAAAAAACTTAAATGGGCTAAGCAGGTTGTTCTTTCTGCCCTTCTTCCTTTAACAGGCATTAAAGACAATTCTGGAAACATCAAGTATGCTCAATTTTTATAGTCTACTTTAATTCATGAAATCTCCCATTGAAAATTTGAAATACTGTTAACACAGGAGTATAGAAATTTTCAACCTGCTGTCATGTTGCCAGAGATCATTTCGGGAGTTTTATTCATGTCTACCATCCCCTGTAATGAAACAGCATTACAAACATGGTCATGTAGGCATGAGATGAGAACTGGTATAACAAGAACACGCTTAATGGTCTCCCATATATTAACAAAAAAAAAGAAGAAACAATGCAGTGAAACGTACTGCAACCACAAATCCAAAATTGGCAACATGTCCCCGAATATGGGTTGTTTTTGGACCAACTAGACTGTTCAAGAATGCTCGGGAAGAAGCCATATGTTAATACTGATGCTCAAGCAGCTGTAACTGTCGAGAGAAAATAATTTAGATAACGGACATGTAGCAATATGATATCACATAATTAGTCAGTAAACGCAGAGACTTTGTTTTTATTACAGAAGACCAATAAAAAAAAAACTCAACCCGAAAGCAAAGTGACAGTAGATTCAAGCTTAAAGCTTAAAGTTTACTCTTAATCTTCTTTAAAAACACAATATTTGAAAAAGAAAGATGAGTTCGAACACAATGAATATGTATGACCATGTAGTTACCTCACTCCTTCTTATTGCTACTCCAAGAACATGTAAGTACATACATATCTTCATCAGCTGTACGACTCCCAATGTCCTAAGGGAGAACTCATGTCTAAAACATTCCAAATTGTGTATTTCTATCACTCCACCATTATGATACACTTGAACCATATTGTGTATTTCCCCTTGACATCAGTAATCATTGAAAAACCAGTGTCCTAAAAAGCAAATCTATTAAAATTTCCCTTGAATCTAATTCCAGTATTGTGACCAGGGAGATAAAAGGCAATTATATCTAGTGATCCCTCTTCGTGGGTTAGTGAAGCAGCTACTATAATCCAGAAGTTCTTATTAGCATTATATGCATGCTAATCACGCATGCTTTTCGTACGATGAATTCTATTCTATTCTTTTCTTTCCTTTCGGATTAAACAAAAAGAAACTGATTTGTGTGCAAAATGAGCATACATGCTACAAACTAAACATCACATAAAACAGTAGCTCACAACTAGAAATTTATACATATTGCTAATTTTAATTACTTCAATTGAGTGCATATACTTGGAATATGCAGTACATGAGTATCTTTACGCTGCAATTAATATTTTTTTTCACAACTTCTTATGGATGGTGATTGGAATATTCTATAAACATGTAGGAAGTTATGGTATCCGGGGAAGGCAGGAACATATTAATGCGGGTGGGTTAATGAACCCCTAACTGTTTGCACTTCAGACACAAACTCTAGCTGAAACTTCATATATATCTCCACTAATTTGGTCAAGCGCAGGAGCCAAATTGACAACCAGCCAACAAGGATTTTATCCTGCCACAATCTATTTGACCTATTCAAATTTATTATATACATATGAGAAAAAACATGGACCTTGACTTCATACCCTAAACTTCTGAGTTAAAGTGATTCTTTATATGCCACACATAGTTTAATTTCTCCAATAAGAGGGCGTAAATTGAAAGGAAAGGCTATGGTTGGTCGGAGTGAGACTTGGAAAATGGACATAGCAGTCTTCACAATTGACACTTTTAACTTTTTTCACCCTCCAATTTCATAGCCTAATTGCTCATATATGGCACGTAGCAAAAATCATAAATTTTTGAGCTTCAACAAGGAGAGAATGTTGGCATAACCACCCAATTCGTCAAGTTTTGGACATGGATCGCGAGGCTAACAAACAAAAATAGGAGATTAATGCAAACAACAAATGACCCAACAATCCCAATCAGCAGAAAACTCCGAAAAACAAAATTATATATAGACAGAAAAGAACAGCGTCAAAACCCAATCCAAATTCACTATCACATGAAACAAGTGATGTAATGAGTATGACAAAAAGCACATTAAAGAAGAGATACCTTGTGGGTAAGCTAACAGGCAGGTAGCTTGTGCAGAAGTTGAGGACTGAAACTGAGAACGAGACCCACCAGATCAATGCGTCGTAGAATGGCGAAAGGGAAGGAGGTTGGTGATATGATTATCGGAGAAGAATATTTTTAACTGAGCGAAGATATAGAATCAAAAAGACACGAAACTCGAAAGATTTTGGGCGAAAGAATATTCCACTCTGATAAACGGGTGAATATTTAATTTAGTGATGTGTACATTTTCATTTTATTTTATTTTATCAAGCATTGAGATAATTACAAGATTCCTCCTTATTTTTTATTCAAAATTTAATGTCCAATTTAATAATTTATTTGACTTAGACATTATTTGTTTATTTAGCATTATTAATTCACCTCATATAGGGCTTTCAAGATAGTAGATTATTAAATTTTAGATAAAAATAAAAAGAAAAATATAACTTTACGAGCATTTTAATGATGCATAGACTAAATTAAAAAAATGATATATTAAAAATTAAATTAAAAACTCGTAAATCAAATAAAAATAAGAAAAATTATAAAACAAAAAAAATCTCATTAAACTTTTGATCATTTATAAATAATTTCTTAACTTTTTAAAACAAAAAAAAATATTTGTCAGCTTTTATAATGTAAGAAATAGGTATTTCACTAAGAGCTAAACAAATGCAATTCCAATCAAACCAAACTAATCCAATGCAACCACAACCTACCAATTAATCGACCACAGCCTGCCAATTAATTGGACAAGATTTTGGCATAATGAATTAAATCAATTTAGTTATTAAATGCCATATGTTAAGACATTCAAACCAAGCCGAAGCAAATATAAAAAGCTTCCAATATGCCTAACCTTAGGCACCATCTTGTCCCACAGGTATACCTAGGAGTATAAAATATAGATGGTTAGTGTTAATTGAGATAATTTAAAAGTTTGATTTTACTTCGATTCATTCGTTAAAATTTAAACAATATATTAATCTTACTTGGTTTGGCAAGTTTCTTTAAAAAAAAAAAAATTGATTATGATGTTTAGTAGACTAAAATTTATAAGGATCAAATTTTGCTCTTAGTAACTTGGTGCTCTGAAACTGATACCAGCTTTTGAAATCGTGTATGAATGACATCTTAAATATGTATCTTAACATACACATCTCTAATATTTTGAAGTGTTAAAAAATACAAAAAAAAAAAAAAATTATTGTTGAGGTGAAAATTAACAACTTTAATCTTTATTAGATAACTTGAGATTTTTGAAATCCAATTTCTTTGACTTTCTCATCAATGATTTACCTGCTCCCACTTGCACCATTATTTAAAATACAACATGCGGTTTGGAAGAACCCAATCTAGTATTAACATATAGTTTTTCAAAAGGTGATTGTTTTGTAACAGATCGTGAAACAAATATAATTGCTAGGTGAGTTAAACAACAATCAAATTCTTTAGGCCTTGAACTCTTACACAAAATCTGCAATCAAAGTCATTTCACAGCTTATAGCTGAGAATTTTGAATAATCAGATAATACAGAAGATACACTCACAACGGGAAAACAACACATTATCGAATCATTCTTTCATTTGAATGATCCCAAGCAAAATGTTTCAAATGACGCCCTTGGGAAGAGTATTGTACTAATATGTGCATACCAACAGCAAAATCAGCATCAATTTATTTAGATGCAGCTTCATCCTTCTTCTCTGACAAGTACCTATTGAGAGCAACATATCCATAGATGCAAACTTAGAAATGGAAGTAGAACAACAATTGCATGCATAAAGTTTCAAAACCAAACACTATCAAGTTTTTAATAAAAATAGAAGACATGGATAATTTCTAGACTGTACACTGTATTATTGACTCTTTAATAAAATTCTTTTGCATGCCACATAATCTTATTGAAGAACCAGATAATGAAAAATTAAAAATTGCAGCAAAATTTTTTCTTTCAAGGAAACACAAAATTGAGTATAATATAGTTGTTTCGACTCAATCACATGCTCAGCTGCTTACCCGTTCCCCTTTGCCCAGCGGGAGAGTTGATATAGTTGTACAGCCTCATTTGAAGCATGACAAGCAAGCAGCAGATAGTTGCGTGGTTGAACCATCCATGCAAATCTCATGAACAATGCTGAATAGACACACATTGCTGTAGCACCAAAACAGGCGAGAAGGAAGATTTAGCCAGCACACAAAAACCAAACTTAGGTACATTTTTTTAAGTATTTGCTATCATATTTTCTTGTAAAAACATAACAAGTGGATATATGTAACAACTCAGCACCACATAATTAGGTCTTTTAAAAAATTTCCTCGACATATTACACTTTTATAAGAAAATTTGATAGCAATCACCCAAGGAATTTCACTTAAGTCTTGTTCAATTCCAAATTCTCAGGAATGTAGATAATTTCAACCTGTTGTCATGTTGCCAGAGATCATTTCTGGAGGTTTATTCATGTCCGCCAACCCCTGTAATGAAACAGCATTACAAACTTGGTCATGAAGGCATGAGATGAGAACTGGTACAACAAGAACATGCTTAATGGCCTCCCATATATATATATATATATATATTGAAAAAAAAAAAGAGCCAGTGCTGCGAAACGTACTGCAACCACAAATCCCCAATTGGCAACGGGTCCCCAAAAATGGGTTGTTTTTGGACCAACTGGACTGTTCAAGAATGCTCGGAAAGAAGCCATATGTTAATACTGATACTCGAGCAGCACTAACTGTCAAGAGAAAATAAGTTAGAAAATTGACATAGTAGCAATATGATATCACATAATCAGTCAGTAAATGCAATGATTTAATTATTTATTGCAGACGAGCCAATTCATTTTTTTTTAAATACCATAACTGGAAAACAAGGTGACCGATAGATTGAAGCTTTTAAGTTTACTTTTAACCTTGTCCAAAAACCAAATAATTGAAAAAGAAAGATGAGTTGAACATAATGAATATGTATCACCATGTAACTACCTCAGTCCTTCTTATTGCTACTCCAAGCACAGATAACTACAAACATATCTTCATTAACTGTCCTACTCCTGGTGTCCTAAGGAGAACTCAAGTTTAAAACTTGCCATATATCTTCATTAAATGTCTGACTCCCATTGGCCTAAGGAGAACTCATTTTTAAAACTTGCTAATTATGTATTTCTATCACTCCACCATTATAACACACTTAACCTGAAATCATGTCCTTTCCCCATCATGAAGTCTAACAAAATTAGATGCAAGCGTGCTATTTTTTCCACCTTGACATCAGCAATCATTTAAAAACCAGTGTCCCAAAAAGTAAATCTATTCTGAATTTCCTTTAAATCTAATTCCAGTATTGTGACTGGAGAGAAGAGGCAATTATATCAATTTAGTGATCCTTCTTTGCCAGTTAGTGAAGCTCCTACTATGAGCCAGAAGTTCTTATTAGCATTATATGCATGCTAATCAGGCATGTTTTTCATACAATGACTTCTATTCTTTTCTTTTCTTTCCTTTCGGATTAAACAAGAGAAAATGATTTGCGTACACATTTGGCATGTGTGCTATAAACTAAGCATAATATAAAACAATAGCTCACAACTAGAAGTTAATACATATTGCTGATTTTAATTACTTTAATTGATTGCATATACTTGGCAGCAGTACATGAGTGTCTTTATGCTGCAATTAATTTTCTTTCCACTACCTCTTATGGATGGTGACTAGAATATGCTATAAACTAATTTGATGTTACGATATCGAGGGCAGGCATGCCCATATTAATGCAATTGGGTTAATGAACCATTAAATATTTGTCCTTATGACACAAACTCCAGCTGAAATTTTGCATATATCTCCACTAATTTGATCAGGCACAGGAGCCAAATTGACAACACAGCCAACAACAAGGATTCTATCCTGCCACAACCTATTTAAATTATCCAAATTTATTATACACATATAAAAAAAGGGCCTTGACTTCATATCTTAAACTTTTGAGTTAAAGTGATTCTTGACATGCCACACATTGTTTAATTTCTCCAATGAAAATGCATAAATTGAAACACAAGGCTATGGTTGGTTGGAGCAAGACTTGGAAAATGGACAAAGCAATCTTCACACTAACACTTCCCAAATGCATTAACATTTTTCACCTACCAATTTCATAGCCTAATTACTCATATATGGCACGGCGTAAAAATCATAAACTTTCGAGCTTCAACAAAGAGAAAATGTTGGCATAACCACTCAATTCGCGAAGATTTGGCCATGGATCTAAAGGCTAAAGACAAATAAGGAAACTAATGCAAACAACAAATGACCCAACAATCCCTATCAGCAGAAAACTCTGAAAAAGAAAATATTAATAATAATAAATATAGACAGAAGAACAGCTCGAAAATCCAATCCCAAATTCACAATCAGATGAAATTAGTGATGCGATGAGTATGACGAAGAGCACATTAAAGAGGAGAGCTTACTCAGAAAGAGATTGATCGGCAGATCCCTCCACGCAGACACAAGTCAATGTATTCCGTAGAATGGCAAGCGAAATCGTTGGAGAAGTGCGGCAACTAACAACGGGGTATTTTTCATGGGCTTCAAGAAGCCCATGGATTGCTTCACTATGAGAATTTAAAGTCCAAAAGACAGAAAACTCGAAAAAATTTTAGGGAAAAGAACGATTTGGTCTTTGATAAATTTGTACATTTTAATTTAGTGATATATATATATATATATATATATATATATTCAGTGTATTAATTATTAAAACAAGTACAAGTTCGCCTCTTTATTTTTTTAATCCAAAATTTAACATGAAATTCAATAATCTATTGATTTTGGCATTACATATTTAGCTGGCACTATTAATTTATATTTTATATTTAGTGTCCAAATTAGTAGATTATTAGATTTTTATGTTCAATTTTAGATCAAAATAAAAAGAAAGAGCAATATTGTAAGCAATTTAATGATTTATACACCAGGTTGAAAGAAATTATTTATGGAGGATCAAATTAGAAGCCATATATCTGTCATAAATCAAGAAAGAAAAATATAAGAAAAAATACCCCAAAAAATAACTTTCTTAAACTTTAGTCACTTAAAAATAATTTTTAAACTTTTAAAACAAGAGAATACGTCCCTTAACCTTTATAGCCTAAGAAATAGGTTCTTCTGTCCATTTGGTGCTAGGGCTGAATAAATCCAATTAGATTTATATCCAACTAATTCATTTTGACCACAACTTACCAATCAAATGGATTAATTGGATAGAATTTTGACATATTCAATTAAATTGGTTCAATTGCTAGATGTTTAAATTAGACATTCAATCTAAGTTGAACCAATTGATTAAAAATTAAATAATATTTATATTTTATATTTTACATATTAAAGTTAATATCTTTAGCAAAAAAAAAATACTATATCTAATATGAAATATCTAATAGATTAATACTCTATAACCTTGGAAGCTTCTTCATCTAAATAGCTAATGGGAGGTTTTATAAATTCTGTTAATTCAAGATTTAATTTTTAAAACTATATTTTTAAAAATCAGACTGGACCAAGGATTGATTTTTGGTTTTGAAACCATACTTTTAAAAATTGGATTGGACTAACCAGTTCAACTAAAAATTAATATCTAGTCTAGTTTGATTAGTTCAAAAACTAACCAATAAAAAAACTAGTTAAGAACCGGTTAAAACCAACTAAAATCGGACTAGTCAAAATCAATTTGAATGAATTTGTATCAATTTGTTTTAAAAGATTTTTTATATATAATAGAATAATTTATCTCAAATAAATTTGACAAATTAAAAATAAAAGGCAATTAAAAAAAGGAGGGAGTTGAAATATAAAGAAATTTTTTTAAAAAGAAAGAATATAAAAGAAGTAAAATGTGCATATTTAGCTATTTTTTATATTTATTGTCTAGTATGTTTATGTTCTATTTTTTAGTAATATTTTTTTTTTCAAATATTAAGGTATTTAACCAAAATTTTTATTTACTTTTTGCTTTTTTATTTTTTTAATAATAAATAGAATCTTAATATAATTTAGAAATTCTAAAATAATTTTTATAATTTTTTAAAAGATATTGAATTAGTAATCAAATATTTAAAAGTTATTAATATTTATTTCTTATATTTGTAAAAAATATATATTTAATTATTATTAATTCAACCAATATACTATGAATCAATGTTTCCACCAGTTTAATGAGCAATCTGATTTTTAAAATGTTGTTTAAAACTTTAGAAGATTAAAAAAAAAATTGATCATTCAATCTAATCCAAACTAACCAATATTGGATTAAGCTAGTTTGGTTATGATCAAGTTCATTGATTGATAGGGCGGGATTTTTAGCTATCAATTTAGATTGATTCAATTATTGGAGATGACCAAATTAAACAAATCAAATTCATTGCTTACCTATGACATTTTCACCCTTCTTAACATTATTACTTCATATGCGACTCTTCCATAATTGAAATGGTAAGCTTCTATTTGTTTTTAATGTTATCATCTGTAGTTTAGAATGTTATCGAAAACATTTGTAGTGACATATGAAATAGTGGTATTAATAGTGAAATAAAAATAAGGACCTATTTAAAAAAAATGTAAGAATTAGGGAACATATTTTTAAATTTTCAAAAGTTCAAAAGGTATTTGTGATTAATTCAATATTCAAAATGAATTTTTGCATTTTCCAGAAAGGATATAATTATATCATACAAACTAAATATGTCATTTCAATTTTGGGTAAGCAATCATAAATTTAATATAGGCTTGAAAGTAGTCACCTTTCTTAATAAAATTAAATGGGTTTTAGATCCCCTTCTTTCATTATTATTCTTTTTTTATGCAATGAAATGTGGATTATCAATTGAGATGACTGGTGAAAGACATTATAAATTTTATCATATTATGAATTACAAAGAGTGTATTATTATTGATTTGCAATAAAACGTTTGTTTTGATTTTCAAAAGTAATCATTTTATGATAAACTTTGATCTTAGCTTAAAAAATAAACTGAGATTCTTTTTCCGATTAAAAGATCTTAGATATATTTTCTCAATTTAATGTCACACGCCAATTCCATTAAGTATTTTATATTTATTTTAAAAAACTTAATGACAGGTATTTTTATAATTCAAAATTACAATAATTTAGAAAAGAATGTGAATCGATAATTGAGAATATCAAAAGTTTTATCTTTAACCTAATCATTAAAATTGATAATGACTAATTAGTTACATTTTTTTATAACATAACCACTCCAAAATTTAAAATATACAATTATTAATATAGAAACTCCCTTTTTGTTCCTTAAAAAGAAAAAAAAAAAACAGAGCCCTCCATGATGAAGAAAGCTCTGCCGCGTGTCAAAAACCCAGTTAGCTTTTTAATAAGCCGCGTCAATGTGCCCATCCCATCTTGGGATCATCTGAAAAGTAGAAACAGAGTTCTACTCTTTACTTAGTCCCCACGACAACGATGACGTTGCTAAAGACATTTCTTTAAAACACAGCAGCTCAAGGGGGTTTGGACAAAACCTCTCTAAAATCCACGAAACAGAAAAAACAGAACTACACACACAACGAGGAAACTATTTGTATGCTTCTTCAACAACACAATTTGGAAACGCATGATGACTGATACCATTTCTGGGTAAGTCTCCTTCTGAGTTTATCTGATGTATCCTCATTATTGTTTTCGTCTGAAGTTAGTTCAGCTTATTTCTATTTCTCCATGAGGTTAATCCTGAGGTTGCAGCACAAGTTTTTAAATGTTTCCAACCATACATAAATTGCTTTACTTTGAAACCTCTGTAATAGATTTGTGTAGGAACTGAGTTGAAAGCTTTCACTTGAATTCATTTGTTCATTGCTGGTATTATGGATAGCAATTTTGAGAGTTCTAAACAGAGTTCTCTTGTGGGTGATGACTGCAGAAAAGGGAAATTGTGGAAGAGACGAAGAGATGGGAGCGACTCTTCTGTGTTAGAAACTCTAAAAAGGTGGAAAGAGTATAACAGTGAACTTTATTTTTCCAAAAATGAAGTGAATAAAGTGATTCACAGACTTCCTGCTAAGGGCTCAAAGAAAGGGTGCATGAAAGGTAAAGGAGGGCCTCAGAACTCAGATTGCAAGTACAGAGGAGTGAGACAGAGGATCTGGGGAAAGTGGGTTGCCGAAATAAGAGAACCCATTAAAAGTAACCATGCGGTTGGTAAGAAAGCAAATAGACTCTGGCTCGGTACCTTTTCTACTGCACTTGAAGCTGCTCTTGCTTATGATGAAGCAGCCAAGGCCATGTATGGCCCTTTTGCCCGTTTGAACTTTCCTGAGTATAATGTGGAATCAATTTGCTCTAGTAAATCTTCATCATTTGGTGCTTTTGATACAAAATCAGCACGTAGGTACAAACGCAATTGTTCTTACGTTGAAGTTTTGGAGAAAAAAGGGGAAAAACAGGATATTTCTAAGGTTTGTGAGGTTCCAGACAATGTTCTTAGGTACAAACCTAATTGTTGTTATGATGAATCAATTTGCTCTGGTGAATCTTTATCTGGTGATTATGATAAAAAATCACCCAGTGGGTACAAACCCAATTGTTCTGAGGGTGGAGTTTTAGAAGAGATAGAGGAAAAACAGGATCTTTTGAGGATTGGAGGGTTAAAAACTCTACAGAGGAACCACGGGAGGAGTCCGTTGTCTTTTTGCATAAGCCTTTTTATGAAATTGAAGGCCATGTACTTAGAGAAAGTGAAGGAATAATGAGGGAACCTGAGGAAGTTTTCAAACCGTGCAGTATCAGTGGGGTGGCCTTGAATACAAAAACTGATTATAGTTCTTCTGATATTACTGAACATAATATTCTGGTTAAGAGTGGCCTAAGCTGCATCAACCATTGCTTTGGTTACTTGCATAATAAGCTATCCGATGAGAAGCCGAGAGCCAATTGTGAGCATTTTAACGACATCAAAGCTGAAACATCGTTTTCAAAGAAACAGACAAAGGGATTAATTTCTGAAATTTTGGAACTTTCTAGTCTTGTTCACTCACAAAATGAGCAGCGTAAGTATTTTCATCATATCCAAGTTGAGAAGCCAATCCTGACAGTAGAAGAAGAAAGGATGAAGCATTTGAACTATACTTCCGCTGGAAACTCTAAATTGCAAGAAATAGAGAATAATGGAATTACTCTGTCTAGATTTGCTTCTGGGCAAAGTAGGAAGCTGTCTGATCTGTCTCAACAATTACAGAAACTGGGAGGTTATCTGTCTGTGCATCTGAATAATATGGAGGAGGCAGACCCAGAAATGGGTTATGATTATAGTTACTTGAGACCAGATTATGATTTTGGTTTATCAGAAGAGCAGAACTTACTTAATATATGGTTTCCGCAAAAAGGATCTTAAGAGTTTTTAAATAAATGTAATTTGTATTCTTGCAGGACGTTTGTCCCCTTCAATAGTTCAATAAGGCTCAGTCCCGTCTCTCTCTTCCACAGACATTATTAATGCATAAAAACGAATAATAACAAAGAATTCCAATTGAATTTGGCAATCCTTTCACAGCATTGAAGAATCACCGTTCACTGTTCCCCATCTGATAGACTCATCTCAAGAGAAAAGAGACATCATATGCATTGATTTAACATAAATAGTGGTGACAGATAAGTACCCAACTTCTATGCAGCTATTGCTTAAAAGACATTCAGAAGTCATCTTATCCATAGAAATCGCCAAAAACCGGAAAGCAGAGAGAATTTGATTGGCTATATTTCCTTACCATCTGCAACTTTTGGCCGTTCTTCCTTTCCGTACTTGAACAAGAAAAATTGTGATCAATGGTTTGCTGCAATAAACCGGTATTCCCATAATTCGCTATAACCCTACTACATCTACTCAAAGGGTAGGGATCTGATAACCAGGAGAGGGGGGGCATAGCCTCCAATTAATTGAGCTTTTGCGTATCATATCCGGTGTAAGTCCGTGACCTCCCAGAAAAGGGCTTTAACCAGACAAGCAAAAGTGGGAACTTCTGAATATATAACTCCGGACGCCTATCAGTCAGTTGCCTGTTCCATCTTTGGGCCATAGCAGACTCCACGGTCCACTTTTGCTGTCCAACCTTAATCCAAGTGATGAGAAGAAATTTTGAACATTAGCAGATAGCAATACAATCAGAATCTTGTTAAGAAAATTTAACACATACCCATATACTACCCTCCCCAAACTATCTTCTCCTGTCCCCTAGAAAGGGAGAGCAACAGAGTTGAGGGTAAAAAAGTGATGGCTTGGATATTATGCCAGATCAAACCAGTAAGTGTTTTGTGATCACCTTTTGTGATGATATTTTCCGTTTCAATAAAGAATGAAATCTATACTATTATCTAAGAAGTACAGATACACCAAAAAAAGGGATGTACCCATATCGGATAAGTATCGGATATGATACGCATATTATATTTCAACATTCGTATTTGGCCTTTTTTCCCCCGTCCAATACATTCTGAAACGTTTCGAAACACACAGTTATTTCTAAAATGCAATGAAACAGTTCCAAAACGACTCAAGAGCTTATAAGAAATTTTAGTGATGTGAATGGAGATGAAAATTAGCATTTATTTTGAATTAAAAACTCTAGTTTTAATTTTTCTAATGCTTTTATTTGTAACTTATTATGTTTTTCTTATTTCACATTTGGAATGTTTGTTTAGAACTCAATTTTTTTTTGGGATGTTGTTTGCTTTTTTTATGTGTTAATTTGTTGCATATATATATATATATATATATATCCTTATACACGTATTTTAAAATTTTGAAAATTATTATATTTTGCATATTGTATTATGCCATACTCGATACATATAACCGTACCGATATTTCTTAGTTTTTAGAAAATGTTTTTGTACGAAAAGGATGGATCGAGCCCAGCCCTGTAAGTAGGTACTCTCTTAGCGAATGTTAGTGTTACAATGGATCTTTTTGGTCAGTGGATAGTGTTTTGAGAACAAGCACACGTGCACATACACACATATATATAGAGTCTCGTCTAACAATATATCAAATACCATACCTCCAGACTCCAGCTAGAACACGCAAAGTCATAAAGAGAAACAACCCTGTCCAGACTCCAGGAAGTCCAAGTACTGGAGCAGCCACCAGTAGGAACACTGAAGAAATTAGTCCAACTAGCACCTTGCCATCAAAAACCAAAATAATAGGGGTAAGAAAATAAGGAAATAAAGATAAAAAGAAAGGAGTTCCAAAGGGGGAAAAAAACCCAAAAAAAAGAAAAAAGAAAAAAAGTAAATGAAATGTTGAAATCTCTTGTTTATTGGACTAGGGAATCACCATAGAGTAAGCGGCATATTCAAAGTCTGACACCCCATAGTAAAGCCCATCAATAACAAATGCCAAAGCATTTACTGGTTGAGATCCAGCAACGAACTGCAAATATGAGTGCATTTCAGATCCTTCAACAACATAACTAAACAAGTATGCATCCGCAGACACAGAACACCTTGCTACACATAATGCAAATTAGTTAGTCTCACTAACATCTTGCAGGCCTGCAGCAAGCAAGAAATGATGGAATAGAGCAAGACAAAGAGTCTAATTCTATAGATAAATTTTACCATAAACATACATCAAAATGTAGCTAAACTTGTACCCATGCAACCACTAGAGATATTCTCATACTTTCCATAAGAAGAGATTCATTGGCAAACATCAAAATCAATTGCTAAACTTGTACACTCATCAGAGCCAAGAAAGCACACAACATAAATTGTTGACAGTACTCTACCTATCCCCCGGAAGAAAAAAGAAGAAGAAGGAACTATAATACTTAGCCAGTCGCGCCCCATTAATAATATAGAATACAGATGAATCTATGTCAACCAGGGTGTGGTGTGAAGCTTTCAAATGCTATTAAGGTATTTATTTTTCAAATAATTATAATTTCTTACCAATAAACCGGAATGGGCAATTTTCAGAACCTCTGAGTCTGTGCTGAATAAGCTAGAAAATGCTCCAAATCCAAGGAATAAGATCATTGATAAAGCAATTCCTGTCCCTAAACCAATCTGCTTGACATTGAATGGATGAAGGAAGGGGAAAAGAATCCAGCATTACTAATAGTTCCAATCTCATTCAAAAGGGGGCATGATGGAAGAAGGAAAACAATTTATGGTGACAACGATCATTAACCTGTAAAACTCTATATATAAGAAGGCGAGCTTGCTCATAATTCCCTTGGGAGTAATCACCAGCAAGCAGAGCCTGTGAAAGAAATATCAATACAACAACAGAACCCAGTAAACTTTAGCCAAACAACTTCCAATCACTAGACTTATTTCATATAGTTTCAGTTGGTCACAAATATTCACATAACATGAATTCCACTGAGACTAGAAGACAAATAACACAAAGATACAGACAGAGGCAAACAAACATTGTGAAAAACCTCTCATCAAGGTCAACAACAAAGCCAATCAACCATGTAAGAGCTATCATATCATGCATCATAAATCCGTTTGCATTTGCTCCTATCCACTGAATGCTGAGTACTATATACAAACAGAAAGAAGGAAAGAATGAGAAAAGGGCTATGAAACAAGAATCCAAAGATCTAGCTTTAGTGTAGCAGCTGCTTATTATCATTTTACATAGGAACTGCTGCCTCTAAAGAACAAATATTTTGTCTTGTCAATTTGATGACATTTAAATTGAAGCCTCCCCTGCAATGCTCATTTTCAATACACTTCATAGATCAGAAAATTATATGCTTCTAAATTCATGCGTGTCTCAGAAATCAGATGTGTAAGCTACTTATGGGATATGTTTTGATCAATTGATCGGCTGCAATGACATACTTGTAAAACATTGTACTTTACAGTCCAAAGTGATATCATTTTACCTGACCAGCAAGTGCCAGAGCATCAGTTAGCAAAGATATTGACAACCAAACTTGCATGCAAATTTGATGACCAGCCATAGGTATAGGACCCTGCCTAGCTGCCAGAGATGTTGCCAGTGTCATAGTCATAATCACAGCCAAGGTCCTGCTGATAAGAAGACCACCTGCAAAATGCAACATCCAAGGCAGTTTAGAGAAAAATTCACCTTGCTTCATTATATAACTAAAAGAGATGAATGGTTAGTCTTTTCATCTAAGCTTGTCAGAGCTTAGAAAAGAACACAGCAACACAGTTTAGTTTAGACGGTTAGCATGATATGTTGTGGGCACAATTCACATTAGTTTACTCACATGATGTCTTCCATTAACTCATAGAAGTTGCCAACCAAGGAAAAAAAAGTGTCAGAACAAATCAAACTTGTATTCCATTACTATAATATAATTTCAAGCCAAAGGCAGAGAACTTGCAAAACCACAAACAAGAACACTTCCAGCTTTAAGGTGCATTTAGTTCTAACTATTCAGCAATTAAGCTTTGTTCTTTACAATCATCAACTAAGAAAGGTTGTGTTTGTCTCAAAAGCATATTCAATGAATTGTACCTAGAAAACAAGTAATAATTCAATAAATATTCTGTTTAACAGCTGCCTTCTTCTATCAGTAATCTAGGTTGATAATTCCAATGTCATTACCACAGAAAAAGATTATGATTGAAGGACAATGACAGTCAAAGTAGCAATCCAACATAATTTGGAAAGTAAAGTACCAGATTTCAAATAGCTGAAAATTTTTCTCCCATCAAAGTCAGAAGGAACTAGCAGTACTTTGTCGCTCAATTTCCATAGAAGAATAAAAGTTATTAAGTATCTGTTGAACAAAAAGATAGACTCTGTTAAAAGGGGAAAAAGCACATAGATTAAGACAATGCATGCTTAATGCACTGATAATGTTAAAGTTTACCACTTTTTAGACGTACTCAGAGGTCACAGTTGCAATTGCAGCCCCACTAATGCCAAGACTGAAAAGAAAAATCAGTATTGTATCCAATATGGCATTGAATAAGTTGCCAGCACCTGACATCCAAAAAGAAGAATTTGTCATTTATTATACATCCAGCAAACTATCTACCCAGTACCCTGATATGTATTTTACATATGTTTATGAAATGCACTTATTAGAGATTGATGTACCAAAAACATCACTAAGGATTAATATTGGTATTTAGTAACATATCTGAAGAGAGTAGACTTATATTGGGATAGGAACAGTCATAAAGTTCATCAGTGTTTTTAATTAAAAAGAACTTCTGAAATGCTATTTTTATTTGAGATTTTTATTTTTCTACTAAAAAGGGTACAAGGAGAATCACTAGCTGCTATATCCATAATTCATTTATTAGCATTTCTTATAACATTTTATTGAACTTGAGTTGAATTCCAAAGTCCACCAGTTCAACGGGGTGTTCACTTGAAACTAAAATGTTTGGAATGATCCTATTATCAAAAAGTTAAATATTGTGCAGCTATCATGATGGAGAAAGGGCAAGTACAGGCTATGGTTAAGACAAGTCTACAACCTCCAATACATAATCCACTTTTGGGTTATTTTCCGCCAACAGATGCCTTCATGTCAGTCAGTTCTTTTTTTTTTTTCCCGGTCTCTTTCCTCAATTCTCAGTTTTATGTTGGATTTTTCGTGTTCAATTACTTCTAAGATCTGTGTCATTATAGATTAAACAACAACAAAAAAAGAAGGGGGGGGGGTGGAGACCAAAATAAAGATATTTCCAGTTTAATTTATGTGACACAAATGAGTGGTGGGTAAAGACAGAGTAAATAGAGAAAGAGAGGAATGAAAGCTGCTTCAATACTTGCCAATGGCATACAGAGGTGTCTTTGTATCCATAAATCCACGAAAAGTGCCTTGTGCAGCTAGTGCAATCACAACAGGTGGAGCACCAAAGGCCCTCAAGGTAAGAAACTGTTCAGCAGGTGCACGCATAGGTGAATCCTATAGCACATAAAATGGAACAAATTATACAGACATGAAACCCACTAAATCTAAGTTTGTGCACACAAAATCCATACACAGAGACAAAATGCCAGTTAGAAGGAGTCTGTGGATAATGGCTTCAATTACTCCTCATGACCTCAAACCAACAAAAGACAACAAACTATTAAAATGAAGAATTGTTCATACGATGGGTGCACCATATTATGATTGATAGCTTCCAATGTTTCCATAATGACACAAACGAAACTCATTTAATCAACTGTTATGCAAAAACTACCAACCAGAATTGAAATTAACATAATTTAAATTTTTCTTGAAATTGAATTAGGAGCAAAAACTTTCACAAACACATTTCTTATACCAATTAAAATCTCTGTTAGATAGTGTGCCAAATAAACATTTTGCTCCTCTATATGTATGAATCTTACAAGTAAGATGTCATATATTGTGCTGAACAAGTGACTGGAACAATCAGTATATACTGTCTTTAAAAGTTGATAAGCATTATGATAAAAGGTTTTGAGAAGTATTTCTAGATGCTAGCTCACTAGAAGTAGCATTAATATCTATGATATATACATAGGACATAACCAGTACATGTTTCTCCAGGTAGAAATACCAAAAATAATGAAGCCAGGATGGATATAAAGAGTAACCAAGGAACAATATTTGTAAACTCGCAGAAATTTTTTTTTTTCGTCAATTTGGAAATGATATTGGAAAATCTAAGACATAATAAGCCCTATATATAGAAAACCCATATAAACCTAATTTTAAAGGGACAAGAAACCCTAACTTAAGATTTTATCATTTAAGTAATCCTAAACGAAATAGATAATAAAGTCCTAAACCAACAAACTAATATGAAGTAACAAAAGCCACATTGATCTCTGTTTTGTACAGGGTTGCTCATAAGCAATGTCAAAAGCAATCATGCAACATAATAGAAGTAAGAAAACCTAACTTGAGATTTTACCATCTAAGTAATCCAAAATGAAATTGGCAATAAAGTCCTAAGCCAACAAAATAATATGAAATTCTAATTACCAAATAAAAGCCACATTGGTCTGTGTTTTTCTAACAGGGTTGCTCATAAGCAATGTAAAATGCAATCATGCAATAGAATAAGCGTTTAAAATTAGTTAACTACACCTTTATGACACTATCTTAAATATAAGTTTAAAGCATCTACTAAGATAGTGCTTCAAATGATGATAGACTTTCATGATAGCCATATCTGAACACAAACAGTTGTTTAGACCATATATGACATGATGTTAAGTATTGGCATAATACTCTTTCTAAATAGAAATCTTATAGCCTAAATCATCTTCCTTTTGGTTTCTGCAGACAACCTCCCCCCCCCCCCCCCCCCCTTTTCTTTTGATTTTGGAGGGAGGGGGTAGTCTCCAGCCTTGTGCATAACTGACAAGTAATGTTTTTAAAATTGGATTGGCCATTAAATAAGTGAAAACACTGATTTATGGGTTAATGGTTCAACCATAATTGAATTGAAGTCGAACCATTAATAATTATTTATTATATTATATATTAAAAATCCAATATAATAAATAATAACTCATATGAATTTTTGTCAAAATAAAGCTAAAATAGAGTTCTTACACAGAACTTAGCAAAATATAGGCAAACATCACTTGCTGGTTTAATGAATAGTTATCAGCATAGAGAATGAGGTGTTAATTCGACTCCCATGGTTGTAAGTTTTGCCAAAATAACTCTAAAATAGAGCTCTTATATAAAACATTGAGTTCGAACTCTGATGCAGGAAATTTTGCCAAAATAAAAGCTTGGACCAGTTCAACTCTTTAAGGAGGCACTGGTTTAAGCATGTAACCGGCCAGTTGGACTTAGTTTTTGACCGAATTTAACTAGTTCTAAGCTTGGTCAGTTTATAGGCTCAATCGAACCAAACCAGGGTCCAGTTCACCAATTCTGGTTCGGTTTTAATTACACTCCTCAAAAGTATTATAATATGAAGAAATATAATTGCAATATTAAGTGATGTGTGATCAGTAATTAGCCAAGTATGACATACAGCAGGTATACCCATGATATCCAGAAGGATGCCAGAGCCAAAGGAAAGGGCCACAGCTTCACCAATTCCAAGGCTTGCAGCAAGTATTAAAGAAGTTGATACTGAACGAAGGAGCATCTTGCTTTGGTGCTTTCCCGGGAAGTCTTCATTTTAGCCACATGAGATCAAAACTCTTCAGTACGTATATATATGAATAAGCCATTATACAAACAATGTGAAGGACAAGAAAACAGACAATACTAAAGTGGTAGCTTTCTTGAATAAATTACCATTATCGTCACTTTGACTGGAGTCTTCCCCCTTGCCAATCAGTGCCTGCTCCTCAGCAACAAAGGATGTAGTGATATTAAGCAAAGGAACATTGAACACTTTTGACACTAGATTAAACACAGAGGCTGCAACCCCAACTGCTGCCAATTCAACCGATCCTGCATGGACAGGTTTCGTGATAACAATAGTGACTATAAGACAGAGCAAACAGAGGAGAAAATCCATTTCTTGCTATAATCATCGTCAACATCAGCAATGGGATGATTATTATTATACATGACAACACACACTTATGCATTTGGAATGATTAGCTTCTCAACTCAGATTAAAGTCAAGTCAACTTTCTTAATTGGCCCCCAAATAAGTATTAAAACTTCAACAATCATAAAATTCACTTTCACAGAATTACCTATATGGCCAATGAACGCTGTGTCAACCAATGAGGCAATGGGATCAGCCGCCAAAGCCAACGCAGCGGGTAGTGCAATGGACAATATCTCCATCCCGAGGTTATCAAATTCAAGCCACTCATTTCTGTTCAAAACCTCAATTACAAAATCCATAAACTCCAAATGTCCAATTTCACATAATACACTGTTGGAATTCATAACAAACCATAATCTTTATGAAATTCCAGCTTAAATGCAAACTCCGATTACCGACCCTAACTTTGTACACGGTACCTGAAACAACGAAGCGGAAGAGAAAATGAATCAACCGAAGATGAAGAATCCTGAGGTGGTGCGCGTTTGGGGGAGCTCGCTTCCAGCGAAGTGGTACTGTTTTTCTGAGGAGAAGATTTAGGTACGATTCTTAGACGAGCATAGCAATGAGCTTTTGTTAACGTCTGAGATTTCAATAACGGATTTGCTTGCAGAGATTGTAAACAAAGAAAATGATGAGAAAGAGTGGAAGCCATTCTCAAACATAAGAGGGAGAAAAGAGTAGCGTATCGGAGAAGAGACAGCAAAACCACATCGTCATTCTTCCAAGGGGGTATCGAATTTAACGAATAACAGATGTGTACGGTGTGAGAGAAAAAGAAATAGCAATAAATATCTGTGTTGGGTGGGCCATCGTAACGTTTGGGTCTCATATTTGCTGTGTGAAAGATTTCCTTCTTGCAATTACAGGCCTAGAAATTTCCTCCAATCACTTACATGAACACGAAGGCGTAAGATTTTCTTTTATTCATGCGATGATTGGAACCACTGGTTTATGAATCTTCGTGGTTACATCTGGTTTATTATTGCAGTGACTATGATGGAACGAACCAATTTCCCAATGTTCCTGCTTGCTAGCCTTTTTAACTTTTATGTTAAAAATTGGACGTGAGTCCGATATAATTATATAAAGATTCAATAGGTCAAGTTTTGAAAAAATGAAATTACAAGTAAAAAATTAAATAAACAAATTAGATATGCACGAAGTTTGAAAACAAAAAGTCATTATGATTTATAATTTCGAAACAATAATAACTTTTTACAAATTTATTAGATTGAAAAATAATGAGTACACTAACCATTTTTCAAGTTAGTTTGAGCATTATTACCCTAAAATTTAAATATGAGCGTAGTTAAAATCGAAAATACAACCGATATAGGTGACCGCTTTTGTTAGTGTAAGAGTTAATTTACCAAAATATCAAATAAGTTGCAAGTTATTATTTTGTTAAGTACCCGTTTGAATTCACGTTTAAAAATTATGTTTATATAGAAACAATAATTTATCGTTTTGTATAAAATATGGTGTAAGAGAGATAAAACGTGTTTTCAAACATAGTCTAAGTAATCCATATTAAATGTTGTTCATGAATTGTTTAATAAAATGTTAATTAACAACGAGTTAGATATTTTTGAAAACTAAATTTCGAGAAATTCAAAGAACAAAATTGAGTCTACAATTTCAAACACTAATTTATTAGTTTATTAAAAAATAATCCAAAATGATCATAAGTTTCTTTGCTATCTTGATTTTTAGTACATGTTTGTTGAATAATATGGACGCACAGAATATTGACACGTTGACTCAATTTTTATAATACTACAGATGAGAATAGAGTTTTGACATAAAATTAGAAAATTTGAGGAAAAAGTATTATTTTACTAACACAGTTTGACCTATATAATTTTTTAAAAAATGTATCGAAAAGAGAAGTACAAAGTGTTGGAGAGTAAGAAAATCACAAACCTAAAAAAATGAAAATACAAAGGAAAAAAAAATTCAAACAGGACAAAATAACAGAAGTCTTATAATACCAATTAGTATAGAAGACCTGTCTAATCTCTTGCAAGGCCTTTGAACCCACAGACAGGCGAAAGAAAAAAAAGAAACTACCACAACATATCAAATAACTCAAATAATATAATTTATCATGCCAAGTTACCAAACATTTGTTATGAACAAAAAAGTAGGCCGTACAGTAACAAAACTTGATCTTTCGAAGGTAAAATATTTGATGTTCCTATTAGTCAAGTAATGCCTCTAGAATCAATTTCAAGATATCATCTTCAACATGTGACCATTTGCTGCTGCTTTCCTGTTCATCATTATGCTATCATCATCATCATCATCTTCAATATGTGAATTAAGATTTGCTGCTTCCTTCTCTTCTTAGGTTACTCCATATGACTGCTATAGTGTATTTGTACAAGAAGCAAAGAGACAAAGACTACCTTCAGTAATATCGATATTTGAGAAATATTTATATGTTAAAAAGTTACCAAACACTTGGTATGAACCAAATTGGAGTAGGCAAGTTAACAAAGCTTGATCTTTCAACGGTATAATATTTAGTCCTTCTATCATTCCTGGAATGCCTCCCGATTTTTACGCCCCTCCATTTGTCTAATCTCCTTGTACATGCAAATAAAGAAGTAAAATAGATACAGTTCTCTCTAACTAACTCTTCAGGGCCATCAAAGGCAACGGTTGATACCACTAAGCTCTTCAAATTGCCAACAAACAACATACGATTTCCCAAGTTTTTAACCTCCATCCACCTAGGTTCACTACTCATGTCCAACTTGAACACTTGACTTTCTGTAACCTTCGGTGGATTGATATACTCCTTAACAATGTTCATATAGTCAACATTGTCACGTTCATACGTTGAGTCGTGAAACATATAAATAAGCAATAACTCTCCAGATGAAGCATCAATGGCTAGATACTTGAGAATGTTACCATGAACTCGAGAAATAGGTCCAAAATCTGTAATCCTTGGTGTAGGTCTTATCGCTGGAAGCTTAGCTAATATTTTAGGCTTTACGGGTTCTTCTTGAAGATCACAAACCAATATGGAATTTAATATTGGGCTAGTAAGAGCATATAATTTTCCATCAAGAATCTCTACTTCCGTGAAATTGATCCCTGCCTCCAGATCTCCTTCAATCAGAGTCCATGACTTATCAGAAATCCTACTGAATGCCAAAATACCGTAGCCATCATAGTGACACACCGCAACACAATTTGGGTCACTGGGTTTTGAAGATGCCACAATTTTTCTGATTTTAGTATAATAGTTTAAACTTGATGGCATGCAGACATTAGCATTTGTTACCGGGTTGAAGAAGAAGACGCTTCGAATATCGGTTCGAGGAACATCAAAATAACTGTGGAGAACTTCAGCCATGATCATCCAGCCTTCTATTGTGCCATAGCAAACCTGGTATATTTCAAATGGTGCCCTTCTATATTTGAAGACACTTTCCGTGGACAAGTTGAAAAATGAAAAGTAGTTTGCGTCATCTGTTCTAAGAAAAACAAGTGGGAATTCAGGTGATGGAGAACAATGCTTGTTATCGATGGCTTTGGCGACGGTGGCTCGCCAGCTTGAGCAGACGGCTCGGGTTCGAAGGTAATCGGTGAGGCATAGCCTTTCTACAATCAATTCCAAGACATCATCTTCAATTTGTGACCATTTGCTGTGGCTACTTCCTTCTTCTTTGTTGTTCTTAATGCTTCTCTCTTCATCTTCAATTTGTGACCATTTGCTGTTGCTGCTTCCTTCTTCTTCTTTGCTGTTCTTTATGCTTCCATGTGAAGATTTGCTGCTTGCTTTTCTTCTTATTAGTTTATTCCATGTGATTCCGATAGTGTATTTGTACAATAAACGGAGAGCCGACATGATTACCTTCGTCAACAAAATTGACTCCAAAATTGGTCTGGAAATATTAAAGCCTATAAGAAGATGAAAAGTAAGTTGTTGAAAAAAAAAATCGGATTTGTTGTGATATATGAAAATTAATTAAGAAAACGAAGGATAGAATTTTATGGGCGGGCTAGATGATGGGATTTAATTATATTTGTATTTCGGTTGCACATTGTGGTTAGTAGTCATTCTCTCCAAAAGAGACTATTCAACAGAGTAGTTAGAGATTATGTTTTCTTAATATTAATAGAAAAATAAAAGGCCCACTCATACAGTTCCCTTCACCCATCAAAAGCTTTTGTGAATAGCAGTCTTTGTGAGAAAAGTTGAAGAGAATGACTAAAGTGAATATCAATTTTTTTATGCATAACGGAGGAAAGATTTAAATCTAAAATCTTTTAGTAGCTAATTATCCAGATCTTCGCCGCCATTAGACTACATATTCTAGTTTAAAATGTTAATATTTGAGTATAACAAATAACAGGTGAATGCTTCCTACAAAAGAGAGATACATTATACAGTAACGTCAATTTTTGCAAGTTCTATTTATTAACAAAATTAGTTTTGTAATCATATCGTTCAAACGAAAGAAACTAATTCATAACATCGAGGCATCAAGAGAGATTTTGGGTAGAGATATGAGAGAAAGAAATTAAATATAGCAATTACCTGGTTAAAAGTTGTTCTACGCGCCCTGTTGAAAGAAGAACATGGATGAGCTATATAATTAAGACTGAACAGTTTCACTTGAGTTATAATTCTAAAGGTAGACACTAATGTTTGTGTTATATAATAATAATAATAATAAATAAATAAATAAAGATATATAGCCTCATCAACTGCCATAGATGTTCAAAATTCTATCAGTACGTAACAAGTAACGATCTAAGCCAATAATAATTTGTCCTTTTTGGGCTATATATATCCTTTAAAAAAATAAGATTAATTCAAATGAAGGTATAATATAGATAATGAAGATGAAAGTTATAAAAATAAAAATATAAACTATAATATATTTGTGTATAATACTATACTAATTAAGACCCATTAGTACACGACACCATCTAAAACTTTTAAAAATAATTATATTTCATAATATAAATTTATTTGTTTTAAATACTATTTTATCAAATGTAGAGTGGATTTTTTTTTGCCAGAATGTAGAGTGGAATTAGATTAACAATATATTAATCCTATCTTATCTTTTATATAGGAAAATAGTATTAATTAAAAAAATATGTACTTTGCAACTTGTATAAATCTTATTTTCAGTGCATCGTAGAGTTTAAATTTAAATTTACATAAATAATAATTTTTAATATTGTTAAATTATTATTATTCCAAATAGTAAAGTGAAGGAGTAAAAATATTAAAACAATAAAGTATGAATAAATTATTGAAGTGAAAAAAACGATTTAGAAATTAAGTGGTCTGATCTAGTAGAACTCAAATTTCAAAATATATATATCAATAAATATATTAAATAATATATATATATATATACCAATTATGTTATTTGATTAAAACTAAATAAATAAATTTGATTATAACTAAGAAAAAATAAAACTAATAACATAAACATTTCATTGAAATTCAATTTTACAAACTTAAGTCCAACAAATATTTAAAAATTTTAATAGTCAATATATTTTAAAATTCTGATATATGAAATTTTAAATTAGGAGATTTAATCTTTGTGGCTCTAGGAATATTCGTGGTTCTTTTTTATGGAATATTTTAATTAAAAAAATATTTAAAAACTAAATTAAGAGGTTTCATTTTTAAAGAATCAGGCTGAAAGAAAAAAGAATAATATTTCAAAAACTAAATCATTGATTTATTGTACATTATGCAGATAAATTTGACACTATCTCTTAATCCAAAATTTTAAAGTATTAAAATATTAATTCTATGGATACTTATATATTCTCCTTTTAATATAATTCTATTCAATATAAAATTTCTTCTCACTCCAAGTTATACTCAAACCTAATAATACTTTTATGAATTGGCACTAACTGAAGCCACAGATTTCCATGCTGTTTACTTGTTTGGAGGTATCAGAGGAGACCACCACACATATAGCTCAAGAGCCTTGGCGGCTTGGCCTACCAAAAGATTGTTCATCAGTTACACTAACATAAAATGCGCACGCGCGCGCGCATATATATATATATATATATATATGTATGTATGTATGTATGTATGTATATATAAGGTTTTGGGCTTTGGGAGTGGAGGACTGTCGCCCATATGCCTTTTCAAGCTTGCGAACAGTTATGCAAGGTTAGGTTACCTCTCTAAATCTTGTTATTTGGATGGAAATTACTCTGAAATGCACTGACAACGGGCAACACTTTGTGCAAGTACCATTTAAGAATTGATCGGGTTTGTCCTTTTTATTTCTCTGCGGATGGAAGTTATTATAATCGTTTCCTTCAATGTTATTTAGTTCAAACTATTTGGTTCGGTTCTCTCCTATCTCTTCGTGTCGACCAAATTGAACCTTAGGATGTCCATAGGTGGTTACAAATCTGGTTCTCCCAAGCATCAGGTGCTTTTCATCAAGTTGAGGAGTATACCAATTATTCACTTAATAAGTGATTTGGCTTTTCTGTTACCGCTTGGTATTGGAATTGCTTCATCCATCTCCTGTAACTATCATAAAACTCATACATCAATTAATGGCTCAATCCTACTCAACTTGGGGCATACAGTCTTTCGGAGGGGCAAACCTGAGATAAAAAGGTCTCGTCGTTGTCGCAAATTAGGTTTTCACAGTATCCCGGTTAGACTTTTTATGCTTTGGAAAATGCTCGAGCAGAAGAGAGTTTCCAATACCAAAGTTTTAATTACCACTGCTTTTAATTAAGCATGACATATTTCGATAATAGTATTGGCAAATCCTTATAATTCTAAAAAATCAGTCATGTCTGCTCGAGACAGTGTGACATTCTTTAAATTTTGTTTATAAACCAAAAAGTCATTTCTAGTCCTGTCTCCTTTTCACTACAGGTATTTATTTTTACTAATTCACATTATCATTTGCTTAAGCAAAATTCTAGACTTGCTCCACCGTTGCAAATACTTCAATAGAATTTTATCCAGCTCTATCAAAGGTTTGGTTCAGCTCAAGTCCTCATCCTAGCTCAACCTCACCAAGAAGACAGGATTTAACAGTACAAGCGAGATATGGAATTTTTGGATCTCATAACGTTATTTTGTAATTCGTTTCTTTGTTTTGGTAGTTTTGTAGTATTTGTATACCTATTCCAAAAAAAAAAAGGCATATATATATATATATATATATATTGGCATGATCTTGTATACTTTCCGCATAATTTTGAAGCCTTTTAGATGAAACGGGTATATATAAATGAAGATTCGTGTATAGGTGCCTTTGGGACTGAACCTAGTCTCCATATATATTACAACCTCGCTACTTCATACTTCACCTAATGGACCTGCTATGTATATAATTAGAGTTGCTGCTCGTGCACCCATCATGTGAGTCTCATTAATATTAAAAAAAAATAGAGAAGCAAAAAAATAATAAGAAATCAATAAACAGTCTAATTATAGTATTGTGCAATCATTTTCGTCTACCTCTTATATATACTGATGAGAATCTAAAATTTTGAATTTTATAACTCATTGAAAATTAATTACAAAAAACTTGTTTTATGGAATTGAATTTTTCCTTTCATGTGCATCCCTTTGTTTCCATTAATGAAGAGTTTGGCAAGGGCTTCCAATATATATATATATATATATATATATTATAATAAGTTTTACTCACAGTTGGTTAATTAGACCAATCTCTTTTTAAGCAATGAAAGCCCCATAAATAATCAATGTAATGCTTTAAACCAAAAAGGCTTTCAAATTTGTCCCCACTACTAATTAAAACTCCATAACTTGGCCACAATTCATTATATTTTTATACTTTCGTTGAGGTATATTTTCTCACAAGGTAATTTTAAGAATACAATTTAAATTATATTTAGTTTTTTCATATTTCATCATATCACAGCTGTTAATTTGATATTTATTGGATCTATGTTCCCTTTTATTTTCTTACAAGTAATGCAATCATAACTTAGTCTGATAGCAACATATAAGTTAAGAATGATCCAAATCCAAATTAAATCATATTGATATATAGATTCAGCTATTCATGTACCCAAACCAATATGCTTTTCAATTTTAATAAGATACATAATAGAAGGAAAACAATATTTCTGGGTCAGTGAGTTTCAATGTAATTAGAAAAGGCCATACATAGACTTAGGGGGGAAGCAGTACAGTAAACTTTAAAGCAATAACTAATAATAACATGATCTGTAAGCTGTAAAACTTGCTCATAATTACCTTTAGAGTAATTAAATAGCAAGAAACAAATACAAGTATTTTCGGACTTGCTCATTTGATTATGCAAATAACTGGATCCGGGTCTTTTAAAATTTAAGAAAAAGAAAAAGAAAAGGAACCCCCCCAAAAAACAAAGATCGCACGCATAAGCAGGTTATGAATAGTGCAAGCAAAACCGAATTTTATTATATAAGATAAATAAATATCAAGCATAATAACTATGAATATTATATTTTGTCCAGTCATTTTTAAAAGTACATAAAGATACACTAAATTAAAAAAAAAAGTTGTTATTTTGGATTTTAATTTAATTTTGAATCATTTTACTCATTTTAGTCCAATTTAATTCTTAGGTCAATTTTAATTTAATGAAATAATTCAAAAAATATTTAAAAATTAAAAAAAAGATCCAAATTGAAACTCAAATTAAAATGAGCTAAGCTTAAATTCAGTTTACAAAACCTAAAACCCAACAGTCTAAAATGGTAATATAAAGTATATAAAAAAAAATAGTAGAAAATCACAACGCAGATTGTCTTTGCGTTCAGCTCAGCTCCGTAGTGTCTCATCCCACCTCTTCCCTCTTCTCTGCGTTCAACGAGAATCAGAGAAGGAAAGTCGAGCATTTGGGATTTGGATTTCCATCGTGATTTTGGGGAAGTGATGATTCAAGCAAATTTGGAAAGTTCTGGGGAGCACTCCAACCCTACCCATCAGAATGGCGTCGAGCAACAAGAAGAAGTGGGGGAAGAAAAGCAAGACGTAGGGTAGAGAAAGTGGAGGAGGGCAACTCAGCGTGTACAGTGTTATACGCTTTGAGATAAGATTCTAGTTTATCTCATTTGCTCTATTCGGGTGTAGCATGAATTGATTCAAATGATGTGTTTGAACCTCAGTTTCATTCGGAATGATGTGTATGAACCCTGAGCTAAAGTCTCCATTTTTTGAGATATGATAAATTTGCGGTTCAAAATCCAGCATTAATACTCAAAATCCTGCTGTTGTGTGTGCTATTTTGGTGAGAAGATCCTGCAGCCCGTTTTTCCATTGCGTTTGGCATTGAGATTGTGTATTAAATTCTGCTTCGAATATTACGATTGCTCTGTTTGAAACTGTTTATATGCCTTCCGGCATCTTTGGAGTTTTGCGTTGTGCCTTAGATCCATGATGGTCTAACTCTTTTAATTTTATCTATCTCGATACACACATCACGATACTCTGTGGTAACAGGAAGCAAAAGTTTGCGTTTTGAGTTGGATTAATTTTGAGAGGGGAATTTATTGCAGTCTTTTATAGGAGACATGATCAGAATATCATTTTACAATGCCGGCCCACTTGTTTGATTGAATTACTTGAAATATATATGGCAATCCCATATGATACATGATTAGAATATCAATTCCAACATGGGATCACTTGCTTGATTAAATTATTTGAAATATGACTTCTACATTTTCCCCCACATGCATTCTTGATTCTGTGCTATGCCTTGCGTTTGGACAGTGGTTGTCTTGATTGTCAAGATTGATGCATCCTGGGAGTTTGAGAAGATCATGGAAATAGAAGAATAGGCGTGAAAAGTGGAAGATTCACCAGTTTTGTTCTCAAATAAATGAATGAGTGTTTGATAAACTGCGCACTTCCACAACCGCGAACCATTAATTGCATTTTTTTTTTTTTAGAAACTGTCATATGCATGTTAATTCATCTTTAAAAAAAGCAAAAATACAAAAAAAATATTTTAAAAATAAAAAAGAGAAAATATTTTTTATTTTTATTAAAAAAAAGAAAAAATGACGGCAAGAAAGTGAGATTAATTTAGTTTTTACAAATTAAAATATACCAATTAACTTTAAATCTATTTTATATGTAAAATCAAATTAGTTTTAATTTTTTTCTTTTTTACAATAAATAAATAAATAAAAATCACCCACTCAGTAACATCACATTTTTATTCTATACAAACTAGGTAAATTTTAATTTCTTTATCGAATGCTTAGGTCTTAAGTCATATTTTTATATCAAGTTTATTTTTGTAAACATCTTAATTTTTTTATTTTTGTAAATATTTTATCTTATTTTATTTTATTTATTATTTCCTCTCTTTTTTGTTTTGCATGTGTTTTGATTTGCAGACTATTTTTTATTTTTTTATTTTAAAAAATATTTTTTCAAAGTTTTAGAAACAATTAAAATTTTTCGGAATAATTCTAAATAAATTGAATTTTCTTTTTTTTTAAAACTCAATTTATTTTTTCTTTTCTTTTTAGCCTTCTGCATTATGCTCGTGCCTAAGAAGTTATCAGAAGTGACAATAGCAATTTCAATATTCTATGCACCCCACAAATACTGGAAGTTTAATTCTTGGAATTTGAGGTGGTTCCCCCTTGATTTGCTAAGACCTTTTTAAACGATGGAGACATAATTTATAAAACTTTCAAAGTTCCATAGGAAGAAACAGAGGCTCTTTAGGAAAATAGAATTAGAAATTGAAAGACATGTAGAGGAAATATAATATCTACAGATTGGATCGTGGAGAGGATCATTGTCCTTTGATTTCAATTTGAAGAAAGGTAAAATTGTTTGCAGGCGTTGGATGAACACTTTTAACAATTGATGTGAACCAAACGGAGTAAGCATTATAGAATATTTGATCTCTCCAAGGCAAGCTATCTAGTACTTCTATCAGTCAAACAAAGCCTCCCAATTTGCGTCCTTTTCCTTTTGTCTGTGTCTCCAGCACATTGGACTGATAAAGAAAGATAGATAGAGTTCTCTGTAGTTAAATCTTCGGGGACATTAAGTCCTGGGGTTGATATTGCTAATTAAGCTCTACATCTACCAACAAACAAAAAACGATTCCCTAAGTCATTAACCTCCACCCATCTAGGCTGATCACTACTCTTCCAACTTGGACACTCGACATTTTGCAATATGAGGTGTCCTAATATATACTCCTTCACAATGTTCATATAGCCAATACTTTTACGTGCATATACTGAGTTGACGAAGTATAAATAAGCAATAACACTCCAGATGAAGCATCAATGGCTAGATGTTACGATAAATATGGAAAATATTGCCGAATATACTGAATATTGTCCAGGTCTTATTTCTGGAAGCTTAGCTAATGTATTTTAGGCTTTATGGGTTCTTCTTGGAGATCATAAACCAATATGGAACTTAAGATTTGATTAGTCACAGCATACAATTTCCCATCAAGAATCTCTACTTCCATGAAAGTAATCCCTGCCTCCTGATTTCCTTCAATCAGAGTCCATGGGAACAGGATCCTCTGCTGTTATGCTGTTGGTGCTGTTAGGAGAGATTCAAAAAAAATAGATGAGATAAATGAATTTAATTTTAAATAAAAAAATAAAAATTCAAAACATCTTCAGTTTTCCTTCTAACAGCACAACAGCACAGGTCTTCAACTGCAGAGGATCTGCTCTCGAGTCCATGACTTATAAAATTTTCATAGTACCATAAAAATTGCATAAATTTAAAGAAATACACGTCATAAACATAAGTTACAAACAAAAGATAAAACTTCGATAAAAAATATCAAATAACCATAAACAATGTCAATGTAAAAAATGTTTATAATACCAATGCCAAGTTAATTACCAAACATTTGGTAAAAACCAAGCAGAAGTATGCACATTTACAGAACTTGATCTTTTCAAGTTAAAATATGTAATGCTTCCATCAGTCAAGCAAAGTCTACCACTTTGAATTTGCTTATTCCCCCTCCATTTGCCTTTGTACGACAAAGAAAAATAGATAGAATTCTCTCTTGTTAACTCTTCAGAGCCATCAAAGGCAGTGGTTGATACTACTAAGCTCTTGAAATGACCAACAAAAAACAAACGATTACCCAAGTTATCAACCTTCACCCACCTTGGTTCACTACTCATGTCCAACTTAAACACTTCGCATGCTGTAATCTCAGGTGGTTTAGTATACCCCTCCACCAGATTCATATAGGTGACACTTTCGCGGACATAAACTGAGTCGAAAAACAGATAAATAAGGAATAAATCTCCAGATGAAGCATCAATGGCTAGATACTTAAGAATATTGCCATTAAGATGATGAATATTGCCAAATATACTGACTGTTGGTGGAGGTCTTGCAGGAAGCTTGGCTAATATTTTAGGCTTTATGGGTTCTTCTTGCAGATTATAAACCAATATCGAATCTAATATTGCATCTGTAACAGCGTACAATTTCCCATCAAGAATCTCCATTTCTGTGAAAATAATTCCTGCCTCCATATCTCCTTCAACGAGAGTCCATGACCTATCAGAAATCCTACTGAATGCAAATTCGCGGAAGTCATAGAAGACACACACCACAACGCAATGTGGGTCACTGGGTTTTGAAGAGGCCACAATTTTAAAAAATGGGTTACGAATGTTCTTCAACCTTGACGGGAGCTCTACTCTAGCATTTGTTGCTGGGTTTAGGAAGAAGATGGTTCGATAATCGGTTTCAGAAAAATAAGGAAGTTCACTCATGATCATCCAGCCTTCTACTGTGCCATGGCAAATCTGGTTTTTCAATATTGATGTCCTGCTGGAGTTGTAGACGCGTTCAGTGGACAAGTTGAGAAAAGAAAAGTTGACTGTGAGATCAGATGTTTGGAGAAGAAGAAGTGGCAATTCAGGTAAAGGAGTGCAATGCTTGCTTGCAATGGCTTTAGCAACGGTGGCTCGCCAACTCGAGCAGACGGCTCGGGTTCGAAGGTAATCGGCGAGGCATAGCCGTTCTAGAATCAATTCCAAGACATCATCTTCAATATGTGACCATTTATTGCTGCTGCTTCCTTCTTCGTCTTTGCTGTTCATTAGTCTCTTCAGGTTATCATAAGCATCCTATCGTGCATTTGTATGAGAAACAGAGAGAAACCAAAACCACCCTCGTTAGTCATTCTCTCGTATTTAAAACGGCTTTCTTATTCTTCAAATAAAAGAAACTTGATTCCGTACATGTAGGATGTACCAGATCAATGTAGGGTGCATTCTTAAGATCATTTAAAAAGGGGCTTAGCATCCATTAATAGGTAAACTTATGCAAAAGAGTTATGATAACACGTGCGCAAGCCGTTTAGCCGTGTGTTAAGCCATGAGCCGAGTTTGTTAGTTTCTTTGGCTTCAAGCATTTTCCTTACTAGTGCCATTCTGTAGTCAAGCACCATTTCTCAAAGAAAGGCAATAATTAATAAAAATAAATAAACAGCATCTTTGAAAGAAGTTTTGCACGCCGCCGGTATTCAGCAATTGTTTCTTCATCTAAGGGCCAATGGAGTTACTGTTTCAAATGTAATATATTGTTATATTTTTTTATTTTTCAAAATAAAAAAATCAATAAAAACGGTAAAACTATTAATTTGATAAAAATATAACATATTATATTGATTGGATTTGAGTATTAGATTTATAAATATAAATTGTGATTAAATTTTTTTAATGTTTGTTAATGTATTAAATATACAAATAAGTACTGAAAAATCAGAATTATTTTATGTAGATGGATAATGATTACAATTTTGTTGTCAATCATAAGTTTGAATTGGATGGAGATGATAATTATGAATTTTAAAATGATAGACAAATATATCAAGAATCCATTGTAGATGAAGACGGGGACAAAGTTAGTAATGATAAAACAGAATGTGAACATTCTTTTTGGACAAAAAAGTGCGAGCAACTTAAGTAAGATAAGAACGATCAAGAAAATATTGATATTGATATTTCAAAGTCATATGTTAGCATGAGATTTGATTGGGACAATGCACAATAAATATGCAAAATATGTTGGATTTAGCATGTGGAAGGGTTTAGAGAAAATTAATTAAAGATAATAGTAATATGGGTCACAAGCTATTGTGTTCAAAGGAAGAGTTTAAAGAAAAAAGATACAAAGAAGAATGAAAAAAAAAATGTCATGGAAAGACACATTGAGTTCAAGGCAAGATTATTTATTAAAAGATTTAAAGATAGATCATAGATGGTTTCTCTTTTTTAAGAACATCATAATTTTGAGTGTAACTCCCAAAAAACACTCCCTTATTTTTATTTGAAATATTTATAGGACCATTATTTTTATTTTTCAAAACTAATAAATATAGAATGGCTCTAACTGCATCAGGAAAGTTTCTGAAGTCAAAGTAAATAACAAATTTGCCTCATGGCTAAAGGGCTTGCAAGGAATAGGCAAATAAGGCGTGACATTAACTACATATGCATCCAATTGAGAAGGTATAAATATGCATGATATCGATCAGAAACTTGTGAGAACGTGTGATCATAACTCTATACAAAAATACCTTTAATGTATGATCGAAAAAACAAAGAGATTTGACGAGTATTAATGATATATTAAAAACTAAATATATAAAACTACCTGCTTATAATTTGTGCTCCGCAAATTCTTTCTGAGAGGGGAATGACCAACCGAATTAAAACTTATTTATGTATATATAGTTCTATCTATGTACCTTCTTTTCTCTTGAGAGGAGGATGAACATTAATAGAACTAGGACTCAACAATTTCACTTGGATTATAATTCTAAACATTATACATTAGCCGTTATTTATATAGTAATATATGTATTAGGAAAAATATAAGCACTTGATAGATATTAAAGATACCCTATCACTTACAAATAATACCTACGCCAAATTAGGGTTATTACATTCTTTTTCTTTTATTTCTGTAATTTATTATGAATTACATATATATATATATATATATATATAATTCATGATAAATTAAAGAAATAGAAGAATAATTGTAATACTTTTAATATTTTAAAGTAAGTATATATAAATAAATAAGAAAATTAGATGAATAATTAAAATTTTGAACTTAGAATAATTTGGGGAAAATATTATAAGAAAAAATAAAGTTGGCATTAATTAAATTATATAAGATTAAAATTTAAGTTTAAAATAGACTTGATCATGGGTCAGAAAACTCATCCGGCCTAATAGATCTGGCCCAAAAAAATAGATATAAAATTGAAAAAAAATTCAATAAAAAATGAGTTTATTTTTAAAAAGTCTTAATATAAAAAGAATTAAGTTTGGACTTTTTTTAAATCCGAACCCGAGTGTGAGTCCAAGTCCTCCCGTAGTATAATTATTTTTTTATATATTATTAATAAATAATATTATTAAAAATTTTATTTATAAATATTGATATAAATAAAAAAAATTATATAACATATATGATTATTATATTTTTTTATTCTTACTTGTTGCATAATATATTATTAGGAATAAAGTATAATTAAAATAAAATAAATTATTAATTAGTAATATTATTAAAATTATTATTATTTTAAAAAAAATTATTATCTTATATATATATTTATTTATTTAAATTATTTAAATTTTTTGTAATATTTTTTGAGCTATTTAATATTTAAAATAAAAAAATAAACTTAATAAATAATAAAATAAATATATCTAATATCTAAAATTTTAAAATAAAAATAAAATTTTAAACAAAATTTTTTTTAAAATAAATCAAGCCAGTCTTAAACTCAAGTTGAGACTGTTTAAACAGTATTGAGTTAGACCCAAACTTGCAAAATTTACAAATATTCTTAAGATCAAGCTTTAAACATTGCTTTATTGGTTATTATGTTTTGCAATTTTTTCTAAAATTACCATATTACCCCCTGAGTAAAAAATCAGGGTTTTCCTTGGTGGTCTTCGGTCTCTCTCTCTCGAAACCTCTCCTTCTCATCCGTGAAAAAGACGCTGAAACCTCCATTGCTGCTGCGCTGAAGCTCGGCTAGAATAGTGCAGCTCGAAGCCCCATTTTCTCGTCCTAATCCCTTCCTCCTTGCTCAGCCGTGACTGCTACAGGTATGGCAGCTCTGTTTGTGGCGTTGATCTGCGTTTTTCCATACAAAAATTTCAGCTCCATTGTTCGGTCTTCGTCTCCCTTCCGTCTTTCGAATCTTCATTTTTCCTCAGTTGCTATCTCGGTCAGAAGCAGCATCAAGAGAGCGCTGTAGCAGCAAATTTCCATCTTCCTTCTTGGCTGTGAGTGAGCTAGTGAAAGGAGCAAGGCTTCTTTGTTTCATTCTCTATTGTTTCCTTCGTTGAAATCCATTTTTTCAACATCTTCTAGCTTGATAGACATGCTGCCCTGTTGGTTGTGATAGGAACTGCCCCAAGGTGGAATTTTGGGTCCTTGCCCATTTGAAAATAATAATAATAATTTATTCATATTTTGGGATGCACTGATTCTAACTTTCTTTTCTTTGGTTATTTTTTAAAGTTTCAAGAGAAATCAGATCTGTAAAGATGGGGGAAGAAAATTTAGGTATGAGAATAGGGGGACATGGATCCGAATTGAAGGAGATGGATAATATATATATATATATATATAAAGTGTATAAAATAGTATATATTATATAATTTTTAATATAAAATAATAATATATAGTTAATAATGATAAATATATAAATTTAATATTTTATAAAGTTATATTTTAACTAAATTAATTTTGTAGTAAATAAATAATAAATACTAATAACAAATATTTATTAAAACTTAATGGGGTCATTTTAGCTATTTAAGAAATCCTATCAAATTATTTTAACTTATTTTAAAAAAAATTGAAAGATAGTGTTTATAAAAAAAATGGCCTATAAAATTTATAAATTTAATTTTTTTTATCAATTTAGTAGTCTGTCCCAAATAACAATGCCTTTCAAGTTTTTTTCTTTTTTAAATAAGTTGAGACTCAATTAAAATGACCATTACTAAGTTTTAATAAGTATCTGTTATCATTTGTTATTATATATTTACTGTAAAAATAATTTAATTAAAAATATAATCTCATAAAAAATTAAATTTATATATTTATCATTATTAAATATACTTTATTATTTCATATAAAAGTTAAATAATATATTATATATTTTATATATAATATAATATAATATATATTATCCCTCTCGCCTTCCTATTCTCACTTTGGACTCCCCCCGCCAAAAACAAAAAAAAAAACCCTATCTATTTGGCAAGAAAGTCTAGGTTTCATGAAATTTGAAAAATAAAAAAGAGGAATGTCGGAATAAGTGACACCGACTTTCCCAACGTATGGGATATTGGTAAATTCTTTTGACAGATACGGATTTTAATACTTTGTTTTTTTGGAGAAATGAGTCAAAATTCCGTCCAAAGTGGGTTTGGTTGAGAACTTGGAATTCTATGGGCTCTCTTAGCTTGGCCACTTTGAGTTATTGGATCGAGTTTTGGAATTGCAAAGTGTGGGTAAACTACTTGTCCTCTTGATGCCTCTTTTAGATGAATTCAGCACTATTGAATAGCTAAATTTTTAATTATCCTTTCTTATCATCAATCCCTTGCAGTGAGCTCACAGGTATGGTGCATATGGGAGCTTAACTGAGGAATTACTGGTTAAATTTTCAACTTACGTTCTCTAACGTAAATCCCAAATACCATTGTCATTTTACAAGTTAAATTGAATCAAAGAGTGACATTGGTTATGACTAAATTCAAAAACGGAATTAATTATAATGCAAGTGACCTAGCAAGGGAATTGTATGGTGGGTATTTTAGAAGTTCTGGGGTCAATCTCCCATTACTTATTTAAAGGTAGTAGGAATTGGCACAGCATAGCTTTTGTACTGTGAGTATACATTATTGATTATGCCCATTCTTTTTTTAATATGTATTTATATTTTGTCTCATTTCGATTATTTGAATCGTTTTTGGTGCCTTGAGACAGGCTTTTTTATTTCAATATTTTCTGTATGTTAAAAATTTAAGATTTGAACCTCTTTCATATTGAACTGTCTGGTTAGCTCATTGATATGTAAGTAAAAGTGTTTTGATAGGAATTTGCATAGTTGACAGTGGTTTGAGATTGAATAATAGTGAAAATTGGCATTTTTTTTATGTTGACACCTATTTTTGAATTATAGTTAATTTTGTGAAAAATTTATACTCCCTTTGATCTTGTTTATTAGAAACAAAAAATTATTTTACTGGTATTAAGAAAAACAGTTAATATTAGTTTAACTCATTAATTAGGTTTAAATTTGATAATTTTTTCTTATTTTACTCATCTTTATTTTGCATGAAAAAACGTTATGCATTGTTATGTATATTAGATATAACAATAAATGAAGGGTAAAAAAAATTTATTATTTAATGAAATAAAAAAATATACTATGTTTCTTATATTTTGAAATAAAAAAAATCTTTTTAAATTTTTTTATAAACAATATCGAAAGGAGTATTTGTGAAAAAAAAAAACTTCTTTCAAAAGTTATCTAGTACAAAACCCTACAACCCTTTAATTAATAGTAATAGTTGTTGGTTTGGTACACCAAGATTAATAAATTGTGGACCTTTGTGCTCCCATCGGATATGTTATATTATGAGCCGTCGTGCTTCCATTGGACATGTTAAACTGTGGACCTTTCTGCTCCCACTGAATATGTTATATTATGCACCTTTGTGGTTCTATCGGATATGTTAAATTTCGTGCCTTTGTGCTCCCATTAGATATATTATACTGTGGGCTTTCGTGCTCCCTTCTGTTTTGGTTTTGTTTAGACATTTTTTTGCTACTATTTGTTATGATGACATTTTAATTATGTTCGGATACATCACTAGCTATTTGATCTTCGAATGTTAACTTGAGTGTACCTTAATGTCTTATTTTAAATTGAAAATTGATGACGTGAAACTTCCATTATTTATTGATCATCAAATTTTATTATGTAATACCTTGACTTGTTTTTTTTAAGGCATAATTAATATTATCTACTTATTGAGTGTCACTTACTCTTAGTTTCTTATAATTTTTATTAAATATCTCCATAGACCTAAGACCTACATTATCGGCATTAGAGTGCTTCCTTCTCATTTTGGTGAGCCCCATGTTGGTGAGTATGGGCGCTCCATATTTTGGGTTTTGTAATTGATAATATTTGTACTCTTAGATTTATGCTTCACTTGTTCACAAGCAAGATTTCCACCCATTCTTTTGTGTGTGCCATAAATTATTGGATTGCATTGAGAGCAAAGCTCTCATCATTGTTTTGATTGGAATCTAATTGTTTTCAAGAAATTTGGAGATGTCTCACTTTTAAAGGAGACTCTATTAAAATTTTTGTAAAATATCAGATGGTGGATTATGTATCTATTTCCAAGATGAAATGAAAATTTCAAATTTTTGAATCCTTCATATCATAGTGTTGCTACTTGGGGGATGTATAACGTGTGATCTTGTTGTGAGACTTATGGATACAAGTTTTATCCCGTAATTTGTTTCTATCCCATCTCCATTTAGGGGGTGTAATAGTAATGATGATTGGTGAGAGAGACCAAGAAGTTGATTTTTCTCTTCCCCACATCTTCAACCATTAGATAATAATGAATTCAAGATTGGTGTAAGAATGCATTTCTTATACTAGTATAAATTGATCACTTCATATATATATATAGAGAGAGAGAGAGAGAGAGAGAGAGAGAGAGAGATAGTAAATTCCTGGGGGATTTCAAGAGGGCCTTGTGGAGGATGTTTGATTCTACTTTGAATTATAGTAGTGCCACTCATCCATAGACATTGTTAGAAGTGGTGAATAAAATGTTATGGAATTTAATTTGCAATATTTGTGGAGATAGGTCGAAGCATTAGGATTCTACTTTGGCACGCCCTGAAATTGCATATAATAGTGCAGTCCATAGTGCCATGGGGAGATCACCATTTTCTATTGTTTATACTAAGCCACCACAACATGCCTTAGATCTGATCAAGTTCCCTAAGGTTCCTTGGACCAATATTGTTATAAAAAATTTAGCCACTCAATGGCAAGATATTCAGATAGAGGTGAGACAGATGTTAGAGTAGGCCAATGTGAGGCTATAGATCAGCATCGCATGGTGTAAATCTTTTAGAAGGGAGATCAAGTAATGGTATTCCGACAATGTGAATGTTTCCTAATGAGCACTTATAGCAAAGGGCAGCCAAGAAATATAGGCATATCAGATAGTGAAAAAGATAAACGACAATGCTTATATCGTGAATCTGTTTGACACAATGGGGATCTCCAAAACATTTAATGTAGCAAACATCTTCTCATTTTATTCATTTGACGAACCACTATACTTAGATGTTTTGGGTACCTCGAGGATGATTTCTTTCCAAATGGAGGAGACTAACACACAGCATTTAGCTGATGACTTCATAGACTAAACTAATTGACAAAAATCTAAGCATAAGACTCATAAGGTTTAACGGTCAACGGATTTTTAAACGACTATAACTTTTGATTTGTAAAATGTTTTGGATAATATGATATACCTACAAGAAGCTCTTTTCAAGCCTGTCAACATAGCAATAGGGATTTTCTTGCTTAGGGTATTATGGAAGTCCAAAATCCTTCATTTCTGCATACGTTGGAATGATTTTAATTATTTTTCTATTTTTTTTTATTTTGTGTCATTTCGTTAATTTCTTTTTCATTAAGAGTTATTTCATTACTTATTCTAGTTGACTAAAATTGCCTATAATTTTATTTCAAATTATTCATCAATAAAGGTACTATTCAATATCAATTATGTTCTTTACATTCTACATTTTTGTCAAACGTGTTTGTCAATCCACGCGAGCTATACGGCATCAGGCGTAGCCGTTTCAGAATCAATTCCAAGACACCATCTTCAATAATTGACCATTAGCTGCTGTTGTTCTCCTTCTTTGTTGTTTATGCTTCTCATATTGCTGCTTCCTTCTTTGCTGTGCGCCAGTCCTCTCAGGATATTCATATGCTTCCTATTGGGCAGAAACGAAGAGAAACAAAACCCACCTTCAATATCACCTTTCAAGAAGAGGAAGGGAAGTAAGATGTACAAACTCTTTTTAAGAAGAGAAAGGCCCATATTGTTCACCAAATAAAGAAAAAAAAAGGCCCATTATTAATTAATGTAGTGTTGTAAAACCAATAGGCTCTCACTTTTGCCCACCACTAATTAATTAAAACCCAAACTTGGCTAGTCACTTTTGCATCAATATCCATGCCAACTAAGTTTAATTTGGTTTAAAGTATATATAGATCCAGTTGTTAAAAAGATTTATTACAATCATGAGAAATTATGAATTTTGTTCAGGTTAAATTTCTTCTTCAAGGTTACACATTTCAGATATCAATTTGATATATTTAAAATTTTACTCTCAAAAAATTCTTCCAAAAAAAATTTGAACTCCTGTTGAAGCATAAGAGATAAAATAGTTTTAATTTGTTTGAGACATTCAAAGTGGAGCAATGATCTTGTTTCTGTACAAAAATGTAGTTTCTTATCAAAACATGGATAGTTTTAAAAAATGAGATTGCGTTTTATTGATATTATTTATGATGTCTCACTTTAAATTTTATTTCAATTTCATATTTTATCATATCAATATCCTATCTATGTCATACTTTATAATTTTTTACAAGTATACCAACTTAAGTAATTTTCATAACTTCAAAGTGTGTCCTGCCTTTAAATAAGTTAAAAATGATTCAAACCCTAGTAAAATTACTTCGGATTCTCTGCACTAAGAGAGAGAGAGAAAGTGATACTAAATTATAAGAGTGTGTATAAAGTTTATTTTTTAACTTTATACTTGTTCTTTTTCTTTTCTCCATCTCTTTCTTATTACATGATATGCAGTAATTTATTTACACAAAGGATCCAAACTCAAGCCAGATTGATAGATAAAGCAATTCATGTACCCAAACCAGTTTACTATTTCAATTTTAAGATTTATAACAGAAGAAACAAGATTTCTGGGTCAATAAAAGTCTCGAAGTAATTGGAGTAATTACTAGCAAGGAGATGCTGTGAAACAAACATCATAAGCAATTTTAGCCAAACAAAGTCCCAAGTGGTTTAATTTGTCATAAATCTGCATATGATATTAAATCCAAAATACAAACAACCTAACTATTTTCAGACAATCATCATAAGCATACAAAAGGAAACGTACAAACAAAATCAGAAAGAATCACCATTTGAGGCCAATAATCTGGCGAAAGAGAATCTTTCATTTGGTGAAGATTAGACTTATGCCAAGTTTTTTGTTTAAGATTTACATAGAAATCCAATCAAAAGATCACATCTTCTTTATAGTACAACGAGCTATTTAGTCAACAGTCAAGTTAGTATAGTGCCTAACCTAATTACAATGAGCAAAACTCAAAAGATTAAGAATAGCCTTTAATATTATCAAATATCGCAATACACCGTCAATTTGAAACGTGGGATGAAGAAGAAATAGAATGAATAAGAGCATTGCAATTAGATTGCACAAGAATTTTTGACAGAACCAAATATTGCACTTGCAATTTGAAGACTTTTTTGCATTGGCAAGGCCTTAGTGTAGAACAGTGACAAAGCATGAACCAAAAATCACTTCTGTCGATAACTGTAGCATTGGCCTCCCTAACAATAATCCCAATATTAGTACGTGACCCTCGAACAGTAACAAAGAGGCTATCAACATTAATTTGTTACCCTCAACACTTGATTGAGTCTAAGAGAATTGTGGAATTTAAGACTCCGTTTAGTTTGTAGTATCACAAACATATTTTTTTTATACAATTTGTGTAATATTTATTTTATCTTTATACTTATTATTTTATCCATTAAATCATCTTTTTAAAAATAAAGATAAAATAATTATTTTTCATTTCACCTATCCTCACTTATATATTTTTTATATTCCTTTTACTATTATATCTTTCCAATCAAACACATTTTAAGTAACGGAAAAAGACCAAGTTTCATAAAAATAATTAGCTACTTCAAATATGTCAAGAGTTTCATTGTAAATTAATTGGTCTAGTTGTTGTTTGCCAATCATTACTCAAACTAAAATACTTATCAAGACAATTACTAGTAACTATTTTTCTTTTACCAAAAATAATTGCTTATTTTCAAAACTACAATCATGCTTTACAGAAATAGCAAAAGGTCATATGTGGTTGTATATTGTTGATGAATAGACTTTGGATATTTTATGGTAATACAGTTGTATATTAAAAAAGTGAGTGACATAAGGGGTTGAGAGTGTATATAAGACTTATTTCTTCTCTTTATACTTATTTCCCTTTTTTCTCTATCCCTCTCTTATTATGTCATAAATTTATTTAGCGTAGAAGATCTGAACTTCAATGAATATAAGAAACTCTGTATTCTTTAGTAATGTGTTGGAGGAACACTCATCCAAGATTTATATCTAATTTCTCCATTTGTACATTGTTTGGAATCCACCATTTTTATCCATTCCTTCCAAATACTACCAAATGGCAATACGTTAAAACAAGAAAAGTGAAATGCGGAGGAATTTTTTTTTCCCTTTTTGTTGACTAAAAAGTAGGAAAGAATAAAAAAAAAGTGAAATGGGAAGTAAGATAGATTAAAAGGGTGAAAAAACAATGAGAATTAAGCAAAAGAGATAAAAAAGAATGAAAAGGTTGAGAAATAATATAGAAATCTGAAACCAAATTTAGGAAAAATCTCTCACCGAAAGGAAGAGGAGCCCTACTTTTAGTTGAGAAGTTTAGTACCGGAAGTTATCAATTTTTCAATAATTATGCATCATTCATTATTTTTATATTTAAATTAAAATTATGTATTAAATCAAGATATTTAAGTTTCCCTCTAACCAAATATATTAGTACTTTTATGCACCTTTCAATTAATTTAATAGAAATAATTTTTAAAATAAAAGATAAAAATGTAAGTGCTGCATCGATCCAAGCAATATACTTATAGGTTGAACTTAAGTAAAAAATTTTAAATACTTATTCTCATATTCTTTAGTAAAAATATAAGATATAAATAAATTTTTTAAAAAAATTCAACCATGATTAAGTGTAAAAAATATTTACTTATCTAATTTTTATTAAAGAAGATAGAAACAAACACACAGCATCTAATGATTTCTCCTATATTTGTTAAATTCGTTCGGCCACTTGGGCCCATGCAAGGTTTGGGCCTTTACGACCAGAATAAAGGAAAAGTAGGGCAGGGATCTTGTAACTTTGTTCAGATTTGGACCAAAAGCAGAAATAATTCCCTTTAACTTTTTGAGTAATGGGCCTTCTCGCAGTTGATCAGGTCCTTGTGGACAGATATAAACAGTTGTATATTTCATCATTTGGGACCACAGAATTTAAGAAGGGTGGACCCACTTTTTGGTGAATATCTCTTCTTTGTGGGTTCCATTATGTGGTCCATAATTTCATGGACCATGGTTCGTCAGAAACCCGCACAGCTTTATTTTGTTATAGAGATTCTGGTTTTATTTTGTACTAGGTAACAGAATCCTCTTTGTTTTTTCTCTTTAAAAAAAAAAAGACTAAAAGGGTTTTAGGTAACTGATAAGAATAAACAACATTTCTCTTTTAACAACTTAGTTTCAATTTTTATGAAGAATATTTAAAGTGTGAAATTTTAAAAGCATAAAAGAAAATATATTTGTAAGATCTTCCAAAAAATGATTTATTACGGACAAATTCAAAGAAAAAATTTAACTATAATTTTTCAGACGTTTGTTATTAATTTTTTTAATATGTATAATATGAATTTTTTATAATTTATTGCTCTATAATTGATTTTTTAAATAATTTTTTATGTGTTATATTCTTTCTAATTAAAAGCTTGATAATAAATATTTTTTAAAAATTTAATTTAAATCTTGTCCTTAAGAATTTTGTTTTTGACTTAAAATGCTCATGTTTATTTGTTCTAAAGGTATTTGCCTAGTGTCAATTTAAATGTAAAAGCCTAAATTTTACATGCAACCTTACAGTGCATTGAATATGAGAGTAAAATGCAAACCTCCAAAAAAAAAATATCACGCTTATAACTGTCAAACCTACTTAACAATAGAAATAATTCTTACATACACCAAAAGTGTCATGTCATTTATATACTTAACAGTTAAGATTTATTTTGTATGTTTATACGTGGACTTCACCTACACTACACATAGACCCCACCTATACAGACTAAATTTTAGTCATTAAATTACTCTTGGTACATGGTGCACCAAAGACACCTAAAAAAAATTCTAGCAATAGAATGCCTCTTTCAACATTTTTTTTTTTATTTTTTGGGTTGTTAACTTTATAACCTCTTGAAAAGGTGGGTTGCCCACACATATCGGAGCATCAATTTATTCAGAGGATTTTTTTTTTTTTACCAAAAGAAAATTTACCTGGAGTTCTGAAATTATCACATGGATTTAGCTTATAAATTGTACCATTTTCAGGTGTCTTTTATTTTTATTTTTTATTGTGACAAAAGAGTACTTTTTTTCACATTGAATGATGAAGTTCCAAAACCATAATTAAAGGTGTCCTTCTTAACTGTACAAGTTTTGTTTATAAGCCTGCCACACCCCTTATATTTTAGTGGATGTGAAAACTACTATTAACTCTCTAAAATAATCCTATGGTTATAGTGCCCATTTAAATTTGAATTTATTCACATTTTTAAAAAAAGAATTAATAGTGTTATAAACTTGTAAGAATGTACTAACTCCTTAACTTAACAACTAGGATAATACAATTGTTACTCCAATTATAATATGCAGAAGAATGACTTTTGAATGAAATCTGCATTCAGACTTCAAATTTTATTTTATATAATATTTTCTTAAACTTTGAATTGAATATTTCAAAAATAAAAAATATTTTATTTCTTGAACCAAGGTTCAATTACAAAAGTATTACATAAACTTTAAAATATAACAAAATAAGTTCTAAAATGTTAAACTAAATTTCATTTTAAATTAATGAAAGTTAAGAAATTTGACCTATATGATGAGCACTAATTTTTTGTTATATAGTAAAAGTATTCTCAAACTAATTTGTGTGTTAATTAAAATTAAGTGTTTTAAAATGAGTTTAAGGGTGCACCTCTCTCATCATTCATATAGTTTAGAAGAATAAATTTTCGTAAATATTAATTTTAAAATTTAAACTCAAATAATTAAAATAAAGAAAACCACACCTTTAATCACCGAATTATACCATTAAGGTGGATTAGCGCTCCTTTGAATAAACTTTATAGAGTCTATCGTACGGTGCCCCTCCCTACTTGCAATTCTAAAAGCCTATAAAGTCCAATTCAGAATAGCATCGAAGGGTGGCTTAGAAAAAATGCTACTCCTATTAATTAAGAATCAATACCCTTTCAGCATTGCAAAGTCCTACAAGAATTGGCCCCAGTATTTTTTACTGCGTTGCATAATGCTGTACAGTGCAGAATGCTTCAAAAATAATAATAAATAAGGTATTAAAAAAATAGAATGACCTTTCTATTTAGAGGACACTGTAAACAATATTATATTTCTTGCACAATAAAAAATCAAGACTGCTAAATTGAAGTGCATGAGAAGAGCTCGCGAGCTTTTATCGTTCATAATGAACTCGCAATCACTTCAGGGATTCATTTAATTTTTAGCATAATACTTGCTCTAAGATATTATTAGTCATATATTTAATTTACAAAAAATAAATAGATTAAACTTAAGAGGAACTATATTTTGATCATTCAAATTAGGTTTAACTTCAATTGGCTTTTTCAAGTTTTTTTTTATTATTATTTTGATGCTCAAAAGTTTAATATTGTTCTAATTCTATAATTTCAAAAACCAAAATACTAAAATAATATTATACAATTTTTTAAGAAGCAAATATTTTATATGGTTAAAACAAAATCAACTTTTTAAATATAGTAGTTATCCAAATTTTTTTTAAGAAGTAAGTTAATATTAGAGTTATTTTGGATTATCAAAATAGAGCTTTACTCCTTTAATTAAGGTTAAATTAATATTTTGATTGCATAAATTAATCAAAATTTCAAATTCATTTAAGTTTGAAATATGTCAAAATAATCCTTATATTTTATTTTGTCTTATAAGTGGCCGTAAATCCTGAAGTCTATCAATCAATTCGCGGCCAAGATGCCTCCAATTATGCTAACGTTTTATGTTGGCTTTATTAGTCGCTCAACTTCAAAAAAACCCTAAATTGAGACATTAATCAATTTGAGAGAAAAGGTAATAGGACAACTTTCAGAATTAATAACCATGTAAGATGTTATTTCAACAGAATTAAAGTTATCTTAGCTAGGTTAATATAATTGATGATTTAGAGCACTTATATCACGAAATAAAAGGTAATGAGTGGTTTTGACACATTTTAAACGTAAGACACCAATTTAAAACATTAAATAAAACTAAAATAACAAATACTAAATGAACTTTAAATTAATCATAGAGATTATATTTTGTAATAAAATATATCTATATTTTTATACATGATTTATTGGGTTTACTATCAAATCAAAATTTAAATTTTATTTTATATAAACGTTTATTAAATGTTAGATTTAAATATTAACAAATAAAAAATAAACAACATAATAAGTCCTTAAATTATAGATTTGTTACAACTTTAATATTCAAACATTAAAATGTAACATTTTACCCCTTAAATCTTCACGAAGAGTAATGATGTTATGCATCAATTAAAACTAACATTTAAAAATTACTTAACTCCATTCTCCAAAAAAATTAAATATAACTCCATTCATAATCAACTCTACTCTTCAAAAAAATTCATTATGAAGATTAAAAAGGCCATAGAAAAGGGAATATCTTCCAAAAAGAGAAGGGTGATATCTTTTATAGGATCTCAATGACCAAAGCAGTTCTTTAAGCAATTATTAGGCACAATTGAAGGTTCCAAAAGCCCAATTACAAGCAATTTAGAATTATAAATATATGGCTGCCTACATATCCAACCAAATTAACATTAAAAATAAGGATGAGAAGATCTCCAGATTCTCCACTAAACTTGTTTTACTTCATATTTTAGCACAAGAGGCACGGGTGCGGCCATGGTTGCCCCAAAAGGAAAATAAACGTCATTTGTTTCTTATTAAATTATTTATAGGGTTTGTTTGGTTTAGTATTTAAATGGTTGAAAAGTTGGTTTGTACAGAAAAATATGGATTTGTCTTACAAATTAGTTCATTTGGTTTGGTGATGTTTATCCTCCAAACTCCCATCTACAGTGAAGTGAAAAAAAACTTGTTTTGCATTAGATGAATTGTATTGATAGTGAAAATTATTTTTCAAAAAAAAAATCAAATATAAATCATGGTCATATTAACTCACTTTTGGCCAGAATAAAATTTACAAATTAGGTCGATTTGAAGATTAAGTTTACACAACTTTAATTCAAAGACACACATAGTCATATGGATATCTAAATTATACCTTTCTTTCTTGTATCACAAACTACATACAAATCTTTTAAAGTTAAAAAAATATATCAAAATAAAGAATAATATTAATTCTCTTATTAAAAAATGACTTAATAAAAAATATATTTTTGAACTTTTATTTTAACATTATTTATTTTATGTTAAAAATCATAAAGTTAATTTATGCCAAATCAAAAAAGTGATTATAGCTAAATTCATATTTAATACTTTCTATACTATATAAGCAATGAATATAAAAATTTGATCGAAATAAGAGCTAATTGTAGCTTTTTTATTTTTTTTGGCTAAAGGATGTTAGTATAACACATTTTTTATTTCAAAGAAAATAAGTGTAATTCTTCAAGGGAAGAAAAAAAATTATGTAATTTGAGTATCTCTTAAAAAAAAGAATAATTTAATCTATTTTTTTAATGATGTTACGGACACAATGCCTACCGATGCTAAGCTCACAACTTGTTCATTATCATTTTAACCATGACATAATTCTTATGCTAAATCTATACAAAAAATTTCTTAAATTCTACGTAATTTGTAAATGGCATTGTTTCACCTATTGCATCCTTAATATCAACATTTCATATGTTATTTCAATTCCTTCATAATTTATGTTGAAGTTTTAAGTGAGATATAGGATAACATATGGTAAAATAGATAAAATGACATTATGAGTATTTGTGAGTTCAATACGGAAGAAGACGTTAAAATTCGAATACAAGTTAAAAGATATTTAGCACTTTGTTATCTTTACAAAGTATACAAGATGTATGTTTGGATACATTCAAAATAATATATTTGTATTTGATATATATATATATATATATATAGACACACACTTAAAATGTCTAAAATCATACATTTTTTTTCATACTATCAAGAAGAAAAATTTAAGGATTTCGTCCCCTTGAAATTTTAATTTTCACAAAGTATCAGTTGTATATATAATTGATTTTTTTAATTATTATATCAAGCATAAAAATTTAAACATAATTTACATCTAAGGTACCATTTCTCTACACTTCTCAAAGAAGTGCACAGCTTGTACTTCTTTGAGAAGTGATTTAAACAGTTTAAATTTTAATTTTTTAATTTTTATTTTTTTACTTAAAATATTATTTTTTAAAAAATTATATAGTTAAGAGATTAATTTTATCTGATATTTTATATTTTTTAAAATAATAAAAATATTTAAATTTTAAAAAAAATTAAAAATATATCTAAATCGTCCATATCATATTTGGACGGCCCAAATGAAAAGTACATCTCCTTAAGGAAGTGCAAGAAATCAATTCCGCTTACACTTATGTATTATGAATAAATAAAAATTTAAAATATCAATATATCAAATATTTCTTAAGGAAGTGCAGGAAATCAATTCCGCTTACACTTATGTATTATGAATAAATAAAAATTTAAAATATCAATATATCAAATATTTCTTCTATCAGTTAACGAACTAACTAACTCTTAGGCATGAGTCTTTCAATTTATCTGCCACTTAAAAAAGAAAAAATAAATTCTATTTAATTATATATATATATATATATATATATATATTTTTTTTTTTTGGGGTTAGCTTTAAGGTTAGGCAACCTAAATAATTGGAAATTGAACTTACACCGTGACTTACACGAAGTTGGGACTTTGGAAGTAGTCAACATCGCTCCTCTATCATCCCACGTGACAACCATGGATTTTTCCATAATTTATTTATATATTTTTTCTTTTATTATTTATTTATTTATTTTTTCTTGCTGGTTGAAGAAGGTGCCAAGGTATACTGTAAAGTATGAACAGTAAGCAGGGCCATATTTTAATAGGAAAATGAAATAGTCTTCAGCAACTTGTAAGCGAGAAATCATTATTCAGCTATGTAAACTGTAGTGAAAGAAAAAAAGATTCAATTTCAAAGGCTCTCACAGGCTCATCATATAAGCTTCCTCATGATTTATAAGCTAGAAGAAGAAATTAGGAAAAAGAAAAGGAGGGTTATAGAGAGAATCACATAATTAAACTCAGCTTTCCATGGTTCTTCTTTCAAACAACTCAGTTTTCTTACATGAATGTAGCATGAGTGATATTTAAATCTTGTTTAGTGAGAGTAAAACGAAAAGAAAAGAAAAAAAATTGATTATATATGATTAATCTCGAAAGACAAACAGGATCAGAAAAAGTTAGTAAAAAGTTGAGAGACTTTAAAAACTGAAAGAAAGAGAGCAGCTTGACATACCTAGAAGGAGATGAAGAAGGAGAAAGAGTAAGAGCATGAAGAAACCATGAAACTCAGGATGGATAGCGCTAAAGAAGATCAAGGAAATGCATGAGCAAGAAGAAGGATCATCCATGGCGCTATCCCTCCTGAGCTTTACAGATTCTTCTGCACGAATCAAATCAAAAGGAGCATGAGGTAAGGGAAACAAATGGAGGCATGTAATAAAGGTCGATGGCTAGCAGGTAGCATGATATGATGAATCATTAAATGCTTCTGATACAAGGTGGGGAGGGACGTAGCAGAGGTATTTATAGAAGATTGCAAGCACAGGCAGGGAGAGAGAGAGAGGGTGAACGCGAGATATGTAGAGAGAAACGTCACCAAATTAAGTGCTATTGACCAAAAATCGGGTTGGATTGGTTTGATATCTACTTGGATACATAGAAATTTTATTTCATTAATTTAATGAATATGGTCATAATTGAATGAATCCAGTTTAATCTTAGTCGGTTTAGATTAAATTTAATCTGATGGTTGATTTTTGAAAAAAAATAATAGATAAAATTTTATATATTTAACATCAAATATTTTTTAATCTCAAGTATGAAAATAAGCATTTTCAACAATTGAGACTTTAGGAATTAGAATTAGGTATTAGATATATAGATATATTATTAATTTATAGTTAATATAAATGAATATATATATATATATATATATTATAATTCTAGTCACTTGGTTTGATTTGATTTGAATGTCTTACATAGTAATTGAACTTATTTAATCAGTTTTGTTAAATTTCCATTCAATTAATTGATGAGTTCTCATCAAAGTATAAGATTAATTAGTTCAGTTCAATTGTAACTGAATATAATCAAATTTGCTCACCCTACCAAAAAGAGTTTGGTAAGTAAGAAGATACGGTATATCTCTAAAGTTGTCAAAATGGATTAACTGTACTCATCCAAATTAGTCCACCATGGTTGAATTTTATCGGCCAAGACGAGTTAATTTGTTTATAAGAGGATTTATATATAAGTTGCTTTGCTCACTTAGTTTGAACTAGTGAGTTAAACAGTCACAAGTTAAATGAACTGGGTCAAAGAAAACTAAAATTTAAACAAGTTGGCATTTTAACTACTCAATCCACCATATTAAATTGGTTAAAGGAGCCGATGGATGACTTGGATTAATTTTGACAATTCTATATCTTTTCTTAAAAATTCAATTTTTTTAGAGATATTATATAAGTAAAATCTTAAATGTACTAAGTTAATATTGAGATATCTATCATTATCTGTTCAAAAATATAATTTAAACTCCTGATAAGCCTAAATGTACTAGGTTTAAAATTATTTAAGAGTCTTGGCTTAAATGATGTTTTTAATTTCTAGATAGGTGTTAGAAAATTTTGCTGCAATTAATCTAATTCTTACCTCACTCTATTTTTATTATTTTTTTAAGTAGGAAGACAAGAGTTAATTTTTATCTATGTCATTCAATGTACACATCCTTTTTTATTTTTATATCTAACATTATATATATCAAACAGTTTATAACTCTCTACTTCTGAGGCATTATACATGTTTTTTTGTAACCAAAAAAAAAAAAAAGAAGAGTTGCGATTGGAGCGAATAAAAAGGTTTGAAAAAACGAATTGTAGTACCAATTTGACATTTGGAGGGTTTGCTTAGCGTGAATGGGTGGGTCGCTGTTTTTCCAATTTGATTATTCATCTGATTTTGTCCTTTTCATGCTCCGGCCGACTACCATACTTTCCTTTCTCTTGTAAAAAATACGGACTCTTCCAACTTTCATGAAATTATGATTTTGGTCGCTACTCCTCTTTCTTCCTTTTCTTTCATAATTTTATTCTTCGGGGACAATTTTACTATACGTCCTTTTAAAGTTATGGCTCAATTTCAAATACACAGAATTTACCCATTCATTTTTTAAATATGAGTTTAATTTTTTTTTTGAATGTCATAGATAGCGATGTTCACATACTTTATTTGGGTCAGTAACTCTTTAGAAGATTTTTTTTTCTTGGGTATTCCTATAACATTGAGCAATCAATACTATTATAATTTTATACATTGCCATGCAATTTAATTCATCTTTTGGTCAAAATCATGTGATTTAAGTTTAAACTATAAGTGACTTGGATTCTAAATTTTATATAAATTATTTATTTGTTAAAAATATAAATTACAGTATTTCTTTTTATTTACATAATGTTTAAGTTTTCAATACTACAAGGATACAATATGTAATTTTTCTCCCAAGGCAGTCTTAAAGTTAAGAATAAATGGAAGTACAACTACTTTAAGTACAAACAAATAAAGGCGTTTTAAGTATAACTATTTTTTTTAATGTTTTTACTCCTTTCATGCATTACATTTTTTTTATTAAGTATATAGTTTTAAATTTTATATATTTTTTAATATACATGAGAAATAAATGTAAGGTTATGCAAGGGTTCAAAGCTTGGATAGTCTCTGATTGATAGTCACACATGATGGTAAATTTTTTTAAGGAAACTATTTGACGTTTAGGAGTTAATTAAGTAGCTTCCTTTAAAGATTAAAGATTTTTAGAGGAAATATTTTAGGTTGAGCTTTTGTCTGTTCTTCTAACATTCCAAGCATATCATTAGTGCCTTAGTAACCTACTTTTTATTGTAATTTTGTATGTGTGTATAGAGAGAGAGAGAGAGAGAGAGAGAGATTGACAATTTCTAATTATAATTAGGGCATATATATGTGTGTATGTATCTTAATGGGAAATTTATGTTGACTAATCAGGAGATTGTTTGAGCAATGTAAGAATCACAAAATTAGGGATCATGTTCCCCTCTGCATACGCAAGTCCCACTTCATTCATTGGTAAAATTTTCACAATGCAAAATGCATTAGAAGTAGCTACTAATTCTTTAATTCCATTAGAACAAATTTTAAGCTTTCTTCTACACTGTCAGGCATTGCTTTTTGTTGGGTGTCAAGTTCAACTATTTATCCTTTTCATACTTGATTATTAATTCAAAATCGGACTTCATTTATGAGAAGAGTCATAAACTGTTGAATATTCAAACTAAGTTCTTAGAAGTCATCACTCATAAGTTGACAGTTTTACCTAATTTTTCCATACTTATAGTTCAAAAGCTCCTAAAATAGGTGTTCTTCCATTAAGTTATAAGTCATATATATATATATATATATAAACTGACAATTTAGTCTTTAAATTATTAGATCAATTTAATATTAATATTTTAAAATCAGTTGGTACACGAATTCATAAAATAGTATAATCATTTTATGTTAATCCTCCTCCTAATATATACTAAGTAAGCTAGACCTCTTTTTGGTGTAGTCACTAATGTTGTAGGACTCACGTTAAATAATTAAGCATGACAATTTAAAGGATAGAATTATTAATTTAGTCTAAAATCTTTAAAAGAAAATAATTTTAATGTTATTTTAGTCTTGAGAAAATGAGTATTACAAGAACCACCATCTTAGAGGGCATACAAATAAGCTCCATACCTTTATACTGATTTCAACATTAAAAACTATTGAATAAATTAATAACTTAATTATTGATAGATCAATCTTTCTCTTCTAATTTAGTTCTTAAAAAATAAAATATTTCAATTTAATTCTCAATCATAATCTCTTAATCAAAGTAGTTTCCTTATTAGTTGAAGTTACGAACATTTGACAAACTAACAAACATGATATAAATGAGATCCTATGCAACTATTAACTAATAATCTCAACCTACATATCTGTTATTTTTTCCAAAAGGGTGCCATTTGATCCAATGAACTTAACAGAAATGCAAGAGCAACTTGGGTAAAATGATATCATTCGGTGAAAAATGACACTTAGGCAAAGTCTAAATGATTAGTTAAGGGCTAGTTTTCATTAATGCCATATCACTAGTTTGTAAAGTGACAATAACTTTGTTTGATGAGATCATTTTGATTGTAAGTCTAAATTAATACCTTTTATCTTTAAAAGATTAAATAAATGAATCTTTTAGAAACTAAACAAAATTACTCAAAGCTATATGATCATCATTTGAGGTATAACTCGCGCATAGTTATTGTTTTAAATATTTTGACAAGTGGTGATTAATTGGTATTATGCAGTTCATCAGATTAGGAAAGTGCAAAATATTTGGTTGAATGGCGCAGGAAGCAATATGGCTCTACCATGAATTTCAATATTAAAATTAGATGTTGATAATGAATGGTGAAGAGAGTAGTTCAGGAATTACCATTCTCATTTATACTTCGTTTGCTTGTTGGAAACTAGCCTAATGGAAATGAATAGAAAGAAATGAAAATGAATAAAAAAAAATTTATATTATATTATTACATTTGGTATAATATGAAAAAGAATATAATTTCATTTACCTTTTATGTTTGATTAAATAAAAATAATGTAATAATAGAAAAAAAATTAATTAAATGACCACAATGCTCCTAATATAAAAATAATAATATAATTATTTTTAATTACTAATAATAGTAAAATAGTTATTTTTAATTACTACTACTAATAATCATAGTATAATTTTTAATTTAAAAATAATTTTTAAATGACCAATAATTTAATGAATAAAAATATTTATTTTTAAAAGACCAATATTCATTTTTAATATAAAAAAATCATGGTACATTTCTGCCAACTACCGCCTTATTCTTTTGAACAGTGGTGCTTTCCTTTCAATTTTTGAAGCATTTCTCATTTCTCCATCTACGGGAATTTGAATGCATCAATGAAATCCTCTGCTGGTGAACACTTACAATCAAACAGAGGAATGTTGTTTGGATTTCATTTCTTAGGGCCCATTTCCAACAACCAAATAGGCCCTTAGGTCCCTCACTAGTGTTTGTAAATGAGTCCTCTAGTGATATGATGGTAATAGCAATTTGTCATACAACAATAGGAAGGGAGAACATGGCAAACATCAATTGGCTTGGGATATTACAAATGGTATGCAATGTAGCATCTCTATGGCACTTCTCTACAAGTAGAGCTATTAAAATAGGCCAACTCACTATGGGTTATAAGTCCAACAAGTTAACCTATTTAAACCAACTAGTTAAACAACCTAAGATTTGAACTCAACATATTAGTTGAATTAAATGAGATGGTGATATGGATTTAACATTCCTAATTAGAAGTCTAACACATACTACAATTAGGATAAAGTATAGAAAAATCAACAATAAAGAAAAATGATAGTAAATGGGAATTGTTTCAGCGTCGTCTAAAATTCTCAATTATGAATCAAAGTGAAAATATAATAATTGGTATTTAGAATCTTCTATACAAACAAAAAAAAACCCCAAATTTCACTCAAATCCAATTGTGTATGAAATGGAACTAAGGGAAGAGTCACAAAAATTTACCTTTGTTCTCTATTATTGATGTTCTCTTCCTTCCCTCTCTTCTTTGTAATCTCAAACTATTCTCTTATTTTTAGCTTTCTTCTTTTTAGTGCTCTCTTTTATTCAATTTCTTAGATCCCAAGTAAGTAAGTCTCAACCGCATATCTAAAATGAAATATGAAAGAGAATAAAGATTGTTGTATGAAGTATTAGGCTATAGGACCAAAACAAGGGTTGTTGTCCAAAGGAAAACTTTCAAAATTTTAACATGAACTATTGAAGTATTGAGCTTGTGAATTTAGATTAAAGACAAATTTTCAATATAGGCTATAGCTTTTTCACATATTCATCTTGTCATTTTATTTTTTAGGTATAAAATAAAAAATATTAATAACAATAAATAAGTCAACTCAAAGATTAAATAAGTTGGCTCGTTTAACTCACTGGTTAAGCAATTCAAATTAAAATGACTAAAATAAATTTTCAAAGCTAGCATGTAAATATAATCCACTAAAATACTAAATTAAATGGGTCAACCCAAATGAGCTCGGTATGTGTTCACGTGATATAGCATATAGATTTTCTATGCCAAAGTGGGAGACAATGAACTACAGTTAACGCAGTAAGGAGACATTGACACGGAATTCTTATTTCTGAGTTGGCAAATTTAGGTGCATATGAATTGAAGTTGGATATGCCCAAAAAATGTTTATTGATTTCCGTTAAATTCGTGACCATACTTGAATAATGCAAGTTTAAGTCACTAAAAACTACATTCGGTACCCTCTTAATCATTAATTCGAAGATTATTAAAAAAAGTTTTTCAACGTAATCATCAGGTTAAAGAATTTATCATGTATCCTTTTTTTTCCTTTAATACCATTGAAATATATATATATATATATATATATAGACACACATACATGTTACACAATATAACACAACTTTTAGTTAAATCTTGGGTAAATTAACACATGATCAATTCTTATATATAAGTTTATTCTATAAAAGTATGGTGGATTAGTATTAAGCCAATGAAAACACAGCTAAGAGTATATGTGACCTAATTTTTTAATAGATTCCAACCCTGACATGTGCATATAATTGTTCCTCATTAGTTTAGTTTATAAAATATTAGTAGACTATGATCTATGCAAATGAGTGCGTGTAAACACAAAATGTTGCCACTTTCTCTGTGAAAATAAATAATTCGCTACCTTGATAATATTCATAATATATTCATGGCACATTGTCCTTATTGTTTCATTGTAGGATTAAAATATCCATAAATAAATATAATTGTAGGATTAAAATATGAGTAATAATTAGTCATAATTAAAAACAAGTACAAAAAGATGAGTATGATTAATCAATTTTATGCAATGTTTAGTTTTACATATTTCAACGTGATTTCAAGTTTTTGTGTCAATGTCGTTACCAACAATTTACTGTGAAATTAAGGGTTTAAAAAAAATTCCCACCCACCTAAATTATGGACTGACATAAACGTTTTATAGATATATGCTAATTAAAAGGAACAAAAATTAGGTGAAGTTTCTATATATTTATTATTATGTTGTTTAATAAAAATACAATGAGTGATTTTTTTTAATAGTTCAAGATTATATGATTAGATGATTTAAAAAAGATATTCATATGTTATAATTTTATTGAAAAAATTCATAATAAATATATAAAAAATTTTATATAAGTGTAGTTTACTAAAAGAAAATTGTTTTGTAAATCAAAGTGGACAATTCAATTATCCCAAATATTGTGTCTGGCCAGGGAAAAAAAAAGGTTATCCCAAATGTAAAATAACAAAATCCAATGTTAGAATTTCATTAAAGAGAAAAGGCCAAGATCAACTTATTGTACTTTAACCTTGTAAGAGGTTTTAATTTTGTCCCTGATCTCTAGTTGATTTTAATTTCATCACTTATCTTTAGTAACTTATTCAATTACTTCCCCTTGCTCTTGCCCAACAGTCTACGTATTATTAACAGTATAATTACACCTGGGGCTTATATGGACATAATCAAACCACATTGACGTTGATTATGCCATGCTGATGTGGATCTACAACGAATTTGAACTCCTACAAGAAAATTTCAAGCCAAAGGAATAAATGAATGGCCTAATGTTCACTTGATTTGGGGGCTTGGGAGATTTTAGGATTACAGTATGGGGCGCCGGTAAAAAATTGAATCAATCAATGAAAATAAGGGACAAAATTAGAAAAGAAAAAGATAAGGGACAAAATTGAGACCTTTTACAAAGTAAAAGGTCAAAAAAAAAATTTCAAAAAGGCGATGGGGGGACTGAGTTCGTTGGACAACGCAAGAAGATCCCAAAAAAAAAAAAGATGCAAAGTTTAATTTTTATAATAAATTACACCAACTTCTTATTAGATATAACTAAAGTTACACTTGAAATTAATTTTTTTACAAAATTAGCATTCTTTTTAAAAATAAAATTATTTAACTATCTTTATTATTACATTCAAAATAAAATCACAGTTTCATGTTAGAACTTAAGGTAAACTTATCCATCTTTATTGTTATATTAAGAATAAAATCTTAGTTTCATGTTATATACAAAAATTAATTGAATGGGTAGTTTTTGTAATATATACCCAAGTATTAGAAGAGTCAAGTTAAATTTTTGAAACAATGATATCATATATAATTTAAATAATTTTTAAAATTAATGTAATTTACCCTAATTTTTAATATATAGAATTTTGAAGTGTATGACTAAAAAAAAGTCACTTTCTGTATTTTTTGATAACTTCATTTTTCCTGACTTCATTTTATTTTGATGTTACACCTAAATATATTTTATTTATATTCAAATTACACAAACTTTCAATATGATTAAAAAAACCATCAATTGATCTTTAAAATAAATTTAAACAAGAATAATTGTGTTTGAATACCTAATATTGTTTATGAGTTTTTAATTTCATATAGGTATAGATTTATATATTTTTTTTTCATTTAAAATATTCTTCTATTTGAAAGATAAGCATTATATGTCGAAATAAAAACTAAATATAATTAGCAATAATATTCATCATTGAATAATAACACTTTGATGTATAAAATAACTAAAAATAACATTAATTTAATTTCTTTTTATAACAAAAAAAATTAAAAGTGAAATTAGCCATTACAAAATTATAAATTATAATACATTTTGAATACTTAAAAATTGTTCTGTAATTATTAAAATTAAAGAAGGAAAATTATATTTTAGCTGTAAATTAAGACATGGTTACAAAATTGGTATATGGAATTCAAAACTTTACAAAATACCTTCTTAAATTTATAACTAAAATGAAAAATTAGCTCCCATATAAAAATTAAAATTAATAAAAAAAAGGTCATGTGATTTTGATAAAAATAATAATGTTGGACACATGGCTTTTTTTTTTTCGGGGGCAAAAGATACATGGCTTAACTCAACGTTTTATGTAAAAGAAAAATAGTTTCAAAAGTTATCTAAAATTTAATTTTTTATTCAATACAAAAATTAACATTTCATTATAACTTAAAGTTTATAATTTTATGTACTAATTTAATCATTAAAATTTAATTTAAGTGAATATTTTTTTTTATAAAAAAAGAGGTAAGACTATTGATATTGCTCTTTCTTATATATCAACTTTGTATTTTTTTAGATACATGCAGATATTATATCTGGTGATGATAAAATATTTTTTTTTAATTTTAGCTCATCAAACTTTTGGATCCTGATCCTCTCCATTGCGTGGGCGTCCATTGTGGTGTCAATTGCATTGATTGTGGCCATTCATTGTATCTCGTGGCTGAAAGTGTGACACGTCGATTGCCTTCCTTGTGAAACGGTGCGTTTGGAAGGCCGAATTTGACGCCCCCAATTGAACCACGTTTTGGAATCTGAAACATCGATAGATAAAAGTAGAAACCCAAAATTGCAGCCATGGATGTGCAACTCCCCTGTGGTTGAAAACAACATCATCTTCTGCATTATGCAAATGGATGTGTAGCTCCCCAGTGGTTGAAAACAAAATCGCTTTCTGCATTATACGAAAACAAAGTGACTTCTCCAGAGCCAGGAGTTTTTGGTCGGAGCTTCAAATTTGGGAGTTTTTTATTTGGGTATCTTCATTAATCAACCATGCGAGCTTCTTCGTCTTTGTCTGGATTGTCATAGTCTAAAAAGCTCCTTCATCTTCTTCTTCTATATTGTCGCATAAGCAGGTGGGATGGGAGCTTTTATTATCTAAACCATGCAACTTCTATTTTTTAGCCACTGCAATGAACTAATTTGGCTGGGCAGCAGGTGGTGGGATTGTCATAGCCTAAAAAATGGTTGGTGAATTATTCATTTGGCTGGTTTGTTTCTTAGCCACGCAGTGCAACGAATTATGCAGCTTCTAGATTTGCTTGTAATTTTCTTGTAATAATATTATCTATTTCATTATCTTTATTTGTTTGTTTAAATTGTAAAACGCGTGATTGTTTAGCATATCTCAGAACATTCTATACACAAGCTGATTTATGAAATTTTATATCAGATTATTGATGCATATATGGTAATTTGTATACAGGATTCATGGCACTCAATCTCGTGTCCAGCTTGTTGAGAAAGATTATAAGCCAGATGATGGATAAGAGACAAATTTTGTAGGGTCTTCTTTGTCTCCATATAATAGGAGAATGCTTCAACCAACTAATGCATTTGTATATGATGTAGCTTATCATTGGCTACTAATGGATCACTTCAGATCACAGTAGACTGAACTAACATTACTTCATGTTAGTAGTTGAACCTCTTCTTGGCAAGCAACTCTAATATTTTAGTTTCACATTATTAAAAATATGTTATACATAAAATATGCCAAAGACAAAATAACAAAATCTATTTCTTCTAAGATAGAATCTGCTACGAGTTTGATTAAAAATAAAATTTTGGTGCAATTATTTTTATTACAAATAAATATAACATGGAAAAATATGCACACACAAGTAAAAAATGAGTAAAAGGTAATATTTTAGGCATTATTCTCAATTAAAAAAATCATGTCTTTGTAAATAAATTATACTTTACGTTTTGATGAAAATAAAAGAAACAAAAGTTGAAAATAAAGAAAACAACATGAACCATTTCAATTTTTCTTAAAAAGTAAACACTCTAAAATTTTATCTTTTAAGCAAGTTTTCTAAAAATTTTTGCTTGTTAAAAAGAAAATGGTGCTCCAACAACCCTAATGTTCTTGCTATCTGCCAAGCTCAAACTAGACTACAGATGGCGCCAAAGCATTCCACATCTCTGAAAATTAGAGGCAAAAAGAGAATGGCGAAACGGAGGGAGAAAACAGACCGATATACCCACATATCATTTAGCCAAATCGGTGCGCCTCATTTTGCAGTCTTACCCAGCAAAATTGAGTTATTTACCACGTGTCCCAATACGCACCACGATGAATTTAATGGCCATGATTTCACGCAATTCCCAGCGCAATGGACGCCTCGCAATGGAGAGGATCAGCTTTCCAAACTTTTTATTTATTTTGTCATTAAATTATACTTTAAGTGAACAAAATATAAATTAAAAAAAAAAGAGGGTAAAAAAATAAAAATGGTTGATTATTGTAGAAGAGGAAGGAAAAGCGATAAGTGACAGAGAGGGGTGAGGTGCCTCGGAAATTGAAGGAGTATAGTATGACTTTGAGTTGAAGTTCACGTTTTTCAGGGCTTGCGTGTGGGCCCCAATACACGAAATTCACTTTTGCCCCCTCCCATCCCCAACCCTTCGTGAAAGCGACTCTTCCTACAAATACTACATTCATGTGCGGCCTGGCCGTGATCCCTGGGGATTCTGGGGAATACCGCCACCCACCCCACAACTTTTTTTTTTTTTTTTAAGTATATTTTATAAGAAAAATTATTACCTATACTATCTTATTTATACATTATTTAATAAAATCAAATCAAATTACATAATTAACTCTCATTTACCTTTGTAATTATGTGATTTATTTTTCTTAAATAATATATAAATGATGAGATATATCATGTGTGAATAAGAATTTTTTATTTTATAAGTTTTGAGATTATATTTTTTATTAAAAATAAAAATTAATATTTTAATATTATTTTAAGAATATTATTATTAGTGAGTTGCATTTTTAAATAAATTCCATGATTAAAATAAAGAAAAAAAAATTAAAAAAATAAGATCTACTCATGAGACCTACAAAAGTAAATGTACGGCTCACCTGCCTCAACTCTTTTTCTTTTTTTTTTCATTTCAATTCAAATAAATTTCAAAAAATTTATGTTCATTTTTTTAACAAATTAAACATATGAATAAAATAATATTTATTCTTTTTAATACCATATCAAATATAGCGAGAGATCATATAATCTTATTTTATCGACGCCTATTTACTTTTTCGTTCTTCTTCTTATAAAAAGCATTCTCTCTAATCAGAATCTAAGAAATTGTATATTTTCACAACTAAATATTTGTTGTTCTAAAAATTATTATTTGATAGATAAAAATCATATTTATTTATTCACAAAATAAATTTAAGGGTGAAAATATTTCTTCACAGAGGACAGACAATGTTAATGTTGAGGTTGTTAATTTTACAACTAATATTATTTATTCAATTTAATTCGTTAAAAAAATATTTTTTTTTTGTAGTTTAGTATTTAAAAAATATATAATTATTACTATCAAATCATCTAAACCTTTTGGAATATTTATTAATTGGATTAGTGACTTACCTGACAAAGTTTTGTATGCTCAGATCAAAACTCATGACACCATGGTTTTTTTTTATTGGCAAACAACCATATATGTTTTTAATCATTCAAGTTGACTATTATCATTTCACCTTAAAAAAAATTTATTCATGAGAATCAAATTTTTAAAATATTTTTTATCATAATTTTTGATAAAAACATAACGCATAATTTTTTTAAGACTAATCATGTAATGTTGAATGGTAAAAGTATTTATTTATTATGCTTTTACGAAAAAAAAAAAATCCAACAAATCTATATTTAAACTTAACATGTAATATAATATAATTTATATAATTTTTGAAGAAATAATTAAACTAATTTGGCGATAATCAATTTTCAAATATGAAACTGATAACACAAACTACTTTGAGGAATTATTATTATTATGATTATTATAATTTTCTCAAAGAAGGACACGTTGGTCAAATGGAAATGACAAGAAATAATGAGAGGAGGTAAGTGAGACTGTAAGGTGACGCAGGTGATAAGGGAGGGATAGTGAGTTGGGATGTGTAAGTGGGAAACATCCCACGCTGCCATTGCTATTTTCCCCACCCACACATACGCTCCTCTAGGTTTCACCGCTTCCGCTATTCCCCCCCTAATTATGTGCTTAAATGCTCCCACTAATCAATCCATTCAACGCATGTTTAACTAAAGTCAATCACTTTGTAGTTCATTTCACATATCCTCTTCCCCCAGCTAATCTTTTCCTTTATCATTTTGACTTTAACCACGATTAAAATTCAAATTCAAGATTCCACTGCTAGTGATCCAAAATGTTTTCGATGTCTTATAAGTCAAATATGTTGGTAAATTCAATATGATCCAATCCACACCACTTAAATCTAAAAAACACTATAGCTACAGTCTTTCAAGGTACGAGTTATATATAAGCAACTAATCACTGCAAATTAGTTTGAACAAAATAACTTCTACAATTTTACTAAGCCACTTGATCTGATTATTATAATTAGTTTACCTTTAAAAAAGATTATACATAAAAGTCATTCTAAAATTAACAGAAACTTAAGACTATAACATCAAAAACACTCAATATTCTACGTAATTTATCCATCACATTGAATGAAGTTAAATTTACCACAAGCTTACACAGTTATACTCTATTTTTAAAGTTACTTTTATATTATTTGGATACTTAGAATGGGATTCTCTCTCTCTCTCTCTCTCTCTCTCTCTCTCTCTCTCTCTCTATATATATATATATATATATATATGTAAAAGATTTTTCTTCTTGTTTTTTGCCAAATCCTTTCACGAAATGCAAAACATATTAAAAAATTATTTTAAATAAGAATGTAAATATATTAACAGTAAACTTTATAATAAAAGTTTAATAATAAATTTATAAAAGAAAACTTTGAATATATAAAATATGTAAGTTAGATCTATAAAAAAATGAAAAGATTATTGAAGTTAATTCTTTGGGTGATATAATTTATTGATGCATTTCTTTTAATAAATTTTAATTGATTCATTGCTGTTGAAAGAATATACTTTTGTTTTAGCTAATAATTAGCTTTTTTCCCTATGGGTTATATCTACCTAAGTTTTTCTTAAAATTATTACATACACACTTTACAAAAGTATGTGAGTGAGTCTCATTAGAGATCACCCAAAGGTTAAAATTTTTTTCTAATTATAAATATTTAATTAAAACATAAAAAATAAAATTAAGATGTCAAACTTAGCATTCATTCAAAAATAAAAAAGAGTAAAATATATGAAACTCTAATGAGTTTTGTCCAAACCATATGAGCTCCTCATAAATTTTGTTGAAATTACACAAACCTTTGATTTATTTTCAAAATTTCTCTTAAAATAAAAAGTAAATTATATATATTTCTTTTAAATTTTGTTGAAACTACATAAAACTCCTCAATATTTTTAAGGGAGGTCTATATAATTTAAAAAAAAATTAAAGAAAGTATATATAATTTTAATAAAACTCAAAAGAGTTTGTATTAATTTTAAAAATAGAGTAGAGATCCATATAGTTTCAGTAAAATTCAAAAAGGTTTATGTAAGTTCTGAAAATAAAGAAAAATTGTGTAATTTAAATAAAATTAAAAAAGATTCACATATTTTATTCGATAAAAAATAGATTTATAATTTTGTATTGATTTATATGATATGCTTTTGAAATCATAGAGAAATTATTTGGAAGGACTTGCCTAATTACGAGGAAATTGATAACAGCAGCATTCGTAAGATTTGAGTGTTGGCAATGCATCCAAGTTCATGCGGCAGCTTTCACTTCCTCACCATCAAAACGATAGAGTTTGTCTGAGTATCTGACGGATTTGACAACATCTTCGCTTTGGTGGAACCTCACAACATGCACACATGCACTTATGATAGGCAAACCGAACTTTGCATGGGGCCATACATACCTGAAAGAAATGTTTCGCCTTCCCTTTTGCAATTGCCGAGTATGGATCTTTTATAGTTTAACATTATAAAATTGAATCATTTAAAAAAATTATATATATATATATATATATATATATTTTATAATTTAAAATATATATATATATAATTTTTTAAATGATTCAATTAATTTAAAATAAAAATTAATTTTAGTCTAGTCCTTATTAATTTCTTACTCATATAACAATTTAGGGTAAATTATTTTTTAAAAAAAATATTTTATTTTAATTGTTTTCTAAAAATTAAGTGCATTATTTTAGTTTACACATTTTTTATTTTAAGGAATATTTATGTATATATTTTATAACAAAAAAAGTTATGCAGTTTGAGTCTCTTTCGTAAAAAGAGAGTAATTAATTAATTTTTTTGTTAAGCAATAGTCACCCGTAAAATTTTAAAGGTAACACAGGCATTATTTCTCTTTATTTTATTTTCATAAGTTGCTTGCTTTGTATAATGTGCTATAAATGTATATTTTATATTATGCCTTTGTAGCTGAAACAATCATTTGGCTAACTTTTCCCTATTTGTTCCAAACAAAAGTTTATTTGTTTCGGTATGTATATGGTCTCTGTTCGATCTCATAATCGACTTATAATGGTATATAGCTTGTGCTACGAATACAACAAAACTTTGTGGCCTCAAAACTGCCAATTGCCTAACAGTGGAGAACTGTGACATATTTATTTATTTGTTCTTTGCCCTTTTTGGCTGAGGGTATTAAGTGGTGAGGGGTGGTCTCCCAAAGGCCTTTCGTTTCTTACCATTGCTATGGGGCCTAGGACCATTGAAAAATGATCAATAATGACTTGTTATGCATCCAAATCCTTTCCAATTCAGGCAAAGTTAATTTTATATAGATTGAGGATGTGAGGTTAAAATTAAAAAATAACTTCTAATGTTGGAATCAAAAAGTCATACTGAAACAAAATAAAATTAATAAATGAAAGCAAAATTTAATATAAAATTAAGGCACAGAGTTGAAATAAAATAGAATTAAGGGATGAAAGTGAATCTTTAAAGTAAAGTTAAGAGACAAAAAAAGCATATTTTAACCCTTTTTTTTTCCACTTTATAATTTCAAAAGAAAAAAAAGACTAGTTTATAATTATTTATCTTTTTTTTTTCGTTAACTTGATCTTTTTAAACATTCTAGTCACATTGAGTTTTTTTTGACAAACATTAATTTAGTCAAACCATTCTCCTCAATGGTGATACCTAATCTTTTTTTATTAAATTAATATTTTTTATCCTTTAAGTTTTTTTGTAATTTTAATGGAATTCTCTAAGTTAATTTTTATGCTAAATTAGGAATTAAAAAAATTAATTTAGCAAGAAACAAACTTTAAAATGATGAAATTAAACTAATAAATAAACTCAAGGATTAAAAATATAATAAATTTCACCAATTTTTTTTTCCCGCCGTACCTAGTGAAGAATGAGGGTATTAAGGGAATAGGGAAATGAGCGGTGAGAAGAAAGAAGAGTCCAACGGTGGCAATGTAGAGGTGGAGCCTGAGTGTCTTGGGAATTTTGGGATGTGCAGGGAACATATTAACCTGTTTGCCACTGTAGATGGAATCGTCACAATCAAAAGTCAAAGAGTCAAACTTGGATTTGATTGTGATATCTTCCTGTAAATAGGTCATGCTCAGAGAGGGTGGGCCCCTCTGTCCGACATTATCTTCGGTCTGAGTTTTTCATAATCGATATTGTCTTCATGCCACTCTTGCATCCAACGCCATACCCGGATCTCAGCCCCCTCATCCATCAACTTCTACCAATGTTTTTCAAACCGCAAATGTAAACATTTTTTATGATTTAATGATTTGATCTCAATTGAATTTAGATTAGTTTCTTGTTTACACACAAAAAAAAAAAAATCGGTTTTTAACTTGTTAAATGATAAACCAAAATGGTTTGTATTGGTTTTGATTAATTCAGCTAATTTTGAACGATTGTAAAGATTAAATGGACAAAAATTATGATTAATTTATTGATTTTTCAGTAATCAATTTATATTTTTTAACCTACGCCTTCTACCTTTTTTTCTTTATTAATATTATTTGTAAAATTCATTGAAGTATACCTAAAGGGACTAGTTTAATTTATAAAAAGAGATGGTATTTCATTTTAAATATACGAGTTCGATTTCTGTAACAACAATGTAGTAGAGCCAACTCTTAAAATTATTTGAAGAAAAAATTTAATTTTAATTAGAGCTTGAGAATATCCTTAAATGTAATATAAAAAAAAAAGGGCATGTTAAAGTATGCCCAGTTGTTACCAACTTGAATTTGATACTTTTACAAATGATGAGAGGGGGTGAGCCCTTAAAATTATCTAGGAAAAAATTTAAACTCGGACAAAATTTAGGGATATTCTCTATGGTAATACCCAAAAAAAAAAAGACCCTAATATAAGGAAAAAAAAATTCATTAGAATATTTGACCCTAATATAAGATATTCTCTACATCTTTCTTCGACCTTATTGCACAAAACTCCTTAAAACTGCAGGTGGCTGCACGAAATATAATTTACAGCTTTGGGCAAATTATACAAAATTTACACGAAATATATTCTTTTAAATATATTCTTTGTAAAATTCTTGCGTGTCTCCTTAGAGAGAGATCACCAACAAAATTGATTACACAAGTCTATAAAATCCTCTTCCTAACCATTTCTAATTATCTATAGTGGTTACTTGATTCAGAAAAAGCATGTTTGAGGTCCAAACTATAAGATCTACAATTCTTCAATGTCATTCAAGTGGACTATGCCCAGTTCTCAGACATAAAGAGAATAGATCCAGCTTGTGGCATGGGCCATTGTAAAGCCCATATCTCCAACTTCAATCAAAAGCTTACGAGCGATCTAACCTTGCCATCTTTTTTTCCCTTTCTGGAATTAGAATTAGAAAATCTGTTCTCAATTTCACCCTTGATCTCTTGAACTCTAATTTTAATTTGATGTGCCGAACCAAGCCTTAGATTCACTAGGAAACTAAAAACCAAAGGTAGCATTTGGTATATAGGTATCATAATTTTTTAAGACTTAGAAATTTATTTATAATATTATACATTTGAACTTGACATATATTTAAACAAATCAATTATATTGTTTAGAGAATATATATATATATATATATATCATAAATTTATAATTTCTCATTTGATATATCTAAACATCTTTTAAATAGATTTTCAGGAGTTCGAAAAATTAAATCTCTCATACATCTCAGTAGGGGAAACAAGCATGGTAAATCAATTTCTTAAAATCAAGTGAAGAGTTATAAAAATATATATACAGTCACACTATTCATAACATATATCTGTGCTATACAGTACATATGGCACGCTAGTTTCCTTTTAAGTTTGCTAGTCTCAATGTGATTTGCAGCCTACCTTTGAATTTTGAATAGATGGAAAAGGTAAAATAACTTATGTGAACACAAAGCTAATCCAGACGCTGTGTCTACAAAAAGACAAAAAAAAAAAAAAATTCAAACAAACCCCAGAGGGATTAATGGTTGAAGTCCTCGCCCATAATACTTGGCTCCCGGCCAGATTTCTAATCATTGTCTTTCCTAAAATACCTAGGATTCCACGGATGAAGGACCAGTGATAGTTATGCCATGCTTACCTGTTAATATCAGAAATTCTAACATTGCACTTATGTTATTAGCGGAAATATCGTAGAAATATTTTATGTAATGAATGGACCAACTAATTATAGTGGCGACACTTTTTTAAGTTCGACACTTTTTTAAGTTAAGTCTCAGAAATCTGGACAGCTAAGGGGTGATCATGATAGAAATTAGAGCATTCATAAACATCCACATAAGTGAAATCATCCTTTAGACAAAACAAAGCATGTTTCGTGTAAATTTTGTATAATTTGCCCAAAGCTGAAGAATTCCCTTCACATGAATTTGCAAAAGGAAGAGAATGGACAGATAATTATCTTGTTTCTTTCCTGACCTTAATAAAGTTTAACAAGGCAACTGAGCATTCATATTTTTTCATTTCTAGGCCGAGTTGCTTACCACGTTCCAAGCATCTTTTGCTACTGTCTGAAATGCGAGATCAGTTGCCATCACGATTTAAGAATATTGATACTTGCGAAGGAATCTACAATAAATGGAATAGTAACTCATTCCACACATCAGGTACCCCCGGCAGGCACCAATGTATACAATCTGAGTAAGATGGAGGATTTGACAATTGTTCAGGGCGCAAAGGCTCCCAAAACTTCCGGAAGATTGATGGGTGGCCATCCTTTCGGTACTCTGACAGCTGCGTTATGTTGACGACAGAAACTTTAGAACTCAACCTGCTTAGGATCTTCTCTACCATGCGCATCGTTGGCAAATCAGAACCACTTCCCCAATATCCCTCAAAATTGATGGGGTTCTTCTCCCCATAACAGTTTCCCTCACTTTCTGGTTTCCACTCTCTGCTCCTGAATGAGATTAGAGCTCAACTCAGTTAGATATATAGAGCAACAAATGCTTTTATTACCAACAATGATGATAGTGAAAACTTGAAAGATCTTTCTCTTGTTTGGATGGGATGCAATGCAAGGGAAGAACAAATGAAGAACTCTATTGCATTATAAATTTATAGAGATATCAATAAGAAGTGGGATAATTTCATTTTTACTTGGCAATTTTCTTTTGGTATTATGGACAAGGGTATCCTTGGGCCTTGCCCAGGCTATGTCCCCTGTCGGGCAATCTTAAGGTCACACTTCCCAATATCAGCTTGGTGTATTGAAGATTTTACTGTTAGACGCTCTTTAGACAATCAAACCCAAGTTGATAAGGAGAAATATTATCTCCTTTTACCAACTTAGTTAACCCCTTTGGGTTCAACTAAGCATCCTAACCGAACTCTGCCATCCCATGACTCACCAAGGAGTTGTCTTGTTACATACATTACATCTCTGCGTGCAAACAGGCACTTTTAGTATTGTTACTTGAGTATCCAAATTTTATGAACTAGGCCACTTTAGTCAAACTCTTTTACCCGCATAGCAGTTCATAAACCAAATACATGACCGCCTTCTTACAATAAAGACAGGTTCCACTTCTGAGAAGCAAGCTAAACAACAATTTTCTCTAGTTAACAACAATAAAATGCACACCGCATGAGCTAGTCGGACTAACTTGGCATGACGTACTATGTGAAAATAGGGGTGTAGCCTAAGTCACATCCATGAGAAAGTGTGTCTGAAAACTTTGAAGAGAATATCTTTAAGTAAAAATAAAAATCACAACCATAAATTTTGTAAGGATTTGTGACACTACAAAACTTTGATAAGAGATTCATTCAGTCACAGAAGCTGGGGGAGAGGGAACAAGGACAACAAGACTGTAGTCACTAGTCATAACCAACTATAACATGGAGTCCGCATTGGACTGTCCAAAATGAAAAAAAGTGTGAGATGAATGACAATCATTTACTTTAGTGTAGTTCAGTGTTAGCTAACAAGTTCTTCAATAGAAGCTTGACATGTGGAGGAGCTTGATTAAAGAGTCAGTAGTGTGGTAAGTTGAGTAGTAAAAAATGTTAATGTCTTATATTTTTATTGAAAAACTTGATAGCAGACACCCAATAAATTTACCTGAGTTTATTTTCCAAAGGAGATGTTTGGTATGTGGATATCCTAATTTTTTAAGACCTTGGAAACCTATTTATAAAACATTTGTGCTTAAAAAAAAAATCATCCCTATATTATATAGGACATATACAATAAATAAATTTTAAAATTTTCTTCCCTTTTATACCCAAACATCTTATAAATAGGTTTCCAAGCATCCTAAATTTCTCATGTACCAAACAGCACCTACATGTTTTCCCCCTTAACTAGTATGTTATCTGATGACACAATTAGTTCAGCCTCTATGTGGCAAAAAATTCATGGCCAAGAATGTAAATTGGCAAAGATAATTCTTCCCAAAAAAGCATAATACAAAATCTAAATACAATTAGATATAAGGATAAGTGCTTACCAGAGATGTGTTGGGGACATGGTCACGAAGAAGACACGCTTCTTGAGTGGATCAACTTTAGACGATACCCAGTCTGCCCAGGCTCCCATGGCCAACTCCATGGCTCCCAACCCATCTAATTCTTCACAGGCTTCATTTTCTGCATCAGTCCATCTGCGGAAGTACACAATACAATTAGATTACAGTGGAAAGATCTTTCCTTATAATTCCATTGATACATTGCTAAATTGATACAAACAATAGCTTGACTGGGCCTTGTCTCCACCACAAGTAAGTGTTAAAAACAAGTATATCAGCGTGCTCAAACTGTGATGCATGCTTAAGAACTGAATCTGGACGAATTATCCGCTCATTTGATCTGTGATTTACTGGATCATCAGAATTAGATTCAACAAGCAGTGGAGCCCAGAGGAATTCCACAGTTGCATTGTACTCCTGCAAAATAGCATATAATAGAAGTAACAGGACAGTAAAGTTAATTGGATTTTCAGCTATTAGTTCAAGTGATGGGTGAGCATGCCCCATCAACCCAAATTCTTAGAAGATCGCGTAGCATTAGGATAAGCCAAAAGTTAAACTGTTCATTAAAAAATATAGTGGAAGACTGAAATCATTATCAAGGCACATACATATTATGGTAGCTAGAGTTAAGATAGGGCTCTTGCTAACCTCTGCTCGGAAAATGGTAAGAGGGGCATTTGGCGACATTGATCTCTTATCAGCAGGAATTACTGACTGTAACAAGCACACCATAGATATCCATTGTCCTCTGTTTAGTGAATCGCCAACAAACATTAGCCTTTTATTTCTCAACTTCTCCCACATTTCAGCCACATTCCATCTGTTTAAAACAAGAAATCAGTGAACCCTAACAAAATGTACTTGCCATAATATTAGTTACCATTTCCGCAACCTATCTCCAATGCTGCATTAGGCAACACAAAGTTTAAATTTAGCACCTCCAATTCCGCAGGAACAAATTTTGTTCCGCTTTGAACTCTACATATTCATACTTAGTCCTACATTAACTACACAAAAGTATGGTAACATTAATTTAAACTTATATTTTGAGCATTCAATCTCATGCCATCAACAATACCGTAGACTATGCTTACATGAAAACAATGGTAAGAGAGGAGCGAAATCCTAAATGCACAAATAGTATGTCCTTCGACAGCTGAATTTAGCTCGGATAAAATCCAAGTATACCCTGAATGTAAATAAAGGGGGAAAAAAAGGCTAAGAAAACGAAAGCACCTCTTCAAATTGCAGTTATGTGGTTGCCATCTCCAGTATTGGTACCCCAAATCAGACCGTCCATGCTTGTGACAAGCCAATTGGTCCGACATGTAAGGGCAATCCGATTCATTGTATAGCGGGTACGAACTATTCTCATAAACCCATGTCCCCGAGAAAACGTCACAGCTTTCGAGACTCACTCTCCGGTGGCCAGAATGCTGCGAACGGTCAACCCACGAAATTTTTCGGCCACTATACTCTTTGGTGGAGTTGCATCTACTGAATCTGTCCAAAATCCCTAAAATCCAACTAGACCCACTTCAAATTCAATCTAAAGAGGCACAAATAAAAGACAGAAACCAAGGAAATCGACGAAAAATCTTGAAGTCTTCCGTGAACAACCATACCTGAAGCTCGCCTGAGGTGAGCAGGAAGATTGGGTTTGACATAAGTGATTGAAGCTTCTTGATGATTATGAACATGATCTGAGTTTTCATGAATTTGATGTATGCTATGTTCGCTGTGGAGGAGGGTTGAGATGACTAAGAAGATCAGGAAGAAAAGCACAAGCAAAGGAAAATGAGCTTTCTTTCTGTTCCACCTCTGCATGATGACAGGGGTGATTTACATACGAAATCGTAGCTATGGCTAAAGTTTGACCAACATGACCCCTGAAAGGAACGTGAACCAGTTTTGGATTTACTCCTAAATTTACGGTCGGTATTATCGGGATAATAACGATGCGCAGACATATCAAAAGCAATGATTCGGTGCTTTACTGATGTTGGATACCACAATACGACGGTTGCTTTGCTTGATTAGAAATGGACAAGCGATTGCATTATCAAAATTAGCTGGACAATACGTTTTTATACACATATGTAATATATACTCAGGGCATGTATGTTATCTAAATATAAAAAGAAATAAAAAATATTATTATAATATTATTTTATAATATTTATTTTTTATTCTTTTTTAAAATAAAAATATAAAAATTATTTTATATTTACAAAATTATCTTTTTTCAATTTTTATTTTTATTCTTAATTTTTTTGTATAATAAACGGTTTGTGAAGATATAATAAATTTATTTTTTTATCAATTATCTTAATAAAAATGTGATATATATATTTATTAAAAAATATTCATTCATATTATATTGAATTGTAAAGATAATATATTTATTATATTTTTTTTTAAATTATTGAGGTATTAAGGTACCAAAAGTTGGTTGGAGGGAAGATTGGGAAATGTTCAAGGTTTGAAAGGAGAAGATGAAAGAAAGGAGGCAGAGCAGCGGAATGTTCAAAGTCTCCCTTATGGTTTGGTAGGACATCATTGTTTAAAGCTTTTATTGTCTCATTGCTCTTCTGGACACCGAATTTAAATTCATTAAATATCCCCAATTATAAAGTTTTTGAAGTTACAGCTTAACTTCTTTGTATGAATTTTAATTCTTTAGGATATTATTGTTTTTAAAAACAATTATAACTTTCTTCTCCAATTAATAAAAAAGATAGACTACTGCACTGGACAATAATTTTTATTATCGCATGTGATTCGCGCTGTCCTGATATACCTTTGAAAGGGCTATGGCTACTGTCATCTTCTTTGAATTCTTTTTTAAAAATGATTTTTGATTAACTAGTGCTGTCATATTATTTATCCGCGACCTTCACAATACATTTTTCACAGAAATGTAGGAAAATTTTATCACATTAAAATTATAAATTTTATTATTAATTTATTCATATGTGTGTAGTCTATACATATTTTAAAACCAAAAAAAATGATTCTCACAAAAAATTATTTTTAACATTTAAATTGCATTTGATATAATGTCATTCGCGCCTTTGCCCACAGCTAATGCGTTTATTATTGGATAAATTTTTTTTGAAAGTTGTTTAAATTATAAAATATCTTATTATAAAAATATATACAAATTTTCTTTAAATTTAACAAATAATAAAAATATCCTTAAAAGTCATATTAATTTCTTTTATTAAAAATATACCTTATTTAAAAATATATACTTCTTAAACATTTATTTCAATATTATATGTTTTGTATTAAAATAATAATTTTAAAAGTGATTCTTTTATATTAATTAAATACATACTTAATAATTAATTAATATAACTCTAAATTGATGCTAGTGATAACTATTAAAAAATTGTTCTTATTGAAGAAGATGAAGAGAGACATTATTATTATTGTAGTCATGGGAGCAGATAATTCATAGACTTTGAAAAATATTATCACATCATTTATAAAAAATTTTAACTATCAAAAAAGGATTTGAAAAATTCAACTTCCTTATTAACTCTTACAACTTTGTAGTTCAAATGTACAACTTGTCTTTTCCTAAAATACTAAAGTCTAAAAGCAAAATTCTATCAGATAAATAGTTACTTAAAAAAAAAAGACTAGTTCTTATGTTATAAATTTATGGTTTAACATATTAAGGGTCATACAAATCTCATTACATATTATCTATATCGACCTAAGATAATAAACTTAATTACTGCTAAGAAACTAATTCTTCTCATCCTCATAGCTTAACTCATTACAGGTTATACCATTCACTATCCTATCTCTCTTATCGCATCAAACCAAAAAGACTTTCATCCTTATCCCAAAAGCTAACCACTCTAATTAAGGCTAAGAAATATGTTGAGAAATCAATCTTTTACTACTTACATCATTATCTCAAAGCCTCTTCCCTTCCTAAATATCCTTCTTACTTCAATCTCCAAACTTTATTTCTCATTCTTTTCAGGATTCGAATTCTGGTAACTGATAACATACTTTGATACTTATTGGCACTCACTATTCTTTATACCAATGTCATAGAGTTTTCTCATTACTGATCTACACCTTCCTATGTCAATCAAAAAATAGGAATTCCAACCTTTGAATCTTCTTGGAATGGTTTTCACCATTGTACTAGTGGTGTGAGAAACTAAAGAAAACAATTCTTTATTATAATCTCTAAGAGATCTCACCATGGAAAGATCAACAAGTTACTAGCATTTTTATCCTACATAGACCTTACTGGACTAAAAGGAATAACATGCTTCTCTTTAGGAACCATACTTACCAATGGCATACCTTCACTAACTGGCCAAAGTAAAAAGTCCAAGCCCTCCAAAGCCTTGAGACATTCTTTTGTGAGTTTAATAATTATAAGGAAAAACAATATATCTTTTACACCTCTTTTAATCCATTTCTAAAAGAATTCATATAAAGGGAGCCTAGGATGCTAGAAGTTGACTTACCCAATACAAAGATAAGTCTAAGGCCTAAATGAATAGATTTCTCCAAATATCCAATTCACAATCAAATTAGGCCTAAGCCCAATAGGTTCACCTACAAGATTTTTAGGATCCTAATGATACATAAGACTTTGAAAAAGTAGATTAATAGCTAACAAAATGCTTTGGGAAAAGAAAAAAGAAAGATAACTCTAATGACTCGGACATCTTAAAAGACTTAAACTTATTCCCATTACACTAATTATTTTACTACGGTTTGTCAATGTGCTTTGCTTTAGTTGGTGTACTTTACTTGTCAACTTTGCAAAAGTAGCTTTAGTAAAAGTTATCTGTACTATTATAATCTTTTACTTTTTTTTTAAGGAAGTTATTTATTTGTGTGCTTTAGCTCTTGATTATATAACTAGAGCTCTTTTTAATTGTAACCAAGAAGTGTTAAGAAATAAAATCCTTTGTGTGCTCCTACATGAGTTTTCTTTGAAGCTCTTTCTTACAAAATCTTTCTTTTCATCCTCTTTATGATTACTTACCAAAAATATCATTATGCTCTGCACTTGCCTCTAAAAGAGTATTATATGCATTAAAACATATTAATCTTTGATCCTGAAGGTATTGAATGATGTTTGTATATAAGTGGTGTATCTTAATAAGGAGTTCATATTTCAATATAGTTTCCAAAAAGTTTAAGAAACTTTTAGACTCTAAGAGGCTTGGAGACTTAGAGGGCCTACAGGAAATGTTAATTGTCTTGGCATACCAGAGTAAGGTCCTTTTAATGGTAACTAGAATACTCATAAAAAGTTTTATAACCTTCGCCATCTAGGTATCAAGCCTATACCAAAAAGGTTGCCTTGTCATTGTAAATCTTCCATAAGAGGCATATACTTTATGTGTTCTTACTATACACCCTTCAGCCCTTCCATGGTATCAGATCCCAAACCCATAAATAATTAGAAGGTAAAAAAAGAAGAAGAAAGAGAGTAGGAAGGAACTCATTCCATCATGTCTTTTGGAAATGAATCTTTTGAAGTCTTCTTCTTTATCCTTTCCTAGATCTATTCTTATTTTTTGTATATCTCATAGCTCCAACAAAATAGATAACCTTGTAGAAATTACCATATCCCCGATGAAACTTGCCTTAATGAAACCATAGCCCCTATCTTTAACTTGTATAAATTTTATCACCAAAATTAGATGTAGAATTAAGAGGATCTATAGTAAGAGGATATGCAAGCTTAGTATTCTTTAAAAAGGAATAAGAAATTAAAAAATTAAAGTCACAGATTGGACAAGTTGAAAGAGACTGAGCAAAGAACTAGATCAAAGGCATTTATAAATCATACTCTACCCTACATACCCCTATCCAGAACTCATACATGGCTTATCCATATTTGCCTTTCTCTTTTAAAGCAAATTACCAAAAATGTTATAACTCATTAAGTCCTTAGAAAGATGGAAGGTTCTCTTTAACCATTCCAACTTCCATTAAGCAAGGCATTTCTTCCTTCTAAAGTTCTTAGGCCACCTCAGAGGCCTCCACACATAAATTTGAGATATGAACCATCCCTTTCATAAACCAAGCCTTTAGAACAACAACTCAAACTTTTGAAAATCTTAACACCTTTTTCTTTTTTAAAGAAAACTCAATCACCACTCTCAAACGACCTACTCAATCAAAAAATTAAGTTATTCATTTTGAAAACTCTAAAGACCAAAACACTTAAAAGACCTTTGGTACCATAGGCCTTGCAGATAGTCTTCCTCATTACCTTAGTTCTAACTTAGAAAATGTAGATGAAATTGGTTTAGAAGAAATAAGTTCTGATGAATTTGATCAAATTGTTAATGTCTCAGTTCTCTACATGGCCATTCCTAATCCAGTTGAAGAAGTTGAAGAATCCAATATGGATTATGTTAATGAAGATGAATATGTTAAACATTATCCTTACATGAAAACTATCTTAGATCATGTGTAATGTTTGGTTTTCATTAAATGAAGGAAATAGGCATGTTTTTAAAGCAAGTCCCTTAAAATGAATTAGTTAAGATTTTAAAAAATTTGGGTAATATTTTAGACTCCTAAAAATGATAATTTTAGCCTCAGACGAAAGGAAAAAAGAAACTAGAATGAAAAAATAAATTTTGACGAAAACCTTACGAAACGTAATGATATTTTCATAAATTTGAACACTTTTTGGAATTCACATAGGAGGACTTTTTAAATGAAAATTTTGAGTTCTCCGGGGTTCTCAGAGGCTCTGAAAACCATGAGAAGGCTCGGGACAGTAAAATCTCCTCCCGTGTACCTGAATTTTGACGGATTCGTTTGGGAAGGTTTTAACTTCGATTTGAGTGATTCCAAATGTATTTTATTAAATTGAAAACATAAATTTTATAATAAAAAAGACGGTTCTAAAAAAGGAGTTAAAACAAAGGAGAAACAAAAATGTAAAAAATAAAGGACAAAATTAAAATTTTTAAAAAAGCCATTGACCTCCCCCTATATATAGGTGGCACCCCACTTTCTCCCTCATTTGGAATCAAAAATTTCTGCCTAATTTTAGAAGTGAGAGCTAGGGTTTTAGGTGCACCAAGAGAAGAAGAAAAAGGAGAGAAAATCCAAGCTTAAGGTATATTTTCATGGTAGTTTTTTATGCTTTTCTTCATCCACATCTCCACTCCTCCCTTTTCCTTTGTTTCCTTTGATTAAAATAGAGTTTATAAATCTGATTCAAGGGAGATATTCAAGAAAATTTTTGGATTTGAAGAAAGAAGTTTGGAGAAAGTAAGATTCAAACAAAAATAAGCAAGGAAACTAAGTAAAATTTCATCCTATGGTTGATATCTTCATCCACCCTTCTTCTCCATTTTGCCAAACCCTATAAGCCATAGGAGGATCTGATTTTTAAACTAAACCAAATATGAATCTTAGGTATTTGGGGGAGAAGAATAAGAATATGCAAAGGAAATAACAAAATAACCATTAGATTTCAAGATGCAAATTCTAAGGTTTTGTGTGTACCTTATAAAATCTAACCTTGTGTGATGATTCCTATGTCTAATTAAGAGTTTAAATGAGTTCTTGAGATCCCTAAGATGCTCCCCACATGCTTCCTCCTTCAAGAAAACAAAGAGAATTCCAAGGAGGCCAAGAAAGTCCTATGCCTCGGCCAAACATGGATGGAGTAGCTAGGGAGAGTTTTAAATTTTTTCAAGTCCATTTTTGTGTCATATATGATGAATGAATATGAGTGGAGGCCTTGAAAAAAATTTAGAACTCATGAAAAGTGAGTTAGTACTTTAAGTTCTATATTAGGACCTAAAAAAGTAACATGATGATAGGCCCTTTATTTTAATTGTATGATGACTCTAAGAGATTTAAAAGGAGTCAAGAATCATATTTGAAAGGAAAGAATAGAGCCTAGAAATTATTTGAGGGGTGTTACTTCATTAGGTACACTTATGGACTATAATGGGGAATATAGAACAACCTAGTATCTAAACAAGTTGTGTGGCCTTATAATTTATTTCATAAACCTAATTGACTTCCATAAATTGTATCTAGGCAAAGAGAAACCATCTCCATAAGTTTTTGGGTGTGTGGCCAAAGCAAAGGAGGGAATTTTAAGAGAAAAAGTGTGTGATTATGTGCAAGATAGCTCTCTCCACCTTCTCTTATGCATGGACGTGTGTTTAGTTTGTCTTAGAATGTGTATATGTGTATTGTCAAACCATGAAAAGTATGCTAGCATGATTTTATATGCCATGATTTCATGATAATATATTATGTTTTCAAATAAATGTATGATGTTTGTTTGAGTTTGCTTGAGTGTGAAAAGACCAAGAACTCTTAACCATGATGAGGATAAGTTAAGAACCCTTAAGATTGGTTAAAACAAAGCAAAGAGTCTCCTAAAAGCAAAGTGGGCTCCCAAAAGTATGGTTGAGTCCAAAAATTTCTTAAAAAATGGGTAAGGCAAGTCTAAAATCCATGAGGAAAAGGGTGAAGCCAATTCAAACACTTGGTGAACTATTGAATGTTTTGTATGATTTATTCACACGCTAAGCTTGCTTTTTGAATGTTCATGACTTCCATGATATCCATGCATGCATTTTTAAGACTTACTTTACATATATTATGTATGATTGAATAGGAGATGAGCTATTAGGATTCTTTGAATCTCATCCCCTCCTCTCTAATGATCTCACATGTTAGGTGGACCAAGTGGACAAGGTAATGGAAGCCAACCACCTTGAAGGAAAAAGTTTGATAACCAAGTGCTTGAATTTTACACATTAAGGTCATATTTGTGTCAAATATTGTACCCTTTGATATATATGGTCTATGACCCCTTGGACATGTGTAATTATGATAATATGTGATGTATAAATGAATAGACATAATATATGAACTCTAGAATAGAATTTGGATATGTAATGCCAAGGTATGTATTTTGGAAAGTGTGATGTAAATATGCATATGTGTGGATGAAGAGGCCAAAATGAGATGTATGAGGTTTGAAACCATTTTGACAGCTCACATAAGTTCTAAATGTGCTTTTAGACTTACCCAAAAGGTGCCAAGACCAAAGGAAAACCATTTGGTCACTTTGGTATCCCATATGGAGCTAAAAATGATCATAATAGAACCCTATATTACTTTTTAGCCAAATAAGCTCTTCTTGATCTGAGATTTGTCATGAAATTAGAGTTTGTTGAGAGCTTTTTGGGAAACTAAAGAATATAATTTTCGAAGGTCTACAGAATATTTGATAAATTTTTAAAATTAGCAAATTTTTTGGTTTTGGTCTGTTGCATTATTCATTTGATCCGAAAATGAAATCTGTCACACATGGTTCAAATGATATCCAATTACCATGAAATTTTATACGGAGAAACAAGATATTCACAATAACTTGTGTCAACTAAAAGCACCTCATTTGGAGGTCTAGAGAAGGAGATATGAATTTTTAAACAATCTGTCCAGTATCAGGAGTTTTACTCGACCTGAGTTACTGTTCCATTGAATTTCAAAGTCTGGGCTGCCTGAACTGGTCTAGAAATATTTTTTTCCTCTAACTAACATCCACAGATTTTTAGATTGGTATCATTTGTATAGGTTAGATTTTTGTAAAATTAATTGGATATTTTCAAAATTTACTGCAGAAATCTGTTATAGCACCAGAAGACAGTTTGACCTCTGAATTTTTTTGGATGTCAGACGTCCTTTGTGATAGATGTTATAATCTGGACATATTTTTACTGTGAAGTAGACATCCATAGATTCCCAGAATAGTTAAGAATGTATGATTTTGATTTTTCTAGAATTAGTTATGATTTTTCAAAGTTTGGTCAGAAAAGAGCTAAATCTGACCGAAAATAAACGTCCATATTTTATACTTCATTTTGGTTTTCTTGAGTTGTGGGTCATATTTTATGATTCAAATGAGTTGTATTCATGTAATTAAATATGAGAATGTATAGTATGAGCTCACACGTCCCACATGACACCGAATGAAATTTTTATACACGACGCAATGCGAAAATACTCATTATTTTATTGCCTTTTTCATTGGAAGCTTACATGATTGTTGATATTAAGTCATTTAAAAGCATGAGATGAGCTAGAAATTGTGGTTTACATTATGGCTTACATTTGATGATGTTCCTCTAGAAAAATAGAGAGACAAGCTGCATGAGTTTAAAGTATGGCTTGATCTTCAAATGATAAAGCTAAGAATAAATCTCCAAACGTTGCTTACAAAATTTGCCTCCAAAATGATAGGAATTCTTCGAGCATCTCTCAAAGGCTAAGAGAATACAGACAAATTCATACTACTCTATCTTTAAAAGCTTACGTCATTCTTGACATGATTCACAAAGAATTCCATAGTGATTTTATTTAGCTGATAAATAGAAAAGGTAAGATTATTTTCAAATGAAATATTGCTCTCTAAATAAGAAAGATTTCAATTCTTATTATCAAATGATAGTTTGAAGGTATTATATTTTGTATGGATTTAATTATTTTAATCTTAGACATACCTTTATAGCCTCATTCTTTGAAGAACTTCAACCAGAACTTTTGAAAGCCATTTAATCACTCAAAAGGGATATGTCTAAATCTCTTTGATGAAATATACCAATTTGCCTTTACTACTCTTGAAAAGTTATGTAAATAGTATAAAAAGTTTGACTTTATCATGGAAGGAAAAGTAGCTCTTCAATGAGTTTATAAGAATCCATACCTCTAAATTAAATGCAAGATAAAACCAAATGTTCTTGTTTTACTAAAAAAAAAAAATTTAATTTCCATAAAGCCCATTTCAAGTATCATAAGAAATTCAAGCGAAGATGAATAAAACCTATAAGATTCTTCTAAAAAAAAGGCACCCAATATAAATAAAAGGATATATGATATATCTATGGAAGAAAAGGATACTTTGTAAAGAAATGTTCTAATAAGTCTAAGAAGGATATTAAGCTCTTTTAACAACTCCAAACTAGTATTCCCTTTCAATAAGATAAAGATATAAAAGAATTTTTCTTTAAGTAAGAAGATGTCGATGAGGGCAAAGTCTTCATCCTACTTACGTTAAAAACCTTAGACTCAAAACCTCCCTAGACTCAAATGATTCTAATATTTCAAAAGACTCAAAAGCTTTTCTTTAATATAGTTATTTAGTTTAACCCTATAACTAGTCAGAAAAAATAGAACCACTTCTACCATAAATAGAAATGCAAGATCTTAAAAGTAAATATCACAAGCCAATTTTCTGTCATTGCGTATATAAACATTGGAGCTTTTAAAAGTCTAATGAGCCCTATTGTTCTTCCCCTTAAATCTTGGAAAAAAACATTTAGAATATTTTAGTGTAGTAGATTGAAAGATTTTTAAAGCTAATCTTATTACTTGAAAGAAAATTGATATGAGGTTTTTCTTAGACTACTTTATGTGGTCAAAGGCTCTTGGAAGTAACCTCGTTGATAGAGATATCTTTATAGGAATGAATGTTTATTGTTAAGCAAAATAATTACAAATCTTATTAAAAGAATCAAGTTCAAACAAAATTTTATGGCCTATACAAGCATTACAAAGTTATTTGAACTCCAACAAGTTCCTTGAGGTTGTAAAGAAATTAGAGATAAGTTTATAGAACTTTGATCAAAAAGCCATGATGAATTTAACCATCATTCTCTACGTTGAAAGAATAAGAACTTTTATATCTAACTTCTTTTTAAAAAGAATAAGGATATAAACCTTACAAAGACATCACACCCAAGAATAAATCTCGAAGATCTTATACTTGTCAGAGAAGAATGCACTTCTTTATTAAAACAAAGTTTTATTGAGTCAACCAAATTAGACTAGGCATGTCAAGCTTTTTACATTGAAAAAAAAATTATAATAAGGAAAAAAGACATTAGTCATTAACTACCAACTTTTTAACATATTTTTTTAAGATGATAAATTTTTTCTCCTAAAGATCAATTTGCAAACAACCTTACTCAAAGATACAAAAGTTTTTTTCCAAATATAAGTTTAAGGCTGAATTTTAGCAATTATGTATTGATGCTTCAGAGAGATACAAAAAAGCATTTTGCATTCTTAATGCTTAATGCTCGTTACCAATAGACTGTTATACCATATGATTTCAAAGTTGCACATTCTTTCTTCAAGAAAGCAATGACAAAGATTTATAAGCCTATTCTCTATAGCACTCTCATTTATGTTGAGAATACTTTTCTTTTCTCCAAAAATGAAGAAAAACCAAAAAAGCTCTTCCAACATTTTTTCAGTATCACTAAATGGTATGCGATCATGCTCTTAGCTTGCAAGAGCCAATTGGATTAAGCCCAAATTGAATTTCTTGATATGCAGATAACCAATGGACATTATTATCCAAAGGGCATACATTGCCGAGAAACTTCTCCAATTTCCATATGAGAATCTCATGCCTAAGCCGATACAATAGTTTCTTGGAATAGTTAATTGGAGATCTTATCCTGCATGCTTCAAATCACATTACCTAACTATCTAAGCTCTTGAAAACAGAAAAAAGACTCCCTACCTTAAGGACATAAATAAACAGTAGCTGTAAAGCATCTTAAGTGGATAATATAGAATTCTTTAGCTTTAAAGATTCTTAACAAAAAGAAAAGGATACTCCACATTGATGCTAGTGATGACTATTGAGGTGTTGTCCTCATTAAAGAAGATGAACATGCTAAAGATTATCTTTATATGGAAACTACCCTAGATTAAATTGGTTGGGATCTCTAAGGTAGATATTATTCAACCTGGGTTGATCTTAATCTACATTGATCTAATTTAGTTCTTTGGGCAATTTCTTTTATGGAAACCTTTTTTAAGGAGATTAGTTTTCTAATGGATTTAGTAAATCTTCCATAAGAGGCATCCACTTTATTTGTCATCTTAAAGCATTTTTGGTAATATGCTTTAAGAGGGTAATAAGAATAATTAATATGAGGATATTTTGATTAAAATAGGCATAATTATAATTTTTTATTGTTACAGAAAAGTATAATTTTTCAAAGTAGAAAGAAAATTGTATACTTTAAACATCTCTTAAAAAAGAAAAATATACTTTAACCTTTAGTATTTTATCTAGTTTAAAACTATAAGCAAATTCTAAAGTGAACATATAAGCCTTATAGGGCATAATTGTGTTAAGAGCCTGTTTACATCTATATCATGATTTAAGGTAATATTCTAAGTGTTATTAGTGAACTTGTATTTAATTGATAACATCCTCCTTTATATATTCTAATTTGGATTGCTAGAAACATATGAGAATCTTAGTGGTTATCTAAGAGTGCAAAAGTCTTTAAATTGAGCCTATTATTAGGTTACCATAACAATTAAGTGTAAAAGCTAGAATTAGCTAAGCCCAAGTGAAGCTTATTTCATTGTAATTGACTCTAAAATACTTATGTGAGTCTTAGAGGTTTTCTTGTTGATTAAGTAGTAAAAGGTAAATAGTTAAGTCTATGGAAAAGGTTAGCCTATTATGATTCCTCATTTATAATAAAAAATTTTCCTTACTTTGTGTTTGGGTAGTGAATGTAAGTTCTTGGTTTGAATCATTATAAATCATGTGATGTTATATTTCTTAACTCTCTCTTTATATTTAGTTTACAATTTATTGTTAATTCACTTAATACTTCACATAAAATAATATGCGTAAGATATTTTTAAGGAATCTATTATTTAGATAATTTTTTAGGAGCAAAATTTTTTAGAAGAAGATTTTATACTCATCTCTCATTTTATTTTTGATTTTTCTTATTGGTGAAAATATTTCAAATCAAGTATTCTATCTAAGTATCTCATTTGCATTTTCAAGGAATTTGTCTATCAAATAATATTCAAGAATCACACTCTAAGAAAGCTAATATAAAAGAATTTAAGTGCTCTATACTTGTGAAACAGTTTTTCTTTAAGCAAAGGTTTCTATTTGAATCATCAACTTAAGAAATTTTAGTTTTGATCTAAAATTTTTAAAATCTATTGAATAGGAATTTAAGTATTCTAGATCACCTCTTTTTAGGAAATTACCTTAAGGTAATTCGTAAAAACATAACCTTTTTTAAATCTGTTATAATTTTTAAAGAACTTACATTTTTTAAAAAGCCCAATTCAACCCTTTGTTAGGACTTTTTTAGACTAACAATAACAAAAAAATGACAACAAACTACAAAAAAAAAACATATGTAACATTTTAAGGGTTAAGAGAATTACAATATGGTCCACACTTAAACTCCCTCAACCCACCAAGAAAGAGAGAAAAAATGTTAAACAAATGAAGAAAAAGGGAAAACTTGTCATTTGACATATGCACATTGACATAATCCAATTTTTCATGTGAAATATGAGAAACTTGATCTTAAGTATCATATGGTGCATTATATGCAATGGCCAAAATTTAATTTATACTTTTCAAACTTGGATCTCAAATTGTAGAAAATAAATTCTAACCATTACATGTATATATACTAGATATGATACCTAAGAATTTCTCATAAAATATTTGTTATTGATAAAATATATAGGTATAAAGGAGCTCATTCCATACATCAGGAACTCCAAGAAGGCACCAGAGGTTACAATCTGCATAGCTGCTTGGATTTGCCATCTGTTCTTTTGTTAAGAGCTCCCATTACTTCCTATAGATATAAGGGTGACCTTCTTTTCTGTACTCTGAGAGTTGTGTGATGTTTAACATTTAAACATTTAAACCTCTTGTTCTTAGATCTTCAAGCACATTCTCCACCACTCTCATCATTTTAGGTTCAGATCCATCCCCCCAATATCCTTTTTTTTTTTATCATAGCTTCTTCTGTGTAACAATTACCACCCTTTGCTCCACCCAATTCCTCTGCCCTGAAATTTGTATTATAAATCTTATAACTTGTTCACTAATTCTAATAAGGTTTTAAAATATGGATTTTTATGGAACTTTTAATTACTAGTAGTCTTGGCTAGTTTTGGCAACAATGAATTCTAATTCTCTATATAGATATATATCCCATATAGTGACAAATTGAATTTGGGCTTTATAATTTATAATTTTGTTAAAATTGTCAAAATGGGTTGAGTTTATTGAATTAACTCAACTCAACACTAAGCTGTTAAAATAACAAGCTTTGCTAATAAAAATAAAACTCTCTTATGAAAAAATGGCACAACCTTATCTAATCCTACAAAATGATGGACAAGGTAAGACTATGTAAGGCCAAGTCTACAAGTTGAAATTTTTTATTTTTATAATTGATATGTTGTTAACCTCTTAAATATCTTTAATTAAAATATTTGACAAAATTAATGATACTTAATAAATTTTGTATTTTCTATTTAATTTTTTATAAATTATATATATATATGTGTGTGTGTGTGTGTGTGTGTGTGTGTGTGTTTAATAGATTGGCACACATAAATTAAAGTCTTTTTTAAAATTTGTTGGATTGATATTTTGCCAATCCTTTTACAAAAAGATCAATCTAACTCAACTTATTGAGATTGTAAGCGAAATTGGGCTGGGCTAAATTAGGCCATACAAGGCCTTATGGGCCATTTTGATTGACTTTTAATTATTTTGTTGCATAAACCAAAGTAAATGTACTATAGATCATAGCTATGAAAATGAGAGATACCTTCGGTGAGTGGGTGACATGCTAACAAAAAACAACTTGGTCTTATTAGGATTAACATGAACTTCTAACCAATCCGACCAAGTCCTCAAGGCCATTTCATACACCCTCACCATTTCAACTCCTTTGTAAACCCTATCAGGGGTCATCAAATGATCCCCACCTGCTCCACCAATTGTCACACACACAAAAATTCAAAATTAGTTAATGGTAGAGTAGGAATAGGGAAAATAATGGATCATCAAAGTGACGATAGTTTAGGTGAATATATATTGCACTTATAAAACATTCATAATAGGCCTTTTCCACTAAAGGTAAGTGTTGAAAACTAAAATATCTGTATTAGTCCAATACCTTGCATGCTTTTCAATGGCCTTCACTCTCGCAACCCGATCTAGTACTCGGTGGTTCATCGGATCATCCGAGTTTGATTCTACCAACAATAGAGCCCAATAGAACTCTATGGTTGTATTGTATTCCTTATGTTTCAATTAAGTAACCATTAATTAGCAATGTAAACAAGATACTTTAATTAGTGTTGTCAAAATGGATTGAGCTTTAAGGATTAGCTAAACCTAGAGTATCAAAATGGTAGGTTAAAGGCTTACAAAGTTATGATTCTAAGAGCTTAATCATGTTCAATTCATCAAAATAGTAATTAATAAATAAGATTGAACCAAGCTAGTCCTATGAGGCTAGAATGGCCTATTTTAACTACACTAATCTAATTGCTATAGTTAAACCCGTGTGTAATTTAATCCTTTTTTCTTTTATTTTTCCATTGATAATTTGAATGATGATAAATGAAAACAAAAGAAAGTACTATTTAGTGCTAATCTTACAAGAATGAAGGCTTACTTTGGCCTTGAAAATGCTGAGTGAACTATTGGCTATGGTGCACATGGATTTGAGACTTGGGGGGATTGCGGAGTTAAGAAGGCAAACCATGGAAACCCATTGGCCTTTGTTCAGTGAATCCCCCACAAACACAAGCCTCTTGTTCCTTAGCCATTCAAGCAATACTGTGGCATTAAACCTTATTAACATAGAAAAAACCACATTCCACAAACCTAAAAAATGCAATCAACCTTAAACATTTCATATTTGTAGCTATAAGGAATTCACTATATTCATAAGATGTCACTTAATAAGAGATTGATATCCACAAGGCATTCTTGGGTAGATATTACCTATCATGTTATTTATGAACCATGATTACTGATAAATTTGTCACAAAATCGAAGGGCTTCATCACATCAAATTATATGTTTTATTAATTACTCTCAATTAAGGAACCCAAATATTAAACAAGACATGAGATGAATATTGTAATATGAAAAAAAATGTATTGCTTAAGTGTAATTTGAAAATTTTGAGTTATGTTTAAAATGATATAATTCTATTTTTTTCAATTATCAAATTTTTAGTATAATCTATAAATAATATGATAAGCCCCATTCATCTGGAAAAAGAATCCAATATCGATACATAAAATCGTGAAACAGCAAAATATAAAGCAATCAAATGTAATTTAAAATATTATATTGAGTCAAATACATATCAAGCCTACTATGGCTTTATTTTTTAAAATACTATTTGTACTTTTTACAATGTTAGGGAGGGAGAGAAAGAAAGAAAGAGAGACCTGGGTAGGTCACATTGATGGGGTTTCCACCTCCAATTTTGATAGCTCAAGTTCCTTTTGCCAAACTTTTCACAAGCCAACTAATCTGACATGAATGTGCATTCCTTCTCTTTATAAAGTGGATAAGATTCGTTATCAAAAACCCATTTCTTAGAGAATAAGTCACATTTTGGTGATAAAATAATCCTTTCTTTGTTAGACACTAATATTCTTTCTTCTTGTGTTAGAGAAATGGCTCTCACAACTAGAACAGTGGTTAGAATGGCCAGAAGAGAATGGAACGTGTTTCTGATTCCCTATGAACTCCCTACCACTACTACTTGCTGCATCTTTGTCATTTCAATTCTGCTTCTTCTTCGTGTGGAAGTCCTCCTTTATGAAGCTTCTTTTCCTATGGTTGGTGAGAAAGAAAAGGAAGATTTTTACTATCTATATTAGCCAACTTACTCTCTGAAAATAGTAGGTAGAGGATGATGCATTCAGAAGTTTCCTCTTGTTGCTAGCAAATGACAATCTTATTGTCTTCTGTATTTGACCAAAAAAAAAATTACCCACTTTTGCTTTAAAATACATATACTTAATCTAATAGTAATTAAGTCTACTCTCATATCATCTTTTCTATCTAACACCTTGAGCCATGACAAAATAAGAAAGGATAGAATTTAAGTTATTAATTTAGGTATTTATTATTAGGTTCTTCAGGTCATAACATAATCTGTAAAGAATTTTCTTTGAAATGACCTAATTACTTAATGTTGAGTTCTAATGCATCTTCATTTGTCATTTTTTTAAGAACCCAAGAGTAAAAACTTAAAAATTACACTTAAGTTTTCTTCCCAAAGAAAAAAATTACTAACTTTTCTGTGTTGCACTCATTTTACCCTATATAGATATATAACATAGAAATTAAAAAAATTAACATTGATACAAATAAAAAGTATGATACAAAGAACATAAAAATTGTAATATAACACAATTTAGTTAGATTTTTTTATTGTTTGTTATTATGTTTTTATTAAACATAAATTAACATGTAAAGAAATTATTAAGTCCTTCAACAAAAAGATAATATGTATATGTGTAAAAAAAATCAATTATGTAGTATTATTAAAATAAAAATTACATCTAAATTTTATTTATAAGGTGTCACATGTATAACACAAGTGTTTAAATGTATCATATTGAACGATTACTTTTGAAGTGCTCGTGTATCATGGGCATAACTCATCTATTTCATTAGTTAAAATCTTTTGGTATATATACATGACTGCAATTAAATTACCACCACTGTGCATATTATTTATATCGTTTCAAACTTTAGTTTGAAATGACTGTGAGAAGGCCCATTTAACGATATATACCATTAGGTTGTGCTGTTGACATTTTCATACCCAAGTACATTGCTTGAAGAAAGCTCAACGCCTCATCCTCTACTCCCTTCTTCTTCTTCCCTATAAATCTAGTACAAAACAGAAAAGAAGGCCCATATTATTGATGCAAAACTTAATAATATGCAAAAATAAAAAAAAATATTTATGATGCATTTATGATAGTTTTTGTATTAGTTTAAATCATAACTTTGTGATTTAACAATAATTAATTATTCTTCTTGTCTAATATTATTTTTCTCATTTAAGATTAACATAAAATCCTCATGACTATTCACAAATATGTAATAAATATAGCTTAATTTTTCATTGTTTTTTAATATTGATTTATAATTTAAAGATAACTAATTACTCTTTTCACCCTCTCACATTTGATTATTATATATATATATATATATATAGAGAGAGAGAGAGAGAGAGAGAGAGGGTACAATGTGGACACACAATAGAAAGCACCTAATAATCCAATGCCTTAAGCAATCGGTAAATTTTACTTGTAAAACAAGCAAACATGCTTGAATATCTACTCACTTATTAATAAGTCTAGCATCACAGAAACTTATACTCTTCAAACCCCTTTTACAACAATTTGAGCAAGTAGCAAGGTGATAAGAAAAAGTAAAATTAGTTGGGCATATACAACGAAGCATTCATTATCTTTTTCTTTCTTTCTTTTACAGCAACTAGTTCTAGAGGAAAACTACTATTTTTATTTATCCTCATCTTAGTAAGGAAAAATCTACTCTTTTTGCCCCCAACAATAAAATTTAAACTACATGTAACTCCTTTGAATTTTCTTTGAATTTTAGATAATTTGCAAATAACCCCTCTAATATTCAAAACCTGATCATAAATTCTTTTAAACTTTTAAATTTGTACAAATAACTCCCATATTATTAGTTAGTCTATTATTTTATTAATAAATCATAACATGTCAAGAGAGTTATTTACATATAACATAAAATTAAGAGGAATTATTTGCACATAATTTAAGGATATTATCTGTACAAAAAATAAGGTTTAAGGGAATTCATTGTCATTAATACATTATTCTCTGTTAGTGAAAAGGTTAGGAGATTCATTATCAAATTTGAAATGTCAAAAGGTTATCTGTACATTATCTAAAGTTTAGGAGATTCTATATAATTTAACAAACAATAAATAAATAAATAAAATTATCCCCATCTTCACCCTCATGCAAAGAGGTTTGTCTTGGAAAATAGGGAGAATTGCCATCTCTAGCTTTGGCTGAGGTTCAAACTTAAATCCTTTAACTTTAAAGACTATTCCAATACTATTAAAGCAAAACTCATTATATATTTGAACCATAGCAATTTAAATCCCTTATAGGTAAAATGTCTTGTTTAAATTATCCTAATAATTATAATTTTTATGTAAATCTTTAATGAGTTTTAAATTTATTAATGTTCCATATCCATCTTCTCATTCAGTAATTGAGTCACATCTACCTTTTTTAATAGATGCTTACATAAACCCTTTTCAAAAGTAGTCATTTCTCTTATTGAAACAACTAATCCATCTTATTCCTATAACTCTTTTCTCTTTTGAAATTGCATACTTGAAAATAGTGATGACCCCCTCTTTACATCATAAATTTTTTCCTTTAAACCTTGATTAGTATTTTGCAATCATTGATAATTGGTTTAATAGTTTTATCTTCAAATGCTTTTTTGCTCGTTGCATTATAAACACCTTAGGTAGTTTCAACTCCACCACTTTAAATAATTATCTTTAATTTGCAAGCAAAATCATAAATCATTTCTTTTGGGGAAAAAAGGGAAATCATTCTAATTTGGAATTTCTCTATATCAAGATGGACGTCAACTTTGAGCCACTACTAAGCATTGGTGTGGTGAGGTCGATTAAAGAAGATGATTTGCTAAGGCAAAGCACCAAAAAAATAAAAGAGTATTGATAATGGACACTGTGTAAGCAATGTTAAGACTATGAGTTATGAAGATTTTACAACAAGAAGGGATGAACAAAGTCAATAGTTGGTGCACAAGATACGGTCATGTAGCAGTATATTGAAGGGTGAAGATTCAAATGATGACATGGATACAAAGGGGGGAAGATGTGTGCAGAGACAAAGAAAGGTATAAAGAGCATTGATAGTAAATTAGATTACAACCTTGAAGAGTATTTTCTTGAAGAGGATTTTATGGTTATTAAGCATCAAAAGGGCATGATCTCCATTCCAAAGTTTGTCCTCTCTTAAGTAGAGGAAAAGAAGATTAATTGCCCATATTGTAGGACTCTAATTGTGAGGCTCTTGGGTAGGAAGATTGGTTATTTCAAAGCCTTTGAAAATAGGCTCTAGAAATTGTGGGCATAGAATGAAGTTATCATTGTTGTTGATTTAAGGAACAATTATTTTGAAAATTAAATTTTCAAACTTGGGATGTATTTAACTTTGCTTTTAAAAGGAGTCCTTAGATGCTATTCAATCATTATCTGATTACTAGGGAATAGATTCTAGATTTTAACCTATCTAAGAAATCAATTAATAATGTTTTTTTTTGCGTAAGGTTGTTAGACCTTCTTTTGGAGTACTATGATGAAAGAGTGCATCACAAGATAAGGAATCAGATTGGGAAGACTATTAAAGTTTATTTAACAACTTCTAACCAGACTAAGGGCTGTTTTGTTAGAAATGAAATTGAGGTTGATTTCATGAAACCTTTGTTGTCTACTTTCATTCTTAAAGGAATGAAATTCTTTATTGAGTATGAAGGGCTTCACATGTTATGCTACTCTTATGGTTGCTTTTGCCATGTTGAAAAAGATTGTCCTATAAAAGTTTTTACTCTAATTAAAGAAGGGGATCAAGAGGATGCCACTGCTAATGATCAAAAGAAAACGTAAGCTTCACTATATAGGCCATGGTTAGTTGAGTAGTGGTAGCAATATTACTGGAGATCAACTAGTGTGCAAGGAATGGAGGAGAATCTCATGATTCTCGCTGCCACCCATGCTAAGAACCTTGTGGTTTTAGGATTATGTTTCACCAATCTTGCTATTGAAGATAATGATGAGACTAATCAAAAGGATACATTAGTGAATTTAGTGCATAGTAAAAGTCTTCCAATGAATTAAAAGGAAAATTACACTTTTCCAAGGTAGGGATCTAGTAGCCCACATGGGAAATCAACTATTTAATTTTTGAAGACCTACAATGAAAATATTTCAAAAGGGATTGTGACTAAATCACAAACGAGGACTTAAACTAATTTCATTGTTTAAAGGTCGAATCTTGTTGCTATCCATAATGTAATACATGGATCAAACGCGACTCTCTTGCAGGTAATGAGTCTCTGCCTGGCTTAAAGGAAAAACACTCGAATAGCTCCCCTCCATATGCAAATAACAATGCTTCATCTAGTTAGCTAATGGTTAGGGAAATTACAAGCCCCTCAATATTAATAGCATGGAGGGCATCCTCTCATCCTCTCTTACCATGCAACTTAAAGACCAATGCTATACTAATAAGACTGAGGAGGATTCCTCATATATGAATGTCCAGTAGCTTTTCGTTAAAAACTTATTGCTACTTTTCTTTCGATTCTTTATGTATAGATCTCAACTTATTGGTTTGGAATTTCCATGAGGCAAGTAGTAGAGTCTTCAAAAGGCAAGCCTCTATGCTGATTAGAATCTAGCATATAGACATCTTGATTCTTTTAGAAACTTATGTTGACAATTTTTGAGGCTTGACCCATTTTCATGAATGTACATCAGTCTCAAGTATTGGCTTTACTAGTGGCATTTGGGTTGGTTGGCAGAAGTAGATTGTTTAGTGATGGGTTCTAAAGGTAATGTGTAGTTTTGTCATTTTCAAGTGCAGTTTAAGAGGGAAAAGGATTGGTTACTTAGAGCAGTATACACTAATCCTAGAAAAGAGCATAAGTGTAGACTTAAGGATAGATGAATGTCTTTGGTTCTGAGTAATGAGGTTCCTAAGGTGGCCATTGGTGATTTTAAGGATATAAGGAACATGGAGGAGAAAGGTAGTAGGCCCCAATTAATATGAAGAGATGTGACCCATTTGATGACTATATATATATGTGTGTGTGTGTGTGTAACTTGCTTAAGATCCATTCTTATGAGTATAAGTTCATTTGGAAAAGACCTCTTGTAGCTGGTTGTAATAGAGTTTTTGAGAAGCTTGATCAAGAGCTTTACAATGAGGCTTGGAAAGTCTGTTTTCCTAATATGGGCATTAAGGTTCTCCCAAGGTGTGATTGTTCTGATCATCACCCTTTCTTTCTTAGCCTTAAAAGGGACGAATTGAATCATGGACACCATCCTTTTTACTTTGAGGCTTCTAGGCTTACTCATAAGAACTTTAGAAGTTTTAATGAGGGAAATTGGAGAAAAAAGGTTCCACCTCATGATAGCCTTCTTTTTCTTACCAAGGCATTGAGGGAATGGAACCTAAAAATATTTGGCAACATTTTTAGGTAGAAAATATACTTACTTAGCACATTGGATGGGATTCAATGGAAGTGAATACCACTCATAGACTTTAACTGGCCTTGATTAATATAAAGAAAAAACTTCACAAAGAGCTTAATGATGTGTTAAGACAAGAGGAGATTTGTTGGTTTCAAAAAGCTCATATGAGATGGATCAATGATTGTGATAAAAACACAAAGATACTACCATCAATGATATGATAGAAACACAAAATACCATTATCTTAAAATGATCACAAAAAGAAAAAGGATTAAAATTCTTATGCTCAAGAAGGAGGATAGGGATTAGGAGGAGGACCAAGAGCAATTTCAATCTATGACTCCTAATTTTTTTATAAATCTATTATCTAAGGAAGGTAATAATTTCCAACTTTTTCAGACTAACGTTAGCTTCCCTATTTTGCATAATGAAGACTTAAGGGATCTTGATAGGCCTATTATGGATAAGGACATCCATGAAGCTATCTTGTCTATTGGAGGCCTTAAAGCTCCAGAGTTAAATGGTATCCCCACTATTTTCTACCATCACAATTGGGACATTGTGGCCTAGGTGTCTCCAATTTTATTAACCAAGTCTTTTAAAGTGAGGGAAGAATAACTTAAATTAATAATGTGTTGATTGTATTGATCACTAAAGTGAAGACTCTAGAGAGCATAACTTAATTTAGACTTATATTTTTATGTAATGTGATTTATGAGTGCCTCCCCGAAATTATTGTTTACAAGCTCAGATGCATTCTTCCCTTACTTATTTCTTCTAGACAAGTTAGTTTCATTCTTGGAAGACATATCCATGAAAATATTGTGATTGAGCAGTAAATCATTCATTCTATTAAGAATATGAGAAAGGAAAAAGATTTCTTTGTTATAAAAATTAATTTGGAAAAACTATATGATTGGGTCAGATGGGATTTTATTAAAAATATTCTTTAGGAAGCTAAAATCAATGATGGCCCATTAAATATCATTATGGAGTGTGTCATTACAGTTTCCTCTCAGGTTCTTTAGAATGGCTCTAAGATTGACATCTTCTTACCAACTAGAGGCCTCCGTCAGGGAGATTCACTTTCACCTTATATCTTTATGCTTTGTATGAAAAAAATAACTCGTATCATTCATGGAGTTGTTATTAATAATAGGTGGAAGCCTTTTAAAGTAAGGAGTAATGGTCCTTAGATCACCCATCTTCTTTTTGCTGACGGCCTAAATTTTTTTGGAGAAGCTACTATGGAATAAATGCAGTGCACTATGGAGTGTCTTGATACTTTTTGCATGCTTTTGGGCCACAAGGTAAATGTTTCGAAAACTAGCATTTTTTCTCAAAAATATAGACCCTTTATTAAAAAGTCATATGATTGCTCTCTTTGGTTTTAAAATCACTGATGACTTGGAATGCATTTAGGAGTTCATCTATCCTATAAAAAGGCACACAGTAGAGATTTCAACTATATTGTTGAAACGGTTAACCAAAGATTGTCTGATTGGAAGGTCAATTGCTTTAGCATGGCTGGGAGAGTTACTCTGTCTGAATCTATTTTTAGTTTCATTCCCATCTACTCCATGATGGTGGCTCAACTTCCCAAGAAAACATGCCATGGGTTGGAAAATTTTCAAAGGAACTTTATATGGCAAATAACGTTCGAAAAAATTCACTTGGTTAGTTGGGATAAAATGTGTAGACCAAAAATCAATAGTGGGCTGGCTCTGAAGAAAATGGAAGCAATGCATGCTTCATAACTTATGAAGCTGGCTTGGGCCATAAAAGGTGATGATGGAGGGCTTTGGGCTGAGGTCTTAAAGGCTAGATATAACAATGGGTCCTCCTTCGATGGGAAGCCCATAAGGGGTCATGTTTCTCCACCCCCGTTGACAGCTTTGTGTGACGTATGGGAAATTATGTAAAAGGAAATTTTTCATAGACTGGTAACGGCAAGGCCACACATTTCTGGAGTGAAGTGGGAGGGAAATACAACTCTTGCTGAGCGTGAAAATAAGGAAGCTACAATGCACAGGGACCCTTCTCGGATGGGGGCTGACTTGGTGAATGCTTCGGCTGACTAGAACTGGGATCTTATTCGAAATCTGGTCTCTAGTGATGTTCAGACCATGATTAGTGCTATTCATCCTCCCAACGAGCAACTCGGTGCAGACAGAATAAGATAGTGTGGTGAAAGGAGTGGCGAGTATACAGTCAGCAGTGGCTATAGGATGTGCATGGGTTATAGGCTCGTAGTGCTTCTTCCTATTGGAACCTGGTTTGGTAGTGGCCGGGGTTGGAACGTATTAAAGGATTTTTGTTTTTTTAACGGCAGGCTTCTTTGAATATATAGACTGCACACTAAGGAGCTTCAAAAGAGGTGGAATGTAATTGCCGCGGACTGCCATGTTTGTGGCCGAGCTGAGAATACAATTCACGCTCTAAGGGACTGTAATGAAGCTTCGAGGTTTGGGTGTGAGCTGGTAGGGAGCAGTAAACATGCCAGCTTTTGTCAGCAACCTCAGTGTGTGGATGGCGAGCAACCTGAGCATTTGCACGAAGATGGAGGTGGAGATTCCGTCGAGAGTTTCGTTCGGGGTTGGGTTTTGGTTTTTGTGAAAGAGAAGAAATGTGACCATCTTCAATGGAGTCCACAAACACCTTTGGAAACTTGTTCATGAAGCTCGGGTCGTCGCTGCTCAAGTTCATGCAGCCAAGAATAACGCAATGGAGAGACGTTTTAATTATATGTCAGAGGAAGGTATATTGTGGTGGCCTTCTTCTCAGGATTGGGTTAAGAAAAACTGTGATGGTGTGAATAGGGGTAACCTGGGTCCAGTAGGATGTGGAGGGCTTATACGGAATGCAGACTGTTTGGGTTAGAGGCTTCTCTAGGAATTTGGATTGGTGCTCCTCTTTTCAGGCTTAAACCTAGGGTTGCTTTTACTGGGCTTAAACTTGCTTGGAATGAAGGATATATCACAAGGAGCGTCTTGAGCAGCTCAAGACTCCCTTACTCTTGCGAATGCCATTCATGATAGTTTGCATCATAGCTGTAATCAAATTGTCAAGCTTATTCATTTAAGTTTGCCTACAGACTGCGAAGTTAGAGTTACCCATGTTCTTCGTGAGGTAAACAAATGCGCAAACCCTCTTGCTTCTCATGGCTTGACCATTCCTCTAGGCACTCATTTTTTTGGATTGTATTCCTCCCTTTTGGAGTCTACCGTTTAAATTTGATGTAATAGGGGTCTTATTACCTCGTGATCTTTAGTTTTAAAATTTTTCAGGCCTTATGCCCCATTTTTTCATCAAATAAAAAATTGTCTACCATCTTTATGTGGCTGAAAATTCAAAATATAACATCAAATTATGATTATAAAATATATAAAATTACAAAAACAATTTATTACTTTTTTTTCACTTTCACATATTTATTACAAGCATTCGTTTAAGCCAAAATGCAAAATTCCTTCCCAGCTAAGAAGGTTGTGCAATTTATTCCTTTCAACTTTTAAACATAACCAAAATTTCACAAACTTCTATTTTTGTGCAACATAATCCATTGGTCAACTTTTTGGTCTAAAACCTTAATATCACTAGTCTACCTAAGCAGCCAAGTAAGCAATAAATGCATCAAATTTGTCATTTTAAGTGGCAAATTGGGCCTTTTTTTTTTTTCCATCCACATTTTCCTTTGCGTGACATGATAGAAAAGCCTTTGTTTTGCCATTTATAGGATTATAGGTTGGATATATTTTTGCTTAATCGACCTCTTTCAACATATATGGAAGAGGTGTTAGAATTTTAGACAAAAAAAAAAGAAAGAGTTAATAGAGGGGTTAATATTAATTAAAATGAAAAACATAAGAGTCTATAGTCTACTTTTAAATTTGAGAGAAGTAAATTGTACAATCAGTCAAACATCTATTTTTTTGTTGGACAAACAATCAAATCGACAACTTAATTTTTAAATTTAAAATTTAAAGTATATAAGTGATCCTCATTTTTTCAATTATTACAAGTTTGCCATTATTAATATATTAATAGTTGTCTATGATGAAGGGTGGTTATTAATCTAACTAGTTAAAAAAAAATTTAAGTGTATTTGGAACATGATGCACCTAAAAAAATTAAAAGTTAAAATTAAATTTGTACAAATAAAATTAATATATAATACAGATGTGATCTACGTACAGAACAAATTTTAACTATTAAGTATATAAATAACATAACGTATTTAATATATGTAAAAATTACTCAACTAGTTTGTATTTGATTGATGGTGTGGTAAGATTTCTTTGACTGGAATATGGTGAGGGGCTCCTGACACAAAACAATATTTTCTTATTGGGTTTTTCCGTTTACCATCACATCGATTGCCTGTTGATCTCCTTCTGGCATCTTCCTTCCAATTGTTAATTTCTAATTTTCAATTGCTTGCTTCCAATTCTTCTTCAATTGCTATGGCGGAAGATATGTTAATTTTTATTGCTTGGCTCTATTTTAGGGTTTTACAAAACAAACATGAAACTAGGAATGGAATTATGGAACTAAATTTGATAGTGTGTTGTTTGTAGAACCATGAATATGAAATACAGTTTTGGTGTTGTATATCATGAGTTGTAGGGAGAATTTTAGTCTGGAATTATGATTCTGCCTTACACTCTAAGCATGTCACGAACAATTATATAGAAGATAGTTAGAAGTGAATTACTATTTTTGTTTCTGTAATTGCGCTGATACGGACGAAGATTGAGGCATTTGAATAGAGGTCTCATGAAGTCAAAAGAAGAAGAAAAAGAATCATTGAATGACGTTGGAAACATAGCATCCTCATACCCACTGACCCTTTTTTGTGCAAATTACATGATTACATCAGACAAAAGGAAAAAAGATAGCTTCATTCCATTCAATTCTAACGCCTTTTGATTTCTTAGCAAACTTAACCATGCGTTAACATTCTATAGTAATAATATATATGAAAAGTTTCAAGTTTTATTTTCCTCAATATTATATTCAGGAAAACAGGGCAAAGAGACGGCAACTTATGTCACAGAAAGAGCAAAAATGGAAGACAAAAAGAGAGAAGGACTTGAAAAGAAGTGAGAAAAGCAGAAACGAGAGGAAAAGAGGGAGAGACTGAGGAAACAGTACTGAATATGACGGCTGATTTGATTGATATGTATGGACCAAAAAGCTCCTTCAAAAACAAAAACAAAAACGCCAAGAAACCTACTACGTACAACTGTGAGCTTCCTTCAAATCTTTCAACTTTTCAATGACCCTCTTTTCCATTGGTTCAAAAAAATTTTAGGTAGATCACCGATTCAATGATCAAGAGACATGTATCAAGCTTTTGGCATATACTATTGACATTTTGAACATGATATATCATTTTGACATTCAAGGTATTTTGATATACTAATATGTAAAATCAGATGTTATCTAAAATTTTAATTATCATACCAAATATAAGCTTATTAAAAATCATAACACACTTTATGTCTTAGTATCCTGACCATGGTATCTTGAACATCATAATATGTAAAATATCAGTGTACCAAACGCTTTTATAAACATATTAAAAAGTGAATCACATCATCATTATATATATAAAAGAAAAAATTTTTGTTACTGTTTTTAGTCTATTACTGATATGACCAGTTTTTTTTTAATTTATTAAGCTTCCTATTCCTGTGCGTTATGATTAAGTTGATATAATTTTTTTAATATATAAACTAAAGAAGGGCCATAGCATTTAGTGAGAGGAAATTTGACATTATTATGACATTTTTTAACATCAATGTAAAGTGAAAAATATAATGAATTTTATGTGGTATATATAAGGGTCATAAATTTCTAGACCTTCAATTTTAGGCAACTACTTTGATATGGTATTACACTTTTGATTGGTTGAACTTGAAAGTTAGACTGCATAATTAATTCGAATAGCCTTAGAGAATTGTAGGCCTGCTAGTGTCACACCCTACTCCCCAAGATAAGGGGTGACCAACACGGGAACCCATACGGAGTTCTTAACTATAGCTTAATTGATTTCTCTATATTAGTGAATAATCTTTGAGAAGTCCTATACCGAATAACTGTACAATAAATGTAACCTACCTCATTGGATATATATATATATATATATAACTTCTTTTCTTTTGTGCACTAATTTTTTATAGAAATTTCGGCAGAATATTCCCTGTAATAGGACATTCTAAATTTCTACAAACAGCCAGAATTCAACATAAATAACAACGGAGAGCTCCGCTCTCCTCAACCAGTCATCCAAAACATCAAGGAACCAAAATAGGGAAGGAAGAAACAAAACCTATAACTATTGGTCCTACTTTTGAAATACTTTACAATACATTTTTTTATCAATTACAACAAATAACAGCACCACAAAAGAATAACCAAGCCCCCCCAGCTCCAAAAAGGAGGCTCACCGCCACTACGCCTCAGAACCTACAATAAAGGAGGCGGATCAGATCCTGTGACGCTATCTGAAAAAAAAAATTAAAATTAAAGGAGTGAGACAACTTAGTGAGCAAATAACAGAATTTCTTATTTAAATCAAAGGTTGTAACCTAAAAAGTTAAAAATATATATGCGTTGACCGTCAGACTTTACTAGTTAGCAGATCCTCGACCTATGGCATGCAAGACTACCTATCAAGGCCTTGAGTCTCGTGGTACAATGACTTAAGGAAGGTTTTTCGCAAGATCAAGTAAGGTAGCGGCTACACCTCGTTGGCAGCTCCTTTCCCCCTATTTCACTTGGGAGGCTACGCCTAACGGGCAACTCCTTTTTTACCATTCGTACTTACACGTCATAACTTATATTTTTTGGGAGAGACTACACCTCGTTGACAACTCCTTACCCATTTCTTTCGGGTGGCTACTCCTAACGGGTAGCTCCTTCTCCACCCAGAACCCTTCGAAACACATGGCCAAGTTCCCTCAAAGACTATAGCATGCATTTAAAGACAAGACATACACAACTCCATAATTCGCATTCATACACGCATATGTATATATATATATATATATATCATTAGCCAAACTTTATTATAGTTGTTGTTATTACTATTTTATATAAGAAATTTAAATTATAGGGGACAAAATTAGCTCAAACAGCAATTAACTAAATTAAAAGAATATGAATGCATAATTTCATAATTATAAATAAGTAACCAAGTAAAACCCATTAACGAGAAAATAAATAAAAATTTCTTCTCCCAACAATTCCTCCCTCGAAACAATTCATTTAAAAAAAAAACAACACATAAGTATATATATATGTGTGTGTGTGTGTATATTACAACATATTATCCCACGTGGAATGATTTGTAACAAGGTACCGATGTCACAATTAATGGTAGTAATAAGTGCTTCGAAAATCTATTATTTACTCACAGACGGTGCCTCAAACTAGCACGCTGTTTGTTCCTCCTTGAAAAGTTAGCTTTCTCCATCGCCAATGCTCATAGAACTTTCTGATACATCCAAACTTACCCAAATCACTACATAGATCACCATGGTCATTCATTCATTTTTTTTTTGTTTAATCATATAATTCCATAATAGCTATCAACACTCCCTATTCATTCTCTGAACCCTACTCACTCGCCACAGCCACTCTTAGCTTAAATCCTTCCATTAAAATCCTATTTCCTCATTTAAGCTCATATATCATTTTAAGGGAGCAATAAATTCAAGGATTATGCATACCCCATATGGTTAGATAACCCAAAAAGAATAAAATCCTCTTCCTTTGCTCTCCATTGGCCAGCCAAGCTAAGAGGGAGGATCTCACTGTCCTTCTCCTTCCTTAAAGCAGGGATAGGTCGACAATGGAGGGAATAGGCAAGAGCAACGGGTTAAAGAAGGACACAGTGATTGAAAATGGAGGAAAGGCGTACAGAAAATTGGGGGGGGGGGTAGCTCACCTAACGGACGGCACAGCTGGCTCCTTCCCTCGCGTCGTCGAGCTCAATCCGACAGCGGGGAAGACCTGGGAGCAGTTACACGACGCCAATGGTGACACTCCGGTAGGCAAAGGACGACGCCAACTCGAGGAAAGCTTCACACGCGCAAAGAAAGAAGGTGAACAGTAGCAGAAGAGAAAGGCAACGGGGAGAGGGGAAGCTTCAGGGAAAAAAAAAAGATATATTCTTATATAAATAAAAGCCCTCTCCTGCTGCCCCCTTTTTTTTTTGTCCTCACAGCTAGTTAATTTGCTCTCATAAGAAAAAATCCATGGTGATAAAACGACATGGCTTATCTTAAATTCATTGGCTTTGTTTTGACAAGAGAGGCGAAGGAAGAGAGGAAAGGGTATGATATCAAAGTAAAAGAAATAGAAAGAAAAAGAAGACATTAGAGTTAACCTTAAGTATGAAATAATTGTGAACAAAGCAGAAAAGAAAAAGAGCACAAGAGTTGCCCTTCATTTTGTTTATTAAATGGTAAAGAAATTATGTATCTATACTGTTATCTGATTCAATAATTCAAAATGAAAGAGATTATGATGGAAGAGCGGAGTCCATAGAAGTAATGAATCTATTGCCTTCAAGTCTCCATAGTGTTGAATAGGATACAAAAACGGTATCACCTTAAAATCCTTTGAACTTGTTTCTTCCAAAAATGAATTAGGCAAATCTTAATCTAAATCTTTTACCTCCCTTCTACGTTATCCCTACCTAATAAAAGGATTAATTAGATAATATGCTGGAAGCGGATCCTTATACACTAGCAATCCTATTACATAGATTTTCAGACACTCAAAAGTCAGGCCAAGTATATCTTATTTCCTTATTCAAATTTACATGTCACTGATAAAATACAAAGAGATATCGAATACTCTATGGTGGAAAATTAAATACTTACACAAGGCAATTTTGTTTTATACAATACTATGGTTTTTTTGGTAGATTTATTGATTTTTGGATTAAAATAATATGATAAACATATGGATTTGATAAATGATAAGTTTAACGGTAAAGTAGGATATTGAATTATTGGTAAACTTTGGTACAGTATAATTTACTAGCATACAATAAGATTTTGAGCAAATTAAAAAAAAAAAAAATATATATATATATATATATGGTATGACTCAAAAAAAATCAAATTGACTTAAAAGTGTATCGTTCGTATTCATGTAATTTATTTTGTTATCACTTACCTGCATGTGATATTATTTAAAGTTTAGTAGAAATAGTCACATGAATAAAAATGAATAATAATAAATAGTCTCATTAATTAGTGTTAAATGTTATTTCATTTATATCCTGATTGTTATGAAACCTTAATTGAAATTAAGTAGATAATTTTAATTTTTAAATATCAACTTAATTCCATTATAACTTTAGGATATATATTATAAAATTATTCAAGGTATACATGATATATAATTTTGACGATGAAACTATTTATTATTTTAATATTTTTAAGGGTATGGGATACTTACTTGCACAGGGGAGATTCCTTGTCCTACCCCATTTCGAGTGTGATGACCAATGGAATCATTATCATTTTTCACAGCAAAGTTACCAAAAATGTAGAGTATGCGCGGTTCTATAGAAGTTCGTGTTTTCTTGTGTTTGCTCTATCAAAGGAAAAAAACAAAGAAAAAAATACAGTCTTACATTCCTTCGAGCAGGAGTATGTTTTTATTGAAATTTTACTGTCAATTTTTCTCATTCTTAACCCATGTTGAAAAAACCAGACCGGACCGGCCGGTTCAACCGGTTCCACCGGGAACCGGTCCCTGGTCCGGTCCGGTCGTGGTTGAAAACCGGTCAAGCAAAGAACCGGTCAAATTGGTCAAGAACCGGTCCAAAAAATCGGTTTGAATCAGTCTGAAGTAATTTTTTTTTTTGGGTTTTATAATAGAATAATTTATCTTAAATAAATTTGACAAATTAAAAATAGGAGGTAATAAAAAAGATAAGGGAGTTGAAATATGAAATTTTTTTTAAAAAAAGAAAGAGAATATAAGAAAAATAAAATGTGCATAATTAATTATTCTTTATACTTTCTTTTTATTATATTCAATTTCCTTTCTCTCAAATATCAAGGTATTTACCTAAAATTATTATTTATTATTTTATTTTTTAATAATAAGTAGAATCTTAATATAATTTAGAAATTTTAAAAATTTAATATTAAACATTCTTAACTTTTAATCATAGATAATTTTTATTTTAAATTGAACATTAATTTTTGTAATATCTTAAGAAATATTGAATTAGTAATTAAATATTTAAAATTTACTAATATTTATTTGTTATATTAAAATTTTAATATATAAAATTTTTTTAAAATAATATATTTAATTATTACCGGTTCGACCACGGTTCGACCAATGAACCGTGAACCAGTACCTCCACCGGTTCAATGACCGGTCCGATTTTAAAAACATTGCTCTTAACTGACAACCAAATTTTGAATTTGAATTAATTAATTAATTAGGTCAAGTTTGATTTATTGAATTATAGGTTGGTTGACCTGCTCGATGTTCTAACATATTCATTTAATATTTTTTATAAAATTAAAATTTAAAATACTACAACAACAGTAATTAAAAAAAACATAAGAAATTCGAATGACACATTTTAACCAAAGAAAAAACTAGTTTCAAGCAAAATCAAACGTTCGGTAAGCTTTTTATGATACCACTTTTGTACGCCATCCTATTATTACTTAGTTTATTGTCAATTAGGATCTCTTACTCATTCTTTTTTCTTTTTATCTTGGTGCTTCCCTTATCTAAGTTATTTAAATTAAATTTGAATAATATATATTTTATTTTATTTTTTAATTTTTTTAATTTTAAAAAATACAGATACAAAATAAAAATAATCTTATAACTATTAATTTTAAAAAATAATAATTAAAATTAAAAAATTTAAACTATTTAAATTAAATCTAAACGATTCACGTTTGACAAAGCGCGGCGGTCGAGATTGGTTTATTACCACAGTTTTCAATTGTCTAAAATATAAGATTTTGCTCATAAATGTCGCTTTTCACATTATTTCAACATCTGTATATAATAATAATAATAACAACTATTATTATTATCATAATAAATTTTAAAAAAATTAACGATAAAAGAACTCAATTTAAAGAAAAAAAAAACTCTTTATAACATTATCTTTAAAAAAAAAGAGATTCAGCTCTCTATTATTTCAAAATTTATGTGCATACAATAAAAATACCATTTATTATAAGAATAAATTTGTCTTTTTTTCTAAACAATGATTAAATTATATAACTTTTTACTCTATTATAAAAATATAAACAAGGATCCTTAAACTAAAATATAACCAAAATATTCTCAAAATTAATATCAATTTTTCATTAAAAATATAACTTATTAAAAAATATTTTTAAAAATTTCATTTTAATATTATTCATTTTCATTGAAAAAAGTAAATTTACTTTATTTTAAATTGTTATATTGATTAAATACAAATTCAATACTTGTTGTATTATAAAAATAATTATAAAGATATTTTGATTAAACTAAATATAATTATAGTTATTTTTTGAAAAAAAGTTAATTATTTGATCCTGTAATTTATCTTAATTTTTAATTTAGTCTCCATAGTTTAGTTTTTTTTCAAATAATACCTATAATTTTAAATTATTTTAAGGTTAATCCCTATACAAACCTTAAAATCATATGGTCATGGGTGTCACTGTGACTTAACAATGTCAGAAATTAGCTTATGTGTCAATTAAATTCTCCAAGTGGCTGCCAAATATTTAACACCGTCTTACTTGGCAAGGGTGATCTGGCAGAATACAAATAGCAAATGCGCAAAACCCATAGACCACTAAAGGCCAAGGCAGAGCAACGCTTCTTTCAAGCTTCACGCAAAGCTCCACGCTATGCAGAGGCAAGGGCTTCCTTCTTCTCCTCTTCAATCTCTTCTTCTCTTGACATGTCAAAATTAGAGGGCTGAGGTGTGCTTTTGTGCGCGAAGCCAAAATGAACCCAGAGTTCTCAAGGCAAAATAAGCATGGTTCTCTCGAAGCAAAACAGGCAAAATGTAGCAAGAGGTAACTTTGAGAACTTTGAAGAAGATATGTTGTCTTTAAAAAATGGCCGATTGATATCTCTTTCTAGCATCCCGAAATGCCAAGCTACTGCAACCCCTGGACCTAGAGAGAAGGAGATTGTTGAGTTTCTTGAGGAAGGTTCAGTCTCGCCTACGAGAGAGGGCTGCCTTTAAAGAAGAAAAGAAGGTTGAAGCTGTTAGATTAATTTTTTATAAATTAATATTTAATATGAATTAATATTAATTAATTATAAGATAATGATATATATTATTTTTTTAATAATTAATTTTGTATTTGATAATTAAATCTTAAATAAATTAAATTTTGTTTAAAAATATATAATTTATGATAAATTAAATTACATACTTATTCATTAATATAAGTCTCTAACTTATATTCATTAATAATTTTTTATTACAAAACTGATTCATATAAAGGAAATAAAAAAACTACAAGTATCATTAGAAACTGCACCAACTCTCTTTTTATCTCCATTCTAAAATCTTAAACGCGCCAACTCTCTCTTCATCTCTATTCTAAAATCCTAAGAGTCAAGGTAAGTAAGAGTAAGAGTAAGTTGTGTGATTTTCAACTTTTATTTATCGTACTAACAAGCATATCAATAAACTCCTCCTCAGCAATTTCTATTATTTTGTTCTGATTAACAAATATGGTTAGATTCGTGTTATCAAAAGAAGCCTCCAAAGGGCAAGGTAAAGAGAATGGTATTGTAGATTCCCTTCTCAAACTACAGAGGAAACACTCAGTTGAGCAAGTGAAGAAAGGCAGTGGAGGCGGTAGGGGAACAGATTTTAGTTTGGACCAATAGCAAGATAGTGACCACAACAAGGGAGGACGAAGCGCTTGGCTATTTGATTCGGATAGTGCTCCAAAGCATGAGTCTCAAGAAGCCAGCATCTCGACTAGCCAGGCCTCTATCAAATTTCCAACGACGGTCACCTGTTCCTTGTTTAAAGTACCAGCCTGTCTCTTATGATGAGGATGATGAGAATGAAATTCCACTAAGTAGTGGGAATAATCAAGATTAGACCAATTTGGAGCTTGATGCTGAACCAGAGCCTGACTCAGAGCCAGAACTTGATGCAAAGGATGAGCTTTTCTTCCCTGATGTGGGGATTAATGACCTGTTAGAGGATCATTCTCATGATACTGAACAAACCTGTAGTGATGAGCGGGGGGAGGAGCAGCAAGTGGTTGAACACGAGGATTTGAGTGTGCTGAAGCTTTTCTTCCAGATGTCAGGGTTGCTGACCTTTGCGTTTTGCATCTGTGCGTTTTACCCTACGTGGTATATGCGTTGTGGCATGTGGACTTCGTGTGTTAGCATGTTGTAATCTGCCAGATCACCCTTGCCAAGTAAGAAGTGTTAAATATGTGGCAGCCATATGAAGAATTTAACTGATATATCAGCCAATCTTTGACGTTGTTAAATCACGTGGCACCCGACGTAAAATAGAGGGCTTAATTTTGAAATAGTTTAAAATTATAAAAATTAATTTTAAAAAATTAAATTATAAGGTTTAAATTAAATTTTTTGATAAATTATATAAATCAATATTTAATAATATAATATATTTTTTATTTCAAAAATAAAATAAAATTTTAAAATAAAAAAAGAATTACGTAGTTTGTATATAACCGTGGTAGGTAAAATTCTTTGGAGCCATTAAAGCCAAAGAAAAATTACTGATAAGAGATGTACGGTTGATGTAATTCTCATCCCCCAATGAGGGAAAAGTGAATAGAATGAATCCCTGAGCTGAACAATTGGGTTTTGTACTGTAGTTAGTGTGCGCTGGGGCTGTAGTGAAGGAAAAGGTCGGCAGGGGCAGGTGTATTGTATGGTCAAGTTCAGAACAGTGAGAGAGAGTGAGGAGAAGGTGGCGTGAAAGGTGAAAGAAAGAAAGAAAAGACATTCAAATCAAAACTGAAAAAAGTGGGACAAAGGGGGAATGCACGAGGATCATTAAAAGCATCTCTTTCTCTCTCTCACTCTCACGTTCTTTACTCATCTTCTTCTTCCCACTTGCTCCCCAACTTGCATAAACAGACGACGTATCTATTCAAAGTTTCAACCAAACTCTTCCTCTGTCCACACCCATATTTTTCATGTTCCTTCATTTTCATTTCTTCTGTTTAAGAGCATCAATTTAAGAGAAAGAAAAAGGGAAAAAAAAAAGAGAGACATATAAAACCTACTTAAGTGAATTACATAAAAGTTTTCTTTTTCCTTTTACAGAATTCTGAGAGATCCTATTTTCCTTGGCTTTTTCGCTTGGACCTTACTCTCTCTAACAAATTTATTATTATTTTTCACTGGAAAATAAGAGAGGGAAGTTTAAGGCACAACGTCAAAATATTATAATACTGCAACTTGTGTATCTCTTTTGTATATGCATTTTCGCTTTAGCCAAGTCTTGTGATGCATCTAAGTTGAAATTTTGAAAGTATACAATAAGAATATTATTAAAAAAAAATGGTCGTGGTACAGCCGAACACAGCTAGCCAGAGCAGAGATATTCCCTTCATAAGTTATCCGCCTCTCTTATTTTATAACATAGAAATGTAGTTTCCCTTTTGATTTCATTATTATTTATTTTCTCCCTTTTAATTAATTATATACATTCATTTTTTTCTCAGTAACAAATCATAACAAAGTATATTATTATTGTTATTGTAATTCATATCTACATTAACATTACATTAATTAAAATAACTAATTAAAAACTCTAATTGAAAAAGGATAAATCTAATATGAAGTTTAGAACTCGCATCTCTAAATTTTTTTTTCTTGTTAGAAAAAACATTTTATACTTCTTAATATTGATATTCACATTCAAGGAAAAATTATATAAATATTAAAACTCGTTCAAAAATAAAATAATTATAACAAATAGAGATAAACTCAGCAATTAAATTACATCATATACCATATATTTAGTAACGTTATAGGGATTTACATGCCTAAATAGTTGATAATTAGCTCAAACAATATATATATATATATATAAGTTAATTCTTTTTCTTAAATTAGTGATATCCTGTAAAATTCATTTAGTTATCATCTGCATTGCAGGATGGTGTGTGTGATTTCGTGCAAGCTAGAGAGAAGTCAACAAGGAAGTCTTGGCGAACTCGCAATCTTCATAATCGTAAAACAAACGTTGCGCTATCTTCAAGAATACAGAAACATTAAATATTTGATTTATAATTTCTAATATTCAGAGAAAATCTAGCAGTAAAAAGGAAAAATTACGAAGAGCAATTTGCTAATCGTCGATGCCGTTTCGTCTGGCCAAGTCCTCGGCCTTTTGCGCCAGTGACTGCAGGTTGCACCGAACAATCGTGTCCAAGAACACACACGTGTCCTCCTTCGTATTCCCCGGCGGCACGTCCGCCACATAAGACTCCACCACCACTGTGCCGTCGGCGTTGCCGTCGCCAGAGGGATGGAGGGTGGTCACGGAGCGGTAATTGGAGAGCCTGTGGTCCCCGCCGACGACGCTGAAACTGAGGACGTGGCGCTCGTCGTCGAGGATCTCGAGACGCTCCATGCTGTTGGCGGCGGGAAGGCCCGAGATGACGTGGATCTCGCGGAGGGTGCCGACGTCTCCGTCGCCGACGAGGACGTGACAGCTCTTCACGAAGTGCTTGTAGGCCTGCGGGTTATCGAAGCGACGAACGACAGACCAGACGGTGGAAACCGGGGCGGCGATCTCCTGGATCACGGCGGAGCAGCACTGGTTTGGACCAACAGCGTGGGTGTGGTAGCGAGCCACCGGGTCCGGTATGGCGGCGGTGGAAGAAGAGGTGAGAGGATCATCGTGAAGGTGGCGGTGGGCAACGGCTGCAGTGGGGTGGTTGATTCTGTGAAGGAGTATAGAAGATTTTGGAGGATTTGGAGGCATTCTTGTTAATGATGATTTCTCTGTGCGGGGTTTTTAGGTAGTTTTGCAGTTAGAGTTATATAGTAAGAGAGGATGGAGGAAGAAAGAGAGAGAAATTGAGGGAGGGAGAGAGAGAGAGGCTCATGGTTGGGTTGGACTTTCAAAAGATGGAAAGGCTAACGAAGTTCATGTGGGATGAGAAAAATAGGGGCCTAGTTGCTCCTACTGAATTTACCAAACTGGCCCTCTTTGGACTATGCCAAACTACCACTTTGCCCCTCTCACCTACCCTCTTCTCGTATTCATGCATGCATACATTCAAAACTTTCACTACAAATTTATTAGTTTATTCCTGTTTGAATATATAAAAAAATTATTAATGTGATTAGTAAATCGACTGCTATGTATTTACTCTACATGGTAAATAATAAGCTAAGTGTATATTTGGATGTTGATTTATCTAAACGTAAAAACAAACACATCATAATTATAATTATATGACACAGGTGCCAAATTATCAAACAATTGGTGATGTCAACTTATTTTATTAAGTATTTGAAGCATTTTGTGGTGGGAGGATGTAATTAAATTTTTTGAATAAAAATTTTGAAAAAAAAAGGATCAAATTGATTTTATTTTATTCAATTTATAGTTGGCGGGATAATTTAATCCAAAAATTACCAAGTGATATATATAATGAGTCTTATTCCCAGTTAGTATGTAATTAAATTTTGTATTGTATATTATACTATGCAAATTTTGTAAGATTATTTTAGGTCCTCTCTTGTTTGAAATGAGCAGGCTATTATTCTAGTGGTGTGAGATAAAGAGACAAAAAAAAGATGAATAAAAAAAAGTGAATCTCATATACACTCTCTCTTTTTTGTATTACTCTTTTTTTGTCTCTCTCCAATAAAATAACATATAGAGCATAAGATGATATAAATTATGACAAGATTTTAGTAAATTCATCTACAAGAAAATCATATTTAGTGCAATATGACAAATCAAAGTTAAGGGATTTAGGGGTAATTTAATTGAAAATTTATCAATGATATATATATATATAACACGAGTCTTATTCCTAGTTTGTATGTAATTAAATTTTGTATTGTATATTATGCTATGCAAATTATATAAGATTGATTTGGATCCTTCCTTGTTTGATATGAGCATGGTTCTTATTCTGGTAGTGTGAGATAGAAAGAAAAAGATAATTAGTAGAAAGAAAAGAAGTGACTCTCATATACATTGTCTCTCTTTTGTGTCACATTCTTTTTGTCTTTCTCTAACAAAATAACATAGAGAGCATGAAATTATCTAAATTATGATGAGATTTTAGTAAATTCATCTATAGGAAAAATAATATTTAGTGCAATAGGACAGATTTAAGGGATTTAGGGTGGCCACCTCTCTTAAATAAAATTTTCTATATGTTATGTATGTATGTAATATTATTTTTTAAAAGAATTAATTTGCTCCCTCTAAAATTTTTTGTTTGCCCTAAATTGATCATAAAAATAAATTGTATAAGACAAAAATTTAATAAAATACATTAAAACTTCCCCAATAAACTTCTTATTTCCATTTTTCAAAAAAACTTTAATAACATACTCTTCACTCTTTCACTCTCACATTTTACAAATATCCTTTTTTCTGACTTCTTTAACCATACTTTGTACTCATTATAAAGATAGAATTTTGTAATAAAATAAAAGATAACTTTCTTACAAATAATTTGGCTATTTATATCAAGAAGGAAATTATAAAGAATTTCTCTACAAAAGAGATTATAAATGAATTATATTTAATTAAGAATCAAAAAAACATAATCCTAATTATTAATACATATTATATCACTTATAGTATATACTTTCTTTACATTAAATAAGTTATATTTATTTTGATGTTATATATTTCTTTGATTTTTTTTATTATTTTGTGTTTCTAATTTTTAAATATAGTAAATTTTAGAGCAAATTGTGCAGATTTCTCTTGAGTTTTGTTAAAATTATATATATATATATATATTATTTTCAAAATATACACTTTAATATGATTTTAAAAGTTTTGACTAAAATATCTTTTATTAATTTAAATATCCAAATATGTATTATATTCAACTATGCATAAATAAAATTAAAAAACAGTATTAGATTTTGTAATCAAATATGTACAAATAAAAATAAAAAAGTGAATTTTTTTTTATTAAATTTAACCTCTAAAAAATATTAGGTTAATGGAAAGTATTTTAATAAAAAATAAAATTAGATTAAAGTATAACATAATCTTTTATATTTTAAAAAATTTATGTATACTTTAAAAATATAGAAAAGATTCATGTAATTTACTCTAATTTTTATTATTATATTAATTTAACATATACTTAAAATCATATTTCTTAACAATTGTTCGTGTTTACATTAAGTATATAATTTTGCCTCCCTTAATAATTTTTTTTGGTTTGAAATGCTAAAAGAGGGGGTATTATTGACATTATGCATTATCATATAAATGATAACACGATGGTACTTTGGTAATATCATTGAACAGAAAAGCTCGAGTGCATTAAAAGAACGATCAACTTGCAAAGAGGGTCGTAAGCTATGAGATCATATCAAATGCATTTAATTAAAACACACACATGACACAACACAAGCAGTCGGCTAATTTTTTAAATTATTTATTTATTGTTTCATCCGGTGGGCTATACAATTAAAAAGTAATATAAATTATATTTAACTTATACCTTTATTATCAAATTTTTTAATAAAATTATAATATGTGAAAATTTTTTAATTTAATTATATAATATTAAATTATAAAAAGTATATACTTATCGTATTATTATTATTATTAAAAAAAGTAAAATTTATCTTATTTTAATTAAAAATATAAGTAACAATAATTCTCTTTTCTTAAATTCTCCTCAGGAAAGCAAGGTTTTGATTGCAAATTTTCGCACCTTTTAAAAACGTATTACTATTTTGATATAAGTTTTCATTATAAGTCAACTACTTAAAAAAAAAAAACTTAAGATAAACTGACCCACTTGTGATGCCAGACTCTGGAACTGCACGGTGCAGGAGAAGCAAAATTTAAGTATATTTATAAACGTTAAAGTTCCCAACAATTGTCTTTATTTAAATTATGTTTATTAGTTTGAGAATATAGAAGTATTTTTTAGGAGCCAATGTTATGTCGTTATTTATGAATCACAATTATAAATAACATTGTCATACAAAATTTAAGAGGTTCCATTGGAAAACTTCTTGACTTGCACGGCCACTTACTGTTCACAGTACATGGTTTAGTTTATCACCTTATATATATATATATATATATATATATAAATTATTACCTTAATGTAATTTATAAATGACACGATAAGTACTGTTCATTTCAAAAATTAAATTGGATGAAACTTAAATTTTATATTTAATTATGAGTTTTCATTTTATAGTTTTGTGAGTATAATTTATGATAAAGAAATAGAAATGAGATGAGAATTAAACCATGTAACAGTGGCATATATAGTATAAGCTAACTCAGAAAAACCGTGGTTCTATACTCACTAATACGAAAACAGCTCAAGTCTAAAAGGCTAACTCTCTTTTCTGCCACCCACAGTTTCTGGTACAGGTATACTTTATTTATATACAAAATATAAATGAAATTAATTTTAGATAAGTATGTTAAAAAATAAATTCTACTTCAAGTGTGTCGAATAAATCACATAGTTGTTTATAATTATTTTAATATATGAATTTTTAATTACAAACCAAATCTATCTAACTGCTTCTCTTATTTAATTGGCAAAATGGACATCTTATGAGACATATACATTTTTATTGTGTTTAATTGTCAGTTGTTATTGATTTGTTGTGCGTACATCAAATTTGTTTTAAAATTTGTTAACAAAATCAGTCATATGAATATAAAAAAAAATTCTGATGAACTATATAAGTAGTCGTTGACTGGATTCTTATTCGTAATTGCTTATGATACCTACAAGAAAACCACCGCTAATTTTTCACTGTGTCTTAAAATTAAATAATTTATCTCTCTTTAAATTTTGTCACGATAAAAAGTCTAAGCACATGTAAGACTGTGACCTGGTGGGAGAGGGCAAATTGGAACTTTGGTACCTTTATTTTATATATATAGTGTGCACATGACTTGAAATTAATAGCAACATGTGTTTCCTTTGATTCGATGCCCTCTGCTAGTTGGTATGTACCCCTACTTGCCCATATCTCACCCTCAAGTGGGACCAAATATGGCCAGATTATTGCTTTTACTTGACTTTTGACCTGGCCTTCATGGCCCCTCAACACTCTTTCATGCTGCAGACCTTCAATTTTTTTTGTAAATATATTCTCAGACTATTTTAAAATTTTATTGTGACTATTTTTTAATAATCTTAAAAATTGACAATATTTTTAAACAAGTTAATAATTTAGTATTTTTTTTAGTTATAAGACTTATTTAGTTTATCCAACTTCAAAAATTAACGAGTGGACTAGTCCCTAAAAGTAATAATCTTTTTTTTTTGGTCACGAAGGATACACAAGGCCTTAAGAGAGAAGAAATGGTTGGGGTAGAGATCAAATTTAGGTACATCAAGTACTTATCTTTGTAAGTTAATAAGAGATGGAAAATTATTCTTTTCATTTTTATATTTTTATTCAATTTTTAATTTAATTTTTGTTATTTAAAAATTTGTAATAAAATCCTTAGATTTCAGTTTTTTTTTTTTAATTTAGTTCTTGCCATCAAACTTCTGTCAACATTTTATTAGATATTGACATGCTCAAGCATGTATGATCTTAGCACTCTAAATATATGATTTAAACTAATTCATCCAAATAACTTAACATATGTTGGATTCTATGTTATATATGAGAGTTAATTTTATGTCATTATATATTTTTATTTTTTTTAAGTCATACATATTTAGGGTATTAAGATTTATGACAGTCACATCATCAATATTTAACAAAACATATATTGTTAAAAGTCTTATATAGGGTTTAAAAATTTTTAGAACTATAAGAATCTAATTATAAATTTTTAAATTATAGAAATTTAAAAAAGAATTAAATAAAAACTTTTTGGATCTTGTATTCTCACCTTTTTGACCATTTAGAGGAGGGTCACTTTTCCCATGATAACTAGTTTTTGCCCTTTTTTGGGGTTAAAGCTTTAACCCCACTTTTCTTTAAAAAGGAAATGTTAACTTAAGAAATATTAAAAAGTATATATAGCGTACAACAAATTTGTTATTTTTCAAGTATATATTATTAATCTTTAATGATTTGAATCAAATAAATAAAACAATTTAAAATTCTACTGAGTAATTTATGCTTTTTCTTAGTAACTGAATGATGAGTTAATTTTTTTTTTTGGGGACTAGTTACTCCCATCTCTCTCAATCATCACAACACCATACATAGCGTCCTTACCTTCTTTTGATGACACATTATATATGTATCATATTTAACTTCATATTATTAAGATATATGGCTTTATAGCTAGACATTTGATAGATTTCTTTTGGCAACAGCTAGACACTTGATAGATGACCATGAGATTATTAGTTATATATCCTACTTGCATGTTTTTTGTTCTTTTCGTTTCATAATCATAATAAATATGAGTGGAAAAAGTAGTTCTTTTACATTTTAAATTGTTTCTTTCTTTTTCAAATTAAATGATAAGAAAGTTCGTATTCTCCCTCTTTCCTTGTTCCTTCCATTCCACAGTCCAAAAACATTTAATAAAGGTGATGGCCAAATGCCAATTGACGCATCTGAGGACAAGACAGACTGACTCTCATAGGTCCCCCCATGGAGAAAAGCCTTAATAAAATATCGAAATTATTCATAAATAATAAAATTTTGTGTTGCACTAACATTTTTTTTGTAGTCTCAAGTTTTTTTTAATTGCCAAAAAATTAAAACTTAAATGAGTAAATCTCAAATTCAGATTTTGCACCTGTAGTAAATGTGATACTATAATCTCTTTATATACTTTTACATGTGAATTGAAGGTTATATACCTCACCCTTCCTATAAAGACAACATATGACTCTTGAAATATCCAGACGGTGATCATGAGGGTTTCTGCGAATCTGCTGCTCATCAACTTTTATAACACCTTATGTCAAATGTCACTTTCCAGAGAAAACAAAGGCAAAAAAATCACGGAGAACCACACTTCCAAAATTTGCCAAAGATGTCCTAACTAAACAAGAAGCGTCAACCAGAATTTTCCACAACATGATGCAGCTTTATGAACCACTTGGTAATTTGGAAACTTTGAATCACCACGAAATCAACCTTATCCGGGAATTGAAAGTATAAGCTATACCTTTTTTGTTCACTTGAATTTGATTTTTTTAAAAAAAAAATTGGGAGTAAAATCTTGACACAATATATCAGTGAAAGAATTTGTCTGAGCAAAAATTTTAGTTTCAGGTAAAGCTTGAATGATACCATTGATCTTAGTATCAAGAATGATATATATATTTATATATATATATCTTGCAGTAATTGTTGCCTTGTTTTTATTCATCTGAGGAACCAAAATCAGATTTGATTTGTAATTCAAGAACCACTATATTGTCAAATTATTTTGTTTCATAAATTTAATTAAGCAAATTACACTGGTCTTTTAAAGATTTTCTCTTTGCCCATAAGATATTTTATATTACATATCTCTTCTTCTTCTTCTTCTTCTTTTTCAAAAATTACTTTGATCCCCCGTTGCCTTTATTTTTTTTCACATGCGTGGAAGTCAAAAGTAATACAACGTGAGTAGATATTAATTAATGATGTAATTATAAAAGAATATGAATATATATATATATATATATATTACTTTGGATATCTTATTAATTGTTAGTATTAATGCTTTGTCACTTATTCTAAATTAGAATTTTTTGAGTCTTAAAATTTAGAATACTTTTCCTATTATGTTAAGTTTGTTGAGCCTTACATTTAAAAACAAAAACAAAAATTGGTCTAGGTTGTCTAAATAAACCCGTTGAATTGTCATAATATGGGCTTAGCTCATCAAGTGTTTTTTTTTCGGTCCAAAGTGGTGAGCCAGCCTATGGGCTAATGTTTTTTTTAATTGATAGCTTCATCTGACTATCTAATTTTTTTTGGTCAAAGTCTATCTTGTAATTAACTAGATTTTTTAATTTTTGATTGTTTAATAATTTAATTTTTGTGTAATTAATAAATAATTAAAAAGATAATTGACTTGGTTCCTTCTAAAATCTCTTTATGTTTCCTGATTCAAGAATATTAGGGACATATATAATTTCTGAGTATTCCTTGAATAATCTTGATTTGTATATTATGACCTTGTAGCTATTGTTATTTTTTAATAATAAAAAAGTATATCATAGAAGAAAATAAAGAACAAAACATGAGATGGAAAAGAGCTATTCCAAATATGTTCTCCATGCCTATTATGTTTGATGACCAGGAAGTGAGCAACTCATTACAATGTTTCCTAATGTGTGCAATAGTAATGATATTAGAAGACTGAATAAGAAAACCACAATTCTTAGCCACCATAGCGGAGCAGTTGAAAGCTTGAACTACCTAAAGCATTTAATTTCTAAAAGAATCAGCTAAAAGTCGTACTAATAAGAAAGGTTAATAGTCAATCTGCATGCGAGGACCTTTGCCAAGACTAGGTAGTGACAAAATTATCACCATTTGCATTTCTAAGGAATGCACTAGGACCCATTATTTGATTCTCAATTTTATTACATATTATTCACCTTCGCAAAACCAGTCCGGGAAAACAAATCATGCCAGAAGTAAAAACTACAATATCGGCGACTCTTACTAAGGCATTTTTTTCTTTTTATTTTTTGAGGCAAAAATTTCTACTTAAAACTATTCAGACGTGTCCAATAGAGATAAAATGATATAATTCTTCATAATGAAAAAGAAAAGAGAAAGAAAAAATGATTTTGAAGCAACAAAAGAAAGAACTAAGATATTGTATAAATATATAAACAAATGTTTTAATTTTCTCGAATATCTCATAAATATATCATTTCACTTACATATATACTTTTTAAAATTTTTATACTTACATTCCACTCAGTTCAATTAATGTGCTTATATAATTTTCTTTCATGACATTCATATGTTTCAATACATCAAAAAGTACATGATATACGGCATGCAATGTATGCTTTCCATCACAACTTGCTAGTTCCTAATTATTTGTGTGAGTTGCTATTATATATCATATGCATTGAAGTAAGCTTAAATTTGTTTTGACTATAAGAATTTTAAATTTTAACCAGCCATAATAGATTCCACAGCTAAATTAGATTTATAATAATTACAATACTTAGTTAACAATTATATCTATCATAACTGTTTGCATGAAAATTTAATTAAACATCAGATTTTGCCTTCTTCACCGACATATGTTCCCTCAAATGATAGTTTTTATATATTTTTTTGGTTGAACATAAGTGATAGCTAGCTTTGCCATAAATCTCAACGGACGATTAATTTTGATTCATGAAAGTACCCATACTATTAAGCATACTGACACCGAATTCTTGTAAACATTCACGAGAGTTTTATATCTTCTTCAACCGCAATATGTTATTTGATCATCTACATAGTTTTTTTACGGATTTTAAATAAAATAAAATTAGATGAATTAGATATTGGACAAATTTAGAAGCACAAAAGCACGGTGACAAAATTGTTATTTTTTTGTTTGGTTAAAATAGAAAATACAAGGTTTCAGAAATTCAGACTCGTACAAGGGGTGAAATTGAGTTCAACCTAAATACATTAGATTTTCTTGGCAATTAGGAAATTTGTCATTTGAACCAAAATTTTAAAACAAAACTATTATTAATTAGTTGTCTATCAAATAAATTATATTTCTAATTAATTTAATTATAATAAGCAAATTACATATTAAAAACCTTGAGTAAAACAAAAATAATTTATTAAAGAGAATATTAATCTTTTGCTTCCTTTTGTCACACGTGGCATTTCGTCATCAACCCTTTCTCACTCTCACCATAATCCTTTTGAAGGCCATTTTTTGAGACAAAGTCCACCTAATACAACCTTTAACTCAAATCATTCGAATCTCCCCATCTTCCTCTGCTTCAATCTCGGTCTTTCTCAGTTCTAAGTGAGAAGCTTCTGCATGTCACTCATCATGACGTTTCTGAAGAGATTTAACATTTAAGTGCTCCAAATGTTATTAATTAAGTGGTTATTATTTAATTGATTAAATAAATAAATATTAAATGCATTCATTTTTTATTAGTTAGTTTGAGAAGTGATATTTTAATATAATTGACCAAAATGATTAATTAAGAGTTTTTAGATAATAAAGACTACGAGATAAGAACACAATCTTGGAAAGGGTCAAAGTGAATTGATTTTCTTGAATTATATTGTTTGTAAAAATTTATGAGATTTTAAGATTCTGTGAATTATTATTTATAATGGACAAATTCCATTATTAAAAAATAATAAATAGAAATTAAAAACTTTATGGGTATTATAATATATGCAATTTTAAGTTTGATTTGCAGAATTAAAGAATGCTAACAATTTCATCCTTAACGTCTTTTCACTCTCACTATCTTTTTGCAATTCTTCTGAATGCCCCTATCTGCGATAATCAGTATATAAACTCCACATATAACCTCTGACTTCATCATTTGAATCTCCCCATCTTCTTCCGTTTCTGGGAAGCTGTAACGATTATCGCAGCCTTCAATATAATATCTTTTTATTGCGGACTATACAAAAATAAAGTAAATACCAATCCATGATATTCCAGATATGTGATTTGTTCATATCATCTAGGACCCGAAGGTGGGGGAATCAAATAATTGGGAGAAAACGGAATGGGTCAAGTAGGAAAGCCAATTTGATTATGGTGGTCCATATCTTTAAATAATTCATATTATATACAGAGAAGAAACCTAAAAGTAGGCCAGCACTTATCTTTGTAGAATGTTTTTAGAAATTGGTTTGAAAGCACTAACTTTCGATAATGAATTGAGGTCACTTGCTTGAATATTATTCTTCAAAGTTAGAGTAAGAACGAAGCTAAAGTTTTACACAAGAAAGGTTGCTAAGTAGGTTTACGCATGCAGCAAATTGTTTGTGTGAAAAATCTTCAAAAAAGACAAAGTTATAGAGTAATTTCTGATTCAACCAAAAAACAATTAACATTTCTTTTTCACAAATATGTAGGCATATGGTGAGTTTATCGTTGCAATGAAAGAAAAGAACTTGATAATCAGAGATAAAGCATCGTAATCGGAAACAGTTAGTCACCATTCATCCTATTTCGTGAATTTGTGGGAGGAACTCTCTCTGCCTATATATTTTCCTTTCCATCTCCATATTCGGTAATGTCATGTGCGACATAGAAAGCAAGGTGGAAGAAGAATGATAATGCCGTTTACCTGCGTACCATTTCATGGTTCAATGGTGAGGATCAAATCTTAAATGTTTAAAATGTATAAAGATTGATTTTAAAAAAATTATAGAGATTAATTTAAATTTTGGGATAAACTATAAAGACTAAAAAACTAGCTTTCTCTTTATTAAACTTGATATAATAATAAGAATTTAAAATTTATAAAAAAAAATTCATCTTTACTATATATATATATATATACATACGGTTTGAGCCTTAACAAATAACTGCCCCGTTCGACAACAAACTGGCAAATGTCTAGCTCATTTGCCACATGGCAATGTTTGATTGGTGGCTATTCAAGGAATGCTGTGAAGTATGAAGGCCTAAAAACAAGAGGTGATAAGTTCTGTGATGAAACTGGCAGCGAAGAACCAGGCTGCTTCTCCTTCTTCCTCGCTCTGAAAAATTGATTTGTTTTCTTCTTCTCTTTGCGAGGAAGAAAGAGATAGAGAGAGAAAGAGACTTTGGTTCAAATCTGTTATCTGAGTCTGGAGAATTGAGAAGAGAGACATGGATCAAGTTGTAAACGTGGTCGGAACATACTGGTTTAAAGATAAGGCTACAAAGGAGCTCAGTTCTGTCGGCAGCGATATCAATGTATATAATATTTTCAACTTTTTTCCCTTTGCTTTGCAAAATTTCATATTTTCTTTCTAATTTTGTTGATATTAACCTCTGAAATAGCCGTAAAAGCTGGCTCTTAAAAGTTAGTATAATCTCCACGTTAGAATTCCGCAAGGTTGAGTGCAGTAAAATACTTTGACATCATTGATATGACTTGTTAGTGGTGATATCAATGTACACAAATCCAAATATATATATATATATATATATATACAGTTTTATAGATATGAAGGTTTGAAAGAGCTGTATTCCAAAGACTAACTCTTGATGTTAAAAACCAAGTGGAGAGTAATGAAATGTTTTGACATCATTGATATAAACTTTTGTAGGAATCATACTGTAAAAACTAAATTATAAGGTTGCAGAACCAAAATTCATATAAGTTTCACATTAGAATTTTATGCTTTTAATTGCTATTCAACTCGTACCTTGCAATCGGATCATAAGATCTATGTTGTTTAATTCTACTGTTATAGCTATTATATTGCCTTGCTCATTACATAACTTTGCAATTATGATGTCTTTTCTAATGTGGGATTCATGGTTTCGTATGGGAGAAAGAGAGGATATATTTGTAGTTGTTGATGCAATGGAGATATATGCATACGATTTTGAATTATGGTTTGGGTCTGAAAATTAAAGCGAATTGTATGTCTTTAGAAATGTTTGAGGAAGAAAGTTTGGAGTTTGTATGTCTGTTAATGGGAGGGGTAAGGTGGAAGAAGAAGCTTTGTAATTCAGATATACAAGGTTACTTACAATGGAACAATTCATTTCATTTTATTTTATTTTATTTGTTTATATCATCTAAAACCTCAGGGATACTTGGAGATTCCCCCCCGCCCTTCCTCCAAAAAAAAAAAGCGCCAGAGGCATTGACTTGTTATTGCTGAATTAATTCTTTAAATTACCCTGTTTGGTTTGTCTTTTCCTTCTTGCTTATTGTTAGATATCAACTAGATCAACTCATTAGGTTTAGTTGGAAACCCTATCTTGCTATTAATTTGATGAAGTCTTTTGCATATTTAATTCTTTTAATGCTTCCACTAGACTACAACAAATATTAAAAATGAATTTTTTAAAAAAATTTATGTTACATCCGTGCTTTTTGTTTGAGTTTTTTTAATATAATTTCTATATTTACACCTTTTTTTTCTTATTGGTGATTAGTCACTGTCAACCAGTATTGAAGGAGGAACCAAATGGTTGGTCAACAAAGTCAAAGGTTTGTATCTCTTTCCTACTCATCCTGTACATTAGATATCATCTCAATGTTTTTTTTTTAATTTTTTTTATCGGTGTTTCTGTACGAAAACTGATAAAAAAATGTTTAAAATGATGAAGATTCAATTACAATCTTTAGTTTTACACTATAAAAGCTAAATTAAAATTGGGTAAAAATATGAGTGCCAACATATAATATAAATTCTTTGTTTAGTTTGTAACAGTGGGAAAAATGACATGAGCAGGAAAGATGCAAAAGCCATTAGCAGAGTTTCTAAAGGAGAATGATCTACCAATAGGAATGTTTCCGCGGGACGCAACAAACTATGAATACAATGAACAGACAAAGAAGCTTGTGGTTCACATTCCTGAGGTGTGTGAAGTAGGATACAGGGATTCATCAGTGTTGCGTTTCGACACCACTGTGAGTGGTTTTCTGGAGAAAGGAAAGCTTTCAGAAATAGAGGGAATGAAGACGAAGATGTTGATTTGGATCAAAGTGACCAACATTGTTTCTGAAGGACCATCAAAGCTCCACATCACAGCTGGTTTGAAGAAAACAAGGAGTAGGGAAGCTTACGAAGTTTCTAGAGATGGTGTGCTCGTAGATAAATTCTAAACCATCTCATCCTCTTTTACGCCATTTTAAGGTTTTTTGCATGGTTGATTGTTCTAAGTAGAATGATAAATTATCTGTATTTCAAAGACTGCGTTTGGACAAAAAAAGAAAGCGTCGTGATTTGGTGAATTATATTTAAAAGTGAGATTATTTTTATTTAGACTGTCAAAAAGAACAATCGTGCACCAGCCGGGAATCGAACCCGGGTCTGTACCGTGGCAGGGTACTATTCTACCACTAGACCACTGGTGCTGCTTGCTCTGATTTTGGCAATAAAATCTAATTTTTAAAAATAATAGTTTTTTTAATTTGATTTTTGCATTTTGTGACAGTTTTTAATTTAAATAAATTACACATACCTTTTATAAATTTTATAAAAATTTTATTTTATTTTTAAAATATATACAAACATTTCTTAAAATAAAAAATAAATTGCAAAAACATCCTCTAAATTTGTCTAAAATTATACACATCTCATTTATATTTTTAAAATATACACAAATATTTTTTAAAATGTTTTGTAAATTATATAAATGTCCTATAAGTTTTTTTTAAAAAATTAACAGACTTTCTCTCTAACTCGAAACTGTTGTTGCACATTTCTTTTTGTTGAACAAATTGGCTTTAGCTTGGAATTATTAACCTTGCATTTATCCAAATAAGTGAGTCAGGAATATAATCTTAATGATATCAATTTAGTTTATCTTAAAAGACTTATCGTTATCTATTAAATCTTAAAAAATTCTAATGACATCAATTTATTTGCAAGTTAAAACTAAAATACTAAAATTTTTAATAACTTTAAGATTAAATTGATATTAATATACATTTAAAGATTAAATTGTTTATAAGAGAATCTTTTAAAGACTAAAATAGTAATTTATTCCAACTCATAATCAGGCAACATTGGCCCTGTCCCTGTTATTTCTGTGATCATTTATTCCAGATTTACAAAAGACATACACACAGCAGAAAGCTGTACCTATACTTGACACCCACCCATTTCTTCGGAGGAGACGCACCAGAATTAGATACACCCAACAATAGTTGGGTTCAGGAGAATGATGCTAACTTTTGTATCTCAGTCACTGCAGCATATGACTGAATATGAATTCTCTCATAATATATATTATCATTTGAAGTTAACGATAGACACAGTACAGAATTTTACACTCAGTCGATTGCTTTGATGCAACAGTCTAAAATTACGTGCCAAACTAGGGTTAGGATCCTCTAAATATAAGGAAATTGAGTGTGTGAATCTCAAAGAGAAATTGGCTCAATATATTTTGCTCTCTTGGAGAATTAGACCTTAAAAGATTTAGAGGATCCAAATCTGGCAATTTAGTTGTTATGGTGAAAGAAAGATTTGGATGCTTCGTAAGTGGACCAACAAATAGCAGCAGCAGGGGCATGAAAGAGCATCCTAGGGATATATCCTCTTATGAGGCCTCTGTATCCATCTTTCCTTATCACTGTTTGAATCACATGCCCAATTGAAGTGCTCGAAAATTTATCACACCCACACACTCCCTGACAATATCCAACACAACCCTCAGTGCTACATTGTTTATGCAGATTTAGAGATTGCAAGTGAATTTAGATTCTCCTAAATAATAAAGTATGTGTAGAGAAAATGATACAAAAAGTACAAATGTATATAAAGTTTATTTTTCTTATTTTTTTCTTTTTATTTTTGTTTTTGAAAAGACCCTTTAAAATTTATTCACTTAAGACAATCCAAATCCATTACAAATAAGGCAAACTCAATACTGAAATTGTTGCAAGCGAAACACCGTTGTCAATTTCCTCAAATATCAAATACCCTCTTTCATCAAATATATCAAATCACCAGATTTTTCTTCTAAGCAAACTCAGTCTAGGATTTTTTTTCTTTTTTCTTAAGGCTGTGCTTATTGCACGTTGTTTACACACTCCACTTACAAAAATGTCTTCTTATTTAAAGATAAATAAATTAAATTAATTATAAATAAATATAAAATTTTTTAACATATCTTAAATATTTTTATATGGTTATTCATAATTAATTTGATGTAATTTTTCTTTAATTTCATAAATTGATTAAAGATAAATTAATAGGTTATTGGCACAGGAATTTCAAAAGGAATATTAATACATCCATCCTATAATAACCAAAAAAAGCACCTAATCTTAGATTATATTAGTATTTTAATCTCATAACTTTATTTAAAGTTTTAAATTAGTTTTTAAAATTTGAAATATACTAAAATCATCTATTGTCTTTTATTTCATTCAATTCAATAAGTGTCCTAAATCAGTACTTTTATTAACTCTTTTTTTTTTGGTTGAAATAACTCTAACTAAATTAAAATTTCATCTCACCTAAAATTTTGGCTCTGTCGGCTACTCAATAGTCTCTTTTTCAAAAATTCTTTTCTCAAATTGATTTAAGCCTTAATATAAATTTTTCATCAACTAAACAACTAATAGAATTATCAGTTAGATAGGACACTGTCTTAACACAATTAAAACTATCTCAATAATTATTATCTCAACGCAAGTAGAACTATCTCAATAATTCTGTGGTTGATAAGCTTGACAATTTGAAATATTTATAGAACAAAATTAAAAAGTAGAAGACAAAAATAATAATTAAAAATATTAGTTAGAGTCATAATAATTAAAAAGCAGGGGCAAAATTATACATTACCTGGCATTGTAGCCGAGTTTTCACGACATCAAGTGGGGTAGTCACCGCCGCAGCCACTGCCCCAGAAGCAGCTCCGGCGGTGGCGTGAACCAACAATCTCTCATCCTCTGCACTCTCCGGCGACACCTCCGTCAGCCCCCTCTTTGCCGCCTCATACGTCGCAAAATGCACCGCCGTGAACGGCGCATTCATCACCACCGTAGTCCGATACGACGCGTAGAACGCACCAACCCCTTCTTCCCTCAACAGCCTCTTCACGCAATCCCACACTCCCTTGTACGGACTGCTCTTCAGCTGCAACCTCTGCTTCACCACATCCATCGGCGTCATCACGCCGTCGCTCGCGACTGTGGCGCAGACCCCTGAAGCCGCGTGAGCGGCGGAGTTGTTCTGATTTCTGCCGGAGAAATTCTCTTTGCAAAACTCATACACCGAGAAATACACGGCATGTGCAGGACCAGCTCCGAGACCCATGGCGGCTATACCGCGATAGAGTCCCGAAGGGCCTTCGAGCTTCAGGATCGAACCGACGGCTCGCCGGACTCCGTTTGGGCGACCCGGGTCCGACCCGGTTAGGGCTTGCATTCGAGTCTTGAGCGTGTCCACCGGAAACATCGCCATGTGCTCGATTGAACCTGCGATTGACCCCGCCACCATGTATTGCCAGAACTCTAAGCCATCGTGAGTCACCGCGGGAGAGACTGAAATTTCTGGGCGGAATTCACCGGGAACGTCATCGCGGAATTTCGGAGTGGCCATGGGTGGTGGTTTATGAAGCACTGAACACTTAAAATTATATTTAAACCCTTTATATCTTATGGTGTTGCAGAGTCGATGATGGTGGGGGAGGGGCTTAAAGAGGGAGGGAAGAAGGAGGAGGGGTTTGTCGGCATGTGAAAATATCTGGATTTTGTTTTGTGGGAGAATATTTTAGAGATGGAAGAGAACAAAGAGACTGATAGAGGAAGAAAGGGAGCTTTCATTTTCTTGCTATAATTGGCGACCCAAAGGATGAAGCAGAATCAAGGAATACCAGACGTGAAGATAATGGCGAAGACAAGGAAATTGATTTGAAAGAAGGTGGAATAAAGAGAATCAGGGCATCTGAATTGGCCGTCTGTGTCTGCAAATGCCAATGTGCCCAGCTCAGTTTTACTTGTAATTTTAGCCATTTTGCCACTAAAATAGTAGAAGCAGAGCCTTAATATCTTTGCATCAACTAACTGTCTTGTGCGCATGAATAAGTGAATCCTTGAACATAGATATTCTAAAACTTTGTTGGGTGATATCAAGGATGCATTATGTCTAAATTATTTTTCAAAAGAATCGAATCAAGTGGATAAGATATTATCCTCTCTTAAATTAACTTTTTCTCTAATATGTTAGAAAGCAAGGGTGGCCAAGTAGCTTTGGTTTCTTAATCACCAAGGTTAATCGGCACCTCCAGATCAACATCAGCTTCTATCATACAGTGAAGCTACACAATTTTGAGTCTTTTCCTGCTTTGAAGTTTGAAGCTCCGAGAGTGTGGATGCTTCTTTTTGTCTCATCTATCACTCTGTATTCCTTCATATATATATATATATATATATATATAATTGATAACCCTTTTGAGACCCTTGAACTTTTGGGTAAATCTGTAAAAGTCCACTTGATAAGCTTAAGTAATGTTTGGTTCAATGAAATGGAAGGGGGAGGAGTGATTTTAATGATATGTTATTTGGTTGATTTGGAGGGGAGGGGAGAGGAGAGGAGGAGAGGGATTAATGGACAATTATACTCTTATAATATTAGAATTATTTTTTTTTGTTTTTAAGATATTTTTATAAAAAAAAATTTACTTTTTATTATAAAAAATATTTTTTTATTTTTATTCAAAAATATTTTTTATTTTTATAAAAAATTATCTTGAACCTTATTAAAAAAAATAAAATCTATATTATATTTGAAATAAAAACAAAGTAGGGACAATTTAGTTAAACAAAACTAAAAAAAAATTCTCTCTCCTAACAATTTCCACTTTTGAAGGGGAGGGTTTGGAGGGGCCCTTCTCCTCCAATTTTTCTATACCAAACAAGAGAGAGGATTTTCCTTCCTTCCCTTCCAAAATTCTCCAATCAAACACTACTTCAAGGACACACGTTGAAGAGCGTAGTGTGCTATTCACATATTCTAAAAATAAAGTTTGTCTCTTGACATTCATGATATTTCAAATTATACTTTGATATTTTGTATTTATCATATCACGATAACTCTATTATGTCATATATGTGCTTGTGCTTTATTTATTTATTATTATTATTTTAAGGACACATGCTATGCAAAATTTGTCGCCAGCAGATCTTTTTCTATATCGAAGAGGATTTATTGAAGAGAAAAAAAGAAAAGAAGTGGTGTTCAATAAGATTTAAATTTTTTCCCAAACCAAAGAAAAATTTTATAGAAAAAAAGAGAGTGAAGGTGAGGCTTAATGAGACTTACTCATGTGGGTCTTATCTCTCTTTTCTCTTTTTTTTTTTATCTCTTTTAATAGAGAAAAGAATTTAGATTTGAAGTTGTTTATAAGCACATTATCTAAATAAATTTACCATTTCAACATCAGAAGAAAAGCAAGTAATATCATAGTTGAGGATGCTTTCTCATTTTCTTCAACATTGTGCGGTTACAGGGGCGTGGTGTCCACAGGCCTCTTTTTAAGAGCATCCATTCTAAAGGAGCAGTTTCAACATCATAGGGCCAAAAAGCCTCTCTGCAGTTTCACATATCAAGTAACTCACAATGAGCTGAAATATCCTGATAAGATGAAGACACATTCATTATATATGTTTATAATCAGTGTTTGTCACTATGAGTTAAAAGATTTACTTGTATTAAAATTATAATTTTTTATTATTAACTTGTGAGTGAAATTTATTAATAACATTGTAACATACTGATTTAAAAGACCTTTCTGTATACCCATTTTTTCAACTGACATGTATCATGGTGGTATTTAGGCATTGTCTTAATTTAGTGCCCTATACGGTTTTAGGCTTTGCTTCAAAATTGAAGCTTGATGCTAGGTTTTAGCTTGAGCCAATCTGAGACTAGTTGAGCTGGTATTCCTAGTTGACTAGGCCCTTTTAAAAAAATTTTTGGTAGGAAATTATTTTTTAAAAAATTTCATATAAGTTTTTGTAAAAGTTTATTTAAAAAAAAAATTAAAATTTTTATATAAATTTTTATTAAAAAATAATTTTTTAATACAACATGATTCGACTAGATCAAGCTAAATTGACTCTTGAACTAGCCCATTGCATAATGAGATGCCTTGATTTATGCTCTATTTGGTTCAAAGATATAATGGTAAATGGAATGTAATATGTAAGTAGGTAAAAGTAAGTGAAATAAAAAATAAATGTTTTGCTCCTACTTTTAAAAAAGTGATTTAATGAATAGAATAATAAATACAAAAATATAATAAACATTATATAAGTTATATAAAAAAAATACCAATCAAACCAAGCTTTAATCTTAAAAAATCTTTTCTTTTTTTACTTAGCCTAGTCAGCCTTAAATATCCCTAGTATACTTGTAAAATAATTAAGATTTAGCTTTCACTGAATTTATAATTAAATCTTGATTATTAAAAGTGCGTGTATTATATGATATCCAATAGTTTTTCACTAATATGTCCTCTCCTTGAAATTTTCCTCAAAGGCCTAACGTATATGGTGGTGCTGAAATGAGACTCTGCCTTTTGATCTTCACAACGTTATAACAAAAGATCAAGCAAACTGCTTTTAGAAACAGAGGCCACATTACTATTTTATAATCAAATGACTCAAGCTGTAGAGGCTTTATGTTCAATAGTAAGAAAATATTATCAAGCAATAAAAATAATATAAGTGATAAAAATTGAAGTTGAAGTTTTAACTTTAATTGATAAATTGGGTGGACATAGTATCAAATAATAGAGCTGCAGAAGTTATGGAATCTTTAAAGAGAAAATTTAGGTGTAGCTTTTAGGTCTTTATAATCAAGTTTTTTTAATAAAGAAATGAAAAGTGAGGATTTTTTTTATAATTTAAAATTAAATGATTGGATTATTTTAACGAATTCTTATGTTGCTAATGATTAAAAAAGCTTAATAGTAAATATCTAAATAATTTTTCGTTAATTTTGTCCTTAAAATTTGTTTGTTAAGAAGATTATTCAATTTTTTTTGGGTCAACACTGAGTATTCTAACTTAGAGAAAGTGTAGAACAATAAGCCCAAAAGTATAAGACCCAAAGCCTGTTGGCTCTTGATCTAACAAAAATCCCAAATTCTTTATCTCCATTCTTCAAAATTTTATTAATGTAAAAATAAAAGGAATGAGGCCCAGGCTATTTGAGTCAAGCCCAAGCAAATCAAAATGTGGACTGTGCAAGACTAGTCTTAAGGCTCATGGCTCTAAATGGGCTTTGAATAAGAAACATCAACTTTAATCTTTTCATGCACCATGTATGCTAGAAATTTCAATTTAGAGAAGATTCAATTATGGAATCTTGGATAAACTATGACTTACTTGGCAGTTTAGTGAATTTCCACATAATGTTCCAAATGGTAGGCTGAGAAACTTCTGATTTAAAAAAAAAAATTCCAATTTTTTAGTGCAAGAGGAATAATACACTGGCTACATATTAAGGAAACACCCAATCAGCACAAATTAATAAATTGTTTGATATATTTTATTTTACATTTTTTTAGTATCTTAGATAACATAATATCAAAATGTAAGATTTAATGATTTTTAGGAGTTTCATGTTTGATATAACAATTGAAAGTTATTATAAAAAGAATACAATTACTATTTTATGAAAGTTTAAAATAATGAATGTGAGATCCTCATTTTTATATTTTGGATTCTCTTTAATACTCGAGGAGATTTTATGAGAGAGAAAATAATTCTGTGGGAGTAGAGTTCATAAATGTAAATTTCACCAAAATAAATTCTCTCTTGTACAAAATATTATTTTGTTAGAGAAAAATAGATATAGAGTGTAGGACACAATATTAAAAGAAAAAAAAATATATAAAACATATATCTTTCAATTTATCTCTTTTCAATAATATCACGCTTGATTCACAGCTAACAAAAGAGAATCCAAATTGGGGTTTCACCAAGTCTTTTTCACTTAATCATTTTTTGTTCTACAGGAATCTTCCTGTTTAGGAAATAATCCAAAAGTCATATTTTATATTATATGAGATACCAGGTAGAGTTATTTCATTCTCCTACTTCTATGCCTTTGTTTTTTCAAATGACACTTGGCATATATTCGATAACAATAGATCACATACAAATATTTTAGATATCGCCAAGTGACATATGTAAGAAGTTAAATTTAAAATGACGATGTATCAACCTCCTCGTAAAATACTTCTTTTAACACGCTTGTGCAAGAAACGATCTTCTTTCTTACAATATGACCAATGAAATTGTGCAAATAACAATATGACTTTACGGATGAAACATGATCCAGCGACCATTCCAAACAGGTTTAAGTGAAAGCAACAAACATACTTTGCTTTACAAAATTTTCCAACCAATTAGAAAGATGAAAAAAAGCAATTGACAATTTAATAAAAGAGATGGCTTATAATCAATAGTTTCTATCATCAGACAATTGGATCACAAAGACAAATTAAAAGCTACTTGTGGAGCATAGTATCCAAAAATTTGTACTTTCACGCCGTTTTTAAGAATTGCAGTATAAAATTATAAATATATCATTTCTCACTTTTATGCTGTATTTGGATGGAGAAGGGAAGAGTGGAGAGAGAGAAAAACAAAAAAAAAAAGAGAAGAAAGAGAAAAATAGAGAAAAAAATATTTTCTTTTTATATGTTTAGATAAATGAAAAGAAAATAAAAAAGAAAGAAAATTTATTAATTTAGAATGATAATAATGCCCTTAGTTTATAATATTAATAAGTTTTACATTTTAATGACATTTATGTTTTAAATTTAAATTAATTATTTTGAATTTATGTATATATATGTATATATATTTAAAAAATAGAACTAATGAATTAAAAAATAATTTTATAAAAACCACATTTTAATTTTTTTATAATAATTTAACCAAAAATGAAATAAAAAATAATTTTTTTATAATGACATGTTAAAAAAATTATTTGAATCAAGGGTCTGGCATTTTTTTCTTAGAATCTTAAATTCTGATTTTTTAAATCCACTTTATTAAATTTAATAATAAATATCTAAGAAATTGCACTGGGCTTTGAAAAGAAAGAAATGCCATTCCAATTTCCAAAAGCAGTGTTCCCGGCGAGAATTGCGACACGGATAGTCGGATGGAGGTGAAGGGTGGCACTATTAGTAATCGTGGCAACAACTTCAGCGAGCACGACGATGCTAATGGTGACAACAAAGCATCTCATTGGCGGTGAAGGAGGCAAACAAAGGGCCAACCAAAGCGGTACCATTTTTAAGCAAACATTTTTTTAAATAGTATAATTAAAAAAATTAATAAATAAGTTATTATAATATTTCTTAAATAGTAAAGCAATTATCAACGCATTCATTTGAGCAAACTACTCTGCTAGCTCTTTTGGTCTATTTTGAATGCAAAGAGCATGTAAATTTGTTCTAAAGATACACTGCTCTTTGATACTTTATAATTTGGCTTGTTTGTCTTCTGATATTTTATTATTTAAAAGTTTGCATTCAAATGTCGCGTAGTTTACATTTTTAGTACATTGATTCTTTGTAAATTTATTTTTAAATTTTTTTAAAATTTAATATCAATTCTTAATTTTATTACAACATTTTTAATTTTTTATATATTGAAAATCAAAATTCTTCCTTGAACTAATTGAAATCACAAATTTGATACACACAAAACAATATCTTTCAAATTTTACCCCTAGATGAAATTCTTAATTTTCTTATAAAACCTTTAATTTTCCATGCATTGAAGACAAAAATTCCTCCTTTGACTAATTAAAATCTCAGATTAGTTACATACAACATAATTTTTTTTAATATCTATCTTAAGAGGAATCTCTAATTGTATCCCTAATTTTGTCCAAAATTTTTAATTTTCTTACAAAATTCCTAATTTCTTACATAGTGAAAATCAAAATTTCTCCCTTCCTCAATAAAAATCTCAAATTTGATATATAAAATGTAATATCTTCCCCAAATTTTGCCTTAAAACGAATTCTAATTTTTGCAAATTCTTGATTTGCCTATAAAAGCTCAAATTTTGCTTCAAAGAGTTCGAGAGGCAATTTGGGAATTAGGTTTTTTAAAGATCAAAGTTAGTCGAATTAGAGTATTTTGAGCATCAGTGACTTTCATATGTCCTTTTCCATTCAAAAGATTCGAAATAAAACTACAAAATACTAATATGTTACGGTTTAAATTATAAAGTATCTGAATGCGAAATTTTAAATTACAAGATACTAAAATGCAAACAAGCATAATCAAAGAAATACTAAAGCATATATTTTATCCTTATTTTAATGTGTTGTCAATGGGAACTTGATGACATTTTTTTTGACTAATTGACTTTGAAGCATATTTATTTATAATATATCTTGTATAATCCATCAATTATATGAATTTAAATCGGGTTGATTTTGAGTAAATTAATATTTAAGTTTGTGAATTATTTGATCAATTTGATTTTATTTTTTAAATATAAATGATGTACGAGTTGAATCTAAAAAATGATAAATTCATTACACATTGTTTTATGATTAAGTGAATAAACAATATCAAAAAAATTAATGTATGTATGTTAGTCCAAACATTAAATTATTCGTTTACTCTTTTTATATTTAACCCTTAATTTTTTTTCTTATGTGATTTCATCTTGACTCTAACCTTAATTTGAGATTTAAATGTACTCATTTATTTTTAATGATATTTTATGAATATAATTATTGTTATCCTATTATATTATCAAAACTAATTCTCAAATTTTCAATAGAATTTCTAATATATTATTGAATAATTTCATCAACAATTCTAAAAAATAAAATATGGAAACAAAATACAGTATTATAATATTTTTAGCAGTATCAATTTTCTTGATATTTTATCAAAATAAAATCTCATTTTGGTATCTAACATTAGATCAACTTTTAATCTAGTCATTCATAATTTTTTTCTATTAATTGTATCATTCACTTATTAAAATACTTTCAAATCTAATGAAAAACTAAACATATTGCTAAATTAGACTTCTTACGTTATACTAATTAATTTTTCACCCGATGCATACTCAATTCATAAAAGATAATCCAATCCATGAAAGGGTTAGATGGACCTACATTCGAGTTAGAATATTATGAATTTCATGAAGTTAGCGTTGTTATTAATTAGAGCTTCTTGTCTAAAGTCAATTGAAGTTAATAAGTGTGAATCAATATTTTGTTAAGTCCTACGTTAATTTATAGAAAGAGATAGATAGAAGAAAAATATATATTAAAGTTATTTAATAAGTAAAAAATTAAATTAAAAGACTATATTTATAAAGGACTTGATTGAAAGTGTACCTATTCATCAAGCGCCAATAGATATTGTTCCTCAAATTATTATATTAAAACTCAACCTAAAGTTGGTAAATCCCTTTTTTTTTGTTGGGTACTTGAAAATTTGCAAAAACCCCCCAACTTGCAGAAAGTTTATGAATTTGAAATTTTTACAAATTATACTTGGCATTTATTTTTTCCTTTTTGGGGCATTAAATATGGCCAATTCATCATTTTAATAATCCCATAAGCATTGTTAAAATTTGTTAATAATTCAATTAAATTTACATTAGTTTAACAAAGGAACTAAATTGATCCCAAAAAAATAGAGGAAGAAATTAAAACATTTAAAAAAACTAAATTAAATCTTATAATCTTTTAAAAACAAAGGGCATAGTTTACTCAAATTTAAATGAATGGGGGAAATCAACAAAATTTGAAAATAGTTGTTTTTCACATTTTTGTATTGCATTTAATCCTAGCGCGAGTATCGTGGTTTTAATATACTCGAGCAAGTGAGAGATATTGGGCCGAAATTTCCGCATGTCCAGTGGATAGGCCACGAGCTCGCCACACGCCTGAACTTATCACACAATCATGACCGTCGACGTGTCCTCAATCCGACGGTCTATATAGAAATCTCAACTCCGGAAATGCCCCCTCGCCACCACAGTTTCTATCACCTTCTCCATTCCTCTTCGTCTTCTTCTTCACCCTTCGAATACGCCATTCATTGATTCTTCGCCATTTATACTTCCCGATCTCTTTTTCCAATACCCACTTTCCAGATTTCACTATTTGTACGCACAATGGCTCTTGCATCTTCCAAAGTTTCTACCTTTTCTCTTTCGGCCATTGTTGGGGATGGTCTCAGAAGAAAGAACACTTGTTTGCGTTCTTCTTCTTCTCTGAGTCTTGCTAAGACCAGAGTAAGCAGAAGAAATTTCATGGTTAAAGCATCATCTGAGACGAATTCTTCTGCGCCCACAAGCGTGATTTTCGAACCATTTGAGGAGATCAAGAAGGAGGTTCTTTCTGTACCCATGGCAGCTCAAGTTTCCATGGCTCGTCAGAACTACGAAGATGAGTGTGAAGCTGCAATTAACGAGCAGATAAAGTGAGTACTTTTCATATCTTTTTTTTCCCAATAGATGGAGTATTTTTTGTTTCAAAAGTCTTTTTTCCTCGAGATCCCCATACTTTATTCTGTGTATTCTTTTCACTCAGTTGTAGATTTTCTTGTCTTCCATCTTCTGCGGTAGGAAATAATTTAATGTATGTTCATATATCAAATATCAGAGAAAAACACCATATGGTCTTTCAAAGATGATACCAAAAATCCAAAAATTGATTTTGCTTCAATTTCATCAATTCAAAGGTTGTAAAATAATACTGTATAGTCTTTCAATGGACAAATATTCCATCAGGTTGAGATAAAATCAAACTTTCCAACAGAAAAATGAAGGACCAAAATGGAGTTTTACTCTAAGTAATGAGATCTTTTTTTCCTTGGCCCAAAGTAAAGAAAGATCCTTATATCATGCTTGTTTGTATCTTCTTTATATTGTTGGTAACTCTCATCTTGTCTCTCACAGTGTGGAATACAACGTTTCCTATGTCTACCACTCCATGTATGCATACTTCGACAGAGACAACATTGCTCTGAAGGGCTTTGCCAAGTAACATCCAGAAACCCTATAAGCTTCCTTCCTATTGATTCTTCCAATTCTCAAATGGGTTTTCAATTTCATGTTCTGATTTCCTGCTGGGGACAGGTTTTTCAAGGAATCAAGTGAAGAAGAAAGAGAGCATGCTGAAAAACTAATGAAATTTCAGGTTTTTTCCTTCTCATTATCTACAATTTAAAACCTTTTTAGATTCTCTCTTTAGACAGATGGATCCATCCAATGATTCTTGTGACTCTGATTTTTATAGAACATTCGCGGTGGACGAGTGTTACTTCACCCCATCAAGAATCCCCCCTCAGATTTTGAGCATGTTGAAAAGGGGGATGCGTTGTATGGTGAGTCTTCTGATTGCATTCCTCAAATTTTCATCATGCGCATGACTTGAAATTTTATTGTGTCACGTTTCATGTTTGTATATATATCTATGCACCTTAATCGGACTAGAATTCTTTAAATTTCTTAAAAAATTGACCATATCAATTTCGAAAAAAAAAACAATAAATAAAGTATAGCACTTAATTGATGGTATTATTAAACGTGTTTCGATCTCTGAAATTAACACTTGATTGGTGAACCCCACACACTTCTCTGTCAAGTATAACATTCACTGATTCAAACCCTTATCTTTGCTACTGCTGAACTTTTGGTTTTCTGTTTTCCTTTTTGCCTTATTTGTCCAGCTATGGAATTAGCTTTGTCTTTGGAGAAGTTAGTAAACGAGAAACTTCTGAATGTGCACAGCGTAATGCCTCTTTACTTCAGCTTTTGGTTGAAAATTTTTTCTGAGGAAACCGCAAATCATCTAACCTTTGGTGTTTGAGGCTAATCAATTCAAGATTTCCTTTGTTTTTGAATCTTGATGAATAATAGGTGGCAGACCACAACAATGATCCTGAATTGGCACACTTCATTGAAAGCGAATTTCTGACTGAGCAGGTAAAACTCATCTGTTTTATGGCCATTGTAGCCTTTAGCATGCTTGTAAATCACATGAATTCTGGACCTAGAATAAAGAAAAAGGCAAGAAATTTAGAAAAAAGATAGATAAACAAAATAACTTCCTACTACAATGAATAGGTTTCCCAAGTTATTATTTTCTTTTCCCGTATATTTTCCTTACAACAATTTAGCTCTGTAAAAGAGGGAGTTACCAGCTAATTTGACTATTCTATTATGTTGAAAATAATCCTGGGAAAAGTCGTAACAAACAAAGAAACATGCCAACAAAAATTTAGCAGTGCTCTCATGGCTCACACGGCACCACCTTTAATTTCCAAAATCGAGTTAAGCTTTGTGTCTTGGGTTATATCCTTACCCTATGCTCTTTTCCTATTCCCCATCTTCAGGTAACCAAAAAAGGTAAAGAAAAGAAGGAAATATTACATTTTTATCGGTAAAGCTTTGTCAAATCAAACATATTGTTTTCCTTTGTACAGGTTGAAGCAATTGAGAAAATAGCAGAGTATGTGGCTCAATTGAGAATGGTTGGAAGGGGTCACGGTATGTATTCATTTCGATTACATTCCATTTGCTACTGTTCCTCTCACATAGCCTTATATGTTAATATTATATATTAACATGAAAAAGATTCTATGATAAATTTAATCTAAAAGATAAATAAATTAAATCAATCATAAATCAACATATAATTTAAAAGTATGTCAGAGATGAATTTTATTAAAAATGTGACTGATATATTTATATATTTATTTATGATTAATTTATTTTACTTATTTTAATATACCAAATCTACTTAAAGAGCACTTGTTAATTTAACGCGTATCTTTCCATTAATTTTGGTAACCTCAATTATTGTTTTGTGGCTTGCAGGTGTGTGGCACTTTGATCAAAGACTTCTTCATGCATGAGGGAGATGTTGCATCATCTTGGACAACCTGTCTTTTGCTGAGTTTACATTTGGTCTGTCGGTTCTAAGACAAATACTCTTGTGCTGTGTTGTATTGTTGTTGGTTTTTTTTTTTTTTTTTTTGGGTTAGAATGGTGAACTTAATGTTTTTAGGGCATGAGTTAATGACTTATGAGAGCTAGAAGCACTTGCAGAAAGTTAGATGCGAAATAATATTCTGTAATCACATCTGTTAGGCGCTTTCAATTAGCATGTTAGGAATGAAAATGACCCTTTCAATTTCAATTGAGCACGTCAATTTCAACAATTTTTTTAGGGGGTGAATGTAAAAAATATATAAGTAGGATAAAAAATTAATTTTGTACTCTTTCTTTTAAAAAGATGATTTGATGATTAAAATAGTAATATTAATAGATAGAATAATAATTAAAAAAGTATAATAGATATAACATAAATTATATAAATGTATTTTATTTATTTTTGACACAACCAAATGGGTTACATTCAATCAAAATAAATAAAATAAAAGGAGTTATTTTAATGAAGATGATGATTATGCCTTTATTTTAAACAATGATAAAAAAGCATTAAATAGTAATTATAAAAATATAATAAATATTATAAAATTTATTTCTGGATGATATTTCAAACGAGTTGTCAAAAGAGCAATTTATTCCCTGTAGTTGTCAAACGGTTGTCACTTTTTTGGGGGCCAATTGCAATTTCATCAATCTAAGTTGTTCTTTATGTTGTGACACTTCAATAAGTTAAGATGATGTGATCAGGCCAATAAAAAGTTATAAGTCCTTTGGTGAATTTATGGGACTTCGTTTTTCTTCCCAATTCTTCCGCGAGTTCACCAAATTAGTTATTATTCTAGTCACGAAGCAACGTTCATTTGAGGTGGCACATGACCCCTTTAGTTTTTCAAAGTTTGTATGTTTATAATACCTTGTTTTGATATTATAATTTACATATTTTAAAAATTTAAACTTGTTGGATCTATTTGTATATTATATAATTTTTTTATTATTTGACATTTTAACTTAAATTATTAAACTTGCACATATATTATATGTGTAATTCTCACAAAAAATTATTATTATTCTCTCTTTTCCTTCTTTTATATTCTTTTCTTTTTTATTTTATTTTCTTTTAACGTTCTTTTCTTTCTCTTCATGTGTGAATTTCCAAAGTGTGATTTTACACTTCCAATCTCTGATTTTTAGTTTTGTAAAGAAATCTCTAAACTCAATTTAAAATTTAATAGCTCAAATGGGTTACTTTAGTATTGAATGTTAAGTTGTTAACTCATAAATATTAGTTGTGTTACAGTTTTATTATCTATTACTAATATAAAGATTAAAAAGTAAATTTATAATTTCAATTTTTAGCATTTTATTTAAATAATATACTATAAAATATAATTTCTTGAATAAGATATGAAACTTTTGAAAAAAAAATTAAGATCAAAACAAGACTTTCATATAGATCTCGTGAATTTATTTTTTTCCAATAACAAATTGAGATTAATTTTAAAAAATGTTGTTAGTTCCAAAAAGAGTAATTAAAATTTTAACTTATCATTCTACTAACCAAATATATATATAATATAATATAATTACAAAAGAAATTATGTCAACTTTACCCCCTTAATTTGGGCTTCTGACTTCGCCACTATAGTAACCAGTTAACAAATCCAAAAAAGCATCAACTCCATGATTTGTTCCACTAATGTTTTATATCAAAAGTACTTAGTTTATTCACTCAGGAAAAAAAAAAAAACTAAACAAAACTTTTATATGCTTGGCTCATGAAGCAATAGCGCTTTGGCAATATAATGAAAAACCAAGCCATACTCTAAACCCCCCTAAGCCCCGGTCACATATGGGCAACAACCTAGAACTGTCCATCGAGAATTTCTTGGACCAGTTGTTTATGATGTCCAAAAGAAAACTCTCAGTTGACCCATATTATGCTACTCAATTGTGATACCAAATAATGATATGCATGCTCATGTTATATTTTGCAAAATTTAATCCGAAGAAAAGAAAAGAAAACTTGTAGTTCATTCGCGTGTATTTGAGATTTGATACTTGTGTTTACATCAAAATATTTCCTTTGGTGAGGAGGTCCACATTAGATGTCGAACAAATAAAATTAGACAGCTATGTTCAGTAAATGTATTAATTCCAGAAGCCTCCCAATACATAGAAACTAAATTTGAAATCCAAGTGCTCATTATGAATTGAATTTATAAGGAATAAACTAAAATCACGTGAAAGTAAAATTACTATACCTGAAATTTTCAGATGAATAGAACCTACGCTTTTCGATAAATTTCCAATAATTCAGAGATCAATCAAACATCACTTCGAATCCAAAACCGTGTATGGACATACTAATTGTACTAATCTAAAGAAAAGCAATTTGAATCTGGAACAAGTCACCATAATACCCATGATCAACAGAAATTAAAATATTCAAATTAAAATCACATAATGAGTAGCTCAAAATTTCACTGTTGAATTGAACAAAATAACAAGACTATTCTCAGACTCCGCCGCAAGGCCAGTTCTTACAGACAATCTAAAAGAGTGTCCAGAAATATGATGTAAATCAAATTTAAGCAGTTGCCTCTTGTTGAGCAGCAAGTCTCTTTCTAGCCTCCTCAATGATAGACAACTTGATACCCCGGCCTTTGGGAAGAGACACCCAAGGCTTTGTCCCTTTACCGATAATGAAGACATTACCCATGCGAGTTGCAAACTCATGACCGGTAGCATCCTGGACGTGGATGGTCTCAAAGCTTCCCTTGTGCTTCTCCCTGTTCTTAATGACACCAACACGACCTCTGTTCCTTCCTCCAGTCACCATAACAACATTCCCAACATCAAATTTGATGAAGTCAGTGATCTTGTTAGTTTCCAGGTCCAGTTTAATGGTGTCATTTGCCTTGATTAATGGATCTGGATATCGGATGGTGCGCCCATCATAGGTGTTCAGATAAGGGATGCCCTTCTGTCCAAATTGAACAGATCGAACCTTGCAAAGCTTAAACTGCACAATGTAAAACACAGATATATAATAATTTAGGACAGAAAACAACCACTCCACAGATACATCCACGACATGCAACATAAATCCAGGTAAAAGGTGCAAAGCTTGTCCGTCCGACTGCATACTTCCTTTTCCAGTGTCAATTAGCATCAGCAATTAATGATCAGAGATTATAGTGGTACTTATGAATTTTTTGGGAAAGGGAAGCACAAATTTATCATTCATGACAGACATACTAGAAACTTTTAATATTAAGATCTGCTATTGCATGGTGAACAATCAAATCAGACATACCTTTGCCTCTTCATCCCTTGTAGGGTGTAGACGGAATCGACCCTTTGTGTCATAGAGGAGCCGAAAGTTTTCATTGGTCTTTGGAATAGATACAACATCTGATAACAAAAATAGACAAGGACAAGTGAACCATAGCTAACAGTTGCAACATTAACAAAACTACAAGAATACCTACTTAAATTCATTGCAAACACTAGGACTATACAAAAGTAGTGTACGGGACCAGACATGAATGTAAATGAGAAGTATACTTGAAAAAAGGTAAAAAGGGTAGCTGCTAAAGTTTATTTGAGCTTTGTTGCTTAGACATCCATAATTCTAAAATGCCAAGTCACATGGTGCACTCCCAAACCATGACAATGAAGTACACTCGAAAAGTAGCATCCTTGTCCAATAACTCAAAGCAATAATAATATTAACATACAGTTTGAGCAATATCAATCGGCAGTCAAGTTTGAATTCACATACCCATGAAACCAGCAGGATATGTCTTGTCTGTCCTAACCTTGCCATCAACAAGAACATGGCGCTGCATTAAGATGGCAATGACTTCTCTATACGTGAGAGCATACTTCAGTCTGTTTCGCAGTATAAGGATCAGAGGTAAGCACTCCCTTGACTTGTGGGGTCCAGATGATGGCTTTGGTGCCTGCACAAACAGCATATTAGGTAGGTGCATTAGAATGGATATTACAGATGAAAACAAGTAAATATAGCTGAAAAAAGGACTGGGAAGTAAGTATACAAAGGCACCGCCAAGCTTATCAAGCATCCAATGTTTGGGAGCATTGAGCCTCTTCAAGTGTTTCTTCAACCCCCTGGCCTGAAATTCAAGAAAAAAGCTACCGCTAAGAATGAGATAATGAGGGCATACGGTTATCCATAGTAATACAACTAAATCATAAAGTTATTCAAAAATTCAAACATTGAGATTAGGACAAAAGAATCAAAATAGCCTTTAATAATAAACAGATAAAATGAAAAGCATCACTAACACCAAGGTTGAGAGAAGCATTCACCATGAAGCAGATTAACAACTCATCAAAACCTAAGAAGTGGGCATAGGTTGGGTTCAGATGGATCTAGCCTGATTTTGAACATAAGCACTGAATGGCAGCATGCTAGCATTAAGTGACTGAAGCGAAGTAGAGATTGCCAACATGGACGCCATAATTATAATAGCAAAACAGGAAACAACATTATCTCCTTGAGGACCAAGCATAAAGAGCTTTGACATAGGGTGTAAGCTCCATAAGAGCTTGAACTCATTTTCAATTTTCTGGAAGTTATCCCACATAAACAATGTATATATCTTCTACAACACATTAGAAAAAATGATTACACAAGTAGGCACACGGGAAACAGAAGCATCACTATTTTAAAATAAACTTCCAGCATATACCATAATATGGCATCCCTTCCCACTAAAAGACCGACCAATTAACTCGTAAAAATATCAAAATCTAAGCATCATCGTTAAATTCAAGTTCTTATTCCATTCAAATAACGCGAATACAAATCAGTCACAACAAGCATAGTGGGAAATAATGAATTGAGGAAATTTTGAAGCCATAAATAAGAAACTGTAAAGCCAAAGCAAGGTGTTATAACAAGAATAAAGAATCAAGTTCCGAAGAAACTGAGACTAGATGAAGAAAAAGAACAATGAAGCCTAAGCTATGAGATTTGAGAAGAGAGACTAACCATTTTGGTATCTTCAGCTCAGAGATCAAGCCCTGAGTGCGCTCGCCTCTTCTTATGCTGTACCGAACTACCAAAACCCTAGCGCGGCTGTATATAAATATATATACCGAGTCCATGACCCGTAAAGCTATAAGAACAACACAACTTTCGGGTTGTTAAAAGTTTAAAATGAATCGGGTTATGTGTTGATGGGATTATCCGAATCCAGTCCAGGGTTAGGCTATACCGTGTCATTTTAGCTTTCCTTCATCGGGGTTTAGGGCCGTGCTATTTTTCTCTAGCAGCATTTGGTTTAGATTTTAATTTTTTTTATATTTTAAAAAAAATCTAAATATAGAATAATAACAATATTTTAATTATAAATTTTAAAAAATAATAATTAAATTTTAAAAATTTAAAATTTAAAATCTTAACAATATAGATATTGTTGAAGAATCCTCTAACAATAAAAAATCAAAATTCGTATTTACAAATATATATATATATATATATATACACACACACACACACAAACATTGTAATGACCCTCCCAAAATTTTTTTTTTAAATGAATTTTGAGAGTCTGTATGCATTTATCACAATTGAAACAAACAAACATTTTACAACCCATTCAAATTTGACTTTAACACATTATATAAAATAAAATTATATTATAAAATTTCAAATAAAAAAATGTATGGTACATTGTTGTGTGATGACAAGTAGGTTTTATTTAATAAAACTAGTGTAATACAAGTGCATCACACATAGTAGTGAAAATTGGTTTAGATATTAGTTTTAATATATTTTTCACATCTTAAAATATAAGAGGTTATTGGCACGGAAAATAAGGTGAAATTCATACCCATAAATCTAATCGATACAACTCATAATTGAATATGGTCATTTGATGGTTCAACCCATGATATTATCACATCTAAATTAATTATATTATCTCTTTATATCTATATAAATATTATTAGCTTTTTATAGAAATTTCAGTAGAATATTCTTTTAAATTTAGAAATTCTAAAATTTTTACAAATAGCTAGAGTCTAGTAACAATAACAAAATAGAGCTATGCTCAAATGTCAAAAAAAAATAAGGAGAAGGAAATTTTGCCTATGTTAAATGTAAAATATTTTATAACAATAAATCAAAATTCAAACAGAACAAGTAGATATGCGCTCGCAGTTCATATGCAAGGCTTACCACTCCAATGCTTCTAGGCCTAGGATAATGGAGGTGAGTGGGATCCAACACCATTATCTAAAAATATTGAAATTTAATAAATGAGTTAAAAATTCAAGAAGTAGATAACAAGTTATAATAATTGAAGATAAATAATTACAACCAACGTAAGAACTAAGTCATGCGAAAGTCAACTAAAATAATTAAATAACTAATTTTTTTATTTTACTTATCCTTAGAAGCATATGCATAAAATAATCTTTAAAATATTAAGTCTTTTGACATAACAATCATATGAGAGAATTGATTCCACTCTCGTTGGTGGCTACACCTTGTTGCAGATTCTTACCCGTTTATGGATGGCTACATTTAGTAAGTAGCTCCTTTTCTATCCTATTCTTATTTATCCAAGTACACTTAGGCCATTATTCCCACTAATAGCTATGGGATTTTGTCATAAATTCTCATCTTACTATAAGTATTAAGTGGCATGTAACAAAAATTGGATTATATATGATATGTTAGTAATAATTAAGTTAATGTACTTTTATTGGATTAATTAAGTGAATGATTTAACATTAAGTGGAAACAAGTAAATAAATGATTAGGTACAAAAATGAGTAAATTATTGATCAATTAATTGTTTAAAAGCTTAATTCAAATACATTAAAATAGGTAAAACAAAGAGTATTAAAATTTTTTAAATGGGTAAATTAGTTTTAAGGGCTATGGCTATAATTAAATTTAAAGAAAGGCATGACAAGTCTAAGATTTAGGTTATAAAGTCATATTTTTAATTCATTTATCAACATAATGTCTGTTTAATCTACTAACATAATGATTCCTCGATAATCATTCTCGTTTCCTCTATCATCATTAATCCGTATCACTTTAATTTGCAAAATAATGCCCTATATAACATCAAGAAGTACTTATCACAACTATGTTAATACATAGAGCTAAATTATTGCTTCAACTCATTTTATCATATTATAAAGCTAAGTATATAAAGAGGATGCCATTAAAGTCCTATTCCACTAAGATTATGCATAAGTTGATTGAATCAAAATTCAAACTACCATTACCATAAGCTTACAAGTAATAAAGGAACATGTAAAACATATTGTGATTTGTTATCTCCTCACAGATAGTGCCAAACATTAAGGTGATACTTGTTCCTCTTCAGAAAACTAACTCCTTTCAATATTGGTATTTGAAGAGCTTTCTAACAACATCCATAATTCATCAAACTATTACATAGGCTCAAACTAATAATTCTTAACATCTATCTAACTTAAGGATTACTAATTAACTAAAAGTCCCACTTTATAACTTCATTTTTCATTCCTACAATTAATCATAAACCTAGATCTTCTTATCTAATTACTAATCAAACAATTGAACAAAAAATTTAAGATTTACATATGGGTAACACCATAGGAAGACTTTCATCACATAGTCTAACCCTACAGCTCATTTTTTGTCAAAATTGAAAGGATGAGAGTTACAACGTTTTTAGACCTTGTCAAAGATGGAATAAATGAAAATGAAAGAGGAAAGGCAAGAATCAAAGAAATTAACAACAAGAATGAGAGAAAATGGAAGTAAGATAGTATAGAGCTCACCACATTTTTTATATGGCACCCAATGAAACTCCCACGAACCTCTAGACTATGAGTGACAATAAGAGGCTTTGCAAGAAGCTAGTTGATGCTGGTGGTGGCGTCACGCTGGCAAATAAGCAACAACAATAGCCACGGGGGAGGGAGATGCATGAAATCAAAAGGATAAGGGCGTTGGCCTACAGTCGAATAACAGAGATGAATAAGGAAGAAAAGAAAAAAAAAAGAAGAATAAGAAAAATGAAAAGGAGAAAAGTAAAAGAAAGAAAAAAGAAAAAGAAAAAGAAAATGAAGAATATAAAGTGAATGTTGATATTTCTTTTATTGGGTTTAAAATGGGATGTGAACAAAATCATTTTATGGTGCAAAAATTGAAAAAAATTCCTTTAACATCTTATGTTCCTCAAAATAATTTTAAAATTTAAGACAATCTTAAAACTAACTCAATCTTATTTCTTATTTAAACAAATTTCTACGATACTTAATTTATTTATTTCCTAATCTATTCACACACACACACACACATGTGTATATATATATATATATATATAGGGTTATTACAATATCAATTGACACAAAGGAAGGAAATAAAAAACATGCTTGTATAAATGAAAGATGAAAATAAATCGTGAACAAATATTAAAAACATGCTTTCCAAACATTATGATAGTAAATAAAATATGCCAAGATGAAGAACAAAAAGCTATGGTTAGTAACTAAATACGAATATAAAAAGAATAACATAGATAATAGGTAGAATAGTGGTTAGAAAAATATTAAGTTAATGAAGTGGAAAAAAGAAACTTTTTTAAGGACAAAGGTGAAGCTGAAGCAATAGAAGTTTAAGATAAAAATAATAATGTTCAAATCACTCATTAATTGTTATGATATAAAAATTATTTATATTTGATAACTGATTATTTTAAGCATTCATATAAGATACTTTTAAGCATGGCTTTGATACATAAAGTATTATAAATTATTATCTATAATTGTTGTTAATTCTATATTATTTATAAATAATTTGATAAAAATTAAGATAAAATTACAAAAATATATTTTATAAATTATACGTATATAAAAAAGAATAATGATATTATTTGACGCAAAAAATGAGATTTTTTTAAAGATATTTAATATTACTCTTCAAGGTATCTCCTAACTAATTTTTGTAAACATTTCTTCAATTGATAAGTAGAATAACAAAGAAAGTCAATAAGGTTGAATTATGTGGATACAAAATATTTTAATTTTGATTCTTGTTTATTGAAACTAAATATTTTAATTTTGATTCTTGTTTATTGAAACTAACTCTGCCTTGAGTTAATTCATACAACAGTTAGTATAGAGGTAAGAACTTTTTAAAATTTTCTTGTAAAAGTGGAAAAAGATTAACATAGAATATAGGATTATACATTTTCTCTCTCTTTCTCTTCTAATGTTTGGCCATACATCTTATATTTATCTCTTTCCAATTTTATAGAAAAACATATAATCAAAAATTTTAGAAGATTCATACACTTAAGTGAAGGATACATTAAAGGGGGGGGGGGGGGATAGGTTTTTTTAAGAGGAAAACTCGACTTTAATTCTTTTTTACAAAAATAATAAAATGACATAAGTTACACTAAACTCAAAGAGATAGAGTTGACTAAAACTTTATATACAAAGAGAAACATAAAACTTAAAGTCAACTATCTTAAAGTGGTTAATTGTAAAGTTAAAACAACAGGAAACATAGATAGAAAGAGAAAGAAATAATGTTCAAATTTATCCCAATTCAACATTAAACTCTACGTCCAATCCTCTTAAACTTTAAGAGATTTTCTTCAATCAAACTCAATATAAATGAAAAGTTTGTGCGTATTTGCATCCAATACAGGTTTCAACTCACTTTAAACTATAAGACACAGATTTTTTCACTTAAGTTAACCCTCAACTTACTTTTACTTATTGGAGAGATTATATAAAGATAATATGAAAGAGTTTATAGACCTTTGTGAAGGAAATACACTTACGTTATGTTTGGATGGGGGAGAAGAAAAGTGGAGGGAGAGAAAAGTATGAAGAAAAGTGGAGGAAGAGGAAAGTCAAGGGAAAATATTTTTTCTTCTTACGTTTGGATGGAGAGAGAGAAAACAGAGAGAAAACTTATTAATTTATAAAATAATAATTTTTTATTGTATAATATTCATAATTTTATCATTAAATGAGGTATTTTTAAAAAAATTATATTCTTTCATGTGATTTAATTATTTTACATTTATACATATATGTATATATATTTAAAAATAAATAAGATTAATACATTTTTAAAAATTACATTTGTCATTTTTAAAAAATGAATAAGATTAATAAAATATTTTTTACATATAATAATACATTATTATATATATTAATATATAAATATTATATATATATATAATAAATATTTTTAATTTAATATATATTATTATATAATATAATGTAACATATATTAATATATATATTATTAAAATATAATATATATATATAAGGATGGGATGATGCAATATCCAACTAAAAGGCAAGCGGACAGAACTATGCATCCTATGTATGGTTATTAGTAGCAAAATATTCATATATGCATTTTTTGGCTTGAAAACATGGCTATTATATATAATTGAAAGGGTTAAGAGCTATTGGGATTTTTAGAATTCCACTCTTCCCTCTTCAATGTTTAACCATGTTTAGGTGAGTCAAGTAGGCAAAGGAATGGAAGCCAACAAGCATAAGGAATAATACTTTGACATATGCATAGCAAAATGGGCATTTTAAATATATTTTGATATTAAGAATTGTGACATGAGTTGTAGTTGGTTGGTTTTTTTTTAAATAAGAATATAATTTATTAATTTTTAATTTGAAAAATATTATTAATTAATTTTATAATAAAAATATTAAATGAATAAGTATAATATTAATTAATTAAAATTCAAAAATTTTGTTTTAATTAATTCTTTTAGGTTTATGTACCGAAAAACATTATTCCGACTGTAATTTAGTCGGAATGCAAATCTTGCGTCCCATTTCCTTCTCAAAATCTCTCCATTGTTAGAGAGAAAAATTTTTCGTATGACCCACGTCATTTTTCTTCCTTACTTTTCTCTCTCCTAATTCCTCTCGTTTTCTTGCGGGTTTCACTTTGGCTTTAGCTTTATTTATATTCTTGACCAACTTTCTAATGGTTAAAGATGAGAAACTCTGTTTCTCTTGAAGTTTTGCAGGAGTATGTTTGGGTAAGAATGTTCAAAGAATTTAGATTATTAATTTTTTTTAGGCAATTCAAATTAAAAAAAAAATTACATTTTTTACAAAAAATATAAGTTTTTTTTAATTTGGATTGTCAAAAGAGAATCTAGACAATTCAAATCTTTTAGATATTTTTTCCTCATATTTGATCTAAGTAGAAAATTCAAATTATAATAAAGGTAGTCACCCTTAGAGTTGATTGGAAGAGAGATAGTTTCAATGTTAAAAAATCTTTCTCTTCATGTTCTCTAGGCGAAAGAGATGAGTGAGCTAAATTTCCCAACCCTCATAAATGCTCATTAATGCTCTGTTTGTAGTAAGATGGAAAGTATTTCCAAATATCGTATAATAATATTTCAAATGTAGGGAGAATTATAATAAAGGACCTAAAGATAAAGAAAATTATTTTTAAGGACTTGTTACCACTTGTTTAAGGATGATTACCACTAAATTTAGTAACAAATTGTTGAACCTAATAATAAAAGTCTTTAAGAATAATTTTTTTTCATCTTTTGGTTCTTAAACATAATTTTCCCTTAAATGTAAGTGAAGTGAGAAGGCACAAAATAGGGGTGCATCAGACTAAAGGCAGCACTAAAATATGTTTATTTTTTTTTCATTGTACACTTTTTTCTTAACATTAAAGGATTTTGATTAAATTAATTTTAGTTTTTTATTATAAAACACTTAGGCCATTTAGATTATTGGGCCTAAAAAACCATGGGCCAATATCAAGTATCTCAAGTTAATTTGTAAAAATTAACAATGGACAATATATTCAAATTTTATGAGCACTTGCGAAATTTATCCACTAAAGTTTGGGTATAAGAAGTTTTATAGACACTTTAAAAATCTAAAAGTTTAGATAATGTGATATTTATCCTGTCCCAACCTCATAATATATATACATATATATATATGTGTATATTTATTTAATTATATTTATACATATATTTATATAATTTGTCAAATTAATATATTAGAAAAAGTAAAAATAAAACCATCCAAATGTTATATTAGTTTTAAATTATATTAATAATTCTTTGAGACATTTGATTCTTTGTTGTTATTTTATATGAATTAATTTTATGTAAATGAGTCTCAAATTAATAAAATTTGCTCATTCTAAAGTTTTTTTTGAGTAAATAAATTTAGATATCCAGATTTAAATAATATATGAGAGCTTAAAAATTTATACCCATTAAATATAAATTCTTAAAAAGAAGTGATAATACCCTATTCGCAACCATATGCCTTGAATTAAAATGTAGAGGTTAGTCATTTGATGATAAGATTATCCTGGGTTGTAACACAAGCTTCTCAGAAAGTTAAAGTAGTTGCTTTTAGAGATGTAATTCTTAAAAGAGATTGTATAATACTTAAAACCAATAGTATTTTAATATAAACGTGATGAATTAATTATTTAATTACAGTTAACTTTATTGGTAATAAGACAGTTATAATTATGTATTACATTCTATTTAATTAATAATGCTAATGAAAGTTAGCTCACGTAGTAAAACAGAATTCAATAAAAGCATTAACTTTGCAGTCATTTATATTATTTAGATTTAAATTTGTTTATATTTTGAGATAAAGTCTTTTGTGTCATTAGAATAATATATTTTTATTATTAATTTATGTATAATAAAATAATTAGTACGATATGTAGTTATTTAGCTGAATATGTAAGATGTTATTCATAATTCTATCAAAAGTCCAACTTAAAAGTGTATTAGCTCTAATAATTAAGCGTGCATGGTTTTAAGAATTTGATTTTTTTTTTTTGCAAAAAAGTGGTCTATAAAGGAGGAATTGCTCCAACAAAGTACAACTCTTTGTAAATGAAAAAAGTAAAAGAAGAAATTAACAAAAACGAGATACTTATACCCAAGTAGATAAGTTCCTGAAAGAGTGAAGGTCACTCTCATTCGCACTTTTTTTTTTAACAAAAAAGTAAATGAATGAAATATATTTATATGGAAAGATTTTAAATTTTAAAATTATTTTAAAAAATTTAAAGATAAATATTTTTAACTTGAAATATTAAATTAGAATTTTTTTTATATAGTTTAAAATTTTAATTTTTAGATGTTTAAGAATAATTTAAAATACTTTAATAATATTTTAATTTGAAAAGAAGATATTAGGAGAGAGACAGATAGACAGATACCTACCTTCCGTGAAAGGCCTCATTAGAAAGAAACGCAAAACTCAAAGTAATCAAACTCACCTGCTTCTGCTATGCCAAAAAAGACGAAAATGAAAATGGCTAATCTGTCTTCTTCTTGTCCTTCTCCTCGCTCTTTCTTCTTCTTCTGCTGCTTCCTCCTTCTTTCTCTGTTGCTCTTGTTGTTGCTATTGGTTGCCCCTTCTTCTTCTTCTTCTGCTGCTGCTGCTGCTGGACATCGAGGAGGTCACCATGACGGTGAGAAGGTGACGATGTCTGTTTACTACGAGACTCTGTGTCCCTATTGTGCAGACTTCATAGTGAATCATGTTGTGAGCATCTTCCAAACGGGTCTCATCTCCATTGTCAATCTCAGAATGGTCCCTTGGGGCAACGCTTTCATCAAACCTGATGGTTCCTTTGTTTGTCAGGTTAGCTCTCTTTTATTTTCTTCTTCAAGTGTGCGTTTTCATAAATTATATCAATTAAAATCTTACAAGAAAATCTCATTTTAATAATCTGAACCATTGAAGATAATGGCATTTGATTGACTGTTCGAATGACTAATAATTCTAAATTCTTGATGAGCACTGCATTACGTATAATTTCTAATAGTACCCATTTGGATCTTTTACTTTGTTTTCTACACATGGGATGATGTATTTCCAAACAGGGGCAAAGATTTTTTTTTTTAAATACTCTTAATTTCTTGTACAACACAATCACCACACAATAAAAGATTTAAAGTGTAATAGTTTGGCGACTTATTCCTTCAATTTTGATAGAAGAGGAATTGAATTGGGAACATCATCTTGCTTGGAGGATTGATTTTTATTTGTAATCATTAGGATCAATATGAAAATTATCACTTTGTTGACGAAGCGAAATAGGATTAAGTCAAATTGCATCACTTTAAAACCAATTAATTTCACGTCTTAATATGGATAATATTCAAGAACAGCTATTTGGTTCTATAATCATTTTTTCGAAGCAATTTCTATGTACTCTTCATATTCACGGAAAACTCTGAATTTTGTGATGATGAAACGAAAATGATTACAGATATGGGTCCTTTTCTGGGATCATTATCACATCAACAAAAAGTACTCTGACTTCATTAAATTCACGTTTCTATTGCTGATTTATTACCCAACTGAGTTTTCCAACTACCATAGATTTTTTATTTTTATTTTTATTTTTCAAAAACATTAAGATTGAAATTTTAAATTGTAAAAAAAAAAGAGACCCACGTTAAAACTGGGGGTAGGATAAAAGTTTTGATGTATCTCACTACTGTTCAGGTGGAACAACACATTGATTTTTTGTTGCCTAGTTCTTCTGTTTAAATTGAGTAATATGAAACTTTTATATTATATTATATTATATTTTTTGCAATCCTATCTGTCGAATTACTAAGGAAAAACAACCTTCTTAAATTGGGCTAAAGTGTATTGGGCCTACACAACAAATTTTGCCGCAGACCTTTAAGCCCAGAAAAAGGTTCATTAAATGATAAAAGAAAGGATGTTGAAGCTCAATCAACAGGCTTCTTAAAATTTTATATTTTTAATCAGGTGAAATAATCTTTTTTTTAATAAAAATATTAAATCAATTCGATTTCTTTTTTGCTAAGGTTAAGAGTATTCTCAAGCTTTATTTGAGTTAAACTTTTTCTCAGATAATCCTGAAAGTGTATTATCTCACATCAACATGATACCTTTATAACTTTACTTTCTAAATATTTAAGATTCAAATATTAAATTACATTTAACTATTATGGTCACTTTACATCTTAAATTTGAGAAAAATTAAACATCGATGAGCACTTAAATTTGAAAATTATCTAACTAATTAATAATAATTTTTTATGAATTAACAGTGAAATTTTTAATTCTTTGTTATCTTAACAAGAAATATCATAATTCTATTCAAAAGTGCAGCATGGAGAGGACGAATGCTTCCTGAACACAATCGAGGCCTGCACTATCAAAATCTATCCTGATGTGGTACCACTCTTACATTTTCATTTTCTCATAGTTCTTATTTTTTTTAATTTCTTAATTCTTCCTGTTTCAGTTAGAGGTGTTTTCGAATTTTCCATTATGATTTTACTTTGCAATTAAGCAAGAACCTTCAGTTGATAATCTCACTTGGTCTCAACATTTTCTGTTGATGCTTGATGCTCACAACTGCCAGTACAATGGTATCCTTTTTTTAAATTCACTAGCTGAGATTTTGCGTCATTTTCGTTATATATATATATATATATATCTATGTATGTATACTTTGATGCGTCAAGTGTGAGTGGCAGAAGGAATAAGTTTCACTTTAAATAAAATTGAACTAGAAGAAACATGTATAAGTAGAAAAAAACCCATAAATTTAATATTTTAAAATCTTAGATGAAGATAAACATTTAGAGTTTTGAGATAGATTTCTCTTATATCTGACGATTCTTGGACCTAACACACTAGTGTCTCATTCCAAAACTAATATTTTTGTTTTTTGATAAAATATTTTCATGAATGGTAGAATATTATGGAATTGGAATGCAGGTGAAGCATTTCAGATTCATACACTGCGTGGAGCGTGTAACGCTAGAGGGGGCACAAAACACATGGGTGAATTGTTTCCAAATGAGTGGTTTAGACACCTCACCTATTGACTGTTACACAAATGGCAATGGCAAAGCTGTCTGTTCTTTTCTCCTTTCTAATGGCTTCCTTCTTTCTTAATTATTCACTGCTTCCTCAGTGCCCCTTAATTACCCTTTTGAGCTTCTTTTTTTCTTTTTTTTTTTTAATGTCAAAACAAGCAGATTGAGCAAATCTATGCCAACGAAACTGCTCAACTTAATCCACACAACAGATTTGTTCCCTGGGTGGTTGTGGATAACCAGGCACTCCAAGAGGTTTGTGTTTTTAAAAACAAACATAATTTTTTTTTATTTAACTTGTATTTGTTATTAATGTTATTATTCTTTGAAATATAATAGTGTAAGATTCCTAAAATATAATATAATGCTAGTTGTCTTTCTTGAATATATATATATATATATATATATATTAGGTGTCTCCTTCATAGAATATGAAAGTGAGTTTTGGTTTTACTTTGTTTTCTTGTGGCTGCAGGATTATGAAATTTTGTGAAGTATATATGCAAGGCTTTCAAGGGCAATCCTAAACCAGATGCTTGTACATCGCATTCAATCACTACTAGTGACTCTACTCACAATACCAATTCCTTTCCTTCAGTTTGTTATTCCCATCAACCTCAAAATCTTACCTTACCACTACCCACCACATTAGGGGCAAAATCCCCATAAATATCTATGTATGATTGTTGTGCTTCTTGTACAACTTTAACTTTGGCAATAATCTCATAGCTTGTCTATGAATGTGCAAGTGTAATTTATTACTCCCTCCGGTCTCATATATAAGAGACTTTTTTGAGATTTGATTTGGTTTTATATATAAGAAACAAACTACCATATTAATTACAGTATTCTAATTATGCCCTTCATTAAATAGGTCATTCAAATTATGAGTAGTGGTGATCATTAATTTCAAAGAGAAAGTACACATATTAAATAGGGGTATTTTTGAAAAATAATTTTTATTTGAGACAAAATTAAGAAAGATTAATTGCTTTTAACTAACTTTATTAATACTCATGAATTAGTTATTTATTTTTTATATATGAGACCAGAGGGAGTATTTGTAGAAACCATTTGATTTATCTTTACAAACTATAAAATTTGTTTCATTTTGCAATAACCTTACGAGATTGAAGAGTCCAAGATTCATATAAACCTTAATAACTGGAATTGGATATAAATTTCGGCTCTTGAGACAACAGATTATAAAGTCGTATAATGAAATTTCCTATCATACAACCGGAATCATAACACAACAATAGAAAGAAGATTCTTTTGAGAGTGAAGACGTGAACATGAATTGATTAGATTGCAGCCTTATTTTTCCTTCAAGGGTTGGGAGCTTCATGCCCCTTTGTTAACCCTAAACAAAGAAGAGACTTTTTGTCCTAGTTTCCATAAAATAACTCAAAGAATTGACATAACCAACAAGGAGACAAAAACTACTTAACGGTTATATTGAGGTTTTCTAACAGAGAAAGATACAAACACCTTATGTCAACGACTAGTTTGACTTCTTCTATTACATATTCCCTCTCTTCTTTTATGTCTCCTGAAGTCTTATTCAGAATCATACCCAGAATAGAGACTACAAAAATGGCTTCTTTTAAACTAGCAATCACAATTGTAATGGCATTTTCCCTTTTCTTTCTAATCCTTAAATCTGAGTGTGCGTCGTCGTCTTCTCAGAAAGTTAATCTAACAGTGTACTATGAAAGCCTATGCCCATCTTGTGCTGAATTCATCATAAGAAATCTAGGGGAAATCTTTAACGGAGACCTCGTCAACATTGTGAATCTCCAGCTAGTACCTTGGGCCAATGCTTCTATCAGCAACATCGACAACAACTCCATCTCATGTCAGGTTCCAGTTTTATCTCTAAACCACTTATACCAACTAAACATCACATATTTTGCTGTGTCATGATATCTGTATTGTATTGTGTAGTGTCTCGTGTTCTATATTTGTGTCAACAATATCATGCTTCTTTTGATAGCTCTTGTTCAAACTTCATTATTAGACATCATGATAAATTTCCAGACCATAGAATCCAACTTGATGACCTGTGATGTGAAAGCCAAGGATATATACCGCAACAGATAATATTTCAAACATATATTTATTTTTCTTTATTCTCTTCCGTAAGTTCTATTTCATAGTTTCCAAATACTTCTGTTAGTATTTGTTTTAATCCTTTTATCTGGACAAGAACTGTAGTTTCCTTTCCATATCTTACTTGTGATTCTATAAAACCTTGCAGAATGGCCCCGATGAATGCCGGCTAAATTCGTTGGAATCCTGTGTTCTCAATGTTTGGCATGATGTGGTAAGCTTAAGATGCTCTCTCTGCTTCTTTTAGAGTATGTTTGGAAACTATAGACATTTCTTTTGATTTAGTTTGAAATCAAACATTTCCTATTATTTCATTCTCTTCAGTCCAAACAAGTTTTTAAATAATAGAAACTTGACCTATGAGATGGTATCTGAGATATCTATAATAAAATTATGATGCAGAACAAAAATTATGCTTTGATTTACTGCTTTGAGTTTCTGGCAATTGAGGGAAGGCACAAGCAGTGGAAAAACTGTTTCAGTCAATTGGATTTGCCTCAAGAGCCAATTCTAGAGTGCTATATCCGAGGAAAAGGAACAAAGGTTATTTTACATTTCTATGATTTTATCTACACTATTCTCCCATAAATTTATATATTTCTAAAAAAGTAAATTATAAAATAGTAAAAATATAACTATTCCTAACTCATCTATTCTACTTTTAGAAAATATCACTATTCTGATGTACAAGGAAGAATATTAAGAAAAAAGGAAAATTGATTAAAAGAGGGAAACTTAAAACAAAAGATTGAAAAAAAAAAGAAAAACTTTGACAGCCTAATATTTTATGGACGAATATAACATAAGAAATAAAATAAATTATACATATCTCCCCTGAGGTATGCTAAAATTACATGAATTTTTTATTAAAATAAAAAGTTGTACTATATTTTAGTTAAATTTTATTTTTTAATTAAAATATCTTTTATTAATTTAAATGCATATATATTTTACTAAAGCAGTCTCTTATATATTTTTTTATAAAGGACATTTTAGTTCAGAAACTTAAAATTAAACTAAAGTGTATAATAGTAAAAAAAAATCTGTATAATTTAGTTTTAAAAATAAGCTTAAAAGGTTAGTTTAAATGGTGGAGGCAAACATGTGATTTGTTATTAGATAGGCACAATGTCACATGTTCAAATCTAATTATATCAATTTTTAGGAATTAGGTAAAATTTACATAATTTTTTTAAAAATAATTCTCTTAATTCCGGCATACATGGCCTAGCTTGGACTGGACTACCCTAATACCAAAACAAATCATAGCAGAGGAAATAAGACAATTTCTAGGAGTATGGTTATATTAAAGTAATCACAGCCTTTAGTGACTTAACCAGTTTTTTCTTGTGCTACCTGCTTCATGAATTATGATATTTAACATTAAGCATTTGAATTGCTCTGCAGCTTGGAAAAAAATATGTGAATGTAACTGCAGTGCTTAACCCACCCCTTACATTTCTGCCATGGGTGTTGGTGAACAATCAACCTATTGGAAAAGTTTCTCCCTTAACCCTCTTTGTCTTTCTTTAATTTTTTCATTAATTCTCACAGACACCAAAACAAATTCACATGCATAATTTCCAGATTATTGTAAGATTCTCATCTAGATTAATTAACGTTCTTGTTAACGCAGGATTATGCAAATTTTACAACCTATGTTTGCGAGGCTTATAATGGCACTGCTTTGCCTGCAGCCTGCAATAAATTAGAAAGCAGCTCAATTGTGAAATGAATTCAATTACACAACAAAAAGAGCACTTCTGATCCTCAAGATTGCTGGAAAAGCTCTTTGTAAGACCTTAACCATATTGAAGTTGCAGAATGTTGCAGATATAACTTACAGCATGTTTGGTATACCTATGGAAAAGAAAATGTAAAGTGAAAATTGAAAAGAATTACAATTTTATTCTTATAATTATTATTCAATTATTATTTAATATTATTTATCAATTATTATTCAATCATTAAAAGTAAATATATTATAAATATTTTTTATTTACAAAATTAAATATTTTTTTTTCTTTTTCTCTTTTCATACTTAACTTTTTATGTACCAAACCAACTATCAATTTATCTCACATTGTGGTATGTCAACTTGAGATTTAAGATTTGTACTATTATAAGCAAATAATCAATGCAAAGAATCCATTAATTTGACAAACTTGATGTGAACCCAAGAAGGAATAAACCAGCAACTTGGCTCCTTTATATATTGAAGTTGAGTGATTATTCTCTGAAACATCGCGCATGCTACATACACAGAAATTATAAGACAGTTGTAATTAAATATAAAATAATATTTTGTGCTTAATTGCTTACAATATGAATTTATTTAATTATTAATAGCTCTTAATAGAGTTAATTTGATTTTTTTGTAATCAGTGAGTAAAATTATAATAATAAATCTAATAAAATAGGAAAAATATTATTCTATATTTAGTAATTATTATGTTATAATTAATGTACGTGGTGTTCTCAGTTTTATGATACCATCTCTCATTGAAGTATTTGACTTGAGCAAAACTTGGATGTAGGTTTTCCAATGAGAAAATGACAGACGAATATTTTATATAAATTAACATTTGATGATTGGTTATTTTAAAAATATTCCTCTACAGGTATTCTATTTTTATTGGAAATAACCTAATAACAAAAACTTGAAAAAATTCATCTAAATCTTTTAATTTTTTTTTATTGATGTGTCCTTTTTCTTTTCCACCTTTCCTAAATTTTTAAAATTTTTTACGTAAATTCACCAATCAATACTTATCCCATATCATTTAGGATCTCTACTCTACTATATGAAAGTTTTTGGTAATTGCCAACTCCTAGTTATTTATAAGCGGGAATAGGCTGGGCTTAAAATTAAAAAAAAAAACCTGGAAAGCATTATGTTGATTGAGAAATAACCTTGCATTTTCTTTAGGAATGGCAAGAAAATCACTTTAATAGGAAAGGAAAACTGAACAATAAATGGTAATAAACAAGGAATCAAGTAAATTAAGAGACAAACCTATATTATCAGTCAAATGAATAAATTATTTATCTCTTAAAATCTTATTCACATTGATTGAAAAATTCTAGAGAATTTCAATCCCATTTTGTGAGAGGTGAATAAACTTCGAGCTGGGCTAGACATTAGTTGGCCCAATACTTGGCCTGAGATTACACTGAACTTTAAATTTAAAGTTATGGTTAGATTTTTTTTTATTTTTTGTTAAAATTATAAAATGATCCCTAAAAAATATTTTTATATAAGTTTTTGTAAAATCATAATTTTTCTTTGAAAAAAAATTAAAATTTTTACATAAATTTTTATTAAAAAAATCCTTTTAAAAATTAATATCACTAAATCAAGTTGAATCAATCTAATCAACAGAGCTAATCCAATCTTGAATATTTTTTTTCCAATCTAACCCAACCCAACCCAATAAAAACAAACTAAATTGGTTGTTGCTGGTTAGGTACGCCTACATTTTACAATAAGATTTTTGCTTAGAGATACACATTCCAAGTATAATGAGGGGAGTTTGACTTATGCAATTTTTATAATTAGTTTCCTTCTTCTATACCCATCTTTTATGATTCTATTTACTTGGATTGAAACTCATTTTTTTTCAGTATAAATCCTAAAGTCTATAGCCATTTACACAATCACTTTTAAAAGTTAAAGAGCTCTCATTTGATGCTTTTCGAAATTTAAAAATTTGTGGTTAGCAAATGCGTTAACTCAATAATATATATTAATTAGCAATTATAAACTAAAACTTGAGGACTACAGTCCATAAATGATATTAAATTACAAAATAGTCTATGTAATTAGCTGGATTTTTTTTCCTTTTTCTTTAATTAGCAATTTTCAAAGTGATAAAAAAGAAAGAGAAAGAAAATGATCTTTCCAACTTCAGCCGCTCCCTCCTCCTCGCTCTTTTCCTCTTTTTAGAAAGAGTTTTGTTCTTGTACTTCTTTAATCTACATACCTTTTTCTTTTATGTGAGTTATGACCACAAAAACAAAATTGTAATAAACTAAGAAGTATGAATATTAATTCGGATATATGTATCGTGACACCATAAAACATGCAATGTTTAAGTATAATTTAAAATATTATGTTGTCTCTGATATAAATGTCAGACACATGAAAAAAATGATATGATTCTATTTTTCTAAATATTGGCATTTCATAGTATATAGCAAAGACTTTGGTTCATATATTCAAAATGCATGCCCCAAAATAAAAATGACAAAAAATTATATATATATATATATATTTTTTTTTTCTTAGATGTTGTATTCATTATGTATTGAACTGGAAAACTACTTACTGTTTATGTTTCCTCTTATGTCAAGCACCAGGTGTGGCGCAATTTTTTTTTTTGGTTGGCCAATATAATAAAACTCTAAAACTCTAGTCTTAGAAGTGGGGGACATATAGTCCTTTTTTGTACAAACTACAGCTGGTTTTAGACTTATCATACTAGATTTAGAAAGAGCACAATTTTCATAATAAAAAAAAAACAAAAAAAGAAAGAGCACAATTTTCTTTTTGAAAAATAAACTAATAACGAAGATAGGTTACTGTGATATTATTAGTCAAGATACTAGTGGTATCCATGAGAGTCTCTTCAGACTCCGTACTTGCATCTGCCAAATTCAGTCTATATCTAATATTCTAGCGTAGCAATGATCAACATAGAGGAGCGACTTACTGTCATAAGATGAGCACTGAGAGATCACTTTGGAGAAAGTCAACCTTCAAAACAAACTTCTAGTATTAGAAGAATTTAAACTCATAAAGCGGAAATTATTAAATAGCTAATCTACAAGGTATGAGAGCCCACTTAATTGATTGAGAAAACAAGTTACCCCAACCTAAAAAGAATAAACGCAAGTGTGTCAGTCTAAATCAGTCTAAATTAAAGAATAAAGGGTTGAATTAGGTTTTAAAATTATTTTTATTTATTTTTTAAATATAATTCTTACTAAAAATGTTAATTTCTTAATTAATTTTGTTGAACATATTCCCCTTCTTATAAAAAACTTTTATGTAAAAAATTAAAGAGAATATAAAAAAAAATACATAATATATTTATCTTGATTCAAACTAAAGATATTTTATATCCAATCTCTAAATACAAAGTAAGAGATTTTTATTATAATAAGTAATCACTAAAATTACAAGACAATCTTAAATATAAATTTAACTTCTTAGCTTTTACATTTTATTGGTTTGGTAACTTTGCAGAGTTTAGGATTTGGCTTTTACAATTTCTCCCACTCTTCTAGGCTTTTTTTATAAGCTCCTTAAAAACTTTAAATATAAGGTAACCTCACAGGTTTCACTTTTAAATTTTTATAATTTTTCTCTCGCTGAGTTTTTCTCTCAAAGTATCTAAAAATTTAAAGTTGAGGTATGATAAGGTTTGACACCCAAAGATTTACAAAGAGTTTACTCAATTACATGATTAATTTCAATGTTAAAAAAATCGGACTGGTTCGATCGGAAACCGATCCCTAGTCCGATTCGGGTGACTTAGAAAACTGGCTGGCTAAAGAATCGGTCAAATCGGTCAAAATCGACCAAAACCAGACCGGTCAAAACTGGTTTGAACCAGTCCGTACCTATTTTTTTTTTAAATTTTTTCTCACACAACAAAATAATTTATCCTAAATAATTTTAACAAATTAAAAATAAAAAGAAATAAAAAAGGAGGAGAGAGTTGAAATATATATATTAAAAAAATAGAGAATATCAAAGAAGTATAATATGAATACTTTATTATTTTTTTATATTTGATCTCCATTATGTTTATATTCAATTTCCTAATAATATTTCTTTTAAATATAAATGTATTTAGTCAAAATGATTATTTAGTTTTTGTTTTTTTATGTTTTAGTAATAAGTAAAATTTTAATATAATTTAAAAGCTCTAAAATAATTTTTATAATATCTTAAGAAATATTAAATTAATAATCAAATGGTTAAAATTTACCAATATTTATTTTTTACATTAAAATTTTAATATATAAAATTTTTAAAAAATAGAATTAATTATGACCGGTTCAACCACAGTCCGACCATGGTTGAACCAATAAACCGTGAACCAATACTTTCACCGATTCAATGACCGGTTTGGTTTTAAAAACATTGATTAATTCACTTAGAGCAAAATAAACAATAAAATGCAATAAATATTTTGTATGACACTTCAAACTGATTTGATCTCAACGTTGTTTCTTCAACTTGAAATGGTCTTCCCTTTTCTAATAAATGCACATATTGGCTTCAACTACTAAGAATTACTATCTTGAATGTCTTGAATTTATTCTTAATGATATCAATGTCTTCTTGTCATTTTGAAATCACTCCAATTTGAAAAACATTAACTTCACTAAACGTATATGTTCTAGAAGACAACAAACTTGAATGATTCTTTATCAACGTGTTTTTGCCTCTCCTTCTTTTGAACAGTTATGTTCCTTTCTTAACTTCTTCTCGAGTTTTCCTTTCTCATTTCCTACGCTATAATGACACATTATAAATGCAAGGATCATAAATTTCTATCAGTATAATACAATTGGTATAAATGCATATTTGCATTAAAAACATTTCATATTAGAGTGAATGAAAATCTTTCTTTATAGAGCCTTGACTAAATTATTAACCCAAATTAAAAACTTTCAATATTAGGATCCTTTAAGAAATATTCTGTTATAAATGCCTAGATCCAAAAGATATCTTTCATGAAACATTTTTTAGGCTCAGAATAGAACATTAAAGCCTCAGCCCAAACAAGTTTCTAGCGCAGCGAACATGATTAAAACCAAGATAGCATAACAGGCAATTTATTAAGAATGATATTAAACACTTTAAAGCCCACTAGACGATCTAACAAAATAACTTATACCTAAAATAATATAATAAAAGTAACTTCGGCACAATAAAATATATTTTCCAAATATCAATATAGTCAAAAATATTTAGCATAATTAAAACTCCAATAAGGTGGACATAAGACACCAACATATATGTGAAACAGACATAGATACATACACTTTTAAGGTGTATGTGCTTCAAAGATAGCAATATTAGACAATGTTTACATATATAGCTTATTGACGCATTCAGTCACATGAGACAAAAGGTTCAGCAAGGGCATTTGGTATCTCAGATGTTAATAAAAACCCAAAGCCTGAAAGGGAGTTTATTCAAAGCATATGCTCAAAGAAATGGCCCCAAACCCAAGTTTCTTTTTCTCTGCTTTTGATGATTACATACCCATCTTATTGTTTTACTGAGTTGAACAATATCTCAGATGATAGGGATGCCCATCATCATCAACATCAGAAAGTCAATCTTACCTTGTACTACGAAACTCTATCTCCAGAATGTCAGAACTTTATTGTAAACAAACTTGTTCGTGTGTTTAATACAGATCTCAAATCCATTGTTAACCTTCGTTTAGTGCCATTTGGCAATCCTCACATCATTGACCCAAACAAAACTGTGAATTGCCAGGTCCATCTTCTTGATTCCTTTATTTTTATCTGAGAAATAACCTAAAGTTTGTGTTTTTCATGGTGATTTATACCTTATTTTAGTCCTCTATAGATGGGTCAATTTTCAAGTTGGTCCTTGATGAATTTTTATCATCATTTTAGTCCCTTATGATTCAAAATTGATTCAAACCGCTCCCTCCAGTAGTGAATCGTTACTTTCACTAGCTTCTAGTGACATGCATGAGAACAAAAATATCTTTTAGGGACCAATACGAGAACTATTTCATCTAGAAAACCAAAATAAATTTTTGTCTTTTTATATGTTTCACTTTGTTAATAATTTTTCTTATTTACCTTTATCGATTGGGTTCTGAATCTGTGGTATGGCCCTCTTGAGTGCTACTATAATACCATAGAAGCATGTGCTCTTGATGTTTGGCCGTTGGTAAGTCTATTTTCTCTTTTTCTTTATGGTTTTCTAACTCTTCTTGTGTTGCTGTGAAACCACACTCATAGCTTTCTTTGTTCTTGTACTGATGCAGAAAGTGAATTTCCCTTTTATCAACTATGTTGAGACTCGTTTGCAGCTAAAAAAGGATAAAACAGTGTGGGAATCTTGTGTTATGGATCTCAAATTGAACCCAAAATCCATTCAAGAATGTTATAGAAGTGGACTTGGGAAAGAGGTCTGTTTGACATACTTAATCCACATTTATTTATTTTATTAACAAAGGAGATTTTAAAACTATAGGACCACTTATCTTCACTTGGCATAAATTAAGTGGATCAATTCATGACTTCTAATCAAAATTTATCTTAATGACTGAAATTAATATCAAGAAAATTATTAGCTCATTGGTCATTTTGATTCCATTTTAAGTTGAACTTGGATAGATTGGTTCAGAAATCTCACTAACCCCATGCAAAAAATAAAAATGCAGCTGATTCTGCATAATGCTGAGGAAACCAGAAAATTAAATCCTCCTCATAAATATGTACCTTAGGTGATTGTGAATAACAAACCACTCTTCACGGTTAGTAACACTATATTTTCCCTCTGAAATTTCTGTTTGTCTTTCTCTAAAGAATCTATTTCCTTGTACAGGACTATATCAATTTCATAAAGTACATCTGCAATGCCTACAGAGTTTACCCCAAACCTTGTGCCTGCAAATTGGGAACCACAATATCAACACAAGAAAGTCAGTCAGTTTGCCATGCTAATGTGGAATTGGTGTCCCCATAATCCAATTGCACTTGGTTTAAAAATAATATAGCAAAAAAGATGTAGCATTTTGCAATAAACACTGAACTTTTGTTAATTAATTTTGTTTTGTGAGAATGAACAGAAAATCGAGTTTGCTATGGTGCTTGACCTGTAAAGCTGTTCATCTTTTCACCACTGTGCCTACAAAAACCGCAGAAAAATAACCTTATTATATGGCCCTCTTCTATATTATAAAAATATAAACAAGCCACTCCAAAATACGTTTAATTGTAGAGAATTATTTTTGTTTCACATGAGTTTCAGGTATATTTTCATAATAAATGGAGAATTGTGCAAATTAATTACTTCTCAAAAAAGAGAGATTTTAGAGATCTAATTATAAAGTTTTAAATTGTATGAACGAAATTAATAATTGAGTAGAACAAATTAGACCAAGTAGCCAAGAAGAACTACTTACTCGACCTTGTATAAAGTGGATCTGCTGATGACCCTCAATCAAATTATCTCAACCTTAGACTGACATTGGTGTCACTAACTCCGTGCAAAAATAAAAATGAACATGACAGCTGATTTTGCACAATGCTGAGGAAACTGGAAGATTGAATCCTCCTCGTCAATTTGTACCTTGGGTAACTGCGGATAACATAGCAATCTCTTTAGTTAATAACACTATATTTTCCCTCTGAAATTTCTTTATTTCTATTTGTCTTTCACTAAAAGACCTCCATTTCATTCTACAGGACTTTGTCAATTTCAGCAGCTATGTCTGCAGTGCCTACAAAGGTAATTACCCCAAACCCAGTGCTTGCAATTTGGGAACCACAATATCAGCTAAGAAGATAAAAGCAACTCAACTAGCGTGCCATGGGAGCTGGTGTCCCCATCAACTTCTTGCATTTGGTGAATGAAAAGAACCATCAATCTTCTGCTTTACAAGTCACTAGCACACACTTGCTCACATTTTAATGCTTCACTTGCTGCACAAACCACCTCACACTTGCTAGTGAGTGAGTGATACAAGTGGGTGTGCGTGTGGCAGAGAGAGTGAAAAAGTGTGAAGCAATCCATGTGTGAAGAGAAGTGAGAAGTGTGTGTAACGTGCTGAGAGTGGCAAGAAAGGGAAGTAAAAAGTAAGTGCGGTATAAGTTCTACAGAAGACCCACCATGCAATTGAATACTTAGAAATCTTTCATCATACTCCCCCACCCCTTTTCTTCAATTCCTTAAGTTCCGTGACTAAATCTTCAAACTCTTTTTCCTCTATCTTCAACTTTAGAACACAGCATCTTGCATGTCCAATGAGGTTCCTTCTGGGTTCCTCAGATTTTTTCCCTCTGTTTCCCATGTAATTGATGTTAGTTTCAGTGTTCTCTACTGTTGAGAAATGGCTTCTATCATTAGAAGCCATTGAAACCCTTCTCCCATCCCACATCAATTTCTATTATGTGCATAACTTTTGAATCCTCTGGTATGGCTGCAAGAATTGCTGAATCGGCTGCAAAATGAGCAAATTTTCCACGTGGGAGGCCTAAGTAAAATGCCTTCATTGCTGATTCAAAATTCTTGCATGCCTCCTGTTTGAGAAAATGCCCCGACGGTTTTCTGTGATATTTGTGATGTCATGGGAGGAATAGTGAAATGCTAGGCCTTCCAGAGGCTCTTCTCCAAAAGGGCTTGCTTTGTGGCTTATGCATCTCAAGATTTCTTATGCTAACTCTCTGGTTCTGAGCTCTGGCTTCTCCGTAGACTTCTAGAAGATGTGGAAGCTGAATATATATCTGGAAGGGCTGAATAAATGTTTTTAAGTAGAAAGAAGAGTTTTAATAATTTTTGCAAATTAGTTAGGGAGTTAGGTTATAGGTAATTAAAACGGTATTAGTTGACTAAAATTTAAAAAACAAAGCACAAATAGAAATTTTTAATTGACTAAAACTAAAATTAATTACTAAAAGTTGAGAAAATACTAAAATTTACGTTTAGTCTTTTTATATATTAAAAGATTTTTTTACAATAACTTTAAAAGTATAATAAAAAAGTTTTATCGTAATTATCTTTTATATAAAATTTTTTAACTCATTTAAAACTAATACAATACTTAAGTTTTATTTAAATTTATTCAAAATTTTTCACACACAAAAGTTTTATATTAAACTTACTCTAAATTCAATTACCTTTTACTTAAAAAAGATTCACAAAAAATTGTGAAAATAAATTTTTAAATCCTTATAAATGAAGGAAACATAACAAAGGCTCAAAGAATACTCTTTAGTAAGATCAAATGGAGACTAAACTCAGAAGATAAGATGAAGAGAATGAGATGATATATTTTCTTTGTATACTTTTGTGTATTTCTCTATACTTACTCTTCTCTTCTTACTTTCTCTTTTTATAGGAAATCTTCAAATTAGCCCTTAATAAAGCAAGCTATTACAAAGCTATCTTCGTGTTGCACATTTTTGATGCTACCTCCTTTATTTACTACTTCTTCTCTTTTTCTTCCATTGCAAAGTGATAGCTAGAGCAATGGATAGAATTTATTTGTAGCCTTTTCTTGAGCCATAAAAAATGAGGCGTTGAGAGAGCATGGCTAAGAGTGCAAATCCAACTAGCTTTTGACTCATTTAAGGAAGAAAGACTTTTAACGGTGAGAAAATTTTCTCTTTTTCTTTTCTTTTTGTTGCAGGTACTAGCCGAGAGAGATAAAGATGAGCAAAGCTTTCTAGTCCAAAAAATAACATTTAATGCCCCGCACAAGTTGGATGAAAAGCAAATTCTAAATAATATATTATCAGGCTTTTGTACATATATATATAAAAAAAAAAGATAGAAGGTGCAGCCGTAAAACTTTCTTTGACTTTTGACAGAATAAATAAATACACACACACACACACACACAATATTCTTGTTGTCTGCATGATTACAGATTTTTACTTTCCAACCTCCATGATGTTGACATGTACTTTTTTTTTATTGCAATGTATATATAGTTGACCCATACATATTATTATAGGAAATTAAGTCTAATGAATCTATATGAAAGAATGTTAAATATTTAATAATTATCATTGCCTATATAAAAATAAATAAATTTTATAATTTTTAAAGTAATAAGACAATAAAAAATTTTTACTTATTTTTAATTTAAGGCTTTTGTAAAATAGGTTTAAGAGCTATATCATTATCAAAATAATTGGGCCATTTAAATTATGGAATGTTGTGAAACGCTTGGACCAACCGAAGCACCAATTGGTTTTCAATTTCCACGTCTTGTATTGGCAGGCTCAGTGGTTGTTGTTGAACTGTGGATTTTTGGTGATTTCATGGATGGGCTAGGGCTCCAAGCATCCTCTACTTCAGAAGAGAGGTTCTGTGACTGTGAAGGATGAAAGGTTTCTACCGGGTATCCATGGATACCTAGAATCTGGACATTCAAAATGGGATCAAAAGCATCCAAATCCATAGAGAAATCCTCAGCCAGTGATGGAAGTTCTAGATTATCTTCTTCATTAACCGGGTAATGGAGATGATCTTCAGAGAAGAAGATGGAGGAAACTTCAAATTCATATATGGAGGATTTCTCTACGGACTTGGATTCTTCTGATCCTATTTCAACTGGGTATTGGAAATGATGTTCAGAGAAGAAGATGGAGGAAGCAAAAGGGATGGAGGAAACTTCAAATTGATAAAAAATGTAGGTTATGTCATCGTGGAATGACCAGGAGGAGGATTGAAGAATCTCAGGCTACATCACCTTCTTCTACAGAAGCAGAGGGGAGTCTTTGTTTAGGAGTGTTGATTTGATAAGTGGTCCTGTTGATCATCACATCACAATTTATATGGCAATGGAGGACAATGTGAGGACTGAGGACAAATCAAAGTATCAAATCGCGTTGCTAGGAAAGAGGAATATTTCAACTCAAGGTTGGACATTCCTGGAGACCAACATGCAATGTATAATTAAGAATATTATGATAAATTTGAATCTTACATCAATTCTTTTTAGTCGCTAATGGTAAATAATTCAGTTTTAACGTAGATAATTTGCTTTAACCAATAATCTAATTAGTTGTTCCTTAGATTGTTAGGTTTATTCAACTTTAGTTCTACAAATTATTAAGTACATAAGTTAATTTTTAAAAATAAAAAATTTATTATACATTAGTCTTTTTGTCGATTAGGTAGGGATACTAAAAAAATTAGGATTTTATTATTTTTAATAATTAACTTATATATTTATTAATTTTAAACATTTAAAATAAAATAAGTGTAATAATTTAAGGAGCAAATTGTCAGTTTAATTCAAATGAAGCCAAGAAGCTAGAACAGAGGACCATTATAACCTGTGTTGGCATGAGACAAGCTTGTAGTGTGTAATTAGAGCAGGTTTGAATTTTATCTTGGCTAATTCCTAGAAGTTAGACTATAGAAAATTGAGAAAGTATATTTTTTGGTTTTCAAAAGATATATGTTTTAATTCCTCAAATTTTAAAAATATATGATTTAAAGATATATATTTTAACTATTTAGTTCTAATTTTAAGGTATATAAATTAATCATTTTAAATTTTAAACTCACTGCTCGTTAATCTCTAGAGTATAGATCGATAAAAACTAATAAGAAGTCAAAACTTTTAGAGATTAAATTATATTTTAAAATTTAAAGATTAAATAATTGAGGTTTTTTTTTTTCTCTGACAGAATAGGAAATTTAGAGTAACATTACAAGCAACACGAGAGGTTGGCTCCCTTTCCTAGGTTTGAGCTAATAAGTTAGACTGAGAACATATTTTTTGCAATGATCTCTTTTGCAGCGGTTGGGCTTGTTTAAGAAATTAAAAAAAAAATTGTACTTATCTAACTTGGAATTTACATCTTATAGTTATATTCTCTGTAATTAAAAAAAAAATCTCAATCACCTTGTGACAATAAATTTCTTATCATTTAAATTTAAAATTTTTAATTATATAAAACTAGAAAAATTATATTTATAAAACCAAATGTTGTAAAATTTATAATAAAATATTTTAAAAATTGAAATTACTTCAAAAATCAAATTATTATTACATTTTTAGAGATTTATTATTGAAATTTAAAAATGTTATTATCAGATTTTAAGAAAATTATTATTAAAATTACTTAAACTATAACTTTTTTGAAATTTAATAATAATTTTTGTAAAATTTAGTAGTAAATCTTAATAATTTTAGTCTTTAGAGATAATTTTAGTTTTCAAAATATTTTATCATAAATTTTATAAAATTTGAGTTATTGAATCTAATTTTTCATATAAAATTTCTAAAATCTGGGTTATTGAAAGAACTCTAACGATGGAGGGTCAAATTTTGGAAGACGTGGCAAGCTTGGGATTTTAAAAATATATGCATGAGGAAAAGGAAGAGTGAAGATCACCACGCGCTAAAATTTAGCAATTGTAAAATTTGAAATTCATTAATATGTTGTGTACAAAAAAAATGAAGGTAACATGGGTATTAAATAACAAGAAAAAAATTTAATGATTTTATATAAATATTTTTAAATTTAGATGATTAGAAATTTATTGCGATGAGATTAATAGATTAAAGGATTAATTGTAATTATTTAAAATTAGTGAAATATTGAAATTGAAGACAAAAATTAAAATAAATAAGTGTAATTAAAAAAATTAAACCAAACTTAATTGTTTATTAGGATTAAGTGTATTCAGATTTTGTTTCCAATAATTTTTTTTTCACAAAACATATTAAAGGCGTTCATGATTTAAGAATTCAATATATATATATATATATATATATAAAACATTAAGTTTGTATTGTATGTATTTGTAATTTATAAATTGTTTATATAATACAGATACTATTTTTATCCTTATCTCTAAAATAGAAAATCATTATTTTATTTTATTACTTATTATTGACTTATATTATAAGAGCATATTTATACTATAAAAAATCAGTGTGTAAATTGGATTGTTAATAGTCTACTCCTTTTTTCAAGTTTACATAAACTTGAAATGGCTCTCGTAGGCCTAAATAGCCTTATGGCAAATGATTATGGGGATGTTTCTTTGCCCCATCTTGTTACTATGTAATTTTATGTTTTATTAGCCTTAGGGTCCTCTTGTTATCTTTCAAAAAATAAAAAAATTAATCGTATAGTAATTATATTTTTATATCATGTTATATGTATGTCTTGATTAATTTATTGGAGCTGATAAACAAAACTTTATAAAGCAAACAATGGGTAGGAATTGAACCGAATCAAATACAGAAAAACAAATTTATTTGATCACAATTATATTGAGCAAGATGTTAAGTTAATACTAGAAGAAGTGATCATTAATTGGACAACAGATTGTGTTATATAGATTTTTCAAATTATTATATATATATATATATATATATATAATATGTGCACAACATTTTTTCTTTTTGGTACAAATGAGCATAATATGAATCTGCACAAATCCAATTTACAACTATGTGCAAATTTGATTCGAACATACACAAGGAAAAAAAAAGCAGCTCTTTTCACACTTTGTTAACTTTAATTTCCCCAAGTTGAAACTCTTACTAGCTGCGTTCCTTTCCATTTCAGAACCATTTCATTCCCATTTTGCCCTTCAATCCTTGCCTCATATGAGCCTTCCCTGCTTCCCCGCAACATTTCTCTCAGTTCCATTAAAATCCCTTTGCTGAATCTTCTACCCTCTAACCCAAATCCAATCTCTGACTGGAAATGGCAATTTTCTCTCAATTCTTCCCACTTTTTCATCCAAGCAAGAGAAGACACATAGGGTCCCACAAATAGGAACGCCATGACAGTTCTTGCTTGTGAGAAACTTGCCGGGAAATTTGATTCAATTGATTCCAATAAGGCCTTGCAATGCATCATATGCCCATCAAAGAATGACCTGAAATTCAAGCTATTTCTCAGTTTCTCAAGGGCTTCTCCATCCCCAAAAGTGATAATTCCCCTATTGCAGGTGTTTTTGTTGATCATGTTCCTAGCTAAATTTAGAAACTCCATGACAGATTTTCTGCTTCTTCCTCTCCCCATATGAGGAAGACCCACCATGCAATTAAAGATTAGAAAATTTCTCTTCACATTCCCACCCCTTTTGTTCAATTTCTTGAGTTCTGTAACCAATTCCTCAAACCCCTTTTCTTCTGTCTTCAACTTTAGACCACAGGATCTTGCATGTTTAATGAGGTTCCTTCTGGGTTCCTCAGAGTTTTCTTCCTCTGCTTCCCATTTGATTGATGTTAATTTCAATGTTCTGTTCTGTTGAGAAATGGCCTCTATCATTGGAGGCCATTGAACCCCTTCTCCCATATCGAAGTCTATTATGTGTACAAACTCTGAATCCTCTGGTATGGCTTCTAGAATTGCTGAATTGGCTGCAAAATGAGCAAATTTTCCATGTGGGGTGCTTTGGTAGAATGCATTAAATGCAGGGTTAAAATATTTGCACGCCTCCTGTTTGAGTAAATGCCCCAGAGGGTTTTCTGTGATGTTCTGGGAGGAGTAATGGAATGCTAGCCGTTCCAGAAGATCTTCTCCAAGTGGGCTTGCTTTCTGGCTTATGCATCTCAGGATTTCTTCTGCTAGAGCATTCTGGCTCTGATCTCTTGCTTCAACATGGGCTTCTAGAAGATGTGGAAGAATCAATTGGGTATCAATTTCCATGTCTTCTTGGGGAAAATTCAGTGATGGTAGTTGAACTGTGGAAAATTCTGATGATTTCATGGATGGGCTAGGACTCCAAGCTTCTTCTGCTTCAGAAGATAGATTCTGTGAAGGAAGAAAGCTTGCTTCACTTTCTTCTGGGGATCCATGGATACCCAGAATCTGGGTACTCAAAATGGGGTCAAAAGCATCCAAATCCATAGAGGGGAGTTCTAGAATATCTTCTTCATTCACTGGGTATTGGAAATTATCTTCAGAGAAGAACACGGAAGAAACTTCAAATTCATTGATGGACGATATCTCTATGGATTTGAATGCTTCTGATCCCATTTCAACTGGGTATTGGAAATGATCTTCAGAGAACAAGATGGAGGAAGGAAAAGGGATGGAGGAAACATCGAATTGGTCAAAAATTGAGGCTATGTCATCATGGACTGACCAGGTAGAGGGCTGAAGAAGAGTATGAGAATGCATCATTTTCTTCTTTTTTAGATGCTGCAGAGGGGGACGGAGAATTTTGTTCTAGAGTTGATTTTTGAAGAGTGGCCCTGTTGATCATCACATCACAATTTATATGGGAAGAACAATGTGAATACAAATCAAACCGAGTTGCTAGAAGAGTACGAGGAACATTAATTATTATTATTATTATTATTATTATAAAGAGAAATTCTGCGGCAGTTTTGTTGGTTTATAAATTTGTGGAACAAATCAGTGGATAAACAGACAAAATATAACATATATATATATTAAAAATAATTATAATTGATTTGGTTTATTAATTTTATAAAAAAACAAATTACTATTTGAATCATTGAAAGATACTTTTTTAGATCATAATTATTAGAAAATCAATTCAATTTTTGAAAAATGCATAAGATTATTCTTGTCGTGAGTTTTATTAACTTCGTATTAATAAAATTGTCCAAGTATATCAAACTTTTCAACGTAGAAATTTAGTGAACGAAATAAATGATTTCCAATCCATCTGGATGCTTAATTAGTTGCTTTCCAAAGGACGTTCTGATAAGTATCTATTTATATTTACATCATTTGGATGCTTTCCAAAGGGCGTTTTGATAAGTATCTATATATATTTACATCATTTGTATACTAATCAAAATCCCAAAATGTCTTATTTTTTTGGCAACTATGTTAATGTCTCATATCGGAGAAACTTATTCACATGATTAAATTTGTTAATATAAGATTGACGAAATTTACAACAGGATCGAATTGATATGCTTCTCAAAATATTTTGATTGATTATCATTAAATTATTTTTAAAGTTAATAGATGATTTTTTTTAAAGATTAAAATACTAGTTTAACTTTTTTATTACTCAAATTATATAAAAAAAATTATTGCCAAATAGCTATCTTAACAATGAAAAGCACCAATCACTTTCAGTCACCTTTCACGGGCCGTTTAATATAATGGGTGGAAAAGATTCTTTTTTCAACTTTCATGTGTTATATTTATTATATTTTTATAATTATTATTTAATAATATTTATTTTTATTATTTTTTGAAAAATATAAGAATTATTTTTTATTAATAATTTTTTTTATCTCAGTAATTTTGTATAACAAATAATACTTAAATTTGAAAAGTGTTTTATTCGATCGAGGTTGCCAGCCCAAGTCCTCCTCTCGTGCTCTTGGCAGCTTCTATGGCTGTGGCTTAATTTGTACGTTAGACCCTTTTATTAATTACCTTTTGGTTATTATAATCACTAAATTAGTTTACTTAATCATTCCTGTCTTTTTCAAGGCAATTGCGTCTCATTTAATAAGAAATACGACCTTCATGATGTAGAAATTTTTGTCTCCCCAAAGACTTGTATAGTATACAAAAAAATAAAAATAAAAATAATTTGTAAATAAAAAATAATTTTAATATCTTTATTTTTAATAATTAAATAAAATTTCATAAATAATATTAAATAATAATTACAAAGATAAAATATATATTATATAACTTTTTTATTTTGTTTAATCATATCAAACATGTCTTAATATAACAAGAACTCGAAATATGATCTTTGTTTGTTGTGCCCTTGTGAGTTCGAATTTTTAATTTTTGAATATGTTTGAGATTTATATAAAATTATTCCTCGGGTCTAAAATATAAGTCACTTTTAACAGATTCACGTTTTTTAAGAAAAATTAGTTATATTCTTAAATTTTTCAAATATTACCATATCTTTCCAGTCTTATCCCTGTAGTTAATACAGCTATTGTTATTAAATGGAGAGTTTTTAACACAGCTATTACCATTAAATGAAGGGTATTATAGGAAAAATAAAAATAATTATTGCCAAGTGACTTACATTTTGGACCAAAATTTTTTTCTTTAGGTGACTTATATTTTGGATCGGAGGGAGTATATTTTTAATAATTTTATATGATTATTGAACGATAGCTAATGACTATAAGAACTCAAACTCTTCATGTTATTTTTCTAATATAAGATTCATTTACGTAGGAAGACGTTTCACCCACTGACACGTGTTAATCTGTAGAAATCATTTGACCAATTTAGAGTTTTACGTGCCGGTCCCTTAAATGTTCCCTGATAAGAAAGGACAAAGCGTTTGTGATTAAATATATTGCATGGAAGCTTGACCATTGACTAATGGCTAGTACCTTGTCCGACTTTCCATACTCAATATATATATATATATATATAATTATTTAGAATTTTTGTTTGAGAATATTCAATTTATAAAATGCAAACCAACTAAATTAATCATAAAAATTATAAATAACGAGAAATGTTTATATATTCATTTATAACTAGCTAATTTAAGGAAAATTATAACAATATAACTTAATCGTTGCCTTTAATTATAAAGTTTTTCTAGTTTATAAAAAGTTACAATTAGCCTTTGTTTATTAGTCTTGTAGAATATAATTGAGTTGAACATCTCTTAATTGTAAATGCCTCGCCTTTTACCAGATTATGCAAAGAGTTTCTTCTATCCTTGTTTATATGATTAGGCGTCCACCATGCTGAATAGTTGATCTGGGTTTAGAGAGTGATGAAAATGAAAATAAGTGAATCAACGTAAAAAATTAATGTTAATTGTGGCAAAATGAGAGACATGTGCAACGCATGTGTACTCAAATCAATTATATTTAACATTTGAATATATAATAGGATGGTTATTGCATTAAACTAATAGGTCAAAGAATCAATTATAATTTTTTAAACTAGATTACCACAGTATGATAACTTGAGGCAAACATTATTATAAATAATTGCACTTTTTGAGTAACTTAATTTATCTATTTTTTTTTAAAAACTAACTTTTAAAATTTAGTTAATATAATTATCAATTATTGAACCAACTTGACTGTTCTCAATTTTTATATTCAATTATATATCACTATCACTACTAACTAGAGTTATTTGTATATTATAGATATCATAAAATTTTTCTCTGGAATATAAACTAGAGTTATTCCCTTTTTCATTTTTATCTTTTACTGATCAGCTTCAAATTAACTAAAGGTGGAATGATACTTATCTATCAATACTCATCAGCTTAAAATTATGGTTTAATTCGACCCCAGCTAGCTATTCATTCCAATGTTACTAGCTTATTGATTTGAAAAGATCATGTTCATATCTTTCATATAATATTTTCCTCTCGATTTGAGACACTTGGTATAAGATGCGTACTAATATGCTGGAATTTTTAAGTCCATGCGCTATATATAGCATATATATAATAGTATCTTATATTGAAATTCATGTAACTTAAGAAAAATATGCATGAAATATTAAAAACTATAAAAGGTTATACAGAGTACCGAGAGTCATTCAATCCCTTGTCCGTTTTATATAATGCAAGCGTAACAAAAGTAGGTATTGAAATACATTATCTTAAATGGGTTAAAATTAATGTCAATATCAAAGATGAAGTAATTATTTGCTAATCACATTTTTATGTCTCTTTTGCGCCTCCCATCAATAATTCTTGGAAAGCAACACTTTTTTTTGGGATATGTTCTGACCTTTAATAATTAGTGATTGTGTGTGTGTGTGTGTGTTTATATATATATATATATATATATGGAGGTGTGCAAAAATAAGGTTGCGTGTCTCGATCTCCTTATTCGTCTGTGCTAATATGCCTTGAACTTTACAACACGTAATTGTTTTATCAAATTATTTGTAACTATAGAGCAACACTCGCCAAAAAGTGAATATTTCCATGAAAACTACGTACGTGTGATTTGGTTTCTTATCTATATTAATATATAACCCTGTCATTTTGTCTTCACTTGCTTCTAATGCATGATTATTTGGATAAGAACAGCCATCCTCGATATCCAGAACTCTAGGATTTAATCCCATGGGATACTTATTCTAATTTTCTTTTGGAGCCCGACCATAAATGATTTTTTTTTAATCTTGAAAATCTTTTAGTTCTGCCATCAATGGATCAATTTTGACTGAACCAAATAAGTAAATTAATTGAGATAATCATATAAGTTAGTCTAAACCATATAACCATAATATTAAAAAAGAAGAAGAAGAGACAATTGCGTATGTCTACAATTTGGACTTGATTAGCAACCCATTCCTTTACATTTAAAGAGTGGGAATTTAATTAAAGGTTAATCTTCAATTAGGAAAGTATAGTCATGTTGAGAAATATATCGTAAAGGCTAGTCAAGTTCCAACAAATTAATTTTGAAACAAATCTATAGAAAGATCATAGAGGAGCAAAGTTCAATGATAGAATAGGAGTGTGAGTTTGGATACTTTTTTAGTTAAATAATTTAGACGAAATATAATTTCACAATGCGATATATTTTTGAATAAATAAATGTCTTGCATGTTACTTTTAATTAAAAATTTAAATATTTTAAACTCTCAGTTTTTGTTTTAAGAATTTATAAACCTTCACACAAAAGCTAAATTTTTGTGGATAACGCATAGAATTTATATCACACTTTGCAATGTTCAAAAATATATATAGGTCTACTTAGTCATAAATTTTAATAGCATATCAAGTATTTTTATCATAATTTTTTTTACATTATTTTAGCAATGTTACTACATTAAATATGATTTAAAGAAATTTGTATTATACTCTTTTAAATATATACATGCCACACCGCAATGTTTTAATTTGGAACGAATTTATGAAAAGCACGAAGAAAAGTATAACAAGAAAATTTCACGTCATCTTTCACAAGTTGTCTAATGGACTGAATATTTAACAGCAAGTTGGCACATCAGGACACATGATGAATTCATGGTATGGATTTTTCTGCATTGACAGCCACTAAATGGGATCTGCAATCTGCAAACCTCTTGATATTATATATGTATTTAAAATCATTGTCAGCATAATCCTTTTTAATCATTCTCTGGTTAATTCTATTAGTTGGATTCCACCAAAGGAGATGGCTATTGGGTTAGCCAAAATTAAAACAATCAGGAATGCATTCAGATGGATATCTTATGGCATGTTTGGTATGGCAAAAGAAAATGAAGGAGAAATGAAAAATATTATATAATATTTATTTTATTTTTATAATTACTATTTAATTATTATTGAATGTTATCTATTAATTTTAAAAAATAGGAGCATTCAAATTATTTTTTATTTCTATTTTTATACATAATTTTTTATATATTAAGCAAATTATTAGATTGATGGTTATGGACAAGTGCAAGACCAATGTTCAATTTTTTTTAAGGAAAAATTATATGTAAAGACTTAAATATTATACAATTTATAACAAAAAATTTTAAAAATAAAGATTATTTTTAAGAGCCACAATTACTATCAAGTACTATAAGATTTATTATTAAATTTTAAAAAATTACTATTAGATTTAGAAAAATTTATTATTTTCCTAAACCTATTAATAGTAAATAGTAATCATAATCCTTAAAGAAATTACGATTTTTAAAAATTTTTATTACAAATTTTATAAAATTTGAATTTTTAAATATATTTATTTTTTTCAAACGACGTTGGTCAACACTCTTTTTGTGGGGTCATATAAAAGACGGAGACAATAAATAGGATTCACCATGACCTTGGGATTCTAACCTCAAGCCTTCAAGTCTTTTGGTATGTATTAATCAAGTTAATCATGTTAATTAAAAAAAAAATCATTGTCTGATATCTATGGGCCCAAAAAAAATACCTAAGCTTTCCTCCTTGAATTTGAGCTATACGTATATTTATGTAAAAAGAAAAAATGGCTGTTCTCTTCTTTTAAATTTATATATTCTATCCATCTCAATATATGATGACTGCATGTGCTTAATTCCTTTTCATTTATAGAATGGATAGCCCAAGGCATGCAGAGCTAGAGACTATTTTATAATCCAAATTTCAAATTAAATATTTTATGAGTAGATGAATTAACGTAAAAGCACAAGAGTTCAATAAAGACAGTGAATATAGTTAATCAATATATAAGTTATTGTAAACTGAATTATTCGTTTTGAAATTAATTTATAGTTGTCCGTCAAATTTCAGAGGGACCACATGTAATTTTTTTTAAAAATTGGGTGAACATTCATGAATGTAAATTTTATGTATGTATGCCAATATACTGTTTGATTGACAATAATATTGATGATTAAATAAAAAAAATCTTGGATATATAGATAGAGTAATTGTTTTTTATATTAGTCAAAAACTTGAAGATTTGAGATCAAATTTTGAGCTAAAACTAACTGAAAAAAATTAAATTACATATAATGATTCAAGACTCTTAATTTTTCATTGGGGATTTCAATTGAAAAATATTGTTTTTCCAGGGTCCAAATTACAATATAAATTAAAGGGTAAGAGCAGTTTCATTAATTATTTTATTCATGTGTTCAACAATGTGGGTGTATGTGTGTGTGTGCGTATATATATATATATATATATATTAATTCATTCCCATGATCACTGGCTTATTTGAAGAGATCATGTTCAACGAACAACCTCATATCTTTCATATAATATTTTGCTCTCAATTAATTAGAGGCATTTGATAAGCTGCTAATATATATGCTGGAATTTTTAAATCCATGCATCTTGCAATTGAGAATCATGTTATATATATATATATATATATATATATATATACACCGGTGTTAAAATGACGTCAATATCAAAGATCAAGTAATTATTGCAAACACATTTTTTATGCCTCTGATCAATGCTTGTAATTTGGTAACACTTGTGTGTGTGTTGAAACTTTTAATAGTCAGCGATTGTAACTTTTGACGAATAGTAACTAAGTATAGAATTATACGTGCATGTCACTATTTAGTAATGAAGAGCTGTAGAAGGAATTTAAAAAAAAAAAAAATTCGAGGCTTTCAAATAAGGTTGTCATCTCCTTAATTTAATATCAATATTCTATTTATTAATTCGTCCCTATCAAGTTCTCTAGATTTGCTTATATGCCTTGAACACTTATAATTATGTTATTAAATAATTTGTAATAATTTATACGGGACAAGTTGGCCGAGGATAATATGAAAAGACTCTTCTGTAACATGAATTGGCACTGAACTCAAAATAAAAAAGAACTTTTTCAAGAAAAATTTGATTAAAGTGTTTTAGAACTACGTGAAAATTGAGACCTTGATAAATAAGAACAACACCAAAATCAGTAAAATTCAATACTAGGATACTCAAGGATGATGCAAAGAAAACAGATAATAGTTGAACAGAAGTTCAATTCTTCAGGGGTATATAAGTCGAGCCACTAGTTTAGATATACAAAACTAGACATCAAAAATTTTCACTTCGCTTGATGAAATCAACCAAAGAGATATACAAGTGTTAAGGTTAAGTTTACTATTTAAAGGAATCTATTGGTGATACAAAGAACTAGAGAAGAAAAGCACAAAAGTTCTTCAAATTTTCTGATTAACCAATCTATTGAACAATATATATGAAAAATTATTAAAAGATAACTTGAAACAACCTTTCAAGCATAAGTAATAACAAAAGAAATGGCTTATTTTCGTGAATGTCAAACTCATACAATTTCCAAGAGATATTTTACTAAGAATTAAATAAAAATATTGACTATTGATCATTCTGACAGTTTTTAACAAAATAGAAAAATTAATTTTAGAAGATTCAAAATAATAAAAAATATACTTCAAATGAAAATAGATATATAAACCTTTCAAATAACTATTTATTTATAAATTTTGGATTTGGGCCGAATGTTCAATTGTTAAACTCAAAGAAAATTTGATTCTAATCTTCAAATAACAAAATAGGCATATTCTAAAACTATGGAAACCATGGAAATCTATGTCTAAATTATGGTCTCACATCCCTGATATAGATCAACACAAACGCCAGAAGCGAATATCTCTATGGAAACTGCGTACGTGTGATTTGATTTCATATTTATAACCTTCTGATTTTGTCTTTACTTGTTCTAATGCATGGCTTATGTATATATGGATAAGAGCAACTCTCTTTTCTCAATATCCAGAATTTTAGGATTTAATATCTGAGATACTTAACCTGGTCTCTTTTTTTTGTTTTGTTTTTAAATGATATGTGACTTGCTTAACGATCCCTTCTTTTAAACTTTAGGGATTGGGAATTTATTTTAATTGACCATCAACTATATTTAGTGTACATATAGTGAATAATAGTCGTGTTGAAAAGTGGATATTATATGGAGGCCAAGGATTGAGTCAGGTTCAACAAAATTTTGAAACAAATCCATGCAAAGCATAAAAGGAGAGCAAGAGCGTTGAGTATTTTTTAAGTCAAACAATACATAATTTGAGGAAGAAATTTTTTTCTTTGGCATATATTAGTATGTGTTTAACACATTATTCTTAATTATATGGACTCATAATTAACAAATATGAAATAATTTAATTTTTTGAATTTATAATTAAAAATATCTATAATAATATATGTGACTTTGAAATCTTCTAGTGTCTTGGTACCAGAATTATTGGAAAGGAATTAATGGGAAGATTGAACAAACAACTACAAAATTTCAGGTCGTCCTTCACAAATTGTCTGATGGACAGAATATTTTCAACAGCAGGTTGGGAGATATAAGAACGTAAGTATATGATGAATTGTGTTGTGGATTTTGCTGCATTAGCAATCACTGAATGGGATCTGCAATCTGCAAACCCCTTAATTTGATATGTATTTAATATCATTGTCTGCACATCAACTCTTAAACTAGATTATCAAAGATAATTAATTTCCCAGAGCTTCTCAATAATTAATCTTTCCCTTATAACAAAGTTTGAGCTATTATTTTGTATAAGGTATAGTTTGTTCTCAATTAGACACTATTATACAATTAAAATTTCAAACTATTTTATGCATAAAATGATTAACTTAAAAGAACAAGAGTTTAATAAGACAGTGAATAGTAAGTCAATAAGAAATACAACCTTCATGATGTAGAAATTTGTCTCTCCAAAAGACCTGCACAGTACACAAAAAATTAAATCTAAAAATAAAAATAATTTTGTAAATAAAAATAATTTTAAATATCTTTATTTTTAATAATTGAATAATAATTCATAAAAAATATTAAATAATAATTACAAAGATAAAATATATATTATATAAAATTTTTTATTTTTCTCTTATTTTTCTTAATCATATCAAACATGCCTTAATATAACAAGAACTCTAAATATGATACTTTGCTGTGCCCTTATGAGTTCGAATATTTAATTTGTGAATATGTTTTGAGATTTATATAAAATATTTTTATTTATATAATTATTGAAGGATAGCTAATGATTAAAAAAACTCAAACTCTTCATGTTATTTTTCTAATATAATATTCATCTGCGTAGGAAGACGTCTCAACCACTGACACGTGTTAATCTCTAGAAATCATTTGACCAATTTAGAGTTTAACGTGCTGGTCCCTTAAATGTTCCCTCATAAGAAAGGACAAAGCATTTATGATTAGATATATTGCATGAAAGCTTGACCATTGACTAATGACTAGTACCTTGTCCGACTTTTCATACTCAATATATATATATATATATATATATATATATATAATTTAGAATTTTTCTGGGAATATTCAATTTATAAAATACAAACTAACTAAATTAATTATAAAAATTATAAATAACATAAAATGTTTATATATTTATAACTAGCTAATTTAAGGAAAATTATAACAATATATCTTAATCTTTGCCTTCAATTATAAAGTCTTTCTAGTTTATAAAAAGTTACAGTTAACCTTTGTTTATTAGTCTCCTAGCAATGACTTTATTACTGTCTAAATTAGACGTTAAATATAATTGAGTTGAACATTTCTGTATCGTAAACGCCTCACCTTTTACCAGATTATGCAAAGAGTTTCTCCTACCCATTCCTGATTTTCAACTTTTTACAGTATGTATTAATCAAGTTGATCTTGTTAATTAAAAAAAAATCATAGTCTGCGTCAACTGATATTAATAATAAACAATATCTATGGACCCAAAAAAAAAAACCTGAGCTTTCCTCCTTGAATTTGAGCTTTACATATATTTATGTAAAAAGAAAAAAAAGGCTGTTCTCTTCTTTTAAATTTATATATTCCATCCATCTCAACGTATAATGACTGCATTTGCATAATTCCTTTCCATTTATAGAATGGATAGCCCAAGGCATGCAGAGCTAGAGACTGTTATATAATCCAAATTTCAAATTAAATATTTTATGAGTCGATGAATTAACCTAAAAGCACAAGAGTTCAACAAACACCGTGAATATAGTTAATCAATATATAAGTTACTGTAAAGTAAATTATTCGTTTTGAAATTAATTTATAGTTGTCCGTCAAATTTCAGAGGGACTACATGTAATTTTTTTAAAAAAATTTGGTGAATATTCATGAATGTAAATTTTATGTATGTATAGCAATATACCGTCTAATTGACATTAATATTGATGATTAAATAAAAAAAATCTTATATATATATATATATATATAGAGTAATTCTATTTAATATTAGTCAAAAACTAAAAGATTTGAAATCAAATTAACTGAAAGAAATTAAATCACATGTAATGATTCAAGACTCTTATCTTTTCATTTGGGATTTAAATTAAAAAACATTGTTTTTTCAGGGTCCAAATTACAATATAAATTAAAAGGTAAGAGCAGTTTCATTAATTATTTTATTCACTTGTTCAACAATGTGTGTGTGTATATATATTATTCACTTTATAATTTGATAAATTAAGGATACACAAAACTTTCACTCTTCGTTAATCGATCTTTTTTTTTTCCCCCAGCTCTTTACAGTTTTATCCCCATACCTTGCACCCTTAATTTTCAAAAGTCCTTTTGTCCATATATGAATCACCAATCAAGAAGAACACAATAAAAAGGGGTCAACAGATAAAACAAATTTAATGCTTAATTATTAATAGAAATCTGACGTGGCACATCATGCGCCAGAAGCATATATAACAAAACAAGATTAGATTAATTCATTCATTTCACTATAATAAGGTTGCGTTAATTCTCCGTCATTGCAACTTCAAATTTTATAATATTTCACGACGCTTTCGGAAGACATAAAAGGAGTGTTAATATATTAATATTGCAGTAAAACTATGCGAGAATGAGGCTTCTCAATAATTATTAATTAATTTGCCGGATTAATTTAAGCTCAACCTAGCAAGTTAGTACTAATTAAGATAGCACAAGTGCAAACAGCCAAAGCATAAATCTAACAAGTCTACGTGAAAGAATTTTTTATAGCCTTAAGATATTTGCATGAAGATGAGTTGTTGACGCGGTTATTTCCTTAAAGTATAGGTTAATTAATACATTAATTAAAGCTTACAACTTTTTGGATCTGATCATGAGTAGGAGGTATTAGTTAATTAAATATGGTTTGAAATTCTTCTAAGAATGCCAAATAATGAATAACTCTCTGTTAAAAGTTTGTGTGTGTTAATTTAAGTGAATATGGATCACACCTCGATCGTAACGTGCTCATATCCATTTCCTTTCACTTTCAAATAATTTATAATTTCCATTTTTGTCTTCAATTTTAGTTTAATAAACTAGGGTTAATAATTAAAATAATGCGTTTATTCAAACTACACAAAACATGAGTAAGAATAATGCTTAATTGGTAAGACATTGAGATGATTATTGTCTTGGAAATTATAATAAAAATATTAGAAAAGTTAACTGCAATTTTGTAAATTTATTATCAAATTCTTTAATAAAATTATAACACTTGAATAATTTTACAGCTCATGAAAATATTGGTTTTTTCAAAAAGTTCAATTTCATTCACATGTTATTTTTTTAAAATTACAAGTTACTCCTTAAGCTATAAGATTTAATTAAAAAAAATTGATACATAAATTTTAAAATATTACAAAACATTCAAAAAAGCGTTAGACTTAAGCCATGATAGCAATGCGTAACTTCGTTTAACATTTTGCCAAAAGTTTCTTCCTATTTTTAAAAATTAATTGGGATTTATAGATGATTTTATTTTGGTTCAAAGTTTATGAGAATATTTTGTTGCCTTTTAAATTTTATATACCAATTTAATGATTATGCCCCAATATAAGAAAATAAAATATGATTTCCTTTATTTTTTTTTCTATTAAATCACATAATAACAAACACACCTATAAAACATTTTCCAATTTTATCCCATTCATTAAGTTTCACTTGCAACAGGTAACATTTTTTTTAATTAAATTGGTCATTAAAACATAGAACCCAATTATTCTAGATCACTCTTTACCAAAACATCTTACCGATGAATATTGTTAGTAAAATTTTATTTTTATGATGGATTAAACAGGGGAAAAATGTGTGTGTACATATATATATATATATATATATATTCCCTCATGGAAATTAATTTCACTCGTTTTGATTCTCCGTTTATGAGATTTACAAATGTACGCAATAAGATAGATAGGGAGGGTTAGTAATTTTTTAGGAAATATTTTAAGAGTTTAATCTATAAGAGTATTATCATCATATTAAAAACGAGTTACAATTATTCTATAATGATTTTTACTTATTTAAGATTATCATTTCTCTTTGTTGATAAAAATTAATCGGTACGTACATCATCACTCCCTTCATCACCAATAGGTTCAACAGAAAAAGAAAAAAAAAACTGAATTTCAGATTGGATTAATTTTAATATAATAAAGTTGCGTTAGAGAGGAAGGTATATATAAGGCATTTATACTACGTACAAATAAAAAAAGTTATTGTCTGATTTAAAGATATTTGCAGAGTGTTATATCAATAAGATAAGGCTAGCAAAACATGCCAAAGCATGAACCAACATATGTTTTCGTAAAGATGATGCAACATCCCAAGGTATTTATTAAAAACCACGGAGTTTTTTTTTAAATTGTTAATTATTAGATCTATTTGGAAAATGGAATCAACATGAGAATTGAGAAGTAGCTAAACAAATATGATGATAAATTTATTAGGTTTCCTTCGCTAATTTATTAAATTAGGCTTTTTATTTAATTATGAGCTGCAAACTTTGGCCTCGTTAATATTAGAATAACATGTGTATTTAATAAAAGGGAAAACTATATCCTAATCATTGTAATTTTGGTACGTAAGCTTTAAAAATGTAGCAAATTTTCTCTTGACCTGTCTCAAAAGGTGAAAAATATTAACATTTGTTAATCGTGAATTCATCTCTCCCCCCGTCACTTCTTTTCCCATAAACCACTTGCCCAAGTTGCAGACTTGTAGAATCGTACTGTCTTCTTTGGATTTTCTATGCTTCTAGACTTGTAGAATTGTAGTGTCTTCTTTGGATTTTCTATGCTTCTTCCTCCTCCAATTTTCTTCTTCATCTTCTTCTTCCCCTCTTATCAAGTAAAAATAAAGGTCTAGATGGACTTTTTCTTATCCTTAGAATTTTGTGCAAGTCTTAGTCCCATATTAAGTCAAGCCCCCCTTTTCTTAATCCAACTTCTATCTTTTCTTTCTGTTTAGTCCTCTTATTCTTTTTTGGCCATGTGATGAATTTTTCAAGCTCAAAAGGGGCAAGTTTTCTGCCTCTTACCTTGACTTTAGGCTTAAATTTGCAACGATTAGTGGGATTAATTTATGTGTTTCTTGTAGAAGGATTAGGGTCGAATTGAAATTAAAATTAAAATTGGCATGTTCATTGGGACTTTAGATTTTGATTAACTATAGGGAAACAGAGATCAAAGCTTCAGCCCCTCATTTTTCGGTTTGGCTGGGCATCACATATAGCTCCCATGACTTTTAAAGGCCAAAATTAACAGATGGTTAACATTTACAATTTTTTGTGAGATATTTCAATGGTAGAGTGTTACATTTTAAATTTCATGTGTCAACATTGTAATCACACTATAATCTACAGAATTAAATGAAATTTCATTCCCTTGACATGTAATATCTTAATAATGGGGTCACTAGATAATTCATCAGTATTGCGATCAAGTATATTAGTCTCGTAATTAAATTGAGGTCTATTCCCTCACATAAAGGTAATTGAATATTCCATGCATTGTCAAAGCAGGGAGCTTTCTTTTCGTCCCTCTATCATGCTTGTACATGACTTACAATAATGCTCGACGCAATAAAGATTCAAACTTAGAATTTCCCATAAGTTATATTTCAAATAAAAAATAATATATGTTATTTTTATTTTATATAATAAAAATAAATTTAGTTGTAACATATATTTTAATCTCAAGAAAGAGTCGTGAGAATTGTTATATAAAAGAATTATGAAATTAAGTCATCTTTTAAAAGGACAAAATATAATGATTTTATCTAACTTTTTTATTACTAACCCGGCTCTAATTAATGACTTGCAGTTTAAATATGTCATACTTTGTTGAAAAATAGACAATCTAGACAAAGATTGATCTAAGATCTATATCTGTGTGATCAAAATATTTTAGGTTTGGTTTATATGTTAATCGTTTAGCTCAATTTGTTTTTTATATTAAATAAAAATGTGTACATATATAATAGGTATAATTATATGAGAAGCATTATACTCAAATGATGATGCATAATTATATAATTTGTATGAGTATATGAGAATTATTGTCCAATCCTTATATAATGATAGAAACTATCAATTACTTGCAGCCACTTGAATTTCAATAGTTTTATTCGTCAAGGTTGTTTTCACAGTGCCTTGTGTAGTATACAAAATTGTTAAAAATAACAATAAAAGAGAATATAAATTTAAATAGAATAAAATAAAATAATAATATTTGATATAATTTCATTAAATAAAAATAATAAAAAAATATAAAAAACCTTACGATTAGACATAACAACAACAACAACAATAATAATATAACAAGTTTTATATAATTATATAAAATAATTACTCACAATTTGTATACCTATAAAATAAAAATAATTTTTTTTAGTTTTATATAATATATACCATATAAAAATTTTTCAATGAATTCCTTACTATTTTTTTCTCCCCACAAAAGGGACATTCCTCTCGTGCTCTTGGCGCATCTATGGTAGTGGCTTCTTCTATACGTTCAGACCCTTTTGTTTATTATAATCAATAATTTATTTTAGTTAACAATTCTCGTCCTTTCAACTACGTCTCACTTGATAGGATATACGACCTTGATCAAGTAGAATTTCTTGTTTCTCCAACGAAAACAAGAACACGAAATAATATAGAATTGCAAAAATTTCATCCTAAGTTCCAAATTTTATAAAATTTATAATAAAAGATGGTAAAAATTAAAATTATTTTTAAAGCTTAAAATTATTATTAAGTTTTAGAGAGCCTACTATTAAATTTTAAAAAATTACTATTAAATTTTAGAAATTAAATCTCTTAAGATTTGACAGTAATTTTAATTTTTGAACATAATTTTAATTTTTAAAATTTTTCATTATAAATTTATAAAATCTGAGTTTTTATATATAATTTTTCCTATAAAATTAGTACGTGATTCATGCAACGTATTAGATATTTGATTTTTTTTAATATCAAATAGTCATAAACTTATTTAAAAAGATCAAATGGATATATATGATATGGTATAAAAGATATTTTAACATATACGACAAATTATTTTATTAGTTTCAATTTATTGACTTGTAAATTAAATTTTACAATCGTTAAACCTATATACATAAAGGAAAACTTATAAAAGTTAAATAAAAATAATTAGAAAAAAATTATACTTTTGCAATTCAAAAATTGAAAAACACTATGTACTATTAAATGCCACATTTTATTACTCCACCTTTTTCTTACTCCTTACTTTTAAGATTTTGTACCTTTTTTATTAAGAAAATTTATAAGTTATGAATATTGTAAATTTTTCTCTAATGTACTAGAGTAATGCCCTTATTCTACTCTTAATCTGATTAAACTAACAATTCAATTTTTAGATTTATTTAATTTTAATATCTAAAAATTAACTAGTGTATAAGTTAATCAGCAAAAATAATAAACTCTCATCACACATTAATTCTTCTCATTAGCATTTCTAAAAATTTTATATATTTTGGATGACAAAAATCAAAAGTCTAATAATTTAAGAACTAAATTATTAATTTAAACTATTTATCTTTTTGCTTAGCTTCAAAAGGTTGAATGCTATTTATCTATTAATATTCATCACCATCAAATGATGTTTAATCTAACATTTTGACCCTATATTAATTCATTCCCATTATCACTGGCTTATTTGAAGAGATCATGTTCAACGAACAACCTCATATCTTTCATATAATATTTTGCTTTCAATTGATTAGAGGCATTTGATAAGTTGCTAATATATATGTTGGAATTTTTAAATCCATGTATCTTGCAATTGAAAATCATGTTATATATATATAAATATATATATCATATGCCGGTGTTAAAATGATGTCAATATCAAAAATCAAGTAATTATTGCTTAACACATTTTTTTATGCCTCTGATCAATGCTTGTAATCAGGGAACACTTATGTGTGTGTGTGTGTGCGTGTGTGGTGACTTTTAATAATTAGCGATTGTAACTTTTGACGAATAGTAATTAAGTATAGAATTATACGTGCGTGTCACTATTTAGTAATGAAGAGATGTAAAAGAATTTTTTTTTTTAAATTTCGAGGCGTGCAAATAAGGTTGTCATCTGCTTAATTTAATATCAATATTCTATTAATTAATTCGTCCCTATCAAGTTCTCTTGGTGTGCTTATATGCTTTGAACACTTATAATTATGCTCTTAAATACTTTCTCTTTAGTTCTTTTTATAAAAAAATCTAATTTTTTTTAATTTCAAAACATAAGAAATATAATATATTTTTGTATTTCATTAAATAATAAATTTTTTTATCCTTCATTTATTATTACATCCAATACATTTAACAATACATAACATTTGTCTATGTAAAATGAAGATGAGTAAAATAAGAAAAAATTATTAAATTTAAATTTAATTAATGAGTTAAATTAATATTAATTATTTTTTTAATATTAATAAAATAATTTTTTGTTTTTAATAAAAAAGATCAGAGAAAATAATTTGCAATAATTGATACGGGACAAGTTGGCCGAGGATAATATGAAAAGACTGTTCTGTAATATTGGCACTGAACTCAAAGAAAACTTTGATTAAAGTGTTTTAGAACTCCGTGAAAATTGAAACTTTGATAAATAAGAACAACACTAAAATAATTGAAATTTAACAATAGGATACTCAAAGATGATGCAAAGAAAACAGATAATAGTTGAACAGGAGTTCGATTCTTCAAGGGTATATAAGTCGAGCCACTAGTCTGGATATACAAAACTAGACATCAAAATTTTTCACTTGGCTTGATAAAATCCACCAAAGAGATTTAAAAATGTTAAGTTTACTATTTAATGGAATCTATTAATGAGACAAAAAACTAGAGAAAAAAAGCACAAAAGTTTTTCAAATTTTCTTATGAACCCAAATTTAAGTCTATTGAACAATACATATGAAAAATTATTAAAATATAACTTGGAACAACCTTTCAAGCATAAGTAATAACAAAAGGAATGGCTTATTTTTCATGCATGTCAAACTGATACAATTTCCAAGAGATGTTTTACTAAGAATTAGATAAAAATATTGATTATTGATCATTCTAACAGTTTTTAAGAAAATAGAAAAATTAATTTTACAAAATTTAAAATAACAAAAAAAATATGATTCAAATGAAAATAGACATATAAACCTTTCAAATAACTATTTATTTATCAATTTTGGATTTGGGTGAAATGTTCAATTGTTAAACTCAAAGTAAATTTGATTCTAATCTTCAAATAACCAAATAGGCATATTCTACAACTATGGAAACCATGGAAATCTATGTCTAAATTATGGTCTCACATCCCTGATATTGAACAACACAAACGCCGATAAGTGAATATTTCTATGGAAACTGCGTACCTTCTGATTTTGTCTTTACTTGTTCTAATGCATGGTTTATGCATATATGGATAAGAGCAACTCTCTTCTCTCAATATCCGGAATTTTAGGATTTAAAATCTGAGATACTTACGCATGACCTGGTCCTTTTTTTTTTTCTAATGATATTTAAATTGCTTAACGATCCCTTCTTTTAAACTTTAGGGAGTGGGAATTTATTTTAATTAACCATCAACTATATTTAGTGTACATATAAGGAAAAATGGTCGTGCTGAAAAGTGGATATTATATAGAGGACAAGTATTGAGTCGTATTCAATAAAGTTTTGAAACAAATCCATGGAAGGCATAAAAGGAGAGCAAGAGCGTTGGGTTTTTTTTAAGTCAAACAATACAGACAACTGATAGTTGAGGAAGAGATGTTTTTCTTTTTCTTTTTTTCTTTGGCATATATAAGTACGTGTTTAACACATTATTCTTAATTAGTTAGACTCATAATTAAATAATATCAAATAATTTAATTTTTTGAATTTATAATTAAAAATATAATAGTATACATGACTTTGAAATCCTCTAGTGACTTGGTACCAGAATTATTGGAAAGGAATTAACGGGAAGATTGAACAAATAACTACAAAATTTCAGGTCATCCTTCACAAATTGTCTGATGGACTGAATATTTTCAACAGCAAGTTGGGAGATATAAGAACGTAGGTATATGATGAATTATGTTGTGGATTTTGCTGCATTAGCAATCACTAAATGGGATCTGCAATCTGCAAACCCCTTAATTTGATGTGTATTTAATATCATTTTCTGCACATCAACTCTTAATTAAACTAGATTATCAAAGATAATTAATTTCCGAGAACTTCTCAATAATTAATCTTTCCCTTATAGCAGAGTTTGAGCTATATTATTTTGTATAAGGTATAGTTTGTTCTCAATTAGACACTATTATACAATCCAAATGTCAAACTATTTTATGCATAAAATGATTAACTTAAAAAAAAAAAAAAAGAGTTCAATAAGACAGTGAATAGTAAATCAATAAAATACTATAAAGTAAACTATTCATCCTCATAACATTAATTTATAGTTCTCCGTTAAATTCTAGAAATACTACATGTAAATTCTTTAAAAATCTATTTGGGGGAGTATTCATGCATGAAAATTTTATGCTTATAGTACCAATATGCTATTTGATTGACAAATAATATGGATGATTGAATTAAAAAGAATTATAAAAAATAATTTAATTAGGAAAAAAACATCAAATAAGTAGTGTAGTTGTATTTTAAGTACTGAACTTAAAATGACATACGATATTTAAGAATAATATATGTATATATATATATATATATATATATTGATAAAACAATGTTTAAGATAGAATCTTATCTTTTCATTTGGTATTTAAAATGAAAATGTGTGTTTCAGGGTAAAAATATAAATGGTAAAAACTCCAGTTTATTATTCTATACTTCACTTTATTATTTGATCAAGTAAGAGTACAAACACTTTACAGTCTTATCAAATTACCACCAGCACCCTTAACTTTCATTCATTTGTCTTTTAATTTTTGGTTTATCACAATTATTTTCTTGCTTTTTAGAGTGGGACTAATCTCATTAAGAGTTTGTGACTATCCCTTCTCACAAATGTAATATATGGACTTGAACCTCTAATATTGTAAAAATCTTGTAACTAGCTATTAGACTCAATTGTACTTTATATGCCTTAAACCACTCATGTAACATATGAATCACCAGGACATCATAAGGGGTCAATAGATAAAATAAAGTTAATGCCTAATTATTAACTGAAATCTGATGTGGTATACATGTGCATGCTTCAGAAGCATACATAACAAAGCTAGATTAGATTAATTCATTTCAATATAATAAAGTTGCGTTAACCCTTGTCATTGGAACTTCAAATTCTGTACTATTTCATGACGCTTTCGGAAGATATAAAGGAAGTGTTAATATATTAATATTGCAGTAAACCTATGCGCTAAGATTTTAATTATGGGGATAAGTCTTCTCAATAATTATTAATTAATTTGCTGGATTATTTTAAGCTCAACCTAGCTCGCTAGTACGTAATTAAGATAGCTCAGGCACAAGCAGCCAAAGCTTTCAATTAAACAATTCTACGTGAAGAATCATTGCAGGCTCCCAGCCTTGAGATATATGCATGAAGATGACTTGTTGACGCGGTTATTTCCTTACAATATAGGTTTGTCAATTAATGCTTACAACTATTTGGATCAGATCATGAGTCATATATATATATATATAAATTCCTTAATAATAACTTCAAAGAATGAATAATATAACTTGCCGTTAAAGGTCAATTCATTTCAATATAATAAAGTTTGAGAAATTCTAAATTATGTTTAATGAATCGTATCATTTATACTTTGTCCAAGAAAAAAAAGTCTAAATAAAACAAAATGAGAATTACCTATTAATAAATTAAAATTTCTCATAGTGAGTAATAAAGTATAAGCCTGATACGAAATTCCATTTATATGATAATGGAATAGTAGATAATTGAATGTGGGATCTAATTGAATGTGGATAATGGAATAGTGAATAATTGAATGTGAGGTCTAATTATATAAATGGGCATTATTTTATTAATAAGTAGATCTCATTTTATTTGATTTAAACTTTTAACACTCTATAAAGCATAAATAATATAATACTCTAAAAGTATATAAGAATTTTACAATAAAGTTGCATTAACCCTATATCATTGGAGCTTCAAATTCTGCACTGATTCGCTGATGCTTTCAAAAGAAATAAAGGAATCTGGTTTCTTTCCATTGGATTCTCGTTGCTGCATAAGCAACATTAGATTTAAACCGTCTATATTAAATTTTGGATAATTTTTTTTATATTTTAATTTTTTTATTTGAAAAAATATAATACAAAATAAAAATAATCTTTTAATTGTAAATTTTAAAACAATAATATTTAAAATTAAAAAATAAATAATAATAAGATCTAGACAATTCAAATTCAATATTGCTTAAAGCAGGACTAAGAATACGGATTCCTTTATATCTTCCAAAAACGTCATGAATCAGTACAGAATTTGAAGCTCCAATGCCATAGGGTTAACGTAACTTTATTATATTCAAATGAATTAACTTTTAACAGCAAGTTAATTATTCAATCTTTGAAGTTATTATTAAAGAATTTAAAAATATATATGTTTAATTAATAATTCCTACTCATGATCTGATCCAAATAGTTGTAAACATGAATTGATAAACCTATATTTTAAGGAAATAACTGCGTCAACGGCATCCTCATGCATATATCTTAAGGCTGCAAGCCTGCAATGATTCTTCACGTAGAATTGTTAAATTAAATGCTTTGGCTGTTTGTGCTTGTGCTATCTTAATTACGTACTAGCGAGCCAGGTTGAGCATAAAATAATCCAGCAAATTAATTAATAATTATTGAGAAGACTAATCCCCATAATTTATATTTTAAGGCATAGTTTTACTGCAATATTAATATATTAACACTTCCTTAATATCTTCCGAAAGAGTCATGAAATAGTACAGAATTTGAAGTTCTAATGGCAGAGGCTTAACGTAACTCTATGATATTGAAATGAATTAATCTAATCTAGTTTTGTTATGTATGCTTCTGAAGCATGCAAATGTACCACATCAGATTTCAACTAATTACTAGGCATTAACTTTATTTTATTTATTGACCCCATTTATGATGTTTTCATTGGTGATTCATATATTACATGAGTGGTTTAAGGAGTAAAGTGCAATTGAGTCCAATAGCTAGTTTCAAAATTATATTGTTCTGAATTTTCAAAATATTTAATTAATTTTTATAAATTTTTATTTAATTTTAATAAGATTTTACATATATGAAAATTTTCACAAACTTTTGCTTTCCATGGGAAATAAGGAAGCGGGACATTTGTCTCCAGAGCAAAGTCTGCAGCATATATATGAAGACTAGGCAAGATCGGAAACAACATTAACAGAATCTCAATAATAGGGTCACTAAATAATTATTCATCAGTATTGAGATCAAATACATTAATTGTACGTACGTAATTATTGGGTTCTGAGTTCTCCAATAGTCTCCATTCCCTACCCCATAGGTAAGATTGAATATTCCATTTCAAAATAGGTAGCTTTCTTTTTCTCCCCTCTGTTGCATGGAGTACATGATCCATATATAAAGACAAAATAAAGATACAACATTGTTTAAAAAGAGATTTAATTTGGGGCTTTCTGGCCGTATTACTATATATAAAAAAAAAACTATAAAGAAAATAATTAGTGAATAAAATGTTAAGCCATCAATTTCATTAATTTTAAATGTTACATCTATATTATTTTAAAGGACGCAGCCTATTTATTTATTTTTATTTTTTTAAAGATGTGTCTTATATTAAGCTTTTCAAGATGTGTTCAGAAAGGTAACCGGTGTTAGAGTCAGTTTTAACCTTGACTTGAGTCATAGGCCATGTTACATGACGCAACGTAACTAGAAGATTTTAGCACCACCTGACTATATCCTATTGCCATTTGAGATAATATTGTCTTAAAATTAAAAAAAAAAAAGATTAAAACCCCCTTCTTCCACTGCGCACCTTCTGTAACAGAAAAGCCCCCTCCCCTTAACTTCTCACTTCCTTCTCTTCTTTGGATTTCGTTCTCATGCATAAATCTCACACTTCTTTCTCTAATTTCGTTTTCACACAATATTCAGGTTACACAACGCAGCTCCATTCAAGTATAAAGCTTCATTCATTTAGTATTATTTTTTAAGTAGGTGCCATAATTTTTCCTTTCCATTCAGTGGCAGTTTATATCCCACCAGCTGAGGCAAATCACACGTGACATGGTTCCAATATTATAATCAGCCTCTTTTTTTTCTTTATTGAAGAGAAACATTTGGTATATAATTTTTTTTTTCGATTATAAGTTAGATTTTGTTTCATTTAATCACTAAATAATTGTGATATGATATTTACTGACATGAAATTAAAGATTGAATTAGTATGCATGTGATATAGACATTGAATATTTTATTTTTGGCTAGTGGGTAGAATGTTTATTTTGCTCATGCTATAAATATGAAAGTATAGATAGAAAAATAGTATAAATTAAATATTTGTTTATGTTATAGAAAATCTGATAAGTAGGAAGCATATAGAGATATATGATATCTAATGTTGGTGTTAAAAAGAAATAATTTAATGAAGTAAAAAATGTTCATGGCATAATTTTGGATTTTTTAAATTTAAATGTAATTTAATTTTTCATATCTTTAATTTAAATTTTGCTCAATTTAATTTTTTAAAAGGTCCACATAATTTAATATAAAAAATATGTCCACATAATTTAATTTGAAATTTTAATTTTTATAAAAAAACTTCATTTATTATCTTATTTTCTATTTTTTGAATTTTAATTGAAATTTAATCTTAAAAAATTTTGAGAATAATTATAGTGTTTTCTACCTCATTTTTTAGACAATATATATTTTTAGTCAATGATATATTTTTAAATTAAATTTAAATTAAAAATTTTGAAATTAGAAAATAAGATAATAATTAATGAAATTATAATATGTCATTTTGTAAAAGCAAAACTAAATTATTTTATGGATGTTTTTATAAACAAACATAATGTAGGAATCACAATGAGTAACAAAAACATGAAAGAGCCTCTATGTGTATATGCAAACAAACAAATATTCAATAGTGATAAAGGCAAAATGTTTGAGTGTGTCATGGTTGATGTAATTAGAGTTGACAAAGATATTATTCTCTTCTTAGTCTTAATTAAATATATTTCTCAATTAAATATAAATCTTAACACATCCTTATCTTATTAATATCTTAGTTAGGCATTTATTGGGTTGTCACATTTCTTTCTCTTTTTTTAAAATTTTGTTCTCAAAATTTACCTACTTTACTCAAATAAGGCAAAATAGTCTCTTCCCATGGCCTCTTCAATTTTCCATGCTACTTCCTTAAGAAATAGTTTCTTTCAAATCACTTTCACTAGAAGAATACTTTTATTGCACAACGGTTTGATCTAGGCATTTATAATTCTCTTCAATTCTAACATATAAGATAAATTGTCTTGTAAATGCACCGATTCAAGCTTGGTTTTGAAAGACAAAAGGTTGTTTTGGAAAATGAAGATTGCAAGCTAGGATCCCTTTTTCAAGTGGCCTCTTTTTTTTTTTTTTTTGGTCTCCTTTTGTGTCTTCTATTTTCTTTCCTTGTCTCTTAATTAAAAACAAAAACAAAACAAAATAGGAAGACATTATGCTAGAGAGGTTGAAGTAGGTGGTTGTATAATTGCTACATCTTACCCCGAATGATGTCATGTTGTAATTGGTATATAAACCTTTGGTGTCACTATGTACGATGTAGTACCAGGCATGGCTGAAGAAGGATGACAATATCTAGTCAATGTCGGTGGCAAATGTAAAATTTTCATCACAAGCATGCAGATGACTATGTTCTTTACACACTCTTATTATCCAATCATGTTCTAAGCACCATTGAACAACCCTCCTTATTTAGTTCATACCTTATAAGTATAGACCCATTTTATCCCTAGCCTACCTATGCTTAATGATATCTCAATCCTCCATCGATTGATTGCAAATCCTAGCCAACTCATCTTGTCCACAGTTGTTGCTACTCAACCACTTCCTCCCTTAAAGGTGACAAAGGATATAATGGGTGACTTTGAATAAAAGAATGAATATGATTTTCCTCCTCAAAATTACGATAATGTTCCCAATGGCGATGATAACAAGGAGGATGATGGGGACATAAATGATGTTAAGGTAGATGCTATTTAGTAACTTAGGGCCTGATTAATTATTATGAGGATTTAACAACTACTTTCTACAGCTAGATGGATATGGACATTGTGGGCTCTTGATTATGTCGAAATAGATAAGGTGATTGACATGAAAACCAAAAGCTATATATAGGCTTGTAGCATGTTGATAAGTCTTTATGGTGGGCAATCAGGATATGCTCTGTGTATACACATCACACTTTCAAGGTGTTCTACTTCTCAACAAAGTGCAAAGAATATTAGTGCCTTCAATACCAATGTACAACATACATTGGAGACTTAGTGCATGCCCTTGAGTCAATAAAAACCATTGGTGCATTACAAAATGCTAGGAGCCTCTTTAATGTGTATTGGTGTCACTGTCCTAGAATCATCCAAAACTAAACTTCAACATGATTTTATCATACATTGTGTCTAAGGTGACCAATAATCTTTGACAAGTAATTGATCAGGTACATGGTATATTTGGGTACATTATGTCCTACAAAAAGGCATGGAAGGAAAAATGTTAGGTTGTTGTCAAGGTTATTAAAATCAGATCGGACAGGCCAGTTCAATCGGTTGGACTGGAAATCGGACCCTGGTCCAATCCGAAGAACACTCTTAATTGATAGTTCTAAGAATCGGTCAATCTCGGTTAAAAACTGGATTTGACCGACTTGTTTTAGCCAAGAACCGGTATGCATGAACTGGTTTGGACCGGCTCTCGTTGGAGAATATCGAACGTCACCTGCAAGGCTCAAACTAGGTGCCTCGTGCGTCTAAAACAATTGCTTGCCATCAGACTTCAAAGCATCGTCAGTAGATATATTCAAATTGTTTTATATATAGAGAGTATTTAAATGATTTGCATTTCTTTCATAAAAAATGGTCTCTAGCAGAGCCGAATTCGCGACCTGGAGGGAAGCTCTCAATACTTCAACCACTCCACCACCTTGCACCTTTGTGTAATTCTATGCATAGTATTATATAAATATACTTATACAATTTCCTTTAAATTTTACAATGTTTAATCAACTATTATTATTTTTTACATTATGTTCAAATATTTTCTAATCAAGTAAATTTTATTATACCAATTTTTTTAAATATAATAATAATAATTAATATATTAAATAGTTAATTTTTATAATATCTTGATTTTGATACTTGTTTTAATAAATTAATATTTGATGATTATATTTATTAATAGATAAATTATTTTAGACTCAAATTTTAAAATTAAAAATTCTGAATTTAAAAATTATGTTATATTTAATTTATTTTTATATATAGTTAGTAATAAAATATTTTAAATTTTATTAATATTTATTATATTAAATTTTTAATATTAATATATAAATACATAATTACTACTAGTTCAATCATGATTCGATCACGGTCAAACTAATAAATCATGAACAAGTGCCTTTACCAGTTCAATGACCAATCCAATTTTAAAAACATTGGTTGTTGCCATTGTATTTGGACAAAATTTAAAAATACAATTGATTGTAGTTAAAAAAGAAAAAGAAAAAGAAAAGAAAGATTCAAACATAATTTTCCTATAAAATATTTAAATTTGGGAGAATTATATTTAAGGATCCAAAAATAAAAAAATTTATTTTTAAAGACCTATTACTATTAAATTCAACTGTTTGTTGCTAAAATTAATAGTAATTATTTTAAAACAAGTGATAACATATCCTTAAAAATAAATATTTTTTATTTTTGGATCCTTTATTATAATTTTTTCTTTAAATTTTTCATTATTAACTTCGCTTTGAATGACTTATAACTTAAATATGCTATACTTTGTAGAAATAAATGAGTTAGACAAGCTAACAAAGATTGACTAATAAAATCGATCTTTTGATAAAAATATCTTGATCTAACTGATACTATAGTGAATAGATGATTTTATTTACTTAATTTATTTAAAAAATTAATTCAAATAAAAGTGTGTATAAATAATTATATAATAACATGAGATTTATTATTGAAAATATAACAATCTAGACTGTTCTTAGATATAGTTCATCAATAAACCATATCAAATACCTACATATCTCAAAGTTAAATTTTTAAAAAAATGGAATTCAATGTCAATGGCAACTCCTTATATATTGTTCAAGATACCCTTGTTAATTTTCTCTTGTGCACTTATTATATATTCAACAGCGCAAAGATTTGTCATTAATCCCAATCCTTTTCGTCCCCATGACTCCGTCCGAAAAATTGGGACATTCATTTCCCACCACAGATAGTGCCAATCTCTCAACTATGGCGGTCCTCCAAAACAAACCCCACAACGCGCTTTGAATTTTCGCCCCTCTGGACTTTCTACTTCAACCATTTCTTTTCTCTATCTTTTGTTAAGAAATACATAAAATTCGTACCATATAATTGTACATAACTTTTATATATTTATGCCTGTGAGTTTGATAAACATAGTTTAAATTGCATCTTTTAATGTTATTGCTTTTAACATTCTCATCTAGTACTCCTTGATATCTATGTCTCTTATGTTTGAATAACCTTTTTGGGGTGAGAGTTAATCACCAACAAAAACTTTTGACTTAAGGAAAATTAAAATTCTTCCAATATAATTGAATAATTATAGAGTAACTTACACATGATAACTCTTGTTTCAAAAATTTCACCTGGCTCTTTTGATATTTTAATATATATTGCAAAAGTTTTTCTTCTAATTTATTTTCTGTCAAAGAAATTGACTTTTTACACATTATATATAATACTATAATTTTATTCTTAATATAATAATGACAGTTAAGTAATCTTTTTTTTAGAAGAAATACATATTATATAAAAACATTTGTTGAACAACATTAACTTATAAGAGAGTTGGGTATAATTTTTGAAACAAAAGACATGAGGTTTAATTTAACCAAATCCCAAGGGATAGGTAGTATAATTTATTCTGTTATCAAATAAACAACTAACTAACCACTTATATATATATATATATATATACCAATAATGTGTCAATTATCTGCTTAATTGACACTAATGTTGATCATGCATAAGGTGAAAGACATTTGAATTCATCAAATAATTGGTAATAGTGCTTGACTACTAAACAATGTACGTACATTTGGAGTATTATACAATAGAAATAATTCTTTTTCTTCTTTTAAGACTTTTTTCTCAATCAAGATCCTTTTCATTTATTAAATAAAACACATGTGGTCCATTCGAAAAGATGTTAAAAAAATAGAAATTAATGTAAAAACAAGGTGAACCCCATACATATACTTTTACGTTTTTTTTTTTTGTATCACTATATGAATATATAAATATAGAGGATTTAATTTAAACTTTTCCTACGCTGGCAAAGGTAAAATTGGACCTTAAGTTCTTCGAGAAATCATGGAAACATCAAGAACCCCTCACAACATGTGTGATTATTTTGATCCAACAGTAATATGTGAGACTTAAATCTCACATTAGAAATATTAAATTTTAATGTGAGACTTATATGAATATTCGCTCTGTAACTTTGTAAGCTAATCTTTTTAATGGTTTATATTCAAGTTGATCTAATTGTTGATGAATGTGAATTATTGATAAAGGTCGCTTGTCATATCGCTCCAAATTCAAATCCCAAAGAATCAGGAAACCTCTTGCGAACTGCAGCTCGGCGGTCTGAAGCGAGCAAGCCCTCTTGGGCTATCGCTTCCATTGCATAATTATCTACCAGTTATGACTTTCTTGGAAACCACTGTGGCTCTTATCTCTTGTGACTATAGTCATAGTCTAGAAGCCAAGAAAATTCAAACCCATATTCATCACGGCAACTGGATAGTGCCATCTACCTGTATGCTCTCCCTTGCCGTTTCAACTTGTCCCTTAACCTCCCAATACAATGATAGCTCAGACTTTTATTTTCTCTTAAATATTAATAGACCTTCGTTTCGCCGTTTAAGCCTTTGAGTTTATATGTGCTTTTAAACTTTTAATATGAATGATTGAGTAATTAGGAGTTAGACGTTTGTTATTGCTAGGGTCATCATTGTTGTTTCTCTTTGACTTGCAAATTCATATATATATTGTCTTGCCTTTTTACCAACTCCCATTAATTGTTCGAGACATTGACCCAGTGAGGTCTCTCCTCACAATTCTTGAGTATAAAGCGTGAAATCCCTTAGAATTGCTCAAGCCTTGTGTGCTTCCAGAATCTGATGGCTGCATCATCATTAACACTTGGTTTCCTCCTCTACCTCTTTCTTTCTCTCCTAGTTGCAGCCAAGGCTCAAGAAGAGACCCAGTTTGTCTATCATGGATTCGATAATGGTGTAAATCTAACCCTTGACAAAGCTGCAAGAGTTATCAATGAAAGTCGTCTGCTTAAGCTCACCGACAGATCCTACGATATTGTAGGCCGTGCTTTCCATTCCAAACCCTTTCAAATGCTTCATAATTCAACCCAACGACAAAAAGCTTCTTCCTTTAGCACCTCCTTTGTTTTCTCTATTGTCCCCTCAACCTCTGCCCCAGGTGGCTTTGGCCTTGCTTTCGTTCTAGCACCCTCAATTGAAATGTTTCTAGAGGCTAAAGCTGGGCATTATCTTGGTATTTATGACGAATCCAATGATGCGAATGCTAAGCACATATTTGCAGTGGAATTTGATACGGTACTGTATATAGCGCGATTAAATTTAGAGTGAATTGACTTTTTTTTTTTTTTATAAATCTTCTAAAATATATCTTGTCTCGATTTAATATGCTCCTCACATTGCTACAAGACGTGGGGATCATTTTAAAACAGAAAATTTTTCCAGGACTAAAACGAAACATTTAATTTTTGACCCAAGATTTGTGTGTACAGGTAAATGGCTCCGACAAAGGTGAGTCAGACACAGAAGCGAACGATGTTGGGGTCAATATTAATGGCACAGCCTCAGACGTCTCTGTACCAGCTGCTTACATTGGGACAGATTCTCAAATGGTAAATTTCAGTCTGGAGCAATCTGACGCTGTACAAGCTTGGATAGATTATGATGGTGACAAGAAAATTGTGAATGTGACCGTAGCTCCCACATCCGTGCCTACACCCCCCACACCACTTATACTGAACCATCGGATTAACCTTACTGGTGTTCTAAAGGAAAACATGTATGTTGGTTTCTCAGCATCAACAGGGGGATCTAAAGCGAGCTCTCATTATATTCTGGGATGGAGCTTTTCAGTCAATGCACCTGCTCCTTCACTTGACATTTCCATGCTTCCCCATCCACCATTAAAAGAAAAAGACCCTTCCTCTTTCCCTTGGATCAACTTTGCCATAGGAGCTTTGTCTGCTTTAACCTTATTGTTGTTGTTTTCTTTGTGTTCTGTAACATTGTACAAGAGGTACAACAATTTTGAAGTTCTTGAGGATTGGGAGCTAGATTGTCCTCACAGATTCAGATACAGAGATCTTCACACAGCAACAAAAGGATTCAAAGAGAGTGAGCTAATTGGAGTTGGAGGCTTTGGTGCTGTTTACAAAGGTGTCTTACCTTCCACAGGAACTGAGGTTGCTGTGAAGAGGATTGTTCGAAGCCCAATCCAAGGAATGAGGGAATTTGCAGCTGAGATTGAAAGCTTAGGAAGATTAAGACATAAAAACTTGGTCAATCTTCAAGGATGGTGTAAGCAAAAAACTGATCTTCTTCTAATCTATGACTACATCCCCAATGGAAGCCTTGACTCACTCCTCTTCAATCAAAGTCTTGTTTTGAGTTGGGACCAAAGGTTCAATATCATCAAGGGCATAGCAAATGGGCTATTATATCTGCATGAAGAGTGGGAGCAAGTTGTGGTCCATAGAGACATCAAAACCAGCAATATTCTCATAGATGGAGATTTAAATGCTCGTTTAGGTGATTTTGGCCTAGCTAGGCTATATGATCATGGTGAAGTATCACACACAACCAACGTGGTTGGGACAATTGGGTATATAGCACCAGAATTGACTCGCACAGGAAAGGCATCCACGAGCTCTGATGTGTATGCTTATGGGGTTTTGCTTCTCGAAGTTGCTAGTGGGAGGAGACCTATTGGGTCAGGACAATTCTTTTTGGTGGATTGGGTTGTAGAGAATCACAATCTGGATCAGATTCTTGAAGTGGTTGACCAGAAGTTGAACTCAGTTTATGTTGAGGAAGAGGTGGAATTGGTTCTGAAATTGGGTCTTCTGTGTGCTCAACATAATGCAGATTCAAGACCCACCATGAGACAAGTGATAAGGTATCTAAACTTTGATGACCCTCCTCCTGATATTGGTGATTGGAGGAGACAGAGTGACTCTGAGAGTGGCAGAATGAGCTTGGGTTTCTTAGAAATTGTGTCTACAAGTACTACCTCAACTTCATATAACTTAACCTCTATTAACAGCATGAATAGTAGGCCTAGGGAAGCTGGTAGATAGCATGTGTAGTTTCTTTCATTTTCCCATTAATTGTAGTGTCCACTATCGTTATAGTTCATGTTCTTCCACCAGGATGGTCGTCCTCTATTTTTTGTTTTTGGTACGATAGAACTGTTAACCCATCAATGATCAATTATGCTGACATGGAGGATTAGTTAGTAGCTGATTTGCTAGAGTTAGTTAGATCTATTCTAATGTTACAACATAAACTCGTTACAGATTCATTTATGAATGAAAAGATACATTTCATTCACTTCATTCTCTCTTCTCTCTTCTGCTCTCTCCCTGTTTGATCTTCTTTTATTGTATTAGAGCTTCTGATCTATTAACAATCGAGAGCACGTCTTCCTCTGCAATTTTTCTGAACATCAATGTTGTTCACAGAAATTCAGTCTGAATCATCCTGTCTCTGTGAAGCTTGGAGAGATTGACTATCTCACATGGAAACAAGTGAGTGCTACAATGCTCATGCAGTTCCATCATAATTCGTCATTCACTCCTATGAAATTTGGGAGGAATTGGAACTATTTTTTGCTTCATAGACTTGAACAGAAGTGAAGCAGTTTAATACTAATCTTAGAAATATGACCAAAAACAAAAAAAAGTTCAATGTCAGTCACTGAGCACCTCTCGAAGGTTTTAAACATTGTGGATTCTTCGTTATCCATTGAAGCGACAATTTCAAGCTTAGATCACATGTGATAGAAGCAAATCTAGAAGGGCCACCAGAAAAATATGACAGCATTGTTTCAGTTTCTTCAAGATACGAGTCCTACACAATCAATGAGATCAGTTTAAAGCAGGTAAAAATGGCAATCAAGGAAACGCAAGATCCACCGGCATATAGGGGTGTAAAATAACCAAACTGTTCGCAAACTATATAGATTTGGTTCATTAAAAATTGGAATTGAACTCCGTTTATTTATTAAATACACAAGTTTGATCAACATATAAAGTTCTTTTTTGTCAAAAAAAAAAAGCATATTAAACTTGTTTAATTAAGCAAGTTGAGGTTGAAAATTTGATGATCAGTGTGTTAAACTTAGTCATAAATATTAATTTATATATGATGTATATTTTATTCATATATGATTTTATTAAAAATTATAGAAAAATACAAAAATGCATACATGTCAATTTATATATATATATATATATTATTTATAATATTATCCATGAATTATTTAAGTTCAACTCATTTATTAATTGAGCCCAACTTGATAATAATTTTTGGCTCATTTAAAATTTAGATTCACTCTATTATAAATAAACAAATTTGATCATACAAAACTCTGGCTTAGCTCAACTCGTTTTCATCCCTACTTATACATGCTTCAATAGAAAAAACAATAGAGGAAATTTCAGAGGCAATAACTATCAAAAAAGGTTTATGAACTGAGAGAGGAAAGATAGAATTGGTATAACAAGCCTCAATGCCAAGTTAATTGATAAAATTTCAGAAGCAATAACTATCGAAGAAGGTCTATAAATTGAGAGGAGAATGACAAATTAGTCGAATAAGCCTCAATGCCAAGTTTATGGTAAGCTTGGGCATATGGTGTGAAATTGTTATTGTAGGAATGTTAAACAATATCAAAATCTATTTTCTTAATGAAGAATCAATAATTTGAAAAACAAACTATAACAACTCAAAAAACAACTTTCTTCCTTTAGCTTCTCCTGAAACACTATAGTCCAATTTAGTATCTCAATTTCAAGGCAACAACTTATGTGACACCAACAATCTAGTAACAAGAACCAACATTAAAGGCATGTAAATGCTGCATTACATCTTAGTTCAAAACCTGACTTTATTTAAAGTTGGGCAAATTTTTTATCTCATGGCCTAACCTAACTTGACTATGGCCCATTTATAATCAGGTCATGGTCAAGACAATCAAGTCTATTACTTAAAAAAAAATTTAAAAAATTTTAAAAACTTTAAAAGTTTATATTTTTATATCTATTCAACTATTTTGGACAAACAATTACTTATTTTGATATGTAATTTTTCAAGATTTACATAATAGAAATGAAAAAATGTGAGTTATATGAAAGGAATTAAAAAGAAAATGTAAATACAAAGACCAAAATTTTAAATTATGATAACTTGGAGCCCAATGGTTTGATTGTTTTTTTTTTTTTTAATTTTGAATATCTTTTCAAAAGGAACCCAACAAATTTGCTTGGCTATTGTCTCCAAATAAAAATATTATTTACTATCTCAAATCAAAGTTTTTTGTTTTTAAATTCAAACAATGCACATTTTTATTTTATTTTTTCTTATTTAAATATAATAATTATACTCAATAAGGATCTCATTATTTATAATTTATAAAATATGTTTAAAATTTTTTACTAAAATTATAAAATACTTCTTAGTAAAAGAATTCTTTTTAATTTAATTCATATATTTTTTTATTGCCACAAGGCCAAGTTAGACTTGATTGGTTTGAAGGACCAGTCTAGTCCAATTCTCTTTCAATTTTTCTTGGCTGAATAGTACCGAGCCACCGAATTTGATGACTTCTTAAAATATTGGCCTATAATGATAACCTCTTTTTTTAAGTTAATAGTGAATTTTTGTAACTGCCATCATTTTTGAAATTATTGGTAGTTTTTAACCAATGTTGTGTATGGTAACTTTCAAAAAGTTAGAGCTGTTGTAAGGGCTGTTAAAGTTAAAAAATATATTAAGAAAATAATCTTTTAAAGAAAATTGAAAATGCTTAAAATATTAAAAAAATTATATAATAAAACTTAAAAAAACCTATAATCAATAAGGATTCACAAGATTGATATGTGCTCAAAATATCTTGGGTTTGATTCGCATATGTTCATAGCTTTAATTTTAGTTTTATTTTTAATAAATTGAAATAAAACTGTGTATATAATTTGTCTAGTTATATGAGAAGCCTTATTAAAAAAACCATCTAAATTGTTTTTAAATATTTATAATTAATAAACAAATCAATTTTTTTAAACATTTATAATTAATAAACAAATCATTCTTACATGACACATTAATGTGTATCAATTACCCACATTTAAAATATTAAATGTAAGCATTAAGTTAGATAGAAAAAGAAAAAAGAAGATAGAGGAGAGTGTATGACTTTAAAAACCTCATTATTTCTCTTCCTAACTTTACTCCTGTATTTAATTTTTTAAATGCACAGAATCCAAATTCTAAATTCGTGCTCCAAATTAATGCAAAATTCATTAATGATAGTTTTTACATTAATCTTAACTATTAATTCATAATTTTAAGAATGATTATTTTGTCTTTTCACTCTTAAATTCACTTGTTTTATATATACATATATAAAGAAAAACATAAGTAATATGTCTAAGAATTTTCCTTTTAATAAAATTTCACACCTATATTTGTCAATACCACGACATCTATATATCTCACGGTTTCACATTGGAATAGCATACCACGACGCCTGCTGAAAAGTATGGAGCCCAAGTTCATGCATAGCGCTGGAAAATTCCAACCTTCGCAATATAAATTATAATTATAGAATTCCTGTAGAAAAAGCAGCTGTCCACTTGTTATGTATGATCAATTCTCTTCCTCATAACCATAACTCCGTCCAACAAATTGGGACTTTCATTACCCACCACACATACTGCCTTTTCTAACATGCAACACATTCTCTCAATGCCGGTCCTTCCAAACAAACCCCGCTACACGTTCTTAATTTTCGCCACCATGGACTTTCCACTTCCACCATTTCTTTTCTCTATTCTTTTTCAAAATTAAAAAAAAATACATAAAAGTTTCCATATGATAAAATTACTCTCTTAATCTCCACCTCCTCCCAATTTTTTTTTTCTAATTATGAGAGAGAAATATAGAAAAAGAGAGACAGTGTATAATTCCTGAATCCTCATTACTACATTGTATGTAATAGATGAGAGATTAACATAAAATAGTAAGAGTATATATGGACTTTACTTCTCATCTTTCTGCTCAACTTTTTTTTTAATCTCTCTCTAATTACATATCATGTATTTACGTGTTAAATGCAGATAATTCAAGTACAAGTATATATATCAAGCCCATTTAACAAGTTCCACCCACTCTTTTTTCCTTTTTTTTTTCTCTCTCTTACAATTAATAGGAAATTGGCTGGAGCTGAAATGGAGAGAATCTTTTCTTTAGAATTATACACAAATTCATATATAAGAAAAATTACTGTTCGAGACCCTAAGTGAAATATATTTATATTGAATAATCTTAAATTTAAAAAAAAAATTATTTTGTCCTTATAATTTAGTTTAATTTTTAATTTACTCCCAATAATTTATTTATTTAAAATAGTTCCTATAATTTCTAAAAATTATGGAGTTAATCCTTATACTATTAAAATGTTAACAATTTAATCCCTTGCCTCTCCATATGTCTAAACGTCTGTTACCTGGGGCTTAGGTGGCAGAGGGAAGTTTGAGCTGGATACCACATATATAGAAGGAAGAGCTTACAAAGACTAGAACGCAGAGGACTCAAAAACGCCGAGGGGGCTGATAAAAACGCAAAACGCAGGGGACTCAACGCAAGATGGGGATAAGGTACTCGTAGGAATATTCATGGAGCTATTCAGCTTGTAGAAGAAATAGCAAGGAAACTGCTTGAGTTGGAAACACAATACTGCGGGCAATGTGTGTTATTATGAAGCATTAACGCAGAGAAGGAAAGACGGGATCATGCTGCTGATCTGAGGAAAGAAATGATGTAGGCTGGAATTCAGAAAATTCCAGCATACAGCATGGTTTATTTAACATAATTTTTTTCTTCCACTCAACCAAGTGACCAAATGGAACAAACTTGGAGAAAGGAGGAAAAGACCAAAGTTCTATACTCTTACAATTGAACATTAAGTGGTAATCCCAGAGAGTTGAATGATTCTTGCTAGTTATTCTTAGTTATCCCTTTCGAATTTAGGTGCATAGTTATCTCTTGCTATTCTTAAATGCTGCAACTACCATACTCAAAGGATAATGCTTATTCATGTTTCTGACTGTAACAGCTTTTTTTTTTTTTTTTGGGTCAATGACTGTCAAACAGTAAAATCAATTTAAAATGTTGATAAATTGGAAAATCAAGTGGATTAAGATTTTCTCTGGAAATATTTGTGCACAACTCTGACCTACAAAAATATACTTCTTGATCATACAAGTGGAGAAAATATTGAACATAGGCCAAACACAGTCAACTTTTTCACTCAACTACTGAGAACCGTTCCATCTATAGCTGCAAAATACTTATTGGTATGTGAAGTGTCTAACATATGGCTAAATGAACTAAGGTGCTAATACTGGCAGCAAAGCATTTATTGCTGCGGTTTCTTTTTCCCCTGTTTCTGCCATCACCAACGCTTGCGGCTATTCCTTTTCCTCTGTTACTGCCTCCACCAAATCTTGCTGTTGTTCCTTCAGTCCTACTTCTCGCCATCTTCTACATGTTGCACGACATGTTGCCGAAAATATCTAAATATTACGAGCACTATAAATGCTGCAAAGGAAGGAATATTGTATCATGAGAATCAACTTTCACACAGTTACCAAATCTATGTGTCAATAAAGTTGTATGAGGAGCGAACATTTTCAACCCAGGTAAATATTGATTTTAATTTCCAAAGCAAATTGACTGGTTTTTGTACACTTTTAAAGACTGTAGACTGCAGATGCTTAATAAGTCATGCAACCTTTTGCTGATGGATATGTATGAGTAAGGTGGTTGTCTGAAAGTCATTAGAAGAAGTATAGCCAATAAACCATCGTTTATGTAATAAACTGAGTTTGAGAAGAACGAAACACACAGATGTAGAATTGCTAACTGTGACACGGCCGAGAATATGCTGGAATTATGAGTTTGAGAATGCCATACACTTTTCTCTACCAGATTGAAAAGTGGAGAAAGTGAAACAAAACAAGAAGCAGAGAGAAATGTGGCAAACCTGAAGTTCAGTCTGGTAGTGAAGCAAGAAGACAAGAAACAGAGGAAGCCGAACCCGAACCAAAGGGTAGATTTTGTTACATCTTTCCACATAATCAAATCAGCCATCAGCTGTCCAATACGATCTATATTACCTCCATTCTCTTTGTTAGCTTCTGAACACGAAATCACGCAAAAAAAGAGAGAAAACAAACGAGCACATGTTAATTGCTATGTCCGAAATGTTTAAATTGAAAACTGAAGTAATCAGATATGTAAGCTATTCCTTCTATGTGGCATCCAGCTTTGTGTCAGTCCCCTTTGTGTTTTTGAGTCCCCTGCGTTTTAGTCTCTGTAAGCTGTTCCTTTTACGTGGCATCCAGCTCAAACTTCCATCAGCCGCCTAAGCCCCTGATAACAGACGTTTAGCCACATGGAGGGGTAAGGAGTTACATTGTTAACGTTTTAATAGTATAGAGATTTAAAAAAAAAAAAAAATTATAGGGACTAAATTAAAAATTGAAATAAGTTATAGGAATCAAACGATTGATTTTTCTAATTTTAAAATTATTTTAAAAGATTTTAACACTAAAACTTTTTTTTGGTGAAGTAATACCAAACGTTTTAATTTAGAGTCTGAACTATAATTTTTTTGGATAATTTAAAATTTTAGTTTTAAAATGTTTTAAAATAATTTTAAATTTTAAAATTTTTCAATATAATAATTTAAAATTTTATACTGTTTTTTATTCTTTATATATATATATATATTTCTCTCTGGGGGTTTAATAAACATAATTTAAATACTATTACTTAATATTATTATTTTTGGAGTGACGTATGCCGTAGATTTCTCTGTCCAATACTGACTGACATTTGTAAAATTTATCAGATAGTGCCACCTACTTATGTTGGAGGGCCTAACTGATAGTAATATATATATATTGACCTTTTATCATATGAAAAATATCTAAATTCATCAAATAATTGGCGGCAGTGCCAACTACCAACTGAGCTGGGTATACGTACATTTTGAGCATTATACAATAGAAATAAATCTTTTTCTTCTTTTTAAGACTTTTCCTATGGTGGTAACTAAAGGCCGAAATATTGGACCTCAATGAAATCACGAAAACATCGAGAAGTCTCTCATCACCAGCATATGAGAATATAAGACTTATATGGAATCTAAAGACTTTTCCTGGCATGGAATGGAATTTGAGTTTCACAATGATAATATAGGGTTTACAGCAATGCACATATTAACCTAACTTAAAACTTATTTTTAATATGAATTAGTTTTAATATGATTATTTCAGATGTTCATATTAATTGCATATAGTTCATAAAACATGGATATTTTACAGTAATTATATGTTTTGTAATTAGAGAAAAAAATATGTAAGTTGGAATTTATTATTTATTTATTTCTCTCTCTCTTACTCCAAAGCGCGTAATATAAGAGAAAATGCCAACTGATAATTTACATTTTGAAGTATAGAGTTTTAATACCAACTCTGAGTTTTATACATTGTTGTCTGCTAAAATTTATACGCCCAAATTTTTGTTAGTTTCTTCTTATCTTAAATTTAGGGGTTGCTGATGAATGATGAATGTAAATTATTGAAAAGAGTCGCTTAATTGCCACGCACTCCAAATTCAAAGCTACATAACAAACCAATGAAACAGGAAATCCTTTCAAACAGCATCATAACGGTCTCGAGCGAACAAGTGGTCCTCTTCTTGCTTTTCTAATCCATTTGCATAATTATCAGCAAAACCAAGACTTTCTTAGCAAATAGTTGTGGTTCTTATCTCTTGTATAATTAGCTTCATCACTTCGTGTGAGATACATTTAAAGCCCAGAAAAGTCAAACCCGTATTCATCACGGCAATCAGAAAGTGCCATCTATCTATGCGGGTATCTTCTCTCCCATTGCCATCTCAACTTGTGCCTTGGCCCCCAAAAGACAACGACGCTTGATATATTTTTCTCTTTCTGTTTCTTTTCAACAAAATATACACGTAGAAGAAAATTCAAATTACTTAGAGGCCTGTTTCTTCTCTTACACAATATTATGATAAACTATTTATAGACTTCTTAAGTTAAAGTGCTGGAACTCTTGATTTAAATGATCAAGTGTTTATAAGTTCTATTCTCATTCTTTTAGCGTAAAATATAATATACCCGTGTTTTATATTTTAAAATTTTTAATTGTCACGGGGCCACCATTACTGCTCTATTTAACTTACGAATTCATATGTTGTCTTGTCCGTCACCCTTTTGAGACTTTGACCCACAGAGGTCTCTCCACACAATTCATCCACCTCTTATAAACCACTAAATCTCTTAGCACAGTTTAATCCTTCTCTGCTTCCGGAATCTGATGGCTGCATCATCATCAACACTTGGTTTCCTCCTCCTCTTTCTTTCTCTTCTGGTTGCAGCTCAGGCTCAACAAGTGACCCAGTTCTTCTTTCAGGGATTCAATAATAGTGAAAGTGATGTAGCCCTTGATGGAGCTACCATTGTCAAACCCAGTGGTTCACTTAAGCTCACCAACAGATCATACAATATAGCAGGCCATGCTTTCTATTCCAAATCCTTTCAGATGCTTAATACAACCAAACAAAAACCTTCTTCCTTTAGCACATCCTTCGTTTTCTCTATTGTCCCCTCAACCTCTGGCCCTGGTGGCTTCGGCCTTGCTTTCGCCATAGCACCCTCAACCCGATTTCCATGGGCTGGTTCTGGCCATTTTCTTGGTCTTGTTAACTCTTCCAATGATGGAAATTCTTCAAATCACATCTTTGCGGTCGAATTTGATACGGTAGCGTTATATATTTTGCAATGATACATTTGTCTATCAAAATTTTCTTGTCTTATTTTCAACACGAACTTTATGTGCGCAGGTAAGTGGCTACAGAAGTCAGTTTGACAGTGAGGGGAACCATGTTGGGGTCAATATCAATGGCATGAACTCAAGCGTCTCTGAACCAGCTGCTTACTTTAAAGAAGGCACAGAAGCTCAAAAGGAAGAGTTCAGTATGGAAAAATCTAATGCTGTACAAGCTTGGATAGATTATGATGGTGAAAAGAAAATTGTGAACGTGACTATAGCTCCTCTATCAGTGCTTAAACCCTCCAAACCACTCATATCTCATCCCATTGACCTTAAGGAAGTTCTGAAGGACACCATGTTTGTTGGTTTCTCAGCATCAACAGGGGAAACTAAAGCAAGCTCCCATTACATTCTGGGATGGAGCTTTTCAATGGATGGACCTTCTGCTGTACTCAACACTTCCGAGCTTCCAGAGCCACCATCAAAGGAGAATGATCCAAATTCAACCTCTTTCCCTTGGGTCAACTTTGCCATAGGAGTTTCGTCTGCTTTAACCTTAATATTGTTGCTTTCTTTGTGTTCTGTAGCGTTGTACAAGAGGTACACCAATTTTGAGACTCTTGAGGATTGGGAACTCGACTGTCCTCACAGATTCAGATACAGAGATCTTCACACAGCAACAAAAGGATTCAAAGAGAGTGAGCTAATTGGAGTTGGAGGCTTTGGTGCTGTTTACAAAGGTGTCTTACCTTCCACAGGAACTGAGGTTGCTGTGAAGAGGATTGTTCGAAGCCCAATCCAAGGAATGAGGGAATTTGCAGCTGAGATTGAAAGCTTAGGAAGGTTAAGACATAAAAACTTGGTCAATCTTCAAGGATGGTGTAAGCAAAAAAATGATCTTCTTCTAATCTATGACTACATCTCCAATGGAAGCCTTGACTCACTCCTCTTCAATCGAAGTCTTGTTTTGAGTTGGGACCAAAGGTTCAATATCATCAAGGGCATAGCAAATGGGCTATTATATCTGCATGAAGAGTGGGAGCAAGTTGTAATCCATAGAGACATCAAAACCAGCAATATTCTCATCGATGGAGATTTAAATGCTCGCTTAGGTGATTTTGGCCTAGCTAGGCTATATGATCATGGTGAAGTATCACACACAACCAACGTGGTTGGGACAATTGGGTATATAGCACCAGAATTGACTCGCACCGGAAAGGCATCCACGAGCTCTGATGTGTATGCTTATGGGGTTTTGCTTCTTGAAGTTGCTAGTGGGAGGAGACCTATTGGGTCAGGACAATTCTTTTTGGTGGATTGGGTTGAAGAGAATTACAATCTGGGTCAGATTCTTGAAGTGGTTGACCATGAGTTGAACTCAGTTTATGTTGAGGAAGAGGTGGAATTGGTTCTGAAATTGGGTCTTCTCTGTGCTCAACATAATGCAGATTCAAGACCTACCATAAGACAAGTAATAAGGTGCCTAAACTTTGATGACCCTCTTCCTGAAATTGGTGATTGGAGGAGACAAATTGATTACGAGAGTAGCAGAATGAGCTCAGGTTTCTTGGAAATGGTGTCTGCAAGTACTATCTCAACTTTACGTAACTCATCCTCCATTAATAGCATGAATAGTAGGCCTAGGGAACCTGGTACGTAGCAATATAGAGAGAGAGAGAGAGAGAGAGAGAGAATGTTCTCACGTTCGTTTCCTTCCACTTTCAATTCATTTTATTTTTTAAGTTCTCTGGTTTCCTTGAAAATATTAGGATCAAGAAATGAAATTTTGCAAAGGTTCAATCCACACAAAACATGAAACCAGAATCCATTAAGTCTATCCTTTATGACATTAACGGCTTCTCTCTTTTCTTTTTCATTTGCATTTCTCCTCTTTCATTTGCATCTTTCCCTTTTCAAATCAAAGTACCGGAGTGTTCTCCTTTTATCACACGCTTCAATTTTGCTTAAGAAGAAGAGAGTTGGCTGGAGAGAGAGAGAAAAGCACGTATCCTATCCACTGTATCATGACAAAAAGTGGATGAAAACTTCTCTTAAAAATAAATCAATCAAGTAACCACCAGTAAGCACTTATGCAAATTCTCAAATTAACTTTATTATATCATCAATTGGTCATGATCAAAACTTTAACCATATTAACTAGAGGGATAGAAATGTTAAAGGTTGGTTCAATACTTTCTTTGCATAAACGATTTCTGATTTAGGTTTGTTTGGGGTTGTTTGTTCATTTGGGTTATTTTTCATCTCACGGATATGGTTGTTTGTGCACCAACTGATTGAATCCTGTTTGTTAGTATGCTCTCTAAGTTTTCCCGGAGTACCATTTTCCCTAAATGACTCTGAACTCGTATGTTCACTGTCTTTTCACAATCACAGTCATTATTCATAAACTTCCTATTAATAAACTATTTGCCTTCTCGGCCACAGGGTGAAAAAGTTAATTATTGAGCAAGCAATATAGAAGCGACTTAGCAGACAAAGAGCGCATGATTATCATTTTCCTATTAAATATTATATGGAAGATTGAAGCAGAAAAAAAAGACTAGAAAGAATCACCAATTTGGGATCTTTTCTCCTCTTTAACGTAGAGCTCATGCATAATCTGATGTTTATAACAAACCACGAGATTATATATATATATATATATATATGTAAAGGTCAATCAATATTTAAAACCATTTGGAAAATGGAATCATGCATGAGAATTGAGAAGTAGCTAAACAAAGATGATGGTAACTTTATTATGTTTCTACTAACTAAAATAGGCTTTTATTCAACGAGCCGACTTTGTTAATATATATTAGAATTATTATAACATATGAAGAAGACAAACTAATCATCAATTAAGATCATAATTATAGGATAAATTATCATTTATTTTCTTGTGATTAATTTGTATTAGCCTAAGGTTGTCTAGGCCCATGATATTGATGGTAACAAAACTCAAAATTTATTTAAAGTTTATTTATCTTTATTGGCCCATATATATGTTCATTGTTATTAACTAAAAAACAAAAAATCTTAATATACAAACGACAAAAAGAGAACATCTTTTAGGCAGGTAAAATACAAACTGAACATGAAACAATAATTGTTTCTGTCTCCCTCTACTACAATTATCTTTGTTACTTATAAAGATGATTTTTTTTTTCAAATCCATGTATTGAGCCTCAAATAGTATTAATGACGATTAGACCAAATGGGTTGCATGAAAAAAATTACTCAAGTGGCCAATAGCTACATAAATGAAAGCTTATAAACATTAAAGACATGCCTCGCTTGCTCCAACCAAAAAGACTTTGCATGATAAAAAAAAATTGTAATAGCTAGGAGTTACTAAAAATCTATATCTATGCTTGAATTCAAAGAACAAAACCATAGAGAATAAAGAAAGAATTTTTGAATCATTGTGACTATTGTATTTCCTAGTTTCTTGTTTATTAATTTATTAGAAGCAATCTTCGAGTTTAGCAAAAATCTCATAAAAAGAGAAAATATGTTCCTTCAATCTCTATTGTAAATTTCTGAATAAATTAGTTGAGAGTAAGTTATACAAAATCCTATAAAAAGTTTAAAGTAAACTTGAAAAACTTGTCTTGGTGGTGAGCACACAAAATCATTACTATTATAAGGTTGTTTTGAATAATAAAGAAAAATCCCTTAAAAGTTTAAAAGGATTGAGCATAGGTAGGTTGAGTTAGGATAAATCTCTATGTGTTTCTCTTACCCTTAATCTTTTCTACTTACTGCATAGTTTGCCTCCACCAGACTCTCCACTCACATATTAAGTTAGTTTCATGTTGCACTTACTCATTCTACTTGCTCTATATTATTTTATTGCATCATATAACTATTTGCTTCCTTTACTTGCACAACACATTTTAATTTAATTTTATTATATATCTATTTGCTTCCTCCACTAACACTTCACATGCAACATTGAGATTATTTAATTCATTTAGTCATGATTTGCTCGCTCTAGTAAACTTCTGCTTACTCCACATGTGCATTCTCTACTTTTTATCAGTGAATTTTTAATTAATTAAATTTTTTATATAACACACCTATTCACTCCTCTCTAAGTGTATTTATCAATTAGTATCAAAGTTGGTCTCACTTGTTTTTGTGCTTAACAGTTGAGAGAAAAGGTCTTTTCTTTTTGTTGCAAAAAATGAATACTAATACTTTAGAAAGAACTTACTCTCAAGAAGGATTCTCAACTGTTAGGCCATCCTACTTCATAAAAAGCATTTCTCATACTAGAAGGAAAAAAATGAAAACATACATTTGTTTGGCTAATTATCTAGTGTGAAAGTCATTAAGGAAGGTTCAAAAATGCCCAAAAAGGTAGATCTGACAACTAGAGTAATTATAGACAAGCTAAGAAGTAAATGGATAGAAGACAATATAAAGTTGGTCCAATGTAATCATTGAACAAAAAATATTTTGATTTGTGTTATCAATGGATGAAAATATGACAAGATATCAAAGTGAGACAGCTAAAGAAATGTGAGAAAAAAATCACAGTTTCTCATAAAGGAACCTACAAAGTGAAGGAGAGTAATCTAAATGTGCTTATATATGAATATAAACTTTTGCATATGAAAGAAAATGAAGATATCGAAGAAACGTATAACAGATTTGCTAAACTAGTAAGGGATCTAAAAGTTTTAACAGAAAATACATTGACCTTGAACTTAATGGCAAAATCCTCAGAAGTATTCCATAAAAGTGCAATCCAATGTAGATTCTATTGAAATTGGAAATCTTCAGAAACTCTTATACAATGAACTTTAAGGGATACTCATTGCCCATGAAAAGAATTATCTAAAAAGGCATGAATTGGAGTAGATAAGAAGGTCAGTAGCATTAAAATTTGCTGCCATTGAAGTAACTTTCAACAAAGAAGATGAAGGAGAATTGGATGCACAGGATAGAGCCTTTTGCTCAAAAAGGCTAGACAAATATGTCAAGATGAAAAAAAAGCTTTAGAAAAATAAGGGAAACATGTCTAAAGGCAATCATTAAAAAAAGGAACCAAGGAAGGCTATAATTACATGTTACGAGTGTGGAAAAACTAGACACATCATATTAGAATGTCTATATGTAAAGAAGAAGCCTATTAAATCCCAAGGGAATAAGAAAGTTATGGCAGCATAGAGCAATGATAATGAAGATGAAGAACTTGAACAAGAGATGGCCAACATGTGCTTGATGGCTCTTAAAGATAGTGAGTTAATAAATGAAAACTCCCTCTCTTATACTGTATTAGATGAAACATTTAATGAACTTTTTACTAATTTTAAAAATTTATTTGCTAAATATGAAAATCAACTCCAAATAAACTCTAAAGTAGAAAGGAATGTTCAAATGCTTGAATTTAAACTAGAATCAATCCTAGAAGAAAATAAAACTTTAAAGCAACAAGTTACTATTTTAACAAAAGATTTAGCAAATTTTGTTAAAAGAAAAGAAAATTTGAATATACTATCAAGCAAAAAAAAGTGCAAGTTTGATAAATGAGGAATAAGATATGAATGAAAAGAAAATGTAAAGTTACATAGAAATTTTTTTCTTAAATAAGCCTCTTCCACCTTTTGTTTGTATTATAATAAAAATTGTTGTACATGTTATAGATATAAATCCAAAAAGGGAAAACTTGTATGGATTGCAAAAAAACACCGTTAAGCCTAACACTAATTTGAAAAGGCCCAAAAAGGTTTGGGTATCTAAAAAACGTTGAAATATTTTTAGGTTTACATGAAAGGAAGGATATCAAAACAACAATGTTTTTTAAATAGTGGCTATTTTAAACACATGATTGGAGACCCATCTCATTTTTTATCCTTCACAAGAAAGGATGGAGATCTATCACATTCGATGATAGAGAAAAAGATAAGATCATTAGTGAAGGTAAGGTGGAATTAATTGAAAATTGTTACTTAGACAATGTTTTCCTTATTATTGGTTTGAAACATAATCTACTTAGTATTATTCAATTCTATAACAAAGGATATAAAGTAATGTTTGATCCCATACATTGTACTATCTACAATGAAGAATTTGAAAATATTTACATCCTTACCTTAAACAAACTAAGTTTCAAGAATATGACATATCTTTTTTCTATATGTAATGATCCTTAGTTATGGCATCAAAAACTTGACCAGGCTAGCATATATACTATATCTAAATTGTCTAAGCTTAACCTTATAAAAAGTCACCCAAAGTTTGAAAAGAATCACTTATATGATGCATGCCAATTAGGAAAATAAGTGAGATTTTTCTTTAAATCCAAGGAATTTGTCTCCTCAACCTGGCCACTCCAATTATTACATATGAATCTCTTTGGTCTAATGCAAACTTGAAATTTTGGTAGAAAAAGTTATACAATTATAATCATTGATGACTTCTCTAGGTTTATTTGAATTTCTTTCTTTTACAAATCAAGCATTTAATTTTGTAGTCTTTTGTAAAAAAAATTCAAAGAGAATAAGGGTATTTAATCTTTAGTGTTAGGAGTGATTATGGTAAGAAATTTGAAAATAAATTATTTAAACATTTTTGTAATAAGTAGGGTTTTAATTATAACTTTTCCACACCAAGAACTTCATAATAGAATGGAGTTGTTAAAAGGAAAAACTAATTTTTCAAAACATTGCTAGAATTATGCTCAAATATTTTTAGGTTGAAATTATAAATACTGATTGTTATATTTTGAATCATTATCTCATTAGACCTATTCTTAAAAAGATTTCGTATGAATTATGAAAAGGCAAAAAATCTAATGTTAGTTATTTTTATGCATTTGGTTATAAGTTCTTTATTCATAATAATAGAAAAGATAACTTAAAAAAATTTGATACTAAAAATGATGAGGAAATATTCTTAGAATATTAAACATCTAGTAAAATATATCGAATATACAATGAAAGAACTATAGTGGTAGAAAAGTCCATGCATGTGGTAGTTGATGAAACTAATCGTACTTAAAAAAAAATAGTTTATACAAATGAAGATGAGCATATTTCAAAAAGAAATCATCCATATTAGCAGCCAAATCAAAGCTTAATAGATAAGATAAAAAAAGATAGCAAAGAAAGTTATTCAAACCCACTCAGAATCACTGATAAACCATTAGAGATGCCCATCATCAGAAAAATTCCTAATAAGTAAAGGCAGCCTAATAGACAAGAGGGGATGGCAAGTGAGACGGGTGAGACCAGAGAACTCAAGCTGCCGCTTTCGCAGGAAGAGACGGACGCCCTGAACAAAATCCGAAAAAAGGTCCAAATGGAAGAGGGTCAATTTTCAAAGGAGCAAATGCTTGTTCCTCGTGCGGAAGACTAGATGGAGGATGCGGAGGTGGGGAATAAAGACGTGAACGCGGTGGTGGGAGAAGAAGGTTGGTCGGTTAAGAATCAGGAAGAAAGAGGGGGTGAGCCTTAAAAGAAGACATATAAGCAGGCCTTCGTGAAGGAGGCAAGATCGGACACGGAAGATGGAGATGAGGAGGAGGAGGACTGGTGGAGCGATAATCGTTGGAAGACGAGGATCAGTGTAGTTAATACTGCTGAAGGACCAAATGTCATTATTCCTTTTTTGGAGAAGAAGAGGTTAGCTAAAAGATGGAGGAAAACACTGATAGTAAAGTTGCTGGGGAGAATGATCAAGGAGGATTATTTAGTTAGAAAGCTTCAACAGATTTGGGGGGTGCATGGAGACCAATTTGAGACCATCAACATGGGCTCGAGGTTCTTTTTGATTAATTTCAAAGAGAGATCAGATCATAAGTTTGCGCTTATTGGGGGTCCATGGCTGATCATAGACCACTATTTAGCAGTGCAACCTTGGAAGGAAGATTTTGAACCAGAATATGAGTCGATAAAAAATATTGCCGCATGGATTAGAATTTCCAGATTACCCATGGATTACTATGATAAAGGTATCTTGTATGTTCTTGGTAGTCAGGTGGGGAAAGTGTTGAAAGTAGATTTGACCACCTTGAAGCGAAGTAAAGGAAGGTTTACGCATCTATGCGTGGAATTAGATTTGAAAAAGCCTTAACTTCCGTTGATTCATATTAATGGTAAGGAGCGTAGAATTGAGTATGAAGGGATTCACATGATTTGTTTCTCTTGCGGCTGTTATGGCCATGATAAAGATCACTGCCCTTATAAGAAGGTGGCCGATGATAAGGGTAAGGAGGTGAGTGGCTCGGGTGGCGATTCTGTAGAGGAAAACAGTAACAAGTGGGCTAATCAAGATGAAATAACAAATGGTGCAGCTAGGAATATAGTGGTTAAGGACGAGCAGCTAGAAAGTAAGGATATGGTGTACGGAGAATGGATGACAGTTGACAGGGCACGTAGATCTCGGCGGGGATTTAGTGGGGTCAGATCTAATAATTTGTATGGAAGTGATCCAAGAAGTGATAATGGTATTAATTTCGGGGGATCTCGCTTTTCGGCTCTAACAGATAATGATGAGGTTAATGGGGCTCCTGCTAGTGGGGAGACTGATGGGAAGGCCCTTCTAAGAGAAAGAAGTTATATGGGCCATGGAGGAAATAAGGGGAGTAGGACTAAGGTGCAGGGGAAGGATACAAGCAGAACTTTAATCAGGCCAAAAACTAGACAAAGTGAAGGCCCAATAGAAAGGTACTTGAGAATCAAGAAGAATTTGGACCTAGACAAGTTGGGCTCTAAGAGTATAAATGAATTGGTGGGTCAACATATGGACATAGATAATGAAGGCATAATGGAAGAGAAGTCTGCCAGCAAAGAGCCTATTATTTTACATGAGCGGTCAAAGGGTATGAGTGTGGATGGGGCCGATAATCCTCTTGATCCAGGAGCATATGGGGTTCAGAAGCTTCTAACTAGAGAAAATCAACTGTTAGAGGTTTGTCACAGTGAGTTGGGCGCAGGTATTATTTCCTCATGTGAGGAAAAGCAAGCCTAGTTGTTTCACTTCCTGTTGGGCTTGGTCCTTTTTTTGCTTTTGAAGTGTTTTAATGAATTACCTTATATGGAATTCGAGAGGTACTGGAGGGCGAATGTTTCCGAGGCTTCTTGATGAGTTGCGTAAAACTCATGGGTACCATTTTCTTGCTTTGTTGGAGCCTCGTCAGAAGAGTGATAAGGCGAAGTTGATAGCGTGGCATTTGAAATTTACTAAAATGGATTTAGTTGAAGCAGAAGGTTTCAATGGGGGCATCTGGTGTTTGTGGGACTAGGATTTTGATTTTTTTGTTAAAATAAAAGGCGATCAGCTACTGCATGGGATCATTAATAAAGGTAAAGAAGATGAGTGGGCTTTGACTGTGGTGTATGAAAAGCCTAATGCTGCTCAACGTAAGATGCTTTGGGAGGCTCTAAAGAATATAGGAAGTGGTGTGGTGGGTCTGTGGTGTATAAGTGGAGACTTCAATGCCACTCTTCATAAAGATGAATGTATCTCTTTGTCTATGAAGGGCCTTAGAACTTACTCGGGCTTTCGTAGCTGGGTCCAAGTTTTAGATTTGCTGGACATGAAATTTAAGGGTCCGGCGTTTACGTGGGGAAGGAAAGGGTGCTATAGCAGATTGGATCGCGTAGTTATGAATAGTGATTGGTTTGATAAGTTTAAGGATGCTACTCTGATCCATTTGCCTAAATTCAAGTCGGATCACTCTCCTTTATTGCTGAAATTGCAAGGTGATAAACCTACGGTTAAAAAAGGTCACCAACCTTTCCATTTTTTTGCTCCGTGGGTGATGTATGAAGCTTTCAGGGACTTCGTTAAGGAGGCTTGGAACTATGATGAAGATTGGAATGTTAATATTACTTCCTTTACTAACAAAGTTGTGAAGTGGAACAAAGAGGTTTTTGGGCACATCATTAGGAAGAAAAAGTCTCTTATAAGGGACCTTCATAGCATTGAGATGAAGCTAGCAGCGCATGATCATGAGGATTTTTTAGTAAGTCAAAGGGAGGAGATTTGGAAGCAACTTGAAAGGGTGTTGATTCAAGAAGAATTAATGTGGTTGCAGAAGTCAAGGTGCAATTGGTACTCTTTTGGGGACAAAAACACCCGCTATTTTCATACTGTGGCAAATGGTAGGAGAAAATGGAATCGTATTGAAGCTCTGAAGATGGAGAATGGGGAATGGTCTTATGATAAGATGAAAATTATAAGTGCAAAAAGCAAGTATTTTGAAGACCTCTACATTGAAGAAGGAGATAACAAGGCTTGTATTACTTTTGATCTTAACTATCCAAGGTGGGAGGCTAACGATAGTAACTGTTTGGGTCGTGATGTTACAGACTAAGAAATCAAAGATGCGATTTTCAATATGGGTTCCTTTAAAGGCTCCTGGACCAGACGGGTTGAATCCCCTGTTCTACCAAAGTTAGTGGGAGTGGGTCGGGCCTTCCATGACTACAATGGTAAGGAAAATTATGGCTAGGCCTGTGCTTGTGAGGGAGGTTAATGCCACTTTTATTGTTGTGATCCTGAAGATTCTTGCCCCTGAAAATTTTAGAGATTTTCGCCCAATAAGTTTGTGCAATGTGATATATAAAACTGTTACTAAAACTATTGCTAACAGATTAAAAAGGGTAATGTCTATAATTATTTCCCCAAATCAGAGTAGTTTTGTTCCGAGCAAGTAGAGTGCGGATAATGTCATTCTTGTGCAAGAAATCCTTCACTCTATGAGACTTAAGAAAGGGAGAAAAGGTTTCATGGCCTTAAAGATTGATCTTGACAAGGCTTACGACTATCTTAGATGGAGTTTTCTGTTCAAATGTCTGGAGGAGTTAAATCTGCCAAGATGGATGTTAGATGTTATCAGGGCTTGTATATCTTCTCCGTCCATGCAACTGTTCTGGAATGAAGAGATAGTTGCTACTTTCGGCCCATCGTGCAGTATCCATCAAGGAGACCCTTTGTCCCCCTATCTTTTTGTGATTGCTATTGAGCAGTTGCGCATTTAATTCAAGGTGAGGTGAATGGCAAGACCTGGCTTCCTTTTAGACTCAAGAAGAATGGGATTGCGATCTCCCATATTTTTTTTGCTAATGACATCCTTTTATTTGCCGAGGCTAGTATGGATCAAGCAGGGGTGATAAAAGCTTGCCTGGATGACTTTTGTAAGGTGTCAGGGGAGAAAGGCAGCGTGGTTAAATCCAGAATCCTTTTCTCTAGGAATGTGAATCATATGCGAAAGCAGGAAATAAGTGATTTCTTGGGTTTTACTCTCACTAGTAATCTCGGTAAGTATTTGGGGGTTCTGCTGCACCTTAAGAAAGCTCCGAAAAGGGTCTATCAGAATGTCTTGGATAGAATGGAGGGTCGCCTTGCTTGTTGGAAAGCGAATACCTTGTCTTTAGCTGCTAGGCATACTCTCATTTCTTCCGTCATGTCTGCGATACCTTATCACGTCATGCAAACTGAGTGTCTCCTAGTAGGAGTTTGCAAAGATATTGATAGAAAAAGTCGAGCCTTCTTATGGGGTAGTTCAAACCAGAACAGGCGTCTCCACCTGGTTGCTTGGGAAGATATTTGTAAGAAAAAAAAGGAAAAGGTTTGGGGTTGAGAGAGGCTAGGAAGCAAAATGAGGTGTTTATGATGAAGCTTGGTTGGAGTTTAATCAAGAGAAGAGATGCTCTGTGGGTGCGCTTTATGAGGGAAAAGTATAAGTGTGAGAAGGATGTTATCCCTAAGATCGACAAAAGACGCACAGGGTCGCAAGCTTGGAAAGGAATCCAGAATGCTTGGATGAATGCCATGAATGGCTTAGCTTGGAAGGTAGGTAATGGTAACCATATTCATTTTTGGAAGGATAGGTGGCTACATCAGTATGAGCCATTGGAAAAGTACGTCTTGGGGGCCCTTCCTGAGTTTTTTATTAAACTGAAGGGTGGCAAATTTGGTTTCTGAGTTAGGAGATTGGAAATGAGAGTTCTTTGATAAGCTGCTACCCAGCAATATTTTAGCAAAGATTACTCTTGTGAATGTGGGTACCATGAGAGTGGAGAGAGATAGCCCTATGTGGTGCTGGTCTAGTCATGGGGAATTTTCGGTTAAGTCTGCTTATGATAGTTGTGTGACTCATAGAACTGGAGATTTAGGTAGCTTGTGGAGAAATATTTGGAAAATAAAAATCCCTCAATGTTGCAAGTCTTTCTTATGGCTTTGTATGCGTGATCGTTTACTGACAAATGAGTCTCGGAGATATAGGGGCTTGGCTTCCTCTGATCTGCGCCAATTATGTAAAGAGGATAGTGAGACTAGCTTGCATACTCTGTGTCTGTGTAACCATGCTCATGTTAGGTGGGACGTTATTCTTTCGGAAGAGCTGAAGCTTCGGTTCTTTTCTTTTGATAGTGCTATGGGTTGGATTCGCTAGAACCTGATGCAAGATAATAGTGTTGAAGGAATTTCGTGGAGAGTGGTGTTTGTTATTGCCTATCGTAATTTGTGGTTATCTAGGAACTCGGTGGTTTTCAGTGATAATACTGATCGGCCAGCTTCGTGGAAGGTTAAAACGATGGTGTGTGCTATGTGGTCGGGGTTGGGGATGAAGTCTCTGCAGGATAAAAGAAGTGCCAAAGAAGGCTGGAGTCCCCCGGACGTGGGCTATTTTAAAATTAACATGGATGGTGCTTGGAGTGCTCACTCTTAGGTAGCTTCTTGTGGGGGTCTTGCCAGGGATCATGAAGGTAACTTTGTTGGTGGGTTCATGGTGAATTTAGGGCGAGGGAATAATACAAGTGTTGAGCTTTGGGCTATTCTGTGGGGTTTGAAGTTTGCCTGGGACTCGGTTCTTCGAAGTGTGAAGGTTGAGAGTGATAATACTGAGATTGTGAGCTAGGTTCTGCATGGGATGTGGGTTAACTCCAGTTATAGCAGCATTCTGGATGAGATTGCAGCTTTGTTGAGCAGGTAGTGGTCAGTGGCTGTGTCCGTGTGTGCTCGCAAGGTTAATGGCGTTGCTGATATCCTTGCTAAAAAAGCCCTTAATGCGCCGTTGGGTTTTAACAGTTTTGCTTCCCCCCTAGTTTCATCTTACGTGAGTTAGGAAGGGATGTGGTCTTGTCAGTGTGATTTTGTTTTTTGGTGTTTCTGTTGGTTTTGTCTTTGCTATAAAAAAAAAAATCACTGATAAAAGTTGGAGCAAATTTCATCCCCCAATAATGAAGAACTAGACAGCATACCAGCAAACATGATTCAATCAATTTGTGTACAAACAACCATATCCATGAGATAAGAAATAACCCAGCCGAACAAACAATCCCAAATAAACCTAAATCAGAAATCGTTTATGCAAAGAAGAAACTACTTAACAACCTTTAACATTTCTATCCCTCTAGTTAATATGGTTAAAGTTTTGATCATGACCAATTGATGATATAATAGAGTTAAGTTGAGAATTTGCATAAGTTCTTACCGGTGGTTACTTGACTGATTTATTTTTAAAAGAAGTTTTCATCCACTTTTGTCATGATACAGTGGATAGGATACATGCTTTTCTCTTTCTCTCTCCAGCCAACTCTCTTTTTCTTAAGCAAAATTGAAGCCCATGATAAAAGGAGAACACTTCGGTACTTTGACTTCAAAAGGGAAAGATGCAAATTAAAGAAGAGATTATTCCACCATTTTGTTTAGCAAAAATTGATCAAATAAATGAAAGAGGAGAAATGCAAATGAAAAACGAAAGAGAGAAGCCATCAATGTTGTGAGAGAGGCTGAGAGGAGCCAAAACCTTTGAAGAAGAACGTTGGAGGCCCGCTAACGACTATTTTTCCATCTGTAAAAGTCAATTTCTATGGAAGATTGAAGTAGAGAAGAAAGACCAGAAAGAATCACCAATTTGAGATCTTTTCTCTTCTTTAATTTTCCCATTATTACAAGAGTTTGTAATGAAAAATCTACTCCATAGAGTTATTGTGAAAAGTTTTTTTGTGAGTCATTACATTTTTTTTCTTGAGTGTTTTGCTAGGTAATATTTTGAGAATTTTATAGGCGTTTAGGATTATTGTTCCTAGAATGGAATTTATTATTTTAAGATTCAATTTTTTGGTTGATATATATGAATTGGTGCCTTGACATGCTTCCCTTCACAACCCATCAAGACACGTCATAGATGGGTCAACAAATAAAGCAAAGTTATTAGCAAAACAGCCAAAGCATAAACCATTATATGTTTACGTAAAGCTCATGCATTATCTGATGTTTATGACAAACCACGAGATTTTTTCTATATATATAAAAAGGTCAATCAATATTTAAAACCATTTGGAAAATGGAATCATGGATGAGAATTGAGAAGTAGCTGAACAAAGATGGTGGTGACTTTATTAGGTTTCTGCTAATTAAAATAGGCTTTTATTCAACGAGCTGACTTTGTTAATATATATTAGAATTATTACAACATATGAAGGAGACAAACTAATCATCAATTAGGAATCGTAAATATAGGATAAATTATCATTTATTTTCTTATGATTAATTTGGTTCAATTTATCTCCTGTGATTTAGTTATAGGGTAGGCAAGAGCATGGTGAGTGTATATAATGATCATGCATTGGAATTATACGTGAGATAGAGAGTTGAGGATATAACATGCCTATCCGATATGCCATCAAACGAACTTGAACAAACTTTCAACACGCAGAACAAGGTGATCCTCGCTTTAATGGGTAAACCTGAACCACAAACACACACAAACAGGAGAGCCTCCCCGGTTTGGTCGTTGCGAGAGTAAAAGAAGAGCAATTGGTTTTCTTCTTTGTCGGAGGTGCCAACTGAGCTCTTAGTGTGTGTTTGGAAAAATGGTAGGACATCCAAAACTATGGTTTGCAACCCACAAAATGTAAAAGTTATAACTTGTTGCTTTGGTCAAAATCATGATTTTGGATCTCCTACCATTTTTCCAAAAACACACTTAATATAGGAAGAAAAAAAAAGTCTACTTTACCGTTAATTTGTGATATATGTGTATTTCACTGAAGCACATCCCCTACAATATAGTACAAAATGCAGTTTGACTTACTTGTATGGGCTTTACATTCAATCTCTTTGTCTAACTATATTCCGTACAGTATTGCAAAAGATGTGTTCTCGTATTCTATTAACTAATTCAACTTTAATTGAGTAGTGTTATAATGAATCTTGACGGAAGAAACCTATATAAAAAATAAAATGAAAGTGTAAGGAGTATCTCAAAGAAAATAAATGTAAAAATCAAACAAATATAAGGATAACATAGTTAAATTTTCAAGAAAAAAAAAAAGATTTCAATGTCAATGGCAACTCCTTAATATTTGAAACACTGATATATATTTTCTCAAGTTCACTTGCTATAATTATTTTTATAAAAAAAAAAAAGAAGTGTAATAAAGAATAGTTATTCCAATAATATCAGCCAAAAGTACGGTATGTGTGAAATTTTATTCAATTATATATTCACATTTACCAAATTTGGGATACTTACATTTAACACTTTGTTATAAAAGTCAACGTAGTGACAAAACTGACCAAAGGGCAAGTAGAGATGTAATAAAAAAAATTAGACACTAGAATATTTTTTAAGAAAAATTGATCGACTTTTGAAAACAAAACGGTTATCAAATCTCTTTCAACTGAAGTAACGTCCGTTGTTGGCCACTTGACTTCCTCGTAACCATAACTCCATCCAATAAACTGGGAGTGGGACTCTCATTGCCCACCGCACAATCTCTCAATAATAGCAGTCCTCCTTGACAAGCCCCAAAACGCGTTTTTATTGTTCGCCACCGTTTCTTCTCTCTACATTTTGAAGAAGAAACACGAGAGTTTTTTATCATAGAATTATACACAAGTTGATACATATCTAAATGAGTTTAATAAACATAAATTGAATCATTTTTATATTATCGTTTATGGGTGTCAATAATGTCCAAAATTTCTTTTCTTATCAGATTCTTTTTGTTAAATAAATTAACCAGAGTTGGCATTGAATATATATATATATATATATATATCAATTATCTGTTTAATTGACCGAAGTCAAATGACAAATATTTAAATTCATCAAAGAATTGATAATAGTGCCAACTGCCAACTAAATGGAGTACATTTAGGGATTATTTGATATACAAAATTATTAAGAATAGAAACAAAAATAAAAAGTAAAAAGATGATTTATAAATAAAAAATGATTTTTATACTCTTATTTTAAAAAATAAAAAATAGAGATTATTGAATAATAATTGCAAAATATAACAAATATTATACAAAATTTTTACTTTCCTTTTCTCACATTTAAAGGCGAGATTAGATCTCAAGTTCTTCAAAAAATGATGAAAACGTCAAGAACCCCCTCATCACTTCACAACATGTGAAATTTTATGACCCAATTACAAGATAATAACTTGAGTCTCATATTTGAAATATGAAATTTTAACATAAAACTTATATAATTTTCAGACTCTTTAATTTTATGAGATTGATTTTAGAGAATGACTTTCTCAAAAATTTGTATCAATAATATAGAAGGCTTTTACTATTGTCCTCGTCCTCTTTCTCTCTCCCTCCCTCGCCCATAAGATTTGAAGTATGAAATTTTAATATGAGAATTGTATTAACCTTGAGTTTTGTTTGTTGTTTTCTGATCTAAATCATTATACTTAGGTACTAAACTTATGAAAAAAATTTATGCACATTCAAGTTGACTCTACATATAGTCACTTATTTTTGTTAGTTTTTTTTTAAGTTTAAATGTACTTGTAGTTCTCCTAATTTTATAAAAGTTTTAATTCGATTCTTTAATTTAAAATTAGACAATGTTATATTCTTATTTTTTAAAAAATAATCCAATTTTATCCCTCTATTTAAAATTTATTTAAATTTTAATGTAAAATTTAACAATACGTGACTTTGACGTCAAATCTAAATATGAGTTAATGATATCAACTAAATCCCTAGAAAATTCAAACCCATATCCATCCCCGGCAATCAGAAAGTGCCATCTACCTTCCCTTGCCAGCTCAATTTGTGTTTTGGCCCCCAAAAGACAATGTTGATTGAGACTTGTGACTTCTCTTAAGACATTATTATAATGAATTATTTATTGAGTTTCATTCAACTATTTTTAAGTTTTTGAGTTGATATGTTTAATTTTTTAGTTTAAATAATTAAGTGGTTACGAGTTCGATTCTATTTATTTTTATTATTTCAGCACAACATACGTTAGACTTGGCCTTTGTGCTTTAGACATTTGAATTGAAGCAATCTCTATTGCTGTTTCCCTTGACTTGCAAATTCCTAACTCGTCTTGCTATTACGTGTTCGAGACTTTGACCCAACCAGGTCTCTCCTCAGAATTCATCCAACTCTCATATAGTACAAATCACTGAATCTCTTGGCATTGTTTAATCATTCTCCTCCCAGTATATCTGATGGCTGCATCATCATCAACACTTGGTTTCTTCCTCCTCCTCTTTCTTTCACTCTCAGTTGCAGCCAAGGCTCAACAAGAGACCCATTTTATTTACCATGGATTCAATAATATTGACGAAACTGAGCTTACCCTTGAAGGAGCTACCATTATCAAACCCAGTGGTTTGCTTAGACTCACCAACACATCAAACAACATTGTAGGCCATGCTTTCTACTCCAAACCCTTTCAAATGCTTTATAATTCAACCCGAAAACAAAAAGTTTCTTCCTTCAGCACATCCTTCGTTTTCTCTATTGTCCCTTCAACATCTGGCCCTGGTGGTTTTGGCCTTGCTTTCACCATAGCACCCAAAACCCAATTTCCAGAGGCTGAAGCTGGACACTTTTTTGGTCTTTTTAACAGAGATAATGATGGGGATCCTTCAAATCACATATTTGCAGTCGAATTTGATACGGTAGTGTAAATAGGCAATTAAATTTAGAGTGAACTGACTTTTTGGTCCATACACCTTGTTTTAATTTGATCCTTAAAAATTTCCATTTTAGTCTTTCTCAGATTGTTTCGGTTTTAAATTATTGATCCCTGAGTTTAGCCAGAATAGATGAGGATCATTTTATAAGAGAAACAATCTTTAAAAGACTTAAATATAACGTTTAGTTTTTGGGGACTGAATTAAGGGGTATCAGTGGACAATTAAAATAGATTTGTTCATCAAATTTTTCTTTTACTTCTGACACAAGATTTGTGTGTACAGGTGAATGGCTACGATAAAGGTGAGTCTGACACCGAAGGGAGCCATGTTGAGGTCAATCTTAACGGCCTGGGGTCAACCTTCCATGCACCAGCTGCTTACAATATTGAACGAGGCCCAGATGCTCAAAAGGTAGAAAATTTCAGTTTGGAGAAAGTTGATGCTGTACAAGCTTGGATAGATTATGATGGTGATAAGCAAATTGTGAATGTGACCATGGCTCCTAGATCAGTGCCTAAACCCTCCACACCACTTCTACTGAACTATCGCGTTAACCTTACTGGTGTTCTAAGGGAAAACATGTATGTTGGTTTCTCAGCATCAACAGGGGGAGCTAAAGCAAGCTCTCATTACATTCTGGGATGGAGCTTTTCAATCAATAGACCTGCTCCTTCACTTGACATTTCCAAGCTTCCACGTTCACCATCAAAAGAAAAAGACCCTTCCTCTTTTCCTTGGGTCAATTTTGCCATTGGATCTCTGTCAGCTTTAACCTTAATCTTGTTGTTTTCTCTGTGTTCTTTAACGTTGTACAAGAGATACGCCAATTTTGAAGCTCTTGAGGATTGGGAGCTAGATTGTCCTCACAGATTCAGATACAGAGATCTTCACATTGCAACAAAAGGGTTCAAAGAGAGTGAGCTAATAGGAGTTGGAGGCTTTGGTGCTGTTTACAAAGGTGTCTTACCTTCCACAGGAACCGAGGTTGCTGTGAAGAAAATCGTGCGTAGCCCAATCCAAGGAATGAGGGAATTCGCAGCAGAAATTGAAAGTTTAGGAAGGTTAAGACACAAGAATTTGGTCAATCTTCAAGGATGGTGTAAGCAAAAAAATAATCTTCTTCTAATCTATGATTATATCCCCAATGGAAGTCTTGACTCACTCCTCTTCAATCAAAGCCTTGTTTTGAATTGGGACCAAAGGTTCAATATCATCAAAGGCATAGCCAATGGGCTATTATATCTTCATGAAGAGTGGGAGCAAGTGGTGGTCCATAGAGACATCAAAACCAGCAATATTCTCATAGACGGAGATTTAAACGCTCGTTTAGGTGATTTTGGTCTTGCTAGGCTATATGATCATGGTGAAGTATCACATACAACTAATGTGGTCGGGACAATTGGATATATAGCACCAGAATTGACTCGCACAGGAAAGGCTTCTACAAGCTCAGATGTGTATGCTTATGGGGTTTTGCTCCTTGAAGTGGCTAGTGGGAGAAGACCCATAGGCTCAGGACAATTCATTTTGGTGGATTGGGTTGTAGAGAATCACCACTTGGGTCAGATTCTTGAAGTGATTGATCCGAAGTTGAACTCAGTTTACGTAGAGGAAGAGGCGGAATTGGCTCTAAAACTGGGTCTTCTCTGTGCTCAGCATAATGCAGATTCAAGGCCTACCATGAGACAAGTGACAAGGTACCTAAACTTGGATGACCCTCTTCCTTATATTGGTGGCATCCGGCACAGTGATTCTCAGAGCAGTAGAAGTAGCTTGGGTTTCTTAGAAGCTGTGAGTACTAGTACAATCTCCACATCATGTAATTTATCCTCCACTGATGGCATGAGTAGCATGTCTATAGAAGCTGGTAGATAGCTGATATAGAATCTTGATACAATCTGTTCTTTCTCTCTTTCTTTCATTTTTCCCTTAATTTGTATTATCCCCATAGTTATAGTCCATATTCTTCCACCAGAATGGTGGGGTGGTCGTTTCTATTTTTGTTTTTGTATAATGGAACCATTTTTATTCTTTTTTTGGGTAGATCCATTTATTCTTTGTATATTGAGAAAAAAATATTATATTATTCACAAGAGAAAGAGGAGTGGTTAAAAATATTCCTGAAACTATTCTAACCATATTTAATAACCAAATTAATTGAATCAATTCAGTCTATGGTCTTGATAACAATCAAAAGAGAAAATTATACTTGAGAACCTGCAAATTGAATTATTTATGTTCAAGGACCCACCAACTGTCAGAGGTTTAATTGTATATGACTTACTATTTTTTTTCTTCTTTTTGATGGATTAAAAAATGTAGGAGTTGGATAAATTATGATCTAATGCATAGCACATTGCAATTAGTGGACGCCTACCAATAAAATGTCATCAATAAAATTTGAACCTCAAACCTTTTTTGTCAATTCAATTTGATTTTATCAATTGAATCAATCCTTATTGATTCAGTACAAAGTAATTAAGAGTTTGATTATTACCCTCTCTCATACTTCTTTAAAATTAATTTTAAAATTTTTAATTAAAGAAATCTTTAAAAGTAATCATAATGAATTCAATATTGGGAGGGGTGAAAATGTGATTATCAGGTTATAACTCAACTCAATCCTTGGGAATAAATTTATTCAATAATCTACATTTTGAGATAAATAGCAACATGATCCTTCTAAAATAATTTATTTTCAGGTCCTAACTCGTACTTCTCTCCAATTAAATACTGAAAAGACACTACAACCACTGGCTACCCAAGCCTCTTGAAGTAGCAAAATGGAGCCATTGCCACAATATTCAGTTGATTTTCCGATAGGTCTATTGAACTTCTTAAGCACTGGCACACAAAATGTGCGGGAAGGTAAAAGAAAATAGAAGGATTATGCATACAAGAAAAATGATACTAGTAGGTCAAATTAATAAATATAGGATACCAAATTAGGATGAATATTCATCAATTATCCTCACATTTTGTACAGTGCTTGTGAGCTGATCATGATCCTCTGATGTTTCTTCTGTTCTGATACTGCTTCTGCATATTTGTACTAGAGCATGGCAGAATAGGGCTTTTCATAGCACAAAGCTTATGTTTAAACCTCCGAGGGAATAGAACATCCAAGCCACAACCCTTTGGTGAAGCAACATAAGCCTCGAGACAGCTACTAGAACTATCACAAATCTTATTGTCCATCATACTCTTGGAGAATTGTAAAGTAGATGATGCAGCCAAGGCAGTAGCATCAGGAAGAAAGCGTTTGATCAGATAATTTGGAGACCGATTCCCATTGTTAGATTCTTCTTCAAGCTTCAATCTTAAACCTTCATTCATACTTTTCCTTCGAGCTTCCTCCGATTTCTGTACAATATCTAATGCCTCTGACAGAGAAAAAACTTCCATAGCATCTGATAAAACATCGCTGTTAAACTTTTCATCATCATCACAACCATCATCTTGATGATGATAATCATCATCATCTGCTTCATCAGCTAGTGGTTCTTTATTTGGCGGATGCCAAAGGCAAGGAGGTAGTCTTAACCGAGGCGTTTCTTCCTCATTATGATCATCGCATCCTCTCTGAACATCTTTTGGTTTGCCTGCAGCTTTTTCCCATGAAAATGGAACTCTTTCTTCACTTGTGTTCTGTACTGGGTTGCGTAGTGAAGTTGATGAGCAAGATGTGTCTGCAACAACGATACTGAGACGCTTTGTAGACAAGAGGGGTTTATTGAAGTCTAACTTTCTAGGACGTTTCAAATCCATGGCCTCTAGATGCTCTTCCTCCATATTTAATCGGCTCGAGCCTCTTCAATTACTAGAAGAAGTATCTGAGATAATTTCTTGACAAAAGGTGACTTCACATCTAGTAAGTTGGTTGGGATAAATAGAAGCAGATGAAGACATGGGTAGCTCGTGCAGGTCATTAAAAAAAGTTCTTGTACTTTAAAATGGTCACAGGTGGGTTGAAAAGTCCCTTCCAGGGAGGACGAGATTCTAGGGAAACAAGGAGCCAGAACATCATGTTCAAGTAACATCAGGAATTTACAGTATTACTACTCTGAATAATGAAATAAGGAAACTCAGAGCAGTTGGCAGTTCTTGCTGCAAAGAACCGCCTTGTAAAAAATCTTTTTTTAAAAAATTAGATACATCAGTTTATGAAAGGTAAGTAATTAGACCATGTCAATTATAAAGAAATATGTTAATATGTTATATGCAAGTTCTACTAAAGTGTATCTCACATATTTATATGTTTTTTATGATTGATTTATTCTATGTATCTTTCATAAATCCAATTTACCTAAAAATTTTTAAGAAATTAAAATCAATCTTCTTATACGGGTTCATTAGTGTGACCTTTTATATTTAGATGGACAAAAAAAATACTAGCTGAAACCTATAGGAATCACTTTCCATTGGTTTTAAATATCATGGAAGTGGGATGTTAACTTATAAAGCCAGCAAGATCCTAGTCTTATAATCTCATCGTCATCTAACAAGTCTCTTGAAATTGAACATAAAATATCTTCCTCTCAATTTGATATAGGAAAAAAGGTGGGCATCATCATAGAGAACTTGCAAAAAAGTCTGTTAAAAGGCCCATCAATCTCAAAACCAATCATATCATATCTACACATGTTTGGTCCCACACTACCACTTAAAAAGTGAGATATGGGCAAGTCTAAGGGTACATACCAACTAGCAGAGGCATGGATGAAAGGAAACACATGTTGGTATTAATTTCATGTCACGGACACCAAAGGAGTACAGAAGTGTCTATTTTGAACTAAACAAAAGAGTTACCAGAGACTTGGCTGTTTCATATTTCTCTAGTTATCATTCTTTATGTTCTCACTTATCACCATTAAAGCATCATTTGCAAATGAAAAAGTCTTGGATAAAATTCATTAGCCATTTACTATCAGCAATTTACTGTCAAGTTTTCTTTAAAAAATAAAAATAAAAAACATAACATGAGAGAAATTTTTTTTGAAAATTTCAATTATGTTATACCAACTTCAAAAAAAAATCTACTTATCATGTTTTTACTAAATAATTTTGATTTTTAGGTACCTATGTTTAATACTCTACCATTGAGTAGCAGGGCTTTTGGACTTGGGTTCAAGATGCAACAAAAGAGAGAGAATAAACAGAGGAAGGTCTACAGTTATCAGGCAGGCTGTATCAGCTCAATTGACATGGTTGTGTTCTGAATTATCAATAATTTCTCACAAGGCAATGTTAAACTTGAGACTCTAACAACATAATTACCCAACATAAATAAAATGAGCAGATAAAAAGCCTCATAGCTGGCTATAGATATAGCTTCTCCAAAGAGAACTTCTCACAGATAAACCGATAAAAAGAGTCAGAGTGAGAAATTTGTGTTTATACAACAGAGAGAAGAGTGGATGACAAAGAGTTACAACACTGAATTTGCTCAGTCAAAAATACAGTGGTAAAATATCTAAATCGAAGACTTTCATAACAAATTGTCCTTTCATGTACATGCTTCGTCTAACTGAGGTAACTTATCACCATTCTTGCTGGTGTGGTATAATGGAGCAGAGCAGTAAAAGTTCTCTGCACTACTTGAACCATTAGCTGACAAAACCACCACCCATTATATCTATTTACAAGCTATTTGCTCCTCTATTTCCCCTTCTGTTTAAATTCATTGACCATTTCAACTTTTGTTTTCCCTTCTATGTCTGCTTCCAGATGCCAGGCCTAAAAGATATAGACCATTATTTCTCCGGAAACAAAAACCAATAGATAAAATAATACAGATGATCACCAGGCTTTCTTGTAATAAAAGTACAGAGCGGCAATAACAGGCTTGTCCTCATATGGGCCACCAGATAACATAATTACTGATCTCTCATTATCTCACTTCTGTTCTTTAATCTGCTGCCGTGCTTTATTACAAAGTTCAAGCGTCTCAGCATGGCCAGGATCAAGGCAAAGGGCTGCTTCACAGTCTTGCACTGTGGAAACATAATCGCCCATCGATTCATAAAAAGCTGCACGAAGATGTAATAGTTGCAGATCTGGCTTAAAAGCAATGGCCCTTGCAAGCTCTTCTATTGCTTCAGCTTCCTTATGATCATCCATTAAAACTGGTAGACATAGTTCCCATGTTAAAACACAAAAAGTTTTGTACAAACTGAGACATACATTATCATGATTGCAATGCTCTATTATGATGATTATAGCAATCAACAAGAATTACAAGTACCAAAACTAAATATGGAAAGAACAAAAGCAGACAAAACAAAAACAAAAGTGGACCTTTCATAATTAAGGTCATTACACAAGGATAAGCTATAAAACTCAATAAGGCTTGTTTTCTATCTCACTTCACAAATGATTACCGGTGGCAAAAGATAACCTGGCTCGAAATAAATGCACCCCTACAGAAACAATTGATTTGAACATCATGTTATAAATGTCGAACTTCTCTGAACTTACATGCAACTTATTCAACATTTAAAGTGCTGCCCACTGCTCATTTTCTTCAGTAATTGTGAAATACCCACAAGTTGTGCACCCCTATGGAAATGCATAATTTGATTTGGCATGTTTTGAACACAAAACCTGTCTGAACTGCCATGCAACTCCAATAACAAATATGGCAATGTTGATGAAGCGCTTAGCTTAAATTACAAGAAACTAAAATCACTAGTGCTGCCGACTCAAATAAGTGGAGCTTGGGTACGTGAACAAGAAAATGGAGACATTTGTGGGATAGAAACAGTCGTGTTAATAAAGGCACAAACCGTGCCATAAGATTATAGCATCGTAGACAAAACATGATTAAACAGACTCTTTCCTTCACAACTTCTTTGGGAAAGGATTTTTATGGCCTCTTTGTGGATTTCAGTGCATGGTTTTTTAAAAAGGGGGGTCCCTCATGGATATACAAAGAGATTGGTTAGCTCTTTTGAGTCAGAGTCTTGGTTTTTCTATTGCTTCTTTTCTTTTGAGAGGATTTCTCATCCTCTGTTTTTGATTGTTCTTTCTTCTCCTCAATAAATTCTCTTTTTCTTTCCCACACCAAAAACAAAAAAAGGGTTAAATAGACTAAGTAGCCTAAACTGCTTCCCAGGGTAGACCTGTCTGGCACGAAATATTACCATCACTTTCCATGCAGTTAATTTTACAAAATCAATTTTAAATATTATGTAAAAAAAGGAGTAACTAATATTGTATTAAGGGAAGACGTAATTTCACCTATGATGCTATTCTATTGAAGAATAATAAATAGCTTAAGAGACAATACCGAGGACGAAGAAAGATTATGAAACTCAAGAGCACATGCAATGCAGAAGCCTAAGATATTAGCACAAGCTTTTCACTTTCCAAAGTTTGCAAATGTCCACACTACATAGCAACAAAGACCAATTATCCCAAGAAGTTATTGGGGGGCAGCAGGATACAATCAATTTAGTGGGTAGTTGACTTTCTATCCCAGAGTGGAGACTCCAATAGTTGGCACTTGGCAAGAAAGAAGTTGCAAGGTAAAGACAACGGACAAATCACACGGAGGAATAAAATTTGCATTGAAAGAAGGGGCAATACATGGGGAAGTGAAGAACTCCTAGTAAGTATATCTTATTCATTAGGGAAACATAATATTTTCAATCAGGTTTCTTCAATTGAGCATCTGGTTTTACAAAACCAGTGAACAGGAAATCATCCAGTCACAAGATCACAGCAACTCTGGGATTCAAATAATAACAAAACCATCATAGCCATAACAGATGTAGAAGAAAACACTAGAATAGCTTTTAATCACAACCGAAGTTTCTCCCTTCCCACCCCCATCACCAAAAGAATAAAGTTCCCAAAAAAAAGATTACCTGCTGCCCTATATCTGTAAGGATATGTCCTTAGGGGATCCAACTGTGTTGCCATACGAAGATCACTCTTTGCCATGTCACGGTCACAATATTCTGATCGTTTCTCATAAGCTGATGCATTGTTTCGGGCTTTTTCTATTAGCTTTGTCATCTCATCATATGCAGCTTTGCGCTGACTTTTAAGATGATACACCCGTGCCAGACCTTGATGTGCTCGTGTATGCTTGATGTTGAGTGCATTCATGTAGCAGTCAGCAGCAAGGTCCAGCTTATCACAATCTAAATAGACACTTCCTAGATTATTTAGTGCCTGCAATGTAAAAGAATACCAAAGACAATACACTGTTTCAGCACTGAGATCAAGTTAATAAGTTCAATCTGAAAATACAAGATAACACTCACTTGTCCTTTTCGAAGACCATCTGAAGGGCATCTAAGAGCTTCCTCCAAAAGATGGATGACATACTTTGAAGACTCTGGATCAAGACTTGAATCTGCTAATGCATAAGCCTTAAGAAAGAAAGCTTCAAATGATCTTTGGATAGAAATGGACTCTTCAGCCTTTGTTAATGCTTCTTCGCGATGACCAGTGTCATACAATATCCAACCTTCATAGACAAGCTTTTCATGCTCAGAAGTAGAATAATTTCTAGCCAGTCGCAGGCTACGCATGGCTGCCTTTTGACAATTCAGCCTGAAAGATTCAGAAACATCAACACCCACAGTGAAGAGGATCATGCATTATGACTGTGAAGGACCAAAACAGTAATACAAAAACCCAGGAAAAGTAGATAGTCAAAACTCACAAGTCCCCATCAATACGATAGAATCTGTGCTTAGCAATTGATACACACATTAGACTAGTCTTTGGAAGAAGATATCAGCTTCCTATCCGTTCATCTTATGGCTAGAAAAGCACAAACAATAACAAATTGAAGTATATGGCATACATTAAAACTTATAGTAGCAAAAAACAGAGCAGGGAAGCATCTCTCGGTAGCACTTGCTGTCCAACTGTTTTGTTGTAGTAACTTTTGATACCAACCAATTGGGTAAATTACTGTGCCCACCCCTCAGAAATGCTCAAATTACACAGTCCTCCTCTCTATTATAAAAATATACACAAAACTCTCTTAAAGCCAAAAAATGACCAAAATATTCTCAAGGATAATATGGCTTTTTTTATTAAATACATAACTTATTAAAAATATATTTCTTAAACTTCTATTTCAATATCATTTATTTTATGTTGAAAGAAAACCATAAATTCAATTAAGTTTTAAAAAGTGACTATTTTATATTGGTCAAATACATATCTAATACCTGTTATATAAGTAACAAATATAAGGGTATTTTAATCAAAATATATGTAGTTATAAATCATCATTTGTTCCGCTAGAAGCTAAAGTAGTGTATCTTTTGATTTCAAGGGAGAGGAGTGTAATTTTCAAAATAGAGGGGAAGGCCATGTAATTTGGGTATTTCTCATGGAAGGGAAGAGTAATTTACCCAACCAATTTTGATGATCTTTTATAAATATATGGTAACATTAAACGCTCACTGGTGAATAGTGATTAATGAAGTACTTCTGCAACAACAATATTAAATTCTTCAAGCTATGGAAATAAATGTTGAATTAGACAGATCTTAAAATAAAAGATGTTCAGTTCAGGAACATTAAATTGAGAAATGCCAGCTATGTTCTAGTAAATCTCTTAGCCAGGGAAAAATATCAGATCCTAAGAAAACGGAGATGCCCATCTTGAAATAAAATTGAAAATACCATGACTTTTGAGGCCAAAAAGTTCCATAACTTTATAAGTAATGTGCTCTCGGAGTGAAAACCTATACTTGGTTATTTGCAAACCTCTCTGTCCTACTTCAGACTCACAGAAAACAAACACACTTCATCATGTTTAGGTTTCTCTTGTACTTAAATTTTCTTATATAAAGATTTTCATTCTTCTTGCGTGCATGAACCCTAAGGGTAACTCAAGAAAGAGAGGAGATAATCTAGGCAAGGGATAATAGCATCAACTGTCACATGCAAGCGACAACTAAAATGTTCAACTGTGCCTATAACTTAGTCCAGTTTGCATTGATGCATTGAGTGACATGCTTCAATTTCCTTAAATTTTGACCAAGTTCACCGTGACAATTGGTTGGGATGAGTTCTGTGCAAAAATATGATCAGTTGAACTGAAAATAAATTACAGTTCCATTGACAAAGAATACTTGCCTGGGAGAAATTTTGAGAAGTAAAACTAGAATTTATGTCAAAATTAACTCATATAACACAGTAAAGTTTAAAATTGGACAAATGGAGGGCCTGACTCACCGTAACAGAAGGAGAGATTGCCGAAAGCGCAGAAGACTTTTTCCTGGGTCATTTGCTAACATATGGTGTACAACAGCCAGAGAACCAATATCATCAACACAGGACCATCGGTCATATAATTGCATCCAGCAATCAGCCTGACTCCACTGCTGAGCAATAGGGCTGAGGAGTTCTACCAAGTGTTCACCGTGCATATTCCCATAGAACATCATATAATTCGGATCCAATGTCAAAAGTGCCCGGACATCCCTAAGGGCTCCTTCATAATCCCCGGTGGCAATTAAGAACCAAGCTCGCAATTCAAGACAATCGGGCGAAACCTTGAAACCAATTATCTTATTGATTTCTGAAATGGCAGCTCCAATCTTGTTCTCCTCCAACAAAGAAACGGACCGGTATTTGTATGGAAATGAAAGAGTCGGATCTAATTCAGTTGCAGATATCAAGTCTACCATTTTCTCCTTCCCAACACAATACAAAGACCTTTCCTGATACATCCAGCCGATTGGTTTATAATCCGAAATGAGAGAGTTTATCATCTTGTATGCCGAATATTTGTGACCACGCTTAAACTTGGCCCTCGCGACACCCACTATAGAATAAGCATGCCCTGCCTCAGTTGCTTTTTGAAACCAACGCTTTGCATCTTTGTATTCCTTTCTCTGAAGCATAACAATACCTAATTGATGAAATGCAAGTTGCTTCTCCCAACCTTCTACTGCGCAATCTCCTAACCTCTCTAGGAGCATCACCGTCATGTTTGACTTCATCTCTTCCTCCATTGCAACTTGACTTAAGAAATAATACAACATAAACGATGCATGCCCTGCCATAGCTAATCTATCTCTACCCTCTGGGCTACAAAATATTCTCATAACATTTGGACTATGGATCGAACTAGGAAGCTCTCTAAGAAACACCTGCAAGCAAGCTGCAACTAGCAGATATGAAGTCTCTTCTAATCCATATTCAATCATTAACAACGCATCATCCATATCACAAACCAGAGATGCTAAATGGGCATCACAAGCAGACTTCATCTCCTCGCAACAAAACTTGTTCGCGAAAGAGAGAAGCTCGACAACAGTGTTTGGGGGAAACTGACTTAACCTTTTTGTTCTACTGAATATCTCAGCAGCCCTCATTGCCTCTGCAGAAATCCCATTCTGTGAGAAATTTATCTTCTCTCTTCTTGACTCTGTGAAGCCACCATACAACATTGTCTTGAAGGGCCTCGAGAGGGATGATATACTGTGTCTTCTACACCTAATTTCAGTGTCTCCAATGATAAATGACATATCGTTATCATCTTCCTCGGAAGTTGAACATTCTTCATCATCCATTAAGGTTTCATTATCGACATCCTCTCGAGGAGTTCGAGAATTACACATACAAGGATCGAATACTGGTTCGGGGTCATACCCAGGTTGTAAGGTAGCTTTGGGACACTCAATGTTTCGTCCACAACAATTCATAGCAGATGATCCAATAAGCTCATCCTCTCTTCTTTCATATCTTAACCAAGAAGCCAAAACAACCTTAGAATGTACATCAACCGCGTGCTGTCTTGCTGACCCGAGGCTCCGCCGGAACAACTTCCGATCCGACAACCCACGAAATATTGCGCATTGCTCCAAATACACCTTGGATTTCTCGAATTGAGGGCAAGTTTCGATTCTTCGATATAAATCGGCGAGTGTTTCGAGAAAATCAACAGGCTTGAGACATGGTTCAATATCGGGTTCTAGAAAATCGGTCATGGGTAACCCATAAGGCAGAAGGCCCTCGCCAACAACGTCAGCAATTGCTGTCGGGTTCAAATTCCTAATCGATTTGGACCGAATGGATTGGGCTCTGAGGTGTTCTTGAAGGTGTTGAATAAGCTTGTCGCCGCCGGCAGCGGCTGCAGGAGCATCACTCACAGCGTAGATCTGAGTGCCCTTACACCCATCCAATATCTTCAAACTACGCATTGTGGTGAAGATATTATGCTGCATCTTCTTCCCTTCTGAAAAACTGTATAGTTCAATAGCTCAACCCTTCAGAAAAAAAAAAATCAAACTTTAAGATTGAAACATTGAAAAAATCGGAAACCTAATTTACATATCGTTTCAATTGGCCGATTCCATGGGGATGCAGGCAAATTGAAATTGGACAATGCAAACAAAATGGTGGAGTTCTCCCAGAGGTTGGTTAACTCAGATTCCCCTCCTCTTCCTTTTCTTTTTGTCTCGTTTTGATTTTCCGAGAAAATGGACGGAAAGTAGAAAATAGGGAAGTAGGACGAAATATGAATGAAGGAAGGAGTAGCCAACCAGATGTTGAGGTGGAGATAGAGGTGGCCGTTGAAACGGCCACTCTCGTTTTCTCTCTCTATTTTTTCTCAACTCTCGTTTTCTCTCTCTATTTTTCTCTTGAATTCTGCAGCTTAGTTATCTAAATATAAATATAAATTTCTCACCTTTATGACGTTTTGCTAAATTTTACGCGTCTTCATGTAGTTTTCCATTTCTGTGTATAGAAGACAGACAGAGAGAGAAGAATATTATTATTTTAATTAATAAATGTTTAATATTAAACTTTCTGGCTAATGAGGTTGGTAATGTGTTCATCTTCGTCTTCTTGCTTAGTATGTGTCAGTGCTATGTGTTTGCTAAACTGCACAATAAAACTCCAACGAAAAAGGGTCCATGTTTCACGCCATGTCCTCCAACCTTACAGCAACCCCATTATTGTTAATTATTTGCAGTTCTTTCAATCTCTCTCCAATTTGCTGACCCGTAACGCCCGGACCTATTGAAGAAGAAGATGAAGGATTTTTCTGGCTTTCAGCAAGCAAGCGCGTGTGATTAAAGGGTATCTAATTATTTGGGTGATTTATTGATTTGTCTATCACTTTGATCGATCATTGATCATATGCTTTCTTGCTGCCTTTCCTTCTTTTAAGTTCAATTAATGGTGGTTATGGTCCCTCAATAAATTGAATCAACTTATTCCATTTGAAAAAAATTGTCAAAGAAAAATAAATTAAAGTACAATTCTCTAGTATTCTGTATCAAATTCTTAATAAAATATAATATGTGACAGAATTTTTTTTTAGAATTAATAATGTGGTGATTAATTGCGAGAAAAAGCTCACATATAATTTATACAAAAAATTGTAAATATTTTTTAATTTTGAATTATTTATAAATACTCTCTCAATTCTTTAAATTAAACAAATATCATCATTTAAAATTTAAATTCTTTTGTCTAATTCTTATAAATCCAAATTCCACTATCACATGATATCCCTCCTTTGTGCAACTAAATATTGATGATTAAAATATTAGAAAAGTGTTACGCAAGTGCAACAATGAAATGCCTCACCCTAAGTCCCTAAATTCTTAAATAGGAACCTCAAACATAATATGATAATTATAAAAATAAATTCTACTATATTTCACACCCTAAGTTATTATAATTACATTAAAAATTCCTTCAATCCAAATTTTTTGGTGTTTCGAAAATCAAAAGAAATTTTCAAGGTATGGACAAGAATTTTCAAACTATGGAACTCAATTTATATATTTGAGAGACTATATTACGTGACAATTGAAAGAGTTTAAAAAATTAAAATCTAAAAAAGTGATAATTTGAAAAGTATTCTTTTTAGTTTGAAAATTGAAAAAAAAATTATAAATAATCCAAAACTAAAAATATATATTTATATATTTGTTCATTTTAATTAAAAACTTAATAACAAAGAACCTATTTTTGTCTTAATTTTATGTACCTAAACATGTTTCATCTATTAATAGATATACTTATAGTATTTAATGTATTGATATTTATCATTATATCTTAGTTATTTGCTATATAAAAGCCAACATAGAAGTTACTGTAAAGAAACATGTTTTGATTAGGCAAGCTCTTAAATGAAAATCATCCTGAATTTTTTTTTATGACATTTAAGCATATTTTAAATGGTAAATTCGGGACAGTGTTAAAGCATTAGTGTAAATTAAACAATAGACAAATTGCAACTTTCAATTTTAATTTTATTTTATTATCATTTTTTACTAAATTCTAAGTTTTGGGTTGTTCTTGATTAAAACTCCATATTATTAATTTTTGTCTTTAAATAAAAAATAATTCTCAATTTTTATTTGGGCTTCATAACATTACTTTTTATTTGCTTGTGAAATATTGCGTTTGATCAAAATAGCAAAAAAAAATTATTTGTACATTATATCTTTTTAAAGAACAAAAATTACCATAATATAATGATGCTTGGCATGCACTTTTTTAATTAAATTTTAAATAATCTTGTGAATAAATTAAATTGTAATTTTTTTTACTTTTATATATTAAAAATAAAAAATAAAATAAAATAAAATTTCACTCTTTGACATGCATTTTAACTTTTTCTTACCATTGTTTATTTTATTTTTAAGAATAATTTAAGATCAAAGAATCCAAGGTAATATTAATATTAATATTAATATAGATATTTTTCACGTATGACAAAGTAAGGTTATGACTCACATGTTGATCTATAAGAAGAGTCAGAGTTAATCCGAAGGCAAAAGTCAAACTTAGCCAAGTTCGGTCACCATCTAACATTGTACCTCAAACGCTACGGAAGCGCGTGGAAAATAAGGGTTCGGTGATGAAATTGACACACTTAACTACGTGCACGCAGCACGTATCATACAGTTGTATGAGAGAACAGAGTGAACCACCAAATGGATCGGTTGGTGGGTCCCACTCAATATCATCTCTACTTATTTTCCCTGTCTGACTTATTGCTGCGTATCCATCGATTCGAAGTTCCAAGTGGGTCCCCAGTATAAATCATATTCACAATTCAACTTTTGCCCTTTGGGCCCAAAGGCCCAATATACCATAATTGATTGAAGCTACAATCCATAATGCAACAGTTATGGCCCACTCCGTTTTCTTCGGAAAAAATATGTCTCCATCATTGAATTTAACCAAATACTTTGCAATCACAAATTAATTACTTATAGTATAATTGAAGGGAAATAAATAGAAAAAATAAATAAATGTAAAAACAGAAGAAGACTCTATATATATATATTAACATTTCTTTGTGTCATTTTTTCTAATTTTATGAATATAGAAAATTCAATTTGATTGAACTCAAATACTCTTCATTTAGAGATTAGTTGCACAGCTTCAATTTAGCAGAGAGAGAGAGAGAAGAGAAAAAATAGAGATAGACGGGATTCACTAGAGTAAGTCTCATATTTTCTCTCTCTCTCTCTCTCTCTCTCTCTCTCACACACACACACACAAAAGAATCTTCCATTAGGTCAAAGGAACTTGTTCTTTCCAACATTACATGTTAAGGCACAAGTGACATGTCTGAGATTTTTTTCAAGCCTGCACTCTCATAGTTTTTGAATCAATGTAGGGACTAGCCTAATAAGAGGCAAACAAGGACTATCCAAAAAACTAATCAAAAGGAGATTTCTATAAAAAAATATTGACTACCAATATGATCTCTTAGCCTGTTCTCTTTAAATAAAGAGGAGGTCCCACCCTTTTTTTCCCCCAAGATTAAATCATAGAAAGTAAATAAAAAAAAATTGATAGGTTCGACGGCAAAAATTTAGTAAAGCACAATAATTTTGGCCCATCTATCCTTTATTTTAATATTATCATCAAAAGTTTTTTTAAATATTTGTTTAACTTAAGTATTCTCTTTAAAGGATTCTGGGAGTGCATTTTTATATATTAGCTAAATACATTTAAAATTTCACCCTAACAACCAATAATTTAGTCCATCCTCTCTCTTAGATTTGAATGCTAAAGTTTAGGAATACAAAGTTTATAAAAGGATTGAGAAAGTGATAGTGACAAGTATTTTAATGATGTGATGTGATTACACCAAAGAGAAATAAATGATATGACATGACTTCATATGGTCATATATTACGTACATTCAAAGTCTGCAAAAGTTGGATGCATTTGGAGGTCCCTATGTAAATACAAGAAGTTATTATCATCTTATATTGCTGCATGAGAGTTTCAAAGACGCAACTTGAAATTAAAGTAAAATTAGTTTATCTTCGTTGAATTTGTCAATAAATACGTGAATCTTTTTTATTTTAAAATGTGTTATTTGTGTCGAGATTTGGGGGTTGGTAATTTTTTGTATGTATTTTAAAATTATGTTATCCTTATAAAGTTGTACTTGATTGAAAAAATTGTTAACTAAAACATTGAATTAAAATGGTGAAAATTGGGGAACAAATGCTAGCTATTTGATTAACAGTACATTTGATATTCCCAAAAATAATTTTTAAATTTAAAAAAATGCATAAATTTTACTGTCAACCTCTTCAGATAGATGCAAATAATATTCAAGGTTATTATATTATATAAGTGACTTGACATACATTAAAAGTGTATGTAAATATTTTTATTTATTTTTAAATAATTTATTAAAATAATTAATAATTAATAATTAATTTTTTAATATTTGTAAAAAAAAAAGAGATAATAAAAATTTAAATAATTTTATAATTTTCTACTTTTCCTTTATACCAGCAGCTACCTCTTTATTACTTGGTGTTATATTTATTTTATATTTTTATTAACATATATGATTTTCGGAGCAATGATAAAAAGGCCTTAAAGTCATATATGTTAGCACAACTAATTTTGGGACCAATAACTAAAAGGCTTCAAATTAGAATGGACAAAATATTCATACCCATGATTATCGGTAAAATTTACTCACTTGATATAAGTATAAAAATGTTTATTAATATTTTATAGATTCGGATATGTATCTGACTTGTGTGATACTTACCCTGTCCTAGATTTATAGTATATATTTATATATTTATTTACATTTATGCATACATTTATAATATATATATTATAATTATTATAAAAAATAAAGAAAAAATACAATGTAAATAGAATTTTATGCTTTTTGAATTATATTAATAATTATTTAAGACATTTATTTTTTGTTATAATTTTATATGAGCATGTTTTATGTAAATGAGTTTTCAATTTAAAAAAATATTGTTCATTTAAAATCCTTTCAAGATAAATAGATCAACCCGAAGATATAAAAATTCAAAGAAGATAATTTTTTTTACTTACTAAATATGGGTTCATGAATAAAAATTATAGTACCTTACTAATATCCTATTTATGACCATCCTTACTCCAAAGCCATATATAATAATATAGATATACAAAAAAAATCAAGGTTTTTTTTTAATTTTTTACTTGGTCTTTAATGCATCATTTAATGATTTTTTAAGCATCACCTAAAGAAAGTAAATAATATATATTTTAAACATTTATAAGATTACAATTATTATTATTTTTTTATTGAGAATTCAAAGTTCTTGAAATTTTGGCTTAAAAATTATATTTGAGTGAGAAAGAGAGGCAGCTTCTTGGTGCCTTCAGCATTGGATGATCAAATTGAAATATAATATATATATATATATATATATATTAGAATGTTGGTTGCTAGAGAGCATATCTAGTTGTCAACAACTCAATTGCAGAGACAATATCACATTCTCTAATTCCATAATATTGATAATAAATTAAGATCTACACCTCACAAAGGAACATAGCAACAAGCATTATTAAAAAATATTCAGACTAATTTATCACATAAATCAGTAAGAAAAGAAAAAAAAACAAAAACAAAACACAAGCATTTCAGAACAGCATTGAAGTGTCTGTCTACTGTTAGCACGGACCGTACGTACCATTAAATTTATTTCTCTTTTTTTTTGAATTTATATATTATTAATTATATATTTATTATTATTATTTAATTAAAATATAATAAATATATAATTTTTTAATAAGATTTTAACAGTATATACATTTTATATATAACTGTATAGTGTTTTAATTAAACTTTATATTTATTATTAAAAAATTATATAATAATCATATTTTGATACAAAAATTTAACAATAAAAATGATAAGATATAAAGAATTTCATGTAAATTTTGTTTATATCAAATTTTTATTTTAATGAAAAAAATTAATTCATCCTTATCCGGCCAGCGCAATAGCTAGACTTCCGAGTATTGCTACGTGTATTTATTGGCCTTAACATTTTTATAATGTTAGCACCAAAGAAAATGCCTTACAAGTGTACCAATGGAAACTCTTTCTTTTGTTGAAGGCTTCAATATCTTTTAAAAGAGACAAATAAAAAATTATATATATATATATATATATATATATACACACATTTGGATGCGCTTTCCCTGCATAGGGACACACAAGGCCTGTTGTTTTTTTTTTTTTTTTTGAGTTTAGGATCTACCTGGATATATAAAAAGTATAATTAAAAAAATAAAAATTTAAATTATGAGAAAAATCATATTTCAAACACATAAAATTAAAATATAATTTTCTCTTATAATTTTAATTTGTGGTCTTTTCAATTATAATTTTTCTTTTCTATATTAAATCATATAATCTAAATAGAAAGTCTTAAAAGACATTAGTACCCAGCATACAGGAGCATCTTTTAGCACAGGGGATACTGAAGCCAGTGAGATCCTTCAAAGTTGTAAGAAATGAGTTTTTTTTTTTTTGGGACAAGCGTAGCCTATTAACAAAATAGTTAGATTAAACCAATAAAAATTAACTATATAAATATGTTATGTAACTTTTCAATTTTACCTTTACCATATTTACATTTCCAATATGCCATGTTTGAAAGTGGGATTTTCTTATAAAAAAATTATTAATACTCTCAAGCATAAACTCGTTTTTTTAAAAAAAATTGGTCATCTACAAAATAATGTTCCAGTAATTTTTTAAAGCAACCTTTTCCGCAAAACATACAATTCCTTTGCAAACCTACTTGCTCCGGCCCAAAAGCAAACATTTTGTACATTAAGCTGCAGGAGTTAAGACAATCAATGGCCCATACCCATTATTAGGGCTCATTAAAGCCCATCTTTAGTGAGGACTAATACTCCCGTCATGATTTCTTACAGTTACAATATGCTCCTCTCTTCTTATAGGGAAGCAATTTTTTTTCTTTTGTGGAAGCTTTTTCTCTTTCATGTAAGGGTTTTTGTTTTCTGGTGATTTCCTTATATCTCACTCTTCAAATCTGGAAGAAAATTAAAGTGTGTCGCCTCTTTTAAAGATCTTCAATTTTTCTTCTTGTATTATATTGTTGCAGTTTTATATGCTGGTAAGAGTGCTGCATACTTTCTAATTTTGTGTTGTAACAAGGTGCTGCCTTTTTGTTTTTCTTATGTTATATATGGACCATAATAAAGTGTTTTGCCTCTTTGGTTTCATGGTGTATATGGGTTGATATGTGTTGCCTTTCATTTTTCACAATAATATATTTTCTCCTTTTTTTTAGAAGATCGAGTTAGACCCTTTTATAATAATAATAATAATGCCAATAACCTCTTTTCATACTAAACTTTGCAACAGAGTTTGGTGTTGATATTAAAGCTTATTGATTGAATCACAAGACTGAATTAGTCGAATTATGCAGAAGTACTAGCTGATCATTATATATAAAATAAGCACATTTATTATATTGGTTGAATGAGTCAACATTTTGACATAATGCAATTTTTATTTGGTATATTTACGCAGAATATTAAGTGTGTTTTGAATCTAACATTTATATTTGTTTATTCTTTGATGGGTAAGAAGGAGAGTAATTTAGGATGTATAGCCCTAGCCCAAAGTCAAGGTCTACACATAGGGTTAAGATAGAATTATTTTAAGTAGACATTAGGGTTGCATCACTTCTAGATGAGTCAAAATTCCACACACACAAGGTCAAGTGTTGTAGTTTATATACCAAGAATTTTTATAATTCTCCAATGTGTTATTTTGTTTTATTTTGCTTTGTCCGTACTATAATATTTCCTAAAGATAGTTGCCACAGTTGGCCATGATAATGAGAAGAGGATTGTCATACATAATTATCAGTTTATATATTATAATGTAATTAGGTATCTATGCTCACAATATCAATTTTTTTTTGACAAAAAATTCAGATCGCTTTTGGTTGAGGCAAGGTTAGCTTTGGAAAATATTTAATATACATCTCCCAAAATTTTAAATACTTTAATATATATATATATATATATATATATAAGTTCAAAACGCTTTTTGATGATTAACTATTATGGGCAAAGTTTTGAATTATGAACCAATAGGTAATACTTTGTTGCTTGCTGATTTGAAGGTTGTCTTCTTGTATTGATAATTACTCAAGTCTATAATTGTTTTTTTTTTCTTTTTCTTTTTTTTGGTGCTTGAAAAGAAGATGTAGAATCTAATTTTACAGATGTGAAGTTCTATACGTCATGATGTTTACTCTGTTCTCTCCTAGTCATCTTATTATTTGCAATTTAATCATTTTTACGCTAGTTCTTATTTTTTCTTTTTTGAAATTATATTCTGAGAGAAAGTGATTACTGCTTTAAAACAAGAAAGCAGAAGTCATGCTACAACATGTTTTGATGCATGTGTTTTATTCATAAGTCTTTTATTCTTACAAAAGAAAACAAGTTTTATTATATCTTCCTTAGACTTGCTTCTTGTAGAATCAACTATTTTTCTCCTACCTCTTTGTTCTGGTTAAATATTTTGAAAAGTTGTAATATTAAGGTTGAAAGGTAACTCTTTAGCTCAACTAAGTCTTAAACTGATTAAAAAGTTAGTCTATGGTTGAAAAATCATTTAGTGACATATTAAGACACGTTTATTTTGATAAATTATTTTCTGCCTAATTATTTACAAAAAAGGAATCAGAATTTGAAACAAGAGTTTTGAAACTTCCATTACCTAAGTTAACCCCCTTCTTAAATGCTTTCTAGACTAACACTTTTGAACATGGCAAATATATTTTGACCCTATACCAAATTCAAGTTCCCTCATTTGGAAAAATAACATATTTCAAACAGTTATAAGCAAATATATGTCATATTCAATCCATTTTTCATAAAAGAACTTTAATTGTTTTACTTGAATCGATGATATTTATATACTACATGTACAAGTGATGATATTGTTTCAAATTGAATCGATGAACTTGGCAAATAGTATTTTTACTTGAATCGATTAACGGAATTTCAAGTTCCATTCTTGTTTGTGTTTTTGCTTTGTGTTTCATGCTGGTTATTGTATCATGTTAGACTCTTTATCTGGTTTTCTTCATAAAATATATTAATTTCGAGTTGGCAAAAAAAAAAAGGAATATTGTTATCTAAAAATTAGCGTGCGAGATGGTTATTATTTTCAGTTTGAAGAACTTACTTTGCTCCTTTTGGATTAAAAAAAAGCTATATATAATTGAATTTTTAATTATTTCTGTTTTGGAATATCTAATTAGCCCTTGAATTCAACAAATGATTACTTATAGTCGTCGATGCCTTACTATTTCAAGTGACGTGACTGGACTTTATTTTATTGAACCGGTCGTTGGTTTAGCGGACTAAAAAATTGTAATAGCTATAGCAATTGACTATATAGGTGTGAAAATGGCACAGAAAAATAATTTTTATATTAATTGCAGCATATGTGGCAATTTTGATGCGAAGAAGCAGCAATAGAATTTTGTCACAGTACATTTTGCTGAAACTTATGAATTATGCCAATGAAAAAATTATTAATTAATTAACCAAAGAAGATTTTTTTTATTTCCTGATCACATAAAGAAGAACTGATAAGCATATTACACTCGTCAGTATTTCGTAATTTTTTAATATATTTTTATCCAATTTACAGAAACAGTTGAAAAATTAATTCGTCATAAAAAATCACACCGAATGAAGCTATTTGCGTAATGTTAAACCTAGCTATCACTAGTGTGATGCAAAGAAAATAAAGTGTTTTTATTTTAAACGTGTCTTTGAAAATAAAGTGTTTTTTTTTTTTAAACGTGTCTTTGAATCAAGTTTCAACGTACTGAAACATGGATTCTCAGTTCTCACACATGATCAGCAACTCTAAAGTAATTTTTACATGGTGAAATTTTATGATGACAGGTCCTTTCTATTCTGTTGACAATTAAGTTTCTTAATCATTTCATTGAAATAATAAACAAAACTATTAGACCAACCATACATTGATGAACTGTCAACAAAATAAAGCCTCCGTACATTTATAATATATAATATTTCAAAACAATTACAATTAAAAACACAGATTCGATAAAATTTACAGTAAAAAATTTAAAAAATTATAATTACCCTTAAAAATTATAATTATTATCAAGTTTTAAAAACTTATTACTGATTTTAAAGAATTTATTACTGGATATAAATAAGTGTATATTTAATAGTAAATTTTTTAAAATCATATAATAATTATGATTCTTGATAATAATTTTAACTTTTAAGATTTTTTACTATAAATTTTACAAAGATTGAGTTTTTAGATGTAATTTTTTAAATTTTTTTGAGAAAATTAATTATGATATTGGCATACATAATACTTTGTTTAATAAGGTATCATGTACTTTTAAATTTTAAAAAGAATCATATGGCATACAAAATTGACAAGGGGGCTATGCATGCATGAAGGAATATATGATCCATGGAATATATTGAGTAAGCCAAACATGTATATATGGATCCATGAATTGAATATCCATTTGATTTTGAATTTTGGTGAGAGATTTCTTCTAATATTTTTAATTGATTTGCATATAATTTTGCAGGAGACTGGTATAAAACGACAGAAATGCATATTCTCAAAAAATAACGGTAGTAATAATAATTAATAAGGTTTAGATCCGTAATAACAGGCTAAGATGATCATATGTTATAATTATAAATTACAAAGCGAAAGAAAAACCAAACAGTAGTACTGTTCAGCGTTGACCTCATCAGAGCATTAGGTTTCCAAGTTGCAATGAATATTGCCTTCACCCACAGATTGACTATTAAATAACCATGGAAAATTTTAAAAGAGCCTAATTGCCAATTTGCTTCTGCAAATGTTTGCCATTTTTTAAATAATTAATATAAATTGGTATGCAATTGCCCAACCCCTCTTTTTTTTTTTCAAAATTACGTTCAATCTATTTTCAAGTTTTATTCATGTTAAACCCTTTTATAACAAATTTAAAAATATATTCTTTCACATCAATATATTTTAAATTATCATATTTAAAATTTCTTAAAATACTTTTTTAACAAAAAAATTTGAACTCAAATTAATGTGAAAAGATATATCTTCTCTTATTAACCAAATTAACTCTTTAAAAAGATTAGACTTAAATGATTAAGAAATAAAATTATCTCTTCTTACTAATTGATTTATCCGTTTGGATCATGTTTTCTTTTCATAAGGTACACTTTGGCGCATGCATTTTGATATATTTTATGGTTTAAAAGTTTGCATTCTAACATCTTGTGATTTAAATTATTAAGATTGATATCTTATGATTTCATTTTGTTTATTTTTTAGATGAAATTTATTAAAAATTGTCCTAAATTTATAATTTTCTTATAAAATTCTTAATTTTCTATGTATACTGAAGACATAAATTTCTTCCTTGATCAATTAATCCCAAATTCAATACACGCACCATATAATATTTCTTAAATTTTGTCCCTAAATAGAATTTTTAATTTTGTCCTGAATTTTACCCTAAATTCTTAATTTCCCTATAAATCTTTTAGCATTTTATGAAATCCTTAATTTCCTATTCATTGAAAACCAAAATTTATTTTCTTAGTTGATTAAATTTCTAAATTCAACGTATACAACACAATATCTTCTTCAAATATTACCACTAACAAAATTCTTAATTTTGTCCCTCAATTTTGCCCTATATCCAAATTTTCTTACAAACTTCCTAGTTTCCTATGCAATGAAAATAAAAATTTTCATTTGGTGAATTAAAATCCTAAATTCCACATATACAACACAATGTTTTTGCTAAATTTTTCTTTTAAATGAAATTTGTAATTTTGCCCATGTTCTTAACTTTCCTATGAAATCTCTAATTTCATGTGGTGAAGACCAAAATCTCCTTATTAGCTAATCAAACACTCTAATTTCGTAGAAAAATTAAGAAATGAGAGCAAAATTAAGAATTTAGGTCAAATTTTTAAAAAACTTCACTTAAAAATATAATGGAAACCCCAGGGTATCATTGTTAGTGGCTTAAAGCACATGGTATCAAACTCTAAACTTTTATGCCATAAGATACTGTAGCCCAAACAGACTACTTAAATTAAAAGGTACCAAAATGTATTTTAGACCCTTTTTTTTAATTTGTAAAATGCACTTCTTTTATATTTGAATGAAAGTTTTTAGATAGTTGTGTTCGCTGTACCATTTGAAATTATATATTCCCGATTAGAAAATCTATTTTAATTTTTACCAAAATAAAAAATAAATATGAATAGTAATATTGATGGTAGCCTGCTGATATTCAATTATATACCTCCAGTTATGAAATTTATCTTAATCTATTTTAATCTTTTTATGAAAATTTTTAGTTATTTTAAATATTAAATATTTAAATAATTTCCTTTAATATTGATAAAAAATGTTCTATATATATATATATATATTAGTGTAAGTAAAAAAAAAAAAGGCTTGGAGCTCTTGACTAGAGAGGGGAGACCCTTCCTACTAAGTTACACAAGCGCAAAAAAGCTTAGCGTTTTTTTTTTTTTGGCCTGACATGGAAGCTTAGTAACAAATGTTTAAGAAAACAATACCCAACAAGGAATATTTCACAATTGGCCTCTTGGAATGTGACTGGTGCTAGATCTAAAAGGACTAAGAAGGTTACTTTATTTACCATCCAGCCAGAATTTCACTCAAGCATCTATGTACATAGTTGTTTCCCAAACTAATTTATTTTGTGACTTCATAAGAAATGGTGAATTTCAACATATATAACTGCTTGGCTGATTGGCCTTATAAGTTTTGATGACTTGATCACTTCAATTGTTTGACTCTATAAGCCGGGCTCATACTTAAAAGAGCTGAATTAATATTGAACAAAAACTATGGGTGTATAATGGGTTGACACATTAAATAATCTACCAAAATAGAAAAAGCATTAGTCTTTAATTTCAGCTCTCGCATAAGGCTTCTTCACGTGCGTGCCTGTTCATATCTTTATTAACAAAAAATTGATGTAGATTACGACTCTAGAATATAAATCCTAAAAATACTTAATTAGTAAAAAGAATCAAATAAAACACTCTTTTATGTTAAGTGGACTCATTGGAATCATGCCTTATTGGCTCAGATACTATTGTTGGAACTTAAGGAGAGCATTAAACATGAGAAAATTTATTAGATTTTTTTTGTTGAACTTTGAGAGAAATTATATAAATAAGCTTGATATCATATTTTGCTTCAAAACATTAATGCATCAAATTTATGGGTCATTTTCACTTATATATCATTTATCTAGTCTAACTTTGTTAAATGTAAAATTTTTTTCTATTCTCACTCATTATTGACCCCAACATTTCTATCAATTTGAATTTAATTTGTCAAAAAACAATCCAAAAATAAAATTTTAAATGCACTTAATTATGATAGTGTATGCGTTTAAAAGTTCATCTAAAATTAAAGTAAATTTAGTTTTATATACAATTTAGTAACACCTATATAAAAAATTGAATATATATATATATATATATGGCAGCGCATTTATATGCCTGTTATCGTGAGTTTGCAGGATTTGGATTCTCTTTATCAATTCTTCTCTCATCTGTCTCTCTATTAAAATTTGATAGTTAAGATTGTGTTTCTTAAAATTTTTATTATTGATTATTAATAATTGACAAATCTAATAGCTGAAATTTTGGTGGAGAGACAGAGAAAAAGAAAAACTGACGAAGAGAATACAAATTCAAATTTGCAAGGCAAATTAAAGTTCGGTTGAGAGCCAATCTCTTCTGTAAATGAACCAAAAGAGTTTTAGTTAATAACAGCGCGTGCATGTGTGTGTATATATATATATATATATATATGTATTATGAAATATAAAATTATTATTAATAACAGGGGAGGAAAAAAAAGGAAAAAAGCTTTTTTTAATCTTTTATTTTCTTACAAAAATATTTACAAGTTTTGTCTCATGAATTTGATTATTGATACCAAACAGAAGAGAAGACAATTATATCTTTTGAGCCCTGCGCCCACGCTCTACTAAAATTTGAACAAAACAAAATGGAATTAATATTAAAAATGGAATAAAATAAAATAAAAAACATAGATTAGCAAATAGTGTAATAGGGGGACGTGGCATAGGAAAGTTCCTCAACTAATCCCGTGATTCCCGACGAAAGCCCAAATATTTTATTTTGTTTTAAGAGGCATAACTGATCAACCCATCCCTGCACTAATGGGAAAAAATATTAATTTAATTAATTAAAAAGATAATATCTCGCTTGAATATGAATTTTATTTTATTTTAAAAATCATTTAAGAATAACATGTTACATACATCAAAGCAGTGCAAGGGAGTAGGCCATTAAGATTGTTTGGGGAAAAAAAAAGTAAAGGTAAAATCTAGATTTACCTCTCAACAAATATTTATAAAAACACCAATAACCCCCTTAATAAATATGTGTTTGTGTGCGTGTAAAAGAAATTGTAGTTTCATTTTTGTGACATTTAACAATTTTGTAGATAAAATAATGTCGAATTTTCTTAATTTTTAATTTTATATAATTATATAGTTTAATATATACATGTAATTATATAAAAATGAAAAATTAAGAAATTTTGATATTATTTAAAAAATAAGAATACACACACAGAGACAAATATATAAATCAATATAATAACATCTATTTATAGTTAAATTAAATAGGCATTTTAATTATTTATTCATATTAGTAATATTAAATTCATGTAAAAATATTTATAATAAAATAATATACCTCAAAGAGAACTAATTTATAAAACAAATTAAAACATTAATATATATATATATATATTAATTTTTGTATTATCCTATATATCCGACAACTTCGCCATTCATGCTTGTATACATACATGCACTATATAAATTTTTACGCATTTTTAAAAAGTTTGTATGTTATAAAGATTTTATTAGTTTGAATATCTACCCCGCTAAGAAAAGCATTTAACCTTTAAAAAAAGATTTAAGGTTCACACTTAATACTTATATTTTAAAAAGAGAGAAATATTAAAGTAGTGAAATCCAAAGTAATGACACAAAAATATAAAAGTTGCACAATTAATTTACACTTTGTTTTGCTTTTTTTACTGCAACATATATTCGAAGTTGTGGCATTATTACTTTCATATATATATATATATATATGATACTTCCGTACGTGAACTGATAAAGAAACAGAAGTCTATGAACGTACTCTAGTAAACGGACAAAAATAACTTAGTTTAACAGTTAACAACATATAACCCCCGGAATTTTTGGGAGTAAGAAGTACTCTATATATATATATATATATGTAGTATCGGAAAATGTTGAATTCTTATCGCGAGACGAATCAAACTCATCCTGTTTCTCCATCTATTATTTTATATACGGTCCTAATACTAATTATTCTAAAATATTACTATATACGACTGTGTCCATTAAATTATTTATTTATATTGATACAAGAAAATTATTTATTTATATTGATTACATTGTACTGTTAAAAAAATCCCTTTTTTTTTAAGATCAAGTTGAGACAATAACGATCGGATTCAAATGTAATAATTTAGTATATTCCTTCCATTCCATGACAGCCATGCATAATAAAACATATACACATCAACAATATGCTTACCATATGTTAATTAAATTATATCGCTTTACTCATCACACTGATCGTAGAGAGAGAGAGAGAGACGCGAGGAAGAAAGATTGAAGGTGGTCTCCCAAATTTCAAAGCATGTCTAAGGTTTCCAGTATTCACTGTGTCCAAGCTACGGAGGAGGGAGAACAAAACGAGGGAAAGTAGATGATTATAATTAAGGTTCATAATTTTCATGAGTTGACCAAAAGTTCTCGGTAGTTCGTTCAGTCTTCTTGTCTTATTTTCCACATGAAATTTGTATGCACTGTACTTAGTTCTCTAATTATTTCTTTTGATTAGTCATAAGTGGTTTGATTTCATTTTTCCCTTTTAACGTTCAATCCTACCATTCTATTTAATTCCAAAATATATCAAAAGAAGCTGCAAAAGCTAACTAGCTATATGTGAAGAAGGGAGAAAGTCATGGCGGAAGCTCAAGTAACAGCACAGTGGAAGAGGACGAAGAGAAGAAACAGCCGACAAGGCCTTATGTTAGATCCAAGTTGCCCCGACTCCGGTGGACGCCAGATCTTCATCGTCGCTTTGTTCACGCTGTTCAGAGACTCGGCGGACGAGAGAGTAAGTTCCACATAGAGCTTAGTCGCTCGGCATTTTTAGATCTCTGGATATCTTAATGGCACACTCTCATGCATCGATGTGATGTATTTAAAATTTTACTCAAAATATTCTTGAGAAGAATAAAGTTTCCTTCTAATTTTTAATTTAAGACGTTATTAATATTTTACTTATTTTTCGCTGATGGTTTAATTTATTCTTTGGTGTAGGAGCAACACCTAAGTTGGTGCTTCAATTGATGAATATCAAAGGTTTAGGTATAGCCCATGTTAAGAGTCATTTACAGGTAAATAATTTTATGATATATAGATAATCGGAACCTGAACTTCTAATTTTATTTATTCATTTCACTGCATGCTAATTAACAAGCGATTTGATTTATTTGTTTTTGGCTTCTCTTCTATCACTTTGCCAGATGTATAGGAGCAAGAAGTTTAGTGGCCCAAGCCTAGGTATGCCCAAGAAGATTTTCAATTCCATAAGTGACTAATTTTAGGCTTTCTGAATAATTACAATTTTCAATTTTAAAATTAATATAACCTTTTTTTTAAATGACAGTATTGGCTGAAAATAGGCTTCTAGCAGAAAGTGGGGATCGAAATATCTATAACCTTAGTCAAATTCACATGTTTCACAGTCATAATAATCCAAGCCGAATTTCTACCTTCAGGTACGCATAACTTTTCCAAATTTGTTTGGAGTTCTCTCAATTGTAAAACTGAGGAAAATAAAAATTTCATCCCGAAATGTTATGACTTTATATATAATTTTAGTCTCAAAAAATTAATAAATTCCCAAATTAATATTTAAAATAAATAAAAAATCAATCATTGCGTGCTAATTTTTTGTCAAGTAATCCGAGAAATGCTAAAAAAGATTCACATTTAACAAGCTTATAAACCGTATGTTCATTAGTTTTTAAGGACTAACCACTATTGGTTAAGGAAAAAAAAAGGACTGACTACTAAATAGATTTCATAATTTAGGGATGTTAGTTTACTGAATAAATTTTTTTCATCAAATTAACTATTTTTATTATTTTTTATTTCAAAGTTTCTATGAAAAAAAATGGTGGACCGATCTTTCATAGGTCGGAGTTCAATAGATGAATCTGAATTAAGCTGGATTTTATAGCAGAATAGTGACAGACGAGAAGATCTTTGGAGCAAATAGTGACAACATCAACTGTACTAAAAGAAATTTCCAAATGGATGCTTCAAATTTTGGTGAACAATCTACAAGTAAAATCCATGAACCAAAAGAAGATCATCAGTTTCTCTTATCTGATCTTAATCCATCAAGTGCAAATCAATCAGAGCAGAAGATCACAATGAAGAAGAAGGCTTCAGAAATTAATCTTGACTTGGATTTATCACTGAAGTTCAACAATTTTGGGCAAGAAGGTTTGGTAGATGATGAAGAAGAAAATAGTAACGATCTCTCACTCTCTTTGTTCTCTCAATATTCTTCCTCCTCTGATTTCAAGAAGCAAGGGAAAAAGGACTAGTTCTGGATCTGACTATATGAAGGAGACAAATCCTAAGTGAGATCTTAAAGTACTTGTCCAAAATATATAATGCATTAATTAATTTACAACCATGATTATTTCTTATATTTTTACGACATCAATTACTTTTTCTTCTTGTCTCTCAGTGATGTGATGTTACCAGTTTGTATATATATATATATATATATATATCAAATACTGTTACTAGTTAGATTTCATCCTTCAATAATTAAGAAAAAATTGCAAAACAGCTTTATATGGGTTTGAGAATGAAGTTTTTTGCAATAGGATCTTTTGCGTTGACTTATATGGTTTAAGTGAGGATAAGTACTCTGTTGATTTTCATTGTTTCATGAATTTCTAATTTGATCTATATACTTTAAAAAATTTGTAATTGCCTTGCTATAGTTTTAAAAAAAATTAATTAGTCACTATTATTAAATTTCTTTTAATATACAGTTAAATTTATCTAATTATGCACTATCTCAACATTTTAAATATACGCAGAAGTGTGGGAACTAAATAAAAAATTTGCTTAAATGTATTTTTGGTGCCTCTAGTTTCATAAAATATTCAATTCGGTTCCTTATAGTTCAAAAAGGGACAATGTTAGTACCTTCTCATTTTCTGAAAAATGATTCAATTTTGCCCCTTCATCACATAATCCATAAAAAATTTAATGCCAAATTTAATAGTCTACTCACTGAGAAGATTTTTGTTTACCTAGAAATGTTAACTTAGATTTGGCATTCAAATCAATAAAATATTAAATTTAGAATTAAATTTTGGATGGAGATATGATAGTGGAGCAAACTTAGATCATTTTAAAAAATAAGAGGGTAACATTGTTTACTTTTAAACTACACAAACTAAATTAAAAATTCTATGAAATTAGAGGATTAATAATATATTTAAGCCAAAATTTTTTTAATGTTATAAAGATTCAATTATAAACTTTTAAATTATATAGATTAGATTAAAAATTGAGTGAAATTATAAAGAGAACAAAGTAAATTATAGTCACAACTCTAAAATCACAAATTTAACCCCTCTCTCTCTCTCTCTCTCTCTCTCTCTCTCTCTCTCTCAATATATATATATATATATATATACGTATATATTACTTCTGGTCTCATATATAAAAAACAAATAACTCACTCATAAGGATTAAGAAAATTGGTTAAAAGTAATTAATCTTTTTAATTTTATCCTAAATAAAAATCATTTTTCAAAAATATCACTATTTAATGTATGTAATTTTTCTTTGAAATTAACAATAATTACTATTCATAATTTAAAAAACTCATTTAATAAAAGATATAATTAGAATACTATAATTTATATACTAGACGTTAGTATTTTATTTTTTATATTTTAAATCAATCAAACTCTAAAAAAAAATTTTATATTTGAAAGTAGAAGTAATATACCTAACAGCTTTGAGCTTTGAGGGTAAAAAGTTTATTTACTAAAGAATAGTGTTGACTTGTGTAGTATTAATTAATTAAGCAGCTTTTTTCATGTAGGGTTGAAATGTACCAAAGCATCTTAGGTCTTATGACATTGGGTACTGGACTGTTTCTTTCCCTACTTCCATTATTTAGCTGACACTCAAGTTTAATTCAATGAGAAATTAGGCATTGATGCCTTTTACGTCCAAAAAGAAATTGATTTATTCTAGAGCTTTGAGATTTTTATTAAGTGCATGATTTAGAATATGATTTTATATATTATTTATGTTTTAGTGTGAGGTGACGATCAACATGGACTCGAGAATTTCCATTCATTACACTATCAGTTCAACGATGAATGGAATGAATTGAAAATACTAAAAAAATAATTCGAGCATCAGATGATTGATAAAGGAAGAAAAGAAAGGGGGGGGGGGGGGGGGGGGAATCAAATATCAGCTAAACCTGTTATACGTACTAATCAAGATTTGCTTTATCTTTTAACTTATTCTTGCCGGAATATATATATATATATATTCCTTTTAATTTTCAAAAGCTAATTAACACCCTCCTTTTGGGTGTGCATGGTTGCATATAGTTAAAATGACAACCCTAATAAAAGGCTAAATTTAAACTATCTGATATTAATAATATAATATTGTTTATAATATTTTAAGTTTATGTAGAGCTATATATTGCCATCAGCTTGCAGGACACAATATAGAAACAATGGCAAGTATTATTGCAAAAAGAAAAAAAAAAACGCATTTGCTCTATTACTAAATTACTCTGTATATTCTGGTTTCTTTTACTTGTCCTACTCCTTTTACTTCTTGGATGAGCTCCTTAGCTACAAGATTTTATTAGGTCCCTTCAAATTAATGCTATGTACTCATCTGAAACCATATATTCAATGAACTTGCAGTTGGAGTGGGTTTCGCTTGGGTCTAATATGCATATTGTTTTACATTGTTATAGTGTAGCATATATCGGTTCCTAACAGATTTTAATAACATTATTTTAATCTTTAAAAAATTATTAATATCAATTCAATTTTAATTACATTAATTTTAATTTTGATAAAAAATTTTATTGTCATTAATTTAGTTCCTAAAACATTCTAATGATATTAATTTAATTTTAAATCAAGAATAAATTAATGTGTTTTTTTAAAATATTAAGACTAAACTAATGTCAATAAATTTTCAAAGTCTAGATTCATGACAATATAATCTTTCAAAGACTAAAATAATAATTTATTCTTAAAAGAAAATAGCTTACATAGCACTTGTGTTAGTTTTAAGATTAAAATCAATAGTTAAGTGCTGAATTTATACTTTTTTATTAAAAAAATTATTCTTAAAACCATGTGCTTCATTTTTAATAATAATAATAATAATGAATAATTTAATAATACTAAATTTTCATGACTTTTTGTGGTCGATAATTGATTCAGTTTGCAAAATGAGTTTAGATCAATATCATTTTCCTTTGGGCCTAGATGTATGAACAACATAACAATGTATGGCCTATCATGGCATGGGTAGGCGCCCTCTCTTGTTCAAGCTTGGACTTTTGGTTTCCATTAACATTCTCTACTCCGTTTGATAGAGAGAATTGAAAGTTGAAATGATAAGTTCTCATAAAATAAAATCTTGTAATTTAGAATTATATTTAGTATAATATAAACAAATAATTTTTTTTATTTATATGTTTGGATGAGTTAAAATAATATAAGAATATAAAAGAATGTTAACAAAAAAAAACTATAATATCTTTATTATATTTTATGGAATATATATTATAGAAGGGCACAATAATAATTCACTACGCCATTTTCCACAAATGAAGCAACACTCCATAAAAAAAAAATTATGGAATGCCTATTCTTAAACTTTTGGGAATGAGCATTCTCAAATAATTAGAATGGAGGCTCTATTTTAACAACCAAACATGCATAAATAAAAATTTCCTTTCCATTCCCAACCTTAATTATGAAGACGCTGCCAACGGGACGGGCATTAAAAGAAGAGAGTAAATTTCACTATTCTCGTACCAATTTTGCTTAGATTACACTTTATTTTTTTTAAAAAAAATTATTTGACTCTTTTAATGTTTGACATATATTATAAAAATATGAATAAATTCTTTGCAATATAGCATCCTATGTAATAAAAGAAAGAGAGAAATATAAAATATAAGAGAGTGTACAAAAACTCTTCTTTTATTTATTTTAAATCAATGAAACTAACTTTTTATTTAAAACATGTATTCTTTTAAAAAATAAAATTATTTAACTAGTTTTATTATTATATTAAAAATAAAATTATGCTATTATATTAGAATCTAATATCAACTTAACTATCTTTATTGTTAAATTAAAAAAATATAGTATCATGGTTTATAAAAAATTTAATTTTATTAACACAAAGTAAATTTAAAAAAAATTGTAATATATATCAAATATTAGATAAACTAAATAATATTTTTAGAATAAAAAATATTAAATATAACCAAACTTTAAGTGAAATTAATATAATTTACTCTAAATAAAAAATTTAGAGGACGACTGTCTTTAACGGACACGTTGATGCCATTTATTTTTGTTGATCTCTTATATTGCTCCTTGGATGTGGGAAAATTGATCCTTCATTTCACTGTGAAAATTTTCTTTTATATATAGACTGTAATTATCATATTATTTATGAATTATATTTATAAATATGCCAGAATTAATAATAAAATATATATTTTCAATATAGTAAAGTTTCTTAAATTTTATATATTAATTAAATTTATTTGTGAGTGTGATATGTAAAAGGTGTGATATGCGTCTTTTACCCAAAAATGGTTCTTCATTATAATGATTTTTAGATTCGATTTTTTAAAAAATTTCTATCACATTATTTATGAATCACATAGATAAATAAAATTGTTACATAAAAATTATCATATTAAAATTGTATATTTTATGATCAATTTTTACTTTTATATAAAATACAATTTATTAATAACGTGATGAGCACTATCTGGATGGCCCAAGCGCACTAGTGCTCTGTCTTATTTGGAGGCTCATCAACTATATGAGATCTATTTCTTGCTTTTTTCTAATAACCCAGCAATTTGCTTTTCTCATGCAATTTCTTTTATTTTCTCTGTACAAGTGGCTAAGAATTTATTTACTTATTATCATTTTTTGCAACATTGTCTTCTGTCATCCAAACATAATCACAGATCTAACTTGTAAATTAAAACACATATTCAATCAGTATCAAAAGTATCTCTCTCTATACATACATACGTAAAAACTAGGAAGCCAACGTATTTTGAGGACAGAAAGGGGAGAAAGAAGCGAAAGCAGAGCAGAAACTTTAAAATGTTTGTGAAGAATTATAATCTATATTGTCAGTTGGTCACCGAGCCTGTTGGAAGTATCAGAGATAACCAACTATAGATTATATTGGTAGGATCATATGCTTTACAACCGAAATCATAAATATTAAAAATCACAGATGATGCTAGATTCGGTTTTTAGAACATAGGTAAATCAAGTCAATTATGAATATTCACGCAAAACTATTATAACTGACTCAGTCTAAAAATTATTGTAAACCCAGTTCACGAGATCTGACCTTCTTAAGAATTTATAAATATGAAAATCCCAGACAAATAAGAGATTACAGTGTCGCAGTCCAAAGTGGACTAATTTATAAAAGATAAATAGATCAAATGAGCCTAAATATAGGTACTCAATCTGGTGTTGGTTTATAAAATCTTTTATAGGCAAAATGTACCTAAGAATCTGTTGATCTAAGCATCCCATTTGGAGCCATCATTCTGTGAGGGTTGGCCACGTACTCGCTTAATGTAGAAAACCAGAGCAACAATGAGAAGAAAGAGGGTGAAAAACAGGATCAGAACCAGGAGCAGAATTTCACCATGAAGAGCAAATTTGGGGTCGCTTGAGAATTTCACCTCACGCCCATTTTCAGAATCACTTGGGACTATGGAAGCTGAGAGAGACATTAATGCTTCTTGACAAAAGGGTTAAGTAAATCAATGGTTAGAGAAAGAAAGGAGTTGAGAAAGATGAAGATGACGAAAATTGAGGGTGTTTGGAGTTCTTAAACGCCGTTGGACACCATGGTCGTATTGAAACTGAAAAGGGAAAGAGAGGGCTTCGCAAGGGGACAAAGGGAAAGTTGGGACATAAAAATAGGTCCAGGGTTTGTTGTCTGCATCACCATGTGTCGTTTACTCCAGTAGATAAGCATCTTGCACGAGGTTTTCCGTTTGCACCAGGTCCTCTTGTCTGGTTAGGATTGGCAATGGGTCATCTCAGATATTTCGGAGGTATAAGCCCAGTGGAACAATTACTTAATCATGTGAATCAACAGGGAGGAAATCTTAGTAGCAGATTGTGTTCCTGTAATTATAGTAAGGGCACAATTTTATTTCTTTAATCACTATAGAGCAAACTGTCAAGTGTCATGCAGCTAAACTTCTGGATTTCAAGCCCATGTTAGTTAGGACATACTTTTATTTCCTTAACTCATCATATAACAAATGTTAACTAAGCACTACCATTCTAGCTAGAGAAATCGATGAAAGTGACCAACTTTCGATCTACCAAGAGATTCAAATTTGAAAGATGAAACTTTTTTCCAATCTTGTTCTTAATTCACCATTTATCCTACTTACTCTTTTAGTACTCTTTTACAAAGAAGCATCTCCTCTACTTCCAGGTTTTCTTCCACAGCCACAGTTCCTCTCTTTACCAATCACCTCCTCTACTGTAGCTGCTGCCACTCCCCCAATAGTATTAGGTAGTATTTCCTCACCTACCTTTTATTTTTTTTAATGTAAATAATTCTTCATAGATCTGTCATATTTACGGTAAATCTCATGAAAGCCCTTCCATCTATATTTAATTTTGGTATATATGAGAAGTTTTATAGTTGGAGTTTATATGGTTTAGCTTTTTTTGCTTCTAGTATATATAAGAAGTATAAATGCTCTTGGGCTGTTAATTCTAACATTTTCATGATGATTGTTGTAAGTGATGGGATGCTTTGATTTGATTGAACTTTAATTGAAAAAAAAAAATTACCTTACTTTGCAGTGATGATAGAATACAGGCCTAGTAAATACATGCTTTCCTCGTTCGCTTTCCCATTGGACAATGACCATTAATGGTACGAGGAAGAGTGAATGATTGTAGAGAATTATTGTGTATCATTGCTAATTACCTGGATCTTCCTCAGGATCCATGTTTGTCTTCAAACTGTTGTTTCCTTTCATATCATTTTGTCATCTTGTTCCTATTTTTCCTGTTTGCTGATTATTCCCAAACAGGGTGAAGGACTGAGAAAGGGATGGAATAGGAATAGGAGCCATGAGAAAGTTAAGAATTGTAGTACCATATTGACATGATTCAATGGCGGAACCCACTTTCCTCACCAATTCTATCATGAGAATATTACAACTATAAACAATGCCTGCCTGGCCGTTCATCCTCGGTTTCCTCCACATTCTGGGTCCCTCCCATCTCAATTATTTTTCTTCATCTTTAAGACAATGAGGTTGTGGTGCACTTCAAAAGAATAAAAGACCTTTTTCTGTTTTGTTGACTCAAATTGAGATCTAAACTAGAATCCTTCAATTTTAGAAATGATTTTAGTATCATTGGTCGAAGACTTATAGTTAGTTCAGAAATTTTGATTCAAGCTTAGGTATTAAGAAGATATACTCAAGAATTTTAACTTAAATGACATATTTTCTAGACATAAATATTAGGAGGGCTTGATATATTTGACTTTGATTGTTAATTGTCTCACCCATTTTTACATTCATAATTCCCAAGGGCCCACGCTTTTGTGAAAAAAAAAAAAAAGATGATAAAGGACTAAATGTATTTGTGAGTTGAATCTTACTTTTTTTTTTCTCCTCTCAACTTTGAACTTTTGTACTTTCTTTATAATAAAAAAGAAAGACACATAGTTACTATTAATAAGAAAATGAATGAAATAAAATTTCACATATTAATAAGTTGTTATTTAATTATTTATATTGTATATACATTTTAGTTATTAATTAGATAATAAAAAATATTTATTTGAAATATTTATATATATACATACACACATATATTGGCCTATCAAAGAGTACTCTCTTGCGCAAATTTCAATTAATTTGAAGCTTCAACAAAGTAAATACAGATAGTTTTTCAATCAGATATTCTAAATTTTCAAATTCTCACAATTGCTCTTTCAATTTCAATTTTTTTTTTGGGTCATTCACTTTCTGATTACTCATGTTTCGCAAGGGGTTAATCACATAAGCTCTGAGCCTCAAATAAGATGCCCAAAAACATGTTTGAGGAAATGAGTCTCTTCACTATGCAGCGCAGTGGCCCAGTATGTAAGGGCCAAGACTCCCAGTGTGATACTACCAAGACCCACACCAATATTGGTTCTTACTAGTTAGCAAGCAGGTCTTATTATAAGGGCATGGCCCATCGTTCCTTTTAACCGTTTTGCATTTCAAAAATGCAAAATTTTTCCCCCTGAAGCTATGTGAAGTTGAAGTTAGAAGGGGATAAAGTAATCTTATAAAGCTACAGTGTTCACTGCAACTCAAGTTCTAAACCTAATGCCTGCAAAGTTAAATTTAGATTTATGGTTATTAGGATTACCATATTTGTTCAACAGTGGTGTTTTGTTCTATCCATTTTTGGAAAGTCATCATTAGAAGGCTAGTGTCATTCTGCTGATCATAATGGTGCTATTCAGATTTCAGAATTCGATTACTCAGTTAATTAATTTGATTATATAACTATTTATTTTTTATCATACAGGAATAAAATCATAGATCTTGACGTGTCTCACAATGAGTAAAAATTAAAATCCAAGATGGCATTTAAGTTTTGAGGTTCTTTCAGTTGACCTTAGTTTCTTGGATTAGACTTTACTATTGGCTCAAGCCATAATAATTTGTGCTTTGGATTAAAAAGAATGGATGAGAAGAGGAGGAAAAAATTAAATCTAAATTAAAAAAATATCGAAATTAAATTTTTTTTTAATTTGCTCTGTTTTTTTTTTTCAATTCAAACATTTCTTAGAGTTTGAAGTTAAGAGGAAATTTGAGAAAAGGTTATATGGTCCTAAAGATTTTCATATGAGAAAGTGATAATAAAAATGAGGAGAAAATGTAAAGAGTGAGTATATAAGAATATGTAAGATAAGAAATAATTTTTTTGTTTATACTTTTAAAATAATAATTAGATGATTAAAATAATATTTAATAAATTGAATAATAATTATAAAATTATACATTGTATAACTATGTAAAGGGAATCTGTTAACATCCAAAGCGGATTAACAGGGACCTAGAGTATGGCCTATATGTAAAGTTATGCCCCATATTGAGTATTTATTAACTGTAGAAAGTAAGATTGTATTCAAATTTTGAAACTTTGTGCTAGAAAAGCAAACTGAAGGAGCTAGAGCTAGACTAAGTATATTCTCCAGCTCCTTGATTGGATTATCGGTCAATATTTTTTAGGACATTGATCATGGTAATTTAAGGAAAAAATAAATAAACACATGGATCTTTTTTCGTTATTAACACTGGCATTCAAATTCTCTTTGACAGATTGAGATCTCGTGCAATAACTGCATGATGTGCAGTTAGAGAGGGGGTCAAGTCCTCTCTTTGACTATAGAACAGAGCAAAAGGATGATCTCCTTGTTATTATTATCAAGCTCAATAGCTCATCTCTCTGTGTTCCAGCAATTTTAGAAGGAATTGAAATCTTTGGTTTGATTTCGGTGCTAGACTATTAAGAAAACTAAAGTGGTAGCTGTAATTTTTTATGGACTTTTTTTTTTTTAATTCAAGCTATCATCATATAACTTGGAAAATACGATTAAACAATGAGTTCTCGGTTTGATTCTGCTAATTAATATTTGAACCGGAGTGAAAATGTACGGTATATTTGCTTCTCAAAGCATCATTCTTAGGTTCCTTGACTAGTTGCAACTTGCAAGGGCTTCCGCACCTACTTCCGAATATATGAAACCCAACCATCTCATGCCATCTGTTGAGAAAACGCCGAGTTATAAATGCGTCATTTATTGAACATTTAATCAGGTCTCCCCAACTTAAAAGGGCACACACGATTGAAGGCTACTGAATTAGACCACATGTAACATCTGTAGGGGCCACGCCATATAGTACGCTATCCCTGGCCGACTGCCATATAATCTCAATCACCCACTGTGATTGAATGGCCAACACTAGCCTATCCCACAATGTCATGCTCTCATGCCTAATAGGCTATTATTCTCTAAACTTATTATGCCATTTTTAAGCGTCAAACAAACTTTGAAAGAAATGAGACATGGTGGTGTTTAATATTAAGACTTGCTTGATATGCTGACAAATTTTTGATAAAACAAAAATTGAAGATAAATTGAAAATAAAAGAATTACGAGACCTATAATTATATTTAATATGATATAAGATAGAATAAAAATATTTTTTTAATATTCGATTAGGTATAAAGAGGTAGAAATAGAATAAAAAAAGTATCTTGAAGTAAATAAAAATAACCAAAAGACACTTTATTCAAAGTTCAAAATGTTTTGATTGTACCCTATTCCATCATCTTCAACCCTAATCCCGACAGTTCAAAAACTTAACATGGAAAGCAACATTTTATTTATTTATTCACTACACTCTTTTCAAGCCCGTAATGAAAGCATTCGAAGATTGTAGACTCTGGTTTGATTTTAAAACTTAGAAACATTTTATTTTAAAACCTTTTTTTAGAAGATTACAAACAATGAAAGCACTCGAACTACATAAATGCCAATAAAGCTTTGGATAACGATGGCATTCTTCGCTCTCCCAGCCGTCAATGGAAAATGGTGTTCGGACACTTATGGGATTCCGGCAAGGGCAGTGGAGGCCCTTGGACGGTCATCCTCTCTTATAGTGAACACCAAAAACTTTCGATGGCCGACGCCACCTCTCTTGCACAGATCTGGTTTTCTTTTACTAGATATGAGGCAATCGATGGGAGACTACAGTGAACGCCTTCTCCCTTGATGGCCGACGTGGGCACGTTTGTCCCACCAAATCTGAGGGCGTGTTTGGTATAGCATTTAACAAGAAAAGGAAAAATGATTCAATTGCAAAATCTATTTGGCTCAGATAAATACAATCGGAGGTGGATAAGTAGATATGCAGAAATTTAGGTGAAAACAAAAATAAATATAAAAGTAAAGGAAGCATAAAATAGAGTAAGCAAATGTTTAATGGAGTAAGTAAACTGTAATTAAATAGGACAAGCAAGTATTAATAAATAATAATTTGAAAGAATGAATTTTTTTTAAAATAAGGTTTTCTTTAAGTTTACAATTGTTTTTTACAAACTGATAAACCAAAAACAAAGAATGTAGATTTTCTTTTTTTAACATAGTGCTTACAATGATTTTTAACAATTGTTCTTGCACTTGATTTCCTATGTATTTTCAATAACTCTTAGCATTAGAGATAAAGTGATAGTGGCAGTGGCTTTTGATTAGAGCAGAGGAGGTGTATTTTCAATATTCATGAGCTTTCATTTTTGCAATAATTGGCAATATAAGCAATTTTTTTCAAACAACTCATTTTGTTTAATTGTTATAAATGCTATTAAATGCTTATTTCACATGTTATAGAAAAAATATCATTTTTTTTAAAACATAGATAGTTGTAGTAGAAGGATAGGCAAAAAGAATGAGGTTCTTATATTATGTTTATATTTTACCTCAATAAAAGTAATATAACATCTGCTGTATATATATTAATAGTTTTGTTTTTAGATAATAAAGACAAAAACATGTGTCAGCAGTAAATAGACTTTTACATAAATGGATTTTGATTTTTGTTATTATTAAAGTCATTAGCCTAGTCAACTCTGGGCTAACAATCTTTTCCTTTTAATGATGACAAAACCATAATAATGTAAAATCAATCTTCATATAAAAGGTTTTGTATGCTCACCCTAAATCTTTGCATCTCATAAAAATAAAGAAATTCAATAAAGACATTCAGCAAAGTTACTTTTAAACATATGGAGCAGAACAAATCATTATCCAATTTTGCATAAATTCTCTCCTTTTTTTGTTAGCATCAAAAGAGTAAAAAAGTAGATAAGCATAGAGTAGAGAAAAGCATGCGGCAGAAGCAAACAATGTAAACCATAAATTTAAAATATCACAAATACTCCCTCCGGTCTCATATGTAAGGAACAAATAACCGATTCACAAGAATTAAGTAAATCAGTTAAAAGTAGTTAATATTTTTTATTTTGTCCTAAACAAAAATTATTTTCCCAATAAACCCCTATTTAATGTTTGTATTTTTTTAAATTACTGGCAACTATCATTTACTATTATTTAAAACATTGATTTTTCCCACATAGTTTTAGTTACTCACTTTCTTAATTAACATTAATTTTATTTACTCTCAACATTTAAAAACTCCATTTGAAACTTTGGTTTAAAAAAAAATCAAAATTCCCACCAAAATTTGGGGTGGAAACTGGCGGGTGGCGATTAACTTTTCATTTTAAACCATTTGAAAGCAACCTTGTACATGGATCGCATCTGGATGTAGAGCCACTCTTGAAAGCCTTGAACACCCACAGCATGAAAAGGAAATCTGATTTCGCTAAGACTCGATCTTCATCCTAGTTTAGATTTAAGTTGGTTTTGATTTGATTATGATGCGTAGTCAGTAACGAAGATGTCTTCAGTTCTGTAATCCATTCCGTGGCGCACAGAAGCATACACAAGCAACGTCGAGGGATGAGTTTAGTTCAGGTTCAGATATAGGGTGTAACTGTCGTACGCATTGAGGTTACGCGTCGTTGCCTTTCGATTCTCGACACAAAGCCATTCGAACGTAGAATTGAAAGCTTGGAATACAAAACATGCCTCTGCACATAGATTTGAACGTCCCTCTCCAATATCTTGACACTGATGTCGATGAAGAACTATCGCCAGACCAAAATGTGGAGTTTGACTCTGATAATTTGGATTCTAACAGAGCTGGTTTGTTTCCTTCCGAATTAGGCAAGAACAAAGCACTTGCACATGAGTTTGAGATAAGCGATGACAAAGCACCTCCATTCGAGTTGGGCTTAAACGATCCTCCATCCTGTGAAGATGAAGGATATGCAGACCACACATCAGCTCTACGTTTTGAGGGTATGGAGTTTCATTATGAGACAGCGTTTTCTCTAGAGGAAAGGAAGGCTATCATCAATGGCATGTTTCCTTTTCTGTCTTGGATTTATACTTTTTCATCAAACAAACCACAATCCATCCTTTTTGTTTGTTTTCAGGAAACGAGAATAATCCACAGGATCCAGAGGAGACAGTAGACTCTGACACACAACTTGGTTATTTCAGGTATTTTATTTTTATTTTATTAAGCTAGTTATTAAAATTGATGCAGTAATAACTCATATTTTAATTTTAGTAGAAAAAAAAAATTCCAATATTTGATTTAATGATTTCCATATTTTCTATGAATTGAGCAGAAACAGTTCAAGATCAAACAATAGCAACTTCTAAGCAACATGCCTTTTTAACCAATGAACAACGTAGGGCAATTCCTCATTTGTTGCTGCATTCAAGTTGTGATGGAAAATTAAGACCAGGGACCGCAACAAGGATTGCTTCATTATATTCTATTCATTGAAGCATCATTTATCGCATTTGGAATCAATTGAAGGTTATGGGTAATGTTTCACATAAGAGAACAGGAAATTATGGCCGAAAAAGAGTTCAATTAGACATTAAGAGAGTTCATGAAGTTCCATTATCGAAGCAGACTACGCTTCGATCTGTGGCTTATGCATTGAACATTAGCAAAACAACATTGATTAAATTTCAAAAGGAAGGAGCTATACGACAGCATTCAAATGCAATTAAACCATATTTGAAAGGAGAGAATATGATAGCTCATCTAAGGTTTTGCTTGTCCATGCTTGAAGAAAGTTCCATACCTCATGATCCATTGTTTAAATCTATGCATAATATTGTCTTCATCGATGAAAAATGGTTCTACATGACCAAAAAATCTTTGAACTATTACTTGCTTGCAAATGAGCAAGAGCCACATCGCACATGCAAAAGTAAAAATTTTATCAGCAAAGTTATGTTTTTAGTTGCAGTGGTTCGACCAAGGTTTGACAGTGATGGGAATGAGACCATCTCAGGAAAGATTGGTGTGTTTCCTTTTGTAACTGAAGAGCCAGCAAGAAGGACAAGTGTAAACAGAGCAGCAGGGACACTAGTGAAAAAACCAATTACTTGTGTCAACAGAGAGATAAGTAGAAGGTGGCTAATTCATAATGTTTTACCAGCCATTAAAGCAAAATGGCCGATAGAAGATGTAGGGAAGACAATTTTCATACAATAAGATAATGCAAGATGCCATGTTGATCTACATGATGAAGAATTTTGTCCAGCTGCATCTGAAGGTGGGTTTGACATCTATTTAACTTGTCAACCTCCAAGTTCTCCTGATTTGAATGTCTTGGATCTAGGTTTTTTTAATGCCATTCAGTCATTGTAGCACAAGGAAGCGCCTAAGACAGTTGATGATCTTATTGAGGCTGTGGTTAAATCATTTGATTCGTTTTCTACCAAAGAATCAAACAAAATTTTTCTCACGCTTCAACAATGCATGGTTGATATAATGAAGATTAAAGGATCAAACAATTACAAAATTCCTCATATGAAGAAAGATGTCATGATTAATCAATAGAGATTACCAACTCAACTGAAATGTGATCCTATGATAATTCAGGAGGTGCTAGAGTACCTAAAAAATGTTAGTGCTTGATAAGATTGAGAAGGTAATTCAGTAACATTAATAGTTTCCCATATTTTTTCTTATATTAGTTTGTCATTTTTTTTTTGGTTTTATATTGAGTCCCTTCACTATGCTTACAATTTTTTTCTTAAATTAGTACTATTAGTTGATTCTCATGTTTTTTCATATATTACTTTCTCATGTTATTAAAGTTTTATTTTGAGTTCTTTGACTATATTTACAATTTTTTTTTCTTAAATTAATAACACTAGTTGTTTCTCATTTTTCTTCATTAACGTTAGTTTCTCTTCTTTTTTTTGTTGTTATTTTGTGTTCCTTAACTACGCTTACAAATTTTTTGTATTGATATCACATGCAAGTATTATGGTTTAGACTAGTGATTCTTTTATTTGCTAGCATTTTTTGTCATCACGTTTATTCTTGTTTCATGCAGAAGTTGATACTTACCAAACACTGTTGCAAAAAAATGATTATTGTGAAGTTAGGTATGGTGGTATGTAAGAATGAAGGCTTTAGGATCGTTCAACCTCACTCTATCATAGTGATCCAATTGAAGTACTCACTGTGAAGCAACTTTTTGTTTCCCTTCGAAGTTCTGTGACTGCTTGTTTAATTGTCCTATTTTGTAATTTTCCCCAAGTATACATGCACTTGTCTATGAAAATGAGATACAAGATGTGAGGTTGCTTGTTTCGTCGGGTAAGGTAGATATTTCTTTTTAAGTTCATCTCCGTCTAAACCTAAACCTCCATTTCGTTCCTTTATTTTATCAATTTTAGAATAATACAAAACTAACAAAACAGAAAAAAAAATGAATATGACATCTAAAAAACTTCCAATTACGAAGAAGTACTATCTCCAAACATAACCCTATGAAGTCATGCATATACCAAAATCAACAAAACTCATATAAAACCATAACCATACAAAAATTACAAGGAAACATTACGAAACGTAAAATGGTAGCATTCATGTCCAATAGCCAAAATGAAACAAAGGAAACCCATGCTCTGTTTTGTATGTTGTCACGCATAATGTAAGTCGACTTCTACAGCACTTAGTAAAAGCTATCCAGATAATCACAAGGAAACATTGCAAAATGTAAAATGGCAGCATTCATGTCCAATAGCTAAAACGAAACAAAGTAAACCCATGCTCTGTTTTTTATGTTTTCACGCATAACATAAGTCAACTTTGACACCACTTAGTAAAAGCTGTCCAAGTAAATCTTAAGCATAGTAAGAACCTCTTCGTTCATCTCCTTTCTCTCAGAGCCTAAATTGTGGCCATCCTCGGGAAATTTGTTCAAGTCAAAAAGCTGCGTATTGTTGCTACGTTTGGACGTTTTAGGAACATTATCATTGGCTTCCACAAAGTGCTTTCCTTTCAACTTCTCTTGATGCAGTGCCTTGACTTCAATAGTAGACGTGGTTTCTTCACCATTGGCAGAATGGTCTTCCTTCTCCAGAGAATCCTCAACGATCAAAGATGAGTTTAGACTTGCTTCCTTTGAAGAGTCACACATCTCCTGTCCAGTAGCGTCGTTGGTAAATTTGTTGAGGTGAAAGAAATGCTTCAAATTACTAGCATCATTTAAAGAGATCAGCTTAGCCGAAAATCATGGAAGCTTCATCGTCATCTAAATCCACTTCCTTCTCCAGTGAATCCTTTCCGGCGTTACATGACATAAGCAAGAACAATGATCGGTATAGTGTTGATGCAAGAACAGTCACAAAGCATCGAAAGATTAATGTTATTGCCTCAGAAGTCAAACATTCCTATCCATACATGATTTTCTTTAAATAATCCCACTCAACATACATATGTATAATAAACGGACACCTCATGAATACAATTATCTTTAATGGAGGCAATAATAATGGAGGGCATTGTGGGAATATTGTAATTAATAAGTAATATGTTTCTTACATTCTAGACCAAATTATGCTTCAAAAAATTTTCTTACATACGAGACCAAAGGGAGTATATCACTAAAAGTAAAATGAGTTTAGGCATTATTGGCTTGTCAAAAAATTTAAAGAAGTTTCTGAAGTGCATCCTTATATTGCTGATTTAAATGGTGAAAGGCTTGTCCCCTTTGATTAGTGAGATGAAGGAGGGCAAAGTCAATATCTTAAAGATGTTGTAGTAGCTCTTATATGTTGGCTTGAAAAGCTTGCTTGGTATAACGTAATTCAGTAGTGACAAAGTTGAGTTGCTGTTGTATAGCTTATTGACTACTAATTATGTAGCATATAATGCCAATGTTTATCACCATTTAATTAAAATTATCTCAAAATTCTTGCTCATTAGTATTAAGAGTGCAAAGAAGCTTAAGGATTTTAATATTAAAAAGTGTTAAAATATTTGCCGGAGAAGAAGGAGGAAGAGGTAAAGGTGAGGGAGGAAGAGTTTGATGATGCATTAGTGGAAGAGAGTTTGGAGGTGAAGGAGGTATGAAAGGAGGAGTGACAGTTGGAGTTAAAAGAGAGAAGGGAGGTTCGAGTGAAGGTATGGATGGAAAAGGAAAGTTATGAGGTAGAGAAGGTGTGAGAAGAGGAGTGCTAGTTAAAGGTGGAGGAGAGAAGGGAGACTCTAGTGAAAGAATGGATGGAAGAGGAGAGTTATAAGGTGGAAAAGAAACAAGTGAAGGTGCAAGAGATAGAGGAAGAAAATCAAGAATGAATGGTGAAGGAGAGGATAGAAAAATGATTGGTGGAGGAGGCATATCTTTGTAAAATTCATAGTGTTGAGTAATCTCAAGCTCCTTATACTTCCGTAAAGAATTAATGTAAGATGGAGAAGGCATAGTAGATGTTAAAGGATGCACTTAAGTAGCAAAGGAAGGTGGTGGAAGAAGTTTTGAAGTTGAAAGAGCTTTATTATGATGCATAGGGGAGGAAGTATGAAGTTCAAAGGCAAGAGGGTCTATAGCAGGTTTTGTCAAAACATGATCTTTGATAAGTTCTTCCTCTTAAATAGTTGCATCATCGTCCTCTTCAACAGGTTCCTTTACAATAGGCTCAGCAACTTTTTTCTTTTTAGAGGAGGAGGTTTTGATAGTTTTCTTTAGAATTGAAGTTAGAGAAACCTAAGGAAGGCCTTTTTAATACTTAGCACAAAAACTTTTTGGATGACATCATAGTTTCTGATCCATTCTCTTTTAATAGGTATGTATTTCATATATTTGAGAATGGCTACATCATAAGATACAAAAATAGCCTACTAAGCATAATCTTCAAAGTTGATTCCTTATCGTTTAAAGATCCAAGTAAGGAGAATTTTGTAAGGTAAACTCATCACTTATGATGATCTTCGAGCAACTTTCTCTATGTATTTGAGCATCTAGGAGCAGACATTTATACTTTGCTGTGCCATTAGATTATACACCCAGAAAAAAGATTCCTTCATGATAGCAAATATAAAGTTTTGATGTGAGGGAATATAGTCATCCTTGTAATGTGTGATACTCCTTGATAAAGGGAAGAAATTGCTTGAGCATTGATTTTTCTACCAATCCCCTTTTCAACCGCTACATCAAATGCACCCATGTACTTGTCTTGCATCTGAATAAGCCATAAATATCCAACCAAAGAGTATTTTAGATCTCCCTTAAAGGATATCTTAAAGAGCTTCTCTAAAGCATTCACACCTATGGTCATAATTTTGTTATTCACCACAGAACTTAAGGCTTTCTCTTCCTTGATAACATATAAATTAGTGTAAAATTCATGAATCAAGTCTAGTTTACTAATCATTAATAGAAGGGTCCATTTTATGGATTTTTAATCCAATTCAATGTGGTTGTTTAGTTGTCTTAGTTTTGCAAAATCAACACACCTACCATTGATAATCAGTATGTGCATGAAATCAACAAGGTATTACTCTAAATGCTCTTCTAAGTGAAACTTTGGAAACAGATGCTCAGTCGATTCTCTGCTAGGTTCTTCATCCCTTATTTTCTTTTCTCTTTTTTCTTCTTCTACTACTACCAATGATTTCTTGGTTGGGATTTCTCATATGCTGATCCCAGCAGATTTTCTTTACTATTTTTATACTACTTCTTCTTTAACTTAATTTAGGTCTTGGCCAATATTTCTTTTTCTCTTTAATTGATGATTTTAGATTATGGATTTCTTCATTCCTTGCTTTTTTTTTGCTTCTCTATTTGCTTTAATTAAAATTTTCTTGTGCTTGTTGACATCTTTCATATTCTTCTTCAATGCCTAAACTCCTTTAATGGGAATGAACACTTTCTATCATTGTGATCTTTAAAGATGGAAAGTGAATCGATTTATCCTTTCATCCATAAACCATTCTAGAGTTAAGATAGAAGGTTTTGAAAGAGAGAGAGAAAAGAGAGAGGTTTAAAGAAGTGACGCTTCATTTCTAATACAGAGTGGTTCATTTAAGACAAAATAGCCCTTTTATATAGTAATAGGTTAACTGTCATTAATGCTAACTATCATTAAAGGGCTCAATGTTATTAATGCCAAACCTCAAGATATACTATTTAAAAACTAATTAAAAATTTAACAATTGCCTTAGATTACATGGCAATTAATTTTAGAAATTAATTTTCTTTTTAACTAGACAACAAACACATGTAACACAACAATACAAAAGCATAACATTTTCAATAAATGAATAAATAATTAAATATATAAGTAAATAAATGCATTTATTTAGCAAACTGACTGCAGCTAGTGAGATCAAAAGTGAAGTGACTAGCAAGGTTAAGTTGGAAGGGTAGCACTTAAGGTGGAAGATGTAAGCAGCTCTACTATAAAATTGCATAGAACATATCATATATTATCAATCATTCCAAGTTCTTTTCTAGGATTGATAAAACTATTTTTCTACAGTGGTTTGGTAAATATATCAACAAGTTTATTTTCAATTTGTATATACATTACCTCCACATCTCCTTATTAAACATGATCTCTAATAAAATGATATTTTATTTTAATGTGCTTAGTCCAAGAATGATGAATTAGATTCTTTGTGAGACAAATGAAACTTGTATTATCATAAAATATGGGAATATGGTTGAAGCTAAAAGCATAGTCTCCTAGTTGTTGTTTCATTTATAGAAGTTGAGACAACTTCCAATTGTCATATACTCAATTTTAGCAATGGAGAGAATTATAGAACTTTACTTTTCACTTAACTAAGACACCAATGAATTTTCAAAAAGTTAACAGCAACCACTAGTACTTTTTCTATCTAATTTATCTCTTGTAAAGTTTACATCAGTATATATAACTAAATTAAAAGAAGTAATTTTAGGATACCATAACATATAATTTTGTATTCCCATCAAATATCTAAAAATATGTTCAACAATAGTGAAATGTGGTTTTTTAGGATTTACCTAAAGTCTTACATATCTATAAATATTAAACATAATATCAGACTTACTTGTAATTAAATATAATAAAAAGCCAATTACACCTCTATATTTTTTCTGATCAAAATCCTTATCATTCTTATCTTTGTCCAGAATAGAGAATAACATATTGGAGTTTCCATTAGTCTTAAATTTTGAAAGCCATGTTTATTTATCAGTTCCTTAGTCTTAAATTCTTTTATTTGCTTGATTTGTAGTCCAAAAAAGAAATTCATTTCTTCTATCATACTCATCTCAAATTCACCTTTCATTAGTTCAACAAATTATTTACATAAAGATTCATTAGTACTGCCAAAGATTACATCGTTTACATAAATTTGCACAAGCAAAGAATTATTTTTATTTTTCTTAATAAAAAGGGTAATCTCACATTTTTTTCTTAAAAACCTATTTTTTTAGAAAAAAGTACTTAACATTTCACACCAAGTTCTGGGAGATTACTTCAAACCATAAAGGGCTTTGAAGAGTTTAAATATATGGTTGGATAACTTTCATCTTCAAAATTAGAGGTTGCTTAACATATATCTCTTCATTTATAAACCCATTCAAAAAGATATTTTTAACATTCATTTGATATAATTTAAAATTCTTAAAAGATGCATAATTAAGCAATATTCTAGTATATTCTAGTCTAGTAATAAAAGCATAAGTTCTATCAAAGTCTATATCTTCTTATTAAGTATAATCTTGGGCCACTAATCTAGCTTTGTTTTTTATAACATTACCTTATTCATCTAACTTGTTTTGAAATATCAATTTCATTCCAATGATGGAAGCATATTTTGGATACTCTATTAACCTTTATACTTTGTTTCTTTTAAATTAATGTAGCTTTTCTTGCATGGCTACAATCCTATTTTTGTCCTTTAGTGCTTTTTCAATTGATTTGGGCTAAATTTGGGAGTGCAAAATTATTTCTATTATTTCTAAATGAGAATCTGGTACGTAATCCTTCATTTGGATTATCTATAATATACTACAATGGATAGGTAGAAAAATGTCTCCACTATCTAGGTAATCTAATGTCCCTTGGTGCAATCCCTTACATATTTGGTCTCTAATCATTTATTGATGGTTAAACATCTTTGTTATTGTTGATTTAATGATCTCTATCTTTGCTAGTATTTTTCTCAAAATGTTAAGGAGGATTTTCTCTTAAAGTATCCTTCTCACTTTAATTTTGGAGTTTATCTCTATTAGAAGGATGAAGTTTGCTATAACTTTTGTTAGCAATTCTGAGGAGGTTGGAGCTACTTTTTGCATTTTGTCCTTTTCTTTTGTCTGTTATATTTAAACTTAATTGTATATCTAATCTTAAAATATTCCCATCCTCATCTATATATGCTTTTTTTCTTAAAGCAGATAATTTTCATTGAATACCATGTGCATGGATTCTTTTACAACTATGGTTTTCTTATTATATACTCTATATGTTTTGCTAGCAGTAGAATATCCTAAAAATATGTTTTGTCACTTTTTACATCAAATTTTTTTAAATTATCTTTTTCATTATTATAAATAAAACACTTATAGCTAATAGTATGAAAACCACTAACATTAGGTTTTCTACCATTTTACCATTCATATATGGAGCTTTCTTAAAAATAGGTCTAATGAGGCAACAATTCAAGATATAGCAAGCAATATTTATGACTTTAGTCTAAAAGTATTTGAGAATTTTATTGTGAATGTGGGTCTAGCAATATTTTGAAGAATATGATTTTTTTTTCAACAATTCTATTCTATTGTAAAGTTCTTGGTGTAAAAAAGTTATGATTAAACCTATGTTCAATACATAAATTCTCAAATAATTTATTTTCAAATTCCCTACTATAATTACTTTGAATATTAAAGATTAAATAATCTTGTTCTCTTTGAACTTTTTTGCAAAAAATCTCAAAATCCTTAAAAGTTTCATCCTTATGAGAAAAAAAGAAAATCCAAGTAAACCTAATATAGTCATTGATGATAAAAAATGCATAACTTTTCTTATCAAAGTTTCAAGTTTATGTTGGACCAAAGAGATCCATTGTAATGATTGGAATAACCCAGAAGAGGAGATAAATTCCTTTGATTCAAAAGAAAATTTTGCTTATTTTTCCAATTAGCATGCATCACATAGGTGATCTTTTTCAAAATTTAGCTTTAGAAGATTTTTTACAAGATCAACCTTAGATAGTTTGAATATAATATACATGCTTATATGGCTAAGCATTTGATGTCACAATCAAAGATCATTAAAAATAAAAGAAAAAGATGTTGCATTCTTTAAGCCCATATTACTTAAGTTAAAAATATAAATATTTTCAAATCTTTAACTTACAAACAAAGCCTTGTTATCATTATAGACAATGCAATGCATAGATTTAAATATTACTTTAGTTGACTTATACTGAATAAATTATTTTAAGCCAACAACTAGATAAACATTATTTAAACAACAGTTTTCAGTAAGTTTAACCTTACCAATACCAATAATCCTATCCTTTCTTCCATCATCAAAAGTAATAGATCCTTTATCTTTTTCTATAAAGGATAAAAACTATGATGGGCCTCTGGTCATGTATCTAGAATAGCCACTATCTAAAAATCATTGATATTTTAATATCCTTCCTTTCATGCATACTTGCAAATTTTTTAATTTTTTTAAGTACCCAAATCTTTTTAGACTCTTTCAAATTAGTTTTAAGTGCTATAATTCCTTTTGGAATTCAAACTAAATTTCCTTTTTTAGATTTACATTTATACCACGCATAGTCATCTTTATTATGGAATAAACAAGACGTGGATAATGCTAATTTAACAAAGAAATTTTTATACAGTTTTACATTTTCTTTTCCCTTATACCTTATACTTGATTTGCCAAACTGAAATTTTTGTTTATTTAATAGTATATTCAGATTTTTTTTAATCTTTTTACAAAATTTACTAAGTATTTTATTAGAGTAGCAACTTGTTGATTAAGTCTTTTATTTTCTGCAAGAGCTAACTCCAATTTAGTTTCAAGTAGATGAATGTTCTTTTTAAGTTTGGAGCTTATTTGGAGTTGATCTTCATATTTAAAAAAATAAATTCCTAAAATTAGTAAGAAGGTCATTAAATGTTTCATCTAGTTTAGTATGAGAAAGCAAGTTTTTATTGTGCATCTCATTGTCTTCTAAAACCATAAAGCATATATTAGCAATATCTTATTCTAGTTCTTCCTCATTTTCATCATCATCACTCCATGTTGACATAGTCTTTTTCTTTTCATAAGATTTGATGGGTTTCTTCTTCACATACGGGCATTCTGATATAATGTGTCTACTTGTTCCATATTCACAGCATATGATTACAACTTTCCCTTGTTCCTCCTTTCTATAGTTACTGTTTGAAGTGTTTCCTTTAATCTTTTAAAGCTCTTTCTTCCTTTTAGCATATTTGTCTTGTTTTTTTTTTTAGAATAATGCTAAATTTTATGCATCCAACTCTCCATTATCTTCTTTAGTAGAGGCTTCCTCAATGATAGCAACCTTTAGAGCAATTGATTTTCTTCTTTGCTTTATCTTGTGTCTTTTAAAGTGATTCTTCTCATAAGTAATAAGTATACATTGAAGTTCATCGTAGGATAATGTTGAAAAATTTTTACTTTCGATAAAATCCAGCTTGGATTGCTATTTTTGTGGAAAACTTTCAAGGATCTTAAGGTTAAGTTAAAAATCAATGTATTTTTTATCAAGAGCTTTTAGATCTTTTACAAGTTTAGAAAATTTCCTATACATTTATTTAATATCTTCATCGTCTTTCATGTGGAACAACTCATATTCATACATGAGTATGTTCAAGTTGCTCTTTTTAATTTTGGAGGTTCCTTCATGTGTAACAATGAACTTCTCCCACATTTCTTTAGTAATTTCACAACTTGATATCTTGTCATACTTTGGTCCACTAATAATGTATTTTCTATAAGCTTTTAAATCTCTTACAAGTTTAGCAAATTTGTTATATATTTCTTTAATATCTTTATCGTCTGACATGTGGAACAGTTCATACTCATCCATGAGCATGTTCAGGTTGCTCTCTTTAACTTTAGATGTTTCTTTATGTGTAATGATAAGTTTCTCCCACATTTTTTTAGTAATTTCATAGCTTGATATCTTATCATACTCTAGTCCACTAACATTACAGATTAAGACATTCCTTGCACAATCATTTTACTGGACCAACTTAATATCATCTTTTTTCCATTCATTTATAGGCTTATCCACAATATCTTTAATTAAATCTATTTTCTTAGGTGTCTTGGGACCATCTTCAATAACTTTCTACATTAGATAATCAGTAGAACAAGTATATATATATATATATATACACACACACACACACACACACATATTTATTCTATCTTTCGAGTATGAGAAATGTTTTTTTATGAAATATAGTGGTCTGACAATTGAAAATTCCTCCTGGAAGTAAGCTATTTCAAGAGTGTAAGTATTCATTTTTTGAAAAGTGAAAAAAAGGACTTTCTCTCTTAGTTTTTTAGCACAAAAACAAGGAAGACTCACTTTGATACTAATTGATAAACATAGCTAGAAAGGGGTAAATAGACGTGATCTGTAGAAAATTAGGTAAAAATAAAAATTTTTAGATATAAAAGTGGAGGAAACATAAAGTAGAACAAGTAGATGTTTAATGGAACAAGTAAATAGTAACTAAATAGAGGAAGCAAGTATTAATAGATAAAAGAACCTATAATATGCAAGTGGAGCAAACTTACACAATAGTGGAGTGAGTAACCAAAAATTAAGAGTGGAGTGTATTAATAATAAGTGAAGGTAGCAAACAGTAAGCTGGTTGAGCAAGCTAACTATGAGTAAGTGGAGCAAGCTAACACTTATAAATAAAATAAATTATTATATTACTAATGCAATAAATTATATGAGACTGGAGGATAATAATGGAGGAAGTAGGGTATGCAATAAATAGAAGAGATAAAAGAAGAGAAAAACACACTGTCAACTTTATTCTAATTCAACTGCTTAGCCTTACGTTTAATCCCCTTAAACTTTAAGGGATTTTTCTTCACTAAACTTGAAAATATTATAAAAGGGGTGACTTTTATATATCTAATATAGGTTTTACAAACTCACTTTAAATTTAATTAGGATTTTGTATAGTTCACCCTTAATTAATTCTCTTAATTAGAGATTTACAACAATAGTTTGAAAGAATGAATTTTTGTTTTAAAATAGAATTTTCTCTAGGCTTAGAAATGCTTCTTACAAGTAGACCTGATCACGGGCCGAGTCGGCACTATTTGAACAGTATCGGGTCGGGCTCAAGCCCAGTTAAAAGCATAACTCTTTTTTGTTACATTTTTATCTTTTTTTTTTAGTTTTAAATATTATATATATATATATTTCATTACTTGTTAGGCATACTTTATTCTTATTTTAAATTTCAAATAACTTATTAAAAAATTACAAAAAGTTTAAATAACTTATATATATATATATATATAAGATAGTAAATAACTTAATATATATATATCTATATAAAATAGTAAAACCTCTCAAAATAATAAATTTTCTAATAATATTACTATTAATAATTTATTTTATTTGAATTATAATTTATTCTCAATAATATATTATACAATAAGTAAGAGTAAAAATAATAATAATCATATATGTTATATAATTTTTTTTACTTATATCTATAGTTATAAATAAATGTTCTAATAATATTATTTATTAATAATATATAAATAATAATTATAATACGAGCGGGTTCGAGCTCAGGTCGAGCTTTAAAAAAACTCAAGTTTGGCTCTTTTTATATTTTGGCTTTTTAGAAACAGGCTCATTTTTTTTTTTGGATTTTTTTTTCGGGCTCATATCCATATTTTTCAAACCGGGCCTATCGGGTTAGGCGAACTTCTCGGCCCATGATCAGGTCTACTTACAAGTTGATAAACTAAAGATTAAGAATATGAATTTTTTTTCCAATATAGTGTTCACAATGATTTTCAACAATTATTCTTATTTTGCACCTGTGATAAATGTGAATTTTATATATTTTATTTCATTCTATGAATTTATTTGCCAAATCCTTAGTTTTTAATGTACAAATTATTTTTAAATAATTTTGTAAATTTTCCTACTTAATATTTTTTATTATTTGTGCAGATTTTTGATGCGCAAATGGAACTTAAAGGAGGAAATTAATTCAGAGGAGAATTAAAGATTAAAGCAAGAGCCAAGATTTTTCAGATGGAATCCTCATTTGTTCAACTTAAAAAAAGGAATTATTTGTGTAGATTTTTTAATCAATTTTTAGAACATAAAAAGTGGAAAATGAGGGATGATTTACCATGAAAATTTCAAGCAAGAAGATCAGATTTAATTGCAAGAAACACACTCATGTACACGGATGGTGAGGCATGTAAATATGCATGGCATTCACTCTTTCACACACAAATGGAAGGCACAGGAATGCATGGCTATTTCAACACATGGATTAGACACACTTCATTTTCATATGCACGAGCTGGGGGAATATCTCTCACATGACATACTCCATGGCTTCCTTTTACATCCATGTTGGCCCACACATCTAGTCACACACTATCAAGCACATTTTCACGAGGATGCATGGGACACACAAAACATGCCCACAAGATACATTACAATTCACCCACGACACTTTATTCATCAACACTTAGACACATAATTAGATTCATGGCTCACGTGGACACATGAGAATGACACATGCACCAAATTCATCACTTATGTGGTTGGCACTTTCCAAGTCACACAATTACACACACACACACACACACACAATCATGTGAATAGAGGAGGAGTCTTGAGAAGCAGAACGTGATCTGTTCCTATTCCCTCATTCTTGGAAGATGATGGCCAAGTGTGTGCATCTCATTTTCCTCCATTTCTTGCAATCCATGGAAGCTTAATTCAATCTTGTAGCTAGCTTGGATGAAGACCTTGATTGGAACTTGAATTCATGAAACTCATCTGGAGATTTAGCTAAGATTTCTATTCTATTTTTTCCTCTTTTTCTAACACTTTTTATTATTCTTATACTAACTTGGTTAAGTCTGTATTAGATTAAGATTAGTATTGTTTATGATTGGTGACTGGTTAGATATCAATTAGAAGAGAATTATGATGATTGATGGATCATTATTTTGATAGTTTAAGTATTGTAATTTTTATATACCTCCAATTTTTAGTATATGCAATTAAAATGTTTGATGAAATGCATATTAAAAATTTTATGCTTGATGTTTAATTTAAGACTTTTTTAAAGTTTAATTGGTTAATTGAACCTTCTAGGATGAAATTTCAAAGGATAATTTGATTGATTAATCATTGTTTTTTTAGTATTCAATGAGCTTAATCACAAGAATTAATGGTATAATGTGGAGTTGAGGTCTCAATCAACATTGAATTGTTAGTTTCTTGAATCTTGTGCAGTAACTTAAGATAAATTACAATGAACACATGTAGGAATTCTTAGACCTAAATCATTAATAATTGATTAGAATAAGAATAGTGAATATCAAGGAATGAATCCAAAATTAGCCACACATTCATTGCTTGCTTGTTAATTTCTTGCATTTTAGTTTGTGATTTGCATTTTTAATTCATTTTAAATTTTAACGAATTGAATTCAATAATAAATAAAAAAACTCCCCTAAATTTGGTAGCTTTTAGGTTTTTCTCAACACTTGAAATGCTCTTTTAAATAATTAGAATCTATTTCAAAGAGAAACGATCTAAGTTGCACCCTATATTACAAATTCTTATTCAACTTAGTTTATTTGAGGTTTTTAGGACAACCATCAACTTGTTTTCTCGTGTATTTATATATCTTCAATAACTTCTAACCGTTAGAGATAAACCAATAGTGGCAGTGGCTTTTTGGTTGGAGCAAAGAAGGCATGTCTCTAATGTTCATGACCTTTCTTTTATAGCAATTGGCAGCATAAGCAATTCTTTCCAAGCAATCCATTTTGTCTAATTGTTATAAATGCTGTTAAATGCTCATTTCATGGATTAGAGAAGAATTATCATCTTTGTATAATATAAACAATTGTAACAGAGAGAAAGGAAAAATGAATAAAGCTTTTATACTATGTTTATGCTTTGCTTGAACAAAAGTGATACAATATATATATATATATATATATATTAATGGTTTTGTTTATAAATAATAAAGACAAAAACATGGGCCAATAGCAAACAAGCTTTTACATGAATGAATTTTGATTTTTGTTATCATTAAAGTCATGAGCCTAATCAACTTTAGGTTGATAAAATCTTGAACATAAATGGAAAAAAAGTGAAATTAAAAGCATTTGCCTTCATGTGGCACTAGAAGGGAGAGGCACTTTGGTGCCAATTTTTGCAAAAGTCACTTTTACCTACATGGTCCTACAAAAAGCATCAATGCACACCTTAAAAAAAAAAGTATTAGCATACCATATGGTTGTTGATCATGCATTCAAGGATTAGGGTTGTATTTTTTTTAATTTGATTTTTGAGAAAGTATATTTATTCATTTAAATTATAACTTAACCATAAAATTAATATATAAATTTTAAAATGTAACAAAATATTTGTATAAATTTTAAAATATAACAAAATATTCAATTGAACATCAAACACCAAATACTACTTTTTAAAGAATTTTTTTATTATATTTTAAAATTTATAAAGTGTTTTATTACATTTTAAGATTCATATGTTAATTTTTTAATTCAATAATAACTTATAGAGATAAAATTTACTTTTTTATTTGGTTAAAAAATAAGAGATTTTTTCCCCTAAAGAACAACCTAATAGTTGAATATGAAAAATTTTATGTTTAGATTTTATTTAGTTGTGTTGGTTTAGATTTCATGTTTAGATTTTATTTTAATAACTAGGTTGCAAAAACATGAATAAGTAGCTTAGCAATTTTTTATTTTTTCAAAATTATATTACAAAGCCATTATAATATTTTTTTTACTAATAACTAATTTAAAGAAACATGTTTTTAAGAGGGCCTACAAGGGTTTTCTCAATTTTGTTACCCAAAGCATTTATGTCTTTTGTGATATCATGCTTTTCATTTTTATATTATTTTTATTTTACAAAATATATAAATAGAAAAATATTTTATTTTTTTTAATATCATATCAAATAGACTTATTTCTTTTTTATTTTACTCAACATTTACTTTTCAATTTCATTAAAATACTTTCTGTGCGCCAAATAAAAGATTTTTTTAAGGACAAAATGGTCAAAATATCGCCCTCTCCCTCAATGAAGACTTTTCTCCTTCAATGTTATAAAGGATTGCAAACTCTATACGAGAGCTGGCTTACCCACGGTAGCAACTCTTCTGCCAACCATATGTCAAGAGCAACCCCCCTTCCTCTCTTACTCCAAGAAGTCACTCTCCAGCCAACCAAACAGGGACCTAGTGACTGGGGAAATACATATTCATTTTAGGTCTGGGTATGAATATATATTAGTCAATTTAATATACTAATAAGAGTAAAGGAAAAAACTAATTGAATACTATTTTATTAGTCTTGAATTATATTAATAATTGATTGTAATATTTGATTTTTTGTAATTTTATATGAACAACTTTTAAGCAAATAAATATCAATTTAAGAAAAATCCATTTATTATGAAAATTTTTGAATAACCAGGTTGAAAAATTTAAGAATTTAAAGGGGACAAGGAATTTTTTTTAAACATGTTTTTTTTATCTCTGCTGATCCCTCTATCGGAGTTTTCGTTGCCAGGCATATTTTATAGTTGAACCTACTTTTAAAGTATGATATGCTTATTTATTTATCAATCATTGAGATTATCAATTATTTATACAGGGAGTTTACGTCAAATTACTTTCCGTCAAGATATCAATTTAAATAATTATAATTTCATTTTCATCTAATTCTGTACGGAAAACCCCAATTAACAATGTTGGTCAGAGCATCCCCTCGTATCTGGGTCAGCAGCTAACCAGAGATTTAAAATTCTAATTTTCTATTCGCTTCCTCATCTCAGACCCACCGATCACAGCAACTTCCTCCACACTTTCACATGGTTAACAACATGAGCAACCCGGGAAACATTCCCTACGCCTCTTCTATTCTAAAACCTCTTCCATTCTTTTTGAACTAAAAGTCAAAGTCTTTCCAAAACATTCACCTTACTTTAGTCACTAGAAGAAAATTCAACCGCAGTTCACACGAAGGTTCCAAATATTCAAACCAAGTATCTAACATTTCAAAATCCTCTTGAACATATATACATATATCTGTACCAACCCATCAAATCACAAAGAGAATAGAGACGATTAATAGCTTATCTTAATTCACACCCTGAATTTGCAGCTTCCACAACTTGATTGGATTTAAGGTGGCTCATAAGTTTTGAGCTATCTATCCATACCAAGTATCCAAGATTTCAGATCCTCTTTAAATATATATCTATATATCTATATTCCATACCAACCCACCAGAGCACAAAGAGATTAGAGACGATTCATACCTTCAATTTGCAGCTGTTTTTGAAACTTGATTGGATTTGAGATATCTTAGAGTTTTTGAGGCAGCCATGGCCACTCCCTTGGCTTACCAAGAGCGACTCCCTGCTTCTCCTTATTGGCTAAACAAAGGAGATAACGGGTGGCAGATGACAGCGGCTACTCTAGTGGGTCTCCAAAGCATGCCAGGGCTTGTGATTCTGTATGCAAGCATCGTCAAGAAGAAATGGGCTGTGAACTCTGCTTTCATGGCTCTCTATGCCTTCGCTGCTGTACTCATCTGTTGGGTCCTTGTTTGTTACAGAATGGCCTTTGGAGACAAACTCCTTCCCTTCTGGGGTAAGGGTGCCCCAGCTCTAGGCCAAAAGTTCCTCATAAACCGAGCCAAGGTCCCCGAAAGCACCCACTTCCACAACAATGGCACTATAGAAACTCCAACAACAGAGCCATTTTATCCCATGGCTTCACTTGTGTATTTCCAATTCACTTTTGCTGCTATTACACTTATCTTGCTAGCTGGTTCTGTTCTTGGCCGCATGAACATCAAGGCCTGGATGGCTTTTGTCCCTCTCTGGCTCATTTTCTCATACACCGTAGGGGCGTTCAGCTTATGGGGTGGTGGCTTCCTCTACCACTGGGGCGTCATCGATTACTCCGGCGGCTACGTCATCCACCTCTCCTCCGGAGTTGCTGGCTTCACCGCCGCGTACTGGGTAAACAAAACTCCAACCCCTTCACGTGTCACAAACCCTTTGACATGATTTGAAAGTTTTAATAGTTTATAATAAATTGAAATCCGATCATATAATAAATAGTTTCTGTGATTTGAAATTATATTATATATTAATTTTTGTATTCACTGGCAGAGCACTGTACAATTTTAGATTAATGCGAACAAAAAATTTAATATATCAACCCCTGCACAAATTACAATCATGAATCGTCAAATTCCGCTTCAAAATCCAAAAGGGTATACCTCTTTGGATCCGGATATATATATATATATATATTTGGGTGGTGATTAAGTTGCGATGTGAATTAACTAATTTCAGGTTGGACCGAGGCTGAAAAGCGACAGAGAAAGGTTCCCACCGAACAATGTGCTTCTGATGCTTGCAGGTGCTGGGCTTCTCTGGATGGGATGGTCGGGGTTCAATGGTGGAGCGCCCTACGCGGCGAGCATTGACTCGTCCATAGCAGTGTTGAACACAAACATATGCGCAGCGACGAGCCTTCTGGTATGGACGTCTCTTGACGTCGTCTTCTTCGGCAAGCCTTCGGTGATCGGAGCTGTTCAGGGTATGATGACCGGACTTGTTTGCATCACCCCCGGCGCAGGTAGGTATACTATGCATTTATTCGTTGCTTCCCGCGAAAAAAAAAAGCAAAGCAAAGAAAAAAATCAATTTTTAATTTTTATTGAGAATTAATCTTTGTGAGTTTTCCACTTTTTCGATTAGTATTTTAGTTCCGAACAAACTTTTTGCTCTCTTGAAAATCATTTTTTTTTAAATGTTGTTTATATATTTATTCAATAAAAAGTAATATGGTGTTTTCAACAAATATTTTTAGCAATATTATTAATCAATATATGCATATTGAGATCATAATTATAATTTTTATTTAATATAAAGTATTATTTATGTCTAAAAAAATTAATTTTAATTTTAATATTATGGTCAAAGATATCTTTAAACTGTGATCTTAACTTTTTATTTTTTTATTTTTGTAAGAAAGGTCTTACGCATTTTTAAGCATGGTTAAAAAATAAATCATAATGTTAATTAATAAATTTATTGATACTATTTTCAAAGTGAGTCTTTTGCTTCTGATATAAAAAACACTATCTCTATTTAGCTTTCTTGATCAATTGAACTACCTCTTTTGAATCATTTAATAATTTAATTCTTTGTTAAAAAAATCTCAAACGTGACAGAACCAACAAGCACACATGGACCCCAAAAAATAAAATAAATGTTAAAAAATGAGTTAAAAAGATTATGGTGATGTACAACATTGAATGAGAATCTATCTAGTATGAGTTTTATTGCTTTAGGTGTAGTAGTTGTTGACAATTAATAAGAGAGCAAATTGCAGGACTAGTGCAATCGTGGGCGGCTATAGTAATGGGAATACTTTCAGGAAGCATTCCGTGGGTCTCCATGATGGTCCTTCACAAGAACTCTCCTCTTCTTCAGAAGGTTACACCCTTTCTTTCATCTATAGAGAAATTATCATAAAATTTATATATATAAAAAAATATATGTGTGATAGTTTATAATCATGCATACGTGTCAAACAGTAAAATGCTCAGATTTTCTTTTTCTTTATTAAAAGTAGGATGCTTCTAGAGTTCCAACTATTCATATTCTCTCTCTTATTCTATTTTCTCTTAAAATAATATTTTTTTAAACAAATTAGATATTTCTTAAAAAATAAAATATCTAAATTATACAGTCTTTTTTTATTTTAAAAATCTATATTCTTTTTCTACAAAACTCTTCTTTTATTACCAAAGATAAATTATAATTATACTTGTTTAGATCAAAACACCATTATATCTGATATTATTTATATAACATAACAAGTATTAAATATATATATTTAATTAATATAAAAATAATTAATTTTTTAAATTTATAATTTTTAACACAAAATATATAAAATTAAAAGAAAAATTTTTAAATATAATTTTTAATAAAATTTACATTTTTAATTAAAAAATTATTATTATTCTAAAAATATTTTTGTGATATTTCAACTTTTCAAAAAATTTTTGTATGTTTTACAATAAAAAATTATATAATTTAAATATCTCTCTAAAAAGAATAAATAAAGAGTATCTACATTTTAACTAGGCATGAACTTTAGGTTTAAGTCGCTTTTTCTATGCCTGATGCACGTGTATCATTATTTCACATTGAATTCGCCAAATCACGGTTTATCCACGCCATTCCCACCACCTTTTTTTTTTTTTGTCCTCTTTCATTTTCATTGCAAGTAATAATAGTCGGTGGGGTCGATACCGCAGGATTCAAAAGCAAACGTGAGGATGGATTGCACCATCCACACGGCGCCGTTTTTTCTTATTAGTAGATCAGAATTGTTCATATTAGATCATTAGATCTAAAGGTTTAGATATTAATTTTTTTATTTTAAAAGAAACAAAATATAAAATGAGAATAATTTTTTAACTATTAATTTAAAATAATAATAATTGAGATTTAAAAAATTAAAAAAATTAAAATCTTAATCATCTAAATTAGATCTAGATGATAGGTCCAGGTCTGAACTAAGAAAAGCAGCACAGCAGAAACCACTTTCTTATCCGCTTGGATTTTTCTGCATCAAAAAGGGGAGTTATAAGGTCCTTTTTCTTTAGTTACTACTGTGTTAAGTAAAATTTTATAAATGATTAATTTAAAATTTTTCACTGAAAACTTAAAACATACATATTTTTGACAATTTGATTAGCATAAAAAACTATTTATTTTTCTAAAAAAATTATTTACATTATTTTTTATTAAAAAGATTAATAAAAAATACTTAAAATTTTCATTAAAAATTTATCAAAATTTAGGTGATTGAAGTAAATGATAAGAATTTGCTTATATACAGATTATAATAGAGTTGATGAAGTAATCCTCATGGACTTCTTAATACACAAGGATAAACTTATATTTTCCCTCTATTTATCATAAATTCATATACTTAATTCCATTTTGATTATTTCTAATCAGAAGTTAAAGTTTTAACCCAAACATATCAAATAATAAATTAAAATCGTAAAAAATTTTAAAAATATTTGAGGCATTTCGAATTTTTTGCTTACTATTATTTTATGATAAATTTTAAATGCACTATTAAAATTAGTAACAACTTCTTGTCATGTTAGTATTGACTTTGATAAGTGTTTAGTTACAATTCATTAATATACTAGTAACCAGCCATTAATAATAATAATAATAATAACAATCTATAGGTACCAATACCATGATAGTGTGTTTTGTAATGACTTTTTCATTGTATAACTGGCTTATGCTACGGGTAATCAATTAATTAAACATTATTAACATATTTTTAAGAGTTGTTAACAGCACAATGAAAAACTATTACTAATTACACTGATATACTTAATTTTTTTATTGTGTATTCTAGAACGTAACTTATTTTATAAGTTTATGCAATTTATTTATTATCATTGTTATTATTCAAAGTTTTTTTTTTTTGACAATTTTATGTGAATAAAAATGTACTGCATGCAGGTAGATGACACCCTAGGAGTCTTTCACACACACGCAGTGGCAGGGCTTTTGGGTGGCCTCCTAACAGGTCTATTCGCAGAGCCAGAGCTTTGCCGGCTGTTATTGCCGGTGACCAACTCGAGGGGCGCCTTCTATGGTGGGAGCGGCGGCGTGCAATTCTTGAAGCAGGTGGTGGCAGCCTTATTTGTGGCTGGATGGAACTTAGTGTCCACCACTCTCATTCTTCTTGCCATTCGTCTGTTTATACCATTGAGGATGCCGGACGAGCAGCTCGAGATCGGCGACGACGCCGTGCACGGCGAGGAGGCCTATGCACTTTGGGGTGATGGAGAGAAATATGACCCAACCAAGCATGGCTCCTCAGACATTCATGGAACTGCGGCATCACCTTATGTGAATGGTGCAAGAGGTGTTACCATAAATTTATAATGACAGTTATATTTACATTTTAGAGAGAGAGAGAGAGAGAGATATATATATATATATATATATATATATTAGGGTTTTGTGTTATGGGCATGCTGGTCGACACGCATATGTGTAAAGTTTCTACTTTAATTTCACTAGCAATATGAGTGCAAGTAGAATTAATTTTGTCTTCATATGGATGATATTTTCAATTTTAATTTTGAAAGCAGTAGAGTTCGATAGACTTTTGTTATGTGAGATTTCAAATTTGTAATTAAACCCTAATAATGGATATACATATATTCAAAAACTTGAGATGCCAAACTTTGAAGGATTTTAAATCTAAAATAATGCTATTTTCTTTCCTTTTCGACCCAATAGCGACAAATTTAATTTGAACTAGCCATATGTAAGCTACTTCATTTTCGTGAATCTTTTATAGCGTTACCAATTTTCCAAAGTCAGAGTTTAAGTGTTTTTTTGCGCAGAAGTATAGCCTCTTGATAAAGAAACCAAAAGAAAAAGAACGCAATAGAAAACTTACAATTTGGTTTAATAACAGTAATATGAGATAAAAATATCCTCAAATGGTGAGAGGAGATATTTGTAGCCATCACTAAATAAGAATTTTTTAAAAATCTAAATCATGAAAATAAATAATTTTAACAATAAAAATTACATTAAAAATATTTTAATAACTTTGAATTTAATCTGATCACAATAAGTCAAGATTCATGCTCAAAATAAAGTTCATCGAATAAAAATTCAATATAACATCAAAGTCTAAGTTTTCAATTACAAAACACACCACAATTTAAATATATAATAAATTTAAATATTACATCATTTTTAATCAGTTGATCGGTTTGAATTAAATGTCTAACATAAATACTTAATAAATGAATCAATTTAATCTGTTTTGCAGAATTCTCAATTAAATAATAAGTCAATCTTGATGAAATTAATTCAATTAGAATTGGATCATTTTGATTTCTTCAGCCCTAGTAGTACTGGTATTTCAATGCACTCGCGTCGAAACTCCAAAGCAATTGACTCTTGACTCTTGCAAGGGCAGTGATTTGGGTTCGAAAAATTATTGCGTGCAAGTACAAGTATATTTAAAGGTTACAATTTGATTCGTATATCTAAAGTAAGAATTACAATTGAAAAGAAAAAATTAAAGAGCTTCTAACACTAAGTTATTACTTTTAATATTAACCTTATACTCTCTTTTCCTCTTTTTTAATCTACAGGCTGTCAATTTTCACTTGAATTGCAGAACATCTGAACACATCAAATGGCTTGGTTTTACTTTCAGGAGCAGGTGGAAGATCCAAATTGAATGGAGTGAGGATCCTCTGAATGAAATGAGGATCTGCAATAGGTGCATAAAGTGCACTTATCTCCCATTTATTTTCTTTTTTAATTTTTTAATAAAAAAAACTATGCATTTCAGACTTACCTTTAGCAGATCCTCATTCATAATCAAATTGAATGATAGAACACGAAACTTCACCTGTAAGCTTTTGGGGCCACGCGTGTTCTCTTTCCTTGAAATGTGAAGGCCATGTAACTTTTCCTTCATCAGCAGTCTTCCTCACACTTGCAGAAAAGTCTTCAATTATCGCTGTCTCTTTGGACCTCATGTGATGTCGCAGTCTTTAATATCATTTCTTAAATCATGGTAGACGTCTCCCAATTTGCTTGTTTCTGAATCACTAGTTGAACAAAACCATTTTGGGTAAATAAAGTATATAAAAAATAAATAAATCAAGTTAATTATATAAAACATATATATTATACGATAAAATTTATTCTCAGCATCCTTTTGTTTGATCCACATAAATTTTTCAGGGAAAACACCGGACCAACCTTAAATTCTACACTCTTATGGTATATGCGAAGGTAGTTTCATACAATGTTTTCTAAACTCTAATATTTTAGATGTTATACAATATTTAAGATGTTAATTTGAATTTGATACTTTAAAATATTTGATGTCACTCAAGATATTTAAAAAAGTAAAATAATATCATTTTAAATAATATTTCATATCATTCAAAAGTTTTACGCTTTTGGACATTTTATTTTTGTCAACATTTATAAGGTAATTGTATCTTTTATAATAATTTTCAATTTTCGTACAAAATATAAAATACGAGAATATTAAATATATATCTTATACTTTGATATTTTAGACTATAATATCTAACTTACCAAAAGTGAAATGACATTACATCAAATTATCTTTTAAATACTTTAATATCTTGGTATCTTATACCATTAACTTTCAAGATATCAGAAAATGTAATTATATAAAATAACAATGTGCCAAACGAGTCCAAAATTATTATGTTTTGAAGGTGAAACAGGAGTAATTGGCCATCATCTTCGTTTAGTCCTCAACTCTCAAGCGTGTTATCTTCCCAATTCAAAGGGTGGCCCATGACATTCAATGAAAACGAAAACTATTCATAGAATTTGCACTACAAGTTAAGACATTCAAACCACATCCATCATGCGCTTGGTTAAAAGCTTATTATGCTGCCAAAAGCTTTATGAGTTCAATTTAACAACTCCAAACTGCGGGCAAAACAGCTCATGGAGAAACTGGTCAAGGAATCTGAAAATTATCGGTATATGAAAATTGAAAGATTGACTCTGCTCCACAAGGCGCACTCAAATCATGCCAGCAGAGAAAATTACAAAAAATACTGTCACATCGAAACCAAGTACGCGATACGTAAGGCTAAAGGTATCGAATATTCCAGAAAATATCCACCAAGATAAACACATACATGGCGTTGTTATGTGTTCGGTCCCGGGGTGAAACAAATATTGATCAGAATTTAAAATAGAATGGTGGATCGAAATTAAATAATAATAATGACAGACACCAGAATCATGAAAATAGTGAAAATATGAACTCAAAATGCAGCAATGGAACTCTGTTTCAAAGAGTAGGTTTGTCATATATATATATATATATATATTTCATCCAAAGCAAACTAAAACTTTGAACCTTAAATGAATAACCAAGGCCCAACAATATGGTGTTGCACATGCTCTATAGGTGAGAGTTTCATACAAGTTCCAAGATAACCACGGACCAATTTCTGAACTAATCGAACTGCTCCCAATCTTGAGTTACTTTGGTTGACGATGACATCGAGGGTGGGGCATTCACACTTCCCACTTCAGAGTCGAACGTCTCCCATTCAGTGGTTACTGAGACAGCGTTGCTGACGCCGCCAAAGGGGTTCGGATTTCTTGCCTTCAGAGAATCTAATGCATCCACATAGTTCTGCACCCGACACACCTGTTGAAGGGTGGTAAAGTTGATGTTCAGGCTTTCAAAGGCAAAGTGGGATTTCGGTGTTATAAATAAATCTCTACAATGCACTTTTATGGAGCAATATGCTAAAGATAATGCATTAAATACAGATAACCAAAATGTGAAGGTTCACAACTGTGCAGAGTATAGTTCAAGAGCAAAAAAATGCATCCGTTCATTTCCAATGGTTACAGGATAAAATCAGAAAATGGCGAGAAGGTAGTACTGACAGAAAAGAAAAAAAAAAATTATTGAGAAAAGCAATACAGAAATGAGGACAAGAAGTCCTCCCAAAACAAAGATAAAAAATTAAAGCCTCATTGGCTCGAGATTCTCAATCCCTTTGTAAATCCACAAGGGGAACTGCCTTGAAGAAACCATTAGCTGAAACCCCCAGAGTGGCCATGAAAATTTTAAGAAACAACTCGAGAATACATTATTTGAATCACTGAAATTTCTGTTATTCACTATGTTATTTTTTTGTTTAAAAAAATAAAGTTTAAATGCGCAAGATTAAAGATGGAGTCTCATTCTACATGTCAAAATAAAAAATATTCAATTATGCCATAGAAGAAAACTCATCCACTCTGATATTTAAATTAATTGGAGTGGCAGACAATTACTTCAATGCATGAATTTCTAATTTTACTGCCCTCCCCCATTTTTTTTATTTCTTTACAAGTGTTCCAAGGAATGGTTAACGTTTCATTAGCCCTATGGGAACAGTCTAGAGGGTTCATAACTACTCTTACCAAAAGAGGTTTAGCCCGGTTAAAAAGATCTCACTCTACCTCAAATGTTTCTGCTCCATCCCTTAACAAGGCACATTGTACAGTTGCGGCAGGTTTTGGATGCAAAATGGACCTCCATAAATAGTACACAATTGAAACTTCTCCATTGCGACCTGTTGTTACTCTGCCACAACAGGTTTTGCATAAATAGTACACAATTTAAACTTTTCCATTGCGACCTGTTGTTACTCCATAAATAGTATACAATTTAAACTTCTCCATTGCGGCAAGTTTTGCATCTGCTCCTATTTGCTATATTGCTTCAATTTTTTTAATTGGAATTTCTGCTATCTTCAATTCATTGGATCATGCTGCTAAACTGAGATGGGGAGGAAAAAGAGACAAGCCAACACATGATGCTCACATAACATAAGCTTGACTTGGAACAAAATGAAGTTAAAAAGTCTCACATAAACAGATACTAATAAGTTCAAAAACAATTTTCATCCACATGATGGCACAACAATATTGGGCAATACTGCATCAATTCAAAGAAACCATAGCACATAATTCCACAAGCTGCTACATGATTTACAATAAAATTGAAGGAAGTAATCATCCATGACTTACCAACATAGGGGATTACAAGAATAAGGAAAATACATCAATAAAAGACAAAAAGTTAAAATTTCAAGTCAGTAATAGTGCCATCATATATCCTACCTCAGCTTTCCTCTGCACCTTTGCTTCACCTTCAGCTTCAATGCCATCCAGTTTCAGCAGTTGCCTCATAAGTAACTCAGTCGACACAAGAAACTCTTTCTCAGAAACCTTGAACCCCCCATCCACAGCCATTTTTAAGGCAGCCACCTGGGAAACTAAAATCATTCAGATGATAATTCTCCCACTAATACATTTCCAGAACAAGCACTTATATTGGAAACACAGGCTCACCCTCTCTGAGAGCTTGTCCACCTCTGCTCTGACTCCAGCAACAGCTTCAGAAGCTTTTGAAATCTCATTGTCATTTCTAATTTCTTCATGTGCCCTCTCTTTGCTAGCAGCATTACCCAAAAGCAAAATCTTTGACTTGTCCTTCACACCTTCAATGTGTAAGTGTTCTTCGTCCTCTTTTTCTTTTCCTCTGAAGAAGAGTCGTTGCTCTTGAGGATCTAAACTAGTTTTTTGCGCAAGCAGTTTCTTGACATCCCCTGTTATCGAGTTACCCAAAGATGGTAAGCACATAAACGAATGAGAACAAAATACATCCCCTAGCATATGCTTCTTTTAAGGCAAGCATCTGTTTCTCAAATAGATTCCAGATGAATAAACAATCAATACCATACTTATGGGCAAAACATCAATCTGCTCTCTCCATATATGGGTAGGAAAGGAACTATTATTTTTTTCCATGTAGATTGCTTTGGGTACTCGAACTTTCAAACTCATTAATCTTGGTTCCTGTACAGTTGTATTTTCTCACAAAATGCAGTCCTTCTATTCACTTCTATTTCAAAATTTCAGAAATTATTGGAATAGCACATTTGTTTAAAGTTTTTCTTTTCTTTTCTTTTTTTTCTGCAACTTTGGTTGAGCTCGTGATTTCACAGCATGTTAAAAAAGGAAAGTGACTTCAAATTTTGTAGCCACTTTTAGCAAAACCTATAATTTATATTAGCTCATTCAATTTTTCTTCAGAGATATTACATTATCTCTCTCACGTCATATTCATATAAGTAGAGGTTGATAAACAGCATTACACAGGTTTTCACTCATTTTTATTAGCTATGTCTAAAACTTGGGCTGTTTTCAATAGAAGTGTAAAATTTTATCAAGTAGTATCGTAAACATATAATTTCTAGCCTATCCCCTTCCACCTCAAAATTGGAATTCCAATTTACACCTCCTAGAAAATAAATCAATATCTCTATCCCTCTAGCTTTGTCAATGGGCAGAAAAGTTCAGTATCTTTAACTGAATATGGTATTAAACTCAGATATGAATGTAATCATCAAAGAATGATATCATACTTTACACAAGGAAACTCGATGACCCTAATGAATTATCAATTTAAGTTCTCCACCCGGTATTAGTTTATATTACATGATTTACGACAATAAATCCAACAAAACAATAGCAGTCCCAATTCCAAGAAGTTCCCATCTTTAGCCGTTATATGTATAATACATGACCAATATGAGACCCTACGATATAGCAGAGCCCCAAACACAGCTCGCCTGAGGACTTAAGAAGCAGGGATACAGGACACCATGCCGACACCACTATAGAACAGAATATGTAGTCTGTTTTTAAAATGTTGATGCTTCCTCGCCGAGCACGCACTATAGCTCACCATATTCCAGCCCAATTAAAACATACAATGAAAACCGATGCTTCAAATTGAAGCATAATCGAAGAAATACCTAAAATGAAGATAGGAGGAAACTTACTGAAAGTAGATTGAGCTGGGAGCTGGACGTCGTGCTGAGAGGAACCATGAGAGACATTGAGATTGATCATGGGCCCACCACGAGAACAAGAAGAAGAAGCACAAGCTATGTTACTATCATCATCAACAACCACCTTGGGTCTCTGGACGAATGCTCCGCCGGGCCTCATGTCTCACCCTGGGGACTCGTCGTTCTGCGCCGGCAGCGACGTCTTATTTATCAAACTCTGGCCAATTCCGAAGTTACGGAAAACGAGAAGAAGTTTCACAGAGTAAGATGAAAGAGAATTTTTGTGTATGCTAATGAAGAGGAGGACTCAGTTTGACTAGATACAGAGATTGCAGCAACGAGAAGAAGAAGAGGGTTTGGAGTGGGGAGAAGGAAATGGAATGGCAGGATCGGCAGAAAAATTGAATTTTTAAATAGTTCCGCTATTAAATTTTGGATAGCCTAAAATAACGAAGACTATTTATACAAAAATTTACCATTTCCTAAAAAGAAAAATATTTTTAGATATGAAAATTATAGAATCGTACCAAATGGATTATCCAAGTTACGCAATATACGCAATATGAGAATCACACATATTTAAAAAAAAAATAACTTTTAGTTGGAAGGAAAACTACAGTTATGAACAGTACAACGGCAAAAATGCAAACCTATAATTATATATGTATATATATATATATATATTTGGTTCTCTCCTTTTTTTTTACTAAAAGGTATCATCCATTTCCCTTGATAGGATATTCAGATGTACTTTTTCTTCATCTTTTTCCTCTGAAGGTACTAATGTCGCCCATTTCCCATCGTTGTTTTCAGACAAAAAATAAATTTGAATAAAACCAATTAACTATTAAATTTTATTCTAATGTTACATGTCTATAATTAATTACTTTTAGACATAAATATGTAAAAACACAAACTAAAAAACACTGGACATGCAGAATTTTAATTTTATTATTGACTTTTTTCTCTCTAAGTGTTTTTTTAAAGAAAAAAATTGGGTTAGTGCTTAAATTTGGTTTGTTTAGGCTATGTTTGAAAGTTTCATAAATAACATGATGGAATTGAATGGGCTAAAAAGGAATGAAAAGCAAACAAAATAGAATAAATTTAAATTCCCTTTATTTTGATTTTTGAATTTGGAAGCTTAATATAGATATAGACAAAAAAAAATTTCTTTGTTTTTGCTTTTCTTAAATAGACCTGATCATGAGCTGAGCTTATAAAAGAATTTGTAAATTCTTTTAGACTTGAGCTTGGGCTAAGCTTGACTCAGCCAGTTTTTTTAAAAAATTATTTTTTTGAATTTAATGAATTTTTTTAAATATTATATATATTTATTTTATTACTTATTAGGCTAACTTTTTTGTTTTAAATATTAAATAGTTCCAAAAAAATATGGTAAGAAATTTAAACAATTTGGAGATACATAAGATAATAAAAATTTTTAATATGATAGTTTTTTCAATTATATTATTGATTATTGATTTATTTTGTTTGAATTATAATTTATTTCTAATAATATATTATGCAAGAAATAAGAGTAAAAAATAATGATTATATGATATATAATTCTTTTTTTACTTATATTAGTAGTTATAAATAGTTTTTCTAATAATATTATTTATTAATAGTATATAAAAAATAATTATAATACAAGCCAAGCTCAGAATTGGGGCAGGCTTGAAAAAAGTTACAAACCCATTTCCGTTCGACAGAGAAATAACTTCTTTTTCGAGTTTTCAGTATGGCTTTCCTCCACCAGCTATCATGATATAAACACAGGGTTTGAGTCTAGTTCAAGCTTGAAAAAAAGTCTAATCCCGGCCTATTTTATATTCAAGTTTTTAAAAAATGGGCCCATTTTTTATCGATTTTTTTTTATTTATATCCATTTTTTTCGGAACCAACAAGCTTTCTAGCTCATGATCAAGGCTATTCCTAATGTACTTTCCTTTGTTTAAGAGTAATATTAAGAGTAAAACGGAAATTGTGATTATAGATGTTGAATTACAATATCCTTTTACACTAATATATTAAAATGAGGGTTTCATATTACCACTGGATTATTTTGAGAAGATGCTTAGAATTACTTGAGTTACAAGTTCATACAATATGCTTTTATGATTTTTTTTTTTGGATTTTATTTTGTCATCGTTTGCTAATAATGGATATACCATTGTATAAATTTAACCTCAACAAAAAGAGGCAAATGAGAGTCAAAGAGTTCCAAGTTGTGAATAATGATCACCTTCTTCTCATCAATATATAAGGAATTGCATAAAAGATGCAAGTTTAAGAGAGAGAGAGAGAGAGTTGGATAAGTTTAAAAGGACATAAGACATCCTTTCATATACTAGTGATTTTTCTAAGCTAAAATGAGAATTATATATAAATGTAACATCTTTTTTAATTACTCATTTTTATTAATTTTTTTTTGTAATGAATATTCTAATTAATTGATATCTAATTAACTTTTTCTTTTTTAATTGTTTCTTTATGGTAAAAATTCTTTATTACACATTAACTAAGTCTATATAGCGTAGTGGATTATGAAATATGTTGAAAATAAATTACTATTAATACATATTGTTAAAAAGTTCGATAATAGAGGAGTAGGGTCATCATAAATATGGCTCAAAATATATCACTAAGAATTCAATCTACTTGCTCAAAAGAAATCCTCAAATAACAAAAAGAAGTACAAAAGTCAGTCCCCTACTTACACAAAAAGAGAAGTGTCAATAATTGAGCCTTCATTACATATTCGGGGAAATTACTTTGAATGAAGTTGCTTACATGTTATACTTTAATGAGAGATACACTCAATGTTAGTACATTATCAAGCATGCAAATTTATGCTTTTGTGTGGGTCTATACTTTAATGTATTATCCTCGATATTTGGTGAGTCTAAATTGTACATGCTTTTCCAGAGTTGGAAATTAGTGATTAAATAAAAATTATTTGATTTTTATGTAATTTGATAAAGAATAGATAGAATTGGGAGAGTATAAAAAAATTTGTCAATTACAACAAGCCACACACCTTAGCCATGTCAGAGTACATAAGCATGCAATTAGGCGATTTTTGTAACACCATATATTTCTAGCATGCTTCCGATCATTTCTAAGTCTCACATGATCAATTGAACAAAGGGAATGGAAAATGATATTAAAATAATGCCTTATTTCGCGTTACGTCGCATATAAAAATTTCATTCGGTGTCACACGGACCATATGAGCTCATACAACACGTTCTCATATTTAATTACATACATACAACTCATTTGCATAACCAAAGCTGGCCCATAACTCGTGGAACTCAAAGGGGACCATCAAATTCACACTCTTATTTTCGGCCAGAATTTCAATTTTTCTGTCACAACTTCAGAAATTCATAACTAAATCCACAAAATTCAAAATCCAACAAAATTTACCATTCCAGAAAGCTCTGGATGTCTACCCCATGATAACAACATTTCAGCTCATGAAACATTAAGGGGAGAACATTTGACATCCGAAAAGTCACTGGGGTTGCTGCTGTCTGGGCCACTGGTTCAGTTTACTGATAGGAAGTTTCAAAATTTGTAACTAATTCTAAAAAAATTGAAATCGTTCATTCTTAGCCATTCTGGAAAGCTACACATGTCTAATTTATTCTAAAAATATACCCAGGCCATGAAACATAACAAAGAAAACGTTTGACACACGAAAAAGGGTTAAGGTTCGGACAGCTACTGGTACTGATGCAAGTGTCTGTGATGAACTTCGAAAATATCCAATTAATTCCACAAAAATCCAATTCATGCAAATAATACCAATTTGGAAAGATATGAACGTTAAATTTATGGTAAAAATAGACTCAGACCAGAGAAAGCACTCTTAGCTACCCAAATTCAATGGAACAGTGACTTAGGTCGTGCTGAGCTACTGCTACTGTCCCAAAAATTCAAAAATTCATATCTCTCAGTTCAGATCTCCAAATGAGGTGCTTCTAGTTGCTACAAGTCACTGTGAATGCCTAGTTTCTAGCTATAAAATTTCGTAGCCATTGGACCATGTTTGCCCCTCGGATGACACAATTTCAAAACTGACCAAATGAACAGTACCCGTGCAAATCCGAAATTCTGATACCAACTTTGAAAAATCATAGAAAATTTCACAGACCTCCAAATGACCTAATCTTTGGCTTCCCAAAAATATTTTGGCAAGATCTACTTCCATGCAAAATTATAAGTCAAGAAGAGGTCATTTGGTCAGATTTTGCCATAGCTCAAGCTTATGGCAATTTTGGTCCCAACAAGAGGCAACTTTGGTTCAAATGAGCCATCCATGGTTCCACACACATTTGAGCAACTTAGAAAGCATAAATATAGCATAAATAAGTCCCTCATAAGGTTTGAACTCTCATGCAACTCAAATTCATCATGTCACTTCCATAAAGATACATACACAAATGGGCTCCCAAGTGGTCAAAATACATAATTCTACTCATTAGACTCTATTCTTGATACATACACTAACTTTACATAGTTTACACTTGTTCAAAGTGTCATGGCTCAAAAATAACATTTACATATCTACTTTTACATTCTAGTCATCATAGTATATCAAAATATAAAGGTTTGCCAAGAGATGGAGATTTAAGCTCCTTGACTTCCATTCTTTGGGTCTTGAACTCCACCTAGGTCATATGAGATGAGAGAAAGGAGGGAGTGAGATTCATTGAATGTCAATAGCTCATACACCTATTCAATCACATTTTCAAGGCATATAATATGCCAAGGGTACAAGTATGCAACTACTCAATCGATGAAGCATTCAATTTCCATATTTTTATGTCACAAACACATGTCAAGAATAAGAATGAGCTCTAGAGACTTTTGGGTTGGCCTCACCCCATTTCTAAGACTTTTGGATTGCGTCACTCTTGGTTCTTAGGACTTTTGACTTAGCCTCACTAAGGGACTTTTGGCCTTGTCTCACCCATGCCATGAGACTTTTAGCATCTCCTCACCCACATTAAGGGACCTTTGGCACTACCTTACCCTTATGAGCTATTTCCATCATTCAAAGACATTCAAGAAAAGCATATTGGTACCAAAATAGCAACATAGCATCAAGTGGCATGTCTCAAACATATAAACACACACACAAGCACACAATGACACCATATGCAACAAGAAAATGCAACAAGAAAAGGTGGAGAGCTACCTTGGTGCAAATTCAAGCTTTACTTTGCTTGTTTCTTCTCCTTTTTGGTTCCACAAACACAAGAAGGTGGGGTTGGATTTCTTTGGCCTATTCACAATAAACAACACTAAATTATACTCTTAGAACAAATTATGACATCCAACTCACTCTTAAGACTACATTTTAGTCTATTTGTCACAATATGGTTCCATTAAGGACCTAATGAAGCAACTACCATAATTAACATTCTTGGTTCCATTCTCTTGCCATATTTAGACCTCTTGATCTCATTTAAGGTCCTTGAAACCATCACACACTCACTTTCACAAACCTAGGTCCATGTTGCTTCATAAGGTTACATTATGGAAGCCATTGCCTCATCTCCCAACCTAAGGTTCTAAATTTTTTCCAAGGGTTTCTCCTATCTTCTTTTATCATATAAAGTCTCAAATCAAGTTTGGAACCATTTAAAATACTCCCTAGCTATCTCTAAGGGTCTTGACCTAGTTATGCTTCCATTAAAAACCCATGGAGTTTGGGATTTTTCCTTAATAGATGGGGCACTTGGGAGGCTCCCTAGGAGTCTTAGAAACTCAAACAAACACTCACATATGATGGGGAAGTCTTGAATCAACCCAAATTTTAACTTATGTTCAAGCACCCTACACTTTTCCAACTTGAGTTTTACTAGTTTTTCATGCATTTCTTTGGTATAATCCATCTTCCCATGCCTTAATTTGATGGATTCTTTTGGATTATAAAACAGAAACTCTTCCCTCTTCATAGTTCTGGTTGAGACATCCTACCATGGAAGAGAAGAAGGAGAAAAAGAAGCAACAAAGGGAGAGAAACTACCTTGCAATCAAGCTTCCTTCAAAAGCCCTTCCTCTTCCCTCTTTCTCCTCCTTAAATTTTGAATTTCCCTCCTCTGATATGGACCCAAATCAGCACCAAAAAATACATTAAAACCATGGAAAGATAAAGCAAGAAGGGGAGGATGAAGTTTCAAGAGGAAAGAGCATGAAAACCTTACACTTTCTCACATTTTCTTTAGCTTTTCTTCCTCCAAAATTTCCTCCCTTTGTGCGCCTAAGACAGCAGCTCCATTTCTGAGTTTTGGGCAGAAGAAAGTCGGTTTAGAGAGGGGGGAGCTGAACGTGGCTTAAAAAGGGAGTTTGGAATCTTCTTTTGTGCACTTTGTTTCCATTTTTGCCCTTCCATAATGGCATTTCCGGTTTGGCTTCATTTTAGCTCCTTTTTTAGAACCGTCTTTCCATCATAAAATTAAGATTTCCAATTTAATAAAATGCCTTTGGAATCACTCAAATCGGAGCTAAAACCTTCCCGAACAAACCGATCAAAGTTTAGGTCAACCGACGTCGGAAAGAGTACACCGGAGGAGTTTTACCAGTCCTGGAGCTTCCCATGGTTTTTGGGGCCTCTGAGAACCCTGGGCAACTCAAAATTTTCATTTAAAAAGCCCTCCTATGTGCTTTTCTAAAATTGCACTTATTTACGAAAATGCTATTGGCTTTTCGGCAAATTTTTCGAATCACTCCAACCCTAATTTTTGAGCAACTCAAGGCTCAAATCCTCGTTTTCTATTATTTAAAATTTTATTCAAATTTTATTTGGCTTTGAATCACTCATCTCAGAGGACTTGCTTTTCAAACCGGCATGTTCTAGCGATTGTACAACGTACCGGGCGTTACAATTTTGAACTAAAATTACTTGTATGGATCCATATGACTATGTGCATTAGCCTTGAAACAATAATGAGAATCAGAGACTGACGTGGGTAAGTTGTGCAATTGTGCAACTTTACATAGCCAACCTATGTGTAGTAGAATAAAAGGTTATTTTGTGTCATATTAAGAACAATTTTGGAAAAAGGCTAGTAACCTTATGTTAGAATTTGATAAAATGTTGTTTGAGGTTAGAAGAAAGTATGTAATATTTTTGGTGAAAGCTTTGGAGATCTTTATTGATAACTAAGAAAATGGGAGTTTCTATCTAGAGATTACTATGTCACCATGATAGTTTTTCCTTTACTTCTATTTCTCTCTTTATTTGATATGGAATTGATTTCTTTTGAGTTTAGATTATTGTTTTTCACATGAATAGCTAAACTCCTTAGATTTGGAGTTTGGATAAATATGTCTACTAAATATGATTAAATTCAATTTAAGATACTCATGTAATAACTTTTCATCTAATTAATTTGTTATTGAGCTATTATTTCTTTTGCAATTTGTTAGCCATTTATTATGAATTCTAAACTATAGTAAGATAACTAAAAAGTGAATTATTATAGGCAATCACCTTAATAGTAAATCTAAGTTTAGATTTTTTAGATATAATAATCTTGTATAAGTGGATTATAACTTACATGCATACTAAGTCATTATATGCAAGAATACATTAAATTCCATAAAACTCAATAGATTTGTATTAGAGCGTATGATTACAAAAGTGGATGTAAGTATAGCATAAAATACATGTGTTTTGTCTCAAAAGGGAATTTCATATAATTTTGGGAATTAATCATTAATTAGGATGAAAATAAATTGCATGAGTTAATCATATTCATTTATAGGATGTGATGTTGAAATCCAAATCTTAAAGCCTTTTATCATTACATAGTTTAGTTTTTTATTTTTGTGGATTTTGCTTGTTCTTTAATTCTTAATTTTTTAAATTCAATTTTAGCAGATTTTTTAGATAATAGAAATTAATTTTGGGTAATTGATAATTAATCCATTTTTCTTGTAGCCTACTTACTTTATTACCATTTGTGCGACCTATGTGCTTATAGATCTTGCACGACAATATTTCTCCATAATTGATTTTTTAGGTACCTATGTCAAATTCTAATAGTTTTGTGAGAGTATGAAACTTAAAATGGGCGAACCTTGCCACCAACTAGGCAGTAAAACTTAAGTGGGTGAGCCCAAATGAAGTTTGTCTAATTATATTGACTTGTAAAACATCAAGCGTGTGAGCCCAAAGAAGCTATTGGTTAGGAAGGAAGTAAAAGGCAAAAGGGGTTGAGTCTTTGAAAAGGATTGGCCTGAATATTATGATTATCTTATAGTAAAACATTTCTTGCTGTGTGCTTTGGGACCAAATGTAAAACTACATTAGTTTGAATTAGGATAATTTGTGTTGTGTGATTTTCCTCATCTCTCTAATTTAATTTAGCTCTTCAACTTCCTAATTTATCTTACACTAGATATTCTGTTTCAGCAATTTTCGAAGAAGTCATTATTTACACTACTTTTAGAAAGCTAACTATTTCAAAAAGGAAATTTTATATTCATTTATGATTTTGATTTTGCGTTTTCACAAAATATGTGTTCAATCAAACTTCTTGTACCTTATGTCAAATTAGAGCCAAAATTGTATTATCATTTTCTCACTGGAAGTTCCTATCTTCACTGATTTAATACAGTTTTCTAGAACTAGATTATTGAATTCAAAGAACCTGAGCTTTTTATATTTGCTAAGAAACAATTTTTACAAAGAAAGAGTTTCTACATGAATTATCAGCTTGAGAAATCCTAATCCTGAATTTAAGGTTTTCAAAGTTGATTGATCAAGAATTAGATACTTTCATTAACTCTTATTGATCAAGTCTGATTTCACTTTGTGGAAGAGAATAACCCTTGTTTTGTGATTAAGCCTTTAAGATTGTTTATCGAAATATTTCAAATAAAGTTTCCACCCAGACTTGCTATCCACTAATTTTACAGGACTTTGTCAAATTAGTTATTTCTCAGGAAGTTAAATTTCTCTCGAAGAAAATTTTAAAACTGATTATTTTCAAAACGTCTAATTCAGCCTCCTTCTTGAGCTTTTCTGGATTAATAGTAATAAATTAATTAAATATGAGCATTGTTAAGGAAACCAATATAAGCAATAATTAGGATGATTTAATTATGCTTACATAGTCATATCCAAGTCTTGGCTTGTAATTTTAGTAAAATTGAAGAAGAATTTAATTTGGAATTGCTGGCTTTGATCATCGAGATCCTCTTGAGGTTTCTTTTTTTTTTTTTTGTGTTGGGTTTGGGTATGAAGAATTTAGTCTCTCCACTGTCCAATCGCTTTAAGATTCAAGCGATTATATCAAAATTTGTAATAAGTAATATTTTATAATTATACATAAATCTCAAAAAATGACTAATTGGTGGAAAACTGGTGCTCCGAATCTCAAACTGAGTCCCTTTCTTTCTTTCCCTTTTTTTAATAAAATAAAATTGTAGCAGCAAAGCTAATAAAGAAATAAAAAGCACCTAGTCTTTTCCAGAAAAAAATTGCGTATTATATATATATATATATATATATATATATTTGTAGTGTTTGTCTGCCTCAAAAGCCATGAAATATGAATTAATTTAGCATTTGCTTTGTGCACGGCATATTTTCAGATCTAGTTTCAAAGCAGAGGTAGTAGTTTTGACATTACTCTGTTGTAATTAAGTGAATTTGGTGTTAACACTATATGACATCAATTCAAACGAGCATCCTTTCCAGTCTGAGAAAAAAATTCTGGGGGAGAAAGAAAGAGATAAGGGTGGAGTTAAGTGAAATTCATTCACGGGTCCCACTTCCACGACATTCTCTGATAGACTCCAAGAGGTGCCTGAACTTTTCCTAGTGAAGTTTCTTTGAACTAAACAATATAATTCATGCTAATACAAAAGCGAAGAAAGCTAAGCTTGAGGAGGAGGTGAGACTATAAAAGAAGCATAGTCGTTTGTGCTTCCTCAACTCCCACGGTCCCACATGGTTTCCTTGGATGAAAATCGTAAGAGATATTGCCCCTCCCAAAATGAAGATGACAAAGGCTTGCTTCTCAAGGAGGCATGAAGCCACACCAAATTGGCTCCAAAATCACTAAGGCTGTTCATTTCATTTGGGATAATCTTTTCACTTTTAGTATTATAGTTATGATATTCTTAGACATTATTTAAGTGATTACAAAGGTTACACCATCACATCGACTTAATACATTTAGTATTTTGCCCTTAGAGTATTTTTTAAAGGAATCTAATTCAAGTTGATAAGGAGAGATATTATCTCCTAATATCAATTGAGCTAATCCCTTTGATTATTTAGGATAATCTTGGTTCAACCTAAACTTAATTCTCAATCCATATGGTTTCTGACTTTCTAACAACTATAAGCTCTGTTTGGATCAATCTTTTGCGAACGTATTCCTTTTACATAATTTGTGTAATGCCTATTGTGTCTTTATATTTATTATTCTATCCATCAAATTATCTTTTAAAACTAAGGGTAAAACAATTATATTTTATTTCACCTACTCCACTTATCTACATTTTACATTTTCTTTACCATTATATCCTCTAACCAAATGGAACCTAAAAGTCAAATTCTGTGTGTATTTATAGTTTGTGGAACTTAAACTCAGTTTTTGCCTATATACATTGTTGCCCCTTCCAAAATAATAAATATGATAAAGGCTTTTCTCTTCATTTTGGATAATCTTAATATGTTGAACTTAAACTCAGTTCTTTGTCTATATATTAGTTTCTAACTTTCTAGCTGTGACAAAACTCAAATTCTAAGGGGAAAAAAACATAAGTGCAACCCTCACTTAATTGCTGCATTAGGTTTTTTAATGGAAGTATCACATGTGGATGAACTTCTATTGAAGAGTTCATAACATGTCACTGACTTAAAAAAAACAACCATGTGTGCTGTTTTTATTAGAAAACTTTATACCAACTACTTAAAAAACTTTACTACGTCTTGCTCTAATTTTAATGACTCTAGAAGTCTCTTATGAGTACTAAGAAGGCTAAAGCCTAAGGCTCTTTGTATGACCTTGATATAAAATCACTCGTATGATCAGGAATTTTCTAAGACTATCTGTCTTTTAGACTTTATTTTTGACAGATTTAAGCTACAAGATACGAGCAACCTTTGCTGCTTGCTTGTTTTGAGTCTGCTACTCGTACAAACTGCATACTTTGATATCAGACCAACTGACTGACTGTTTTCTTTTCTGACATTAACTAATGTTTTACAATTTTCGGGTTCTTAGAGTAAGTACTAACATTGTAAAAATTTTGCAGGGCTTGATTCTTCTATGGATTACTGCTTGGTCTTCCGAAGAAGATAGCATGTTCTATGTGGCAGTAGTAATGCTAGCGATAGGAAAATCAGAGTGAGGCTCCACTATACAATCCTTTTTTGGATATCAGCAGAGGGAAAGAAGAGAATATACTGAGGAAACCAATGGGGGAGAAAATCAAAACAGAGAAAACACAGGAGAGGAACCAAGGAAAAAAAAAAAGTCCCCACACAGATTTGGTGGCATAGTGCTTGGTTTTGTCGATATGTAATAGCCCTTTGTGCCCTTGGAAATGCTGCTTGACCTAAAGCCTTCAAGTTTTCGGCTCTGGTCATGGGAGGAACTTGTCTGCTATTTTACTTTAGCTTCTTCTGCTATTTCAATGAAGAGCCAGCCAGAAGGTCCCTTGGTAGCATTTTGACACTTTTTAAAACAGCTAAATACAAGGAAATATTCTTGTGGGCAACTTTCTTTGCATACACTTTGGTGCTGGCTATTGGGAGCACTCTATTTATAGCACAAATCTCCAACATGGATCTCTATATTGGCCAACGTTTCTTGGTTCCCAATGCATTTTTGTTTGTATTTTAATCTTTCATTTCTAACATGATAATGTTTTTATTTTGATTAAAAAAAGACATACAAAAAAAGAAGTGTATCTTCTACTATGATGTCGTTTTAATAAGGGTGTTGCGACTTTTCAAATAAGAAGTTATCTTATTTTATTTTATTTTTTATTTTACACATCTTTGTTAAGACAGCACCATGCTATCCCAACAAATATATATATATATATATATATATATATTCCATAGAAAGGTATTATATTGGTGAGAATTGGATTTGGGTTTATTTTTGCTGTATGGTGGCATGGCAGATTGAGCTTTACAGACCAAGTTTAATCAGTATGGAAGGAGTATTAAAGGATCCAAGCAAAACCATTTCCATGATTGTGTTATGGTTGAATCCCAAGTATTGTTTATTAGGACTTGTGGAGGGTCTTGCTGGTGGTGGCCTTTTCGACATACACTAATGTTCACTTGCCTGAATCAGTCAAAAGTTTTGCAGAGCCTTTTATTGAGCTTGTGTTGGGCATTGGAAAGTTTGGAAGCATACGGTTTCTGAAAATCCTCATCGACTTCTTTGGTCGGGACATTTAACAATAGTCTTCTGGATAGGTATTTTTTGGTTCTTGCAGTACTAAGCTCTGTTTCCTGGTTCTTGTTCTTGTGTTGGTCAATATTGAATTATGCCAATTCAGAAACCAAATTAGGATGTGTGGAATCCAGAGCCGAGGTTGTAGAGTTGCCAAAGGGTCAAGGGGTCCAAAAGGAATCGCAGGGTGATGAAGAAGCAGAGGAAGCAACAGAGGAGAATGTTGGACTGGGAAAAACAGAAATGAGATCAAGAAAGCCTGAAGGAGGACCAAAAGTGAAACTCGAAACAGAATGTTACAAGATGGGTGAGGCAGAAAAATTAAAATGATAGGCTAACGCATATGCATACGTTTCCCTCGGTTGCAGGAATATAGTTTCTCATGTGTATTGTACAAGAGGGATACTTGAAGGTGGCAAATGGCAATAAGCTCGGCATTTCATGCTTTTGGATATGAGATTACAGATCCATTTGACCTTGTAGAATATTAATGTTGAACCTCAAGTGGAAAATGTTAAAAGACATTAATAAATTCAATGATAAGTCTTCATTCAAGAGTTCACATATGGCTTAACTTTTTTGTTAAAATGGCTATTGATTAGAAATAACAATTTTACTCATTCCTTACTCATATCTATTAATAACTTGTTAAAGATAGAACATATATTTTATTGGTAAAGAAACAAGGTCAAAGACCCAAAAGCATGGAAATATTACATCAAAACTCAATGTAGAGTTTCTATTGAAAAAACTAGGGGCAGCTTATTGTGCGAAAATTTGTGCAATATTTTCAAATTGAAAAAACAGTTTAAAAAGTTAAAAAATGTGCCAATAATTAAAAAAAAAAGAATTAAAAACAAAAAGCTGACATACATAATCCAAAACATAGTTGTATTATTCATGATTTATAAACAATATAACTCTTTTTTCTTTATATATATATATATATTAGATTCTACGTGAAATAGGACCCTAAAAATCAACCAAGATAGGATTTCTAAATTTGAATTGCTGAAGAATTATAATAAATAATATCTTGACAAATTTTATAGAATTTAAATACTTATATCAAATTTATTCTTTCATTTTTCGCCTACTAAAGAAATTCATATCTATTTAATCCATACGTTTGGCAAGCTCTCTTGTCATTTACCCTAATTTTTAATATTTTTAAAAATCAAACCATTTATTAAATTAGAATAAAAAATAATTCATTATTCAATAATTTGACTGTGATTAAATTAAAGTCAAATAAGTTTTTGAATATATATAAATGTATAAATATATATAATACTTTATAATTAATCCAATATATATATTAAAAAATAATATTTAAAATTATAAAAATTAGTTAAATTATTTTTTATATAACAATAAAATTATATAAAATGAGTTGGATAAAGTTTAATAAATATTATAAATCTTTACTATAGAATGCCAAAACTTTGATTTAGATAGGAAAAAAAAATGGAAACTAGTTTTTAATTGATTCAATATCAAACTAATTGATTTTTATTAATTTTTGACTAGTTTAGTTAATTTTTAATTTTCAAAGTCAATTGAATTAAAATTATAATCGATTCATCAATTATTCTATCCAATGCATTGATTAGATCCAATTTTTTGATCCATGCCCATTTCTTTGTTAAGTATATATTTCATGCATGTTAAAACCTCCTCCAAAGATCAAAATATTCTTATGGTGCCTAGCTCTTTTGAACCTCATTTTGCATTACATATGGGTCGACAAGCAGTATAATAAGAGCCAGACATCATCATGTAAGGAAGATGTCTCGAGTACTAAAATCTTAATTATTCCTATTATCTAAAAAAATTTGAAAAAGTTGAATAAACATAACTTGCAACTAAAATGAAATTGTAATGCAAAGTGTAATTGATTAACTGAATTAATTATGAAACTGGAGTTTAAATTTCATTATTTTCCTTTCTATGAATGAATAAGGATGAACTCATGTAATCCACCTTTATTTTGATTAACGACTAATTCTATAGTGCATATGTAATTCCTTTCAAGATAAAACATATACATATAGGTTAGGCCTATATCTACTTTTGTAATCACACAATTTAAGTATAGCTAAATTCAGTTTAGGCCTACATGTAGTGGCTCAAGATGCACAGAATCTACAAATTGCTTAAGCATGATCTGTATTTTTATAAAACTCAACTTAAGTTTGTTACTTTAACCATTTTCTATTACAATTCATTTCTCAATATTTTTCACAACACATTAGATTGATAAATAATGGCTCGCCATTCACATAAAATTAAAAAAAAAACAATAAATTAATCTCAAAAGAAATCAATTTACAAGAATCCAAATTCAATCACAGTATATAAATAAATCTATTCAAACCCCAAATCTAAAAGTTTAGTTTTGTGTAATTGAAAATAAAATCCTAAAATTTAAACGAAAAGAATTCATGACAAAGAGAAGAAACAGAAGATAAAAGACAAGGTAGAATTGACGGCAACAGCTTTGGAAGAACTCCTTCCAAGTCTCCAAAGGTGTGGCAGCTTTTTAGCGTTTCTCTTAGATGTTGTGTGTGTTTATCTAGCCTCTTAGATGTCTTTTAAATGCCTTTGACTAGGGTTACTTTTTCCTTCCAAAAATGTTCGTAAACGACATTTAAGTTTAACCCATTCGCATAGGCAAGATGTGTAATTATGCTCAATCGCATGGTTTGTCCAATGGCTTGTTAATTTTTCTAATTACACGGCTTGTGTAATTCTGCACTGGAAAAAAAGAAAAAAGGGGGGGGGGGGTTGTGTACTTCTTTGTCGTTTAGCTCTTTGACGACTTTGACATACATGGTCCGTGTAAAATTATACAAATAAGCTATATGTTTCTTCGAACTAATTTTTTTTTTCGCATAATCTTTCTTATAACACTTCAAATCAAACTCTGATAAAAATATATAAAATAACATAAAAAATCATATCATTTAAATTAAAAATTCTAACTTAAAAGCCAGATAAACATATAATCAATTACACACATCACATTATAGTCAACTCTCCTTGATGTCCTTATGTCCGGTGAAGACCACCTATTCTGTCAAATGTCATGTGTGTGTGAGCCCCTGTGGAAGAAAGTGACCCGTTTGGAGCTTTTTAGTAAATTGAATTTATTAAATATAAATAAAATAAATTAATCATAAATAAATATATAAAACTAATGAAATATTTATTTATAATTAATTCGCATCAGGTTCAGATGCCACGTGCCATATTTTCAATCCTCTATCTCACAATTAAAATCAGGACCCTCTGTCACATTCATTTGCATCTGAACTCAGGGCCCTCTATCTCACAATTATTTACAGTAACGCTAGTAATAGTAACACTACAGGTAGGGGAACCAAAACCAACCACCCCACCCCAGGCTCATCATTACAATACCTAAAGCTCGTTGTGCAAAGTAGTCTAATGAGTTGTCAATCTAGGTTGTTCAACTTTACTAGGAGAGATATTTAAATTATGGTAATCTTTTTTATTTGAAAAATATATATGAATTTATTTTATAATAAGATGATAATCAAAATATTTACAAGAGTAATATCAATTTTTTATCAAAAGCGTAACTTATATTTGCTAAAAATATATATATTTTTTAATTTTTAATTTTAATATTATTTATTTTATATTAAAAATTATAATTTAATTTATTTTAAAAGTTTATTAAATTTATGATAATGTTGATGTTTATTAATCTATATTTAATACAAATATTATTCTTAAAATTAAATAATTACTTTTGAATTATTTAATCTTAAAATATTAATTTTTTATTTTTTGATTTTAATAATTTATTATTTTATCAAACTCTTTTACAATTTGCTATATTTAAAAAAATTACCATTTACTTTTGGTCAAGTATATAATTTAATATTTGTTATATTATATTGTAACTATAAGAATATTTTAGTTCAAATAAATATAATTTTAATTTTTTTTGTTATAAAAAATGTAATTTTATTTTTTGATTTTAATAATTTATTATTTTATCAAACTCTTTTACAATTTGCTATATTTAAAAAATTTACCATTTATTTTGGTCAAGTATATAATTTAATACTTGTTATATTATATTGTAACTATAAGAATATTTTAGTTAAAATAAATATAATTTTAACTTTTTTTGTTATAAAAAATGTAATTTATATTTTAATTTAAAATATATATCTTTAAAATAAATAAAAGGAATATATTAAATATCTCTCAAATAATAAATAATAATAATTTACCCACAAACTTTAACCCTTTTTTTATATAGGGAGAAAATTAGAGGAGAAAACAAGAGAAAAAAAATAGATTTTTCTTTGTTTGGATTGAAGAGAAAATTATAAAAAAAAAAGTTGGTAAAAAAAATAACAGTGGTCCTACCAAAATATTTTTTCTCTAAATATAAAAAGATTTTGTAGATAATGCTCTGTCTAATATGATCCACATTTTATTTTTTCAAATTATCCCTTTAACACAAATATTTCATCTCTCTATTTTTACTTTTTCTTTCCCGATAAACGGATCATATGACACTGATTTTCATTCTTTCATTTTCTCAACTAAATTACTTAATAAATTCATATTAATTTGTTTGTAAAATTCTTCTTTATACTTTGATGAATTGATTATATCTTATAAATCAATTGTTCTTTAGCAAGGTGGATATTTTATTACTAAATATTTGATTTTTTAAGCAATTTCATTATGATAATTAATTATATGTTTTAATTTTTTTAATGCCAGTTTAACATTAGTTTCATTAAAATTAGTTATTTAATTAATTGATTCAAAACTAATAAAATTATTTAAAATATATCTTTTTTTTTTCTTTAAATTTAATAGAATAATTAGTTATATGTATTAATTTTTTAAATGTCAATTTACCTATTGAAAATTTTTACCACAAACATGTTTCCAATCAGAGATTTCTAACCACAATGCAGTCAGAGACTATTCCAACTAATTGCAATGCTGTTGAAATTTTTTTTTAGAATTATTTAAATTATTTTTTTAATCTTAAGTATGCATTTTCTTCTAATAATTTTTTTTACTTTATTCAAGAATAATTTTTTTATTATTAAAATATTTTAAAATTAATTTTCACTATTTTTTATTTCATTATTTGGCTAAATTTTTTTTAAAAAAATTGAACTATAATTTTTATAAATTTGTTTTCTTTTTAAAAATTCATTATTATCTTTTTAAAAAATATGTATAAATTCAAAAAAATTAATTTATATTTAAAACATACCTTCTTTATTTTAAAATATCTTATTTATTGATAAAAATTACTAATATCAGGTCATAAGAGATTATTGTCTTGTAAGTTAATAGTTTTTTTTCTATTTTCTTTTTATCTATCTAAACAGATAAAGAAAAATAATTTTTTTTTTGCTTTTTGTCTTTCCTTACTTTTCTCTCTCTACTTTTTTCGTTCTTCGTATACAAACACAAGGTAGGACTTTCAAAGGTTACTAATTATCCCCTAATTGATGCTTCTAGTAGCCTAATAGTTTACACGGAGAATTTTTTCCAGTGCTAGTATAAAATTACTCGGGAGAACCTGAATGAATTAGGGCCTGTTTGAAATTATTTTTATTTTAATGTTTTCAAAATATATGTTTTCAAAAACAAATTTTTAAGAATAAAAAAATTAAAAAATCTGTTTGAATCATTATTTTGAAAAGTAATTATTTTTTGTTTTTTACTTGATTCTGTAGAACAAACATTGCAAAATACTTAAAAAGTGTTCTGAATTTTTTGTTTTTGAAAACAAAATTTTATTTTTTTGTTTTACAAAACACTTCATTAAAAACACCTTATCAAGTTTTTTTATTTTTTTGTTCTTGAAAACAAAAAAATTGTTCTGCAGAACCAAATCAAACAGGCCCTTAACTTTTCTTCCATAAAGGAAATTTTTATTAGAAATTAATGGAATTTAAAATCTCTAATTAATATGTGAAAATTTATGAATAACTATGTCATAATTCTTAATATTTTTCTTGAAAGACGATAAAGATTAAATTTTTAGTCACTTATTGCCTGTTTGGGTGGACGTAATGCATGGAGAATGGGACGCATTCCATTGCAGTTTGTCTGTCTGGTTCGATGTTTTGCACAGCGTGGCTTTGCAAACGACGCAATGTGGGGTTCGAAGTGCAGCGCAGTAATGCGGATTGATTGGTTTTGGAGCCAAAACCCGCAAATACCATTTTGCCCCTCGAGTACGGAGCCAGTGGGCTTCAAAGAACTCATTCAGCCACACAAGAACACCAAGAGAGCCTTTCGTTATCTGCGTTGTCCCCAGTCGGCTAAGTTGTGGACCCTGGTGCTGAAAAGCCCAGGCGACGCCGAGTCTCCGCCGCCGCTTTCGTCGCCGAAATCAGGTTAGTGCCACCAGATTGAGCCCTCTTCTCAATCCCCCGCAACGGAGACTCCACGCTTGATTACTGGGTCGAGTTCGGAGAGGTGAAATTTTGGGGGTAGGAGACTGTACCCGATGCAAACGCTGCGGAAGAGGGAGGACGAAGAAGGAGATCGTGGGTGTTGCTATTCGAACATGGGAAAGCCAAATCAATTATTTTTTCTGCCAATTTTTTTTCTCTGTCAGGTGCATTTTTGTCTTTTCATCACTATTTCTTACATAATTGTTTTGAACTAAACACGTAAATGTGAAAATATTTCTTTTCCATCTAACGTCAAATCAAATATGATGGAGATAAAAGGCATTCAACCGCACATTTTCCCTTTTCATTACATAGCTTCAAATTTAGTGAATCAAATAACCCCTTTGTCATAAAATTATGAAAATTTAACATCATATTAAAAATAATTCAACTAAAAATTTAAATTTTCAAATAAATATTCATAAATAATTTTATTATTATATTAATAACTTCTATGTTTTACACGTCGGAAAGTTAAAATAAATAAAACTTAATTCTTCAGGCCAAATTCATTTTAAATTAAGGACAGAAATTGCAAACAACAAAGGGGTTCCCATAATCAATTTACACGGGACAGTTACAACCTGATTTGTGCCTATGTCAGAGTTGACGTACGGGACATGATTTGTTAGTGCTGGCTCTATACGCAAGAATTACTCAGTCCTCTTGTTTCTTTACAACTCACAATTACTTTTTTATCAAAGAAGGGAAAAAAAAGAGAATCCATTGCTCCCAATACCAAATTATATGAAGTTCCGTATCTAAAAGAATCTGAGTATCCTTCGCAATAAAAGAAACAGAGGACCCTCGGACAGCCTAGAAAGGAGTAGAATCCTCCAAGAAACCAGCAGAGGACACTGGATAGGGAAGCAAAACATATAGACCCAGAAACATTACAAATAAAAAGGACAGAGCTTGGAATAAATGAATTCGTGTGGTATAAGATCTTGGATACATATATATTCAATGCTTGTTTTAAAAGTAATGTGATATTTCAAATTATACATTTATATATTTTGTACTGTATATTTATATCATTTTATATCCATAATTATGTCAACGTGGTTCAAAAAGAATTGACCTCACCCCACAAAGCTCCACGATACTGCTTTTTTTTTTTTTTTTTAACAAGAAGAACTTCAGCTGGAAAATGAGTAGTCGACAAAGTCTTATTTTTCTCCTTCTTTTTTTTCTTTTAAACCAAAGCTATTTCACAAAGTTAAGTATTTAAGATATGTAAATGTGCGTTTATTATCTGTGTAGGAAGTTATAGATTGTTTGTTCAGTAGACAAAAAGTTAAGTATAAAAATAAAAAAATATTAAAAAATAAAAATAATTTTAATAATTTTATTTTTAATAATTAAATAAATAATATTAAATAATAATTATAAAAATAAAATTGATATTTCACTGAATTTGTTTTCGTCCTCTCCCTTTCTCATCTCTCATCAAACGACGCCTTGAGAATGTGAGAGAGGCTCCAAAGAACTTTTGGTAACGTTGCTGTTCCTCCAAAACAGTCACAAACAAAAACTGTTAGCCTTTACTCACCATAAAGAGTTAAAAACCATCTCCGTCTGTTCCAACCAAATAGTAACACTTCCTCTGTTCGAATTTTCCTCAGAACTAAAACCAGACCTTGTTAGAGCAATGTTTCACCAATATTAGCAACTAGCGACCACACTTTTCCCTTCCTCATCTCCTGTGTGACCCAACCAAAATCAATCTTCACCATCAAATCGCTAATCCAAAGGCTCACCAACTCCCATCATACTGTTTCTGCCTTCTGCCATGGTTTTGTTATAAGGTCCAATCACTAGCTAGTAGCTAGTTACACGACCTGAAGGATTCACTGATTTACCAATTTCAAACCAAAATTAGTTCATTTCAATAATCTTTACCGTCATTGACATCAGCAGAGGGAAAGAAACGGTGACTGATGTGGGTGTTTCAATTAATCTTTTTCCCGATTTTGTTATCAGATATATCAAAGAAATACGTATAAATAATTTATTACTGTAATTGTACAATAAATCAATAATCATCTGTTGATGTAACAAGATTTATTAATATATTCATTTTAGTAATTTTTTATTAATTTATTGTACAATCATATAAAACGTTATATGTTTTTTATTTGAATATTTCTCGATATATCATTCTATATTTCTGGGGCAGAGATTGATGTGTCTTTGACGAAAGAAGCTAAAGATTTGAGTGGACAAGTTTTTCATATGCACAAGTAAGAATAATTAGGGTTCTATCCCCTCACCCACCCTCAATCGTGAAAGCCGGAACCACATGTGCTTTTGCTCTCCCTCTGTCTCTCTCTCACTGTCCCTGACTACAAAAATTTTCTCATCCCCCGTAAGTTACTGCTCCTACTATCAGCTTTTACTTACTTTTCTGTTTCTAGGAAATTTCTTTGTCATCATTTACGTGGCAGAACATATACTGCTCCTGCAGTATTGTGCAGCGTAACAAACCACACCAATCCAAACCACTTTAAACTAAGTTATAGACAGATCTAGTCCTGCCCGTGTGACCAAACAGAAGATTTCAATCCAGTTGAGAGAAAAAGAGCAATTTTAGATTTTCTCACTTTGTTCAAACTAACGCACCAAGCATGTTGGTCCCTTTGAGATCACAAAAGGGTTTGAAGAAATGTAACGTATGACTTAAAAAACACTGCTTTTTGGGAAGATACCTCAACAAAGATAGAGGAAAAACATAACTTTGGTTCCTTTGGGACGGGTGGGGTTTTGAAAATGATGCTTTAATATCCTAGTGGTTCAAGCAAACCTTGGGCTAATTTTATTTTCTTGAAAAGAAGAGCTGATTGCTTGATTCGACCATAAGCTCTTTTCTTTTTTCCTTAAAAAGAGCAGCAACCAAATGCAAAACATGAATAGTTATTCTCTTTTAGCAAGCACTGTAAAACTAAGGTGGAAACAAAAGCACAAACCGTACATGATAAAGGCAGCCAATTAATGGTCTATTTTGTCCTTGGATTTAGACATACCTGCAACAGTAATGTATTTATTTGCTTCGATTTCAGGAAAGGACCCCCACAATGCCTTACTTTTTCTCTTGATTACCTCTGACCTTTAGAACCCCAAGACAGATGGAGGGCCTAATCTCTCTCCCAGCTCTCTCCCAACTGATTAAGTTGCCACTGTTTTTGCTCTCTTCCTGGTGGGTCACAATGTCACACTGTGACTGAGCGTGAACGAATATGTACTATACTTGTCTAAAGTCAGGAAATAAGAGAAGCTCGAAACTAGGCGAATCCAACACACCAGAAAGAACAACAGTGAATTAACATTCGAATGTTTTAAAAATATTTCATTTTCTAATTTATTCTCGCAGAGTTAATTATTTGTTCTACTACGTTTTGAGATTAAGTCCTAGTTAATAAAAATGAGTGACATCACCTAATATAAAATTGATATGACCATTAAATACGCATGGGTGATGGATTTCATAATGTGTCCATATACTTTGTCACATTTCTCTAAAATTGATGATCAACTTTTAAAATAATTAAGAAGATTCAAATCCCATTGAAACCACTCTATCATACCGTTCGAAATAGCTATGACGTTTACTACTTTGGCCCTTAAGGATTGTCAGACTATGTGCTCATCCTCATGAGTTTTTAAATTAACAAGCTCAAGTTTAAGATGTTATTAAAGATGAAATATTCATTGAATGATTGAAATAAAATGTTTAAATTTTAATTGGTTAAATTAAGAGAAACTAATCTATTTTAACACCAAACTTCACTCAATAAAACAAAAACAAAAAGGATGGGAAAATGAACCCAAGCTGATTTTTCAGTTGGGACCTAAGCTTCGGGTCCCCCCCTAAAACACCCGTATCCTCCGCCAAAGATTGGCTGATTCACATGACGACATCTCTTCCATTTATTCAAATCAATGTTCCAACGTCACATTCTTCTCCCTATATAACCCTGACCTCAAATACCATTTTCCCCTACCAATTTCAAAGCTAAGTTTTTTTCAAATTATCTCTCACATATATTTTATCAGACACATGGAGAGCAACATTTCTCCTACTAGTAACCCTACCTCATCCGAAGCGTCATCTTCAAAGGCGAAGAAAAAGAGCGGGAAGAAAAGCAAGGGAGGAGTGAAGCTGTCCACTGATCCACAGAGCGTCGCAGCGAGAGAACGAAGGCATCGAATCAGCGATCGGTTCAAGATCTTGCAGAGCATGGTTCCAGGTGGGAGTAAGATGGACACAGTGTCGATGTTAGAGGAAGCGATTCATTACGTGAAGTTTCTGAAAACTCAGATTTGGCTCCACCAAACCATGATTAACTCAGTGGACGATGATCAACTTTCATTTGCCAACCATGAACAGTTAGCTTCGCTTCAACAAAACCCATCTTCTTCTTCGGGGGATTCTGTGCAGAATTTGACGCAGATACCATTGGCCCAGTATTGCTGCTTCCAAGGTGAAGTTGCAACAACATTTGACGCCAGTATGAAATATTGGCCAGCTTAATTGGTCTCTACTCTCTAAATGTCATATAATTAAGCTTATACTACTTCTACTTTGTATCTCTTGTGCTAGGTGAATGATATAATTACAAAGCTGTTTGTAAAATGGTTGAAATGCTATCTTTGATATGTGTGATGAGTAGGGATTGTAGTTAAACAAATATTGGTGTAGTTTTTGCATTGAATCGCTGCGAATGATATCAATGTCTTTTTAGCACTTTTGAAACGAAACATTTTAGTGCTTTTACGGTCGTTTAGTTATAAAAATAAAAATATAAAGGAAAAAAGTAGTTTGGTAGATATAAAATATTTATAATATTTTTATTTTTAATTAGATAATAATTAAATAATAATTAATAAATAGTAAAAAGGTAGAATAGATATGTTAACAATTTTTATTTTATTTTGTTTTCCTTCTTTGTACCAAACATGCAAAGGCAATGTCAAAATCGACCGCCAATACCTAAAGTGTATATATATAAATAAATAAATAAATATATATATATATTTATTTATTTAGTTGCATATGTTTTACTGGAATCTTTGATAAAACTATTGTTTAAATTACATAGGTTTTTTATTGGGTTTTACCCAAATTATATATTTTTTATTTTTAAAATATGTAAAATTTCTTTTGAGATAAAGAATAAATTATATAAATATTTTTTGAAATTTTTAAAAAATTATACAAACATTTTTACTTTTATAATATAAACAATTTTTTTAGAATAAATAGTAAATTATATAAATTTTTTTGTTAATTTTGTTAAAATTACCTACTTTTATTTTTATTTTTAAAAATTTAAAAAATATTTGTATATATTTTAAAAATAAAAAATATGTATAACTTGAAGATAATAGTATCTCGTGCAATCAATTTTATTTTTTTAAAGAGAACAATCTAAGAAGAAAGTTTTAAAGGTACTAAAATGATGTGGAGTGTAAGTTTAACGTTATTCAATTTTTTTATTTGAGTAAAATCTGATAATATTTCTAGTCATAATATAAATTGATGTAATTCCTAGTTTTATGATAATTTTCATCTTCCCAAACATAATGAAAGAAGTTTGTAATATTTCCTATCTTGTATTCTTGAACAAAATTCGAGCCCAAAAAGAATCTTTTTTTATTAAAATTATTCTTTAAGTGTTTGTCTCCAGAAATAAGTTCTGTGTTACATGTATTATTTCTAGGTCTATCTAATTTTCTTCTTGTTAAATGTAAATGAATCTTATATATATGATTGTGCACTATGTTTAATACAACGGCTGTGATTTTTGAATCATGACGTTTGAATTAGGATCCTTTGAAATAATGAAGTTCAAAAAGATAAAGAGTGTTTTATTACTATTATTATTATTATAAAATAAACCTTGCCCACTGCTGCTTTCTCCTACCCTTTGACTTCATCACTTCAGGATTTTCCAATTTTCATAGGATCCTGATTTTGTGATTTTTCCATTATATAAATCCAGCTAATGTATTTTTTATTAGAGTTCAAGTGCATTTTACTTTTTCATTTTAATTAAAAGATCCGGTCAGTTATGAATTTAAGAGTTATTTTTTTTAATTATAATGTTAAAAAATGTTGAAGATATAATTTAAGACAAAATTATACCTAAGTTGTAATTGAATACAAAGTACATGAGTAGGTGTCCTAGTTCTACTTAATTTTCTAAGAGGTGTAATCTATAAAGCTATGAAATAAAAAAAGTTGAACAAATTTGGACCCAAAAAGAATGTCTTTTTATTAAAATAATTCTTTTTGTGTTTATCTCCAGAAAAAAAAATTCTTTATTAGAAGTAGCTGAATCCTATTTATATATAGTCATTCAATATGTTTAATATATGATTTTCTCTTGCCGTTATTTAACTTTTTTTTTTTTGGTTAAAAGCGCTTTGGTTATTTGTGAATTTAAAGAGTTTTTTTTCCAATTATAATGTTAAGACATGTGAAAGATATAATTGAAGGCAAAATTATACCTAAACTTGCAATTGAGTACAAAGTGCATAGGTGTCCTAATTCTACTTAATTTTTGAAGATATCTAATCTATAAAGCTATGATGTATTGTGATCTTATTATTATTATTTGATAAAATATTGTGAGCTTAAATTGGTTCTACTTCTATCTTCAATTCAATTGCTTCGTTTGGCATAAAAGAATCAACTGATTTGTTAATTAATTAGATAGAAATTATCCTCTTTCCCATGGAGGCAGCATGTTTGAAAAAGATTTTGATCTACAAATAAGAAAAACAAAAGTAATAGAAAAAGTTGATTTTATGAAATTACAGGGTTGATGTTTGATACAAATTGTATGCAATCTCAATTAGCCAATTATACACATGTTAACACTGGATTTTTTGTTATTAATCTCACATAATTTAAAATTCAACATAGCTACCCCCAAAATATGTATGTAACATTACTCAAAACCTTGTACCCCAGATATTTTGATTATAAATAAATAAATAAATGTAAATAAATAAATAAATAAATATATATATTGAGTACCTAAAAGTAAATAAAAGATTTTTTTTTTGGGGGGGAAGGTCAAGAGGCAGACCATTTTGCTGAATATAAATTATACCATAAAAAATTCACAATAACAATGGATGAAAAAATTGATCTTTTCTGAAGACAAGCGATAAGAAAATGATTCAGGGCCTTAAGAAAGTCCATCATTTATAGCTTATTAATAATTATTCATTTATATTTTACTTGTTTAAACTACACTCCATACTGTAAAGAACCTGCGCTTCAATTTCTTTTTAAAATTTTCTCATAATTTACTTTTACCAAAAAATAAAAAGATGCTTTTTGGTATTTTAGTCAATGTTTTCTCAAATTTTTGTTTTTGAAACAAAATCATTAGCAGAGTGGTATTTTATTTTGGGACTGAAACACAGTGATATATTGGGATCGTTTCAAGTGAATAACCCACAACCTTTCGTTGAATCCAATCTGGGTTTAATCGCTGAATCTAAAATCTCAATATGGTATGATCCCCCGCTATCTCAGTTCTCCTCTGAAACCTCTTGCAACTTCATGTAATGCTAAGGTATTTTTCCTGCAATTCGCAGTTATGCAATTGTTGATGCACATGGAACACCGGATTATGCATGATATAAACGTTATAGTAGCTGAGTCGTTGAATTGATCGGGACTCTTGAAAGTGTTTGACGAAGGCTCTGAATGAGTATTATCATTGTTCTATAAATTTGCTGATCACCGAGTATTATTGCTTTTATTCATTCTTAGTCAATCTTGAGTTGACTTTCTGTGTGTATGTACAACATATACATGTATGTGTATGTATTTGAAAAGAAAAAGAACAGACTAAAAAAAGAAGACATTCGGTTTTTTTTACTGTGTAGCACGTTGCGTGCACAAATCATGGCTCTCCGTATAGGAGGGTCAGATTTTTTTAAAATTTATTTTATTTTATTGAATTTAATAGATGTTGGGACTGCATAGCACCGTACTGTATAATACCAAATTCATTCGCGAAAAAAGAGATAATGGTTTTAACTTATATGTAATTAAAATGAATAGAATCCCAAATAGTTTCTACACATGGCATTATTCCATTTATTTGTTGATCACTGTATACCACAAAAACTACCTTCAAAAAATCAGAGGGACATTATTGCTTTTTGGGATGAATTTCTGTGTGGATGTACATCATATACATGTATGTAATATGTATTCGGAAAAAACAAGAGCACGATAGAAAAAGGGTAAAGCATGTTTTCATCTTAGATGTGACTGAGAGGAATGTGAAACCCAAGAAGTAGAAAACGTTGAAACAGTCGGTGAGTGGTGGCATGTACACCTTGGGTTATGAATGGCCTTCTTCCATTTTTTGTCAAGCTTGGAACAGAAGACACAGTACCGCCCTCTAAACCTTGGAATACCCAATTCATCTTCATATTCATAGTCATCACAGTCCTCTGTCTTATCCGAGTTCTGTTCTGCATCTTCCTCCTCGTCATCGTAATAATCATCAGTGGGTGTATAAGTCAACCCAACCATAGGAAGAACCACAAGAAGGATCTTATCAATGCTGTTATTGCTCCATTTTCTTCCTCTTTCCCAAAACATCAATGGAGCAACAACCAATCCTGCTCCCACCCCAAAACCTACACCAGTGAATACAAAATGCCAATCAAATTTAGCTACTGCATCTGTAGTATATAGAACTTCTGTTGGACTGCTACTATCACTGTCACTACAGTTTATAGTCAAAGGGGGTCCACATAATCCCTTATTGCCAATGAAGGAAGATCCTAGAAATGATTGAATTTGGGTGCCTGTAGGAATTTTCCCCACCAGTTTATTAACGGATACGTTCAAGAATGAAAGGAAAGATAAATTTGCAATCTGTATTGGAATCTCTCCACTCAGAGAATTAATTGATAGGTCCAAGGACTCGAGCATTCTCAAATTCCCAATAGATGATGGTATCTGGCCAGTGAGAGCATTATTTGACAAGTTGAGAATATAGAGTGCTTTAAGATTCATCATCTCTTCTGGTATTGGCCCTTCAAGACGGTTGAATGAGAAGTCAATGGCTGTCAAGATTGTTAGAATTTTAACCCACTTCATCTCTAGACCTTTGCTGGTAACAGTCACTCTATCCTGATAATAAACATGATCAAATTTAAGGATCTCATATCGTAGGGTTTGAGCTTCATCGGGCATCATTCCTTCCCATGTTGTGAAGGATTTTCCCGGCAGTTTACCAGTAAAATTGTTGAAAGCTAGATCAGCAATCTGAAGCATCTGCCAGATATCACTGATGTTCGGGCATCCAATGGAACCCTGGAATTTATTGTTTCGCAAGACCAGGACACGAAGTGTGGATATTTTCTTCAATGAGCATGGAAAGCCATCAGTAATATGATTCTTTCCAAGGTCTAACACCTCTAATTTCGTGCAATTAGCAAGAGACTTTGGTATTGGTCCATGCAATTGATTTCCATGGAGATCTAGAGTCCTTAAAGTACACAGGGCTGGAAACTTGTTAGGTATGTCTCCTGTGAGGTTGTTTTTCCGCAGAGTTAATACGCCAAGGGTCTCACTCATTGCCATTAAACATGGGGGAATTGTACCAGAAAAGTTATTGCGGGAAAGATCAAGCACTTGAAGACTTGAAAATTTGCAGAAGGAATTAGGGATGCTGCTATGAAAAGAATTATTTGATAGAGATAGGAAAATTGCGAAAGGCAGGGAATCACTTATATCAGATGGGATAACAGAGGTGAACTTATTGGCTGAGTAATCCAAATAGGCAGCATATTTAGGAAAAACAGGAATTGGCCCTCGGAGTTGGTTGTCATGAAGGTCAAGGAGTGTCAACTTGGAACTAAGATTCTGCAACGGTCTTTCCAAATCAGTCAACAAATTGTGAGAAAGATTAAGGTAAGTGAGACCTTCAAGTTTCCAAATCCAGTTGGGTATCGTTCCTCGGATCTTGTTATCTGAAAGGTCCAGATTAGTTAATCTGGATTGGCTTCTTAAGAAAACCGGGAAAGTCTCCAACTGGCAATAAGCCAATTTTAGATTGCTCAAATTGAGAGAGGAAGACAGGCGAGAATCTGACACATTCACGTTGATCGACAAGTTATTGTATGAAAGATCCAGTGTAGTTAAATTTCTGAGCTCCACAATCATATCTAGCTGCATTGGCCCGTTGAACTTGCTTGAGGAAAGTTGGAGAATGCGAAGTCCCCTGAGTTGGAAGATAGACGCTGGAATAGGACCTGCTAAATTATTGCTGCTTAAATCGAGGGTGTTTAATAGGGAGGAAGACACATTTGAGAACTCATCCAATTGACTGAATTGGTTGTTGGAAAGCTGAATGCTTTGCAGAGATGGGAGTGTAAAAAGAGAGGAAGGAATGCTCCCATTGATGGAATTATTACGCAAGTTAATGCTGACTAGATTTTCTAGTCCTTCAAAGTGACCAGATGATGAAATTACACCACTTAAAACATTATCAGAAAGGTCCATGTGCGTAAGTTTCTTGGCTGTACCAAATGATGGGATTGGACCTCTGAAGATGTTATGTGACAAGTCCAGATAAGTGAGCTCTGTGAGTTTTGAGATTGAATTTGGAAGTGTTCCAGAAAATCGAGAATTTGAAAGATCTAATATGGATAAGTTCCTCAGGTTACTTATAGAATCTGGTAATTCTCCAGAAAAATTTGTGTTACTCACTACCAAGGCCTGGAGAGATCCATTTAATGGGAAGTTTGGGAAAGAACCACAAAGACCAGTATTATATGATATGTCAATGAAGGTCAATGTCATTACCTGGAAGATCTCTCGTGGAAAACTTCCACTCAACCCACAAGAGCTAAGATGCAATCTGGTCAGGTTTGAAAAATTACTGAAAAATTCTGGTACTGTGCCTGACAAATTGTTCTGGCTAAGACGAATTACTGAGAGGTGCTTTAGTCTAGATAGGGAAGAATCAATGGGACCGGAAAGATTACATTCTGACATGCTCAATTCTTGCAGACCAGGGAGTGATAACAACGCATTGCACCATTCTTGTCCCTGAGCTGATATAGTTACACCATCTAGATACAATTGCCTAATACTGGTAAGATCTCGAATAAGCATTCTCAAATTTGGATTCTCAAGTTTCAGCTCTTGCCCTGTTAAATAAGAAAGAGAAGAGATGTCCAGAGTAACCAACCTTGTCAGGTGAGAAATCTCTCTTGGAATCTGCCCCACAAAGCCAGCATATGACAGATTCAGGTAAGTTAAGTTCTTCAACTTGTAGAATTCGTTTGGAATCACAGAATTGAAATTGTTAGAAGCCAAATTTAACTTGTGAAGATATTGGAGACTGAAAATACTGCTTGAACTGTCAAATCCACCAGAGATTGATTCTCCACTCAAATCAAGACCAGTAACATGTCCTTGCTTATCACAGTTAACACCAGTCCAATTACAGCAAGACGGGCTTTGATCCCACGACATCAGTTTTTTGGAACTTGATTCGTTGAAATTGAGGTTGTTCTTCAATTGGAGGAGCAATGATTTCTGGTCCTCAAGACATTGGCTTGATACCACATAGATGTTGAAACTGAGAAATAACCAGAAGCAGCAGATTTTGAAGGAAAGCCATGAAACTAAACAAAATTTCATTGGATTCTGCAATAATAGACACCCACACAATTAGAGACCAAAGTTTTGACGATGAAAAAGAGCGATCTCATAGGATTTCGGTACCCATGAAAAATACCTCTCTGCCCTGTGCTTCAGTGTTTGACTCACAAAACCGTGGATGAAAGCGTATCAAGTTTTGGAGAAGAAAAGCAGAGAGAAGGAAAATTGGGAAGATGGTGGATTGGTTAAACACCGAGAGCCTGAGGTGAATCGCCGTCCAAGCAGATTATGTCCTTGGTATTGCTTGTCAGAAAGAAAAATGAAAATGTCAAGCTGGTTGAAAATTATTGCCCTATACGCGTTTCAATGTCGGCCCTTTCATCTTCTGACTTTTGGGCGGCTTCTGATACTGGACACTTCGAGTTTTTTTAGATTATTTAATAGGCTAGACGGTTGGCACCGATAAATTATGCACGATGCCGTTAACATAAGACAAATTTGAATCTACCTTTTCTTTATCATATATCAAAACGAACTTGCCTTTTGTGGCTTTTTGACATTAATATGATAAAGAAAAAAAGAAATGACGTTCCGCAGCCAAAACGTATTTTTTATATATTTAAAATTTTATTTATTATTTTTTTTATTAATAGGTCGCGACATCTCAGATATTTTTTTATTAATATTTAATTTATAAATATTTATAGATATTTTTTTATTATTTTTTTTATTTATAGATTTTTTTATTTTTTATTTATTTTTATATTTAAAAATAAACAATTTATTTTTTTATTTATTAATTTATTTATTAATTTTTTATTTATAGATATTTTTTATTAATATTTAATTTATTTATATATTTTAATTTATTTAAAAAATAAATTTAAATTTAATATATTTATTATTAAATTCAAAATTATCTATAAAAGTATAAATTAAAATTTTTATTTTTCAGTTTTAATTATAATTGAAATTATTTTAATTAATTTTAAAATATATAATTTATTATTATGATTATTTCTTTAACAATTAAAATTTTTTTATTTTAAATAAATTGTTAGATTTATTATTTTTTAAAAAAATTGAATTGAATTATTTTTATTTTTATATTTATTTATCATTTAATTTTTAAATTTAAATTTTTTATATTTATTTCATCCAATTTTTTTAATTTCTTCATTTAAATTAATTATAGAATTTAAATTTTTTTTACAAAATTTTAAATTTTAATTCTTTATAATTATTATATATATTAATTCGCTAATTTTTTTTAAAATCTTTAATTTTCAATTCTTGAATGTCTATAACGTCACCAATATAAGCATATTGTCGATTATTGGTTCTTATGATTTCAATACACATTAATTTGTTAGACTCGTTGTTATCGGCTACATTCAAATAAATTTGAGGTTGAATCATATCATTTTTTTCCATGCTCTTTCAATACGAAGGACGAAGTAAAAAAAAAAAGAAATATTGTGTATCCAAAAAATAAAAAAAGAAACCTACAATTGCAATTTTTTTTCATCCAAAAAATATAAACATTTAAGGATTGAAAATTAAAGATTTTGAAAAAGTTAACGAATTAATATATATATATATATATAGTAACTACAAAGAATTAAAATTTCAAATTCAAAATTTGAAAATAACAACTTACTTATGATGAAAAATCACATTTTAAAAGACTAAATCAAAAAGTTAATCATCTTTTATGATGAAAATAACAACTTACTTATTTTTTTTTCTAATTTAGAGTGAGAAAATGGCCATTAACTAGAACCTTGATGTAAATGTACTTATTTATTTTATGGACAAAGAAAAAGTTTATTATTATTTTTTAAAAATAATGCTATTAAAAATTATACTTCGTAAGAAATTATACCTTCTTTTTATTAAACAGTAATACATCTTCGTATTTTTATTTTAATTTTTTAACCATTAATATAAGAACCTCAAAATTTATTGAACAATACACACATTTGAATTCAATTTTCACCTCCTTGTTGAATGATTATACTTGGAACCTGGATTTTTTGCGAATTTAGAGAGACGCGCACACTCAATTTGCATGGTTGAGATTTAATTTAAATAATTCAGATATCATAAACTTTTATTATTATTATTTTTTATATGAAACATTTTGTATCTTATAAAGTAAGCATTTTTTTTAATTTAAGAAAATATATATAAAATCAAAACTATTCGGTCAAATCTAAATTGTCCAGCACACGCTGAACGCATCTTATTTTATGCTTGCCCAGAGCACTGAAGCTCCGTTCACTGTGAGTAATCTAACATATTTCTCAATTATTTCCCTATTGAAAGATTTTGGTAGGTTTTTTGTTGTAGAACTTGGAGCTATGATCTGAGTGATTAAAATTCCTTTCTTTCCCTTTTCTCTAATGTAAGGCCCGTTTGGTTTGCGAAAAAATTGAGTGATGGAGAGGGAAAGGGGGTGAGATTGAGGGAAAAAACCTGTTTGATAGTCATGAGATTTTTTTTTTGGGAGAGTTATTTCTCATTAATATAGGAGAGTCCATTCCATTATTTTGCAGAAAGAAAGAACTTTATTGAATAAGAAAATAAAAATAAAAATTATTTTGTTCTTTTTCAAATAATTTTTTTTATTAAAAATAAATTTTTAAATTAAAATGTTATTTTATTATTATTTATTATTATTGATAATTAAAAATAAAATATTTTATTATATTTTAATTTTTTTATTTTATTTTTATATCATTTTTATTTAACTAAGTATAAAAAATATAAAAATATTTTTATTTTTTTTATCATATCAAATATTATTACGAGATACAAGATTATTTTATATTCCTGTTCCATTTCTCATTTCTATTCCAGGCCTAGAGCTCCAGGAAATCCGTAGTCTCTGCAACCAGAGCTTTCGTGTGCCCTACATTTGGTAATCAGTTCTTCTCTCCTTTCATTTTCATCTGAACATTCTAGAACCATAATTTCTTTTTTCTTTTAAAGTTTTGAAATGTGAGTTTTATCATTTATTAAACGTTTGTATTTAATTGAGCTGTAAAAATTCTCATTGCTGTTTATGATTCTTGAACAAATTTTATCATGCCTACCATGTGTTTGAGTAAATGCTTCACAAGAAATCTGTTGGTTTTCATATCTGTTAAAGGAAAATTGAATTCAGCAGCGTGTGTGAAAGTTATATAGCATGACTCAATATGAATGCAATCCGAGATAGAATAATGTGGTTTAGAAAACTGATATGATATAATGGATCCAATCTAGTTTACATTCATTTAGGTGAGTAACTGTATTTTATCTGAACATTCAAGATACAGAGTCAAAACTTGCAATATTTTTACCTAGAGGACTAAGACAAATTAAGAGCTACTAGGATTTGTAGCACAGGAATTGAGTGATAATGATGCTCAGCTTTTGTCATTAAACGTGTTGGTCTTGGGAGATAACAGTTTGTCGCAAAAGATATACCTTTGTTATATCGTCTAACGGAAACACAATTTGCTACCATATTTTCATAAGTATCAGGTGTAGAATGCTAATAGGTACTTACACAAATGTTATATGTCGTTTTCACTCATGCCGCAAAATCAGATTGTCCTAGAAATATATTATGACAATATCTTAACTTTCATTGAATGATTCATGTTGTTAATTTTTCAATATAAAGATTTTTTTTATATCAAATAATTATTGCTCCTGAATAATTAGGTTCTCTTTGATTCTTTTTTAATATTACAAGATAATGTTCCTTTTAAGCATAAAAAGTATAATGTTCACATCAACTTTTCTATTCTTGTTATTTTACATGCTTACATCAATTTTTAAAAATTATTACCAAACCTTATGTCAATTAATGACACCTTTAGAATGCCAACCAAGACTTATAGAGGGGCTGGGGGTTGAACTGGGTGTTTTAAAAAATATGTGTTATCCAAAACCCCCTTATCAATCACTGCTAATTAAGGTCATCTTGAAAAATATTCAGAACAAAGCAACAACTTCAGTAATCAAAGAAAATTTTAGATTGATGCTTGGAGTGTAAAACGCACTCTATTCATGAATCTATACAAAAACAGAGCGCTATAATATGTAGTTACAATTGATGCAAGAACTTAATTTGAAGTGAACTAGAACAATCACACAATATGTTCAACAATTGATCTTCTTGAAATATATCTAAGAAAATGTATCAAATAACAAATAATCAATACTGTTGGTTATCTATTCAAATATCTAAAACAAGAGGATCAAGTAACAGCTTGAAATATAAGGAGCGTAGGAAAAGAAATAAGCAAACTTAAAGATTTATTTTGATTCGACTTCAATCAAAGTTTACGTTCAATTCTCCAGCCTCAACCTGAAATGTGCCAGGCAACGATCAAATTTCACATTTTCATTGCCATTAATGGTTTTAAACACTGGGAATTGCCTCGTTATCTAAGGTTGGTATACCTACTTCTCAATATTCTCCATACAATATTGTCTTCATCTAAATTTGTCCTCGGATGTCTAGTATTTATAGTACTGAAACACAAGACAAAATGTCAAAGAAAATTTATGACGAGGAAAAGAGGGAAGTCAAGGGCTATGACACCAAATCAATGTATTGTCTAGAATTTCAATGAATAGTTTCTCTTTTAATTCATGACTGGTATTACATTACACACTGTGCATTTTAAATATTTAAAATAAAATGAGAAAAACAGTCAAATGTTGTTATTGGAAATTGGTAGAAATATGACCCTGTAAACTGTGAAAATATCATATATTTTTAGGTAAATTCCGTTTATAAAAAATATATAAACTAAAAGGAAGCATACATTCTTACATGTCTATTCATGAATTTATTTATCTTTGATGAACTTTATATGTTAAATCCTTTTTGTAGAAGTAGCACTTAGTTACTAGTTATAAAATTGGGAATTTTATAAATTTATAAATAGGGACTGCCCATTCTTTTTTGTGTTTATTTATAAAGATCAAACGTTTTGACTGACTATCGAGTTCAAAATAAAGTTTAAAATTAGACTAGACCATATTGAGTCATTATTTAGTTCTTGTAAGCAAATATGTCTGTGAATTAATCCCTATTTAGTATTTATAAAATTTCAAGTAATGTGCTATATATATGTTGAAAATTTTTTAATGCAATTATGTGCAATTATAACATATGAGAATTAGGTATTATATCAAATTCTAACAAATTTCTAGTAATATTATGAGTGAATTGCAACATATTTAAATTTTATAAAAGCAAGACTCAGATGAAAGGATTTAAAAGCTTTTATTTGTCTTCTGTTTTAGAAGTATCTAAAACAGTACCGAAAAGTTCTCATTTTCTGTTTTGCTGTGACCAACTCTGATTCCATGTTGTATACCTCAATATAGAAGACTAAAGCTGATAGTTTCCATACAGACGATGAAATAAAATCATAGACCTCTTTGTTAAAATTTTTTTTCCCTAAGTTATTATCTTTTATTTCTAAGTTAAAACATCATTATACTAATGTTACTATTAAACTTCTGTGAAAAGAAAATTCAAACTGAACTTAAACAATAATGGGAAAAGAAAAACTACTTTGTTTCAAGTCTTTATTTTCCTCTGTAATCCCATTTTATGTTTAACATCTGCACTTGGATAAGACCAACTAGAAATACTTGAAAGGAAGAAGAGTCTATGGAAAAAAAAGAAAAAGAAATTGCACCCTCTTGCTGCTTTATTTGACTGAAATCAGAAAGGCTTCCACCTTAAAGTTCTGTATGTTTTCCCTCCACGGTGTTCATATACAAAATCAAGCTGAGGGATGATCTTGCAAAGCACGTAGTCTACATGTTTGAAGTATTGCAGCCTCCATTGCTTCCAAAAAATAAGGGGAAGGATAATAATACCAAGGCCAAAAGTAAATCCCAATTCAGCACTTAAGAAATTCCAATCAATGGAACTCCCAGAATTTGATTTAGATGTTTCAGATGACGGTGGTGATGATCCTGCAACTCCACCAAAACTGCAATTCTGTGTCAACGGAGGTCCGCATAAGCCTTCATTGCCTTTGAAGGAATCTGCTTCAAATGACTGAATTTGAGTACCTGTTGGGATTGGCCCTATCAGATGATTGTAGGAAAGGTTGAGAAATTCAAGGAAATATAGACTTGCAAGCTCTGTTGGTATGTTCCCATTAAAAGAGTTCACTGACAAGTCCAATGACTCAAGAGACTTCAGATTCCCTAGAGATGAAGGGATATGGCCTGAAAAAGCATTTTGTGACAAGTTAAGAGCATAAAGTGCTTTGAAACTCATAAGCTCTTCTGGTATTGGCCCTTCAAAATGGTTGGATGAGAAATCCAAAGAAGTGAAGGCGATAAGAATCTTAACCAACTTTAGTTGTCTTCCTTTATTGACAATTGTCACTGAATCCAGGTAACTTCGACGGCCAAAATCATTGACATTGATATCAGAGAATAAGCGGTTGATCACAAAAGGTGGCTCTACTGCTATAAGTTTGGCTAGTTTTAGTGCAAGATCTTTGTTCACAATGGATAGTGCATTCTTAAAGTCCACAGGATTAGCATTGTCATAGATGTCAAAAAACAACTGGCCAAATTCTGATCCAGTTTCATCTTTATTAGGCATCATCAATGCTTTCCAACTTCGCAGGAGTGCTATAGGTAGAGTACCACTTAAATTATTTGAGGCTACATCAACAATTTGAAGTGTCTCCCAATTTCCAATGCTATTTGGACATTCAAGAGGCCCATAAAATCTATTTGACCTTAAAATCATGACTCTCAAGGTGGGTATGTTCCTTAAGAAACATGGAAATCTATCAGTCAATTGATTTTTTCCAAGGTTTAAGACTTGTAGATTTTGGCAATTAGCCAAAGATTCGGGGATTGTACCACCTAAGAAATTGTCATTGAGGTCTAGGAACCTGAGGGCACAAGAAGTTGAAAATGTATCAAAAATCTGGCCTTTGAGGTTGTTTCCACCAAGATTTAACACCCTAAGAGTGCTACTCCTTCTTGTCAAACACTCAGGAATTGTGTCACTGAAGTTATTATCAGAAAGATCAAGCACTCGAAGAGCTGAAACATTACAAAAGGATTCATGGATTTTTCCATGAAAACTATTGTTTGAAAGGGAGAGAAAATATGTGAAAGGGAGGTGGTTACCAATGTCTGGTGGGGCAATAGAGCTAAATCTATTGCTTGAGTAGTCCAAATAGATCACATTTTTTGGAACAATGGGAGTTGGGCCCTTGAGTTGGTTGGAATGAAGATCAAGGAGAAACAGATTGGAACTAATATTCTGAAAAGGTCCTTCCAAATCTATTAGGACATTGTTGGAAAGATTCAGATAAACCATAAAATCAAACCTCCAAATCCAATTGGGTATTGTTCCGTGAATTTGGTTGCTGGATAAGTCTAGGTACAGTAAATTGGATTGATTCCTTAGAAAACTTGGGAACTCTTTCAACTTGCAAGAAGCCAACATAAAATTGTTCAATTTGGGAAATGATGATTGGTTATGGTTGTCCACCAAAGTTGCATCAACTGACAAGTTGTTGTGAGCAAGATCTAGTGTGGCCAATTTTTTCATGCTTCTCATCATATCCAAATGTATGGTGCCATTGAACTTGTTTGAGGAAAGTTGGAGCAAACTGAGTCAGCTAAGATGAAAGACAGACAGAGGAATAGGCCCTTGTAAATTATTCCCACTGATATCAAGGATCTCTAATGGGGAGGAAGAAGCATTTGGAAATTCATCCAGCAGACCTTCAAATCTATTGTAAGAGAGTAGTAGTTCCCGCAAAGATGGAAGTGTGAAAAGAGACGAGGGAACTCTCCCGTTGAGGAAATTACCACCTAAATCAATGCTGATGAGATTTTCAAGGCCCTCGAAATAAGAAGATGGAACTGCACCCTTCAAGTCATTGTTATAGAGAGATAGATAGGTAAGGTTCTTGGACATATTGAAAGATGGAAGAGGGCCAGTGAAGTTGTTGAATGACAAGTCTAGATGAACAAGTGGGGTTTGTTCTGACATCGAACAAGGAAGTGTTCCATGGAATTTGGAGTCTGATAGATCCAATGTAGACAACTTCCTCAAATTGCGAATTGAATTCGGTAGCTGCCCTGAGAAATTTGTATGGCTAAGGTTCAATGTGTGGAGAAATCCATGATATTGGAAGTTTGGTAGAGAACCCTGAAGATGCTGATTATCTGACATATCAAGGACATGCAAATTTGGTATTTGGAAGATCTTTTCTGGAAACACTCCACTCAGGTTACAACTTCTAAGTTGCAAGGTGGTTAAGTTGGTCAAACTCACAAAGGACTTTGGCACTGAGCTTGCCATATTGTTATTATTCAGTTGAAGTACTAAGAGGGACTGAAGCTTTGCAAGTGAAGAATCAATAGGTCCAAAGAGATTACAAAATGACATACTCACAATTTGAAGATTTTGCAGTGAAGATAGTGCATGGCCCCACTCCTTCCCCTTGGCCAATATCTTTACACCATCAAGATATAATTCTTTAATTTCTGTGAGGTTCTGCAAAAGTATTGCTATATTTGGCTTCTCAAGTTTTAGAGTGTGAAGTGAGGTAAATGAGGTAGACAAATCAAGAAAAACTAGCTTCGTTAGGTAAGATATCTCTACTGGAATCTGACCCTCAAAGCCAGCATTTGACAAATTCAAATACCTCAAGTTTTTCAGCCTGTGCAACTCCGAAGGAACCACAGAATGAAACTCATTATAAGCCAAGTTCAAATTTTGCAAAAATTGCAGGTTGACAAGACTACTTGAACTATCAAGTCCTCCAGAGATAGATTCTTCGCTCAGATCAAGAGCTATAACGTGTCCCTTGTTACATGTTACTCCATTCCATTGACAGCAATCATGACTTTGGCTCCAGTGAACTAATTTTTTGGACTTGGAAGGGTTGAATATGAGGCTGTTTTTCAAATGAAGCAATGCAGATTTTTGATGGCTAAGACAATGGCCAGTCACAACAAAGATATTGATGCTCAGGTTTATGAAGCAGAAGGGTATGAAGAAAAGCCATAAAATTAGGATAGATCTCATTGCAGATAAATATGAGAGGCACCTCTACAAGTAATGAAGTAAGGAGGGTGAAGATGGTTTTTGTCTTAAGCACATCATCCTTTTATACATTGCGACTTACTTTAGATTTGACTGAATCTAAGTCCACTATTGATGTGTAAGTCTCTGCTCTCTTTGGAAGTCAAGCATCTCTAACAACCCACCAACCTTTAATTTTCCCACTATAAGCTTAGTGTAGTTAGCAATTTCGCATCATTTCTTCATTACATATGCCTATTTAATTTTGTCATGACTGTGACGACCATTAGAGCAACAGAGCATGTCACACCCGCCCGAACTCCCTTTATTTCCATTCTTTTGAGATATTAGCTTAGAATGAATGTAGTTTTCTGGTTTTTCTTAATACTATTTGGTTATTGTCCGACAAAACCTTCTTATGGTTTTATCATTTTCCAAGTTTCTGGAATTTCATCTTTTATCCGTTGTCAATTTCTCCGTAACTGCTGGAAGAAAAGCTCTGACTTTGACTTGGAAGTACTAGCTAGTGCTGCTTAAGTTTACTTTTCTTATGGGAAAAATTTTACATGTTATTTCCTCTCGTTGTTAACAAATTGTTTTGAGATATTAGCTTATAATGAATGTAGTTTTCTGGTTTTTCTTAATATTATTTGGTTATTGAGCAACAAAATCTTCTTATGATTTTATCATTTTCCAAGTTACTGGAATTTCATCTTTTATCAGTTGTCAATTTCTCCATAACTAGTGGAAGAAAAACTCCGAATTTGACTTGGAAGTGCGAGCTAGTGCATGCTCAAGTTTACCTTATGGGACAAATTTTACATATTATTTCCTCTCCTTGTAAACAAATTGTCGGTTTTTTTCTTTTTTTAAAAACCATTGCGCTAGAAGGCCTCACTTTGGAACAGGAGGATTAGTCCATGCAGTAAAACTCAACTTTTGAAAAAGGAAATAGAAGAAAACAGTGTAGAAGAGACCAAAGATTACGAGTCTACGAAGTGAGACACAAGCTTTGAGTGGAAAATCCCTCGTATGAGAAGTCATGCGCCGGTCTTGATGGCCAAAGTTGTAGTCAAAGATGCTCCTTTTGGGTATATGATTCAAATGTTCAATTCCAAGTGCTTAAAATTATTGATGCACTGCATTTTTTGTATAACGATTAATGGTAAATGAAAATAAAAATTATATAATTTCATTATAATATTCGATTTGTTTGTTGAGGTGGGTCTTTCTTGTTAAGGCATAGAATTATTTTTTGGTACAAGCAAACTTTTTGTATTAAGAGAAGGTAAATGACATTTTTTTGGAAAAAAAACTAAGGAGGTGGGCGCCAAATTAACCAAATGAAAAAAAAAAAAACTAGAGGTGTTTGGTTTATCTTAACTATGACATCTTGGAGGTTAATTGATATTCAATATGCTTATATTTGGTATACTAGTGCCCCGCATAATTACTGTTATCTAAAATATTAAGGTATTATATTGGATAGTGTGTCATACTATTTGAAAAATGAGTATCTCGCATCATGCTCTTTTTTATTTTATTAAATTTTATAAAAAATACAACTTTTATTTTTCATATAGTGTTCAATTGTCATAGTAAATATAGACATATTGAATGTTCTAATATTTTATACCTTAATATTAATGTATACTATTCAAGATATTATAGCATGTGAAATAACAATATGCTGGACGGCTTTTAAAATTTTTAATTATTTATAAATTTTTTTTTTATAGAAAAAAACTTATTCAATTTCTTTCTGTGATAATTTTCAATTGTCATAGTAATATATGAACGTATTCAATGTTATAGTATTTTATACTTTAGTATTGTATACCATAATTAATATTTAAGATATCATAGTGTGTGAAATAATAATATACCAAACGACTTTTGAAATTTTAATCTTTTAGAAAAATATTTCTTCCGTGGAATAAACAAACTTATTTAAAGGGACCCTAAAGTCATGTTACGATGTGCAAGTCTTGTTGGGAGTCAAATATAGTTAAAATCCCACTAATCTCCTACGCTGCAAAGCTAATTGTACTAAGCACTTTGGAATTACTTGATTTTTCTACATGCCTATTTCTTCACGAGCGAGCCAATGTCACCCAACCCACCACACTTTATTTTCATTGTCAGAAATTGCGGCTCAGAATGTTTGTCTTTTCTGGTTTTTCTTATTATTCGGTTATTAACCAATTAAAATTGATTGTTCACAAATTAGGACTATGCCTTGACATCCTTTAATTTTTCTTGGATTTTTGTTTTGCATGAATTTTGTATTCTTTCTTCAGATTAAAAATCACTTTTGAGTTTTGATCTTTTAATTGCTTAAACATTTGTTAGATGAATATTTTCCATTTAATATTTTTGATGGAATGCTTAGGTTCCAAAACAAGGTATATTTTCTAGATATATACTCCGAAAAAAATATAAAACAAAATGAGTGGAAAATAAAATATACAACTAATTTGCGTTCATTATTTGGACCACAGGTCCTCTAACCCCAGGAGATGCATCTACGGCCAAGGATCGTTGTCAAGAAGGCTTGTGGAAGAGGAAAATTAAGAATATATGGAGTGAGACACACTAGTTGAAGAAGGACAAAGAAGAAATCAGTGGAGGCAACGGAATCTATATATATATATATATATATATATGAACCTATATGTTTGAAACTTCAAGCATTGGTGATCATGTGCCAATATATCGTAAAAAATTGAATGGACGCCCCTATTTGAACTTTATATGAAAAGTCAGTCTCATCTCGCATGGTTGATGGGGCAAACTTTGCAGCTAAGGTGCATTTCCATGGAGCAAGAAATTTTCCAATTAACGGGACGGCTGGAAAATGCATGTCGGAAAATTTCTCACAATTTTACATAGTAAATATCGTCAATCACTGCTAGTAGTGTAATATTGCATTTTTTTTAAAAGGAAAGAGAAAAGAAAAAATATATATGCTTAGATTAGTAATTACTAGCACAAAAAATTGTAGGCTATGATCAACATGGGTTAGACGCTAAGGCAGCTGAAGGAATTAGGTGAAAAACTCTAGCCAAGGAGATATTAATTGAAAGTTCTAATTGAAGATTCACGTTTCACGTGATAGAAATATAGAAAAATAGAAGAGCATGGATTTAGCAAGTTAGCGATTTTAGAGATCAGTTAGATTTTACGAATTTTACACTAGGCCACCATGTATACACAAACACGCTAAACAAAGACATGACCTACCAGAGAATGTATAAGGTTGTTGGAAAAGCCACATATAGGAGTAAGGAATATGATGCAAAACATACAGACCTACTTAAAAAAATTTGTATTACAACTTCTTTTATGTTTTAGTCATTTACCTATTTTATGTAGCGTTTTTTTTGTAACTTTTTTTGACCGCTTTGTTTATCATTTTCGACCAAATTTTTAATTAAGTTGTATTTAGTTTTTTTTGTAATATTTTTATTATTAATTTTAGAGTTAGTACAATTTATTATTATTGAATTTGGCAACTATCTTATTTTAAAACTTTTAGCTCTATTACTCATGCACATCTTAAAGACTTCAGTTTAGAGCTTTGCTATATTTAAGATTTTGAGAGATTCTTCTTTGAGAAGAATTAGGTCCTATTTTCTTTTTTTACTCCAAAAACAGGACTGAAGGTTGATCTATTAAAAATGACTATACAATTAAGTCATTGGCTAGCTGATCCCCTTTTGAAAAAAAATATACTGTATTTTTTTTTTCTAAATTTAGGTACTTTAAATGTAAAATTGAAATAGCCTCAGCTATTTATTTTTTAAATAGTTAATATTTGTGTAATTGAAATGGTTATGGCGCACATTGAAGGTCTCAGAAGGGGCGAAAATGGCATGGGATAGGAGAATGAAGGTCTCTGAACAAAGATGGAAGTTATTTGAGGAAAATTTCTTGGCAGATAGCAATTGTGCGTTAGTGAAACTAGGGATAGGAGAAGGACAGGGGAATCAGTGAAACAAGTTGGATAAAGGGTTTCTATTTTTTCTTAAGTGGCCTATTTTTGCTAAATTGGATAATGGCCATTAAGCTTTTGAACAAAAATATCAACGGCGGGGTTTTTTGCATAAAATTAGGAGTTTGGAGGCAAAGTTAATTTTTAAAGTTGGAAGGAATAAATTGCACATCCTCCTAAGTTTAGAGAAATTTTTTACATTTCAGCTAAGATTATATGATTTGTTACTACCAAATGATTTTCTTTACAGAGAAAATATGCTACTTAACATTTGTAATTTCCAGAAGTATTAAAATTTCAGCCATATTCATTTTGACAAATTAGCGCAAATGTATGGCAAAAGCTGATTTCGTTGTGGCAGATGCTCAAATTAATTCCACAACTTAGAAATAAATTCTTGGTGATCATTTACCTCAATATACCTTTTGCTCCTTTTCTTACCCTAATTTTAGTTGATTTTAATTTCTTGTTTTATCATTTTCAAAAATTAGTAATTATTTTGACTTCTTAAATATTAGTGGAATATTTTAGATAGGTAAAAGGGTACAATAAGTAGTTTTGTTAATAACTTTTTCAAGGTTAATTAGATTTGATAAAAATATTCAGAACGTTTCAAAAGGCAAAATGAATACTAGTACAATTAAAGAACAAAACTACAATTTAATCACCAATTTATAATTTGATGCTCGAAATGAAAACCAATTTAGTTTTTATTTTCCTTTATAAACTTACTTGAAGTTTAATGTCGCCAGTCAGAATAATACCAAGATAATTGTCCTCAAAACTTCGTGAAGGAGAGACTAGCTTAAAATACTTAAAATAGGAGTGAGAAATCCAATTAGATCCTTTTATTTCCACCAAACCGAATTGATCTGGCCAAAACAGATCAAAGCCAACCGATCAATTTGATAAAAATTTGTCAAAACCAATTTAATCGGTTTGGTTATTGGATGTCAGTTTTAGACATTCACACTAAACTAAACCAATCAATTAAAATATGATATAATATTTAATTTATATCTAACTTGAGTTCTTAAAAGTCTTGATTTATTTGTGATTGGTTTAAATTTAAAGTTGTGTTGAAGTACTTTGATTTGAACTTTGTTATTGGAATTTTTTCATGGTCAAGATTTAATATTGAATTTTTAAAATTTTATAGCAATTTTTTTCTCTCAAAATTTAACCATCTAATCCAATTCAATCTAGCCAAGGCTAGATTGGATTTGTTCATTTATGAGCAAATTTAGTAGATTGATTAAATAGGATTTCCAACCATTCAATTCAATTATCATGGTTAAAGAAACTAAATCGAATCAATCCAATCTATTGCTCACCCCTAACATAGAAGGTTCATTAAAAAAAAAAAATTACTTAGAAGGAGAAGGAGGTTATATAGTAGCAAGAGGGGAAAGCCAAGTTTTTATTCTTATTCTTGAAGTGACTTCTTCAGCTATTCCAAGCATTAGAAAGCTAGCAACATTATGATATTCTAAAGGTAAAAAATAAAGAAAAAGGAAGAAAGAAACAAGAACAAAGGGGTAGATATTGCATATTATTCCTACTTTACTCTTAGTGAATTCAAAAAGACTTCCACCTTAAAGTTTTGCAAATTTTCCCTCCATGTTGTTCATATTCAAAATCAAGTTGAGGGATGATCTTCCAAAGCATGTAGTCCATATGTTTGAAGTATTGTAGCCTCCATTGCTTCCAAAAAATAAGGGGCAAGATCACAATTCCAAGGCCAAAAGTAAATCCCAATTCAGCACTTAAGAAATTCCAATTAATTGAACTCCTAAATTTTGATTTAAGTGTTTTAGATGCTGGTGGTGACAATTCTTGAACTCCAACATCATTGCAATGTTGGGTTAATGGAGGTCCACATAACCCTTCATTGCCTTCAAAGGAATCTGCTTCAAATGATTGAATTTGAGTACCAATTGGGATTGGTCCCATCAAATGATTGTAGGAAAGATTTAGAACTTCAAGAAATGATAAACTTGCAAGCTCTGTTGGAATGTTCCCACTAAAAGAGTTTATTGACAGGTCCAAGGACTCAAGATATTTTAAATTTCTTAGAGATGAAGGGATATGGCCTGAGAAAGCATTTTGTGACAAGTTAAGCACATGAAGTGCTTTGAAACTCATAACCTCTTCTGGTATTGGCCCTTCAAAATGGTTGGATGAGAAGTCCAATGAAGTGAAGGCGATAAGGATCTTAACTAACTTCATTTGTCTTCCTTTGTTGACAATTGTCACTGAATCCTGGTAACTCTTAACTCCAAAATTCTCCACACAGACATCATAGTATAAGTGGTCAATCACAAAAGGTGGCTCTGTAGCTAGAAGTTTGGCTAGTTTCAATGCAAGATCTTTGTTCACAATGGGGTATAACGCATCCTTAAAGTCCATAGGATTACTGTTGTCATAGATGTCAAAAAATAAATGGCCAAATTCTGAACCAACTTCATCTTCATCAAGCATCAAAGCTTTCCAACTTTGCAAGAGTGATACTGGTAGTGTACCACTGAAATTATTAAAGGCTAGATCAACAACTTGAAGTGTCTCCCAATTTCCAATGCTATTTGGGCATTCAAGAGGTCCGTGGAAGTTGTTTGACCTTAAAATCATGACTCTTATGGTGGATATGTTCTTTAGGAAGCAAGGAAACCTATCAAATAATTGATTGTTGCCAAGGTTTAAGACTTGCAAATTTTGGCAATTGGCCAAAGATTTTGGGATGGCACCTTCTAAGAAATTTTCATTGAGATCTAGGAACCTCAAAGCACAAGAAGTTGAAAAAGTATCCAAAATTTGGCCTTTGAGCTTGTTCCTAGCAAGATTTAGTACTCTAAGAGTGCTACTCATTCTTGTCAAACATTCAGGGATAATGCCATTAAAGCTATTATCGGAAAGATCAAGAACTCTAAGAGTTGAAATATTACAAAAGGATTCATGAATTTTGCCATGAAAACTATTATTTGAGAGAGAGAGGAAATATGTGAAACGAAGTTGGTTACCAATGTTTGATGGGGCAATAAAGCTCAATCTATTATTTGAGTAGTCCAAATAGATCACATTTTTTGGAAAAATGGGAGTGGGGCCTTGGAGTTGGTTGGAATGAAGATCAAGGAAAATCAAATTGGAATTTATACCTTCAAAAGGCCCATCTAGATCTGTCAAAAAATTATTAGAAAGATTTAGGGAAACCAAAAGATCAAACCTCCAAATCCAGTTGGGTATTGCACCATGAATTTGGTTGCTGGATAGGTCTAGGTAGATTAAATTGGACTGATTTCTTAGAAAAACTGGGAACTCTTTCAACTTGCAGGAAGCCAACATAAGCTTGTTCAATTTGGGAAATGATGACAATTCATGGTTATCCCTCAAAGTTGCATCAACTGACAAGTTGTTGTGATTAAGATCTAGTGTAGCCAAATTTTTCATCCTTCTCATTATATCCAAATGTATGGTGCCGTTGAACTTGTTTGAGGAAAGTTGGAGAAAACTAAGCCTACTAAGATGAAAGATTGACAAGGGAATCGACCCTTGTAAATTATTCCCACTAGTATCAATGACCTCTAATGGGGATAATGAAGCATTTGGGAATTCATCCAATAGACCCTCAAATCTATTATGAGAAAGCATAAGGTATTGTAGAGATGGAAGTGTAAAAAGAGATGGCGGAACTCTCCCATAGAAGGAATTTTCACTTATATCAATGCTGATGAGATTTTCTAGGCCTTTAAAATGAGAAGATGAAATTGCACCCCTCAACTCATTATGCAAGACGGATATATACGTGAGGTTCTTGGACAAATTGAAATATGGAAGAGGACCAGTGAAGTTATTGAATGACAAGTCTAGATAAACAAGTTGGGTGAGTTTTGACATTGAACTAGGAAGCTTTCCATTGAATTGGCAGTTTGATAAATCTAATGTAGATAACTTTCTCAATTTGTGAATATAATCTGGTAGTTGCCTTGAGAAATTTGTATGACTAAGGTTCAAGGTGTTGAAAGATCCATGATGTGGGAAGTTTGGCAAAGAACCATGAAGATCTTGGTTATCTGATACATCAAGGACTTGTAGGTTTGGTATTTGGAAGATCCTTCTAGGAAACACTCCACTCAAGTTGCAACCGCAAAGTTGCAAGGTGGTTAAATTGGTCAAACTCACAAAGGACACTGGCACTAAGCTTGTCAAATTGTTCTGGCTCAGTCTAAGTACTAAGAGAGATTGAAGCTTTGAAAGTGAAGAATCAATAGGTCCAAATAGATTGCAGAATGACAAACTTACAATTTGAAGATTTTTCAGTGAAGATAGAGCATGGCCCCACTCCTTTCCCTTGGATAATATTCTTACACCATCCAGATATAGTTCTGTGATTTTTGTAAAGTTCTGTAAAAAGTCTGCTATATTTGGCTTCTCAAGTTTTAGAGTGTGAACTGAGGTAGTCAAATCAAGAGAAGCCAGCTTTGTTAATCGAGAGATCTCAATTGGAATTTGTCCCTCAAAACCAGCATTTGACAAATTTAGATACCTCAAGTTTTTTAGCTTGTGCAACTCTGAAGGAACCATGGAATGGAAGTCATTATAAGCCAAGTTTAAATTCTGCAGATATTGTAGGTTGAAGAGATTGCTCGAACTGTCAAGTCCTCCGGAGATAGATTCTTCACTCAAGTCAAGAGCTATAACACGTCCCTTGTTGCATTTTACTCCATTCCATTGACAACAATTGTCACTTTGGTTCCAATGAACCAATTTCTTTGACTTGGCAGGGTTGAATATGAGGGTACTCTTCAAATGAAGCAATGTAGATTCTTGATGGCCTAGGCAATGGCCAGTCACCACGAAGATATTGATGCTTAAGTTTATCAAGCAGAAGGGTATCAAGAAAATCCATGAGTGATTAGTTCTCATTGGATTCTTGGTGATGATTATGGGAGGCACACCTGTAACTGACGAGTTAAGGAGGGTAAAGATGGTTTTGGCCTCAATCATGTCATCCTTTTATAGATTCTAATTAACTCACTTTCTTGCATGCTTCTTAGGCTACTGCAATAAACGGATCAGATTGGGTTCATAATTGGTGGAAATAAAGCTCTATGAATAGGACTAGCTAGGAATTGAAGTGTCAGAATAGTCCATTCTTAAGTTTACTTATTTCCTCTTGTTATCAACAAATTGTTTTTTTTTTTTCACCATTTTATGGCCATAGATCGTTTTCAAAAAGACCTCACTTTGGAAGAAGGGGATGAAGATTAATCCATGAAGTGACACGTGATATTGAAGGCTGAAATAGGAGAAATCAGTGAAAGATACAAGCTATGAATGGAAAACCCTTATACAAACTTTATGTAGAAGTCACACCGGTCTTGATGGGCAGAGTTGCAGTCAGGGATAACTGTTCTTGTTGTAAGTTTCAAATGCGCAATTCCAACTATTTAAGATCATCAAAGTATCGCATTTTTTGTTTGAGAAATTTGTATATAATTAATGATAACAAGTATATAACTTTAATATAATATTCTATTTGCTAAGATGGAATTCTCTTGTAAAAGCATAAAAGTATTTTTGGTTTTAAAAAATGTATGTTGACTTTTATAACAAATGAAATTTTTTTAGAAAATTAAAATTTTAACTTCTACAAAAATATTTTTTTAGTAGAAAAAAATAAATTGAAGGGACACTAAGTCTTATACTATTTTTATAGTCTCCTTCACATCAATCTTCCATGCTCCAAAGTTAACGGTACTAAGACTTTTGAGTTAATTGCTTTTATTTTCTGGATACCTATTTCTTCATAAACGAGACAATGTCACTCTTCCCTCCACACACTTTGCTTTCATTGTTTTAAATTCTTCAAACGAAGGAGCAATAATGACCATTGATCTTCAGGATATTGGTGAGACACCACAAAGATGTGGACCCAGAGGCAGAGTATGAAGGAAAGCCATGAAATTAACGGAATTCTCAAGGCACTTAGATGGAACATTGTCAAAGTAAACTGTTGTTTGTTGGGAAAATATCGCTACTAATTAATAAGCAAGAAAAACAGTTGCTGGCATTTATGTTACGTCGGCCCTTAAATTCTTTGTGGACTTTTGGGTAGCTTTTGCGATGCTATATATTAATTATTGCGTAATATCCAATATTAATTAAGTACAATGACCCTACAACGTTTAATCACCATCATGCCTGGACTAGATATTTTGGAAGCATTTCTTATTGGAAATTATTTTGTGCATCTATTCTTTAGTTACATGAAAGAGCAATAACGACTGTTGATCCTCGAAGTATTGGTGAGACCACAAAGATGAGGACACAGAAGCAGAGTATGAGGAAAGCCATGAAACTAACGGAATTCTCAAGGCACTCAGATGAGGCATGGTCAAAGTAACCCGTTGTTTGTTAGGAAAATGTCACTACTAATTAATAAGCAGGAAAGAAAGAAACTGAAGAAATCAGTAGATGAGTAATTATTGTGGTTTTACACATATAGATTTGTGTTTGCCAAAAATTTGCAATGCATAAAAGGCCAACCCCACTGTACTTAATTTTCTGTATCCAATCTAACGTCTTTTGGTTTATGTAAGTTGATTATTTGTGTTGGGTATTAATTTTATGGTGCTTGGCTGACATTTTGGTGAGTTATTGATAGAGGTGAACATAGAAGGATAGACATTCAGCTTATATATATATATATATATATATATTGCTTCGTAGTAGAGTGAAGGAGGGATTGAATATGAAAATCATTGCCAATTTTTTACTAACCCATGGAACGCATCTTCCTACTAGACAAGACAACAGGAGCGAAATCACCTTTCAGATTATTTTGAAGATGAAATCACATTTTCCTACTTATTTAGTTATAGTTATTGATTTTCAACCTTATATATGTGAAAAAAAACGCTTGTAAATTAGACCCAAATAAAAAAGTCAAGTTTTGACAAAAAGAGAAATGAAAAAGTTTAGTTGGTATGAACCAAACCGATCTTAAAAATTCACCGAGCTAAACCAATCCTGATACTGAACCATAATGCCTAGATGCAAAAACGAAAAGGTCCCCTTCCTTCATGTTACATACTTGTCGTTCATACGTATTTGGTCTATACATAGGTAATTAATTAATCCACTAGGAATGATTTAGTGGTGAGTAGCAGTTAGCAAAAACTCTTAAATAAATTAAAATATCTGTATGTGATATATAAAAACAAAAGTAACAGCCAGTATACATAAAATAAAGTTCAACGTGTGTAGTTATAAATCAATATGTTGCAATGAGCAATCCTGCCCGGTTAAAGCTGCCGCTAAAGACATTAACAACCGAACCCCCACTCTCTCATTCTTATCCAATCGACCTTGCAAAAGTAGTTAGAGTAACTGCAATTCATTAGCGACAGTTAACGTTACTGCTGTCATTTTTTAAATTATTGCTAAACTTAAAAATACTTCAAATATTTAAAAAATTATATAATTAGACTATAAAACTAAAACTAAGGCAAACTCACTAAGAATTTTTGCCCTATCTTTTGGGTTTTCTAAGATAGGCCGTAGTATAGCCTTGAGTGGCAATAGGAAAAAAAATTATTATTAATACAACTTTTGTAAAAAAGAAAATGCACCTCTCTGATTTTAACTCCGATTCTAAAATGAAATCAACAAAACTAAGACTATCTCTGTCTTTTCCACCCTTACAAATTAAAATAGAAAGTACTAAAGCAGGCAATAGTCAATAGCATAACCAAAAATTACTTTAGAGTTTCACACTTATTAACATATTCAAGCTTTTAAACATGTCCAACTAAACATTATTCTATATTAGAAACTAAAACTAGAAGTCACTCCAGACAATGAGATTATCTATACAAATGAGTTGAGCCATAAAGTCAAGATCAACGAGGCAAGAAATATTATGATTGAAATTACAATGAAATGAACAAAGTATCTCCATTCATTCTTTTTGATCTTGGCTTCTTGTGCTTGATAGTCAAAACATGCAAGTATGTCATCACTAAGAGAAGGATATGAAACAATAGAGTACATATAAAGAACATTGCCTATGGTAGCAATTAGTAGAAAAATTTGATATTAATGCAATAACAATAGTAACGAAAACAAAGTTGCAATTGCAGGATTAGGCAATTTCTGCCTACTCTCTCAATTCCCCCATGACATCAACGACAACTATCAAACATTGTTAGGCAAATGCAGAAGATAGCGAGAAACGTGTGGGTGACGTAAAGAATGAGAACCAGAATATATTTATAAATCCAAAACAGACGCAAACTTGATGTGTCAATCCCATCACTCATTGGTTTCAGTTTGGTGTTTTGTCCACATGTGGACATTGCTCCACCGTTGGATTTTATTTACTCAAAAAAAAAAGTTTTAAGTGCACTTAAAACATAAGGCACTTACAAAAATTAAGAGTCAAAATTAAATCTATACAAGTGGAGTCCATACGTAATGCATGCAAAATAAATTTTAACTGTTGAGTATATAAATGACATGAGATACTAGATGTACGTAAAAATTATAAAAAAGAATCTTCCCCTATCGTCTCATGATTAGCCAGAGCTATTTTGTCCTTCCTCTACCCTCAAGTTTTGCATGGCCCCCACCTATATTCTCTCAGGTATTTTATGCTCTACTCATCTAAAACTCTCAGCAGATACCGTACTCTCAAACTGGTAACATAAAAAAGAAAAAAAAAACTTAATTATCATCTTAATTTATTGATTTATTTAAATTTATTATTTTTAATCAATTTAAACCATGTTCATTCTTTTTTATAATGTTGGTTATAAAGATCATTTTGAGTATCTTAAAAAGAGTTAATTTATTATTTTAAAGCACTCAAAATTAAAATAAAAAATTAAATTATAATTAATTAATTAATTAAAGAATCAAAATAATTGTAAAACAGACAAAACATACAAATCATTCCATTAATCTACATGTAAGAAATTTTTTACTTTTCCCCTTCAATCAAAACTGATCAATACTTCATCCTAACAATTATGAAAAAATTTATTTAATCTTTTCAAATCATAATTTAAATAAATTACATATAAGCCTTTTTAAATTTTCAAAGTTGAGAAATGCAACTTGTAGCCCAGAAAACTAAAAGTAATAAACAAGGGTACAAGATAAAGAGATAGATTTAATAAATTGTTTAGTACACAAAATTGTGAGTATGAAAAAGAAAAAGAAATATATATAGTAAATAAAATAGATAATAAATGTCTCTCGTTCTTCTATATAATAAAAAATAAATATTAGTAAATAATGACAAAAAAGACATCATAAGTACAGTGAAAAAAAAATATTTTTACTTCTTTTTTTCTTTCATACAATCAAACTATTCTTTACACTCCTCTCTCTCAAGGTACACTTTACTTGGTGAAGCCTTTCTTTAGGATACTGAAAGGCCTTCTTTATTTAAGCTAAAAATTAAATAGTTCTCTTCTCAACATCATAGGAAGTTAATTTCATGAACAGAATAAGGCAAAGGAAAGCACCTCGTCTCCCTCCAAGAGGCACCGAAGGCGTTCATTTACTAAGGTATACCTTTTGGCACCTTTAACTCTACTAATTCAAATAAACTAATAAGTAGAACATATATAAAATTTATATACTCGCCACTCAAACAAGAAAAACCCAAAAGCACCGCATCAGGTACAGGGCACCTAAAGGCCCAAATGCAATAATTCAGTTTAGTGACAGTTTTAGTTAACCACCGCTAAAGGCCAGATTTTGGGTAGTGTAGATATGAAATTGTTAAAGATCATGAAAGAATTTTTTTTTAAAATTATTAATGCCAATAAATTGGAGCAATTCTTACATGCCATATACATAGCGTAGGTGTTCGTATATGTAATGGTCAAGATTAAATTTGAAGATAGAAGAGGGTCTATATACGAATTCAATCTCATGAACAAAGATAACATGGCACACAAAAAAATTTCGAGAAATTGTATATGTTCTAATACCCAAAACAAGTAAAATTATATTTTCCCATTGACGGTGTATGTTTCAACAGTTCACATTGTTTATTACTAAAATCAACTTGTTTAAACAGCAGTTTCACCCACGCTATAAAGGAAATCGTCAGAATACTTTCCCGTTGTCCTTTTCCTTGCAACTCTACAACATGATACAACTCCTCTTCAGCGCCACTTCTTATCACTTCGGTTTAATCCTGCACTTTTAATTTGATTGTTTCACCCCTTTCTTCTTTGTGGACTTCTAGTGTACATTATAGAATTAAGTCTACCTATGTAATTAGTAAGGCACTCTGCAATATGTGGGTTTCTCTTTTTAACGTGCTGGTAACAGTTAACTATTGTGTTGTAATAGTTAATGATAACGTTTTACAGTAACCATCGCCTTGGGCTGTCTGTTACTAGCACAATAAGAGGTCGTATGCTGGTAACCGACAAAAGTTTAACTACATGCATAGCAAAGAGATTCAGTGGTTGCTGGTGGCTGAACTGCTAAATGTACTTTAAGGAGCAAGCCTGAATTCGAATTCAATCTGTGATCAGAGCCGGACACGGTTTTGGCTCAAGCATTTTTTCTGGCTCACATATACAATTAGTTTACTCAATATATTTTATCCGGAGAATTATTACAAGAATAGAACCTGAAAGAGTGTGCTTTGGTTGACAATTCTGGCAGTGTGGAGATTTTCCTCTTAATTTTTTAGCAACAGACATTGAATAGGAAATGCAAAATTCAGCCTCTTTGATCGCCAAATTAGATGATGGTTTGTATTTTGATTCTTACAATTTTTAGTTTGTTATTCTAAGTATTGTTAGCCTTTATTTTGTGACGGCGATGTTGCCTTCTCATCATGTCAGGCAATGTTACTTTTTAAGGGTGAGTTATATGTATATATATATTTATAACAGAAGATGAAACTTACGTAATTATTATTATTATTATTATTATTATTTTGCATAGGAGGAGAAAATTATATATATATATATATATATATATAAGATCAAGAACAGAAAATGAAAGAAACCCATAGGCCTCTGATACAAGATTTTAAAGAGTTGTTATGTTTTATTTTTAGGTTAAAATTAATTATTTTTAGGTAAAATATGGGGGCTGGGGGTCCAAAAAAAAAGAAAACAGAAATTACATGACCCATGTAAATCCCGATCATATTAGCAAGTAAAATGGTTGCTATATTACTAGAGGGATTGGCATTACTAACCAAACTGATTCGTGTTTCCCTTGTGTGTTCCACTCTAACTTTCCAATTGATCAATATATATATATATATATATATATATATCCACACACACACACTAAAAGTACTTTCAAACTTTTTGTGAAAAAGCAAATCCAAACCGATCACAATAACAGATAAAGTATAAAGCTCTCTGTTTCAGGTCCTTTTATTTTCCTCCATAATCCTATTTCATGTTTAATGTCTGCACTGAACAGACAGACAAGAAATACTTGGAAGGAAAAAGAGGGTCTATATAGAAGCATGAATGGAAGGCCATGTTTCAATTTTTATCACTCGAAGTGAGCCTCTTCAAGAATCGGAAACAAGGAAAGATGAAGAAAGAAAGACAAATAAAAATGTAGAAATTGCATGCTCTTTCCACTTATGTTGACTGAAATCAGAAAGGCTTCCCCCTTGAAGTTCTGGAAGTTTTCCCTCCACGGGATTCATATTCAAAATCAAGCTGAGAGACGATCTTGCAAAGCATGAGTCTACATGTTGGGAGTATTGCGGACTCCATTGCTGGCTGAAAATAAGGGGCAAGATAATAGTTCCAAGGCCAAAAGTAAATCCCATTCCAGCACTCAAGACATTCCAATCAATGGAGCTCCAAGAATTTGAATAAGATAATTCCAAAATGAGTACGCTTAAGGTCTCTTTATGTCTAATTCATATTCAATGTACGAGATAAAGTGATTCTCCTAATTTCATGGACCAAGAAGCAAGAACCTGTAATCAATGAGGTGAATTATACAAGAAGAGTTTGAAGTGGAAAAACCAATCGAAAGGATATTAGGCTTCCATGGAATAGAAAAGGGTGCATATGACTAATAGAAAAGCTAATGCATCTTTCTCACGATGGCTGACAGAAAATTTACCTGGAATGGAGATTTGGGCGGGGAAAAAGAGGAAAAAAGAAGAAGACCGTACTGTTTATCAAAGGCATTTTATGTCACTGCCACAGTTACAGTTGCACAATTCTATTTAACATCTTAGAAATATTTGTCTTAGTATCATTTAAGAGTTTGATGTTGAAAATCAAAGTCACTTTGGTATAGCAGACATAAATGATGCTAAATCTCCATACATGGCACATCCAATTTCATGAACAAACTACTTATTTCGAAACTAAAGGGACATAAGATAAAACCCCATTGATATTTAAAAAAAAAAAAGCAGAAAAGACTGTGTCGACAGCATCGATTCTCATCAGTTCTTATTTCCAGACTTAAATATTCAATGAAGTAGTATAATATTGTGACACGATGAGAATGGGCCACGGATGAGGATTAGTGAGAATTCCACCTTAGAGTTCTGTAGTTTTTCCCTCCACGGCATTCGTGCACAAAATCCAGCTGAGGGAAGATCCTATAAAGCAGGTCATCCACGTGTTCCCAGTACCATATTCTCCACGGTTTCCAAAAAACTAGAGGCAAAAGAACAATCCCAATACCAAAAGCAACTCCCAATTCAGCGCTTATGAAATTCCAATCAATTGTACTCTCAGAGTGGGACTTCCTAATTGATTGTTGTGATATCCCTGGTATTTCATCACTGGTGCAATTTGGAGTCAGTGGAGGTCCACATAACCCTTCATTGCCCATGAACGAAGATGCTTCAAATGATTGAATCTGAGTACCAGATGGGATTGTCCCCACTAGATGATTATATGACATGTTCAAGAATGAAAGGAAAGACAAATTTGCCATCTGTGCTGGAATTTCTCCTGTGAAAGAGTTGTTTGACAGGTCTAAGGACTCAAGCTGTTTAAGCGTTCCTAAAGATGATGGGATACTACCCGAGAAAGCATTATGGGACAAGTTAAGTATGTATAATGCCCTCAATTGTCCAAGCTCTTCTGGTATTGGCCCTTCAAATTTGTTGCTTGAGAGATCGATGGAGGTGAAGATAGTTTGGATCTTTACCAACTCCATTTGTAGATTTTTGCTTGTGACTGTGACTCTGTCTTGGTAATAAACTTTGTCAAACATTAGGACTTGAAACTGAAGACGAGCGAGCTTTGGAAGGTGGTCATCGTTTTCTTCACCCATCATGGCCTTCAACGTTTCAAAGAATGTAGGTGGAATTCTGCCCCTAAAATTGTTTTGTGCTAGGTCAATAATCTGAAGATAAGGCCAAGCTACTTGGGTTCCGGGACATTTAAGGGAGCCATGTAATTTGTTGGACCGCAGAATAACAACATGTAAAGTGGATATGCTCTTCAACCAACAAGGGAACTTATCATCGATCTGGTTATTCCCAAGGTCTAAAACCTCTAGCATGGCACAATTAACTAGATATGTTGGTAGCTTTCCTTGTAGGAAATTTCCATTTAGATCTAGAGTCCTTAAGCCACACAAACCAGGATATGAATCAATGGTGCCAGTGAGTTTGTTCCTCCCTAAATTTAGTATGGAAAGAGTTCCATTTCCATTCATTGAGATCAAGCATTTGGGAATTGTGCCAGTCAAAGAATTATTGGAGATGTCCAGAACTAAAAGAAACGGAGCATTGCATAATGATTCTGGGATATGCCCATGAAAATTATTGCTTGAAAAGGAGAGAAATTCAATGAAGAAAATGTGACTTCCAATATTTGGTGGAATAGAAGAGCTGAAATTGTTACTGGAACAGTCTAAAAAGGTAAGCATTTGAGGTAAAACTGGAAGTGATCCTTCGAAATGGTTAAAATGAAGATCAAGGGTCATTAAATTGGACATATTATTCAATGAAGAGCAATCAGTCAGATAATTAAACGAAAGGTTTAAATAGTTAAGAAAATTGTGATTTGAAAGCCAATGGGGAATTGAGCCCGCAAGATGGTTATTTGAGATGTCAAGATGTGCTAGTGTTGATTGGTTTTTCAAAAATTTTGGAAAGGCGGTCAACTGGCAAGAAGCCAAACTCAAGCTTGTTATGCTGGGGAAAGTTGGGAAGGTAGTCTTTGCATCGATTACTGACAGGTTGTTGTATGAAAGGTCAAGAGCAGTAAGGTTACCTAGTTTCTGAATCATATAGAGCTCTACTCTGCCACTGAACTTGTTGAATGAAAGTCGAAGAACCCGAAGTTGTTTAAGTTGAAACAAAGATTGAGGAATGGGCCCCTCAAAATGATTGTTGCTCAAGTCAAGTGATTCTATCCTTGAGAAGTTAATGAATCCATCCAGCTGGCCATCAAATTGGTTGTATGAAAGTTGTATGTTTCGCACGGATGGGAGCACAAACATGGATGAAGGGATCCGTCCAGTGATGGAATTATTTCGTAAATCGATGTCAACTAGATTCAGGAGGCCTTCAAAGTGAGCGGATGATATTGGACCAGTAAATCTATTACCTGATAAATCTAGCTGAACAAGTTGGGTGAGATTTGATAAAGAGATGGGAAGTGTTCCATTGAATTGACAAATAGAAAGATCTAACTTAGACAACTGCCTCAAATTACTGATTGAATTTGGTATGGGTCCAAAAAAATTTGTAGTACTCACTATCAAGGTCTTGAGAGATCCATTCAATGGAAAGTCTGGCAAGGAACCATGAAGATCTTCATTGACTGATATGTCAATAAAGGACAATGTTCCTAGTTGAAAGATCTCCTTTGGAAATATTCCTCTCAAGTTGCAAGCAGAAAGGCTCAGGGTGGTCAGGTTTTCAAAGTTGGCAAAGGTTTCTGGCACTGGGGATGAGAAATTGTTCCCGTCAAGATGAATTACTGAGAGATGCTTAAGTCTTGCCAGGGAATCAATGGGACCTGATAGATAACAGCCTGACATGCTTAATACTTGCAAACCTGGAAGCGACAACAGAGCACGGTGCCACTTTTGTCCCTGTGCTGACACATCTACACCATCTAGACGCAGTGTCATTAAACTGGTAAGATTTTGCACAAGATTTTGTAGACTTGGATTCTCAAGTTTCAGCGGTTGTCTACTAAGATCAAAAAAACAAGAGATATCAAGAATGACCAACCTTGTCAAGTGAGAAATCCCAATTGGAATCTGCCCCACAAATCCAGCATAAGACAAATTCAAATTTATCAAGTTTGTGAGCTTGTAAAATCCACCTGGAATCACAGAATTGAAATTATTGTATGCCAAATTCAAATTCCGCAGATATTGCAGACTGAATAGACCGCTTGAATTGCTAATTTCACCAGTGATGTACTGCTCGCTCAAGTCAAGACCATCAACATGACCCTTGTTGTCGCAAGATACGCCTCTCCACTCACAGCAATCAATATTTTGCTTCCAGGACACTAGTTTGTTGGAATCTTCATATTGGAACGTGAGATTGTTCTTCAATTGAAGGAGAAATGTTCGTTGATCCTCAAGACATTGGCCGTATGCCAAGGAAATGTGGAAACAGAGATATATACAGAAACAGAGAATGGAAGAAAGCCATGAAACTATTCGAATTCTCATTGGAAAATGCCGCCGCTTGTTAAGTTCGAAAAATGTCTCAAGGTAATTGTTTGTGGACAATGGATAGCCTCTGCGTGTCAGCGATGGTACTCCTGCATTATTAAAATATTGACATATAAAATGACCCTTCAACGTTTAATCATCATCATATATGATATCAGGATGATTTCTGGAATCACCATAGAGATGTGGACACAGAGATATATCCAGAAGCAGAGTATGAAGGAAAGCCACGAGACCCTGCCACTATTTGTGAACTTTTGCGTTGCTTCTGCGATGGTACTCCTGCAATTTTTGGAATTTTCAATACGAAATATAACGCTGATTATCATGGCGTATAGCGGACTATATAAAGGGTAGGCGTCAGTTCATCAAGCATTTCCCAAATTCTTTTGTCTAGGAAATGCAGTAGTGCCAGATTCCAGAAAGCTTGGGAGTTGTGCCATTCAAGGATCAGTGAATCTCACTTTCTTCTTGCAGTGAATGGTTTCAGGTACAAGGGATTGGGATTTCCTTTCGTAGTCTCTGTACAATTCAACAATGGCTGCACAACTTCATGTGCCACTATAATTACCCAGCAACTATATAGAGGTGCCAGTCAAAATAAATGCTCAACGTCTTCATTTTAAATTTATATTTTTGGAGCTGTTGATGATATTATATTCAGAAGCATGGTATTTTTCCAAGTTCTTTTTCTTTTTCAAACCGAGACCCATGACTTGGAGGCACAGAATAAGGATGGAAAGAGCAAAAAGTAAGGATCCATTCAAGATATCAAACATACTTCACTTGTCCTTTCACATTTGCATAAATTTTAAATTGGGTCCTGGTCCAAATTTTGTCTAGTCTTCCACTATAACAAAAACTTGGGGTTGCAGTTCACTGATATGAAGGCATATATATTAATATAACAGAAGTTGGTGGTATCCTGCTTATAGTCAAACTACTGTGTTTAGTGTTTTGCTTTATGTAACTTCACGTCTTAATTGTAAATTTAGCTTTTGGTAATGAAGACGCTTGGCTTGAAAATATCAACTAGTTTTCTTTATTATAACATACATATTTTGTTCGGATTTTTCTCCGAGGGACAGAACGTTTCTTGGTCCAATTGTGTAATGTGCTGCAAAGGATCAAGTTTAATACTATGATTTACAAAAAATAATATTGTAAGCTACATATTGTGGAATTTTTTACATTGTTTTGTATTTGGTGCATCAATATAGATGTTCTGGAATCTTTCCTTGGGGGAAATCTCCAACTAGATCCAGAGTTCTCAAGTGATTTTGTTCCTCGCTAAATGTAGTATGCAAAGAGTTCCATTTATTGCGATCAAGTAATTGAAAATTGTGCCAACCAAAGAATTATTAGAATGTCAAGAACTTGAAGGTGGCAATTGGATTATCTGCTAGAACAATCCAGTGAGCTGCATACTATTCTAAGAGGGGCAGATATGAATTATTTAGATTTAATTTAAATAATTTAGATTTTAATTTTTTTATTTTTAAATATTTTTTATTAAAAAAATGTAAGATAAAAATAATTTTTTAACTTTCATAAGATGAAAGTAAAATAAAAAAAAATTCTAATTTTTATTAAATAGTTTGTCTTATAAAAGTTAAAAAGCTATTTTCATCTTGGTCTTGCTTTATTCAAAATAAAAAAAATTAAAGTAAAAAGATATGATTGAAAATAAAAAATAATAAAAATTTAAAATTTAGATCTTCTAAATCAAATTTAAATTATTTACATTTGATTTAAGCAATATATATATGCTCCAAAAGAAGCAACAAAGAATCCAATTACAAAGATGTGGAGCATAGCACAATGATCCTAAGATATGCAAATTATTGCTTGAAAAATAGAGAAACATAGTGAAAAAAGAGGTAATTACAAATGTTTGGTGGAATAAAAAGACCTTAAACTATTACTGGAATCATTTAAAAAAGTAAAATTGTTGAGGAAGATGTAATTATCAATGGTGGCAACTTTTAAGTGGTTACTACGTTACGGCTAAAATTTCAATTATTTAAAGTTTTTAAAACACTATAACAAAACTGAGAATTTCCACCAATTTTTAAAGTCTGGAAAGTACTTTTTTAATAAAAAAAAGACTGCATTTTAAAATAATTCTTACATATACTAAGTGTGTTATGTCATTTATACATTTAATGATTAAAATTTACTTTACGTGAACTGTATTTATATTATACATAAATTTTATTTGTATAAATTTAATCTCAATCTTTAATTTTTTTAAGTGTACCAAACAAAATTTCTTGCATCCAGACTAATTAAGATGGTAGGAATTTCTCTGGCTGCTGACTTGCTGTACAAACTTACCGACTGTCTATTCTATTCTGACCACCTTTTGTCATCCCACCATCTTTTAAAAGGAAAAAGAAAACATTATGTTTAATTAACATAAATCAAAAATCAAATAAGAAAAGGCTGCAGTGTAGCTGATGTTTTTAATTTCTTTTAAAAGAACAAAATAGTAAAATAAAATAATTAAAAAAAGCTGCAATAGCCTTTGTGAAACAAAATAAATATTTTTTTTGTTTTACTGTCTGACTGTAATGCCGAGGGACAGGAGAAGAGAAAAAAAAAACTCTTTTACAATTGCTTTTTTTTTCATAATTAAATTTATAACAGAAGATGAAACTTACATAATTAATTTTTTTTTCATAGGAGGAGAAAATATATATATATATATATATATATATAAGACCAAGTACAGAAAATGAAAGAAACCCATGAGCCGCTGTTACAAGTTTTTAAAGTGTTGTTATACTTTAAGTTAAAATAATTTTTTTTCTTCATATATATATATATATGTGGTAAAATCTGGAGGCCAGGGGTTCAAAGAAAGAAAACTAAACAGAAATTACTTGGCGCATGTAAATCCCCATCATATTAGCAAGCAAAACAGTTGCTATACTACTTTGGCGTAACTAACCAAACTGATTTCATGCTTCACTTGTGTTGCACTCTAACTTTTCAACTGATTAATATATATATAATATATATACACACACACACTAAAAGTACTCTCAAACTTTTGTGAAAGGGTAAAGCCAAACCGATCTTAGACGATAATAGATAAAGTATAAAGCTCTCTGTTTCAAGTCCTTTTATTTTCCTCCATAATCCTGTTTCATGCTTAATGTCTGCGCTCAACAGACGGACAAGAAATACTTGGAAGGAAAAAGAGGGTCTATATAGAAGCATGAATGGAAGGCCATGTTTTAATTCTTATCTCTCGAAGTGAGCTTCTTCAAGAATCAGAAACAAGGAAAGATGAAGAGAGAAAGAAAAAATAAAAACGTAGAAATTGCATGCTCTTCCTACTTATGTTGACTGAAATCAGAAAGGCTTCCACCCTAAAGTTCGGTAACATCTGTGAGTTTTTCTTTTTGAAAGAAAAAAGGCCGTACCGTTTATCAAAGGTACTTTATGTCACTGTCACAGTTACAGATGCACAATCCTATTTAACATCCGAAAAATATTTGTCTTGGCGATTATTCGAGAATTTGATGTTGAAAATCAAAGTCACTTTACTATTGCAGAGATAAATGATGCTCAATTTCCACACATGGCACATTCAATTTCATGAACAAATTAGCTATTTTGAAACTAAAAGGACAGAAATCAAAACCATCTAGATAAAAGGAAAAAGGAAAAAAAGGAAAAAAAAAAAAAAGACGTTGTAGGTAGCATCTATTCTCATCAGTTCTTATTTCTAGTCTTAAATATTCAATGAAGTAGCAGAATATTGTGACATGATGAGAATGGACCGCCATGAGGATTAGTGAGACCTCCACCTTAAAGTTCTGTAGTTTTTCCCTCCACGGCATTCGTACACAAAATTCAGCTCAGGAAGATCCTATAAAGCAGGTCATCCACGTGTTTCCAGTAATACAGGCCCTGTTTGATTTGATTTTGTAAAACAAATTTTTTTATTTTTAAAAATAAAAAAATAAAAAAATCTATTTGATAATATATTTTTAATAAAATATTTTGTAAAATAAAAAAATAAAATTTTATTTTTAAAAATAAAAAATTCAGAATACTTTTTAAGTGTTCTGTAATTTTTATTTTACAGAATTAAATAAAAAATAAAAAATAATTATTTTTTAAAATAATAATTTAAATAAATTTTTTAATTTTTTACTTTTTAAAAATTTATTTTTAAAAATATATATTTTAAAAATATTAAAACAAAAACAATTTTAAATATGTCCATATTCTCCATGAGAGGCCAAAAAAACAATCCCAATCCCAAGGACAACTCCCAATTCAGCACTTATGAGATTCCAATTAGGTGAACTCTCGGAGTGAGACATCCCTGGTATTTCATCACCGCCATTCCAATTAGGTGAACTCTCGGAGTAGGACATCCCTGGTATTTAATCGCTGCCGCAATTTATAGTCAAAGGAGGTCCACATAGCCCTTTATTGCCTATGAACGAAGATCCTAGAAATGATTGAATCTGAGTACCAGATGGGATTCTCCCCACCAGTTGATTAAAGGAGACGTTCAAGAATGAAAGGAAAGATAGACTTGCAATCTGTATTGGAATCTCTCCACTCAGAATTATTTGACAGGTCCAAGGACTCGAGCATTCTCAAATTCCCAATAGATGATGGTATCTGGCCAGTGAGAGCATTATTTGACAAGTTGAGAATATAGAGCGCTTTAAGATTCATCATCTCTTCTGGTATTGGCCCTTCAAGATGGTTGAATGAGAGGTCAATGGCAGTGAAGACTGTTAGAATTTTAACCCACTTCATCTGTAGACCTTTGCTGGTAATAGTCATTCTATCCTGAAAATAAACATTACCAAATTTAAGGATCTCATATTGTAGGGTTTGTGCTTCATCGGGCATCATTCCTTCCCATGTTGTGAAGGATTTTCCTGGTAGTTTACCAGAAAAATTGTTGAAAGCTAGATCAGCAATTTGAAGCATCTTCCAGATATCACCGGTGTTTGGGCATCCAATGGAACCGTGGAATTTATTTTGTCGCAAGACCAGAACACGAAGTGTGGATATGTTCTTCAATGAGCATGGAAAGCCATCAATAATATGATTTTCCCCAAGGTCTAACACCTCTAATGTCGTGCAATTAGCAAGAGACTTTGGTATTGGTCCATCTAATTGATTTCCATGGAGATCTAGAGTCCTTAAAGTACAGAAAGCTGGAAACTTGTCAGGTATGCCTCCTGCGAGGTTGTTTTCCCGCAGAGTTAATACTCCAAGGGTCTTACTCATTGCCATTAAACATGGGGGAATTGTACCAGAAAAGTTATTGTGGGAAAGATCAAGCACTTGAAGACTTGAAAATTTGCAGAAGGAATTAGGGATGCTGCTATGAAAAGAATTATTTGATAGAGATAGGAAAATTGCGAAAGGCAGGGAATCACTTATATCAGATAGGATAACAGAGGTGAACTTATTGGCTGAGTAATCCAAATAGGCAGCATATTTAGGAAACACAGGAATTGGCCCTCGGAGTTGGTTGTCATGAAGGTCAAGAAGTGTCAACTTGGAACTAAGATTCTGCAACGGTCTTTCCAAATCAGTCAGCAAATTGTGAGAAAGATTAAGGTAAATGAGACTTTCAAGTTTCCAAATCCAGTTGGGTATCGTTCCTCGGATCTGGTTATCTGAAAGGTCTAGATTAGTTAATCTGGACTGGCTTCTTAAGAAACCAGGGAAAGTCTCCAGCTGGCAATAAGCCAATTTTAGATTGCTCATACTGAGAAAGGAAGACAGGCGAGAATCTGACACATTCAAGTTGATTGACAAGTTATTGTATGAAAGATCCAGTGTAGTTAAATTTCTGAGCTCCGCAATAATTTCTAGCTGCATTAGCCCATTGAACTTGTTTGAGGAAAGTTGGAGATTGCTAAGTCCCCTGAGTTGGAAGATAGACGCTGGAATAGGACCTGCTAAATTATTGCTGCTTAAATCGAGGGTGTTTAATACGGAGGAAGACACATTTGAGAACTCATCCAATTGACTGAATTGGTTGTTGGAAAGCTGAATGCTTTGCAGAGATGGGAGTGTAAAAAGAGAGGAAGGAATGCTCCCATTGATGAAATTATTACGCAAGTTAATGCTGACTAGATTTTCTAGTCCTTCAAAGTGACCAGATGGTGAAAGTACACCACTTAAAACATTATCAGAAAGGTCCATGTGCGTAAGTTTCTTGGCTGTACCAAATGATGGGATTGGACCTGTGAAGTTGTTAAATGACAAGTCCAGATAAGCGAGCTCTGTGAGTTTTGAGATTGAATTTGGAAGTCTACCAAAAAATCGAGAATTTGAAAGATCTAATACGGATAAGTTCCTCAGGTTACTTATGGAATCTGGCAACTCTCCAGAAAAATTTGTGTTACTCACTACCAAGGCCTGGAGAGATCCATCTAATGGGAATTTTGGGAAAGACCACAAAGACCAGTATTATATGATATGTCGATGAAGGTCAATGTCATTACCTGGAAGATCTCTGCTGGAAAACTTCCACTCAACCCACAAGAGCTAAGATGTAATCTGGTCAGATTTGAAAAATTACTAAAGAATTCTGGTACTGTGGCTGACAAATTGTTCAGGTCAAGACGAATTACTGAGAGGTGCTTTAGTCTAGATAGGGAAGAATCAATGGGACCAGAAAGATTACATTCTGACATGCTCAATTCTTGCAGACCAGGGAGTGATAACAACGCATTGCACCATTCTTGTCCCTGAGCTGATATAGTTACACCATCTAGATACAATTGCCTAATATTGGTAAGATCTTGAATAAGCATTCTCAAATTTGGATTCTCAAGTTTCAGCTCTTGCCCTGTTAAATAAGAAAAAAAAGAGATGTCCAGAGTAACCAACCTTGTCAGGTGGGAAATCTCTCTTGGAATCTGCCCCACAAAGCCAGCATATGACAGATTCAGGTAAGTTAAGTTCTTCAACTTGTAGAATTCGTTTGGAATCACAGAATTAAAGTTGTTATAAGCCAAATTTAACATCTGAAGACATTGGAGACTGAAAAAACTGCTTGAACTGTCAAATCCACCAGAGATTGATTCTGCACTCAAATCAAGACCAGTAATATGTCCTTTCTCATCGTAGGTAACACCACTCCAATCACTGCAAGACGGGCTTTGATCCCACGACACCAGTTTGGTGGAACTTGATTCGCTGAAATTGAGGTTGTTCTTCAGTTGGAGGAGCAATGATTGCTGGTCCTCAAGACATTGACTTGATAACACATATATGTTGAAACTGAGATATATCCAGAAGCAGCAAACTAATGGAATTTTCATTGGTATATGAGAAAGTGAGGAACTAAGGGTAACCTCAAGGCACTCAAACTAGTGTTACCAGAGAAGAAAGCAACATTTAATTATCATCAGTTGTGGATTTTGTGTAGCTTCTGCGACAATACTCTTGCATTATTTAATATTAAATGCAATGACTCTACAACGTTTAATTATCATCATACTCCTTGCACAGTTATATATATATGTACACACACATATACGCCCCTACACACGCGGGCGCGCACACTTAACCGAGCAAATATTCTATATAACATAAAATTTCTTGTTAATCACTTACGACTAAAATCTCATAATACATTCTCATCTTTCATGTTATTTATCATAATTTCAAATTATAAAAATTTAAATCAATGGGATTGTCATTTTCTCCTTTTGAAAGTAAAATTTGTGAAATTGAATAGGAAATGCTAGCTATTATATGCTTTTTCATATTTTCCACATTAAGCAGGAATAAAAATATAAGATGATATTAATTCTTGAGGCACTTTTACCCAACAATTAGTCTTTTAAAATAAATTCTTCTCATAACAAATCATATCAATTGGTATCAAGACATTTTACTACCGTCGCTAATTGGAGTACTCACCCAGGACTAAGAAATCAACGCAAAGTCATGCCTCATAGGCTCGGGATGTATCACTTTTTTATTATTGTGTTTTTTCTTTTCATTGTTAGGATTTTTTGCGCCTTTTTAGTTAAGATTAATGTTAGGGAAAAGGGTAAAATTGTTGAATGTGGATCCTCTAGCTTTTGCTTTCTTCATAATTGGGAAAAAAATGGATGGTTGTTTGCTACGTAAACTGCTCAACAGAGGATTTGCATTTTAAATTATTGCACCGAAAAAAGAAAAAAACACATATAAGTTGTTTTCATCATGGGACCAGCTCTTGTAACCCCAATACATCCATCTATGGCGATGAATGATTGGCAAAAAAGCCTCACAGTGGAAGGGAAAAATCAAAAGAGTCTGTGAGGTGTGAGACACGAGCTTTAAAATGGGAAATAGATCAGAATGTAAACACGATCCTCTGTGTTTGGGATTTCAAGGTTCGGTGTCTATCAACATATTTGTAAAAATTTCAATTTTATTTGAGCAGTCATTCCCATCTCACACGGCTGATGGACAAAACTTCGAATTGATGGGACTATTGGAAAATGCACAGGAGCTATATTTATGCTGAACCAAACATGATTTTTTTTTCCATTTAATTTCAAGGAAAATATGGAGTATGACGTATACCAGTGATAATATTTCTACTTGTTAGTGCCTAAAGATATATTTTTGGTAAATTATAATTAATTAGAATGATGAATAAATAAAATAATTAAGTTGCAAATACCAAGTTTTGAATCCAAGTTTCTAAAGAACTTTTATATATAAAATATAGGTGCCTTTGAGAAAGTTGTCTTTTTAAAAGTCATTGCACAGTTGCATAATATAAACAGCCAATAATAATTTATCAAAATAATGAATTTCATACTTGTAACACATACTTTTGTCCTTTTTATTGATTATGCAAGTCTCGAATTCTATCATTTTCCAAACTAGGAAAATTTAAATAACTGGGTAACTGGGTACATCTTTTGATGGCTACTTGTCAATTTCTCCTCCAGCGGTGGAAGAAAAAATGTGAATTTGACTGGGAAGAAATGCTAGCCAGTGCATGCTTAAGTTCACTTACTTTCATGGAAAACAAAAATATTTATTATTTCTTCCTGTTTTAAGAAATTCTCTTTTCTTGACTGTCTATTGCCCTGAATCCTTGTCAAGAAGAGGAAGATTAGACTTTATGAAGATGTGAAGAGGGGAATAAGAGATAAAGACGCTTCTTCTTAACATACGTTTCAAATGTGCAAATCTAAATATATAGAATCATTGATGCATTGCTTTTTAAAAATAAAAAAATAAAAATAAAAATTAGTATAATTTTGGTATAATATTCTTAATGTTTTATAAAATGGATTTTTCTTTCAAAACAGAGTATCTTTGGTGCAAAATACTAGTAAGTTTAAACTTGTGCAAAAATATTTCTTTCGTTAAAAAAATTGATTCCTTAACCAAGTCTTTTACCGATGTGCAAACGTTCTCGGAAGTCAAAGCCTGATAGTACCGTCCAAGACGTCTAATGACACCCTTTCCCGCGGCACTTTATTTTCTTTGATAGATATTACAATTTAGAAAGTACGTGTTTTCTGGTTCTTCATTTGGTTATTGACGATGAAATTTTTTTATTCACCAATTAGGACTATACGCTCACATCGTATTAATTTTTTTTCTTATATATATATATATATATACACACACTTAACAAAGCGAATATTTTAACTTAAAATTTTACAGTAACTACTTACAACTTAAATCTTATAGTACTTTCTCATCTTTTATCTTATTTATCATTTTCCAAATTGTGAAAATTCATGTAACTGGGATTGTCATTTTCTCCGTTTGGAAGTAAAATTTGTGAAATTGACTAGAAAATGCTAGCTATTACATGCTTTTTAACGTGTTTTAAATTGAGCGAAATAGAAATATAATATAGTGTTGGGTCTCGAGATTATCTCAACGAATAATTTAATTTTTTAAAATAAGTTCTCTTTATGACACAAGTCGACATGTCGGCATTTTATTAGAATCTCAAATTGCAATGTTCGACTAAAAACCAACACAAAGTTATAACCTGAAGGCGTGGAGACTTTCGACTCTTTTTTTCTATTAGGAATGTATCACTTTTCTTTTGTGTATTTTCTTATCATTGCTAGCATTTTTTGCATCTATTCTTCGTGGAACTAGCTCCTTTAACCTAATAGATCCATCTATGGCCATGAATTGTTAAAGTCTCTGAAGTGAGACACAAGTTTTACAATGGGAAATAGATCAGAAATCAGTGAGGAAGAATCTAAACGTGGTGCTCTATGTTTGAAATTTCAAGGTTCAGTTCCTACCAATATATTTGTAAGGACTTGAATGGAAGACCCCTATTTGAACTTTATGTGAAGTCATTCCCCTCAGGCACATTCTTCTCAAGGAACAAGATATTTTCCAATTGATGGGACTTCTGGAAAATGCAACTCAAAGTTTTTTTTAACTGTTTTACATATTAAAGGTTGTTAATCATCCCTAGTCTTGTCCCTTTCTTTAGAGGTCAAGTGTAATAGTTATCAAATAATATTTCATTCATCAACGATTCCTTGAATTATACACTGTACTAGAGAAAGGTTTTGTTGGTAGTTATTTTTCATTTTTATTGGCAGCTTGTAACAGCCAACAATGCAATCACCAACAAACGAGAGTCACATTTGTTGATGGTTTAAAACTGGCAACAAAATCTTAGTTTTGTTGGTAGTTTATAATTAATCGAGAATAAAAATCAAACTTTTGTTAGCGGTTATTGAAAAAATTACTTTGTTGGTAGTTCGAAATAAAATTGCTAAATTTTTCTTTTTTTTTTCTTTTTTTAAATCTACTTCTAGTTTATACCCCTTGAGTGTCTTTGGCATTTGAGTTCGTCCCTATTCTTATTTTATTCTTAGTTTTACATTCTGTTGGTCATCAGTTACTCACCAACTCAAAACACCAGCTAGTCATTTAAGAAGAACTATTATAAAACAATCAAAGAATATTTATTCTTTTTATTAATCAATTAAAGAACAATTACAATCAATAATAAAATGTACTAACAAATTAAAACCAATACAAATTAATTACAACTAAACCAAGAGGCATTGTTGGAACACATACTAAGACCACTTTTTTCTAGGTTCATTTATCTGAGTATTTGAGTATTCTTTGCAATATGCATATGGGAAGTATTGCAAAATGAAATAACAATTTGAAGTTAGATAATTGGAATTTGGTCAAATTTTAAAAGTATTTTTTAAAGCAAGTTTTATATTAAAGAAAAAAAGACAACATAACAGTTTAAAAATAGAGATTTCTCAGGTCTTAAGCCCTTTCTTTACTGCTAATAACAACAAATTGCATACTAATATCACCAAATACAACTAGTAACAGAAAATTACCAATAACTAATACCATCCTATAGTTAAATTTTAGTATACAAGAAAACATAAAAGCAAGGAAAACCATCCAATTACTTAAGGGAATTGAATTACATACTATGTCGGGGATTGTACACTGTCCATGTGTGATGATATCCTTCATGAATTTATCACAAAATATCCATAATCTATGTTGTTTGGTTGTTTTGGACAGTGTAAAAATCCAATAAAAAACATATTAAATTTAGGAAATGGTAGGCTCAATAATTATCTGAATATTGACAAATGCCTTTGCTTTATTCTATTTGTATAACATGGTGGGTATTTTTGACTTCGACACCTTAAGCCCGTGATTTGCACGGAATATCACCATGGCTCTATCAAGCAAGTAGAAAAAACTTAATATAAGAAACTATTTTAAAATTAAAACATACAAATATATAGAAATACATAGAAAATCAATGCATATGCTTATTAATTAAATAATTTTTGCATCTACTCACAATTTATTGGGTCGCCATTCAAAGGTTCCATGTAATATATTTTCAAAGCACATGAAATGATAATGATCAACATCCAGTATCCTCTAAGACAATTAACTAGTGTTATTAAATTCTAATTAAACAATTAACATTCAAATTACATATAATTGAAAAGTTCAATACTAAGTGACTCACCCTTGCATGTAAGGGGCAAAGAATAACACCTCATTTTTTGCTCTTACAACGAACAAATCCTCTACTTGTTATGATTGACTTGTAAGCTGGCTATATGGTATCTATGGAGTAAAAGTGGCTACATCATGAGGATTGATGAGCACGAACCTTCTCGTAATGTTGTTAGGGACCAAAAATGTACAATACAAGTACCTGAGATGAAGAAATTAATGGATTAATGATAAACTGATATGAACATAGTAAAAAATAGTTAATATATAGTAGATGAAGTACCTTATATATAAATTAATAGAAGTGACCCATATCATTTCATGTCAAAGGATTTCATTTATTAATTCCATTCTAAGCACATCTTGTGTTTTTCTATTGTAAATTTCTTTATCAAAATTTACAACTTTTATGCCATCATCCTATAACATCTATTCCACTAATACTTCAAGTGCCAATATATATATTTTTGAAACCTAAAGGTCAGGTTTTGGCTTTAATGGTGTGGTAATTGATTCATTGCTAAGTCCTAACACTTTCAGAAGTTTTCCCTTGGACTGTGTAACAAAGTGAGTCAATTTAATTTGAAATCAATAAAGAATCATAAGGAAGTAAATTATAAGAAAGTGTTAACTTATAAACCTGTCTTGATGGAGGTACTTTAATGAGATTGGTGGGCCATGTAATGAAGCTCCCTACTGCTTGTCCTATTGTTTTTGCATCATCGGTAGGAACAAGCAATTCAACATTCTCTTCCATAGGGATATTAACCACTACTCTTGCATGGTCAGCGATTAGTATTGTATTGTGAAGTGTGCCTCTTGCAATGTTATACATATAACCCTCTGCAACTACACAATAAGAAGGGGTGTCTAACCGTAATAGACAGTCTGCTTCGCTCTAAACAAACCATAATATGAGAAATTACTGAAAAGTAGTGAAAGTACTTAACTATTAACTAAGTTAAAGAAAGCAATTACCTCAAGGAGATGCTGAGAGAGAAGTGTGCAGCTATCTTTACTACTGGGGCTAGCTTCTGCTACCTACATCCCATCTTCTACATCTTCATCAAATTCTCAATGAGTCGTCGTTGATCCTTCAATTACTTTTTCAACTCAGATTGCTCTTACTCTTGTCTCTCCACCTTCTCTCTTGACTCAATAACCTTAGTTGAAGAATGCAACTTCAAGCACTTTTGTGCCCCAAAATAGTCTCTTTGATTGACATCAAAGTCAACACCCCTAACACGACTAGGGTGCTCCAGGACACCAAGCGTCTTACCCAATATATCCTCACCCCTTAGAACACATCGCCTTATATGAGGGTTTGTGATAAGACATCTTGTGACACATAAATTAAAAAGCAAATGTTATTGAAAGTAGAAAAATAAAATAGAATAATTGAAAATTTAAATAATCAATTAACACTTACACATTTGTTTCAAACTTTAAGAACACGCTCATTGTCAATTTTGCCTACTTTATTGACTCAAGCTGCCTTCCAGAGAATATGATGAGATACTACGCTAACTTCTGACTCCTCCCGCTTGATCTATGTATTAGGGAAAAAAACTAATATGTAAGTATTGCATTATATTACATATTCATAAATAGATAATATATATATTCACGTACCATCTGTTGTTCAAGACCTGGGTATCCTAATTGCCCTTTCCTATATAGGTATTAGATATTCTTTGCTTTTTCTCGATTCTCCTGACTTAATTTCTATGAAAAGATATAATAATCAAATCAATACATAATATTACATACTAAAATGAACAACTATATATTGTAAAATACGATTACCTAGAAAGACTTCTCTTGGGCGTTGACCAATAAAAGTATCCCAAGTCTCTTGAGTTATCATAACTTGAAATAATTTAGAGGAATGCTCAAGGATGTTTCCATCAGCATCTCTTAAGAATCTACTACTGAGTATGTACCGGAACGATCGTAGTGCCTTGCTGACTGTTCCAAGTACAAATCTGATCTGACTCTAATCAATATCAAAAGATATATACAAACTAATATAATCAACTTGTTAGAGTACGTATATATAAGAAACAACATAAACAAAGTGGTAGAATATATTATCGCTATTTCATTTCAAATAGCGTTCTTCATGGCTTGGTCAACCCTTTGCCAATCACTTATAGTGATGGGCACATTATACAAGCCACAACTTCGATATAGTTGATTAATTTTTTATTATTATTTTTTAATTGGTTTACCATTTGCATTCCACTAAACCTTGAATTTTTTCTCAGTACTTCTTGTGTAGGTCACCTTTTCAAAACAATCAAACCTCATTTAATCTGGTTTATCTCTTTTGTCACATTATCTAGAGCACTATCATGAACACCTGGAGAAGCCATTCACTTGTAATGAAATTCAAACACACAAGTTAAAGTAATAAGAAAAATTAATTCAAAGATTAAAAGTAAAAATATTTAAGAAATTCAAAGGGACATATAAGCAAATTGAAGAATAAAAGGAAGTATACATGTTTAAGTCAATCTTTTTCTTTTACTCATTTAATTTAGACTTCTTTACCTCTTGTTTAGAATCCAAATACCCTTTTTATAATCATCTCTCATATATAGGGCATCATCTTCAATGAAATCACTTTCAAACAATATCCCCAAAAAAGAATCATCCTCAACATCAGTATCTTGATCGTGTTGAACATCATTTCTGTCTTCATTTATTTTGTTTGTCAATAGAACAATTGACCACTTCTTACTAGTAAGATTAGGGATATAAAACATTTGTTAAGCTAAGGATGCAAAAATAAAAGGCTTGTTTTTATACCCTACCTTATTAAGATCTACCTAGATAAATCTTGACTCATCAATCTGAAGCCCATTCTTGTTGTCAACCCACTTATAATCGAAGACTGGCACCTGAAACAAAATGTAGTCCAATTCCTATATGCATTTAATTATCCTAAAGTATGACATGTTTACATAAATAGTGTTTTTATCTTTAGTACTAGAAATATACATAGTCTGAGTTATAAGAGTTATATTACTATTGTGCATTATGCTCCAATCATCTTATGCTTTTGTATATAATGTGCAGTCATTGATGAGATAACCAATGTAAAAGAAGACATATAGGCTTGGATCTCTTACCAATCATCTCAATTTTTCACAGATTGCACTTGGATTCACATCTAACTCTAAACAAAAAAAAAGTGATTTTTGAGCCAATTTATAAAAAGTCAATTATGTCCTTTCAATATTCCATTTTCATTTTTATTGGGGTTCAAGTTTCTAGGTATCTCCTTATGCTTCCACACATATGGTTTAGTCTCATCAGAGTTATGCAAAACATATAGGTGTGCTTGCTCCCACTGTGCACTTGAGATGCTAACTATTTCATTTCCCATAATCCCTTCCCTAGCAATTCTTCCCATGTGTCGAGATACCAAAGGCCCAATATTGTTGACATTGGATAGGTATTCGGTACAAAATTCAATAGCTTCTTCAACTATATATCATTCAACAATGTAACCCTTTGGTCAAGTTCAATTTTTCACATACCCTTTTAATATCTTTATGTAATAGTAAATTGGATACATTCACCTCAAATAAGTTAGGCCACACATTTGTTTCTCCCTAACCAAGTGAACAGTTAGGTGAACCATTATGTCAACTAAAAAAGGCAGGAAATACATTTCAAGCTCACATAAAAGTGATCATATTTTGTCTTTGAAATGCTAACAATTTTGCAGGGTCAATCACTTTGTTGTAAATGGACTTGAAGAAGAAGCATAATTTAGTGATTGTCCCTCGCATTTTTTAGGCAAAATGGAGCGTAGACCACCAAAATCAAATGCTCCATTAAAATATGGCAATCATGAGACTTGCGACCCTTCAACTTCAGATCTTTCATTGATACAAGTTTTCTAATGTTTGAAGAATATACTTTTAGAACTTTAATTTCGTCAAGAAATTCATAAAAAGTATTTTTTTTTTCTTTCTTAGATAGAGTATGAGCTACTGGAGGTAGATAAGTATGATATCCCTTTTTCACCAGTGTCAATTCTCCTCTTATTCCCAAAGTAACCAAGTTCAATCTCGCCTTAATGTCATCTTTGGTCTTTCTCAGCACATTGAGTAACATATTAATTATACTATCACATACGTTTTTCTTGATATGTATCACATCAAGGAAATGCCTTACATATAAGGAATTCTAATATGGTAGTTCAAAGAAAATAGACATTTTCTTCCACTTGCTTGTCCTAAGGTGTCCTGCAAAAGGTTTGCTAAAGTTGTCAAATCTTTTACCTTTTTATACAGCTACTCACCAATCAATGGCAAAGGTGCACTATCTTCTTTTGTATTTCCATTGAAAGCTTTTCTCCACTATCAGTAATGATGTCCCAGAGGCAAAAATCTATGATGCTCGAGGAAGGCATTCCTCATACAATGTTCTAACCACATGGAATGTGTGCCCTTCTTGCAAATACGGCATGCGCAACATGCTTTGATACTGTATGTTGACAAATTACCATACGTTAGAAAGTCATTGATTGTCCCAAATAGCATAGCTTACAAATTGAATCTTTCCTCCCTATACCCATCATATACTTCCATTCTCATCTCTTACGTTAGTTTTAAATTTTCAATTAAAAGAGCGAAGTATACATCTATATCATTTTCAAGTTGCTTGGGCGCAAAAAATAGCATAGATAACATCATAAACTTGCGCTTCATGCATAGCCATGGAGGTAAGTTATAAATCACCAAAATCACCGGTTATGTACTATGGGTACTACTTTGGACACCATGCGGGTTTAGTCCATTGGTAGCTAATGCAAGGTGTAGATTTCTATCTTTTCATCCAAAGTTAGGGTATTTATGAATAATTTTTTTCACTGAGGAGAATCTGCAAAATACTAAAACTTGCCATCTTGAATCCTTTCATCCACATGTCATGTCAAGTGCTTTGCATCTTTTGCACTGCTATACATGCATCTGAATGTAGGTATGATGGGAAAATACTATACCACCTTCGCTGGACTCGATTCTTTCTTCTTATATCATGAGGCATTACACTTAAGACACTTCTCTAACAATGCATATTCATTTTGAAATAAAATGCAATAATTGGAACAAGCATATATCTTTTCATTACTCATGTTAATAATATTTGTTTAGCCTCATATGTTCAGCTAGGAAGCTCATTATCCTCTGGTAACATATCTTTTAAAAGTGCAAACAATTCTGTAAAGCTTTTATCACTTCATCTATTTCCTGCTTTCAAGTTGTACAACTTCAACACCCTTGATAATCTTGTGAATTTAGTACAGCTAAAATACAATGCATTTTTGCATCACTTTTCAATCTTTCAAACATTTTAGGACAATCTTGAAGATCCTTTTCAACCACATTTACCATCTTTTCAAGATGGTTAGCCTTTATATACTTGTGTCGAAATCTTTTGAGGCACAACTCTAATTATACTCCCAGTTATTATGCTTATCCTTCGTCTCACCATGCTTTATCCAATATGAATAACTTTGGTCAATCCTTTTACACACTAAATGATCTTTTAATTCAGCTGCACTAATTCGCTTCACATGATAGCAATTTAAACAAGGGCATATAATTTTACTAGGGTCTTTTACATGCTCAATTGCAAATCTAATAAACTTTTTTGCTCCATCCTCATATTCCCTAGACAAATAATTGACAGGCATCCATTTTTGATTTATACCTTTTCGACCTAATAAGAACCAATTTGAGAGAAATATGGTTAGTGACTCCTAATATGCTTGACTCCTACCTATTACTCTACTAAATATTGCCCAATTATGCTTTATTTAATTATTTTTTTGTTTCAATTTATATCTCAAAGAAAAATCAATAGCATGACGACTTAAAAATAGAAGTTTTCCAGACTTTAAACCCTCTCTTCAAACTAAAATCCTACATTAGTATAATATTCTAGCAGTCCATAATGAAAGAACAATGACAGGAAATGTTAAAAAAAATTTGCTTTATAATTTTTACAAAAAAGGAGCTTTAACACTGAAACCCTAAAGGAGTTGATATTTTATTTCTGTCCAGCAACATACACAAAACTAGAATTAATCTTTCATAATATTCTCAATTCACATGGTTTGTATGCAATGCCATGTAAATAGAGTAGGCAATCATGATACAATTATAGATGGAATAAGATAATTACCTGATGTTATCAATCAACATTGTCGCTTCAAAATTTAGAAAACTTGTATATAATTCATTTTAAAAGAAAATCCTTTTAAATTAAAGAACTAAGAAAAAAGAAATTTACATACCTGTAGAAAGAGAGTCGAGAAATGTCGCAAGAAGTGCCAAGAAAAGAACAAGTTGAAAAGAGAAAGAAGGACTGCCAGTGGCAGAGCCACGTTAGTGTGAGGGGGTGCATATGCACCCTCTCACTTTGGATAAAATTACAAGTAAAGGATATAAGTTTTAGTATTTTGCATCCCCTGACCTTAATATTTTGCACTCTTTACTCTTTATATATTTATATTTTGAGAGCCTATTTGATTTTTAACCCAGATCAGATTGAAACTAAAAATTTGTTAGATATGTGATAACTTAACTCAAACTCAATAAATTTTAATAAAAAATTTTAAACCTATTTATTGATACTAATATTAATTTTAGAAAAAAATAACTATCATTATTTATTGTTTTATTTTTATAATGATATCCACTTTTAAAAAAAATTATTATTTTTAAAATTACATTGCACCCCCCTTAACTAAGGATCTTGGCTCCGCCACTGAGGACCGCTGCACCATGAGTGAAAGATTGTGGGGCTATAAAGGAGACAAAAATGGCGAGTAGGTGCGGTGCAAAATAGGTGCAGCTCATGTGGAAACACCAAAAACGAAGGGAAGTTGTCGAAAATGGGGAGAGAATCACCGAGAGATGGCACCGAAGAAAATAGGTTAGGGGGTGGAGGTTCTGTAAATAGGGGCAAACTATTCTGATGCAAAAATGAGTTTAAGTTAAAGATTTAAAATGGTCTTAATTGGCAGTTCTATAAAAACCACCAATTTTAACGTAATTTTCATTAGCAGTTAATATAAAACCACCAGCTAATGTCAATTAAATTTTTAAATATTTTTAGAAAACTATATGTATTTATAGTTAGCAACTTTTATAAAATTGCCAACTATAATAATATAGTTAGCAGGTTTTTAAGAACCGCTAACTATATTTAGTTATTTTATTGTCGGTTTTATTTATAACCGTTAACAAAAGTTTATACTTTGACAATTTTAAAAGAATTGCCCATGAATGTGCATTAATGTATCATATTTTTTTAGTAGTGATATGATTAATGTTAATATTTAAAAAAATATTATATAGAGATGACATTTAAAAAAATGATAATTTACTCTTATATTTGCATAGGACCTATATATTCAGCACTTGGTAATATTTGTGGAAAGGGACCATTAACAACATTTTTAGTTATTCTAAAATATTGATTCTGGACCAAGCATGTTTATTTTCATTTAATTTCAAGGAAAATATGGTGTATGACTATGAAGTATATCAGTGATAATATTTCTACTTGTCAGTGCCTGAAGATATATTTTGGTAAATTATAATTAATTAAAATGATGACTAAATTAAATAAGTACCAAAATTTGAATCTAGGACTGGGTATGAATATGGTCCATTTGAGAATGTTTAGTACAAATTCTATAAACCTCGCTTTGAAAGAATTGATTAACAAAGTATTTGATAATAATTTTCAAAAGTTATTGTGATTGTGTAGAATGATAATAGGCATATATTAAAAATTTTTAAAAATTAAATTATTAAAAATATATATACTAGTTAAATGTTAGATTGAAATATCAATATAGGGATCGTGATTGGTATGTACTAGAATTTTTTCTTTTTTCAGTACTAAAAAAATATTATATTAATATTAAAATAATATATAATAGTTGAAGATTAAATTGAAATAAATGAGACTGGGATGAAAATAAAGAGTCATAAAGCTAGCAGTTATAGAATTACAAACAACAATTAAATTAAAAAATAATGTATTTTTATGATAAGAATAAAAATTTATGTGAAATTTGTGTATTAATTTGATTTATATGAGAAGATAGCAACAATTTGTGTTTTGGTGAAAAATTATATAAATATGAAGAAAAGGAAAAAATTAATGAAAACATAACAAGATTTACAGAGACAACAATACAAATGATATTAATAGGTTTAAAATAAGAATATATCTGAAATTTGGTTAAAATAATAAGTTACTTTTAAACATCCTAAATTTACAAGTCACTGTTCCATTTAAACACATCTCGCGTGGTGCATCTCAAAAGCCCGTGTGGCTTTCAAAAAACAAGAAGAAGAAGTATCATAATAAAAACCATTTAACCAGATATGATTCAGTTACTTTTATTTTTGAAAAGCGTCAGAAACACAAGTTATAACAATCTTAAACGATCTTAAACGAACCCAAAACTGAAATGATCGAGTCAATGAAAAATTAGACCGTTTAGTGGAATACTAATGAAAAATTCCACATTTAGTTGTTCTCACTATTTATATTGTATTTTTTTCAATACTCTATTATTTTTTAAAACATTATACATTATTTAAAAATTATTTCATAATTATATTTTTTAATATTATATTTCATATTCTTTTTCATACTATATATTCTTCCAATATTTCTTTCTACACTTTTTTCATTTTTTTCATATTTTTCCCCCTATTAAAATATTCTTTTACAATATTTCTTCTTATCTCTATTATTTATTCCATTTGTAAATTTTTCTTTATCATATTCCATCATAATTTTCAATTAAATTTTTTTGCATCATTATAACATTCAACATTGACAAAATTTTTCCACTGTAATAGTAAATTTTTCCTATCGCAATTTTTTTTGCTTAAATTTATTATTTTTTGCAATCTCTTTCATGTAATTTTTAATTTCTTTTACCTTTCTACATAGAATAATTATAAATTATAATTTTTTTGACTTATTTTTTTTAGACCTTATTTTTTCTACTCATTCTGCAATTATTTTCTTTTAAAATTCAACCACAACTAAGTTTTTATATGTAAAATTGAAATATCATTCAAATATAGATCAAACAAGTAAAAGTATATATCACAAATATTTAAATTTTAACTATAGCATAATTATATTTTCAATAAAATAAATATTAGTTTTGTTTAATATTTTCATACCAGATATTGATCTCAGAAAATATTTAGAACCATTTCTTCTATTTATCTTTCTTCTTCTGTAATGATTGAAAACTATTGAAGGAGACAATATTCTTCAATGCAGTAAAAACTTGCTACTAATAGTGAAGCTAAAGGAAGGAAGGAAAGATGAACAAAAATAGAAAGATGAAGAACATGAAAGAAGGAAGAAGCTACCAATGGAAAAGAGGAGAAATTGCAAAGGGTGAATGGGGGAAGAGAAGAAGGGTTAAAGCTTTAAAAGGATGCGAGGTCCAGCAATAAAAATTGGATAACATTTGTTTTGTCCAATAGTTTTTTGCCATATGACAATTTGCAACCTCCAATGATATGCTGCCACATGGCATATCCATCTGTGTGTCACGGTCAAATTGCCAAAGCACTTTGACCCCAACACGTTGGCACTTTGACCGTGACACATAGGACAAAGGATACAGTTGCCTAGCAACTATGTTCTCTTATGTCATTTATTGTGTGTTAGGTTGACCTTGACATATAGGATCATAATTTTTTTTTTTTAAGGGATACTGTTTATTTATTTATTTATTTTTAATTTTTTCTTTGGACACAGTCTATAAGAAATTTAAAAAAATTATTACATATAAAAAATTAAGATTTACGATTGTACATGGGCGAATTTAGAATTCGCCCCATTGTATGTGAGTCAAAAACCCTAATCAAAATTAATGCAAAAGATATCATAAATTTGCGATAAACATCTTTCTGAATTTGTTCATTAATGATTTTTGGCTTTTTACATTAATACTGACTATTAATTTATGATCTAAGAATGATTAATTACTCATATCTCTCACTTAAAATTACTCCACCCACTTATACATCGCCCATATATATCATGGTCAAATGTTTTATATATAGATTTCATACATCTACTGAATAAAATATCCATAAACCAAACACCACTTGGAGTCTTTAACTACAAAATTGGGAATTTTGCTCTAATGTATTGAAAATGTTGGAATCCTATCGCTCAAAACCAGTAAGCCGACAACCTGACACTAGCTCAAGTGGTTGGGAGGACGGAAATTTGCATAAAGATTCATAGGATCAATCTTCCTCCTCTTGTAACAAGAAAAGGAACCAGTAACTTGGCTGCAGGTATATACAAAACCAAGGGAATATAATGAACTAATGTTAACTTCACGTTGTGCATAAGCCAAACGACCATTTTGAAGTAAGCAACCAGGAAAGGGAGCTTGACAACTGCTAATATGAGATTTTAACCTGGGAATGTTGGGATGTGCACTTCTACATCGATGGCACCTCAACTCCATGGACAGCAACTTGTCACCATCTTTCAAGGTTGCTTTCCCATTATTAGAGACCTCATCAATTACATCAACCGAGTCACGAAAGAAAGTCGTGTTGAATGAGTTCCAGTGCTTCTTTTTTCTTCAAATGTTTTGATTCAAAGTCCTGGCCAATAACATGAAAATGTAGTTGTCCCATTGATGGAGCCTGCAAAAGAAGACCCGTCCAGAAGGTTCAGCATATGTGAATGCTGTATCAACAAAATTGAGCTTCACAAGTTACTGAAAGGTTCAGCTACCATGCACCCAGAATCATGAACAAAAAGTTGCAACAACATTCATGGCAGATGCACTTTTACAAAGCAACATTAATTTTTTTTTCTTTTCTTTGTGATATAAGAAGAATTACATCTTGTTGGAGAATAAGATACCCTCAAACCAGAAAATTGAAGAAAAACCTCATAACAGAACAGGTAACTAAAGCCCTATCAAACTTAGTCGTGTAATAGACCTGTCCAAACTTTTTGCACTTTAGATATAGTGATTCTCTTCGTCTTTTTTTTTTTTTAATAATAAAACCATCTGCAGAGCACCAGCTAGAAGCCATATATACTATTCTATCCCATAACATATCCAAAGGCAACAACACTAAATTATAATTAACTTAATTTAAATAATAACCGCATTTTCTTCTTAACAGCAACATGCAATCGTTTTGATCGTTTTCTAGAATTATCACTTCGGTAGTCTGGAATTATTGACTGTATATATGCTAAACTATCTAGAGAAAGCAAATTTTTTCTTAACTTTTAATTTGAGTCCAAATAAGAAGGCTTGTGTGATTTTGCATTGAAAGCATGTATGTCATACGGTTGGCCTAAGGTTTTCATATGATCTTAAATTATTTTGATAATAAAAAAATTTTTAAGTTAAATTTATAAAAGTATTAAGTTAAACATAATTAAATATTATTTATTATCTTATTATTAAAAGTTATTTAATTCATTTTTAATAAGTAATAATAATTATTGAAAAAGAAATAAAATAAATCAAATTGAGTATTGTATTAATATATAATATTTTAATTAGATTATTTTATCTAAATTAATTGATTAAACTTTATATTATTTACTTTATTTTATTGAGCTTTTTAATCTGATGGTACTTATAATTTGTTTAAGTTATAATATTTGAAATTATTATTAAATTTCATTCTATTTTGTTGGGCTTGTTGATCTACACACTTTAATTCAAGAAAAAAAAGTTATAAAATGCATTTCAATTAAAAAAAACGAAATGCAAAAGAGAAGTAACAAAATGCTTATAATACCTTTTGTTATAAAAGTCAAATTATGCAATACATTAATTACATTGAATGAGTCTTGAAAGTAAAAAATTATATATTCTTTTCTAAAAATGTAGCATAGCTTCAACAAATAAAAATATATATAATATCTCTTTCAATTCTTTTTATTATTAAAGTCAAATATGTGCAATACTTTGTACAGAGAAAGAAAATGCCCCTATCATGTCTAAAGCCCACTTGATTTAAATTGGTTTATTCATCACGAAAAAACCAAAATAAGCAATTGAATTGAAAGCTAAGTTTAGAATGTATAAAGAGACGAAAAACATTAAAATATGTTTATTCTTTTTAAAAGTGAAAAGTTTTGGAACATATATAAAAGTTCTATATATCATATCCTTTCCCCATGCAAAAAAATATTACATTATATCATGTAAAAAGTAGCTTTTTATCTAACTCATTCAAAGTATTTATTGCGTTTTTGTTGAAGAAAAGTAAAGTAATGCAAATCATCCTTCTCTTTTTCTTTTGCAACTACTAGAATATAACAAGAAAGAAGAAAAGCAAAGCCTCTGCAAGCCAAAAGTTGTCTTCATACACATTTATGCATGACAAGCAAGACACAAAAGGATAATGGATATTTTGCAAATCTCTCTCTCCTACAATGACTATTTTTAGTGGAGTTGAATTTCAATGAATATATTTTTGAAGCTTCTATATAAATGGAAGAAGATGAGTAAAAGAAGAAGATGATTGAAATAGAGAAAGAAAAGCCAAATTTGCATTATAGTTCTCCTTTATTTTCCTCATCTTATTTGAGCTTAATGTCTAATGTTATTTAATTTGAGAAAGCATTGAAAAAAGAGTGTACTTATAATAATCCATTGCCTAATAAGCATTCTAAATTTATTCTCATATTATTTTACAAATCGAGTTTATGATAAGTTTAGTGAAAATCCCCTAGGAGAACGAGTGAATTTGTATAAAACCTAAGTGTTATATTAATTTGAGGTGAGTTAAAAAATTTGGTATTAGTGGTGAGTATGTTAAATCCATTTCTATTATAAACTAAAAATTGATTGAAAAAAGTATTTTAAAATTTAAGGGGACTAGACATAGGTCAAGAACTAAACTAAGATAAATTCAGTATTATTTCTTCTTCTCTTAACTTTTTCTCTTATTAATTTATTTTTAATGCTACTTCAAATTTAGAAGCTATTCCACTCTCTTACCTGGAGGATGCTCCAAATTTGCATTTGCTTATTCCATTGCTTATGTGTTTTTTAGTTGTTGTTATTTAGCTAATTCCACTTTTAGATGATTTTCCACTTGCAAGTTGTAACTCTCTCCTTTTCCAGTCAATTAACTCTAATTCAGCTTTTTCTACTTTTAACATATAGCTCTTCCACTTTTGGCTAGCTCATTCCATTTTAACTTCCTCCACTTTTATATATGCCTAGTTCGCTCCCACCTTAACTTTTTCTACTTTTGTGTATGTCGTAATTATTATTAATATTAGTATTATTATTATTAGTATTATTATTATTTTACATTTTACACCTATTCACCCTATCTCCATGTGTGATTATCACATACACACACCCTCTACTTCATGCTTAACAAAACACCCATTTGATCCTCGAAGCAAGTGAAAGCAAGCGATATATAGGATCTTTATTTTCTTTTCTTGTTTAGGGCAGGTGAAGAGGAAGAAACAGTTCATAAACAAATGTACTGCATACCGAGTGATATCCAAGACGAAAAACCAATGAAGCATTCTCATGCAAGATCTTCTCGGCCCACTTTAAACCCACAGTGTGCATCTTCTTTAGTAAGTGAAGGTGGTCATTTTGAACATCAGCCGGGCAATCGAGGCCTCTAGTTCGTGCCAACACCAGAACATGCTTCTGTGCCTGTAAAACACAAGGAAATTCTGTTTGTTGCCATTGCGAAGTCAAGCATGACATGAAATATGCAGAGAGGGGGAAAAAAAAGATAAGGGATAAGATCGACCATAGGATACAGATCATGCAGCACAACTACATCTTCAGATATTTCAAGCAAATCGTCCTTATGCTTTTCAGGATGCATAGCCATTTGATGAAGAGCTTCAGCCCATGATCTCCATGTCTTATTCATGCTGCCATCAATTTTTTTATTTATTTGAATCTACGTTTTCAACCTTGGTACCAGTGAAGTTCACTTCAACATCATCCTGACTTCCCTTGTATTTCTTGTCTTTTTCATCCGCATCTCACTTGCTCTTTTGCTCTGCCGCAGTCATCAGGATTGATGCAAAAGCTTCAAATTGTAAGCCTCTTTTGAGAATCCTTCAGCCTTTATTGTAATCATTATTGAGACAATTTGGCCTTTGTAGGTTCATATTGTAATCATTATCGAGAAATTCTTGAATGATTTTGATTTGGAATGTGAGTGTTGCCATATATTAAACGCTTAATCTAGTTGTTTAGTGAAAATTCTCATGGCTTTTTGTGATTATTAAATAAATTTTATGATGGCAGCCATCCAGTGTTCATTTAAATGTTTATGAGAAATATATAAGTTTATCTGTTTGAGGAAAGTTGGTATTAGTAGTGTACGGGAAAATTATGTAGTATGACCAAATCCGAATGCAATCTATGATAAAAATCACACATTGTTCTGGTTTGGAGTTTTTGTGTGCAAATTTGGGTTCAGTAGTGCCCTGTTTTGTTGCGATTTAAAAGTTGACACGCGATATAATTGACCCAATATGTTGTATTGTCACTTGTAGGAATAGGACAAATTAAAGACAAACTTAGAGTCGTAGCTTAGGAATTGAGAGATAATGTTGTTCAACTTCTATCATTACATAAATTAGTCCTAGGAGATTACAGTTTGTTGCTAATGCAAGCCCAGATTTTTTTTTTCTTTCATTAATTCTGGTCAGACTTCTGACAAATTTTCAGTCATTCATTTCAAAACATCAATGCAAATGGGAACAAAACTTTAAGTGCATGCATAGCAAAGAGATGCAGTGTTTGGTCGTGGCTGACATGCTAAATGGACATTGAATAAATATCTCAATAGCGCACGTGAAGCTTAAAGAGCAAGCCTGAATTTGAATTCAATCTGTGATAAGAACAGAACAATGTTTTGGCTCGTATTTTATCTGGCTCACATATTCAATTAGTTTACTAAATACATTTTATCCGGAGTATTTTGAGTTAGTTGGCAATTGTGGTAGTGTGGAGATTTTTCTCTTAATTATTTAGCAACAGGCATTTAATAGGAAAAGCAAAGTTCAGCATCTTTGATCACCAAATTAGTTGATGGTTTGTATTTTGATTCTTATAATTTTTAGTTTGTTATTCTAATAAGTATTGTGAGCCTTTATACATTTGTAATCACGATGTTGCCTTCTCATTTGGTCAGGCAGTGATACTCATTAAGGGTGAGTTATATTATTTTGGTGAATTGTTAATTTCACGTTGTTCATGATTATTATGTAGCGGGCGTAGTATGACTGCAAGACTATTAGTATACTCCGTATTCTTTTACTATTGTTTTATTTAAATTTTGAATTTGATCCCATAATTTTTACTCTCCAATTTAATCACCATCATGCCTGGACTAGATATTTTGGAAGCATTTCTTGTTGCAAATTATTATGTGCATCTATATTTCTTTGGTTACATGACACAGGAAGTGCAATGGAGGTAACACTAGGTTTTATTTTGCCCCACTTTTAGTAGGTGTTTAATGCATTGTTGTTTTATATATCATGATATTCAAAATTGTTTTATATTTGATATGATAATTAAAAATTATCACCAAAAAAATGAGTATATTATAAAAATTAAAAAATCTGAAAAGATTATGATGTAAAATTCTTATAATTTTTTTAATATTATGAGATTCTACCATATGATACCATTCACACTTTAATATTTTAAATAATACTTGTTATATTAGATATTAGAATACTAAACACACGTCTTGATATCAACAAACTTCCAAAATAAAAAATATCATAGTGAAGTGACAATCTATCCGACACTTTATTAATATGAGGAAACCTCATTCTATTGTGACCAAGTATTTAAAAAATGTGCGAAGTCAACCATAAAAATGAGTATTTTAGTCAAAATAAAATAGTTGTAAGGTTTTTAATCGGCCCAATATATTTAAAACAAAAGATGAGAATGAGGAGAAAATTTATATGTGCTAGTGAAAGGATAAAGCTGCGTTTCTTTTTTTTTTATTCCCCCTGGGGTCGAAATAACACTTACAAAACCAGCAGACAAAACAACATAAACCCGCAAAACGAAACAGAACAACTAAAAAATAAAAAAGCTCTCTGTTTCAAGTCCTTTTATTTTCCCCCATAATCCTATTTCATGCTTAATGTCTGCACTCAACAGACGGACAAGAAATGCTTGGAAGGAAAGAGAGGGTCTATATGGAAGCATCAATGGAAGGCCACGTTCCAATTGCATGCTCTTTCTAAGTATGCTGACTGAAATCAGAAAGGCTTCCACCTTAAAGTTCTGTAAGTTTTTCCTTCACGGAATTCATATACACAATCAAGCTGAGAGACGATCTTGCAAAGCATGTAGTCTACATGTTTGGAGTATTGCTGACTCCATTGCTTGCTGAAAATAAGAGGCATGATAACAGTTCCAAGGCCAAAAATAAATCCCAATTCAGCACTCAAGACATTCCAATCAATGGAACTACAAGAATTGGAATAAGATAATTCCAATATGAGTACGCTTAAGGTCTCTTTATGTCTAATTCATATTCAATGTTCTAGATAAAGTGATTCTCCTAATTTCATTGAAGATGCCATTACTGAGACCGACCAAGAACCTGTACTCAATAAGGAGAATTATGCAACAAGAGTTTGAAGTGGAAAAATCAACGGAAAGGATAGCAAGCCTCCATGGAACGGAAAAGAGTGCATTTGACTAATAGAAAAGCTAATGCATCCTTCTCACAATGGCTATGTCCCTTATTCAGAAAAAAGGCACCCTGCCGTTTATCAAAGGCACTTTATATCACTGCCATAGTTAAAGATGCACAATCCTATTCAACGTTTTAGAAATATTTGTCTTAGCGATTACTTCAGAATTTCATGTTGAAAATCAAAGTCACTTTCGTATAGCAGAAATAAATGATGCTATATTTTCACACATGGCATATCCAATTTCATGAACATACTACTTATTTCGAAACTAAAGGGACAGAAAATAAAGCCACATTGATTAAAAAAAAAAAAACAGAAAAGACATTGCACACAGCATCTCTGTTCATCGGTCCTTATTTCTAGTCTTAAATATTCAATGAAGTAGCATAATATTGTGACATGATGAGAATGGGTCACGGATGAGGATTAGTGAGACTTCCACCTTAGAGTTCTGTAGTTTTTCCCTCCACGGCATTCGCACACAAAATCCAGCTGAGGGAAGATCCTATAAAGCAGGTCATCCACGTGTTCCCAATACAACATTCTCCATGGCTTCAAAAATACTAGAGGCAAAAGAACAATTCCAATCCCAAAAACAAATCCCAATTCAGCGCTTATGAAATTCCAATCAATTGAACTCTCACTGTGGGACTTCCTGATTGATGGTTGTAACATACCTGGTGTTTTATCACTGCTGCAATTTGGGGTCAATGGAGGTCCACATAACCCTTCATTGCCTTTGAACGAGTATGCTTCAAATGATTGAATCTGAGTACCAGATGGGATTCTCCCCACGAGATGATTGAATGAGACGTTCAATAATGAAAGGAAAGACAAATTTGCCATCTGTGCTGGAATTTCTCCTGTCAAAGAGTTGTTTGACAGGTCTAAGGACTCAAGCTGTTTGAGAGTTCCTAAAGATGGGGGGATACAGCCCAAGAAAGCATTATGGGACAAGTTAAGTATATATAATGCCCTTAATTGTCCAAGCTCTATTGGTATTGGCCCTTCAAATTTGTTGTTTGAGAGATCGATGGAGGTGAAGATAGTTTGGATCTTTACCAACTCCATTTGTAGATTTTTGCTTGTGACTGTGACTCTGTCTTGGTAATAAATTTTGCTAAACTCTAGGACTTGAAACTGAAGACGATCGAGCTTTGGCAGGTGGTCATCATTTTCTTCCCTCATCATTGCCTTCAACGTTTCAAAGAATGTAGGAGGAATTCTGCCGCTAAAATTGTTGTGTGCTAGGTCAATAATCTGAAGATAAGGCCAAGCTACTTGAGTTCCTGGACATTTAAGGGAGCCATGTAATTTGTTGGACCGCAGAATAATAACATGTAAAGTGGATATGCTCTTCAACCAACAAGGGAACTTATCATCGATCTGGTTATTCCCAAGGTCTAGAACCTCTAGCATGGCACAATTAACTAAATATTGTGGTAGCTTTCCTTGTAGGAAATTTCCATTTAGATCTAGAGTTCTTAAGTCACACAAGCCAGGAGATGAATCAATTGTGCCACTGAGTTTGTTCCGCCCTAAATTTAGTATGGAAAGAGTTCCATTCATTGCAATCAAGCATTTGGGAATTGTGCCAGTTAAAGAATTATTGGAGAGGTCAAGAACTTGAAGATTTTGAGCATTGCACAATGATTCTGGGATATTCCCATGAAAATTATTGCTTGAAAAAGAGAGATATAAAGCGAAAAAAAGGTCATTACCAATGTTTGGTGGAATTGAAGAGCTGAAATTGTTATTGGAACTGTCAAAATAGGTTAGCCTTGGAGGTAAAACTGGAAGTGACCCTCGGAGATGGTTAAAATGAAGATCAAGGGTCATTAAATTGGACATATTCAATGAAGGCTCTTCCCAATTAGTCAGATGGTTATACGAAAGGTTTAAATAGTTAAGAAAATTGAGATTTGAAAGCCAACGGGGAATTGGGCCAGCGACATGGTTATTTGAGATGTCAAGATATACTAGCGTTGATTCGTTTTTCAAAAGTTCTGGAAAAGTGGTCAACTGGCAAGAAGCCAAACTTAAGGTTGTTATGCTAGGGAAAGAAGGGAAGGTAGTCTTTGCATCAACTACTGATAAATTGTTGTATGAAAGGTCAAGAGTAGTAAGGTTACCTAGCTTCCGAATCATATTGAGCTCTACTCTGCCACTGAACTTGTTGAATGAAAGTAGGAGATCCCGAAGTTGTTTAAGTTGAAGCAAAGATTGAGGAATGGGCCCTTCAAAATGATTGTTGCTCAAGTCAAGTGATTCTATTCTCGAGGAGTTAATAAATCCATCCAGCTGGCCATCAAATTGGTTGTATGAAAGTTGTACGTTTCGCAGGGATGGGAGCACAAACATGGATGAAGGGATCCGTCCAGTGATGGAATTATTTCGTAAATCGATGTCAACTAGATTCAGGAGGCCTTCAAAATGAGTGGATGGTAATGGACCAGTGAAGTAGTTACTCGAGAGTAGTTCGCGAACAAGTTTCTTGCACTTATTTAATGACGGAATTGGGCCAGTAAATCTATTATGTGACAAATCTAGTCGAACAAGCTGGGTGAGATTTGACATAGAAATGGGAAGTGTTCCGTTGAATTGGCTAAAAGAAAGATCTAGCTCAGACAACTGCTTCAAATTACTGATTGACTTTGGTATGGGTCCAAAAAAATTTGTAGTACTCAGTATCAAGGTCTTGAGAGATCCATTCAATGGAAAGTCTGGCAAAGAACCATGAAGATCTTCATTGTATGATATGTCAACAAAGGACAATGTGGCTAGTTGAAAGATCTTCTTTGGAAATATTCCTCTCAAATTGCAAGCAGAAAGGATCAGGGTTGTCAGGTTTTTAAAGTTGGCAAAGGTTTCTGGCACTGGGGATGATAAATTGTTCCCGTCAAGACGAATTACTGAGAGATGCTCAAGCTTTGCCAAGGAATCTATAGGACCTGAGAGACTACAGTCCTGCATGCTCAATTCTTGCAAACTTGGAAGTAAGATCAGAGCACGGCGCCATTCCTGTCCCTGTGCTGACATATTTACACCATCTAGATGCAGTGTCATTAAACCGGTGAGATTTTGCACAAGATTTTGTAGATTTGGATTCTCAAGTTTCAGCTCTTGTCCTGTAAATAAACAAGAGATATCAAGAGTGACTAACCTTGTCAAATGAGAAATCCCGATTGGAATCTGCCCCCCAAATCCAGCATCAGACAAATTCAAATTTATCAAGTTTGTGAGCTTGTGAAATCCGGATGGAATCACGGAATTGAAATTATTATATGCCAAATTCAAATTTTGCAGATATTGCAGGCTGAATAGACTGCTTGAATTGCTAACTTCACCGGTGATGTACTGCTCGCTCAAGTCAAGGCCAACAACATGACCTTTGTTGTCGCAAGATACGCCTCCCCACTCACAGCAATCAATATTTTGCCTCCAGGACACTAGTTTGTAGGAATCTTCATATTGGAACGTGAGATTGTTCTTCAATTGAAGGAGCAATGATCGTTGATCCTCAAGACATTGACCAGATACCACAGAGATGTGGACACACGGATATATCAAGAAACAGAGAATGGAAGAAAGCCATGAAACTATTGGAATTTTCATTAGAAAATGCCGCCACTTGTTACGTTTAAAAAATGTCGTCAAGAAGAAAATTGTTTGTGGACAATGGGTAGCCTCTGCGTTTCAGCGATGGTACTCCTGCATTATTAAAATATTAATACATAAAATGACCTTTCAATGTTTAATCACCATCATATATGATATAAGGATGATTTCTGGAATCACCGTAGAGATGTGGACACACAGATATATCCAGAAGCAGAATATGAAGGAAAGCCACAAGACCCTTACCATTATTTGTGAACTTTTGCGTTGCTTCTGCGATGGTACTCTTGCAAATTTTTGAATTTTCAGTGCGAAATATTACGCTGATTTCCGTGGCGTAAAGTGAACTATACAAAGGGTAGGCGCCAGTTCATCATACATTTCCCAAATTCTTGACTAGGAAATGCAATAGTACCAGAAAGCTCGAGAGTTGTGCCATCGAGGATCAGGGAATCTCACTTTCTTCTTACAATGAATGGTTACAAGCCCAAGGGATTGGGATTTCCTTTCGTTGTATCAGTACAATTCAACAATGGCTGCACAACTTCATGTGCTACTATTATTTCCCAGCCACTGTATAGACTTTAGAGGTCTCAGTCAAAGTCAATGCGCAATGTCTATTTATTATTATCTAGTCTATTTCCACTATAACAAAAACTAGTGTTATCGTTCGCAGTTCACTAATATGAAGGCATATATAATAATATAACAGAAGTTGGTGGTGTCCATTGATTAATCCTGCTTATAGTCAAACTACTGTGTTCAGTGTTTTGCTTTATGTAACTACACGTCTTAATTGTAAACGTAGCTTTTGGTAATGAAGACGCTTGACTTGAAAATGTAAACTAGTTTTCTTTATTATAACATACATATTTTGTTCGGATTTTTCTTCGAGGAACAAAACGTTTCTTGGTCCGGTTGTGCAGTGTGCTGCAAAGGATAAAGTTTAGTAGTGTAAGTAAGAAGAAATAATATTGTAACCTACACATGTAGAAGTTTTTATGTTGTTATGTATTTGGTGCATCAATATAGATGTTTTGGAATCTTTCCTTGTATAAAATCTCCTGCTAGATCCAAAGTCCTCTAGTGATTTTGTTCCTCCCTAGACTGAGTACGGGAAGAGTTCCAGTAATTGCGATCAAGTAATTGAAAATTGTGCCAATCAAAGAATTATTGGAAAGGTCAAGAACTCGAAGATGTGAAGCATAGCACAATGATCCTGGGATGTTCTTATGCAAATTATGTCATGAAAAATAGAGAAACAATGTGAAAAAGAGGGTAATTATTACCAATGTCTGGTGTAATAGAAGACCTAAACTGTTACTGGAATAATTTAAATGGTAAAATTGTTGAGGAAGAGGTAATTATTAATATGGTGGCGACTTTTGAGTGAGACACATACATATGAAGAAGGGAATAGAAGAGATCAGTGTGGAAGATACAATCTTGGAATGAAATATAGTGTTACGTACGTTCGAAAATTTATAGACCAAAACTATAATTAAACTATAGTTTAAGGGGTTACGCTGGTGTTGATGAGCAAGATTACAAATAACACAGCTCTTTTTTTTTTTTTTTTTGTATTTTAAGCTAAAAGATTGAGACACTTCTTCTTGGCGTACGTTTCAAATGTGCAATTCTAAATATATATAGAATCATTGATAGATTCATGAGACCTTCCCCACCACCTTCTGCACTTTGGAATTACTTTATTTTCTACGTAATAACACAATGACACCCTTCCCCACCGCACTTTCTTTTCTTCGATAGATATTGCAATTTAGAAAGTTTGTGCTTTCTGGTTCTTCATTCGGTCATTGACCAATTAATTTTGTTATTCACAAATTAGGAATATACTCTCACATCGTATCAATTACCCACACACACACACTCTTAACAAAAGCAAATATTTTAACTTAAAATTTTACATTAACTACTAACAACTTAAATCTTATAATATATTCTCATCTTTTATTTTATTTATCATTTTCTAAATTATGAAAATTCAGATCATTGGGATTGTCATTTTCTCCGTTTGGAAGTAAAATTTGTGAAGTTGACTAAGAAATGCTAGCTACTACATGCTTTTTGAAGTATTGTAAATTATGCAAAAAAAAAAAAAAAATATATATATATATATATAGTATTAAATCTCGAAACAGCTCTCAACTAGTAAGTTAATCTTTTGTATTAGGGATGGATCATTTTTCTTTTGTGTATTTTCTTATTACTGTTAGAATGTTTTTGAGTCTATTCTCCGTGGGACCAGCTCATTTAACCTAATAGATCCATCTATGGCCACGAATGGTTAAGTCTCAGAAGTGAGACACAAGTTCTACAATAAGAACTAGGTCAGAAATCAGTGGTGCTAGTTACCAATATATGTGTAAAGACTTGAATGGAAGACCCCTATTTGAATTTTATATGAAGTCATTCCCCTCAGCTACGGCACATTATTCTCAAGGAACAAGATAATAGTTATCAGATAATATTTCAATGATTCCTGGAATTATATGATTAATGTTAATATTTTTGAAATATTATATAGAGATGACATTTAAAAAAACAAACAAACAAAATGATAATTTACTCTTATATTTGTATAGGACCTATATATTCAGCACTCGGTGATATTTATGGAAAGAGACCATTAACAACATTTTTAGTTATTCTAAAATATATATTTATCCTGAACCAAGCATGTTTATTTTCATTTAATTTCAAGGAAAATATGGTGCATGACTAGGAAGTATATCAGTGATAATATTTCTACTTGTCAGTGCCTAAAGATATATTTTGGTAAATTATAATTAATTAAAATGATGAATAAATTAAATAAGTTACAAAGAGGAATAAGTGTGCCAAATTTTGAATGAGACTGGGTATGAATATGGTCCGTTGGAGAATGTTTAGTACAAATTATATCGATGTCGCTTTAAAAGAATTGATTAACAAAGTATTTGATAATAATTTTCAAAAGTTATTGTGATTGTGCAGAATGATAATAATGGGTCTATTAAACATTTTAAAAAATTAAATTATTAAAAATATATACTAGTTAAATGTTAGATTGAAATATAATATAGGGATAGTGGCAGATTTTTTTTTCCTTTTTCAATACTAAAAAAAATTACGTTAATATTAAATAATATATAATAGTTGAAGATTAAATTGAAATAAATAAGATAGCGATGAAATTAAAGAGTGAGCAGCTATAGAATTACGAAAAAAAATTAAATTAAAAATAATATATTTTTATGATAAGAATAAATATTTATGTAAAATTTGTGTATTTGTTTTATATGAGAAGATAGCAACAATTTATGTTTTGGTGAAAAATTATATAAATATGAAAAAAAAAGGAAAAAATTAATGAAAACATAAGAAGATTTATATAGACAACAATACAAATCATATTAATAGGTTTAAAATAAGAATATATCTGAAATTTAGTTAAAATAAAAAGTTTCTTTTAAACATCCTAAATTTACAAGTCACAATTGCTTTCAAACACATTTCACATGGTGCATCTCAAAAGCCACTGTGGCTTTCAAAAAACAAGAAGAGGAATCATAAAAAAATATTTAACCAGATATGATTTTGTTACTTTTATTTTTGAAAAGCGTCAGAAACAGAAATTATAACAGTCTTAAACAGACCCAAATGATCGAGTGAATGAAAAATTAGACCGTTTAGTGGAATACTACTGAAAAGTGAAATTGTTCTTCAAATGTGCAATACTACTGAAAAATCATTGATACATCGCTCTTTTTTTGGGATATAATAAAAATAAGAATGATGGAATTTTGGCATAATATTCTAAGTGTTTGTTAAGATGGATTTTTCTTTTAACAATTTAGTATCTTTGGTACAAGACACCTCTTTCAAAAAAACCGAGAAAAAAAGACAAATGTCAACTTTTGGAACGAATTAATTTAAAAAAAAAAAACTGAAGTTTAAACTTCCGCAAAAGCATTTCTTTCATTGAAAAAGATGCTTATCTTTAATTATCCCCATTTAATACGAGGAAGTAGCAATCTCAAACTAGTTTCTAGACTATTCCAGTAAACTCAGATCTTCAATGCAATTGGTAAAAGTCGCCTAGGCGAATATACATCTTTTCCTCGTTACCTCCTTCAAGAAAAATAAATCAATAAATGTGTTTGTTTTGTAAAAATTTTAGTTTCTTGAGTACTTAAAATTTATTCATGCGATGGTTTAGTATAACAAATATTAGGGATATATCAAATAAGAGTAGTGAGTTTAGATGAAAAGTGAAAGGCGCACCTAATTACTATTACATTAAGTAATAGTGAAGATTAATGCAAAAACTATCATAGGTGTGTAATAAATATCGTTTCGAATTTTTTCATTAATGATTTTTGGCTTTTTACATTAATATTGCCTATTAATTTATGATCTAAGAATGATTAATTACTTCTCTCTCTTACATAAAGTCACTCCTTTCACTTATACATCCTCTGTATATATCATGCTCAAATCTTTTATATATAGATTTCGTACATCTACTGATTAAAATATCCACAAACCAAACACCACTTGAGTCTTTAACTACAAAATTGGGAATCTTACCGTAATGTACTGAAAATGTAGGAATTCTATCGCTCAAAACCAGTAAATTGACAACATGAGACTAGCTCAAGTGGTTGGGAGGATGGGAATTTGCATAAGATTCATAGGATCAATCCTCCTCCTCTTGTAACAAAAAAACGGAACCAGTAATTTGGCAGCAGGTATACACAAAAGGTAGGGAAATATTATGAATTGATGTTAACTTCACCTTGTGCATGAACCAAACGACCATTTTGAAGTAAGTAAGCAGGAAAGGGAGCTCGACAACTGCTAATATGAGATTTTAGCCTGGGAATGTTGGGGTGTGCACTTCTACATCTATGGCACCTCAACTCCATGGACAGCAACTTGTCATCATCTTTCAAGGTTGCTTTCCCATTATTAGAGACCTCATCAATTACATCAACTGAGTCACGAAAGAAAGTGGTGTTGAATGAGTTCCAGTGCTTCTTGTTCTTCAAATGTTTTGATTCAAAGTCCTGGCTAATAACATGTAAATGCAGTTGTCGCATCGATGGAGCCTGCAAAAGAAGACACGTCCAGAAGGTTCATCACATGGGAATCTGTATCAACAACACTGCGTTTCACAAGCTACTGAAAGGTTCAGCTACCATGCACCTAGAATCATGAACAAAAAATTGTAACAACATTCATGGCAGATGCACTCAAAGCAACATTAATTTTTTTTTTTCTTTTCTTTGTGATATAAGAAGAATTACATCTTGTTGGAGAATAAGATACCCTCAAAGCAGAAAATTCAACAAAAACCTCAAAACAGAACAAAGTAACAAAAGCCCTATCAAACTTACTTGCGTAATAGAGCTGTCCAAACTTTTGCCTTTAGATAGAGTGATTCTCTTTTTATTTATTTAAAAAAATAAAAAGAACCATGTGCAAAGCACCAAGAAGAAGCCATATACACAATTCTATCCCGTAACATATCTAATGGCAACAACACTAAATTTAAATAATAACTGCATTTCCTTCTTAACAACGAAATGAAATCATCTTGATCATTTTCTGAATTATCACTCTAGAATTATTGACTGAATATATGCTAAACCGTCTAGAGAAAGCAATTCTTTCTTAGATTTTAATTTGAGTCCAAGTAGAAAACCATGTGTGGTTTAGCATGCATGTCATACACCCACCTTCTACTTCCATGCTTAACAAAACACCAATTTAATCCTTAAAACAAATCAAAACCAGCAACATATACAGGATCTTTATTTTCTTTTCTTGTTTCGGGCAGGGGAAGAGGAGAAACAGTTCATAAACATATGTACTGCATACCGAGTGATATCCAAGACGAAAAACCAATGATGCATTCTCATGCAAGAACTTCTCGGCCCACTTTAAACCCACAGCATGCATCTTCTTGAGTAAGTGAAGGTGGTCATTTTGAACATCTGCCAGGCAATCAAGGCCTCTAGTTCGTGCCACCACCAGAACATGCTTCTGTGCCTGCAAAACACAAGGAAATTCTGATTTGTTACCATTGCAAAGTCAAGCATGACATGAAATATGCAGAGAGGGGGGGAAAAAGATAAGTGATAAGATCAACCTTAGGATACAGATCATTCAGCACAACTACATCTTCGGATATTTCAAGTAAATCGTCCTTATGCTTTTCAGGATGCAAAGCCATTTGATGAAGAGCTTGAGCCCATGATCCCCATGTCTTATTCACAAGGGCATTGGTTTTTTTATTACTTGAACCTGTGTTTTCAACCTCGGTACCAGTGAAGTTCACTCCAACATCATCCTGACTTCCCTTGTATTTCTTGCTCTTTTCAGATACATGATCAGCATCTCTCCTGCTCTTTTGCTCTGCCCCAGTCCTCAAAATTGATGCAAAAGCTTCAAATAGTGAAGTGTAAGCCTCTTTGAGAATCTTGCAGCCTTTATTGTAATCATTATTGAGACAATTTGGCCTTTGTGGATTCATATTTGGTCCAAGAACATGTATTACATGGGTTACTCCCTCCCTAGTAAACAGAGGAGAAGATGAAGGTAGAGGGACAATAACAGCACTCCCAGGCAAAAGAGATTGTGCTCGTTCTTTCGTTGCAGACTCCAGGGCAGGACCTGCAGCATTGAAAATTGCGGCATTAACTCCTCCACCTCCAGGTTTCAGTCGCCTGCAATAAAAATTGGCAGGTATAGCTGACTGTGAACATATTCTATCAGTTTATTAAAAGATTTTAAAAGCAAAAGTGGGGCCTGGGAGGGTCCTCATTAATGAGATCAGAATCAATCAAGAAGCATTGGTGTCAAATGAAACAGTTAGGAATGTGATGGGCCCACTGCAAAATCGGGTCAGGTTTATAAAAGAAGGCAGAACCATGGAGCATCAGGTGGGAAGTGGAGAAGAGGTTATGAGAGGAGAAATAAAAAAGAATGGGAGTGATGATGTGGCAGCGAATGGGCAGAAAGGCGAATTAGTTGCATAACTAACTTTGTCTTGTTGTGCGTGACCGATGTGGGAGGAGAGAGGATTTTAGTGAGGGTAGGCTGGCGTGAGAAAGTAAGAAGGATTCTAGGCTGAAGCTTTCAGAGGAGAGACCTGGCCTCTCGAAAGCCAGGATACCTTCATTCTACTTCTTTTTTATTTTCCTTTAGTTCTGTAATGGGCATTTCACTACTCTTTCCTTAGTCGAGGGAAGGGAAGTGGACATTCAGCTAGTATTAATAAAATTGCACTCGGAAGTTTCCATCAGAATGAATAACCAAAACCAAGGCAATTAGCAACAAAAGTAGCAAGACATTAAGGTAAACACAAATTGACATGCATATGTAACTTGTTAAGGATTATGATATCCTCTCAAATATTTATGACTTCTCTACTTCAGCTGCATGGATTACAAGTCTCAACTGCGATTAGACTAACTATATACACTGAAATCATAGAAAATTACCAGTTGGCAGCATTAGCTATCACAGTACAGTGCAAGCCTCCTGTGGAATTAAGGCGAGTAACATCCCCAACATGAGTAAAAAACTTTCTGGGGTCTAAGTTTTTTTGGGCAGCTTTGGCTTTAACTAAAGACAGAATCTTTGAACCATGAGTCAAGTCAACTAAAACAAGTCTAGCATTCACAAGCTTATTTGAGAACTCTGCAACTTTCTCCACGATAATATCAGCTGCCTTCTCATGGTTGAATTGGAAATCAGATGTTGAAATAGATGGAAATGCCAGAATGGGAGTATGATCCATAAAATTTGTATTGACATGGGAACCAGTGGAGCTAACTGTGGTATTTTCTACATTCTTTGACACTAAGTTGGCTTTATCTGAATTTGATGAAAAATTATCCATATCTTTTTGGCAGGGATCCATTATCTCATTAGTTTGAGAAGAAGTAAAATTTCTACTGCTATTCTCTCTAGACTCAGCAACAACAGGGACCTCCGCCTTTTTTAAGAACTTCATTATACCCACTTGAACTTTGGCATCTGCACTCTTCTGACCAAAGCATCCATGTGGAAGGTTATCCAGTGGCCCAAGTGCGCTGTACATATTAGTAGCCACTTTGACATCGCTCTCAGTCTGACAAAATGTTATCCGGTTAAACCCTTCACTTAACTTAGGCAGCTCTTTCTTTTGAAGCATTCTATTCACCACTGCAGCAGCTTTGCCACCCTGCAAATTTCCTTCATGCCCAGTTCGTTTGACAGATCGAGAAATACAAAGCTTTGCAGGAAGATCAAGCACAACTGCATGCACATCAATTTGGGGTCCACCAAGCTCTATGAATCCTGAACGCTGCTCTCGATCAAGATTGCACCTGTCAATAAATACACTCTTTCCATCCTTCAATGCTCCAGCTGCACTGCTTAAGCACTGAGCTTTATTTCCTGCTTTTCCATTTCCAATGGCATCCTAAAGCAAAAAGAAAGATAAAAATTGTTACAGTATATTCAAAACCATCATTGATGTGCCTCTTTTTGGAAAGGGGGAGAGGAAGGAGTTGAGGCGCTGCTCCTTAACCATGAATCAAGAGTCATCCAAAAACAAAATCTCTTTCAATTTTTTCTCAAGGTTATGTTAATGACCCACTTCAATATAATTTAGACATGAATAATCAATACCACAAGAAGCAAAAGAAGTACTAAGGAGTGGGCATTATTACAACTAATTCAAAAGGCTTTGACTAGCATGAAAAACTCTCACCACCAAGCAATTTCACATGTGACTTTGCAAGGAATTATTCCAGCCACCTAACAATTCTCGGCTAAAAGAATTAAAAGTAACTATTGAAGACATCTAATTACTTTTCAACAGACGAGATGGAAATTTATTGCTTAAACTAGTGACTCCATCAACTTTCAGATAGCTTAACCCCTCTAGCACACAAGAATTGGCACTCACAAGATATATAAAAGTTGACTGGGCTCCTTCAAATTTGAAAGTGTGCGTCGTATATCAGGATTAGAAAAACAAGTGGCATAACGAGACCCGGTCATTCAAATTATCAAGCCAAACTAAAATAGAAATGCCACCCAGAATTGATGCACAAGACATTTACAAAGACATAAAGGTAAAACTCAATAAAATACATTACATTCCTTTCATAGGTAGAACATGCCATGAATGAAAACAAAACCTTGAATGCTGAAATTGAAGCTCAATGAGACATTTCATCAAATAGGAGAGGGGAAAAGCAATAGAACCTGGCAAACGCGAACCCAAGGACGAGCAGAAGAGCGCATAACTTCTTCGCAGAAGGTGGACTTGCCGCTTCCTGGTGCTCCCACTAACATGACCAATAAGAGCTTTTCCTCTGCCACACAAATTGCAAGTTCAAAGTACACCGATACATTATTCATTAATAAGAGGGTTTTGTTTCATGATTCAACCACAAATTACAAAACATGGATGACAAAATATGGTTTGATTTCTGGAACAATACCTTTGGGTTTAGAAGCTTCGTCGACGTCCATCTTCTAATTTCAGTCTTTCTTCGAGTCTCAGGAAACGCAAGAACTTTCCCGATGGACAAGGGAAGTGAGACGGAAAAAGCCAAAAACACATATGCTACTGTAGAAATGGAATGCCCTTATTCACGATGTATTAAAATTTACTTAAACGCATTATTCATTTACTGAAAACAAAATTAAAAAAAAAAGGTACAATACTCATAAGAGCAAATTACACCAATTTTTTAAAACTTTTTTCAAAATTATATAGGTTTTTTATTTTCAAATTTTATATAAATTTTTCTAAAACAAAAAAATTAGGTTACACTTTGATCTAGATTTAAATTTTTTACTAAAATACTATCTCTTAATCTAAATCTATATTTTTTAACTAAAATACTCTCTCACTTATTTTTTTTATGAAGTTGTTTTAATTAAAAATTTTAAAATTACAGTAAATTTTACATTTTAAAAATGAAAAAAGATATACATAATTTCTAACAAAATTCAAAGAAAATTTATATAAGTTACTATTATAAAATGATAAATTCATGTACCAAGAAACTTCATATTAACAAAACACCAATGGTCACGAAAGACATAATCAAAGTGAAAATAATAGAATAATATCAGCTAAGAGTTAAGAAAAGTTGATTTTTCATTTTGTGTGGGGAGTTGTTCAGATGCCATAAGTTTGGAAGTTATTAAGAGGCAAGAAAAAAAAGCTCTTTGGTCCTCATGGTGGTTAAAGTATAGCAGCACTCGTCCATGTATGAGGCTAAATATTCATAATCGAAATGTAGCACTAGCACTTGATGCAGTATTAAGTAGAGTGAGTTACACTTTAATTAATGACTATATAATTTTTGGATTTAGCAGTAAATGTTCGAGTTCACAATTAATATCGAAATTAAGATCACATGTTCGATTCCTATAATTATATAACCCTTAATTAGGAAACAAAATGAATATTCATTGTTAAAAAAAGTATCAAAAATTCCTGAGCCTAACCTTGCTACAAGCTTGATAAGAATATATACAAAACAAGAGTTTTCACCTATGTTTCATTGCAGAAGCCCTTTTTCTTGGCTTCAAAATTGTTTGTGTTAAAATGGAGAATGCAATACTATTACTCTAATAAGCGCAAAAGCATATATTACAAAATTCACAAAAATGTTACCATTACCATATTTGCACAAAGGTATAAACCAAGTAGCAAGTACTACAAGAATCAAATTAGAACTCCAGCTTTTAACATCAATTTCACCGTCACTAAGAGAATCAATACTTTCTCATAATACAGAAGCATCAATTTGGAGGATCTCCTATTGCATGATGCTTCCACTGTGAATGATATGATCAGGACTCTTATTTACCAGATAGACTTGTGTGGAGGAGATTCAGAGTGCAGATGCAGCTTTACTTAACAGGTCAACGTCAGTTTTATAATATTATTACAAGTTGGACTTCTGTCAAGCAGCATGCTAAAAGATGCAGTTTTTTTATTATTTGAGGTATTTTATCGTTTGATAGAATTTTATGTAAATAAGTTATAGTTTAAGAATTTATTTTTATTTTGAAATTTTTTTGAGTAAATGCATTTGAGTCAAGGAATTGAAAGATTGAATGAGGAAGAAAAATTTTGTATACCTACTAAATATGAATTTAAATAGAGACTATAATATTTTAGTATATATTTGGATGTATTTTACGAAATCACGTTTAGATAAAAACACTAATTCTTTGCTTCTTACAAAATGTGGTTTGCTCCTTGCAAACCATAGTTTACTTTTTACAAATAACCATCCAAACATGCTATTATTTGAGTGATTATCCTTACCTACTTTGGAATGATAATTTCACTGCTTGTCATTCATTATTTTAAATTTTTTGAGAAACTAAGAACATATTTTAATAGAAGAGGTGAAAGATAATGATACAAGTGAAATTTTAATTTTTAAATGAATTGTTTAATTATGAACAAATGTAGGACAAACGATTCGTGTACTTATCTATAGCATAATTTTAATCAAACTTATAAAAATCTCATCCCCACATCCTAGTAGTTATGGATACTATAATCTCTTTCTTCGGAATTTCCACACAAAATTCAAGTGAAATTTCATTTCAACTCCTTAAACTTTATAGCCTATTAGAATCATTTGAAGATATATAATTATTCTCATTTTCTCTGTTCATATGATATATAAGCATCGTTTATTTATGAGATCACCATAAGGAAAGAATGGATGCTAAGACCTAACAAAACAAGAAGTAAAGCTAAATTCACTTTATTTCCACCAGCGATAACTCAAATTGAAAAACCACTCCTTGTGCGAAAAGAAATGATCTCTACAAGTTTTTGAATCTTCTCAGCTTCTTATGAAATTGACAAAGAAAATATGTAAGAAATAATAAATTATACAATGTATACAAGTCCCATAGATATTGTGACTTTCTATCTCTAGAGTTAACCATTTCAATATTTTTTAAAAATTAAGAGAATTCAAATTCAATGTTTATTTCAACGGCTTATCTTGAAATATATATCAATTGTCATTTGCTACTCCTATATATATCTAGCTGCACTTAAGTGAATGACAGAGCATCAAGCTCTTTGTTTATTAAAAACAAACGCTTGACTTGATATCGAACACAAGCATTTAGACAATCACTAACTCCTAGATCCTTCACTAAGTCTTTTACTGGATCTAGTAAAATTATAGCTCCATTATGGACTCTTAGCACAACTTCCCCACTGATCCAAACGGGTAACATGAGTTGAATCAAAATGAAGCGCCCCAATCCATGACTCCTTAAAATACCATGGTCTTTCATCACCCAAACGCTCTAAAAGTAGAGGGCACGGGTCGGGATGAGCCAGCAATTGTTTTAGCCCAAATCCTGATCCAATTTTAACTTCTAAACAAAAAATGTGTTTCCGAATAGGCCAATTGGGCTATGGACCAATTTTTTTTAATTTTTTTTAAAAATTTAAAAAATTTATATTTTTATATTTATTCAATTATTTTGGGTATATAACTATTTTTTTAAAATTTATACAATAAACATAAAAAAATATGAATTCAAATGAGAAAATAAAAAATATATATATAGTAGTTAAAATTTGAAAAAATATATATTTTTTAATTTTATTTTTTTACATGAATGTGATAATTATATTTAGAAGAGTCTTAACATAAATCTTGATCCCTTTAATTATTTATAATTCATAAAATATGTTTATTGGCTAAAATTATAAAAAAACCTTTAAAAAAAATTTAAAATTAGTCCCTATCTTTTTACACACACTCCCCCCGCCAGATGGGCCAACTTGTATTATTTGAACTAATTAATAAATTATATTTAAAAATATCAAATAATTAATTTAATATTTAATACTAACAAAATAAATTAAGTCATGTGATTAGATAATTTGCAATAAGTCAAAAAATTTATAAATCCATTAAATTTAAAACTCTAATCTATAACTCATTTTTGAGTCAATTTAACTTATAATGGTTGAGAATTTTGTTATTATATACATGTATATTATAATAACTTGACCTACAAAATAAGTCAACTTCTATGAGTATTTGATTTGACTGATGGATTAAAGCATAGTTCCAAACAAGATTTAGAATCCTATCTATTAATTTTTCATATTAATTTAGCATTCCCTTCTGCCAAAATAGATACCTCAGTAGAAAGTGACTCTGAGTTCTCTAAAATGTCTCTCGAGTTACATCAAACAATAAAATAAAATTTTCAATCTGACCATTACTTTTTCGGGCAAGAACCCAATCTAGTACACCATTTATCGATATCTGGGATGTCCACATGCAATTGTAAATCTCTTCCTACTTGCTTTGGTATTTGAGCTTCTCTTCTGTCTGTTTTAATATACCCCTTGATGTTTTGGCTTTGTTTCTGTCTTTGAACCATCCTCTTTGAAAAAACCCAAAAAAAAAAAAAACTGCGATGATTTGTTTATAATTTTTTCATTCTATGTTTGACATTTATCTATATTAACTAATATATATTAAGGCTTTTTTTTTGTTTGGAGGATATGAAAATGTTAGTGTAGATATGTTATTCCAATAGTATTAGTCGGGTTGCCAATAACATACTTAGGCCCTTCTACGTCCACATTAGCCAATCCCACAGGATCTATATTCGACATTTTGGTACAGATCAATGAGGGAAAAAGACTTATCAACGAGCAAATAGATGCCCATCAATTAAATGCCAAGGGATCTCTTTAAAGATGTGTAAACACTAGTTAACATAAACTCCTGATATTTAGGAGATTTAAATTTGTTAGTTTAACCAACTCATGTTGACAATATCTATTAAAGTTTTTTTTATTTCTTAATTGAACAACAGTAAATAGAAAATAATATTTTTAAATGAATAACATGTTATTTAATAAAAGAGAAAAATTATACTCTTAGGCGTCTGCTATTAAATTCTCATTTAAAGATTTTTTATACTGCAGCACTATATGATTGAATTTTTCAACAATCTCCCCTCACATACTATGTTTTTGTTAAACAACCTGGTAATAAACATTTAAGTTTGATTAATTCAGAAGAGAAAGCTCTGTTCTATTAATTATGGTTTCCTGTTCCTTCTAAATCACTTTTAAAAGGGAGTATGAACTGCAATCTTTGGGTTATACATGTGGCCATAATCTTTTTTCACGTGCCTGATTGTTAATCCTAAGTTCTGTTGATAATTCTTTCAGGACACAGTAGAATGGAACTACAGTAAAAAATAGTTCCAAAAATAACCAAAATCATACTTGCACGGGAGTACGAATGAAGGACAACCAAATCAAATTCCAACTCTAGCTTTATGAACACCATAACATATGTCTGAACTCCATCTACCTTATTTTAGGTAATATAAGAAGTTAAAAGTTTGTGGTAGCAGGGGAATGAGATGATAAAGTGAACTGTCTCACAGAGTGTCGAAGACAAAATCACTAAGGTGAAAGCAAACTATCTTTCGTATATGCATAATTTTATATGCTGCCATATTCTTATTTCCACTTAGGTAAGAAGCAAGAACCACATACTTTCATAAGTTCAAACTCCGGCTTTAACACTAAACAATATGTTCATAAGACAACATTGAAATTCTTCTATCCTGTTCAAAGTCTTGTTACTTCTACATGGCAAAGAATGGGATGATAAAGTGTTTTAGCGACCAAAACATACGGCGAAAATGAACTTCAAATTTTTTTCACATTCCATGTCTTACTACAATGATTCAAACCAGGAGAAAAACTCAATTGAAACAGACAAAAAAATGCCTTTATTTTGAATAGGAGAGTAATAGATTATACTTCCTAACCAACACAGATAAGCCAGTCGTAAACCATTTATAGGCAGCAAAGAACAAGTCTCTCTTGGCTAATGTTCTTACACTTGGATGCCCTCTTCTGCAGCAATTTTTGCCTAGTATACAGAAAATCTTTTTTAGTCATAATAGCAAGCAGGTGTGTTTAAGTACTATGATATATCCAATTTCAAAATAACCCAAAAGCTTGCCATTGCAAGGGAATATGAGCTTAAAAATCTTGTCATATTCCATGTCTCAATACAATGAATCAAAACAGGTCATCCAAGCGAAAGGCAAATCTGCAAAACACTTGACTGAAGCCAATAAAAACTGTCTTTAATGGAAATAAGTAGAGAATTCACACAAGAAAATTAAAATCAGGGCTAGGATAGGATATACAGGTAGAGGGGCTTCACATATAAAACAAACTTGCCAATCATAGGAACTTAGGCATTATCTACGATACTAAATCAGCATAAACGCTTGATGGGGAAAAAATAATCATCATAAATGCTTGGGATACTGACAATGTAGCTAATATATATATATATTATCTGTACAAACTAAACATTTTGCTGTCAGTGTCCTTTTGCTAACTTTGGAGTCATAAAAAAATACTTACAAAGAACAAGAAATATAAACTAGATTATTTTGGTGCAGATGTATACTCCACCGCTCCCATGGCAAGAACGCAACTTGCAAGATTATTCTATAAGACATGAATCAGGCATCTTGTCACTACCACCTCTTCCCACCACTTGTCAGTAAGACACAGCATCATTTTCTTTGTTTAGTAAAAACAAACTCTCAACGTGATAACCAATAAAAGGACAATAAGCTTCCCGAAGTCCCAGATCCTTTGGTAAATTATTCCTCGGGTCCAATAAAATTATCTCTCCCCACTTTCCTACTAGAACCAATTTCTTAGTATTCGTAAGGGCTAATATTCGCTTTATGCCCCCATAACGACTTGGATCAATCTGGAAAACCTTTTCCCAAGATCCCACAATACCATATTCTTTCATTACCCAGATATTTACGTAACGTCGGCCCCGCTCTGGATAATACATATGAGCCACGGCAAGCTTCTCCCCTCCTTCCAGAATAGATACACGCAAACGTGACTCTCTCAAAGTCTGTGGCAAGATCATTTCTCCAAATGTCTCTTCAACCACATTAAAGGATAAGATAAAATTGTAAGTGTGACCATCCCTTCTCTGGGTGACAACCCAATGTATAATACCGTTCATACAAATCTGGGTCTGCATTCTCTCGAATTGATCCTTACAAAGGAGAAATGGAGGAGGTCTGGCAGTAATTCTTCTCCAAGAACCTGTAGCAAGAGAGTAAACCTCAACTCCAGGAAGAGGTCCCTCCGCAAAGAGAGTCATAAATCTAACTACCTTGAAATCCCTCGTCCTATAATCGAACCCAAAACCAACACAAGCCTCATATTGTCCACTTCTTTTGAAGGTCGCTCTGGGCTTGGGAAGTATCACATATTTCCGGATAGAAGGATTCCAAATAAAATAAGTGTGACAGTCAAGTCCATAATTATCAGCAAGACATGCCAAACCATTACATGTGCCAACCACCCGGGTAATTCCATTCGAGAACCGATTAACAAATGGGGATTTAACATTCGAGAAGAGATCAAACTGCTCATTATCGAAATGCAGAGAGAAAAACCCTACAAATATAGCAGGATCCCTCCATCTCCTCCTCAGAAGGCTGAGATGAAGAAGGAGAGACCGATTGCCTTCGTTGGCTTGGATGTTACGGCTACAGTGGTCTGAGATGAAGACATGATCGGTGATGAGAGACTTCCACTCTCTGCAGACACGGGCGCACTTCCCCAGAGACTTGACGGAGAGTCTCTGAAGAATATTCGCCCAGATATCTGGAGGCAGAGAGTCCGACATTGCTCCAATAAGAGAAGGAATCACAGGCAGGGAAGTAAGGAGACGAATACACAGAAGCCTCCTTAATCTTCGCGTTTATATATATATATATGGTTATCAACATGAGTAAACAGAGATATTTTTTGGGCCGAGGATCATGACCGGATATTTCCAGGAATTTCGCCCTCAGTTATTAACAGCAAATGTTTTTTTTTTTTTAAAGGAACATTTAATTTTTTCAATTTTGGATTTAAAATTTAATAAAAAAGATAAAAATGCTCGCGGATCATGAGTGACATATGTTACTGCAGACAATCGCTGCTGCACCTTGCACACATTATCACTGCTTTTGGTAATTACAAGAGTTAATATTTTCTGAGTTCTTTTATTTTTTTAATAATTCTTTCGATTCAGTTCATATGTATCCAGTTATTTTCCAATGAAAACGATATATTGTGCAGACTCTTAAGAAGCAAAAATCTATTCTTGATGCTTCAAATTTTACTCGAGTTTCAGTCAGACCAATTCAACTTATATTTGTACAGTACATACAAAAAAATTACATAGACCACATGTGGGTTGTCTTAGAAATTTTTGTTGGTTGAATTAATAATATTAAAGAAAATATTGTATTAGAAGTGAATAACATTGATTTTCAAATGGCCCCTTCTCTCAACCAGCAAAATTTTCTGAATATTTTTTAACTTTAAACCCTGTTCATTTTTTAAGGGAACTTTTTTCAGGGAGACTATCAAACCAAAATTCATTAAAGTTTGGATTAAATTATACAAGCTAGAAGTACAAATAATGTATCTTCAAACATGCACCTCCTCTCTGCTTTCTCCTTCTACACTTAGGTCAATAAGATAAAACATCCCATTATTTCTTTATTAAAAACAAATTCTCAATTTATTGATATGTGGGCTACTCTCTAAAAAATTACTGTTCCAGATTTTACTTCATCTGATTATGGTTGAATACAAATAATAATGCTCTCTCTAATTTCTTTTAGTAGTATTAGACAAGACGCATTGGTCTTTAATGAATATTGCAATTTTTTTTTCCTTATGACTTTATCAACCATTTGTAAGTTTGGTTAATTCAGAAGGAGAAAGCTCTGTTTTAGTAGTTTTAGTTTCCTGCTAATTTTGCCTCTTCTTGTTAATTGAGAATTATTGAGTGATGTTTTCATGGGATGAGAGAAACAGGGCCAGTGGAAAACAGAGTTATAATTTTGCTTGTTGACATGTATTCTACTAGTTTCTGTCTCATGCTGATGAAAACAAATCAATTTCTAATTAAAGCCATTTGTTTCTGCAGAAAGCAATAAAATGACAGCCATTAAAAGCATTTAATGTTCACTACATTAAATTGGAATTTGTATAAAGTTAGACGATCAATTTAGTCCCATAATTAAATATCTCCTAACTGTACCACTCAAATATTGCATGGAATTAAAATGCAGACATGTATTTGGCTAACCTAAACTAGCTAGCTAGCTAGCTATACATGATTGGATGTGCACCAAAAATACAAAAGGATACCAATGAACCCACGATGTAACATTCTTTCAGCATTAACACAAGGCAAAAGGCTAAGAACTTGACATAGTTTTGCAGGCTTGAAAGATGATAAAAAAGAAGTCATTCTCAAGAAAATGTCATGAAAGAAGGAGCCCTTTTATATGCCTAAGATATTTTTTTTGCAGAAGCCTTTTTTCTATTTTATTTGGCTTCAATTAATCCCCAGGGAGAATGCAGATTATCTTATTCAAAAATGCATAACAGTTAAATGTTACCACAACAATATTTGCACATATGTAAGAACCACTTACATTTCGTAATCAAGTTCAAATTCCAGCCTAAACAATATCAAAATCTAGCAAACAACATCACAAGGACTTCACACATGATAAAAGAAAGTGATAATAGAGTGTGAAACAATCCTCACAGTGAAAATGAACTTCAAATTCTTTCCACATTACATGTTTAATTACAATAAACCAATCCCAAACATATATACAAAACACATAAACTAAGAGCAATTAATCATACAACATCCTTGTAAATACCAAGATGAATGTCAAAATCAAATTATGGGTAACTCTTTCACAGCTAGTAAAAGCAATAGATTGCAACCTTCACACTTAGGCTATATTGAATTACTCTCTCTTGGTTAAAGTTATTCCTCCTTTCTGCTTTCTTTTGCAGTTGTTTCCCTTTAGTACATAGAAAATTAACTCATAATTGTACCAATTAGAAATAGTTTGTGGGAATTAAATTCACAAAAGTAATTTGCTATCCAAAATCACTTGGTTAGCTAGTTATACATGTGTACCAATAAAAAAATACCAAAAAGAAAACAAAAACAAAAATAAAAAATTGTTTTAGGTTTTTATTTAATTTATGAGTCATTATCACTATGGGAGTCATTTTAATTTTTATAAAATTAAATAAAAAATTATTTCAGGTTTTATTTTATTTATGAGTCATTATCATTATGGGAGTCATTTTAATTTTTATATCATTTCTTGAGTCATATTTTTGGGACAATTTAAATTTAATTTTAAATCATCAAAATAATCCAAAAAGATTAAAAAAAGTTTGAATCATTTTGTTATTTAAGTAGTATTTATTTTTAAATCAATTTTAATTCGAATGCCAAAATTTGAATCATATCAAATTTCAATTTAATTTTTGAAGTCATAGTTATATTTATTTATTATTTGAGTCATATTTAAATTTAATTTAATTTTTTAGTTATTGTTATCTTGTGTGAATAGCATCAATTTTCAAAGAACCCCTTCTCTCAGCTTCCTTAACCTTAAGATGTGTTCTGTTTTATAGGGGACTTTTCTCATGGAGACAATCCAACTTGAACTCTTGTGGGTTCAGATTGGACAAGCCATAAGGGCTAACGGCTAAGATAGAACATACAGGTTGTGGGGCTTCATTACAACTACTCTATTCAGGCGGTAGCTGGGACTTCGTCTTGTATTGAATAAACTTGCCCATCATAAGAGCTTAAGCATTATCTCAGATACCACAAACCATCATAAATGCTTGGGGGACATATAAAGTAGCTAAGAACAAATATACTATGTTGCACAAAACAAAGCACAAACTAAACATTTTGCTGCCATTGTTTGATCTCCAACATAACACTTATCACAAAATACTAAAACATTGAGTACAATAGAAAATCATCATAACTGCTAGGGTAGCAAAGGCAGAAAATGACTTCAAGAGAACAAGAAATATAAACTAGACGTTTGGTCTTAATCCAACACCTTCATGGCAAAAATTAATCCATAAGACATGATTATTGAACAGCTCCCTCAAGTGAAGAGAAATGATTTCTACTTCACATCTTCAACAGGTTCTCTTGAAATATTTACCTTGCCTCTACTATATATCTTTCTATAGTTGTTAGTACGACAAAACATCAGGTTCTTTGTTTATTAAAAACAAACTCTCGACATAATGTCCAATAAAAGCATGAAAACATCTCTGATCTCCCAAAGCCTTCATTGATTCATTCATTGGATCTAGGAAAACTATAGCTCCACTATAAAGTCTTAGCACCACTTTTCCACTACTTATAAGGGCTAATACGGTTGATATGCCCCCATAGCGTTTTGAATCACAACGAAACACCTCAGTCCATGACTCCACGACACCATATTCTTTCATCACCCAAATACTAAAATTTTTTTGGCTCTCCTCTGAATAAGTATGAACCACAGAAAGAGAATGCCCTCCTCCCAAAATAGATATAACAAAAGGAGATTCTTTCAAATGTTGTGGTAACGTTAATTCTCCAAATGTTTCTTCAACCACATCAAATGATAAAATAAAATTGTGAATTTGACTATCACTTCTACGGTTGACAACCCAATGTAGTACACCGTTCACAAACATCTGGGATATCTTCCATAAATACTCAGAAAGGAAAAATCGAGGAGCTCTAACAGTGATGCTTCTCCAGGAACGAGAAGCAAGAGAGTACACCTCAACGTGAGGAGTATCTTGTTCGTTGTAGAAAGTCACAAGTCTAACTACCTTGTAGTCCTTGTTCCTAGAATCAAAACCAAACCCAAAAAATAGCCGATGCCTCTCATGCTTGCGGTTGCCGGTCCTGGAGGTCGCGATTGGTTTGGGAAGCACCACATATTTCCGAATAGAAGGGTTCCAAATAACGATTGAAGCGAAATCAAGTATTGAATAGTCAGCAGAACATACAAGCCCATTGCAAGTGCCAACCACCGATGAATAATCATACAATTGGAATAGACGAGGGAGTGGGGATCTCAGAAACGAGATGTGATCAATCTGTTGATTATCTGAGTAAAGTGAGTAAAGTTCCTCATAATCAGAGAACTTGTTCGGCCATTCCCTAGTTCGACGATAGAGTTGAAGAAAGAGGGAGCCGTTGCCCTTGCTGGCTCGGATTGTACGGTCGAGATGATCAGATATGAAGGCATGATCTGTGATGAGGGAATTCCAAGCTTTGCAAATAGAGGTGCATCTCGCAAGAGACTCGAGTGAGAGTCTGTGAAGAATTTCTACCAGAATTTCTGGAGGGAAGTGATCAGACATTACTTCAGCTCGGAAATCTGGACTGTATCCTTAACGATTGTGCTCTTTGCACTCTGTATATATCAAAGCCAAATTTGATGCTCAAGAAGAAGCTGATTTAAAAAAAAAAAAAAAAAGAATGAAAATTTGTAAACACGACGGCAAAATGACCATCGTTCACCATTATTTTAATTGCGGTAATTGCTAATTAATAAATTATAAAAAACAGATCAATCTGTCTAGATGACTCAAGATTAACCCGTGAATCTTGAGTCATCTTTACAAGTCAATCTGCTTTTTCAAGTCTATTTTATAATAAATGCATATTTAAAAGAAAAAAAAATTTATAATGGAGGCTTAAATACGTTTTTGCTTCATCTAATTTTATAAAAATTTTAATTTAGTCCTTTTAGTTAAAAGAAATACAATATTTGCTATCTTATTTTTTTTAAATGATTTAACTTTGTTCCTTTATCATATTTTGATCCAAATTTCACAATACCCCAAGTATGAGTGTAAATTCACATCTAAATCACTAAACTTTCAAGTTTAGTATTAAATTTAGAATAGATTATATCACAGAACTGTAAAATTGGATTCTTTTTTAAAAAATTAAAAATAAAATTATTTATTTTTATATAAAGAGAAAAAATAAATTAAAATTTTAATGAAATTAGAAACTTAAAATATGATTAAACTTAAATATAATTTATTATATTTCTTATTATTAGATCTTTAATAAAATTATGATATTTGTAAAGGAAAATTATTTATAAAATTCAGTCATGTGATGATAAATCGTAAAAACCATTCACTTATAAATAAAAGTCATAAAATTTTCTTATTTTTATTAAAAAATCTAATAATAAAAATATAAAAAGTGTACTTAAATTTTAAATAAATGATGTCACGAGGAAAGAAAATTGGATATTTTAAAAAATAAGAAGGTAACATTATTTATTTTTAAACTAAAAAAAAGATTAAATTAAATTTTTATAAAATTAAAAGCTCATAATAAATTAAAAACATTACTCAAAAACTTGTTAAACTCGTCACAATTAATTACAGCCTTGGAATTTTTTGGAACCGAATTAGAGCTTTAGAATTGACCCAAATTCAAATGTGATATATTGAACTTTAGATGCTTCCAATAATTATAGAGAATTATAGTTAATGACTCAAAATTTAAAAAAAATTATTTTAAAGGACTTGTTACTGTTGTTTTATATATTAAACTTTAGATACTTCCTATAATTAAGAAGAATTATAGTTGAAAATTCAAAATTTAAAAAATTTAATTTGAAGAACCTATTATTATTATTTTAAAACAGATTATCACTGATTTTAAATAAAATTTTTTAAATCTAATAGTAACAGATTATTTAAAATAATTTTTTTTAATTTTAAGTCTTTAACTCTAATTTTTTTCATTAATTAGATGCAAACATCGTCAAAATATTTTGGGCTCTACATTCAGCCAATAGAATAAGCTAAATGTCCATGGACAATACTTTAATTGACTATTTGTTATTGCTTTCTGCACGAGCGTATGTCTTTAGAAGTTGATTTATAACCAGGTAGAACTTGTTAGTTGTTAAACTAGAATTTGTATAATATTAAAAGAAAAAACAATGATCATACATAGTACGAGGGGAGTAGATTATGACTTTGAAATAGTGTTGACTTTCTCTAATATATATGTGTGTATATATATATAACATGAGAAATTAATAGAATGCACAGCAACAAGGCTCTGTACAGATGAATCAAGATCTATTAAATTTCAGAAGATCTTAAAGTGATAAAATTAAAGATTAGTAGGACGAGGTTTAAATTTAAAAAAAAAAAAGGACAAAACACTATCTATTTTTTCAAATTTTACTATTTTAAAATTTTTTAAATTTTAAGGATTTTAATTATTGTACAGCCAAGCCCATCAAGCATCATTCTCCCGAAGAGACCAAAAAATTTTTGCATCGGAAACTGTGATGGTATATTATATATTGGGAGAATTATAATAAAAGATTAAAAAGTAAAAAAAAATTATTTTTAAAGATATATTATTATTTATTTTAGAATGATTATCATTGAATTTAATAATAATTAATTAAATTTAATAATAAAAATTTTTAAAAATAATTTTTTTTTATTTTTTGGTCTTTCAGCATAATATTCTCTTATATGTTCCAGAAACAGGGGGACAACATTATTGTTCTTGTAAAAAAGATAGTAGAGTTAGTGGTACATTTATATATAGGAGTAGAGGCGATACTTTTGTCATATTACAAATGATCCATTTAAAAAGAATTATGCAACAAATAAAATGATAAGTCTGTTTTCGATTGGCCCTCCGTCTCTCATCCCATCTAAGCATTACTCGATACAAAGAAGCATACAAGAACCTTTTCATAAAAGAGAAAGGAAGCAAGGATTTCAAGCTCAGTTATTCAATATGGCCGGTGGTTGCAACCTTGCATGAAAATAATATTTAAAAAAAAAAGAGTTTCATCATATTTGAAGGTTTTTTATGTTCCATTTGAAAGTCATTTGAAAATTGATTATAATTCGAAAATCAGTTAGAAGTCAGTCAATATTTGCTTACTTTGTTGTAGTAAGCTTCTAGAATAAGTTATTGATGAAGACAACATAGTAAGCAATGCCTCACTGCATCGAAGAAAACTATGGTACAAGATTGGTGTAACTGATCCAATTAACACCATTTATGAAAGATGGTATTTCTAGACCAGGTTGAAATTAAAAAATGAAATGTTTCTTCTGTCAGGTATTCCGAGGAGCAAACCAAAAAGATAATTGCCAACGAACTTGAGTTGGAAGTGGCCTAGAAGGTGGAACAGGGTTGGGATGCATAACTTTAGACGAAACAGTAGTCCAATTTGGACAGAAAAAAAAAAAAAAAAACTTCTAACATACAAATGGCATAATCCGAACCAAATACTAGGATCTTCAGAAACTTTATGATTATGAAAAAAGACCAAATAACATACAAAATCAAAACAATAATCACCTATAGTCCTCCACTTGTTGCATGACACTACTGGTTTATGAGAACCAAATTTGCAACCATTGAAAAATATCAGCTAGATATATCTAATCAACTTGCAAAGAAGTAAAAAAAAAAAAGAAACAAATTTCCCTTGTAAATAAATATTACAAGAACAAATGATTGACAGTCTCTTGGGTAGAATAGTGAAATGGACAATAATCCTCACTGGACGAATGGTGTGCTTGGAGAATGGAGGTAATGGGAAGAGTATTCCACAGTAATTTCCGAGCAAACACCACTACAGGAAATGGAAGTCTCATTTTCCATAAGGAATCTCAGGCTATAAATCCTAATGTGGGAGAGAATAAAGCAACATTTGACAACATATGATAACAATTAGCAACAGTATATTTACTTGATTCATTATTTGTCCATAATAATTTATCAGGCTGACCTGCGACCGAAAAAGACATTTAAAAGATGTGCCTAACTAAGGTTGGAAAATATAATTTAGATAAAACTAGGGAGTTTCAAATTCCATAATCATGGAGACTAAGATCACCAACCATCTTATCCACAAAGAGTGTGAGGCTAATATTGTGAAAAATAGCTTTTAACGTTACTAATAGAAGCTTTTAGTCTTTTTCTTTGATTGCACATGGTACAATTTTTTAATCCAGATTGATTTAACATAAAATACAAGATTGTTTAACAACTTTGATTTTATAATTAAATAGGTAAATTTATATAATATTAATGCATATCAAATAGCCTAGTCTTTCTATGTCACTCTTAATCTAGCAAAAGCGAACCAGATTTTGTTTAATAAAAAAAAAGGTGAGAAACTTTTAATTAACAGATTTCAACTAGCACGCAATGTCCCATTGTTTGAAAGCAGGGGACTCATGGGTTTTAGCCAAAGAGAATAAAATCAAGGTTTCACCTAGTTTATGATGGTAATTTCACTACTTCATGTTTGGCATTCATTATTGTAAATTTGTTGACAAACTAAAAACATATTTTTAACTATTGGGTATATATGTACTACAGTATATGTAGGTGATTTTAAATAAATTACTTAAATAAAAGACTAAATTATTAATTAATATTTTAAAATTTAAAAAATAAAAATATATAAAACAAATTATTCAAACTTTTCTTAAGTTTTATTGAAATTTCACAAATCTCTATTTTCAAAATATATAGAGACCTCTCATGAAATAAAAGGATGCTCTATACTTTAGTCTAATTTTAATTTTTTTGACTAAAATATCTTCTATTAACTTAAATACATATATTTTTTTAAACAAAAAAAATTATATGGAAGATATTTTAGTTAAAAAATTTAAAAGTAAACTAAAATATAAGATAACTTTTTATTTCATATGAGATTTGTAGATATTTTAAAAATAAAAAAATTGTATAATTTTAATATAATTTTAAAAAAAAAATCTGTATAATTTACTCAAATATATGTGAGAAGTCAAATATGTTTTCAATCTCCTTATTTCTATGACACTATATATCGCATACGACAGAAGGAAAATACTAAATAAATGCTTGAGATATAGTTGCACAAATAAAACATCTCCCAAGAAGGAAATATAAGGGTATCTAAAGTTGGTCAAAAAGCAGAGTTTCTTTGACCAACCACCCTGAACAATAATAATAGGCTACAATGAATTTCTCCCTTTTGGTTGATGTTCTTCTTACATTCTGCTATTTTTTGCAGCAATTAATTGCCAGTATACAAAAAGGAGGGTTGAAATTAGAAAAAAAAAAAAAAAGAATTCTAGATTTACATAGGTAGTCTAAATTATTGGTCTAAGTGAGCACACTCTACTCAATTTGATCAGCAAAGAATCATCTTCCATCCTTCACTAATTTTGTTATTGGATCTAGTAAAATTATTACTCCACCATAAATTCGTAGCATCACTTCCCCACTACTCCTAAGGACTAATATGTTTAGTGTGTCCCCATAAAATCTTAAACTAGAATAAAATACCTTAGCCCAAGAGTTCACAACACCATATTCATTCATTACCACTACAACAAAAGATTCATCTCAATGGAAGCTGAAGGATATTCACATTTGGAAGTCCCATGTTAAGATGCAATGTTGTAATATTTCAAGAACTTACTAGTATGTGAGCTATTGTCTCAGAAATTGCTGTTCCAGATTTTACTTCATCTGACTATGGTTGAATGCAACGGACAATGCTCTGTTTAATTTCTTTTAGTAGTATTATATGAGATACATTGGTCCTTAGTGAAGATTGCAATTTTTTTTTCCTTATGACTTTATCTACCATTTGTAACTTTGGTTAATTTAGAAGGAGAAAGCTCTGTTGTAGTAATTTTGGTTTCCTGCTTATTTTGCCTGTTCTTGTTAATTGAGAATTACTGAGTGATGTTTCCATGGAATGAGAGAAACAGAGCCAGTAGAAAACAGAGTTATATGGCCCTGTTTGATTTGATTCTGTAAAATAATTTTTTTGTTTTCAAGAACAAAAAAACAAAAAAACCTATTTGATAATGTGTTTTTAGTGAAGTGTTTTGTAAAATAAAAAAATAAAATTTTGTTTTCAAAAATAAAAAATTCAGAACACTTTTTCAGTGTTCTGTAATTTTTGTTCTACAGAATTAGGTAAAAAATAAAAAATAATTACTTTTTAAAATAATGATTCAAACAAATTTTTTAATTTTTTTGTTCTCAAAAACTTGTTCTTAAAAACATATGTTTTGAAAATATTAAAACAAAAACAATTTTAAACAGGCCCATAATTTTCTTATTGACATATATTTTGCTAGTTTCTGTTTCATGCTGATGATTACAAATCAACTTCGAATTAGGGCTATTTGTACTGCAGAAAGCAATAAAATGGCAGCCATTAAAAGTATTTAATATTTACCACATTAAATTGGAATTTGTATAAATTTAGACAATCAATAAAATGGCAGCCATTAAAGTATTTTTTTCTATTTTTGTAAATATTTTATTTTACATTGCTTTTGTAAATATTTCCTTTTTACTTTTATTTTTTTGACCTTTTTGTAAATATTTCATCCTATTTTATTTTTCTTTTTTTCCCTCTTTTTGATATGTGTTTTGATTAGTGTAATTAAAATAAAATTAAAGTTGTATTTACTTTATGCAATTAATATAAGATAACCATTATTTAGCACAGGTGCTATAAAGTATCTAACACTTTTCTTTATAGACATTTTACTTTCAAACTCATCTCTAATTCATATACCATCCATTTCTAAATTTTTTTTCTTTTAAAAAAAGTTTTTTCCAAGTTTTCCTTTTATAATTAAAATTAAGTGGCAACTCTATGTTTTTTTTTATTTTTGCTTTTGAAAATTAAAAGAAGCACACAGTTTTCATTTTCAAAGAACCCCTTTTCTCAGTTTTCTTAAGCTTAAAACGTGTTCTGTTTTACAGAGGACTTTTTTCATGGAGACAAGCCATGAGAGCTGAGATATAAGATACAGTTTGTGGGGCTTCCCGACAACTATTCTATTCAGGCAGTAGATGGGACTTCATATTGTATTAAATAAACTTGCCCATCATAAGAACTTAAGCATTACCTTAGATGCCACAAATCATCATAAATGCTTGGGGACATATAAAGAAGCGAAGGACAAATATACCATATTGCAGAAAATAAAGCACAAACTAAATATTCTGCTTTCATTTTTTGATTTCCAACATAAAAGTCATCAGAAAATACTAAAAACATTGAGTACAGTCGAAAATCATCGTAACTTCTTGGGTAGCGAACAATGCAGGCTAAGGGCAGAAAATGACTTCTAGAGAACAAGAAATATAAACCAAGCATTTGGTCTTAATCCAACCCTTCCATGGCAGGAATGCATCTTGCAAAATTAATCCATAAGACATGATTATCGCAGCAGCTCCCTTCAGTGAAGAGAAATGATTTCTACTTCACGTCTTCAACAACTTACCTTGAAATATTTACCTTGCTTCTACTATATATCTTTCTATAATTGTTAGTAAGACAAAACATCAGGCTCCCTGTTTATTAAAAACAAACTCGCGACATAATGTCCAACAAAAGCACGATGCCATCTCCGATCTCCCAAAGCCTTCACTAATTCGTTCATTGGATCTATTAAAACTATAGCTCCACTAGAAAGTCCTAGCACAACTTCCCCACTACTTCTTAGGGCTAATACGGTTGATATGCCCCCATAACTTTCTGAATCACAATGAAACACCTCAGTCCATGACTCCACAACACCATATTCTTTCATCACCCAAATACTAAAAAACTCTTGCCTCTGAAGAATTTGGCGCTCTTCTGAATAAGTATGAAGCACAGCAAGCGAATACCCTCCTCCCAAAATAGATACAAAAGGAGATTCTTTCAAATGTTGTGGTAATGCTATTTCTCCAAATGTTTCTTCAACCACATCAAATGATAAAATAAAATTGTGAACTTGATCGTCACTTCTACGGCTGACAACCCAATGTAGTACACCGTTCACAAACATCTGGGATATCTTCCAAAAATGCTCAGAAAGGAGAAACCGAGGAGCTCTAACAGTGATGCTTCTCCAGGAACGAGAAGCAAGAGAGTACACCTCAACTTGAGGACTATCTTCTTCATTTTTGAGAGTCACAAATCTAACTACCTTGTAGTCGTTGTTCCTAGAATCAAAACCAAACCCAAAAAATACCTGATACTCATCCTCGCGGCTGCTGGTCACGATTGGTTCGGGAAGCTCCACATATTTTCGAATAGAAGGGTTCCAGATAAAAAGAGCAGCCAAACGAAGTATTGAATAGTCAGCAAAACATACAAGCCCGTTGCAAGCGCCTACCACCGCTGAACAATCATACAATCGGAATAGATGAGTGAGTGGGAAACTCAGAAAAGAGTTGTCATCAATTTGTTGATTATCTGAGTACAGTGAGTAAAATTCCTCATAATCAAGTATGTAGCTCGACAGTGCCTCGGTAGTTTGAAGAAAGAGGGAGCCGTTGCCATTGCTGGCTTGGATGGTACGGTTGAGATGATCAGATATGAAGGCATGATCTGTGATGAGGGAATTCCAAGCTTTGCAAACAGAGGTGCATGTCACAAGAGACTTGAGGGATAGTCTGTGAAGAATCTCTGCCAGAATTTCTCGAGGGAAATGATCAGACATCGCTTCTGCTTGGAACTCTGGACTGTATCCTCGACGATACTGCTCCTTGCACTTTTATATATATGTCAAAGCCAAATTTGATGCCCAAGAAGGAGCTAATTGGAAGAAAAAAAAAAAGAGAAAATTTGTAAACACCAAAATAAAATGACAACATTATTTTAATTGCGGTAATTGACTAATTAATAAATGATTAAAAATAGATCAACCTGTCTAGATGAGGAAAAAAATGAAAATTTGTAAACACCAAGACAAAATGACAACATTATTTTAACTGCGGTAATTGACTAGTTGATAAATAATAAAAAACAAATCAACCTGCCTAGATGACCTGTGAATGAAAATCTGCAAGCACCAAGACAAAATGTCAACATTAATTTAATTGCGGTAATTGACTAATTAATAAATAATCAAAGACAAATCAACCTAGACAGTTTGATCTGCTTTTTCAAGTTTATTTTACAGTAAATGCATATAAAAAAATTATTTTATAATAATGGCTTAAATGCATTTTTACTCCTAATTTTATAAAGGTTTTAATTTAGTCTTTTTAGTTTGAAAAATATAATATTTACCCTCTTATTTTTTAAAATACTTTAACTTTGCCCCTCTACCGTATTTTCTCCCAGAATTTAACAATACGCCAAATATGAGTGTAAATTCACATCTAAATCAGTAAACTTTTTACTATTAAATTTAGAATAGATTATTATCACAGAAAAGTAAAATTGGATTATTTTAAAAAATAAAAAAATAACAATGTTTATTTTTATACAAAGAGAAAAGCTAAAATAGAACTTTTATGAAATTAAAAATTATATTAAAATTTAAAATATAATTAGACCTGCGTATAGTTTGTTATATATTTAGTACGTGTTTGGTTTGGCGTTTGTGAAGCCTGGAAGCCCGTTTCCTGTATGAAACTGAGTTTGTGAAAATAAAAATATGTTTGGTTTGGCGTTATCCCATTCTATCAAACCATGTTTTTTCATTTTAAACCGCGTTTGACAACCATAGCTAAGACCTGCTTCTGCGTTGGGGAGACATGCGTTGAAAGTGAAATTAATTTTGCCAAGAGTCCCTTCTCACTTTTACCCCTCACGATCTGAACCTTCTTCATTTTGTTGCCTTCCTTTTTTTGTATGTTTATTTTAAATATTTCTCAATTCCATGGGTTAGTTCTTGTGAAAAGGTAACAATGCAAAAGCTTGTTTAAGATATTCTATTTCTATGTTATGCATATTTGTAGATTTACCTAAAATATTTTTTTTAATTTATATTTTAATTTTAGTATCAATAAAAATAAAAAAAATATTATGCTATATCATTTGTTAAATATTATTAAAAAAAATAATATTATAGAAATAAATCAAACAAAGTAATATGATTACCCTTTTTAGTAATTTTACACTTAAAAGTGATTCTAGTATATAATATCCAAACAAAATTAATTTTATTAGAATTACTTTTTAACTAAAATTTCCAAACATAAATCACGTTCATGTAAACCCACTTTTACACAAAATCACTTTTACAAAATCAAGTTTACCAAAATCAATTTTACCCACCATCAATCCAAACACACACTTATAAGTTGGCTTGTGTTGATGTCCGAATATGCTATATGATTAGTTGATTCATATATCTTCTTTATTATTGGAACACAAATATCACTAGCTGACCAAGTGATTTTTTATTTTAAAAAAATAACTTTTGTGAATTTAATTCCCCCAAACTGTCTCTGATTGGTACAATTAAGAGTTAATTTTCAATGTCCTTAAACGAAATGGCTGCAAAAAAGAGTGGAGAGGAGGAAGAACATTAATCAGGAGAGAGTATTTAAAGTAGTTTATAAGTGGCTTATGAGGGGCTTATCTATGTGTTGGTTACAAATTACAATCCATTGCTTTTCACTTTTTATGTTAGTACTAGACGTGCAATATCTGTCCTTAATTTAGTTTTGGGACATCCATGGTGGTTTTACATGGACGTTGGTATGACTATTTTCCTTGGTTCAATCTACTTTGAACATCGACTTTGGCATAGCCGTTTGCAGGACAAAAATTATTATATGCTATATATTGTGTAAATGGGCAAGGGGCAGACTTGTCATAGAATAACCTTAGTAGAAGTGCGCTACACCAGAATCTTCTTTCTCAGAAGCTTTTGTCTTTTTGCTTCAGTTTTATCCTCTTGAATTTCTGTTTCTATTTTATTGTCAAAGCACGTTGAAAGCAACCTTTTCCCATGGTGATTATTATTTTATAATTTGACCATTTCGTGTTTGACATTCATTACTTATCCTTCTTTTTTTCTTGGAGGGGGTGTTACAAGAACCTTTTTCGACAAACTAAAACTTTGAAATATTAACCACATATATGTCGGCCATCTGAAAATTACATAAAACACCAAAGCATGAAAATTACATATTACTGACTTCTGTGGAATATTTAGTTAGACTAAAAAATGGTTAATCTTGCTTTAGACAATTAATTTAGGCTCAACCAATTAAATAACTCCTAACTGTACTAGTCAAATAATACGTGGAATCTAAATGCAGACACGTATTTGGCCATCCAAAACTAGCTGGCTAGCTAACTATGCATGACGAGTGCACCAAAAATAGAGGAGGACATCAATCAACCGGCCATATAGCGTTCTTTTACGCTTTGTTTTGTTTGGATGAGAAAAGAGAAAAGGAGAGAGAGAGAAAAGAGAAAAGAAAGGCGAGAGAAGAGAAAATTAAAAATTCTCAATATGTTTGGATGGAGAAAGAAATGAAGGGAGAGAAAATATATATAATATATATATATATATATTAATTTAATGTAATAATAAATTTGTTATTATTTTAACTTTTTACATATATATTTTTTTTAAAAAATAAGAATAATAAAAGATATAAAAATTAATTTAAAAAAAATATTTAAAAAATTATTTTTGAATAAAACAAAAAATTTTAATAAAAAAACATATATTTAAATTTTAAAAATATTCATTCTTTAAATTAATTAAATTTATTTTATAAAAAATATTTACAAATTATTATTTTAAATTATAAATATTAATATTATTTTAATATATATTAATTAATTTAAATATAAAATATAATAAATATTATATATATAATATAATATAATATATATATATATATATATGCGTTGCCTGATCAGGCAATGCATATATATATATATATATATGTGTGTCCGACTGCAATGCAGTCGAACACACATATATGTCCAATTGCATTGCAGTTGAAATTTTTTTTTAATTATGTATAATTTTTTAAAAATTATATATCATCTATTAATTTTTATATTACAAAATATTATTATTTTGTAAAATATATTAATTAACTTAATAATAAAAATTAATTGTAACATTAATTTTTAATTAAATAATTAAAATATTTAAAAAAATTTATTAAATATATATATTTTTATTATTTTACGTAGGCGCACGTCTCTTTTCCCTTCCAATCTTGCCATATTCGGAGAGAAAAAAAAATGTTGGGACCCACCGTACTTTTCTCTCCATTTTTTTTCTTCTCCCTAGTTTTCTCTCCGAACCAAATGGGAAAAAATTTCATTTTCTTCTCTCTCCCTCCCCTTCTCCTCACTTTTCTCTCGATCCAAGGTACTGTTAGCATTAACAAAAGGTGAAAGTCTGAGAATCTGACAGTTTTTCAGGCTTGCAGGTTGCAGCAAAGGTGCATAGGAAAAAACAAAAAAACAAAAATCATTCTCAAGAAAATGTCATGAAAGAAGAAGCCATTTTATATGCTAAGGAAAGTTCACGTTACATGGTCGATATTCATCTGTCTACTTCAAAGTCATGTTAGGACACAACTTCTTCGTGGCAGGAGAATGGCATGATAAAGTGAAACAAACTTCACATTGAAAATGAATTTCAAATTCTTTTCACATTGCATTTCTCATTACAATGAATCATAGCTATTTATTCAAAACACTTAAACCAGAAAATTGCCTTTACTGGAAATACGAGAGCAATTAATCATACCAAGTTACCAACACAAAATCACCATGAAAGTCTCAAAAGCAAGTCAAGTATAGCTTCTGCAGCAATTTTTCCTTTTTTTTTCTTTTTTTTCCTCTCAGTATACTGAAAAGAGCATTTTTTGTCAATCTAACATATTCTCTTTTCAATGGCGCACTTTCTTAGTGACAATTCAGTTAAAGAGAAAGTCTGCAATTAGAAAATGATGTATACAAAACAAAAGCATGGAACAGCATGGATTTCTGTTGAATATTGAGAATTTGAGATCAATAAACAAATATCTTAATCTGAAGTCCTCAGTTCAAGAAAATAATTCATAACTGTACCAATCAAAGACTTTTTGTGGGAATTAAATTCGAAAAAGTAAATTTCTATAACAAACTTGGTTAGCCAATGATAAATGTTTAAATGTGAAAGAGAATATACATAACAGTTAACTGTATAGCATACTCTGAGCATCAACCGCAAGGCAACTAACAACTATCCTAACAAAGTTTTGCAGTAGGAGCAAAAAATGATATATTCATTATATCAGATGTTTTCTATTGCAGTAATTCTTATGGCCTTGGCTTCAACAACTAATGAGAATGCAACAGTTTCTCATAAATGCAGAAGCATCAATATCAGGATACATTAGAATGTAACAGCAATAAACATTTTCCAAAATTTACCATAATCATAATTGCACATAAGTATGAATCAAGTACAGCCAACATCAAATTCCAACTCCAGCTTTATGAATTTCATCTATCTTGTTCTAGGTCATATAACAACCCAAAAGCTTGTCATGGTAACGATATGGGGAAGATAAAGTGAACCAAGTTTCACAGCAAATATTAACTTCAAATTCTTGTCATATCCCATTCTCATTACAATGAATTAAACCAGCTCATACATGCAAAGGGAAAAATCGGGAAACACTTAACAAAAAACAATAAAACCTACCTTTATTGTAAATGAATACTGCAGTTATACAGGGGAGGGAAAAAAATCCATGTATAGAACACCATCAATGTGCCAAATCTCAACCTTGTATAGCTCCTACTAACAAAAGAAGTGAATAGAATTGATTTTCAAAGAATCCCTTCTCTCTGCTTTCATAACCTTAAAATGTGTTCTGTTTTATAGGACTTTTCTCATGGAGACAATCCAACTAAATCTTGTGGGTTCAGATTGGACAAGCCATGAGAGCTAAGATAGAACATACAGGTTGTGGTGGCTTCAATACAACTATTCTATTCAGGCAGTAGCTAGGACTTTATATTGTATTAAATAAACTTACTCATCATAAGAACTTAAGGATTACCTTAGATACCACAAATTATCATAGATGCTTGGGGTACATATAGAGTAGCTAAGGACAAATATACTACGTTGCAGAAAACAAAGCAGAAACTAAACATTTTGCTGCCAACATAAAACTTATCAGAAAATACTAAAACATTGGGTACAATAGAAAATCATCATAACTGCTTGGATAGTAAGGGCAGAAAATGACTTCAAGAGAACAAGAAATATAAACTAGAAATTTGGTCTTAATCCAACACCTTCATGGCAAGAATGCAGCTTGCAATATTAATCCATAAGACATGATTATTGGAGCAGCTCCTCAAGCGAAGAGAAATCATTTCTACTTCACATCTTCAACAGCTTATCTTGAAATATTTACCTTGCCTCTACTATATATCTTCCTATAATTGTTAGTAAGACAAAACATCAGGTTCTTTGCTTATTAAAAACAAACTCTCGACATAATGTCTAACAAAAGCATGAAAATATTTCTGATCTCCCAAAGCCTTCAGTAATTCATTCAGTGGATCTAGTAAAATTATAGCTCCACTATAAAGTCTTAGCACCACTTTTCCCCTACTTCCAAGGGCTAATACGGTTGATATGCCCCCATACCGTTTTGAATCACAACGAAACACCTCAGTCCACGACTCCACGACACCATATTCTTTCATCACCCAAATACTAAAAAATTTTTGGCTCTCCTCTAACTTAGTATGAACCACAGCAAGCGAATGCCCTCCTCCCAAAACAGATATCACAAAAGGAGATTCTTTTAAATGTTGGGGTAACGTTAATTCTCCAAATGTTTCTTCAACCACATCAAATGATAAAATAAAATTGTGAATTTGACCATCACTTCTACGGTTGACAACCCAATGTAGTACACCGTTCACGAACATCTGGGATGTCTTCCATAAAAGCCCAGAAAGGAGAAACCGAGGAGCTCTAACGGTGATGCCTCTCCAGGAACGAGAAGCAAGAGAGCACACCTCAACTTGAGGAGTATCTTGTTCATTTTACGGGGTCACAAGTCTAACTACCTTGTAGTCCTGGTTCCTAGAATCAAAACCAAACCCAAAAAATACCCGATGCCTCTCAAGCTTGCGGTTGCCGGTCCTGCAGGTCACGATTGGCTTGGGAAGCACCACATATTTCCGAATAGATGGGTTCCAAATAACGATTGTAGCGAAATCAGTAAAACATACAAGCCCATTGCGAGTACCAACCACCCTTGAATGATCATACAATTGAAATAGACAAGTGAGTGGAATCTCAGAAGCGAGATGTGATCAATTTGTTGATTTTCTGAATACAGTGACAAATTCCTCATAATCAAAGTACTCGTTCATGATTCAACCACAAATTATAAAACATAAATGATAAAATATAGTTTGATTTCTGGAACAATACCTTTGGGTTTGGAGGCTTCGTCAACGTCCATCTTCTAATTTCAGCCTTTCTTCGGGACTCTACGAAATGCAGGAGCTTTCCGTATATGTACTTGAGAAGTAGGACGGAAAAAGCCAAAAATGCATATGCTACTGTCGAAATGAACGCCCTTGTTCGCATGTATTAAAATTTACTTAAACGCATTATTCATTTACTGAAATTTAAAAAAAGAAGTACAATATCTATAAGAGCAAATTACATTAATTTTTTTAAAAATTTTGTTAAAATTATACAAACTTCTTTTTTTTATTTTCAAAATTTATATAATTTTTTTAAAACAAAAAATTACATTATACTTTGATCTAAATTTAAACTTTTTATTAAAATATTAGCTGTTAATTTAAATACATATTTTTTTAATTAAAATACTATCTTACCTATTTTTCTTATAAAGGATATTTTAATAAAAAAATTAAAATTAAATATTTTTTAAAAATAAAAATATATATAATTTTAACAAATTCAAAAAAAAATTATATAATGTTCTATTATAAAATGACAAATTCACGTACTATGAAACTTTATATTAACAAAACACCAATGGCCACGCAAGACATAATCAAAGTGAAAATAAATAGAATAATATCAACTGAGAGTTCAGAAAAGCTGATTTTTCGTTTTGTGTGGGGAGTTGTTCAGATACCCCTAGTTTGGAAGTTATTAAGAGATTAAAAAAAATAAAAATGCTCTTTGATCCTCATGTCGGCTAAAGTATAGCAACAATTGTCCACGTATGAGGCTAAATATTCATAGTTGAAATGTGGCACTAGCACTAGATGCAATGTTAAGCAGAGTGAGTTGCACTCTAATTAATAACTGTATAACTTTTAATTTAGTGATGTGATCAATTTAACAGTTAATATTAAAATTAAGATCACATGTTCAATTGTTATAATTAAGTAAGAATAAAAAGAATATTCATTGTAAAAAAAAAAAGTATCAAAAATTCATACAGATTGATAAGAATATATATACAACAATCGTTTTCACCTTGTATTGCTTCAGATGTTTCATTGCAGAAGCCCTTTTAACCTTGGCTTCAAAATTGGTTGTGTTAAAAAGGAGAATGCAATACTATTACTCTAATAAATGCAAAAGCAGCTATTGCAAAATTCATAAAAATGTCAACATTACCATATTTGCACAAATGTATGAACCAAGCAGCAAGTACTATTAGTATCAAATTAGAACTCCAGCTTTAACGTCAATTTAACCGTCACTTAAGAGAGTCAATTCTTTCTCATAATGCAGAAGCATCAATTTGGAGGATCTCTTATTATTGCATGATACTTCCACTGTGAATAATATGATCAGGATTCTTATTTCTATGACTGGTGTACCAGATAGGCTTGTGTGGCGGAGATTCAGAGTGCAGATGCAGCTTTACTTAACAGGTCTACGTCAGTTTTGTTATTTCAGATTTTTCTCTTTTGTTAGAACTTTACATAAACAAATTTTATGTGAATAAGTTATAATTTAAGAATTTTTATTTTATTTTGAAATTTTTTGAGTAAATGCATTTGACTCTAGGAATTCAAAGATTTAATAATAAAGAATTTTTTTTTTATACCAACTAAATATGAATTTAAGTACAGACTATAATATCTTACTCTAATGATTATCCCTACCTGCTTTGGAATGATAATTTCATTGCTTGTCATTCATTGTTTTAAATTTTGTGAGAAACTAAGAGCATATTTTAATAGAAGAGGTGAAAGATAATGATACAAATGAAATTTTAATTTTTAAGGGAATAGTTTAATTATGAACAAATGTAGGACAAACGATTCATGTACTTTTCTATAGCATAATTTTAATCAAACTTTTAAAAATCTCATCTCCACATCCTACTAGTTATGAATACTACTATGTTTTTCTTCAGACTTTCCACACAAAATTCAAGTGAAATTTCACTTTAACTCCTTAAACTTCATAGCCCATTATATCATTTGGAGATATATAATTATTCTCATTTTCTCAGTTCATATGATATACAAGCATCGTTTATTTATGAGATCACCATAAGGAAAGGAAACAAATTACGTAAGAGAAAAAACAGCTCTAATATCACCATCACGACGGCATTATGCTATCTATCCAATTCCAATAATTCTGCAGTTTCTCATTATTTTCACAATCCAGAAAGAGAAAGGGGAGAAGCATCTTACTCCCCCCCCCCCCCCCCAAAAAAAAACAGATAAAACTTCAAGTAACAAATTTTAAATTTTGTAATCATGTTTTTTTAGTAAAATTATAATATATGAATAATTTTTATAATTTAATATTATATTATTAATTTTTTAAAAAATTGATCAATTATAATTCTATTGGAAAATTTTGATAACCAACTCCTTAAAAATTATATGAAGTTTTCTTTAAAACAAAAAAAAGGCATTGAAATAGATATGAGAATGGCATTTTAGTATTCAGGATGTGGTTTCATATTATGACACAAGGGCACCACTCAAAGAACAAGGCTTTGTGTGGTATTATTGTGAAAAATGAGAGAAAAATAAAAAATTTTATACAATATTTATTATATTTTTATAATCATTATTTAATAATATCTATTTATTTTTATAAATTTTTTAAAATATAAGTACAAATTTCATTTCCTATTTACAAAATCATCTTTTTTTATTTTTGTTTTAATTTTTAACTTTTCATATATCAAACAACTCACAAGTAGCAAAAGAAGGTATGCTTAGTCCATAACAATACAGGAAGTAAAGCTAAATTCACTTTATTTCCACACGCAATAATGCAAATTGCAAAACCACTCCTTGTGTGAAAGAAATGATCTCTACAAGTTTTTGAATATTCTCAGCTTCTTATGAAATTGACAAAGAAAATATGTAAGAAATAATAAATTATACAATGTATACAAGTCTCATAATAAATATTGCGACTTTCTATCTCTAAAGTTAACCATTTCAATATTTTAAGAAATTAAGAGAATTCAAATTCAATGTTCATTTCGACGGTTTATCTTGAAATGTATACCAATTGCCATTTGCTACTCCTATATCTAGTTGCATCCAAGTCAATGACAGAACATCATGCTCTTTGTTTATAAAAAACAAACGCTTGGCATTACATCGATCCAAACAAGCATTTAGACAATCACTAACTCCTGGATCCTTCACTAATTCTTTTACTGGATATGGTAAAATTATAGCTCCATTATAAACTCTTAGCACCACTTCGCCACCGATCCAAAGGGGTAACATGAGTTGAATCAAAATGAAGCGCCCTAATCCATGACTCCATAAATACCATATTCTTTCATCACCCAAACACTCTAGAAGTATACGGTCTGGCTCTGAATAATTTCTATGAACCACAGTAAGCGAATTTCTTGTTGGAATATTTAATTATGGATTAATATTAATTGTTTGAAAAAATTAAAAAATTATATTTAATAATATCAAGTAATTAATTTAATATTTAATACTAATAAAATAAATTAAGTCAATCTGATTAGACAATTAGTAATAAGTCAGCATATTTATGAGTTCACTGAATTTGAAACTCTAAGTTATAAATAATTTTTGAGTCAATTTTATTTATAATGGTTGAAAAGTTTGTTATCACTTATATATATATATATATATATAACAAGTCAACTTCTATGAATATTTGATTTAACTGATGGATTCAAGCATAATTTCAAACAAGACTTAATCTTATCTTTTAATTTTTCATATTAATTTAGCACTCCCTCTTACCAAAATAGTTACCTCAGTAAAAAGTGACTCTTTCAACCCTCTGAGTGTCTCTTGAGTTACATCAAATGATAAAATAAAATTTTCAATCTGACCATTATTTTTTCGGCCGAGAACCCAATCAAGTACACCCTTTACCGACGTCTGGGATGTCCACATGTAATTGTAAATCTCTTACCTATTTGCTTTGGCATTTGAGCTTCTCTTCTGTCTGTTTTGAATTTGATATATCCCTTGATGTTTTGGTTTTGTGTGTCTTTGAGCCATCCTCTTTGAAAAAATCCAAAAAAAAAAAAACATAGTGATGATTTTTTTAATAATTTGTTTATTTTATGTTTGACATTTATCTATATTGACTAATATATATTAGGGTTTTTTTTTTGGAGGATGCGAAAATGTTAGTGCAGATATGTTATTCCAACAGAGTCAGGATCCTCTGCTATTGGTTTTCTCAACAGTTCAAAAAAGTTAAGGGAGAAAAAAAGGTGGATAAGTTTAATTTAAAATAAAAACTAAAAAAAATCTAAACACACCCATTTTACTGCTAATAGCACCAACAACAGATAAAACTTAACAACAGAAGATTCGTTCTCTATTCCAGTATTATTAATCGGGATGCCAATAACATAATTAGGCCCCTCTACGTCCGCATTAGCCAATCCCACAGGATCTATATTCAACACTTTGGTACAGATCAATGTGGGAGAAAGTTATCAAGGAGCTAATAGATTTTCTTTTTTGGTTGGTATCAAGGAGCAAATAGATGCCCATGAATTAAATGCCAAGGGATCTCTTTAAAGATGGGTAAACACTAGTTAATATAAACTCCTGACATTTGGGAGATTTAAATTTGTTAGTTGAACCAACTCATGTTGGCAATATCTATTAAAGTTTTATTGATTTCTTAATTGAACAACATTAAATACAAAGTAATATCTTTAAATGAAGAAAAATAAACTATATCTTCGAATGGGACAGTGAATATGTTATTTAATAAAAGAGAAAACCTATATATAACTCATAGGTGTCTGCTATTAAATTCTCATTTAAAGATTTTTTATAGTGCAGCACTATATGATTGAATTTTTCAACAATCTTTCCCCACATATGTTTCTGTTAAACAACCAAGTAAGTAAACACTTGAGATACTTTATCATTTGTAAGTTTGATTAATTCAGAAGAGAAAGCTCTGTTCTAATAATTATGGTTTCCTGTTCCTTCTAAATCACCTTTAAATGGGAGTATGAACTGCAATCTTTGGGTTGTACATGTGGCCATAATCTTTTTTCACATGCCTGATTATAAATCCTAATTCTGCTGACAATTCTTTCAGGATACAGTAGAATGAAATTACAGTAAATAATAGTTCCAAAAATTACCAAAATCATACTTGCACGAGAATATGAATGAAGGACAACCAAAATCAAATTCCAACTCTAGCTTTATGAACACGTCTGAACTCCATCTACCTTGTTTTAGGTAATATAAGAACCCAAAAGCTTGTGGTAGCAGGTGAATGAGATGATAAAGTGAACTAATTCTCACAGAAAGTGAGTGTCAAAGACACACAATCACTAAGGTGAAAGCAAATTATCTTTCATATATGCATAATTTTTTATGCTGCCATATTCTTATTTCCACTTATGTAAGAAGCAAGAACCACATACTTCCGTAAATTCAAACTCCGGCTTTAACACTAAACAATATGTTCATAAGACAACATTGAAATTCTTCTATCCTGTTCAAAGTCTTGTTACTTCTACATGGCAAAGAATGGGATGATAAAGTGTTCTAGTGAACCAAAACATACAGTGAAAATGAACTTCAAATTTTTTTCACATTCCATGTCTTACTACAATGATTCAAACCAGGAGAAAAACTCAATTGAACCAGAAAAAAAAAAAAAACCTATATTTTGAATAGTAGAGTAATGGATTGTACTTTGTAACCAACACAGATAACCCATTCGCAACCCATTTATAGGCAGCAAAGAACAGTCTCTCTTGGCTAACGTTCTTACACTTGGATGCCCTCTTTTGCAGCAAATTTTTCCTAGTATACAGAAAATCTTTTTCAGTCATAATAGCAAGTAGGTGTGTTTAAGTACTATGATATATCCAATTTCAAAACAACCCAAAAGCTTGCCATTGCAAGGGAATACGAGCTTAAAAATCTTGTCATATTCCATGTCTCAATACAAAGAATCAAAACAGGTCATCCAAGCAAAAGGTAAATCTGCAAAACACTTTGACTGAAGCCAATAAAAACTGTCTTTAATGGAAATAAGTAGAGACTTCACACAAGAAAATTAAAATGAGGGCCAGGATAGAATATACAGGTTGGGGGGCTTCACATATAAAACTAACTTGCCAATCATAAGAACTTAAGCATTATCTACGATACTAAAATCAGCATAGAGGGTTGATGGGAAAAAAAATCATCATAAATGCTTGGGGTACTGACAATGTAGCTAAGGATATATGTATATTATCTGCACAAACTAAACATTTTGCTGTCAGTGTCCTTTTGCTAACTTAGGAGTCATAAAAAAATACTTACAAAGAACAAGAAATATAAACTAGATTATTTTGGTGCAGATGTATACTCCACTGCTCCCATGGCAAGAACGCAATTCGCAAGTTTATTCTATAAAACATGAATCAGGCATCTTGTCACTACTACCTCTTCCCACCACTTGTCAGTAAGACACAGCACCATCTTCTTTGTTTAGTAAAAACAAACTTTCAACATGATAACCAACAAAAGGACAATAAGCTTCCCGAACTTCCAGATCCAGTGCTAAATTATTCCTCTGGTCCACTAAAATTATCTCTCCCCTCTTTCCTACTAGAACCAATTTCTTAGTATTCGTAAGGGCTAATATTCTCTTTACGCCGCCACAACGACTTGGATCAATCTGAAAAACCTTTTCCCATGATCCCACAACACCATATTCTTTCATTACCCAGATATTTACGTAACGTCGGCCCCGCTCTGGATAATACATGTGAGCCACAGCAAGCTTCTCCCCTCCTTCCAGAATAGATACACGCAAACGTGACTCTCTTAAAGTCTGTGGCAAGATCATTTCTCCAAATGTCTCTTCAACCACATTAAAGGATAAGATAAAATTGTAAGTGTGACCATCCCTTCTCTGGGTGACAACCCAATGTATAATACCGTTCATACAAATCTGGGTCTGCATTCTTTCGAATTGATCCTTACAAAGGAGAAATGGAGGAGGTTTAGCAGTAATTCTTCTCCAAGAACCTGTAGCAAGAGAGTAAACCTCAACTCCAGGAAGAGGTCCCTCTGCAAAGAGAGTCATAAATCTCACTATCTTGAAATCCCTCGTACTATAATCGAACCCAAAACCAACACAAGCCTCATAATATCCACTTCTTTTGAAGGTCGCTCTGGGCTTGGGAAGTATCACATATTTCCGGATTGAAGGATTCCAAATAATATAAGTGTGACAGTTATGTCCAAAATTATCAACAAGACATACCAAACCATTACATGTGCCAACCACCCGGGTAATTCCATTCGAGAACCGATTAACAAATGGGGATTTAACATTCGAGAAGAGATCAAACTGCTCATTATCGAAATGCAGAGAGAAAAACCCTACAAATATAGCAGGATCCCTCCATCTCCTCCTCAGAAGGCTGAGATGAAGAAGGAGAGACCGATTGCCTTCGTTGGCTTGGATGTTACGCCTACAGTGTTCTGAGATGAAGACATGATCGGTGATGAGGGACTTCCACTCTCTGCAGACACGGGCGCACTTCCCCAGAGACTTGACGGAGAGTCTCTGAAGAATATTCACCCAGATATCTGGAGGCAAAGAATCCGACATTGCTCCAATAAGAGAAGGAATCACAAGTAGGGAAGTAAGGAGAAGAATACATAGAAGCCTCCTTAATCTTCGTGATTGTATATATATATATATATATATATATATATATATATGGGGTTATCAACCCCAAGTAAATAGATTTCCCTGTTAGACTTGGAGATATTTTTTGGGCCGAGGATCATGATTGGATATTTCCAGGAATTTCGCCCTCGGTTATTAACACTAACATGTTTTTAAAAAAAATTAATTTTTTTAATTTTGGATTTAAAATTTAATAAAAAGATAAAAATGAGCGTGAATCATCTTGGGTGACATTATTACTGCTTTTGGTGATTGCAAAGGTTGATATTTTCTGAGTTCTTTTATTTTTTTTAATAATTCTTTCGATTCAGTTGATTTGTATCCAGTTATTTTCCAATGAAAACGATATATTTTGCAGACTCTTAAGATTATTCATTCTGGATTTTCTAAACAAATAAATAGAGCGTTTTGAGAATAACATTTGGGCAAAAATCTATTCTTGATGCTTCAAATTTTACTCAAGTTTCAGTCAGACCAATTCAACTTATATTTGTACATTACATATAAAAAAATTACATAGACCACATGTGGGTTGTATTAGAAATTTTTGTAAATAGAAGTAAAAAAAAGTCTACCTTCTCTACACTTTAGGGGTTTCAAAACGCAATTTAGATTGTTTAGATTTAAGTTGATAGTTAAAAAATTATTTTCATTTTATATTCTACATCCTTCAAAATTAGAAAAATAAACTATTTAGATTTAATCTAAATGATTCATATTTGGGATAACACCCCCTACACATTCCTTAGGGTGTTTGCAAATCAATAGATAATAAATTACTATTAATTAATAATATTAAAAAATCATTATAATACAAACCGAGCCAAAAAAAAATCTGAATCCAACTTGTTTTACCTTCAAACATTTTTAAAATAGATTTAATTTTTTATCAAATTTCTTTTTCTAAATTTATATCAAATTTTTTAAAGGTTGGACAGTGTAAGTTTTGATAAACTCTATTCCAAACCCTGCATACAGAGGTGCATTCACATAAGTTACTGAAGGCGATCCGCATGCGTGCAGGGAAAAGAAAGTGGTCTCACATGTTAATTTAGTTTTTTTAAATCTTTATTAATTATTTTATAATAAAACAGATCGAACTCAAATCTCCTTTTTTTTTTTCACAAACTTGATGGATTTTTGAATGAACACAACTTGTGGTTACATCTAATTTAAAGGTCTCTCAATATAACAATAATATTTCTATATTTAACCACCTTGGTGATTCTCTCCAAGTGTTGATGACAACGTTAATGACAATGATTCTCTCTTCTTTTGTCGTCCAAAAAAGAAAGAGACATTGTATGGATAAATTGCAAGGAATTTTACATAGGGTATTGATATACCTGTGGTCTCACAAAAATTCAGAAAAAAAATAAGTGAATAATAAATGTATGGACAGAATATCGTTTATACACGGATATCAACAGTATTTTGCACGTATTCTCATAAAAGTTACATTGTTTACCAATCGAACTGTATTGTTTATAAGTCATGTTTGTATAAATTTTATTATAATATTTGATCATTTTTATAAAAAAATCTAAATTTTTTTTAATTTTAAAATATAAAAAATATGATATATATTTTTACTTTATTAAATAATAATTTTTTTTATCCTTCATTTATTATTACACCTAATACACTTAACCATGCATAATATTTTCCCATACAAAATAAAGATAGGTAAAATAAGAAAGAATTATTAAATTTGAACATAATCAATAAGTTAAATTGATATTAACTATTTTTCTTAATACTAATAAAATAATTTTTTGTTTCTAATAAAAATGACCAGAGATAATATTGATTAGCAAATTGACCACTTCTCAATTTTTAAATTTCGGCTCAAATAATTAGATAATCAACAAATTTAACAAGCCAATCTCCATTAAAAATGAGAAAAACATTTGATGCGTTGTTAGATGTGTGTATGTTTGTGTATTGTCTATCTTTTGAGGATAAATAAAATGTAACAGCAAACAAAAAAAGTTCCAAAAATTACTATGGTCTAATCTCCATGAATCAAGTACTGCCAAAATTCAATTCCAACACTCACTTTATTAACTCCGTACTACATGTCTGAATTCCATCCATCGTGTTCTAGGTAAGAACCCAAAATTTTGGAGATTTTGACTCACATGCTACTCCAAAAAAAACTAATTCTTAAAAAACACTGCCGCAAAAACTAATTCCTCAAATGTTTAATATATATTTTTTGTTATTAATTTTTCACTTTTGGGAGTCGTGGCATGCTGATGCCGCGACTCAAAAGAATAAAAAAAAAAATTAAAATTCTCCCTCAGGAGAACTTATTGTGTAAATAACCATTAAGCTGGTCAGTGAGGGAAACTATTTAGAGAATTAAAATCTAATATGTCATGATCCTTTGGATCTTAGGTTATTATTTGGATTAATCTTTAAAAAAATATTATTTTTAAAAATTAAAATTATTATCAAGTTTTATGATTACAATTTTTAAAAAATTATTTAAATTGTAATTTTTTTAAATCATAATAATAAGTTTCTATTATTGAGGATAATTTTATGTCTAAATAATTTTTATCCTCAATAATAAAAACTTATTATTATGATTTAAAAAATTACAATTTAAAAATTTTTTTTAAAACTATAATTATCCTCAATAATAGAAACTTATTATTATGATTTAAAAAATTACAATTTAAATAAATTTTTTTAAAACTATAATCATAAAACTTGATAATAACTTTAATTTTTAAAAATAATATTTTTCTTTTAAAGATTAATCCAAATAATAACCTAAGATCTAAAAGATCATGACATATTAGATTTCAATTCTCTAACTAGCTAGCTTAATGGTTATTCATATAATAAGTTTTTCTTAGAGAGAATTTTAATTTTTTTTTATTCTTTGTTGATGCCGCGACTCCCAAAAGTGAAAAATGGGTCGTGACATCTCTGTTGCCACAACTTATTATTAATAAAAAATATATATTAAACATTCGGAAAATTAATTTTTGCAACTACGCTTTTCAAGAGTTATTTTTTTCTATAGCAGCATGTGAGTCAAAATCCCCAAAATTTTGACCTGGTAACGAAATGGGATGACAAAATGCACCGAGTCTCAGTAAATATCAACGTCACATTCCTCTGATATCGCATTTCCCATTACGATATATCAAATGAGGTCATTGTCAGCAAATGCTTTATCAAAACTCATAAAAACTGTCAAGGGAAAATTACATTCAAATATCCAAATTTTGAAAAATTTACAATAAAAAATTTTAAAAATTAAAATTACCCCAAGGACTAATATTACTAAAATTCACTATTAAGATTTAGGAAAATTACTATTAAATTTTAAGAAAATTATAATTTAAGTAACTTTAATGATAAATTTTTTAAAAACTTAATAAAAATTTTCATAAATTTATTAGTAAGTTTTTTAAAACTTAATAGTAACTTTAGTTCTTATGAGTAATTTTAATTTTTAAAACTTTTTTATTACAAAGTTTATAAAAATTTAATCTTTAAATATAATTTTTTTGAATGTAAATAAGTGGAGCAGTTATACCAAAAAAAAAAAAATAAATATGGAACACCATGAATGTACCAAATCTCAGCCTTGAATAGCTTCTGCTAACAAAAGAAGTGAATAACGTTGATTTTCAAAAGGCCCCATCTCTCAGCCAGCAAAATTTTCTAAATACTTTTTAACCTTAAACTTTGTTCATTTTTTAAGGGAACTTTTTTCATGGAGACGATCAAACCAAAATTCATTAAAGTTTGGATTAAATTGTACAAGCCATCAGTACAAATAATGTATCATCAAACATGCACTTCCTCTCTACTTTCTCCTTTTGCACTTAGCTCAATGAGATTAAACGTCCCTTTTTTTTTTGGTTAAAAACAAATTCTCAACATGATATCCCAAAAAAGAAAAAAATCCTTAAGTCCAACAAGATCCTTCATGCACATAAGTAATATGGGCTAGCTGTTCATATAGATTTGAATGGTTCAAATTTCAATAATTTTTTTTTAATTTGAACTATCTATTTTTAACTTTTACTATATAGAACTATTTGTCTAATAAAAGCTAAAAAATATTTTCATCCCTCATTTTACTTTATTCAAAATTTTAAAAAATAAAAATTAAAAAAGAGGGTTAAAATTAGGAAAAAAATGAAATATAGATTTATATAGGTAGTGCAAATTACTGCTCTAACTAAGCACACTTTATTCAATTTGATCAGCAAAGAATCCTCCTCCATCCTTCACTACTTTTGTTATTGGATCTAGTAAAATTATTGCTTCACCACAAATTTGTAGCATGACTTCCCCACTACTCCTAAGGACTAATATGCTTAGTGTGTCCCCATAAAATCTTAAATTAGAATAAAATGCCTTAGCCCAAGAGTTCACAACACTGTATTCTTTCATTACCATTACAACAAAAGATTCATCTCAACGGAAGCTGAAGAATGTCCACATTTGGAAGTCCCAAGTTAAGATGCAATGTTGTAATATTTGAGGAACTTACTTATATGTAAGCTACTCTCTCAAAAATTATTATTCCAGATTTTACTTCATCTGACTATAGTTGAATACAATTGATAATGCTCTCTCTAATTTCTTGTAGTAGTATTAGACGAGACACGTTGGTCTTTAGTGAACATTGCAATTTTTTTTTCCTTATGACTTTATCAACCATTTGTAAGTTTGGGTTAATTCAGAAGGAAAAAGCTCTGTTCTAGTAATTTTAGTTTCCTGCTTATTTTGCCTCTTCTTGTTAATTAAGAATTATTGAGTGATGTTTCCATGGGATGAGAGAAATAAGGCCAGTGGAAAACAGAGTTATAATTTTGCTTGTTGACATGTATTTTACTAGTTTCTGTTTCATGCTGATGAATACAAATCAATTTCTAATTAAAGCCATTTGTTTCTGCAGAATGGCAGCCATTAAAAGCATTTAATGTTCACTACATTAAATTGGAATTTGTATAAATTTAGACAATCAATTTAGCCCCATAAATAAATATCTCCTAATTGTACCACTCAAATATTATGTGGAATTTAAATGTAGACATGTATTTGGCTATCCTAATTTACAAACTCATGTCTAATTTACAAACTTTTTTCATCTTTTTTTCTTCAAATTTTTTTTTAAAGTTTGTTTTATAATTAAAATTTTGGTGATAACTTTATATCTTTTTACTTTTGTTTTTGAATATTAAAATTTTTTTGACAGCTTGTGACCATATTTTGAATGTGACACTAACAATGACTCAACCAATAATGAGAATCAATGGTTAGCCATAAATGCATGAAAATCAATTTGAGAATACATAATGACATAATGTAACGAGAACGCATTATTTCCACGTGATACCAGTACCACAATCATAATTGCAAAGAGGTATGAATCAAGTCCTGTCATAAGAGCAGTAGCATAACCTAGCTACAAGGCTAAATAGGATACAAAAACAAAACTTTTCACTTTTTAATGCTCCATATATTTCATCGCCGAAACACCTTTTTCTTTGGCTTCAAATTCACAGTCAAAAGTTAACAATCAATAAGGAGAATGCAAACTGTATCTTTCATACCATAGTCATATTAGCACAAGGTAAGAACCATCTAGTTCCATATTCAAGTTCAAACTCCAGCTTCAACATTATCAATTTCAAGGAAAGGATTTTATACTATTAGTAAGAAAGTTCACGATACACGTTCGAGATTCATCCGTCGTGTTCAAAGTCTTGTAAGAACACAAAACTTCATGGCAGGAGAATGGCATGATAAAATGAAACAAACCTCACATTAAAAGTGAACTTCAAATTCTTTTCTCATTGCATGTCTCATTACAATGAATCAAAGACATATATGCGAAACCCTTAAACGAGGAAAAAAAAAAAAAACAATATTGCCTTCACTGGAAATAAGAGATCAATTAGTCATACCCAGTTACCAACATAAAATCACCAGGAAAGTCTCAAAAGCAATTCAAGGATAGCTGCTGCAACACAAAAGCATGGAACAATATGGATTTCTGTTGAGTATTGAGAATTTAAGAACAATAAATAAATGTCTTAATCTGAAGTCCTCAATGCAATAAAATAACTCATAACTGTACCAATTAAAGACCTTTGGTGGAAATTAAATTAAAAAAAATAATTTTCTATAACATACTTGGTTAGCCAATGATAAATGTTTACATGTAAAAAGAGAAGATACATAACAGTCAACCATATAGCATACTTTGAGCATCAACCGCAAGGCAGCTAACAACTATCCTAACACAGTTTTGCAGCAGAGGCAAAAAAATGATATACTCATTATATCAGATGTTTTCCATTGCAGGAGCTCTTATGGCCTTGGCTTCAACAACTAATGAGAATGCAATAGTTTCTCATAAATGCAGAAGCATCAATATCAGGATACGTTAGAATGTAACAGCAATAAACGTTTTCCAAAAATTACCATAATTATAATTGTACATAAGTATGAATCAAGTACAACCAACATCAAATTCCAACTCCAGCATTATGAGCTCCATCTATATTGTTCTAGGTCATATAACAACCCAAAAACTTGCCATGGCAACGATATAGGGAAGATAAAGTGAACTACGTTTCACAGCAAATATTGACTTCAAATTCTTGTCATATCACATTTATCATTACAATGAATTAAACCAGCTCATACGTGCAAAAGGAAAAATCAGGAAAAACTTAACGAAAAACAATAAAACCTGCCTTTAAAGTAAATAAATAAAGCAGTTATACAGGAAAGAAAGAAAAATATATATATATCCATGCATAGAACACCATAAATGTACCAACTCTCAACCTTGTATAGCTTCTACTAACAAAACAAGTGAATAGCATTGATTTTCAAAGAACCCCTTCTCTCAGCTTTCTTAACCTTAAAATGTGCTCTGTTTTACAGAGGACTTCACTCATAGAGACAATCCAACTAAAACTCTTGTGGGTTCAGATTGGACAAGCCATAAGGGCTAATATAGAACACACAGGTTGTGGAGCTTCATTACAACTACTCTATTCAGGCTGTAGCTGGGACTTTATATTGTATTGAATAAACATGCCCATCATTAGAACTTAAGCATTATCTTAGATACCACAAATCATCATAAATGCTTGGGGTACATATAAAGTAGCTAAGGACAAATATACTATGCTGCAGAAAACAGAGCACAGACTAAACATTTTGTTGTCATTGTTTGATCTCCAACATAACACTTTCGAGAAAATACTAAAACATTGAGTACAACAGAAAATTATCATAGCTGCTAGGGTAGCAAGGGCAGAAAATGACTTCTGGAGAACAAGAAATATAAACTAGACGTATGGTCTTAATCCAGCACCTTCATGACAAGAATGCGGCTAACAAAATTAATCCATAAGATATGATTATTGAACAGCTTCCTCGAGTGAAGAGAAACGGTTTCTACTTCACATCTTCAACAGCTTATCTTGAAATATTTACCTTGCCTCTACTATATATCTTTCTATAGTTGTTAGTACGACAAAACATCAGGTTCTTCGTTTATTAAAAACAAACTCTCGACATAATGTCCAACAAAAGCATGAAAACATTTCTGATCTCCCAAAGCTCTCATTAATTCATTCATTGGATCTAGTAAAACTATTGCTCCGCCATAAAGTTTTAGCACCACTTTTCCACAACCTATAAGGACTAATAGGGTTGATATGCCCCCATAGCGTTTTGAATCACAACGAAACACCTCAGTCCATGACTCCACGACACCATATTCTTTCATCACCCAAATGCTAAAAAAATTTTGGCTCTCCGCTCTATAAGTATGAACCACATCAAGCGAATACCCTCCTCCCAAAATAGATATCAGAAAAGGAGATTCTTTCAAATGTTGTGGTAACTTCAATTCTCCAAATGTTTCTTCAACCACGTCAAATGATAAAATAAAATTGTGAATTTGACCATCACTTCTACGGTTGACAACCCAATGTAGTACACCGTTCACAAACATCTGGGGTATCTTCCATAAATGCTCAGAAAGGAGAAATCGAGGAGCTCTAACGGTGATGCTTCTGCAGGAACGAGAAGCAAGAGAGTACACCTGAACTTGAGGAGTATCTTGTTCATTGTAGAAAGTCACAAGTCTAACTACCTTGTAGTCCTTGTTCCTAGAATCGAAACCAAACCCAAAAAATAGCCGATGCATCTCATGCTTGCGGCTGCCGGTCGTAGAGGTCACGAGTGGTTTGGGAAGCACCACATATTTCCGAATAGAAGGGTTCCAAATAACGATTGTTGCGAAATAAAGTTTGAATAGTCAGCAGAACATTCAAGCCCATTGCAAGTGCCAACCACCGTTGAATAATCATACAATTGGAATAGACAAGGGAGTGGGGATCTCAGAAACGAGACGGGACCAATCTGTTGATTATCTGAGAACAGTGAGTTAAGTTCCTCATAATCAGAGTACTTGTTCGGCCATTCCCTAGTTCGACGATAGAGTTGAAGAAAAAGGAAGCCGTTGCCCTTGCTGGCTTGGATTGTACGGTCGAGATGATCAGATATGAAGGCATGATCTGTGATGAGGGAATTCCAAGCTTTGCAAATAGAGGTGCATATCACAAGAGACTTAACGGGTAGTCTGTGAAGAATTTCTACCAGAATTTCTCGAGGAAAATGATCAGACATTGTTTCAGCTTGGGAATCTGGACTGTATCCTTAACGATTCAAGTCTTTGCACTTCATATATATCAAAGCCAAAGCCAAATTAGATGGTGGAGAAGCTGATTGGGAATTTTTTTTTTTTTTGAAAATTTGTAAACACAACGACAAAATGACTATCGCTCGCCATTATTCAAGGACTTGGAGAGTTAAAAATATTTACTACTTATTATTAATTTTAATAAAATAAAAAATAGTTGAATGTGTAACACACCCTTAAAAATAAATTTCTTTAATTTTAGATCTTTCTTTATAATTCTTTCTTATTTTAATTGCGGTAATTGCTAATTAATAAATAATCAAAAACAGATCAGCCTGTCTAGATGACTCGTGAATCTTGAGTCATCTTTACAAGGTGATCTGCTTTTTCAAGTTTATTTTATATTAAATGTATATTTAAAACAAAAAGAAGAAAAAAAATCTGATTTTATAATGTAGGCTTAAATACATTTTTGCCTTATCTAATTTTATAAAAATTTCAATTTATCCTTTTAGTGGAAAAAATACAATCTTTGCCCTCTTATTTTTTTAAAATGATTTAACTTTGTTCCTTTATCATATTTTGATCCAAAATTCACAGTTCCCCAAATATGAGTGTAAATTCACATCTAAATCAATAAACTTTTAAGTTTGGTATTAAATTCAGAATAGATTATATCACAGAACTGTAAAATTGGATTCTTTAAAAAAAAACAAAAAATAACATTATTTATTTTTTATATAAAGAGAAAAATTAAATTAAAAATTTTATGAAATGAGAAACTTATATTAAATTTAAAATATGATTAAAATTAAGTATAATTTCTTATATTTTTATTATTTGATCTTTAATAAAACTATGATATTTGTAAAAAAAATTATTTATAAAATTCATTCATGTGATGATAAATTGTAAAAACCATTCACTTATAAATAAAAATTATAAACTTTTCATATTTTTATTAGAGAATTTAATGTTAAAAATATAAAAAGTGTTCCTAAATTTAAAATAAATGATGTCACAAAGAAAGAAAATTGGATATTTTAAAAAAATAATAAAGTAGCATTATTTATTTTTAAACTAAAAAAAGATTAAATTAAATTTTTATAAAATTAAAAGCTTATAATAAATTAAAAATATTGCTCAAAAACTTGTTATACTCATCACAATTAATTAGAGCCTTGGAATTTTTTGGGACCAAATTAGAGCCTTCGAATTCAGCCAAATTCAAATGTGATATAATGAACTTTAGATGCTTCCAATGATTACGTGCAAACATCGTGAGAATATTTTGGGCTCTACTTTCAGCCAATAGAATGAGCTAAATGTCCACAGACAATAATTTATTTGGCAATTTTTATTGCTTTCTACACAGGTATAAGCTTTTGGAAGTTGATTTATAACTAGGTGGGATTTGTTACGCAAGAATTTATATAATATTGAAAGAAAAAACAATGATAATACATGGTACGAAATGAGTAGATTATGACTTTGAGACAGTGTTGACTTTCTCATGTATATATATATATATATATGTATGTATGTATAACATGAAACAAAATCTAATAGTATGCATAGTAATAAGACTCTGTATAGCCGAATCAAGATCTATTAAATTTCACATGCTTCCAATAATTACGTACAAATATCATCAGAATATTTTGGGTTTTACATTCAGCCCATAGAATAAGCTAAATGTCCTTGGGCAATAGCTTATTTGGCTTTTTTTTTTTTGTTGCTTTTTGCACAGGCATATGGCTTTGGAAGTTGATTTACAACTAGGTAGGTCTTGTTACACAAGAATTTGTATAGTATTGAAAGGAAAAACAATGATAATACATCGTACAAGGTGAGTAGATTACGACTTGGAAATAATGTTGACTTTCTCTAATTTATATATATATAACATGAAACACAAATTAATAGAATGCATAGCAATAAGGTTATGTACAGTCGAATCAAGATTTATTAAATTTCAGAAGATCTTAAAGTAATAAAATTAAAGATCAGTAGGATGAGATTTAATTTTTCTTTTTAAAAAAGGACGAAACGCTATCTATTTTTTCAAATTTTACTATTTTAGAATTTTCTAGGATTTTAATTCTTGTACAGCCAAGCCCATCAAGCATCACTTTCTAGAAGAGACCAACAAATTTTCGCATCAGAAACTGTGATGGTGTATTATATGTTTCAGAAACAAAGGAACGACATTATTGTTCTTGTAAAAAAAGATAGTGCAGTTAGTGGTACATTTGCATATAGTAGTAGAAGTGATACTTTTGTCCTATTACAAATGATCCATTTAAAAACAATTATGCAACAAACAAATATGATAAGTCTGTTTTGGATTGGCCTTCCGTCTCTCATCCCATTTAAACATCCCTCAATACAAAGAACCACACATGAACCTTGTGATTAAGGAGGAAGCAAGCAAGGATTTCAAGCGCGGTTATTCAATATGGAGATTTGAACCCATGCCTGGTGGGTTTAGATGCAGTGTCATCTTGTGCAAAGTACAACCAAAGGGGATTGGAAGGGGTCATTATTTCTAAATATTTTATTTTTCATATTAAATTATTTTTAATTTATATGTTTTATATTATAAAAAGATGTGATATGTCTCCACAAGACTGCAAGTTGCAATCTTTTCATTCAAATAATTAAAAAAAAAAAGAGTTTTCATTATATTTGAAGGCTTCGTATGTTCCATTTGAAAGTCATTTGAAAATTGATTATAATATAAGTAGTCGAATTTCAGTCAGAACTCACAATGAGTATTTTCTATCATTGTTATAATGAGCTTCTGGATTAAGTTCCTAATGAAGACGAAACAGTAAACAATGCCTCATTGCATCGAAGAAAACTGTGGTACGAGATTGATGTTACTGGTCCAATCAACACCATTTACGAAGATAGTATTTCTAGTTCAGGTTGAAATTAAAAACGTGATGTTTCTTCTATCCGGTATTTCAAGGAGCAAACCGAGAAGATAATTACCTACCAACTTGAGGAAGTGGCCTAGAAAGTGGAACTTAGTCTAATGACCGAGGGTTGGGATGCTTGACCTGAGATGAAACAGTGGTCTAATTTGGACCCAAAAAAAAAAACACTTTTAACGTACAAATGGCGTAATCCAAACCAATACTAGGATCTTCAAAAACTTTATGATTATGAAAAGACTATGTAACACACAACATCAAAACAATAATCCCCTCTAGTCCTCCACTTGTTGCATGACACTATTGGTTTGTAAGAACCAAATTTGTAGCCATTTGTGAAATGTCAGCTAGATATATCTGATCAACTCATAAAGATAGAGAAAAACCAAACCAGATTGTCCTTGCAAATAAACATTTAAGAACAAATGATGGACTGTCCCTTGGGAAGAATAGCAAAATGGACAACAATCCTCAATGGACAAATGGTGTGCTTGGAGAACGGAGGTAATGGGAAGAATATTGCACAATAATTTCCAAGCAAACACCACTACGTATAGACTGGAAGTCTCAGTTTCCATAAGGAATCTCAAGCTGTAAATCTTGACGGGGGAGAGGAGAAAGCAGCATTTGACAACATATGATACCAATCAGCAACGGTGTACTTACTTGATCCATCACCTGTCCATAATAATTTATTAGGCTAACCTATAACCCAAAAAGACATTTTGAGAGATGTGCCGAACTAAGGCTGGAGAATATAATTCAGATAAAACTTGGGAGTTCCAAATTCCATAATCATGGAGTATAAGGTCACCAACTATCTTATACAATAAGGTTGAGCCCCACTACATTGACCATGTAAGTGTGGAGCTAACATTTAAAAAAAAAAAAAAGCTTCTAATGTCACTAACATTAGAAGCTTTTAGTCATTTTCTTTGATTACACTTGGTGCAAGTCTTTTAATCCAAATTAATTTAACATAAAATACAAGATTGTTTAACTGTTTTAATTTTATAAGTAAATAAGTAAATTTACATAATATTAATGCATATCAAACAGCATAATCTTTCAATGTCACCCTTAATCTAGCAAAAGAGAACCAGATTTTGTTTTTAAAAAAACAAAAACAAAAACAGAAAACGAAAAACAAAAGTAGGTGAAAAGTTTTAAGTTACTAACAGATTTGAACTAGCACGAAATGTCTCACTGTTTGAAAGCAGGGGACTCATGGGTTTTAGTCAAAGAGAATAAAATCAAGGTTTCACCTAGCTTGTGATGGTAATTTCACTACTTCATGTTTGGCATTCATTATTGTAAATTCGTTGACAAACTGAAAAAGATATTTTTAACTATTGGGTATATATGCACTAAAGTATACGTCAGTGGTTTTTAAATAAATTATTCAAATAAAAAGCTAAATTATTAATTAATCTCTTAAAATTTAAATAATAAAAATATATAGAGCAAATTATATAAATTTTTTTAATTTTATTAAAATCATGTAAACTTTGTTTTCAAAATATATAAAGACTTCCCATGAAGCAAAGGGATTGACTAAAATACTTTTCATTAACTTAAATATATATGTTTTTTCAAATTAAAAAAAATTATATGGAATATATTTTAGTCAAAAAAATTTAAAAGTGAACTGAAATATAAGATAATTTTTTGTCCTAGAAAAGATTTGTATATATTTTAAAATAGAGAAAAAATTCATGCAATTTTAGTAAATTAGTCAAATTTATGTGAGAAGTTAAATACCTTTTCAATCTCCTTATTTCTATGATACTATATACCGCATATGACAGAAGCAAAATACTAAAGAAACGCTTGAGAGTGTGGACATATATAGTTACACAAATAAAACATCTCTCAAGAAGGAAACATAAGGGTATCTAAAGTTGGTACTGAAACAGAGTTTCTTTGACCAACCACACTGAACAATAATAATAGGCTACAGTCATTTTCTCCCTTTTGGTTGATGTTCTTCTGTTTTTTGCAGCCATTAATTCCCAGTACACAAAAAGGAGCCACTTCTGTGGGGCACCTTGTTCATGGAGACAAACGACAGTTAACTTTTATTAATTCAGATTGAACAAGTAATGAAGCCCAAGATATAATCAGAACGTGTTAATCGTAATTCATAAGAGTCATCACAAACTACTTAAACATTAATAGCATAAAACAAGCCATCAAAAATGCTGTGATAAGGTATTTCAAGACAAAAGCATGGAAAAGTATGGAATTCTATTGAAAAATTACATGACTGTTCCAATCAAATAGTTTTTGTGGGAATCAAATTCACAAAAGTAATTTGCTATCCAAAACAATGATTTTCAAAGAACTAGAAATATAAAACTACACCTTTTGCTGTTTATGTCTAGCCCATACTCCCACCTTAATTAAGTGAAGAGGAATGAAGTCTACTTCAACCGCTTATCTTCAAACATGCACCTTGCCTTTATTATCACTTTTTGCACTGCAGTTAGTAAGACAAAACGCCTTGTTCTTTGTTTAATAAAAACAAACCCTCGGCATAACATCCAAAGAAAGCATCATCATGTCTCCCAATTCCCAGATGCCTCACAAATCCTTTCATCGAATCTAGTAAAATTATCTCTCCATTATAACTTCTTAGCACCATATCCCCATTGCTTCTGAGGGCTAATGGCCTTAATATGCCCCCATAACAACTTGAATGAAAATGACATATTTGAGTCCATGATTCCACGACACCATATTCTTCCATCACCCAAATACTAAGAAATGTTTGGTTAGACCTTGAATAACAAGTACAAATAGCAAGCGAATCCAATACTACCAAAATAGCTACCTTGGAAGGTGACTCCTTCAAACAATGTGGTAACATTAATTCTCTAAATGTCTCTTCAACCACATCAAATGACAAAATAGAATAGCAAAGATCATTACTTTTAAGCATGACAACCCAATGTATTGCACCCTTCACAAACATCTGGGATGTGTCCTCAGTAAGGAGAAAGGGGGGAGCTCTATCAGTGATGCTTCTCCAAGAACCAGTAGCAAGAGAATAAACCTCAACTTGGGGAAGAGTTTCTTTGTCATTCCAGAAAGTCACAAGTCTAACAATTTTGAAGTCCTTGTTCCTAGAATCATAACCAAACCGAAAAAGAAACCTAGGCCTCCTGTAATCGCTTATAATGGGTTTGGATACATGAAGCGCCACATATTTTCGAATAGAAGGGTTGCAAATAATAACAGTAGCGCTATTAAATGGTAAATAGTCAGCTAAACATACCAGCCCATTGCAGGTACCAACCAATGTCCTATGCCTATTCAGATGAGTGGCTGGATTAGTGAATGGAAATTTCAAAATTGAGAGGCGCCTAGTCCGCTGATTATCTGAATACAGTGAGTAATATTTGTCACGATGATAGACATTGCTCCACTCATCCCTTATTGGAGCGCAAAGCTGAATAAAGAGAGAGCCATTACCATGATTAGCTTGGAGGGTACGGCTGAGGTGGTTAAATATAAAGTCATGATCCGAGATTAGGGATTTCCAGGCTTTACAAACAAAGATGCATTTCACTATAGACTTTAGGGGCAGTCTGTGAAGAATCTCCTCCCAAACTTCTAGAGGCAAATAGTCAGACATGGCTTTAACAAAAGAAGGAAAATCAGAGATACAAGAACTCAGCAAGCAATGGAGGAAGAAACAGAAGGAAGAAAACTAGAGGGAGAAGCGGAGGACAGAATTAGGATTGAAAGATGATCAATTGTTTGGCAATTATGGGGGAAGCTGGAGCGATAACTATAACGAGGCTTCAAGAAGAACATAACGGGATTGTTTAATAGGGTTAAGCCTTTGTTTTCAAAAAACTATAAGATAGCCATTGACCCTACATATGTGGACGAGTTTTGACAAACAAAATTACGTTATTTTTAATATTAGATAATGAGAGAATAAATATTGATAGATGTGATGAACTTTTTATTGAAAAATTGTATATGAACACTTTCCAATTTTTATTTTTTGAATTATATTTTTATTAAAAAATAGTATGAATTTATAAAATATAATTTATTTAAAATTAAAAGATATATTTAAAAATTCAAAAAGTGAATAACAACGATTTATATATGAAACAAAATATATGTACGTTGCATATCTAAGATGTAAGCTATTATAGATTACTATATTATGTATAAGTATGATGAATATCATAAAATCTTATATTATAATGTACAAAATATCATAATATTTTAGATAATATTATAGTAAAGACTCATATGAATCCGTTCCTCTTTGCACTTGACCTTTGTAAGTTAACAAGGGCGAGGGAATTAATATGTTAAAAGGCAAGTTTGAGGATTAATGGAAATATGCAAACAAATAACAGATCATGATTCTAGGCTCAAATTGAGCTCCAAGTCAAACAAATTGGTAAGTATAATGGGATTGAAACCTAAAAATTCTAAAGAGGCCTTATCATGAGGGTTCTTAAGCATCTGACTCTTAGTAGATAACGATACTTATTTAATGATAAAAAGAAAAGAAAAGAAAAGATATTGATATTGACAACATTGAAATCAAAGTAACTTTTCTTATTTCTAAATAAATGTAAATAAATTATCTCGATATGAGATAATGAATAGTTAGTTAAAGAATTATAAGACATAATTTTAAGCAGTAAAAAAAATATTGGATACTTATCAAATAACTTTTCAATAAGTTTATATTATTGTTATATTTATTAATTTTTTATTTTAAATTTGTTCACAAACTAAACATTTTTAACTAGTTTCAATGACTAAAAATATACTAAGTTATTAATTACTTTTTTAATATATTTTGAAAAATAAAACATCTCAAAAACAAACAAAAACATAGAGTCTGTTTAAAATTGTTTTTGTTTTAATGTTTTCAAAACATATATTTTTAAGAATAAGTTTTTGAGAACAAAAAAATTAAAAAATTTGTTTGAATCATTATTTCGAAAAGTAATTGTTTTCTGTTTTTTACTTGATTCTGTAGAACAAAAATTATAAAACACTTAAAAAGTATTCTGAGTTTTTTGTTTTTGAAAACAAAATTTTATTTTTTTGTTTTACAAAACACTTCATTAAAAACACATTATCAAACAGATTTTTTTTATTTTTTTATTCTTGAAAACAAAAAAATTGTTCTGCAGAATCAAATCAAACATGGCCATAAGCATCAACAATTATAGGTTAAAGTGAGTCTAGATCTCTTAGCTGCATATAGTGCAATAAAAAAATAAAACAAAAAGGAAAAAAAGTGTGAAAAGAAAAAATGACTATATATACTCATCTTTTTATATCACTATTTTTTTAATTGCATGATCGTAAAGGATCTAATTTCAACTAAAAGATGTGTTAACTATTTTTTTTTATAAGACTCCTTATTCTTGAAGACAAACCCAACTGTTATTTTTGTGAATTCAGAAACAGAGCCCGAAATATGATCACAATATGTCAATCATAAGTATTATCAACAACTACTTGAACATTAATATATAGCGTTAAACAAATTCATCATAGATGCTTGGTTAGTGATAATACAGTTCAGGATAAACAAATGACATAAAACACAAAAGCATGGAAGAGGATATACTTTATTGACAAAATTACATAGCTATGCCAATAACATAGTTTTTATGGGAATTAAATTCACAAAAGTAATTTGCCATCCGAAAACACCAGAAATATAAACTACACCTTTTGCTGTTTATATCTATCTATGTCTGGTTCATACTCCAGTATTTCCATGAAACAAGATCTTGGGAGCAACTCGTTCCCTTAAGTGAAGAGGAAAGATGTCTTCAACAGCTTATCTTCAAGAATGTACCTTGTCTCTATTATCTCCTTTTGCACTATGGTCAGTAAGACGAAACATTTTGCTCTTTGTTTATTAAAAACAAACTCTCGACATGCCATCCAACAAAAGCATTATAAAATCTCTTAAATCCCAGATCCTTCACTGATTCTTTCATCGGATCTAGTAAAATTATCTCTCCATTTTTTAATCTTTGTAGCACGACTTCTCCACTACTCCTAAAGGCTAATATATTTGTCATGTCCCAAAAACAACTTAAATCAAAATGAAACACTCGTGTCCATGATTCCACAACTCCATATTCTTGCATCACCCAGATGCTATGAAATAGTCGGTCGGACTCAAAACATCTACCATGAACAGCAAGTAAATCCAATCCTACCAAAATATTTACACCGATACATGACTCCTTCAAACGATGCGGTAACACAAATTCTCTAAATGTCTCTTTAACCACATCAAATGATAAAACAGTATTGCGAATCCGACCGTTACTTCTGCAGCCAACAACCCAATGTAACGCATCATTCACGAGCATCTGGGATGCCGTTCTTAGATGTTGAGGAAGGAGAAATGCGGGAGCTCTATCAGGGATACTTCTCCATGAACCAGTAGAAAGAGAGTAAACCTCAACTTGAGGAAGAGTTTCTTCGTTGAAAGTCATAAGTCTAAGTACCTTGAAGTCCTTGTTCCTAGAATCATAACCAAACCGAAAATGAACCCCATACTTCCTGTAATTGCCGAAGGTTACAAGGGGTTTGGGTTTGGGAAGCACCACATATTTTTTAATAGATGGGTTGCAAATAATAACAGTTTCGCTATCAAATAGAGAATAGTCGGCAAAACATACGAGCCCATTGCAAGTGCCGACCAATGTCCAATGCTTATCCAGAAGAGTGAGTGGAAATTTCAATTTTGAGTGGTGCTTAATTTGATGATTATCTAAATACAATGAATAACATTCGTCACAATCATAGTACTCGTTCAGTTTCTCCTTTGGCTTACAGAGCTGAAGGAAGAGGGAGCCATTGCCATGATTGGCATGGAGGGTACGGCTGAGGTGGTCAGATATGAAGTCATGATTTGTGATCAGGGACTTCCAGGCTTGGCAGACACAGGTGCATTTCACTATAGACTTTAGGGGCAGTCTGTGAAGAATCTCCTCCAAAACTTCTAGAGGCAGATAGTGAGACATGGTTTTCACAAAACAAAGTAATTCAGAGATATAAAACTTAGCAAGCAGTGGAGGAAGGAACAGAAGGACGAAAACTAGAGGGAGAATTGAGATCCTGAAGGGTGAAATTAATGGAAATATCCAATCAATTAGTCACAATTAGATCTGAACACGAAATGACCTAAAAGGAGTTATTTTAAAATTAAAAAAAAAACGGCGCAAGTAAGTTGTTCCGCTTTTCCATGGAAATTGGTAGACAGATAGATAGATAATTAACAAATAAGGAGGCGTCTAAAACGGAACAAAATGGGATTCGTTAACAGGGTTAAACTTTTTTGTATTAAGAAAAAAACAACAACAATATAAACGTATTAAATCTCAAAACACAGACCCAAAACTCTCATGATGAGCCCCTCTTTAGAATTTTTTGGTTTTAATTCCATTAATTGTTTGAATATTTCAATTCTAACCATCTTCCCTGCTTCTCCTTCTAGCTTTCGTCTTTCTGTTTCACCTTTCATAACAAATGTTGTTGGTACCCTCACAATTAAAAGAATATAATTGAAAAAAAAAACAGACGCTAACTAGTAAGTATAATAGATATCACAAAAAAAAAAAAGATTATCTCTACATCCCTCGTTCTTTCAAGCAACCCCGATGCTACCTTATACTTCGTTTGGACGGAGGGGAAAAAGTGAAGAGAAAAGGAAGAAGAAAAAAAAGTGAGTTATGTCCTTGTGTGATTAGATGGAAGAAGAGAAAATGAAAAAAATAAAAAAATTAATTATTTTAAATATAATAATAATATTATTATTATTTTAAATATATATATATTTTTTAAAAATATAAAAATAATAAAAAATAAAAACCAATTTAAAAAATATTCAAATGATAAAAAATTATTTTTGAATAAAATAAAAAAATTTCTTATTAAAAAGCACATATTTAAAATTGAAAATATTTTAAAATATATATATGAAATTAATTAAATTATAATTTATATAAAATTATTTAAAAATTATTATTTTAATACCATAAATATTATTTTAATATATATTAATTAATTTAAATATAATATATATAAATATAATAAATATTTTTTTAATTTTATATAAATATTATATATAATATTTTATTTTATTATTATATATATTAATATATAACAATTTTATATTTAAAAATATAATATATATATACATATGCTTTTCGACTAAAGGCTAGTCGAACATATATTTGATTAAGCAGTCGAACGGTTTTTTTTATTTTAAATATGCATGATTTATTGATTTTAGTATTAAAAAATATATTATTAATTTATAAAGAATATTTATTAAACATTATTTATAAAATTATTATTTTAATAAAATAAATATAATTATTTATTTTAAAATTTTATAAATATTATATATTAAAAGTATTTTATATATATATATATATATATATGTTTTGTCGAGTTTTCTCTCACAATCTCTCTAAATATGAAAAGAAAATTTTTGCGTGAGTCCCACCTTACTTTTTCTCTCAAGCTTTCTCTTTTCTTTCATTTTCTTTTTTTTTCGAAATGAGAGAAAATTTTATTTTATTTTATTTTTATTTCTTTTCTTCCCACTTTTCTCTCTATCCAAACACAACATTAGTCTCTTCATCGTCTTAATAGATAGCACCAATTATGTAACAATAAAAAAATAAATATAGATAGCAGTAATTATTTTATCATTTCACCGTTTTATGTTTGATGTTTATCTTTTGCCGGCCTTTTGACACGTGTCCCAATGGTAGAAACATAATACTGGAAAACTCAGTTGTTAAAACGTTCTTGTTAAATGTTTCATTTGCCTTTTTGTTTTTTTCAAAGAATGTTGAAGGCTGTATCCATAAAAGAAAGTTATTTTTAAAAAATATAATATATTATATTTTTTATATAATAAATATAATAGTATTCAATTTTTTATAAAATATTAAAATATAATTAATAATAATAAAATTTTAAATTATAATTTTATTAATAAAGTTAGATTTTTATTATAATTTAATAAATATAATATATTAATAACATGTTTAATGAAAATTTAATAATAGAGAATGACTTAAAAATTTTGTTATTATATATCTTTTAATGAATCGTTAAAAAAATCTTTACTTGTTTAAAAAAATTCTTTAAACAAAATAAAAGTTTAGATTTTTTATTTTTACATTTTAAAAATTTTGTTATTATATATCTTTTAATGAATCGTTAAAAAAAATCTCTACTTGTTTAAAAAAATTCTTTAAAAAAAATAAAAGTTTAGATTTTAGATTTTTAGAATTTAATTATTATTATTTTTATTCCAATCAATTCTAGTAGCATTGATTCGGGGGATGGGGTTATATATACATATCTATATTTATTTATTCATAGTATATAATATTTTTTATATAATAAATATGATATATCAATATATGCTTAATAAAAGTATATGCTTAATAAAAGTTTAATGATACTGACTATAAGAAATTTTTTTATTAGATACTTATTATTGAAGCCTAAAAAAATTCTCTAAGAAAATAATAATATTTTAGATTTTTAATATTAGTTTTTCAATTAAGATTATCACATTTTTTATTAGAATTGAAATCATTCCAAAATCAAAAAAATCTAAAACAAATTTTTTTAACACATAAAGAATTAAAAAAAAATTGTAACATGTGAAGAACTTTTTACAATTCATTAAGAAATATATAATAACAACATTTTCAATTCATCCAGTATTATTAAAGTTTCATTAAACATGTTATTAATGTATTATATTTATTAAATTATACTTAAAAATATAACTTTATCTATAAAATAATAATTTGAAAAATTATTATTAATAATTATATTCTAATATTTTATAAAATTTTTAAATAATATCATATTTATTGTATATAAAATATTATATATATATATATATATATATTATAATATATAATACATAGCAATAATATACCCCTTATCTCCCCCCAATTCCCCTCCCCCACACATGAGTTAATTTTAAAAACAAAATTAAAATTTTTTGAACGCGAAGACAGTCCCTCTATGTCTTTTTTTTTTAATTATATATTTAGAAAAAATATTTTAGTGGCTTAGGTTTCTAATAATATATTTCTTATGGGAATCAAAAGCCATCTTTTGCTAGTTCCCATTATTACAAAAAAAAAAGCGTTTTATCTTTATCAATAAATATTTAAATTTTATTGATATTGACAATATTAAAATCAAAGTAACACTCCTTATTTCTAAATAGACGTACATAAATTGTCTAGATATGACACAATGAATACTTAGTAAATAAAGGATAATACATAATTTTATGCATTTAAAAAAAAGTACTGGCCGGATATCTATCCAATAACTTTTCAGTAAGTTTCTCGTATTTTTGAATTTATTAAAAACTATTTTATATTCACATAAGATATAGGTTATAAATTATATTATTATTTTTTTAAAAATAATTATAATGTAATTTTTTATCCAACATGATTTAACATAAAAAATTATTTAACTGTTTTAATTTTTTAATTAAATAAGTCAATTTACATAATATTAACGCATATCAAGCATCCTGATCTTTCTGTATCACTCTTAATTTGGTAAAAGAGGACTAGATTTTGCAAAAAATAAATTAGGTGAAAACTTTTAATCAACATATTTCAACTAGCACGAAATGTCTCAATGTTTGAAAGTTGACGACTTATGGCTTTGAATCAAAGAGAATAAAATTAAGGTTTCAGCTAGCTTGGGATTGTAATTTCACCATTTCATAACTGACATTCACTATTTTAAATTTGTTGACAAACTAGAAAAATATTTGTGACTAGTGGCTTGATAAGCACTAAAGTGGATATGAAAATTTTTAAATAAAATATTTAACTTAAAAATACATTAGTAATTAATCTTTTAATATTTTGAAAAAAATATAAACAATGTTTATTCCAGAGAATGTGAATCTATATATGACTTATGATGGAAGGAAAATACTAAATAAAGGCTCAGGAATCTTGAACATATATAGTTATAGAAATAAAATATCTCTCACGAAGAAAATGCGTTATAGTTTGTAATATAATGTGTGATTTTAAATCTTATGTTGGATAGGGAGTGAGTTAGTTAGAAGTATATAAAGAAAATCTTATTTAACATGTCCAAAAAAAAATTCATATATATGTATATATATAAATGATTTGGCTTTGAGGTTTGGATCTTTAAAAGAGCTAAATTAGAGATGGCTGTGAACTTGAAATTAGACAGTTATTAAATATGGTTGTTTAAACCTTATTTATATTCTTTCTTCTATAAAGTGTTAAAAAAATTTGAGTGTTATTTTAAGTTTTATTGTATTTTAAAAAAGCATTGTTCGTAATTTCCTAATATACATGCAATACTTTAAAAAAAAAATTGACAATTCACACCTCAAAGCATTTTTCATTTTTTTGTTTATAGTTTATTTCTAAATATATGTAAGATATCTAAAATTGGTATTGACAGAGTTTCCACCAACCTCCCCAAACAATAATGGCTACAGTGAATTCCTCTTTTTATAGTAATTAATCTTAAGTAACTAATCTATTTTCCGTAGGGCATCTGTTATTTAGGGTCTTCATTAAATCATTTGGTGCACTGTGCAACGGTTGTTCAGCCTTTTCTATTATGTTTTGATTATTATCGGCATTTTTGTATGGCCTGAGCATTTACTTCTTTTACAGTTGATGAAGTAAGGAAGTTTGTTGAAGCTTTAAAACATGGAAATTCGGTTCCTCTGTATCATTGCATATTCTCTGACCAGCTTACTCCTGTTCTTGCTTACCGGGAGGCTCCAAACTCTCTTTTTGAATATGCAGAGCCTAATATCCAAGTTTCAACTGTCGTGAGTGTGCTTACATAGCTTCATGATTTTGAATTTACGAGTTGTTTATCAATATATTGATATTCAGGATTGGATTGATGTAGGGGCGCTATAGTGTTGTCGGAGCTGAATCAGTCACTGAAATTGTGGCAAAAGAAAATAAAGTTACAATGATGGACCATGAATTTGGGCTTTTAACTGAGGAAATTGTTGATGAACCCATGTCGACTCCCAGAAGAATCTCAAAGGGTTGGAAAACCTGTCTCACTGATGAGCTTCCGGATGCATTCTGTGGTAAGTTTAGTATATTATGTTCATGATATCGGTGTTCCGAAATAGGGCTTTTCAAGTACGGCTCAAATAATGGACGTTTAGACTTCATACTAATGTCTCTATCTCAGAGCTCGTTAGGGAAGGAGGGAATGGCACAAACGGGTACATTTTAAAATTATTTGCCAAAGTGAAAGCAACTTGAAATAGTTTAATATAAATATGAAGCAATGAGGCTGAGTGTTTTTATTTGATTATATGAATAAAGCATGGATGCTAATGGATACAAATTTAATTGCTATTTTTGTAAATTCAGATTGAACAAGTGTTAGCTCCAAGGTTTTAATTTAATTATTTTGATAATAACAAAATTCTTAAGTTACAATTTATACAAGCATTAAAGTTAAATCATTTGTTAAGAAAAGTAAGAAGATGGTAGCAACAAAGATGATCGTGGAAGAGACAAAGCCACAGATAGCAATGGCCGAAGAAGAGTATATGCAACAGCTCAAATCTAAAGCATCAGAACTACTCCTAAGAGAAGAATGGAAGGAGTCCATCGAAGCCTATTCACTCTTCAGCACTCTCTGCAAAAACCAAATCCTTCAGACCCAAAACCATTCAAACCCAGATCAGCTTCAAAGGCTTCGAAAATCCCTGTGCTTAGCCCTTTTAAACAGAGCCGAAGCAAGATCGAGATTGAAAGAGTTTCATTCTGCATTGGAAGATTGCGATTTAGCTTTGGAAGTCAATGGTACCCATTTGAAGACTCTGATCTGCAAAGAATATTAGATGAAGCTTTGACAAGTCCAGAAAAGCTCCCCGAAAAGAGGCAAACAAAAACCATTGTTGGAGATGAAGGAGTATGGGAAACCACATACAGTCAGATTGCTGCATCAAAGAAAGAAGAAAATGGAATAGAGATAAAGAGGGAAAGTTGCATAAGCAAATCAGTGAAAAATAGAGCAAGAAAACAGAGGATTGTTTAGAAGTTCTCTTAGACGCTTTAGGGAGGAAAAACAAAAGATAAAGACAGAGAATGGGAAAGAGGGAAGCTAAAACATCTTGCCTCAACATTCACTGTGTTTTGCGTTAATATTATGATCTTTAAAGAAGCCAAACGCACAGACTCACCAAAGCTGAAAGCTGTCTCTGTTTTGAGATTATACTTTTATCAAGCTCCAAAGTCAACTACTCCCTTTTCTGTTCAGTCATATAAAACATAAAAACTACCTACTCTCTGACTTGCTGAACGAAAGAAGAAAGATGAAAAGAAACTCTGAGCTAATTGATTAAATCTACCCACTCCTTTATACGTGTTGACCAAAGGAAAAGATTGGTGAGAGATATTCTGAGCTGGTATCACTGAGCTTCCACTATATTCCAACGGATACCACTCAGCCACTCAACTACTGTATTCCAACAGATATCACTCAGCTACTCAAGCTCCACTGTTCTTCAACGGATATATTTTAGAGCCACTATATAACAGTAGGATAAAGAACTGAAGCTACATAGAGAAAGAACCAAAAAGCAAAGAAAGAAAAGTCAAGTTATATTATTCATTGTTCTCTTCATCTTAAACATTTTGAGCTTAGTTTCTGGGTAAATCCAGCTTATGAGAGCTTTTGAAAGTGAGCTTATTGTAATCCTTTATTAATAAGGATTTTAGATATATCCTCATATCATTTTTCTGTAAATCTTTCCTAAGTGTGAGGAAAGTAAGTTTTGGGTAAGCTTGTGTAAAACCCAAGTGTTGTAAAAGTTTTAGGTGAGCTTGGAAACTTAGGTTCTGTGAGTGTATACTCTGATTCTATAGTGGAAATCCCTTGTTGTGTATTAAGGGGACTGGACGTAGGTCTTGAAGACCGAACTAGGATATATCTGGTGTTTTTCTTCCTCTACTGCGTTTTTATTTTGTTTCAGCCTCTGTACTAAAACTTTGTCGACAAGGTCCTGTTTTATCTCCTTGATCTTTACTTCTCATTATCCTTTAGAAGATCCTATCGACAAGATCTTAGTTTGCTTACAAGGTTTCCACACCAGTACTCTTTATCAAGTTTTTTATTGAAACCATTTGGTATTAATATAAAATTGATTTAATTATCTTTAATTCCTTTTTTTTACGAAAGCACCTATTCACCCCCCTCTAGGTGCATTCTTCAACAAGCAACCTAACCCAGAATATAATCACAGTATTGCAATCATAAGAGTCATCATAAACTACTTAAACATTAATAGCTTTAAACAAGTCATCACAATTGCTTAGTTAGTGATAATGTATTTCAGGACAAAAGCTTAAAAAAGTAAGGAATTCTATTGAACAATAACATAACAGTTTGCACTATTGTCAATAAAACAAAACACCGCATTCTTTATTTATCAAAAATAAACTCCCGACATGGCATCCAAAAAAAATATCACAGAATCTTCTAAATCTCTGATCCTTCACTGATCCTTTCATCAAATCTAGTAAAATTATACTTCCATTAAGACGTCCTAGCAAGACTTCCCCACTACTTCTAAGGGCTATTGCCCTTGATATGCCTCCATAACAACCTGAATCAAAATTAAACACTTGAGCCCATGATTCCACAACACCATATTCTTTCATCACCCAAATACCGAAAAATGTTTGGTTGGACTTTAAATAACAATTATAAATTGCAAGCGAATCCCATCCATCCAAAATAGTTATCTTTCTCTTCTTCAAACAATGTGGTAACATCAATTCCCCAAATGTCTCTTCAACCACATCAAATGATAAAATAGAAAAGTAAATCTGATCATTACTTCTATGCATGACAACCCAATGTAATGCACCATTCACAAACATCTGAGATGTGCTCCTTAGATTCGCAGGAAGGACAAATGGAGGAGCTCTATCAGTGATGCTTCTCCAGAATGCAGTAGCAAGAGAGCAAACCTCAACTTGAGGAAGAGTTTCTTTGTCATTGAAGAAAGTCACAATTCTAAGTACCTTGAAGTCCTTTTTCCTAGAATCATAACCAAACAGAAAAAGAATCCCAGAGTTTCTGTACTTGCTGAAGGTTACGATGGGTTTGAGCTTGGGAAGCACCACATATTTTGGAATAGAAGGGTTGCAAATAATAACAGTAGTGCTATCAGTGTTATAACCCAGAAATTATAATAGAGGTATGGTGAACAAAAAAAAAAAAGAGAGAGGATAATAATTAATGAAAATAATACCTAAGTTAAATAAATTAAATGAAGTCCTTTTTTTTCTGAGAGTAGATATAAATTTTTCCTTCCTCCTCCTTGTTGGACTACTGTTTTAGGGACCAAATGAAACTTTCAAATATTTTTTTTCTCCAGCCCTTGTACCTTTCTAAATTGCTAATTAGTCCCTCAAGATTTTTTCCTATCCTTGCACGTGATTCTCCCTCAAGTCAGATTAGGTAGTAATAGTCTGAACCTCTTTTTCTCTCCCATTTCAGCTTCTAGTGTCTTCTGTCTATTTCTTTTTCCTGCTGTGCCTGTCATGCATCCTTTCCTGTCTGTGTCCGCTGCACTTGTCTTGGCTGCCAGCTATTCGTTCATCTAGTGAAATGAGAGAGATCTTCAGGCGCTACTTCTTCCTCCCTCATTTTCCTTCGTTGCTCTGCATTTTTTTCTTCAGCTTCTTAAGGTTTACTTGTGGCTCTGCTGTGGCGTGGTGTTCGTCCAAGTTGTGGGCCATTTTAGTAGCTTTTCTTTCCCCATTATTGCAACACCAGTAACACAAATGGTAACCCCTCTTCCTTCCAATTTGTTTGACCCATTGTTTCAAGTTGATCATCCTTCAAGTCTTAAATTTTCTGATAATTATAATCCATGTGTTTGTGATTTTTCCTTTTCATTTATTGCTAACCCAACTAAAGAGTTCAAAAAAAAAATCTGTTGTTATTCTTTCGAACCACCTTAGTCTTAAAGCTCAATTATGGAGAAGTTGTGTCTTTGTAGGGAAGTATGCTAAGAGATAGCAAAATAAAGTGTTAGCTTGCGACAAATCCTTAGTCACCTAAATAAGTCCAATACTTGAAATAGGAATCAAGATAAATGGTAAGGGGAATTTAGCATTAATCTATGGAAATTAAATGGATAAATTAAATAATGAAGTGAACATATAATTATAGCAAGTGTAGTAAATCGTTTAAAATAAGACATACCACAGGTTAATTTACAATTTAAGTAGGCTATGTAAGATGATTTCTATTGTGAAATCTCAAGTAAGTTGTTTTAACAGTCTAGGATAATGTTGATACTTCTAAAAAAAAAAAAAGAGACAACAATTTGAATTGAGGGTTTATAGAAAATAATAATAATAATAAATAATTTGTTTAGCACTTCAATAAAATCTTATTATGGCGTCTAGGAAACTATTTTGGATCATTTGTTAAACAAAGAGGATGGTGGTTTGATGATGGAGGACCGATGATTGATCGACAAATACTGTGAGTAGATTATAAAGCTCGATGCATTTTTAACTTTCCTCCAATTTTTACTTCTTTACTTCTTGCCTATTTCTACGTGGTTTTGGGACAAGCTTTTCGGGGGGTATCTTCATGTATGCAGATATTTTGGATATCCAATCTTTTAAGTTTTGTTATGTTAAATTACAAATTTTTATAGACTTGAAGTTGAAATTGTAGGCTTCTCTAAGTAATAGATTGTGATATAAGATCCGCCTTCAGTCTGATGATTCTGAACTATGATAGTGTTGTAAATTCTGAACCTTTTGAATGTCTCAAATATGAATACATGAATTTGGATTTCTTAGGGAAGCTATCTAGTACAAAACCCTGCAGCTAACAACAGTATTTGTTAGCCTTTGTGCACCTCGATCTAGACCCCAGCTAGCAGGGGCGTTGCTAGCCCCGTGTGTCGGCCACCACACGTGGATCTGTTTGATTATCACGAGTTGTATACTCTGCATTTGTAGTTATTTACCCTCGCGAGCTATGTGCTCTGTGTCTGGTCTATTTTGGTTTTTAACTAGATGCTTCCTATTCTAATATGCTAAATGATCTCACAATAAGAGTTTTATATGAAGTATTTGTTTTAACTATGACACAAACATTGAATTATTTTTATATTGGTATTGTTACTTTATATCATTTGTGAATTATTTTATTTTTATTATTATCCAAAAATAATACGAGTTCGTGCTTGTTGACTCTCGATGTGAACGATGCTTCCAAGAAACTTTGTACCCACTCGTCCCTTTAGGTATCGTGCTTTATGTTCTACTCACTGAGTATTATAGCTCATTCTATTATTTATTTATTTTTTTCAGACACTGGAATTGTGTCTCGATGCTCTTTTGGCCTAGTTCAAGAGTGTTGTAATAGAGAGCCAGCAACCGGTTAGTCCATTATTAACTAACTACTATCTTTATATGTATATGTTTATACTCTAGAGTTCGCTCCACAAACTACAGGTAGGATCCTCGCCCTATCGGTTGTTCTGTCGATGATTGATAATAATAATAATAATGATAGAATTCTCCTTCATTAATCTGACTAGTTGATTGTTGTAGATGATTTTACGATCACCTTGTACTCCATGGTAGTCATGTCTCCATTTGGGGTGTGACAAATATGGTATCAGAGCTTAGGTTTCCCTGTGGCTTGTGGAGCAAGTGCTCTTTGGCGAAACCTCAATTATCATTATGAAACCCGGGCATAATCATACTTGAGGCATCGCTAAAGACCTTATAGGATGGCTATTCTTTTCTTCTCGAGTCATTTTCCCATAAGTGCTAGGTTTTGTAGATATAAGTATGATGGGTTTAAGTGTGTACTAAATTATTGGAATGATTTCTGTTATTATTATAAGAGGTAAAAAATTATCATTTATGTCAATATATATATACATATGTATCTTGGCACTTTGATTGTGCCATTAGGCTTTATGTTGACTTTGTTAATATCTGTTGCTATGATATAATATAGGCTTGATGATATAAGATTGATCTTTGGAATCAACTTGTTACTTTCACATTGGATTTGTCATGATTTAACCCAAGTTTTGGGTTTAGATATGGGTATGAAATTTTGTATTAAGGTGCTTGTTGCTATATTATATGTGGCATGGATTAACCCTTGCTTTTGATTTGCCTTAAGTGAAAAATTCTGAGTTGGATTCACATTTAAAGTCATAGTCATCGAAATATGACATAATCTTGATTTTTACATTGAATTGTGCTGAGTTACTGGGTAAGTATGGTGGTTGTTGTCTTAGGTTATTCTCTATATGATTTGATCCTATATTCATACCATCTATATGAATCAAAAGTTCTGCTTATTGTTCTGATTTACTTAATTGTGATCGGAGCTTGATCCTAGCCTAAAGATTAAGTGTAAACTTTGTTTGGAATTGTTTGCTACCTACATGAATGCTAAGAGTAGTGTGATTTGATTTTGGCCTGAATCCTAGTGCAAATTTGTTTTAGAGCCTGTGGGCTATTGTAAGGATTTCTATAGGTGACAATAGCCTTTCTTGGTTTAGAATTGAGTGCAAATGTGTGTCTAAATTATTTATATGTTATGTATATATGTATGACCATGTGTCTGTGTGTTCCTAAATGCGTTAAGCTTTTCAATTATGCACTAAGGTAAATAAATTGATTGGAAATCAATTATTGTGGTGATAATGCTATGAGGTATGCTTGGAGTAGGTAATTTAAAGTTAATAAAAGTGCCTTAAGTGTCGAACATCTACTAACTTAGGGTGAAAATACCTTTATTCTGTTTTCCTAACCCTTGCTCTTCTTTGACTTAGCAAAAGAAGGAAAAAAAAAAGTCCTTTTAAACCTTGAACTGAGGTTGTTAGGTATGTTTGATAGGTCAAGTGTAAGTGTACACATGAAAACCTAATGGAGATAATGTGACAATTCCAAGATTAGATTCTCATGCAAAAAAAAATTTACATTGCAATTTTTATTTGTCAAAATTAAATATTAATTGTTAGTACCACATTCTCTGGTAAAGTATACAAATTAATTGGTTAGCTTCCATTGATTCATGCAGGGTCCATAGGTCATGTTTCCTTGTTGAGTGCTATTAAAGAGACTATGTTGCTATGTTAAGGGCATAGATTTTATTAATTTTAGGACATATTCATCTTCTCATAAGTTATATGTCCCCCATGTGATTGTACAAGCTTGAAATACATATTAAATTGTTTTATGCATGCAAAAAAGAAAGAAAGAAAAGAAGAGAGAAGAAAAAAAAATCTAGCAAGGGTGGCATTCTTGAAGCTAGAACACAATTTAGGAGGAGGAAACCAAAGACCCCAACCACTAGACAATTAAATTCTTATTCATACCTAATTAAATTTTATTCCAAACTTACTCCTTTTATCTTAACTTTATTATTAATGGTTCATTATTTAAATTCTTGGACTATTACATACAACCAATCTAGTTCATTGAATGTGTATTGAGTTTCCTTCTCTGCCATCATGTAATTGTATTTTCACATGCTTTTTTTATTTACTTATTCTCCATAAATGAGTATATTGTGCCATAATTTTTCAAGGTATTGCTAGGATTGAACTGTCTGCACAGCTTAATTTATCATTGTGTTCTTTGCAATCTCTTAAAGTGGTTGACATTAACTTTACCTGTCTATGTCCACTGGTAGCGTTAAGTTGATGGCTGACCGATCTCTGTTTTATTTGGGAATCTAATTCTAATTGAATATATTCTCATGCTTCATGAACATGCATCTTGTGTATAGGCTTTCAAGTGCTGGAGGGGTTAAATGCTTGAGTATTAAGGAAGATGGTTATATCAGTTCTATCTATATATGATATAATGATGTGGCTTTTATATGCTTTTTACGCAAGGATTGTTGTTCCTTCCAATTATCATCTTGCATCTTGTCTTATGGTAAAGTGAAGTCCGTTACATCCCATTGGAAAACAAAGATGATAGAGTCTATTTTTGTCTCCCTTATCACCATATGCTAAATTCAAGTCTCTGTCAGTTTTTTTTTTGTTTGGAGTTGGTCAATTGCAGTCTCCCCCCCTAATTCAAAAAAAAAAAAAAGAGATGATGCTTTTAGCTGTTTGGCCTCGTGCAGGTGCTACTTCCAGCTTATTTTGAATTTTAGGGTTGGCGAAGGTATTGCAAGACTATATTGGTTGTGTTCCTTTTCTTGTTGCTATAGCTAGTACTTATTTTATCATGTGCACAACTATTGGGTGACATTCTGTCAATTTATTGAATACAGCTATGATCTTATTGTGTAGCTATTTTTTGGTATTATGGAAACCTATAAGTGATCTTGTCACACCTGAAAATGCGACCGCGTGGCGCCTCTTTTTTTTTTTCAAATAAAATTCAAAGATCAAATGAAATCGAAAAATGGAATCAAAATTGAAATAAGATAAAGTAATGGGTTCAGGAATCGCCACCAAAATTTTATTTTTGAAAGGCAAAACTTTGGAAAAATCTTTTTTTGGAAAATGGTCTACGAACCAGAAAATGGATCCGGGAGTCGATTGTGAGTGGGGAAGGTGTTAGGCACCCCACTACACCCGTTACTACAAACGGTTACCCTAAGTTAGTTGTGCAAAAATAAAATGGCCTAGATTCTATTTTAACTCTCCCTACAAACCATATGCAAAACAGGAATAAAGAAATTAAAGGAAATAAAGCTAAGAGTAGAAAAAGAAAGGAAATCAATATTAAAATAAAACACAAAAAAATTCAAGAGTTGAAATAAAAGGAAAGAAGAGATATGAAAAGAAAAATGTTTTATTTACAAGGGCGGACTTGACCTAGGATGAGAGCCTAGGGCCTACGTACCCTATGGAAGGGATCAAAGTCCACGTAGTTCGATTATATTTGTTGGTTGATGTTTTGTTTGGTTTGTTTTTGTTTGTTTTTGTTTGATTTTCATTTGATTTTTACTTTTTGATTGGTTTTGTTTGTTTTTGTTTGTTTTTTTTTTGATTTTCCATTCTTAATTGATTTTGTTTTATTTGTTTTCTCTTCTTTTTTTTCTTGTTTTTGTTTTTTTTTGTTTTTTGTTTTTATTTTTTTTCTTAGTTTTTTGTTTTTGTTTTGGTCGTTGTGATTTTTTTTTGTTTTATTTTGTTTTATTTTTTATTTTTTTATTTTTTGTTTGATTTTTGTTTAATTTTATTTAGTTTTTTCCTCTTTTTTTTTATTATTTGATTATATATATATTTTTTTGTGAAAACACAAAGAAAATAAAATTGCCCTTTTTTTTTTCTTTAACAAATAAATTTTGAAATTGGCTAAAGGTGTTTTAATCTACCAAAGGTGAATTCAATTTTGCTTTTTTTTTTTTTAATTTTCTTTTTTTTTTTGTCTTCCCTTTTTTTTGTTTTCATCCGATTTTTGTTTTAATTGGTTAAAAAGTAAAGACAATTTTACTTTCCTTTGCCTTCTCAATTTCTTTCTCTTTTTTTTACCATTTTTTTTTTTTACTTTTCATTCAATCTTTTATTATCTTTTGTTTTAATTTTAATTTTATTTTCTTTTTTATTCTTGTTATTTCTCATTCTTTATCTTCTCCTTTAATTTTTTTTGAGATTTATACTATTATTATTATTTTTTTTTTTTGTGTTTTCCCCCTTTTTTTTATTCTTATCTTTATTTCCTTTTCCCTTTTCTTTTTTTGCATTCTTTTGAACGGGGCTATCCAAAGCTCGAAACATCTTTGGAATATTTTTAAATAGGGCTAAGAGCCCAAAACTTTTTTTTTTTTTTTGCAATCTTTGGAATGGGGCCATTGGAGCCCAAAAGCATTTTTTTTTGAATATTTCGAATAGGGCTAGGAGCCCAAAAGTGTTTTTGAACACTTTGGATAAGGCTAGAAGCCCAAAACATTTTTTTTTGTTATCTCTGTTGCAATCTTTTGAACGAGGCTATCCAAAGCCCAAAAGGCATCATGGAGGCTTATTGCCACACATGACCTTTTGGTCTGTCCTTAGTTGCTTAGGGGGGATATGAAATCCCACACAGTATTATCGAAAAAAAACAAATCCAAATAATAGCTTGATGTGTGTGCTATGTGTCCAATCCAATTAGAGCCATTACATCATTCTGAGTGCATTTACAGTACAGTGTGGAAAAGAGAGGAAAGCAAAAAGAGAAATGAAAGGAACAGAAATATATACATATACGCAAGCTATGGACTCGTTGTGACACGTCTTTGGATTAAATCACAGAACCTCCCTCTTGCTTCAAGAAATAAGCCTTGCACATGACACTACATGGGCATGTCAGAACAGCGAGCGTGGATGAACCAGAGGAAGAAAATAAATTAAAATAACACAGTAGCAAGGTTCAGCATTAAGAAGAACATACAGTAAATAGGACAGGGATCTGAGGCTCACTTCCCTTCCCTACCCACTGTCGACATAACAATCAAGGCCACAAAGAAAACAAGCCAAGTAAAATTTGCCTAATCAATGAATCTGGTAAAGTTCAGCTACCCCAAATCATCACGAGGCAGAACCGTCGTGTAAGGAAATGGTCAGCCAAGCAGATTGAGCCAGAAATAGACAAACAATTTGTATTAACAACTTCATCAGGACAAAAGAAAAAGGAAATATGGAAATTCATGGGAATTACTCCAAACAGATATATTCTGCATGTTGATTTTTAATTCAGTCCACACAATAAAAATCAGAACCCAAACCAGTAGAGGCCCCTATCGAAATATACACATGCAAAAATATGATACAGGAACAGAACAAATTGATCAGAACAATCTCACTGCACCAATGAACGCATCAACGGAACTCGAGAGAAAAAAAAGAACGCATTGAACCTACGATTTTTCTAATCAGCAAAATATCAACAAAACCCAAAGGCCATTGTGAAACGCCGGCAAACTTTACCCAGCCTAGGATGAATGCCGGAACGGAACTATTGTAAATAAATGCAATCAGACTCAAAATTTGGAAAAAGCAAAATTGCTGGAATTAGATTCTCACTAGAGACGTGTTCATCTATACAGGAAGTCAGAAATTAGGCTGTGGAGAGAATATAATACCTCCGTCCTTATGTGCGATTGTCTCCTTCAATCTCTGTCTGTCTGTGCGTTCTTCTTCGACCTCCGAATCTCCTCCTTTCGCTGTACTCCAAACCCCGAATCCCTTCGATCGGAAATGCTCAAATCAAAAGGCCTATCCCTCGACTGTCCCTCTTCCTCCACTCCTCTGAATCTCTCAGTCCCAGACCGAGAATCCCCACGGCAATTTCACGCGACCCTCTCGCTTTTCTGATTTCTTCGCTCAATTTTTCTTTCCCAGAATCTTTTCGACAGAACATGCAAAACCTCTCGCAGTGATTTTCGCTCGATCTCCCCCCTTGCCTCTCTGACTCCTTCGCTTTTATAAGCGGTCTCAGGTGGTCCCAATCTCCTTCCCGTACCCTCTCTGCTCCACTATCCATACTCGCGCACTCCCTTCGTACGAATTGCGTCGCTTTGCACTCTGGAGTGGCCTGGCGAGGGGACGCCAGAGCAGAGAGAAAGGGGGGGGACCAGTGAGCCTCTAGGGTTTCCTCCCTTCAACCGTTCTTTTCCTTCGGTTTTCAAAATTCTCGATGCATTATTGGGTTCGGGTTTAGGGAAGCCGAAGGCTTAATGGGTTCGGGTTTAGGGAAGCTGAAGACCCGATGCATTAATGGGTTCGAGTTAAAGAAGCTGAAGGCCCAATGCATTAATGGGTTCGAGTTAAAGAAGCTGAAGGCCCAGAACTCATGGAGGGGCTTATTTCAGGCCCAATTTCGGATTAACTTTGGGTTGAACTCCCCTTTTTTTTAATTGAAAATGGGCCTATTCTCTTTTAGTTTTCTCTTTCCTTCTTTTTTTTTTATTTCATTTATTTTGGATTTTTGTTACTTTTTTTTTAATTTTAAATTTAAGTCCTTTTTATATCATTATTATTATTATTTTTTAGCTTATTAAACTAAGAGGATTTTTTTGTTTTGCTTTTTTTTTTTTAGCTTATTAAACTAAGAGGATTTTTTGTTTTGGAGGATTTTTGTTACTCTTTTTTTAATTTTATTTTTTTTAATTTTAAATTTAAGTCCTTTTTATATCATTATTATTATTTTTTAGCTTATTAAACTAAGAGGATTTTTTTTGTTTTGGATTTTTCATTTTCATTGTTTATTATTTTAACTTTATAATTATTTTTGGGATATACCCGGACAAAATACGGTGTTTACAGTTGCCCCTCTTTACTTGTTTCTTAAGCAAAGAAGTTGAAAATGTAGCTTTTGATATCTTTTTGCATAAGAAATAAGTAAAGATAAGAACACGTATTTTGTCTGGGGTGCTTTGATTGCTTTTTGACAATATGTAAAAGGAAAGAGCGACTCAAACAAAATACGGTGTTTACAGGTTGCCCCTCTTTATTTATTCTTTAAGCAAGGGGATCGAAAATACAATTTTGATGTCCTTAGCTTAAGAGTAAGTAAAGATAGAAACATGTATTTTGTTTGGGGAGCTAATAGATCAAAGAGAATTAATTTACCTAAGGGTGCCGAAACTTGATGGAAGATGCTTGCAAATACAAGGTATTTAAAGGCATACACGAGCTTTTGGACGCCTGGTGTATGTAGGACTGTTATTGGTGCCCATTCTGCGTAGGACTCTGGTTGCCTGATCTGCGCAGGGCTTGAGTGCCTGTTCTGTGCAGAGCTTAGGGTGTCTGATCTGTGCAGGGCTTAGGGTGCCTGTTCTGTGCAGGGCTCGAAGGTGCCTGATCTGTGCAGGGCTTGAAGGTGCCTGATCTGTGCAGGGCTTGAGGTGCCTGATCTGTGCAGGGCTTGGGGTGCCTGATCTGTGCAGGGCTTGAAGGTGCCTGATCTGTGCAGGACTTGGGGTGCCTGATCTGTGGAGGGCTTGAAGGTGCCTGATCTGTGCAGGGCTTAGGGTGCCTGATCTGTGTAGGGCTTGAGGTGCCTGATCTGTGCAGGGCTTGAGGTGCCTGATCTGTGCAGGGCTTGGGGTGCCTGATCTGTGCAGGGCTTAAAGGTGCCGGATAAAAATGTCGAATACTTGTTTTTACTTGCCTCAGCGTAAACTAAGGTCTATGTAGGGTATGCAAATGTAAAGTGCATGGAACATGTTATGCTTTGTGTGTTGGACTGCAAATCTTCTTTGTCCTTGCCTCAGTGTAAACTAGAGGCTATGTGATGCATGCAAGTGTGATGATGGAGAGAATATCAATGTTTTATTTCATGAGACGCGAACTTTCCTCTAAGTCCCCCAATGTGAACTTAGTTCAATGCAGAGTGAGCATGGTATGTGAAGCATATGACTTTGTCTTGATTGGGAATCTTGATTTTTTTTTTGAATTTATTAGTATTATTATTTATTATCAGTTTTTTTTTGAATTTGCAAGTGAAAGATACCATCTATTATTATATCCTCTTTTTTTTTTATTTACACATTTTTTTTTTAAAATGTTGGCGTAACCAAGGCATATGGTTCATTCAAAACGCTACCCATTTAACCAGACCCAGGGTATTTCGGCTCACATCCAATTGGGAACGCTCGGAGCTCCACCAACCTAGTATTGTGTACTTTTATCTTGGAAATTGCAGTCGTCTTTGTTATTTGTCCTTTAGAAAAGGAATCATCATATAATTCACATATGTCTCAATGGCCAAGTTTAAGATGGAAACGGCATGTTAATAAAAGTCATTTGACATTTGATTCCAATCTATCTTCCCGGTATCGATTAAGACAATTAGTCCAAAGAAGATTGTAACACTGACATCCCAAATAATTGCTTTAACAACATGTTGTTTCTTTGTCATTAATTCATTCGTAGAAAAACATGAATGTAGCAGTTGCAATATAAATGAACCATGACTAGCAGCAAAAATAGAAATTGTTGAAAGAACAAGTTCCAATTAGAAGTTTATTAAGCACATAAGAGTTAGGACAACAGGTAATTTGAGATATGAAAAAGAAAAAGAAAAAGAAAAGAAAAAAAAAACGAAGATTGAGAAGTATTTCGAAGAATATCCTCTACAGTTAGCCCGGTCTTCCCCACGTAAGGTGATTCTTTGCATCATACAAGACATGCATTCTGCCGAATCCAACATGAAGCCTGTAACCTCTGCACTTTGGCCCAACTCGAACTTCAGATTCCTCCTTACCTTTACCTAAGCATTTTCTCATATTGTTTGACAGTCCTTCCCTTCCTCCTCTGCTTTTCTTTTCCTTTTTCTTTTTTTTTTTCTTTTTGTTGCTCTAATTTTTGCCTAGGCCGCCCATTTGGGTTTCCAGCCTAGCGAGCTTTTATCATGCTCTAACTTTTGCCTAGGCTGCCTGTTTGGGTTCTCAGCCTAGCGAGCTTCCCTCTCTTTCTTATGCAAAATACTTTTTTACTGCATCGGAGTTGAAAGGCTTAGGTAATTCATGACCGTCCATATCCGTCAAAACTAATGCTTCTCCTGAGAAAGCATGCTTCACAATGTAAGGCCCTTCATAGGTAGGAGCCCATTTGCCCCGAGAATCATCCTGGTTTGGCAAAATTCTTTTAAGAACTAACTCACCGGCCTTGAACTCTCTAGGACGAAGTTTTTTATCGAAAGCTTGTGCCACCCTTTTTTGATACAACTGCCCATGGCATATAGCGGTAAGTCTGCGCCCCTCGATCATATTCAACTGTTCATACCGAGCCTTCACCCAATCACTTTCATCTAAATTGGATTCAATTAACACCCGCAAGGTCGGGATCTCAACCTCAATAGGTGTGACAGCTTCCATTCCATAAACCAGAGAGTACGGAGTTGCCCCAGTCGATGTACGCACAGTCGTGCGATAACCGTGCAAGGCATACGGGAGCATGTCGTGCCAATCTTTGTAAGTGATTGTCATTTTAGCAATGATCTTCTTTATGTTCTTATTTGCCGCCTCCACTGCTCCGTTCATCTGTGGTCGATACGGTGCCGAATTATGGTGTTTGATTTTAAATTGTTCACAGAGTCTGGAGATCTCTGTTCCATTCAGGTTCGCAGCATTATCTGTGATAATCTTTTCAGGTATTCCATAACGGCAAATGATGTTTGCTTTGAGGAACTTGCAGAAAGCCTTTTGAGTAACACTGGCGAAGGAATTGGCTTCTATCCACTTGGTGAAATAATCAATAGCAACCAAAATGAAACGATGTCCATTTGAGGCCTTGGGATTAATTGGGCCGATTACATCAATGCCCCACATAGAGAACGGCCAAGGTGCTACCAAGTTATGTAGCGCGACTAGTGGCGCATTGATTTTGTCCGAATATATTTGGCATTTGTGACACTTCCGAACATAATCAATGCAATCCTTCTCCATTGTTAACCAAAAATATCCACATCTTTGGATTTGTTTGGCCAACATAAGCCCGTTTGTATATGTACCGCATATTCCTTCATGCACTTCTGTGATTATCTTCTGGGCTTCCCTTGCGTCTACACATCGTAACAGCGTGCCATCGTGACTTCTCTTGTATAAGGTCCCATTGCTGATGAAGAAATTCATGGCTAGACGCCAGATGGCTTTTTTATCACTTTTCACGGCCTCAGCTGGGTATTCCCTACTCGTCATGTAAGTTTTGATGTCATGATACCAAGGTCGCCCGTCATGCTCCTCCTCTATGTTTAAGCAATATGCCGGTAAGTCTCTGGCTTCCACGCAAAGTGGTTGGACTTGGACTCCGTAGTCGAGTCGGATCATCACTGCTAAGGTGGCTAAAGCATCTGCAAATTGATTCTTGTCTCTGGTAACATGATGAAAGTTGATTTCTTCAAATTGCTTGACTAACTGGGCCAAAAATTTCTGATATGGAATCAATTTTGAATCCTTAGTTTGCCACTCTCCGGTCACCTGATGAATTATAAGGGCTGAGTCACCATAAACCTCGAGACTCTTGATACCCAAAGTTACAGCAGCATTTAGCCCATTAATGCAAGCTTCATATTCAGCCACGTTATTAGTACATTCAAATTCTAATTTAATAGCCACCGGAAACTGCTTTCCTTCGGGGGATATGATTACTGCCCCAATACCGTAGCCATACATGTTTGCAGCCCCATCAAAATACATCTTCCACTGCCCATCATCATCACCTCTTTCATCTTTACCCTCCTCAATAGCCAATATGTCCTCGTCAGGAAAATGAAAATCCAATGGTTGGTACTCATTCAAAGGATTTTCAGCCAAGTGGTCCGCTATGACACTCCCTTTCACAGACTTTTGCGTCATATACTTGACATCATACTCTGATAGAATCACCTGCCATTTTGAGACCCTTCCAGAAACATGCGGGCTCTCAAAAATATATTTGATGGGTTCCATCCGAGAAATTAGCCAAGTGGTAAAATAGAGCATGTATTGCCGCAAACGCCTAGTGGTCCATGCTAACCCACAGCAAGTCTTCTCGATCTGTGAGTAGCGGGCCTCACATTCATTAAATTTTTTACTCAAGTAGTAAATTGCTTGCTCTTTCCTTCTAGAGGCATCATGTTATCCCAATACCGCCCCCATCGATCTCGGCAAGATGGTTAAATAGAGGATCAACGGTCGTCCTTGCGTGGGCGGAACCAAAATTGGGGGATTTAACAGATATTCTTTAATTTTGTCAAAGGCTTGTTGACAATTGCTATCCCATCCGCCGGTGTAATTCTTTTTTAACAATTTGAAAATCGGCTCACAGGTTGCAGTTAAGTTGGCAATGAATCTTGCTATGTAATTTAGCCGCCCCAAGAAACTCCAGACTTCTTTTTCTGTTTGTGGAGACGGCATTTCTCGAATTGCTTTGACCTTATCGGGATCCACCTCTATTCCCCTCTGGCTTATCATGAAACCCAGCAGTTTTCTAGTCACAGCCCCAAAGATACACTTGTTGGGATTCAAGCGAAGTTTGTATTCACGCAACCTTTCAAACAGTTTTCTCAAAACTACCACGTGGCTTTGCCCTTCTCCAGATTTAGCCACCATATCATCTACATACACTTCAACCTCTTTGTGCATCATATCATGGAAGAGTGCCATCATGGCTCGTTGATAAGTCGCTCCTGCATTCTTTAACCCAAATGGCATCACTCTATAACAATATGTCTCCCATGGTGTAATAAACGTGGTCTTCTCTTTGTGATCTTTATGCATAGGGATCTGATTGTACCCTGAGTAACCATCCATGAAGGAATACCGGTGGGCGCGTGCCGTATTATCAACTAACACATCGATGTGGGGCAAGGGAAAATCATCCTTCAGACTTGCCTTGTTCAAATCCCTATAATCAACACACATGCAGACTCTTCCATCTTTTTTCGGGACTGGTACGATGTTTGCCACCCACTGAGGGTATGTGGACACTTGAAGGAATCCCGCTTCTAATTGTTTCATGACCTCTTCTTTGATCTTTAAAGACATGTCGGGGCTCATTCTCCTCAACTTTTGCTTTTTTGGCTCAACATTCGGGAATAAAGGAATCTTATGAGAGGCAATCTCTGGGTCTAGTCCGGGCATGTCTTGATAAGACCATGCAAAGACGTCCATGTATTCCCTAAAAAGCTGAATCATTTCTTTCTTCTCGGGATTATCCACCACTTTAACCTCCCTTTTATCTCCCTCTGTCCCTAAATTAATATTTTTGACTATTTCTTCATGCGGGCATATTCCTTTATCTTTGGAATCAAGCATTTCCTCAAAGATTTGGGTTAATTCTTCGTTATCGGATTCAGAATCATGCATATCCGTAGTAACGCATAAATCACGCAGTGGGGACTCGGGCACTTCTGCATTGGACAGGAGTCCCGAGGAAAAGGATTTCCTGGGGGAAGAAATAAAAATGCAAATGAACAAGCTAGAAAATGTGAAGAAAGAGAATGTAGGCTATCCAAGGACTTTAAATTCATTCGCAAAATACCACTATCATTCATAAGGTACTGATTGAAATTGCAAAAAGAAATGTCTTAAACAAATTAAAACAAAGGAACAACGTGATCATAACAATTACTCTAAAGTTACGACATCAGTGATATCTTCAATTTCCCAATTATCCAATCTTTCCCCGAAGTCATCGACCACAATCCAAGCCTTAATTCCTTGCACGGCGCCGTCGTCAACCATCGAAATGCTCAGACGATTCATGACCTCTGAAGGATTTGGAAAAGTTTCCCTAATATGAGGAATTTTCTGCTTCTCTTGACCTTTGTTCCTCTTTATGCTTGGTTGCACTCTCGGTTGGTCTAGCAATAGAGTTTCATACCCTAATCCTTGACGCCTAGGATTTTCCAGGAGAGTAATAGGCTGTTCAATTCCTTGCAGCTGTATCCCCAGTCCTTTTCCAGATTGGAACCCATTCTTTTTCAACATTTTCATCACGATCTGATTAACATTTCCGGTAGTAGGCTTGGGCCCATCCGCTTCTAGGCCTTGAAACGGCATTTCCGTTTCTTGTTCAGCAGCTTCGATATATGGCAGTGAACTGGGTTTACTCAATATTATTTCCTCTTCTCCCTTAATGGTGATTATCCTTCCTTCATCAATGAATTTGACCCTTTGATGAACAGTCGAAGGGACAGCATGGGCAGAGTGGATCCACGGCCTCCCGAGTAGCATCGTGTAAGATAGATCAATGTCCATTACCTGAAAATCTACTGTAAAGAGCTTTGGCCCAATTTCCAGAGGCAGGCAGATAGTGCCAACCACCGCTCTTTTAGAACCATCGAACGCTCTGACCATCATATCACTTTTCTCAACGTGTGAGGTCCCTATTGCTAACTGCTCAAAAGTAATCAATGGTAGAACATTGAGTGCCGACCCTCCATCAATTAAGACCTTCGCGACTACAAAACCATTGCATTTCAAAGTTATGTGCAAGGCCTTAGGTTGGTTAGCAGACGTCCCCACAATTTCTTCTTCGGAGAATGAGATGGCAGAGGTGGTTTTAACGATATTCATCACACTAGCGACCTTTTTTGGGGTAACATCCGGTCGCACAAACGCTTCCTCCAGAACTTTTTGCAGAGCCCGGCGATGCACCTCCGAGCTCATGACTAAGGACCACATCGAAATTCGAGCTGGGGTCTTCTTCAATTGTTCCACCACATTGTATTCACTATGCTTCATGATCTTTAGGAATTCTTCGTCAGTGCCATCCTCTCTTCCCTCTCTCTGATCATTAGCATCAATGCCCTTTCCCTTTAGGCATTGGTCAGCATTTGTAGGGGCATAGACTCTACCACTTCGGGTGACCCTCCTACTCTCGGCTATGTTGGTGATGGGTTCTCCTTCCGCTTTGGCGACCACCATTTGATGCGAGGGTAGCTCGATGCTCTCCTTATATCTCCAAGGTACGGCCCAGTCACTCTCATATGGAAAAGGGGCTGGCATGTTAATAATCACTGGTGATTGTTTTGGAATGAAAGGGACTGTTGTCGAAGAAGGTTCGTGGACTGTTAAAGTAATCGTTCTCCAATGTTTAGTAGGGATGACGACATCAACATATTTCTCATCTGTTACACAAATTTCTTCTTCAGACTTTCCTACAACCACAACACCTAGGATCATCAATTCTTTCAATGCCTTCTGGAACTCTTCACAATCCTTGAGATCATGATTTGTATTTTGTTGGTGGTAATCACAAAATATGGCCTGCGGCCGAGTAACGTATTCTTCTGATGGCAATTCCAACATATACCCAGCTAATCGGAGGTTGACTACCAGAGTCTTCAAGGGTAACTCAACAGTATCAGGGCTCTTGGAAAATTCTGACTCACCTTCGATGGCATTCACTTGTCGCTCATGACTAGGCAGGGGATTGGTAGCGATTGTTGAATTTTCTCCGGGCTTAAGCTGGATATGGTTGGAGTCGATCAAATCCAACATGTTCCTTTTAAAGGTCATGCAACTCTCAATCGAGTGTCCCGAGACTCCCATATGATACTCACAAGAGACATTGGGATTATACCAAGTTGGGTACGGTGGTTGCAATGCCTTCGCGTACCGTGGCCCTATGAGTTTTGCTTCTAACAATTTCTGGTAAAACTCTGCATTGGTTGAGCTGAAATTAGGCCACGGACGATTGTCCTTTGGCCGCACATTAACTCCTCTCTCTTGTTGCCTAGGTCCATTCATAACTGGTCTATATTGATTTTGGCCTTCACCTCCTCTACCAATCTGATAGGACACAGGCTGGTACTGAAATGGTCTCGTAGGTTGAACGTAGCTTACCTCCCCCTCTTTCTTCTTCGTACCTTGACCCTTCCTGAATCCGCCTTCCATCAAAGGGGATGCGAGCTTTCCGTCTTGGATGTCTGCGTCAATTCTCTCCCCAACCTCGATTAAATCAGCAAAGTCGGTAACGTGAGTTCCCAACATGATCTTGTAAAACGGATCAGATAATGTCCGAATAAAATATGAGCAGAATTCAGACCCAATCATCGGAGGCTGAACTTGAGAAGCCATTAATCTCCATCTTTGTGCATACTCTTTGAACGACTCAGTTGGCTTTTTGCTCATTCTTTTTAGCTACTCCCTAGTTGGAGCGGTGTCAAGGTTGAATTTGTATTGCTTCATAAAAGCGTTGGTGAGATCTCTCCACTTACGAATTTTGGAATGGTCTAACTGCATATACCACAGTAAAGCAGACCCAGTCAAACTCTCTGGGAAGAAATTTATCAAGAACTTCTCGTCCCTTGACCAAACAGTCATTTTTGTGCAGTATGACTTAAGGTGGTAGATTGGGTTGCCAGAGCCATCATACTTGTCGAAGTCAGGAACTTTGAACTTCTTTGGAATGGACACTCCGGGAGTTAAGCATAACTCTTCTATATCCAATGACCCCCATGTGGTTGGACCTTGTAAATCACGCAGTTGGTCCCTGACTTCACCCAATTCTCTTTCCCAGTCCTCCTTGGCGTCATTATTTTTCCCTTTGTCATCTACCGTAGGAATCTGGAAGGTGTATGTGTCATCATATCCAGGGAACTCGTGCATATCCTTTGCCTCATCGTGGAGAAACTGTTTATCAGCCACCATCATAGGAGCCTCTTGTGTACTCTTCTGCTGCAACCCAGGACCCGGCACTCGATTAGATTGTGCCTCAGTTATAACCACTCCAGGCGAACTTCCCCCCACTTGTGCAGCAACGGGTGGATGACTAGAGGCACTAGGGGAGTTATCAATGCCTTTTCCTTTAAAGGCTTCCAACAACATCTTCATCATCTCGCTCATTTGAGCCATCTGGTTCTCCATGGTTGTAATGCGATTATTCAGGACAACTGTGTCCTCCTTAGCTCTCTGACTACCTTCCCTCTGATGCTCCTCCATAAGCCTAGCTCTTGAATGCGTGTCGTATATCCTTGTGGGATGAGTCTGGTTAGATGGGACACGTTTCGGAGGCGCAATATTGTCTTTCTGTATTTGACCCTTACTGTTCTTTTTTCTGTGGAGAGAAATCAAATTTAATGGTATTAAAAAATGTTTCTCTTGTTTTATTATTATCGTCAGTAATATATGTATATTTGATTTTAATTTAGCTTAACCGTTTTGGCACAATTGGCAAAGGAACATCGGGCCCTCTGATACTTAAAGGATTTTATTAACCCATATAAGAATCTCAAAGTTGACACTTAACACGAGAGGGAGCTAAAGACCCTACACACTTAGGTCTTTATATTCATTTGAGACACACTTCAACCATTAGGAACATACAATTCTTGCTTTTCAGACCACAGTATCGAGGGATACATTACATCAACATTCTTTGAAACTTAACAGCTATTGAGGTATTTCAACTCATTTACAATGTCCTTGCATAACATAAAAAATTCTATCACTTCCTTTGGGGTACTCAGTGGGTTAGTTGAACCTTCAGCTGCTTTCAGTGTGCTTGTGAAACTAGGGAGGATCTCATCAGCCAAGAGAATCAATTTTCTGAACCAGGACCGGAACTTTTCTTTTTCTGCGGCTTGCTCTGCATGGAGTGTTTTCCATGTCTCCACTGTCTCGGCTTGCTGATTAAGTTGTTCGACCAAATTTTGCACTACTGCAGCATTATCACTTCTAATGAGGGATATTTCATTCATTTTTTGTTCCAATTTCTTGGCCAGCATATTTAATTCATGTCTAGTCCCACCAGATTTAAGTTTCTGCATTTGCCTCTCTAGTGCGTCCTTTTCTTTAAGGACCTTCATCAACTGAGCCTTACCAATATATATCTTCTTTTCATTTTCGGTCACACGTTGTTGAGCTTCCTCAATCGTACTTTTCAATCTTGTATTTTCTTCTTTCAGCTTTTTCACCTCAACGGTCCCCCTACTTCCTTTATACCTCTTCACCCTATCGGTCTCTGCTCGCAACACTACACATTCGCTTCTCATTTGGTTCAAACTCCTTAGGCGTTCTTGTCTTCTTTCTTCTAGACTCTTCAATTTTTCCTTTTTTTCTTCGACTTGCCGTGCTAACTGTTCATCAATCGCACACAGATCGTTGCCGAGCATTGGATCCTTCGGTCCAAAAGAAGGATTAGCCCCTTTTGTTCTATCCTTCAACCACTCTTGATATTCCTTAGTTGCAGCTACAATTCGCTTGCCCAGTTCACATTTCCCTTTACGTATCACTTGGTTCCACGCATTTCTTATTTTTTGACAAAGCGTCTTAGCTTCCGGATCATTATGATAAAAATGAACCAGCCGCGTAGCCTCTTCAAATGGAATGTCTTGCTTGTATGCAAACTGTTGATGAACAATCGATGGATTGTAGTTGATGCACCCTCGAGGGCTTATGAGAGGTACATTCAGGAATTCCCCGCAACAGTATATGATTTTCTCGCTTTCCCACCAAGCAAGCTTCCACCAGACTGTGTTTTCGTCTAACTGACCAAGGGATTGAGCCCAATCATCACGAGTCATTCTCGAGGACGACAGAGCAGAACCTTCACGATTAAGGAAATCCCTAACCGGGTGGTGGATGGTGTCATGTCGTTGACCCAATTGATACTTCCTCCCATACACATGATTGAACACCCAAACTGTGAGGAGCTGTAAGCAACACTTTAATTTTCCTCCCTTTTCTAGTTGGCAAAAACTCAACGTCAGGAATGTTTCTGCTAAAACTGCGGGCACCAAATTTATGCGATGATTTTCCACCATCCATAGGACACTCATGGCTGCCAAATTGATTACTCCCACGGCCGATGGAAATAACACCACTCCATATATGGCTAAAGCGAGGACCCTCTTAAAAGTCATCCAATCCCCTTTTTCAGCTAAGATCTCCAAACGTCTTTCCACATACTTCCTTAAAAGACCTTCAGTTTGTCCTCTCTGATGAAGTTGGACCTTACTAGGATCTTCCCCTAAAATCTGAGCCACTATGCGCTTCGATGGTAAGTGTCCGGGATAGTAATAAACTGAGGTATCTTTTTCTACAGGTGCATTCATGAAGCTCCCATATTCCTCTAGAGTAGGTGTAATCTGGAACGTAGGGAAGGTGAAACACCTTAGTGAGCTATCCCAATACTGGGCCAAGGCAGAAAGTGCTTCTGGCTGGACTGGTATTCGGAGCAAGTCTAGAATATCCCCATAATCCCTTCGAAAATCTCAGATATGCTTTCCATTCAACTTCCCACTTAACGCAATTAGACTTTCGACTGATTCAGCTTCCGCCTTGATTTTGAGCTTCACTCCCGTTGCAACTAAGCCAGTCTGCCTCGGATCTAGATATCGCCCATTGCCCAAAGGTTCCATTACCAATATTATGCCTACCAATCCGGTTAATCGTCCACTGTTTCAAAAATGTTCAAAACTCGTTAGCTGGCGTATCATTATTGTTAACTTGACAACTTGCCAAATCCTCAAGGAATTTATTATTCCATAGAGAATAGAGGCGTAAAGATCAATTTAAGAAGGAATAACTCCCTACATAATTGACACTGAGGTGTTCAGCAAGTTAATATAACGATCCACTAACAATCATACTATGATTTTGAATGTAATGTTCCGACATGGGAAATGACAGAAAATATTGCACTCTTTCTTGAGGGGCCTATTGCCCCATGAAAGTAAAGAGGCGGCAATTAAATCGAGAGAAATATACCTTTCTACATGATTCGGTGCCTTAAAAGATTTAAATCCCTAGTCGAAACGCAACATTCGCACGTTGGATATGCCAAACCTATGGGTTTTATAATCATCTAAAATTTTGAACATACCCACTTTTATTGAAAATTCGTCGTTTTGTGGAGGTTTGTTTTAATGAAAATAGATTAGATATTGTTTATTAGCTTATCTTATCTTCTTTCATAGTATGTTATGAATATGTGAAGAGAATAAATGTATGCCGAATGAGCTCCCTTTTATGAGATTAAGGAATGCGATTATGGCCTTTTTGGGGTCGGGAACCCCTTAGGTAAGGGTTGGTTTAGCTAATGCATACTTTCCTCATAATCAATGTATGTCCGATTGTGCAATGGCATATCATTGATTATTCTAGTAAATAGCGACAATGCGTCACTTTCCCTATGGATATCATTGGATGCATGAATGTGATATATAAACAATTGAAAGCACCCTCCTTTGTCCTAATATGGATGGATCTTAGGTTGGGAATATTGGTTCATAGAAGTTCGGCTCTACCTATTTAGGAAGTATCTACGGCTTGATTATCAGTGCCAATTTTGGTGGATCTATAACCCCTAATCATTGGTCCCCAAATTGCCCTCACCGTGAGATGAGGATCTTATTATATGAACCCAACCTTGAGAGGAAAAAAGATCCTACACAGGTCCAATCCATATAACAAGGTACAATTTAGGCGAGGTCTTCATGATAACCTCAGGAAGCACAAGGCTTCACAGGGAAATCAATATAAACCTCTACTAACCTAGGAACACTCAGACCCGGGTATAGGGCCCATAACGTGTGTGAGAATTTTGTGTCCGTGACGTGTGTGAGGAGGGCATTCACCTCTTTATCCTATGAGCTACCCTACCCTCATCTGCTAAGCAGATTGACAGAAATAAAAACAAAAACAGAATAAGAGATAGAAACATATACATACCAAAAACAAGAAGTAAGATATAAAAACATGGTCATCTATCTTAAGGTTTCTTTCTCATATTATCTATCCTACACATATTATGTACACAATCGAGAAAATAAAGCATATGAAACTAGCATGTGAAAGACATATTTTCTACCCTAATCATGTTAGTCGAACAACAAACAAAAAGGAGAATCAAGATAAAAGAAGGCCATAGCATTTTACACAACTAACCAAAATTGGGCTTGACTCTCAAACTTTCCCCAGTGGAGTCGCCAAACTGTCACACCCGAAAATGCGACCGCGTGGCGCCTCTTTTTTTTTCAAATAAAATTCAAAGATCAAATGAAATCGAAAAATGGAATCAAAATTGAAATAAGATAAAGTAATGGGTTCAGGAGTCGCCACCAAAATTTTATTTTTGAAAGGCAAAACTTTGGAAAAACCTTTTTTTGGAAAATGGTCTACGAACCAGAAAATGGATCCGGGAGTCGATTGTGAGTGGGGAAGGTGTTAGGCACCCCACTACACCCGTTACTAAAAACGGTTACCCTAAGTTAGTTGTGCAAAAATAAAATGGCCTAGATTCTATTTTAACTCTCCCTACAAACCATATGCAAAACAGGAATAAAGAAATTAAAGAAAATAAAGCTAAGAGTAGAAAAAGAAAGGAAATCAATATTAAAATAAAACACAAAGAAATTCAGGAGTTGAAATAAAAGGAAAGAAGAGATATGAAAAGAAAAATGTTTTATTTACAAAGGCGGACTTGACCTAGGATGAGAGCCTAGGGCCTACGTACCCTATGGAAGGGATCAAAGTCCACGTAGTTCGATTATATTTGTTGGTTGATGTTTTGTTTGGTTTGTTTTTGTTTGATTTTCATTTGATTTTTACTTTTTGATTGGTTTTGTTTGTTTTTTTTTGTTTTTGTTTGATTTTCCATTCTTAATTGATTTTGTTTTATTTGTTTTCTCTTCTTTTTTTTCTTGTTTTTGTTTTTTTTGTTTTTGTTTTTTATTTTTTATTTTTTTTCTTAGTTTTTTGTAGTTTTTTGTTTTTGTTTTGGTCGTTGTGATTTTTTTTTTGTTTTATTTTGTTTTATTTTTTATTTTTTTGTTTTTTGTTTGATTTTTGTTTAATTTTATTTAGTTTTTTCCTCTTTTTTTTATTATTATTTGATTATATATATTTTTTTTTGGTGAAAACACAAAGAAAATAAAATTGCCCTTTTTTTTTCTTTAACAAATAAATTTTGAAATTGGCTAAAGGTGTTTTAATCTACCAAAGGTGAATTCAATTTTTCTTTTTTTTTTAATTTTCTTTTTTTTTTTGTCTTCCCTTTTTTTTGTTTTCATCCGATTTTTGTTTTAATTGGTTAAAAAGTAAAGACAATTTTACTTTCCTTTGCCTTCTCAATTTCTTTCTCTTTTTCTTACCATTTTTTTTTTTACTTTTCATTCAATCTTTTATTATCTTTTGTTTTAATTTTATTTTTATTTTCTTTTTTATTCTTGTTATTTCTCATTCTTTATCTTCTCCTTTAATTTTTTTTGAGATTTATACTATTATTATTATTTTTTTTTTTTGTGTTTTCCCCCTTTTTTTTATTCTTATCTTTATTTCCTTTTCCCTTTTCTTTTTTTGCATTCTTTTGAACGGGGCTATCCAAAGCTCGAAACATCTTTGAAATGTTTTTAAATAGGGCTAAGAGCCCAAAACTTTTTTTTTTTTTTTTTGCAATCTTTGGAATGGGGCCATTGGAGCCCAAAAGCATTTTTTTTTTTTGAATATTTCGAATAGGGCTAGGAGCCCAAAAGTGTTTTTGAACACTTTGGATAAGGCTAGAAGCCCAAAACATTTTTTTTTTGTTATCTCTGTTGCAATCTTTTGAACGAGGCTATCCAAAGCCCAAAAGGCATCATAGAGGCTTATTGCCACACATGACCTTTTGGTCTGTCCTTAGTTGCTTAGGGGGGATATGAAATCCCACACAGCATTATCGAAAAAAAACAAATCCAAATAATAGCTTGATGTGTGTGCTATGTGTCCAATCTAATTAGAGCCATTACATCATTCTGAGTGCATTTACAGTACAGTGTGGAAAAGAGAGGAAAGCAAAAAGAGAAACGAAAGGAACAGAAATATATACATATACGCAAGCTATGGACTCGTTGTGACACGTCTTTGGATTAAATCACAGAACCTCCCTCTTGCTTCAAGAAATAAGCCTTGCACATGACACTACATGGGCATGTCAGAACAGCGAGCGTGGATGAACCAGAGGAAGAAAATAAATCAAAATAACACAGTAGCAAGGTTCAGCATTAGGAAGAACATACAGTAAATAGGACAGGGATCTGAGGCTCACTTCCCTTCCCTACCCACTGTCGACATAACAATCAAGGCCACAAAGAAAACAAGCCAAGTAAAATTTGCCTAATCAATGAATCTGGTAAAGTTCAGCTACCCCAAATCATCACGAGGCAGAACCGTCATGTAAGGAAATGGTCAGCCAAGCAGATTGAGCCAGAAATAGACAAACAATTTGTATTAACAACTTCATCAGGACAAAAGAAAAAGGAAATATGGAAATTCATGGGAATTACTCCAAACAGATATATTCTGCATGTTGATTTTTAATTCAGTCCACACAATAAAAATCAGAACCCAAACCAGTAGAGGCCCCTATCGAAATATACACATGCAAAAATATGATACAGGAACAGAACAAATTGATCAGAACAATCTCACTGCACCAATGAACGCATCAACGGAACTCGAGAGAAAAAAAGAACGCATTGAACCTACGATTTTTCTAATCAGCAAAATATCAACAAAACCCAAAGGCCATTGTGAAACGCCGGCAAACTTTACCCAGCCTAGGATGAATGCCGGAACGGAACTATTGTAAATAAATGCAATCAGACTCAAAATTTGGAAAAAGCAAAATTGCTGGAATTAGATTCTCACTAGAGACGTGTTCATCTATACAGGAAGTCAGAAATTAGGCTGTGGAGAGAATATAATACCTCCGTCCTTATGTGCGATTGTCTCCTTCAATCTCTGTCTGTCTGTGCGTTCTTCTTCGACCTCCGAATCTCCTCCTTTCGCTGTACTCCAAACCCCGAATCCCTTCGATCGGAAATGCTCAAATCAAAAGGCCTATCCCTCGACTGTCCCTCTTCCTCCACTCCTCTGAATCTCTCAGTCCCAGACCGAGAATCCCCACGGCAATTTCACGCGACCCTCTCGCTTTTCTGATTTCTTCGCTCAATTTTTCTTTCCCAGAATCTTTTCGACAGAACATGCAAAACCTCTCGCAGTGATTTTCGCTCGATCTCCCCCCTTGCCTCTCTGACTCCTTCGCTTTTATAAGCGGTCTCAGGTGGTCCCAATCTCCTTCCCGTACCCTCTCTGCTCCACTATCCATACTCGCGCACTCCCTTCGTACGAATTGCGTCGCTTTGCACTCTGGAGTGGCCTGGCGAGGGGACGCCAGAGCAGAGAGAAAGGGGGGGGGGACCAGTGAGCCTCTAGGGTTTCCTCCCTTCAACCGTTCTTTTCCTTCGGTTTTCAAAATTCTCGATGCATTATTGGGTTCGGGTTTAGGGAAGCTGAAGGCTTAATGGGTTCGGGTTTAGGGAAGCTGAAGACCCAATGCATTAATGGGTTCGAGTTAAAGAAGCTGAAGGCCCAATGCATTAATAGGTTCGAGTTAAAGAAGCTGAAGGCCCAGAACTCATGGAGGGGCTTATTTCAGGCCCAATTTCGGATTAACTTTGGGTTGAACTCCCCTTTTTTTTTATTGAAAATGGGCCTATTCTCTTTTAGTTTTCTCTTTCCTTCTTTTTTTTTATTTCATTTATTTTGGATTTTTGTTACTTTTTTTTTAATTTTAAATTTAAGTCCTTTTTATATCATTATTATTATTATTTTTTAGCTTATTAAACTAAGAGGATTTTTTTGTTTTGCTTTCTTTTTTTTTTTAGCTTATTAAACTAAGAGGATTTTTTGTTTTGGAGGATTTTTGTTACTCTTTTTTTAATTTTATTTTTTTTAATTTTAAATTTAAGTCCTTTTTATATCATTATTTTTTTTTTAGCTTATTAAACTAAGAGGATTTTTTTTGTTTTGGATTTTTCATTTTCATTGTTTATTATTTTAACTTTATAATTATTTTTGGGATATACCCGGACAAAATACGGTGTTTACAGATCTGATTACTTTATTTATTTTCTCGTGTAATCTTTATTATTGGGCTATCTTACGAAGTTGTTGGATTGATGTTAACATCTATGTAATTTATACTAAAACAAATCCTGTGACTTCCCAACATGTGAATTTACGTTATGACTTTCCAACATGTGAATTTACGTTATGTGTAACGCACTGGGTTTGAGTCAGATATTCATAAGTTGATTCATGTCGTTGTAGTCAATTGCTGGGTGCTATGCCCCCTTGGAAAAGGTGTAATTAATTTCTGCATGATTGACCTCTAAAGTGTACTTGTTCCTTGATTGAAGGTTTTTGTTCCTTAACTTGTGCTTACTTAAAAAAAAAAATTTATTCTTTACAAGGGGCAAATAGTACTTATGGTTTGACAATGTGATATACATGTCAGGTCAAGACTGTGACCGCTAATAGTTGTTAGTAACCTCTGATGATGTGTTTTGCTAATGTATAAATATTGGGGGGGGTTGTTATTTATTATATGGCTGAACAATTAGATAGAATTTTAATGAATGCTCAGTTCTTAAGTTTTTGTTTAGATGTTATTTTGATTTCAGACATAGGATTTGCCCGACTTTTAACTACAAAAAAAAAATTGGGGTTATGAATATGATTAGATTCTTGAAGGTGATAAATGGATTGAAACAGACCTAAAAAAAAAAACTATGATAGTGCTATTTGAGGGTGGTGCCACATGTTCGAGTCCAGAGAAGATGAATTAATCTAGGATTAATTTATTGCCTTAATTATTTTAATTATCTCATGCCTTCCATAGTAGCTGATAACTCCCTAATTTATGATATAAAAAGGATTATATTTGAGATCTAATTAGGGACTCAAATGCTTTCTTCTTGATTAATAGAGTTAAAATGAATTCAATCAAATAAAATAAAGAAAGTGTTTTATTATGGTATCTTTAGCTGTTTGAGTCTCACTTTTTGATTGATTTCAATTTCAGGAAAGATAAAAGAAGAAAGAAAGAATTGAGAAAAGAGAAGGAAGCTGAAAAGTGAGAAAGTACAAGTGGATCAAGCATACTCGCTACAGCGAGGATTGAAGTCGCTATGGCGAGAACACACTTTCACTATAGCGAGTGAGGTACTTCGCCACAGCGAAGTTGCGAATCATACAAATTCCAGGGAGAAGCTCGCCATAGCGTAGCAGTAGCGAGAAAAGAAGAAATCTGGGAACTCTAAGAGAGCTCGCTATAGCGAGAAGCACTCCTCGCCATAGCGAGATCGGACCCTGAAACGCATAGTTTTATTTATCAAGCTATAGAAGACGGGGAGAAGTAGGGTTTTGATGCATTCAGCAAGTAGAGAGAGTTCTGGCCGACTAGGAGAGAAGAAAACACATCCAAGGTGTTGGAGAGCTTCAATTTGATCGGAAATTCGTCAATTCTATTGATTTCTCTTCCGATTAGGTGTTTCTACTCCATCTCCCCTCTTAGTTGATGATATTAAACATGTTTGCTGAACTTGTCTGTGGAATTCAAGCCATGAGCGGCTAGATTTTGTAATCCTTAGGGATTTTATGAACCTTTTATCTGTAGAGATTATTTTCCCTTGTAGATTCTGCAGTTTATTAAGAATAGTATTGTTTAATCTGAATTATATTTCATTCTATTGGGTGGCCTCCTTTAGTTTGATTGTGGATTGAGTAATTAACCTTTGATGGAAGGAAATTGCTTATAGACCATTGGTTAAACAAATTAGGATTAGATATAATCTAATTTGCACTTGAGATAGAAATATTCTCAAGGGCCCTAGGTAGTCGAAAGAAGGTCTGTACGTAATCAAGTATTAACCTCTCCTTGAGACATCAAGAGTGAGTGGATATAAAAGTTCAATTGGATCGAAAGACAATTGCACTTACTTTGACCTTGACTATAAAATTTGCTTTAAGCTGTTTAAATTAAAAGGGAAATAATTGACATTCGATAAAAAGGGGATTAAAATTCCTAAGGTGTTTCTGATTGCATAATTCCAATATAACTATCGTTTGTTATTTGTCTTTGCATCATTCTCATAAATCCATCTACAATTTGATTGTTTAACTAAAATGAACATGAGAACTCTAATGCCTAATTGCTAATTGTATTGATTCTCTGAGGGAACGACCTTGATTCATCACGTACTACAATTGCGACCCGTACACTTGCGGTGTCATAATTTAGTGAGCATCAAGTTTTTGGCGCCGTTGCTGGGGAATTAAGGCAATTGGTGAAGAGAATTAGAGAACTTTGAGTAGTTTTAGCTTAAACATTTTTTTATTTACTTTTTCTTTGTTATTTACGCTTCAGTTGTTAGCTATTCAATTATTACTTTCTTAGTGATTATCTCCTGATTTTCTTGGCTTAGTAAGATTCTTGATCTGCACTCCTTTGTTTTCACAGGTACATAGTATATGCCACCTAAATCCAAATCTAACTGAACACCTAGAAAGACAAGGAGTTTAACGGACATTTTGGCTGAAGGGTCTACACTAACTCAAGCGGAGAGTGAGATAACTGTTCCTACCATGGATATGGCGAACGAAGATAATCAGAATCGTACTATCAAAGACTTTGTGGAAAGAACTATGAGAACCACTCAACCAAGCATTGTGGTCCCGGATTTTCAAGCTGCTAATTTTGAGCTAAAACCTGTGATGATCTCCATGCTGCAGCTCAATGGACAGTTTACTGGTGAAAGGTCTGATGAAGATCCCAACCGCCACATTCTATCATTCTTGGGAGTCTGTGATTCTTTCAAACAGAATGGGGTACCAAGGGATGTGCTAAGACTGAGACTATTCCCACTCTCTCTGCAAGGAAAGGCTAAGGAATGGTTGTTAAATTTACCAGAGGGTTTGATAGACACTTGGGACAAGCTAGAGGCAAGATTCAGAGCTCGCTTCATTCCAAATAACAGAATAGCAGATGCCCGTCGTGAGCTTATCAACTTCAAGCAAGTTTCAGATGAGCATTTATATGCTGCTTGGCAGAGATACAAAAATTTACTCCGCCAATGCCCGAGTCATGGAATGGATAACTGTGCCATTGTTCAGAATTTCTGCACACGCCTGACTTCACAAACAGACACTATGTTGGACGCTATCTTAAATGGGCGTTGGGATGACATGCCGGTAGATGATGTTATTCTGGCTTTGGACACACTATCTGAGAGTTATGTGCAAAGAGGAGGTGATAGAAGGGTTACTGCTAATGTTGCTAGCACTCAAGAAGATTCATCTGTACCACTAGCAACTATCCTCTCTGCCCTGAACAAGAGGTTTGATATGTTAGAATCTCAAGTGCAACGAAGTCAACAATTGAATGTTTGTTCTACCCAAGTGACTCCAACTGCCTGTGAGAATTGTGGAGATCTGCACTCAACTGAACATTGCCCCTTTGCATTACCAGAATCAGTTAACTATGTGGGGAATTTTCCAAAGAATCAGAATCCATACTCGAACACGTACAATCCTGCATGGCGAAACCATCCGAATTTCTCTTGGAAGAATGGTCTATCTCTTAATCAACCATCATCTTCTGGAGTTAGGCCAAATCAACCTCCTGGATTCTGTCAAGTAACAAGGCAGAATGTACCTGTTCAAGAGCCCAAAACGAATCTAGAAGATGTGCTGGCAAAGTTCATGACCACTCAGATAAAAAATAATGAAGAGCAAGCTGGCATCAATGCAAGAGTGGATTCTTCCCTTAAGAACATTGAGGTACAGATGGGGCAATTAGCGTCTGCGGTGAATGCACTGCACCAAAGAGGTTTGCCAAGCGATACAATTCCCAATCCAAGAAGAGAGGGTAAGGAAGAATGCAAGGCTATCACCTTGAGAGGTGGTAAAGAACTTCCTGAAATACAAGTTCAAGTGGAGGAACCAACTGAAATGAATTCTAAGGGTCCATCAGGCAATATTCAGATAGAAAGTGAAGGGTTTCGACAGAAGAAAGAGAAAAAGGCTACCAGTTTGAGCAACATAGAAGAGGACAAGGAAGGAGAGTCTAAAGTGAAAAAATCCGAAGAAAAGACAGTTCTACATCCTAAAGTGGTACCACTACCTCCATTCCCACAGAGATTGCAGAAGAAAGTCCTTGATGATCAGTATAAGAAGTTCTTGAGCATGTTTAAACAACTTCACATCAATATCCCTTTTTCTGAAGCCTTGGAGCAAATGCCTAAATATGCTAAGTTCCTTAAATACATGCTTAGCAAGAAGAAGCGATTTACTGAATTTGCAACAGTGGCTTTGACAAAGGAGACTACAAATATCCTGAAATCCAATCTACCTACCAAGTGCAAGGACCCCGGCTCATTTTCAATCCCCTGCATGATTGGGGATAAATTTGAAGGTCGAGCACTCTGTGATTTGGGATCTGCTGTGAACCTTATGCCCTTATCCGTTTTTCGAAAGCTACAGATGGGAGAAGCTAATCCAACAACAGTCATATATGGATGAGTCTTTTATTTGAAAATTATATATGGACCTTTTAATTTTTTTAATTAACTTTTTATTAAAAGTTTAATTAGCATAAATTTATAAGATGTAATTTATTTAAATTTAAAAGAATATATTTGAAAACTCAAAAAGTTAATAGCAATAATTAATATATAATTAACATGTATATATGATCAAATATTATATCTAATATTTGAAATATAAATTACTATCAATTGTTATATTAAAATATAAGTATCATAAATATCATAAAATTTTATATTGTAGTATCTTATATCATAAGATATACTTGTTGGAAATTATAATTAACTTTAATTAAGTTATTTTTATTTTAATTAAGATTTATTTATTTTTAATTTTTTTTGGATAATATTTTTATGTATTTAATATTAGGTTAAGTATTTTGTCTTAAGATAAAATTAGTTTAAATTTTTTATTTTTAATTGAGATAGAATTATCTTATCAAAATTAAGGTATCTTTTTTTTTAAATTTACGTCTTTTAGTTGAAATAGAAATCTATTCCTTTTTTATTTTTATGATCTATAAATTTTACGTCCTTAGTCCTCACTACCATTTTGTTATCTCTCCAATAACAAGAATTTTGGAAATCTCATAGTTTTCACAATCCTGGAAGATCCAGAAAGGTAGAGGGGAGAAATAGTTTACAAAATGGAAAAACAGGGCAAGAGAATGGCAGTTCATTGTTCAGAATGTGATTTCATATATATGAATATGAATAAGGACACCATTGAAAGCCAACAGAGAAGAGAGTCTAGAGCATAAATCAAACGAACATGTCCCGAGAAGAAAATAAAATGCAGTACTTTCCTAACTTGATATGAAGATAAATTAGGAGCAGAAGGAAGCATGATGTTGCATTCACCAATTTACATGTTGTCATTTGATAGACACAAATAAGACCATCGAGAAATTTTTAGACAGACATAGCCTGCCAGAAATAGGTAGATTAAGCCGGCGAAGAATAAGCAAGTGGACAAATCAAAGGCGAAACCCACTAGAAAGTTACTTAGACATGTCCACGTGCCAATTTTTCATCCAAAAATGAGCCACCATTTAATGACAGTGCGTATTCCTATCAGGTAGGAAACAAAAATCTCATGGTAGTTAACTACAGAAGTAGAAACCCTTCATCATCATCAAGAAAAGTAAAACTAAATCTTATCGGATGAGCAAATACAGCACTCATTTTGCCAGATTCCGAATTTCACAGCTATATCTCGCATGTGAATCTTCATTTACCAGAAGTGTAAAGAGAGTAAAGACAGAAAAGGCTTGACACAGACGAAAATACTCAACAAGCCAAATATGGATGAGAATAAATGGTATCTAAATGCAATTCAGCAGGTCACTCAAAGAGCAGCAAAAGTCCGTCATATATTACATTAGAGAAGATGATGTGAGAAACCTTTTTACGGTCCAGTCCTTAAAAATATTACATACTGACTGCGCCAGTGGAAGGCAGCAAGAGAAATTGCAGCCAAGGAACCAAAAAGAAAAAGTCATGAAAGGAGGAGCCTGGCCTTGCTATAATGCTGATAAAAATAGGATAAAAGCAAGAGTTTTAACTTTTTAATACTTCAGATGTTTTATTGAAGAAGCACTTTTTCTTTGGCTTCAAAATTGCCTGTCAACGATTAACATTCGCCGAGGAGAATGCAAACTATCTCTTTCATAAATGCATGGTTTTGAAATGTTACCGTAATCACAGTTGCACATAGGGAAGAACCAATTACTTCCGTAATCAAGTTCAAACTCCAGCTTTAACATCATCAATTTTGAGCTATGGATTTTACTCCAAGTTCAGGAATAGGCTACAGTGAATTCCTTGGTTGATGTTCTTCCTACACTCTGCTATCTTTTGCAGAAATTAATTAATTCCCAATATACAGAAAAGGAACCCTTTTATATTAATATAAACTAATCTATTTTCAGTCGGGCACTTTGTTCATGGTCGCAAATCACTCTCTGTCAATCATAAGAGTTGTCGCAAAATACTTAAACATTTATACAATAAAACAACTCATAATAAATGCTTGGTTAGTGATAATGAAGTTCAGGACAAATAATAAATATATGTTTGCTATTAGGAAAATTACATACACAAGTCACAAACATGGAAACATATGGGCTTCTATTGAAAAACTAGTGGTAGGTCCAAGCATTGCACGAGGTACATTTTATTGTATTTTTCTTTCCTCTTCCCTATCACCATTTGATTGAAGTAGCCTTTCTGAAAAAATAAGCTTCGCACAGAAGATGTCCAGAAACCAAAAAGAAAGTGGAAACAGATATAGAATGGAGGGAGAGGATATTATAAAAAGCGCAATAAACCAATTCACAAATACTCGTTCTCACTTGCTAACAATGATTTTTTGCTTAAAATTGTCAATTATTGTATAATAGACACAGAACATTACATAAAAGCATTGGACCTGTACACCGACATCTTTTAAACCAGAGATAAACTCTTCACCCCTGGAATGGTAGATTGTATGCCACCGGCACCGTATCTCTTTTATTTTTTATTTTAGTTTAATAGTATGTAACCCGTGCAATGTAAGAGATTATATTATTTTTTAATTAATGATTAAATTATAAATATAATTTCTATGACAATTTTATTATTGATTTGCGAGATATAAAATTTTATTACGTTATGTTGTGTGTAAAATAATACAAAGTGAAATTCAATATCTGAAAGACATGTAATATTCTAAAAATAAGTTAATGGCTGTTCTGACAAAAGTAATTTATCAAGAATGGCAGAGATGTACGTATGCCATTGTCCTATTCCTTCTCTGGATTATAACAGAAATGCTACCAAATCATCGTGTGTCTAGCTTCCCTTGCACGCATAGAGCGGAAAGAAGCCCAGCAGGTTCCTGAAACACCACCGGCAGCGAAAAAGTAACGAGCTATTGCACAAGATTACAAGGCGTAGAAGATAGTTAAGAACACCAGCATCAAAATACATTATACCAAACCAAAAAGAAAATAGAGGCACGTAAGAATAACTGCAAGATAATGCTTGTAAGATCCAAAAAAAAAAATGAAGGCTGCATATTTGTGCTCAAAAAATTCTTTGTCAGTACTTAATCCCATATCCTATATATTCAAAAAAATGCCACGTCTGCCTTAAAACGTTGTTAAAATAATAAAACACCCGGCTTCTAATAAAAGCACTATTTGGCTTCTATAATACTTCTTTTCTGAAGTTTATATAAATTAAAATACGATGTCACACAGCTGACCCCAAAAAAAAAAAAAGGCAGTGACTAACAGTTGTGACCAATTCAAATTCAAAATTAAACCTTCAATATTCCTGGCAAATGTTACAGGAAAATTTGCTTCTCTATTAGATAATGCAAGAATGACCAACATGTATCCGGCCAACACAGCTAACCTAAGATAAGAAAAGACACAGGGTCTGCTGAAAACCTGCGATTTTAAATAATGAAGTGCGCATTGTTATTATTATTATTATTATCCATTTTGTAAAGAATAGACGCTATGCAAATCAATAAACTGCAACATCTCCCCTTCATTCTTCCTCCTGATGCGGAAAAGAGCTTCTTTTAGACCAAGGGTTCATTGATGAATCCCATATCGGAAAGGCAGTGCACGAGAATGGCAAAGCTAGTTGTGGAAAATAATTAAGGGATTTAGACATGAGAAATATAGATGAAAACAGCAAAATAATTTACAAAATACAATACAAAAAGAAGTTAGAAATTGATATATAATCCAAAAATTTAATTTTTTTTATGACTTGAGGATGGGTAAGAACTGAGATAGAGATTAGCTAAAGGCATGTTTTTAGCCGTGCCTCAGGCCAAGAAACAACATAGATCTTAGGAAAGGCACGATGGATCTTACTAATCGCTAGAGACAAAGTCTCTAATCTGAATAGAATTTTCCTTCTCGGGGGAGGCATGGAAAGAGAAATATGTGCTGCTGCAGCTGTGTAGAAGGCTCCTGCAACAACATTCCTCCTCCATTTTCGATAAGACGAAATGGGCGAAAATGAAAATTCCTCCAAGAAGGACGTAAAGATGAGAGTCTAAATTGGCGAGAAGAAAAAATCCTCCTCCATTTTCAATGAAATCGGCGTTAGATGTTGAGACAAAAGACTAAGGATGAAAGATGGAAGAGTAAAATTAGTCAGGTAAATGAAAAATCATTAACAAAGGAAGGAAAAAAACCCGCAAAAAAATAAATAAATAAAAGAGAGAAGAACTAGTGACCGAGAGTTTATTGTACGAAAAAATTAGATGAGTAAAAGAGAAAAGTAGGTCGACCATTTTGACTTCGCCATTTGCATCTGCGAGAGGGAATCAGATGAGACAGGAAGAGAAATCAGATTAGAAAAAGGGAGAAGTAGATAGACCATTTGGCTTCACCATTTGCATCTACGAGTGTGAGAGAGAATGGAAGAGAAATCAGGGGAGAAGCGGAAGGAGCATGGATGGAGTTCCTCAACTGATGTGAAGTTGGAAGAGAAAGATAAGGAATGTTCGGTTGAAGTAGGCAGGAGCACAGGAGATAAAAAAAAAAATTATTTTATTTTTATTTTTTAAAAAATAATTTAATAGATAAAATAATAAATATAAGAATATAATAGATATTGTATAAATTATATAAAAAAAATTATTTGTGATACAATCAAACCATTTGAGTTATAGAATTTGTTTTTATTTTTTATTTTAAATTAAATTTACTTATCTTATTTTTTGTCTTTTTTTAAATTCCTTTTAACTACGTGAATTTTTAACAACAGAACATCCATCCTCAAACAGAAGGAGAAGAGATTTGAAATGCTGAAACAGAGGGATCCCAAATTGCTTTTAAAATTAAAATTTTTAAGCGGAACAAAAAGTTTGGCAGGTTTGAGATATATTATTTTAAAATAAAAAGAAACAGAAAAACAGTAAGTCCCACATGTGAATACTAATAAACAAGAATAAATAGTGAAAAGCTAGTGATAAGCTAAAAAAATATAAAATAGATTATAATGTGTGTGTGTTTATATATATATAGAATAGATAGTATATACATATATATAATAGATAGTAGATAGATACGTCGGTAGATGAGGTTGGAGGGTTGAAATGAATAATTGTGATAGAAGAAAAAAAGAAAGAGACAAAAAAGGAGAAAGAAGAAAAGAAGGACAATAAACAAGAATAAACAATAGAATTTGAACTTTATATAAATATAATAGATTACATAACTGTGCCAATCAAACAGTTTCTGTGGGAATTAAATTCAGAAAAGTAACTTGCTATATAAAAACACTTGGTATTGGTTAGCTGATTATAAATACTAACAAGTAACAATACAATTTCTTGGTTAGTGAACACCACCTACGGGCAGAACAATGATTTCCCAGAGAACTAGAATTACGAACTATACCTTTGGCTGTTTATGCCTAGTCCATACTCCGTCATTTCCACGTCATGAATACGATTTTCAAAGTAACTCCATAAAACATGATTGTGGGAGCAAGTCCCCTAAGGGTGGAGGAAATGTCTACTTCAACCGTTTATCTTCAAATATGCACCTTGCTTCTACTGTTTCTTCTTGCACTGTGGTCAGTAAGACAAAACTCCCTGTTCTTTGTTTATTAAGAACAAACTCTTGGCATGATGTCCAGCAAAAGCATGGACAAAATCCCTAGGTCCCAGATCCTTCACTAATTCCTTTATTGGATCTAGTAATATTATCATTCCACCATAAATTCTTAGCACCAATTCTCCACTACTTCTAAGGGCTAATATGCTTGATATGCCCCCATAACGTCTTGAACTAGAATGAAACACTTCAGTCCATGACTCCACAACGCCATATTCTTTCATCACCCAGATGCTATGAAATTCTTCATCGGACTCTGAACAATAAGTATGAACCACAGCAAGTGAATCCTCTCCAGCCAAAATTGATAATTGGAAAGGTGACTCTCTCAAAAGTTGTGGCAACATCAATTCTCCAAATGTCTCTTCAACCACGTCAAATGATAGAATAAAATTATGAATCCGACCATTTCTTCTTTGGCTGACAACCCAATGTATTACGCCATTCAAAAATGTCTGATGCCTCCACAGTACTTGCATGCAAAGGAGAATTGGAGGAGCTCTACCAGTGATGTTTCTCCATGAACCAGTAGCAAGAGAGCAAACCTCAACTTGAGGAGTATCTTGTCTGTTGTAGTTTGCCACAACAAGTCTGACTACCTTGAAGTCCTTGGTCCTTGAATCAAAACCAAATCCAAATAAAACCCTATTCCTTTTATGGTCAGGGTTGCAGAATCTGAAGGTGACGCTGGGTTTGGAAAGCACCACATATTTCCGAATGGATGGGTTCCAAATAATGAGATTGGCAGTATCTAATACAGAATAATCAGCAAGACATACCAAACCATTGCAAGTTCCAACCACCTCCTTATGCTCACACGGTAACTGACGAATGAGTGAGGATTTCAAAATCGAGGGGTCATCAATTTGCTGACTATCAGAATATAGTGAGTAAAAATCTTCAAGTTCGGAGTACTTGTACCCCTCTACCCGTTTTTTAAGAGAGATCAAAAGAAAGAGGGAGGCATTTTCCTGGTTGGTTTGGATCGTTCGGCTGAGGTGGTCACAGATGAAGGGATGACCTGTGATTAGGAACTTCCAGTCTTTGCAGACAGAGACGCAATTCACTAGAGACTTGAGGGGCAATCTGTGAAGAATTTCCTCCAGGATTTCTCGAGGGAAGTAGTCAGACATTGCTGCGACTCAAGAAACAAATTCAGAGAGACCCAACGTTCAGCAATGCAGAAAAGAAGAGAAGGACCAGACAGACGATTAATTTCTTAGCAATTATCGTAAAGCGCACAGCTGACATGAATCTTTTAACAATTCTGCGAGCTGCGTGCACTTTATATAATGTAATAATTCTTCTCCTCGCACTCCAACGATGAAACAGGAAAGAAAAGAAAAAAAAATATACACATATACTTATATTTTTATTTTAAATTTTTTAATAATTATATAATTTTTCAATTAAAATATACACTTATCTAATTAAAAAAATCTCATAACAAATAAAAAAATTGTGATGATGAGGCTAACCAATATTTTAATTTTTAAAGAGGCGTGATCTTATCATCTTATTATATTCGTTAATTATAAGGTTATTAATCATTAAATATACAATAATAAATTTTAAAATATTGCTCACAAACTTGCTAAACTGGTCACTACCGAACCAGATGGGTTTGGTTGGCTTGCTCTTAAGGCCGAACAAATAGTCAAAATATCTTGGTACCGCATTTCAAGGAAGCTGCAAGCATGTTCATATTTGAAAGTTCTAAGGTTGTTACATGATAACGTTTCATATGATGCTTTGAAAGTTGTAGGCACTATAATTGTCTGTCTATGAAGTTGTTTGGTCTACGTAGTATCAGAAATTACTCGTTCTGGATTTTTACTTCATTTGACATTGGTCTAATTTTGTCCAAGAAGAAAAAATCATGGTATAATTAATCTCTTTTATCTTTTTCTATTGTTCAGAGACAATTAAGTTATTGTATTAACGGAATGTACAGCCTGAAATATTCAGATGACTTATTGCACATTACGATTGGAAGTATCTGAAGTTTCAAATATCAAATTGGAGTTTGGTAAAGAGCTGAGTTGGTGGAGTCAAGGTGAAGAGCAGACATCAAAGTTGACTGAGGAAAGAAAATTACAATACTAAACACATGTTATGTCCGCTATTAGAAAAGTTTAAGGGAACCCGAAAGCTGACTAAGTGGAATATTTGGACCAAGAAATTATTAGTCATAATTTAGAGATTCAATTTGAGCTCATAGCTGATTAAAGAACTCTTCGCCGTAACAATCAAATATGAAGTGAAATTTGTTGAGACATGTATTCGGCTCTTCGAAACCACTTGGCTACTAAACATACGGAAGAAACCAATCAACCAAACATACAATCTGGATACTTTTAATTAAAGATCTTTGTTAATTGTTTAATTGAACAATTTAGATTATTTAGAATTATTCTAAACCGTTTAAATTTTACAAATTTTTAATCTAAATTATTATTATTTTTAAATCATTGTTGAAAGATTATTATGATTTTACATTCTACTTTTTTAAAAAACAAATTCATTCTCGAGAAAATGTCATGAAAAGAATATAGATAATTCACTGCAAAAGGCTTTTTTCTTTGGCTTTAAAATCGATTGTCAAATGTAGGATATTCTAAAATTTAAAAATAATTAATAATAAAATAAATTATAATTAAGATAATTAAAATAACCCTACATTTAAAATATTATTATTTTAATATAATGTAGCCCAAAATATTTTAAGAATATATCATATAGGCAATTACCTGAGGTGAGTGATCAATTATGTTTTGATAATTTTAACACTTGAGTTTTTAATGAAAAGACTATGTGTGTTTTGAGGAACTCAAGAGGATTCTTAGCAAAAAGTCTTTTTTTAATAGAAAAACCATTATTCTAATTACCACATTTGTTGAAAAATTGCCTCTAAAAAATGTCAGGTCTAATAACTGTGACTAAAGGTATTTATGCCTTTATGTTTCTACTTAATTCTATAATAAAATTCATAGTAATTGTAAAATTTATCTTACATGTAATATCAAAGTCACTATTTTTTTTTAATTCAAATACTCTCTATTAATTTAAATGCAGATTTTTTGTTATATTTAATGAAAATAAAATATTTTTTAATTTTAATTTGTGGATATAAAAATATAATATATATTTATATATTTTGGTTAATAAAAATATTTTAGTTAAAAATTTAAAATTAGATTAAAATAAATTTTTTTATAATTTTAACAATATATATATATATATATATATATAATTTACTCTAAATTGAATTTGAAAGTGTCGTTTTGGGCTATACGATACTCAATGCGTTGCTGCTGAGAAACCAGGTGCCTCTACAATTCTAATTAGACGGTCCATCATGTGATAGGGACAACAAATTAGGCCTAAAAGCATAAATAACAGTTTGCCAGCGAAGTTTTGTGTGTGTTTGGCATCCCTTGTAACTTGGCTTTAAAAACAGGAAAAGTTCGAAATTAGAATGGACTTTTGACCCAACCAACCGCAATAATAATTAGTGTAATAAAAGTATCAAAGATGATGGTGCTTGATCACCGTTATTGTTGAACCAGTATGAGCTTTGTATGTGCAAAAGCATGGGCTTTGTCAACTAGCTTCACTAAGACTAAATCGATATAGAATATCAAGTGCTGGACCATTCCATTCATTTTCTTCTTCTTAACCTCTCCTCGGTTACTATTAACTACCAAGTCTCCATGGGAAGCTGTAAAGACAACCAACACCGGTGCTGCTATCAGATAAGTAGTAAGCAGCAGTGTCGCTATCTCAACCCCAGTGGGAAGACTTATAGTAGTGGAAGCTCAATCAGTATATCTAAAGGCCGGTGCTGCGTATTCGACATGATAATATTTTTTCTTTAGTGAGCCTATGTAATAAAATTCCCCAGTTCTTAGAGAACCAAATCTTAGTGTATTAAGGAGGATGAAAACTATTGATGTAAAAATTGGATTAGATCCACTAATTCAATCAGTTGGATTAAGAACCAATCTTTGATCTATCTTATTAGTCTTTAGAATTAAATCACTTGAGAATTGATTAGGAATTGAAAAAATTGATTGATTTATTAGTTGAATTATTGCATGCTATTTCATTGAGTTGGAATATATTTTTAATTATAATATATAATATTTAATATAAAATCTTTATTATTGCTTTATTTTATAATAACAAAATAACTCATAACTAATTTAAATATTGACTATTAACATAATGAACAACATATGTTTCATTGAACTATTATTATTGTTTTGTCTATAATTTAAAATTTTAATATGATAGACAAATAAAAATAAAATTTATATAATTTTTATTAAAATTAAGCAAATATATTTTAAACCAATTAAAAATTATGTTATATATGTTTTATTTTTATGTATAATTAATTATAACATATTTTAAAATTTTTTTATTATTTATTATCTTAAATATTTTATATATAAAATAATATATATATATATATATATATAATTATCATTAATTTAGTTACGATTCAATCAATGAATCATGAATCAATAACTTCACTAATTTAATTACCAATATGATTTTAAAAGCATTGATAAAAACAATTGAAACATAGGTTCACGAAAAATCACTTGGAATTATAAGTACAAATCTCAAATAGAGTATTAATGACAATGTAAGATCAACAAATAAATGAAAAGACAAACTTAATGCTTCATATATTTCTTTTTCTTTACCTTGGGTTCTTTATTTCTTTCTTGGCAAAATTACATATAATCTTTTTTAATTTTGAGTCATGTACAAATAATCTCCTAAATTTAAAAAAGTTGATAAAGAATTTCTTGAAACTTTAGATAATATACAGATAACTCTTTTGAATTTTAAAAATGTGCAAATAATCTCTCTAAAAAGTGTAACACATCAATAAATTAATTTGTAAATAATTTAAAATTCAAAGGATTATTTGCAAATAATTCAAAAAATTTAGAAGAGTTATCTATACATATTTAAAATTTAAAAAAATTATCTATATATTATTCAAAAATCATTGCAAATTTTAAAAATTTAAAAAAATTATATATAATTCAAAATTCAAAAAAATCATATGTAACGTAACATTCTTTCTTTATAAATGACCTTTTTAAATAACAATTATATATAACTATCTCATTCTCACAACTTCATTATCGGTGAATCTTCACCAATGGCTAGAAAACTACTTTTGGAGGAGAAAAAAAAATTTTTTAAAAAAAATTAATTTTTTATTTTTATAATTATTATTTAATATTTTTTAATAATAATTATTTAATTATTAAAAATAAAATATTATAAAAAATTTTTATTTTTAAAATTATTTTTTTATATTTAACTTCCTGCTTATTAAAAATTTTAGAGAGAGAGAGAGAGAGAGATATATATATATATATATATGCGCGCGCACACGAATGATTGGATATGTTAATTTGTTCCATTTTCTCACAAGGCCTATTTGAATAGCATTTCGTCCAAGGGCAACGTCTTGTCATAGACAGTTGTACTTCCTTTTTTTCTACGAAAGCTTCTGATAGTTTGTACTTGTTTACATATTTAAGGAAAAAATGTTGCGAGATCCTTAAATGCCGCGTACTATCTTCGTACAATCGTTTTATCTCTTGGACAATATTTCGAACTTACAAGCAACAAGTTGGGAAAGTCAATGCATTAATCACGTTTTGATTAAATAATCTAAAGAAAAAAGAAATATAAAAAAATAAGTAGATAAAAAATAAGTGAAATAAAAATATTTTTTATATTCTTATTTTTAAAATAATTAAATATTTAAAATGATAATTTAATAAATAAAATAATAATTATAAAAATAAAATAATAATTACATAAATTATATAAAGATAATATATTCATATGAAGAAGCAAACAGGTCATAAGTTTTCTTCTTCTTCTTATTAATACTTGTAAAACAGCCCATGATCTCTTTCAAGGTTTAAGAATATGGCCCGGTCCAGCACTTTGCTTTAATCACAGTTATGCTTAAAACTGTGGCCCATTTTAAACAAGTTCGGTATGATTGACTTTTCGATGCCCAATCCTATTTTCTAAAATATGACATAGTTACAATCTTTTTGCCAAAAATCATTTTAGGGCTTTTGAGTCCATATATTCTATTGACTGAATGTAACGCTCGAAATATTCTGATCATGTTTGCTCATGCCGACTAATTAAGAGCATTCAAAGTTTAATATATCCAAATGGAATTCGGGCAAATTTTTCGTGATGTTTTTTGCTGGCTCATGATCACAATTTTTTTTTTTAATCTGACTCATCATCCCAAGAATGTTAATATAATTACATTTAAGGATCTGAAATTTGTAGTAATTGATTTTGGAAAAACTTAATTATAACTTTAAAGAAATCCAATTTTAGAAATCCTGCATTATAAATTTTATGAACTCAAGATGCTTAATTATATTTTTTCCTACTTTATATTATATACAATGCAACTGGTAGAATTGTCAAATTATTACCTTTGTACTATATAAGAGCGCTACACCAGTGCTAGTTCTGGTCATTTAATTATAGCTTTCCTCCATTGGTGAGTTTTGGGCCTGGTTATGAGTGACTATATTCCTCCAGAAGTCTGGGTGGAAATTCTTTACAGACTACCCCTCAAGTCTCTAGGGAAATGGACATGTGTCTGCAAAGCATGGAAGTTCCTCATTGCCCACAATGCCTTCATATCTGAGCACCTCAGCCGGCTCCATGATAATGCCTTCCTCTTTCTTCATCTCTGTAGTCAACAATGGAAACTGAAGGAAGTTTGCTCACTCCATTTAGATAATGGTAAAATGGGTTACCTCTCGATTTTGAAATTCCCTCGCATTCTTCTATTGAAGTTTACTTTCTACTATAAAAATATATACTCCTGAAGTTACGGTTTACTCTCTCGCAACTGATTCCTAGACAAGCATCAATGGTAGAGCTCCTTCGATTTCCCTTTGTTTAACAGGAAGTTGGAGATTCCAGATGTTTGTGAATGGTGCACTACATTGGATTGTTAGCGAATCAAGCGATGGTCGGATTCATCATTTTATTTTACCATTTGATGTGACTTGAGTCATTCAGAAAATTAATGTTTTCACAACGTTTGAAAGAGTCACATTTTGCGATATCTATTATGGTAGGAAGGAATTTGTTTGCTGTAGTTCATGTAAATTATTTAATTTTTAAACGTAAATTTTTTACAAGAATTTCACGCCACTTCTGCTACAAGTTTCAGACTACTCAAATTGTACAGCTATATATGTAAAGTCACATGATAAAACTCAAAATAAACTTTGAATAAAGTTATAAGGGATAAGACGTCATGTTTTCATGTAAACTTTGAATAAAATCATAAGAATAAAACGTCATACTCACATGTGAAGTGAGAAAACACCAAATTTTATGAGAAAAAACCAAACTCCAAAAATTACATAGAAAAAAGCATCTATTCATGAAAAGCTTTCATTGATTGATGTTTTATCTTGTCCATTTGTAGAAAAATATGCATGATCAAGTATATCAATCTTTATCTATTGTTTGGTAAATACAAAATTAATCTATTGTTTGATAGAGATAAAATTATTTCCAAGTATTAATTGCATAAAGCTTTAGTTCATAAAGATTTTTTTTTTTTTTTATGTACAATGGCTTTAGATCTACAACTAATACCAGATTCTTTTATTGCAAATAGGTTTCTAAATTCAAGGGATTCCCCTGTCAATGAAGTGGTCATACTTCAGGAAAAGACTTTGTAAAGAACAAGGGGGGAGGAGAATGAGGACTTTCAAATACTTGAATATCAAGTAGAGGAAGAGGAGCATGGGACAAAGAAGGTACGCTGGAACTTTGGAATGGTTTACATTTGCATCAAAAGGCAGCAAGATTGTGCTTATGACGGGATGGGGTATTTGCATGAAAATGGATATAGAACAGAGACGTACCACACAAATGTTCGAAAATTTAAGGCTCTAAGATATAAGAAGGGGATATCAATTGTATTGTAACTGTTTATCTCTTTCACATTTTTTTGTTTGGTCAACTGTGAACATTTATATATATTAATTTCAGAAGAATTTATGCTTTTTTTAGTTAGAATAATGCTTGAAAATATACAAAATTGATATAACTTAGTTGATTACTTAGTGAAATGATAATGCTTTATTTATTTACTTTAAAAATAAATAAATTTAGCAGCAGTTTAAACCGCCGCTAAAAATTCTGGTTTAACTACAATTTAATAACTATAGCTAAACCAGGGTCAAAAGCCAGTGTTAAACCAAAGGATAACCACAATTTCCAAGAATCACGGCTACATCTATTGTTATAGTTGGATCTGTCGCGATTTTGAAAACTGCAATTAAGTCCTAAAATAATATAAGTAGGACAGTTTTTTTTTTGGTTGGTTAGGGAATCAAGTTTTAAGGACTAGTTTCCCATGTTGCTTTCTGGTCATGGAACTGGGGGAGTAGAGCTCAACACCAAACTAAATCTGGCTTGCATTACTTGGTTTTTTGGAGTCATTGTTAACCTTAACAAAACAATTATAATGTTCTTTGTATCTTAATGTTTTTTTGTGATGACTCCTATATCAGAGATTAAACAATGACAGCAATCAAGAGAGAGAAATTCATTGTAGCTTGTAAACGTTTGGAATCAATGTTCGGAGATGTTGAAGTTGGAGTTAGAACTTGATTATAGAAGTAATTGGTTCTTACCTATTTGCAAATATGATTATGGTAACATTTTAAAATTATGCATCTATGAAAAAGACAGTTTGCATTCTCCTTGGACATTGTTATTAGTCTGCGACAGTGAGTTTTGAAGCCAAAGAAAAAGGGCTTCTTCAGTAAAACATCTAAAGCATTAAAAATTGAACACTATTGTTTTGTATCCTATTTTTATTAGCCTTCTAACAAGGTTAGGCTTATGCTTTCATGACATTTTTTGGAAAATAAATATTCTGTTTTTTTTTTTCATTCTTCCTTAGCTGTAAAACCATGTTTAAGGGCTTAACAATTTCTCTTGCTGCCTTCCACTACTCTATATACACTATCTCAGAATTAGCCAATGAAAAGGAGCAAAAATCGTCTGCTTTGCATTGTATACACAACCTTTTTTTTATTTCAAATATATATATATAGCTAGATCTTCATATTAATATAAGATATGTAACATTTTATATGTATATTGTTTAGTTTAGTAAGATCTGCCAAAAAAAGAACTCGAGAAAATATCATGAAAGCAAGAATCCTTCTTAATGCCTTCAAAAGTTTCATTTTAAAAGCCCTTTTTTCTTAGGCTGCAAAATTGATTATCAAAGACTATCAGTCAATCCCTAATGAGAATGCAGATTATCTCTTTCATAAACGCGTAATAATTAAATGTTACCGTAATAATGAGTCAATGACTACCTCATTCATAAACACTTAGTTGTGAACAATTAATGTAACTAGGGACAAATATATTATCTTGCAGAAAACAAAGCTCAAGCTAAACAATATCACAGCTTGGTTAGGGAATAATGTAGCCAAGGGAATAACAATGAATCAATGACTTAAAGAGATAATGAAATATATATAAGCTAATTTTATTCTGGTGGTAAGGTCTATGTACACCACTTTTAGTCACAAGAATGCAACTTGCAATACCACACCTTAAAAATTGATTATGAGAGCAAAACATCAATATACCTTGCCTTTACTATAATTTGCACTTTTGTTAATAAGTCAAAACATTATTTTCTCTGTTTATTAAAAACAAACTCTCGACATGATATCCAACAAAATCAACATAATATTTCCTAAATCCCAAATTCTTTACTGATTCTTTCTTGGGATCTAGTGAAATTACTGCATTTCTCTTGGTTAGTAGCACCACTTCCCCACTACTCCTAAGGGCTAAAGGTTTTGATATACCCCCATAATGTCTTGAATCAAAAGAAAACAGCAGAATCCATGAATCCACAACATCATATTCTTGCATCACCCAGATACTAACTATTTCATCGAACTCTAAATATTTTGTATGAACCAAAGCAAGTGAACTCCCTCCCGCCAAAATAGATACGCAAGAAGGTGACTCTTTCAAACACTGTGGTAACGTTAATTCTCCAAATGTCTCTTCAACCACGTCAAATGATAGTATAAAATCATGAAGCTGACCATTCCATTTTCTATAGACAACCCAATGTAGTACACCATTCACAAACATCTGATGTTCCGCTCCATGAAAAATTTGAAATGAAGGAGCTCTATCAGTGATGCTTCTCCATGAACCAGATGTAAGAGAGTAGACCTCAACTTGTGGAGCAACTTGTTTCCTGTAGCGAGCCACAAGTCTGACTACCTTGAAGTCCTTGTTCCTAGAATCAAAACCAAACCCAAACATAACCTGTTCCCCATCATATTGTTTGAAGGATCTTAAAGCTAAGATGGGTTTGGGAAGCACCACATATTTACGAATAGATGGGTTCATAACTACAACAATGGCTTTATCTAATACTGAATAGTCAGCGAAACATACCAGCCCATTGCAAGTGCCAACCACTGTTGAACCAAACTCATATAGATGACCGGGTGGAAATTTCAAAATCGAGATGTGATCAGTTAGCTGATTATCTGAATAGAATGAGTAAAATTCCTCGTACTCATAGTACCTTTGCTTTGGCACCCATTTTCGACGATGGAACTGAAGAAAGAGAGAGTCATTGCCGTTGTTGGCTTGGGCAATATAGCTAAGTTGAGCAGAAATGAAGGCAATATCGGTGATGAGAGACTTCCATGCTTTGCAGACGGAGGTGCATTTCACTAGAGATTTGAGGGTTAGTCTCTGAAAAATTTCTTCCCATATTTCTCGAGGAAAAAGGTGAGACATTGCGTCGACAAAACAGAGAGCCAAAACTCAGCAACGCAGCGAAGAACAGAAGGAATTGTACTTCACTGGCACTTCCTTAGAGTTGTCAAAGCGCACAAAATTATTGACTGATATGCAATATGAATGACTTGTTCACTCTTCAATCTTCATACCTTTCTCAGATGTTGACAGCAAGCAATGGCAATGTTCCTTGGCTCGCAAAGATTCCTTCAATGGTTATGCCGCAGCTGTGATGGTAAGGGGCTGCTTGGCGCTGGCAACAAGTACCAAAAGATAAGATCTGTTCAATTAGAGTTGGTGGGAAGAAATTCTCAGGGATATTGGCACAGAAACTAGAAGAGAGGAATTACTCTTGGAAGAAGAGAAATTGTTATTGTTTTTTTTTGCCAAAAGCATAATGGGGAGTCCTATTTATATTACTTCCAAGGGCTATTTTTATTCATAATTTTCAGCTAAGACATTAAATTTAAATGAGGTTATGGGAGTTATAAGAGTTACAAACAACTCATTATTGAAGGTTATAGGAGTTATAGAAATTCAGGGGCTATGGTAGTTACGATGAATCCATTTCAGATATATAGCACTGGAATTTTATTTAATAAAAAATTTGTGATAAGTATAAATTTATTAAATAACGATCTATAAATTCAAATCATATTATTATCTTATATATTATAGAAGTTTTAATTCACATAGAATTGTAATAAGTAAATATTCTCAATTTAATGAAAAGAAAACTAAAGAGATAATTATATAGAATTGTTTAATATTTAGTTATCCCATGGTTAAAAATAAAAAGATAATCCTGTTTCAATTCATTTCTACTCCTTATTTAATTGAATTATAATTTTTTAATTATGCCAATATGTCAATATAGCTATATGATCGATTATATATATATATATATATATATATCAAGACAATGATTTAGAATCTGTTATCTTTTTCTTGTTTATTTTTGCTTCTAATTTGAAATTGATTAAATATATTTTTTTTAATTTTTACTGTGCATCACACAGTTTAACAACCAATAATAGGAAGTTATAATAAATTTAAGAATGATCATTATAAATTATGTAGTAAATTAATCAAAAAAGTTTTTATCATTACCTTTTTTTTTCCTTTTGCCAAAAGGTATCTCATTATAGGCAGTTGAGAAATCTTTTCTAGCTATTTCTAAGTTGCGAAAACGTATATTTTTTTAAGACTAAAATATTTTAAGTTGAAAGGAGTTCAGTACATTTTAACATTTATTTTATAAAACATTTCTAATGCTTTACAATCTATATAATATACTAAAACAAGCATTAGCCATGCTATGTTATGCAATTTTTTTCTTCTAAAAATAATTTTTTATTAAAAAAGTTTTCTTTATTAACACAAAAATTCCCTTTTTTGTGAGAAAATTAATTTTCCTAAATTATTAAAATTCCACAAATCTATATTTATATTATCAAACTTGACAACCCATCGAGGATCAAGTATAATATAGATTGTGTGAAGAAAAGAGAAAATAAAGTGATTTTCAAAAATAAATTTGAAAACCAATTTATCCAAATAACCACCAAAATGTTAGTTGAAAGTGAGATTTACAAAAAAAAAATTGGAAAAAAATGAAAACTAGAAAGTTGGTCTACAAACGAAAAACAAGTGAAGTCAAATCTGCATGAAAAAAATATTAGGTATCCTAAAAAAAGTTATCTTAAATTAATTATACAAAATAGATGTGGTCTTAATTTTATTTTAATTACTCTAATTAAAATACATGCAAAAAGAAAAAAGAAAAAGAGAAATTAATTAAAGAAAACAAATAAAAATAAAAATAAAAATAGGACAAATGAAAAAGAATAAAATATTTATAAAAACAAACTTGACACATGAAAGGAACTCAAAGCTTACATATTGGGTAAAGAGAAACTCACGTAGTTTGAACAAGTAAAAAATCATGTTTGTTGGATGATAATTTTTGTTTTTAAACTAAAAAAAAAAAAAGAACTAACTTTCCATAAACAAAACGAGATAAAAATTAGTTGGTGTCCTTTAATTTATGAAAACAAAGTTAATCTCTCTTCATTTACTTTATTTTTTATTTTTTTAGTATTTTGCTTAAAAAAATTGTATTTTTAATTTTTTTAAAATAATTATGTGACTTAGCCAGCATATTTAAAAAGATTTATTGTCACTCCTGCCAATTTACACCTTATGTATGGAAAGACTTAAAAGCCTCTTATAGCAAACTGTAAAAGAGAAATTTATTTTTTTACCTATTTATACAAAAGAAAATAATATATAATGAATAAAAATAAATATATGACCTAATCAACAGTAATACTTACTATCACTTATTTTGATTCATAATTCGTAAATTGATACTCTAAAACTGAAATTAAAAGTCCCCCACTACAAACCTAAAACTAAAATTTGAAGCTCCTAAGGCCAAAGACTCAATTCCAATTCCAAGCATTAATTCCCAAACCCAAATTTGAAGCCCCGAGAGCATCCGAACCGTACACATATCAAGACAAGACGACAGGAATAGAAGGCTTTTAGGCATTTCACATATAACCATGATAATCTAATAAGGTATGATTCATCATGGTACCATGGGCTATACCAAAAATCAACGATTTAGAATCAAATCAACATCCTCCATGTCTCAATCCCACAATGAACAATCAATTTAAAAAAGAAAAAGAAAAAGAAATTGAAGACATGCCAAGATCCAGAATTTTATCATCATTAGGATCAACGATTCACACACCATGAGCTAGAAGATGAACAAGGGCAATTAAACAGTTTGATATTGAGTTTCAACAAATAACAAATCCAGAATAGAGGGGCAGAATTCAATACCTCTGTGTTTTCAAGTTTTCTGCTATCCTCTCTGATCTCTCAATTGCTCTCCTCTGTATTTCCGTCTGCTCTGCTTCTTTGATTTATAGTAGATTTGAAGTTTGCCGCAAGAATGAAGATTGCCCAAATCACAGATTTGTGCAAACCTTCCTTTTCTTAGAATCTCAACTAGTAGATAACGAAAAGAAAACAAAAGAGATAATTATATAAAACTGTTTGATATTTAATAGAAGACAAATGAAAAAAAAATTAAAAAATATATATATATATATATTGAGTTATCATAAATTATCACATGGTTAAAAATAAAGAGATAATCTAGCTTCAATTAATTTCTTCTCCTTATCAATTCAGATCATATTATTATATTATATATTATAGAAGTTATAATTCACATAGAATTGCAACAAGTAAATATTCTCAATTTAATGAAAAGAAAACTAAAGAGATAATTATATAAAAATGTTTAATATTTATTCATTACTCGGTCAAAAATAAAAAGATAATATCGTTTCAATTTATTTCTACTCCTTATTTAATTGAATAATATTTTTTAATTAATTTAATCATTCATATATATATATATCATTACATTTTTCGTTTATGCCAATATGTCAACATACCAATATGATCGATGATATGAGTACCGATAGTGTGTGTGTGTATATATATATCTCTCTCAATACATCTGTCATCTTTTTCTTGTTTATTTTTACTTCTAATATGAAATTGATTTAATATAATTTTTTATTTTCACTGTGCATCACACAGTTTAGCAACCAATAATGGGAAGTTATAATAAATTTCAGAATGATGATTATAAATTATATAGTAAATTAATTAGAAAAGTTTTTATGATTACCCTTTTTTTTCTTTTGCCAAAAGGTATCTCATTACAGGCAGTTGAAAATTCATCTCTGGCTATTTCTAAGTCGCGAAAATATATATTTTTTAAGACTAAAATACTTGAGTTGAAAGGAGATCAGTACATTTTAACATTTCTTTTATAAGACATTTCTAATACTTTACAATCTATCTAAATAATATACTAAAAACAAGCATTAGCCATGCTATGTTATGCAATTTTTTCTTCTAAAAATAATTTTTTTGTTAAAACAGTTCCCTTTATTAACACAAATATTCCTTTTTTTGTGAGAAAATTATTTTTCTTAAATTATTAAAATTTCACAACTCTATTTATATTGTTAAACCTAATAATCTATTGAATATCAAGCGTAACATAGATGATGTGAAGAAAAGAGAAAATAAAATAATTCTCAAAAATAAATTTGGAAACCAATTTATCAAAGTAACTTTTAAAATTTTAATTAAAAGTAAAACCTTTAAAAAAAACCTTTTGTAAAAAATAAAACTTAAAAAAGTAAGACTAGCTCAAGTAATAAGGGCAAGGTGAAATATGAGCAATGTTAAGTATTCGATCCCTCCAATGTATTATAAAAAAAAACAAGTTTAGTAATTAATTGTACATAAAAAAGTAGTAAGTCCTATAACATCTACTCTTAAAAAATGTTATTCTAAATTAATTGTACAAAATAAATATGATCTTAATTTTATTTTAATTATCATAATCACAATGCATGCAAAAAGAAAGAAGAACAAAATAAAAAGATAAATTAATTAAAGAAAACAAAAAAAAAATAAAAGTATTGACAAAAGAAAAAAAATAAAATATTTACAAAAACAAATTTGACATATGAAATAGATTTAAACCTACCTACATGGTAAAGAGATCAAAACCCACATAATATGAACAAATACAAAATCATATTTGTTAGTTGGTAAATTTTGTTTTTAGGGAAAAAAAGACAAACTTTCCATCAATAAAACGAGTTAAAAATTAGCTAATATATTTTAATTTATGAAAACTAGATTCATCTCTCTTCATTTACTTTTTTTTTTATTTTTTTAGACTTTTTTAAATGTCTTTTTGCATTTTTAATTTTTTTAAAAAAATAATTATGTGACTTAACTACTGTATTTAAAAAGACTTATTATCACTTATTACTCACTAATTAACATCTTATATACTTATGGGGACTTAAGAGTCTCTTATGAAAAACTCCAAAAAAGAAATTAATTTTTTAAACTTATTTATAAAGAAATAAAATATAGCATAATGAATAAAAATGATTATATATAATATGATGAATAAAAATAATTATATGACTTAATCTGCATTAATACCTACTATGACTTATTTTAACTTACAATCTGTCCATTGACACTTTAAACCCCTACAAAAACTTAGAAGACTCCCACGACAAACCCTAAAACTAAAATTAGGAGCTCCTAATGCCAAAAACTTAATTCCAATTTCATGCATTAATTCCCAAACCCAAATTTGAAGCTCCCAAAGCATCCAAACCGTACACATATCAAAACAATACGACGAGAATAGAAGGCTTTCAGACATTTCGCATATAACGATGATAATCTAATCAGGTATGATTCTTCATGGTACCATGGGCTATACCAAAAATCAACAATTTAGAATCAAATCAACAACGTCCATGTCGCAATCCCACAGTGAACAATCAATTTAAAAAAAAATGATGAGACATGTCAAGATCCAGAATTTTCTCATCACTAGGATCAACGATTCCCCCACCATGAGCTAGAAGTTTAACAATGGCAATTATACAGTTTGATATTAAGTTTCAGCAAATATCAATTCCAGAAGAGAGGGGCAGAATTCAATACCTCTGTTTCGAGTTTTCTGCTATCCTCTCTGATTTCTCAATCGCTCTCCTCTGTATTTCCGTCTGCTCTGCTTCTTTGATTTATGGTGGATTTGAAGTGTGCCGCAAGAATGAAGATTGCCCAAATCACAGATTCATGCAAACCTTCCTTTTCTCTGCTCCACAATGCGCTGCTTGAGTCACCCGTTTGGGGACTGCTAAAATGTTGTATAAATCATTAACAACATATTGTGAATAATTCTAATTAAAACAAAAATAATAATTAATCTTAGTTTTGAGACTCAATTGGGTTCATTACTAATTAAATAATTCTTAGCTATACCTATCAAATATTTCGTGGAATTTAAATTCAGACCTGTATTTGGGTATTCTAAACAACTTGGCTTGCTAGATGTGTACCAAATCTACAGAAGAAACCAATTAACCAGCCATATAGCGTTCTTTCAACATTAATTCAAGGCAAAAGGCTAAGAGCCAACCTCTCACAGTTTTGCAGAAAAAGGTTTTATATTCATTCTCAAGAAAAAGTCAAGAAAGCAGAGCCCTTTTCAATGCCTTCAGATGTTTTACCGCATACGCCCTTCTTTCTTAGAATTTGAACCAGTAGATAAAGAAAAGAATACTAAAGAGATAATTATATAAAATTGTTTGATATTTAATAGAAGATAAATGAAAAAAATTGAAAATATATATATTGAGTTATTATAAATTATCACATGATTAAAAATAAAGAGATAATCATGTTTCAATTAATTTCTTCTCCTTATTAATTGATTAATAATTTTTTATATTTATCTTTACATGTAATTCGTATATTCCACTATACCAATATAATTGATGATATGAGTGATTAAAAAAAAATTATCAAGACAACCATTTAGAATCAATTATCTTTTTCTTGTTTATTTCTACTTTTATTTTGAATTTGATTTAATACACTTTTAATTTTTACTGTACATCTCACAGTTTAACAACTAATAATTAGAAATTAGGCCTACCATTGATCATTCTGATATGGAAGAGGATGGAAGGAGACAGGGTGTTAAATCTTTAGATATCAATTAAGGTCCTTCCATGGAGCACATTCAAAGGAATCGATATGGCTTTCTTCTTTTTCTTGCACTTGATTATTAAATTACTTATTTGAAATAGCAGAGGAGCTGCTAGCAAGCGTTTTATGAACTCTTTGAGAGAGTTTGTAAGATAGTGTAAACCAAGCTTGGTTGCTTTACTTGAACCTCGGATGTGCGGCACTAGAATGAACTACACTATTCGACGCTAGGCTTCAAGTATTCAGAGGTGGTTGATGTAAATGTTTCTTCTGGAGGTATTTAGCTTCTTTTTCTTGCACTGGAGAAACACGATTAAGTCATCCATTTGGAGGTCAAGAGAGACGGATCAGGTTCTCGACTTTGTGCCATAGTGTACGCTAACCCATATGAAGCGGTCAAAAGACAGTTGTGGCATAAGCTCCATAACATCTCAGACCTTGAGAGTGAACCGTGGCTCCTAGTTAGAGATTTTAATGAGATTTCTTCCCCTTCATAACAGCATGGTGGTGCTAGAGTTTATGTCAGCAGGGGTGTGCGTTTTAGGGAGTGGATTCATGTATCCAATCTCATTGACAAAGAATTAGAGGGCCTTGCCTTCACTTGGAGAGGACCTAAATGGCATAGTCTCAACAGAGTGTTTAAGCGACTTGACGGAGCCCTTTGTGATAATCATTGCAAAGGATCTTCATAGAAGCATAGTTAAAGTCCTTCCAAGAACCAATTCTGATCATCATCCTTTCCTAGTTACCACTTGTAGTTCAATTAGAAACCTTAAACTGCGGCCCTTTCGCTTTGAAGTGACCAAGCTCACCCGCTCTGTTTCCTAGTATTTTGCAATTCACTTGGCAAAATACTAGAGAAACCCATTTGATGTTCGGTGACCTACAGGAGGCCTTCAAAGACTAGACTAGACTATTTATGGAAATATTTGTCACAAAAAGAAAACTCTTCTCCAAAGAATCAACATAATCCAGAAAGCAGTGTACAGATGGCACAATCCATTTCTCAAAGATTTAGAAGAGAGATTGGGTTATGTTCGATAACTGCTGTTCCATCCCTCATTATGGATGTGGATTTTGGCCCGTCTCATTTTTGAGTTAGATGAGGTTTTAGCCTATGAGAAGATTTTGTGGCATAAAAAATTTAGAGGTTTATGGATTTTATAGGGTGATAGAAACACAAAATTCTACCATACTAAAATGATTATACAATGGAAGAGAAACAAGATTAGTATGCTAAAAAAAGATAATGGGGAGTGGATTAAAGATGATAGGGGTTTTTTCACTTGATTCAAGCCTTCTTTCATAACCCTTTTCTTGAAGAAAAGGTTGATAGAGCATGGCACTGCACTAAGCAGCAGTGAGGTAATATGGATCGCCGAATCTTATGCAATCTTCACCATGACTAAAGTAACTCTAAAATTGGAAAGGCATTTTTCTCTATAGGAAGTCCCAAGGCCCAGGAAATTATGGCTTCCGAGCTTTCTTCTACCACCATAATTTGGATCTTCTAGGCATCTACATTCCACTCACTTCATAGTCGCAAGTGTTTCATGCAAAACCTAGAGTCCTCTCTTGGTACAGCTGCTAAAAATAAATAGGCCATCACTTTTGGGGTCACCTACAAGTATGCATCGGCAGACTCCACGATCTCAGTACAGAAAGCAGTACTCATAGCACCCCAGTAAGTTCCAATGAAGTGGGGATGGCGTTCTGGAACTAGTCCTTTAGCTGATGGCATCACAGCAACTGCAAAACCACAAGCATCAGCTAGTTCAGCAAAGGCATGGCATGCCTTTGCCACTCGCAGTTTAGGCCCACCCACTAGAACTGGTTTTACTGCCTTGTTGAGGAATTCAGCGGCTGCTTCCACTGCTGCTTCCAACCCCATCTGATTACTCAATCTGTTAAACACATAAGAAAAAATCAATCAATGGGAAAAGTTCTAAAATCTTCGTAATTCAAGAGAGAACCAACCAAAAGGTCAAGAAGGTTACTTTGGAGATAATAAAAAAGGAACTGGTTCACGACTGAAAGTGGGGTGAGGAATCGCATACAAGTTACAACTTATGCTTATATACACAGGCTTGCTTTCTTTCAGTGAGGCTGAGATCGCCGTATCAATCAATTCGTGAGCGTCTTCCAAGTTATTCACCACAGCCTATATATTATATCAAGGTGTCAAAAGCATTTAGCTCAAATGACGAGGTCCACATAACAAACAGAGAAACTATCTATCACTTCTCTAATCACGAAAACAACGTGAAATCCGAAATTGATTTGATCTGGGTAATTATCACAAGCACCTAGCATGCAAAAGTCGAGACTTTATAATACGAACCCTGTGATGTCTACGTCACGAGTGTCAAATCGATACGACTATGGACTTCATCGCTTTATGAAACACTCCCTGAAAGTAAAATCGGAAGACAGCTACTGTGAAATTAATACCTGGTAGCAAGTAACAGTCTGAAAGCTCCTAAGCTCTTGGCTGAAATCGGGTAACCCGATAGTGTGATGGAGGATCCGATTGGAGCCATAGTCGTTGGAGTTGGGACCACCGACGATACAAATGAGAGGCAAATTCTCACTGTAGGCACCGGCAATGGCGTTGAGAACACTGAGGCCACCGACGGTGAAGGTGACGACGCACGCACCGACGCCACGGGACCTAGAGTAGCCGTCTGCCGCGTAGCCAGCGTTGAGCTCGCTACAGCAGCCCACGAGGTTGAGTCCCGGCTCGGCGATCAAATGGTCGAGAAGGGTGAGGTTGAAGTCGCCAGGGACGGAGAAGACGTCGGTGACGCCAATCTGGACGAGCCGGCGAGCTATGTGGCTACCCAGAGTGGCCTCAGAGGAGGTGATCACAGACGGAGCAACAAAGCTCCGGATGGTCGATACGGTGCTGTTTGGTGGGCCACCCACGTCGTTTCTGGTGGGTTTACACGAGTCTAAAGCTCCAATGTTGGTGTCCATGGAAGATGGATTCTTCTAGGAGCTTCTGAAGGAAAAGCGGAAATGAAAAGAGAAAGAGAGAAGGATGACTCTGGAAGGTTTGAACTTTAATGTTTTTTGGTTATGCAATTTGTGAGGGATGAATGTAAATATATATAGTGAGGCTTTGTGAATTGTGGTTGTGAGTAACGAGTAGGAAGAGGATGGAAATGAGGATGGAAGTGGAAAAGAGAGAATTGAGATACTGGAGGCGTGTTTGGTTTGCTATTGCTGGCAACCGTTTGGTCGCGCGCCTGAAACACAAACAGAAACGGAATTAAGAGAAAATCGCGTTTGGTAACCAGAATCTGATGCAGCTCGTGAATGATGATCAGGCGTGCAGGTTTCTTCCACTGTAGCGCGCGAACGATGGAGATTATGAACCCACTTTGTTTACGGATTTTAATTAAAGTCGGTGTTAATTTATCTTAAACCCAATAATCATAGATTTTTAAAAATAAATATTTTTATTTTTAGATCTTTACCTCTAATTCTTTTTTTTTATTTTCATACTATTAAAAAAATTATATATAATTGTTTTGAATTTTTTAATTAAAAAATAATAAATATATAATTTTTATTAAAATATTAAAATAATGACAAATGTATAATTTTATAAATAATTATATATTTTTTATTAAAGTATAAACATTTCATATTATTATTAAAAAATTAATTAAAATATTTGATGATAAATATATAAAAAATTATACTTAAATTTAATCTTTTTATTAATTTATTATTTTTAAGTAAACGTATTTTTATCATTTTGTCATTATATATTTTTATTTTTATTTTTTTTAAATAAATATATAAATAAAATAATATTTTTATTCTTTTTTATATAATATCAAGCATAATAAAGTTCATCCTCCTGGTATCCTCATTCGCATTATAATTTTATTAAAAATAATTATGTGTATCATACTAGGAGAGGTGGGGAAAAAATAGTTTTTATTGGCTGGGATTTTTGTTTGTTTTCTAAAAAGAAATATGTGTTGGGGAAGTAAAATTCTGTATTGCATATAGCGCCACCTTGCCCAACGTAACATTTGCAAAATCAAAGTTTTGCTTTATTCTTAGGATCCGCTGTTGACAAATTTTTATAAAATTTAATTTATATTTTTAATATTAAGCGTGAGTAAATTAATATTTTATTAGTCAAAACAATTACATTTTTTAATTTGGTCTCATAAATTTAAAATTTTATTTTAATTTCTTAAAAATTATTTTGTATTCAGTAAATTTTTATATCAAACTTATTAATATATAATTCATAGAAATAAATGATATAATTTAATGTACAATTAATGTAAATATTAAATTCTTACTTAGCCCTTAAGCTTAAAATATGGTATTGAACGATTAGGTAATTATAAAGTATAAGGTTTTAAATTAGTTGTCTTAAAGAATTCGGTAAAAATGAGAGGAAGAAAGAGAGTATATAACAATGTAAATTAAATTTTCTGTAATCATACAACGGTGTACTCTTAGAAAATGAGTGACACAAAAAGATAAGAGTACGTATGAGCAACAGTGTGCATGGGGTCTACTTTCACTACTTATATTTATTTTCTCTTTTCTCTACCTCTTTTTGTTTGTTTTATATTTGTTCAGTCTATTGATCCTAGAGGATCCAAATTGATGAGATTATTTAAAACTTACTTCTTTCTTTATCTCTTCTTTCTCTCCTCAATTGACAACCTCAATTTAAAGTATAAATTGAGAAGTTTAAATTCATCTTATATCATATTTTAAGACAAGGTAGATATTTAATGATCATATTTACCTTCACATTATGCCACATACCCATTCTAAGACTATTTGTGAGTGAGATTTACTATAAAAAAAAACATTAAAAAGAGTAAATTTTAAAAAATTCAACTGAAATGTTCAATGTTTAAAAAATTAAATTAAATTATTTATTTTTTTGTTTAAGATATCTGTTCATTCTCTTTTTAATTATTTTTTGAAAAGTAAATTTAAAGAATTATTACATAAAACCAACAATAGTAATAACATCTCTTTTAAATAAATGTAAGATGCTTTAGTTTTTTCTTTCCTGGACTGCAAGTTCGAATAAATCATTTTAATGGCGAAGTTATTGAAAGTTGTAGCAAACCACAAGATGAAGAACATTTTTTATTTCTTTTGGATGCAAGAGAAGTGCGGAACAAAACCTCTCCATTTAGCTCGTAATTACATTCCATGCTATCAGGGCTGATCTTAGCCATCCAAGCAATCGACTCCTTTGTTGTTCGACATATGGCAAAGCTTTTTTTTTTCTTCTTTTTTCTCCTGAAACACAATGCAAAACGCACAGTTGTACCATTTTTTTTCTTTTTGGGTCTTCGCCAAACAAACCAAAACGCTAGTCCCTAATATAGTGCAAGATGACACTGTTTTTGGAGATTCATTATCATTCTCTCCCAATCACGAAATACGTCGTTTTGGTTTGATACAAAGAACAGAGTCGTCCTATTTTATTTCAATGTTGGCACTAAATGCTTGGGTTCCTCCATTTTCAGTACATGTTTTTCCCTAGCTTGCTATCCACTCAGGCTGCATTTGGTGATAATAGGTTTGTCGGCTTGCTTTTCTCCCTTCTTTTATATATGATGGAACTGATGCCAATATATATATATATATATATGAAAAACCCATGAAAGAAATCTCTGCTTTTTCCCTTCAAGTTGCTTGCTTTTATTGGAGGTTTTGTTATTAGAGGCTCAATATTTGTTCAATACTTGCTTTATGACTTGCATTTTTTAACTTGCATTTTGTATATTTTAGCAGTAGATTTATCAATGTGCAAGCTCGTAGGAGTATGAAAGTCATATGCCAGTAGAGTTCATACTTCGTAGCAGTAAGCACACCACCTATTGGTATCTCTATTTTGTTAACTTAATCTATGTCTTAGTTGTACATGTGAATCAATGAGTAAACAGTGAAAAATTAAAATGGCAATAAGCACACCACCTGTTGATAAAAATAGTAAAAAACATGTTGGAATAAAGTTCTTATTTTTTATTCCAAAAATTCCTTTTTTTTTTTTTAGGATAAATGTTGAATTTTCTTACTTAAGATAAAAGGAACAAGGAATAAAATTTTGGTCTATTGTGTAATCTTATTTGGAAGAGGGAAAAACTTACAAAATGACCAATGAATTATTCAATGTAAGTCTTACATTTTTCCTTTCCTTTTTTTTCGTATTTTTTAGTAAAGTTTATATTGTTTTAAATTGAATCTTTGTTAATGAATTTTAAAGTATTTAGTGCCGCTACTATTCCAACAACTAGAAATGGCAACTTGACGCTTAGATAGGAATGAAGTTTAACAGTGCAAAAGCCACCTGGGATTTTTAGGTTGAATATGGTAGGACAACTAGATTTGGAGTTAGAAAGAAATATGCCAACAAGAACAAAACATGTTCAAATACAATAATTAAACTTTGCTAAAATCATTGAAATACAAAAGATGTTCAAGTATAAAAAATTTCCAACTATATATTGAATTACTTTTTTTCTCTACTGTCCAACTTCAATTTCTACTTCATCTTTAACATCAAGGTCAATTTTCCTCCTATTTCTTTTCTTTTGCTTTCTTTGTTTAGGAAAATAAAAATTCTCACACCAAATTTATCAAAACTTCACCATCAATAATGGCTTCTTTATGAACCAAGGATGAAACTGCAATTTAATAGCATGATCAAAGAACATATACATGTAGGTCATAACTCAAAAAGGTAAGAAAAATTTGTGAATGACAAAAAAGAATTTTGATAACTCAGTAGAGCAACTAATCAAACACTTTGTGTGTAGATGTAAGCAAAGGTGTTGTCTATTACAATGTGTTGTCTGTAACTCCCTGACTTATTTATTATTTATTATATTGATTTTAATTATTTCAAATTAATTAATTAATTTAGTGCAAGTGAAAGACTAAAGTCATTGATTGTAAGAGAGTACATGCTTCATTTACATAAAAGTACTAATTCTATATTTATATATTTTAAGTCCACACATCTACTGATTATATACACCCAAATTTTTACAAAATATTATTTAAAGAAAATCTTGGTTCATTATATACATTTCATTATATACATATCAAAATTTCCATGATTTCCTACCAAACACCCTAACATATTATAGCAACTTCATAAACCCTAGATGATAAATAAAGCTCATCCATTTTCACTCACTATCATCCATTTCATAGAGACTATGACCTCAACCTTTCATATCCCAGGCACATTTGCATACATCCACTTGACCTCAACAATGAACTTAATTGTTAGTGTTTCTTGTATTTGAACACATCAATAATAAAGTGAGAATTTATAATTCTCGGTAAAAACACAAGGGGTGTTAGAAAACAAGCAATAGTGCAATTGCGACATAGGCAAAAAACCATTTATATCTCCCTTTGTCTTTACATATAAAGATAGCATAACCAAGCAATACAAACAACATGAATTCTAGGATATCATTGCTAGAATCATCCTCTATATGCATGCCCAATATATCATAAATGCACAAAACAAATTTCATGAATTATGCATGTATTATGTATTACATGATCAATATCATAGCATGGCATATCCGTAAAGAAATGTAGATAATTCCATTCTTGATTACATTGTATAGAAAATATATCCTCGAGTGCACTAGGTGTTCCATACCACTTGGGCAGCCTTGTGCTTTTGCAATAACTAGATAACCTATTAAATATCCTATACTACTTAGTATGAAATATAGGTTTTAGTGTCTTCAAAAAGAAAGAACTACTTTTTTTTCATTCTTGCATATCATAAAATTAGTTAGTATACATCATAACTTTACATAAGCAAGGAGATTGCATTACTAAGATGTCTTCTAAAGTAGATCCACACTCTTTCTTTTGCAATCCTAAGATTCTATGACCTTCTTAGTAGGCCTTATGGCTATATAAAAGGTCATGCTCTATATCATCAGTACTAACAACACCATGAAAACAATATATATATTCCTTTTTATCACAGAATATAAGATACAATATGAGTTATGCATATGCTAATCCATATATGCAAAAGAATATAAATGAGACTATTTATCAATATTATAGTTTACTATAGAATCACAATAAGTCAAATAATAGAAACCTCAACTAATACGAGTAATTAAAGTTAGGTATTTGCAAACATAGATTGCAATCATAACTTCCAATAGAACCATTTCCCTAATTATTATATGTGTTAATGTCTTAACTATCTTATAAGTTCCATAATAGGTTCACATCAAGATCTCCAATAATTTAGGTCATCTATCCATAGGAATGGTTTTTAACATCATTATCCATGCAAAGGGTTATAAACATTGAATTACTCTATGCTCTGGGGAAAGTTAAGTGAAGTATTCTTATATTTAGGTTTGAAGGTTCCAAAAGGGAGTAAGGAAGGCATTATCCATGCATGTAAGATCCCAAAACTACATGTTCTGCATTTTTGGTTCATATTCATTGACTATTTCTTTGAGGGAATATTGTATTTTGGTCCTAAGCAAAATTGTATTTTAGTCTCATTAAAATTAGAGTTTTATCTTTGAACTTCTATTATTTAGATTCATGTTCCTCATTTTTATATGTCTTGGTGTTTAGCTTAATGATTTGAGGAGTTAAAAATACCATTGATTCATCTCTAATGCTATATTATTTATAGGAATCTTAGTTATCATAAAACTATCTTTAAAGTTCTCTTAAAGTATTTAAAAATCAATTATTTTTTTGCATTATCCATGGGCACTTGATTGATTAAAGGACCAGTTGACTGTTAGGCCCTATCCACATTTAGAGTCAGCTCTAAACCTTAACTAATTGATTAATCTATGTAGCCAGTGAACTGGGGAGTTTCACATGTTTTTAGGTCTTCTCAACCTAATAACTATCTACTACTACCCTTTAGGTAGTTAACTAATGGCCTTTAGATTTGATTTTTAAGAGAAATTTAATGCTTTCTTTACTCATTATATCTCAATTACTATTTCACAGAAAAATAGGGCGTTACACTATCCATTGCAATCCCAAACGATAAAGAACTAGTGCACTCCATCACAAGCCAACTATCGCTAAGAAAATTACTTTTACAAATTGTGAAATTTAGCACAAGCAATGGAAAAGAAGCAAATTATAAGAAGCCATTTACATGAAGGAGAATGTGAAAGAGAAGAGAATATTATAGCCACTTATCACTCAGTCCCTCTCTGCACTACTCTATTTCACCAAAAGAAAATAGCAAACATTAGATCAAATGCCTCATTCTGCTTCATTTATTTGCCTATCTCAAGGACCAATGTTTTCATCTCAAAATGCACCACTTTATATAAGTAAGAGTTGCATTTTGGCTTGTTTGGTGAAGACAACGCATCATTCCACTTAAGTGAAATAATATGTTTTGCATCATGTTTCAAAGTGGGAAAAAGACTCAAAAAAAAAAACCTTTACCACATTTGCGTAGCAAAGGAGCCAATTGCTTGAACAACTAGGATTAGCCCTTATTGCATGGAATGTAGTGACAAGCTAAATGGAAAAAATATGTTCCAGAAGAATTGTTTGTATGAATATTTGAAAAGATAAATTATAGCTTTTCTTTATTTGGTATTGTTGGGTAGTTAGGAATACTCTTATAGAGCAAGCAATTGGTATATGGGTAGGGTTCTCTCTGTATTTTTTTGCTTCTTAATTTTTCATCACGAAAAATAAAAAAAATTACATTCAAAGACTCAAATTTTGTAAAATTTACAATAAAAAAACTTTAAATATTGATATTACACCCAATGATCAAAATTATTATCACTTATTATGAGGATTTATGAAAGTTATTATTAAGTTTTAGAAAAATTGCAAAGTAAGTTCTATAATAATTTTGGTTATTAGAAATAATTTCAATTTTTAAAGTATTTTATTGTAAATTTTATCAAATTTGAGTCTTTAAATTTAATTTTTTTAAAAATAAAATCTTATGTATTCTAAAAAGTACAAATTATCAACCATTTCAAGAGCGATAGATGAATAAGCATGTACCTACTATTATTATTGTAATTATTTCATCAAGATCGATTATAATGAAATTGACATGACATTTTTTCATTAGTTTAAAATTTTTTAAAAATTACATTTTAAAATCATAATTTAAAAATATTTATTATAAAGAATCTTAAATTTACCAAAACTTTGAACTATGATGAAAAAAATTTTAAGCATAAGAAAAAATTATATATTATATTATAAAACTTGTAAGTACTTTTTACTATTAACCTATTTTTCTCTCTCATCCTTGTTTATTATTATTGAAAAAATGACTACTTATAATTAATTTTGTTAGTCTGTTGAGCCCTTAAAATAAATTTAAAATTTAAGGTATTTTAAAATAAATATTTTTAAATTATGGTCTTGAAATGTAATTTTTCATTACAGTTTTGTCATTTTGAGTAAAGAAAAATAAATAGAGAAAATTACAATTAAAGACCATAAAACAAAATTTGTTACACTAAAAGACCTTACATTTTAAAATTATTCTAAAGAATCTTATTTTAAAATTATTCTAAAGAATCCAAGAATCTAATATTTAAAGTATTAGGACAATAATACCCTTAATAACATTGATAACTAAAGCAATGTACATCCAATTCTTCTCATTTCTCTCAATCTCTAATTTGAATCCTCTCTTATATGAGAAAGGATCTTGTACAAGAGAGAGTAACTAAATGAGAGTTAGGCCCACTCTTTCTCCCACTAGATCCTCTCTTTTACTGTAGGAGATCCAAAATCTTCAATCTCAACAAAATATCTTAGTTCTTTACTAATAGATCCTCTCCTATGTATTATATGTAGCACACCATCTCATGCATCTACCTAAAATTATGTCATCACATATCATCTTAAGGATAGAAATATATATAAAAAGAGGCATTTACGTTATCACATTTAAAATTCTAGATCCTTGAATCCTTTATAATAATTTTAAAACATAAAGTTCTTTAGAATAAATAATTTAATTTTGTGGTCCTTAATTGTAATTTTTCCAAATAAATATCAATTAACTAAATAATTTTTGTTGAATAATTAAGGATATCTTTTTGTACAAGTACTTTTTGTTGGATGTCATATCTATTTCGCCTTAATTAGCATATGGACATTGGAAATTAAGGATAAAATAAAAAATTTTACTTTTAAGGAAAAAATTTAGAGAAAATATTGTGTTGTATGCATTAAATTTAACATTTTAATTGGCCAAAGATTTCGTAAGAAACTAAAAAACTTAGGACAAATTAAAAAAAAAAAATTAACGTTAAATTATAAGAAATATAATGTTGTGTGTTGAATTTAGAATTCTAATTTGCTAATTAAGGAGTTTTGATCTTCATCACATAGGAAATTAAAGGTTTTTTAAGAAAAATAGAAATGTAAGACAAAATTTAACAAATTCGACTAGCAAAATAACAACACAAGGTGCCAATTTGCTAAAATTTTAAACCATAGGCCATTTAAATATCAATTTTTAAACTACAGAATACTAATGCAATCGGATCAAATTACAGAAAAGCTCATTTATACACAATATATTATATAAAAAACACAATAAAAAATGAAATATGTCAAACAATTTTTTTTAAAAAAATATTTTAAAGAACTATTAATATAATTCAAAACTCATAAAATGTATTTGTATAATATATTAAATTGATTAATATCTATATATATATATGTAAAATTACAAATAAATAATTACACACTATGAATCTTGAGCGTGGTAAGTATCATATTATTCAAACTTGAATTTAGACCTTTAAAATATTCATAAAAATCCTTGTACCTAAACTAAATTAATGAATTAATTTTACAAATGCTTTATGAATATTTTCCAATCTTTACACAACAGGGCGTCAAGCTTCTTAATCCTTGTACCTAAACTAAATTAATGAATTAATTTTACAAATGCTTTATGAATATTTTCCAATCTTTACACAACAGGGCGTCAAGCTTCTTTCCTGTCCTGGCACCAACATGACAGCGTCTACTTAGTTGTTTTTAGCGTTTTTTCCTTTTTAAGTTACAAATGTTAAGTAGAAAGATAAAAATAATAACTGTACGGTTAAAAATTCTATCTGAAAAAAAATTATATTTTAAAAATTTTTATAATTTTTAAAGTGTAAATTATAAATTTTTTAAATATTTTTTTTTTTACAGTTATGATTTTTGACCTCACAGTCATCATTTTTATCTTCTTATTTAACATTTGTAACTGAAAAAAAAAAAAAAGGTAAAAACAACATATTAAACTCTCTTCAATCACCGTATCGCCATCCTCCACACAGGGCACTCTCATTGGAATGGGCGAGTAAACAACAAAAACAAAGCAACACATGTTTTTTTTTTTTCAATGAGGAGTGATACTTTATTCAAATATAAAATTCAACCATACTTTCATATGGTGCATTTAAAATATTTTTTAAATTTGTTTTAAAAATAATTGAGCTCAGATATATAAAGATAGAATACAAGTTGATTTTTTGTGAACAAAAACGAAATTGATGATAATTTATTTATAGTAGTTTCGAAGCTATGTTAATAATTACTTCATTTTGAAAATTTTCAAGTAGATATCATGATTTGTTTTTAATTAGTATAATTACTAACAATGTATAGATTTTAAGGGGGCACTCGATAAACACGAATGGGCACTATCACATCAGGTAAACCTGAAATTTGCTTGGAAACCCTACGAGAGAATGCGTAGCAAAAGAGAAATAATAATATGGAAAAATTATTTTAGTTCTTATAATTTTATTTAGTTTTTAAATTTATTCTTATAATTTAAAAATTTATAATTTAAATAATTTTTAAATTAGACTATATCGTTATATTTTTGTTAATATTTTTTCATATATGTGAGTTAATCTTATTTTATAATTTATATTTTTATCTCTTTTGTTAGTATAAATCATATATATTTAGAATATCAATACAATAAATAATTAGTTACATCAGTAAAATTTAATTGAATATTAATATAATTTTAACTAAATTAAAAAAATTGTAAACCAAAAGGATCTAATTATAAATTTTTAAATTATAGATACTAAAAGTATAATTTTTCCTATCTTCTATATTATTTTGATTTATGAGAAATTGACAAATGCTCATCACTATTTTAACTGCTAGGAACCAAATACATAATTCAAGAATCAAGCTTTCTATAAATTAATTTGAAATTATTGCACAGAAACTTGTTCAACTCGTCACCATTACTCAGAAGGGCCATAGCTATCAGGATTATGTTTAGTAAATGATGGTGATTAAGAATTATACCAGCTACAGATTATTCACTTCTTTTCTTGCAAATCACCATCTATCCTTATCCAAGGTTCGTAAGTTTCTGAAAAATATCTACCGGATTATGCATGTACTTATTTTTAATACATAAAAGGGAATACTGTACTTTACCAACATAGTCGACTATTACATATATCTCAGTTACACTTATATCTATCAAATTAATAATATGAAAAAAAATCCCCGAGCAAAGAGGTCATTCAAAAGATTAATACATTTCTATAAAAGAACTTGAGTTTTTTTTTCAATACAAGACTGTTGTTATTTATATTTTATCATATATTTTTTTTATAAAATTAGTGAATTTTATTTATATATTATTAAATTAAGTCCTAAATTTTAAACTTACTTATCAAAAGGTAAACGACAATAGTATTAAATTTTTGGAGACTTTCAGGAAAATTAGCTAGGCGGCTTTTCCAAGAATTTTGGATAGTGTTCTTTAATGAAAAGGTGGGGTTTGGAGAACTTGTACAAGGATTGATCTGGCTTGAAAACATGGGTTCTATAGAGTCCATTTTGAGTTAGACTCTTGGTGTTGGACTTAAAACAACACTTGTTATCCCCTCCTTCAGAGATAGGGGATCACAATAACCAAATATGCTACAACAAAGAACTGGACTATTTTAAAGTGACGCATGGCTTGTGGGGAAGTTCATGGATGTACTAATTTTCACCAATTACAACTTGGAACTCTCTTTAGAACTTCGTTATTGATGCTCCATCCCTTTCTTTTCGAGTTTAACTTTCATCTCTAATAATACGGGAACGTGTTTATATTTCATTAAGTCTATAGTTTCTGTTTGTTTCTTCCCTCTGGGCCTGTGTGCCCCTTCTTTCTACCAAAAAGAAAAATTTTATGTACCATAAAAAAGTATTTTAGAAAATTCAAATCCATGCCACGAAATAATTGGATTTCTTATTCCTAGTTAGCCGCCAACCCTGGTTGGCAGCTAGTGCATGATTAACGCAAGGAAAGTGATGTATGGAACATGACGTGAGAAACCTGGCCCTTATCCTGGTATTAGTAAAAGTGAGATACGCCAGCACCACGGAATTTAAATGTCCTTTCAGCGGAAGAGTCAATCCTTCTGCCTTTCCCTGGCCCTGTCTCTTCCACTCACTTCATGCAAATATCGGACGATAATTCAGTAGTAAAGAAGCATAAAAGGAGCTTTTAAAATAAAAAAGGAAAAAAGAAGTAAGGAATCACACAAGTGTTGGTAGAAAATTAAAGAAGCATAAAAGAAGCTTTTGAACCCCAAAAAAAAAAAAGTAAGGAATCGCATCAAAGTTGGTAGCGAAGAAGCATAGGTGCTCTGGAACCAAAAAAACAGAACAAAACAAAATGTAAGAAATCACATAAGAGTTGGTAGAAAAATATATTTCAAGCGAACGACTGTACAAAGAGACCGCTGAAACTCATCTTCAAATGTATTAGCAAACCCTTAACACTAGGACAGAAACACTACCAAGAGAATTGAGGATCTTTTCCGGCAATGCGTTAAATGGTGGAAGTTTAGTTTACTGAGGATTGGGAGGACGGCTATTAGCAGCAGAGACCCTGGAGCCCCATTCAAGTAACTCTTTGCTCGTATCATCCTTGTGAACTATCACCTCAATGAAGCATAAGCAATCCTTGTTAGGTCCTGTTGCTGTTTCAATTGCTTCAACGAGCTCCTCTTCACAGACGACCTGGAATAAAGTAAGCAAAAATGGACACAAAATCAGCACTTTCTCAATGCATAAAAGCAGTGAATTTTGAGGAGAATAAGGTACTGTGTTAAGAAATCCACCTTGGCGGTCCAGCATTTGCCTTCGCCGTTGTGGATTGCGTCAATAAACCCAGTGTAATTCCAGTTCTTGATCACATTATATGGCCCATCATGGATTTCAACTTCAATGGTGTATCCACCATTGTTTATCAGGAAGATTATGCTCTTCTGCCCACATCGCAGCATTGTCGATACATCCTGAGCAGTCACCTGCAAGGCAAAGCATTGAATTTCATTACGTTTGAGCACTTGAACAGCAGAAAATTTACATACTTACCAATTTTCTCTAGACATGAAGAGCAAGACGAACCTGAAAACTTCCATCGCCTATGCAAGCAATCACTCGCTTCTCAGGAACAGCCTGTGCATAACCAAGTGTTGCACCAACAGACCATCCGATCGATCCATATTGCATTTGGAACTCATACCTGTGAACCAGTGAAAAAAAAAATTCATTAACATTACTCACATTTAAGAAAAATAAGCTAAGAAATCCACGGATCAAATTTTCGTGGTGGCTTACCCACAACCCTTTGGCAGCTTCAGCTTCTGGCAGTTAAACCATGAATCCCCTGTCTCAGCAATTACAGCAGATTCACTTGACAGCATCCTCTGTATATGCTGGAACAGAACATTAACCCTCAAAGGTTCTTTGGGTGCAGCCTTCAATGGTTGCCCTTCAGGAACAAATATCCTGTGGTAGTTTTCATAAGCAGTTTCGTTATGCTTGAGTCGCTCAGCCAGCGCCCTTAGGAAATCCTTCATCAGCACACACCCAAATGCAGGGCCATTACCAACCACAACCCGATCGGGCTGCACGATGATCGCCTTCTCTTTCTTGAGAAGATGTGAATACCCCACAGAGCTATAATCGTTGAAGATAGGTCCGGCGAACAAGTATGCATCAGCGGACTCCACGATCTCAGCACAGAAAGCAGTACTCACAGCACCCCAGTAAGTTCCAATGAAGTGGGGATGGTGTTCTGGAACTAGTCCTTTAGCTGATGGCATCACAGCAACTGCATAACCACAAGCATCAGCTAGTTCAACAAAGGAATGGCATGCCATTGCCACTCGCAGTTTAGGCCCACCCACTAGAACTGGTTTGACTGCCTTGTTGAGGAATTCAGCAGCTGTCTCCACTGCTGCTTCCAGCCCCATCTGATTACTCAATCTGTTAAACACATTAGAGAAAATCAATCAATGGGAAAAGTTCTAAAATCTTCGCAATTCAAGAGAGAACCAACCAAAAGGTCAAGAAGGTTACTTTGGAGATAATGAAAAAGGAACTGGTTCACGACTGAAAGTGGGGTGAGGAATCGCAGGCAAGTTACAACTTATGCTTATATACACAGGCTTGCTTTCTTTCAGTGAGGTTGAGATCGCCGTATCAATCAATTCATGAGCGTCTTCCAAGTTATTCACCACAGCCTATATATCATATCAAGGTGTCAAAACCATTTAGCTCAAATGATGAGGTCCACATAACAGAGACACTATCTCTCACTTCTCTAATCACAAAAATAGCATGAAATCCGAAATTGATTTGATCTGGGTAATTATCACATGCACCTACCATGCAAAGATCGAGACTTTATAATACGAATACTGCGATTTATATGACAGGAGTGTCGAGTCGATGCAACTGTGGAGTTCATAGCTTTATGAAATACTCAATGAAAGCAAAATCAGAAGACACAGTGAAATAGTACCTGGTAGCAAGTAACAGTCTGGAAGCACCTAAGCTCTTGGCTGAAATCAGGTAACCCGATAGTGTGATGGAGGATCCGATTGGTGCCATAGTCGTTGGAGTTGGGGCCACCGACGATACAAATAAGAGGCAAATTCTCACTGTAGGCACCGGCAATGGCGTTGAGAACACTGAGGCCACCGACGGTGAAGGTGACGACGCACGCACCGACGCCACGGGACCGAGCGTAGCCGTCGGCTGCGTAGCCGGCGTTGAGCTCGTTACAGCAGCCGACGAGGTTGAGCCCCGGCTCGGCGATCAGATGGTCGAGAAGGGTGAGGTTGAAGTCGCCAGGAACGGAGAAGACGTCAGTGACGCCAATCTGGACGAGCCGGCGAGCTATGTGGCGACCCAGAGTGGCCTCAGAGGAGTTGATCACAGCAGGAGAAACAGAGCTCTGGATGGTCGATACGGTGCCATTTGGTGGGCCACCCACGTCGTTTCGGGTGGGTTTACACGCGTCTAAAGCTCCAATCTTGGTGTCCATTGAAGATGGATTCTTCTGGGAGCTTCTGAAGGAAAAGCGGAAATGAAAAGAGAAAGAGAGAGCGAAAATCCTGAGGAGGAGAGAAGGATGACTCTGGAAGGTTTGAACTTGAAGGATTTTGGTTATGCAATTTGTGAGGGATGAATGGAAATATATATATATAGTGAGGCTTTGTGAATTGTGATTGTGAGTAACGAATAGGAAGAAAATGGAAATGACGATGGAAGTGGAAAAGAGAGAATTGAGATACCAGGGGCGGGTTTGGTTTTGCTATTGCTGGGATCCAATGGAGGTTTCTCCTTTCTGCTTCAATGTCTGTGGCTTTGCAGTACAAAGAGTTGGGAAAAAACATAAAAAAAAAAAAACGTTTTTATTGGCTGATATTTTTGTTTACTTTCAAAAAAGAAACATGCGTTGAGTTAGTAAAATTGGTTCGGATTTTTTGCCTATATAAATTGATCATATATAATATATTTAAAAAATAAAAAAAAATAAATATAAAAAAAGACATAAATCTCGTATATATATATATATATATATATTCTTATTCTCTTTTATTATATCTTCATAGGAAATTCAATTTCATAAAATTCTGTATCGCATATATTACCCCCTCGTCCAACGTAACTTTGCAAAATCGAAGTTTTGCTTTATTCTTATGATCTGGTGTTAACAAATTAATATTTTATTAGTCAAAACAGTTATATTTGTTTCATTTGGTCTCCTAAATTTAATATTTTATTTAAATTTTTTAAATGATATTTTGTGTTCATAAATTTTTATATCAAATTTATCAATATATAATTAATGATGTAACTTAATGTACAAGTAATGTAAATATTAAATTCTTACTTGGCACTCAAGCTTAAAATATGACATTGGATAATTAGATAAATATAAAGCTTTAAATTCATTGTCCAATGTGCAAAGAAATAAAAAGACAAGAAGAAAGTGAGTATATGAGATTACAAATTAATTTTTCTTTTTGGTACTCAATAAATTGTACAAATAAAAATAATAATTTAAATTTATCTTTTGTCATGTTTTAGAACTAGGTAGATATTTAATGGTTTTATATACCTTCACATTATATCACATACCCATTCTTGTGACTATTTGTTAGTGAGATCTACATAAAAGCAACATTGAAAACAGAGGATAAATTTTAAAAAATTCAAATGAAATGTTAAATCTTAGAAAATTAAATTAAATTTATTTATTTATTAGATTAATATCCCTATTCATTCTCTTTGTAATTATTCTTTAAAAAATAAATTTAAAAAAATTATTACCTAACAACATCAACAATAATAATAACATCACTTTTAAGTAAATCTAGGATACTCTAGTTTTTTCTTTCTTGGACTGCAAGTTTGAAACATCACTTTAATGGAGAGGTCCTTGAAAGCTCTGGCAAATCACGAGATATAGAAGAACCTTTGTATTCTAGAAAGTACAAACTATATCTCAAGAGACAAATTATAACTTCTCTTTACGCTGTAGTGGTATTGTTGGGTAGCTGGGGAATATTTATAGAGCAAACAAAATTGGTAGATGGGTAGGGTCCTGTGCGTATTTCTCCACTTCTTAATTTCTCATCGCGAAAAATCAAATCTTTTGTATTCTAGAAAGGACAAACTATCAACTATTTCGACAGTGACGAAGGAACGAGGAATGCGACTGCCATTGTCATTGTAAATTTTCTATCGAGACCAATAACAGTCTAGCGATCATAATTAAATTGACGTGACATATTTTTTTAATTTCAAATTTCAAAAAGATACACTTTTAAGATCATCAATTAAGAATATTTATCACAAAAATTTTATATTTGTAAATTATTTAAAAAACTTAAATAATCAAACATTTTAATTATAAAGACTAAAATTTTAATTATAAGAAAAAATTATCATATATTGTAAAATCTATAAATTTTTTTTATTTTATACACAATTTTCTCTCTTATTCTAATTCACTATTATTCAATAATGGTCAAAATTCAAAATTCTTTACAATAAATTTTTTTAACTTATGGTATCTTAAAGTATTTTTTCTTAAAATGTTTCCATTTGGATTAAATAAAAATAAATAGAAAAAATTATAATTAAGGACCAATAAAAAAAATTATTTGCTCTAAAAGATCTTATATTTCAAGATTACTTTAAAGAATCAAAAGACTTAATATTTAAAATGTTGTGACAAAAATATACTTAATGCCATTAATAACTAGGGTAACACACATCTCATTCTTTTGGTTTCTTTTCGTCTTTAATTGGGATCCACAAGAGAGTCTCGTGGAAGAGAGAGTAATTGAATGAAAGTGGGGATCACTTATTCAATTAGTCTTTTCCCCTCAAGATCTCCTATTGTTCAAGAGAAGATCTAAAAGTTGAATTTTTTTTAGATACACTTAAAACATAGTATATCAAAAAATAATAATGAAAAAGATTTAATTTGTATTAGTAGAGTCCATATGTAAAGTAAATTTTAATCGTCAAATGTATAAAATGATATGACACATTAGGTGTATATAAAAATTATTTTTAAAATCTTTAATTTAAGACAAGGTACTTAAGTTCTACATCATTTGCCATGCTCTGTACATAACATATTGTCTTGTATATTAACATAAAATTATGTCTTCATATGTTATCTTGTGGATAGTAATATATAAGAAGAATATTTACATCATCATACTTAAAATTTTAAGTTTTTAGATCTTTTAAGATAATTTTAAATAAATAATTTAATTTTGTGGTTTGTAACTTTTTCAAATAAATGTCACTTCCCTGGGTAACTTTTTGTTGGATAATTAAGGCTATCTTTTGTTAAAATACTTTTTGTGAATGTGATGTCTTCTTGCCTTAATTAGCAGCTAGGTTGGGTGACAATAAAAAGACATTAGAAATTAAGTATAAAATTAAAATTTTATTTTTGAAGAAAAATTTAGAAAAAATATTTTTCTGTATATGTTAAATTTAACATCTTAATTGGCCAATAAAAAAATTTTCAATATCTAATGCATATAAAATTAAAGATTTTGTAAAAAAAATTTAGGACAAATTAAAAAAATTTGTTTAAGGGCAAACTATAAGAAATATTATGTTGTGTGTCTAATTTGCTAATTAAGGAATGTTGATCTTTATTATATAGAAAATTAAAGATTCTTTTGAGAAAAATAGAAATGTAAGATAAATTTTTATAAATTTCATTAATAAGATGACAACAGAAGATACCAATTTGCTAAAATTTCAAACCGTAGGCCACATAAATTTCAATTTTTATACTTCAGAATACTATAATGCAAACGGATCAAATTACAATCAAGACTCATTTATGTACAATACCTTATATAAAAACACAATAAAAAAATGAAATATGTCAGACAATTTTTTTAAAAAAAATTAAACAGCTATTACTATAATTACATACTATGCATCTATAGCCGAGTAGGTGTCATATTATTCAAACTTGAATTTATATCTTTAAAATACTCATAAAAGTTCTCATACCTAAACCTAAATTAATGAATGAGTTTTACAAATGCTTTATGAATATTTTCCCAATCCCTACGCAAAAGGCATTGTCATTAGAGTGGGTGGGGGAGCAACAAAACAAAGCAACACATGTACTTTTATTTTTTAATGAGAAGGGAAACTTTATTGAATTATAAAATTCAACCATACTTTCATATGGTACATTTAAAATATTTTTTTAAATTTTTTAAAAAATAATTGAGCTCAAATAAATAAACATAGAATACAAGTTGATATTTGGTGAACAAAAATGAAATTCTTGACAATTTATTTATAGTAATTTTGATACTATGTTGATAATTATTTCATTTTAAAATTTTCAAGTGGATATCATGATTTATTTTCATTGATATAAACAAACAATGTATAGATTTTATGGAGCAGTCGACAAACACAAATGGGCACTATCACGTGAGGGAAACCCTGAAATTTGCTTGGAAACTCTAGGAGAGAATGTGTAGCAAAAGAGAAATAATAATATCTATATCTTTTTTTACATATTATTAATTTAATATAAAGTAATAAAATATATAATATAAGTAATTTTTGAACATAAGATATCATCTGCTCAAAAATAATAAAATGATGATAAATAACACAACCAATTCATCACAAAAGTCGGTCAATTGATCCTCTTTTATTTAAGAGATAATTTATTATAGAAAGAAAGAAATATGAGATGGGATCTAATGAGATTTAATTTTAAAAGTCTATTCTCTCATATCTTTTTATTTCTCTAACATAATCTTCTCCTAGAGAGAGAATTGTAATTCCAAAAATCGTTACGTCATATGTTTTTTATTTGATAATCACTTAACTATAACCTAGTTATTATTTAATTGTGAAAAATGAATATGTAGGGTCACTATAATTTAAAAGGTAGCAAAACTCAATTTTGTATTATGTTTTGTGTAAGTGGGTGGTATCATAGATATTACGATGATACGTACATATGGCACTTTCAAGCAATAACTACAAGTTTTGACGTCAAAGCTGGCATTCATATTATTCATGTGAAGATTCTATGTGTGGTCACCAGTTTAGACCCTGGCTTTTTAAATCCAGCCTTGGTACACAGAATTCCAACTGGATCTAGAAATTGCTATGTTAATTAACCAGGAACGATTGATTTCATCAGTTTTTTTTTTTTCAAAATTAAATAAATATTTTTCTACATGATTTTATGGATACACTTTTCCACTGAAAATTCTTTGTATACATCTCGAAGTTATACCTTATTATAAATATATTTTTTGTTAAAATAATATAAAAGAGTAAGTATTTATGATCAACAGGAAGCACACCCGAAGGGATTAAAATAATTGCACTCTAATTATAATTTAAAAAGATGGAATCAATCAGTAACGAGAGTTTGCTCCATTATTTGTGATGAAGAAACTACTCACACTAGAATTGCACACTGACTAAAGTGGAATCAGATAGTCAAGAGAGTTTGCCCCATTCGTTGTGTTGGAGTAAGCAAGCGTTTAAACAAAAATTAATAGAATAATTACAGTTACGTATGTTGGATAGGTTTGAATTGATTGATATTACCCCATTAGGAGGTTGTATTGATGGTCCACTTTCTTGAGGAAAATTCTTGGTATTTAGTCTATAGATATGCCTTTCTTCATACTTCGATGTACTCTATCCCTATGTTGATATTTTGTCAAAAGAATAGGATATAAATATTATAAGATTAACTGAGAGTAAATATATAAATAAAAATAAATTTTCAGCAGAGAAATTCTTAAGTGTTTTTAAAATATTATGTTATTTATATTATTTTCAATAAAAAAAAAACTAAATCAAATAAAATATAACTAATTTATTAATAAAATAATACCAAATTATATAATTGAGTCTCATATTTAATTATCTATTGTTTTATTGTCGTATAAATAGAACGTTGTATAAAATCTATATCCTACTATCTATTATGAAAACTTGTAATTTATTAAGAAATGAGTTTCATTTTGTTTGATTTAAATTTTTATTAAAAAATATAAATGATATAACACTCTAAAAATATTTAATAATTTCTCTCTTGAGCATGCTAGTGGTATTTTAACCAAAATTTAAAGAAATTTATCGCTACTATTATTTTATTTTTAAAAAGAAAAAAAATTAGCATTGAAAGTAATTTATATGGGCTTGAAAAAGAATCTTCTCACTTTTAATCTCTTCAATTTTCAATCCCTACGAAAAAAAACAAAAAAAAAATAGAAAATAGAAAAAGAAGAGGAAAGAGTTAGAAAACTAAATGTACTGAGTCCACTCAATAAATCTTATTTATTTTCTCTTTTTTAAAATTTTCTTTCATAATTAATAAAAAATTGACGGTAGCCAAATTGAAGGTATTTTTCTTTATTTTTTTGGACGCAGTGGTCAAAGTCATAAGGGAACGTGGTGGTGGTGGTAAAGGCAAAGCGGAAAACAAGGGTAGTTTGTCCCTTGTTTTGTTGGGGTTTCCATAACCAATTAAGTCCTTTAAAAACAAGACCTGAATGAAAAGCTCCTTCGCTCCTTCTTCATTGGCTCCTGAGCATGTGCAACTTGGCCTATTAGTCTACAAAACCACGACTTGACCACCCAAAACACTAAAACTATGAGCAAGAACGTGCCCACACAACAAAATTCTTAAAAAATGTTTTCCATTAAAATATTTTTGTATTCAATATTTGTTTCTGACATATATGAATATAAAGGTCTTCAGTATTTCCATGCTTAATAACTGAAATTGATCTAATATGACCGAAAAAGAAAAAAAAAAGAAGTAAAATTGACAATTAATACAGAGAAACAAACAACAAAATGATTCCGAAGAAAACAATAACTCAGATGGTTTTTGAATTCTGATCTGCGAATGGCTCCTCTGAAATTGCATCCTTTATGGTGCAGTTTTTCACATTTTTTTAAATATAATTTTCTTTTTTAAAAAAATCTTGTTTATGAGTCACTTCACCACCTTCGAAGAAATGCAACTTCAAAGGATCTTGTCCATTCTGATCTAGACTTTGGAAGCTTGAAATTTGCAGGCTGTCAGCCCTGCTTTTGACTTGTCGTTTGTAAAGCCGAAGAAGATGCCAACGCTTCAATTCGTTTCACTAAACGACAAATTAAAAAAAAAAACAAAACAGATTAAAGTCGGTGGAATCTTTTGTCGTGAACAAACATTTAAGTTTACTCATATTTTTTATAATTAGAGTGAAAATAAAAATTATAAAAAGTGTAGCCCCCTCCCTCCTGAGTAATTACATGTCAATTCATTCCCCTAAACGTCAAATAGGGGGAAAAAAACTTGGTTGAAGATGTTAATGGACAATCATTTTAGTCTAATCACATTCTTGTTAGAGAGAAAATAAATAATAATAAAAATAATAATGATAAGATTATCCCCAATCCCATCTGGGTAATTACATGTCAATTTATTTCACTAAACAACAAATTAAAAAAAAACTAAGTTGAAAACTGATTTAGGTAGTAAAATCTTTTGTAATGGACAACCATTGACAATAACACATTTTAATCAGAGTGAAAATAAATAATAATAAAAAAGTTCACCTGAAACTAATTAAAAAATATAACTTATCATGCAATTAAAGAATTAATTTTCTTTCCTTAATTAATTAATATTAGGATAAAATGCATTCAACTCCCAGTATTACACTTCATTCTATTTTATATCCAAAATAACATACTATCCAAAAACATGGCGCAAACTCCCCTATTTAACCCAAAAACAGAGTGCTCAAAATCTCAAAACGACAAATCTCTTCAACTTGTCTCACTCCGCTTAGCTATACAACAAAAATCAGCACCAAAAAACCAAAAAAGATTTAAAATTTCTATACCATCATAGAATAACACTTAAACTTTGTAGGGTAAATCTGTCAATGAATGTACACAGCAGGAGAGAGCCTTTTTAGTTTCAGTCAGGTGAAGAAATAATTATGACATTAATTTCAGAGAGAGATGATCATAAAGCGTGTGAGACCAAAATCCATTCCCAAATCAATGCTAGTTGATCTCTTGTTCTTGTTTATGTATGCATACTAGCGAGCTGTTTACATGCATTTCTTCCATTGAAGATGTCAGAAAACCGTTGTTCAAGTAATTGAAAAGCCTGTTGGTGTCAATCTGGTCTAGTCCTTTTCTAGTTGAAAAGAATAGGCTTAGGCCTTCTCCAGTTTAGAAGAACAGGCATAACAACTTATTCGTTGTCTACTAAAATTTAAAGGATTTCACCATATTTGAAGGAGCGGCTTTTTTATCTTACTCAAATCTTCAAATCCTCTTCTACAAGATGTTATTGACAAAGTTTGGAAAAATCAAATTAAGAGTTGTCAACTAACTAGAATCCTCTACATTATGGGAGAAGACCCAAATTTCATGTTCTGGTCATTCTCCCCTACTCAAGAGAGTACAATCATAAATCTATCCAAATAAGAAACTTAATACAATTGAATAATAAATCTATCCCAGCAATGGATACACAATCATTATTGTTTAAGTCTTTAAATTATATGTCATGAAGATGCATAGGGGTCACCAGTTTGATTACTGCCAAGTAGGCAAACATCATAGATGCAGTTATACTGCACACGACCACTGTTAATAGCACAAGCAGAACTTGTCATTTTATAAAAGGATACCACTAATGAGCATGACTTAGTGAGCTTATGAAGTAGACACTGTTGCAAATCATGAAGTTTTTGTAGTCTTCAGGAAGATGGAATGCTAAACTGTTGTTCCTGCTGGGCATTCATATTCATAGTAAGAGCTACAATTGAAAGGATGTTCTGAGAAATTTAAATGCCACCCAATAACATTCTGATAGGATCCTCTGCTAATACCCACTGAAAAATATACAAGAGGACTGAAAAGTACTGGACTGATACTAAAATATAGTTACTACCTTAAACAAAAGGAGTTACAACACCCAAACTGATACAGAATTCACAAAGAACACAAATACCTACTATATGGATGCCCTTGCTCAATAACGCAGTCACTTCTTTAGACACGAGTTGCAACACCCCACAAGTCATACAAAAACACTAACAGCTCACAACAACAGAATTCATACAAATCACAGCAACATAGGATAGAGCACGAACAGCAGCAGTTCAGACACAAGCACAACAAAACCAAAGAGCACAAAGACAAGTACTAACTATCGAGAGGGTAGTTCTCTCCCAAGTTCCCTCAGAAATATTCTTCTCCCCCTTTTCTCAGCTATTTCCCTCTTTTAGACACCTTTTCCAACTACTCTTCGACTGCTTAACCCGCCTTCTCATCAAGAAAGGACTAGAAGTGTCTACTGTTATACTGCTTGGCTTGAGCAGCCCCCCAATCAGGGGACTCTCTTAGTCTCCTCTTCTGCAATTCTTTTATTTATTTTTTATAAGAATGGGTGATTCTCAAGCTACGCATCTCCGAGTTGCGAGGCAGAGAACACTTATTCATCATGAAATCTCCTTTTTCCCTTCTGCTTCTCTGGGTATATATTCTTGTGTCTTCTATTTGACCATCAGTCCCACTTTTCTCTTCCTCTTTCCCTGCTTTTGGTCTCCTGCTATATGTTTTGGCTGCATGGGTGGGTTGAGTCCCATCACATTCCAATCAGCAAATTGTGAAGTTCTAACTATTAGATGGAGATAGAATGGGAAGTTGCATTGCAAGTATCTTAATGATTAAAGAACTAAATTGAAAGAAATAATGTATGGAGGACCAAATTGAAAGTGCACCTATCTGTCAATGATTAAAATACTAAATTGAAAGAAATAATATATGGAGGACCAAATTGAAAGTGCACCCATCTATCAAGAACCAAACATCTTACAATCTGAAACTAGTTTTGTTCAAGCAAAATATTGATAGGGCAAACATCAGTTCGCTTCAACATCGTAGCCAAGTGCAGGATGTTATTTTTTCACCTCACAACATCTAAACAAGTTCATCAGTAGTAATTTCAGTGTGATTATCCATCTACTTCACTAGCACTTTCAGGTTTCCAAGTGGTTATATTTCAAACACATGAAAACCAGAGTCTCCTCTTTCATCAACAGTTTTCACAGATTGTGAAAAAGCTCGACTTAGCTCTTTCACAACCTCACTTCGACCCCCCATAGCTGCATATACAATGGAGAGAAATCTTGCCATCTTCATCAGAAACTAAGCAAGCTTGATCATACACTTGCAGAAGCTCCCTGGTGATCTCAGGGTTTCCTTCTGTAGAAGCCAAGCGTAAGGGCGAGCGTTTGAAGGAATCAAACTCAGAAGCCAATTTGGGATAAGAAGGGTCTTGAGAATGCAAGGTGGCCTAAGCCAGATGATATATGAAAAGGAGTTTCACTAACAGGGGCTAGTGAAACTTTGCTGAGAATAAGGGGTTTTTCTGCATCGGATCGTGCGGAATATGTACACACTTCCTTCAACTGAGGCTTTATAGACTATTGATCGTCCCATCTTCACCACTGGCTGGTATGGTATCCATAATAGCTTCATCTATCTGGTCAATCAGTTTCATTCATATTTATATCATCCATTATAAAATTGGGAAATTTTAAGACAAGTAATGTGATTTTTTAAATTTTTAATAAGAAAAAAAATTAGTCATAAATAAACATATAAATATATTAACTACCTTTTTTAAAAAAATTTAAGACAACTATATGGTGTGTAAAATATAGAGTAATTAATAATATACTTTACCTATTTATGAGAGTTGTTTTAAATGGATGGCTTTTTTCTTTATTATGGAAAAATATATGAACTTCCCATTAAACTAAAAAAATGTATTACAACTAAAGTTATTTTGGACTAAAATTCTCTCGTATCTATTACGATTATATTTTTATTTTCAGAGAAGGAATATTACATAAAAATAGCAAGCAACTTGAAAAGAAGGTTGGTAAAATCAAAAGAAAATGTTTTATTCTAAAAGATGAGTAATGAAAAACAAAGAAATAGGACACACTTTTTAATTATCCTTTAACATACATAAATGCGTCGGGCTTTTCTCCTATTTGGGAGGAAAAATGACACTTCAGTTCAGCAAAATGAGTTTTTTTTTTAAGGTTATAAATTTAAGTATGAAAATAAACAATTGTAATTATGATGTCAAAAATGTTAATTATAAAAAAACTATATATTAAAATTTTTAATTAATAATTAATATTTTTGACTTCACAGTTATAATTGTTTATTTTTATACTTAAATTTGTAACCTTAAAAAAAAGGGGGGATTTGATCCAAGAAATAGCTCAAATTGTCTAGAAATGATTTACAGTTCCCTTCTAAATAGGGGAGAAGCCAGACACTAGATAAATATATAATCCGTTTAGTCACCTTAAAAATCTTTTCAGGTGCTTTTGAGTGAAACGTCCACAATTAGCTTAATTTATCTATACTTAATCTTAGAATTTCCCATTGAAAATCTTCATTTGGAATTCTTTGATTCATGTCAGAGACAATGTCTCTTGCGAAATTCAGATATGAACAATACAACGTTCGCTATGAAATGATGTGAAGTGATAGACAATAAAAGTTCACCAACAAAGTCGATGCTACGGGTCCACCATTACAAGTTCCTTGAACGTGTTTTTTTGAAGGAATCTTAATGTGCTTACCGTATAATTTGGACTTGGACTATTAGTTGTTCTGTATTCTTCCCTAACTTTCGGTTTTCGGCTCCTTTTTTAGTTGCCGGTACATATTGAATTGAACGTCGCTATCCTATCCTCAACCTATCCTATATACCATCAGTTAAGCTTAGAGCACTATTTTCTTCCAAGTTAAAAGGAAAAATCTTCGCCGTTTTCGTTACGCAGCTATGAGGATTGAGGCCATTGAAACGATTCGGATTACTATTTTCTGGATGAGTAACTGTACTTAGTAAATATGAACTAAAAAATAATAATCACAGATTGATGGCTTTGATTAATGATATTGCATTTGTTTTTTGGTATTGAATCTTCTAAGTGTTAGTAAGTGAGGACAATTTTTTTTTCTCTCTGTTTTACTTAATTGCCTAAATATGTGAAATAGCAAAACCAAAGAAGCACATATCAATTCTATAATAGGACATAAAGTTTTGTGAATAACCTTACCGTTCTTGTAAATTTTTCACGAACCATGTTTATCATTTAGCTTTTACTTAGCTTTTCTACCCGCTTTATGCATCAATTTAAACTAGTAAGAGAAAAGAAAATATAATCACATTTTTTTTATTTCGAACAAAATATAAAATGAAATATTAAGATAAATTAACAAACACTATATAGGAGAGAAAATAACTATTTGCTTAATTTGATGTTTGATTTGTTAAGTAGACAAACAGCGCCTTTAACTATTCCATTAATGAATGTTTGGTATTACTTGAGACTAGTCTGTCATCAAGTAAAACCAAAGATAACACCAACCGTAGACAAGGCAGATGTTTTTATTCAAGAAAAATTACAAACTACGACCCATAATTCACAACAAAAAGCTCAATATCCACGACCTCTAGGATCCATTTGAAAGATGGGTAAGAAGAGAAAGAAGAGAGGAGGAATGAAATGGAAGTAATTTGCTTATGTGAGAGTTCCAAGTTTGAGGAGAATCTGCTTAATATTTGGAGTTGTCTTATTTCTCAACTTAAAATTTAGACAAAACTTAAATGTAATTTTTAAATATTTATTATTAATTTTTTTAAAAATATTTTTTATAATTAAATATTATATAATTAAACTGTCCAAATTATAGAAAAATTAAATTCATAAGCTACACTATCAAATTATAGAAGAGGGTTATTAAATAGAAATTAAGGTAAGATGTTCAAATTACAGATAATCAATTTGTTTTTATATTTAGAAGGTCAACCATAAAAGTAATATACTTATTGTAAAGATTAATGAAGAAATATAAAAGAATTAAAAAGACTTACATATGATGTTTATTGATTTGGAGAAGATATATGATAAGATGCCAAGAGATGTTTTGTAGAAGGTTTTGAAAAAAAAAAGAAATATATATTATTTATATTTAAACAATTCAAGATATATATGATGGAGTTATAATTAGTATGAGAATACAAGATAGGGTCATTGAAGATATTTTTATAACTATTGTATTACATTAAGAATCAAATTTGAGCCCTTATCATTTTACTTTAATCTTAGATATACTCATTGAACATATCCAAGAGTAGGTGCTACAATATATATTTTTTGTAGATGATATAATCCTAATTGGAGAGTCAAAAAAGGAAATAAATGAGAAGTTGAAGATGTAGAAACTAGGTTTGGAAGCATATGAATTTCGTTTATTTATAAATAAAATGGAATATATAGAATGTAAGTTTAGTAAGAGGCATACTTTTCAACATAGAAGTAAAAATTGAAAAACACACTATACTACAAGTCACTTAGTTTAAGTATCTTAGATCCATTATACATTATGACAGAGAAATAAATGAAAATGTAAATCATAGAATTCAAGTTAGATGGATAAAATAAAAGAATGTTTTTGGTGTTATTATAGATAGAAGAGCACTACTTAAACTTAAAGATAAATTTTACTACACAGTTATAAAACCTGCAACATTGTATGAAACTGAATATTAAGTAATAAAAAGTTAACAAGAGAATGGGTTTAATATTATAAAGATAGAATATTGCATTGGATAAATAGATATACCAAACAAAATAAAATTAAAAATAAATACATTAGAGAAAAAATTGAAATTGCATATATTGTTAAAAAAAATTGTAGAATCACATCTTGGATGATTTAAATATATATAAAGAAGATTTATAAAAACTTCAATAAAAAATGTAGATCAAATGAAGAGTAGTTTAATAATTAAAGGTAAAAAGAATCTAAAAAAAATTATAGACAAAACTATTAAAAAATTTTAAATTTAAATAGTTTATTTAAAAATATATTTTTTTATAATTAAAGATAAAAAGAATCCAAAAAAAATTATAGATAAAATTATTAAGTAAGATTTAAATTTAAATAATTTATTTAAAATATAATTTATAATAAAACTTTATAATATTATTTGATTCGTATAACTAAACTCACTTAATAAGAAAAACTTATTATTGTTATTGTTATAAATATTATATGATTAAATCTTTTTAAAAATATTCTTTCACATATAATATTTACATTGAAAAAACTTAATAATAAAATTTTAAAATTTTTGTCACTAAAAAAATGACATCATCTTCTTCTATTTCAAATTATTATAAAACTTGTGATACATAAGCTTTTGGACCCCAAATGCTCTCTTGCTCAATGTGTGCAAGATACTGTCATTTTTTTATTGGGAAGAGAAAAAAGGGGGGGGGGGGACAGGAAGAAAGAGTAACTAGTAAGGGAAAAAATAAATTCTCTACACATTTTCATTTTTTTTGGGTTATTCTCTCTCAGTCTCTCTCTAATAAAATGAAATATTAAACATGAGAAGGGGAGCCAAATGGAGCATCCTCAAGATAAGCAAGGATCAATATGGTGATGCTAAAAATGTCCCTTTGAATATGTACATGACATCATAATACTGCAAAACCAGTGTTATTGTCTAAAGCTCTACTTGAGTACTGGCTTCTCTCTTGTTTCCCTGAATGGTATATCTCCATTTAGAACTGAACTGATAAAATTCTCGACCTCCTCTATCGTCATTTCACCCAGAAATGAAGTGAACTTCCTTCTTTTAGGTTTGTAGGCAATCAAGAACATGTCTGATGACTTAAATCCTGTTTTATCAAACGCATTAAGAAAAGAACGTTGCTTTGTAGCATCCAAGAGAGCATAGGAAATGGAGTCTCTAGAGCCTGATGCTTGATTTGGTTGCCTTGAGAGAGATTTCTGAGAGACCTGAAATTACAAACATGCATATCCCGATAAAAGGTTTGCCAGAATAGTAGATTACATAGAAAGGAGAAAACGGTAACATTAGTAGGCTTCAGGTCGTGCCCTCTAGATGATAGATACTGCATAAAAATCAGAAATGTAACCTCTTGCTTTGGTTCTCTTGGTATCCAATTTGATTTGTGGTTTTGAGTGCCTTAAATATATTTATCTGCATTCTTTTCAACCTTTAATTTAAATTTCAAATTTCAGTACTCTATGTGCTCACCTTTGATCCAAATCAAGTTATTATGAAAAAGATTGAAAGCAGTCATGTATGGAAAAAGTAATTAGATCCATCACTTCCGGCTAATAAACAGAAATTTTCTGTATTACTTAATTCCATGTATTACTGGTTCCCTTCCACCCATAACCTCCCACTCCCACTTCTCAAATGTAAACAAACAAGAAGGAAATGATAGAAGAAAATCCTGATAAAAAGAAGAGAATTATCTTTTTATTGTTTTCCAAATAATGTTTTTATTTTCTAATAGGTTTCCTTAATTAAGCTGATACATTGAAGTATATATATTGCCTAGGTCAAACATCTTATTTTTCTGCCAACCCCACAAAATGTATAGCTCTTGCAAACTTTTAACAGTCAAATAACAACTGCATTGTAATATATAATTTCTTCCTCTTGGTCAAAAAATAATTATACCCATCGAAAAACAGTAATGAAATGACAGATACACTTACCAAAGAGAGGATTGTTTGCAGCTTTTCTCTAGCTTCAGAAGATCTGAAGGCACCAATTATGCAGACTGGGGTTCTCTCGCCACAAAGAACGTTGAAGTTTGACCGAGAAAGGAACAGTATCTGTCTTTCATCCGAATCAGTTGGTGCTTTTTTGGCCCGACTTGATGCTGCCTTTTTACTTATTGTTTCAAAACTATCAAGTACAGCACCGACATCATGAACTGCAGATTTTATATCTTTTACTGAAATTCCTGTTTTCAGAATATGCTTGTCTCCATTAGGTAGCCAACCCACCATGGCGGGGAGGGCATCTACTCCCAGCCTTTTCAGTCTTGGATCGGAAACATCATGAACCTACACATACCAGATAAAACATTATATCTTTCTTCAAAACTAAATAGAAACACCAAGCATCATTTTTCCTATAAAAAGTTCAATTTTTCATATCATCTTAGTAAAGTGATCACCATATATGGTTATTGAGATCAATCATCAGCCTTCCATGTAAATGCTTAACTTATATCCCCTTAACTTTCCAATTAAAAATGAAACCTCTGTGTACAATTCTCCGGAATCCTCAAAGAGAATTAAATAATGCAGGACAAAGGACAAGACCAAACACTCCAGGTCAAAAGAAAGTAACATAGAAGAGAAACAAATCAAGTTTGTAGCCAACGTTAACATACCTCTGCATCACTGAAAGTAAAGCGTTTATGATACAAGCCACTAAGAACACGCCAGATTACTGGAGTGTCTTTTTTGGTGGATAGAAGCATCACCCCAGGCAACTTCCCAGTAGTGCTAAATTGCTCAAGAGAATTCAGGTCAGTCCGTTTTGAAAACCTTGGCAAGTGGTCTTGACAGAAAGCCTTTAAATTTTTAGCAGCCAAGTCACCACTGTACTCCACCAAAGATCCCTTTTCATTTCCCTTGTAAGAATAAACAAAAACCCTAGGAGCTCTGCGTGGATATATGCCAAGCTCCTTACAGAAAGAGACTTCCTTTTCACAATCAATACTTCCAACCTGTCACATAAAAGAGAAATAAGCCATGAAACTCCAAACCATCAACAAAAGAGAAAATGAGAGATAATAAATGAAAACCTTCAGAGCTCCTTGCAACGAACTGGCAACATCCTCTATAGTAGATTCAAAGGATTGGATGCCCTTCAATGAGGGTGTATAAGATAACAAAAGCCAAGTCATCCCTTGATCAACTATTTCTTTCTTGAAGATTTGTGAATTTATGGCCCTAAAACTTTTGGGGGAACTCTTGGATCCAGATTGAGAACCAGTTGAACTGCCAAAACCACCAAACTGACTCCCACCACCAAAAAAACTACCAAAAAGATCATCCAAACCAAATCCAAAAGAATTAGGACCACCAGACCCGCCAAAAGAAAAGGAGAATGATTTAGAGCCTCCCTGCCCACCCATATTCTCCCATTGCCCTGGTCTGAAATTAAACTGACTTTGTCCTGGTCCACCACCTGTGAAATAAGTATATCCACCCTGATCTCCAGGTTGGCCAGCTCCAAATCCAGGATTGCCTTTCTCATCACCATACATGTCATAATTCTTCCTTTTCTGTTCATCAGATAAAATCTCATATGCTGTTAAAGGAAAAAAAGGCAAGCACATGAACATCTCAAACAAGAAATATGTTTAAGCTAAGCATGCAAAATAGCACGACACTGATCATATAGTTCACCATCAACTTTTTGTTTTAGGAAGCAGTGAGTGTATATGTGCAGTGCACATGGGATAGAGAAAGAGAGCAATTTTCTTACCATTATTGATCTGAGCAAACTTCTCTTGTGCACCCTTGTTTTTGTTCTTGTCAGGGTGATACTGGAGAGAGAGCCTACAAAACAAAATAAGAGCAAGTTACTACAAAAATCATTTGTCTGATCATTGACACCCAATTTAGGGTTATCAAGACAAAACCACCACCAAAAAATTCTTTTCAACATGATGCAACAGCCAGGGGCTATATTATGGCCAATGTTAAACCTAGTGAGCTATACAGATTTAAGATAACGTTTACGTTTTTATAAAAATATATATAAAAGTCCATCCAGATCGAGAGAAATCAAAGCAACACTACCAATTTCAATGAGCACCATGACCCATCTTTTTGATCTCCAAAATTTATTTGTGTACTTAAGGAAGTACAAAATATTAATATTTTGCATGCTTTCTGATGATTGCATCTCATAGGTCACTAAATTGATGCAGTTATCCTTGTTACACAATTATTTCTTTTTCATTTTTCTTTTTAAAGAATGCTTGCTATTTATTTGCAGCAATATGAAAGAAGGTAATATTTTGAAGATACAACCCTTTAAAACACACACACATCAATGGAGCATAATCAATTACAGAAGTCTGATGAGGAGTATTATTTGTGACAAGAAACAAGAATTTAGAAGACATACTTGTGGAAAGCCTTTTGAATGTCCCGTTGACTTGCATTTTTATCAACCCCAAGGACCTGGTAAAAATGAAGTACGTGCAAATTAGTATATACTCTTATACAAAATAACTAAAGAAAAATGCAAGATTTTTTTTTTCTTGACATCTTGGTTGGTGCCAATAAAAAAAAGAATTTACGGGGGAATCTTGAATTTAAAACCAAATTTTAGAGCATACTTAGCAATGATCTTTTATTGAGACGAAAATCAGGTTCAGGCAAAAGATAATTTTTCAACAAAATAAACGCCATATCAATATGTATTATTCAAAAGACCCAAAACTACTCATGCTAAAGAGCTGTTTACCTCAAACTAAACTAGGATTTCCTAATCGTGACTGTTCAAAATGAATCATTTCAAAACTGATTATGTCAGTCTAACTCAATGCAATGCAGGAATGCATATCCATCAGTCATGCTACTATAACAACTCATATTCACTATCTTGCCAATTATCCTTTCACAATCAAACAAGAAACCCCAAATTCGACAGCTTTCCACCCTAAGAGTCTCATATTCAGAACCCCCAATTAAAATCGAGCCTCATTACTAAGTCCAAATCGTTTCATCATAATTCTAGCGGAAGGAGACTTCTTCACTCACATTATCGACCGTGACAGAATATTTTACACCAAGATAAGAAGCAATTACCTTGTAAGGGTCGATAGTTTTCGCTTCCAAGCTTGCATGAAAACCCAAAAAGACCACGAAGATTATCCACAAACCTACACCGCGAGTCCTCATACTGGGATCAGAGCTTCACTAAGATTTTCTTGGGCGAAGAGTGTAAACTTTGAACGGGACTGTTGGATTTGGAGACACAGACGAATATTGGGGTTCGATAAATAGCTTCGCTGTTCGCGGGACCTGCAAATCCAGATGCTTCGAGGTGAAGGCCGTTAAATACACGTGGCAATTTGTAGTGTATACACGCATATTGACCAATGAGATTTTAGAATTGCCTGATTGGAGAGTAACGCGAACTTACGCGCTTGGTTTGAGAAATTGTGACGGCGAAAACCAAGGAATTTCTACAATGCGTACTTTTTTAAACAATAGAATGTACATAAAAAAAGAAAAAGACACTATACAAATCTTTCACCCTTTTGTTATTTTATTAATTTATTACAATAAATAAAAATTTCATACAAAGAAATATGATTAATGTCTAAAAGCTGTCAAATGTAAAAGGTTTTTAACCCGTTTATTTGTCATTTTATGATAGAGTGAATGTTCGTCACAAATTTTATTAGATTAAATTTAAGTCTAATATTTTATATTTTTATTATTAATTTTTTAATAAAATTAAAACATGTATAAAAATTATTTTAAAATTAAATATAAAATATTGGGGTTTTAAAATTATATATTTATTTACAAAAATCAGATATTTATAATATTATTATTAAAAAAATTATATATTTATCACATTGTAATTAAAAATTTTGATCATAAAAATATAAAAAAATTACATATAATTTTTTTTTAAATTTTGTTACCTTCTGTAATATTACTTTCTCCATAATCTCCCTTTCAAACGCTATGCACAAAATGTTAAAACAATAACTAAGAATTTTTATTTTATTTATTTTTGGAATAAATAGAATTGTTTGGCTGTGGATAACTCATTTAGCGTGATTTAGCGCAGTCTAAAATTATAAATTTGAGGCCTAAATTAAATTTAAGAAAATTTTAATTTTTTTTTTCAAAATAAGTTTTAATTCCCATGGTCTCAGGAATATATGTATTGAAATAATAAAATTTATTATTGTTATTATTATTAAACTTATTTTTAATGTAAAAATGTTTAAAGTAAAAGTTTGGTTTAATTATATATTTGATCTCTATAGTTTTAATTAATTTTTAAATAAATCCATATAATTTAAAATTTTAAAATTGAGTTCCTATAATTTCAATTTTTAATAAATATATCCTTGCCGTTAGTTTACTATTTAATATCTATTAGCGAAGGCTGGCATGACCAAGAAGTGCACAGTTGGCGCTACCTAGTTGGACACTTCAGCATCCTAATCACCCCAAACTTTCCCACGTGCAAATCATGTGAAGGTTTTATTTCTCCGTTTTTTGAATCAAAGGCAATAAAGTAAATAAAAATTTTGCAAAAAGTAATATGATAAAAACTATTTGCTGCAGAGGTAACAAATCAACAAATTCGGAAGCACACGTTCCGTATTTGCTTTGAATGGATTTTGAATTTGGAATGATTGATTCCGAATTCAGAGTTGTAGCGCTGACAGCTATGGAGCAATGTTTAAATATTGTACGTGGCAAGTTTTGATTAGATGATTTGGATTACAGAATGTTATAATTAATTTAAACAAAATTAAGGATAATATGTAAGTAAAAAAAAATTACTCTATTTATATATTGCTATGCACACTAGAGTTCGCTCTTCACAATTTCTAAAGCTTAACTCATTCATCTTCTTTCACTCTTTGTAGTAAAAATTGTGTATCTAGATATATTTATTATGGCAATATTAGATATGTTAAATTTTTATTATATATGATATTTTAATATTTATTATAATTAAGATATGTAGATTTTAAAATATTTAGACAAAAATAATGTTGGTAAAATTATTTAATATCATATGTTACAAAATTTTATTTGTTGTATGGTTGATGTAGATTTTAATTTATTTGAGAAATACATTTAGAAAATAGCATTTTATTAATGAAATAATTTAGTTAATGTTGATTTTGGTGTATTAGTGTAGATATACATTTTGAGGTAGAAATAAATGAAAGAACAACAAAAAAAAGGAACCTAAATTTGTGGTTGAAATGGGAAAAAAAATAAAATATTGGTACTTAAACTATATAATGAAAATAGAGGTAAAAATACTTTCTGGTTAAGTTCTGTGAAGGATGTGGAAGGGAAGAAAATAATAAAGGTAAATCTGACAAGTAAAAGAAAAAAAAAGTTGATTGGTAAAGAAAAAAAAATTAGAATATGCCAAAAAAATTAATGAAAATAAAGAAATTGCATAGGTCATGATAGAAAAGGAAGTAATTGTCATTTATAAAATGAAGAGAAAATCTGTAATATATATATATGGTTGTGATTAAGAAACAAATTATTAAAAGGTAGAAATGTAAAAAAGAAAAACATGCAGTAGATAATAATTAAAATATCTTTTAGAAATATGTTAGGAAAAAGAAAAAGAAATATTGCAAATATAAATTAAAATAAGGTAAATGAGAGAAAAAGTTAAGAAATTGAAAGTAATTAGAAGTAGAATTTATGCATGTGGGAAAAAAATAAAGTAATGTTTAAAAATTATTGGACATAACAAGAGGTAATTAGTTTAAGGTAATTATAATTTTTAAAACAATAAAAATATGTGAAATAATTAAGGAAGGAAAATGGCTAAAATAAGGAAGGATGGAAAAAAGGAAGTGAAAAATAAATAATGACAAAAATATAATTATTGAAGTAATTAAAGTAATAAGTAAAGAGAAAAAGAATAAGTAAGAAAAATATAATGGAAATTAATAATATGAGAAAATAATGGAAAATTTTTGAATTTGGAAAATGGGAAAAAATGCAAAATGATGAAATGATGAAGTTAATTTAATTTTTGTATTTTTATGTATAATTAAAAAAAGAAAATTTATATAATAACAATGAAGTAAATGAAATAAAGAAATGAATAAAAGTAAAAAAAAAAAAATGTTTATAGTCATGGATCATGTTATACAGGTTATATGAATATCGCTATGTTAATGAGAAATTAGCTGAGGTAGTTGCTATATATGAGGAAGCAGGCAGGTGGATTGTTAAAATTTTCAAAGAACAGTGGACCTGTGCATATGATGTGGAGGGTCGGCGATACGGCCACATGACAACAAATCTAACTAAGTGCATGAATGACGTATTAAAAGAGGTCAGATCAGGAATAGCAAAAATAACATATTATCGGGTCAATCAATATTTCGCAATATTTTAAAAAGTGGACCGGTCATTACGCATTAGTTCACAGTTCAGCAATTCAACCGGTGTTAATTTTATATATAAAAAAACCTTATATAATAAATAATATTCAAGAGATATAACACTAAAATCCAAATAAACCAGAGGTTGAGTACTGTTGCTGGATATGTGGTATAGTGTTTTATAATTTATCAACTTTCACATCATTGTTTTCAAAATTTTTTTATATTAATATTTAACTTATTATTTTTGTTTTGTTAGGCTGACTTAGCAGAGGAGCTTTATAAGGTACACTTACAGGATCCTTTGCCTGTAGATTTTCGTGAGATTGTCGGTCGAAACTCCAACAATATACGACGTGCTCTTGGTGAGCAGCGATTTTTACTATTTTCTCAGCTGACTGACCAAGCACGGGATCTTCCTAAACCTTAGATTCAAACAGGTTGTCCAAGAAAGAGATGTCAAAGTTACCTATCAACCCAGCAGTCCACTACTAAAGGATATAGCCAGCAACAACAGGGGCTAGTGCAGCAAGACATTCTTGATATATCTTTGTATATTCCGACCCCAGTTCAACAACATATTAGCATGCCTGGTCTTTTTTATTCAAAACCACTTAGTCAATTCGATGATATTGGTAGAGCAGACCCTTCTTCATGCATGCAGCCTTCTTCTTCTTCTTTTAACACCCCTCAGCAGATGTCTCTCTCCTTTGAATCATTCAGGCAACTTTTATTTGATACATCTATGTTTAATGCTATGTATACTGGTTGCTCCTTTGAGCCTAGAGGATCATCGCACTCAAGATTTATGACGTCGCAAGAACCGATTCCGCCAACTCAATACCCATCCATAAATTTAAACACGAATCTCACAGTATAAGAGCACTAAGAACCAGAATAATAAGGACAACAACGATAACGACGTGAAAGAAGAAAATATCGTTGTGACACGGGAAGTCATTTATTATAAATATGTTTACAATAATATAATTTTTTCTCAAATTTTACGTAATTTGTTTATTTATTTATTGTTGTTCTCGTTTTAATTTTCTTTAAAGTTATTGTTGTTGTTTATTTGCTTTGCTCCTGTATTAAAAATTATTAACTAAATTTCAAAGTTGTAAAGAATATAAAAAATTTAGACATTAAATATAAAAAATTTACTTTTATTATTTTAAATCAATATTTTTTCCATGTATTCCTTTTTCATATGTTTAATCTTCTAATTATATGTTTTAGTGGAGTAACTCATTCCATTCTCAATTTCTAATAGTTATTATTATATTTATTATTATTTTAATTGTTAAATTTTTTTAAATGAATAACTCTTCTCTACATTTCATTATTATCCAATAACAATTTATCTCATTATATTACAAAATATAACAAAAAAAATTACAATTACAACATAAATTTAAATTTTTTAAAACAACATTTTATCTCGTTATATTACAATTATAATATTCAAATTCATAATTTTTATAAAAAGTAATTAAAAATTTTACATATGGAATTGCATTCGAATTCAACAATTAAAAAAAAATTACAAATCACATTTTAAACAATAGTAAATTATATCTTAAGTTAATTTAATCTATCAAATATTAAGTTACTTGCATTAAACAAATATTTAATCTACCACATATTTAACAAAAAATGAAAATTTTATGATAATACATATTTAGCTATTTTTATAAAATAATGATTTCATACAATATTTTAAAAAAAATATTTAAATAAAATAATATAATACAAAATACGAATTTAGTTTAATTTTTTTATCTTATTCAAATAAAATAAATTTAAAAATCTAGATAAATATTCTTAATTACTAAATTCAATTTAGTTAAAAATATTACATTAAATTTGAATTGAAGCAAACCAAATTTACTTTTGATTTAAAAATATTGTATAATTGCCTAATATAACTTTAAATGTTTATTATTATTTAATTAATATTTTATTTCTTATTTCTTTCATATTTAAGGTTTTCGATATTATTTTTTATTTTTTTACTTAAATTAAAAAAATTTATTTATACAAACATCACTCCTTTAATTTTATATAATTACTGTTATATTTATTAATATTTTAATAGTTCATATTATTTAAATAAACAAGTATCTTTTTAATTTATTTATTTTAATTAAATATTTTTATTAACCAAATAGCATAAATTAATTTGACAAAATTTTAACTTATTCTCATTTGATTTAAAAATAAAAATAATTTTATCAAATTCGAATCACATAATTTCAAATTTTGTAAAATTCTTTAAAAAAAATTAATTCTAATGAAATTCGGAAACTATGCAGCCGAATTCCAATTTATTTCCTGCCAAATTCGGATGCACAGTATCCGAATTCTAATATTTGTTACTTCTTGGTATTTAATTTTTCCCCCGTTGCTTTTACGAAATTTTCACATTAATTTATTATTTTTCGATTAACGAGCCTTTATTTCTCTGTCCCTCGTCAGTCAAACAAATCCCCTCCCTCCTCCAACTGGGTAGAAAGTTAAGGAATAAAAACCCCCAAAAAAAATTGACAATAAAAAATAATTATTATATCTCTATTTTAAAAAATTATAAAAAATAAATATTATAAATAATAATTATAAAAATATAATAGATATTTCAAAAAAAAAATTTCTTTTTCACCTCTTACCAAACATGTTTAAACCCAACTTGAAGGGAAAATATATAAATGATAACCATTAAGAGTTATGAGAAGGAAATATATCTAAATTGGTGGAGAAGCTACATTGTCCACATTATCTTACCAGGTATTAAGGTACCCCTTGTTTTTCACCTAGATAGGAACAAAAAAGTCAACATCGAACATGTGATTTATTTAGTTGAATGATGTAAAAAAAAAGAGGAGGTAAAAATTAGGTAGGTATCATAAAAAATAATTTATATATATATATATATATATTTTAAAAAAGATAATTTAATATTAAAATTATAATGTAATGAACAAAATAATAAATATAAAGATATAATAAATATTATATATATTATATAAATATATTGCAGTCTGCTTCCTGATGAACCAAAAGGGACCCATAGTTACAAACATTGTCCATGTAGACCCCAAAAAAAAAAGTATAATTCAAATTTGTCTTCTTTTCACAAGTCTTATGGCTACCATTTACATGTTTCCTCTTCAAGTTGGGTTCAACAAGGAAGAAGGGGAAAGGGGATTTGTTTGGTTAACGAAGGGACAACCCTCACATGATTTGCACATATGAAAGTTTGGGCTGGTTAGGATGCTGAAGTGTCTAACTAGATGGGGCCACCTACGCACTTCTTGAACATGTCAGAATTTTTTTACAAATATGATGTATCAAAAGGGTAAACTAACAGCAAGGACCTATTTTGAAAAATTGAAATTATAGGGCTTCGTTCAAAATTTTTAAATTATAGGGAGTTATTAAAAAATTGAGTAAAATTATAAAAATAAAATATATGATTAAATCTCAATTTAAAAATATCTATATATCTATAATCTCTAAATTAAAACACTAGTTATAAATATTATTCACAAACACTGTTTATATCAATTTTTTCAACACTTTCAAAATTTAACTGATTAACGCGAATCCCGTTTATCTATACAGATCTCACTCTTGTTTATTATTTAAATGCATACATTGTTTTATGAAAATATTAAATCTTCATTTTAGTGTTTTATCTCGTTCAATATTCAAAATTAATTTAAGTAAATTGTTAATATTTGCTGACTTTATACTTTAATGGATCCATTCAAGTTAGACTCAACCTCGAATATTTAAAAAAAATTCAAAATGGAACTTTTTTCCTTATCGCTTTTTCTTTAAAAAATTTATTTCGAACCTAGACAGATTCAGCCCGTGATCAGCTAGATGGTGCAGCCTGTCATTTTGAAAAATAATAATAATAATAAAAGAAACAAAAAATCATTTCTTTAGCCTCCTGACACAGGAAAACAAAATCAGACGTCAAAGTTGACCATCTCTATTCATCATAAATGACCATTGCCTTAGGTTTCCCGTTTTGTTAACCCAAACCTAGGTTTGAGGCCGCATTGATGAGAAACTATTTTCACCTACAGAATTACCTATCAGTGTATTTAGCAGCACATGCAGCTAAATAGTATGCTCAAGCGGAGAGCATTAGGGTCAAGGAATGAACAGAATTATGCATATAGAAATTGCCATCAGAGTAGATGTCTGAACTCTTTAACACTATACTAAATTCATATTCAAACAAATACAATTGGTGAACAACGTACCAAAATTGAAAGGGGTCGATTGAGAAATGGGAAAAGGGTTATGCGAGGGAGGAAAGAAGGGAGGGAGAGACTTAATCTTGAGACGCTGCACCATTTGTTGCCTCCATGGACTCACCTTCTGCTGGCTCATCTGGCTTGTCACCCTTTTTACCTGCAAACAATTAAGCATTTGTTGAGCCCTTACAACAGTATGTACATATGACAAGGAACTTCTAGATGGCTCCCATCTATAAAAAAAATTGATAAACTAGGCCAATCATCAATAAATATATAAACACGTTAAAGATAGACTCCACTAGAAAGCAAGTTTAACATGCTTACATGTCTAGATGTCTAGTCATGATTGATTTGGTCTAATCAAATATCTAAGAATTTCTCAAACATGAAACAGGCAAATAATGCAGATACAGCATGTAGACACATGCCAGTCAACAGCTGCAGATACAGCACATAAACATGAAGAGAAATTATTAGGAACCCTCAGTTTTAAAAAATTAGTAAACTAAACCAATCATTAATATATATAAAAGCATGTCAAAGATGGATCTTGACAAAAAATGTTTAACATGCTCACAAATTAGACTAGTTATACCTAAAAATTTCTCGAACATGAAACACAAGCAAATGATGCAACAGATGCAGATGCAAGTCAACAGGCAAATGATGTAGCACGGTACAGCATAACAAGTCCCAGCATGCTAGATTCAGGCTTTCAGCCTACCTTTCTTTTTCTTTCCACCACCTTTCTTCTTTGTTTTTGTGCCCAAGGCTAACCATGCCTTAATTTCAGGATCATCTACTGTCTTCGTGGGCTGCAATTCCTGGAGAGGATGAGATGTGATACGATCTGATCCGTTGGGCATTAGCAAGACTGTGAATTTGATGTGTGCAACAAAATCACCTGAAAATAAAACAATATTGGTCAACATAAGCAGGGAACACAGAATTCCAATACTCATAGTGATTTAATCATCCCACGGGCCAAAAACAATTTTACCAGGCTTTTCATGAAGAACAGGATAAGGCTGCAAGAGCTCATGATTCACACATTCCACTAAACCCAATCGAGCTCTTTTCTCTTCCAAAGCCCTGGTACATGATAAATAATGTTAAGTTGCTTGAAGAAAATACATTGAGACTCACCAATTTGAACATAGTATTGAAAACATTAGGCTACCTAGCAGTGAATGGCATGATTGGAAATTTTTGGCTTATTTCACTGAAAATGAACCTAGATGCTTTCATCTTCAAGTGATAGTTCTTGTCAACAGCTCTCTTATAGATAGTTGTCTGCTTCTCATCTAACAGCTTAGGCTGCAAGTGATGTGAAGCTATTCATAAGAAGCTGCATTATGCAGGTAAATCAATAAATAAAAATATCCTACCTTGCCTTCTCCAGTGCTTGCTACTATATCAATTGCATAAACTTCATTCTCTTCAAACTCTGCATCATCAACCCTGGTTTCTGGATTAGATACACTCAGTACAGCCTTATTCCCGTCTATCACAAACTGCTTCATTTGGTGGCTAAGAACACCTTCAACAATTTTACAATCATGAGCAGCAGCAACCTTCTGAATTGCATCAGTTACATCCTTGTTCTGTCAGGCAAAAACGAAATTGATCAACAGCTTTATTACCAACTACTATATGATTATACTAATTAAGCACGTTAACTTCAAAAATTAGAATGTTTTTTTACAAAAGACTATTAGTTCCATCAGCACAGAAAGTGGTTCATTAATAGCATATTACATGCATTAAAGTTATTTGTGTGTTATATTGAATGTTACAATTTTTAGCATGTTGGCTGCTACAGACAAATGTGTTGACAATATATGTGTCAGCACGACCATAAAACATTTTTTAGCCAATTTCAATTCAGGCCACAGGGAATGGAGGAAACTGTGGTATTAATTGCCTCAGCGAATTTGCCATCATTAAAGCTTCAATATATGCTATCTACATTAAATTACACATTAACAATCAGCCAATCAAATTAAAATTCAAACTCTTTTCTGCATACAATTTAAAGGTATTTGTTTCATGGTTATAACATATTGGCTGCAATAAACAACTGTACTGACAATTGACAAATCAGCACAACCACAACTAACTTTTCAGCCAATTTTAATTTGGGCAACAGGGAAAGGAGGAAACCAATATTATATTGATAACCTCGGCAAAGTTGCCATTATAATTTTGTAATAAAATGCTATATTTATTTTGAACATACACATTAGTAAAACCGCAACAGTAGCAACTTATTTCTAAATAAAAAAGGCTCAAAAGAAGAAAATATAGATCCATAGGTAATAATTCATTCTTCTTTCTGCATACAAATCTTTTGGAATTGGTTTGAATATTGTAAGATGTTGGCTGCAATAAGCAATTATACTGATAATAGACAAATCAGTACAACCATGAAACTAATTTTTTCAGCCAATTCTAATTTAGGCAACAGGGAAAGGAGGAAACCAATATGGTATCGATAACCTCGGCAAAGTTGCCATTATTTTGTAATAAAACATTATATTTATTCAATTCGAAGTACACTACTCTAAAACCTCAAAAGCTGCAACTTATTCAAGGAATATAATATAGACAGACATATAAAGGTATATGTCATCTATCACAAATTCTTGTATTTTTGCATTCTATAGAAAAATGACACTAAATTTGCAATTTTTTCTGACTATCCAAGAAGCAAAAAAATCTTGGATAAGTGAAACAATTAAAAGCCAACAATTAAGCATCTAAACACTGGATTGCATTTGGCAAGATAAATACCCTATCAGAGTAACTATGACATAAGCCTCACTTGGACAACTGTCCATAGCTTCTAGAAAATGTTCATCATATAGGGTCAAAAAATAACGTGAAGAAGCTTCTCATTCTGCATGATCGTATTCATAAATATTAAGCTTATGTCCATAGGCCATGAAGCTATTCTACATGATAGTATTCATAAATATTAAGCTCATGTCCATAGGCCATGAAGCTTAGATAAATACAGGCGGGAAGCACAGAGCAACTATAGGTAGCAAGAAAGCACAACAGGAAAAGGATATCCTATGCCAACACATAGTACACCTAAACACCCACATTTGCAAAAGTTAAATTACTTGGCACTTCAAAACAGTATTGAACATAAAAATTTACACTTTGGAGCTAAGAGTACACTTGATAGATAAAAACCTAATCATGAAATTACTAAAAAAACGGAGTATATTGAGTTTTTCCCACAGCATTCAAAATGCAAGCAATATTAAAGCAAAGGCTTCATGAAAGTGAAGAATTCATCATAAGGGAATCCAAAGTGCTGGAGGAAAAACAAAGATGATCTCTATCAGTGTAACTATGACAATGAAGCTTCATTGGAGTTTGTCCATAGCTCATGATAGTTTTCATCATTTAGAGATCAAACACTACCAGCGACAGAATAGGGAGGCAAACTCCATCCAGACAATACACATGGAATGACTAAATGCAAATTTTTGCAGACTGGAGAGATGGCAGAAGGGAAAGAAAAGCATTATAATATGAGAGTATACCTACATATAAGGAATGATTGTTAATTTTGTGAATATGGCTGCCAAACAATAAAATAAAATAAAATTACAAGGTCAAGGAAAGAAAAGGAGAATCCAGAAACAGTTTAAAACATGAGATCCCATGAAATAACTCCCATGCATCACCGGAAAAGTATACCAAAGACATGCCAGAGAATTTTATCCAAGTAAAGAGTTCTCTTATCAAACCAGCATATACAAGTTAAAGCTTTTCAGGAAACAAGGAATTTAACATGAAATAATTTAAAACATGAGACCCCATGAAAATAATTCCCGTGCACCACAAGAAAAGTATACCGAAGACATGCCAGAGAATTTTATCCAAGAAAAGAATTCTCTTATCAAACCAGCAGATGCAAGTTAAAACTTTTCAGCCAACAAGGAGATTTTAAAATAAGCATTTCAATAAGAGCTAGGATGATACAAATTAGCATTCTCGCAGTCACTTTTTTTAAAAAAAAAAAAGAGCTGTCACTCTAAAATCAAATATAGATACAATGGCTCGATTGAAGCTAAAAGTATCAATTAAAAAGGCAAAACACTAATATGTAATGAAATGAAGATCATCCATACTATGCAAATAAGGATGCAAGATAAAATTTCGGATACATAATTACCTTTTTTCCTGGCCTTACAAGCCTCAAGGCCACTTCAGCAGCAGTGTTAGCTGCTGCAATGACATCAGCTGCCCTTCCTGTAACTGGCCCTTCCTGAAGAACAAAAGTATGTGCCACAACAGCAATAAACCCATCTATATGACAGCCAAGATCACTGCAATCAACCAAAGAAACCATTAAAATAGAAATAGCCAAAGCCTCGCCCATTCCTTCAGTTTTGATAATAAAATATGCATTGAAAATCTTACATTTTCAACATATCACCTTCTTCCAAAACTGTCTCATCGCTGGCGAGGGGTGAGATATGACCGACTGTGTTGTTCACAGATATGCAAGTTGGGAAGGCAACACCTCTCTCAATCTTCCTCTTCACGTTCTTGTACATGTTACCAGTTTGCCTTTATAAAAAAAGGGCACATCCCATAAGCTAAAAATCATAGAAAACAAATATAGAGATTATACTTTCATGAACAAAATCCAATATACTTATGCTGCAATATCCAACGGCCAAGAATATAAGCTTACTCTCTAATATATGCATCCCCCTTCTCGCAAAGGTCTACAATTTTGGTCTTCGGTTTACATTCTGAAATAACTAGTTGCAAAGCCTCTGCAAAGTATACCCGTTATTTATCAATATAAATATGCAAGAAAAAACGCACGCAGAAGACAATGAAACTGCATTTTTGCTAAAACAGATAAACAGCAGTATTAGAATTAGCGAGTGTAGATAAACAAATAGGGACGGAGAAAGAGGAACACACTGTTAACGATCTCAGCTGCGCTCTTGTATTTGGTGACGACTTCAGGAGAAGTGAGATCCAACTCCTTCTCCTCCCTTTCATCTTCCGACATGGTAGCTCAGATATTCAATCCCTGTGACTTCTGAAAACGCAAAGAAGGAAAAAACAAAAACAAAAGCAATCTTTATCTACTTGGAATCAGAATCAGGCTATCATAAAACAAGCGACCCAAAAATGAGAGTGGCTGAAATGGTGTTTGCAGTAAGACCCACCGTACAGAGTTTGATTGACGGCGATGTTTAGCGTAGTTAGCCAGTGAGGAAGGAAGGGTCTAGGCAAGTTGAAAAAGAGGCAAAGCCGAGAAATTGGGGTGGCTCACTACAACTAGGGTTACAAGTAACAACCACGCAGCCAATATTGGCTTATATAGAATTCATCCTTCGTATTTACAAACTTTATCTTACTTTTTTCTTTTTCTTTTTTTTCATTCAAAGTAAACATTTTAGCATTACCCATCTACGCTCCACACCAGAACGAGGTCGAATGAGTGTACGATTTGGACATTTCTGTCCTTTGCCGTTTGAGGAATTCTTGGTACTCCTCAATATAATCTCAATGAGAAGTTGCTATTTAGTGACATCAAATTTTATGTTTATTTTTTTGTTACTTTAATTTATTTATTTTAATATATAAAGCTATTTTTTAAAAAAAGTTTAAAAAATATAATATCTTACTATGATAACAAAAACACTAAAAGCAAAATCCATTAAAAAAAGACTACCTTTTAAAACATTAAATCTAAATTCTAAACCCTAACCATAAATCTTAATAAACTGTATGTCCCAAAACTTCATCTTTAACCAAAACAATAAACCTTAAAACAAAGCCGTAAACCCTAATTCTCAAACTTTTAGTTTTACATGCCATTTGGTATAGCTCAAGAAATGAAAAAGAAAAGTGAAAGTTGAAAGAAATTTTAATTCTATCTTTATAATTATTATTCAATCATTATTTAATATTATTTATTAATTATTATTTAATTATTAAAAGTAAGAATATTATAAATATTTTTATTTATAAAATTACACTTTTCTTTTCTATTTTCATTTCCATTTTCATACCAAATAAGTCATAAATAATCAAATCTAAAAACTTAAAAGTCTAAAACCCTAAATCAAAAAATGAATTGGATCATTGTTTAAAAGTTCTCTTAAAAGTGGAATGAAATGACAAAGAATAGCATCTAAGACCCTTCATTGCCATCTAAACTCTCAATTTTTGTATCTTTCTTAGGGATGAAATTGTCTACACCTCTAAAGAAATTTATAAATATACCCTCACACTGGATTTCCCACAAGCCCGCATAAAAACACACTGCCACGGCAATTTCTGGCTCATTCGTGCGATTTTGGTGAATCTACCGTCCTCGAATTTTTTTTCTCCTTCGCATCAATATCACAATCAAGAAAAAGACTCTGTTTCTTCGCATGTGATTTGGATAAATTTGGTTCCTAAACAAATCAGGCAAAAGAACAGAGTAAAAATGCAGCAGAGTAATACGTTCTTGTTACATGGCATATTGTCAACTTTGTCCCATCATACGTTATTGTTTAGTTGGATTAGAACGTCAAATCCTATAACTCATGTAATACCTTGAATACCATTACAGCATTGGAACAGTACAGATAAAAAAGATGCACTTGAGGTTTAGTGGCTTTAAATTACTACAAGGCTAAGACACTTTCAAGACATGGCATTATGCTTCCATTGCATAAAATTATTAATGCACCTAATATAATGTTTATGGGGGAAATTATGTTTTAAGTAATGTGCTTAAGCTTTCTGTTTATGGTCCTCTATTAGTCCATTCCATTATCATTTATGAGCAAGGCAAAATTATGATGGATTTATTTCAAACTCTTGTATATAGGTCTATTTCATAAAGGTACTATTGGAAAAAAAAAATTGATGAGCCATTTCATTCTATTCTAAATTCTTAAATATAGCTTCAATTTTATGACCTTAAACTTCAAATTTCTTAACACCTAAATCTTAAAACTCTTAACCTTAAATCCTACAACTATAAAGCCAAAACCCTCAAACCTAAGAGCTAAAACTCTAAAGTCCCTATAGACCAATCTTAAATTTAGAAAACCCTAAATCTTAAATCCTAAAATCTCAAATTATAAACCTTAAACTCAAAATTCTAGAACTCTAAACTCTAAATGCTAACCTTAAAGATTAAAACCCATAAAACTTGAATTCAAAATCCTAAACTCTAAACACCTTAACTCGAAAACATTTAGTTCTAAACAATAAAATTTTAACCTAAGCATAAAACTTTAAATCCTAAAACCTTAAGTTAAAAGACCAAAACATGAAACTCTAAAACCTAAGCACCTAGAACTATAGATCTTAAACTTTAAGTGCTAAATTCTACATCCTAAAATCCCAAACCTTTAAACAAAAACCCACGATCCTAAAACCCAAAAATCATAAACCTACATAAACTTAAAATCCTATACCATAATCCCTAAACTCTAAACTCCTAAACCCTAAAACCCTTAACTTTAAAACCATAAATCCTAAATCCTTTGAAAGAAATATTGAAGGTTTTTAAAAAGTTATTTTAATAGAATGGGATATAATGCCAGAATTTGAAATAAATTAAATATATTACTTAGAAAATTTATATGAACAAGTTTTTTATTTTAAAATATAAATTATACTAAAATCAATTTAAATATTCCATATATAACACGGTTATAGGACTGATGACTTAATAATTTTGGAGACTAGAATGAAATCCATTTCATCTTATATTAACTAACCAAAAGTAAAAAGAATCCATTCTAGCTTCAGGACTTCATTCTACATTTATAGTAAATTGGAAGTAATCAAACTAAAATTATAATTATTAACTTCAAAACAAATATACAAATCTTAAGAGGAGGAAAAGAATTAATTCTAAGCAATTTGGATTTCTCATTTAGTATAAAATTACTCTTAAAAAAAATCAAACTTCAAAACTTAGGAACAGATTGTTTCGCCAATTCAGTGTAATTCTTAAAATCGTTTCCGCATAAATTTAGTTAGACCGAACTGGTTCGCATTTTTTCCGTTCTTGTTTTGACTTTTTTTTTTGGAACAAAAAATGATGGTCTTTTTGTATTTTATTAAGTGTCGATAAATATTATACATATTTTTCTTTTTTCTTTTTTATTAAAAATATTTTTTCTAATAATTTTTATTTAATGTTCAATATCATGTCTTAAAAATTTTCAACTCATTTCAACAGCAAAAAGAATTGTGAACTTTTGGTTTAAGAAAAAAAAGCTATTGATACAAACAATCGAGAAATTTGCAGTTGACACAAACAATAGAATCGTCACACCCTCATGACGTATACTCTCTCATAAGGAGGAAAAAATTGTAAACACTAACAACACCAAAAGACCTACTTTTAGATAAGTAACGCGTATTACTTTTTCTATTGATCACACTTACAAACAAATGAGACTTAACCATACAATATAAAATTTTAATGAGGTGGAGCACTTCTGAATCTTAGGTAACAAATTTACCCATGGTCTATACTTTTAAAATATAGTGTAACCAAAATCGGAAAAAGTTAAGGACTTCGATGAGCTAGCTTATGAAGATGCTGCTGTGAGCTCTCTGAATCCAATTCTTGATCCTTTCAGGAACGGCAGAGTAAATCAATTCATGCACCTCTTGGTGATAGCAATAGGCCACCACTGTGAAGATCATACAAACCCATAAGGCCATGGTGATAAAGGAAACGGTGGGTGAAATGATGGTCAAAGCTAAAACTGAAGCAGAACTTCCAAGCAGAACTATGGTGAAGGTTAGGAAGTGAAGATGGTGTCTGTTATGACCATGTAGCTGAAGAAGAATTGTTCCAACCACCAACGTTAGATAGTAAAGAACAATAATCAAAACCAGAGACACCATAAGTTTATGTTGTTTTTCGAACAATGGGTTTGCTCCTGTGTCGCTGTTCTTGGCTGCAACGAAGGCAATTAATAGCGTCGAGAATTTGTCAAAGATCTCTCGTAATGCTTTGAAGAGTTTGACCACTTGCTCCCTAAGCATAATCATTGAGGAAATGTTAAAAAAAACTCATGTAGAACCCAGGTGCTAACAATCTTCATTTGTTTAAATGAAAGTAAAAACAGAACAATTGTGAGAGAAGAAGCATGAAAAAGCCGAGCATGTTAAGCTTCTTGCCTTTTTCCAGACAACATCAATAGGGGAAAAGCACATTCATTTGAGGAAAATGTTAGACACGATCATTTATCATTGCTAGCCAACTCATCATGCATAAAACCCAGATTCCAATTACAATCTTCAAATGGTTAACAGGAAGAAAAAACAGAGCAGGATAAGTGAGAGAAGAAGCATGTGAAAGTTTAAGCCTCTTGCCTTCTCCTGAACAATGTCAATGGAGGAAAAGCAAAGAAAGGAAGAAGTTTTCTAGATGTAGAGCACTAACCTCATTGAAGTAGAATTGGTAGAAGCGATAGGAATGGCAGGCTCTTCCTTCGTTTCTGCCAAGTGCTTGTTGATACCATTTAAGGGCTTGGATGGGTATTATTATAAAGGAAAGAAAGAGGGGGCATTTGGAAATGTGAACCGTAGTCAAAGACTTAATGGAAAATAGTACGAAGTGCGGCGTTTTGGTTTGGACTTCATTTCCTAAAGAGGGGACTGGGGACGTTTTAAACGTTTTATACCCCTTACTTTAATACGTCCATATGAAACGCTCGCTGGCTCGCTCTCACTTTGCCATTCATCTACACTTTAAGTAATGTGCTTAAGCCTTCTGTGTATGGTCCTCTATTAGTCCATTCCATTATCATTTATGAGCAAGGCAAAATTATGATGGATTTATTTCAAACTCTTGTATATAGGTTTATTTCATAAAGGTACCATTGGAAAAAAAAATGATGAGCCATTTCATTCTATTCTAAACTCTTAAATATAGCCTAAATTTAATGACCTTAAACTTCAAATTCCTTAACATCTAAATCTTAAAACTCTTAACCTTAAATCCTCCAACTATAAAGCCAAAACCCTTAAACCTAAGAGCTAAAACCCTAAAGTCCCTGTAGACCAAATCTTAAATTTAGAAAACCCTAAATCTTAAATCCTAAAATCTCAAATTATAAACCTTAAACTCAAAATTCTAGAGCTCTAAACTCTAAATGCTTAACCTTAAAGACTAAAACCCATAAAACTTGAATTCAAAATCCTAAACTCTAAACACCTTAACTCGAAAGCATTTAGTTCTAAACAATAAAATTTTAACCTAAGCATAAAATTTTAAATCCTGAAACCTTAAGTTAAAAGACCAAAACATGAAACTCTAAAACCTAAGCACCTAGAACTATAGATCTTAAACTTTAAGTGCTAAATTCTACATCCTAAAATCCCAAACCTTTAAACAAAAACCCACGATCCTAAAACCCAAAAATCATAAACCTACATAAACTTAAAATCCTATACCATAATCCCTAAATTCTAAACTCCTAAACCCTAAAACCCTTAACTTTAAAACCATAAATCCTAAATCCTTTGAAAGAAATATTGAAGATTTTTAAAAAGTTATTTTAATAGAATGGGATATAATGCCAGAATTTTAAATAAATTAAATATATTACTTAGAAAATTTATATGAACAAGTTTTTTTATTTTTAAATATAAATTATATTAAAATTAATTTAAATATTCCATATATAACACGGTTATAGGACTGATGACTTAATAATTTTGGAGACTAGAATGAAATCCATTTCATCTAATATTAACTAACCAAAAGTAAAAATAATCCATTCTAGCTTCAGGATTTCATTCTATATTTATAGTAAATTGGAAGTAATCAAACTAAAATTGTAATTATTAACTTCAAAACAAATATAGATATCTTAAGAGGAGGAAAAACATTAATTATAAGCAATTTGAATTTCTCATTTAGTATAAAAATTACTCTTAAAAAAAAAATCAAACTTCAAAACTTGGGAACAGATTGTTTCGCCGATTCAGTCTAATTCTTAAAATCATTTCCACATAAATTTAGTTAGACCGAACTGGTTCACATGATGTATTTTTTTCCGTTCTTGTTTTGACTTTTTTGTTGGCACGAAAAATGACGTCCTTTTTGTATTTTATTAAGTGTCAGTAAATATTATACGTATTTTCTATTTTTCTTTTGTATTAAAAATATTTTTTTCTAATAATTTTTATTTAATGTTCAATATCATGTCATAAAAATTTTCAACTCATTTCAACAGCAAAAAGAATTGTGTACTTTTGTTTTTTGTTTTGTTTTTTTAAATAAAGCTATCAATTGGTAATTGATGCAAACAACTGAGAAATTTGCAGTTGACACAAACAATAGAGTCGTCACACCCTCATGACGTATAATCTCTCATGAGGGGAAAAAAATTATAAACACTAACAACAACAAAAGACCTACTTTTAGATGAGCAACGTGTATTACTTTATCTATTGATCACACTTACAAACAAATGAGACTTAACAATATAATATAAAATTTTAATCAGGTAGAGCACTTCTAAATCTTAGGTGACAAATTTATCTATGGTCTATATTTTTAAAATATAGTGTAAACAAAATCGGAAAAAATCAATGACTTCGATGAGCTAGCTTATGAAAATGCTTCTGGGAGCTCTCTCGATCCAATTCTTGATCCTTTCAGGAACGGCAGAGTAGATCAATTCATGCACCTCTTGGGGATAGCAATAGGCCACCAATGTGATAACCATACAAACCCATAAGGCCATGGTGATAAAGGAAATGGTGGGTGAAATGATGGTCAAAGCTAAAACTGAAGCAGAACTTCCAAGCAGAACTATGGTGAAGGTTAGGAAGTGAAGAAGGTGTCTTTTATGACGATGTAACTGAAGAAGAATTGTTCCAACCACCAATGTTAGATAGTAAAGAACAATAATCAAAACCAGAGACACCATAAGCTTATGTTGTTTTCTGAACAATGGGTTTGCTCCTGTGTCTGTGTTCTTGGCTGCAAGTATGGCAATTAATAGCGTTGAGAATTTGTCGAAGATCTCTCGTAATTCTTTGAAGAGTTTGACCACTTGCTCCCTAAGCATATTCATTGAGGAAATGTTAAAAAAATTCATGTAGAACCCAGATGCTAACAGTCTCCATTTGTCTAAATGAAAGTAAAAACAGAGCAATTGTGAGAGAAGAAGCATGAAAAAGCAGAGCATGGTGAAATGTTAAGTATATACAAGCTTCTTGCCTTTTTCAAGACAACATCAATAGGGGAAAAGCACATTCATTTGAGGAAAATGTTAGACACGATCATTTATCATTGCTAGATAACTCATCATAAATAAAATCCAGATTCCAATTACAATCTTCAAATGGTTAACAGGAAGAAAAAACAGAGCAGGATAAGTGAGAGAAGAAGCATGTGAAAGTTTAAGCCTCTTGCCTTCTCCTAAACAACGTCAATGGAGGAAAAGCAAAGAAAGGAAGAAGTTTTCTAGATCTAGAGCACTAACCTCATTGAAGTAGGATTGGTATTAACGATGGAAATGGCAGGCTCTGGCTTCGTTTCTCCCAAGTGCTGTTTGATGAGTCCATTGAAGAGCCTGGTTGGGTATTATTATAGAGGGAAGAAAGAGAGGGCATTTGCCTTGATGGAAAATAGTACGAAGTGTTTGCGTTTTGGTTTGGGCTTGGTTCCCTAAAGAGAAATGGAGCGTGGGGACGTTTTAAACGTTTTATACCCTTTGTTTAATACGTCCATATGAAACGCTCGCTGGCTCGCTCTCACTTGCCATCCGTCTACACTTTCATCGATTCTACTTAGGAACAGCCGAATGAAATTTTTTTGGGGTACCACGGGCACGTGACACATAAATCAGCATTTTTTTTTCTAGCCAATGATACATAAATCAGCTTTTTTTTCTTTTGCCAATGACACATAAATCTGCCGGGCGAGGAGATAAAAGTTACCCAAAAAAAAAAAAATAGAAAAAATAAGTTGTGGGAACACATTTAAAAATTTAGATAAAACTATAAAGATCAAATGACTAATTTTTTTAAAACTATATTTAACTAAATTACATTTTTTAATAAACTATTATATTAGTTTGTCAGCATCAATTTAATATTATTGTCATTAAATTAGTCTTAACTTAAAAATTTACTGACATAAACTTAACCCTAATTGATTGAGATCAAGATCTAATGGATATAGGGCCTGTTTGAAATTGTTTTTGTTTTAATGTTTTCAAAACATATGTTTTTAAGAACAAATTTTTGAGAACAAAAAAATTAAAAAATCTGTTTGAATCATTATTTTAAAAAGTAATTGTTTTCTATTTTTTACCTGATTCTGTAGAACAAAAATTACAAAACACTTAAAAAGTGTTTTGAGTTTTTTGTTTTTGAAAACAAAATTTTGTTTTTTTGTTTTCCAAAACACTTCATTAAAAATACATTATCAAACAAGTTTTTTTGTTTTTTTGTTCTTGAAAACAAAAAAATTATTTTATAGAATAGTTTCAAACAGGCCCATAATTTTTGAAATACTAAGACTAAATTGTTCTCAACATATTTTCAAAGATTAAATTATTGTTATTAAAAATTTTCACCAAGTTCATAGATTAACTCTTTTATTTAGAGTAGAATATTTACTTATAATTAATCACCATGTCAAGAGGTATTATGGCATTAGGTGATAAAAATAAAGTTGATCCCTAGGGTTAAAATTTCTACCTTCTTTTTCTTAACTTTTCATTTCCTTCTTATATATCAATAGCACTTTGAAGCTCATTGGTTTTTCTTTTCAATTGAATTTATATATATAATTATATGTATAGTAACAGAAATCAAAATTTAAAAGTCAGTTATAGATAATCAGAAAATCTATATTATAATTTTAAAAAATAACAATGTAAAATATTTCTTTAGAGGTGATAAGCAAATCAAATCCTTTGAAGTTAATATTCTGATTGCATGAGGTGCAATCAAACTGATCTTGGTTGTCTAGCACATCCAACCCTCGTTTATGTGACATGTGTTCGCCCTTTGATTTTTTATTTGTAGATAACTGAAAAAGAAGTGTTTTGTTTGGTGCAAATTGATGATGAATCCGGATTCTCTAAAGTGTAAAAGTTATAAAGTGTTTTTGAAGTAAGAGAGACATAGAAAGAAAAGAGAAAGTTAGTGAAAATATATGAAGTAAGCATCATACATAATCTTATTTCTTTTGCCACTTTCTTTTTATTTTAGAGTTACTTTATTGAATTTACACATCAGAGTTCCAAATTAGATTGATAACCCATTTCGCTTAAGATCATTTGCGTTTTTGCTCGGGTTTGCTTCTGATCTCTTTCTCCCTTCATTGTTGGTTTCTTTGTCATTAGCGGTTGCTTCTCAGGTGATGTGCCCAAGTTGTAATTGCTTTTATTTGCAGATTGATCACCATCTTGCTCCCCCCATTGGCGGTTTGCTTCAAGCCTCTTTCTTCCCTATGGTTGGTTTCTTAGGGTTATTTGATTACACAATGTCTTTTTTTAACATTCGTTATTTCTATAAATTAAACTAAATTAAATAGAATGGACATCTATTCTTTATTTTTATTGAGACCAAACATAGTCAAAGTTTGTTTTATTTTGAGTATGATTACTATTGCTTTAGGTCTCTTTCTCTCTCCATTGTGAAAGATGACCCAGCTGATTGTAAAAGAAAATAATGGCCAAAGTAGAAGGAAAGATTGGCACCAAAGTGAGGGAAGGTTTTTTGCTATTGAATCAAAGTCTTCTACAAAGTTTCTCATCATTGTCAGAACGGTTGTTGCAGGGGGAAGAGGCAGCATCAAAACTTTACCTTTTGGGTTTTCCACGAAAAAAGGGGTAGACACATATCACATGGAGGATAGTTAGATGTGTTGGATAGTGAAGATCATTTTGATTGCACGTAATGTAGTCATGGTATTGAATACAAAGGACCTGATTCTAGAGATAAGTGTGGACTAAAAAAAAGGTTGAAAGCTATTATGTATCACTAGTGTCTCATGTAGGCACCATATTTTCCTTTGTTGGGATAAAGTGTGAGTGGGAGTAGGAAGAAGTCCTACATTAGATAGAATTAGAATAAAGGATGGATATATAAGTGGAAATAACTCATAGACCTAATGCTATATAGTTTTGAGTTAAGAGGCAATGTAAAGCCTACTTATATATTTAGATAGAATTAGAGTAAAAGATGATTATATGAGTAAAAAAGACCTATAGACTTAATGTCATATGATTTTGGGTTAAAAAGTGATGTTAAGTTAATTTATATAATTCTTCTAAAAAATTAATGGAGATCTCTTCAATGTCAAAGCTCTTCCTGGTTTGGCAAGGACATGTATGGATATGATAGCCTAAGTGGATGAAAACCCTTGTTTACACTTACTCATAATAGAGGTCTCAATGGTTAGGTATAATCATATGGAGATTGGAAGATACACATTTGGAGTAACAGGATCAACGGTAAGACGTGGGGCCAATGGACTCTTGTGAGTGGGTTACTATAGTCATGTGGAGATTGGGAGTCACACACATGGAGTAAAAGGCTCAATGGTAAGGCATAGGGCCAATGGACTCTTATAAGTGGGTTGTTGTTAAAAAAAGAAAATGATGAGAAGCATATCTGTATAAACGTATGATGGGCTCATACTTAAGGGGGAGATTAGAGTCATGTGGGAGTGGAAAGAACTTCTACATTAGATAAAATTAGATTAGATGGGAGGTATGAGTAGAAAGGATTCATAAACCTAATGCCATATAGTTTTGGATTAAGAGGTAGTATCAAACTTATGTATATAGTTTCTTTCAACATCTAATAAAGATCTCCTTGATGTTTGAGGCTCTCTTGGTCCCCAACATCCTAAGTATCTTTTCATAATTACATATTTTTTGTCCTTTTATATCTTTTCTTTAGTATGTGTTAATTTAATCAGGTAATTAAGTGTATATATATGCTTTTATAATAATCTTACTTTAATACTAATTATGTAACGAGCTACTTAGGTTTCTTTCTCATTTTTCTCCTTGCCCGTCAATTTTCTTTGTAATACTAGGTCACTCTATCTTTTAGGTTGCCACCAATAGGTAGTTATAAGTAGTAAGCCTCCCTTCCTCTCTCCTTCTTTTCCTTTTTTTTTTTTTTAATTTTCTAACTATAAATCTCTTCAAATATGTCTTTTATGAGAATTTTGAGAGAAGTCATTTGATTTATCATCCTTGACATATTAAAAAAATATTTTTTTGGCCCCCCCTTTGGTTGATATTTTAATTATTGCGTAATTGAAATTCTTGTAGTTTTTCTTTGATTTACACGATTATGGAAGTTGTTAGATCTTATGTATTGCTTGTCATCCTAAAAATATTATTCATGGGATTAATAAAACTTTTATTAATTCACCTTTAGTTTATTGATAAAAATATAGATACTTATTTTTTATTAGATGGAAAACTTTTATCATTATTGTAAGTATGGCTTTTGCATTTGATCAACGAATTTTTATTTTTTTTATAAAAAAATTGCAACAAAATATTTCTAAATTTTTATTTATTACAACTTTTGTTCATTTTAAATTTTTATTTTTGAAAATAATGATTTCTCTTGTGGCCAAAGAAAAAAATGTTGTACAATTGATATTACTTTGAAGAATTGATAATGTCCGTAAAATAAGCATCATTGAAGAATTGAAGACAATATTTCATGAAAAGCGTTGTGTATAATACCATTAATGTAGTTCAGAGATATATTATATAATATATAAAGCTGGCTATATATTTGCAAAACAAAAATAAAGTATTATACAAATTGAAATTTTTTTATGTAGAACAATTATTATAAAAAAATAACTTCTAAAAATTAGAGTATTTAAAATCCAATTGGACTGATTGATTTAATTAGTTAGATTAAAAACCATTCTATTATTTGATCCAGAATTAATCCAAAACTAATAGATTAATGGATCGGTTAAACTTAATCAAAAGTTGAGTTAAACTAAATTAATTTTTGTTAAAACTAAATACAAAATTATTAGTTGAACCGATTCTTCCCTTTTTTTTTTTTCTATTTATGGATGAAGCAACAAAAGTGGCCCTCTTGCAACTTGAACACGCACCAAGGAGGAAAAGAGTGTTGTCCTTTCCATGCAACCTTTTTTAACAAATATAAATATAAATGTTTAAAGAAAATAATAAAAACTCTATAATTTATTTAATTTGATTAAATTTTTTATTTGATAAATAAAGTTTTTTAATTTATTATTTCTACACATTTTATTTTTTATTTTTTGATAACAAGTAAAATCTTAAAAAATATATAATTAATAATTAAATATTTAAAATTTTTTAATACTTATTTGTTATATTATAATTTTAATATATATAATTTTAAAATATATATTTAATTATTATCCATTTAATCATAATTTAATCATAATAAAACTAATAAATTATAAATTAATACCCTAATGCCTCGCCCTCTTCCGTAGTCAATCTTATCTAAGAGCATTGCTAAAAATATGCTGGCAAAATCTCCATGTCGTGTAGCGCAGGGATTAGGCACCAATAGAGTCCTCGAAATGGCAAAAGGTTAATTTATAGAATACAAATATGCTTAGATGTCGTACGTGTCATTCTGCGCCGTTTCACCGACGAAAGCCACCTGCGTGGCATTCACCCACCACCTCGTTGTCGTTCCTCGCCACGTGGCATCCTGACGAAGCACTAGCGTGTCCACATCCACCTTCCCTGCCCCTTTAGTCTCCCGTATAAATATCCCACACCCCCTCAACCTAAGTCGTCACAGCACAGCTAGCACCACTATCAGTAGCGATAATCTTTCGTTGCCTTTGTTAATTTGCGTTTTGGGAGAAAGTAATAATGTCGTCACAGCAAGAACGAGCTGAGCTTGACCACAGGGCTAGGCAGGGAGAGACCGTCGTCCCTGGCGGCACTGGTGGCAAGAGCCTTGAGGCTCAGGAACACCTAGCCGAAGGCATACACTTCATCCCTGATCTCCATTCTATTTTTATTGTGATTACATAATTTGATGCTTGAAAAATATTATTTCTTACGTTTTAGTCATTAAATTTCTTTGTTTAGTTTCTTAAATAACTCACTACACTTTTATATTAAATTAGTTCTTTAAATAGATTAAATATGTAATTTAGTCTAATAAAAAATTAACATGTAGTTAAAAATTTTAAAGGATGAATTCGCATAAAAAATAAATGTGTGTGTATTACATTTAGAAGTATTCTTAATTTTTTTCTTAACTAAATTTTCTTCGATGATTTTTTAGTTAAAGCACAGTACTATGATGATATCAACTCGTTATATTTACAATTTTATTTTTGAATGTTTTATAATTAAAACTAACAATAAGAGACACTATTTTTACATTATTTTTCTCCTAATGATATTACGTGTGAGTACTTTTTTTTATATTAATTACTTATTATAGAAATATATTTAAATTGATAAAGAAATTATTTTTTATCATTCATTGAACTAATTTTATTATTTCTTCTTATTAATTGAACTATTTTTTTTAATTTTGAATTTGATTGTGTCATTTGAAAGCTTTAACAAGTACTTTTATTATTATGGGTTCATCACATCCCGAGTTTAAATTTAATTTTTGATTAAGAAAACTTCAGGCAATAAAGATCAAATTTTAGTCAGAAAAAGTTATGAAGTGAATATTGTTTATACGATTGGGTTTGTTTGCTAATTAACTTGGGTTTTGGTTTTGGTTATGTGGGGTTGATATTAAAAGGGAGGCACCGAGGAGGGCAGACCAGGAAGGAGCAGCTGGGGACAGAAGGGTTTCAGGAGATGGGTCGCAAAGGAGGACTCAGCACCATGGACAAGTCCGGAGGAGAGCGAGCTCAAGAAGAAGGCATCTCCATTGACGAGTCCAAGTTCAGAACTAGAAACCATAACCAGTAGATAAAGTCACCCATATATATATGTATATATGTTGGTGTTGTTCGTATCTTAGTATGCGTTATTACAGTAGCTGTAGGGTGATGAACTTGTGACGTTGTACTAGCTAGGAAGTAATAAGTTTGTCTTGTTCAATTAGGAGATCGTTGTTGTAATGTGTTGTTAGCATGTTTTCGGGTTTTAGGTTTCTGAACTTTTGGTTTGGTGTGTGTCTCATGAGAATGCAGGCATCGCTCTAGCTATCTTGAAGATTTCAACTAGATCTTTTGAAGAGGTTGTGCGTGCCTCTCTTTTCATGTAATGTATATGTAACCTAGCTTGAATAATCGTATTTTAAGTTTGTTTTGGTACAACATGTGCACATTACGTTCTTGCCCTTTATTTTTTTTCTCTTTTTATTTTCTAAATTTTTGTTGGGTGACTTGTGTATATTATGGGTTGCAATTTGCTAACCGCAAAAGATACTATGCTACCCATCAGGCATATTGGAAAGTTAATTCCAAACATGATATTTGGTACCACTCCTTCTGAATTTTATTCAGTTTTAATTTTTAGTAGCTTCAAAGGTTGGATTTTTAAACATAAAAATCGTTGTCGTTTTTCGAAAATTAAAATTATGTAGGCCTAAATTTTCATAATTTTAATTATTTGTCAACTTGTTAATCTAATTATTAGTTAAAGTTTAAAATTATGAAATAAAAACTTCAACACTCCCAATACTGATTTCAAAATTCTTAGCGCATTAAAAGAATGTTTTTGAATCTACTAGGAATCAGAATCTGAGTCCATGGAACTTGCAAATCAAAAGAACACTCGCCGAGCTGATGAGAACTTGGATCCTAACGTTTGGGAACGAAGAATGTAAATAATTCTGATTCTATTGATATGTACCGAGTCCCAATGCTCTATATCGACGTGACAATCTATGCTAGTTAATATAATTCAGGAGTACCATGTTAGTTAGTCCAGTTCAACTGGGCCAATAGCAACACCTGGGCATTAAGGGCTAGCCCAATTCACCTCAAACCCCCACGGTTTATCTCGTACCGACATAAGAACTTCGTTCTCTCGTGGAACCACATGTGACTCGTAGATTCACGAATGGGCAACTCTCCAACGATTTCCGTATCACATGTCCCGAACTTGAAGTAGCAACAAAACAAAATCTTAAAATTTAAAATAGAAAAACTTCATTTTGTTCAGCCCAACATGATTTCAATATTAATTGATTCTCTCAAAGATTTTTTTGTTTTACTTTGATACTTGAAAGTCTAATTTTGCCTTTAACATCATCTTTTCAAAAATATTAAAATAATACTGTATGACTATTCGTTTCTGTTCAATAAATGATACGTTGTGGGGGCAACATGGTTATAAGATTAAATGAGTTATCTTAATGTTATTGGATATTTGACAAAAAAATTATTATTGTACAAGTAGGTGGCGTATGTACAATAATTTCTCTACATTTTGTAAGGTTGAAATGAAGTCAGAATTTCGAGTTCGGAAGTTTTCAACAAAAATTTTTTAGGAAGTCAATTGTCATTTTCAAAGGATAAAAATGAGATTAAAAAAATACTTTAGCTTTATTAAATAATCTCTTTGCTTTCTGTTTTTTTTTAATTTTTTAAATGATATGACCGAATTAGCATTATTATTCAAAAAATTAAAAACTCTCAGTTATTAGATATACTTTGAAAATTGTATAAAATCATTTTTAATGACCAGAAATCTCAATATACATCTAGCAGTTGAGAGCTGGAGTTTTTCGTTTTTCTGTGTTTTTTTTTTCTTTTAGTATCATTTTCCAAATTCATGTCACTAGTACCTAGAAGATTGTAACTAAAACACAAAACTAGCTCGAGTAGATGTAATTGTTGTGTATAGGGCTATCAAAATGGGTCAAGCCCTACAGACTAGCTAGTTAAACTCTCAAAAATTTGAAGGATTGGGCCAAAACATCAGCCCTTTTTTATTTGGGGCTTTTAGGCTCAACCCTATTAAGCTATAGGGCTAAATCTGGTTGGACCCGTCCGATTAAAGGCCAGCCCGATTTTTTGTTTTGTTTTTAATCTTCTAAATAAGTAAATCTCTAATCCTTGGAAGCGGATCCTCTAAAGTAGAAACTCTCTAAAGTGTCTCTGAAGTAGATTAATCGTGGCCATTAGAAGATTGGAGGATCGTGATCAAGCCACGTCGTGCAGAAGCTTAAAATGCGTTGGAGTCGAAATCCACAACAGAAACGTCTTTGTCATATGCATTTACGATTTTGGTTCCTTTGAAGTAGAATCTTCATTTTCGCTTGCTTCTCTTCCTCTTTCATTTGCTCTTGTCTCATTCATTCGCAGACTCAACGAAGACAAATGTCACACCCAAATTTTGAGTACACATGCGCGGAAGCGGAATTATAGAGGAAATACTTATGGCATTCGTTTGAATCATATGAAACATATGAGTTTTTCTTTAGAGGACATTTGTAGAAATTTCGGCAGAGTCTCCTCTATAACGTAGACCTCCCGAAATTTTTACAAAGTCTCAGACAGTACAATATAGCCCGAAAGGGCACAATCAGACTAAAAGAAAACATCTGGGGTGTGGGAATATCCTAACTATGATTCAGTGGAGCCAGCTTTACAAGGTTTTACAAGGTTTCAAACAAAATATATATACAATCACAATACTGTCCCAGGAGCTCCGCAGGCTCGCCAAAGAACGTCTCCAGAGGTCAGCCACTAGAAGGCGGCTGGGGGCAGACTAGAGTCCCTACTGCTCTCTGAAAAATGTATATATACAAAAAAATGAGTCGAATACTCAGTGAATAAGCACACCGACCCTTTTTAAAATAAATGTAAGTCAAATAGGTTTACACATATATATATACAGATATAGACCATATGAAACGAATTTTTAAATCAACTCCTTTTTCAAAATACACCGAACGCATCTAAACAGAACCAATCGGAACACAGACGCAGAGCACACAGCTCGCGGGGAAAATCACTACAGACGCAAAGCTTTCAGCTTGCGAGAAGAAAATGACTCCGCGTGTGATGGCCTGCACACAGGGCTAGCACCACCCCTGCTAGCTGAGGTTCAGATCATGGTGCACCAGGGCTAACATCTACTGCTGTTAGCTACAGGGTTCTGAGCAGATAACTCCATAAAAATTCCAAATAGCATTTCAGACAAAGTATGTTCAGATCAGTTTCACAGTAGGATTTCCAATTGACTCAACATCCGTAAACTTGCAAAATTCCCAATTGAAATCAAATTTTGGGAAATAACTACATTTTTAAATATATTTCTACAAATGTCCTCTAAAGAAAAACTCATATGTTTCATATGATTCAAACGAATGCCATAAGTATTTCCTCTATAATTCCGCTTCCGTGCATGTGTACTCAAAATTTGGGTGTGACAGTTTGGTATCAGAGCCTAGGTCTTTCTGTGGTCCTGTGGAGCAAGAGTTTTCAGTGGAATCTCAATTATGGTTATGAACCCGGGCGTAACTATACTTGAGATGTCATGTGATGGCCTGCACACGGGGCTAGCACCACCCCTGCTAGCTGAGGTTCAGATCATGGTGCACCAGGGCTAACATCTATTGCTGTTAGCTACAGGGTTCTGAGCAGATAACTCCATAAAAATTCCAAATAGCATTTCAGACAAAGTATGTTCAGATCAGTTTCACAGTAGGATTTCCAATTGACTCAACATCCGTAAACTTGCAAAATTCCCAATTGAAATCAAATTTTGGGAAATAACTACATTTTTAAATATATATCTTCATAAATAGAGAATTAAATTCTTAAAACACTGCAAGGAAACTTAAGAACAGAAATAAGAATTTCCTGAATCTTTGGTCCGCGTTACTTACTCACCTTCCGAGATACTACAAGAATTTCCCTGACCCGTTCCTCGGCTATATCTCAGTCTCCTGAATACCTTACAAGACCCATTTACCAGAGTTTAGAAGACGAAGCACTCCAAGTAATTCCATAAAGGACTTGGACTTATCAAAATTTAAAATTTAATCCTCAACTAATTTTTACGCCTTCCAACTAGTACAATAGATTCCATATTCCATTTTTTTTTATGCTTTCTTTTTCTTGGTTCAACGTAGGAGTTAAACCAAAATTCGAAAACTACAAGAAAGATATATACCATCTTTAATCGGGAATTTATTCGGCATAATCATAATTTAACAATTAAGGAAAGAGCACAGTTGGGTTTGGTCTTTAATTAAAATAGGTATATATATACTTATAGGCAGAATTTTGGGGGGAAATTAATGTATAAAAAATGGGCGTATAGTTTGATATAATTGAAATCAGAATTTTATCCAACCAAATCATCCTTTTGCCACACTTTTTTTTTTGTTCTGTACAAGATTCCCTTAGCTGGCCATACAGAACGTTTTCAGCAATTAAAAACAAGGAGCAGTGACGTTGAAGAATAAATCCAGCAGAAGAATTACGTACAGCAGAATGGCTAGCTTGGGAAGAGGAGTTTCTGGCGTGATTTTTTTCAGCAAACCAGCACTGAAGTCTAGCAACCAAAGGAGAGGATTTCTGCAGCTGAAATTCAACCCAAGACCAGAAAAATTAGCGCTACACAGGGACAGTAAAAAGGCGCTGAAACAGGTGAGGAGATGATGAAAATTTCTGGCGTGGTCTCACCCAAAACAGCAGCAAAACCTCACCCAAAACAGCAGCAAACTCAACCAGATTCGAAGAGAAGCTTGCAGCTGGAATTCAAACAGCATCCACGCTGAAACAGAGCAACCAGAAACGCTGAACAGAGGAGTAACTAAGCTGCAAAATTAATCCATACCACTTCGTTCAGCAAGGAGGAGATGTGACTGGAATGGAGCACTCACCAGGAGACTTTTCACAACGTGCAGAGGGAAGAAACCAGCGTCCAGCAGTTCGCACAAGCAGAGAAGCCAGCATCCAGCGAAAACAGGGGATGAAGATGGCGGTTCTGTGCCTGCTGTGCTGGAGGATAAATACTGCAGCAAGTCTGGATGGAAATGACCGAAAAATCTAGCTGAAGGAAGAAGGAAAGGAGGGGTATATCTGAAATTTCTGGAAGAGAACTCTCCAACGTGGCAGCTGCATGTTTTAGCGTGGAAAAGTCAAACTTCTACTGCATGATATTCACGTCGGTTCCTTCATGCATCACGTCTGGCGTTTTCTTTTGTTTCATGCAGCACGTTGGGTTCTCACAACAAATGCGAACTAAATATTCCTTTCATACCTCTCACCTCTGCCCTTTTCACTTTGAATTTGTTTGGGTTTAGTTTGGAATCTTGCTAGAAGATAAACTTTGGGTTGGAATGAATAAAATTGATAGGTGATACCTATTTTGTTTTTTTTTGTTTTTTGTTTTGAAAATTTGATATACCTGACTTGTTTATCTTTATTATCTCTATTATGCTTTCTTTTGAATCATAGAACTAGGCTGCTGGGTCTTCTTTACTACAAGTTTCTGCAGCTATATGATTTTAGCTTGAGAATGCATAGTGAAATTTTGGAATTTTTACATGTACTTCCTGCAAATGGGGCAAAATCAAATCCTCGTTTAGCTTTATAATATATGTGCGGGTTTTCTAGTCTTAAAGGCATGGCACAAGTTTGACTGGGCATTTACAGGAGTTCAAGCACTATTATTAGTATTTTTTGCAGTGAATTAACCAAAAAAAAAGAAAGATGTGAGCCATAATATATGTGTAGCTCTCCAAATCGTCACTATTCCTGGTCTCTTGCTTCCTTCAAATTTTCCCTCTTATACAACAAAAAGTTGTGAGCCAGGGCCCGTCTCATTTCTGCCCCTGCTGCATCTCTATGCTAGCCTGTGGCTGAAAGTCATCAATTGCTGCAGGAGAGGTGAACATGGCTGAAGATCCTATCCGTTGCTTCGATCAATGCTTCTAGTTAGGCCACGTCTCCCTTCAATAACAAAAACGCCCCGTTTTGGCTTTTACTTCAGAGGCACTTCATGCCTGCCTCAATTCAGAGGATCTGGTTCCAATCATTGATGGTCATTTTCCCCCCTTGACGGTTTTAGCATTTACGTGAGCTCCCTCAGACATTATATCAAGTTACTCATTTTTATTTTTTTCCATTTATTTTGAAAGTTTCTATTATCTATATTAATTGTTTCATTATAAGTTTTCATGTCAAACTTTTTCTTACTCTGGAAAGTTTAAAGTAAACCAACATTTGAATTATTATTTGTAATATAAAAAAAAATAGAAAGAGAAATAAAATTATGCTACTAAATAATAAATTTTCCATTTATCAATCCCTCATTCATTCATTCACGTGTGAAACATAACATGAAAATGAATCTACACAAAAACATCCTTTTAAAATGAATTATATACACCTCCTACTTTACAATCTCGTGATCTAACTTTTTAACACGTGGCTTTTCTCAACAGTTTATCACCTCTTGCAGACTTCACGTACGTTACGTTCTTCATCCCTATGCTCCACCGTACGTCTACCTCAAAAGTCTCAGACACAAGTACATCTATGAAACAAGCATTATCCAAATTTACAACTTTACCGGGGATTCATTTTCTTTCTCTGTGTCAAAATTGAAAAATAAAGAAGAGGCAATTGAAAGTTTCAAGAATTACGCGTCGCGTGGAAGTTACTAGGGCATGATGAATATCAAGGATAAGAAAAACAGACACCACAGCGACCGATTGAAGCTAACACATCGTACGTGTCATTTTGAACGTCCCAGCAACCTGCGTGTCTCTATTCGGCTTAAGCCGCGTCTATATTACACGTGTCCGTGCATCGCGGCTTTTACTGTTCTTTAATAAGCCGTTGTCAAATTCAGGTGAATTCTTCCTCTGTTCCTGGACACTCAAAAAGCATTAATTCATAGTTATATCCATATTCTGCAATCTCTATAAATCATGAACCTTTCTTCTTGTTTCAGTACAATGCACCTTCGCCAATCAGTTTGCTTCCAAAGCAAAGGGCTTCTTATTCCAAGAGGAAGAAACAAGAATTTCAAATATCTGAGTGTGAGAAACATGGCTTCTCCGCAGCAACAACAAAACCGAGAAGAGCTTGACGAGAGGGCTAGGCATGGAGAGACTGTTGTCCCTGGTGGCACTGGAGGCAAGAGCCTTGAAGCTCAAGAACACCTTGCTGAAGGCAACCTTGTCTTTTCTTTCCTCTCTCTCTCTTTAGTACTTTAATTTCTTCAATTAGTTGGCCTTCTTGTTTTCTTGGTTTTGTTTGGTAGCAGTTATTTTAAAAGTTAGAACTCTGCCACATGGAGAGAGTTAAAAGGGTTTTATGTTTAGAGCACTTTTGATTATATCAATAGTTTTATTAGCGCTTTCCTTGCTCATATCAGTAGTTTGATTAACACGTTCCTTGCTTAAGATGATCTTGCTAAAGCCTCTTCCCTTTCTCTTTAAAACGTGAAGAATTTCTTTACTTGATTACCATATATTTTTCAGTTAAAAGTGATTTTTGATATAAACAGCACCAGAGCATTTATGACCAATATGTTTAGGAATTTAATTTTAGGTTTTAACCATTCGCATTTCTCCACGTGATAATTAAGAGGGCTTGTATTTATTTCATACTAAAATTTGTCGTATAAGAAGAAAGGACTCATACTTGAAGTAGTCTTTCTTATTTCAGCGTTAGATCATGGGCTTTTTCTCTATATTTCAACCTCAGAATTTTCTTATGAGAAGAAATAAACTCTTGTGTACATGAAGAATCATGTTAGAGCTGTTCAAAAAATTAATATCGGCTTTATTTTTATTTAACTGTTGGAAGTTTTTGAACTGAAATATTATCCTCAGAGAAAAATACAAAATCATTTGATTGCAAAAGGACAAAAAAAATTGTGTCAATCTCTTTTCTCTTGTGTGTAACCATTTGACAGCCTTATAAAAATGGATTTTATGTTGAGAAGACTTTTGATATGATGAGAGATGCAGGAAGGAGCAAAGGAGGGCAGAGAAGGAAGGAGCAGCTAGGGACAGAGGGGTACCAAGAGATGGGGAGCAAAGGAGGGCAGACAAGGAAGGAACAAATAGGGACTGAAGGGTACCACGAGATGGGCAAAAAGGGTGGGCTCAGCACTATGGACAAGTCTGGGGGAGAGCGAGCTCAAGAGGAAGGCATACACATCGACGAGTCCAAGTATAAGACTAGAAGCTCGGCCTGAGATCTCTATTACATATAAACTTCCTCTCAGATCGACTCATACTTAATGTATGTTTTGTAGGGTGCTAGTTTTCTACTTAGTAGGAACTTGTCGGGTGGTGGTTTTTGTAGGAGCCTTTTCTTTTCATCTTTTCTAGTTGGCTAATGAAGCTGCAGGAGTAGCTTGGGTAAATATGTGTTACTGTAGCTGCTATGGTAGTTAAGTGGTTCAGATCGTGGACTGTCATGTTTAGGGTTGCAGTCTGCAACAAAAGGGTGTTTTTTTAATTTTTAATGACGTACGTTGTAGGGAGTTATGAATTATAATGAACGTTCCCTTATGTTTAACATGCTTTTGTGTTCAGAACTAGAACGGCTTAGTGTGTTATCAATTTAATTTTTCCCAGTTTGGTACCCAAAATTAAAACTGGAAATGATGGTCGTGTTGTGAATAGGACCTTCTGCTTGCTGTAATGGAGTAGCCAATTTTAAAAGGCTGACATAGTAGTGAATATTTGACAATTTGCTGATTCAAAACGAGCGAAATATGTATTATCCCATATTTACTTTAAAAGATCCAACTCTTAATCTTGCAAATGACCAAGAGGACAGGTCGGTACATATCTAAGCACACTAAGAAATTATACCTCTTGCTGACAGAGTTTATATTACACTCAAGTACTTGATCTAAGAGATGAATTTATAATTTTTTTCAATGCACTTTGTATTTATGTTCATGAAACTTTCGAGATGTAATTTTTGTTTTTGTTTTAAAATTGTATCATTGTTCGTTTGTTATTTCCTAGCATCTCACTAAGTGTTATTACTCACCCATATTCTTTTGACATTCTTCAAAATAATTTTGTTGACCCAAGGAGTGATTTGCTCTCATTTTGGTGAGGCTTGCATTAGTTCGCGTGGGTGTGTTATATTTTGTACTCTTAGATGCGTGTTTGGGTCCCTTGCTCCTTTTGACCTTGGACAATAGACAGGAATTAAGGGTAGAACTCTCCTTCGTTGTAGTGTTATGATTAATTGATTGTAGAAATTTAGGAGATCTTTAGAGAAGGCTCTATCAAAAATTTTATAAAAAGTTAGACGAATCATTATGTAATTAATTTTTAAGGATTCATTTGAGTTTCCATAATTTTAATCCCATGTATGTTTATGTACTTGAAAGTTCATGATTTAAGAGGTCCAAATCCCAAGTCATCTTGTTAGGGTTATGGATATGAATTTCACTTTATATTTCATGTTGATCACATATCCATATAAAAGTATGACATCACTAATATTAGAGGGTAGTAACCTCTTAGACAAAAATATTCTTACTATTTCATTTAAAAGACGAAATACGTATAAAAGCATTAAAGTCAACTTTTTTGTAAAATCAAAATTAATGAAAGAGTATTTAAGTCATTTTCTTTATACCCACTAAATACATGATTAGGAAGTAACAAATAAAATATTCACATACTTTTTTGTCTTCTTTTAATGAAAAGGTGAGGATTTATTAATCCAAAGCTTAGTTGTGGAGATTGCTAGCCTCCACAACACTAAGGTTAGCAATCTCTTAAATTATAAAGTAATAATTAAAATTAATACAAAAATTATTAATGTAATAATTAAATGAAAAAGTGAGAATTTATTAATCCAAAACATAGTTGTGGAGATTGCTAACCTCCACAACACTAAGACTAGCAATCTCTTAAATTATAAAGTAATAATTAAAATTAATACAAAAATTATTAATGTAATCATTAAAAAGACATTTATTACATACATATTATAATGATTTTTGTATTAATCTCAACCATTGATTTGTAATTTAAAATTGATCATTTGTTCCTCTATTTTTTTATATAATATTACTTTTCTCACTTGATATACTCTAGATCAAATAAAAGAAGTGATTTTACATGAAAGATGGGAAAAGAGAAACAGGGAGGGGAAAAAAAGCCAATGTGGGTTTGTAATGTTGTATTTATTTTTAAATTTTAAAAAATATTTTAAATATATAATTAAAATAACCTTTAAGATTAATTTTATAAAATAGTAAAATTTTGTGCATTTTAACCTCTAAAATGCAAGTTACATTAAGGATCTCTTCTATTCCAATATAGTTATGGGAACGGTTTCATGTAAAGCATTGCCTAAACATTACTACAGTGGCCACGGTGAAAAAAATTGTTGCCCATTTTTCCTTTACACTATGATGTTTGATCTGTTGCATTAATGATAATTGTTGCCACGATGGTAAAATGTTGTGGTGTGAGAAATGGAGAGTGCGTGTAGCTAGGCATTTTAATCACAAGATATTCATCGTGCAATTTCAAGCAAACACGCAAGAAATTCTAAGGATTGGCCTAATAATATTCAAAGAAGTATGGTTCCTAACTACTTAAATATTTATGCTTAAAATTTAAGATTAATACTTAAAATGAATTTAATTTTTTAAATATACTAAATCAATATGGGGTGTACTGTTAAGGTCTCTCAAAGAAAGACAAGGTTTCAGCGAACGTGCAAATTAATTCCAGAATATTTTGCAGTATAAAAAAAGAAAAAAAGTAACACATCGGACAGAATCTAAATGAGTTATCAGTGAGCCCAGAACCCGATGTTAGTTGTGAAGATCAAAGCCCGTACAATTGTAAGAAAAGTTGAAACTAGTAGGATCCCATGGGCCCAAAGATCAAAGCCCAAAATGATGATGGTACATAAGATGCTAAATAGAGATGGAAATTCAAAGCTAGAATGACTGTTGCCAGGGTTCGATATCAAGCTAATTAAGATGCCTAGAACATACTAGTTTTGTATGCAGCTAATTCAGTGGCTTCGGGGGGAAAAAGATCCGAAAACTTATCGGGCAATTAATTCAGGTAAAAAAAAAATAATTGCGTTAAATTGTAATTAAACTGATTCAATTTCGAGCCTTTGGCATAGCTCCTTATTGTTTTGATTTTGATAATTAATCTGCTCATGAAATTTGTTATATCTGACAAAATATTCTATTTTATACTTTATATCACCGAAATATAAATAATAACAAAAAATACAGTTATCTAAAGTTAACGAAAATCATAAAAACAGAACAAATTACCTTGAAGCCAATAACCACGGGATATAATTGTTTTGGGTAAATTATTTGTTTTAAGAAATGACTTAATTATATAATTTTTTCTTTAGTTTTAGAAAATTGTACCGTCCTCTCTTAAAAAAGACAAAACTTATAACTAATTTTTTAATTAAAATATCCTCAACAGTAAAATTAATTTTTGTAATTAAAATTATAACTTATTATTGCTCAAAATTTTTATTTCAATATTGTTAAAAACTAAATTTAATTTATTACTTTTTTTCATGTATAATATTATTTATGTTGGCTTAATATATATGTAATAAAAATGTTATTATTGAAATTGAATATTATCAATTATTGTCTTTTAATTCATTAGGCTAAAAGAAAAAGAAAATTATATCGTGAATGTATTTGTTATTTAATAATTTAAAATATATTACATTTAGGAAAAGAATTATTTTAATTAGGATATTTTAGTCAAAATATGTTCAATAGTAGGTTTTGTTTTGATTTCATAAGGAAATTGTGTAGTTTTTTAAAATAGATAATGGTATTGAAGAAGCATTATATGATATTAGTTGTTATAAGTATTATTGTCTACCGCATAAGATTTTGTCTAATAAGCTTTGATTTTATAATTTATTATTAAATCAATACAACAAACGAAATTTTTTCATATAGATAATGACATATACTGTAAGTGATACCATAAATTTTTCAGAAAAATATGCCATTAGTAATTAAAAAAAATATTGACTAGTTGGATCATTCCAATAAATTTTTAACTAAATTCTTAAAAACTTAGGAGTGGATTTTACTGTGTAAATTTATATTCTTGTGTATTAGTGCAGAAGAAAGATGTTATTCAATATTAACACTTGCCTCCATATTACCAACACATTAAAAGGGATCACTGACACATTTTACTTACAACCAATTCTTGAGATGCAAGTAATTTTTTTTTTCGAGGTACTCGTATCGAGGGAGAAGATTATTGATGCTAATTTTTTGTTGGAGTTTTTTAATGCTTAATAAATGGAAATGAAAATCTAAAAGAGAAAATTGTAAAAATAAAAAATATTTTGTATTTATATTTTAATTTTAATTTAAAAATAAACATTATTAAATAATAATTACAAAAATATAACAAACATTATATATAATTATATGAAGAAAATTCATTTACTTTGCACGAAACCAAATATTTTCTGAGATATTAAAAAAATGTTATCAATATTTTAATAACATATTACTAATATAATGAAAAGATATTCTTAGCACAACTAATAATTAGAAAAATTTTTATAATATATATCACAGTATTAAAGAGCTGAATTGAATGTGAACTTAATTTTTTTAAAAAAATATTAAATATAATTTAATCAAAATTAATTGAAAAATGATGTGAATTGTGAACTAATGTTTAGATATTATTTGAGATTAAAATAAATTTAAATTCTTTAAAATTAGGAAAGAAATCGAATTGAGATTCCAGCTTGTTTGGTTTATTTAAAAAAAATAAAAACAAAATAAAAAGTTTGATAAAATTTTATTTTTGTTTTTATAATTATTATTTAATATTAATTATTAATTATTATTTAATTATTAAAAATAAAAATATTATAGATATTTTTTATTTATAAAATTATTTTTTTATTTTTAACTTTTTACCTACCAATCACTTTAAATCAGTCAATCAATAAGACGAATGACGTAAATGGCATTGCGTCAGCGTTGGTGACCCTGAACGCGTCTACTTTCATCCTCTTCGCTGACACGTTGCTTTCGGGACAAACAGTACCCATACTGTGTAGTTGGAAACTACCATCTCCCAATTTCCCCGTAAGACGATGACGTGGCACAAAGTGGACGGTAAGTATGCAGCTTATTCTATATTGAGTCGATCATTAAGGACAAATGATGGAAATGGTATTATGTAAATGACACAGCTGGAGCGCACGGCCAACATAAATACCAATAAGCAGGGCGGAAGACAGGAGGCATGCGGTTTCTCTACGCGTGTTGCTCTTTTACGCTTTGTTTGGACGGGGAAAGAGAAAAGGAGAGACAGGAAAAAGAGAGGAGAAGAGGCGAGAGAAGAGAAAATTAAAAATTTTTCATGCGTTTGGATGGAAAGAGAATTGGAAGGAAAGAAAATGTATAAAAATATGTATATATATATATTAATTTAATCTAATAATAATTTTGTTATTATTTTAAATTTATATATATATATATATTTTTTAAAAATAAGAATAATAAAAGATATAAAAATTAATTTAAAAATATTTAAATAATTTCAAAAAATCATTTTTGAATAAAACAAAAAATTTTAATAAAAACATATATTTAAATTTTAAAAATAATTTAAAAATATTTATTTTTTAAATTAATTAAATTTATTTTATAAAAAATATTTATAAATTATTATTTTAAAATTATAAATATTAATATTATTTTAGTATATATTAATTAATTTAAATATAATAAATATTATATTATATTATAATATATAATATATATATATATATATATGTCCGACTGCAATGCAGTCGGACATTGTTGTGGCCAACCTGCGGTTGGACATATATGTCCGACTGCATTGCAGTCGGATATACATATATGTCCGACTGCAATGCAGTCGAAATTATTTTTTTTTAAATTTTTTAAAAATTATATATTATCTATTAATTGTTATATTACAAAATATTATTATTTTGTAAAATATATTAATTAATTTAATAATAAAAATTAATTATAACATTAATTTTTTAATTAACTAATTAAAATATACGAAAAATTTTATTAAATATATATATTTATTATTTTAAACAGTTACGTTCCGTTTTCCCTTCCAATCTCTCCATTTCGGAGAGGAAAAAAATACATGGGACCCACCGTACTTTTTTCTCCATTTTTTCTCTTCTCCCCAGTTTTCTCTCCGAACCAAATGGGGGAAAATTTCGTTTTCCTCCCCCTCCCTTCCCTTCTCCCCACTTTTCTCTCGATCCAAACGCGCTATTAGGGATAAATTTAGATTTTTCAGATTTGAACAAATTTTAATTTTTTAATTTTAATTATTATTATTTTTTAAATTAACAGTAAAAAATTATTTTTATCTTTTAAATAAAAAATGACAATTAAAAATTGAAATTTAAATTATCCAAACGAAATTATGAATAATCTAAATCTTTTCTTTCATTGCTTCTCTAAAGAAGCATAGAATCTAATTTTAGACAGAAGACACGGCTGAAGCACACAGAACTAGCTGCTTGAGGACCTTCCTGAACCCAAATTGGCCATGTTCACTGGAATCGGATTCTCTGAAGTAAGGTGGCGTGAAGTGCGCCACATGGCATTGTGTGAGGCGTTCATCAAGGCTAACGGTGGGGATTTGTTTGAAGCATTGTATAAGTTCTCAGTTCGAATCTCTCTCCTTTTTCCTTACTACCTTTAGATCGTAGCAAGTCATAGCAATAAAAAGAATCTGCTTGAGTTTTTAGTTTTGAGCTTCGAATTCAAATCTGCTTCAAAATCCCTCGATTTCCGCGGATATATATCCTTTATGAAAACTCTAATCTTCCCATTTTGTCCCATTGACCTTTGTGTTTGATCTTGTTCTCGTATAGTTGTCTACAGGAGCAAGAGAAAACAGAACAAGCAAGAAATTAATTACTAGTAAAATAATAAGAAAAAGAAAGACCCTTTGCTGATGGTAATCATCCCTTCGCCAGCTATATTTTTTTACATATATGGATACTGAGTTTTGCTTTCCTGTGTCTGATATACTTCAAAATTTTCGTGAATTATTCGTCTTTTAATTTACAATTTGGTTGAATGGCCTTTTTTTTCCTTTTTGTGTGGAACAATTTGGTGTTTGCTCTGCGTAAGAATAGTTGTAGCTGTGCTCAGAGAGCATAACTCTTAATCTAAGATGGATTATGAGAATCATGGGATTGGTCAAGCCTTTGAGAATAATGGTGTGTTACTAGTATAGCAGCAGATGCAAAGTATAAATCTTTTCTGTAGGGGTCTTGAGATCTAAAAAAGATTTAGATAAGTTGATATTTCTGACTTTTTAATTTTCCCTTGATCTGTACAAGCTGAAGAATTCCAAGAATTGTATCATGATTTGTAATTCATATTCTTGTAATTGGGAGGAAAAAACCAGAGGAGCTCGAAAAAATCATGCTGCAATATTGCTTCAAATGGAAGAATGAGCTCCTACTAAAACGGGTGTGTCTCAATGTTGGAGTCTTCCGACAAATTCTACCCATTGCTTTGTTGAACGCCTTACAGTAGCCATGTTGCGCACTTCAGGTGCACTTCCCCTCCCGGAATTGGATCCTCCCAATTAGAAAATGGTGAAGTGCTTTTGAATTACAAATCTAATGCTTCAAAAATTATCACGTGGAATGCATCATTCACTCATTCAGATTTGTAATTTTTGCAGCGTTGGATGAAGGATTTCAGAGGGACTTATATCATTTTTTAATTCAGAGGATCCAATTCTCTTCACCCCCACCTTATTTTAGAGGATTCGATTTTGTCCGCTAGACAAGTGTAAAATAACACTGCCATTCTAATAATGCCATTTTCACAAATTGTTGCCTAGCGAAATCTAAAGCTTGAGGGGCTCATTGCCGGTGGTAAATATAAAAAAATTTAAAGACTTAAATAAAAAAAATTTTATTTCAAGGGTTATTATATAATTTTAGCTAAAAATTTAAATTTATTTTACAAATTATAAATGTTAAAAAAATCAGGATCCCTCATGAATATAATTATTATATTTAAATAAAAAAAATAAAAAATATATATTTTAAAATTCAAGTAAAAGTCTCAAACTTAAAATAGTAAATTTTTTTTTTTGAGAAAATAGCTATGAAACCTGCCTTCAGGTTCCATTGCATCTGTTTTTAAGAAATATCCAAAATAAGAAAAAAATCCCAACTAGATCATTAGGCTCTAAATTTTTACATTTTAAAATTTTATCATTTGTATTTACATTTTCTTTTTGTATCCTCTTTCAAATTTATATATTTTTTAATATCTATTGTATAAATTAAAAAATATATATAAAAATAAATAGTTATATGTTTAAAATAATTAAATATATATAAAAATATGAATTTTTAAAATTTTTAATTATTTTTAAAAGTTTATTTTAGCCTAATAGGCCTAACGGCCCTGGTTGACTGGCCACAATTGGCCCATGCCTAGGCCGAAAATAATTTGTCCATGTTTAATTAGGCTGAGCTTTGAGCAAAGGCATTACCCAACCTCACCGGGCTTGTGTGCATTCTTAGTTGGGTTGGAACCCATAATTTCACTTATCAAATGTGTGGTCTTTTTTAAACCCCTTAATATCTCTTTAAAAGGACAGCGTGTGTCCACTACAAAAGTCATCTTCAATCAATCATTAATAATAAAACCTTGCTCTCAAATAATTCAAAAGGAGGAATTTGGATTTTTAAGAGCCGTGCAGCGTGATAATTATTTTTGAAAAAAATATTTTAAAAAGTGCTAGCCTCCTATTTGAGAGGTAAAGTAGTGTTATTTAGTTTGAGCAACAAAAACGCCATATCCAACATAGAGGTCATGGGTGATGGCCTTATGTAGGGTCCTTTAAAAACCCTTTGTGTATCTCTTTAAAAGGGCAGCATGTACCTATTACAAAAACTATCTTGAACCAATGAACGGCAATACAATTTTTTAAGAAAAAATTACAATTAAGGATTTTATGTTTGTAAAATTTATAATAAAGAATCTTGTTATAATTAGTTTTTAATTTTTACAAAATCCATATTGAATCAATCAAAATTAATCTTTACAAATTTAAAATCCTTGGATGCAATTTTTCTAATTTTTACTTGTTTTTTTTATTTGTTAATTTTTCACCAATATTTTTACATTCTTTAGATATGAGATCAATCTTGTTTATGATATTCAAGTTATTCTTCTTTATAATTTTTTTTTGAATTCAAACTTTTAATATTATAGGGACCTTTTAACTCTTAAATTTAAAACTTACTTATAACTCAAAATTTAATTTGAAGTCAAATGCCTTCATTGTATCTAGTGACTACAGTCTTATTCTTCCTAGGAGTAGCACTGTTAAAAATTATTCCTTCCAATTTCAGCAAATATAATATTCAAGCTCATCTAATTAAAATTGACCAAAATTGTCTTTATGATATACTCTGTTGGATAGAAAATTTATAAAATCAATTTAATTATTGAATATCCTCCCTCTAAATTCAATTTCTATTGAACCAAATTAATTATTAATTAATAATTTAAATATTAGATATAATATAATAATGACACTTTTTATTAATTTCTTATACAAATAGATACTTCTCATTCATTTCTCTATTTTTTAAGTGTACTTTTGTTGTAATATTATATTTAAAGTGCTTATTTTTATAATTAAGATTAAGTGTCAGTTTGTAAATACTGTAACTTTTCAAAAGCTTTTGTGCTATAAGTGCCATGAAAAAGTTGCCATTTGAAAAGAAAAAATTATAGTTATAAACTCTAAATTAAAGATATTTATATTAAAAATATTTTAAAATTTAAAATTATTTCAAAAGACTCAAAGACATAAAATTTTAACTTCAGGTCTTAAATTATAATTTTTCTACAAGCTTAAATTTTGGTTCTTAAATCTTTTAAAATAATTTCAAAATTTAAGGTTTCTTAGCATAAATATTTTTAACTTAGTTATGCAAACTATAATTTTCTCATTCGAAAAGATAAAAATAATGTTTGATGAAAATTTTATAAAAATTTGTTTTAATAACATAATTAATTAATATTATTTGGTGATTATTTTTAAAAAATTATTTTGAATGCATAGAATAATAACAATGAGTAATTTTAACAATATTTTTGCTATAAAAGAGCGTAAGAAACAAAAGTAACATCAATCCCAAATTGGGCTAAATAATAGGGCCTAAATAATTTCAAATCTCTATAAGGTACTATAAAACAACACAATAAAAAGAGAAAAAGAAAAATACTTACGCTCTGTTTGGATGGGGGAGGAGAAAAGTGGAGGGGAGAGAAAAGCGGGGAGAAAACAAGGGAGGTGAAAAGTGGGGAGAAAAGTATTTCTTCCTTCCGTGTTTGGATGTCGCGAGAGAAAATATACAGGGAGGGGGAGTGGTTAATTTTCCTTGGACAATTTTGCCTTTTCTGCAGTGCGCCGGTCCATGTTACATTGTACCCCAAGAATGTTACATTATTTTAACTTAATATAGGATATATATATATATATATATAAAATACACTTTATACATGTTTATTAATGTAAAAGCAATTATCGGTACAATTTATATGAATGTAAATTATCACAAAGATTTTTGAATGATTAATTAAAGATATATGTTTATTAATTTCATATCAATTAATTTGAGTGATTGATTTTATATTAGTTTAAATAATTTTATATTAACTGCACCTCTATCCAATGTAAAATGAATTAGTGCATATGACTAATTATTATAATTAAAATTCTTTAAAATTATACAGGATTATATTTTTGTCATTTTACAAAGGATTATATGTATGCACATGCCAACATAAGGATGAAAAAGCTTGCTTCAAGTGAAGCTTCAATTCATGCCATGCCAAGACAAGGAGAATAAATACAACTTCACGTGAAGCTTCAATCCATGCCAAGAAAAGGACAAAAAAGGTTGAATGGACGGGGGACAAAGTAAGAGGAAAAGATAGGCAAAAGAAAAGCATGCGAAAGGATTGGAAACACTTTGTCCTTATCTAAGTGACTTAGCATGCAATGTATAAGATGCTTTAATATGTGTCTCACAATATATATAGCGATGCAGGAGAGGGAGTACCTAGGCATGCAATAGTTGCAGTGAAGGGATTGTGTAGTGAAAGTATTGTGAAGGGAGTGAAGTCTGGCAATTCACGTGAAGTTGTGAAGTTGAAGACAAAATTATATAATGCATTCTACCTAAAGTGCGACTTGCTTTTTAAGGTGTACTGTTATTATCGCAAAGATAGGAGGTAATATATTTGCATTAGCGTTGAACATGAAGAATGTATGTTGGCATGATTCTTTTATGTTCATCCATTATTATTTATTGTGTAGATGGATAGAAGAACTTACGGAGATGTTTTGTATTCCCAAATTCGAGCGAGAGTTAATATAGCAAAAGAACTTATTGTGCCAATCGGTGAAACGGGGTATGGAATTTTTCCTTTTCATTTAACCAATTTTCTTTTTTTTTTACCAAAATTTTGGTATATACATTTGTCAAATTTTACCCCGATGGAAATGATGCCGTTGAGTATATAGTATTTGTGACAAAACATAATTATTTAGGAGCTTATAACTCATGGAAAGAAGTTCCTGAATCAGTTCGCTAATTATGGTTTGTAGAATTCTAGGTAAATTTGAATCGCGCTGCCAATATCAGGTTTATTATATCCACCCTGTTAAAATACATGAACTTACTGATATTTTTGATCCTAATGGATAGAAACACTATGTATGGACATGGGAGGATCATTTCTAAATTTATAAAAACTTTAAAGATCGAGCAAGAAACCGGTTAAAAGATTTGATTTGTTATGTCTGAGATAAAGGAAAACATCCTACTTGGATTAATGAAGACATCTGGAATGATTTATGCGTTAGTTGGAACAAAGCAAAATTTAAAGAGAGAAGTGAATGCGCGAAGAAGAATAGAGCTTCAAACTCTATCTACGGGCTATTTCTCCATACTGGTGGAAATATTCCATTCATAAATCACATTGCAACTTTAGCTGAGGAATTAGGTAGGCCTGTAACTCCAGTAAAACTTCACGTCCGGACTCATCAAAAATCATTATACGGTGAATAGATTGATAAAAAATCTGAAAAAACTTTTGTATATATCCTCTTTTTTTTTTTGCATTTCTTTTAAATGTTCTTACATAAAAAGCACAACTATGTAACATCCTCCATTATTTGTTTTGTCTCAAGATGAATATGCTAGACTTAAAACTAGTATAGCAACTGCGGCGGGTGATCCACAAATTTTTACATTGCTAAATAAAGTTGCTCTGTGGACAGTAGCTGCTGGAGGGAAAAAAAGTGGAGGCTCTATATATGGCTTGGGAAGTATTGCACATGAAGTAGTAGATGATCTAATATATGGCTATAATTATGGTAAAAGAAATAACCTTTTCTCATATCTAAGTGTGGTAGAGGCTATATATCTAGGAGGTCACCTCCATCTTGATATTGATAAGAAGTTAAAGGATCTTCGGATGCAAATGGATGCCAACGAGAAATCAATATTTGAGATGCAACGTGAACTTTATGAATGTCATGAGAATAATAGACCATCATGTTCGAATAATTCCAATAAAAGGAATTGATGGAGAAGTTGATGAGGAATTAACACCACTATTTTAGATTATTTTGTGTAATGATGTAAACTTATTTGATATAAGTTTATGAATTTGTATTATAATGCCAGTAACATAAAATATACCTCTCATGTTTTATTTATTACCTTATTCCTCTTTCACGAGGTACTCTTGTCCTATGCATAGTAATGTTATGGTGCGGGACCTACATAACCATAAATGATAAGTTCTATTATTGCACATTATAAAATAATACATAACAAGTTTTGTCCATGTGCGAGAATCTTTTTTTACTTATTTTGCCTTCTTCTGTAGACAACTAAATCTAATAATATGTATAGTTTGTCTTTTTATTTCTTATCCTTATCTAACTTGGATTCACATGTCTCCATGAACAGTAATGCACATGTACGTAGGCACCCACACATATATACCAATATATATACCCATATATATATTTCTATATGATTAAACTTTGCCCACTACATCTCTTTTTTTCTTATAACATTATTTTCAGTTCTGCATTCACAAAGGTGCCAAGGTAAGCAGAGAAGATTATCATTTTAGACTTATGAGCATAGCATATATTGTTATGCTATTATTAAAATATTTCATGAACATGAGTCACATTTAATTGTTATGTAGGATGTTTTCAAGAAGAGGAAGAAAGACATGGAGAAATTTTTCTCAAGGAGAATCATCTACTGCTCAAGAAGACACACAACCTAACGTTCAATTGAAAGCAGATAATGTGCAACCAGAAGTGCATGAAATGCATGATGAGCCCTTTACTGACCAGAATGAACCTCTTCCCACCTTGATCATGCTTGAGGGGATTGGGTTTCTAACTTTGTTTCTTCTACATATATTATTATATGGTTGTTTATAGTGGGTCGTAATTTCTTTCCTTCCATTTTTATTCCTCTAAGTTCAAACCAAATAATAAAGATATTTGTACTTCCATTGTTACAATCTTCAAAGATAAATATGATGGTGCATGGAATTGTTGGAGTGAGGTTCCGCACAAATATCAACAATTACAGTTTCATGAGTTTGAGGTGTAACTGTCTCCTTTGGTTATTATACCCAAAACATTGATTAATTGATTTCATCTTGAACAACTCCTAATTCGTTTGTATTGATGTTATGATTCACAATGCAAGAAATGCTATTATTGGGACCCAACGCACCATCATGAGATTTGGCATAACTGGAAAAATCGAGTACAAAAATGGTTGAAAGATATCATTGGACATGTATGCGACACATGAAAAAGACCTCCATGGATAAAACAGCCAATTTGGGAAGAATTATGTGACCATTGGGATTCTAACGAATTTCGTGCCAATAGTGAGCAAAAAAAGAAAAATCGTGCGGCTGCTTCTTTGCACACAGGAGGCTCTACATCTATGGAGGAACATGCACGAAGATTGGTATCAATTTGTACATTTATTTCCTCCTTTTAGGGTGTTATTTCATCTAATCTTGCCTTATTTCATTTTATAGGCTCGGGAGTTAGGAAGAGATCCTTTGTTTTTTGAGCTTTACCAAAAAATGCACTAACGAAAATTAACTAACTCTTGGGTAGATGAAAAATCAAAGGTCGTTTGGGTACGTGCATATATAGATATATATTTATTTTGCTACATACACATGTATATTTATATTAAGTACTTCTATTTATATTGCTAGGATGAATACTTGAGACAAAGAGAGAGTACGAAAAGTTCAAGCTTAAGCGAAAATACTGTAGATATAAATTCGTTACCGAAGGCAAAAAATAGGGTGCCATCTATGGCCTTGGCAACATGTCCTCTAAAATTATAAGGGATGCTAAGATTGGATATACGTATGATCGAGAAGCATCCTCGAGTCAGGTGCCACCATACCCCCATGCGAATTATTGACATTGTCGCCAATCGAATAAACACTCATACTTCAAAACAAAAATATCATTAATCAATACAAGAAAATACTACTAAAAACATGTAAGAATATATTTCAAAGGATAATAATCTTATAAGTAAATCCTTTATTGCTTTAGAAAACACACTAAAAGAAAAATATAAGAAGTTTATTTTTGGACATTTCCATTATCAATTAGGTGATCAATTTTTCTATCAAGATTAACCAAAAAAAAAAAATTAACAACATCTAAGTGAGTGACATCAATATAGCCATAACCAGAGTTACCATCTTCGTATACAAAATTTGTCTCTATATTTTTCCTTTGAAGCAATTCTAAGTAACAAGATGCTTTGGTGTACAATGAGTATGAGACTAATGACCTTTGCCACTATAACGATAGTATATGTTCTCAATATGTTTGTTATTTTGCCCACCTTTTTCCTTGTAATTTTTTTATTTGTTTTTCCACTTTTGGTAGGAGGTTGAGTTCTTGGTATACAAAACACGTCTACGGTTATGAGTTTGTCCATAAGTAAAATGGCCCCGTGTTGCTACATTCACTTTAAGGATTGGAGTAGGGCTAATCAGATGGGACTCATGATTTTTCATGAAAAGTTTGTTATTTTGTTTAGGCACAAGGAGACAAGAAATCAACTCAGAATATTTCTTGAAACCTTTTTCTTGATATTGCTACTATGAGAGCAAATTGGATGTATAGAAAGTGAAAAATGTTTTTTTCAACATATCTTTATCAGTGATTTTTTCTCCACTTAATTTTAGTTGAGAATTGATTCTAAACATTGTGGAGTTATACTCACTTACAATTTTAAAATCTTGTAAGCTTAAATGCATCCACTCATAGCAGGCTTTTGGAAGAATGACATTTTCTAGTGATCATATTTTTCTTTTAAACTATTCTAGAGAATAATTGGGTCTTTTACTATAAGATCCTCAAATTTAATCCTTTAAGGAGACGGTGACAAAGAAAAATCATAACTTTGGCCTTACTTTGATTAGATGCATGATTTCTTTATTTAATAGTGTCTCTAAGACCATTTGCATCTAAATGAATTTCAATATCTAATACCTAAGATAAATAATTCTTCCTTATAATATCAGGAGCCACAAATTCAAGTTTTGTGAAACTTGACATTTTAGTACTATTATATAAATATAAAACAAACTACATAACATCCAATACTGTAAAAATTAAGTGATAACATTACTATAAAGATAATTGCATTTATAGTTTATATACTCAAGATATGAATAAATTAGAAGTACATAGTTTATATCTAGTTCGTGAATAATAGATGTCATAGGAAGGGGCAGGAAGTTAAACCATCAATTAAAATTTAATAAAGGAAACTAATAATATAAATAATCACATTCTTTGAATCCAACATTATAAAGGTGAGATGGATGCATACAAAGTAAAAATTGATGTCAAAGTATAAGCATAAGAATAAGGCTCACATAATCAAGAAAATAAAAGAGATGGACCAATTTTGTTTTTTTTTTCAAACTATAGGAATATCAAATTATTCAAATAAAACAAAAGAAAGGGGATCATAAACCCAACAATTCTCATAGAAAAAATAGGTGCTTGAAAAAGAAATCATACCTTTAAAATAAGATAGCAAAAACTTGAGAAAGAAAACTTAGGAAGACAATCATGTTAATAATATATTATGAAATAACTCAAAAGAGATAGAGAGAAGATAGAGAATAAGGGAAATGTTATTCAATTTTTATTCATACCTCTTGATACAAATGAGGTGCCTATTTATTGGCATAAATTTGTAACTACAAATAATCTAAATGTTACACCTTAAATGTGAAATAATAAACCACAAAGAAGGAAATAAAGGTGAGAGATGAATGTTTAAAGGTTTTAGACTTACAACTCTTGAAGGAATATAAAGAGATGGACATCCACACAATGTGTATTCATAACAATACACTGTACTTGTTAAAATTTCAACAATATTTTCCCTTGGTCTTTTAAATGCAGTATGAGATTGGGGTAACATGAACCATATTAAGTATGCACAAAGAGAACACAAAGAAATATAAAAACATGAGATTTCACCAAGTACATAACATAACATTTTTATAGCTATTCCAAATTGTTTAACATTAGAAAATTCAAGATTCAATATAGTGACATGTGGCTTAAAAGGCACATGTTCTCACTTGTATCAAATCTTGAATGGGAAACAAAGGCTTTACTAAGACTTAAGCCTAATTAAGAATTGAAATATACCCTTCTTCTGGGAACCCTAACAAATAATCCTAATAGGCTAGATAACCTTAATATATTATGAATGAGAATTACGCTTTCTAGAAATCCCAATAACCAATCTAAATCAATAAACAAAACCAAATATACTATGAATAGGAATTAACCCTTTTGGGAACCCTAATAATCAATCTAAGTCAATAACCAAAACTAAATATATTATGAATGGAAGTCACCATTTTGGGAACCCAACAACCATTTCAAATCAATTACCAAAAATAAATACACTATTTATAATCAATAATCAAAGAAACTCATATTTAGATCAAACCAAACAAAGAAAAACCTTCTTACAATCACAACAAGAACCAAAATCCATACTTAATAACAATTGTAAGAGTAAACAACTAAAAATGTAAAGGCAAACTAAATAAAATTATAATTGGTGTGATAAACTAATTCAGCATTCCAAAATGAAGCAAATCCTTTAAGTCTAAATGAAATGCAAATATATAAAGGAACTTCAAGAAAAATATTACTAACTACCTAAAAAAAATAATACATTAGGAACAATTTCAGCATGACCATTTAAAAAAAAAAAAGGAACGAAAGTGAAGTTTATTGTTGATAGTGGAGAATGATGGCAGATTAGTGGCATACCAACAATAATATAAAAGGAGAGAGAGAAAGGTAACATAATACTCACAAAAGGAGCTTAAAAGCTTCATTTCCCCAAATGGAATTAGCTTAATAAAGAATAGAAATGAGAAAACGAGGATTTTCTAGGTTTGGGTGAATAAAGAATAGAGATAGAGGGTCTGGGCTAAATTAGCGAACAGAGAGAAATAAGAGAACAAAGAAAGTAGATTAAAGGTTTTGGGAACAAAGTGACAAAGAGTAAAAATAAGGGTTTAGGTAGACATGGAGAAAAGAGAGAAGGCGAGAGTGATGGATAATAGAGAGAACGTGAGGATCTAGCGTAAAGTTGAAAGTGAGAAAGGAGAGAGTTTAGAATGAGATTTAAAGTAAGGAATAGAATTTTTTTTTTTGTTGATTGGTTTTTAATAGCTGGAAATTGATATTTTACCATTGGAAATTGCTTTTATTTTCTAGGCAGTAAAGTGATCGTGATAAATTAATGACAAAACCATCAACAATTACTTTATTTTTTGATGACTTAATAGTCACGGGAAAAACCATTGCTAATTGTGTATTTATTGGTAGTTTTTTAAAATTGCCACCATTAGTAAAAGCTAGTCGCAAATGATTGGTTTATTTGTAGTGTTACATGAACAATTAGTTAAACCCTTGCACATGAATTATAGTAATCTAAGTACATGCACTTGAAGAATATAAATATATAATAAAGCATTCTAGGTGCACATGCACACACACACACATGCAAACAAACATTTAAATTAACCATTTAGGAAGCATTTACTTTTTTTAACATCCCCCAATATTTTGAAAATTTTTAACATCCCTAATGTCAACAAGTGATCCAATTAAAATAAGATAAATATCACCCACGTAGAACAAATGTGGGGCTTACACAAGAATGTCGATCCTTGTTAGGTTGTTGAAGAGGATTCTAGCTCGATCTTACCATCTAAAACACCAAATATTCAATAAGTAAACAACATCCCATATTTTAATAAATAAGTGCACACATAAAAATAAATAGGCAATGGGTAAGATAGCTTACAAAACACCTTACAAAAGCCTTTAAAACCCAAAGCCATGCTTCACAATATCTATTAAATTAATTCATAAAAGAAATTTAGATAAGAGGAATGTACTAAGTCATAAAAGGCACATAGTTTAAAGTCAATATATATAATAAAAGCCTTTTTAAGAACCTTTTTAAAGGTTTAAAATATTCATATGAGAGTTTCCCAAAACTAATTCTTTTGAAAACTTTTTTGTTGGAAAGACTTTCCTTCAAACACTATAGTCATCGTGAGCACATAGTCTATATTGGTAAGTAACCAAGTCCATAATGGACACACAGCCATGTGGGTAAACAACTAGTTCGTCATAAATTTTCACCTCATATAAAATAAAGTTTGTTGCAAGTCATCAACTCACATAAAATAACATCCTTCTATTTTATGTGTATTGGCCGACATACAAGGCTAGCATCTCTTATACCCTTTCTTAACTAGGGTTTAGACAAGGTGTGCCTAGGGTAACAATTCATGATTTTTGTTTTCATCTAAGCCATCTTTAAAATTATAAGTAATTAAGTTTAATATGTTTATATGAAATAGGTTTGCCAAAAAAAAAAGGCGATAAGAAATCTATTATGCAACATCAACCTAGCAAATAGCCTTGCTTTACAATTCCAATTAAAGGTTCAATGATGGTGTTAGTGATATAAAATTGGAAGATAAAAATTGAAAATAATAAAAAAATAAATTAATAAATAATAATTAAGTTATTAAAGCACTTATTGGTTATGCCAAAGAAGGCATAAGGCTATATTCCTAAAGTCTTCACAACTAAGACCCAACACTAATTAAGCAACTACTAATCAATTCATTACGATAGGCCTTGAGTTTCATTGGTCTTTCTACAACTCATATGATATTGTGTTCTTATATTGTAAACTTACATTACTTGATTTAAAAGTTGAAGCACGTATTGGAATCCATTAAAGTACATTTATCTTTATTGTTATACACATGACAAACTAAATCCTGGCCTCTCCTTATATATCATATCAAACACTCACTATTCATCCTTTCATAATTATTAGTAGACTAATATTACTCAACTCTATAACTCCCTAACTCAAAGACCCAAAAGGCCCACCATCAACCAGCATGTGGCAAAAGAAAAAGCATGACACAAACTTACCTAAATTAGCTATAGAAAGGGCAAGTGAACATTTTAGTTTGCATGGCTAGATTGGAGGAGTAAAAAATACATGGGAGATTGCAACTAAACTTTTTAAAACTAAGTTAGAAGAAATGGAAGGACAAATAAAGTCGGGAGTAACATTGATTTCCTACCTACAAGAAGGAATAAGCTTTAAACAGAAGAGGACACTTTGAGTCACAAAACTTGTCAGGGAAGAAGAATAGTCCAATGACACAACAAGGGAAAGACAGGGCATGATATATCGCAAGAAAGAAGAGGAAGGAGCAACAACTAGCAATGGAAGAAGAAGGGTTATGTTTGATATTTTTAGCTGCCATTGATGTAATACCTTAGCCTCTTTACCCTTTCACATTAGTACCATAAGCTATCTCAACCCGTAACATACATGATGAAGCACAATTGTAAGGAAGAATACACCTTACATAAAGAAAATAATAAATATTTAATGGAATTTAATTGTGTTATGTAAAGTTTCATTTCTTCATTTTATGCTCTATGGACCATGTGCACTCATCCACATCATTTTTTAGTTTTAACACATCCATATAAGTCATACACATCACATTTGGTCCCATTCATTTAGGGCTTGGAGCTACATCTCACAAAATTAATGATTTGTTCTCAGGTTTAACTTTTCAACTTTCTGATGTAAACTTTAAAAATTCATAACTAATTCTAAAAAGATCAAAATCAAGCAAACCATAAAATTATAAAAATTTATGGATGTCTACTTTTGACTAAAAATAATTCCAGACCAATGCCATGGCTTTAAACTCATAAAAATTAATAGAATAGTAACTTAAGTCAAGTTACATTACTGGTGCTATCATGTAATTTCAAAAATTTATATCTCCCTCTACAGAACTTTAAATGAAGTGATCTTAGTGGTTATGAATAGCTTATGATATATAATTTATATTTGTAAAATTTTATAAGTGTTGGATTTCATTTGACCCATGTGTAACACAGAGAAGCAAACTGATTAAATGAATAATAACTATATCATTTCTGCATAATTTGGACAATTTTAAAAAATCAAAATAAATTATCTAGAGCCCTAAATTGAGTGCTCTTTAGCTCTATAGAAAGCTCTAAGTGAGACCTACTTGCTAGCCAAATTTTATAGAAAAACTCACTCATTTGGTTATACTTTGGTTCAGCGTACAAAATGGTTAAATTTGAAGTCTCAAATAGGATTTTAAGACACCAAAAGCTCTTCTTGAATTTCCACAACCACTTATGCAAGTCTAAAAGTATAAATACCATATATAAAAGCATGCCAAATGATCCAAATCCTTATGGAGCTCAATCTCACCTACCATATGCATACATACACAAGTACATTATATCACATAAGGGCAAATGAGTGACAAAATCTTACATTCTCATTCATTTAGCTCCCACATTGATACACACACAATTTATATATACATTAGAATATGCTCAAGGGTTTACATCATATATACACCTCATGGTTACAATTCTTGACATCAAAATACAAATAAAATGGCCATTTCTCTATCTCTTTGTCAAAGTCTTGCTTTTCAAAGTTGTTGGCGTCCATTTCTTTATTCACTTGGTCCACCTAGACATGGTTAGACATGTGTGAAGAAAAAGTGAGATTCAAAGAATCCCAATAGCTCTTAACTCTTTCAAACATACATAATAAATGTATAAACAAGTCAAAGAATGCATGCATGATATTCAAGCAACTAGTGAACATGTATAAGGTATTTTTCTTGTTACATAAACTCATATATAACAAACATAAGCTTTCAAGGGTATTGGCTTAGCCTCATCCATTTTTCTTAGGACTTCTAGATTTGTCTCACCTATTTTCAAAAGACTTTTGACTTAATCTCATTCTTTTTGAGACTTTTAGCTTAGTCTCACCCATTTCTAAGGACTTTTAGCTTATCTTCACCCATGCTAAGGGACTTTTGGTATCACCAAACCCAAGCAAGCTATTATGCAATCATAAACACTTTTTAAGAAATATAATGGTACCATAACATGTAAACATAGGTTAAAAAAATTTCTTGTGGCTTAAACATACACATATTAATGATAAGAAAATAACCAAGCTATGCACGTGAAAAAGGTTAGAGAGTTACCTTGAAGCAAGAACTTAACACTTTTTCCTTATTATTCCTCCTCCTTTTTAGACACGTACTTGCAACTAGATAGACTTGATTCCTTTGGCCTAAACACATCAAATGGGACACAATTACATTATGGAAGTAAGCTTTAGCATCACACACTCTCTATGGAAGCTCACTTTGCTTTATAGTTACATAATAGTTTTATATAAGACCTAATAAAGCATCTACTAGAATTTAAGATCTTGGCTCCATTTTCTCCTTCTATTTAGGTTTCTTGACTCTATTTAAGCCTCTTAGAGTCATCACAAACTCATTTTCAATAGCCTAGATCCAAGTTGCTTCTTTAACTCTTATTATGGAGCATACACTTCTATCATACAAACCAAGGCTTTTAAATTTTTCTAAACCTTCCTTTGATATTCTTTTATCATATTTAGTCCCTTTCTATCCTTAGAAAAATTTAAAACTCTCCCTAAGTGCTTCTTCTTGTCTAGGCCGAGACATGCACCCATTTTTGGACTTATGGAGCTAGCTCTATTTTCTTGAAGGGAATGGCACATTTGAAGCTTTCTAGGTGTCTCAAGAACCCATATACTATCTTAGACAATTAGAAATACCACTAAAAAACTTCATACATATCAAGATGCAATAAAAACCCTAGGTTTTAGAAACCTATTTTTTAATGCTTCTTTTTGGAATTTCTTTGTATATGCTTGTTTCTCACCCTTAAAAACCTAGGTTTCATGCTTGGTTAGAGTCAGATTTTGGTCCCTCTTGGTTGTTCTATATAAGGCCGAAACTACTCCATAGAAAATTAAGAAGAAGGAAGCAAGGAAAGCTATGAAAATACCTTGGTTCTTTAGCCTTTTCAAGAGCTTTCTTCGTTACTTTGGCTCCTCCTTGGAATTTAAAACTTCTCCCCTTTGAATATGACTAAAAAAAGATCCAAATCATATGCCAAAACCATGGAAAGAAAGATGAGAAGGAGAAGGATAAATTTGCTAAAGGAAGGAGCTTGAAATTTCAAGGTTTTTTTAACCTTTTCTTAGGTTTTTCTCCTCTCTTGAAGCTCCCTCTTATGCGCCCTTCTTATTAGAACTTCTATCTAGTTTTAGGCAGAAATTAGGTTGGCCAAAAGTGAGGGAAAAGTGGGGCACCACCTATATATAGCTAGGGATCCTTAAGAAGCTTTTCAAAATACCGATTTTCTCCTTCATTTTTAGCTTTTTTGTTTTAAGCTCATTTCAACTCCTTTTTGAAAAATGTATTTTTCATCATAAAATTTAGGCTCTCTAACCTATAAATGGCCTTTAGAATCATTCAAATCGGGTTTAAAATATTCTTTAATGAAAGGGTCAAAGTTCGAGTCCACCGACGTTTTAAAACATAAACCAGAGGGGTTTTAACTGATGTATGAGTTCTTATAGTTTTTAGGGCCTCTGAGAATCTCGGGAAACTTAATTTTTCCATTTAAAGCTCCCTCTTTTGAGTTTTCTAAAAGTTACCCAAAATTACAAAAATGCCACTATATTTTGTCAAATTTTCTTTAGCCACTCCGGCTCCGGTTTCTGGGCATCTTAACCTTGGTTCCTCATTTTTTAATATTTAAAATTTTATCCTAATTTTCTTTTGCCTTAACTAATTCATTTTAAAGGATTCTCTTTTATATCTGGCCTATTTCCATTGTTTTTATGAAAATCGGATGTTACAATTGATATCCCTTGTGCAATCCACGGCTTGCCTAAGATGTCAAACTTTAAGCATGGGAATAAATGACACAAAGAGAAGCAATGGTGAGAAAGGTATAGAGAAACTGAGCAAGATTGAATTTGGTGTTTATCACTTTGCATAGCCTTTAGGCCATTCAAATTAAATATGGACAGTTTGGATTTCTTTTTTTTTTAATAGTTTTTTTTTAAAATTTCAATCATTATTTTTGTGGAAGTTGATAGTTAGAAGAATATTTTTATTCTATGTTTTGCATCTTCTAGTGCAAAAAAAAGTTAAAAATAATAAAATAAAATAAAATCTAGACGTGCTCATTGCTCTACTGTGCATCAAATCTATTCGCAAAACCAAGCAAGACGTGAAAGAAAGAGATAAAATCTTGATTATAGGGTAGGGAGAAGGCATGTGTACAACTTATAGGTATTTCCAAACTTAAATCTATAATGGGACCCAATAGCAATTAAAGGGAATTTTTGGACTTGAAAGAAAAATTTGAAAGTCACCTTTTTTATCTTTATTGTTAGAATATGACGTGCTAAGAAAGGAGAAGAGTTGAAACCAACTAGCCTTGAACCCCAGTTCATATAGTAAGAAATGCAAAATATAAACTGCTAAAGCTATTGTTTATAATTTAAGTCATATTTTTTGGTTAATTAATTTAATGCAATTGAATTAACTTATTATTACCATTATTGTTGTTGTTGTTGTTGTTGTTGTTATTAACATCATATAAAAAATAAAATAAAATATTAAACTAATAACCTATTTTAGTAAATTTCTTTGTTATTTCAAATTCTCAATTTATTGCCTTATTATAACATGAATAACTAATTAAATCCTAATATATGAATCACATGCATATAAATATATGTACTTTAAGAATCTAAATACGTAATCATACATTCCAAACACACAAAAAAGTATCAAACCAAATTGGATCCTTTATAGTTGTGTAGTCGTAGTAAAAAAGAGAGTGACATATAGGAGTGAGAGTGTATATGGGGCTCATTTTCTTTCTTTACACCCAATCACTCTTTTCTCTCTCTTTTTGACTACATTATATGTAATTCATTTATGGATTACAAAGGATCAAGATTGACATTTAACTTAACTACATAAAAAATATCAAATTAATATTTTTAATGCATAATGTGCAATGTGTTTACCTTAGAACAGATGAAATGAAGGACTGTAACTTATTAATAAAGTAACTATGTAACAAAAAGCATAAAATAGATATATTGTGTAACAACCATTGCTTTTATAATTGGATGTTGAAAGAATTTAAACTAAATGCTAATATTTGAATAGGTGTTGATGGTTATGAGGTACTTCAAGGTTAATTGTTATTTTGGAACAATACTTTGCAAGCAATTCATGCTTTTTATAATAGTAAATATTAAGTTGTTATTTTACAGTTGAAAATGTGAGCTTCAAAACACTATATTTTTGGCTAACTAATTTGTTTAGTTGTTGATATTGGATAGTTTTTAATTGTTAGTCTAGAAATAATCCAAGAAAGAGGGTTAAATTGGATTTCAAGTTTCTAATGAACATGATCTTACTCTTTATAATAAAATGCTTTAGACAAATGATAAATAGAGTAGGGAAGAGAGAGTATCACACAATTAATTTATACTGGTTCAGACCAATATGTCCTACGTCCAGTCCCCAAGCACAAAGCAAGGGTATTTTATAAATCATGGGTAATCACCACATATTCAAAGTAATTCTACAACATAGACAAAACTCTGTGACTTTTACCACCTATCTTAAGGTAATATGATAAGACTCAACACTCAACTTTTACAAACTTTGCTCTTTCCATAGTTTTTTTTCTCACTCACTAGGTTTCTCAACAAGATTCCTAAAAACTCTTTCCAAGATTTTTCTCGAGTTACCTCAAAACTCTCCCCTAAATTTTTCCCAAGATACCTAGAAGTTCAATATCAAATAAGATTAGGGTTAAATACAAGAGCTCTCTAGGGGTTCCCTCAATTACAACAAGGCAAATCACACAAAACAATTACACGTTAAAGCACAGCTTATAACTTCAAAGAGTATGTGCATAATGTTTTGTTCTCTCTTCTTTATTTATTCTTCAAGTGGTCTTTATTATATGTGGCAACCATTTAGTATATTGACCGTTGATAGCAATTTCCTTCATTAATGCATAGAAATGCCCTGATGTTCAGGAATCTTTCTTGTATGCTTCATGTCAATTTGCAACGATGTCTTTCCATATCGAGCAGCCATTAATTTGTTTGCATTTTTGCTTCCTTCCAATAGCAAGACTTCCTTACATAGCTTCTTTAATTTTGGACTTGCCTTTTTCATTCCTAATAAAAAATATAATATTAAAAGCATAGGATAATAAACCAATTTAAGGTTAAAGTGAGATATTTTCACATAAATAACTTGGCTCATATGTTTTGAAAACTTTCCTTATAAATATCCTTCATAATTCTGCAAATCATAAAAAAAGTATTTTCATATAAAATATTTGACTCATTAATCTCATATTTGAACAACTTACCATAAGTGAAATAATATAGACCCGATTTAACCCATTAATAATATTATAATTTCAGCTCATTAATAAAATTATAATTTCAACCCATTTTCCAAAGACACATAATTGAATATATTTGACATATTTCAAAACTAAAACGCTCAAAAACAATTTATCCAACAAAATTTTTTAATACACTGAAATTATTTATCTCTTCGATCATTCTTATAATCATTTTCATTAAAATTTGTGTTAAAATATCACAAAATAATTAACTGATGAATGGACTACTATACTTTTAATTTAATTGATACAAATTAATTTCAAATCAAATCATATAAGGATAAGCCATAATCTATCTTTAATAATAAAATATTTTAAAAGCATTTCCAACAAAATATATAATACTTTAACTTACCTTCCACTCCTCAAGGAAGTAGGTAATTCTTCTTCATTAAGGATAACTTCTCTTTCTTCTGATGGAATTGCAACTTGTTCATCTGAAATCTGTATCGTGTATGTAATAATTAATTTATGACACGAATAATGAGTGGAAAAGGAACCCATAGCATCAGCATACTCGTCATTTTCTCAACGAGAATTTTAAATATCTAATTAATTTAGAGTTTGGATCCTTTAAAATTTTTTGCTGTAATTTTTTTTATAAAGTTGGAGAAAAATAAACATAAGATGAGAGGCTCAAACACTCTTACTCTCTCTAACCTTACACCCTATTTCTACTTTTCTCTAACTTTATAAAAAAAATTTATAATAAAAAAGTTTAGAAGATCCGTACACCTACTTTCATACTCATAAAGATTGCATATACAACATAAAGACGGATCGAAATCCCTTGAAGTTCTATAAGAAATTTACAGTGTAAATTTGCCAACATCTGAGCCGCTAGGGAATCTAGATCCATGTTGAGACTAGTGTTTACATGATGATCTGTCCCTTTTCAAAATTTATACCATATTTTTTAAGAAAATTGCAAAGACTTTCTTCTTAAAATTTATATTGTGGTTGCCAGTTGCCACGACGTCAGTGCAATATCCCGGAAGATAGTGTTTTTATTTTTCGGCCAACTCCTCGCGGATAGTGTTTAACCTCAAGTTTCAGCCCATAAATTCTTAATAATTAATTGAAAAATTTATAATTATTTTAATATGCAACAAGAAATTTAGCCAAAAAAAAAGAACTGAATAGAACACAACCTTGTCATTTTCTGAGTCGAAATTTAATATAAGTATGAAAAATAAAAACAAGGATGGATCCAACAAATTTTGATAACTTGGTCTTGAAGCCTGAAATATCATCATAAAATTAATTTTTTTTTTATTATAGAGAAGGGTATATTTTGTCAGGCCAACACTCTCACTCAACCATCACAAGGGCGCATTCTTTCATATAAGGCTATATATTTAAAATTTTACTCTCAAATATTCCTTTAAAAAATTTGAATTGAAAGTTACTAAGATAAGGAACTGTAAAAAGACGATTTGATGGCTACAATATTTACACCTAAGAAAGAATTATTTGTGTGAAAGTCAGTACCTGTGACGAACTTTCAGCAACATCCGTACAATGTCTGAAGCTGTTTACAGGGGTGCTCTGGTAAGTTACCCGAACCATGGCTTGAAGTTTGTCTATTATTCAAACCCATACAGAAAAAGAATTATACTTCGTATGATATATATATATTACCACGATAATTCAACCAATCTTGTACTTAATATGTGATAGAACATAAATTTAAAAAAATGACGAATTTTGGAGTATCTGAATAAATCAACAATTCTTCTTGTGTTGAAAATGACAGATAACTCCTATACATTTTAATATAACATAATTTAGGAGAAATTTATATATTATCTTAAATTTATGCGTAATGTTTAAAATTTATAAAGAGTATGTAAAATTAAAAAAATGTTACTTGCACCATTTCATTAAAGAAAAAATTAATGTTGAAAATATATGATCTGTTCAATCATGAACAAAAATCCCTAAAGAAACGAAGACAAAAAATGAATATGACGTGTTATATATTATCATCTTTGAAAACTGACTGAATATATATATATATATATATATATATATATAAAGATATCACATTGCAAAGTATGATAGTAAATATATTCAAGTTGAAAACATTCAGTTTTTTTTTTTAAATTTTAATGTCTTGACTGCAAAACATGGAAAACATAATAGTAGGGTTTATATGTATGTACCTTGATTTTTGTGCAAGTATTTTATTGTCTCGTTCAGGTTTCCTTGCCAGCATTTTGTAATATATGTCAAGTAAACTTCCTTCAATTTCGGTGTCTTCGGAGACCCCTTAGCAAATGTGTACATCTTTGGGATGTCCTCCACCCTAACCATCTGTAACTTGGGGAATATATCAAATTCTTCTTCACAGAAACTGGTAAGCTTTGGCAGAAATTTGAGTATGAGGCACTCCAAATTCTGGAACACTTCTTTATTGTTTTTCCCTCCACCTTGAAGAACATGTACTATATTTTCACAGTCATATAATTTTAGCAATCTCAGAACAGAGAGGTGTTCAGCCACTGAAATGGAGAATAATTTTTTGATGCTTCTGCAACGTATGATTTGAAGTGATGTCAAACTTTTGAACATTGGAATCTTAGGTTCCTGTCTCCACAGTTGCATGTTGGGCAAATCACTCAACTCCAGTTCATCTAATTGAGGCAGTAATTCCATTTTACCCGCGCCAGATGAGGAATCCTCCTTTATGTCAAATAACACTTCTAATGCATTAAGACTCTGCACGGTAATTTTCTTAAGCTTCTCTATCCTTATCAGCGTGTTGGATGGATCGATCTTCAATTTACATTGTGAACTTGAAGAAGGATTGCTGTTCCATATATTCTGACAACCACCCACATTTACAAGATGCAATTCCTCCAGGTTGTCGAAAGAATCCTGCGCAACAGGTTATCATATGATTATTTTAACCCATGTGCTAAATGCTGCAGCAAATTATTTTATCCTTTACAAAGTTAATACTGCACCGGGGAATTTAAACGTTCGAATGACCACAAAAATGAAGAGATCACAGGAAATATATAATAAACACATTTACCATATTCAAGAAGTTGTCTGCTGTAGCGGAAACGTCCCTTGAGAATGTCTCGAGAGCAGGACAGTTTACTATTCTCACTTTTATGAGTGATGGAAATTCAAATGTCTCCAGGAAGAAGCTTGAAAGCACTGGTAGATTTTCAAGAACGATAGATTCCAAAGGATGGAAAATTTTCTCGTCCGTTCTTTCTTCTTCTGTGTCAATGAAAATTTCTTCCAAAATGTTACAATCAGAAATCTCAATTTTTCTCAGCCTGAGACAGCAGGAGGGTAATAACAGTTGTTGAAGAGAAGCGCAGCTTTTTACTTGTACAATCTCCAGGTTTTGAAAGACCATGATTGAATCATTCTCAAATACGTGCTTCAATGTAGGTAGGCAACTAAGTACTAGTTTTCTTAGCATGGGTAGCTTTGTATCCGTCTCCTCCGTCAGTTGAAACACAATACTACTCAGTGAACTGCAATTCCTCACAACGAGTGTCTCCAATTTCTCCAACCTTGACAACATAGTTGAGGGGAAAATATATTTCAGATTGCATAAGTTATCCACTTCTAGCTCTTTTGGCTCACTGACTGATATGGTAGAAACGCAGCCCTGCCATATCTCCTCAAAAGTTTCAAGGCCTACCAGCTTCAACATCTGCAATTTCGGGCACGCGTCCTGCAGAAAAGAGCTTAAAAATTATTTGAAATATTCACTTCTTTACTTTTCTTTTTTTCACGAATTGAACCAATCACCGCTGTCCTTACGTAGCAGATGAGGCAGAAATTTCAAATTAATTTGTGTACATACGTTATAATTCTTTACGTGCATGCTTGCTTTGTGGGTTTTTTCAAAGGACTCAACAAGATGCAGACTCTTTAATTGTGACATGATAAAGTTAAGAGAATCTAAGATAAAATCCAAGCTGATTCAGTGATAGCATACGTACCATAATCTCATCCAGCATATGATTAGATGTCCCTTCAATTGATGGTGTCTGCGTGCTTAAAAATCCAGTGGTAAATACATTCATTTTCGGACAGTTCTCTATCGTCAAATTCAGCAGATTAGGAAATTTAAAATTGCAATTCCCTGAGTTGAACTTGATGAACTTTGGGAGGCTTACAAGTTGAAGATTCTTTAAATTAGGAAACGACCTTTCCTGCTTTTCCGTCTCCTCTCCTACGACCTCTTCTATCATCTCACACGAATGTATATTTAATTCCTCCAATTGCACAAGATTTTCCAGTAAAGCAGTCGAAACTAGACTCTTCTGTAAGCCGCACTCGATGATTTCTAATTTAACTAGTTTACTAAGTTCAACAATTCCCCTTGGATCCTTGTTCCATATGCAATTCAAGTTAGGTAGATTAAACAGTCTCATTGTGCTTAAATTGGGGAATTTACCATTTCCTTCTTCATCAGCAACAAAGTCTCCGAGGTCGAAAACTTGCTCCAGCAGTTTGCAGTTTTCTACTGTCAGCTGCTCAAGCTTATGTGACCGGCGGAGCAAAATGGACAAAAATTTATTCAACTCTTCATCGCACCGTATGGCCTTTAGAATCTTCAGTTGGCTGAAAGATGATTTCTTTAGCTCCATTTCCATATATTTCTTCAACTGCTCTGAGCCATCGATTGTTAAATCTGGAAGAGTAGAAAGTTTATCCTGTAAAATGATACCACAGTCAGCAAATTGTACATACTGCTGGGTAGAATTAGCAGATATTCAGGAGTATTAAGTAATAAGCAGTATTGACCAAAGAAAACAAACAAAAACTGCATATTTACTCCTTATAATTTGTTTGGTTTTTAATTTACTGTACTTTCATTTTTTGTCAAATGAGTTGGTACAATTTCTTATCGTTTTCAAACAATTCCCCAACCTTAAAGATCTATTATAACCACGGGTGAGGTAGTCTCCAGTCAAATTGCACAGCTTGGACAATGGCGGCAACATTTTCGTAGCGCCATTCCCTGACATGTCTCCTCAGCAACTAGTTTTTACTCTTAAAATATGATCTAAAAAAATCCATCAAATACCATCAACAGTATGCCGTAAATTGCAGTGGTATCATCCACGGTTTTTCCTAAGTAGGCGGTGGCATAATCTGGAGCAAAATCTTTGATGTATGAAAGTAATTAGAGAAAATTTTAGTTAAGGACCTTTTAAGTTTTAAAAAATTATTTTTAGAAAGACTTGGTTATAACTTTAAAAAGATTTAATTATAATTTTGGAAAAATCAAATTGCAAAAAGTTGTAAGAAGGTTACTGGCTATCAATTTTACTAACTTAAATTCCTTAACTTGAATTTTCCCAAATGATTATGCATTAGCCATAAGAAGTAGGTAGCGATAAAATAGAGGTTGTCATCATAAGGGAATTTGTAATATTATATTATGAAAGCTCTATCACCCACTGTCTCTGCGCTCCTATAAAAGGAGATGGGCTGATGTCTTCTAAGTATAACATTTCAGGAGCAATCAAAGAGAAGCAACGTGTAACATTTTCATGGACTTCACTTCTACGAATTAATTTTCTCTCCCTCCATTCCATAGCTTTCCAATAACTACAAACTCTCGAGCCATTTCCACTCTTTCATAATATAAAAAATCATCAGTGGTATTAGAGTTTTGGTTTTAAATACTCAACCATCCTAACACCATAATTTTACATCTCTCCTATTAGTTCCTATGACCTCCACATCTACCTCCAATCTAACTATCTGCAATTATGCGTAAGTCTCATTTCCCATATTTGAAGGTGAAGCTTATAATTTTTGGACTATAAGAATAAAAACCTTATTCATCTCATAAGACTTGTGGGAAATAGTGGTGGAAAGATTATAAGAACCAACCCCAAAAGAACAAATCTCATGGACAGCTACAAAATATAAGGAATACAAGCAAAACATACAAAAAGATACAAAAGCTTTACTTCTCATTTAATAAGGATTAAGCAATGCAATGTTTGAAGAATCATAAATGCTAACATTGCAAAGGAGGCATGGGAAATTTTGAAGAGTAAGTACAGAGGTTTTAACAAGGTAATCACTATCAAAATTCAACTTTTATGGAGAGATTTTGATACTTTAATAATGAAGGAAGGTGAATCAACACAAGTTTTCTTCTCTCATGTCTCTAATGTCATCAATCAAATTAGAAGTTATGAAAACTTGATAAAAGATAAGAAAATTATTCAACAATTATTGAGAAGCCTTTTGATAAAATTTGATAATGTGGTCACCGTAATTTAAGAAGTCAAAGATTTATCAAAGTTTACTCTAATATAGCTAATGGGATCTCTTCAAGCCCATAAGGAGAGAATGCAAAGATTTGAGCCACTACTAAAGCAAGCCTTCAATCAAAAGTATATATCCCCAAAGAGGATGGAAATTAAAAAAAAAAAAACAAGACCACAGTCAAAATCCTTGAAATAAAGGATCATTTACTTATGGTGGAAGAGGAAGAAAGAATTATAGAAATTAAGTGAGCAAAGATAAATCAAGCTCCTATTGCAACTTATACAAGGAAAATAATCATGAGAGAAAAGATTGTTGACGCAAATGCAAGAGGTGTAAAAGGCACACTCATTTTAAAAGAGATTGTTGGTATTAACAAAAACAGTAAGCAAATTTCAATGAAAAAGATAAATTACTTGATCAAATATTTTATTTTGCATTTTCTTCTCAAGAATTAAGGCATGTCTGATATCTTGCTAATGGTTGCTTAAAACACATGACTAAAAATTGCTTTGTTAAACTAGATGAAAAAAAAAATCCCATGTTGCACTTGGTGATATAAAAATGCAGAGGTTGAAGGCAAATGCATGATTGCCATAAAGGCAAAAAGTGGCTAACAAAAATTTATTCATGATGTTCATTATGTTTTGGGCCTTACACAAAATTGATTAAGTGTTGGCCAATTGATTCAAAAAGGCTACAACTTGATTTTTGATAATGATACATACATCATATTTGACAAGAATAAAAGGCAACTTATAACTGCAATTGAAATGGTCCTTAATAAAAATTTTCATTTGACAATGCCACTTGGGCAAAAGTGCCATGAAATGTGAAAATGTGGGTGAATCCACATTATAGCATTTGAGATATGGCTATTTGAATTTTTATAACCTTAAATTACTAAATAAAAAAGAAATGGTACTTGGACTTCTTGTTATGTATTTTGGGGGCAAAAAATTTATGAATGATGTATCTTTAGGAAAATACATAAATTGTGTTTCCTAAAATCATCTCAAAGAGCAAAAGCTCTACTAAAGTTGTTGTTTGTAGTTATTTAGGGCCTTTCAAGAGCCTCCACTTCTAGTGAAAAGAGATATTTTCTTCTCTTCATTGACAATTATACCCACATGATGTGAGTTTACTTTATTGAGTAGAAATTATATGCATTCTGTTACTTCACACAATTTAAGCCCTTGCTAAAAAGCAAAGTGGACATTCTTTTAAAGTTTATAAAACTAATCATAGGGGAGAATTTATTAATAAAATATTCATTAAGTTTTAAAAATAACATGACATCAAGAAAGGGCTCATAGTATAACACACCTCAATAGAATGGTATAACAAAAAGAAAAAATAAAACTATTGTTGAGATGGCACACATCATACTTTAAGGTAAAAATCTAGTTCAGCTTTCTATTGAACTAGATTTCATACGGTGTTCTATTTAGAACTACTTTTATAGGAGATTAGTTGAGAATATAAACTAATGTGTTAACAACTTTGGTTTAGAGTCTTTGGCTATATTGCTTGTTAAAAGAGTCAACATCTTGAAGCTAAAGAGAATGTAAGAGATGATCCATACCCAAAGACAAGCTAATTACTAAGATAGTGAAGCTTGTTACCATATTCATCACTTCCAAGAAAGATGCAATCATGGCAAGATATTTATCAAACTTGTGATATTACATTATTTTCTAATGAGCCGCATAAATATGAAGAAGTCATTAAAGAAAAAGAATGGAAAAGAGCCATGAATGAGGAAATCAAGATAATCAAGACAAATGAAACATGGGAACTTGTGGAAAAGTTGAAAGAAAAAGATCTCATTAGGTTGAAATGGATTTACAAAATCAAGTACAATGAAGATGTGTGAATCTAAAAGTATAAGGCACAACTCGTAGCCAAAAAGTACTCTTACTAACTAGGTATTGACTTCAATGAGACCTTTGCTCTCATTGTACACAGGGAAACAATATGAGTGGTACTTGCTTTGGCCACCTAACTAAAACTACTAATATATCAACTAGACATAAAGTTAGCATTCTTGAATGAAGAAATTGAGGAAGAAGTATATGTAGAACAACCTGGAGGGTATGTGATACGAGGCAAAGAAGGCAAAGTATATCAATTGAATTGAAACAAGCATCACTTGCATGGAATAGTAAAATAGATAGGTATATTCTTGATCATGATTTCACTAAGAGCCTAAATGAGCCATCACTATATGCGAAGATGCATGAAGATTGTTTCCTCATCTTGTGCTTGTATGTGGATGATTTAATCAATATTGGCAATGATACAAAGATGACTGAAGACTTCAAGCAAGTCATGATGAATGAGTAACTCACGAGATACTTTCTTAGAATGCAATTCAAGTAAAGGCCTAGAGAAATATTCATTTCTCAAGAAAAATATGTTAATGATTTGTTAAATAAATTGAAGATGCAAGACTATAAACCAACATCCACTTTAATGGGAACCAATAAAGAGTTATCAAAGGTGGACAAAAAAGAAAAGGCAAATGAGACAACTTATCAAAGTCATGCTGGCTCATTAATTTATCTCATAAACACTAGGTCCAACATAGTGCATGCTCTCGGCACTATTTCAAGATTCATGAGTGAGCCCAACAAGTCTCATCTCCCAACTATAAAACAAATTTTGAGATATGTCAAAGGTGCAAAAAATTTTGGCATCTTGTATGAAACAAAAGATGATTACAACTTGATTGGCTACACCAATAGTGATTGGGCAAGAAGCATTGATAATAGAAAGAATGCAACAAGAAATATTTTCCTTTTGGATTCCAAAGTAATTTCATAGGCATAAAAAAATAGAAGTTAGTTGCACTTTCATCAATAGAAGTAAACTACATGGCAACAACAAATGCAACATTTGAAGTAGTTTAGTTTATAATAATCTTGAAGAATTTACATCAAAGTGATAGTACATCAATAAAAATCTATTATGACAAAATGTCCACAATTGCCATGACAAAGAATCTTGCTTTCCACAATTATACCAAGTGCATCGAAATTAATCTGGCATCATTTTTTTTTGAGAGCTTGTGAAATGGGAAGAAATTAAGTTGAAATTTTACATGACTGAAGATCAATTTGCAGATATTTTTACAAAGTTAGTTCTTATAAAATAATTTATTAAGTTTAGAAAGAAGCTTAGAGTTATGGATTTTTTTAGATTAAAAAGAAGTGTTAAAAACTTTAAAGATGTGCCATTGTATATGATGTTGGGATAAAAAGAAAGGTGTGGATATTTTGTTAACTGGGGGACAAGAGTTCAAGTGAGACACTAGAAAGCATGTATTCCACTTATGAGTTAGGGTACATCTATTCCATGTTCTTAAGAATAAAAAAATTTTGGAAAGCCATAGGGAACAAATGCCGATGTGGCCATTGGTCCGGTCTTTTTTAGTTCCTAATCCTTAACCATTCAACCATTATATTACCCTTGACTCTTTCAAGACCTATAGCCAAGAACCCCTACAATTTGCATCCTTTTCTTTCTGTTTTCTTAACTTTGAATCTGAAGATTTCTCTTGCAACAGCGCTAAAACTAATTCATATATCAAAGTTTGAAGGAAAGTGAAATAGTTGCTTGCAAAGAATGTTAGATGCAAATAAAGATATACCGAATAGGAATGACTCTGATATTATTATTCACAAATGGTGCGACACAGCTGTGGATAATTTCAACCAGACTTAACAGAACACTAACACTTCAAGTAAGAGTTTCATAAAGGAAGATGGATGACACTCTAGAAGAACTCATAGAGACAGAAACAAATAACCCTGACCTCCCACATTGGCTCTTTCTCACATACAAATACTCATTCTCCATTACTCAAGCTAAAGGCATCTTACGAATTCTATTGCTCTTTCTAACAAACCTATTCAAATTGTCCACCTTCTTTGGAACTTGTGCCATTTGTTCGCTGGAGTTCCCACCAGTTATATCTTTCATCATAACAGAAAGTGTTAGCTATAATTGTTGAAGATTATTCCTTCTCCAAGAACTCCAGCAATTTGCATCTTTGTCCCCTCAATAATTCCTTCTCAGCTTCTCTTTTGATCCAAGGATGATTTATCTTTTTGGTAGATTTTCAAGTAGAAAACCTTTGAAATGCTCGTCTTAAAGCCTAAATCTTCTTCTTCATTAACATAACAAAGGCAAGACTGTTTCTATCACGTAGCAAATACTAGTGTTTGAATCAGAAAAAAGTCAGGGAAGACTAGCATGTATGGTCATTATCAAAGAATTTGTCTAACTCTAGCTCAGCCTTGCCCTTGTGACATAGGGGTGTTAAAATTAATGAATCCTAGTGTTAGAGACTAAATTGAAAACAATAAAGTTTAAAGAATGGTTCCCAAAAAAAAAACCCTAGAAGGACTAAATTAAAAACTCAAACAAACTATAAGAATCAAATATGAAAACCTTTAAAGTGCTCATCTTAAAGCTTGAATCTTCGTCTTCATTAACATAGCAAAGGCAAGACCGTTTTTATCATGTAGCAAATACTAGTGTTCAAAAAAGAAAAAAGTCAGGGAAGACTAACACATATGGTCATGATCAAAGAATTTGTCTAACTCTAGCTCAGCCTTCCTTTTGTGCCATAAAGGTGTTAAAATTAATGAATCTTAATGTCGGAGACTAAATTGAAAACAACAAAGTGTAAAGGATGGTTTCCAAAAAAAAAAAACCTTAAGGGACTAAATTAAAAACTCAAAATAAACTATCAAAATCAAATATCAAACAAACTCTAAGAATCAAATATATACTTTTCATATGTATGTCTACATACATTTCCATTTTGATTGTGTTTGTGTAGCCAACAGTCTTGTCAACTACTTTGTTTAGTGAGTTAAGCTAAGACGTTCTTGGATAATTAGGTTAATGTTTCATTTTATCACCGCAAAAATGAAGAGATCATAGGAAATATATAATAAACACATTTACCGTAATCAAGAAGAAGAAGTCTGCTGTAGCGGAAACGTTCTTTGAAAATGTCTCGAGCGCAGGACAGTCTACTATTCTCACTTTTATGAGTGATGGAAATTCAAATGTCTCAAGGGAGAAGCTTGAAAGCATTGGTAGATTTTTAAGAACGATAGATTCTAAATGAAGGAAAATTTTCTCGTCTATTTTTTCTTCCTCTATGTCAATAAAAATTTCTTTCAACATGTCACAATCAGAAATATCAAGTGTTCTCAACTTGAGACAGCTGGAGGGCAATAACAAGTGTCGAAGAGAACCACAGCTTTTAACCTTGATGACTTTAAGTTTTCCAAAGGTATCAACCATAAGTGAGCCATGACATATCTTTTCCAAGTTATTGAGATTGTGAAGTATCAATGTCTCCAAATTTGGGAACAAAACATGAGCTTGATTCCGTTCCATTGAATTAATAATATGCCGAATTTCTCCATTATTTTGGATGTGGAGATGCTTTAATAGTGGAAATCCTTCACCATTCAAATGGAAAAGAACATTTGAAATGCCATGTATTTCATCTAAGTACAAATCTTCTGCTTCTTTAATTAGTGTTTTAATCCCATGTTCCAAATGAATGCTAGTATCAAGCTTCAACTTTAACAATCTCGAGGCCCTGTTCTTGTTTGGCCATTTCCATATATCTCCTATAACTATCTTATATCTTTTTAGCTTCTCAAACATTATGTCTCTTGGCAAAACCCAAGCCTCACTAATTTGAATTTCTAGAGTAGTCAAGCTTGTCAAATGCCTAAGCTCAACAAGATTAGCATTTTTGTTTTGAGTAACTGAAGTTTCTACCTCCCACTTAATCAAGGTGTTACCCATATACAACTCCTCTAGTTTGTTCAACTTAGATAAGATGTTGGGTGGGATAACCTCAATTTTAGAAGTGCTCAAATCTAACATTCTTAGATGAGTCAATTGCCCTATTTCACTAGCAGGGAGCTCTTCCATGGATGAATGGATGAAGCTAAGAATTTCTAAATCTCTCAATGCTCCTATTCCAACCATATCTTTTAGAGAACATTGATCTAAACATAATGTTTTAAGTTTAGTCAAGGAAGCAAGAGATGTAGGTAATGAAGACATGATTATGCCTGTTAAATCTAATACTTCAAGGTTTCCCATTCCCTTAAAAAAGGAATTTGGAATTTCCAAAGCAAAATTATCAGTGCTATCTAAGTGGAAAAATTTCATATTAGGGCAATCTAATTTTTCAGGAAGTTTTTGGATATAACACCGCATCAAAATTATTTGGGTACACCTTTCAAGAAAATCCTCACTTGGCCAATCTTGTAACCAAGCATTCCTTGTCATTGTGAAAACATATTGATCCCTAGATGCAATTGAGATAGCTACTTCGCAAACAATGTCATGCATTTTGATCATTCTCGCACTTGCATCATTGTCAAACAACAAACAAGATGCCTTTAAGTCACCAATCATTTCGTAAAGTTTGTTTCTTGCATCTTCAATGGTATTTATGTGTTTGAATACACCCAAACCAATTATATATTTCAACAAGTCACTAACAAAAATGGATGTTCCATGTACTCCACAAAGCAAGAATACTTTCTTCACTTCATCTTCTAACCGATCATAACTGACTTTCAAAGTTGAAAAAACTGTTTCAAACATTTCTCCATTATCAACTCTTTTTAGGTTGTTCAAGGTATCTTGCCAATAATCAATGTTCTTATTTTTTAATGACTTTGCCATTGTCTCTATCAAAACAGGCAAGCCAACACAGCTTTGGGCCACTTGGGTTGCTATATTTTGCAAATTGGCATCTTCAACAACATCACCAACCATAATTTCAAATAAGCTCCAAGATTCTATATCATTTAAAACTTCAAGTTTGAAGTCCTTTTGAGTCTCATTCTTTTGTAAGATATCTAGATTTCTCGAAATCAACAATAATTTGCAACCTTCATGATTATCCTGTGAAGGAATTCCTAACTTCTCTAAGTCAATTTTTTCCCAAATATCATCCAGTATGATTAGGATAGTTTTTTCCTTTTTTATCCTCTCACATAAGCGGATTGCTCTTTCTTCTGTGATCAAGTAGAGGCCTAACTGATCTGCAATATCACCTTGAATTTTTTCAAGATCTAGAGTTTGAGGTACGGCTGCCATAACAACTACATCAAATAACTTGTCATCTTTAACTTGTCTAGCAATTTCTGTAACTAAAGTGGTCTTTCCTACACCTCCTAGGCCATAGACTCCTATTTTGCTTACTCTGGGGTTTCTCAGAGTGAGCATGATGTCCTTCTTCATTAAGTTCCTTGATTCAAGCTTTACAGCACCTCTCACTGAATCTAGGGGGTACCCAACACGATCAAATTTCCCCTTTCCTTTCATTTCAGCAATGTATTTTGCCATTTTCTTTGCAGTTTGACTGAGTTGATGTCGTGACTTCAAATTAGGAAAAGACCATCTAGAACACCCTACTTTAGCATGGCGTGGATCTTCACAAAGTTGTTGTGCTTCTTCTAAAATCCTATCAACTCTGTTTAGCCAGCTTTTAACAGCATTTTCAATTTTGCTTCCATTTCTTCTTTCTACTTCAACATCATACACGATGGTATCTTTTACTGCCTTCAGCTCCTCAAGTCGATCCTTTAGCTCAATAAAATTGTCTTCGTAAAATAATAGATATCCCACTTGCCTTCCAATGGGGTTCACAGAATACTCTGCTATTTTCGCAGCAACAGAAATGACAATCTCCATTCTTGCTTCCTGGTTTGATTGTATGGAATTCAGACATAAAGATCAAATTTTGGACCAAAATGATAAACAAAACAAGAATGACACAGAAGGTTAGAGCGGATGCCCAAAGAAATTTAAGGAAAGGCATAATTAAATTGGTGAACTACGAAATAAAATCATGCTATAAATGGAAATTTTAAATCAAAGGAAAATAATCTACACCAATTTTTTTAACCATACGACAAATATTATGTTGTTTGAAATTCTAAATATATGGTGATTGAGTTTGAACCAATTGTACTATATTTTTATTTTTATTTTTATATGTTTATTATATTCTATTATGTTAAATGAAAAAATTATATTAGTCTATTTTTACTATCGTAATTGTTTAGTTAAGTTTTCACTTTCAAATTCGGCTTGCATATGGTGAAAACCTTTGATTTAAAGCTCGTTCATTTGATTTCTGTCCTTTTAAATAAGCAAATGGATAGCTGAGTTAAAGCAAGTTTAGTTTAGTTGAAAAAGAAAAGGAAACTGTATGATATTTTTATTTTAAAAAAATATTTTATACATATTTTGTATGTATTTGGCCGAAACCTAGAAACGTATTTAAATGACAGTAAAAACTATAATTCAAGAGTGAGAGAGAAACAAACATAACTGGAAATTAAATTTATTTGAACAAAAAGCAGCCGTATGAAATTAAAAAAAATACAATATCTATATATTTTTTCCTTCATCAGTTGCGTATGGTGATTTCTTCATCCATTATATAAAAACTTATAGAGAACTTTTGAAGTACACATTTTGCATTCCTAATTAGTTGTGAGGGATATTCAATTCGTTTGACCAAAAAGAAAAAAGAAAAAAAAAAAGGAAAAAACAAAACAAAACAAAAAGAAACGAAGAAAGAGAGAAGACAGGGAACTAAAACGCACCTTATCCGGTTACCCTTCTTGTTGTCGTAGAATCAACGGATTAGAGACGTGGCTGTGGTTCAAATAACACGTTAAAATACCAATTAATTACCAATGGATAAAGTAATGATCAAGGAGACTTTTTTTACCTCTATTATTATATGATGAACTAGCTAGAGATAGAGAGAGTATCTGTAGATGTTTCAAGAAATGCAACAATCTTTTTTTTTTTATATGTATATAAAATATAAATAATGGACTCGATCCTAAGTACGGAAACTCTAATACACAAGACTACCAAGAAAAGAGATCTTTAAACGAAGGCACCAACGGTTTGTTTTGTTTTGTTTGTTTGCTTTTTTTTTGGGGGGGGGGGGGGGGTGTTATATGCGAATAATAAGCAAAACAAACTTTGAGTACTGAAGACAGACAGTAGAAACAGAAAGCAAGGGTTATTGAGTAAATGCAGAGTTGGAAGACAGTGCTGAAATTGAGGAATATGAAGCAATTGAATGGGGATTGAAGAAGAGCTAAGAACACTGGCTAATATCTGATTATAATACGCCCAATTATTGCTACGCTACACAGTGGTAATACTTTGAACTGCAACTATTCAATTAATTTACAGCTCAAAAGATTGAAAAGGAGTGCCAAAGACTTCGACATTTCAAAAAGTGTGAGACCTCAAAAGATTAAAGTTGTCAAATGGCCCAACCTACCACAAGTTATGAGTTAAACAGATGGGCTCATTTAAACTTAACTGGTTAAACAAGCTGAAATCTTGGACCCAATTTAGTAGGTGGGTTAAACCGTAATGAACTGGCGTGTTTAACAAATCAAGGAAAAAAAAAATGATGCACAATGTTACAAATTTGTGATTGTATCATCTATTACTAAAACATTAAAATTATGAAAACGTCCTTTGGGGGAGAATTGATTTTAAAATACACAATGCAAGTCAAATGGGGTACGCGACTAAAGAATTACATCCCTCAAGATGACATTGATTTTCAACGATATGGGTGTTATGGAGTTTATGAAGAAAGGACTTTGCAGTATCTCTATAAACAAGATGCAAATAGTATATAAAGATGCAAAAATCACAGTGTACGCATATGGACGCCAAGCATAACCAAAAGAGAAAAAGCACCAGTAAAGCTTTTGGATGCAGCTGGCCAGATAAAACATGTTTAATAATTTAACTGGAGGCTTGAGCGTTTTAGGTTAGCCACTTAGCTTATAAGAAAAATTTAAGGAAAAAAAATAAAAAAGACAGCCCACAGGATAGGTGGGTTGACCATTATAATTAGTAAGATAGGTGGACTTATCATTCTAAAAAGTTTTCCCAAAAACATGGACTAACCCAACCCATAAAATTGGTGGGTTAAACAGGCAACTTAATGGGTTTGGCCCGTTTTGACAACTCTACGAAAGAGAAAGAAAGAGTACCTCAGGCTTGGATTTTCAAAACTTGCGTGGGTCTCTCTCTATCAAGGCAAAATGAACATAACCCTTTAGTTACAGCACAATTATAATTTTAAAGATTACATTAAGTGAAGAGGTTAGTCATCAATTAAATCCAACGTCCCTCCCCTCCCATGTGCTTCTTCGATGGTGTTAGTCGAAAATTCTGTTGCCGGGTTAATTATTGGAAAAGAATGGAGGAGAGCAATTAGAAAAGAGCTTAGGGAAGCAGAGTTTGGCAAAGTAGATGAGGAAGAGAAGCACATGGCAGAAATAATTGTGCGGTAGAATTTACCCTTAAGTTTGAGTGGTATTCTTCTATCACAAATAATACCCGAGGCACTCCTCCATTTCATCCACCCCGCTTAAATCCTATGCTTTACATCTTCTTCTATTTCTCCATTATGTTGTATGATAGATCCAAGATACTTAAATCGTGTGACTTGTGGTAGGATATGTTCTCCAATTTTTACTTCTGTGCTAGAAATGGTGTGTCTCTTACTAAACTTACACTCCATATACTCTGTTTTACTTCTACTTAAACGAAATCCATAAGCTTCCAAAGCTAGTCTCCACCTCTCTAACTTCTCATTCATTTCCTCTCTTGATTCTCCAACTAGGACAATATCATCTGCAAAAAGCATGCACTGTGGCACTGGCTTTTGGATATGTTCAGTAAGCACATCCAAGATTAAAGTAAAAAGATAAGGGCTCAGAGTTGACCCTTGATGTAAACCAACAGTTATCGGAAAATCTTCCGTAAGTCCACCTTTTGTTACTACGCTAGTTGTAACCTTATCATACATGTCTTGGATTGCTCGAATATAAGCTATACGAACTCCTTTTTTCTCCAAAGCCTTCCATAGAACCTCCCTTGGCACTCTATCATATGCTTTTTCTAAATCGATAAATACCATGTGCAAATCTCTTTGATTCTCTCGATATCTCTCCATTAATCTTCGCAACAAGTATATTGCTTCCATAGTTGACCTTCCTGGCATAAAACCAAATTGATTCTCCATCACTTGAGTCTCTTTCCTTAACCTTCTCTCAATTACTCTTTCCCATAATTTCATAGTGTGACTCATGAGTTTAATTCCTCTATAATTTGCACAATTTTGAATGGCCCCTTTACTCTTATAAATAGGGATTAAAGTACTTTTCCTCCACTCGTCTGGCATTCTTTTAGATCTCATAATTTCATTAAATAACTTTGTGAGCCAACTTATGCCTTTCACTCCTAAACCCTTTCATACTTTAATGGGTATATTATCTGGTCCAACTGCTCTGCCATTCTCCATTCGCTGTAATGCTTCTTTTACCTCTACCTCACGAATCCTACGATAAAAAGTATAATTTTGATCCTCTTCTCTAATGTCTAATCTATCCGATTGCAATAAAATCTCATGCCCTTCATTAAAAAGCCTATGAAAATAATCCTTCCACTATTCTCTGATATCTTGTTCCGTTACTAACACTTTTCCTTCTTCATCCTTGATGCATTTCACTTGGTCCACATCTCTTGTTTTTCTTTCCCTACTTTTAGCTAACTTATAAATACTTCTTTCTCCAACTTTAGTGCCTAAAGATTGGTATAATCCATCAAATGCCCTTGCTTTCGCTTCACTCACTGCCTTCTTAGTGTCTTTTTTAGCTACTTTATATTTTTCCCAATTTTCATTATTCTTACATAATGACCACACTTTGTAACACTCTCTTTTAACTTTAATCTTATTTTGTATACTCGCATCCCACCACCAAGATTCTTTATCCCTAGGTCCAAAACCCTTTGATTCACCTAATATTTCCCTTGCTATCTTCCTAATTTCTTTAGCCATTCCATTCCACATATTATTAGCACTTCCTTGTATTTCCCAAGATCCTTCCTCCACAATCCGTCTCTGCAACTTCCTTTCTTTATCCCCCTTTAGTTGCCACCACTTAGTTCTTAACACCCTATCTTCGCCTTTGTTTTTTACTCTCCTCTTAACTCTTACATCCATAACCAAAACTCTATGCTGAGTAGTTAAACTCTCCCCAGGGATAACTTTGCAATCCAAACAAAGTTTTCTATGTGATTTCTTTATAAGAAAGAAATCAATTTGAGAACATACCCTTCCACTTTTATACGTGATAAGGTGTTCCTCACGTTTTCTAAAACAAGTGTTAGCTAATATAAGATCGAACGCTAATGAAAAATCTAGAATAGTTTCACCCTCTGCATTTGTTTCCCCTATGCAATGTCCTCCATGAACACCCTCGTAACCTGAAGATACCCTTCCCACATGACCATTTAAATCTCCTCCTAAAGGAATCTTCTCTCCGAATGGTATTTCTTGAACTAAACATTCTAAATCCTCCCAAAACTTTATCTTGTGATATTCTTCTAGCCCTACTTGTGGTGCATAAGCACTAATAACATTAAATATTTCCTTTTCCACTACAAACTTTAATGCAATGATTCTATCTCCTAACCTTTTTACATCCACTATAGTATTTTTCCAAAATTTATCTACAATTATACCTACTCCATTTCTAAATTTAGCCTTACCAGTATACCAAAGTTTAAAACCTGAAGTGTCTAATTCTTTCGCTTTTTCTCCTACCCATTTAGTTTCTTGTAAACACATAAAATTAATCTTCCTCCTAATCATAGTATCTACTATTTCCATAGACTTACCCGTAAGTGTACCTATATTCCAAGTGCCAAAACGAATTCTACTCTCATGAACTAGCTTCTTTAGCCACATTCGTTCACGAAAATGTGGGAACCTTTGCTTATTTTTCACTACATCCAGGCGTCGATGCAGCGGCTCTTGCTCACTTCTCACTGTACCCGAGCTATACAGCGCGTTACTTCCAGGCAACGACCTAGCTTTACGTCTAATATATCGATTGTCCATGTCATAAAGATTCGACAAAGTTTTACGTTGGTTGTCGACTGCCTAACACAACCCTCCTCTTTTTCCCGAGCTTGGGACCGGCTATGAAAAATAATTTATATGAAAGTTCATCATAGGCAGAGTTAGGGTATCTCTACTAATAAGAACTATTTAATAAAAACTACGATTTCTCTGATAACGCAGTATAGGTAAACTTCAATTGGTGCAGTAGGCCAATGGTCACTATACGGGCATTACTTTTATATTACTCTAATTATATAAGCTTAAGAATGAGAAACTGAATTTTATTTATTCATGTGCTAAAATTTTAAATAGCAACCGGGCAAATGATCACAGGGAATTGAAAAACCCAAAAAAAAAAAAAAACTTAACTCTTTCAAACCTCTTCATCTCCTTTCGATTTTAACAAAAGCAGGGAAGAAGAAAATTATTTCACGGATTCATCTCAAAATTCAAACAAAAGAAAAAAACCCATAATCTAGGCAGACACAAAATTAGAATATGAATTATATAATAGGATTCAAAACTAACATTGAGAGGAGCTTAAAGAGTCTGCAAACTGAGCTTGTCGCTGTTACTCTCCAATGGACACCGCTTTGAGCTTGTTGCTGTAATTGAAGAAAAGAAGCTGCAAAGTAAAACTTCTGTTGTTCAAAAGACAACAAGAGCTTTTTTTTTTTTTTTGGGATTCAGATTTTTATATATGATCGACAAGAAATTTTAATGAGGAATAGTCCAACGAAAAATATCTATAAAGGAAGGCACCGACTCTTTCTTTTTTTGGTGCTTTGATGAACAAGCACAAGGCAACAAACTTCAAGACACAACAAAAATATTAGAACCAAACTTAAATGAGCCAAAGATTACAAAAAGACCTAAAAGCACGAGCGCGTTATGTGATTTGTCACCATTTAAATAAGGCCTAAGTAAGTAATTTCGTTCAATTTATAAAGTAAAACAGGTTAGTCTAAAAAAAAATTTAAAGCGCATTAATAGTATGTCCTTTCATTATTTTTCCTCAAATTTTTATTTATTTACCATCTATCACACGTCTATTATTTTGTATTTTTGACTTGTTTAAATGCGAGTCTAAAAAAGGTAGATCTGTTTAATTCGCTGGCTAAAACTAGTCGGCAGTGAAAAAATAAGGTATATTTATATGGCCCATCTAACCTTTTTAAAATTTTTTTAGAACCGCTGTGAACAGTTATTGGGCTGCCTTAAAAAAATTCTATTATTGAATATTTTTTTTTGGGAAAGCTTATAAATCATGGTCGAAGAAAAGAAAAGAATAAATCACATTAATCTCTCTTAAACTTTAGTTAAATTATACTTAATACTCTTCTTGTTTTAAAATGTTATTGGGATCCCAACATTTGATATATAATACAAAAACATCTCTTATTATTTACTTTTTATTAATGAAATTGACTTTCTGCACATGAGGCTATGATTTTATTCTTAATGGCAATAAAGGCAGCTCAATTAATCTTAAGTTTTAATATGAAACTGAAATTTTATTCTTAGTATGGTATTAAATGCAAGAAAACAATTTCATTTTTAGAAGGAATATATTATGTAAAAGGTTATCTTTGTTGACAAAAAAATCAATTCGAGAAAAAAAATTTTGCAACATACATCAAATATCAAGGAGTCAAATGAAATTCTTCAAACAAAAAGAATATTAAATATGATTTTAATCTGTTAGTGTGTAATTCTCTCCCAGAAAAAAAAAAACACACACACACACACACAGAATATAGGTGAGAGTCGACGTATTTGGAAGAATTATAACGTGAGATGGGACATTTGTCTGAAAATTTCCATAAATTTAAGTCACTTTTGTTCAATTTTTGGCAAAAGCTTACAAAGACAGAACTAAAAAGGATCTTACCCCTCTTCTTCTCCACGAATTTGTCCTTTTGCTTCCTCAACGTAAGATTTGGGACTAGCAAGAAGCAACGACTGTAGTTCTGTTGATCATTATCAACAGGAAAAATAAGAAAAGAATAAGCAACGCATTAACACCAAATCGATATAATAAAACTAATGTGAGGGACTTTACCTCTATTATTAGTATATGATTAGCCAAGTAAAAACTTCTATTCTCAAAACACAGCAAGAGCTTTCTTTTATCAATTTTTTTTGGATTTTTATATACGATCGACAACAAAGCAACAAATCTTAATGCAGAATAGTTCAAACGAAAAATATCTATCAACGTAGGCACCGAATTTTTTTTCATTTTTGGGTTTTATTAACAAGAAGGCAACAAAATACTGCAATACAGAAGAAAAATATTAAAGCCAGAAACTCGGCATCCTTGAGGGAATGGGATCCAAGAAGACGAACCAAGAACATTGCAGCAAACAATGCCAAATAGGATGTGCGTTCAATAGAGTTTGTAGGTTTTCTTTACCGAAGATAAAAGGACATCATGAGATTAGATGCTGTTATAATAATGGTTCGTTTTCTTGTGTACATTAAAGAATTAAGTGTAGAGGCACACATTAGTAACAGTTATTTATTGTGCTGATAACAACTCTTTAATTGTGTTGGGTGACTTTTAATTAATGTACTGATAATCACAATTAGTAATGATAAATAATACTACTTTCGATTTTATATATAAGAGATTTTTTTAGAACTTGGTTTCATTTAAAATATAAGAAACAAACACTATATATATTAGTATATTAATTATAGTATTCTAATTATGAGTAGTAACTATCATTAATATAAGGAGGAAATGCACACATTAAATAGAGGCATTCATGAAAAATAGTTTTTATTTGAGATAAAATAAAGAAGATTAATTACTTTTAACTAATTTCCTTAATCTTTATGAATGAATTATTTGTTTCTTATATATGAAATTGGAGATAGTAAGTACTAAAAGCTTGAGTGGTTGTTCAAGGTTTTCAGAATGGTTTCTTAAGATATTAGTAACTATATATTGTTGTCATTATTGGTTAGTTATCAATATATGATTAACACATTTCAAAAATTATTACCAGCACAATTATTGGTTGCAATAATTATACTTGAAAAAAAGAAAAAAGCAACTTCAAATTATTTTCTTTATATTTATTAATCACTTCTTCAATATCCATGTTAAGAACTTCAAACACCAAAAACAATATAAAGCCAAATAAAAAATCAAGAGCTAAACATATAATTCATTAATTTGCATTGATATAGATATATAAAGTGACAAAAAGTTTATCAAAGTAGTCAACAAAACAGGAATGACACTGAAGGTTAGAGTCAATGTCCAAAAACACTTGAAGAGGACAAATAATTAAGTAGGTAAACTACGAAACACAGTGATACTATGAATTGAAATTCTAAACCAAATGGCAAACAATCTAACCTTTTTATAACTATACAACAAATATTGTTTGAAATTCTAAATAAGTGGTGTTTGAGTTTGAACAAATAATACTATAATTTTAGTTTTATTGTTTTATGTATTTTATTATATGAAATATAAAAAATATATTAGTCTAATTTTAATCTAGTTGTTTAAACGAATCTCTGTATATATTCCATTGCTAGTTGCTTCATTAGTCAGTAGGTACTATTGACATTGAATGGTGGGGACAATTGTTGCAGTGCCATGTAATTTCATGTTATCACTCTGGATTCTACCTCTACGGAAATATGGTCTCTGCATCAAATTTAATTATGTAATTGATCTGTGACTATATAATATGGTATCTAAATCTCATCCTTCTACTCAGATTTTCATAGCTTTAGGTTCTACTGCCTCAACCATCCTTTCTTTTCCATTGTCTTCTATCTTTATCTTTTTCTATGTTTTTACCTTTCCCTTTTTCATTCCTGTCAAATTCTTTTCTCCTTTATTTCACTTTTCTTCACGCATCTATATTTTTTTAAAATTAGGATATATGAAAGATTTTAAATTAAAGGTATTAGATAATGTTGAAATTTGAGTTGTTTATTATGGGCTGACCCATAATTTAGTGATCTAAATCCATTAATTAATTAATTAATTATTAATGGTTAGATAATTAAGTAATTAATGTTATTCAAATTAGTTTTACTTGAATTTTAAATTGAAATGTTAGTTTTTTGTGCAATACAAAATAAAATAGGGGAAAAACTAAGAAAAAGAAAACTAACACACAAAATTGAAAATGTATGTTGAAAAACTCCTTCTAAGAGAAGAGAACATTCTTTCCCTTAAATTACTTTCAGAAAACATAGAGAACAAAACACAACTAGTATAGAAGACTTGGTCTTCTCCCTTTTCTACCTAGACTATATGATGCATGTGCCATGGAAAAGTAGTTGGAGTTCATCATATAATTCTAGTCCAAATTGTGCAGGACAAAAGATTCCAGAAGATTTGCTTCCATATAGGTAAGTACCCCAATTCCTTTCATTAGTATTAGAGCCAAGTTGGCTCAAATTTTCTATTCCCTATGTTAAATATATGAATTTCTTGTTTAATTTCGTGAAATTAGAGAAAGAGAATTTGAATTACAAGTGTGTTCATAATTAAACTTTAAACACCCATTAATGGTAACTTTTGATAGAAACCATATTAGGTCATTATTTTTATATGCATGAAGCCTATATGGTGAAGGATATGTGATAGAAATTTGGTAAAAATTGGACAACCCATCAGAGAGAAATTACAAACTTTATTTTTTTTTAAATGTGATGAAACAACCTTCTTTTTAGTGCTAGCATTCTCACCACACAAGCTACCAAGTGGTATGAATCATATATGGTTGAAAATTTTGTTGAACATACTTTTCAATGCCACTAATATCATCCAATTAGGATAAAAAATGAGTAAGATATAAATGCTTAAAGTAAGGGGTCCAAAAACATGAAATTTGGAAATGTTAGGAGATGAAGGTTGAAGATGACGTGGGAATTCTACTCTTAAGGGTAGTATATATGGCTTACCCCCACCTCCATCTGGCCACAAGAACATGCCAACTAAAAGAGGAGGACAAGAGTAGTCCATTAGTGCTTGCCTCATTGCTAAAAACATCTTAATGCGATGTGTGAGGCTCATGCACCACCTAAGGCAAGTGTGAGGCACTCATTTTCCTTTTTTTTTTTCAATTTTTTAGGTAGATGGCTTCTAAAGTTGCATGGATCATTATTTTATGATGGATTTGGTCTCTAAAAATCCCTAAAATCATGCTTTACATATTGTTATATGATATGACTATCTTTGGATTGTTTTTGGTTGTATTTAAACACATGTTAAATATATTAAAAACCCTTTTGACTAACCTAAAGATAAAAGAAACACTTCTCATGGGTCTTAAACTCGATCCATTTAGTCTTTAATGATGATTATTAGACATGAATGAAGAAGAATCCTATAGGGAGAAATTTAGAAAACCAAATAAAGACAAAAACTTATCCTTTAATAAGTATACATCAAAGATAAAGCTCCTTCAAGAACATTGTGTTGTCATGAATGTTGGCAAGCCACTTTACTTTTTCATTTTCAGACATGAGAAATATAAGAAATTTTTTTTTTAAGCAAATTGCACACACACACGCACACACACACAAATGGAGTATTTACCTTAAGGGATTAGTGAAACATGTGAAACGTACTTCTTTAATGTACAATTGAAGACAAACCTTTGATTATAAGGTTAATGAGAAGGTATTTAGGAAGATGAAATGTCCTTAAAATTAGGTTCCTTGAAGATGTGATCTTGATGTTAATGCGGTATAAATATGCACTTAAAAAAATGAGAAATACCTTGTTTTAATAGGAATTCTTAGATTAGTAAACTTGAGCTTATCTAAGAATTAAATTTAAATAATTAAATAGGAAAATATAGGAATTATCATGTCCAATGGGAGGTCTTAGATTAGTAGCCTAAGGCTCATTGAAGAACTATAGTTTAAACAATATTTTGTAGATAAATTCAATAAGAAAAAATAAAGACATTCTTAAGATACATGTAATAGAAGTAAAACTAATGTAGACTTCCGATTATGAACCTAACAATGTTATTATTAGTCTAGTCAAACTTCATTGCAAATATATATGTAGAATTGCGTATATTTAGTTATTCTGTACTATGTTTATGTAGAGATTAGATTATATTATGGCTATTAGGAACATTATTACTTAACTTAACAAGAGTGAGAAGCTAGATGGTGATAATTAAGAAATTTGACACCATAAGGTTCTTATGTTCTTGAATAGTAGGGTACCAAGAAACCATTAAACAATGTCATGTTAAAACCTAAGCACAAAAATAATAGCTAAGCATAGGAGAGATCTAAAAGTTTTTTAAACTTAGAAAAGGAAGGATAATATTGCTTATATAACAATGCTAAGCAGTAAGGCTAATAACCTTAAGTGTGAGTATGGGTTTTACTGACTACTTAAGCCATAAAGATAGCCCTTAATTAAGGGCAAGTTTGGTCGTACTTCTACAACCAAGCTAAGAAGGCTAACAATCAAGGAATTAAAGCTAGCTAGTCATATCCATATGATAAATAATAAGTTTAGGTTATCATAAAACCTCTTCCTATTAATTAGAAATATATGCAAGTGAATTTAACTTATAAAGAGAGTATTATTATTATTTTTTAAAAATGATATTACTTGTCATATAGAGCTTAAGAATAAGCATTTAGAAAATACTAAATCCTTTGAATATGCTTATGTGACTGTGATTGTTAGAATCTAAAGAGTCAAGGGCAAGAAAGACCAGCACTTTCATAGAAAAGAAAGGATCATACCAACATTTCAAATAGGTCAAGAAACAATTTAAGAAGAGACGTAAGTATGGTGGAAATAAGCTTGATATAGTCAAGAATAGGTTTATACTTGTCAAAGAATAGATAACTTTGCTTATAATTGCATTGAGTAAAATAAGACTCAAATGCCATAAATCATGTAGTTAAGAACCAAGGATCCTTTGTGAAATACCATTGGTTGCCTTTTAGAAGTAAAGGGCTATATGTAAGAAACAACGTAAGATTGAAGTAAAAGGGATTTGAATATGAAAATTAGTTTTGCATGGAAGGCAAACCCTTATCCTACATGAGTTTTATATACTCTAAAGACCTTATGAAACTTTGCCTCTATTATTTTTCTTTTCTAATTAAGATTTGGTGTTAATTTTTTTATGATAACTCCATTGACATTTGAAATGGGACAACATATGCAATTCTAATTTTCTTTCAAATGGTTTTATTGTGTTAGGCACAATTATGAATATAATCACTTTACCTAATACTTTGCTTCTAATTTAAATTTGGTTATGAATAATTGTCATGCTAAGCTAAGCCTTATAAGCAAAGAGAAAATTAATAAACTAACAAAATAAGAAATGCTAACATCCATTTTTAGTTTAGAAATGTCAATATAAGAACATTGCTTAGTGGGTAAAGCAATTAGAAAACCATTGGAAAAAAGGAACTAAGGTTAGAAATCCATTGCAATTAATTCATTATGACATGTGGTCCAAAAAATATAAGGGCAAGATATAGAGCTTAATATTTCATTATAGTCATTAACAATTATTCAAGATATAGTCTAGTCTATTTAATCTTTCATAAGTCAAAAGAGCTTAAGTGCTTTAGATATTATATGAATATGGTTAAGAATCAAATGGAAAAGAAAGTTAAAACTTTGAGATTTGACCATGAACGCGAATTATTGTTAAAATAGTTCAAATGGTAAAGAATGTATCTTTATTAAATACTTGAAACAATCAAATAGTTATAGTCTTTCACTGATGAAAATAAAAGTGCAAGTATAACTAAAATTGATAAAGAAATACCACTTTTTTTTAGAGAATGGATTTCCTAATAAGAGAGAGACTGATAGGTATGTATCTCTTTATGAGACATAAGAATAAGATAACTTGTTAATCCAAGTGGTAGCTTGTTGCAAGATGAGAATGTTACCCACACAACTCCATTATTTAAAAGTAACCACAAGAGTGTGTTTAAATGTTGGTTTGAGAATGAAAGGACAACATTTAGTGATAATCAATTAGAAAATAATGAGACAAATAGAGTTCAAAAAGCTTTATCATGTCTTTTTAAAGAAGATTGGATAAGAGTAATCGAAAAAAAAGGATAGATTTGATGAGAACAAACCATATTTGGGACTTGGTCAATTTTTCATTTAGTTGAAAAGCATTTGAGAACAAAGGGTTCTTAAAATAAATAGAAAGGTAGATAAATTAATTAAGAGATATCAAACATGCTTAGTTACTAAAGGGCATATACAACAAGAAGGTTTAGACTTTGAAAATACATTCTCATTTATTGTATGGTTTATTTCAATTAAGCTTATTCTAACTATATTTGCAAGTTTGAACTTGCAACTATAATATATATATATATATATAAACTGTATTCTAAAATGGAGAACTAAATGAACAAATGTACATTGTACAACCATTAACTAGGTTCCATTGAAAAAGAAAGGGAGCCTAAAGTTGATAAGCTCCAAAGATCCATTTACGAACTAAAACAATTATTTAGATCATGGTGGTATTTTGAGATTTGATTTAGTAATGACTTCACATGAGTTTTGTAATATCCTCCTTCCAATTAGATTTTTTTAATGAATTTTTAATTATGTTTATGCATGGTACTAATATGATGTATGATATGTAGGACAAAGATTTGACTGCCTTGATGTGTAGAAAGTGTATATTAAGCAACATGACTTATGTATAGGCCTTTAGTTAGGCTTTGGATATTGATATTGCAACCATATTAATATGCATAACAAATGACATAATGGCTATGATAATTGCATGAAATGTTGACATATATGAGAAAATGAGTAAATGACTCATGTGCATGGCTCGATTATATGATGATATTCATTAATGCTATCAAATGTGTTAGTTATTGATTTATCATGCCATTTATGCTTATATATATATATATGTTGCCCAATTTTCTCAAATAGATAAGGGGACTAAATTTGTTTTCTACATACATGGCAGCTAAGTCATTATCTGTTTCAAAACTTATGATTGTCTTATTGAGAATTATTATGGTTCTCACTTTTATGTGATAATGTATTTAGAGAATCAAGATGTCAATGACTAAGTACATAGTTGAAGTAAAGTGGGCGCATGTACAACTGCTGAGCTTTAGGCAAGTTTGTGTAATCATTGATATGAAGACTACTATATCCATTAAGGATACATAGTTAGTGCCTCCCATTCAAGGGGTGCATAACACACCAATCATGCTGGACCTTAACAACTAGGTCCTAGATGGTTTAAGATGTAGCTAACATAGGGCTTTTTTTATTATTTATATATGTCCTTCCATCTAACGTTATAATAGCTTAAGATATTTTTTTATGTGTATATGTATGGGTCCTAAGTACTAGTTAGCTACTAGACTTTTGTTGATGATATATTAGTGATGAAAATCCTATTTAAGGTAGTTCATCCTACTAGTGATAGTTTAAAATTTATGATAACCAAGTCAATATGTTACAATTTATGTAATCCCTTTTTCCATGCTATAAGTTCATTATCTATAATTAAATGACTTCAGTTATGACTAATTAACCTATAAGATAATCAATTAGTACAAAATAGGTAATGGGATTAAAAGTTTCAAGTGATAAATGAAAATCACTATGTTTACATTAAGCAGTTTAAAGGAAATGTTGTAATATTATCTTTTTATGTGAATGATATGCTATTAGTTGGAAATAGTTTAGATTCTCTAATAGCTGTTAAAGAATAATTATCTTTGAATTTTGAGATGAATGATATGGGTAAAGAAAAGTATATTCTTATAGTTATCTTTCACTAAAGAATTATAAGGAGAAAATTCTTAAGCCATTAATATAGAAGGATGCAAACTCACTAATATCGTATAATAAAAAACGATAGTCTAAGTTGTAAGATATGTCATTAAACTGAATTTACATTGAAAATTATGGAAAAAGCCCATTACTCTAATGTTGTTAACATAATGTATGCAATTAATTATGTGTAAAAGATCAAACATTTATTAGCAATTAGCCTTGTGCACTGTTACCAATCAAATCATTATCAATAGCATCATATTGTTATTAAAAGAATTCTAAAATACTTGAAGGGCACTATAAACTATGCATTATATTATTAAGTAAGTGATTGTGCTTTAAAAGATAGTCCAATGTGAATTAGAAAGGAAATCTAGATGCACAAAAATCAACTTTTAGATATACACTCCTACTAAATAATGATATTATATCTTGAAATAGCAAGAAGCAAACTGTAACACTCTGAAATTAATTAAATATAATAATTGTGGATTTGGGCTTAATTAAGAAGAATTAATTAACTGAAGAGGGGACATTAAATGTTTGGGCCTTATGATTATTTTTGTCTATGGTAAGAACCTTTAGTAGGGGCTCAATTACCTTCTTATGCAAACCTAACCAAAGTAAGCCCATTTAGCCTTAGCCCAAATTTAGAGATATAGGTCCAAATGGGTCTTAGGCTATTGGATCAACACATTCCATCCCCAACCTTAAGTGTTATGCAGCCTAAACCACCAAGCCTTGCCCCAATAAACTAACTTCTGAACCCACATGGATAATGAGCTTTTATGTCAGCCCACAACCTATCTAAAACCTTAAAAATCCTTTTGCCTTACTCCATTCTCTAGAGACACAAGAAAACTTAAGAGGAATTTCAAAGGCCCATAAGAGGCTAAGGTTTCTTCAGCACATTCCCACTATTTCTCCCTTCTAGAGTCATATTTAGCCAATGTAATATTTATAAAACTTGTTCCTCTCATTCTCCTCTATAATTTGATCTGAATAGCTTCTGGTTTAGTGGATTTTCTTCTTCTTCCCAAACCTGAAATTGTTGTTTTGGTGGTTTTATGGTTGATTTTCGGAGGTTGAGGCTAGGAGGGTTACTAGGTAAGCTTCCTTCCCTTATTTTGATGCATTTATTTTTGGTTAGAGATCCCAATAACTGAATTATGATATGGGCTTTGTTTCTATGCAAAAATATCTATAATTTAGGGTGTTATTTTAAAGTTTTTGGTATGAGGAAGACTAAATCTTAATTTAAGACTCTTTGGTGATTGGGTAAGTGAATTTTAAGAACTTTTGGATTGGGCACCAGGTTATGATCAGACTCATGTATGCACTGAGCCCAAGTTGTACTTAATAACAAGTTAGCACTATGGATAGGCCTTTCCCGATGTTATTGGCCTTTAACATGATATGTGCGTGAAACTAGTATAGGATAGTAGTCACTGGTAGCCCAATTAGACTATTTGCTGATATGATGAATGATTATGTTGTTTATTTGATTAAAATGTACTTATGCTTATTGAATTGTACATATGTTTGGAATTGTTCCATGGTTACTGACGTTCATATCTCATCCCATTTTATAGGCTAAAAATTTTAGGTGAAAACTCCTTGAACAGGGATAAATGAAAGTAAGTGGATGAATATCTATGAACTAAAGCCATGTGTGAAAATTCTACACTTAGGCTAATTTAACTTAGGGTAGATGCTAATTTTGTGGTTAATTTTGTATAGCATAATCATATAATCATATTGCCAAGTGTAGGCTTTGATATTTTGTAACTAAGGTTGAATTTTAATAGGAAACTAGATTTTGTAGCAATTGAAATTTGATGTATGTACTTAACTAATATTTGACATGGATTATTGCTAATGTAGAACTATTACTTATTCATTTGAGATTGTGATCATGTAATGCAAGGAATGGTTATTCCAATTAGTGTTGTATGGTAGCTCAGCTGGAATATATATATACATATATATATGTATATGATTGCTAATGGCCTTAGTTACCCATTTGCTGTCATAACATGTTTAGGTGCTGATATGTATGGTAATGCTAAGTTATTATGAATTCCTTTTAAGCTTACGAACAATGTGCAGTATGAATCAAGGTATTTGGGAGTTGGAAAGTCTAAAAAAACCATGTAAGTTAGTTAGGGTATCCTTAGAATTCATCTAGAGTTAGTGAGAAATGGCTAGAGAGTGTGAACATGGGAGTATATGATTAGAGGAGAGTTAAGTTGCGGCCAAAATTGCTTGAGTCATGGTTAAAAGTCATCTAGAGGCTCAGAGTGTCACGACACAATATGTTGAGTGGCAGCACAACACAAAAAAAAAGGTCCAAAAGGTACTCTTTAATCTTATCGCGATGCGAGGGAAGCTTACCAAAGCGAGCATCAAATGAGAAGTTAGGAGAGCTCTAGAGGGATCTCTCACAACGGCAAGACTCGAGGAAAATTGAAACCTTGGGTTCCAAAGGCTCATCTCGCTGTAGTAGGAGGGAAGTCTGTCATGGTGAAAATCATGAAAAACTTACACAATAAGGTCGATAGAGCATCCTTGCCATAGCACGAAAGGCTTGGGTCGTGGCACAAATTGTATATTTTTGGTTTTAAGCTCCAATAGCGATCCAAGTTGTGATGCAAGTCCATAAACTTATTTTTAGGTTCTAGTAGCCAACTTAGCTATGGTGGGAAGCCCAAGTCATGACCTAAAATACTAAACTCTTATTTCTAGCCTCTAAAACTTAGTTTTCATGAGTTTAAAGGTATATAAGAGCTTGGGAATAAATATAAGAGTGTTTGATGAGTGTAGAGTCAGTGGTAACATGATTTGAAGGGTGTATTTGATAACTTAACTTCCCTGTAGGTTTAAATTGCTTTGTTTGTTAAATAATGATCCTTAAGAATAATAATGGTTCAAATTTCCTCTGAAATTTTCACTTCTAATGAATTATTAATAGTATTTCACTCAAAGCATAAGATGTTAAGACTTAATTGTAATTAATTAAGGTGTTTAGAAGTTAGGGATGTTACACAAACATGTATAGATATTTGCTAAGGAAGCAAAGTTAATTGCATATTTTATTATAGTGCTAGAGGTTATATGGCTAAAAAGGATTATGAAACACTTGGGGATCATTAATGAGACATTGAGAATGAGAGAGATGCAATAGTAAGACTAAGCATATAGACATGAGAACGAGAGAAATGCAATAGCACAGAGAGTGTTACTTTGTAATATGTCTACGCATAAGATGTTAGTTGATCCTCTAACAAAACCTAAGCCCAGAGAGTATCACACCATATGTATAACTTACTTTTTGACTAATTAATAGATGTGTTATGTTATAATCGTAGATAGAATATTCTCAATGATAGTTTGTTGTACAGGTTGATAAGATTAGCTCTCTTACACAAGCAATCATCTTTGGCACTCATAAAGAGCAAGTAAAGATTGTGTTCACCATGCAAGGCAACAAAGCACCTATATAGCAATGGAGAAATACAAAATATAAATATGTCATCTCAACAAAAGGAAAAAGAATGTCGAGATGAGATCTACACACACACACACATAAATAGATTGAATTATGGATTCTCACCATTTATAATACCTATAGCCAAATACGAATTCTCTTTTAAGTGATATGAGAGATAAGCAGAATGGTAGAATTTAAGTTAAACATTGTTTGTATCTAGACTAAGATCTATACAGTGTTGATAAATCAAATCAATGTACATTGATCTTATGAGGTAAGGCAAACATTATAACATGCAATTCATATTGTATATACTTAATAATTGCAATTAGGAAACAAGTAAATAAATCTTTACTTCATTGTTGTGTGAGTCCTAAGAAAGAATAAACCCTTTCATTTATGCCTTATGACTTAGATAATATTATGAGAAAGTGAGTCATAGTTTAATATTTTAGTATACATTTTATGGTTACGATAATTTGACCTAAATGAGTATTAATAAGAAATCAATTTGTTCTTATCTAAGTGATACGTGGGTGAGAGAAAGATTACCTGAAATATACACAACCATGCTAATGATTGTTTTAGTAACATCATAAGTATAGACACTGTGTATATGAAAAGGCATTTTGAGTACAATTAAATTCAAAAGATATTAGATTTGCCATGAATATAGAATATCGTGTATATAGGTGAATCTATGGCATCCAAGGCAAACTAATAAATATGTAATATATATTTAAGGGATGCATCTCTTATGGTACTCTTATAATAGCATTTCTAATGTAAGAGCTCCTAAAAGTTATACCTAGGCAATCACAATGAAGCACTTGATATAGAAGTCTAAAAGAAGCAAAAAGTTATGTGTTATTTATTTTATCATGTACAAATGGGAGATGTTGAAATTTGGGTTGCCTATAATGAGTTGACACATAACCTAGTAACCCAAGTCAATTAATTTAATTGTTAATTAATTAAGATTATTTAAATTAGTTTTATTTGAATTTAAAATTGAAAAGTCAATTTTTTGTAGGTTACAAAAAAAAAGAGGAAAAAATTGAGATACAAAATTGAAAATATATATTGAAAAACTTTTTAAAAGAACGTTCTCTCCTTCAAATTCCCTCAAAAAAACACAAAGAATGAAAAACAAATAGTACAAAAAGATTTGGTGTTCTTCCTCTTTTGCCTAGATTACGGTGGATCCACCATGAAAAAGTGACTGGAGTGATAATACTGTAAATTAAAAAATATAATATATTTTAATTATGACATAATAATTATTTACTATTATTAAACATAAAATAGTACTTTGCCTATTTTAATAGATTTATGACTAATAATTATACTCCTTAATTACATAAAAATTAAATTAATATTTTAAGAGCTATTAATTATTAAATAAGTTAATATTTTAAGTAATTATTTAATAAAATATTATTCAATATATAATAATTACATCACACTAGAGTAAATAGGATTTCAGATTCATAGTATGATCACTTATATAATGCATGCAGAGCTGTAACATAAATTTATTTCCTTCTATACAATTTCTAACAAACGCTTATAAGGAGGAAAAAAAAACTGAAAGATAATACAGAACTAAAAGGTATATTACCCTTCTTTTCTGCCCCCAATTGCAATAAGAGTCGTTGTTGCGGTTCTCCTTCCTTAGTAAAGTTCTGTTGTTGAGAACCAAAAGAGAAAATAAGAAAAGAAGAAAAACACAATCATACCAATTACGGAATGCAAAAATTCTAACCAGGGGACTGACTTTACCCGTATCACTATATGATCAACAGCAAACTAAACTTCTCTTGTCTCTGATGAACTACAGATGGAGACCGTACCAAAACTTCTAAGGAAGAGATTTTTTTTTCCTGCTTTTTACTTTTTTGCTTTTTTTGGATTTTTATATATGATTGATCACAACAAAAGCAACAGACTTTGTATGATGCAGAAGAAGAGTAGCAAGAAAAGAAATCTTAAAACCAAGATGCTAACTTTTTTTTTTTTTGGAAATTTAGTTTATATGTGAACTACACATAGAGGCACAGTACAAGACCTTTTAAGGAAGAGAAATTTTTTTTTTCTGCTTTTTACTTTTTTTAAATAAAGATTTTTACGTGCATATGATTGACAAGAAAGCAACAAACTCAATGCAGAAGAAAAGTAACAAGAAAAGAGATCTTTAAACAAAGACACCAACCCTTTTTTTTCCCCTTGAAAATTAGTGTATATGTGGAAAATAACGAAACAAGCTTGATTTGAAAACGGAGAACAAGGAGAGAACAGATATAATAGACACAAAAACTCAGGACTTTTTGGCAAATCAGAAGTTTGATTTTGATTGATTTCCTCTGCAACTTAAAGGAAACAGCAGAAGAAATTCGAAGAACACACAGTGCTAAAGTTGAGGAATAAGAAGCAATGAAAATGAGATATCCAAGAAGAGGAAGCAGCAAACAGTGCCAACATAAGATGTGCAATCAGAAGATCTGTAAGTGAAAAGCATAGACTATATATAGCTTAGCTACCCATATAGGACAAAGACTTGCATGTTTTAATGAGTATATGGTAAAATCTTAATTATTATAACAATTTATTGATAGACCAAGACTATTTCCAGAATTTCAGTCAATTTTAGTATTCGTAGCTTATTTAATTGACAAATAAAAATAAATTAAATCTAGACAAAATAGCTTTAAAATTTATTTCTCTAATGTTTCTATGTCGCTTTGTTTTTCTCCCTTCTGATTGAGCCAATATGATGAAAGAATGACAATTATGCTAAGTAAATGACATTATAATACTCCCAATTATTGTAACACAAGAAAGTGTGAATGTGATAGAGCGACTACTATGTTTATTAATTGTCACACCTCAAAGGAGAAATTAAGAAAAGAAACTTTGAAATTTATCGCAAGACAAAATGTCTGAAAATTATATACCTTAATTACAATTTGGTCCTTGATATTATTCTTGTATAATTTAATTTTTAAGATTTTTAACTCACCACTTGTTAATCCTTGAAATATGTACAAAATATATTAAAAAAAGCAAATTATACACACTTCCCTTAAATTTTTTAGAATTACATAAACCTCTACTCTATTTTTTTAAAAATATATTTTTGTCTAATTTTAAATTTTTGAACTAAGATACTCTCCATTAACCTAAATATACAAATATATACTATATATAAATATGTACAAATAAAAAATAAAAAGAGTAGATTTTGTTTTCAAATATACACAAATAAAAAATAAAAAGATTTTATTTTGTTCTCATTAAATATAACCAAAAAATTATGAATTTAGTTTGATGGAGGATATTTTAATAAAAAAATTTAAAATTATACTAAATATAATATCAACTATGATAAAACTTACAGTAAATATAATTCTTTAAAAATTCGTAAATTCATTCAATATATTTTTATTTATTTCATTTGATAAATTTTTTTTATTTTAAATTTTTTTTATTAAAATACTCTCTTAATCTAAATATATATTTTTAAGTTAAATTTAATGAAAACAATTTGTAACTATCTCAAGAGTGAATACACCAAATTCTTATTCCGACTTCGATGCGTCACCTGTTCGGCAGATTGCCAACGTTACAATATTTAAGGTCGGGATCATTTTGTTTTGTTTCTGGTATATTACGGTTAGGGTTCTGTCTAGTTTATATAGCTTAAGTTTACATTTCAGTCCAGTGTTCAATTCAAGCTTTTTTCGTTATTTGTTACATGTAAACTACGTTAAAACAATGAATAATAAAATTACGCTGTTGTATTCGTTGAAAGATCTCTTTTCTTGTTACATTTTAAAAGACAAATCAATTTGTAATTAAATTTTAGTTCAAAAAGCTAAAATGTAATTTCATTTCTTTTTTTCTTAGATGAAATTATGCGTTTGTGCCAATCATAATTTTTTCCTCTATCCCTCTACTACCTCAGATCAGACATGCTAATACCATAAACCACAGCCCATAAAGAAGCAATAGGGATGCGCTAGAATATTGAGGAATTTTATCTTAGTCCATTCTCAGTCCCAAAAAGAAAAAAGAAAAAAAGTCTATTGAAACACTCTTTCTTAGGAATTTTTTGTCTTTTCTATTTCATTTACATAAAAACTGAAACAGGAATTTAAAAAGAACAAAAGTCACATTTGGTACCTAGAATGAATTTTGATAGGAATGAGAATGGGAAAGGGAATGGGAATAGAAATAAATCTTTATATTTATCTTTTTATTTCTAAAATTAAAAAAAAAATACTTAACCCTCTAAAAATATTATCCTCCATCTAGGAAAAGCTCATTCCATTAGTTTATTGAAAGAAAGCTCATTCCATCCTTTAAAAAAAAATTTCATTCCATTGGAAAGGGAAGCCAGCATACCAAACACAGGAGACCAACGAATCATGTTCCTTTCCATTCCTTTTCCTCATATAGCCCTCATACCAAACATGCCCAAAGTTTTGCTGTCTTGATCGAATTTCTAACGGCAAAAGGCATCTTTGAACAAAGGCATCGGAAACAGAAACAAAAGCACATGTTACAGAGAAAGATGCAAAACTCAAAAATATACAATTTATCAAAATTGAAATTTCCAAGCCATTCACACAACCTTGCCCATCCCCTTCCTTGACACTCGCGGTCAGGACATACCACACATATAATGATTTTAGCGAATATTCAATGGGAGTAATATATTGTTTTCCTCACTAACATTTTATACAAAGATACTTCTTATAACAAAATGTTGCATTATATTTAATTTAATTTTAAACTTTAATCTAAAATACTTTCTATTATCTTAGATATGACATATAATTTTATATTTAGATTAGTTGAGAGTGTTTTAGTTAAAAATTTTAAAATTAAACTAAAATATATTTTTTAAAATTAAAAGAGAATTTGTGTAATTTCAAAAAATTTAGAGAAGATCTATGCAATATATATATATATATTGTACGTATTTGAAGGATTAACAAGTGGTGAGTTAAAAATCTAAAAAACTAAATTATGCAAGAATAATATCAAAGACCAAATAGTAATTAAGGTATATAATTTTCAGAGACCCCAAAATACATTTTGTCCTGTGATAAATTTCCCAGTTGCTTTTCTTAATTTCTTCTGACTTGTGACAATTAATAAACGTAATAGTCGCTCTATCACATTCGCACTTTCTTGTGTTGCAATAATTGGGAATATTATAATATCATTTACTTAGCATAATTATCATTCTTTCATCATCTTGGCTCAATCAGGAGGGAGAAGAGTGACATAGAAACAACAGAGAAATAAATTTTAATGCTATTTTGTCCAGATTTAATTTTTTTTATTCACCAATTAAATAAGACACCAATAGTAAAATTGACTGGAATTCTGGATATAATCTTGGTCTATCAATAAATTGTTATAATAATTAAGATTTTACCATATACTCATTATAAAATGCGTGTCTTTGTCCTATATTAATTTTATAATGATAATATTTTAAAAAAAAGTATTATAGCTATTGAAAATGGTAAAGCTTTCTTTTGTCCCTTTTCTTTTCTTTTTTTTGGTAAATTGAATTTTTTGTACGTACCTCTTTTTGTTGTTTTGGCCAGGATTTTTTAATATTTGTAAAGAATATATTGTTTTAAGGTAAATGTTCTATTTTAAGAGCATGGCCTTCGACAAACACGACCAGACTACAGCCCCTGTCTTTTAGCGTTACAGATTTGATGAAGAGAACCAGATTAATTAATTCAAAATTTTGTTCTTTTTTAATTTCCTATTTCAGTTTTTTTTATTCAAATGAAATAGAAATATTATTCTAGCACATCTTTATTAGTCCTTTATGCTCCGTGGCTTGCGGGATTAGGATATCTTATCTGAGAAAATGTTCTTCTTTCGGAGTTATTTAAAAAATTTGAACATTGATAGAGAAGAAGACAGAGAGAGGAGAGAGAATACAGGATGCAGAGATTGGAGTATAAAAAGAAATATTATTCAAGATCAAAGCGAAACTTTTAAATAAACTAAAAGGACAAAAAGAAATTGTCACATACGAGAACTTTATCAAATTATAATGATTGGTGTACATAAATTTAATTTTTTTACAACATATATATAATCAGATTATAATATATATATAATGTGAAACAAAAAAGACTACACTGAAGACTTGGCTTTTCAAAATATGTCTATAAGTAGATTTATTATTGTTGCACATTGGTCACAATGGTCAATGCGAGATTATATATAATACTCATAATTATTGTAAACCGACGTAGTGGGAATGTGATTGGATAGCGATTATTGTGATAATTCACTGTCACACATCAAAGAAGAAATTAAACAAAGCAACTTGGGAATTTATAAATAATATATAATGTGAAACATTTTTTTTTAAAAATACACCTACCGAAGACTTGGCTTTTGAAAATGTGTCTCCAAAGATATTTATTATTGTAGCACAGTTGTTACAACGGTTGATGCGGGGGGGATTATATATAATACTCACAATTATTGCAAGACAACAAAGCGTCAACGTGATAGCGGAGTGACTAGTGTCACAATTGACTGTCGCGCCTCAAAGAATTATAATATATATAATGTGAAAGATAACAAAGACTACACTCAAGACTTGGCTTTTCAAAATGTGTCTCTAAGTATATTTATTATTGTTGCACATTTGTCACACTGGTCAATGCGAGATTATATATAATACTCATAATTATTGTAACACGACGTAGCGGGAATGTGATGGGATAGTGACTACTGTGATCATTAGCTGTCGCCCCTCAAAGAAGAAATTAAACAAAGTAACTTGGGAATTTATAAATAATATATAATGTGAAGCATTTTTTCAAAAAATACACCTACCGACAACTTGGCTTTTGAAAATGTGTCTCTAAAGATATTTATTATTGTAGCACAGTTGTCACATCGGTTGATGCGCGGGAGATTATATATAAATATTCATAATTATTGCAACACGACAAAGCGGGAATGTGATAGCAAAGTGACCATTGTGATAATTAGCTGTCGCACCTACCTCAAAGAAGTAATAATTAAACAGAGCAACTCGGGGCTTTTCAAAATGGGTCTCCAAATATATTTATTATTGTATCACAGCTGTCCATTAGAGTAGACTACAACACCTAATTAAGGCCCAGGGGTGGGGGTAGGGAAAGCACCCCCAAACGCCCCATGTTTATCTGCCCCTGGTTTTGATAGTTGTTAAATTAACAAGAAAAAAAGTCTATATATATATTTGAAAATAGGGAAAAGATTCATATAATCTTAACAAAATTTAATAAAAGTTTAAGTAATTTACTCTTAAATTAAACATCTTAATACATTGTATCTCCATGACAAAATGTAATCAAGAGTCTCTTGAGAACACTTCATAAAGGCTTAAAACATTCCATAAAAATTCAAGTTCAACAAGAGTTAAAATGCGATATGACTGATCATTAGCATACTATAAGTGATGCCTCTATGTTGACCACATAAACTTTTCATATACGAAACATTTAATGTGAGAATTTACAATAAACTGCTATGCGAGTAACCATACAAGTTATAATTATTTTTTATTACTTCTGGAAGAGATTGTACTATTAAAGTAAAATTCCTCAGTAGTCTAGCGCATCTCTTTTGCCATGGACTATGCAGTACACGGTATTAGCATGTCTGACCTGAGAAATCGTTATGTTTTGGACAAAATATTGCAGATCATTATATTAATGAATAGATACTAAGGTATGAATGCAGATCGGCCGGGTAGAGTTAATCTTAATTAAAACCATCAACTAACTCCAAATATTTTTTTTTTTTAAAAAAACAACTACCAAATAAGAAGAAAAAAAAAGTCTTTTACAAATCTCAAGACAAGATGAAAAGAAAGAAAAAAAAATTAAAAAAGTAGTAAACATTGTATAGGCATTTGGTAAATAAAATTATTAGGTATGAAAATGAAAAGAAAAAAAATGATATGAATAAAAATAACTCTCGTACTCTTATTAAAAATAAAAATAAAAAAGACTAATATTGTTTAGTAATAATAACAAGAATATAACATATATTGTATCAATTAGATAATCTTATATTTTATGCTTTCTTTTTTTATTTCTATTTCCTTCAACTAACCAAATTCACCCATTAATTCAGTGGGTAGCAAAAGAGGAAATTGAAAGAGAAACTTCCATTCGATCCTTCTAAATTAATACTTATTTATAAAGTTTATATATAAATTAATTAAAAAAGTCATTTTGTAAGTTTAATATTGATCTAAATCAAACATTATAATCATAGTAAAAATCATTTGATTTCTTGTCATTAATTTTATGGAAATTTAAAATTTTGATGATGTTTTGTTACGTTTTAAAATTAAAAAGATAGTAAAAAAAAATTAAAAAAATTTATTTATAATCAAATTGAGAATAAAATATAATTTTCCCAAATTGAGAAAGAAGCCCTAACATGGGAATTACTGTTTGGATCTGGAGTTACATAAAAAAGTTAATAATTAATGCATTCTTTCCATAAAAATATACATTACTTCACAAATTTAAATTTTCATTTAGTGTGTGTTTAGAAAAATGGTAGGAAATTCAAAACCATGATTTTGGCCAAAGCAACAAGTTATAGCTTTTGCATTTTGTGAGTTGTAAACCATGGTTTTGAAGCTCCTACCATTTTTCCAAACACACACTTATTCGATGGTAGTAATTTAGGTGTTCAGTTTCGGTTGAGAATACATGCAGTGTGAGGGTACAAATCTTCCCAGTGTATTATTTAAAAGAAAAAAAAAACTATTCCAATAATATGTTAACTTTTACACCTCAAAAAAGAATTCGTGATTAAAAAAAAAAATAACACTTTGATCAGATGGATATAATTAAAATAATGCGAGGGGTCTTACCTCTATTATGGATATATGATTAAATAGTTCAAAACGCAACGGGAACTTTTTTTTTTCTTTGTTCAATTTTCTTTTTTTAGATTTACATATATGATCCACAAGAAAGCAACAAATCTTAATGCAGAATAATTCCAATGAAAAATCTCTATAAACTTAGGCACCAAATTTTTTTTTTTGGGTGTTATGAACAACAGGGCAACAAAATACTTCAATACAGAAGAAAAATATTAGAGCCAGAAATTCAGCATCCTTGAGTAAATGTAGAGTTGATTGATTTCCTCTGCTTCATGAAGAAGATAATAGAAGAGATTATAAAGAACATAATTAAAGAGAACAGTTCTAAAACTTAGGAGAAACATGGAAATGGAATCCAAGAAGAATCAAGAACACTGCAGCAAACAATGCCAAATAAAATGTGCATGAAATCGGAAGATCGGGAGGAATAAGTTTGTCAGTTTTCTTTACCAAAGATAAAAGGACATTGTAAGATTAGAAGATATTGTTATAATAATGATAAATTCTTCGTTTCACATTAAATAATTAAGTATACAAGTACATATTAATAACAGCTACTTATTGTGCTGGTAGCAGGCTCTTAGTGGGTAAGTAATTTTGCTAATGTGCTGGCAACCAGTTATTGATAGTAAACAATGTGTAGATACCAACATTTTAAGCACATGACTATTGCTTGTAACGACTGTTCAAAGTGTTGGTAACTATACATTATTACTATTAGTAACTAATTACCAACACACGAGTGAAACATTACAAGCTTATTTCAAAAGTCACTTCTAACACAAAGAGCAAACATTACTAATGTGTACTAATGCACTTGATTTTTTCATGTGCATTGTGAGATTTGCCTATAACAATCAAAATTATTAGGCGATCAGATTTTCTACTGCTCAAGAGCAGAACGTGGTGCTGCTTCTCAAAACGATGTCTTTAGCGCTCTTCCGATCCCAGTTGTTAATGTTATCCAAGGAAGTAGATCACACCACATCGCCTAGGAAGTCAAAACGCATTGTTTGGCTTTTAAGTGAGGTGGTGCATTTTGATCAAATTTTTTTTCTCAAATCTAAGCAAATCTCAGCCATCTGTTTGGAGACTGATCTTAGTCGTTGGCTCAACCCCCCAAAACGATGCATTCTGATCAGTTTATATCCCTCCTAACACAATGTTGCATTAGTTTCGTCCTCAGCCATTTGCTTTGTTCCTCTCAACGCGAGAAAGAAAATTTTTCATTGCCAAGAAGCGTCATGTTAGACACAATTTTTTCAACCATTATCTCTGTTCCCGTTCTCTTTGCTTTGTTGGCATTATCACCTCACACCGAAGCATTTTTTTCCTTTTTCTTTTTTGGCAGCTTGTGGGTGTGATTTTACGAGGGAGGGGGCTATCTATTGTCATCAACAGGATATTTGCAGCTTGTTGGTTTTGCACATTATAGATCATATAGCTGTAGGTACCATATATGGTGTAGGAAATTTACATATTGGCTTCTATCTGTATAAATAGCACAAAAAAGGTATTGTATGATCAATTTTAAATAGTTTAAATAGAATGGATTATTGTTTTTAATTTAATAGCTTTGAAGCATTTTTATACTTTTTTTTTTTTAATGATAAGACAAACTCTGCCATCTTAACCTATTATTTTTCAGGATGCGTCCCATAAACTATACAACGTATAATACTAATTAACTGATGCCATAGACCGCTCACACTAGTAAAAGAACCTTTTATTGTTTAAAAAAGTACTTTTCTTTAATGTACTAATATATTTTATATTTCATTTAATAAAAGTAGAAAAAAGTAAAAGTCTCCCCTTAACATTGAATTTCTAATTCTAACATGCTAGCTTTTCTTTATTTTAATTCATCCACGACAAAGCAAGTAACTTTAATGCAGATGAGCATTGAATCAAGACATGTTTAAACGAAGTTGCCAAATTACTTTCTTGTCCTTTTTTTCTTTTAAAAGACTTAGTGAAAGCCAACAAATTTCAATTAAGAGATTAAAGGAGAATTATCAGAAAATGAATCTCAGGATTTATGAGCGAATCTAGAGTTTGATTGATTTCCTCAAGCCTTTAAGAATCTATTTATAAAATTTTGTTTGTGAATTTCTTGTACTTATAAATTGCTTACATTTTGTTCAAACAAAATATTTTATGTTATAACAATTTAAATTATCAAAAATTATATTAGATGCTTAATTTATTGTATTTAAAAGGTTTCTGAAAAAAAAAAGAAACAACTGCAAAGGAGATTAGAGAAAACACAGTGTGCTAGAACTTTGTAGTAGAAATAATTATAGGCCTATTGATCTTAAATATTGAAATGATTATAGGCCTATGGAACCATTCTTGATTTTGCCAATGCTGTAAATTTTATTGTCGAGAGAGTTACGTGACTAATTAACGAAGGTAGAAAAAATAGAATACCATAGAAAGGGCTTGTGCACTTAGACCAATTATAGAAATCACGTAACAAAATCAATAATCTCTATATTTACATTTTTCAACAAATATAAGTTGAAGATCTTCATTTTGTTTTATTATTTTAACAACAATATTGTATAAAAAATGTTGTCAAAAATATTTTTTTGCTTATATTTTTTTCATATAATAACATTACTTATCAAGATCTTTTTATTATTTTTAGGTATATGAACTTCTTCTAAAGTTTTGTATTTAGTTATGTCTTAGGTCTCTTCCTGAATCCCTACCCCTTTAATATAACCATTTTAGTTATTTACTCTTTTCTTTTATTAAGAATATTTATTTGTGGAACCAATTAGTTTACCACACTTCAGACATGGCTTATTTTATTGCACTAACAGATTGTTTTATTGGGTGGATTGTAGTATTTTCAACTGATATATGGATTTGATAACTCTTTTTAATTCAGCAAATATATCTGGTAATTGATATATCAATTCAAATTTGAGCAATTTCAATTGGTATATGAGATTTGGTTACTTTCTTTAGGTTAGTAAATGCATCTAACAATTTATTTACAATACTTGGTAAATTGATTATTTTTTGAACCTCTAATTCACATTGCTTTGTAGGATGATTTAAATGAGATTATAATAATGCATTTTATATAATTTCTTTTTTCAATTGTTTATTATCTCTCCCTAATGTTAGGAAAAATATTTTGTCAAAATGGTAATTGGCAATTCATGCCATAAATAAATCTCTAGTTAATGGTTTAAGATATTTAACTATAAAAGAGGACTTACAACTAACACATCTTCCCAACCTTATTTAAGGACCCATTTTTGTGCACTGTGGTACAGCAATTATAACATATACCACACATATAAAATTTCTAAAATAAAAAATATTTGGTTCTTGATCAAAAGTCAATTATATTTGGAAGAATTTATAATAGCTTATTGGCCTAATGCGTACAAGTGCTACTACATGTAAAATCACATATTCCCATATAGAAATGGGAAGTTTCATTCCCATAAACATTGGTGTAGTTATTAATTAAAAGTATTTAATGAATAATTGTGCTAAACCTTTTTGTGTATAAATATAAGAAATAGACTTTTCAATTATTATTCCAATAACCATACAATAGTCATTAAAAGCCTGAAATGTAAACTTACCATCATTAATCAATTGTCTTATTGTATAATTTGAAAAAAAATTTCTTAATTGAATTAGTTTAGCAAATAATTTCACAAATATTATGTTGCAAGTTGATAATAAACACACATGTCACTATATTGTAAATGCCTCTATCAAAACCATGTAATATCTTAATGCTCTACATTGTGGATGAATAGGCCTACATATATGACCTTAGATATGGTACAAAAATGCAAGGAAGTTAATCTCAAATTTAACTAAAAATGGTGTAGTAATTAATTTATCTTGAAAAAAAATAACATATAACAAATTTTTTGAATTGAAGAATCTTATAGTTATTTAATATATGTCCGTGTAAATTCTCAATAAGCTTTTGCATCATAGTTTTTTCAACATGGCCTAATCAATCATGCTAAATAATAAATACATTTGGATTAACAAACTTTTAACTTACTACAACATGTGTTTCAAGTTTATTGATATTTGTATAGTACAAAGTTGAAGAGACAAGACAGGTAATTTTTCTAGACCACATTTCTTTCCAAATACAATAGATGTGATATGTAGATATTCAATATTTTTATCATTTACTGATAAGTGATACTAATGTTAATACTACATGGGGTGTACAAAACTAATTGAAGGGTTTGGAAGAGTTACTATATTATTACTCAAAGAAATGAAGTTTATTGTTAATAACACATTATTTTCTACCAAGTGTCAAAGATATTTATTAAGTTTCAAAGACCTTTGTTGTAATGGATCTATAAATTTATAAACTGAACAAAAATATAAAGAATAAGATATATAAAGGAAGATGAGAGAGACAAAAAAAAAATCCCAAAAGGTTTACTTTTTGTTCCAAACTCTCTATATGTAGTTTTCCAAGAATTGACACACGCATATTTTTAACTCTTTAATAGTATAATATCAATTACTTTAATATTTTCATTACAAGAGTACATTCAATGTATGAAACATGGAGGAATATTCTTTTCATACACTTGTAAATAAGTTTCTTTATACCTTCAATTGAGAGTTAATTTCAAACAACGATGAAATATATTTATTCATAATTTTGAAAATTTGCAAAACAATCATATTCATAATAGCTCTCTTTTAGAACAAAATATCTTTTCTAATACATGTATTCTCCTTTTAAATTATTCCAAGATTTACAAGTCCATTTATAGAATTTTTTAGCCAAATCTTTATGAATTTGGCTAAAATAAAAATAAACACTTTACATATTTTGTAAGAATACTTAATTTTCTTCCTTTAAATTATTTCCAAGATTGATAACAATAAAATGAACTCAATATCTAATACTTATAATAGGTAATTTTTCTCATTAAAAAATTAAGCACAATATATAAATTCAAACTTTACAATATTTGAGAGTATAATTAAATTCAATATAAGAAACACAATAATTTAAAGATAAGTATAAAAGACTCAAATAGTGAAAATGCATACATTTTCTTAATTCAAGTGTTACATGTATATAAGATATCTTTTTTTTTCTTAAGTCTTATATGTAAAGAATTTGATTGTAGGTAGAGAATAAAAATTCAAAGTATAAAAATGAAATTTTTTCATGTTCTATCAATAATGAAGGATACCTATATATATATATATATATATATATATATAGAAAGGAATTACAATTGGTCTTCTCTCTTAGGATCTTAAAATTTTGTACATAAATTGCCATAATAAAATATTATTTTCACAATATAACCATTCAACGTCTTTTGGTCTTCTAAGCTTTATGATTACTGATAAATCTTAATTCTACCTATTTTTATGTATCCATTTTGGAGATTTACCATAGGTTTTTTCTTAATCTATTTTTTTAGTATTTTTAGTGTATTTTCTTTTTTTAAATATTTCATGTAAATATTAAATAAATTAGGATGTTTAGTGTTTATTTATTTAATCTTTTAAATAGCTTTTAATCATTTTTTTGGTGTTTACTATGTTAATAATACATAGAAATAAAGTCCAAAAGCATTGAAGCAAATTTGAACTAAAATGGGGAAAAGCTGAAAATTTAACTTTTAGCAACAAAAAGGTAGCACCACTAATTTCTACATCGGTTGAAAAGAGCATTGCTGCAACTACAGCTGCTACTGCAATGTGGCCTCCTAAAAGTTTGTGACCTCCTAAAAGTTTGTGATCATGATTCTCCATAGCTATGAAAATGCATATTTCACAAAGATGATGGCACTCATCTTTAGTCTATAATAGGTCCTTAAGGCTCTAGTTTCACAGAGAGGTAAAGGTAATGTCCTAAGGGTTACTAGATTGTCATTCGAAGGTATTACGGAGCTACAGATTTTGAAAAATGATTAGGAGCAAAGCTAGATTGCAAATCTATAGTCTCCTATGGTTTCTACTCTTCCTCCCCCACTTTGTTTTCTATTTGTCCTTTTCACTTTATTGCATTAATTAATGATTAAAGTACTTTGTATTGATGTATAAATTGCTTTGATGATATATTTTATGATTTTATTATATATAAAATATGCATTTATGCTTAATAGCTTTGCTATTATTATTCCTTAGTTAGATTAATTAGTGTTACTTAATTTCATCTAGTTAGGAGTGATTAGGTAGTAATATTAATATTAACCTTGGAATAATTTTGTAATTGACTTCATATGTTATTCGGTTTGCTCCATCAATTGGTGTATATGAATGATTAATGATGAGTGCATACCATCCATTGTCTATGATGGTGTAGCTCAAAATTAATATATTTGAATTCATCCTAATGAAAGTCTAATCATTTATAATTAATCCCAGCTTCACTGGACCTCAAGGAGTTTTGTAGTTAAGTAGATCTAAGTGTGAACTATATAAGACTCACTTAGGTGGAAACTAGTTATAGGATAATTTAATAGGTTTGCCTTGTTAACTACTAACAACTTAGGAATTCATGTACTTAATGCATTCTAGGGTTAGCTCAACCCAAGGTATCTTACTTTTAGCTCTTTGGGGGAAGGCTAAGATCTAGGATAGGATAGGAGGTTTTGTGTTGATAAGCCACTATTACTTCATATATAAGCTATCCATAATAATAGAACATAGGATATTGGGTAGTGTACTATTAATGAATTAGTATTGAATGTCTAGTTCACCTTTTGAGTATTTTCCTTTTAGGCCAGTCTTTGAGTCTTAAGTCCTTTGTTTTTATTTTTTTTTTCCTTTTATATGTGTTTCCCTTTAACTTTGGTCAATAGAAATTAGGGAGACTTGAGATACTTGTATGTATATATCTCTGTAAATTATAAGTAATGTGACAACTAATCCTAGCCCCCGAAACCTATAAAAACCTCTAAAATTATAAGTAACCAATTCTCATAAAATTGACACCTTTATTCAAAGTTCACTTTATTACTTATGCAACTAATACACTTGCTAGCTTTCTAGCCTATCATTTAGATAGTACCACATGAGTTACTTTTGGCATTTTTCAAGTTTAAAAGAATTTATAACCATTTGTCTTTATAGCTTCTAGTCATATTATAGCTATTGGTTATAATTTTATGTCATTTCACTAACCATGGTGGATCCTTTAACTATTAATTTGCACATAAGTTGTTATCAACTTCTTTACAAACATGTTGAAATTGAAGAGTATTTAAAGCTTTTTTGGTGGGAAGAAATACATAAATTATTAGTTTTCAAGGTTATAGTAAAAATCTTTTATACTTATCAATTCATCAAAATAAGCAACAATTTTTTTTTATATTCACTACTGATTTAAACAACAAAATAACTAGTTATAAACTACTTAAACCAAAAGTGATGTGATTACTAGTCATCTAATGATATTTAGCTTTTTAGTTTCTAAGACATTTGTTAATATCAAATTAATAATCATATTATAAATATGAATAAGTTTTGAATTTATAGATAATATAAAATAATAACAAAAAGTTTCTTAAATCTTAATGTGAATAGCAAGCCTTGATGTCTTACACTAATTTACTAGGGTGCTAATAACATGATGCAAGACTAATGAAAAATATAAAGAAAGTAAAAAAGAAAATTAAGAGGAGAAAAAAAAAAGATAATTCTTATTTATAAACATTTAACCATAAAGATCAATCTATGAGTTACAATAACATAAATAAATAATAATAATTTATATCATTACATATAAATATTTTGGAAGTTATAGAATTAATACTATTAAGCAAGTGAACTAATCCTTGAGAGATTTCTTTAATAGTTGTAGACATCCATATAACTATATCATTTATAACATTTTATAAGTTAAAGAATTAAATTAAAAATTTTATAATATATCAAAGACAAAAAAAAGTTGTCATGTATATTACCCTTGTAACAGTGTAATCTTCATAGTTTGTATCATTGACTTTTCATTATATCCCCCCCCTTCAAATTTCTTTCTTGCATAAGAATGAATCTAGGATTAATTTTTAAGCAGTGAAAATTAAAAAAAAATTAACATGCTTATATATATAAAAATAAGTATCAGTCTAATAATTGGCTATACTAGTGGTCCTTAAGGGAGTTCCTCTTTAATGTAACTTATCCAATATATTTAAGAAGTGCCTTAGGTGTTCTTATGATGAATTTTTTGTTTCCGTATCAAGAAAAATAATTGTTCTTGGCCAAAGAAAGAAAAGGAATAATATTGTTTCATTTTGTTGGTAATACAATCCTAGCACATTGACCCAACCAACTACTTTTAATGCTAAGTATAGCCAATTCAAAACCATTACCCCATGCTATGTATGCAAAATAATAGCACAACCAGTAGTCCTTATAAAGCACACTAAACCTTTGTTAGCCTCCCCCCTTTAAAAAAAAACACCTTTAAATCCGTACATGTTATTACATGAGCTCCCAAGCCTACTTCTAAATTAATTTGCTCAGTTGAATTGAAAATATAATGTGATGTTCTTATAGCTTAAATACTACAAAATAGATGTAATTAACACAGAATGTAAGATCAACATAAAACTCAAGTTGCTGAACTACTTGCACTAAATATAACTTAAGGACAGAGCATCAAAATAACATAGTAGTCCAACCAAAACAAGCTACAAGAGGTAGCCTAACATTCTAAAAATTAAACAATAATGACTACAGGAAGAAAGGAATGCAAACTCAAAAGAGAGAAAAGAAATGTAGAAGGAGTAGAGGAAATTCAGAGAGAAAGTAACAACAAATTCCACACCCCCTTTCCACATCAATGTTACCTCCATATACTCGTTACTCTTTGAATCTTAATAGTTTGTGTCGTACTCTGCCACTCTTTCGCACAACCACTAGTGCATTAGCCATATTTTTCTTGACCTTTGCTATATCACCCTCCATCGTGGCACCATGGTCCCTACTCGATGCAGTGCATAGCATAACATTACCTTCCCGATCGAGATAGACCTTATCCTCAAGGTCAACGTTGGGAAAATGCTTTTGCGAGTATGGTATAATCTCCCAAGAGGTCTGATCAATGCCATCCTATTTTACAAAGACTTAAGGAACCCATTCACCTCTGTTTTGAATATTGCATACAGCAGGAACATCAAAGGGCTGAATATATGGTCTTTCAGCAGAAGTTAATAGTGGCAGAGGAATATATTAAGTGAATGGTTTGCCTATGCATTGCTTAAGAAAAGACATATGGAAAACACAATGAATATGCGAATCTAAAGGTAATAACAATTTATAAGCAACAGAGCTGATCTTCTCTATGATTTTAAATGGACTAAAGTAATAGAGGCCTAACTTTTGATGCTTTTGAAGGCAAATGGAATGTTATCTATAAGGTTGTAACTTCACAAAGACCAAATTACCCACCTAGAAATGAACGACAATATGGTTGGCATTAACAAACTTCATCATATGCTACCAGGCCTTAAGAAGGTGCAACTTAAGTTAGGAAAGTATAGCATCCCATTGTTGCAGGTGTTGTTAAACATCAAAGGGAAGCAAATCATCAGCTGGACATTTAATAATGGAAGGTGGGTCTCTCCTGTATACAACCTTGGAAGGTGTCATGCCCAAAGAGGTTTGGAAAAAGGAGTTATCCCAAATTTTAGCCTATGACAAAATAAACACCCACAGTCGCAGATTGTCATGTACAAAATAGCATAAATACATTTCTAAACATTTATTGAGAGCCTCAGATTGGCCATCCGTTTAAGGATGGTAAGCTAAACTCATGTTCAAGGAAGTGCCCTATGATTTAAATAATTGTTGCCAAAAGTGACTTGTGAAAACTTTATCTTTGTCGAAGACAATTGACCGTGGAATTCTATGGAGTTTAACAACATGATTAACAAAGACCTTAGCAATAGTAGAGGCAATGTAATTGGCTATTAAGGGTGCAAAGTGACCATACTTGGATAAGCAATCAACCACCACAAAAATGATAGAGAACCCATAGGAATTGGGAAAACTAGTGATAAAATCCATAATTATGTCTTCCCATATTTGATTAAGGATGGGTAATGGGCTTAGAAGTCCAATAGGATGAGTCTGAACAAATTTTGCTTTTTGGTAAACCTGACATTGTTGGATGAAGGAGAAAATATCTTTTTGCATACTAAGCTAAAAAAAACATGTAGATATCCAAGCATGAGTATGAAGGAACCCTACATGGCCTCCAATTAAAGAAGCATGATATTCTTAAAGAATTTGATTGATAAGCTATCAAGCTTACTGTGGAAGGACAAGCTTGTGCTTACAATATAATAAGCCATCCTTGACAAAATGAGATGGCATAAGACTAGGATTGCTATTATACTACTATAGTAAGTCTTGTAAGTAAGGAGAAGCACGCAATGTAGCATAGATATCATCAATTAAGGAGCTGGAACATGTTGAAAGAGCTGTAAAAAAGCAACGTGAAAGTGCATCAGTAGCTTGATTGGTTTTTCTATGTTTATATTCAATGGAATAATGAAAACCTAGCAACTTAGGTAGCCAAGCCACTTCCTCAAGAGTTTGAATAACTTGGTCAGCAGGGTGTTTCAAACTTGTTTAATCTGTACGGATGATAAAGTAATTCCCAAAATAAATGGTGATGAAATTTATTGATAGCCTTAAAAATAGCAAATAATTCCCGAACATAAGCAGATTTTACTTGCATGCTTGGCGAGAGTTTCTTAAAGAAAAAAGCAATAGGGTGGCCCTCTTAGCTAAGGACAACACCAATGCCCAACCTTGAAGCATTTGTCTCCAAAATAAATGGCTTAGAAAAATCTAGTAGAACTAAGACGGGAGCATGAGTGAGAGTATGTTTTAGTTTCTTAAATGTTGATTGTGCTTCGGTGGATCATGCAAACTTATCTTTTTGTAAGAGCTAGGTGAGAGGTGCTACAATTGAGGCATAATGATGTATAAAATGTCTATAATAACCGATAAGACCTAAAAGCCCATGGAGTTGAGATATTGAGGAGGGCGTAGGCCAATTAAGCATGGGTTGGACCTTATTGGGATCAACCTCAATGCCTTAAATGGTAACAATATGACCCAAGTACTCAATCTGTTGCTGTCCAAAAGAACACTTAAAGAGCTTGGCAAATAAATGACGACATTGTAAACTGTCCAAAACAATAATCAAATGATATAAATGCAATAGCTAATGTACAATGTAAATAAGGATATCATCAAAGAAAACCAAACAAACTTACAAAGATAAGGGTGGAATATATCATTCATTAAAGCTTGAAACCTAGCAGGAGCATTGGTTTAGTTGAATGGCATTATAAGCCAGTCATAATGACCATGGTAAGTTTAGAATGCAATTTTGGCATGATCTTCTAGTTTTATGAGAATTTGGTGGTAGCTAAAGCATAAATCAAGCTTAGTGAAATAAGATGGCACCGATCAGACCTCTTGGGAGACTATATCATACTTGCAAAAGCATTTTTCCAACTTTGACCTTTGAGGACAAGGTTTATCTCAATCGGAAGGGTAATGTCATGCTGTGCATTGTATTGAGTGGGGACCATGGTGCCACGATAAAGGGTGATATAGCAAAGGTTAGGAGAGTATGGTTAATGCACTAATTGTAAAGACCTAAATGTGCATGTATATATATTTATTAAGGGATAGTATTTACTGCAGATGTCTTTGGGCTGGTGGCAGGTAAGGGAATTTGATTATTTCCATGACCTATGTTTGAATCTTGAAGCTTACCAACGTATATATTTTATTTTTTCTTTTGTAATTTTTTGTTATCCCATGTATACCCCTCTTATGTCTAACTTAAGTCTAGGTTTTAAGTTATTTTGCACCCCCCAATTTTTGCAGCACAGAGCCCTCACCTACCTTTATCTTTTCGGTCAGAGGAAGTAGCAAAAAATGCATCAGAAAGATCTGCATCTTCTCTCTTCTGTTCACTGTCATCTTGCTCTCTTTTAGTTTGATTTTTCTGCTCGCCTTTTCCCTATTACACACTAAGTTTTGTTGCTTCCTTATTGGTAGTTTAACTTCTTGTAAGTCCGTTTCACAGGCCTAGAGATTTTGCTATGTGTGTTGCCTCTGTTGGTTTTGTTTCAATAGCACCATCATCCCCTGGTTCTTAGTTTCTGCTGCGTGTTTCTCTTGTATGAAACAAGCTAGTAAGAGTGTTGTGTAAATTGAAGATTTTGCATAAGATTATGATTTTTGGTTAGAGCAATCTTGGTTTCTATTATGCTGGAATATATCTCGATCCTCCCTTAGAGTTTGTTGCTTCCATTTTCTGCATGAATTTTCTAATATAAAATTAAGTTCCATTGTGCTTCTTACTTGCCAACTTTCACTTGTGTAGAATAAGCTTTCATCTATTGTGTTCTGCTACTAAGTTGGACAGCCATTGTGTGGTGTGAGTCTTCCTTCATTTTTGGCTTTTGATTCTAGCTTCTTAGTGGATTTAGGGAGGTAAGGGCACAAGACTAACGTGGCTTCATTTTTTTGTTACCTCCCTTGAATGAATCTCGACTTTTGGGTACAGAATCCATGGTGGTTCCTTGGGTGGTTTGATAAATGCTTTCAAGAAGAGCCTAGGAAAAGGGGAGACTGTGTTTTAGGGATCAATTTTAAGAGGTAGGAAGTTTCCTCTTATAGACTTGTTTTCCATTCTTATACTTACGCCCATGATTTCCCTGCTGCCATATATATATATATATATATATATGTATATTGCATGGGTTACAGAAGGCATGAAATTAAGGAGGGGAAGGGTGGAGTTAGTCATTTGAAATTATATATATATATATATATATATAGTATACTAGGAGGAATGAAAAATAAGATGCCAATGGAATTTAATAAAAATCATAGTTTTAATATATATTTTTTCTCCTTTCTTTTTTAGAATTTCACTTAAATAGACTAGGCTAGTGATGTTATGAGCGGCAGTCATAACTATTCTCTTGTTCGTAAGGAAGAGGGATCTTTAGCCATATGAAGTGCATATTTTATTCTTGCCCATTTTAATCCATGCTTCAAGCTCACGAGATATGGAAATTCTTATGTAAACAAGAATAAGTTTACTTATGAGATAAATTGTGATCATTCAAACTCTAAAATCTTGTGAATGGGTATTATAGGGTATTCGGGAGATTGAGTCATAGCTGAGGAGTGAGCAGAGAATGCTATAAGGAGAATTTCTGTATCATCGTAGAAGGTGAGTAAGTAATGCGAGCCATGAGTGAAAAGTATTAATTATTTTGTTACTAAGCTTTCTTGCGGTGCTCTAAATTTTGATATTCAATTTATAGAGTTACATATTCAAATGCTTTGTCATACATATGTTTACTAAAAATCGGTTTGAACATGAAATTTTGCAATTAAGTTTGTTTGAATTATCTAAAAACTTTGATATGGAACTTATGTGGAAGGTACTTTATTTGATATATATTATTTTGAGAAAATGTATTGTTTTAAGAGGTTATCTGCTCAGAACCCTGTAGCTAACAGCAGTAATTGTTAGCCATAGTGCACCATGATCTATACCCCAGCTAGCATAAGTGTTGCTAGCCCCGTACAGATGGCCACTACACATGGATTTATTTTGTTTTTGCAAGCAAAATCTTCGCGTTTGTGGTTATTTTCCCCGCGAGCTGTGTGCTCTGCGTCTGCTTTAATTGGTTCTGTTTAGATGCTCCTAGTGTATTTTAAGAAATTATTTGCATAAGGCATGTTTCATGCATTATTTTTAATAAAAGGGTGAGTGTCAAACTCACCTTGTATTTTTTTCATTTTTTAGATAGCAGTGTGAACCCTGGTCTACCCTCAGCAATTTAGTAGTAATTGATATTTTTGTCCATTTCTTTTGGTGAGCCTGCAGCTGCTCACATGGGTGCATTTTGTTCATATGAATGTAATTTATTTTGCTCTAAAAAATGTTGAGTGTAGCTCCACTGAATCATAGATAGGGTATCCCTAATCCCTAAAAATTTACTTGTTTGTCTGGATTAATATCAGAAATTTCTATTAGATGTATTGTTCTAACTGGCTGATTTGTAGAAATATCGAGAGGTCTAAATTACAGAGGAGATTTTGCCAAAATTTCTATAAAAGTCACCTAATATATATATGTTTTATATAAAGATAATCCAAAAGTGTTACACATGGTTTTATTATATGAAGTTAAGACTTAGAGATATTCTCTAAATTTTGAGTAGGATGTCAATTTAGATAGACTTATGTAAAGGGGATGGTTTATCTTCTCTGCCATCACACTTATGTTTGTGGGGTGTGACATTAGTGGCTATGTGAAAAAGTGATAGACTATGACACAAACCGTTAAGATTCAGAAAGCAACAAGTATATGGAGGCAACATTAATGTAGATGGGGTGGTGCGGAATTTGTTGTTACCTTTTCTCTGAATTTCCTCTACTCCTTACTGTTTAATTTTTAGAATGCCAGGCTACCTCTTGTAGCTTGTTTTGGTTGGACTATTATGTTTTTTTAATGCTCTGTTCCAACTTAACTTGTTTGAGTTGCAAGGGTTGGTAAGCTGCAGGTGTGGTAGCCATGGATGTATCCGAACTTGAAGCTTCAATGGCAATGGGAGAGGCAGATTGTTGGATATAACGATTGATGGAATCCATTTGTCTAGTGATGGATTCAAGCATTGCTTTAATTCGATCCATTCTTGCAGTCACTGCTTTGGAAGAATAAAAAAGCTTCTTGACATCAATATCTAAGGTCTTTAGTCTCAAATTCTCAGCCATTGTTGGATATAACAAGAGCACCAATGTGATGTTCTTGCAGTTTAAATACTATGAAATAGATGTAATTAACTCAGAATGAAAGGTTAACACAAAACTCAATTTGCTGAACCACTTCTGCTAAATATAACTTCAAGAACAGAGCATCAAAATAACATAATATTCTAACCAAAACAAGGTACAAGAGGTAGCCTAACATTCCAAAAATTAAACAATAATAACTACAGGAAGAAAGGAATACAAACTTAGAAGAGAGAAAAGAAATGCAAAAGGAGTAAAGGAAATTCAAAGAGAAGGTAACAACAAATTCCACACCTCACCTTTCGCATCAATGTTGCCTCCATATACTCGTTACTCTCTGAATCTTAACAGTTTGTGTCATACTCTGCCATTCTTTCGCACAACCACTAGTGTATTGGCCATATTCTTCCTGATCTTTGCCATTTCACCCTCTATTGTGGCAGCATGGTCCCTACTCGATATAGTGCACAGCATAACGTATAACCTTTGTTTGGCAATGAAAATGCATACAAGAATATTGAAGCCTTAAAATACACGGTAAGATTGGGTCATGAAGTAGCCCTACAAAGCATATGGTTTTTTTTTCCTTGTTAGTCTCTGGTGGCACCAAGGTTTGGAACAATACTTGGAGGCTTAAAGTGCCAATAAAGACAAAATTTTCCTTTGGAAGGCTTTAGGAGGTGCATGTGATGCTTACTAGATAATGACACCGTAAGTGTACGGGTCGTAGAAGTAGTACATAATGAATCAAGGTCGATCCCTCAGAGAATCAGTACGATTGGTGATTAGACATTAGAATTCTCATGTTCATTTTAGTTAAACAAATCAAATTGTAATTGAATTTTTATGAAAATTAATTCAAATGCAATTAACAATAATGAAATATGGTTTTAGTCAAAGGTATGTAATTAAAAACGCCCTAGGAATTCTAATCCCTTTTATCCACAATGTCAATTATTCCCCTTTAAATTAATTGGCTTAATGTAAATTTTAGAGTCAAGGTCTAATTGGGCACAAATGTCTTTCGATCCATTTAAACCTCTATATCAACTCACTCTTGATATCTCAAAGTAGTTAATACTTAATTAAGCTCAGACTTTATCTCGACTACCTAGGGCCCTTGAGTATATTTCTATCTCAAGTGCAAATTAGATTATATTTAATCCTAAGTTGTTTAACCAATAGTCTATAAGCAATTCCCTTCTTTCAAAGGTTAATTACCCAATCCATAATCAAACTAAAGGAGGCCAATCAATAGAATGAGCTACAATTTAGATTAGACACTAAAGTCTTCAATAATCTGCATAATCAAAAAGAGAAGTAATTTCTAAAGACTAAAGGTTCATAAAATCCCTAAGGGTTACAAGATTTAGCCGTTCATGACTTGAAACCCACAAACAAACTCAGCAAACATGTCAACCATCATCAACTAGAAGGGAAGATAGAGTAGAAACACCTAATTGGAAGAATAAATGACAAAATCAATGAATTCTCGATCAAGTTGAAGCTTCCCCAACACCTCTCATGCGTTTTCCTCTTCTCCTAGTCGGCCAGAACATTCTCCCTTCGCTGAATAATGAAACCCTAGCCTCATTGCATCTATTTTAGCTCGCTAATCCAAGCTGTGCATTTCAGGAACGGATCTCGCTATGGTGAGAAGTGTTTCTTGCTATAGCGAGGGCTTATAGATTCCCAAATTTTTGCTGCTCTCATTACTGCTATGCTATGGCAAGTTGTTCCCTAGAATTTGTATGCCTCGCGACTTCACTATGGCGAAGTACCTTCCTCGCTACAGCGAAAGTGCATACTCACTACAGCGAATTAAGTTTTAGCCGTAGCAAGAGGTCTTGTTCCACTTGTATCTTTCACTTCACAGCTTCCCCCTCTTTTCTCAATTCTTTCTTCTTTCTTTTACTTTTCCTAAAATCAAAATCAATCATAGAATGAGGCTCAAACTAATAAAGATATTGCAATGGAAACACTTTCTTTATTTTGTTTGATTGAATACATTTTTAACCCTATTAATCAAGAGAAAAGTACTTTGCCTCCCTAATTTAATCTCAAATGTATTCTTTTTTCATCTTAAATTAGGGAGTCATCAAACTCCCCCACACTTAAATCCTTGCTTGTCCTCAAGTAATTCTTAGAAACTATCAAACAATGTAATTATTTATTCACTTCTTTTCCATAATAAACACCCAATCAATCAGAATTTCAGACCTCTCCACACTTAGAATGAAAACAATGTTAGAAGCATAAGCTTAGCAAAACTCAAATTGAATTTCAAAGACAATGCAATCATAGTAACACCCTGATTTCTAAAGTGTGTGTGTGCTCCACAGATAAATTTTCAAGAAGCAATCAAGTAACCTTCAACAAATCCTCATTACATTTTCAAGACCAATCCAAATATCTGCTTTAACTTCAATCATCAAAATTCATTAAAAGATGCTTTTATTGTTCACCAGAGAACTGCTTTCAACATAATCATTTTTGCTTTTTCCCTTTTTTTTGTTTTTATTTTGTTTTGTTTTTGTTTCTCCGCAGTTCTCTTAATCCTTTTGACGTGAATGACAACATCGGTTATGAAACCACCCAGTTACTCAGATTAAGGAAGTCTTCAGAGTGCTTACTAGCAAACTCTTAGTTTTTATCACCATTTGATGCGAAAATTCACACTTTTTTAGTGCAAACCCCCGGTTACTAAGTGATTTCTACCATTGGAGTAGAGAGTTTTTTTTCTTTTGCACTAATTATCCTTCTCAAATGACAATCAGATATCTATCAGAAGCAGGTAAATTGGAGGGATCTAAAAAAATAAATGAGAGTTAACTAAAGAGAAAACTTGAATAACTTCAATGATCATATTGTGGAGGAGTGGTCCTATTATGGGTGCACACTATAACTACATTACTTACTTTGTTTATTTCAAGTTTGCTTTACCCCCATATTCATTAATTAGTATTCATCTAAAGCAAAAGGGGCTAATTCTGGTTAAAATTGGAGACATTATGGTGGACTATTTATTATTGATGGATTTTTCTTATTAACTGAATTTGTATATCCGCTTAGCCTATGTTTACCTTCCCCCACACTTAAAGTGAATATTGTCTGCAATGTGTAAAAGAGAAGAAACAAAAAGCAGAAAAATAGAAGTAACTAGGGTGGAGGTAAAAGATGTAGGGAAATAGAAAGTGACGAGACTCCCCTAATAAGAAAAAAAATGAGTACGAGAGGGGTGCGCTCAAACAACTCCTGCAATTGACAGACCAAAAATAGACAAAGATTATGTAACAAATAGTAAGTTGGCATTAGAAATAATAGATTAATCATGGGATTAGCCAGCGTAAGATTCAAAAATATAGCAATATACAGTTATCCATATACAGTTCTCCCAAAATGTAAAGTAAGGCAATAAAAAGAAGCAACAGGTAAGGGATAGAATGATCCTATGAATCAGAAGGCTCAGGCTTGTCCTACGGTGCAAGGTCCTATAGGAGAACGATCACTGACGGTGGAGGAACCACTAGAGGTGGAGGTGGAGGTGTAGGCATCAGGTAGTCCATAAGCATCTGCAACTGGTCCTTCATTGACAGGACATGTCCTTCCAACCTATCAATGGACTCCCGCACCCAGCCCTCAAACTCAGAGAGAGGTGGTGCATCCTGCTGCATCAGCGCAGGAGTACTCAATCGTTGTGGGGGAGGAGGTGGGGATGCCTTAAGCTGTGCCTGTGCAAGTGCCCGGTGTCTGTGGGGACGCCTCGGCTCATCCTTCATACTATCATATTTAAAGGGGCCCTTCGGCTTGAATTGCGCATCATTTTTAAAGATTCGACTTCCCCCCATAGTGACTAACTCAGTAAGCATGTGGGGGTATGCCAAGCTCACCCTATCAGACCTTACTACTTGCTTGAAGTTAAGGTACATGAGCCGAGGGATATTCACTCACTACTTTGTCATGAAGCATCAAGTTAACGTTGCTCATTCTTGGATCATATTAGACCCATGAGAACTTATCAAAATATTGCTGGTGATGAATTGCAGCTAATACCAAGGTTTGTTCAATTGATTGATTGGGTAAACTTTATTGACCAACCTGGCTCATCCTTCTTATGCAATGGTGGTTTCCACCTCCTCCCATGGAATAGATTGCGGATTCTCTAAGTAGGATTGGAAGGCACATTCCTTAACATCGGGTAACTCATGGAAATCTTGAAAGACTTTCTCATTGATGCGCACCTAAGCAGAACGGCAATAATATTCATCTTCCTCTTCCTTAATGTCCTCAAAATTTGCATAAAGTTCTTGGATCATGAGCGGTATCTGATGCACTAGCTTTTTGGTGAAATCGTGCAATCCATGCCACTCGAAGTCAGGATATGTGAGATCCAAGATATGAGGTTCATAGTATCTGTCTTCCACAACACCCCGATCAGAAAAGAGCCTCTCAAAACAGAATTCTGCTCTGGCTGAAGCAAATCGATCCTTATCATAAGCTTTCTTCTTTTGCTTCGAGGAGGAAGCTTCAGTAGTCTTGGTTTGCTTTTTGGGAGCCATGACTGAAATTCAAATAAGAAATGGAAAGAAATCAGTGGCAGCAATAAGAGAGAACCACAGAATAATCAGGGAAAATGGAATGCCTACATGCATAGTGGGGAAAAGAAGAAATTGATGAATTAAGTGCAAGTGACATGCTTGAAATAAGGAAATAAACCTCGAAAAGCATATAAAAGGATAAGAGAAAAGAAAAGATGGAAGCAAATAAAGGAGGAAGCGCCCAGAAAAGAAAGAGTATTTTTTGCAAAATGCTCGAACTCGCTATAGCGAGTTGATTCTCACTATAGCGAGAATGAACTAGTTTCCGGGAAAGCTGATTCACGCAGTAAAATACCAAATTAATTAAAGCTCCCTGCACAGAAATAGTCAACCAACAAAGTACAAGCAAACAAATTAACTTATTCACCCCTAAGTACACAGATTCATGCAAAATAGAATTCAGCCTTAATGCCCACAGAAGCGACTCAAACAACAACGATTCAGGAGATAAAAGGGATAAGCAACTGACCTAATGCAATAAGAGTGTGGTTCGAGGGGGATGGGATGTTGAAAGTGAGAAATTTGGCTGAAGAAAATGATGAAAGAGGAGGAAAGTTTAGAGGCGCAATAGCGAGGGGTAACGAGAATGAGAGGAGGGGGACTATTAGGCTATGTATAAAAATATTTTTTTAGATGAATATGGTCACGACCTCGCTATTGCCAGACAGTAGCGAGGACTTCTCTGGAATTAGTATGACAAGCAGAGCTGCTGGTTTCGCAATAGCGAAAGTTATTCTCACAATGGCGAACAGACTTGTACAATTCTTGGGTACTGAAAAATCTCGCTATAGCGAGAAATTCTCTGGTGTTTGTACGTGGTTCATGAGTATGCTGCATTCGCTATAGCAAGTTGACCATCTCGCAATAACGAGAAAACTTTGAAAAAAATTTTCACATGTCACTCGTATAGCCTGACTAGAGCGACATACTCCCTGGACTTTGTACCAAATTGGACACAGAGATCTCGCTATGGCAAAATGGTTTTCTCGCTGTAGCAATGACACTTAACATTGCTTATTTGGCTCGCCACAGCTGAGCTATAGCAAGGAACTCTTTGGTCAATGTCCTAGCTGTAGAACAAGCAGCCTCGCCATAGTGAGGTGAACTTCTCACTTTAGCGACATTTTTTTTAACTACTTAAATATTTAAGTAAGTATTCTCTGACCTATTTATACTTCCTATCAACATAATCCATTACCCTCAAACCTTAATCAACATAGTAGATGATCAATATTACTAGAATAAAGATTTACAATTCAAAGCAAGGTTAGAAACTCCTTGAAAATCATGTCTGGAGTTGATCTTTCCTGCCAATCACTTAGTTCTCAATATCCGCACTTTGGTACCAACACCCAACCTACAAAACACAAAAAAAAAAAGGAAGATCAAAACAAAAACACAAGAATGATACACTCAAACATAAGAACAAGAAGAAAACTTGGGTTGCCTCCTAAGGAGCACTTAGTTTATAGTTCTCAGTAGACTTTGTTAGCCAATCAAAAAGGTTGAGCCAAAGCTATGGATTGTTGTTTGTCGGTCTATCTCGCCACCCAAATAATGTTTAAGCCTTTGACCATTTACTTTAAATTCATCTCCTGACTTCTCATCTTGAACTTCAATGGCTCCATAAGATGTCACGGAGATCACTTTGAACGGACCAAACCACCTTGATCTCAACTGACCTGGAAACAACTTCAAACGAGAATTATAAAGTAACATGAGGTCTCTAGGTTCAAACTTCCTTAGTAAGATGTGTCTATCATGAACTCTTTTAGTTCTTTCTTTGTAAATTCTAGAACTCTTAAAAGCTTGTAATCTAAACTCATCTAACTCATTGAGTTGCATTAATCTTTTTTCACCCACTTTAACCATATCAAAATTTAATTTCTTGATAGCCCAAAAGGCCTTATACTCTAACTCAATGGGCAGATGACAAGCTTTGCCAAAAACCAATTGATATGGAGACATACCTATTGGAGATTTAAAAGCAGTCCTGTATGGCCATAAAGCATCATCGAGTTTATCCGCCCAATCCTTTCTAATGGGACTTATAGTCTTTTTCAAAATTCTTTTTATTTCTCTGTTGGACACTTCACACAACCCATTGGTTTGAGGGTGATAAGCCAATGCCATTTTATGGGTGACTTCATATTTTGCAAGCAAACCTTTGAATAATCTATTGTTAAAATGAGTCCTCCCATCACTAATGATTGCCCTAGGTGTGCCAAATCGAATAAAAATATTCTTTTTCAAAAATCGCACCAATGTATTGGCATCATTAGAATGGCAAGATACAGCCTCAACCCACTTACTCACATATTCAACAGCAACTAATATGTATTGATGGCTTCTAGATGAAACCAAAGGTCCCATAAAATCAATACCCTACATATCAAACAATTCTACCTCAAGAATACCAGATTAGGGCATTTTATGTCTTCTTGAGATGTTACCTGTTCTCTGACATGCATCACATTGACAAACAAACAAGTAAGCATCTTTAAATAGTGAAGGCCAATAAAATCCAAATTACAACACTTTGTAAGCAGTACGTTGGCCACTAAAATGACCACCATAAGGGGCAGCATAACAAGTATAAAGAATATCATTTTGTTCAGTTTGAGGCACACACTTTTGCAACATTTAGTCAGCCATTTCTTATACAAAAACGGTTCATCCCATACAAACCATTTCACATCATGCAAAAACTTTTTCTGTTGATAAAAATTTAATTCATCAGGCACAATACCACTGACCAAATAGTTGGCATAATCAGCATACCAAGGCATAGATACATAATTCACCGCAAATACAGACTCATCAGGAAAACTCTCATTAATCAATAAATTATCCACACACTCAAAACTATTCACAAGCCTAGATAAGTGATCAGCAACTTGGTTTTCAGTTCCTTTTCTATCAGTAATCTGCACATCAAATTCTTGCAATAATAAAACCCATCTAATCAGTCTAGGTTTAGATTCTTTCTTACATAAAAGATATCTAATAGTAGCATGATCAGTATGAACTATAACTTGAGTGCCCATCAAATATACCATAAATTTCTCAAAAGCAAAAACAACAACAAGCATTTCTTTTTCATTAGTTGAGTAATTTACCTATACTCCAGCTAATGGTTTACTTGCATAGTAAATAGGATGAAAAATCTTATCATGTCTCTGGCCAAGCATGGCTCCAACTGCATAATCGCTCGCATCGCACATAACTTCAAAGAGTAGTGACCAGTTATGGACCACTATAATCGGTGCGGTGATAAGTCGTTGCTTAAGCTCTTCAAAAGCTTTCAAGCAATTTGTATCCAACTTGAAAGGGATATCCTTTTTAAGTAATTGAGATAGAGGCTTCGCTATCTTAGAGAAATCTTTATTAAATCTCCGATAGAACTCAGCGTGCCCCAAGAAACTTCTAATAGCTTTCACATTAGTGGGTGGTGGTAACTGCTCAATTACTGAAACCTTAGCCAGATCCACTTCCAATCCTCTTTTTGACACTTTATGCCCAAGTACTATACCTTTACAAACTATGTAGTGACACTTTTCCCAATTTAGGACCAAATTGGCATCCTCACACCTTTGCAAAACATGTGTCAAATTTTTCAGATATTCTTCAAATGTGATGCCAAATACGGAGAAGTCATCCATAAAGACTTTCATGATATACTCAATCATGTCAAAGAAAATCGACATCATACATCTTTGAAATGTGGCAGGAGCATTACATAATCCAAAAGGCATGCGTCTGAATGCGAAAGTACCATATGGACATGTGAAAGTGATTTTTTCTTAATCCTCAGGGGCAATGACAATTTGGTTGTATCTAGAATGGCCATCCAAGAAATAAAAAAATTCTTTTCCTGCTAACCGATCTAACATCTGATCGATTAATGAAAGTGAAAAATTATCCTTTCTTGTAGCTGTGTTCAACTTCCTGTAGTCCATACAAACTCTCCAGCTTATAATTGTTCTTGTGGCAATCATTTCATTCTTCTCATTGTTCACCACTATCATACCTCCCTTCTTAGGGACATACTACACCGGACTTACCCAATCACTATCCGAAATGGGATAGATAATACCAGCATCAAGCCACTTAATAATCTCTTTCTTGACCACTTCTTTCATTATAGGATTCAATCACCTTTGATCTTCCACTGATTTCTTATGGTCATATTCTAAGAGAATTTTGTGCATGCAGATGGTTGGACTAATCCCTTTTATATCAGCTATGGTCCAACCGATGGCTCTCTTGTACTCTTTTAATACTTTTAACAGTTGCTTTTCTTGGGGAAGTGTTAATGCAGATGAGACTATGACTGGCAAAGTCTTTCTTTCCCCAAAATAAGCATATTTTAGATAAGGTGGAAGAGGTTTCAACTTCAACATTGAAGGCTGCTTGATGGAAGGTAGAAGAGCATGGGTTTTTTGTGATGTCCATTCTACTTAGCCATAGGTCTAAATGCATTGAGCTTGTACTCAACTTCTATTCTCATCACTTCCTCTATACTTGGCTTACCAACAAGTACTATTTCAAAAGGATTGGTGAAAGCAAAAGAGTTCAATTTTTCTTGAATTGCTTCCTCACCAATAGACACCCGTGACCATTCTTCAACACTACCCAGATGCTTCATAACTTTCTCCACACTAAAGGTGACTTACTCATCTCCAAGTCATATTATAATTTTTCCTCTTTACATATCAACTAGTGCCCTGCCAGTAGCTAGAAACGGCCTCCCCACTATCAATGGGATATCTCTATCCTCTTCAATATCGAACATAATAAAATCAGCAGGATAGATGAATGGGCCAACTTTCACTAGCACATCTTCAATGATTCCATGTGAATAAGAAAGGCTTCTATCAGCCAATTGCAAAGTGACCATTGTTGGGTTGGCCTCACCCATCTACAGCTTTCGAAAAATGGATAAGGGCATGAGGTTCACAACATATCTTAAATCATAGAGTGCTCGACCCTCAAATTTATCCCCAATCATATAAGGGATCGAAAAAGACCCAAGGTCTTTGCACTTAGTTGGAAGATTGGATTTGAGAATATTAGTGGTCTCCTTTGTCAAAGCCACTGTTGCAAATTCAGTGAACCGCTTCTTCTTGCTAAGCATGTCCTTAAGGAACTTAGCATATTTAAGTATTTGCTTTAAAGCTTCAAAGAAGGGGATATTAATGTGGAATTGCTTAAACATGTCCAAGAACTTCTTATACTGCTCATCAAGGACTTTCTTTTACAATCTCTGTGGAAATAGGAGCAATGGCACCACTTTAGGATGCACTACTGTCTTTTCTTCAGACTTTTCCACTTTAGACTTTCATTCCTTGTCCTCTTCTTTTTCATTCAAACTAGCAGCCTTTTTCTCTCGTTTCTGTTAAAGTTCTTCACCTTCAATCTGAATAGTGCCTGATGGATCTTTGGAATTTACCTTAGTTGGTTCCTTCACTTGAACTTGTACTTTAGGGAGCTCTTTACCACCTCTCAAAGTGATAGCTTTACATTCTTCCTTACCATCTCTCCTTGGGTTGGGAATTGTATTACTTGGCAAACTTCTTTGATGCAGTGCATTCACAGTAGACGCTAGCTGCCCCATTTGTACCTCTATATTCTTAAGGGAGGAATCTACCCTTGCATTAATACCGGCTTGCTCTTTATTATTCTTGATATGAGTGGTCATGAACTTAGCTAATACATCCTCTAGATTCGTTTTGGGCTCTTAAATAGGCATATTTTTCCTTCTCACTTGAGAGAACCTAGGACGCTGAGTTGGCCTTGCTCCAGAAGATGATGGTTGATTAAGTGATGGACCATTCTTCTAAGAGAAATTCGGATGATTATGCCATGCAGGGTTGTAGGTGTTTGAGTACGGGTTCTGATTCTTTGGAAAGTTCCCCACATAGTTAACTGATTCTGTAAATGCAAAGGGGCAGTACTATGTTAAGTGTAAATCCCCACAATTTTCACAAACAGTTGGGGTCACTTGAGTAGAACAAACATTCATATGCTAGTTTCGCTGCATTTGAGATTCCAACATATCAAATCTCTTGTTCAGAGCAGAGAGAATAGTTGCAAGTGGTACAAAAGAGTCTTCTTGAGTGCTAACAACATTAGCAATCATCCTTCTTTCACCCCCTCTTTGCACATAGCCCTCAGATAATGTGTCCAAAGCTAGAAAACATCATCTACAGGCATTTCATCCTAACGCCCATTTAAAATGGCATCCAACATAGTATCAATTTGTGGAGTTAGGCGTGTGCAGAAATTTTGAACAATGGCATAGTTATCCATTCCATGACTCGGGCACTAGCGGAGCAAATGTTTGTATCTCTGCCATGCAACATACATATGCTCATCTAAAGCTTACTTAAAGTTGATGAGCTCATGACGGGCATCCGCTATTCTATTATTTAGAATGAAGCGAGCTCTGAACCTTGCCTCTAGCTTATCCTAAGTGTCAATTGAACCCTTCGGTAGAATCAACAACTATTCCTTAGCCTTTCCTTGTAGAGAGAGTGGGAACAATCTAAGTCTCAGGACATCCTTTGGTACCGCATTCTACTTGAATGAATCATACACTCCCAAAAATGATAGAATGTGACAGTTGGGATCTTCATCAGACCTCTCACTAGTAAACTGTTCATTGAGCTGTAACATGGAGATCATCACTGGCTTTAGCTCAAAATTAGCAGCTTGAAAGTCTAGGACTACAATGCTAGGCTGAGTGGTTCTCATGGTTCTTCCCATAAAATCCTTGATAGTGCGATTCTGATTATCTTTGTTTGCCATATTTGTAGTAGGAACGATTATCTCACTTTCAGCTTGGATTAGTGTAGACCCTTCAGCCAAAATATCCGTTAAACTCCTTGTCTTTCTAGTTGTTTTGTTGGATCTGGATTTAGGTGGCATAAACTATGCACCTGTGAAAACAAAGGAGTGCAAATCAAGAGTCTCACTAAGCCAAGGAAACCAAAAGGTAATTACTAAGAATGTATTAATAAAATTACTATAACTAACAACTGAAAGTGTAAATAACCAAAAGAGGAAATGAAAAGAAATTAAGTGTTTAAGTTAAAACTACTCAAAGTCCTCTAATTCTCTTTACCAATTGCCTTGATTCCCCGGCAACGGCACCAAAAACTCGATGCTCACTAGATAATGACACCGCAAGTGTACGAGTCATAGAAGTAGTATGTGATGAATCAAGGTCGATCCCTCAGAGAATCAGTACGATTGATGATTAGGCATTAGAATTCTCATGTTCATTTTAGTTAAACAAATTAAATTGTAATTGAGTTTTTATGAAAATTAATTCAAATGCAATTAACAATAATGAAATATGGTTTTAGTCGAAGGTATGTAATTAAAAACACCTTAGGAATTCTAATCCCCTTTATCCACAATGTCAATCATTTCCCTTTCAATTAATTAGTTTAATGTAAATTTTAGAGTCAAGGTCTAATTGGGCGCAAATGTCTTTCGATCCATTTAAATCCCTATATCAACTCACTCTTGATATCTCAAAGGAGTAGTTAATACTTAATTAAGCTCAGACCTTATCTCGACTACCTAGAGCCCTTGAGTATATTTCTATCTCAAGTGCAAATTAAATTATATCTAATCTTAAGTTGTTTAACCAATGGTCTATAAGCAATTCCCTTCTTTCAAAGGTTAATTACCCAATCCATAATCAAACTAAAGGAGACCAATCAATAGAATGAACTACAATTCAAATTAAACACTAAAGTCTTCAATAATCCGCATAATCAAAAAGGAAAATAATCTCCAAAGACTAAAGGTTCATAAAATCCCTAAAAGTTACAAGATTTAGCCACTTATGGCTTAAAACCCATAAACAAACTCAGCAAACATGTCAACAATCATCAACTAGAAGGGAAGATGGAGTAGAAACACTTAATCGGAAGAATAAATGACATAATCAATGAATTCCCGATCAAGTTGAAGCTTCCCCAACACCTCTCGTGCATTTTCCTCTTCTCCTAGTCGGCTAGAACGTTCTCCCTTCACTGAATAATGAAACCCTAGCCTCCTTGCGTCTTTTTTAGCTCGCTAATCTAAACTGTGCGTTTCAGGGACCGATCTCACTATGGCGAGAAGTGTCTCTCGCTATAGCGAGGGCTTATAGATTCCCAAATTTCTGCTGCTCTCGTTACTACTACGCTATGGCGAGTTGCTCCCTGGAATTTGTATGCCTCGCGACTTCGCTATGGCGAAGTACCTTCCTTGCTGCAGCGAAAGTGCATACTCACTACAGCGAATTGAGTTCTAGCTGTAGCGAGAGGTCTTGTTCCACTTGTATCTTTCACTTCACAGCTTCTCCCTCTTTTCTCAATTCTTTCTTCCTTCTTTTACTTTTCCTGAAATCGAAATCAATCATAGAATGAGGCTTAAACTGATAAAGATATTACAATGGAAACACTTTCTTTATTTTGTTTGATTGAATATATTTTTAACCCTATTAATCAAGAGAAAAGTACTTTGCCTCCCTAATTTAATCTCAAATGTATTCCTTTTTCATCCTAAATTAAGGAGTCATCAGCATGGCAGTCTGAATAGAAAATCATTCCCAATTGCTGACCCTCCTTGACCAATGCGTGGCAAGTGGCAACATGGTGAGACTATTGTTCATATTTTGACCCTGAAGTTACTAACCCACTCTTTGTTGATGTTGCGTGCCGAAAACCTTCCTCAAGACAGTTTCTATAGGTGGTGGCAAGGCCTAGTTAAAATTCTACCATGTTAGAGTGCAGAGGACGGATCTTTGAGATTTGCTGTTTTTGTATTGTGGAATATTTGGAGAGCCGAAATGACCAGGTCTCCAGCCTTTTTTTTCATTTTCGGGGGAGCCTTTCACGAGTATAAATATTTAATTGTGAAAACATTCAACTTTTAAGAGATTAAGGTAGCTCTCCATGAGCTTATTCTTTAACCAAATATAGAGTTCTCACAAGTAGACAGAATTTCTCATTTTCCAAGATGATTAATTATGCATGCCCTTGTCGATCATTCAGGTGTTTCCGATTACAAATTTAGTGTATTTGGATGCAAAACTTGATGTTCCTCCAGATCTCCGAAAAATAGGTTTAAGAAAAAAAATTATAATTCAGGATTTTAAGTTAAAAATATTTATATTGAAATTGAAATTATTTTAAAATATTTTAGGATAAAAATTTAAATTATGAAAAAAAATCATAATTTAAGACCTTAAATTAATTTTTTTATATAGTCTTTTAAAATAATTTTAAAATTTAAAATCCTTTAATATAAATATCATCAACTTAGATCCTAAACTATAATTTTTCTTTTATTACCAAGAATTAAAAAAATGAACAAGGGATAAATCTTGTTTTCTCCGATGGACAAACTAAAGTTATTGTGAAATGTTTGAATATTGAAAATTTTTAAAACATTATGGAACGTAAATTTAAATTTTTTATTTACTATCTATATCCCTAGTTACAGGATCCCGCGAAGAGCAGTGAAAATAATTAGATAGAAACTCTAGTTTCTTTCAAGCAGAAAAATTAAACAAGGACAAATTATAAGAACAACAGAGAACAGGAAATCTAGATATTTACTTTAGCCTCCTGGATATGGGTTGGGGCTTCGACGTGTGGCAGTTTCTTCGCAGCTAGAGCAAGACCATGACAATGACGAAAAATTTCATCCACCAACTTGTCATCCTTTACCGACGTGCTTTGAGAGACAATGTCTTTTAAAAAGTTGCTATTCTTATAATCCAAAGGGTTAAGATGCATCAAATTCTTTCCACTGACCATCTGTTTAGCCACTTGCTTTATCCTGCTGGTTACGATGACAGCACCACCAGTAATTTTCTTAGATTCAGCTAATCTACGGTAGAAATCAGTGAACCAACTATTACAGTGCCATACATCATCAAACACTATAACATAATTCCCTAAATTCAGTAATTTATGCTCTAGTTGTTCCATAAGCCAAACTTCATCTTCATCGCGATTGCCCGCCAAGCTATCAATATCACAACCCAAAGAATTCAGCAAATATTTGACAATCCTGATATCTATCTCATGTTCGCAGGTTAAGTCCGATAAGCAAGCCCATATGATATTGTGCTTGAATTTGTCACGGACTTTTGGATTTTTCAAAACCTGTTTAACAAGCGCCGTCTTCCCTGAACCACCCATCCCATAAATCCCAACGACCTTAAATTCCTCACTTGACGCCGAGAGCCAATCAACCATCTTCTTTTCTTGTTCTTCGAAACCAATAATATTAGATGGATCGGGTTCATAGAATGTAAATCGATCCCACGGGCTCAATATGGGCGAGCTCGAAGAACCTTCGGCTTGATTTACGGCTTCGTTAAGTTTAACTCTGATACCGGATAACCGATCCTTCGTCTTCCGAACTAGATCAAGGCGGCGGAAAATTTTCTTGATACCCTTGCGCTGCTCCATAAAGATTCGCCACTCGGCCAAGATGTCATTAAGATCGTAAAGCGATGAGATGAATTCAAGGGTGGTCAGGTATGTCCTCTCGCCCTTGAACTTTTCACCGATGTCTTGAAATTCACCGGAGATAGAAGCTGGTAAGTCTAACTCTACATCCGTTAATGACTGTAAGTATTTTTCCCTCAGAAATCTGGCAACGTCTGATGCCATGACAGAATAGCAAGAACAGAACCAGGCAGTTTCCAGCACTTCCCGGAAGGGGCAGTTAGCATAAAGTGAGAAAGCAATACTGTAAGAGGACCAGAAGATGCGATCTGGTGGTATATTGCTCCATGAGGTAGAACGTTCAGAATTTAGATTTTAATTTTTTTAATTTTGATATATACATATATATATATATATATATTGAAGAAAGTAAGACAAAATAATTTTTAAACTTTCATGGAATAAGTTGTTTATTTTATGAAAGTTAAAAATTATTTTTATTGTATATTTCTTTTAAAATTAAAAAAATCAAAATACAAAAAATACAAAATTGAGTATAAAATAAATAAATAAATTTAATAGGAAAGTATTTTCTTTTTTAAAAAGTTATAAAAAATAAAAAAATTATACTTTTAGACTTTATAATTTTATTTTATTTTTAATTTAATCTTTATAATTTAAAAATTTATAATTAGATTTTTATGGTTTATAAATTATTTATTTTAATTTCCATGCTTCAAATTATATCAATATTCTATTAAATTTTATTGATATAATTAATTTTATATTATCTTAATATTTTAAATGTGTATTATTTATGTTAATAAAAAAATAAAAATGTATATGATAAAATTAAATTAAATATATAATAAAATATTAACAAAATTATAATGATAAGAATTAAATTAAAAATTATTTAACCTATGAAGACTTAATTATCAATTTTTAAATTTTAAAAACTAAATTAAAATATAAATAAAATTATAAAGATTAAAAATATGATTTTTTTCGAAAAGAGATGTGTTTCTTTTTCATTTTTATCTTTCCCTTTCCTTCACCATCGTCCGAGGCCAAATATTTACTATACTCCCAAAGGACCACACAATTTTAAGTCTTGTTCTTGGCCAGTTCCTTCGCCGGCAAGTTGCACTGTATCCAACGTTGTAGTCTTGTACAACGTTTTCATCTCTTGCATTCTGAAAATGTCGATCCAAAAAAATCCAGCGAAAGCTGTGCCCGCATTGTTGAATCGCCTGACAAAGACCATCCAAACCCATCAAGCTGACTTATCTGCCGAAGATATCAAGAAGATTAAAGACGACGTCAACAGTTTGATAAATCGATTCCCCGCAGTCAAGCAGTGGGAAGAGAAACTGCTCGACCAATTTTCGGAGTTGGATCGTCATCATCGCAAAATCGAAGGCCCCGATTTCAGATCTATGCTCAACTATATCATTGCAGACATCACTCAGATAAATACCTTACTCTTCCAACTTCCCGCGGAGCTCGTGAATCATCCTACCGATCCAAACCTAGGAAAGCACACATGGCAGAATCAGAACGTTTTCCAAGAATTATCTCCATTGGAACAGAGGATTATAGAAGACGCAGACAATAATCCAACCATGAAATGTCTTCAGGTGAGTTATGACTTCCTTCACCGACTTGACAGACTTGACCTGAGAATTTGCTTATTGTTTCTGGCAATTTTCCCTGAAAATGCTGTTCTAAAGAAAAGGCTTCTCATTTATTGGTGGATTGGCGAAGGGTTGGTCCCGGATGAGAAAGAAGGCGAAAAAATTTTTGAAGAGCTTTTGAAGCTTGAGTTAATTATAGCCCATCGTAATAGCAAGCGACCAATAGTGAATAAATGTCAACTTCACCCTTGGATTCGTTACATGTTGATCACAGTGGCCACAAAGGAGAAGCTTTTGCACTTGAACAACGGGATACCACGTTTTGACACTAACAACTCTCGGCGTACTTGTTTGATAGGTAATCCTAAATATTTGTCAAGTGAAAGTGGATCCGAAATTGACACTTTGAGGACCATTTTTAATGTAAGCGAGAGCTATCTTAGTCTTAAATCCGAATGGCTTGTTAAATTGAAGAAATTGGTGGTGCTTCAGCTGGGTCGTTGGCAGGTTTCTCCTTCCCATCACATCGAAGTTCAAGGTGAATTATTCCTAAAAGGTTTGAGGACTCAAAAGCATCTCAAGTATCTTAGCCTTCGTGGGATTTCAAGAATTACTGCCCTTCCTTCCTCCATTGTTGAGCTGGTCAGCCTTGAAATTCTTGACCTCAAGGCTTGTCATAATCTAGAAACGTTGCCTGCTGATATTGCATCATTGAGAAAGCTCACACATTTGGATGTATCAGAATGTTACTTGCTGGAAAGCATGCCAAAGGGGCTCGACAAGCTCACTTCGCTCCAAGTACTGAAGGGATTTATAATAGGTAATTCACAGAAGACTCCCTGCAGAATAGGCCATCTTGAAAATTTGAAGAAACTTGAGCGACTAAGTATACATATAGGTAGTGAGGCTTTTATTCAGCCTAAGGAGTTTGAGAAGTTGAAGGATTTAGAAAAAGTCAGGTGTCTCAAAATATCTTGGGGTGTAGTAAGAAAAGATCAGGTTCTTAAAGAGTCTCTCTCTTTTCCGCCATTATTAGAAAAATTGGATCTTGAAGGCATTCCTCGAGACAGGATGCCAGAATGGTTAAAGCCTACTAAACTGAGGCAACTGAAGAAGCTATATATAAAAGGAGGGGAACTCCGCAGTTTAGATCATGGCGAGACAGAGGGGTGGAATGTGGAAATTTTGTTCCTCAAGTATATAAGGAATCTGGAAATTGGGCTTTCAAGAATTAAGGAAATGTTTCCGTCACTCAAATACGTGCAGAAAGTGGGGTGGAAAGAGAATATAGGTGATACATCTGAAACATCAGGAGCGGAATCTATTGAAATTGAGTGGAGCAAAGAATCCTCGGATGGAAGCATTTCATAGACATTGTTGTAACCCGTAAGAGGGCGTAGGATAGGGTCCTCCCCTGGGAAGATGAGATATTTATCTTCTTTACCTGTTTCTGTTTTTTCTGGTTCTTTGTTTTTCCTTGTTTATGTTGCTGTTTGCTTTTTTGGTTTGCTGTAGTTGCATTGGGCGTCGTTGAACTCTTGTCTGTTGTTTTTCTGTTGAATGAAGTTTCATGAATTGGCCCAAAAAAATTTCGCCACATTAATAATTCTTGAATAATTAAAGTATATATTTAAAATAAAAAATCTCAAAATATGTTTAAGAAAAAAAAACTTTATTTTATCCCCCTAAAATATAATTATAAAAGTTGGTATATAAATTTTAAAATATAAATAAATTGATTTTATTTTAAAATTTGAAAATGTTATTTTGTTATATTTTAAAATTTATGTATTAAATTTTTAATTAAATTTTAATTTAAAGAAATCTAATATAGTTTCTCCAGTATTTAACTTTTTTTTTTTTGGGGACCAATCTACTATCCACGGGTATTTGACTAAAGTAGATTTATTGACGTGAGTTATAACAATTTCAAATTCACAACACCACCACCTTTATTCTAATCCATCACCACAGATGAGTATTTGTTATAAAACTCAGCAATTTGTCAATTTGTCGTCTTCTTAATTTTTACTTTTTAGACTCATGCAAAATGCGAATTTGCCAAGTCCGCCTCAGTGTTTTAAATTTTTTTCTTTTAAAAAAATATTTGTATGAAACGTCAATTGAGTTGTGCCGCATCCCCGTTATTTTAATTAAAAAATTTAATTTAAAGAAATGTGGATTAAATTATGCAAAAGGAAATGTGCTATTGCCCCCAATTATCCGCATTGTTGTGTGGAGGTGAAGACAGTGTATTATATCTCTTTGGGTGAATGGACTAAATAGGTTTAGTTGTGTAGCCCCTTGTCTCTTAAACTTGATGATTTCCATAAGTTTAGAATTGAGGCATGGATTGTTGAGATTCTTAATAATTTTTTGGTGGGGGATTTTGAGAGAGCTTAATTTGCTATGTTATGCTGGTTTATCTAGAAGGGTAGGTGTAAGAAAGGATTTGAAAATTCTCTGTTGGATCCTATGCTTAACTATGCATGTAACAACCAAAATTGTGCTAAAATTTTTCAAGTCCTAAAAATTTTTTTAAGCTTGCTGGCTATAGCGAGAAATAGCCTAGTTATAGCGAATGTACCAGTTCGTTATAACGAGAATACTTCTAGCTATAGTGAGTTCGGGTATCTCATACAAAAACCAGGGGCTCCTCGCAATAGCATGCATCGTAGCAAAACAGGGGTTTGGGACTGATATGTACTCACCATAGCGAGGGTTATTTTCCGCTATAGCAAAAATTAGTCCGAAAAAGCGTAAAAAAGGAGAATTTTGTGTCTTAAAGCATCCAAATCCTTTCCTTTTCTTCTAACCGACCTAAGCTTTGTCCAAAATAAAGAAAAAGGCTTGAGAGAGAGAGACACACTAAGAGAAGCTAAGAGAGAAGGAAGGAAACCAAGAAAAAATGGTAAGAACCTTGAAAGATCTTCATACTTCTTCTTGATTTTCTTTTTCTCCTTCTAAGTTTCCTTTCCATGGGTGATTGAGTAAGATAGCTCTGTTCTGACCTAAAATGAGCAAGAAACCCTTGAATTAAAGTGTAATAAGGAGAGAAAGGCAAAAGAAGTAGAAAGAGAGTTAGTGAAATTCTAGAGGGAGAAACTAAGGGTTCCTACATATTTTGTAGAGTTTTCCTTGATGAAGAACCTCTTAGCCTTATGAGTGTTTATTTAAGTTATAAGAGAATAATTCTATGCTCTTTGTTGTGTTTAGGCTTAAGAGAATCGGCTCCATTTAGTTGTAATTGTGAAATCAAGAAGGGAGAAGAGAAATTGAAAGGGAAGGCTTGTGTTGGTTTGTAAGGTAGCTCGCCACTCTTTCTTATTGAATTCTTGGATGTGTAATAGTCATTGTATGCTTGTGTATGTGCTTGTATTGTGAAACATGCCATTTGATGTTGCCTTAACGCATTGGTACCAATATACTTATGGTTTGGGTTGTGAAAATTGCTCGGGTGAAGTAGTGTCAAAAGTCCCTTGAGATGGGTGAGGTGGAGTCAAAAGTCCCTAGAAATGAGTGAAACAATGCCAAAAGTCTCATAACTAAGTGAGGCCAAGTCAAAAGTCCCCAAACCAAGGGAGAGGTCAATCTAAAAGTTCCAAAAATCGAGTGAGGCTAGACCAAAAGTCCCTAAAGCTTATCTTGGCATTGATATAATATTTATGACATGTAAATCATGTGTTGTATGATTGTGAATTGTTAGATGCCTATTTGCATGCTTTGACTTATTTATATACCTTGATTGCTTCCTTAAATGAGTGTGTGAGCTATTGAGATTTCATGAATCTCATCCCCTTCCCTCTCCCATCCTAACATGTTAGGTGGAGTTTAAGGAGATCAAAGTGCAAACCAAGGAACCTAGTTAAGCATGTTTAGGCAATTATATAGTTTGTTTTAGTTCTTTTGATGTACAAAGGTGCCAAAGTGAATATATACTTATTATTTTTTAGATGTAAATATTTGAGCAAGTGTAAATGTATGTATAAATGATGTGTAAACCATGTATAGAGCTAAAACAATAGAAAATTGATATTTGGCTTTTGGTGGTTTGTATATAGTAATGTATTTTTGCCCATAGCATAATGAGTTTGAAATGTATGATGATTTGGACTACTTGGGTATTTCATATATACTATTTTTATGCTTTAAAACTTGCCCAAGAGGTGCTAGAACTTGTAAGAGACCATTTACCCTCATTTTGAACCATTAATAGTGTCAAAACTGTCAAATTTGTGAATTTTGTCAAAGTATGACCAAATGAGCTCTTATTGATATGAAATTTGGCATACCTCTAGAGCTTCTTGAAAAGATAAAGTAGGGAATATTTGGAGGTCTAGGGAATATTTGGCGAATTGCTGAAATTAAAAAATTTTAATGGTTTTGGTGAGTGCACTGTTATCATAGGTCTGAAAATGAATCTATATCATTTATGAACCAAACGATGTCTAATTGTCATGAAATTTTATGGTCATAAACTAGAAATCTACAGTGATCTATACCAATTAGAATCACCTCAATCGGAGGTCTGTAGAGGGAGAAATAACTTTCTGAAATTCTGTGCCAGTATCAGAGAAGCCATACGACCTTCGTTATTGTTCTATCATTTTTTTAGGTCCAAAGGCTACTGAAATGATCTGGACTTATTTTTATCCTCTATTTAACATCTGTATCTTTCCAAATTGGTATAGTTTACCTAAATTAGATTTTTGTAAAATTAGTTATGAATTTTTTAAATTCATAACAGCAAGCTGCATCAGTACCAGGGATAGCCTGACCTCTATCTCTTTTTTTATGTCAAACATAGCCCAAACGTTGAGATTGTGGTTGGAAATTATTTTTAATGTAAATTTAACACTTATAGATTTCTAGAAAGCTATGGTTTTCTTGATTCCCATTTTTCTAGAATTAGTTATGATTTTTCAAAATTAGAGCTAAAAATCTAACTTTTGGGCCCATTTGAGAAATTGCATTTTCTTAGTCTTTGGCTTCATATCCGCGGTTTATGGATTATTTGAGGCTATGTATGAGTCGTATGAATGGAGTTTGAGTAAAAAAATGAGATTCATGTGTTTATGAGACTCATGGGGCAAAATATGACTGATTAAACCTCGACTTAAAGTATTAAAATGTCACAGTTTTAGTTGTTTTCTTTGGAAATCATATGGAATCAAGCCTAAGTAGCGACTAATTGAGGTTAATACATTACGGTGTTACAATGCAATTAGCAATTAACTCAACTTTTGAATTTTGGTCTGTTAACGAGCTGTTTAGTACTATTGATATACCTCAACGTGTTAATGCTTTGCTAAAGATAGCTGGTGTCCTTCGTTGGTTGGCCAATGCAAAATTAATACAAATGGTAGTTTTATAGGAAAACTAGTAAAGCTAGCTTTAATTTAATTATCAAAAACAATGAAGGAGAGGTTATTGAATGGTGTTGTGGTTATTGCAATGCTTCTTCTGCTATGATGGTTGAAACCATTACATTAAAGAAAGGAGTGCAAATGGCCTTAGACCGTGATATCTCTAACACTATATTTGAATCAGATTGTAAGGATTTGATAGCATTTATTTTAGATTTTTAATTCCCTTATGACTGGAGGTGCTCACAAATTATGGAGCAAGTAATTGCTTATAAAAGTTATTGTCAGTCTTGTTCCTTTAAGTGGGTTCTTGGATTAGCTAACGAAATAGTCGATTGGCTTGCTAAGCATGTGGATAAGAGGATATGCCCCTTTGGTCGAGAATCTTCTTGCCCGTCCTTTCTTTTGTCCATAATTGCTCAAAATTTCAAAATTTGTAGACAAGGTGTAGGTTAATGTGTCCTTCTTTGCTTTCAGATAGTTTTTCTTTTGTTGTAGGTTTTGTTGTTTGAACATTTGATGTTTGTAATGTATTGTTTATTAACCAAAGAAAGATCTATTTATTTAGGTAAAAGTACTATTTTTTTCTTTACATAATTCCTTTGTCAATTTCATTGTTATATTTTTAAAAATTTTTAATTTATTCCTAATATCTAATAGCTTTAAAATATTAATGGAAGTTGCTGATTTGGCTCCTACTTAGCCAACTAAGTTCCTGGATGGCAAATAAAAACTTAATGATTAGCCATATCCCTCCAACTATACACAATTTTAGCCAAATGAATATAGGGGGAATTCAAACCTTTTCATTATGCGATCACCTTCCAAAATTTATATATGATTATAAAATATCATGTTTTCACAAATTTCAAGATATCATGCAAATCTCCCAAATAAAAGAAAAAAAGAGCAAAAGAGAATTCAAACTTGCCGTAGATAAACCTTTATTATACTCTAAAATGCGACCGCGTGGTGTTAGAAAAAGAAAAATTTCAATTTCCAAAAAACAAAAATCAAAATCAAAGTAGAGGTAATAGAGTCACCACCAAAATTTTATTTTTTAAAAAGTAAAATTTTAAAAAAGTCTTTTTATAAGAAAAACAGTCTACGAATCAAATACATGTGTGAGAATCGATTGTGAGTGGGGAAGGTATTATATACCCCATAATACCCATTACTAAGAACAGTTATTCTAAGTTAGTTGTACAAAATTAATATGACCTTTATTCTATTTTAATTCTCCCTAACAAATCACATGTAAAATAAGAAAGAAAAAACTTAAGGAAATAAAATTAAAGGCAAAATAAAAATAAAAGAAATTAAAAAATAAAATTTAAAAAAAGTTTATTTATAAAAGCGGACTTAACTTAGGATGAGAGTTTAGGACCTACGTAGCTTTCAAGAGGAATCAAAATCCACGTAGTTCGAACAAAAATTGTCTTTTAGTTGATGTTTTATTTTTATTTTTTATTATTTTTTTAATTTTGTTTTTTCTTTTTTTTATTTTCTATTTGTTTCTATTTTTATTTATTTATTTTAATTCTTTTAGTTTTTATTTTTTTTATGAAAAGAGAGAGATAATAAAAATAACTTTAACTTTCACAAATAAAATAACTTTTAATTTCACATCTTTACTATTTTCCTTTTTTCATTTTTATCTTTTTTTGTTTTATTTTTTATGACTCTCATGATTTTTTTTATGTCGTTAAAAAGGATTTTTCTTTTTTCTTTTAATTTTTTTATTTGATTTTATTTTTCTTGTTTCTTGATTTTTTTTGTTTTGACTTTTGTTTTGATCAATTTTTGTTGATTTTTGTTTTGTTTTATTTTGTTCTTTGTTTTATTTTTTTTCTCTTTTTTTTAACTTAATTAATTTTTTAATTTTTAATTTCTTTTATGAAAAGACAAAGAAAATAAAAATTACTTTTTTCTTTGGCAAATAAAACGAATTTAGAATTAGTTGATGTATTTTGATTTATTAGTTTGATTTATTAAAGGTGGAGTTAATTTTACTTCTTTACTTTTCTTGCATTTTTCAATTTTTTTTAATCATTTTTTTGCTTTCATTTTTTTCTCTTTTTCTTTTTTTGTTTTTGTTTTTTTTGGGTTTCTTTTTTGTTTTATTTTTGTTTTATTTTTTATTTTTTAAAATTTTCTTCATTTTTTACTTTTTATCTTTTTTTTTTCAAAAGGACATATTCTGAAAGGAACAATTAATTTTAAATTTTTAAAATACTATATTGTTTATTTTTAGAGAAGAACCTTTTAGAAAAGAAAAGGAAAAAGTTTTTAAGATTAATCACTTTTGTGGAAAGAAATTTTTGGCTTCTCTCTTTTTTTATTTTAAAAACCTACTTTATTTTTTTTCTAAACAAAACTATATATTTTTAAGGAACCTCATTTGATTTTCTGAAAAAAAAAATTTAATCATATTTTTTAAGCATATTTTCCTTTTCCTTGAATTTTTTATAATAAAATTAATTGGATAAGGCTATTGGAATCCAAAATTTGCAAATAAAAAAAAATCAATGAGTACCAAGGAAACTATATTATCATACATGATGCTCCGGTTAATGCTATATGCCTAAGGGAACATAAAATCCCACACAGCTACTCTAAAAGTAAAAAGTGATGAAATACCAAAAAAAGAAAATGCAAGCAGACATTAATTTATGAAAGTGGGTGCTGGGTGTTCACTATGTCACTCTTAAGCATATTCACAAAATTATTTTTGTAAAATAAAATAAAATAAAAGTAGAATAGAATAAAATTAAATTAAAAATTGTGCAAGTTACAATTCACTCCATTCTTTCCTTTTGCTAATGGGATTATTAGGGTCATTCCTTATGCATGCAAGTCCAAGCTTTCCATTATTTGCTCCCTATAATGCTAGACCAATTAACCCGCAGTAGAAGAGCAATAACGATTAGCAATACTTAGTGATGCATTTTTCAGAAATGAAGAGCAAACCTTTATAACACTCAAAGGAACAACTACAAAGTTGCCATATGTTGACATTTGCATAATCAAGTTAAACGCACGTTAAGAGCTATTACATCCTTATTCCATTAAATCTTCCTAGTGTAACCAAAGATAGCAGGATAAAGGCCAACAATTTTTTTTTATTATTATAATATGTAAGCATCCCCAAGTATGATTCAAATTGGAACCATATGGGAAACAACATACTCACTCACATATCAACTCCAACTAGCGTAGCAGGTATAACCACAAAGCAAGATATAAGCCATACACAGGACAACCAAATTAAGCTCTGTATTTCAAACATCGTGTGATGGCTTTGCAACTAAAAAGGTTCAAAAATATTAAATATATATATATCCAAAGCAAAACCCAACCTGCATATAGTCTTAAAACCATTTTTATCCACAATTAAGCACCATCAAGGCCTAGGAGTTCAAAGACCAATGCAAGGGGTTTAAACAATATCATTCCCAACCCATTAAGCAGAAGAAGAAATTTAGGAGCTACATTCCATATCTTAAATCACCAAGAGGAGACTATCCTCTTTAGCAGTTCAATCATAATATAAATAAAATAATGGAAGTAAGTGTTGGTAATAATGGAAAATTTATTTTAGTATTAGTTTACTGATCATTCGAACCTTTCAATTCATAAATGTGGATCTCGAATCTATGAATGGGGATACTCTCAAAACTCATAAAGAAAAAAGAAAGTGAATGTTGGTAATAATAGAAAATTTATTATGATTCTCATAAATTAAAGTATAGGTTAAATGTAATATCTGATTCTCTAAAAACTAGAAAGAACGTGAGAAACGTAACGTACGATTTCTCTATAAACAAACGAAATTTATCGAATACAAAAGGAAGTTCCCCAAGATGATGTAGTTAAGGCCCGAAAAATTTAGGAAGTATTCTAGACTCCTAAATGTGAGAATCCTAGGCTCAGACGGAAAAAAAACGGAGCTAAAAAGAAGAAACAATTCCTTACAAAAAGTTTACAAAACATAATGGTATTTTCGTAATTTAAAGCAAATTTTAGAATTTACACAAGAGGGCTTTTTAAATGAAAATTTTGAGTTCTCAAGGGTTCTCAAATGCTCTAAAAATTATGGAAAGCCCTGAGACAGTTAAAACCCTTCCAGTTGACGTTTTATAATGTTAGTTGACCTGAACTTTAACTAATTCGTTTGAGAAGATTTTAGCTCCAATTTAAGTGATTCCAAAGGCATTTTACTAAATTGGGAACCTAAATTTCATAATGGAAAAGACTGTTCTAAAAAAGGAGCTAAAACAAAGGAGAAATGAAAATGCCAAGAATAAAGGGCAAAATGAGAATATATGATGCACCCTTCTTCTCCCCTCATGTTGCACAACCAAGTTCTACCCAAAACCAAAAGAAAACCCTAGGGAGAGTGGTGCACAAGAGGAAGGCAAAGAGAAGGAGAAATCAAAGGCTTAAAGTATAAAAATTAGTAATTTTTCATGCTCTTTCTCTTTCAAACCTCTTCTCTTCCATTCTCCTTTGTTTTCTATGATTAAAATGAAGTTTATAAATCTGTTTTAAGGGAGAAATTAAGGAAAAAATTCAGACTTGAAGAGAGGAGCTCAAAGAACACAAGATTCAAGTGAGAAAAAAAAAAAGAAAATAAGGTAATTTCTCTTCCTATGGTTGTCACCTTTAGTTCCTTTCTCCACCATTTCACCCCACTTGAGAAAACCCTAAAAGGAGATGATTTTTAGGCAGAACCAAGCATGAATCTAAGGAAAAAAGGCATGAGGATTAAGAATATACAAAGAGAATTATCAAAAAACATTAGATTTCAAAATGCAAGTTCTAGGGTTTCAATTGTACTTTGTAAAATCTAATTTTATATGATGATTCCTAGGTCTAATTAAGAGTTTAAATGAGTTCTTGAGACATCTAAGATGCTCCCCACAAGCTTCCTCCTTCAAAAAAATTAAGAGAACTTTAAGAAGGCCAAGGAAGCCCATAGTATCGGCCAAAGAGGGTTCTTGTAGTGGTGTAGAGTTTTAAATTTTTCTAAGGTCATTCTTGAGTCATATTTGATGAATAAAAATGAAGAGAGGCCTTAAAAAAATTTAGAATTCATAGAAATTGACTTAGTGTTTTAGGTTCTATATTATGACCTAAAGAAGCAATATGGTGCTAGGCCTTTTGTTTTAATAGTGTGATGACTCCAAGAGGTTTAAAAAGAGTCAAAAATCATATTTGAAAGAAAAGAATGGAGCCTAGAAATTGTTTGAGGGGTGTTGTTTCATTAGGTGCATTTATGGATCATAATGGAGCCTATAAAGCAATCTAATATCTAAGCAAGTTGTATGACCTCAGAGTTTGTTTCATGAACCTAATTGGCTCCCATAAATTGTATCTAGGCCAAGAGAAACTATCTCCACTAATTTGTGGGTGTGTGGCTGAAAGAGAAGGCTTGAATATAAAGGAAAAAGTGTGTTATTGTGTGCAAGGTAACTCTCTCCATCTTCTCTCATGCATGGATATGTGTTTAGCTTATTTTAGAATGTGTGTATGTGTATTTCAAGCTATAAAAAGTATGCTAGCATGCCTTTATATGCCATGATTCTTAATACCATGTTATATTTCTTAATGATTACATGATATTTGTATGAGTTTATTTGAGTGTGGAGAGGCCAAAAACTCTTCCCTTAGGTGAGGATGAGCCAAGAACCCTTGAGCTTGGTTGAGACAAAGTAAAGAATCTCTCAAAGGAAAAGTGGGCTCCCAAAAGTATGGTTGAATCCAAAGCTCTTAAAAAATGGGTAAGGCAAGTCCAAAATCCATGAGAAGAAGTGTGAGACCAATCCAAGCACTTGGAGAACTCTTGAATGTCTTGTATGAGTAATTCACATGCCAAGCTTGTGTTAAAAATGTCTATGATTTCTATTTTCTCCATGCATGCATTTGTAAAGCTTTCTTTGCACATATTATATATGATTGAATGGAAGATGATCTATTGGGATTTTTTGAATCTCATCCCCTCCTCTCCAATGATCTAACATGCTAGGTGGACTAAGTAATTATGGTGAAGGGAGCCAACAACAGTGAAGAGGAAAGATTGACAAGCTTATGCCTTGTTTTGTCCATTTTGGAACCATAATGATGGTTCATGATGTATATGATATTGCAAATGTATTATGAACCTTGAGACATATATAAATATGCCATTATGTGATGTTTATAACTATGGATATGATGTATGAACTCTAGAGTACAATTTGAGTTTGTAATGTCCAAATATGCAATATGGAAGAATGATGTAAATGTGCATAAATGTGGGTTGAATGGCCAAAATGATATGCATGAGGTTTAGGGCTATTTGGGTAGCTTACACAAGTCTGAAATGTACTTTTAGACTTGCCCAAAAGGTGCCACAACTAAAAAAAAAGTCATTTGGCAAATTTGGTACCTCATATAGAGCCAAATTTGACCATAATAGAACCCTATATCACTTTTTAGCCAAATGAGCTAGTATTGATTTAAGATTTGGCATGCAATTGTAATAACCAAAAAAAAATAATAAATATATATATGTATATTTATATAAAAAATAAAAAAAATAAAAAAAAATAATGGGAGGAAGCATTTTATTTCATTTTTCTTTCTTTTCCACGTTACTTCTTCTTCCCGTTGCCTCTCCCTGGTGTCTGAGTTTGTTCTTTTCTCTCTCACTTTGCTGCGTTGTCCCTTCCCGTCAGCTCGCGTGAAGCTTCCCAGCCCCCATCTCCGGCGATTAAGCACTGGAAATCACCGCCTTAGCTTCATTCGAACAACCTGAGCAAACCCCTTGTGACTCCGTCGCTGTGCACAGCTGTTTCTCCTTCCTCGCACGTCGGTCTCGCCTCCTTCAAGCTCCCCTGTTCCTTTATTGTTCGAGCTGCCAATTCCTCCTTTCCCTTCGAAGAAGTTCCTCCGGCGTAGTAGTGGTCCTTCCGCGTCTTCTTGCTGCTGGTTCGAGAGTTGAAAGCTTCGAACTTGGTCCGAAGTTTGGCAACCAAGGTGAGCTCCGATTCTCCTTTCTTCCTCGGTCAAGCTTCATTTCGATGACTTGGTTAAGTTGTTATAGTTCCTCCCTTCCATTTCTGGGCCTGTCCTAAAGCAATAGAGGGAAGAGAGGGATTTGAACCCTTGCCTTGCAAGGTTGGCCGAAAAACAGAGAAAAATTTGGGGATTTTGGAATAAGGTTTTCTAAGAGTATTATTCTCGCATAAATCTTCAATTTTCCTACCCTAGTAATGATTTTTGAAACTTAAATGATGAATGGGTTATAGTATGGAAGAACCATTGGTTGGGGAATTTAATGAATTAGACAGATGCTTAAAAGTTACAGCGTTCCGGGTTTATGTACTGATTTGGGCAAGTTTGGCGATGATAGGAGGCTCCGGGGACGTTGATAATTGCAAGGAGCTAAACCTTGAGGAGGAACGAGTACTCGTTAGTTTGTGACATCATTGTGAGTGGAGAATAATTACAATAGCTTCTGTGCTTTTCAATGTTATATATACATATATATATATACATATATATATATATATGTACCTACATGCAAGGGATAATTTGAAGTCCTTCTGGTGCTGTGTGATATAGGTTAATTTAGATTTGTGGCGTTATATGTGCCGTCCTTATCGGACCTTGTCCCAAATCCTTCCTTACATGGAGGGAATTTCAAGTGGGAAATTACTTATTCCTGACTCCTCAATACCCACACATAACAAATATACATGTATATATTCGTTTGGTTCTTGATCAATCTTTAGAAATGTTTATTATTACTATTATTATTATTGTCTTTCTTTTTCTTTCTTTCCACCTTAGCTTTGTATGGGTAGTATATTGGCATCTAATTAGTTTCACCCGTGATGGCCTGTGTTAGTATTAAATTGGTTAAATAGTTTCTTTCTTTCTATTCTCTTTTCTCCCTGTCTTGTTTTCCTTATTTTATTTTATTTCTGGTTTATCTATTCTATGGTGCCTTATTTCATTATGGTATACTACCCTTTACTTGCCCTAAGTGTTTCATGCCACCCACAAATGATCCTTTATTAAGGGAGGTAACGAACGAGCATTTTTCATTTGTTTTGACCTTATTGTGCATGGGTTACCAGTGCTTGTTATACTACTTGATGCTCCAGGTGAGATCTAGGGGGAGAAGGAGCTGCCCGTTAGGTGTAGCCACCCCGAAGGGGTAAGGAGCTGCCAATGAGGTGAAGCCGCCCCAGGAACTTGTCTATAGTGTGTACTGGTAGTGGTAAGGAGTTGCCCGTTAGGTGTAGCCACCCTTAAGAGGTAAGGAGCTGCCAACAAGGCGAAGCCGCCACTAACAACGGTCAAACTAACTGTAATAATTATTGTAATTATTTATCTACTCACTGAGTTGTCTCACCCCTTTTATTCTTAATTCTTTTTTAGATAGCGTCACAGGATCTGATCCGCCTCCCTCTTCGTAGGTTCTGAGGCGTAGTGGTGGTGAGCCCCTTTTTGTGCTGGGGCTCGGATATTTTTGTTGTTATTGTGGAACTGCTGTTGGTTGTAACTATTAGAACAGTGAATTGTAAAGTATCTCAAAAAGTAGGACTACTGAAAATAGGTCTTGTTTCCCTTCCCCATTTTTGGTTTTTTGATGTATGAATGGTTGGCTGAAGAGAGCAGAGCTCTCTATTGTTATTTCTGTAGAACTCTGGCTATTTGTAGAAATTTGGGATGTCCTATTTACAGGGGACACTCTGCTGAAATTTCTATAAAAAGCTAGAGTACGTTGAGCTGTAGCTAAGAACCTTGTATGGGTTCCCATGTTGGTCACCCCTTTTCTTCGGGATTGGGGCGTGACAAATTAGGTCTCATTGAGAGCTTTCTGGGAAGCTAAAAATAATAATTTTTGGAGTTCTATAGAATATTTGATGATTTTTCAAAGTTAAAAATTTTCATAGTTTCTGGTTTGCTACACTATTTATTTGGTCTAAAATTATTTTCTGTCACACAAGGCCCAAATGATGTCCAATTATCACGAAATTTTATACAGAGAAATTAGATAATTATAGTGACTCGTGCCAACTAGAAGCACCTCATTTGGAGGTCTACAGAGGGAGATATGAATTTTTGAAGTTTATGCCCAATATCAGTAACCTTGCCCAACTAGAAGTACTATTCCATCGATTTCTGAGTTTTAGGCTTGATGAAGTGATCTAGATATATTTTTGTCTCTATTTGACATCTACATATTTCCATATTGATATCATTTGCATAGATTAGATTTTTGTAGAATTAATTGGATATTTTTTAAATTCATATCAGTAAACTGTGACAGCATCAGGACCTAATCCGACCTCTAGATTATTTTTCATGTCAAACGCTCTGTGTATGAGATGTTGAGACTTGTACATATTTTTATCATGAAGTAGACATCCCAAGATTTCTATAATGACTAAGATTGCATAATTTATATTTTTCTAGATTTAATTATGATTTTTCAAAGTTTGCCCAGAAATGAGGCCAATTCTAGCCGAGAATGAACACTCACTTTCCATGTCTCTTTTCAGTTTCTATAAGTTGTAGGCATGTTTTTGTGATGAAAATGAGTTGTAATGATGTAATTAAATATGAGGATGTATAGCATGAGTTTACACGATCCACGTGACACTGAATGAAATTTTTAATCATGACACGATGCAAGAAAGTGTGGGATTTTCAATGATATTTCTCACTTCCTTCTTACTACATATCACCTGAACATGTTCATGATGATGAATGTGAGCTAGAAATTATGGTGTTACATTAAATGGATAAAGTCATGTTCCAAGCGTGATGTAAGTTAAATTGTGATAGCAATTATATTGTAAATATTTTTATGAACCTTTGGTGACATATATTTAGATGATTATGAGGAAGTGGTAGTGAATACTGCTAAGACTTGATTAGTCTGTGAATAGATAACATCCCATTATACATATACCTTTCTATGATCAAATTCCAATAATCATATTTCTTTTCATTATACAATGATTAAGATATATATTATCAGATTTCTTAAAACTATTGGTACTCGTTTCAACTAAGGAATGAAATATCTATTTGCTCTTTCTCTAAGAATTATGAGCTATTGGTGCAATGTTTACCCATATTGCATTTTCATTATTTTGAGAAGTGTCATATTTTTCAAACCTTTAATTTTAATCACATTGGTGTTCAATCAAAAAATATTTTAGTCATACTAAAAACTTGATTTGTAAGTTGATGTCATATATATGGAATCAATGGGAGAGACCCCAAGAAATTTTATAAATCCTTGTTGATTTTGATGAGAAAAATGTTTAAGTATAAATTGAATTAGAGTGATTCCTTACTTAATGGTAATGTTTTTAGTGAGGGATTGGAAATAAAACACTAGTTGCTAACAAAAGTCCTATTAGCTCTTAGTACGCCTTGGCTATTACCCAGCTAACAAGGGTTATAAAAGATGCTAACCCCTTGTGACAACTATCACACATGGAATGGAGGGATGACGTTTTATGTGAGTTGATTGCTTACAATGGACTTTACATGGGCCTTGTGTCCACATGGATAGGTTACTTATCCATGTGGGCTTCACAACCACAACAAATATACCATTTTAAGAAAAGTCCTTCCAATGAAAAAGGTTTTAAAAAAAATTGGCTTTTGAAACTCTCATATGTGGATTTTAAAAGCTTAAAGGCTTTTCAAAAAAGGGTTTTCATTTTTTATGTTGACTGAAACTATGTGATTTTCATGACTTTATTATTCTTCATATTTAAATTTCTTTATGAATAACTATTATAGATATTGTGAACTATAATTTGAGGTTTTAAAGGCTCTGTTATTTACTCATTTAATATTTGGTATTTCAGGAAACAAAGTTGAATCAAGATCTTGCTCAATAGGGTGAACCAACATTCATTGGATAAGCCCCACATAATTCCACAAAGGCAACTACATGTTGCTAATTTGTTTAAATTATTTGTAATCTAGTTATAGCTCCACAAAATTCACAGGCAGATCCCCACCAGAGTATAGATGGTATAGCTAATAGTGATTGAAAGTAGAGCTCTTATCTATTTAATTGTTATATTTGGCTATTGTAAAAATTTCAAGATATCTTATTTTTAGGGGATACTCTATTAAAATTTCTGCAGGGCAATAGGATTAAATAAACCTTGAGTGAAAGGATTTAATTTAAATAATTTAATATTCCTCTTGTCAATATTTTGGCATGGCAAAGAAGTGTTATGTTAGAGCATTTCATTAGACTTAGATGTGAAAGTCATCTCACACCCATGGTGGTCACATCTTCGAATTCTGGGGTGTGACAAGCCAAGTTTGTGGTTGAGTAGTCTTTTTTATTTCTTTAAATTATATGGATTTTTTCTGAATTTTATTAAAATTACATGAACCTTTGCTTTATTTTCAAAATACATACAAATCTCACTCATAATAAAAAGTTGTCTTACATTTAGCTCAATTTTAAATTTTACTTACTAAAACACCCTCTATTAATTTAAATACATATTTTGTAAGGTTATATTTAATGAAAACAATTTGTTATTATCCCAAGAGTGAATACACCAAATTCTTATTCCAACTTCAATGTGTCACTTGTTCGGCGGATTCCCAACGTTGCACTTTTTAAGGTCAGGGTCGTTTTGTTTTATTTCTGGTATATTACACCTAGAGCTGTGTCTAGTTTAGATAGCTTAAGTTTAAATTTCAGTCAAGTGTTCAATTCAAGTTTGTTTCGTTATTTTTTACATATAAACTACATTTTAAAAAAATGAATAATAAAGATGCGTTGTAGTCTTCGTTGAAAAATCTCTTCTCTTGTTACATTTTAAAAGACACATCAATTTGTAATTAAATTTTAATTCAAAAAGCTAAAATATAATCTCATTTCTTTTTTCTTAGATGAAATTATGCGTTCGAGTCAATTATAATTTTTTTCTCTGTCCCTCTGCTACCTCAGATCAGACATGCTAATACCGGGAGCCACAGCCCATAAAGAAGCATAGGATGCGCTAGAATATTGAGGAATTTTACTTTAGTCTATTCTCAGTCCTTTGAAAAAAAAAAAAAGTCTATTGAAACACTCTTTTTCAGGAATTTTTTTTAAATTTTCTATTTCATTTGCATAAAAAACTGAAACAGGAAATTAGAAAAGAACAACATTTTGCTGTCTTGATATTAAAAGGCATCTTTGAACAAAGGCATCGGAAACAGAAACAAAAGCACATGTTGCAGAGAAAGATGCAAAACTCAAAAATATACAATTTATCAAAATTGAAACTTCAAAGTCATTCACACAAACTTATCCTTCCCCTTCCTTGACGCTCAGGGTCAGGATATATCATATATATAGTAATTTTAGCCAATATTTAACGGGAGTAATATAGTGATTTTCCTCACAACATTTTATTAAAAAATAGACCGTATAATTGTCAAATAATGTTACAAAATGACAAATATAGGGAAACCAAAAATTCAACTGCAATGGTAAAACAAGTAGTAGACAGAATTAATTAAAAAGTCATAAATTTACTCAATTAAAAAAAGATTTAATAATGAAAAAAACCAATGCTCGAATAATTGATCATGGGATTACATCTTCCTTTAACAAACCACCATAAAATTGAGTATCTTGCAGAAATCAAGAAAAAAATTATCAAATTTAACTTTAAAACTAAAAAATTTATCAAATGAAATAAATAAAGATATATTGAATGAACTTAAGAAATTTTGAAGAATGATTTTTACTATATGTTTTATCATGGTTGATTAATGTTTTCGTTTAACCATAATTGTCACTTTATAACATTACTTGATTATAAAAATTTAAAATATATATAAACCTTTTCTATAACAAAAAGTTGCACTATATTTAGTCTAATTTTAAATTTTTTTAATTAAAATAGGCTCCATTAACCTAAATACTTTTTTTGGTTAAATTTAAGTTTAAAAAATCAATTTTTTTATTTTTATTTGTGTATATTTGAAAACAAAATCTACTTTTTTATTTTTTTATTTGTGCATATCTAAATATAATACATATTTGTATATTTAAGTTAATAGAAAGTATTTTAGTAAAAAAATTTAAAAATAAACTAAAGTATATATTTTGAAATTAGAAGGTGATTTGTATAATTTCAAAAACTTTAATGGAAGTACGTGTAATTTACTCTTTTATATATATATACATATTTCAAAGATTAACAAGTGATGAGTTAAAAATCTTAAAAACTAAATTATACGAGAATAATATCAAGGACCTAATAGTAATCAATTAAGGTGTATAATTTTCGGAGACCCCAAAATACATTTTGTCTTGTGATAAATTTCCAAGTTGCTTTTCTTAATTTCTTCTCTGAGTTATGACAATTAATAAACATAATAGTCGCTCTATCACATTCACACTTTCTTATATTGCAGTAATTGGGAGTATTATAATGTCATTTACTTAGCATAATTATCATTCTTTCGTCAGCTTGGCTCAATCAGGAGGGAGAAGAGTGACATAGAAACATCAGAGAAATAAATTTTGAAGCTATTTTGTCCAGATTTAATTTATTTTTATTCACCAATTAAATAAATAAGCTACCAATTGTAAAATTGACTGGAATTCTGGAAATAGTCTTGGTCTATCAATAATTGTTATAATAATTAAGAGTTTACCATATACTCATTATAAAGTGCAAGTCTTTGTCCTATTTATAATGATAGTATTTAAAAAAGTATTATACCCATTGGAAATTTTAAAGCTTTCTTTTGTATCATTTTCTTTTTCATTTTTTTTTCAATAGATTTTTGTTTGTACGTACCTCATTTTTGTGTTTTTTGGCCTGGATTTCTTATACTGGTAAAGATATATATTGTTTTAAGGTAAATGTTCTATTTCATTGCTCTAAAGATAAACATCGTCTTAAGAGCATGGCCTTCAACGAACACAACCAGGCTACAGCCCCTGTCTTCTAGTGTTACAGATTTGATGAAGAAAACCAGATTAATTAATTCAAAATTTTGTTCTTTTTTAATTTCCTGTTTCAGTTTTTTATGCAAATAAAATAGATATATTATTCTAGCACATCTTTATTAGTCCTTTTATGCGCCGTGGCTTACTGTATTAGGATGTCTTATCTGAGAAAATGATATTCTTTCGGAGTTATTTAAGAAATTTGAACATTGATAGAGAAGAAGATAGAGAGAGGACAGAGAATACAGGAAGCAGAGATTGGAGTAGAAAAAAGAAATATTATTCAAGATCAAAGCGAAACTTTTAAATAAACTAAAGGGACAAAAAGAAATTGTCACATGCGAGAACTTTATCAAATTATAATGATTGGTGTGCATAAATTTAATTTTCTAACAACATATATATAACCACATTATAATATAGACACATTACAAAAACTACACTGAAGACTTGGCTTTTCAAAATGTGTCCATAAATATATTTATTATTGTTGCACATTTGTCACAATGGTCAATGCGAGATTATATATAATACTCACAATTATTGCAACACAACAAAGCGGGAATGCGATAGCAGAGTGACTATTGTGATAATTAGCCGTCGCACCTCAAAGAAGAAATTAAACAAAGCAACATGGGAATTTATAAATAATATATATATAATGTGAAACATTGAAAAAAAAAAAAACGACACCTACCGACGACTTGGCTTTTCAAAGTGTGTCTCTAAATGTATTTATTATTGTAGCACAGTTGTCACATCGGTTGATGCGCGGGAGATTATATATAAATATTCATAATTATTGCAACACGACAAAGCGGGAATGTGATAGCAAAGTGATTATCGTGACAATTTGCTGTCGCACCTCAAAGAAGTAATTAACTAAACAAAGCAACTTGGGAATTTATAAATATATAACATGTATAATGTGAAACATAAAAAATGACCACACCTACCGAAGACTTGGCTTTTCAAAATGTGTTTCTAAATATATTTATTTTGTATATTGTAGCGCAGTTGTCCATTAGACCACACCTACCGAAGACCTGGCTTTTCAAAATGAGTTTCTAAACATATTTATTATTGTATATCGTAGCACAGTTGTCCATGAGAATAGACTACAACACACAAGGCCCGGGGGTGGGGAGGAGGGAGAGCACCCCCAAACGCCCCATGTGTATCTGTCCCTGGTTTTGATAATTGTTTTTTTTTTTTTTAAATAAAGAAAAGATTCATATAATCTTAACAAAATTTAATAAAAGTTTATGTAATTTATTATTAAATTAAACATCTTAATACATTTTATCTCCATTACAAAATGTAATTAAGAGTCTCTTGAGAACACTTCATAAAGACTTATGCCATTCCATAAAAATACGAGTTCAACAAGAGTTAAAATACGACATGACTAGCTCCGAATGATCGTTAGCATACTATAAGTGATGCCTCTATGTTGACCACATCAAGTGTTCGTATACATAACATTTAATTTGAGAATTTACAATAAACTATTATGTGAGTAACCATACAAGTTATAATTATTTTTTATTACTCGTGGAAGAGATTGTTCTATTAAAGTAAAATTCCTCAGTAGTCAGTCTAGTGCATCTCTTTTGCTATGGACTATGCCGTTCAGGTATCAGCATGTCTTATCTGAGAAATCGTTATGCTTTGGACAAAATATTGCATATCTTGAGGGATAGATCTAGGGTTAAATAATTGGGGATAAAAAATTAAAAAAAAAGTTAATATACTCATATATGTAAAAATTTTACATTAAAAAGTATAATATGCAACATGCCTTTTTGTAATTAATTTACAGATATTGAGCATAATATTCTTTAATATCATAAAATCTATCAATTATTGAGTTTGTGTCAATCTTTTCATGAATATCTCTTTCAACATACATAACGGTGCTGTCTACAAGAAAATTATTTTTTATCTTATTTTTAAATTTGTTTGTTATAATATTTATAGCTAAAAATAACTTTTCACTAATTGCAACTTAAAAGGTCAATAATAAGTCAAGCAACCAGATCAATCAAATAATAATTATAAAAAAATTTTGTTTTATTCAATTTTTGGTATAACTAAGAGATTATTTATTAAAAAAAATTTAAAATTTGAGGAACATCAATCTTATAATATTGTATTTGTATTTTGAGATATAATCTCTCTTTTTTAGTGAAATTACTAATCTTTTTAAAAAATAAACAAAAGACCACTTATCTTTAAAGTAAAAAATTGCATTTAAAAAATCTAAAATTTCTCTAATGTGAGGCTCACCAATTTTGACGCTACCCAAGCTAGGCTGATGGGAATGAATTTGATCCCATTTTTCTATTTATAATAATAATTAATAAAATGAGCCGCAGAACTCAATAAGTAAAAAATAAATCATAATTACTAAGCAAGATAAGTAGGTGCAGAGTTTTTCTAAGAAAACTAAGTATTATTATAATGTCATAAGGTGGGACTTTAAATGAGAATTAAGGAGGTAAATATCTTAGATAAAAAATAATACTCCAACATTAAAATAAAGGACTCATTCAAATTGTTGTTAGAGAGCTAATTTGTGTTATCATAATACGGAAAAACAATACAAAAGTATATGAAGTGCAATTATAAGCAAGTCCATCCATCATATTTAGTTAATTATTTTATTTAAGAAGGTTGACATGAAGAAATTGAAATAAGTCAAGAAGCAAAATTTAAGACATGTTAAAAAAAAAAAAGCTACTTACTAAATTTGATAACCGGCTGTAGTGAATAAGCAATTACATAAATAATTCAAAGTAATAGAGATCAATTGATAAAAGAAATAATTAACAACATTGAAACTAAATATGGAAAAATAACAAATACTATAATAAAAATAATTCATATAGACGTTGATATTGGAAGGCTTGTGTAGAACTTTAATTTTATACATGGACACACCACCCAAGAAAGTAAGTAACTGCGTATTTAAATATAAGCACACAGCTTATAAGGATAAATAACTAAATCAAATATGAACAGTTGATTGATGAAATTCAACCACAAGCACCCAACCAATGTGCAATCAAAGAGCATCCAGCTTAGCGCCTTTTTGATACCCAATAATAAATCCAAGAGGAATTATCCAAGCTGCACCAAGGGCTAATTGTCACAACCCAATTTCTGAGTCATAACAAGCGTATAAGCTAAACCACTTTAGCAATTAGCCTAGTCTAACGAGCCTTAAGGAGCTAAACTCAACTATAATACCACAGATGAAGCCATCTCATACACCCCACATATTCTAAAAACATGCATTCATTTAAATAATTCACTTAAGAGTTGCTAGAAATCTGACAACACCACCTTAAAAGTTGAACACGTCAACCTCCTCAACAATTCAATCTAGTACTAATACTAGTAATATTAACTTACATTCAATAGAATACTTCATCATGAAACTATAAACAATATATGCATATGTTCATTATGAAACTATAAACAATATATGCATATGTTCAAAGTGGCCATAACATGTCGCACAAAAGACATGACATATATCATCCTCAAAGTATACCCACACTTATATGCTACCATATCATAGAGTCTGACACCAACTGCATATAATTGAGCACATACTCTATGTGTCTAGTAGAACACAATCTTTTAGATCACCTCACTTTCTTATTTGCTAGTCTATAAATTAATAAAAGAAAGGAATAAGGCTACTATTGGCTTAATGAGCTCATAAATAACAAAGTGCGCAAAAAAAAGTACACATTTAAGTTTTTAGAAATCAAGTAATTAACAAATAATTTAAGCAATATTATATTTTATAGTTGAAAGGAAAGGTAATTATTTAACAAATAAGAAATTCTCATATAAAAACCAAATTTTCTAAATATTAAGAAAATATCATGGAAAGGAGCATTATAGGAAGGAACCAAACCACCAAGTGTCTTTGCACTATCAAACTACAACATCATATCTCTTATCATCGCACTGGATACATCACATCTCAGTATTTTCACAATACATATCAAGCATCTCAAGTCACTGCATTGGATATATCATCTCACAGTATTATCAACAAATCACCACTCATTCTAGATGCACCTAGTCATTAACCCCACGAACGGCTATAAGGTCGTAATGAAATCCCCTTCCATTATTGTAATTTAAAAAAAATGAAAATAGATAATAACATTCATTAGAATAGCATTTTAGGTAACTAAAAGTAAAACAATAAATCAACAAAATAGTAAACTAAATTACCCATTAATATAGTTATCATAAAACATGAAGTAACAAAACAAAGTAAACATAAAACACTTCTTTTACATATATATATATATATATATATTTACACACACACATCACTACTTTCACTTTTCCAATTTCTTTCTTTGCATTCCACAAGTATATATTTTTGCCACATTTCAATTGTCTATTTGCTTATTAATTTATTTATTATTTCTCAATATAAATATATATACACACCTATACTTATATCATAACACTTGATTTGAGGCTTTGAAAACACAAATTTTATTTTCATAAGACGTTGAGTGTATAAATCATGAAATGAAGTTTTGGCTAAGAAAATGTAATATAAAATAAAACAAAATGTCACTTTACTATTTATACACTCATCGATGGAGACCAATAGTGGAGGTCCTTATTTCCTATTGCTCAAAGTTAAACTTTAGTTGGAGAAGTCTCTTTAGTATCAACTAAAATTATAACCAACATAAATTAAATATTTTAGCTACTCAACTAGCATCTACAATTATTTATATAGCTCAATATACTCTTTAATACATAAACTTCTAAATTTTGCATAACTTTCCTCTCTTAAATTTAAATTCTAAGTTTAGGTTTTTCAAACTAAGCCTCTATAATTTAAATTAAGCTTAAAACTTACTTATTGGAGCTTAGAGGATGAAGTGAAAAGTGTTAATTTGCTATTTGAAGGTTTACAATCAAGAACTCCTAAAATTAGAAGCTACCCATAACCAAAATAGAGGAGAAAGGCTGCAACAATTATCAAGCTTCAATCAATAATGAAAGAGGATGAAAAAGTGATGAAAGATGACAAAGAAGGGAAGAAAAGAACTCCCTTAACAAAATCCACAAAACCCACAACAAAATAGTGAAAACAAAAAAAGAGAGAGAAGAGAAAGGTGAAAAAATCAAGGTGGAATTCAGTTCACCAAAAATAAGAATCAACAGCACTTAGAAAAGCCTTTAGAAAATTTAATAAGCTCTATAATTAATTTAAAAATTATTTAGTCTTGATTTAATAAGTTGAAATAATTTATTTTATATCAATAAGCATTATTTTTTAATTTTCATACTTCTTTTCACCTTAAAGGACCCAATTGAAAATTTTAGAATTGTTGGGGTATCACATTAATAGAGCAACTATTAACCACTAGCATTCTGCATAATCCTTATCATGTAAGATATCTTAAAATATTATAGTTTGTTCTCATAAACCTCCCAAATATCATAGTCCATATCAAAACCATACATATGCAATCATTTCATACTTGAACATAAACCATCTAACTATTTTGCATATTTACACCATTTTTGTAATTCATATGTGTCTCATAAAATTCATATTTTTCATTCAAAAATCCAACAAGATAGACAATCTTCCTTACTTAAATCAATAACATAATCATATGTAACATTTCATAATCTAAAATATTTAACTAATGTATAAGAGGCATTACCTAAGGAGGCCATCATGATGGACACATATAAGGGCAAATGGTAAATAGAAGTAATTAAAAGGAGTTGAAAACAAAAGAGAAAGTTAAAAGGTATCATGTTTTATCATTTACTCACATTGCTTGCTAAACAATAGTGGTCCTTTCGTTAACCAGCAGATCCCTATAAAAGGAATATCCATAGTGTTTCCTATAACACAAAAAATGCATTCAATTTCTATAGACTATAGTTAAATTCCCTATTTCCATTTCACTTAATCAAATTAACTAATCTTACATTATACTATTTTCTTACACTAACTATAACTTAGTTTATAATCTAACTTAGCTAGATTATCTTAAAGTAAATCCTACTTAGCTTAATTAAATTCTATCTCATTAACTTTAGGTTAGTAACTGTTCCAATTTAATGCTTAACTTATTGTAGTTATTTTACTACTTATTGAAATTCCTAGTTCTAGTATTAACTAACTTATCTTAATTTATTCTTTATCTTAGCTCACTACAATCCTAATTACTACACAACTGAGCTTACACGAATACAAGTGACAATAGAATTTACCTAAGGATAGTAACAGTGAAGGCTAAGGCAATTGGGTACTTCATCCAAGTACCCAATTGAAGAAGTTACAGAGTACTCAAATTTTTAGCTACAACAAACATAGGATAAGAAGATGAAGGCAAGATTTTTCCATGAACTCTAAGTTGGAAATGACAATAAAATGGAGGAGGATTGATTTATCAAACTAAATAAGAATTACAAAGTTCCCAATGGTTTACACAGCATAGCTACCTCCACACACATCACTAATGCAACAACAGGTGAAAGGGAATTCTTGTCTTTAGGGCCCTTTGGATGAGGAAGGGAGTTAGCAAAGCCAGAGTACTCTATAAGCACAACTTTAAGCAATGTTGCTTAAAAGAAGAAGCTATAGAATGGAGAACCCATTTTAGTAACGCAAGTTAGAAACCATGAAGAACAAAGAGAGAGAGCTACAATTTCATGACATAATGGAGTTGAAATCGCTTGACCTGTACCATCCAATAAAACAAAGGCTAGGAATGAGAAAGGTGAGTTTGAAGCAAAGATAGGGGAATTTTAAGATTGAGTTTGAAGCAAGCAACTTAATAAAAAGTTTTCCATAATCCCCATGGCAAATAGTAAGGGAATTTTACAATTGAATTTCTATCTTAGGCTAAGAAATTACCATGGTGCCTTAACAATGTTTTTACCTAGAAATTGAGTAATCTATAAGCTATGCTAGCAAGCATTAAACTCTTTTCATTCAAACAAAACATAGTGGGAAAAACCATGGCAATAATCCAAAACAAATTTCACTATCAAATTCAAATAATAGTTAAGAACATTTAGGATCCTATTCTTAGCTTAGAGATTCAAGATATCTGATAATACATAACTTAAACTCAAATGCTAAAACTAAAACTAAACCCATAGTAACTCTACATAAACAATTTAGAAGAACAAATAATCTACATATTTTAAGGTTTGATGAAAAGATGAGAAAAAATGGGAAAAGAAAATGACCCGAGTGGATTAAGCAATCTTCATTCTCCTCTCTCTTTTGTTTGCTTCTTCTAAGTGTCTTTGTTTCTCCCCTCAGATTCTACTCTTTTCGACCTCTCTCTCCCTTGGATCTCTTTCTTCAAGAATTCTTAGAGCTTCAAGCTAATAGAGTTTTTGATGATGACAAATGGACAAACAAATGAACGAAGCTTCGAACAAACCTTTACTAAAGGTAAGCATAAAAGACTTTTGAAACGATGAGAGGAAAGGATAGGATTGAATAAGAACGAAATAGCTTTTGATTTTAGGAGCCTAAGGTTTGGGGTATTAAAATGTCTTAGCAAGGGAAGCTTCCCTCATTGATTTTATTTATTAACATAGGAATTTCCCTTGCTAAAATTTTAGCGAGACATTTGAATTACTAAGGGAAATTACCATGCCAATCCCACATTGTAATGGTCGCAAAATTTGGCACAACTATATGCATTTTTTTCACATTTTAGTAAATTAGCAAGGGAAGTTGTCCCTCGTTGATTTCCTTTGCTATTTCACAATTTTCTTATCATTCTAGTCAAATAATCATCATTTAAATACAAAGTGGTAATGGTGTGGGACCCAAATTTAGGTGATATGGATGCCACATAGGTCATCATTGTTCACATTAGCATTTTTCATTATTCATTTGGACTTAGCCATTATGAACACATTGAGAATTTTTTTAAAGATGTAGAATAAAATTAACCAAAAAAATATAAGACAAAATTGAAATTAACTCTAAATTTAAAGGATGAAAAGATTATTTTTGTCATTTGTTCATAGAATGTAAAGACACATTTTTTAAAAATTTTAAAATACGATATTGTTTCTAAAGGATATGTTCTAAAAAGAATTTTATAAATTATTGTTTTAAAAACAAAAATATGAAATCACTTCAACAAGTTTTCATAAAAACACTATTTTGAGAACACTTGTTTTAAATATGGCATTTGTAATTAGATTAATTTATTAATGACATTTTGATAAATGCTAAACTATCATTGTTTTTTATATTATTTATATACTTTGAATAACACTAACATATTTTCTAGTTTTTATATCAATATAATTAAATACAACTAATAATTTGTTGAAATGTGAGGCATATAAGTTCATATTATATAAAAGCAATTAATGTTTTAATAATGTTCAATAGTTGCTTAAGAGCCTTGGCTCAAGTGTAAGGGGCTTGATATATTTGAGTTTGATCTTTACCTTATTCCCTTTATTCACTCCCAACTTCTAGGTACCTCCTTTGTAACCAAACTAGATAGTCCAATAATTTACATAAACATTGTTATAACTAATAACACTATGCATATGATTAAGAGTAGTAAAAATTTGATATTTATATATAAAATTACAATTCTAAAATTGGTGCTTGATGTATTAGTGAAGCCCATGATATATACATATAACAAACATATGACATGACATGACATGACACACACATATCTTGTTATATTTGTCATATTCAATACATATATGTATAACTATTGTTATTAGAATTAGATCAGACAACTGATTCAATCGAAAAATAAGTGAATTCCAATTGAATCAGCCATTTGTTCAGTTCAGAAGTATCTCAAAATCGATTTGTCTTAGAACCGGTCAATGCTACACCTTCACCATTAAGCCAGCAAACACTTTCATACATTAGGTGCAATATTTAATATAAAGACTTATTATATTTTTATTTTAGCAAATCAACAAAATTGTCTTCTTCACGTCTCGAACCCCGTCCCTCCAAGTAGATCACCTACACCTTAATCACTGAACCAACTAACACTTTTGTTTATTAGATGCAATATTTAATATAAAGACTTATTATATTTTTATTTCAATAAATCAAAAAAATCACTTTATGATTCAAACCCCTACCCTCTGAATTGATAAATTATATCTTTACTATTGAGTCACCATTGTTACTTTATTTATAATTATAAATTTTTAATATAATAGATTAGAAATAAAAATAAAATTCATATAATTTTTATTAAAATTATATAAATATGTTTTAATATATAAACAAATTAAAATTTAAATATTATAGTATGTTTAATTTATTTTTATGTATAATCAGTCATAATATATTTTAAAAATTATTAATATTTATTTGTTATTATTTATTGTACTAAATTTTAATATGTAAACTAAAAAAATATTTAATTATCATCGGTGTGACCTGTAACACTATAATTTTTAGCTCATATCCATCATTCTTTACATGTTCAAGTGATATATAGTGAGAAGGAAGTGAGAAATTCTATTAAAATAACACACTTCCTTGTATTGCGTCATGATTAAAAATTTATTTCGGTATCACGTGGACTGTGTGAGTTCATGTTATACATCCTCATATTTAATTACATCATTACAACTCATTTGCATCACAAAAACATGCTTACAACTCATGAAAACCGAATTGGAAGGTGGAACATAGGGTTTCATCCTCTGCCAGAATTGGCCTCTTTTCTGGGCAAATTTTAAAAAATTATAACTAAATTTAGAAAAATTGAAATCATATAATCTCGATCATTTTAGAAAGCGTGGAATGTCTAATTTGTACTAAAAATATGTACAAGTTATAACATCCCATAAACAAAGCGTTTGACAAGTGAAATAGTTTGGAGGTCGAACTGGGTCCTGATGCTGTCACAATTTACTGTATGAATTTAAAAAATGTCCAATTAATTCTACAAAAATCCAATCCATGCAAATGATACCAATCTGGAAATATGTGGATGTCCTAGAGAGGAAAAATATTTCCAGATTAGTTCATCAAGCCCAAACCTCATAATTCAATGGAACAGTACTTCTGGTTGGGGAAAGTTACTGATACTGGATAGAAATTTCAAAAATTCATATCTTCCTCTCTAAACCTTCAAATGAGGTGCTTCCAGTTGGTACGAGTCACTGTGATTGCCTAGTTTCTCTATATAAAATTTTATGGCAATTGGACATCATTTTAGTCTCATGTGACAGAAAATAATTTCGGACCATTGTATCAGTGCATCAGACCATTTCCATGAATTTTGCCAACTTTGAAAAATTATCAAATATTCTGTAAACCTCTGAAAATTATGATTTTTAGCTTTCCAAAAAGCTCTCAATGAGACCTAATTTTATACCAAATCTCATATCAAGACTAACTCATTTGGCCAAAAAGTGATATAGGGTTCCATTATGGTCAAATTTAGTTCCACATGAGGTACCAAATTTGCCAAATGGCCTTCCCTTGGTTGTGGCACCTTTTGGGCAAGTCTAAAAGTACATTTGAGACTTGTATGAGCTGTCCAAATGGTCTCAAACCTCATGCATCTCATTTTAGCCATTTAACCCACACTTATGTACATTTACTTCATACTTTCACATTGCATATTTAGGCATTAGATACTCAAATTGTATTTTATAACTCATACATCATATCTATAACTATAAACATCACATAGTAGCATCTTTATACATGTCTCAAGGTTCACAATACATATACAACATCATATACATTATGAACCATCATTATGGTTTCAAAATAGACAAAACAAGACATAAGCTTGACAATCTTTGCTCTTCATAGTTGTTGGCTCCCTTCACCATAATTACTTGGTCCACCTAGCATGTTAGATCATTGGAGAGGAGGGGGATGAGATTTAAAGAATCCCAATACCTCATCTCCCATTCAATTATGCATAATATGTGCAAAGCAAACTTTATAAATGCATGCATGGAAAAATAAAAGTCATGGATATTTTAAAAGCAAACTTGGTATATGAACAATTCAAACAAGACATCCAAGAGTTCACCAAGTACTTGGATTGGCTTCACACTTCTCCTCATGGATTTTGGACTTGCCTCACCTATTTATTGAGTACTTTAGACTCAACCATACTCTTGGAAGCTCACTTTACTTTTGGGAGACTCTTTACTTTGTCTCAACTAAGCTCAAAGGTTCTTGGCTCATCTTCACCAAAGGGAAGAGTTCTTGGCTTCTCCACACTCAAATAAACTCATACAAACATCATGCACTCATTAGAAAACATAACATGGCATCAAGGATCATAGCATATAAAGGCATGCTAGCATACTTTTCATAACTTGAAAATACACATACACACATTCTAAAACAAGATAAACACACATCTATGCATGAGAGAAGGTGGAGAGAGCTACCTTGCACACAATTGCACACTTTTTCTTTTGGATTCAAGCCTCCTCTTTCGGTCACACACCCTCAAATTGGTGGAGATGATTTCTCTTGACCTAAATATAATTTATGAAAGCTAATTAGGTTCATGAAACACATTCTAAGGTTACACAAGTTGCTTAAACCCTAGATAGCTCTATAAGTTCTATTATGGTCCATAAAGGCACCTAATGAAGCAACACCTCTCAAATGACTTCTAGGCCTCATTCTTTCCTTTCAAATATGATTCTTGACTCCTTTTAAACCTCTTGGAGTCATTACATCATTAAAACAAGAGGCCTAACACCATGTTACTTTTTTAGATCATAATATGGAACCTAAGGCACCAAATCACTTTCCATGAGTTCTAATTTTTTTCCAAGGCCTCCCCTCACTTTCATTCATCAAATATGACTCAAGAATGGCCTTAGAAAAATTTAAAACTCCCCCTACCTACAAAAACCCCTCTTGGCCAAGACATGGGAGCATTTGGCCTTCCATAGGGTTTTCAATTTTTCATTGATAGGAGAGTCACTTGGGAGGCTTCCTAAGGGTCTTAGGAACTCAAACAAATACTCACATATGCTAAAGAATGTATGAATCAAATCAGTTTATACAATATGTTATTGAATTCCTAACAATTCAATCTTTCAATTTCATGATTTTTACTTTGTCTTCTTTGCATTGTCCTAATTCCTACACTCTTTTTCCTAGGATTCACTCTTGATTCTATCAAAAAACCAACTCCTCTTGGCTGGCCAAAAGTGGGACACAACATTTAAAAGGAGGGCAATGAAAGAACAAGCTTGGGATTTAACAATTTACCTTGATTTCCTTGTCTTTCTTGGATGGTTCTCCCTTTGTTTGGCTTACTCTCTACAATTTCGAAATTTCCCTTTCTTTTCTGCCCCCAAAACAAACCCAAAACTTCAACGAAAGCATAGAAAGAAAGTGGAGAAGGAGGAGAACAACTTTGCTAAAGGAAAGGCTAAGAAATTCTATTGATTTCATACCTTTATCTTGGCTTTTTTCTTCTTCTTCTTCCTCCTCCCCTGTGTGCCCAAATGTTCTGGTCTTCTCTTTATTTTTTGTTTAGAAGAAATTTGGTGAAGAGGGAGGGCAGATGGGGATGTTTTTATAAGGAGTTTCAAGAACCAAACAATTACAAAAATTCTCATTTTGCCCTTTCATCTTGGCATTTTCATTTTAGCTTCGTTTTAGCTCTTTTTTTAGAACTATCTTTTCCATTATAAAATTTAGGTTCTCAATTAAGAAAAATGCCTTTGAAATCACTCAAATCGGAGCTAAAACCTTTCTGAACGAATCGGTCAAAGTTCGGGTCAACCAACGTCGGAAAGAGTACACCGGAGGGGCTTTACGGGTCCTGGGGCTTCACATGGTTTTTAGGGCCTCTGAGAACCCTGGACAACTCAAAATTTTCATTTAAAAATCCCTCCTATGTGCTTTTCTAAAATTACACTTATTTACGAAAATGCCACTGGCCTTTCGACGAATTTTTTAAATTACTCTGACCCTGGTTTCTGAGTAACTCAAGGCTCAAATCCTTATTTTCTATTATTTAAAATTTTATTCAAATTTTATTTGACCTTGAATCACTTATCTCAAGGGACTTGCTTTTCAAACAGGGTCGTTTCAGTGTTTTTACAACATACCGGGCATTACATGACCATAATTCAACCACGGTCGAACTAATGAATTATGAACTAATACTTTCACCTGTTTAATAACCAATCTGATTTTAAAAACATTGCATATAACAAGCACACAACATGACACTTACTCATTGATATGTCAAACTATAAAATATATAACATGTAACATGATACCTTGCACCCATTTATGATACATCGAACTTCAAAAAATATAACACATGATATAACACTGCATGTGCACACGCGCACACTTGTCATAATACCATGCGTATACACATGCCAAACTTCAAAAAATATAACTCATGATATGACACCACACATACATGAGACATCAAATTTCAAATAATATAAAACGTAATATGACCATAAACATACACAAGAAACATCCCAAACACATATGACATGTTAAACTTCAAAAAATAGAACACAAGATATGCACATGCACACAATGGCACAGCCACATACAATCTACCCCCTTCCTTTCAATTTTTTAACAATTCTATACATATAGTATTATGATATGATATTATACCCCTATATTTTTTAAAATTTCAAACTCACTAGATCCATATCTGTTACATAATTGTCTTACATATATATTTTTTACCATTGGACATTTTAATTTGAACCTAATAGACCCACACATGAATTATATATATGACTTAAAAAAGAAAACAAAAAAAAAACTTTATTATTGTATTTATAGGCTACTAGACCCACACATGCATTTTTTTTTAATTATTTGACATCTTAACTTGAATCCATTAAATTCACACATGTGTCTTTTTTCTTTTTTTTCCTTCAATTATTTTCTTTTTTTTTCTCATCTTCTCTCTAACTTTCTTCCTTACTTTCCTTTTCTGTCACACTTTTTTTTCCTAAAATTACCCATAGTTTTAGTCAAATTTCATATAGTGCTTCTTCTTTACCCCTCTATTGCCCCTACTTGATTTTTTTTTCTTAAGGTTCTTTATCATTTATGTTCTTCCCACCTCACTCTATTTCCTCGTATTCGAATTGTGCTCTATAAATATAGCTTTTTGTTTTAAAAACTACAAAATGTTTTGATATGTTGTTGGATAAAATAGTATTTACAACGCTCTATAAATATAGTTTTATGCAAATTGATAGTCATAATTTTGTATGTTTCATCAAACAAACTTTTTCCTTTAAAATGCTTTGAGTTATTCATTGAATTATTATGATGTTGTTGAATGCTGGTATACTTTTTAATGTATCTTTGTTATGCATTACATGAGTGTTGAGTAGATACAAAACTATGTTCTCTTGGGTTTTTAATGAACTAAGTTGTTGATATTAAAATGAAAAGTAATTTTTCATATACTATTCATTTAAATTCAAATTTGTTTCTATATTTAGGAGGAAGTCAAGATATTATTAGTGAATTAAACTAAATTTAGTTTAATCCAAAAGATCAAAGGAAAAAATTTTATTTAAACAATATACTATAAAAGTAATTTTTTTAGTAGAAAATAAAAAATTTTAATTTTTTTGCCCCTACTAACTTGGGGTTTTGGCTCCGCCACTACGTACACATGTTTGTACCTATATAAGACATGTGTCAATAGTGTATTATGGCAATGTTAATTTTTTATTGTGAATTCTATTCCATGAGCTTACTTGATCACCTCACACTACTAAAAAATAGTAAGCTAGCTATGGTCTCTTAGCCATGGTTTCTAAACCCACAACTAAGACAAGTCTTAATTTTAGTTTTTTTAATCGCACTTAGGACCAAAGTCTTAATTGTAGTTAAGACTAATCCTAGCTATAGTTTTAAAAAATCATGGTTAAGACAAACAATATCATAACTGTGGTTAGTTTTATAACCATAGTTAAGATAAATTAAAAAAAAAAACTAACCCTTATCTTCTTCCCCCACTCAATAGAACTCCCTTAAAATTTCATTTCAGCCATAACATCCCCCCCTTAAAAAATTTATCAACCTGGCATCATCCACCAAGGGAGCGTTGTCCACCATCCATTGAAGGAGCATCTGTTCTCCACCTTAACTTCTTTATCCCACTTAATAGAACCCCCCAACTAAAAATAAAATCTCAACCCAGCATCGTCCACCAAGGTAGTGTTCGCCATCCACTATTCACCTTCATCCATTAATTCTCTTCCTTCTTGAGCTACAATAGTTCTCATAGGTTAGCTTATATTCTCTTTTGTATTTCATTCTTTGTTTAAGCTATTAAGGTTTTCCTTTTTATGGAGATTTTATGCTAGATCATATTCTTGGCTTGTTGCTTTGTTCTTTTTCTTTTTCTTTTTCAAAAATTTGCTAATATGACTATAAGATTTTAAGACTTTGATAGCTTAATGTGTGAATTTGACTTTTGAATTCAATAGGGTAATGTGTTCCTAATATATGAAATTTTTACTAGATCACTTTGGGAAGTAAAGACAATTTCATTTTCATGTTCATTTAGACACATTTGTAAATAGTGATATCTCTTTTGCTTTTCAATGCCTTTTAGTAGTCTCTTTTGTTTTTGTTTTATGATTTGGAAAGGCTTGAGACACTTTATATGTATATGTATATATATAATCTTTTTAGATTTTAAAACCAATCAGATAAGTTTGGGGTAGTAACCTTGGGTTGATTAACACTTGAAGGGAGTTCATTTTATTGTGGCATATTATGCTTCTCTTTATTTGCACAGTAAGAAATTGTTCCTTGCTTTTTTGTTTTAGGAGACATCTTGGCATTCTTTCAAGATAATCATGATCAAGCAATATTCCCAATTCATTGGTCAAGGTAGTTGCATCTTAGTTAACTAAGATGAAATTTGCATCCCATGTTTGGCATATATAAATTCTTTTGTGTACATTGAACTATTTAACCAATGCCCATGTTTAGATTGTATGCTGACAATTCTACTTGTACTCTAGATTAGACCCTTCCCCTTCTCCCTTCTTTTTCCATCTATTGAATATTAATGGTACAAATGGTTGTCTTTGTCTTATTATGGCATTTGATTTTCACTCACTCACGATGCCAATAGGGTTGCATGAGGTTTCAATATTCTATCTTAGTACACTTTTGTCCTAGTGTAAGAAGAAGAGTTCACCCTTGTCTTACCTAGAGTTTTTTTTCTTTTAATTTTTATCTCTTCACACTTGTTTACTAGGGTAGCAATAAATTTAAAAACATATTTGAAATGATTCAAGTTAAAGAGTAGAGAAGAATAATGAACCAAATACATAAACTATGTTTGTGTTTTTTGGATGTTGGCAATAATGATCTTCCTTTAAATGTCGTTTAAACTTACAAGCTAATTGGAACAAGAGATTTCCTTATATCTTGATATAATGATTTGCCTTATCATTTTCTCCTTTTTTGTGGACTTGCATTAGACTCTGGAGTTTGGCAAACCCCCTCTTTAATTGGTGAGTTACTAATTGCATAGTTAAATGAGCAAGGGGAATTCCTTGGTAATAAATTTCTTTTCCCCTTGCTAATATGAGCATTGGAAAAAGAATTCCTAATCAAGATAATTTTTAAACAAACAATAAATTTAACAGTTGTTGAAGATTTTAAGGCTTAGTTGTGGTTCAATAACCAACCACAGCTAAACCTTGGTTTAGCTATGGTTAAACCACAAAATAACTATGATTAAATCAATCATTATGATGGTTCTATCACAGTTTTGTAAACCACGGCTCAAACAAAAAGAAAAAACTGCAACTAGGATGATTTTTTTTATAGTGTCACCTAAGTGGAATCATTTAGTAGTACTAAAATAGTTCATATTATTGTTATTACTATTTTTATAAATAAATAATTATTACTTAAAGTTTAGATCTTAATTTAATTATAATTTAAAATTAAATTATACAATATTTTTTATAAAATTATATTATATAATAATATATAAGCAGTAAAAAAAGCATGACCAAAATACTCATACCTAATAGTTACCTACAAAATTTATTCATTTTGGTTTGGGCCCTAGGGATAAAAATGAGTTTGGGAATTAATTTTGGGCTTTTTAGAGGTCTGACTCCGCCCAAAATCCCATATATATATATATATATATATGTGTGTGTGTGTGTGTATATATGTATATATTGTTTTAAAATTAGACAATTTCAAGTTACATGGTTATGTGTTTAAATAATATTAAATAATTGTGAGACTTTTGTTGTGATTTCATATGAATAACTTTTATGTAGACCCGTCACAACTTAAAAAAAATGCTAATTTTAAAATTTTTCTTGGTAAATGAGTTTATGTATGGGAACTTAAGGATTCTATGGGAAAGAGGATAAGGATTGAATTTGTTACTCACTAGAGTAAAAGATTGAGAATGAAAATAATAATAATAATAATAATAATAATAATAATTTTCTTTGAGTCCAAAATCAAAGACTTTAATATCCTACTTTATAAACTATCATTTCTAGTCTCAATAGTTGTGATTTATGGATAGAGTTATTAAAATGGGTTGAATTTATTAGACTAACTCGCTCAACTTATCAAAATAATGCGTTAGATTTAGATTTTACCAACTTATTTAACATTGAGATTATTTTGGCCTGACTCATTTAACCCACAAATTATAAGGGTTAACTCATACATCCTATAGATTGGCTCTTTTTCTTTATTTATACACAAATATCATAATCATATGGCAAGATATAGGATCAACTTTTGCTACAAAAGCTAATTCTTCAAAACAAAACTCAAATGTTTTTCATGAAAAAATTTGAAGAATTTCATATTTGTAAATTTCATTCCTTACTTTAATTTATTTTAATTATTTTTGTTTGATGAGATTTGAACGGGATATTTTAGTACTATAATAGGGACATGATGTTAATTATTAAAAAAATTATTTGAGCGTTTAAATTTGAATGTTTGAGCTGGTTGCATGACATGACGGACCAAGAAGTTTTACCTAGGGTGGTCCAATATATGTACACGAATTTTTAAATACAATCCAACGGGGTCTATAAACCACCGGTCCAGAACTCCAAAATATATCCGGCAATAGCTCGTGATACCATGGCCATTCCTAAATAAAATTCAGAGATAAAATAAATAAATAAATCCCCAATTCTTCCTTCGTTCCCCATTTGCAATCCTCTACAGACTACAGACCAGGGAAGACCAGAACGGAACGACAAGGGGCTGCTGCCACTGCGCCGTCCGTTCGTCCGTTAATTGGTGTATTCTGCTGGCTGTACTGCTGGCTTAGAGAAGTTCTCTAGACCCTAGACCAAGGATCGAAGGTGTGTGTGAGAGACGGCCCAAACATGTTTTCCTTCAACCACTGGAAGAAGATATGGGAGAAGTGGAATATCCGCGGAGTTATCCTCTTCAGTCTCTGCCTCCAGATCTTTTTGATCGTTTCTGCTTCTTCAAGAAAACGCACAAAAAGCTTCGTAGTATGGTTTGTCTGGTTGTTTTACCTCCTTGCGGACTGGGCTGCCAGCTTCTGTGTTGGACTCATCTCCAAGAAACATGACAGCAAATCTACCACCACCAGAAGCGACTACATCATGGCATTTTGGGCTCCTTTTCTTCTGTTACACCTTGGTGGCCCAGATACCATCACTGCTTTTTCTTTGGAGGACAACGAGCTCTGGCTCAGGCACCTACTGGGTCTCATTTTCCAGTCAGTGGCAGCTGCTTATGTCTTCTTTTTAACGGTTCCTGAGAACACATTATGGTTACCAACACTATTGCTGTTTCTTGCTGGATTAATCAAGTACGCTGAGAGAACTCGCGCTTTGTACCTCGCAGGCATCAATACTTTCAGGCGATCCTTGGTTCCAGACCCCGACCCGGGGCCCAATTATGCAAAGCTCATGGAAGAACACTCTTCTAGAAAACAGGCCGGGCTTCCTACCCAGATAATCATGATTCCAGAACTTGTTCAGGGATCCGATGAGGCTGCCCATGAAGAGAAGAACCAAGAGGGCGCTGAGGAACAAATAAATGATCTTGAGGCGGTGCAGAAAGCTTACTTCTTCTTCCAAAAGTTCAAAGGTCTCATCGTTGACATGATCTACAGCTTCAGCGACCGCCACCAGAGCCAGCAATATTTCAAAAGTAAAACGGCAGAAGAAGCTCTAAGAGTAATAGAAATTGAACTCAATTTCATGTATGAAGTTTTCTACACCAAGGCCTCGGTAGTTCGCCATTGGTTCTGGTACTTGTGTAGATTTGTTTCCTTTATATCAGTTGTGACCGCCCTTGTACTCTTCATTTCAGTAGAGAAGCATGATTTCAACAAGTTTGATGTTAAGGTCACTTATGCGTTGCTGTATGGCGCTCTGGCCCTGGACACCATGGCTTTCTTCATGCTCATTTTCACTGATTACACAGCTACTCTTTCCGATGATTCCCAAAAAGATTCCTACGGAGCTTCTAGGTTCCAAAAATTTATAATTAGCGCTTTCAAACATTTCAACGAAAAATTTTTGGTGCGTTTCCTCAGATTGAGGAGACCAAGTTGGAAAAAATTTGAGAAAGGGCCTTATAAAGACTGTCATCAACTGTCCGCCTCATTACTATATCGCAGATGGTCTGGATCAATCTCAGGGTACAATTTGCTCAAATATTGCCTGGACCAGTCTGTTCCAAAGGTTCCTAACCTTAATCCACGCTTTAAAATTGCTAGGGTCATTCAACTTGTGTGCTTCAGAATCGTGCTATCTGTAAAAGCTGGTTTCTGTGATGCAGTCAAATATTTAGGTGCTAAAGATCTCCTTGTTCAATGGAACTATAAGGCCAACAACCCATTCCTTAAAGAGCTTTGGGAATACATCTTCAAAGAGCTGAAAGAGAAATCCGATGATGTTGAAGATGTAGAGACCATCCAAAGCATATGTTCTGCCAGAGGTGAGTGGGTTCTCCACAAAGTGGAATTAGAGCCAGAAAACCGAGAAAATTTGAAGCCTTTTGTCGAGCCCAACGAAGTTGCTTTTGATCAAAGCCTCCTATTGTGGCACATTGCTACTCACCTCTGCTACGCCGTAGACGCCACCGGTGATGGTGGTGATGGACACAAAAGAGAATTCAGTATGCTTCTCTCAGATTACATGCTATACCTTTTAGTAATGCAACCTACTCTGATGTCTGCTGTAGCAGGAATCGGACAAATAAGGCTCCAAGATACTTGTGCTGAGGCCGAAAATTTCTTCAGCAAAAGGAGTCTAGAACAAAGGGATCGGAAGGAGATGCAGAAGCAAGCTTGGGCTGAAAAGTTCTTCAACAAAAGGAGTCTAGAACAAAGGGATTGGAGGGAGATGGAGAATAAAGCTTGCGAAATTCTTTTTGGAGTGCCAACTGAACATAAACCCATTGACGTCAAGGGGGATAGGAGCAAATCCCTGTTGTTTGATGCATGTAGGTTGGCCAAAGAGTTAAACAAATTAAAGGATAAAAAATGGGAAATTATAACCCCGGTATGGGTCGAGATGTTGTCATATGCCGCATGTCATTGCAGACCTACGGCACATGTCCAGTTATTAAGTAAAGGTGGAGAACTTATTTCGTTTGTTTGGCTATTAATGATTCAATTGGGACTGGGGAGGCAGTACCAAATCAAAGAAGGCCATGCAAGGGCAAAACTAATAGTGGGTAAGTTGCTCAATCCCCCCACCTGACTATTTTTTCAGTCCAACAAAAAGGCTGGATGTTCGTTGGTGCTACTTCGTCTCTTGACTATAGTTTTCAGGCAGCGTTATCGTGTGTAAGTGTAATGGACTAGTTAATTCATTTTGTAAAATTCTGTTGTAGCCTTGTAGGTTTTGAAATGTTATTTAGGAAGCGTTCAAACACCTGAAAAATGGGAGATAAGTGCAGGCTAAGTAACATTATGTTAGCATAAGAAAGGTACGGGCAACTCGCTATCTCTAAGGCAATTTACACTATGGGAAAAACTCTATATATATATATATATATTATATATAATTTTCTATATTTTTATGGTCAAATTTTTTTATTAAAATATAATAAGCACATGATTCTTTTAATAATAACATGATAAATGTATAGTTTTTGTCGATAATTATAGAATTTTTAATTAAATCATATATTTATCATATTTTTATTGAAGAATTATGTTATTATTGAAAAATTATATTTTGATTAAAAATTTTAATAATAAAAATGTAAAAAATTATATACAAGTATAATCCTTTACACTTATCATGTCATCCGTGCGATGGATCTAAAGCACATCACATTTTAGTTTATTTTTTTATATTTTGTAATATTGAGTGTTTTATATTATTTATATTTATATTTTGTTATACAATTTTTTTATCAAAATTATGTAATTTTATTTTAAATTATAGTTGCGTTTGATTTTAAATTTTAGATGAGAATTATTTCCTAATTAAAATATGAATAGTAATAGTGTTGAATTTTTTAATACTAAGAGAATATAATAAATATTTCTCACTTTTTAAGATCGGCCAATTTAATATCATGAAAGGGTGTTCAATTGTTAAGGTCAAGGTAGGATGGGTTTGGATATTTTATTCAATGGAATTGATTAATCAGTTTACACAAAAAAAAATTAAACTGATTAATTCAATTAAAATATTATAACTGGATGAATCTAATTTAACCTTAATCACTTTAGATTGGATTAAATAATCTTTTGTTTTAGAAAAATTTAAACTCTCAGAATAGATTTTAAAATTTTATATTTATTTAATCTGTTATAATACGTTATATTATAACAAAAATTATTCTTAGAAAATAGAGTTGAAAATCATTTAATTGAATAAGAAATTAATAAAAAAATAAAAGCATGGATTAAATTATCTTTCCAAAAATACCCTTAACTTCAAAGTCCTACCAAGAGATGACTACATGTATCCTTTCAAACAGTGGCCTTTAATTTTTAAAGAGAAATATTTATCTATAATTTCTTATATCTTTATTGTTAGATTTTTTTAATAAAAATATAATTAATATCATAAGTGTATAATTCTTTACACATAATGATATAATTCTACAGTTAAATTATATATTTATTATGTTATTATTATAAAAATGTACATTTGTTATATTTTAATGAAAGAACTCGATAATAAAAAATTTAAAAAAAAATGCATCTGAGCCTAGTCTATTTTTAAATTCTATCAATTTCCAATTGAAAAGCATTGGTTCACACCACCGGTTGTTGTATTTCGAAGTCCCTCCAAGAGACGTTAGTTAATAATGTTTAATGGTATGATTCTACCAAATCTTTAATGGCTATGATTTTCCGGAATGTTTGGAAAGCACGCTGTCAATTCATCTTTGAGAATGCCCCAGTAGATCCGATTTTGGTGAAGAATATAATTTTGTTTGCGCCTCCGTCAAGCATGGTTCTCATGGTTCTTCTGTTCAGCAACAATCTGGTAAACCTTGCTGATCTCCTCGGTCACTGATGCTACCGTCTTAAATCATGGAGAAAGGGCAGCTATAGGAGTAATATTCAGAAATCAATTTGGAGGAGTGCTTGACGCAGCAATCCATTAGAAGCAGATTCTGTTTTCATGGCAGAGTCATTTGCAATTCGAAAGCCTTGCTTATGGCCAACGTAAATGGTTGGACAGACTTTAGTAGAGTCCGATTGTGCAGATTTAATAAAGGCTATCAACTCCTCTCAGCCTTGCTTGAAATGGATAAGTGCTTCAATCTTAGAAGATGTTCATGCACCCAAGAGTTCTTTTACAGGTATTTCATTCTCTTGGATCAACAGATTTTCAAATTTGGCAGCCTACAATATAAAAGAGGTTTGCTTTTATTCCTCTGTATCATGTATTGTAATCCCTCCCAAGAGACCAGAGATAACCATAGCACCGTTTCAAACATTGGCATTTACTTTCTTTAAATTCTTTCAACTTCCAATTAAAAAATAACTATTATTATATGATGCAGCAAAAATGCGCAAAAATTGAAAAAATTAAAGTCAAAGCTTAATGAAATAATTTGAAAACTTTATTGATCCAAAACTCCCACAAAACTTTTTACCAAAAAAAAAATTGCCTCAAAATTGACCAAGAAAGTATATATACAAAGCCCTAATTAATTTTTTAAAATAAAAATAAAAATAAACCGAAAGATACTTAAGATAAATAAAGTTTATTAAATGGCTTCAAAAGTTTGATAATGGCATAATCTAGGTCAAAAAATGACCGCGTCCCAATTCTCTGCACATCGCCAGCCTGCACATTGCGTACACTTCCTTAAAACGATGTCGTTTTCACTTGTGATCCTCACCGTTCGCGTGATCTAACAACTCTGCGTGCGTCGCGTGATATCAGGCTCAAAATGCACCATTTCGAGTTTAATGAAACGGTGCGTTTTGAGTTGAGAAATTCAGAAAATGAAATAACGCATCTCATCCGTTCGTTGCTCGAAATCCAGACCGTTCATTCAATCCCCGTATCAGCCTCGTGCAGCAGCGTCGTCCAGCAGCAACAGCACCTCCTCTCTATTACATTAAGGCGCCAAAACACAAAAAGCTAATGCATTTGGTGGGACTTTGATGTTGGCGTGAGAAGGAAGCTGAGAAAAGAGTTATCAGAGGTGTTATCAGAGAAGGAAGCCAATGCATTTGTGTCCTATACAGTTACTGCAATGCTGAGAAAAGAGTTATCAAAACATCTAGTTTGTCATTCGTCACCCCTTGATATTACTCCTCGTGACCATTGATGGCTGTCTACGAAAGATGATGAATGAAGGGCGCCAAATCAAGTGACTCAAAGGCTTAGTGCGCCAATAATTCTGCTACATCCCTCTGCAAATTGATTTCCATGGTTGGAAGTCTTACTGCTACTATCCTAAGCCCTTAAGTCCTAAGCAGAGAAGGAGGAAGAATAACGTTCTGGTGCCCTTTTTTTTTTATAAGAATTATTCTCAAACACCAACAGGGGACCAAACCATTGTTGCCTTTTGGTCTTCAATAAGGTTAGTGTTCTTGTGGTTTGTTGATAAAGATTTCTATTTTGTAGTATTTAAATTATATCCATTGGTGTTTGCTACTTTATAAAGGAATTTGTTCTTGTTTCTATAGGTTTTGGCATTGCAATAAGTTTCTCTTGTCTCTGCATTTTGTAAAAAAACTTTCTTGTTGTTGGAGGAAGAAGAGACGTCGTTTTCTTTGGGTAGACTTCTGTATAAATTTATTGAGTTATGTATAAAATCAAGTATCAATATGCCAATTGATTTTATTTTGGAGCATGTATGCAATATTTTATTTTTTCAATTCTAAAGCATGTATATGCAATTAGATAAAGTGTAAACAATCTTTTTTTGTGCCTAATGGTTTAATTTGGTCCATTGTAGTATCCCTTTTAAAATTTAAAAAAGGATCAAAATTGAAGTGGTTAACTTTCATTTGACCCATGAAAAATGAGTCCATAAAACCATGGAACAAGTGTAAAGTATGCAATCTTTGTATTTGATATCTCACCTTCACAAGTGCTAAAATTTTGTTATTTCTTTTAGGGACTATTTGATGGAAGGTGACTTGACTCCTAGGTTGGGTATGGCATTTGATAGCCTAAATGAAGCATGGAAGTTTTGGGTTGCATATGCTGGAAGAACTGGATTTGGTGCGAGAAAATATAATTTCACTAAAAGTAAGAAGGATGGATCTATACTTTCTTACAGATATGCTTGCTGTAAGGAAGGTTTGCGAAGACAAGACAAAAGGGATGGTATAACCACCAATCCTCATCTTGAAACTAGGACCAATTGCAAAGCAAGAATGGGGGTTGCACTTACAGATGGAAAGTATAAGATTAATGTATTTGTTGAAGAGCATAATCACCCGCTTCAACTCCTCGAGACAGTTCATATGTTAGCATCCCAACGTAAATTGACTAAAGTCCAAGCCCACGAGATAGAGTTAGCAGAAGAATCTGGACTTCAACAAAAAGCCTTCTTTTCAGTGGATGAGTAGACATGCTGGAGGTAAAGCCAATCTTGGTTATACTCGAGAAGATGCAAATAATTATCTTAAATCTAGAAGGCAGAAAAGCATGAAGTATGGAGAGGCTGGATGTTTATTACGATATTTTCAACAACAGTTGGCAGAAAATCCGTCATTTTATCATGCTTACCAAATGGATGTGGAAGAGCAGATTACAAATGTGTTTTGGGCGGATGCAAGAATGTTGATTGATTATGCTTATTTTGGTGATGTGGTAGTATTAGACACAACATATAATACAAACCGTGATCATAGACCACTTGCAATATTCTCTGGACTCAATCACTATAGGGGATCGGTGATTTTTGGGGCAGCATTACTATATGATGAAACTATTGAGTCTTTTAAGTGGCTATTGAAAACCTTTTTGGAGGCCCACAAAAAAAAGGCCTCTAACTATTTTTACAAATTAAGACCAAGCAATGACAAGAGCAATTGGCAAGGTGCTTCCAGATACAAAGCATGCATTATGTACATGGCATTTAAAACAAAATGGGATCAAGCATCTTAGAAATTTGATGAAGTATGGATCGCGTTTTTTAATTGATTTTACAAAGTGTATGTATGAATATGAAGAGGAGGGCCAGTTTGAGGAAGCATGGAGCCGGTTGCTATCAACATATGATGTGCGTGAAAATACATGGTTGAGTTCAGTTTATAAGATAAAGGAGAAATGGGCATCGTGTCATATGAAAAAGGCCTTAACTTTAGGCATGCGAAGCACGCAGTTAAGTGAAAGCGTCAATGCCGAGGTCAAAAGTTGCACAAGAGCAGGTATGGATATCAATCAATTTTTTAAAAATTTGAACGAGTCGTGGAAGATAAAAGATATAACGAACTAAAGCGTGAGTTTGAGTCACGATAGAATATGCCTCGATTAATTGTCCAAAGCTCACCTATACTTAGATAGGTTTCCTAAATTTACACAACTCCTGCCTTTGACATGTTTCAACAACAGTGGGATCTATTTGCAGTTGCTTATGTAAAGCAAAGAAATGAGATTGATTCAGTATATAATTATGTTATTGGTATGGTTGATGAAGAAGGAGAATAGAAGGTTCAGTTTGACCCAAACAATAGATTAATTTCATGTAGTTGTCGAAATTTTGAAACTGTTGGAATATTATGCTGTCATGCTTTAAAGGTATACGATATCCAGGATGTGAAAATACTCTCTAAGCAGTACATATTAAAGAGGTGGACAAAAGGTGCGAGGAGCGGTATTATACATGGTAGTAGGGGAAATGAAGTCCAGGAAGATCCTAGGCGTGAAATGACGCAACGGTATAGAGAACTTTGTCCTATGCTTATAAGATTATCAACTGAGGTATCTGATTGTCTTGAAGCATACTCATTAGTTCATAAAAGTGTGCTAGAATTGAGCAATCAAGTGGCAGATCTTCGTTTGAATAGATCACAGATAAACAATGATGGTGGTACAAGCACGACGCCTCAAACAGAGGTTGTTGCACGACCCAAGGGATTCAAGAAAAGAGATGGCACAAGGAAAAATAAGCGATTAAAGAGTTGGGTTAAGAAACTGCGTAAGAGAAGAAGAAAAGCTTCACTGCATAAAGATTCACAAACTTATGGGACTATGGTATGGATATACTTTCTTGCTTTAATTTTTTTTATAGAAGTTCAATCAACCTTTATATCACCCTTCTTTTTTAGGACACTCAACTACAAGCAAGCTCCTCCACCATTGCACTTCAAGGAATGACTGCATTTGCGGCTCCAACATATGTCACATTTCCCCAGACAAATGAGAGTGAATTAACTTATACAAAATTGTTACTGGTTAGAGTGCTTAATTTATTATTATTTACATGGTATTATTTAATATTTAGTGTATACAATGTGATCAATATTAATTTATAATTTATGCGCCAATGGATTCTCCTATGCCGTCCCTAGAAGGATTGGAGTTCAGTCAAGATATCTCAAGAGGTATATAATACTAAAGCAATCATAATGTAGTACTAGTGCCAATGAAAAAGTCACTTTTATTGATTTGAATATATTGGGTACAATGAAAAGAGCAGTACTACTGCCATTGTAAACTTATCACATTTTTTCATTTACATTACATTCAGCTGCCTATTATTTCATTTGGAATCATACAGTACTTTTAGGATCTTCTTTGGCTTCCATGGATGCACTTCTTGCATAACTAACACTTCTTTACTCCATTTATATGCAGAACCAACAAGCCAACATGCCTTCCCTGCAAATGCAGCTTCTTCAAGTAAGCTTGTAAGAGAGACAAGCAGATATGTGCAGCACCATGAGGGTGGATACATGTGTTGAGCCATTATGGACATTAACAAACAAATGTGCATATTTAAGCTGGTTTTGGCTGTTCCACATATTCAAATATTCATCATTTTTGTGCCATTATCATTTTGTAACATTCATGCTATTTTGTAACATCAATTTCATCAGATTTGTAAGCAATGCAATGAGTATAGCTTAATGAGCAGGGGCAACTGATCAGATTTGTGATTATGCAAGTTCATATTGCAAAGTATTTTTTTTCCTTATGCTCTTATTCTTTCCATCTCTATCTTCTACTTCAATAGTTTTGCCATCTTGGTTTCTAGTTTCCAAAGATGAGACTTTTTGTTTTGCATGACTATATATTCCTCTATAGAGTGTAAAGATGAGACTTTTTGGATGTTCTCAAGAGGTCTGACCTGCAAATGTAAATCTATAACTTTTTAAAATTTGTTTCCTTCCAGTTGGATTCAGTTGATTCAGTATCCACATACATCAACCATATACATCAGTGTAGATTTGTAAGGCTATTCTACTTATTACATGAGCATTGATCATTTAAGAAAAAGATAGATGCTAGTTATTAGTTATAGTATCCTAGATCAGATTACAGCGTAAGGAGACCCATCAAGCAGGTATTAGTTATATATTGTAAGAAATTATAGACACAATTAATGCAAACGGTAAGAAATCCAAAATGAGAACAGAATTAACAAACTAAAAATAAAACCAATTAAGTTCAGAGCAATGAACTTCACTAGCAAAGGAACAAAGGAGAACAAATTCTAAAAAGAACTTAAGCCTCAACTGAAAGTTACCTTTAGAGCAAGTTTTTTCATTTTGTTCATTACTCTGAACTGTTTCATCCTAATTAAAACAACACTATCTATCAAATGCTTGACCATCTTCCTTCATCCATGGATGTTCTGTTTCATATGCATAATAATTATAATTTTTCTGTATTAAAAAACTGGCTATAAGAATCACAGAGGGTACAACAAGATCAATTGTTTCGAAAAAGCAGAGATCACAAACAATACAATACTAGAAGAATCATCAAGATGAAGTAAGTGGTGAATAAAATGGGTGATTATCAATTTAAACGTAACTACATACTTACCAAGGGCATCAGCAATTGTAATGCATTTCTTGGGATCATACGCCAACATTTTGCAAATCAGATTGTAGAATTTGAAGTAGAAGGCCATGATTGGCTTTGAAGATCTAATTTTCCTTCCAAAATAGCATATCAAATATGCCTATCTCATTCTCTGAAATAGGTAGACCAAAGATATCAAATTCAACATAACAATGTGAAGGGAACAAGAAGTAAAGGCTGGCGCTCTTTGTTGCTGGAGGACAAGAAGCGAAAATTGCCGCTGGAGCTTGCCGCTGGACCTAGACGAGACGCTGGAGCTGGATGAGACGCATAAGCTGGACGACGAGAAGCGAAAGCTGCCGCTGGAGCTGGATGAGACGCAGGAGCTGATATGGGGATTGGGTGGACAGTTTAGATTTTACCCAACAGACGGATGAGATGCATTATTTTTTGTCTGAGGATCACAAGCGAAAACGGCGTTGTTTTAAGGAAATGTATACGATGTGCAGGCTGGCGATGTGCAGAGAATCGGGACGCAAAAATGACCCCAATCAAATTTCACCTAATTGGCCAAGGCTCTACTTTAAAGTCTAGGCTTCTGATAATCAATTCGCTTCAAGAACTGTTCGGCAAGACGTGCCACGTCATTACATTATGTTTCTATTTTTTCATTCTCTTATCCATTCTCTCTCTTTTGTTCCTCTATTTCATGCTCTTAGTTACACCGTTATTTTGAGCCTGTATGAAAAAATGGAAGTCATGGACATTTTCAAAGCAACCTTGGCATGTGAATCAATCATACAAGACATTCAAGAGTTCCCCAAGTGTTTGAATTAGCCTCACACTTCTCCTCATGGATTTTGGACTTGCCTCACCCATTCGTTAAGAGTTTTGGACTCAACCATACTTTTGGGAGCCCACTTTGCTTTTAGGAGACTCTTTGCTATGTCTCAACCAAGCTCAAGGGTTCTTAGCTCATCCTCACCAAAGAGAAGAGTTCTTGGCCTCTCCTCACTCAAGCAAACTCATACAAACATCATAGATTCATTTAAAACATAACATGACATCAAGGATCATGGAATATAAAGGCATGCTAGCATACTTTTCTTAGCTTGAAAATATACATACACACATTCTAAAACAAGCTAAACACACATCCATGCATGAGAGAAGGTGGAAAGAGCTACCTTGCACAATTTCACACACTTTTTCCTTAGCTTTCAAGCCTCCTCTTTCGGCCACACACCCACAATTTGGTGGAGATAGTTTCTCTTGGCCTAGATACAATTTATGGGAACCAATTAGGTCTATGAAACATATTCTAAGGCTACATCACTTGATAAAAGACTAGATTGCTCTATAGACTCCATTATGGTCCATAAAAGCACCTAATGAAGCAACACCCCTCAAGGGACTTCTAGGCCTCATTCTTTCCTTTCAAATATGATTCTTGACTCCTTTTAAACCTCTTGGAGTCATCACATCATTAAAACAAAAGGCCTAGCACCATGTTGTTTCTTTAAGTCATAATATGGAACTTAAGACACCAAATCACTTTCTATGAGTTCTAAATTTTTTCCAAGGCTTCCTCTCATCCTCTTCTATCATATATGACTCAAAAATGGGCTTGAAGCAATTTAAAACTCTCCCTAACTATGCCATCCCTACTTGGCCAAAACTTAGAGCATAAATGGGATTTCATGGCTTCTTGATTTTTCCTTGATGGAAGAACCATTTAGGGAGGTTGTTAAGAGTTGTAGGAGGTTAAGGAAACACTTAAATAGCCAAGAGAACTCATAGATTAAATCAGTTTTCATAATCCCCTTAAATGCTCTACACTTCTCTAACTTTTAGGTTCATGACTTTCCATGGGGTTTTGTTCATTTTCATGGAGGAAGAGGCATATGGGGGACCTCTTAGGGATCTTAGGAGCTCAAGTAAACACTCATCTAAGCTAGGGAATTCATGGATCAAAATAGATTTCACAATGTCTCCATGAATCCCTCACTTTTCTATCTTGTGTTTTCATGCTTCTTTCTTGATTCTATTGGTTCCTTCTTAATCCTTACCATCTAAAACCTCTAATCCCTTCACAAATTGGGCAGAAAATAGCCCCTAATAATTGGGCTCATGGTGCCCAAATTCGTGCAAGAGGAAGGGGGAGGGAGAAGCTACCAAAGAATGGAAGTTTTACCTTGTTTTCTTGCTCTTTCTTGGTTGCTTTTCACTTTCCTTGGTTGCCTCACTCCAAACACGAATTTTTCCTCTCTGTTATGCCCCCAAAAATAGCACCAAACTCTCCATTAAAACCATAGAAAGAAAGCTTGAGAGGAGAGGAGCAAGGTTCAAGAAGGAAGGATATGGAATTTCTTAAAGTTTCTTACCTTTTTCTTGAATTTCTTCCTCCAAAATCTTCCTCCTCTTGTGCGCCTAAGAAGGGCAGCTTCTCCTCTGGTTTTTGGCAGAATTAAGGTGGTCTTAGAGAGGAGAGAAAGAACGTGGCATATAAAAAAGAAGAAATAAGCTTCCTTTTTAAAATGGTTTCCAATTTCGCCCTTCATAATGGCATTTCCGGTTTGGCTTCGTTTTAGCTCCTTTTTAAGAACTGTCTTTTCATCATAAAATTTATATTCCCAATTTAATAAAATGCCTTTGGAATCACTCAAATCGGAGCTAAAACTTTTTCGAACGAACCGATCAAAGTTTGGGTCAACCAACGTCGGAAAGAGTACACCGGAGGGGCTTCACTGGTCCCGGGGCTTCCCATGATTTTTGGAGCCTCTGAGAACCTTGGAGAACTCAAAATTTTCATTTAAAATGACCTCCTATGAGTTTTTCAAAAAGTGCCCATATTTACAAAAATACAACTAGCCTTTCGGCAATTTTATCGAATCATTTTGGCTTTGCTTTCTGGGCAACTCAAGGCTCAAATCCTCATTTTCCATTATTTATAATTTTATCATAATTTTATTTGACCCCAATTCCTTCTATTTCGAGGACTTCCTTTTATATTTGGCTCATTTCTGACATTTACGGAGAAACCGAACATTGCGTTTCTCACGTTTACGGAGGGACCGGATGTTACACTTTGTGTGTGCATTATCATTTATCTTCTTTACAATTTGATATGGTTGGTATTTTTTGGGCTGCAACTTATAGTAAGGGTTCCTTTCACGAAAACGTCATCACATAAACACCTTCTTTAAAAGTTTGTTTTTCACAATGTTGATCTGCAACTTGCTTGTATCTAGCATTGGCTTGTTCAACCCACTATTTTATAATCAGGGCATGCATCTCCTTCAACTCTTTGAATATAGCTTCTAGCTTATGTCTTGGCATTGTGACTATAAATAAAGTTTTCCCCTCCACTTTAGAAGTTTTTATTTTGGAACTTCTTTTTAATGACAACAAAGTGAATTTTATATCATCCCTTTCTAGCTTGTATGTGTTCTCTTTTCCATTATGTTGTGTTATAACATTGATGGAGATCAAGATACTAGTCGAATGGTTCAAAATAATATCACCAAAAATTCCCAAGATCCATTGCAAGGAATAAGAGGCCCAACAACTAGAGCACAAACAAGATGGATGAAAGAAACTCTATAAGGATTAACAACTAAGAGGCAAGAAAAGGAAGAGAAGAAGGATGCTTTTAAAGGTTATAAAGTATTACTAAGGTTAATTACTTATCTTCAAATACAAGATGATGGACAAGATGGAACACATAAAGAATAAAGCCTGAAATCCAAGATGTAAGGCTAACCTACATGGATATGATTGTTCTAATTAAAGCCAGATTTACCTTTGTGAAAAGCTAAAGACTTAGGCTTTGTTGGAAATATTTTGTTTCGATTTTTCTTTCCTTAATTTTCATTAGTTATTAGTTTATTTTTAGAAGGATTCTAAACTCAAGGCTGATTTGTATTCCTTAATTAAAGAAAATCCTTCTTAGTTAGGTTTTCCTATTTAAGTATGATTATGAATAGATAAGAAAACCTTTTCCTTATAAGATTCTATTATTTTGATGCCTATTTATTAGACCTTCAGATGTATTATGAACTTCATCACATCATTAATAATATTGAGGTATTTTCAGCAAGCTTTGTTTAACCTTCCTATATTCTCAACGGAATATAAAATCTTGACTTATCAAGGGAGTAATCAACCTTTGTGGTATCTTAAGATTAGGGTTTTAAGGACTTTGCTTCCTTAATGTTTTGATCTAGTCAACTCAACTTGTTTTTCTAGCTTTCTAGGGTACGCATAACAAATTGATTTTAAAGTTCTTAAGACTGGTCACCTAGTGTGTTCTTATTAGACATTATACTACCAAGGTCTACCAAACAAAAGGTGAAAGGCAGTAATGTCTACGATGTCAAAGTACATTTCATCATTGTATTTTTCAATAAAAAGGCTACCTTGCATCATTTTTTCATTAGAATCTTCTTTGCCCCCTTGATCCAATTAAAAGTGTATAGATTTAGATGACTTTTCAATTTAAGCCCTGGTCACTTTGTAGCCTTCTTGCCAATGATGTTCTTACAACTACAACTATCGATAATGACATTAAATGACTTATTAGTTGTAGGTCCAAAATAACTGTTGCTATTCAATATTGTCCTCTTGCTTTGGCAATAGTATCATTCTCTCCTCTCTATGTAATTCTAACTACCACCATCCTCATCATACACATATTCATCTTCATTCGTATCTAAACAAAAATACACCCTTTATCCTCTCTTTTTCTCTCCACCAGTGGACTATTTTTTTTTGAAAGGGTAATCATTAGACATATGGCTCAATTGATTGCACTTGAAACACTTTTTTAAGATAGGTCTAGTATATGGATTTATAGGTTTCACCATTTCTTTCACGTCAATTACTTTCTGTATACTTTCCTTCCTATATTTGTCATTGCATATAGTCCAACTTGAATTTGTTTACTTTACTCTTGTCACTACTATAGTTTTTGTGAAAATAGTCTAGTCTAGCTATCTTGTGCTGGTGTTTATGTAGTATACTCAATCATGGCCTTACACTTTGTGCTTATGTATGTGTAATGGTATAGATTTAAACATCATGTAATTTAATACCTTCCAAGGTTGCAAACGTAATGGATCCACACTCTCCTATTTTCTCGACCTTCTGTTGTTATATGGAACATGAGTATTCACTAGGGGTGTTCATTAACCCAATTGGCCCTAGGGGCCCGCCCTAGCCCAATCTAATCGAGCCGGTCGAGTCAGGCTAAAAATATACATAGACATAACTTTAAACAAAACTATTTCGAGTCGGGCTGAGCCACAGGTGAAGGTATGTTCTGCCCAACTCGCCCTAATAGTTATTTTTTCTTTTCAATTATTAATATCTTGTCATCTTGTATTTTTTAAAATTTTTATTTCATTTAATTATCTCTGCATACTGTAATTTTTATTACCTACGCAAATATTTTTTACTTTTTAATTATTTTTATCATTGATGTGAATTGTAACACCCCAAAAATTAATTAAAGTGTTAATCATGGATTTAGATTAATTAGAAATAATTAATATAGGATGATTGGGCAAGTTAAGTGAATGAGGATTTTAGAAAAATAAATTATTAATATGAGTTTAAGATTTCGATTAAATTAAAACCTAAGTTGGGCCGAAAAATTAATTTGAATAAGCCATGGGTAAGGATTTATGGGGGCCCAATGATTTTAGGTTAAGCCCAGCTCCTTATCATTTAGTGAAAAGAGAAGCCAAGAGAGATCACCTAGTAATAGCCCAATTTGATTTAGTGAAAAGAGAGGTCCAAGACCCAATTTACATGAGCCCTTATAGTTGACCTAACACACATTATGCATACCCAAGTTGGATTGACTCTTGGAACTTGGCCTAGCCTAATCAAATTTCTGCAACCAACTCATGAAATAAGGCCCAACAAGTATACAAAATCTGAACCTACAAAGAATTGGGCCATTGGGTTAGCACATCCACTTCTAGCTTTAAATTTTCTGCAACCCATATCATCTAGTACCAGCCCACTTGAAATAATAAACCCAATTGGACCTTGGGCTGATGGGTTAACCCACAACCCACTTGGGACTCAACACAAACACAACTAAACCCTAACTCTTTAGCCTCTCCCTCATTTTGCTGAAACTCGAGAGAGGAAATTCGGAGGTTCAAGGGAGGCTAGGGTTCTACCAACATGGAGGCTCCCTTTTTGACTCCTAGAGGATGATTTAGCCAAGGTGAGTCATATATAACTTGACCCTCTCACCCTCCTCTTCATTTTGGTCCGATTAATTTCTGGGTTTGAGTATTTTCATCTTCTTCTCAAATCTGAAATTTGGTGTTGGGTGATGCCTTGCGAGATTTTTGGACTTGGAGGTTAGAGGGAGGATTAGGTAAGCTTTTCCCTTCCATTTTATGTATCACTTTGTTGGAAAATGCCTTTAAGGATGTATTATCTTAATGGGTTCTGTTATGGTGTGAAATTATAAGGAGATAATGGTGGAAAACTCAATTTTCTGGGCTTGATGATTGAAATACGAATTTTGGTGAGTCCATGGTAGATTTTCAGAGGTGAGGCTATGGCTGTTGTTAAGTGAGTATATCCTTCCCATTTTAATGCATTTTTGTTAGTTTGAGACCCTTATAATTGACCTATGATATGGGCTTTAGTTTCATGTGAAATTACCCAAAAATTGGAGTGAACTATGGCAATTTTTGGTGTGGGAAAGTTGGAATCCGAAATTAAATTCTTTGGTAATTAGGTGAGTAACCTCTAGTCTGTCATTAGTAGTTTAACTCTTTGGATATTTGATTGTGATTAGAAATGATGATAATTATGCTTGTTATAGGCTTGGTGTGCATTTGGATTATTATGGTAGCTAGGGGAAGAGTAATTGGCTTCATTGAGGTAACTGGGGTTATCCTTCACTTCCATGTATATGTTCATGTTGATCTGATATTGTTTGCACATATATGGTTTTGAAATGTTAAATGATTGGTTGACTACTTAAATTGTTATTGTGATTGGACCTTGTGAGTCCATGGTGGAGCTATGGTGCGGCTGCCACCCGTGCATGTGCTTTGATCGAGCACTGAATTATGATCAAACCCCAAATGCACTAAGCCCTGGTTGTACTCATTATGGAGTAAGTGCTGTGGACGGGCCTCTCCCAGTGTTATTGGCCATTAACATGTTATGTATAACTGCTGGTATGGGATAGTAGTTATTTGTAGATCTAGTTCATTTGCAAATTGAATTGATGATTTTGGTATCGATGACATGAAATTGCATTAGATTGATTGACTTGTACATATATATGGAATCTGCCCTTTTGTTACTGAGATTGTATATCTCACCCCGTTGTGGGCTAATATTTTCAGGGACCGGACCTCTTAGTGGCAAGGAGAAAATTAATGGGAGTTTGCTAAATGGTTTGGTAGCACATAGGTCTGGGAGCTTTGACAAAATGTATTGTAACTAAATTGCTAGTTTTGTATCATTGCTGCATTGCATCATGAGTTGCCAAGCATAGGGATTGTACATGTAATTTGATTATCATGGAATTGAACATTTTGATTGTAATTGGCTAATAATGGACAAGTGATTCGATTTTATATGAATATTAAGCATTGACCCCATACACCTTGTGACCAGAATACATTCGCTGTCATTAAATTATGGTTTTGTTGATGTATGGTAGCTTGGTAAGTAAAAAATAATACTTTAAATCTTGAGATGGATAAGGATAGATTAACTAGGTAAATCAAGTAGATAAATATCATTAGAGGTTCACAAATGGAGGGAGAGTGGTCCTAGAGTGTCCTTAAGATGAGAATTGGAGTATAGGGGTCGAAATTTAGGTAATGTAGTTACAGGAGGGAGTCCCGCCGCGGCCAAATGAGAGACAGAGCCGAAAGGCCCCACGGCGCAACGAACCTCTCCGCGGCGCGAAGTGAAAAAAAATCGCCCAGGAGGGTAACAGAACCAAAACTCGCCGCGATGCATTATGCCCTGCCGCGACGCGAGTCGAGGAAATTAATTAAGGGTCAGGCAGTGGCAAAACTCGCCGCGGCGTAAATATATTGCGCCGGGGCGAGAATTGTGGGAGTTGGAAACAAGAGTTCCAGGAAGCATTTCTGCTGCGGCGCCACATAGGTTGGCCGCGGCGAAGGTCCAACTCGCCGCGGCGTTGTGAAACTTGTCCATGGTAAGAGATGATATAGGAGTACTTATGGGAGGTTATTGAGTATTGAAACTGATGGACAGTTGAATCATAAGCCTCTTATGGTAGTAGGATCCCTCTTATGAAAATTTTACTTTTGTTGATGTGGTATGGTGATGACCCTAGCATCAATGTTCAAATTTTCCCCATATTTTCATAATGTGATAAATTGTAACCACTCAAACCTTGATAATTAATTATTAATCGTATACTTAATCATAATTACAATAATTAGAAGGTAGGATTGTCACATGAATGTTTACTGACATTTCTTTTGTTGAATAATGAAAACATATATATTTACCTAAGACTAATTATGTTAGTATATTTTATATTTTACATGATAATACTAGACTATTTTTTTATTACTGATACAAATATAAGAGTTCTAAAAGTCTATTGTTTTGAAATATATGCCTATAAGTTTGTAAAAAAATATTTTTATATTACAAGTATCAATTCATAAAAAAAAAATAGTTTGGGCGGCCCTAACCCGCCCTATCCCAACATAAATCAGACTTATTAGAGTCGAATAAAGCCACAGGTATAAAAACAAGCCCGATATTTTAATCAGGTTAGGCATTGGACATACTAGATGTTCGGTTTGATCCTACTCATATACAACCCTACTTATTAGGGTCGCCTTAACCCGCCTTAACCTGCCCTAAAATCAGGCTTCTCCGGGCAAGGCCGGGCCATAAGCATAAAAATACGCCCAATACCCTAATCGGGTTGGGTTTCGAGCCAAATATCACCCTGACTCGACTCTACCCATGTACACCCCTAGTGTTTACCTTTCTGCTAAGATTTCTATAATGACCTAATAAATTGGAAACTTAAAGTAACAGGGAAACTAATTATAACTGGTAATTAAATTGTAATACCTACTAAAATTTTGAGTTTATAATAATAATATTATTATTATTAAATAGAAATGATAAATTAATTTAAATAAATTAAGTGAAGTATGAAATAGGTTTAAATAAAAGAAAACTAAATGCAAACCTTACCATAATTGTTATGATTAAAACCATGCTTTATGCCTTACGAACACAAGTTAGATTTGGGTGGGCCATTTCTATTATTTTATTTTCTTTTAACTTCTCTCCTCCCTTAACTAACTCTGGCTTCAACATTAAATAGAAGTGTAAGTATTTTTTTCATTTCTTCCAACCCTTTCATTGTTTTAATTTGTTGTTGTCTCTTTAGATATTTTCATGAAGATAAGTTTGGAAAATGCCCATATGTCTTTCCTCCGATCTACTAACCAAGACTCTAGCCTCTACATGATTTTTACTCTACTCATTCCATATTAAATTTTTTTTCATTTACCTTCATCATTTTGTTCTACACTAATTCTTTTACAATTATGTGAGGGTTGTTTTCTCTCTTGCTATCTATGTGTCTTGAAGCTTGACCAAATTGCTACAGTTTGTTGAAGCATTGAATTTTCCTTACACATCATCATGTGCGTGACTTTCTTCCTCCATCTTAATTTAAGATCCAACCTTCCCTAATTTTTTATTTTAGGACTCCTTGCTTCTCCTCATGAGTCACGAAACCTCCGCTTACATCTTAAACTTAATCCTAGTTGCCATTCTTTAATTCTCATTCATGTGTATGGCTGCCATGCCCATCTCTTACTCTATTTTCTTTTTTTTTAGGTAATTCCTCATATTTTGTTTTCATTCTCTTTGTGCAGTTGGCCAAAATATAGTTATTACTATTCAAGAAATTCATCTTGTGTTTTTCCCTTAATGACACACCCTTTCATCTCTAGTTTTCTGCACTATTTCCATTTTAACCTTCTGTTTTGTCCCTTCAGGCTTCAGCTTCTTAGCTCTCAACAAACCCTAACTCTTTATAAGATTAAATTATCCACTTTACTTATCATTTCTCACAAACACCATTCTCTAATGAAGTTATCACAATTTCTTTCATGCAAGCACCTTTACTCATTATTTTCTCTATCTCCCTTTATTTATAAATTATTCTATTGGGATTATGAAAATTCTTGGCAACTCAAGTGCAGTGCCTACTTGCCATAACTCCTAAAAGTAAACCTTAAATCTCATTGTGAATTAACATCTTATACGTTCGATTAAGTATAAGTGTGAGGCTAGTACAAAAATAGGATTAATTCAAGATAACCTAGATAAGTGGGGTATGAATTAAGCTATAAGTATGGTGGTATTATGATTGGAACGAAGCATAGGATGAGTCTAATTAGCTAATTCAATAGGAAAAAGAATTCTTAAAATTGAATGAATTGCTATGATTGTATTTTATGAAATATTTTGAATGTTTCCATTGGCAGGATCTGACAATAGTTTGGTCTCTAGAGGAAAGTCTACCATTTAGCAAGCATTATCAGTATATTATAAAGCATGATACATTTTTAACTTCCCTCATATTTTTATTTCTTCTATTCTTCTTTGCATTCTATTTGTTTGTTAGAACAAGTATCTTAGGTAATGCCTCAATGTGTATAATATTATTATTAATATTAAATCTTCCAAATTATGATATGCTATACGTGTTATGTTAGTAAATGGATTCAAAATGATATGTTAACTTCAAAAGTAACTTTCAAAAATTCGATTAATGATAAATTTGCCTAAATATGTTTTATGAGTTTGTTTAAATGTTTTATATGTATAAAATATTGTATTATTAGATGTGAAATTTTATTGCAGATCAATTTATCAAGAAGATTTTAGTATATGAATTTTACTTAATATATGATATCTCACACACACATACACACACACACACACATATATATATATATGGTGGGACTATGCAAAATGTTGGTTGCTAAAAACAATTTTGTTAGCTCTCAATGTATGTTGAATATTGCTACGTAATTTTTGTAATTGAGTACTTGAGTGGTATTGAGCTAAACGCTCTCTAATAATTCATGGGCTGGGTCTTCACTTCTAGATATATGGTTATTTACACTTATAGGCTATGTCCCATATTAATATATATATGTTAATGTTTTTATTAAATTGTTTCCAATATACCAATCATTTTTTGTTCAGCGTTAAATTTTTAAATGTTTGAATTTAATTTTTATTCATTTTTTATAATTATCTCCTATTAATTTTATATCTTGATTATAATATTATATGCTTATATGTTTCTAGTAATTTATTATATTAATAATATAATAAACAAATTTTTTATTAACTCAAATCATTTTAATTTTTATAATACAAATTATTTCATAACTCTTTCTATTTAAAAATTTACACATTTGAAATTTTAATAAAAATTATTTCATACCTTTTTATACTTAAAGGTTTTGTTATTTATTTTTTTATGTCAAAAAATTATTTTTATTTAAAAAAATTCCATGTCTGCATTATTTACACTCGTGGGTTATAACCCATGTTAGTATATATGTTAATGTTTTTATTAAATTGTTTCCAATATGCCAATCATTTTTTGTTCAGTATTAAATTTTTAAATGTTTGAATTTAATTTTTATCAATTTTCATAATTATCTCCTATTAATTGTATATCTTGATTATAATATTATATGTTTCTTGTAATTTATTTTATTAATAATGTAATAAAAAAATTTCCATTAACTTAAATCCTTTAATTTTTATAATACAAATTATTTCATAACTCTTTCTATTTAAAAATTTACACATTTGAAATTTTAATAAAAATTATCTCATACCTTATCATATTTAAAAGTTTTGTTATTTATTTTTTATGTCAAAAATATTTTTTCATTTAGAAAAACTCTATGCCCCCTCGTCCGTTAAATTATTGTACTTCATCTTCTACTCACTAAATACCATAACTCATTTCATTATTTATTTTTGTAAATAAGGAAACTATGCCCAATACTCCTTTAATGTAGTTTGGAAAAGTTGATAGTAAAAATTCAGCAGTTAGTTTGTCCAATATTAATTGATTGTATGTATATATTTGTACACTAGATTCCACTCCATAGGCCACAAACATTAGGATTTAGCCAAGGTACTAGAAGAAAAAAATGTTTTACTTATCTCCAGCTTCATTTTAAATCAATTAGAATTTTGATTTGATAATATTGAGATTTTGGGTTTTGGTGAATTGGAAATTTTTACAATTGAGGTTGCAATTGAGTAATTAAATGTGTAATTAGACCCATAGTGACTTAATTGGTAGAATTAGATTATCAATTAGGCATCTAATTTATGATAATCATTATAGATGCACATTAAGTGTTTAATGAAATGCCAAGGTGGAAATTTGACTTTTGCTATGAGTGGAGTTTGAGTAAGTTTCTATTTCATAACTACATGTGTTTATATTTAATGCTACTAAATTAATTATGATAGTTCAATGCATTATTTTAAAGTGATAATTGGAAGATAAAGTGTTGAACCAAGTGTGGTTAGGCGCTTGGAGGTGAAATTGAACTAACTAAGATACAATTCCTACTTTATTTATTGTCAACTGTTAACTTGGATTAGGTTTAAATTGTGTATTTGGTAGTTATTGAGTTAATGGACCCTAGGTGTTTGATGTGATGCTTAGTTGAAAATTGGACTTTTGTTATAGGAGTATTTTGGGTAACTTAAAACTCTATAATTTCTCAGTCATATAATTAGTGTGATCTAAATCAATAATGGTACTATAATTCTTTCATTTGGTAAGAGTAATTGAAGACAAAGTGTTAACCATATAAGATGGCATGATTCTGGTAGCTTGCTAGGCTTAGGATTCATGCAAAATAGTAGTAAGTTTAAGAAGTCAATTAGATTTAAGTTATTTGTTTTGTGGATTTATACTTATATGCATTACTTTACTATTATAGATCTTAAACTAGTACTTTAATGGAGGATTTGGCTAAGTGTTAGCTCTTGTAAGGTAGCTAATGTCTATAAATATGATTTTAAATACTTTATCATAGTTTATTGAAATGTGTTTTATGAAATGTCCTATATTTCAAGAGATATTAAAGATTATTGTTAAACTTGTTGTTGGAAATGCAACTAACTATTGATGAAATGTTATTAATGGAATTTATGGAAAATGAGTGGTGTTGTACTTAACTCTTGATATGAAATGGTTATGAAATTGCTATGTGATATTTGTAAACATATGTTTATTTTATATATGATTTGATGGATTGTGACGTTCCACTTAGATAATTGATTTGCAAGGTTGTAGGCTATGGCCCATAAATTTAGAATTTTGCTAGACCAGGCATGAATGGTTAGTATTTTGCCAAACCAAGCATGAGTGGTCAGTTATGGCTCATTCGGTATAAGACAGATGGATGAAGGGTGTTATAACTCATACTATACTAACATGTTTAAGGTAAGTAGGATCGTCTATTTTACCATTTGAGTATATAGTTTTCTTGATCTTACATGGTTGATCTAAATGTATTCATAAAGAGAAATTGATTTGTTGTCCTAAATTGGTTTTTATGAAAATGATTATGAAAGCTTGTTGGTTCATATAGCAAAAAGTTATTAAAAAAAATGTGATTATCTTATTAGAACTAAATTTTTTGTAGAAGGCTTTATATTTATGATAAGAAATGTCACTATAAAACTCTACTCATTATTAAAATTTTATCTCATATTTTTGTTAAATGACATTTCTAGGTAGAAGGACAAATACAAGTAAAGGAAAGTGATTCAACGAGTACCTTAACTAAATGATATCATGTATGAATAGAGTAATAGCTATCTATATTATTGCAAGTTGTATTAAGAGATTTATGTTACGCATATATTATTTAAGAATATTTGTAGTTGCTATGCAATAGAATTATTTTTATGGAATAAATATTTGTATTTACTTGTATATATTTAATTAAAGTTTGATGAATAGAATCTTATGGAGTATTTAAGAGTTAAACCGTGAATCATAATGATTTAATTAGTTAGCAATTCTTATAGATAAATGTAAATTATTTTATTAGAATATTTCGTTATAATATTTATTTAGAAGCTTCTGCAATTAAAAGTTGTTTACTATTTACTTAAGTTAATATTAAATTAAGAATTAAAAATCTAAATGTTGCAACTAGGTCCTGTAACCCTATTTGAAGGGTCTTTTGGATCGAACTAGGATCTGATTCACTAGATTTCCTATTAACATGATCCAATCTAATTTTCTAAACAATATATAGAACAAGTCATAAACTTCCCATATGTAAGAACATAAGACATAACATTATATGATTTTTGCAAAACAACCTAATCAACCCGGTTACATTAGGTCAAATTAGGCTCCAGATCAACCTTGTTGGCTAATTTGGATTGGTCTTATATTTTTTTTTAAGCAATAAAATTTATAGGAACTTACATGAAGATTTTATTTCTTTTAGAGGTAAAATGTACTTTTATAAAGACTTATATGAAAAAAATTTCAAAGGATTATTTTATAACTTTAGCCTAAGAAAAAAGAAAAGAAAGCTTCAGTTACTACCCATCATTATCCAAAATCCAAACCTCAAAGAGGAGAAGAGTTTGGATCATCTCACATATGGATCTCTTAATTTCCTTTCCCTTGTCTCAAGTCTAGTTGTTGATTTCATCCCATGACTCCCATGAAAAACATACTACTTATAACATTGAATGCACTGTTTCACATAATGAAACAATGCATTTTGGAGGCTACACTACTTAACGAGCTAAGGCATAGATAAAGAAAACAAAAATGTGGATGTTTCAAAGAAACTGTAGATGTAGCCACTCCAAAGCTCCAGATGCTTCTTTCATTAGCTATCCTTCTCTGCTTTTCTTCCTTAGCATTTGGCTATAAGAGCACTTCTCTTTCCCTTTATAAGCTTAGAGTTTGGAGCCATAATTGAAAGTGATGCGCGGCCATAGAGATAATGATCTATCTCATTTTCCTGCACTCTCTCATCCTTAATAAATGCACTTTCACTATATCTTGTTTTATTATTTGGTAAGAAAGTGTTTTCAATGGCTAGCATGTTTTTTAGCGTACTCATGGATTCCTATATGACATAATTCAAATAATCTAATACAAATAAATTTCCTATAGGCATAAACATAAAACAATCTCATACAGCTCAATAAAGATTCAAAATAATGAAAACATTAAATATAAATACCTTTTGCCATGCAAATATAATTCTAAAGTAGTAACCTAAAAAATTAGAACAATTTGTTAGAAACTTCTTATGATGAGTAAAGAGAACCCTATGATGATAACTTCAAGGAAGTCTCTCTTGTTATGGAACCTTCTAAAAAACCCAAAATGTCAGTATAAACTATGCATGCACTTTCCATCAAAATGAATGATATATCTAGTCGTTCAACTACAACTAACTAATTAGGCCACTAACACTCAACAACCTTGTCTAGATAAACAGAAGCCAAGATTTTCAAGCCACTAATAAGAATAATTCAAATTTGAAATTCAAATAACAATAATGGAATATATTATTAAATGTTAATATAAAATATTCTATTAACAGAATATCTTTAAAAAAATTATTTAAAATGTTTTAAATTAAATTTAAATATTTTAGCATTCTCCCACTTGGCCCAAACATGATTTGCCAAATAGCATGTCAATGTGTAGATTAAACACACACTACATGAATCATAGTTATAAGTCTTCTAAAAGTGAGTATTATCTTCTATCTATCACATGCAATATGTTTAAGTTTTATGGGGCAATAATCTCTATGAATAAATCCCAAATATCTACTTGGTTCCAAACTCAAATGTTTGTCAATCTCATCAAAATGTATACAATCATATATAAAGATAACAAACCATAATTCAAATTTCATCATTTAAACATACGTCAACTAGACCAAGGGTGACTCAACATGGTCTAACTCTTATATGAGACATATGATCCTTAACCTTGTTTAAATATATGCTATTACTTAAAGGATTTTTATTCCTTATGTATTTTATGACCACTTGTCTTCATGTGTTCATAGTATTACTTAATGGGTTCAAAATGAATTTATAATTTTAAACCCAGTGATGAAATTCTTCAATCAAATTACCTTATGAATTTGCCTCAAAAACAAGATATAAATTTAGCCTTTTATGATGAAAGTAGTAATCAATTACTACTAGCATTCTTGCACTCCTCCATGATATATCTCATTCAACAAGCATGAAAACATATCATAATGTTAACCCCTTTTTAGAGTCAATATATTATATTAAGTCTAAATATATATAACCAACATTTTTTAAATTATTGGTTCTCCTATATCTTAAATGTACTTCATAATAATCATTGCAACATTTAACCCAATGATCCAAGCCTAAATGGCTTTGGTATTTATCCAACATTCCTTCAATAAAAGTTATACCCAATCTTATACACATATAGACAAACATTAAGCTTTTAACTCTTAAATAAAAGGAGCAGTTTCTTTTTCTTCTCTTTCAAGATCATATTTAGGATGTAAAAGCAAACTAAATTTGTTAATTTTCATGATGGGTGTCATATTTGGTGAACATCATTTTATCCCAAAATGTTGAAATGCTTAGTTAATATAGGTTTCTTATAATAGGCCTAAGATTTTTTAAGATTTATCTCTATATGGATCCTTATATCTTCAACATAGGATATCTCACTTATACTTTTCATGTTATAGTACTTGAACAAGAACTATTTCACCTTATATAGCAACACCCAAGTCACTAGATATAAGCAATATGTCATCAACATGTATTATTAGGTTATTTCATTTATACATCTTCCTCATAATCACAATTAAGCAAGGTCATTTTCACATTTATCTGATGTTATTCCAAGTCAAAATGGACAACTAAAATCATGAAGATATGAAACAAATCCTTCTTTAATACAAGAGAGAATGTCTTTATATAGTCAATTCCCTCTTTCTATATGAAACCTTTGATAATCAATCTTGCCTCGTAGCACTTATTGTTACCTAATGAATCCCTTTGGGTCTTAAAAACTTGTTTACAAGCAATTGCCTTGGCCCCATGAAGTATACAAGGTTCGAAACATTATTGTTTATCATGGTTTTTGTCTTATCTATCATGACTCATGCTATAATTTGGAATTTATAACACACATTGTTTCTAAAAATAGTATGGGATCATTGTCAATATTTATGTTCTAGTGAAATTCTATAAGGCTCACTATGTAATAACTTAGGAATTGCCAATTTCCTTACCCTTATCAATCTTTTCAATTTAACCTATTATGAAGGTTGGTATTGCTTAATAAAAGTATCATCTACTACTAGCTAAGATATATCTTTTACATTATGAGGTGCCTTATCATGAATAATAGGATCTTCGAGATGAAGATGCTTCTGATTTCTAGCATGATCAAATAGGATTTTAAAAACTTTATTATTTTCTATGTTAAACCTAATAGTATGGGTGTCACAAAATCAATACTCTATTATAGCTAGTGGAAATAGTTTGATATATGTGATCATTCTTAGTAATTAAGCGATGTAATTAATCACTTCCAATAATTTTGTCATTTTCAAAAATTTGACATTCCCAACACAACTCATTGAATATGAAGGATAATATAATTTGTATCCTTTATATTTCTTTATATAGCCAACAAAATATACAATAATAATCCTATAGTCTAACTCCATTTCATGCAAGTTATACACTTTTACATCTACAAGATAGTGCCCTAAGCATGTATGTTTCAAATTGTCTTACCCTTTCCAAATTCAAAAGTTGTCTTAGATACAACCTTTGTTGGAACCTTATTCATAACATATACTACTATCTTAGGTGCATCTCTCCACATAAAAACATAAAGTTTGAAGTTGCGATGTATACTCCTTACCATATCCAACAACATATAATTCCTTCTTTCAACCACATCATACAAATAAAATAAGCTATGCATGGTATATTGTGTAATGATATCATGCTCCTAAAAGAACTTAGCAAATTGACTATGTGCTTGTCCACCACATGTGTACCAATCAAAATATTCTCTATCTAACCTTATTATGTTAATCTATTTCCCAAGTTATTTCTCTACTTTTGCTTTATATACTTTAAATACATCAAGTGCCTTAAAACAAGTAGATGTATATACACCATGAGAAGTCAACAATAAAAGGAATGAAATATTTCTGACTATTAAAACATAAATTAGACAATAGATATTAGTGTATATAATCTCTAACAATTTAAAAATTCTTTTTATTCCCTTAAGTGGCATGTTAGTATACTTACCCTTTTATATAATCTACATATGAATTTGAGTTAGTAGGATTTAGGGATTTAAGAACCTCATCCTTTTATAAACCCCTTAGCTCTGTCAATAGAGATATGCCTCAATCTTCTATGCCATATACTAGAAGAATTCTCACTTATAAAAAGTTAAAACTAAATGAGATTTAAAACACACTAAAGATAAGAGTATATCTTTTCTTCTCTAGTCAAGCTTTTCTTTATCTCTTTCTTTTTGGTCTCTCTTCTTGGAGCTAGTAACTCAATGAACCTCACATAAGACGTTACTACCTTGCAAAATAAGCCTATTGTTTTCTTGAACACACATGTCCAATAAGACATTTATTGTCCATCTTTCCATATGTGTGTTTATAAGAAATCTATAATAACCCATATTACTGAGGTAGTTAATTGAAGATCGTTTGCACCAAGAATAAAATGGTGATCTCTATCTTAAAAGACTTGAGTTATGCAACTATATCTCACATCTTCATTATGTGCTTTTGCACACCCTTGGTGCTAGATGTCTTATGGAGAATAAACTTACCATTAGTGTACTAGTTACTAACTTATCTAATGGCTTTTAAATATCATCTATAGCCTATAAATAGTCTTTAATCTTCTCATATTTAGATATGAACCTAAGACACTTAACCTTTAAATGAAATTTCATAAACATTATGTTGAAGCAAATAAATTGTCCCCAATGCTTACACAAGTACTAATGGGTACAAGAGGCTTTTCTTATCATAGAATATAGTTAAGATCACCTTAAATGAATGAGAATTGCTTCCTTTCAAACTCCATAATTGTTGGTAAAAAAAATATTTTTTTAGCAATTAAAGAGATAATAATGCAACAAATTTAGGATTTGACTTTAATCATTCTTGCATTAACATTATATGTGGCAATCAATCATCATAACTTAAATGTCTGCTTACCAATGTAAGACATACTAAAACTTAAAATATTATGTCACTAAGATCTTTCCATAGGTAAAAATATTAGCATATCATATATTTAGATATCATTTATGATGAAATTATAATGTATCCGTATTCCTTAATACCTGCAAGCATCTTAAAAATATAAACAATTTCTATTTCATTCTAATCAAGTACATAGTTATAACTACATACCTTGGGCACAAAACACCCTATAACTATATAATTAAAATTGACATTTTTTATCCTTATGTGATATCTATATTTGTTAAAACCATGGTTCTCAAAAACGAACTGGATCGGCCAATTCGACCGAGAATCGGTCCCTGGTCCGGTTCGGTTGAGTTGGAAAATTGGTCAATCAAAAAACTAGTCAAAAATCAGAGAAAATCGGATTGGAAAAACCGGTTTGAACCAGTCTGAACCAATTTTTTTCTTATATAATAGAATAATTTATCTTAAATAAATTTGAGAAATTAAAAATAGAAGGTAATAAAAAAGATGAGGGAGTTGAAATATGAATTTTTTTAAAAAAAAAAAGAGAATATAAGAGAAATAAAATGTGCATAGCTAATTATTTTTTATACTTACTTTTTATTATGTTCAATTTTCTGATGATAATTCTCTCAAATATCAAGGTACTTAGCTAAAATTATTATTTATTATTTTATTTTTTAATAATAAGTAGAATCTTAATATTGTGAATATCATATTTTGTCCGAGCATGCTTCAAAATAATAATAAAATTAGACTAAGAAAAAATTTTTAAAAAAAGTAAAAAAAAATAAAAGAATCAAAAATTAAAAAAATCATGAAAGAATAAAATATTATATTTTTCAAAAAAACAAGAAAATAAAAAATAAAAGAATCAAAAGTTACATTTTTCAAAAAAAACAAAAGAAGATCAAAGAATCAAAACTCAAAAATTTTCAACAACAAAAGAAGAGAAAAAAAAAAAGGAAAAATGATAAAAAATCAAATGCTAAATTTTATATAAAGAAAAAGAAGAAAAATAAAAAAATGCCATGAAAAAAATGAAACCGAATTAAAACATAAAATGAAAAAGAGACTAGAATAAGAAAAAAAATAAATGAAAAAGTGAAAACCCATAAAAAAAAGTTAAAAAAAATGCCCTGATTTCCTTTCCTCTGTACCCAAGACAATTAAAGGCTCAAGCTCCAAGAATCTAATACACCAAAAAAAAAAAAGAGAGAAAGAAAAATTGATTAATAAACAAAAAAAATAACAACAACACAAGCTCATTAACCATCTTTCTAGCCCCATTGTCCAACACAGTGAAGCCCACTAGCTCAGCCTCATATTTTTCAACCTATATCATCTAATGCCCAAAAAATAAATGGGGGCCCAATACAAAAAATAATTATTAAACTGAAACTTAAAAAAATAAAATAAATAAAATGATCTATAATATGGAGCATGGACATAATACTAAAAGAGAGCCTACTATCTCAATATCCAAAAAAAAAAAAAAAAGGAAAGCTAGATCCTGTAGAAAATGAAAAAAAAAAAAAAGATAGGCCCAAATTCTAGAACCTAAGCCTATTATCCTATTAGTTTGAAACCCTAGCCAATTATGGTCTTGGCCTTTCATCCTTGGTGCGTGCCTCCTTTGGATCATTGAGAATTAGCCAAAAAGGGAACGAACTTGTGCAGAGAAAGTGGAGGGGTGAACCATGCAAATGGAGCGGAGAAAGCATGATTAGGAACGCGACAAAAAGCTATGGCCCTACTACGTGAATACTTTGTGCAATGCATCCTCCAACCACGGAGGGGATTTGCAGAGAATAAAGAGGAGCAGGAGGATCGTAGCTGTTGGTACGCACAAATAGAGGAGAAGAGGGGGTATATGCGTGAGTGTACGAGAGTGAAATTCACTCTCAAACTAATTATAAAAGAAAGAAAGGAGGTTATTTTTTCAGGGGGAGAAGGGTGTAAGAGTTTAAAGGAGGAGAGAGTTTGAGAGAATAGGAGAAAGAGAAGTTGAACGAAAGAGGAGAAACAAGGGTTTTTTGGAGAGGAAGTGAAAGAGAGGCATGGGGGTTTTCGAAAATTGAAAGAAGGGATGTTTTTAAAACCCAGTAATGGAGAAATCGAGAAAAAGGCGGAGAGGGAATTTGCAAGAGGAGAACAGAATATAAAGAGTGAGGGAGGGGATTTACTTTGGGATGCTTTCGATGATTCAATGCAAGGGAGATCAAGATTGAGAGGGATTTTTTTTTAAGGAAGATTAAAAAGAGAAATCAGAGAAGAGGGGACCAAAAAAACTGAGAGACAGGGGTGTTTTGGTTTTTTAGTGTAGAAAATGAAAGGAAGGGATTCGAATGGAAAGAAAAAGAAATGAGGAGAGCATAAAAATCGAAAGGAAAGCAGTGGAGCATAGATTCCAAGAAAATTCCATGAAAGAGACATAGGGAAGAGGAAGAACAAAGCCAAGAGAAGGGGAGGAGAGGCACGAGGAAAAGAAACTTGAGCCAGCAAATGGAGCCATGGAGAAAGAGATACAGAGGGTGGTTTGAGACGGTATGCTTCAATAGCCTTTACTTTTAGCTTTGCTGGTTTTCTTGACTAGATTCCGTGGACTGGTGAAACATGGTTTTGGTTTATCTCTTAAAATAAGTTTTACCTTGATCCTATTTTTGGTTTTGCTTCTTATTGTATGGCTTGGGCTTAAAAATTGTTTTGATCGCTAGTTTCAATGTTGCTTTTTATTTTGTTGTCCAAACTTAAGATTGATATGCCAAATATATGTAGCCGAAAGAGGTCCTTAAAGACTTTTGTATATTCTTCATGTTATTCTGATTTCCTGTCTTTTGTTTAGATGAAGTCCTGTTATCATTATCATATCTGGTTCAGTTGGTGGATTTATTTACTCAATCTTTATTCATTGTTTATTCCAATGTTGATTTTAAGTCTGTCATAGCATATTCTGTTAGGTTTGGGTAATTCAGAGAGTGCTAGCCCTTTTGTCTCTTGGTTTGGACTGCTGAAGAGTTTTGTGAGGAAGGATGCATGGGTTTTCATAATCTCATATTTTATAAGGAGCCCATATTGCAATGTTGACTTGATAAACATAAAAGGGGTTCCCATTGTTATCTTTTTATAAAGGTTGAATGGCTTTAGATTTTGAATGAATCCTGACACTATTGCTTGTTTTGCTTGAATTGGATTTTGCATGATAAATGGGTCTAGTTGAATAAATTGAGTAGATCAGCTAGTGGGGTTGGAATGCACATGTAATGGTGAATCAAAGGCTTTGAGATTGTGTCTCGCTTGTTTTGTTACCTTCTAATATAGTTTTTGTGACCCCAATTCCTTATCTGACTAATTTATTTAACTGTAAAGGGTCAAATTGGATACCTTCCCCTCATTTATGTCAGGCTTTGTGGTTCTGACTGTTTTGAATGGGTTATGACGTTAGCTGGCTAAGTTTGAGAAATTCATGGCTTGGATTTTTAATCCTGCTTGGTGGGTTTGGGAGTGATACTATTTAAAGCATCCTCGCTTGTTTTTTTTTTTGAAATCCCATATGGTATTTAGTTGTGGATAAAAAGAGTTTTAGGACTGTGAGCATATTGGTGTTTGCTTTAAGTGCTTTCTGTATTTTTGAAGCTTTTATTTGCAAAGCATTATATGTAGGTGGAAGTGCGAAGCTTAATTTCGTTGTCATATGGCTTATACCTTACTTCATGGTTATCCTAGTTGGAGTGCATGTTTAAGTCAGTATGTAATTTACCGTATGGTTCCCATTCGAATCACACTTGGGGATGTTTATATACTACAATAAAAAGAAACGTTGGCCTCTGTTTTGTTATTTGTTGTTTGCATTAGAAATATTTAATGAGATGAGGATGTGATGGCCCATAATGTATTACTATATACTGCTTCATCCTATCGCCCTTCTACTTTGAGGTATCTTGTCTAACACTATTTGGAGGAACTAATAGAAAGCTTGGACTGGTATACATAAGGAATGATCCTGTTTATGTTTTTTGACAAAAGGAAATAACAGAGAAAATGATAATTGGTACCCTTTTATTCTATTTTATGTTTTTTACTTATTGTATTTTTAAAACCAATATTGTAAATATGCTTAAGAATGATGTAGTGACTCCTGGTTGAACACTCAGCACGCACATGCAAATTACTATCTTATTTGTAAATATTTTTCTATTTTTATTTCGTCAATTTTTGTGTTAAAATAGTCGCGTGAGATTTTATATCCCTTCAAGCATGTAGGAACAAACAAAAGGTCATGTGTGACAATAAAGCCTCTTTAATGTTTTTTGGGTCTTGAATTTACGTTTTAATATTTTGGGTTTCAATGACCCCATTCAAAATAACCTTTAAAAAAAATTCTCAAAAAAAAAAGAGAAAGAGCGAAAAGTAGAAAAATTTGACAAAAAAAGTTAAAACAAATAAAAAAAGGGGAAAAAATAAAAATAAGGAAAAATGAAAAAGAAAATCAACAAAATTGAACAAAGCAAAAACAAAGATAAACAAAAAAAAATAAACCAAAAAAAAGACAAAACACAAACAAAAAAAAAACCAACAAAACAAAGAATAAAAACCAAAAGAAAAACACAACAAAAATAAAACAAAACAAAATTACATATTAAAAATAACAACAACAACAACAACAACAACAAAAAAACAAACACAAACAAAACAAAGATAAACAAAAAACAAAATAAAACAAAACACAAAATAAACAAAAAAAAAAGGAAGAAACAAAGGTAAACCAAAAAAAAAGAAAACAAAAACTAAAAACTAACAAAAACAAAAATAAAAACAAAGACAAAAATTAAAAAGAATGAAAAAAATAAACAACAAAAGGCGTAGGAAAGAGAAAAAAGTGATAAAACAAAAATGATAAAAAAGGAGAAAAAAACTAAAAATGCAAGAAAAGAAAAATTAAATTTATCTTTAGTAAATTAAAACACATCAACTAATTTCTAAATTTGTTTTATTTACTAAAAAAGAAAGTAATTTTTATTTTTGTTATTTTTTTTTAAAATGAAAACTTAGTTATATAAAATTTTAAAAAATCAAAAAAATAAATTAAGAAAAAAATAACAAAACACAAAAACAAAAAGAAAAAATAATAAATAAATAAATAAACAAAATAAAAACACACACAAACCAAAAATTAACAAAACAAAAAGAAAAAACAAAATTAAAAATTAGAAAAAAAAACATAGATAAGAAATATAAAACAAAACACATAAAACAAAAAAAAAACTAAAAAAAAACCAACAAACATCAACTAACACAATTCTTTATTTGAATTACGTGGTCTTTGATCCCCTCAAATGGTACGTAGGTCCTAGGCTCTTATCCTAATCAAGTTCACTTCTATAAATAAATATCTTTTTTAGTTTTATATCTTTAATTTTTTTTCATCTTATTTTACTTTTAATTTTATTCCTTTCTTACTTATTGTACTCTTTGAATTTTTTTCTATTTTATTCTTAGTTTTCTTTCTTTTAATTTTATTTCCTTAAGTTTTTCTTTCTATTTTGCATGTGATTGGTTAGGGAGAATTAAAATAGAAAAGAGGTCATATTAATTTACACAACTGACTTAAGATAAACCCTTCTTAGGAATGGGTGTAGTGGAATGACTAACACCTTCCCCACTCACAATTGACTCCTGAATCCAAATCTGATTCGTAGACTGTCTTATTTAAATAAAAAATTTTTTTAAAGTTTTGTCTTTTCAAAAATAAAATTTTGATGGCGACTCCTGAAACTCCTAGCCTTTTACTTTAATTATTAAATTTGATTTTCGTTTTTGAAAAATCAAATCCAAATTTTTTTTTTTGAATTTCTTTTTAAAGGTGTCACGTGGTCGCATTTTTGGGTGTAACAAATATAATTTAAAAATTTTAATATTAAATATTCTTAACTTTTAATTATAGATAATTTTTATTTTAAAATAAACATTAATTTTTGTAATATCTTAAGAAATATTAAATTAGTAATCAAATATTTAAAATTTACTAATATTTATTTGTTATATTAAAATTTTAATACATAAATTTTTTTAAATAATATATTTAATTATTATCAGTTTGACCATGGTTCAATTATAATTCGACCAATGAACCGTAAACCAGTACCTCTATTGATTTAATAACCAGTCTAGTTTTAAAAACATTAATTAAAACAAATAAAAAATGCATCCTCACAATTATACAAGGATGTTATGGCAATACACTAGTTACAAGACATTTATGTTCATTTTATGCATTAAAACATACATATGCACTCACATAATAATGACTTTATGAGAATCATAAAAATTAATTGCTCAATAAAACTATGTGTAATTAATTATGATTAATTAATTAAAATTTTTTCATAGATTTATCCCCAATGTGCCAAAATCGCCTAAAAATGTTTTTCTAAAATAGGACAAAATCTAGATGCCACTTGAATTAATTTTTCATTCCCAAATATGTCAAAATTAGCCTTATATTAAAGTTGATATTTTAAATCCATATATGATATTTATACTTATAAGAACAAACCAAGAATACATGTATATAATTATAAAGAATGTTGAGGCTTCTTTTTAACTCATACATGTCGATCATAGGATATCTAAGTTCATTATGTACATTTTAAAATCCACAAATATGCACCAATTAATTTTTTCCTAATGATAATTTATTTATTTAATTAACCAACTAAACTAGGAATGATTAAATGATTAAAAAATCTTCCTTTATAGTTATTCCATAAATGTGCTAACAAAATTGTTTAAAATAATTCCCTAAGATTTAGATAAAATTAAACAACTCCAAAATAATTTTACAAGGCTAAAATGTGCCATAGTTTTCTAAAAAAAAAAAAATTTGTAATTAAGACAAATTAAATAGTATTAATAATAAGTTTGCAAAATTCCTAATATGTCAAAATTGTCTAAAAATAATTTTCTCATAATTTAGGCAAATTAATCAGCACTTAATAATAATTTTTTCATAATTTATTTTGGTCTAAAAATTAATTATAAGTCAAAACTTCAATTAAATTAACCCATAGGACTCAAAATAAATTTTGGACAAAATCCAAAAATAGGCTTAACGCAACTCTGTACCCAAAATGGCCGAAAGTCCTAAAACTGGCCTTAAAAGGCCCAAAAAGGACGTTGTTGCCCAAAATTGGACATTCTAACCAAAATGGCCCAATAGCCCACGGCCTACGACCATAAAGACGCAGCACGTCTTCTGATTCTTTTTTTTTTTTTTGGGCAAAGGTACAGAATTTAGACAGGCAAAATGTGCAATAGAGTGGTAAATATGCCCACGCTCTTACGCATGGTTTAATGAGAAACATTCTAAATCCAAATTTGCCCTCGCTTTCACGCATGGTGTTCCATCTCTATATATGGATAAATGGATAATATTGATCAAGATAATATCAATCATAACAATTTTATACAGAGCTGCACATCCAAATACGACAATATCAATAAAAAAACCGATATATGTACATCAAAAATTCCATTTAACATATTTAAATGTAATAATTTCAAAAATTAAATCCTATACGAGTTTCTCTACTTCCATAAAATAGGGTCAACAATTAGCAGGCTATCACATGTAGGACAAAATTCAAATAAACTAATATAGATGAATTTCCTATAGGCATGATCATAGAACAATCTCATATAGCCCAACAGAATTTTGGAATAATAGAAACATTAAATATAAATACCTTCTGTCATGCTAATTTAATTTTACAATAATGACCCAAAGCCTGCCTTCACGATATGAAATTGAAACAACATAGAAGAAGAGATCAATTTGTCAGAAACTTCTTATGACAAATAAGAAGAACTCTGTAATAATAATTTTATAAGAACTTATCTTATCAAAAAACCTTTTGAAAAAATTCAAAATATCAATTTAGAATATATACTGTATTTTTCATCAAAGTCCCTTATATATTTAGTCATTCAACTATGGCTGATTTATTAGTCCATTAACTTTCAACAGCTTTATCTAGCTAAACAGAAGCAAAAATGTTTAGACTATTAATCAAAATAATTTAAATTTAAATTTAAAATTCAAATAATGATAATAAAATATTTTATTAAATCAAAATATAAAATATCCCATTATCAGAGTATCTTTAAAAATATCTTTATTTAAAATACAAATTAAATTTAAATATTCTAACCTCAACTTCTGTTTTATTAAATCAAAATATAAAATATCCCATTATCAGAGTATCTTTAAAAATATCTTTATTTAAAATACAAATTAAATTTAAATATTCTAACCTCAACTTCTGCTCTCTGCTTCTCTCTATGGTTGAATCATTAACGTAAATCTGTTTTCAATTATAGAGCAATGGAGTTCCCTTCAACCTACAAAAAATTTTTTTGCCTGCAATTCGAGAGTTCAGCTAAATTCAGTGGGCACATATTTGATTGGCTTACATTTTGTTCATTACTTCACATTGGAGACACTCATAATTGGAACAGAACAAGGAGGAGCCAAATTTAGAAGATAGCACATTCATAGGAAAAGCAGAGCCCACAACAGGGAGGTATTATGCTGCTATTAAACCCTGAAACAGATAAAGTAGGATAGCATCATCCAAATCTCCATGTTCCTCATGTTTGATCTCTACAGAGTTTGTGAGGAGTGTTATCTATAATCAAGCAATTACATCAACATAAATTACAGTTTAATATTACACAAAAGAGTGTAAGCAAAATTAATAATCTAACCTTTAACCATACTATATATATTTGATGTAAAAACACTAATTCAGTAAATCTATGAAAAAAATTGAAAAGGTTAAAAGTATAAGAAAATGAGAGGAGTGTAGAGAGATAGTAGACAGAGAAAATATTTTGATAAATGTGTAAATTCAATGATTCTTAAAATGCCACTCTCTCGTCAAGAAAAGCTAGTAAAGTAAAGTGTAAATACTCATTAATTTATTAAACAAAATATTTAACAATTTAAAATTCACAAATAAAAAATATCAAAATTTAATTTAAAATTGAGATACTATTTAAAATATCAAAATATCTCAACTATTAATACAAAATATCTTACATAAATATTTAATTAAAATAGTATTTTAACAAATATATTTAAATCAAATATTTTAACATGGACACCCATTTCTTGATTTGCATGAAGAACCTCTGTGGGCAGTGATCTGCCATCCTACCCCACCAACTACACAAATTATTAGACAATAGAAGAAAAAATAGAGATCGTAAATTTGGGTATATAAAAGAAAAGTACCTTTTGGGAAGACGCGATCATAATCCATGGAGGGAAAGGTTTCTGCAAGTTTGGATTGTGTATTTGACAGCTCACAAAGCATAACCTGCTAAGTATTTGAATGACATCGTTTCAATTAATGAATCTCATCCATTATCAGTATTGAATGGACGATATCACACCACGTAAGGGACAAAAAAAAATGAAGCAAAATGCAGCATCAAGTACTATCTCCTCCTTCAGCCAATTCCCCGGTTTCATTGAGCGATAAAGGATCAATTTTTTCTTTTGCATCTTCATTGAACGAGAAAGCAACACTGGTTTAAAAGTATTGATGCATCTGTTATCATTCCTTTCCTTCAAGTAAACTTTAATCAAAGGAAGTGTGTGCTTTGTAATATTGATTTTGTATGTCTTAAAGTATATTATTTCCATATGAATGTGAAACCTGAAAAAGTGATAACAAGGGTACAAAACCTCTCAAAGGAGTTACCGGAAACAAAAAATGAAAATTTTGCTTTTCATGCAAAAGTAGCTGTTAGATATTGCAAGCAAAGTGTTGTTAATGGGAAAGTCAAGTTAAGCATTGCCTACAAAACATCAAGGGTTGCTTTGTTATCTTCATTATGTTTATTAGTGTTTTTGATTTAGTCTTAACATTCTTATCTGATTTAAGTCCCAAAATCTGTTAAAAGAGTGAGAGATTCAAAACTAATGGATGTTATGTCTATTATTTATTGTAATATAATACAATACATCATAAAGTACATTTTTTTATATTGTATTTTATGCAATTTATTGAATATAATATTATATAATGTTCACATTTTGATGCCAACAAAAATTATGCTGTTGGAATATTGCAACACTTTATGACGTAAGTATATGGACGAGAATTTGACAATGGACATGGCAAAGCCTGAAAATATTGCCCTGTTTCATGCGTGAGTATACATCATCTTCGTCATCATCATAAAATCAGCATATACTTCTCTTCTATATCATGCAATTTACTCAATATTAGTATACATTTGCATCTCTGTTGTTAAATAATGTTTATAGTTAATCTAAAAATTTGAATCTAAAAATTTAAGCGGGCTTGAGATTTCTTCATTCACATCGCATTGGAGAAGGCGACTGTTGAAGATATAACTTTGCGTTGAAGAAGCTTTCTAGCAGAAGATCATTATGGGTTTGTGCTGTTGAAGGCAGACACATCGGAGAAGGCGGTTATTGGAGATTCAGGGTGGGTTGAACGGACGGCGGAGATTGGGATGAATGGACACGCGAGATTGGTTGTTGAATTTGACTAATATTTTAAGTCCAACGACGCTGTTTGATGCAAAGCACGGTGTGCTTCTCAGGGGTGCTGAGTAGACAATCCGCACGCGGTTTCTGCTGCTATTTCGCGGTCGTGATCTGCTACTAGTTACCCTCGGGCGACGCACCGTTTTGCTGCTGGGAGGAAGACGCAACAGTTTTGGGCAAGCAAAACGCACCGTTTCTTTAGGCTAAACGGTGCGTTTTGCTTACAGGGGAGCCACTGCACGGGATCCGCAATGGAGAGGATCCGGACGGGAGAGCAGCGCCAGATGCAAATTCAAAATTCACGCTCCGCCTCATTCGCCACAGTCCTCTCCACGGCTACTCCTTCACGCTCTGCCATCCTCTCCTCTCCACAGCTACTCCTTACCTTCTCTCTCACTCACCGTCAACCCTAGAATCCCACGATTCAGACCAGATCCAAATTCAAACCGTAATTCCCCACTACTTCAGATCCACATCAGGCATGATTCAAACCAGAAATGGCTTCTAGGAACCAGAACATGCCTCCACGTAGCCCCTCCAATGTAGTCGCCTCGGACAAGCGTCGGAGGATTGGAGCAGAAAGGATGGATCGTCAGGGAACCACAGGCCGGGGCAGGCTGCCATTTGCCTTAGTGAACAGAGGGCCAGAAGCTAACACAGCAAATGATGTTGGCAGTACCGAGGGCTCAGAATGTAGCGTTGTTGAGTTCACCAAAGAGGATGTGGAGGCGTTGTTGAATGAGAAGATGAAAAAGGGAAATCCCTATGATAATAAGGTTTCTTTTATCTCATAGAATCTTTGTCCAGATCATTCTTCATCTAATCAATGATTTCAATTTTGCCAACGTTTGGGTCTTCTTTTGTGAGTATTTCATTAATTTCCCACTTATTTTGCAGAAAAAAATGGACCAGATGGCAGATCTTATTAAGCGGCTTAAACTTTGTCTAAAATGGTTTAAAAAACTTGAAGAAGGCTACATCGAAGAAAAGGAAAAGCTTCAGTCTGCGCTTGAATCTGCTGAGAAGAAGTACACCGATACTGGTAAGTCCCGTAATTTTCAACTATAAGTTGACTGGAATTAAGGTACTTGCCAATGCTACTGAAAACAAGGTTTTTAAACCTTTATTCCTATGCTCACTTACTTTGCTACTTTGGAAGGATTCATTTTTTTTATTGAGCATCAAGCTTTGTGGTTGCCTTGTTTGTATGGAATAATTTGGCTAATTTTTCATGTTATGTCACTGGCAGTTGGGAATTGAGTTGTAGTACTCGTACCCTTGTTGGCATTTATATTTCTGTGAAAGATTTTTGAAAATTTATTTGCTAGCACTAAATAATGCACTATGTCATCACAAAAAAATTCTTAAAGTACTTGCTGTGTAATTTTTTATTGCAACTCATAATTTAACATTTTTACCGAAAGAACGCTTATTTAATCATCATAAATCTGTGCTTTCTCAGAGACTGAAATGAAAAATAAGATTGAGGAGTTGAATGAGACAATATCTGATTTCACGAAGACAATTTCTTCTTTGGAAGAGAGAATTGCAGAGGAAGAATTGTTTAAGTTGGTAAGGTTGCTAGCTATACGGCATTGTGATTGAATGCCCTTTGAAGTTTCCTGTTTTCTGATGATTCCTTATTGTTTAACAATCAGGAAGCAATTGATTGTCATAGAAAAGAAAAGGAAGCCAGAAGTGCAGCTGAGAAGATGCAAGTTTCCCTTTCAACTGAGCTTGAGAAAGTTCGGCAAGAGAAATTAGCTGCTGAGCGGAAGGTACTGCCAAATTATAAATTATAATCCAGACAAGAAACATTTATAAGTTGAATATTGAATTTTACAATCAACTTATACAAAAAAAGTATTGCCCTCTCGGTATATTCTGCGGTAGACTTTAAGATGATCATGTTACTGCTCTGTTGCCTCACAATTTTTGTTTCCTGTAATTCGTGAGTTTTGCAGGCCGTTTCAAATGAGGACTTGTACAAGCGCTCACAAGAGTATAATATGAGTCTACAGCAGTACAATAGTCGCCTCCAGTCAGATCTTGAATCAACTAATGAGTCACATAAAAGACTGGAAATGGAGAAAGCAACCATTGTTGAAAACCTTAGCAATGTAAGAGGTCACAATAAGGCATTGCAGGATCAGCTGGCATCTGTTAAAGTATGTCGTTTTATTTTGATATATGTTTTCTTATGCTGTTGAGTTTTTTCTTTGTATAATGCTTTGTCAATTAAGAGTTTTAATTTTATGATTTTCCATTTTATCTTGAAAATGTTTTAAATCAAGTGATATGTGCTGTGAACATGTTGGAATTAACTCCATCCATTGCCTTGGGCATGGGCCAATGGGCATGATAGTGTGTAGTTCCATCAGAGCTTTGCATTGTTAGCTTGCCTTGCAGTCCTTGTGTTGATTGTGCTGACATCCTTCATGCAAGCACTTGGATTCCAACTTGTATAATAAATTCTTTACTTGTTACAAGTAGTTTTGAAGAGTGTGGAAATGCAGATAATTTGGAGATATTGACTAGATGCTATTATTATAAACTCCCCATTGTCACTATAAGTATCTTAATAGTCTCTTCCTTTTTGTGTTGTTTTTTCCTTCTCTTCTTGTCTTTGTTTCTCAGGCTTCACAAGAAGAGGCTACAAAGCAAAAAGACATGCTTGTACACGAGCTCAATTGTCTCCGTGAAGAATTAAAACAAATTAGAGATGATCGTGATCGGCAATTGGCACAAGTACAAGCTTTAACTGGAGAAGTAGCATACTACAAAGAATATACAGGGAATTCATGTGCACAATTGGATGGCTTGACAATTAAAATAAATGCTCTTGAGGTTTGTTTTGTTTTGTCTCCACATTCAATACTTTTGTTATTATGATCTTTTGTTTTATATATATTGTGCACTCCTATGTTGGTTAGATTTTAAGATTGTGGGCTTTCTTTTATAGGACACATGTTCTTCTCAGAGAGGGGAAATAAATATACTGCAGCAACAACTGACTGCTGAAAAGGAGAAATTGAAGGTAAGGAAATGAGTTTTTTTTTTGTTTTGGTTGCTGAAACAGTCACTTAATTTTTGTCAAATTTTCCCATGGAATAAATGGTATTAGGCAATTTGTGCTTGCAGTGTTCATTGCATATATGATGTGATAACTTGAATTGACATCAAAATTTATTTTCTTTCTGTTAGATGGCTGACTTATCTGCTTCAGAAACAAGAACAAGTTTTGAAGAGCAGAAAAGAATTATACGTGAACTGCAGGATTGTCTGGCTGATAAAGAATTCCAAGTAATTGAAGGAGAGAAATTAAGGAAAAAATTGCACAACACTATCCTTGTAATACTCCTTTGCTCAGATTGTCATGCAAAAAGTTTTTTTGCTTCTTATCCATAAATAATAATTCAGTGGCACCCAATTATTTGTTATTAGGAGCTAAAAGGGAATATTCGTGTGTTCTGCCGAGTGCGACCTTTGCTACCAGAAGATGGTGTTGGAACAAACATGGTTGTTTCTTACCCTACATCAACAGAAGCTCTTGGCCGCGGCATTGAATTGGTCCAAAGCGGTATAAGCGCATACTTCTTTACGCCTTCTCTGTTGCTTGCTGTCTCTTATGAGTTTCATGTATTATATATTTTTTCTTAATATAACGTGGGAAGTCAAGCATAATTTCATTATTTGATATTTCATGATCAGGAGGACAAAAGTACCCTTTCACATTTGATAAGGTCTTCAATCACGAGGCTTCTCAGCAGGATGTTTTCATTGAGATATCACAGTTGGTACAGAGTGCACTTGATGGGTACAAGGTGATTTTACTTTGTCTATTGTTTATTATTTTCTAAGCAGAACTTGACGCGTTGGAGAGGGTGTAACAGGTTAGAAAGACTAAATTGTAAGATTGAAAACTGAAGAATGCTTGCTATTGGCTGTGGAGACAAACGGATCTATAAAACTTTCATTTGAATTTAAGATCATACACATTTTCTATATATTTGGATTCTAATGGGATTATAGTTTTTAATTTAGTACTTTGGATATATGATGTCAATGATTTTTGGTTTTTCTCACATTGTAGGTACTGAATATAAATTGCTTTGGCTGCTGATGCCTTTCAGCTGATGTCTTTATCTTAATTACTGTTTAGAGTTTGCCCTCGTTAGTTTTGAATAAAAAACTATACTTTTAATGCCAGAGTTCATTTTTCTAAATAGAATGTTATCACTTACTTTGGACTCTGGCTTGATGTTCTGCTCAGATGGATTGATCAGGCAGTCTAGCTGTAGCTGAGTACATTCGCAAGATAATTAGTCTTGGTTTTCTATGGCCTTAGGCAACTTTTCCAAGTTGAATCTATCTCTTGAAAAAGAAAAGTCTACGTTTTTTCATTCATGAAAGGCAGCACAGAAATGAAAAGGATTAACCATTAGATACTACTGCTTGCTTACCTTTTCACTGGGACATTTCTTTATCTTCGTCTCTTGGTTTTTATTATTATGTGTTTTCTGTATACTAGATGTGCTTTGACAGAGGCACTTTGGCTTGTTACGTCAGGTATGCATATTTGCTTATGGTCAGACAGGTTCAGGCAAAACCTATACAATGATGGGTAGGCCTGATGCCCCAGATCTGAAAGGATTGATACCACGTTCTCTAGAACAGATCTTCCAGACTAGTCAAGTCCTTAAGGACCAGGGTTGGAAGTACAAAATGCAGGTTAATATATTTTATTCTGATTTTCATGTGGTTACATCCACAAACTGAAATTTTGACATAGTTTGCTAAATATTTCTAGGCTTCAATACTGGAAATATATAATGAGACCATTCGGGATTTGTTGTCATCCAATCGACCAAGTGGGATCGATCTGACACGAACCGAAAATGGTGTTCCTGGGAAGCAGTTCACCATTAAACATGATGCAAATGGAAACACACATGTTTCTGACCTTACCATTGTGGACGTTTGTAGCGTAAATGAGATTTCCTCTCTCCTCCAACAGGCTGCACATTGCAGGTACAACTTGTTTGGTTTATAATGTAGAATGCTTCGATCCTTCACCTGCTTTCTATGTTGCATGAAGTCGTGATTGAATAAACTTTCAGCATCAATGCACCAGAGAATTACGTGTTCTTTTCCATTTGGACTTTCGGAAGAAAATTTTAATTATTTCTTGAACTAGTCAAAATTGAACTATCAAGTTTCTTGATACTGGGAAGTTTCCTTTTTTAAGTTTATTTGATTCAGTTAGACTTAACTGTTCATACTTAATGTATAACCATCTATTGTTCTTGTTCTCTATTGATGGCATGAGATTCCCTTCTGTTGTTTCAGGTCGGTAGGAAGAACACAGATGAATGAACAATCATCAAGAAGCCATTTTGTCTTTACTTTGCGTATATATGGGGTTAATGAGGTATATACTCTTGTAATACATTGCACATTGGTTTAAATGTTACTGTTCTCTCTCTTTTTTTGGTACTGGATGCACTGATGTACTTTACTGTGTAGAATACTGAACAACAAGTGCATGGTGTCTTAAATCTGATTGATCTAGCTGGAAGTGAAAGACTGTCAAGGAGTGGCGCAACTGGGGACCGACTTAAGGAAACTCAGGTGTGTAATTGCTTTCCATACCATGAACTTCTGCCCATGATGAATAACACTATTTTCTTAAATGAATCAGTAATGATATTTTGCCATTTTGTTTAGGCTATCAACAAAAGTTTGTCGTGTTTGAGTGATGTCATATTTGCTTTGGCCAAGAAAGAGGAGCATGTTCCTTTTAGGAATTCAAAGCTGACATACCTTCTCCAGGTGTGTTAAACTATGAAACCACGATTGATCTGCTCGCATTACTCATTGTTTACATCTTTTTGTTTCCAGTTTACAACTCCTTATTCATAGGGAATTTTGATCTTGTGTTGATTGAACCAGCTTAGCCGCTAGAGATTTCGTGACTTGGGTTGGATGAGTTGATCTGGTTGGCTTTAATATTTCAAATAAAGAATAAAAAAGTTACTCAGTTTTAGAAAATGAAGCAGGCAATCAACTACTAGCACATGGATATCAATAACTAAATTTTAATTTCTGATTTTTTTTTTTTTTGGGAATAAGCATAGCATTAAAGATGAGAAACATGGACGGGGTTACGGATTTCACGCCAATTAACTTCTTTTCAATCAATGATGAATAGGAAGGAAACGTTTGGTCCAGTAGAGCTACGGGAAAAAAAAAAAAATTCAAGTCAAGATATTAAATAAATGATATTAATTATATTTTTTCTAACAATATGAAGTTTATTTCAAGGATGATAATATTCTATTCAATTTTCTGAGTTTTGCTAGGACATTTATCGTTTATCCCATAAGATCTCTGCTTGAATTTCTTGTTTCTTGTATTGATGATGCTCTCCTCCCTTATATTGAACTTTGTTCTGTTCCATGCATGGCAGCCATGTCTTGGTGGAGATTCCAAAACGTTGATGTTTGTCAATGTCTCACCTGATCCTTCTTCGGCTGGAGAGTCACTTTGCTCTCTCCGTTTTGCTGCCAGAGTCAATGCGTGCGAAATCGGTATTCCAAGGCGTCAGACATCCACCAAGTCTTTTGATTCTCGGTTAAGCTACGGTTGAAGCAGTGGTCCCTCTATTTAGCAGAACAAGAAACTGTTCTCTGTGCTGTAGAGGGAAATTGACAATTACCCTTAATTTGACCATTATTTGTACTACTGCTGTAGGAGGGGGGGGGGGGGGGGAGGAGAACAAGAAACTGTTCTTTGTGCTGTGATAAACATAAACCTGGATAATTATAGAGAATCCAGTGTGTATTAATCAATTGTTGAGGCTTGGCTTTAGCCTTCAGTAATGATTTGTACCATTTAGCATTGACATTAGTCGGCTTATCTGAGCAGCGTGTTGATTCTAATATATCTCCATTTCATGAGTTCCGGTTCCAGTAAGTTTCTGGATTAACGATTTTTGGCAAATGGGTTTGGTGGAGGTGAATCTCATAAGGAGTTGGGAGATTGAATTTCTATATAACGTACATATAAAGATAAAATGTAATTTTTTAAAATGTTTTTGACAGAATGTTTATACTTTAAAGATTAAATTATACAAATGTCTTTGAAGTTTTATTGAAATTATATATTTTTTATTTTTAAAATATATACAAATTTTAAAAAAAAACATAAAATTATATTATATTTTAATTTAATTTTAAATTTTCTAATTAAAATATTATCTATTAATCTAAATATATATTTTTTAAATTTTAATGAAAATAAAATTTATTTTTTATTTCTATTTATACATTTTTAGATATAATAAATATTTGTTTATTAAAGTTAATGAAAGATATTTTAGTCAAAATTTACAATTAAATTAAAACATATACTTGAAAAAAAAGATTTATGTTCAATAAAATTCAGAAGAAATTTATATAATTTATTTTACTTCAAATGGATTTTTAGACTTTACTTTTCTGTTAGAAATGTGCTGCTACTACATTAATCAAATAACAAAAGAGTGCTTGGTAAATAAGAAATAATGTCGTTGCTCTTGATAGTGAAAATTAATGCTATATAGTTTGGTGTTGACTAATATTATACAGTGTTATTCCCACAAATTGGTAATGCAGTTACAATTTTTTTTCTTAAGATTTAGATGGGAATAAATGAAAGCAAAATATAGTCATATCAATAGAAATAAGTAATTTGTGCAAAAAGAATTATATAATCAAAATTATCCAGAATTTGTTAGGACTTTGAAAGTCATATTAGATTACTTATATTACAATTTTTCTAGAGATTAGGTCATAAAACCTTTGATTAATTTAGAGAAACAAAGTTAAGTACAGTAGTCAAATATTTTTATTTCACAATACTTACGTCGTAAAGTATAAATTGTATCGGTGGGTTGCTGAACTACCATCCCCTTTAGACGGTATTGTGTTTCGGGATACTTCTTTGACAAGTGATGGAGTGGATGCTCGTACTGGTGTTGTTTGAGTTGTATTGCTGCCCCAGGTTCCTTTGTGTCTGTTTGCTGTGTTTTTAATGTTTTTTTTTTTCTTCCTCTGGTGATGTTTTTGCTGATTGAGTGTTGGGTTGTGCCTTTGTTCCTCGGTTCCCCACCCCCCCCCCCCCCCACCCTTTTCCTTTTTTGATTTAGTTTGTTATATTGGTGCCGCTGTTGTTGTGTTGCTTGTTTTTGGAAGTATTCTCTCGGCTAAAAAAAAAGTGTTAAGTTCAAACAAGTCAACTACCATGTCACTATCCTATATACATATATATAGAAAATAAATTAACTCAAATTAGCCCAGTAAATTAATTCAAAGCCGAAAACAAATTAGCCCAATGACCTTTTTCTTGCAGCTTGAATTTTGTCTTTAGACTTCTTTTTCATTTGTATTTCCTAGATTGCCAGACGAGATGTGATGTTCGCAGCCATAAAATTCTCATTTTGACCAGCAATAGAAGCTGCATAATTCCCCACAAACAACTATCTATCCAGTAATATTTCATTGGATAGATAAGATGATAAAAAAGCAGATGCCATTTGCCATTTGTTATGCCGCTGGCAACTAGTTCAAAAGTATTCTTTAGATTCACACACTGGGGTTGGCAATTATTTTATCCTTCGATATCAAGCCAGGCACGATTTTGGTTTCCTGTGGCCCCTCAGATGTATATGCAAGTTTCCGTGATTACATTATAGGAAGATCCATACATGTCTTACATCAGACAGTATAGGTATACAATGGATTTCTTGTTTAAAGCTTTCAGAGAAAAGACATGCATTCTCAACCTAAACTACCAGAAACCAAAATTTCCGAAACTAGAGGATTTAAAAAGAAAAAAGGAAATGAAACCGTGAGGGTAAAAAGGGTTATAAGCACAAGAGAACAAGCCTTAATCAGACTTATTTTTTGGCAGGCAGGTAAAGCCAATCTAATATTTTTGAATTTCCTTCTTACCAGTGTGGCTGTGTCTCACTTCGCGTTCATATTTATTTTCTCCAGCCATGCCTTTCAGTATATCTTGCACATTAAAGACTAGTGGCTAGTGGCTAGTTGCTAGAGCAGTAACCAAGAGACCAAGGACAAGAAATGGCTGTGCGCTGGCCTGAAAACGGAATTGAAACCACTCAAATTATGTGTGCTAAAAATATTGAGCAATGAAAAGTGGAAGAAATGAACATGAAAGGAGGGTAAAAAATGAATTGCAGATTCTAATATTTACTTTTCTTATCTAGACTGAGTAAAAATACATTAGAAAGGAAGTATTGTATATATACTAGTCTGGAAAAAGAGGAGTAAATAAAATCAAAATTAAGTTCCTATAGTATCTCTCATTTATTGTTATTTAACCATAAATGGAAGGCTTGGTAAATTTATAGAAAGACTAACAATGCCTTCCTGTTTAACAATTCATTTCCTCTAAAGTCAAAAGGAAAATCTATTGTTTTGTTTATTAAAAGAACACCACATTCTATCCGTAAAACTGCCCGCTTAGTTCTTAGAAGTCCAGTAGTGAATATTTACCTGATATTTAACGTCATACTTCACAGGGTCTTTAAGGAAGTACTGAAACTGCGAGGCCCAAGAACCAGTAAGATGCCAACATAAATTTAGCTGGATAGGACAACTTGAGCATGTACTCTTTAGCTAGTTCACATGATTACAGATAATTTTCTTTTCTCAATCTGTAGTAGATATCTAACAAGATAAATGAAGCAACAAAAACCCTTTTAAGGGAATTTTTCATAAATTTTATTGTAAAATATCTTATAAATAAGTTTCCAAGAAAGCAATTTTGTTGTGATTGTGCTTTACCTGAAAAATGACTTGCGGAACTATCAAGGCAAGTAAAGCCAATGCGTAGTATGGTTTACCTGCTCCAAGAAGATATCCTGTAAACATAAATGACAGTAAGTTCCTTGCGTAAAAATCAATCAGATTTTCTATTCTGGTTCATCAAAGTCTTGATCAACGTGAAAATAACTGCTTTACCAGAACTGAAATCAGAAAATTATCTTTGACCCCAAAAAAAAAAAAATCAGTAAATTGACACTTCCATGTAATTGATTTCGCTAGGAACCTTTTTAATAATAATAATAATAATAACCAGTAACCTTTTTCAATGTCCTTCATTTTTGTTGTGTTAATTACTAGTGCTGCTCCGATTTTGGATGCTTGGCATCTTCAGTCAGGCTGATACCAAGACCCATAACTTTCTTTTGCACCCTTTATCTTTTCACAGTCATAAGCAAGACATATCTTTACCATTCTTCCTAGTGCTAGAGACCTAAATTAATAAAATTTTAGCAAAGGACAAACCATTTGATTCCGAGTTAGACATCTTATAATATGTAAAATCCAGAGCCAAAAGAAGAAAAATCTACACTTAGAAGTGTATTTATGATGGTTAATACGGTAACGAACTTGAATCAAGTCTCCAATTTTTATGTTAAACTAACTAATACATAGCATAAATGAAAGCACGAAAGAATATTATAGTCGTTTAAAAGAAAATACTAGAGAATAAACCATAGAAGTATATGTAGTGGATCATAATGTACCAGCAACGGATATCTGTGTAATGTCAATGGCACCAACACAGATCCATTTAGCAGTTTCAGCACCAAAAGCAACCGGAAGTGACTGTTGAAAAAAAAAATGTCACTTAAAACAAACAGGCAGCAGCAGTAACTTCAGTTGATGTGCAGGATCAGAATTTCCAAAACCACAAAAAGTAGAAATTACAAAAATCAAAAGATGGGATAATAGAAGAAACCTGAAGTCCCAAAGCTCTATCCCCTTCAACACTTTTGAAGTCATTGACAATGGCAATTCCCAACTGACATGTGATAAAGTAACAATATTACAGACCTTTTCCAAAACTTAATGTGACATAGATACCAAATATAACAAGATGCTGAATTACGCATGCTACATACTCCAGCTATGCTGTATAGGAGTGTGAGAACAATGATATCAGGTGTGAGAGTTCCAAACAAAGCCTGACCAGCCCACCTATCATGAGGAAATTGGTTAGAAAACTTAAGAAACATGGTATAAGTCCAGAAAACAGACTTTAGAAGTAAATTAAACAAGAAGATCAGATTCCTAATGATTTTGGGTCAACAAAATGTCCTGTCTTACCCAGTTGATTTCTTACAATGAAAGCTATTCAGAATAATAACTTTTTAGTTTTTTAAGAAAATGTTAAGAATTGATAAAAGAATCCCCTCCATAGGTTTCTGTGCATTTTACAGATAGCAGTCAACTACTATGCATAAGGAGCAACTCTTTTCACTCGAAAATGGATGAAAACCAAAGGGATGAGTCATGAGTTATGAGTCAATTAGAACTACATGTTGATAACCAGGATAATGCTTAAAATCTATTGCTGCTAAAGAATATAGCACCATGGTAAACTGATGTAACTTGCACCGAGAGCAAAGTTTCCAATCCATCCATTTTGTTTTAGCTGCAGGGACAAGTAAAATTTTGTCAAAGGTCCAAAGAAAAAAAAAATCTCGCAGCAGGGGGAAGTAGGATGGTTAACATCAAGAAATAAATAATCCTAGAAAGCAAATATATTGGAAAAAATAATGACCAAAAGAATTAAGGATTGAAATATAAAGATGAAGTACCTTAAAAGGAGGAGCAGAGTATATATATGACAGCAATGATCCACCCAAAGCAAGGTAAAAGACTATAGGGTAATCATGCCCTGCCTATAAGAACAAGCTTTAAAAAACCAAACTTCACTGTAATTTATACTTTACAGGGAAATAAATGAAAAATGGGACTAAAGTGTAGGGCACAAACCCATATGTCCAACAAACCAGCCAAGCTAAGACCTCCTAGCAACAGCACCCATATTTGTGTAATAACCTGAAGAATTTTAGGCAATTAAATGAAAATTTGAATAAGTACAACAGAAGAGATGCATGAATCCCACTTAGATAAAAACATACCTCATTCTCAGATATTGCCCCCGAAGGAATTGGTCGATAAGGTTCATTGATTGCATCAATTTCTCGATCATACCAATCATTCAGAGTCTAACAAATTAAAAATGCAGAAAAATCAAGCTTATTTCAGTTTGACACTCATCCAACAAGTTGCGGCAAAACTCATCTTGTCCAGAATAATACCTGTGTATATCCGGTAAGGAAGGGTCCAGACATCATCATACACACAATTGATTTCGCAACATCCTCAAGATTCCAGTGGAAATTTCCTGTCAAGTAAACAGATTGCTTCAGAACACTGACTACTTGGAGAAGTTGGGCAGACACAGAATGCATCTGTGAAGTTACAGATTGAAGCACAAAATGAAGAACATTAAATCAAGGCTTGCAAAGAACTAAAGATTAGTTGCACATCAGTATCATTAGGTTTTATTGGCATTCTCCTAAGAGCTTAAGATTTAGGGATGGGTTGGTCCATGACAGATTTAAAACAATATTAGTACCATAACATGATAGTTGTAGCACAAAAGCACAAAGAGTAAGGAGAAACAACATAAATAGTCAGCTTCTAGGATAGAGCAAATGAAAATTTTAATAAATGGTCTTAAATGAGAAGGACAGTGAAGCAAAATTATAGTAATAAATATTATTTATTCTATTATCTAAATAAATACAAAGCCATAATTATCCCAGAAAATAAAGTATGTTCAATTAATAGAATTAACAATATTTCTTCCTTATGAGTCTGCATCAAAAAAGTCTATGACCTTAAAGGCATTGCCTTGTGTTAGGGATAACCATTCCTAAGCCCACACCTAAGAGATTAAGCATTTTAGAGAGTTAGTTCCATAACACATTGTATTAGAACCTCTTCAACCATGCAATAATGAGTTTGATCCTCACTGCCTCCACCCTTCCAATTAAATTAAACATTTCAGTACAGGGGTTGGGCGGGCCGTTACTTTGTCCATGCTTCAAGCACAATGGGCTTCACATAAGAGTTGTATTAGAGATAACATTAATTCTTGGGCCCATAGTGTACTTAAGAGCTGAATTTTTTTTTTTTTCAGGGAGAGTTGGTTCTCAACACATTTTGCAAAATGATACCCTCTTTTGGTTCTGTGGTTTTCTTCACAACACACCAAATAGACAATACTAACTTATAAACTAACATGTGTAGGTTCTCATACACATTAGTTATCTTCAGACAATGTAGAATGTATGTATTCAAGGACATCCTATCCTGTAAAACAGGCAAACTTTAGCCTCCATATATCTAGTTTGAACATTTCCATGATGTAGTTTATCTATTATGCATACCATGAATTGTTGAATCTACTGGTTACGCTAAGGTTTAACTTTAGCAGAATGGAGGTTGGTTACTAAATGTTACTTAAGAAAACTGATATTCATCCATATAAGCATGTCTTGTTAATTAATATTCAGGCTATGGCTAACTAAGGTAAAACCTGGTATCCATGACTTCCTGCTCTGACAGTTGATTTTCTACAGTTACTTTAAAATACAAAGATGACAGACATCAATCAATTGTTTTCATAGTTTCATAAAATGATACTTGTACAAAAATTCTTTTCCTTGAGCAGATTACTCATAGAAAAAGAAAATTTATTACAAAGAGAGAAGAATACAAGGAAGGAGGATGAGATATCCTGTTAAATAAAGAGATGAAAGGAAATAAACTAAATGAAACAAAACCAAGAGGATAAACCATGCAGCAAAGCTGCCCAATCTCTCTGTATATTTGACAGAGTTCCCTTGGATGGATTGTTATGCCTAAGGTTGATGAAGTCAGTTAAAGAAAAGCCAAAAAAAGGTAACAATTAGAACAACTGGTGAGAGTTAATTATACTAGACAAATCAGGATACATGTCAATGTTTGATATTATGTTATGCTAAAAGAAATACCAGAAGCAGCAGCACCACAAACGATACCCCAAACCAATGGAGGCCAAGTAACAGGCTTTGTAAGTTGAAGACGAATCTTCCATTTATTCTGCAAAATATATTACATAATGAATTATAAGTACACATGTTTTGAATGGTGCACAATCATCTGTTTTATTTCATTATTATACTATGCAACAAATCAAAAGACTGGAGGTGCCAGTAAGTGGTAGGCAACTGAATAATTAGAAGCTAAGATCATACTTAATTTGTTTGTCACAGAATGTTAAATTGCATGGATACCAAAACTGTTTCAGACAACAGTGTCAATAATGCATTCATGTATTGTATTTTAAAATAAAAACAAATAAAGATCAACCGACAATTTATGTCAGCCAAACAATTTAGACAAAGTGTTTGTAGTCTTATCACCAGATTTGGAAAAATGCACCTATAACAGCATGAAGGCTATATAAACTAGCATATGTCCCATAAAACATCCAGATCAATCTATTTGCAAAATAACACACAGTTTACCACTTTAAAACCAATAAAGTAAGACCTCTACCTCAATTCTTCAGTCTCATTTGTCCTCATATATTCTAAGTTAGAGTGTAAAATGCAGTGGCAAATGGTAATAGGGGATGGATGTAATGTCTCTGTTAACAGACAGTAGGAAACCTTGGTCTCCAAAGAGAGATGCTTCTACCCTATAAGAATGGTGTAGCAGTTCATTTTGTATTGAATAATAAGATCAACGATCAGCACCAGTGCAAATTTGGCCAAAGATTTGGACTAGATGTCAAAGATTTGAGGATCAAAACTTACTTTGTTCGATTCTTCCTATGCATTTAGTCTCTTCCTGCCTAAATTTTATATCAAAGGCTTTACTGTTTATCACATAGGTGTGTGTAACAACTCTCATGTATTCTAACTTGAAGCAAGCTGAGGTGTTATAATGGATTAATGATATGATTATAAAGCCCTGTTAGCATTCAATACAAATTGAAGTTGGACTATTCACTAATACCTCTGTGTTTGAAATCTAATACTTGAACTTAATTAAATTGATTCACTTTTTCTCCTGTATTAAGTAAAGTTGACTTTTGGAATTCAGTGATTTAGAATGATATTTAACCTTTCTTCAGGAACAATATGATAAGGGGAAGAGAATGAGGAGAATGAAACTTAAGAAGAAGGATAGGCTTTTACCAAAAAGAAATTATCTTCAGTCATGTAAATGAGGGGAATGAAAATGAAGAGAAAATTTTAAAATTACATATTCTTTAATAACTGATTTTATTGAAATGATTTTCTTTTTTAATAGGATAACCGTAAACTTTAAAATACTACAAGCTCACATACTAACTTAATTTTCTCTTTACTATCTCTCTTTATTTGGGAATATCGATTTTGGTGGAATTCATGTTAAATATTCTCCACATTTTCATTTCTCCCATATTTCCATTTTTTTTTCAAATAAGTAAAATAACTTTTAATCACCCCCAAATTTTCATTCCTCCCAATATCATTCACTCCTTCCAGACAAAGTGTAAAAGAAATTTCTACTGAAGAATCAAGAGGTAATGAAGAATAACATAACAAGGCAAAGTAGCATAAATAAACCGAAGTACAGTCAAGGAGGTTAAATAAAAATTTTTCCCTGCATAAAACTTAGATATTCCCATTACAACATCAATAAGATAAATCTGATTATAATCATTACGTCTACTCATAATGAACTCGCCAGAAAAAAAAAAAAAAAAAAGTATAACTCTGACATTATCGAACAAGAGACATGGAAGAAGATTAAAAAATGGACTCACTGTTTCTTGGGAAGCTCCTTTAATACCAAGAAGCTGGTTGAAGCTCGAACCATTTTTAGCCGGCGCCTTATCTGGTGCTTGAGATTTAACTGCTCAGACCAACCAAAAGATTAAAGTTACTCCGAAACTACTACAATTAAAATTTTGTATTAACACATAAAAGCTCAATTCACCTTCGTTTGCCTCAGTTTCCGTTGCTCTAATCTGTAATCTCCGCCCTGCAATGTTAAAAAACCAATTAGCAAACCCAATGAAACAACACAGAGCAAAAGCTCAAAAGCAGAAACTCTTGGTGGCGTTTGGTTGCTGAGAAAGTGAACAAAAGCAGGATTAGCACATTCGATAGTAGAATCCAAAAAGGGGTTCAGATGGGTCTTTTTAGCATCCAATAGTTCACCCTCTCAGCAACCAAACGAGCTCTATTGAGTCAACCTACCAGTGAATGAGACAGAAACTGGTGCTTGTAGTGGTCGAGCTTGGACTCTAGGGGTTCTGGTGCTTGATAACGTTCTGGGTGATACCGAAACCATATTGAGTATGGAAGCCATTGAAGATATGATGAGCAAGTGGGGCTTCAGAGACTGAAAAGAGACCCCCAGGCTGGCTTCGTTGGGCGGACAATGGTCATTGGTTATTTTGGCGTAGTGATAATCTTTTTGACTTTTCAGGTAAAAAATATTTCTCAACACGTTGTGGAAGAGATTGTCTAATGTATATTGTAGTGTACGCAAGTTAATATATTTATGCCTACGTGCAGCCGTAAGATTACTCATGGCTTCCTTTGAACAATGATTATTTTTAGCGTCGTTCGATCTATGTCCTCGGATTCAGGTGCAACTTAGACAACTTGTAGTGGATTGTATAGAATCATACTAGTGACATTCGTATCAGATTCCTACACGTGTAAACTTTTTTGGGTAAATATTAGAAAGAGTGTGGGAGAGAGGCACATGAAGGGGAATAAGAATGGGTCTAGTCATTTTTTGGCATCAATATAATACTATTATGTCACAAATTATGCTACAGAGACATAAACGCAGAGTTTAGAATCCAATCTTGGAAAAGAAAGAATGAAAGCATATTGGGCTCATATCTCTCAATTTATCTTAGTTTCAGAAAATTAAAAAAAATGAGGTATATATTAAATTTTGTTTTTCTTATCATCCACTATTTTTTCTCTCTCTAAAATTAAAAAAATATATATCTAAAAATTCAAACTCAAGAAACTCACTCTTGCTATAGTTTTTTTTTTTTTAATCTCCTTTGGTAAGAGGCTATAAGGTCTGTTTTGGTTTAGAAAGATAAAGCTTATTATTGAAAAAAAAATAGAAAGATTAAGTTTACTTTCAATTTACTTTTTTGAAATATAAACTAAAATATATACTAAATATATCACTTTTATTCTTAATGACATATATGTTACAACCTTGTGAATTATAGCGTAATTAAAAATTTGATATTATAATCTGAAAATATAACATTTTGTCCTATAAATTATCACAAAAAATGAGAAAGCTATATATGAATTAAAATTAATGCTGAAAAATCACACTATATTGTATGCCTTCATCAATTTTCTTAATTTTCCTCTTGTAAGTTATTGGACCAGTATATCTCTCAAAATCACATAATTTGTAGATGTTATTTTTAATATGTAACATTTTATTTTTCAATAATTTAGAATGGTAAAATATTATATTTTGATAGTTTAGTGGGATAAAATATTACATTTTAAAATTCGGACACTAAAAGTTATAATTATAATATACTTCAAAAGAGTTATATATAAATTTTCCTTATCTTTATGATTTATTTTTCATTTTAGATAATGAAATTTTTTTAATAATTCGTCATATGAAGAGCGTTTGGTTGAACTCATATTCAAATGGCTAAATATTTTATATGTTTGGTAAAGATTCCACATTTTTATTGTATGAAACAGATATTTAGATCAAATTCAGTAGTTGTTTAAATTAAAGCAATAATTTATTTCAAGAAAACAAGAGAAATTTCAGTGTAGTAGTTTTCAAATATTTTCAGACATTGATTGTATAACTTCGAATAAGCCGATCTTTTAACAAATTTTACCAATTTTAAAGTTTAAATTAAAAAAAAAAAAGAATATAATGGGGGATGGAGCATTATGGGCCGTAGACCATGGAGGCCTACTGTTGAATTTTGGGTATTAGGTATAAGGCTTACATCGTACTTGATTTTAGCCCAAATACTCAGAAAGGCTCTAGCTGTACGGCTTACTTTATCATTTTATTAATTTAAACCCAATATTGAACCCAAAAAAATTTAATTTTACCCAACAATAATAAACTCAATTGACTACATTTTGGGAGAATAAATTGCTAAAGGAACCAATCCTTATGTTTTTTTTGTTAACTCGAAAAAACTAGTTGAAATGAGTTGGATTTAAGTGATTGGTTGGGGTAGGATGAGTAATATTACTGGAGATATTTATTTTGACATATTTAGCATTTTATGTATTTTAAAATGTTAAGACTCAATTAAACCAAAGAAGCCTGATTTTTACATAAAATTCCATTTTTTCGAATCCATTAATTCATCCAAATTCAATTGAAATATTTTTTTTTTTATGGGAGTTCAGTGAAATTGAAATCGGTTTAGAGGTTACACACACCCCTAACGAAAACAATTCTGGGCAAGCATTGTTAGAAATATAGAGAACAAAAATAAATTTTAAGGGGTGAAAAAACTTCAATTTCTTTTTTAAGTCATTACAAAATATAACAAAGCCCTTCAGTAAATGATTTGCTCTTTATAAACCTTCAGGACTTGTTTGGTTGTTAAAAATGAACTGTATAAAAATGAATAAAAAATTATTAAAAAATAGCATTGGTGATAACATTAATAATAATAATAATTGGCGACACTGATAATAGTAGTGATGATAATGTTAATAATAAAAATAATCTGTATTTGATAATAATTTTTATTCATGATTATTTCATTCCATTGAAGAGGTAGGCTTTCCATCGTATGTGGCACTAGACTCTTAATTCTGCCAGATCATGAAATGAGCTCTACAAATGATGCATTCCATTAACCAAAGAGCTCAACTTGAGTAATCCCTCTTCCCCATTTCTCTCAGCTAAATGAGACCTAAACATTTGTTTTTGCGAGACTTTCTGTCCCACAACATCATATCCTAAAGTATTCTAATTAACGAGCTCTTCCATCTTATCACATTGTTTAGGGTAAGCTTTTGTTTTTCACAAAATGTGAAGAATATCATATATATATATATATATATCACATGTTTATACAACTTTTTCTAACAAGCATTACAATTGAAATGTGATTATATTCAGATTTAAATTGATCTTTATGAAAAACGTTGAAGTGAGATGTAATAAACTTAGATATAAAAACTAGTAATATTTGTGAACATTAATTGTAGATAACATTTCCTGTTCTCTTTTGTAATGATCAATCCACTGCCGTATTTTTCTGACTTTATTGCCCATTTTTCTATTTGTGTCAAGACTCCAATAAAATTATATTTTGCTATTAGTATGATAATCTTATCAAATTATCTTCGGATGCGTAATTCCTGCTTCTAAAATTGAATGTTTAACATAATTGAAATTGGGTCACCCCAAGAAAGTTTCTTCCATCCCACTAACCTTCTCTTTGGATCCATGGTATCTTTTAGAAAAAGATTTTGGGTCATAATTTATTATTTGACCATTAAACAAATAATATCACAATGTTGAAAAAGATTAATTCTTTTAAGATCTCCCCTTATTCTAAAGTTCTTTCATGTAATTTTCTTCCTCTTGGTGGGTAAAATCATTACCTTTACAATCTCTGCTTCAACGTCTTCAAACTAGGAAATCATTTTAGCCTGAAAAGGAGTTGTTTATATAAGACGACCTTGGTACATCAAGTTAATTATTATCATTATGTAATAAAAGTTAAAATTATTAATTAGAGTATACATTTTTATTCAAGTCAGACCAGATATCAAACAAATATGAGATCATGCTTTTAATTTGGATTTTAACGATTCATATTTTACTTTATTTTTTATATTTTGATGTTATTTTTATTTTAAAAAATAAAATATAAACTATTCAAATTAAATTTAAATATTTCAGAACTACTTCAAAATAGCAACAGCGAATCCGTGTTCCACTATGATATGAGATTTGATGAGTCAATCTGGTAACCATTACCCCTTCCCCCCCCCCCCCCCCCCCCAAAAAAAGTCGGTTCAAACTCATTATATCATTAACGTGTATTTTTAAGCCAAAAGTTATGATTATTAAGGAAAGTATAACTTTATTAAAAAACAAAAATAAAACTTAAGTCTAGTGTTATCGAATTCTTTCAAAGAAGAATGATAGTAGATGAACTTTTGAAAGGAATGAATAATGAAATATTGAGTTATTAAAAATATTTATTTATTATTTGGTTATTATTTTTTTATTTTTTATGGCGAGAGATATTATCAAATGTTGTAAAGTATAAATTTTCTCCTCAGCATCTCATGCAGTGCATTTAAAACTTTATTTCTTGAATGTTTTCAGGGAAATCAAAACCAAGTTATGAAGGAAAAATATTATCTCCTGTAATAAGCTAATCCTTTTGGTTATATTAAAGAAGAAAAGAGGTTTAAAGTTTTAGCCCCAAAAAAAGGAGAAAAAAGTAACTTTTTGTCCCATAAATTTTATCTAGATTTTATCCTTGTCCATTGGAAATGAATTTTATTAAAAAAAATTTATAGTTTATAATTATATTTAGTATGACATAAAAAAACATTTTTTCATTTCTTATATTTGGTTAGATAAAACTAATAAATAAATAAATAAATGATTGTAATATCTTTGGTGTGAAAAAATAAGAAAAATAATTATTTTCTTGTGTAGTGGCAACAAAAATAATGATAATGTTGATAGTAGTAATAATAGCAATAACAACGGTGGTAGATAATTGTGGCAGAAGTAATTTATGTTTGAGAACATTTTTTATCAATGATTATTTCATTCCATTGAAATGGTAGATTTTTTTTTCATTCAATGCACTGTTTGGTATAGTTAAAAAAAATATTAATAATATTTATTTTATTATTATAATCATCATTTAATTATTATTTAATATTATTTATTAATCATTAATCAATCATTATTTTATGAATATTTTCAAAGAGATAAGTTTCTGGCAAAGGGGAGCCCAAATTTATTTTAGTTTATTTTTATCCCAAAAGAATAATTTTTTTTGTTCCAAAATTGTCTTAAATCTGTCAATAACTATGTTATCCCTTACATAAGTAGATCCTATGTGGCAAAAAGTACACATTAATAAACCGGCACACATGGAATTACACATCAAATTAAAAACAATAGCTCATAAAAAGAAAATTCACATTAGATTTCTTTTCATTTAAGAAAACACCTGACTTCCAAAAAAGAAAAAAAAAACAAAATTCGCAGAAGGAGAAACTCCTTGGAAAACCTGAAGAAACCAGAAAAACTCCAGATGTGAAATGAAAGAAAGAGAAGGACGCTACGTTTCTTGGTTGGCCACTGTTGTTGAAGGAGATGAATTAATTGCACCACATTCCCACGTATCTATCGTTGTTTTGAAGACTCGGGACAGGAAATTCCCAGTTCAAAATTTTCACCACCTTCAATGGATTGACTTGAAGCCATACTGCGGAGTGGAGGTTCTATATATAGAAAAGAACAAAATACAGCAAATATATATAACATTCTAAAATAATCTCTTCTTTTTTTTATCAAAAAATAACGTAATCCTTTCTCTCTCTCTCTTTTTTTTTTCAAAGGACTTCACTGTTTTCAAAACCCAAAAATTAAATAGACAAAGGCAAGGAAGTGACTTGGCTGGTCTCTGATGGATATGGGTTTTGGTGAGCGGTGACAATCACTAAAGAAGATGATATATCATATAAGAGAACAGGAAGAAATAAAAGTTAGGGATGTGGAATGCTTTATGAGGATTTTTGCATGGAAAGGGTCTTGCAATTCAATACCGTGCATGACCATTTCATCTATTTAATTTGTGTGAGGAAGAGACCGAACTGCCAATGATGCAAAAAAACCTAACTTGATCATCCCTCCAATTCGAAACGCATTAATTCTCCCCTTTCTTCAATTTTAGATCCGTTAGATTTTGTTTTTAGATTTCCTAAAAGTTTTTTTCTTCATCTTCCAATGCAAAAATCATTGATTTTGATTGATTTTTGCTTTTTTTTTTCCTCTGGAATTAGATGTCTTTCAAATCAAAATATCAAATCTGATGTGTGCATGTGTGTATGTTTTTTTCTGACATATTTTTTCAGTTTGATGTGTATTTCCTACTTGATTTAAATAAGACAATTTCGATTCAATCAATCGCCTCATTTTAACCTATTTTGGCCTATTTAGGTTGTGTAAATCAACCATTAACTAAGAGTATAAGGATGGATTCGAATAAAACCTAAATGCAATTATTTGAGAATGAACGGGAGGTATCTATGCCTTGCTTCGTTAATTGCTCTAAATTTGTCCCGACGTGTGTATATGAAAAGACCTAAGTATTTATCATTTGGTTAATAATTCAATTTTATTTAAATTAATTTTAATAAAATATTTATTTGAATTATCTTTGCAATTATTTTAAAAAGATGAAAAGTAAACCTTTAATTAATTTAATAAATGCATTACAAGTATATTTATTAATGATTTCATATGGGAATTGTTTGATTAATGAACAAAATCTAAATGGTACAAATATAGATATATCTTACAATACAAATAGTATAATTTCCTATTCAACAACCCCGCGCAGAATAATCCTGTAAGGTTCAGGTATGAGGAATTAAACAAAAAATCTCACTAGAAAATGGATAGAAATGGGACAAAATATAAAGGACTGAATTTACATAAATTTTTTATATTTTCATTATTAAATTCTCTATCTAAAACATAATAAATATATAATTTTTTTATAATAATATAACGTATGTATAATTTAATTAAAAAATAATATAGATGTTTGTGAAAACCTTACATATATTATATTATTATTAAAATTATATATTTATCATATTTTGATTAAAAATTTTGATAATAAGAATATAAGTTATTGCATATAAATTTTTTTCAAATATTAATGAATAAGGTAGGGATAGGTTTTAAAGGGAAAAAAAATCACACTAATGCACTTCATTGTCATCCCTAATTAGTATACAATAAATGATGGGTAGTTCGAATTTGCCGCAAATATAAGATTCACACGTGTGATGGATAACATAGCTATTGACCAAATTAAGGAAAATTTTGAAACAAAAAGGTTACTTTTAAGATAAGAAGGGATTAAAAAAAATGACAAGAGTAAAACCTTAATGAAATTTAAGGGACATAAAGTTATTTTTTTTGCATTTTATTATATTTTTATTAAAAAAATTAATAATAAATACTTAAAAATTTTTTACTAAAATCTTATCATTTTTAATTGATCATATAGCAATATATAAAGCGCTAAAATACCAACCCAATGAAAATCTAATGTGACGATCTGCCAACTAACCCATAAAAGATTGATACCCATCCAAAAAGATAACTTTGCCTATTCCTTTTCTCTCTTCTAATCAACAAAATTTGAACTTCTATTCTACAACAAGAGAATGTGATTCCTAACTCCACCACAAGCACACTACTTTTTCTCTTGTCTATCTTTTCATGCCATTGTCCTATTCAGAATCCATCTCACACAAAAGCACTTCCAAAGGGATCTTATTACCTTCTTCAACTTTGCTAATAGCTAATCGTTTTTGCCATTTTGGTACCATTTCGGTAAACATAGGAGTAGTCGCTCTCCTTTAAAAAACAGAAAATTATACGTCCAATTTAATTGGCACTGAGAAGTTGAAATTGTGTACATAGTATAACACATTTCGCTCCCTTATGTCATTCTTTTCTAATTCTGTTCCTTACAACAAACCCTTCTATTAGCAGAATAATTTTAAGCAATGAGAGTTTAAGCAGATTTAAGCTTTTTGTGATATTAATTAATCTCATATGTGCCACTAATAATTAGTACCCCACTTGAAAGATGCAAAATTCTATCGCTAAAAGGAAAGTGAATAATTAGAAAAGCATCAAATCAAAACTATTTGTGATACTCAAATCCCTTTTTAGTTGCCTTTATACCTACTATATTATTATTCTTATCCACTACATACACATCAAACAATAGTGCAAGTTTGTCACCTTTTGAGGTTCCTGTCGATCAGTTGAATAAAAAATGGGAACCCTAAAGACTTGGCCAAATAATAAGACAGCATAAACATTAAACAATGGTATAAAGGGGTCACCTTTACTTTGATGGGTCTTTTCCAATTAATGAAAAAAAAAGTTCTAAAGAGTTGGCCGAACAAACAATATAATCAAGCAAACAAGCAAGTAAATGATGTGGGGTTAAATATATTATCTTTAAATTATTTTACTAATTTATTGAGATCAAACCATAATAAATTTTATTGCAAAACCTTAATTTTGGTGTGCGTAATGTAATTTCAACCAAATCAATTAAATAAACTAATTGTGATGATGGTTTGTCTCCTACTAACCTAAATGCATATTTAGATAGACGATTTTTTTTTAAATCATATTTTGAATAAAATAATAAATTATTATTTGTATATATTATAGGTAAATAAATATGATTTTTAAATTTTTTTAACACCTATCCAAACTAGTTATAGGCTATAAGCTATAGGCTATAGGTGACCATGCTAGCTTCGAGAGTGCATGCAATAGATGGTGGCGCTTGGGAAGTGAATGCGATGGGGATTGTGGCTCTGGCACAAGCTCCAAGGCCTAAGTTAGAAGCTAAAATAAGCAAGAAAGTGATGGGAGGCAAAATCATTAACTAAGGCGTCTTTGAAAATATTTAAAAAAGAATTATATATAAAGATTTAAATCTTATAAAATTTATAAGTTTAAAAGTAATTTTTTAAATTTAATAATAATTTTTAAGTCTAATAAAAAAATTTTAAAATATAATAATAATTATGATTTTTTAAAATAATTTTAATTTTTACAATTTTTTATTATAAAATTTCACAAAATTTAAATCTTTAAATATATTTTTTTAAATATTTATAAATGAGTGTTTACGACACACTTTGCTAGCAAGGCTCTACAACTTGTTTGAACATATTGGGTTAACTAAGGAAAAAAAGAAATATATATATATATATATATATATATATTAGAATTGGACCAGTTTTGGAGGACAATAGGATATGGCTAGGCTTAGTCCTCTCACTTAAAAAAATTATAAAAAATTTATATAAAAATTTTAATTTTTAAGAACATATTATAAATTTTAAAAAATTTACAATAAAATTAATTTTTTAATAATCAATGTATAATTTTAACCAACAAAAAAAATCTAACCAATCCAAAATATTGAGTTGGGCATTGGCTCAATTTCTAAGATCCAGTTAAAATTGGGCTGAATTAAACCATTATCTAACTTGATTTGTGTATACGCTCATTAGAAAAGTGATCCCTTCAAAACTGTGATGGGATATGATTAACTCTAATTTACACCTCACAATCAGAGATAAGAAAAGTTGAGGCTGACCTACCAAACTTGCTCAATCAGTCCAGTTCTACACAGATCAGGCCTATACCAAAATTTATTTATCACTAAGTATGCACATATTAATTAACCTAAACTCCTTCTGGCTGCAACTAAAAGCAAAATAGGAACTCTAAATTAATTAAAAGTCTAAACAGCTATGAAAGCACACCAATAGTACTCTTACTCCTTTTTAAACAATGTCCAAGAGTTCAAATTTACATAAAATCAAATGAGGACGATCCCTTGATCCTTTTATTTATTTATATCTAACCCTAGTTAGTAACTTGTCTGTTATACTTTCGATACATAATAATTAATATCTCCACCACTAACTTGAAGCTAGCAGATAATAAAGCCAAGCTTCTATAGATTAGTGGTCCACTAATACATCAATTATTTAGCTTGGCGTGAAACAAGGTATACTTTGTGCCTGCGACAAGTGTGCGTGGCATAGACTAATTTAGTTAAGAAAAATTATACTTCAAAACCTTAAATTAAATATATTTGTATTAAAAGGTCTTAAATTTTAAAATTATTCTTAAGGATGCTAAAATAAAAAATTTAAACTGTATAAGAAAATTATAATTTAAAATTTTAAGTTAAAATTGTTTATTTTAAATTTTTTAAAAATAATTTCAAAATTTAAAATTCTTCACTTTAAATATCTTTAACTTTTAACATTTTAATCTATAATTTTTTCCATTTACTTATCACCGAAAGCGCAAAGCTATCTTGTTTTTCTTGTTGGTTGTGCTGGCTAGATAAAATCCATGACTCAGATCTACGTGCTTCCCAAAACTGATGGCGAAAATAGGCAAACCTAAATTCATTACTTGGACTAGAGCCACCTTCATCAACTCAAATATTGAATTTTAAGATATTCTCAAGTAAGTTTGATATGTTAAATTTTGGTGAAATTATTCGTTCCATTCTTGTCGTTTGAATTAATTTTTAATTAAATTTATAATCTAAAAAATTATAATGAGATCCTTATAATTTTAAAAATTTTAAATTTGATCCTTACAATTAAATTTTATCAATATTTTATTAAATTATATTGACATATCAATATAAGTGTTGTCTTGATTCTTTAAATACTTATAATTTATTCTAAAAAGAAGGATTAAAGTAAATAATGAAGTGAAACTAACTTACATATGTTAGTAATTTATATGACTTAAATTGTACATATTTAAAGTATCAAAATAGTATAAGGATAGCCATATTTATTAAAATTTAATGAAATAATAATGATAATTTGACAATAGGGAATAAATTAAAAAAATGTAAAATATAAAAATCAAATGAAAAATTAAATAAAATGACATGGATTAAAAGATGAATTTAATTTTAATTTTTAATTTTTAATTTTATATAGACGTCAATAAACTTAGAACGGGAGATCATGATGTGAAAGATTGTACCTTTATTTTTGCCTTTTTCTCCTCTGGCTTCTTCCAAGAACTTGAGATTTCCTTTGTCCAAAAGGGAAAAAGTAAAAAAGGGGAAAGTTAATATATAAGACATATGAGTAAGTTTACACAAATGTTTCTCAATAGTTTATAGTCTATTTATTTGTTGTCATACTTTTCCCAGTGCTTACCTTTTCCTTTGAATAATAATAATAATAAGTCTATTTAATTAAGTAGACTGAATATATTAAAGGATATTTTATTTAATTTTTTTTCATGATATTGTTGACCCAGTAGAAACCGGTCTCATCCCTAAACTCTTTCTGAAAAATATTTGGATTGTGATACTTCACATTTTTGTTGCATAGATAATGAATAAGAAAATAAAGTTATACTTCAACAACTATAAATTTTGAAGCTAATGGAGAGGTACAAGGTTAGCAGAAAAATATTGATTGTTGTGCTGCAGAACCTAACCAAATTAGGAAAAAAATAATTTACTCTTTCTAGTCCAAAATTAGATCTGATCATATTTTTTTTTAATATTTAGATCAAGTTTTTAAAAAGAAAAAAAAAGATTGAACTCAAATAGAACTCTATAAATTCAAAGCTTGATAAAAACATTATTATCTTTATTTTAAAATAAATGTATTAATATTTTTGAAAAACAATTTTATAAAACACCTTCCAACATCAAAACTCCTTAAAAATTATTAGATTAATAATTTTTTACATCAAAACATAGGTTAAATCGATATATTTAGTTTTTTTATAAGAAATATATTTTTAAACAAGTTTGGTATCATAGCCCAAATTCGAAGTCAAATCCTTTAAAACACTTTAAAGAGACAAGGAAATAAAAGAAAAGAAAAAAAAGGAGGGTTACATCTACCTTATAAGCTTTATACAAGTGAATTTTACTTCTTCTTTTTCTCTTCTTACTACACCTAAAATATTTTAGATGATCCAAATTATCAAAATTCAACCGGATTTAATTTTGGTCTATATATTAGAAAAACGTCTTTAATTTGGAACCTAAAATATTAACTTAAATTCAATTTCTTTCAACTGAACTGAATTGGTCTAGACGAGTTATATTTAACTCAGGATCAAGCCTATCATAAATTAATAAATTACAGGTGAATTAATAGTGATTTGCTAGCTATCTAATATGATGTGTCGAATATTGTAATAATAAGAGAATCTTATAAACAGTTTTGAATAAATTTCCCAAAATTGGTTCCACTTAAAGTAAGGATTGACTTCTTCTCACTTAGTTGACATGGTTCGATCTGAAATATTTTAGTTTGAGTTGGCGTAAATTTTACATATTTAAAATATTAAATCAGTAAATTGTTGACTAAGAAAATAATTAAACTTTTACTGCCTTGGTGAAGGTTTAGTGACAAGAATTATTTTTTAAAAAATCTAAAATTATAGAAGTTAAATTATAAGAATCAAAATTTAAATTAAAATAAAATAATTAAAAAGGAAAAAATCATCTAAACAAATTTATATGAAAAAACACGAGCAATTATTTATTTATATATGATTACGTACCGTCACAACTTGTGAATAAACACTTAAACCCATTTCAAACAATAATGGCTAATACATGCGTGTACTATTTCCCATCTTAATTTCTAATCCATAGGCCATGCTTTATGAATATTCCTTGTCTTAGCTTATATTATAAGAATCATATTCTTATATGCGCATATTCCCAAACCTCACAAGCCTGGAAAAAGGGTACGTAATTTCGTTTTGGGGTTTGAGTTTAATGATTTTTTTTAAATATCGAGGTTTATTACTTTATAATAAATAAATAAATAAATAAATATATATATATATATATATATATCTCTCTATTTGAAATTTGGACCCCAGAAATTTGTTCATCTTTTCCTATTGCTCTATACAAAGTATAGTCTTTAACTCTTTTTGCGTCCCTTTCATGTGCTGAACTGAAGACCCCAAGATTGAACTATCCAAGCTTCGTTGCTTCTGAATTGTTTTTGGTTCACATGCCCTCCTTTGTTTTGACTCATGGTCAACTGATTATTTAATTAGGTTTTTGGCCTTAACAATTCACAAAGGCTATGCTAAATTGGTCATTCCCAATTTATACTCTTACAATGTAATTCATTATAGAAGAATGTTGGTTTAATAATTTTTAAGAACACATTGCTCTAATTTTTCTTATTTTTTCTTTTAAATCTCACGGATCTCTTATTTATTTTCTGGTTTTTTTTTCAAAAGATATCAATTTTTTTAATATCTTGATCACACTTTTTAAAATTAATTCTCAATCAATCTATGCCATTTTCTATCATCTCCACGTGCCTTTTTTTTTTTTGTCAAAGCATGTGTCATTGAGAATGTATATATTGCAATTCCTTTTCACTTTACTTGTGTGAGTATTACAATTTTTATGTGTTAATAAACTATATAATTAGAAAAATAATATAAGAACTTTTGTAAGCCAGTTTCTCTTTTTTTTGGGTAGATAGTCAATATCTATTTTATATTTCATGCTATTGATTAGCAGATATTTCAATATTGATGATTATATATATATATATATATATTATTTGCATACATAAACAAAATTTTCAGTACTCACAAACAAAAAAGAAAAATCCTTTTTTTTGTTTTTGTTTTTATTTTTATTTTTGAATGAGATACGAAATAGAATGCCTTTGATTTCTTTCATTAATATAAAGAATGTTTCTACTTTTTGTCCACCCATATGAATGATCCGCTTGTAAGAAACTAGGTTAACTATTTGCATTAATAAAATTAATAATTAATGTATGAACGATTCTTTATGCTCCACTACTTGTCTATTTATTATGTATATATACCTACTGCCGGTATTGACAAATGACACTAACATAGCATCAACGTGAGACCACCTTTTTAAATATTTTATTCCCATCGCTCTATATCGTGCGCTTATCTCACACCACGCTGTTAATGGACTTCTATACTGAAATTTTCAATTTGTCAGATTATTATGCCTTAGATTAATCACTTTCGTTTTCTGTTAAAAAAAAAAAACCTAAATTTCTGCGGCTTCATATTATTTAGTTCCAAAAGTAATTAAAAACACCTGCGTTTGTTTTTTCTTTTATTTTGTCTTTCTTTGCCAAAACACCTGTTTGGATTGGTTCTTCTGCGTTTTGCAACGAGGTTTGGGGGTCAAGCTATATATGTGTGTGTGTGTATATATATATATATATAGCTGTCATTGTATGCATTCTTCTGCTATTTTCCCTTTGATTCCATCGATCACATTATAGGTGTCAATAAGGATTAAGTGCCAACTCAAATTGGGGTGTTTATAAACTTGGTTCTATTTGATTTTAGATCAAAAAAATCAATTCGAATTAAATTTGTTAGTTTAGCATTTCATTAAATATTGTTGATTTTAATCTCTAATTTTGATTTAATTTGATGTTTATACTTTTTTTTCACCTAAAAGTGATTTGATTTTTTTTTAATATTTTATTTTTTATAATATGTAAAATTTAACTTTTAATATCATACATCTTTTAACATTTTGATTAATAATAATGTTGGAATAACTTATTATCATTTATCAACATTTTTTTAAAAGCACCTTTTATAATTATATTTAATTATTTTATAGTTGTAAATAAATATCGTATGTACAGATAAAATAAATAATAATATTTTTGAGATAATTTATTTGATAAACTCATATAAGTGTAGGTAAATAAAAAAGTATTACTAATTTTTGCTTGTTATTGATAAAAAAACTTATGCATGAGTTGGTTTAGATGATGGAAGAAAAAAATATTAATTCGATTAAAATCAAACTAAATTTGATAGAACCAAAAACTAAATTAGTTAAATCGGTTCTATAATACTCAAAATATATTTTAATTTTCTTTTAATTGGTTTAGTCCAATTTTCATCAATTTGTATTGCTTTGATTTGATTCAATTGGTTTAAATAGATTTTAAATACTCTAACCCAAACCAAAAACTGGACCAGTTAAATCAGTTCTATAATCCAAATATAAATTTTAATCTTTTTAAAATTGGTTTAGTCCAATTTTTATCAATTTGTATTGTTTTGATTCGATTTAATTGATTTAAATGGATTTTAAACACCCTAACCCAAATTGTTGATAAGGGTGTAACTTTATTTATTTATATTTCTTTTATAACTTTTCATAGGCGCATTTGGTATAAGAAGCTACACTCATTATAAATAAAGGCATTAAGCTCAACAATTGTAAAAGAGATGTTAGCCCAATAAAACTAATAATACATAGTTGAGAGATTTGATTAAGATAAACAAGACCTGCTGGGGCCTTGGCTTTTGAAAACTTAATCCACAATATATTGCATGTATGTCTAGTCTATTCTAAATTAAAATGGATTACGACTAGTTTGATATGCAACATAAAAAAAATTAATAAATAAATAATTTTATAGATAAAACAAATATTTTTACACTTTTATTTTAATTTAAACTTAAAAAAATAAATATTATTAAATAATACTTACAATAACATAATAAACATCACATACAACTACATCAAAGAAATCTCGCTATCACAAAATCAAACAAACAGATAGTGTTTTCCAAATTTAGGTTTGTTTTGACCACCCCCTGGTCCCAATTACGCGTGGAGACTAGAGTTGAGGAAGGAGCCACAATACGTTATGGATTCATGGTTTTTATTGTAAGAAGGGATAACCTTCAAAAGGATAGACACTTGCAGGCGTTGTCTTTGTCAAATCAATGTTTTCGAGATATTGCATTAATTAATGTTGATTTTCATCTAAATAATTTCTTTATATATATCAAGCTTTAAACTAATTTCATCACAAAATTACTTAATATAATAATTGGCTACCTTAATATTTTCATCACAAATTTTTTGATTTTTTTCCTCTAATTCTTAATGTAGTAAATATATATATATATATATATTACGTAATTTGACTCAGAGCAAGTGCGTGTGATATAGGCTTTCTGATATCTGTGTTCCACTTATGAATTTTATTTATGCTGAGCAAGATCTTAACAACCCAAGAAAGTTCTTTGGATTTACATACCAAAGTTACTAATTTTGTTTATTAAACTTTCAACAGAAATTTATTTATTTGTTTATATTAAGAATATAAATTATAATTTTATATATTTATATTTATAGTAATGATTAGTTAGCTTAGATTTTTTTTATTTATCTTCATATTAACTACTAGATAACTTATAATATGATAAATATTTATATTCTTGTCAATCATAATTATTATTTGTATCTTTATTAAATATTATTTAATTTATTTGTGTCAGTATTTAAAATATTGTGTAATATACGAAGAGTTAAAGAAAATAGAAAAACTTAAAAAGTATTTACTTGTTGCAGTGCGTAATCCCAATTTTTATAAATATATAACATGCGATCCAAATCACATTCAAATTGAAAAAAAGTATATCTCTCATACCCGCACACAAAGTGGTCAATATCTAAAATTTATTGATTGTCTAAAATATTAAAAAAATATTATAAAGATTAAGATATTCATATGTACCCTTTCAAAACATAATTCCAACATGTATTTTTAAAGTTTTGAATTTTGTAATTATTACATATTTAAATATATATAAAACATATAATAATCTAATAAAAGAAATTGATTAATGAATGAAGTTTGTGATATATTATATATTTTTCATATATAAATATTTTTAGTCTATTTATTATATATACTCTGCAGATATCAGATATTGAATATTCTAATTGCTTATTGGTATCGTGTGCGTACTGAATCCGAATGCCAAATTAAAATCTACAAAAAACTAATATCCAATATTTATTTTTATAGATATCTATTATTAATCACATGTTAAATATTTATTTTAATCTAATATTATGGAATATCTTATTAAATTAAGGAAAGCAAAACGGCATCCTTGAAACATGTGGTGTGGGCTGTGAAGCGATTTTGGCGTGTTTTGCAATTGCATGGATTACGAAAACGACCCACAATCCACAACTCTCTTCTACTTTTACGCGAACCACACCACCCACTCCTGCCCCATTCTCTACTTAACACGTGTTCGACCTTTTTCCCATCTCATTCCTTACCTTCCTTGGTTTGAATCCACATATTGTGTACTTACAAAAATATGATTAGAAAGAGAAAAAAAAAATAGCGTAAAATATATATGTATATAATTTTTTAATAATAAGACTGTATTACTATTGAGAATCTAACTTTCATTAATTTATTTTAATTTTTGTCTCAATTTTTAATTTGACCTATATAGTTTATTTACTTTAAACAATTCATTTTTTAATAAATATTTGATATCAAGATTCGTTTTAATTGAAGCTGAATTAGCCATCAAAATATACATGTCTTTTTAATCAAGTCTGACGTAATAAATTAAGTTTGACCACAGAGAGATGGGAAGTCTCCCATTTGACTGGGTTTTTATCTCCTCTATTGTAGCCTTCCAAATCCCTCTTTGCCTATGGATATTGCAATTCGATGTTTGCATTTGAAATGAAAATTTTTTAGTATAATCATAGGCATAAATGATTAAAAAGTAAACTCGTTTGGTTGTTTTTAAATTATGTGTTATATTTATTATATCTTTATAATTGTTATTTAATAATATTATTTAATTATTTTTTCAAAAAGTACAACACAAAAATCATTTTTTTATCATACATCTATATATCTAATTTTTAATTCTTTATATCATCTAACTAAACAAATTTGTAGATACTTCGTGCCCTCATGATCCAAAAAAAAAAAGCTTACATTACATTAATTAATGAAGTGATATGAAATTTTACCTTAATTTGTTGGTTTTTTTTTTGGGTACAAATTCATATGCCAATATTATTTGTGCATTCATTATCTTACATGTTATGTAATACAGGGTTAAGATGGGTCCTTAATGGCTGAGGGGGTAGGGGACATGCTTTTGTAGCTTCAAATTAGCGTGCCTTAAAGGTTGTGGTGGAAAGTGTCGTAGGCCAGCAATTATAATTATAAATTGCTTGAACGCTTGGCTTAAGTTTATTGCCTTAGTAATTTGTTATTATAAATTACCTATTAATTTATTATAATAAATTAATAAATTACAAATTGTGGTTAGCCATTTGTAAAGGTAAAATAAATAAGACAATAAATTAATTAAGTTATATTCAATTCACAATCATCATCAATTAATCAAGATAAACAAATGACTCTATCTAAATTCTAAAAAGAGAGATTTAACTACTCATAATTAAAAATAAATTCTTAAACATTAATTTAAAAAAGTTCATGAATAATAGAGAATGGTAGAGAAATAAAAAAAAAAATCACAACAAGAACTTCAAGAAAAAAATTTCAACTCTTCCAATAGTAATGGCGGCTCTCAAATTCACTTTCTTGGTTGATATGTATCTCTGTGCATTCCTTTTATTTTCTTTTTTATATTATTTTATTAGTTTTTTAATATATTTTTTCATAATCTTTGATGTATAAGGACTTATAAAGGCTTTTTTGTGTTTTTTTTGTAACTTAAAAAAATTTCTTTTATTTTTTCTTGGAGGGAATTTTTATTTTAATTTCTTTTGTTTTCAAATTAGATTTTGGCATCATATAGAAGATAAATTAAGCCTCTAATTAAATGTATAAATATAGTCTTCCTTATGTTTCCTTCTCTTTTCACCATTCATTGTATTCCTACTAAACAACACATAAAATAAGCATAATAAATTTCACTAACTTAATGATTGGCTAGGATTAATAATTCAATTAATATATTAAAAATGTGTCACATCAACATTGCACAATAAGGATCCATTTTGGTGTGTCTATATGGATACATGTTCATTTCCTTAGTCAATTTAAGTTTTAGAAATAGATATAAGATTTAATTATTAGAGGAAGAAAATGAAATATTAATATGTTCATATATATAAAAATTTGAAACTAAAAAATATATATACCATTTTTCTACATTTATCACTTAAAAGTAATTTTTTTATGGCTTTTTAAATATTTATTACTCAAAATAATTCCTTTAATAGTTTTACAATATAAGAAATCCTTAGATAGTAGACCATATGCAATCTACATTACATATAAAAAATAAAAAATATGTGAAACTAAAATTTGAAATTATCAATGAAATTTTATTCAAAACACCCATTTTCATTTAAAGGGTTGGGGCAAATGCCCCTCTACTGTTTAGATCAAAGATTAATGAGAAGGAAGGATCCTTAGTGTTATGATAGATTTTAAAGTTGGGGATTCATTTTAAAATAAAATGAAAGCAGAATAAATAGTTTGAGAAAAAAAAAAGTACAGAGTTTAGTTTGATTTATAGAATTGCGAACGCATTTCCTTTATATAATTAATGTAATGTTTATTATATCTTTATACTTATTATTATATTTATCAAATTAATTTTAAAAAAATAAGAATGAAACAGTCATTTTTTATCAATTGTCCTATCTATTCACATTTTATCGTTATATCTTTCAACCAAATATACTATAAGGATTAATCAAATAAAATATTTAAATCAAAGGATAGGATCAAATATATAATTTAGCCTTTATTTTATCGTATGCTATATATAATCACATTTTTTGAATAAAAAAAAGACTAAATAAAAGCTCACTTGAAAGTAAAAGGTAAGAAAAACTATAATAAGTATATATTTAATTTTTAACTTCAATGCATTAATTCTTAACTTTAAAACACACAGTAAATATTTTTATTGTTAACAATTTCAGTTCTGAATTTTTAATCAAAAATTAATTTATGGTTAATAATTTATACTTCAATATATATTTGGAATTAGAAATATTCTATGGATATCAGAACCTGATTCATCAAATTTTGAAGCTGAGGTATGTTATGTGCGTGGTCATGGTAATATTTAAAGTATTTAATAATTTGTTTATAAAAAATTGGAAAAATATAACATATAAATAAAAAATTAATATCCTTATGTTATTTAAAACGTATACATATGATAATGCTAGATTTTTTTTATGTCATATATCCAAATATTTTATAGATAAAATTTTAAGCATATAATAATCAAAATAGTTCAATACTAAATAGTAATATCACTTAACAAATAGCTATTTTTTTTTACAGTAAAAATGTGTTCCATTGACTGAAATGAGTCTTCTCTTTTGATAAGAGGAGATGATATTAAATCTTAGCAATATAGTTGTGATTTGAATAAAAAAAATATGTGCTTAAATTTTGTTTGAAAATAAATTATTCTTTCCACCTTAAAGTTAGTGGTACATCTTTTTATCTATATTATTATATATGCATATGAGATCTTTGGTCTTTTTGATAGTTTAAGCTAATATAAGTAATATTTTTTAAAATAAATGTAAATATAAATTATGATCCATGAAAAAGAAATTAAGATATACATGAGAGATAGTGAAAATTGATTTAACATCTTACTTTTTTGTTATTTTTTAAAATTTTGAAATTTTATTATTTAAATTTTATTTTAAAAATATCATTTTTTTACATTTTGAATTTTTTTTTCCTTTCTACATTTAGGCAGGCATGATAAAGTTTTATAAATTTTTTTTTGAAAATAAATCATTTTTTAGTTACTACATATGGAGTTTTGGTTCAACTACTCTTGTGACATAAAAGTCGGGATCGTAATCTATCGGGTTGAATCCCTACAACACTGTTTTTTTTTTTTAAAGATTTTTACGTTCAAAACTTTGTGTCTTATTTATTAAAATTTTATTTTCACATCTTCTATTTTTATTACAAATTCTGATATCAAACTAACTCAATAGGCTTTTTTTATTTTAAGGTTTGGATAATTTTTTTAAAAAAATTATAATTAAAGATCTTAACTTAAATATATTTATAAAATTATTTTAAAAAATTTTAAGATAAAAATTTTAATTTAAGATCTTAAACTATAATTTTTTACATAATTTAAAATTTTAATCATTTAAATTTTTAAAAATAATTTTAAAGTTTAAATTTTTTTAATAAAGATATGTGAAATGTAATGTTTTTTTTCTTGGGTGGCCTTCTCGCCCCTCGCACCACCAAAAAGCTGAAAGTGAAAATTCAGAGGAAAGGGAGAAGCACAGGGAGGCAAAATGAGCATTATAAAAGTAGAAAAAGGCGCACAGAGAAGATAGGCAGGAACACGTTGTGTTGGGTTTTCTTGTCTATAAATACCAGAGAGAGAGAACCTTAGCCGTCTCCATTTTAATCAGAGGTTTCTCAACCCCTCCACTGTTCAGTAGGGTTTATCCTTCTCACTCTCTACTTCTTCAGCTTCATACAGTCATTTCTGAAACTCAGTAAGACACTGAAGTTAATCATGGATGCCTATGCTTTGCATTTGGCTGTGGCGGCTCTTGTTGGGGCTTCCGTGGTGGCTGTCTCGGCTTACTATATGCACCGGAAGACCCTCACGCAGCTTCTCGAGTTTGCGAAGGCGGTGGATAGGGAGAAGGACGACGTGTCCGATGACGATTCGCCCCAGCATTTGAAGAAGCGGCGTGGTGGTTACGCTAGGAGGAAAGGGAACGGGTATTACCGCCGGGTTTCGGCGTCCTTGCCGGATGTCACCGCGATCTCTGGTGGGATGGACGGTGAAGAGAGGCGGAACGGACCCCTGCCGGTCGATGGTATTCCGGCTGGGTTGCCGCGGCTTCATACTCTTCATGAAGGTATGGCCTTGGCGGGCTTTTTGCCAGAGTAATGGTCTAAGCTTTAATTAGTGATTTATATTTTCATTATAGAGATACAAAGTAGTGGACTTCGTTTATTCTAGGAGAAGTAATTTTAACTTGACGTTACTCCTTAAAAGAGGATTAGAGTGACTGAAGCTACAATCTGGGATACATGGAATTCACATATTTAATTAATAATTGTATGAATCAGAACGGTAATCTAGACCACTTTGTTGATGTATACATCTGGGATTTTGTATATGCTGATGGGATTTCTTGTTTTCGGCGTGTGTTAAAATTCCCCTCCTTTACTGTTAATTGGATAAAGTGAAATCAATTTGATAGCGCTTGGGAGAATTCGATTCCCTTGTTCATGTGATATTTATCGTCAATTTTCTTCTTCTCCTTCTTACTCTTTCACTTCTTGAATATTAGAAGACGTACTCATGACTAAAATGCAGTTATGATTGACTGAAAAGGTAAAGAATATCTAGTTGCAATATGTTTTAACCAACTTTTCCCAGAGAAAAAAGAGCTACATGCGCTCAATTTTCACCCAGCTGTAATCAAACTTAAAGATAGTGAGGATTTTACGAATGATATACTACCCCTTTCCTTTAATAACCGTCCCTACGTTGTGGGTAGAGTTAGATTTCCTCGCCTTTTTTAGATTATCCAATGCAGTTTCCTGTTTAAGAGTGGGTTGGTCTATGGAATATGGATTACCTAGAAGCCAATTCTCTGTTTTACCAGTATATTGGATATTGATTTTTTTTCCCCTCTTTATGACATTTACCAATTTAGATGTTGATATACTATTTATGTGAAGCTTGCCTCTATGAAATTTTGTGCTATTGCTTGCAGTGTGAACAATGAAGTGTGATTTTATTTCTGTGTCACTAAACTACTATTTTGTACTCATTGTCAACCCTTTTCATATAAATTTGGAATTTAATGCAAGTTTCAAATATAACTTTGGTCTTGCAGTCTTGGTGGACATCCATCAAGCGGAAGCCTCTGGTATAAACTATTTAAAAGGTCTCCTGATAGTCCCTAGCTGTTAGCGTGGAGATTTTTAGAACGTGAAGCTTAGACACATCTGAGGCCTTATATTTTGGAATAAAGTGAGATGAAGACAGTAAATGGTGCACCCGGTTCCCATGAATTGAACTAATAAATCACTGAACTTTAAAGAGTGGAAAAGAAATAAGAAGAGAGAGGGAAAATAAAATATGAAGGAAATAAACTGAAGCTTCAGAATGATTAGAAGAGTGTTAACTTATATTGTTTAAATAGGTTTTCCTGGAGAGTCAGTCTTCTTGAAGTGTACTCCTCTAACACCCCACATGGTAATCCAAATCACCTATTTTTGAGGATCATTATTCTCTTTAAGGAAATAAAGGAATTGTTTATTACCTTTGTAAAATTCCCAAAAGTAAGATGCATCTAATTCTTTCCTGCTTTTAGTATTTTAAAGGCATGGATCTTTATGTCGTTGTAGTTACTCTTAAGAAAACGGGTGTTGCCTTTGTTTTCTTTTTTTTTTTTTTGGGTTGGGGGGTGGGGGAGGGGAGAGTGGATAGCATATTTCCTCTGGTACCACAGCACTTGCTTTCTGCTGCACTGTTTTTTTCTAACATGTTCACTGGCTGCGTAAAAACATAAACATGAAGGGATGAACCCTGTTGTTGAAAGGTTCTACATCGATGTGTTTCACTGACCAAGAACACAAGTATACTGTTACAGGAAAATCTATGCATGCTGGTACCCCAAAGAGAAGTTATTTAAGACCAAAATCCCCCAAATCTCCTGTTCCGAGTGCTAGTGCTTTCGAAAGTGTAGAAGAATCAGATGATGAACATGATATGACTGAGGATGCCAAACTAGATACGACGTATCTACACACAAATGGAAATGTTGTAAGTCTGTAATGCATTTGTGGGCACTAAGTGTAGTATTCATATGATAAGTAAATTTTTCTATTTCTTTCTCTTCCTGTTGCCTCCTTGCTACTTCCCCTTGCCTTGGTAATAACTTAGTTTCTTTTCCATTATTCTTTAGCTGCATTTTGTACATCATAGGGTGCAGACATGCATTATTTTTTCATTTTTATTAAAAAGTATGAATAGGTGTCGGATTAAATTTTAATTTCACCTGTGCAGGGTCCAGAAGGCAAACCTTATGAGATTTTACCTGATCATGTTAATGCTAATGGAGAGAAAGTTCCAATTGCTGCTTCAAGTATGATTCGTTCTCATAGCATTTCTGGTGACTTGCATGGTGTTCAACCTGACCCAATTGCAGCTGATATTCTGAGGAAAGAGCCAGAGCAGGAAACTTTTGCACGACTAAAAATTACTCCTATTGGTATTAATATTTGCTCATTCTCTTGAATGTAATAAATTGCTTTAAATGGGTTTTCTCTTGGTGAGAATATAATCCAGAATCCCTGCTTTCATGTATTTTTCTGAAATTAATAGCAATGGTAAAAGTCTTTAGCAAACCAATCTTATGTTTTCTGTTTAGAGGCTCCATCTCCTGATGAAGTGGAAGCCTATGTGGTTCTTCAAGAATGCCTTGAAATGCGGAAAAGGTATGTGTTTAGAGAAGCAGTAGCTCCATGGGAGAAAGAAGTTATATCTGATCCTAGTACTCCAAAGCCTAACCCAGAGCCATTCTTTTACACCCCTGAAGGAATGTCTGATGTGAGTTTTGATTTTGTTCTAGTATTCCACCTCCCAAGACTAGGGTTTCTCAATGATATCCTCCTTATCATTGATATATTCTGATCTAATGTGTTGCAGCATTACTTTGAAATGCAAGATGGTGTTATACATGTTTATCCAAATAAAGATTGTAAGTAATGAAAGAAAATTTTTGCCTCATCTTTCATATTATGGGACTTACTCCAGGTGGATTACTTATGCCTGTTTGCTTGTTATTTGCAGCAAAAGAAGAGCTTTTCCCTGTTGCTGATGCAACTACCTTTTTCACTGACCTCCATCAAATACTTCGAGTTATAGCAGCAGGAAATATTAGAACTTTATGTCATCATCGGCTTAATCTTCTGGAACAAGTAAATACATGTCTTGATTGCTTATTTTGGTTAATAAAATGCAGCCTCTGCTTTCATTTCAACTGTGGATGAGAAATGGCTGGTTATTTGACCATTTTTTGCATGCATACAGAAATTCAATCTTCATTTGATGTTAAATGCGGATAGGGAATTTCTTGCCCAGAAAAGTGCTCCACATCGAGACTTCTATAATGTCAGGAAAGTTGATACACATGTCCATCACTCAGCATGCATGAACCAGAAACATCTTTTAAGGTTTATAAAGTCAAAGCTAAGGAAAGAGCCTGACGAGGTGACTGTTTGAATCTGTTTATTACAATGTTATCACATGCTTCACAGTAATTTTTTGGGATATAATCAATAAAACTGGTGAGTGAATTTATGTCATTGAACAGTTAATCATAGATAAGGTATATTCCATTAACTTATTAAACTATAAAGATTCAGTAGAAATTAAAATATTAGTGTATGTTGAAAAATAGTACAAAAATTACATATCTTTGAAGCCAATCTAGGATACTTATGTAAAAAAAAAATTTAACAGGTAATCCCATTCTAAGAATGATTGATTTTTTGGTTTGCTTTATGCTTATAAATTTTCGCATGCTAGTGTTGAATGAAATGATTTATTCAGTAGCATAACAAATTGAAGGATTAGTTACATTTATTTTGTCAAAGGTTTCAGATCAGAATACTGTGATTTGTATTGTATTCAGTATTGTCAATGGCATAGTGGTTTTGGGGCTTCCCCCTGTAAAACTGCCCAAGGCATGGCACCGCTATGGTGGCTGCTCTGGTTGTGGCGGCTATCATCTATGTTGTTTTTTGGGCTTGCTGCCATTGGCCACCATATGTCATTGACAACACTGATTGTCATAGAAAATATTATTGAAATGAATGTTAACAGGTACATTAAAGGACTGTATACAGATGTGGAAGTAAAATACAGTGTGCGTTATATTGTGTAATTTGATTACAGATTTTATGGAAATTATCTTTTATGGTATCCTATGTGCATTGCATAGCCCTATAAAATTTTAAATTTATTCAGGTTGTAATATTTCGGGATGGGACCTATCTGACCTTGAAAGAAGTTTTTGAGAGTCTGGATTTAACTGGGTAATTATCTTTTATTTTTCCCCATAATTTTGATGATAGTTATTATTATGATTTATAAGTGAATTAAATTGACTATAAGTTGCTGTACATAATATTATATTTTATTATTTTCAACAGATATGACCTCAATGTTGACCTTTTGGACGTCCATGCAGACAAGAGTACATTTCATCGGTTTGACAAGTTCAATCTTAAGTACAATCCTTGTGGTCAAAGTAGGCTTAGGGAGATATTCCTTAAGCAGGATAATCTCATTCAAGGTAACTATTTTTGTTGTTTTGCTGTTGAATTCCTGTTTTTTCTTCTAACCGCATTGGCAAAACTACTCTATGCCTTTTTCAAAGTCTCTTTACTTAGTTGATTTATCACTTGAAGTTTCAACTTCAAAAAGGGTTTCACCATATGTCATGGAATCCTGGGTTTTATTGACATTTTAAGCAGTTCTTCCCACTATGTTTATTACAGCTTGAGTATGTTCTAAGAGAATTTGAAAGGGAAAAACAAACACTTGTGTGTCTAGTCTAATTGCTTTACGCAAATCTAATCAATATATTTGGCATAATCTGGTCATCAAAGATAAAGGGAGCTGCATTTTCTGAGACTATTGAAGATATTTACATATATGATATATTATGAGGGAACTTCTTGATTTTGCATAAAGTGGATGCGCCTTTTATGCAGAATTATATTTTAAATTCTTTGGAAATGAAGTGCTAGAGGTGTCTAAATAGACAAAATTTGGCCTTTGATTATTACAGATAGATTTCTCAGGAAGCTGGGGCAGATTGCTTGAAAATTGTATATAATTAGTGAGCTTTATATTGTAAATTTGCAAAAGGCATGGTCAGCTCTAAAAGCATTTTTGGGAATTTTTTTTCCCCTTTCAAAGCCAACTGCCACCTGTGGTTTAATAATGTAGTGGAAGAAGCATTGAAGAAAAAGACTTAAAAATGAGTGACTTGTTGCCAAATGACAGCACTCTGAGCAATTTTTGGTATGGTTTGTTTTGTTGTTTTCAATATATAGGCATCTTTTACTTACATATGCCTATACTGTTTTCTTTTATCAAATAGGTCGTTTCCTTGCTGAGCTGACAAAGCAAGTGTTTTCTGACCTTGCTAGCAGTAAATATCAGGTGCTTTCTTGAATCCTTGTATTTATATTTCTGTCCTTTTTTTTTGTGGAAAATGTATTCTAGATTGTCATTTCAGAGTTCAGACACTAACCAAGAATTAGATTGGCCTAGTTTCCTACTCTGATTCTCATGTTATGATGTATTCCACTGGTTTGAAGAATTTGGATTCTTGGGCGGATCACAATTATAACCAATCATTATTCATGCTTCCAAACCTTTTTGATATTGATAAGAATAAATTTGCTGACAGGCAGTCTTTGATTTTTTTTTACTACATAAAAATAATAGAATCTATTGTTTACTTTATGTTTATTTATAATAATTTCCCTTTTCTTGGTTGTGACTTTTGTATACTTATACCCTTCTGGTATGACTATAGATGTTTGTTAACATATGTCTTTCTGTACCTAATTTATTGACAGATGGCTGAATATAGAATATCAATATATGGTAGGAAGCAAAGTGAGTGGGACCAACTAGCTAGTTGGATTGTAAACAACGAATTGTACAGTGAAAATGTTGTCTGGTTAATTCAGGTATTTTAGATTATTTGTTATACTTCTATTTTAAAGTAAATTTTTGTGTATACATCGTTACTCTGTTAACCATCATGTCAATTTCAAATTTTCAGCATCATATTATGTAATTTAAGCATGCAGAGTGCATTCTCGTTAAGCATTCTGAGGGCTTACATTTCTCGATGTCAGAAATCATTCCCTTGATGCCACTCTTAGGAGTGCTGAGCAACTAATAGAGTTTTGGAGATTTTTCAATTTTGGCTGAATTTGCTGTAAGAGATTGTAAAATGTTGCTTGTAATTGATGTTTGTTATTTTGAAATATTTGTTTTGCAGCTTCCACGATTGTACAATGTGTACAAAGAAATGGGAATTGTGACCTCATTCCAGAATATTCTTGACAATATCTTTATTCCACTGTTTGAGGCTACTGTGGATCCTGATTCGCACCCTCAGTTGCATGTTTTCTTAAAACAGGTATGGCATTTATCCACTGTTTCAATTGCATTTTATATTGTATGAGTTTCTGTTTAGATATATTGACTCTACCGATGCTGTGACTATATTCTATGACCTATACACTTGAGAAACATCCAAATGGGCTTAAATGACTATGGATTGACACGATGAGACTTTGCAGCTTGGTACTTATAAGTTCTGTCAAGATCCCCACACATAAATGGCATATAATGATGTCATCAATTAGACTTTGCAGCTTGGTACTTCAAAAAAAAAAATATTAATATGCCCCCTAACCTTATTCCGAACTGGTGGTATTTTGCCAAGGCCCACAAGGGACATAGATTAAACATTGTACTTCTGACATAGTGCTTTGATCAATTGTGTTTTTATCATGCACTTTTTGGTTGTTTTTTTCTCTTCTTTTATAGTAGTATTCATTATCGCACTATTTAATTTTTCACATTTTTAGGTTGTTGGGTTGGATTTGGTGGATGATGAAAGCAAGCCTGAAAGGCGGCCAACAAAACACATGCCTACACCTGCTCAATGGACCAATGTTTTTAATCCAGCATATTCATATTATGTGTATTACTGCTATGCAAATCTTTACACCCTAAACAAGGTGTGTCATTTTTCTTAATAGGAGTTTATACTTCTGTTCCAAAATCTGGGTGCTTAGCTATTCACTACCACTCCATTAAGAGAAAAAGAAAGGGGGGGGGGGGGAGCTGAAGTCAATGAGTTAAAAAGGGGGGGAAAAGGAAAATCAGCAGTGTAGGTCCCTTCTGAATCTCTAATAATATATAGCACAAGTTGATTTATCATTACTGTTAGCAATGGAGATCTGCCCTGAGTGACATTGCTTGCTTCTTTCATCAAGTGACCAGACCCCCTTTGAATACTTGTTCTAAGATGTCTCTGCCTATAACCTAATAACTACTCTATGAATTTCCTTGACTTTGGTTTGATGCTCCAAATGTTGAACTGATATACATATTTCTCAGCTTCGTGAATCAAAGGGAATGACAACAATCAAATTCCGTCCGCATTCTGGAGAGGTAATTATTAGAGCATTTTTTTTTCTTTTTTATTCATTGTTGTACGGGCATCTGATGCATCATACTGTATTTAGGCTGGGGATATTGACCACCTTGCTGCCACCTTTCTTACGGCCCATAACATTGCACATGGAATCAATTTGAGGAAATCTCCTGTGCTTCAATATTTGTATTATCTAGCTCAGGTATGCCCATTATCAACTGATTACTTAGTTGGGTTATATGCAGTAATTAATTGTCTGTGGTGGAAAATTTGTAAACAGATTGGGCTGGCAATGTCTCCTCTGAGCAATAACTCCTTATTTTTAGACTACCATCGAAATCCTTTACCAACGTTCTTCTTGCGTGGTCTGAATGTTTCACTTTCTACTGATGATCCACTCCAAATACACTTAACAAAAGAACCATTGGTTGAAGAATACAGCATAGCTGCTTCTGTGAGATCTCTCTCTCTCTCTCTCTCTCTCTGTGCGTGTGTGCATTTCCATGGCACATAAAGATACACTACTTACATTAAAGAGAAAATTTATGCACAGGTGTGGAAATTGAGCTCATGTGATATATGTGAGATTGCCCGTAATTCGGTTTATCAATCAGGTTTCTCACATGCCTTAAAGGTACACTTTTAATCCTGACTTAGCTTCTAATACTCTGAATGGAAATTGTCTAGACATAAACAGTAAATATACTTAGGACCAATGGGTAGGTGTGGTAGAAGTCATAAAGTTTAGAAATTTCCTTCATCAATGAACTAGTTTTTTCCATGTTAAATTTTCTTTGAAAGATGTTTAGGCGGTGCCACTTGTGTGTGGTTGTTATGACTTATGATACATAGATGACCCGCAAAGTGATATTGCTACATGTAGGCAAAATGCTGTTTAAGACGAGCATTGCCCAACAGGCGCCATTGCTATTAGTACCTATCATTGTGGCATACAGTCCATGCCAATTTAAATTTTCTTGAGTTTTAAAATTATAAACTTTTGGCCCAATTACATGGATGGTGCAAAAAATATCTAAAAGGTAACAATTTTCTGTAACCTAGGATATAGTTATTTAATTGTATATTGGATAGAGTATAGGTTAGTGAGCCTAAGAAGTTGATAATTGTGAAGTAATTGATATTTATTGTTTCTGTTAGATGTTATTTTTATTGAGAAAATTGAAATCATTATGGGTAGAACTGAAACTGGGTAGTACACGAATCATGCTTATACTTTCTAGAGAGTATTAAGATAGCTGTGTAGTGGAATTAATTAAGGATTTAAAAAAGTCTTGTAGGATAATTTTTATACAATAACAATAATGGTAGAGATTTTATAGAAATGTAGGATGCTTTGTCATATATTGTACTTATCATTTTATTGTTTCAGTCTCATTGGATTGGTAAGGAGTATTACAAAAGGGGGCCGGATGGAAATGACATTCAAAGAACAAATGTTCCACACATACGGTTAGAATTCCGAGACACGGTATGTTAAATTACCACATATAACATGTTCCATGGTGCTAGATTTCATATAATTATGATTTAAAAATCGCAATAGCTTTTTTATTTCCCAGTAAGGTTGAATTATGCATCCAAACAAGATGGGATTATAGCTGGCCTTCAATAAGTCCCCATCTTTACTGCTTGGGCGTTTTTAACAAAATATTTTACTTCAGTTCACGGGATTACGATTGTTTGCTTTTAAAAGTTGAATAAGCTTGGCCAACCAAAATGACAGGCGCATTATGATTGATAAAGTTGGATTATGCGATATCTTGAAGCAAATGGAAGCATTTAATGTAATTGCTGTGCTTGCAGATTTGGAGAGAGGAGATGCGACAGGTTTATTTGGGCAAAGCTATTATCCCTGAAGAAGTAGACAAATAATATGGCAGGAGGCATGTGCTCTCAATATACTTGGAACAATCAAGTTGTGAACAGGTTCTATTTCCCTATGTTCTTATGAGGCCTGGCCTATTCAACTCTAATAGAAATAAAGGCCAAGCTAGTAAAATGGCAGCCCATTTATTTTTAGCCCAGCCCAATTTGTCCTTAGAGCTGGACAATTTCTTTTTTTTTTCAATCAAGGGTTGGGGAGGCTTGGGTTGGGCTGGCCCAGGCCCTTAGGCTATGTTTGGTTCAACTGAGGGGAGGGGAGGAGAGGGATTTTAATGGAGGGGAGGGGAAGGGAGGGAGGGATTTTAATGAAGGGGAGGGGAGGGATTTTAATGATATATTGTTTGGTTCAGGAGGGGAAGGGAGGGAAAATAATAATATGTAGACTATTTTACCCTTGTATATTTTAAAAGTAATAATAATATAATTAATTATTTTTTTTATTTTTAAAAATTTAATATTTTTATTATCAAATTAAATAAATATTAGAAATTATTTATAATTATAATTATTTAAAAAAATTTATAAATAAATAAAATTAAATAAATAAATATAGGGGTATTTGAGTCCAAAATATAACTTTCCCTCCCAATTCCCCCAAATTGGAGGGGAAGGGGAGAGGGGGAGGGGAGGGAAAGTTTAATGAAATTTTCCCTCCCCTCCCCTCTAATTATGCAAACCAAACAAGGGGAGGAGAGGAAAATCCCTCCCCTCCCCTCCCCTCCCCTCAAACCAAACAAGGGGTTAGGGCCTGACAAGTTCTTTTAAAATAATTTTTTTGCATTTTGTTTGCACATTTTAAGGTTAGCCCTAGGGCCAGGGCCAACTTGTAGCTTTAATAGGGCTGAGCCGGGCTAAATTCTAGTCAGTCACTGACCCTAATTAATATCTCTGCTTTTTGTGTCTGCGTTTTGCAATTTTTCATGTGCTTCATATTGAATATGTACTTTTGTTCAGATGCAGAAGTAAATTTAACACGCTCATCCAGCATTAAAGAGATGTCATACCTATAAGAACCCTATCTAAGGGAGGGCATGGTCCACGTTAAAGCTGAAAAAATTGCAGCACTGGTTTGAGTTCAAGGACCTGATACATAGTATACATGACTCACGGGACAACTGGGCTTGAGCATCGAGTAAGAAGTATAGCTCCGAGTCAACGTGGCCCTGCTGGGTGAGGTGATTCCTTGTATTGGTTTGGGTAAAGTTGAAATTAGGATTAGCAATAATTACTGCATCGAGCTAATGATGCCTTCTGCAGTTTGAAACATAATTTATTCACGCATATATATATCATTACCTTTCAGCGGCGAGAGAAAGCCTCTATGAAATTTTGATTCCCAAATTTTGTTCATACAGCATTGGAAGATTTAGGAGTCTATCTGTTTTGGCGAAGAGTATCTTGAAGGGTTTTGTGACAATAAAATGACACAACGGGGTAAAGCATATTGTTCTGTTCCACACTTTTTACCGGAAATTACCTCAAAGACAATTCTTCTTGGGTTTAATATATACACAATGACATCATTAGGTGTGATATAGTGGCCAAAGATGTGATTAGTTAAAAGTTTATGTTTAAATCCCCATTTCATCATGTCTCAAGGTGTTTGATATTGAGCGTTGACGTAAATGAAATGAACAAAAAGTAATGAGTAAAGATGAATAATATACGTACAAGACCTTATTGCTTTATATCATACAAATATTGATTAACTCTTCTGCTCATGCCAAATTCTTATCATTATATCTTATACGTGGCTGGTTATGGTTTGGTAAACGCAAGTGTTATGGAACTAACTCTCCACAGTCACTGGGTTCTATCAACTTAAATACAAATTAAACAACTTTTTCGTACCCAAAAAAAAAAAATCTTATAAAGGTATTGACAATTCACCGTATTATTTTCAAAATTAAGTTGACTCTTCATCCATGTGGATCTTAAAAACTCATATTTCACTAGATTAGCATAACTAGAGTAATGTCCATAGCTCAAAACTATCTTGTGCATTTATCGAGTGATTGAATTAAAAGAAGACTAGCTTAATTGGATCATTTTAGAAGGGTCTTGATTCTTTCATTAATAATTTGTATGATCTCAGGATCTATGAATACTGTGCATGCCTCAACTATTGATGATACAACAATAACAATAACAAATTTTTTTTTCACTAAGTGAATTTGCTTACATAAATCAACTAACGTTATAAAATCTTATCATAAATTATATTTTTAGATAAACTATTTAAGTTTGAATATTTTTTAATAGTTTTTTTTATAATTTTTTTTGGTCTCACTCTACTTCGAACTATTGGACTCCTCTTCATTTAATCTACTCTCCTAATTGGTGTTTCTATAAGTTTCATCCACATATGTCTAAATCATTTAAATTACAATTCTACAATCTTTTTTATAATAGGTGTGACCTCTATTTTTTTTTCTAATGCATTCATTTTTTATTTTATCTTATCTTATGTGTCTATTTATCCAATATAACATTTTTATTTCTACAATATTTAACTTATTCTCTTGTTGATTTTTTATTACTCAACGCTCAGTTCCCTGTAACATTATAAGTCTTATAACTGTACAATAGAATTTACTTTTAAATTTGAGTAGTACTCTTTTATCACAAATAACATTTGAAACATTCTTATATTTCATCCACTCCTTTTGAATTCTATGTTTTACATTTTCTTTTATTTTCCTACCACGTTGTATAATAAACCCAAGATATTTCAACCGTCTGACTTATGATATAGTATGTTATTTAATTTTTACTTTTGTGTTAGAATTAGTGTGTTTCTCACTAAACTTACATTTTATATACTCTATTTTACTTCTACTTACACGAAATCTATATGCTTTTAAAGTTAATCTCTACATCTTTAACTTTTTATTCATTTCCTTTTTCGATTCTCCAACTAAGATTATATCATTTACAAAAGGCATGTATTGTGATATTGGCTCTTAAATATGTTTGGTGAACACATCCAAGACTAAAATATTGAAAAATCTTTTGTGGGTCCACCTTTTGTTATTACACTAATTGTAACTTCATTATACATATCCTAAATTACTCAAATATAAGTCATACAAATTGTTTTTTTCTTTGACGCTTTTCATAAAACCTCTTCTGGCACTCTATCATATGATTTCTCCAAATCAATGAATATCAAATATAAATATCTTTGATTCCTTCGATAGCTCTCCATTAATCTTTGCAATAAGTATATCGCTTCTATGGTCAATTTTTTTGGCGTAAAACCAAATTGATTCTTTGTAATTTGAATCTTTTGCTTTAATCTTTACTTAATTACCCTTTTTCTATAACTTCATAGTGTGGCTCATAAACTTAATTTTCTTATAATTTGCACAGTTTTATATGTTTCCTTTATTCTTATAAATAAGGATTAAAGTATTTCTTTTCAAATCGTTCAGCATTCTCTTGGACCTTATAATTTTATTAAATAACTTTGTGAACCAATTTTTGCCTTTTACTCCTAAACCCTTCCATATTTCAATGGGTATATTATTCGATCCAACTGTTCTGTCATTCTCCATTTCCTTTAATGCTTCTTTTAATTTTAACTTTCAAATCTTACCATAAAAAATATATAATTTTGGTCATTTTCTTTAGTGTTTAACCTATTCGAGTGTAATAAAATTTTATGTCCTTCACTAAATAGTTTATGAAAATGACCCTTCTAGTATTCCCTGATAAACTTTCCTTCCATCATCCTTAATACATTTCACTTGATCTACATCTCGTCTTTCTTTCCTTATTTTTAGCTAGTTTGTAAATACTTCTTTCTCCAATTTTAGTACCTAATAATTGGTATAACTCATCAAGTGTTCTAGTTCTTACTTTGTTCACCACCTTCTTAGTATTTTTCTTAGCTTCCTTATATTTTTCCTAATTTTTATTATTTTACACAAAGACCATACTTTATAAGATTTTCCTTTAACATTAACCTTATTTTGCATGTTTGCATTCCATTATTAAGATTATTTATCCCTAAGTCCAAAGCATCTTGATTAATCAAATATCTCCTTTGTTACCTTTCTAATTTCTTTAGCCATCTCGTCTCACATATTGTTAGCACTTCTTTGTACTTCGCAAGATTCTTTTTCCAAAATCTTTCTTTGTAAGCTCTTTTTTTTTATCCTCCTTCAATTGTCATCATTTAATCTTTGACATCGTATTTTGGCCTTTACTTTTTATTTTTCTTTTAACTCAAACATCCATAACCAACACTATATACTGAATAGTTAAACTTTTTTTAGGTATAACTTTGTAATCCATACAAAAATTTCTATTTGATTTCCTCATTGGAAAGAAATCAATTCAAAAACATGTCCCTCTACTTTTGTACTTGATAAGATACTCCTTATGCTTCTTAAAACAAGTGTTAGCTAATGTAAAATTGAATGCTAATGAAAAGTCTAAAATAATTTTATCCTCTGCAATTGCTTCTTTTGAATCACGTCTTCCATGTGCACCCTCATAATCTGTAGATACGTTCTTCACATGACCATTAAGATTTCCTCCTAAAAGAATCTTTTCTCTTAATGGTATTTTTTGAATTAAACATTCTAAATTCTCCAACAACTTTTATCTTGCGATGTTTTTTTAACCCTATTTATGGTGTATAAATACTAATAACATGAAAAGTTTTCTTTTTTATTACAAACTTTAACACAATAATTTCACTTTTTTACCTTTTTACATTCACCATAATGTTTTTTTAAAACTTGTCCACAATTATATCTATCATATTTCTAAATTTAACCTTACCAATATACCAAAATTTAAAATTTAAAATGTCTAATTCTTTTATTTTTTTCTCTTACCCATTTAGTTTTTTATAAATATATAAAATTAATTTTTTTCTTAATCATAGTATCTACTACTTTTATTAATTTACCCATAAATATATCTATATTCTAAATTTCAAAACGAATCCTACTCTCATGAGATGACTTCTTTACCCACATTTGTTTGCAAAAGTATGAAATCTCCTATTTATTTTTTACTACATCTAAAATTCAATGCAATAAACTCTTACTCATTTAACACTGTATTCAAATTATACTACACATCATTTCGAGACAATGACCTAACATTACTTCTAATACATAAATTATCTATGTAATAAAAATTTGATAAAATTTTATATTAACTATCGACTACCTAACACAATTCTCTTCTTTTTTTTTTTGAATTTAGAACCAACTATAAAAAATGATTTACACCAAATTTCAGTATAAACAGAATTACTTTAACTGTTGATGATATAGGAATAATACTTTAGCACTATCATGAGGAGTTTGTATCTTTATCATCACATTAAGATTTTGTTTGGTTAAAAGATATAATAGTGAAGGGCATATAAAAGATAAAAAATAATTATTTTATTTCTACTTTTTAAAAGATGATTTAATAAATAAAATAATACGTATAAAGACATAATAAACATTACATAAACTATGTAAAGAGATTACTTTCGCAACACACTAAACCAAACAGAACCTAATTGTTCAATGTGTACTGATTCGTAACTTCTATTCACTTTTAAGTGATACAGAATGGATGATTCACAATCACCGAATTATGTCGCCAATAGAAGATGACTAGAACGAGATTTCAAAAACATCAGCACACCTTGCGCTGATTTACAACATTCAGTACTATTTGGCAGCCACTTGATTCCCATAGATGCCATATATGGTAAAAGCCGAACTAATAGACTTCTAATATCTGGCCGTAAAAATTATAAATGTATAACTAATATCCTATTTCGTACTCAGCCCTGCACAAAAATAAAACTATAAAGAAAGCAGACACTACAAGTGTAATAAACTACCCTAAAAGAAGAACGATTTCCTTATGGTAGTTATGGCATGTCCACAAGACTTCGTCAGCTCCCACGGCGGATATAACCAGGACCCTATTCTATTGTCTTCGCAATGCAGCAAGAACAGCAAAGTCGTTGGTTCTTATTCTGGAAGCAGTTTAAAGAAAAAAGTAAGAAAAAGAAAAATTAAAACTTCAGCCAAATTGTACTTTTAGTCCATGAGGTTTCAGGAAAGGTGCATTCAAACTTTCACGTGTTACAACAAATACAAAATTGTCCAAAACTTAAAAGGTCCAACAAAAATCTAAACACAATGCATCAAATGCTTTTTATAACATGGCAATAGAGTGGCTGACGGACCGTTAAATTTTGGACAACTTTGCATCTTCTACAGAACCCGAAGGTGTAATTGCATCATCTAAAGCTAAGGGGAGTGAAATGCACATTTACTAAAATCACGGGGGCTAAATGTGCAATTAAGTTTAAAACGTAGATGGCCATCTCGTTCTAGGTAGAAGATTAAGTTATAGGGACTACACACAACCTCCATATTTTTTTGATAGGTCCTTGATCTGCTCTGCAAGCTCCTGCTTCTTCTGCGTAGCTGCCAAAAATACAAAAACACTTAGATCAGGCTAACTTTTGGCTAACAAAATACCACATTTTTATTATTTTGATACTACTACCTTTACTGGAAATGTCTTCGATTCTCTTAGATGTTCTCACTGCAAACCTCTGAAATGTAGGGCTGATAAACCACAAGAAAACATCAACACAAGAGAACTATAACCACTAAGAAATGTAAACTATACAAGCTAATTCGTTACAAAATTGAAGAAGCCAAACCACAACAAACCTTGGACCATCAGTGAACCTAGATAGCAAGAACTGACAGTAGTTGTTTTTGAATTCAGATCAAGAACAAAACCAAATTTTCATTTCAGATTTTGAAGTACTTCAGTTTTAGCTAGTCTTATTTTTGAGGTTTGCTTTCGTTCTTACTGGTCATTGTATCAGTATAAAGAACATCACTCAGCTCAAACACACTCAACAGATGAAGAAATGGATCATCACAATCTAATAATCACAAAATAGATAGAGCCTCAGTCCTTTGAACGACAATTTAATGTCATCTCCGCGATCATTACAAGCCTACAAATGTGAAGACATCATTGGCAAATGGCAATAGTTACCAGAAACAGGCCGCAGCGAGAAAAATAAGGATACAAATGCATCCAGACCCTAGCTAGAAAATTTACATTTACACTGATAGACTGACCAGTAAAATTTCAGATGTTTAATAACAAAACCAGTTCAGCTGGAGAAATCATCCAAAATAGATTTTTAAGCACACACTAAATAAATGATATTATAAATTGTCATAGTGACGAAATACATAGAGCCTCAGTCCTTTGGATGCTAATTCTTGCAGTCATCTCCACAATCATTACAAGCCTACAAGAGTCATCATAGGCAATAACTAATAAGAACAGGCAAATGCTTCAACAACAATAATGAAAATCCTTCCATACCCTATGCTACATAATACATCATTATCAACAAATTAACCAGTAAAATTACAGAAGAAACCACGAACACATATGTGATCCACTTATAACACTGGCTTTCAAAGATATAGAATTCTCAAACACTTGAAATACACTTTCACAAACCATTAATTTATTGCATATGTTACTTGATTAAACTTTTAAATCACATTATCTTTTAGCTTACCTACTATAGCAAGCAATGAAATGCTCCCCAAAGAGAGCAGAATATCTCAAAATTTGCATGATGCAGTACTAGACAAATTATAGACAAGCTGAAAATATTTGAAATACTTTCCCTTCAAGTTCAAGTAACAAATCTACCATGTAAAGGTCAGTTAGCTTCACTCAACCAACTGAAAGTCTGACATGTTAACACCCCTTTATATTGAGGGACTAAAAATTTGAAGTTAACTTAGTCAAACTTTTTAACTGATACCCCTACACCAAAATCGTCTAAAAATCATCTATTAGACGAGCAAACGATCATAATTTCGTTTCCGTTTTCTCTAAATAGTAAATTTTTTATGATTGCTCTTGTAGCAGAATGTCTCAAACTCCTTGATTTCCAGTGCAAACATGTTGCCTTGAACACTATAATTCGGGAGCTTAACACACTCTCGCTTCAATAGAACGAGCCGCTCGGGAAATAATTTTCCCGGTGGCCAGAGAAAGAAGCTTAAAATTAAATAAACCTATATACTCTAACCCCAAAAAAAAAGTTATAAGAATGAACGGAAAATAGAGAAAAAAGGGCTACGGTACCTATTGGCAAGACCGTTCACAACCAATTCATTTACCACGTAGGAGATTACTCTATGCATAAAATTCCCACCCCCTGCCATTTTGGTCCCGGCTCACGCCACAGCTGCATTAAAATTAGAATATAAGAAAATGCTTATAAAACAGACAAAACTCTAAAATATTAATCCCCAGATCCCCCAAAAAAAAATTGCAGAAATATATCAAAATTCCAATTTTTTTATATAATATTTTTTTCTTAATACCGCAATTTCCAGAAATCAAATATAAACAAATCAGGAAAAAAAAAAGATTAAAATAACTGTATTTCCGTATAGGGTTTCACAGATTCATTGGGATCAAAACATAAATCGAGAGCTAAGAATCAAATCAAATATGTTCGTAAAAGAGTGAAACCTGGATGGGAAAATCGTTAAAACTAAGCAACGGCGGAAACCGTAAAAGGAAACGTATCGGACGATCGAAAAATGGCTACCACAGAGAGCCGTACCCCAGGCTTCTGTAAGCAAGCACAACACGAAATGAGAGTTCAGGTATCCATATATAGGACGCATCGATCAGATTCGAGGAATCAATGGTTTATCCCACTTTATTGGGGAGAATGGGGTTTATCGAGTCCATACACCGATTTGACATAAAAGATAAACCGGACTCTGGAAAATTATATGGGCCGGGTTTGTAAAGCCTGTAGCATTCAGATCAAGGGAAATTATTTGGACCAAAAAAGAAATGGAAGTTATTTACCAAAAGTAAATAAAAGTACATTTGATAGAATTAAAAATTTTAATATTGAATTTGTAATTTTCGAAAGTATTCTTTGTCTTAAGTCATTAAATGATTTGAGACTTTGGAAGATGATTTTAATACATTTTTTCTCATGCTTTAAGATAGGAAGAATTGATGTATATTTTTAACGTAACAAAACCAGATTAAGTGTGTGTGAAAAATGATAGGACATTCAAAACCATGGTTTGCAACCCACAAAATGTAAAAGTTATAACTTGTTGCTTTGAGCAAAACCATGGTTTGAGGGATGAAGAAGTTTTTCCAAACATGCACTAAATCCTCTAAAGTTTTGTTCTACAGACTATTGCGTAAAGTTGAAGAAAGAAGGGGGGAAGAGAGAGAGAGAGAGAGAGAGAGAACAAAAAGCGTATAGAAAATTTATGCTAAATCTTAGACACACTTATCTTTATCTCTCTTTCCCTCTCAAATTTTATCCCAAAAAAATTATGAAATAGAATTTTAGAAAATCTAATCTCTTAGTGAAACACCATTAATCATGTTATTATGTGACAAATATTGATTGTTATGTTGACAAGTAAAAAAAAAAAGTTGAAAAATAGAGGTACATTTGGTAAAATTAGAAGTTCAATGTTGAACTTGTAATTTTGAAAAGTATTCTCGTTTTAAGTCGTTAAATGATTAAAGTGTTAGAAAATAATTTTAATACAATTTTTTCATACTTTAAAATTAGAAGAATTATCTATATAAAAAAAGAGAGAAGAATTAATACATAATTTTAATACATTGAAATGCCATAAATAATATGTGATAGATACTCATTGTTATATTAGCCCAAAAAAAAAAAAAAGAAAGAGATGATCCTAGAGGTACTTGAAAGGGCTAAATGTCCATTTGAAATTTGAAAATTTGCCGCATTTTGTTGTAAGTACTGAAGCGCATAAAAATGCTCACAGATTTTTCTGAAGCATGTGCATATTTATATCAAACAAATGCCAATTAAAGATGAATATGAACACATAACTTCATACAATTGACATCTTCATATCTCAAAAAGAAAGAAGAAGAAGAAGAAGAAATTCACAGGAAAACTTTGTCCGTGTATATTTGCTATAGCATAGCCAAAAAAATCTGATTCCAAGTATCTGGAACTCCAGGCAAACACCAGTGTATGCAATCTGCGTTTCGTGGGTCCTTTTTTTCCTCCTCAGTTAGTAATTTGCCTCCAGTTTCTGTGTAAACTGAGGAGTGACCATCAATCCTGTACTCTGAGATCTGTGTTATGTTGATCACACTCACTGGAACTTTCATCTTCTTCACTACTTTGGCCACCACACTCATCATTTGCTTATTGGAACCACTTCCCCAGTACTTCTTCTTCCTCACTGGTTTTGTCTCATTGAAACATTTTACCCCATCTATGTTTCCCCAATCTGCGCTTCTGAAACATAAAAGAATTAGACATTTGTGTTGTTAGAATTTATTGCCAGTGTTTGCTTGACTTTTAGTCTAATTCAAATTCTTTTATGTTCAAAAAGTTTTTATATACTCTTTACAATCCAAAATATAAGTTATTTTTAATAGATTTATGTTTCTTAAAAAAAATTAATTATATTTTTAAATTTTTTAAATATTATCATGTCTTTCCAGTATTATTCTTACTGTCAATATAGCTGTTGCTATTAAATAAAAATTTTTAATATAGCTATTGTTATTAAATATAAAGTATTATGAAAAAAAATAATTATTATTGTTAAGTAACTTATATTTTGGATCAAAATTTTTTTCCTTAAATAACTTATATTTTGGACCGAAAGGAGTATGTGAGAAAGATAATAATATAGTGGGTGAGGTCTAAATTCATCTTTGTGTATTTTATATCTATTATCTTTCTCTCACATAAAAAATTCATGGACATGAGAGAGAATCTAACCTCCTTTCAACCTCAAATTACTAGAATTAAAACATATATAAGGTTTTGTTTGTGAGAGGATGGATTGGTGTAGGATGACTTGGAATATCAAATTATTGTTTCCATGAAATAAAGTAGTGTAGTGGGAGAAAGTTAGAATGGGATAAGAGTTCGTTTGAATTCATCCCACACGCAAATTTTAAATCCTTTTAAATTTAAAGTTTTTACCTGTTAAACTTTTTCTATTTTTGTATGAAAAAATTACATTTTATCTCTCTCAACTAATATTTAGTTACAAAATATATATGTAAACCTTAAAAAAGTAATAAAATGCTATCCCAAAAATAGAACATTTTTTAAATATTAAATACCAAATACTACTTTAAAGAATATTTTGTTATATTTTAAAGTTCAAATGCTAATTATGTAAATAAACCACATTTGAGAGAGTAAAATGTAGTCTTTTACTTTTAAAAAAAAATTATTTACTTTTGATCATCTCACTTACTTTTTCTTCTACTTTCCCTTTTTCATTTAGGTAAGCATTAATTTTCAAGCTCAATTAATTCACTTTTTTAGTGTATGTTTGGATTAAAAAAATTATTTAGATATTTTTTTTATTTAATTTATAATTATTCATTCTTTTCAATCTAGATATATTCTAAAAATAACTAAATGTGAGAATTTTAATCTAAATCAAAGAAATTATCTAAATTAAAGTAGTTGAAGGAAGCTTTTGTTATTAGAGAGAGATACCTTGTATGTGTAGGAGACATAGTAGTAAAGAAAACCCGGGTTTTGTTTGGATTGATATTTGAGTCCACCCAGTTGGCCCATGTCTTCAAACCTAACTTGTAAGCAACTGGTGCATCAAATTCTTCTGACCCTTCTTCTCCGTTGCTAAATGAACCCCATCTGCAATTATACCATTGCAAACTTTTACCACACCAAGAAACTGTGGATCAAAATGATCATTAACAACCAAAAGTGAGCGACACATTCTTGTCAACTTGTGATGTACACATATATACTCAATTTGATCTTACCAGGTCATGTATTGGGTCGAGCCACTAAAAAAAATATTTGAGTTGGTTATATTGACTCATGCGATTGACTTAACTAGATATTTTTAATTTAAAAAAATTATTTAATAAATATTTATATAAAAATTTTATTTTTTTAAGAATAAAATATTATTTCATAAAAATTTATATAAAATTTTTTATTTTTTAAGGATTGTTTTATAATTTTTATCTCTTTTTTTTTTTCGAAAAATCTATTTTGCTTGGGACATCCATTTGACTGAGCACTAGGCTTAGGCTTGACCTGGTTCGAAGTTTGTGTAGCCCTAAGATACGGCTTAACTGTGAATCCACACTTGTGGACGTAACGTAGAGTTTTGAAAAACTATTAGGATAAGTCTATGTTAATCCACTCATCTAATTTATTTCTTTTTAATACGAAACTCTTCGCTCACGCTTGAACCCACCATTGTATATCCATACATCACATGTACCCAAAAATTTTTTGCCAGCTGATGTTTAGAATGGTTTCTTAGGGGTAAATTTTAAATAGGTAGAGAGAGAACTTACAGTGCTTTAATCCTGAGACCACTCATCCACCATACGTAGGTATTGAAAACAAGGATATCCACTCCAGTCCAGTTCTTGGCACGCTCGGAGATCTCATCTACTTTTATTATCCTCTTCTTTGGATCTCCTATGATATGAATATCAGTGTTGGATTCCACAAGGAATGGGGCCCAATAGAATTCTATACTTGCTTTATATTCCTACACAACACACAATAATCAGTCTGGATTTTCCAGTTGACTGGCTTCATGCTCAACAATCATCAGGTTGTATATTTAAAAACTGACATTCCTAGTTGCTTTTCTCCTATGTATAAATTACATGATTTAGAACCACAAATCTCTGTTTTCTTCATTGATGCTTGAGTATCAATTCATCCTTATTGTTTTTTAAGTATTCTGGTTAGGAGAACTAGGTATTTAATAGATATTTCCTCTAACCAAGTTAGCAAACCTTTTATACCTTGGCTTTGAAAACTGAATGAACACGCTCTCGTTTCATAGACTTGTGCTTTTCAGGTATGATCCATTCAACCAAACAGACAAAAGATTCCCACTGATTTCTCTGCAGTGAATCCCCTACAAACATCAGCCTCTTCCCTCTAAGTTTCTTCAGTGCTAGTTGTGGATCAAACCTACCATTTAAAGTCATTATAATCACATCAGTTCAAAATGATACATAAATGAAGCCAAAAAAAAAAAAGGACGAGAAAAGTAGAGCAAATTCTTACCTAGGCAAGGTACAATCTTCGGGCTGCCACTCCCAATGGCGATAGTCAGAATCATTCCTTCCATTCTTGACACAAGAAAATTGTCTATCTATATATGGGCAGCTTCTGTCTGTGTACAAAGGCGTTATGGAACGGTTTAAACATCCATTTTCCATTTGCAACATTGCACTCCTCTGGGTCAAACTCGAACCTGTCATCAAGAAGTGACGCATTTGCAGCCTCTTCCTTTGCTTTTTTATCATCTGTTCACATTAGAATCAAATTGGTAAGAAACAGAACAGAACCACTAACTGTGTTCATGAAACTGACTTACTGGATTTTAATTTGTTGGTCCTCCTGGGACAGGATTTAAACTTGAAGAAGGAGGTGGAAGAGAGAAAGCTGAGTCTCTCTGCATACAAAACAAGTATGAAGAAAATAACACAAATTGTAGTGATAATGATGGGCAGAGGCAGCTTCACTCTGGGAGGCTTCATTATGCCTGAAGGGATCATGGGGTTTGGGGAATGAAAGAAGCTTAAAGGTGTTGAAGACAGAGGACGAACTGGTGCACAGCACAACAGAATGATGAAGACATTGCAAAAGGAGTTTAGAGAGGAAGGTTTTATGGGTTTTTGAGTAGAAGTGAAGTTAAAGCATAGTATGCTTTGGTTATGAATAAACGATGCTAAAGCGTACTGGAGGTTATGGATTAAGTTGCAAGGCTAACATCTTGGGCTCCTCTTACTGCTGTCCCTATGGAGCAAGCTATTCAACTACCCAACCATCATCCTTTCTACAATAAGTAGACCCCATAGAATATTCTTCAGGTGGAAATGTGTTTATTTTTTATGATTAACTGTTATTTATAATTTTCTATAAGTTAAATTTCTTCTTCTAAATAATATAGGGATGCATTTTCCTTGGTTCACTTGATGCATTTAAAATCTTATAACACTTTATTGTATCAACTTGTTATATTTAATATTTTTTTTTTCATAATACTCCTTTGAAAAAATTGAATCTAAGTTGCTAATTAAGATGAAGTACTAATTTTTCTTCTTACCAACTAGCTATGAAAATATATTATTTGAAGGCATAAAATCTCTTTCTTATGAGTTCAAGCATGATTGGAGAATAGATCTGATTATAGTTTATACCAACAAGTGGAAAGTTGTTTGTCAGTATCATAAATAGTAGTTTTTTCCATGTTTTCACTGATGTCTCTTTCTCTCCCTCTCTTTTCTTACTCTTTTGTCTTTGTGTATTCTTGGTAAACTTTGAAATATGGCACCTATAGGAGGTCTCTTTTTCTTGCAAGCGATATTTATTTGGGTGAGAAAGTGAAAACTAGAAAAAGGGTAGTTGGTTTTGTGACTTGACTTTATTTTTTTTTTTGGGTGAAAATTACTGGTTATGTTGTACTTTTTGTTATGTAAATTGATTCTTAAGGAGTTTTCCTTTATGCATACAAGGGAGAAGAAACAAGAGGTGGCTAATTTAAATGCCTTACTACTTATGGGAAGTATCATGCTATCCATGCCTATGGGGATCTAATTGTATTTGGATTATCTTAATTTGTAAAGAAACAATGAGTCATTTTAAATAAATTTTAATCATTCATATCATTTGAAAAAAATTATTTGTTTTGTTAAATACAGTTTATTTATTTTTTAAATGATCTGAATAGTTAAGATTTGTTTAAAATAAATCATTTTTCCTTCATAAATCTAGACAACTCGATCTAATCAATTATGTCTACAAATCATACATAGTTATGTTGCAATACTTAGTTCTTAAAAAAACTTACATTATAAATTTTGACCCCAAAAAAAAAAAAAGAAAGGCATAAGGTGTAGAGTCATCATTTAATAAGTAGATCTCACTTATCTTTTTAATTGTGATGAATTTTAAATAAACTGTGTCTTTCTACTTTTAAAATTTATTATATGAATTTTTCTTTAGACTTTGGATCCAAATCCTATACAATTAATTTACTTTGAGTTAAAATAGTCATTAATATAATATTTGAATTTTTATGATTAAATGTTTAGTAATTTGATTTTTGTTGTGTATTATATGTTGTGTTTGTATTTTTTGTGTGAAGAGAAATGTTAGAGATTATAATTCTTCACTTAATAATTTACTCTTTAATTAAAATTACCTCATAATTAAGTTGACTAATGATAATGTTTGGGGAAAAATTGAAAGCCTGAAAGGTAAAAATTAATTCTTCTAAAGAAGTAGCAATGCAGCAATGTGTCTTGTTCAAACAGTTTAAAAATTTGACCACTGAAAGCCATCCAAGTTATGGAATTTTGAAATGGACATTACAACTTATACAGACACAATTGTTGCCAAATCTAACCATACAACCAAAAATTCATCTGATTAAGTTCAACATCCTTAGTATTGGCAACAACGAAAGAATGATATCAAATTATTGCAAATAAAGCCCTTAACCAGATTGGGTGACTCTAAAGCATTAATATTTGAACAGATTATAGAAACTCATCCACAAATAATCATTAAGCAAAAAAGAAACTCTTTGGTAATTCTGCATAAACATATACTCATTACACATAAAAGGTTTAAATGAATAGAAGTTCATAACTTGCAAGTGGAGTTGATTGCTTATCCTGTTGCTTGAATAATGGATTTAACCTAACGCCACTACATCAATTTGCCATTTGTAGGTTGCATTATTCAATCCCCTCTAATTTCCTTTGCTTTCACTCTTGTCCGATCATAAATTAAGGCTGATATGATGAGTTTCCTCTTTTATTCTTTTTTTCCTAATTAGGCTAGTGGGTCTTTGACAAGATATATAACTTTTTTGTTAAATTATACAGAATCTTTTTAAATTTTGGATTATATGTATATAACTTTTTAAATTTTTAAAACTTAATAATGAATCTTCTTAAAATTTTAAATATGTACAAATAACTCTCTATTATTAGTTAATGCGTTATTTTACTAATAGAGTATAATATATTAATGACAATAAATATTTTAAATCTTATTTTTCTATACAAATAATATTCTTCAATTTTGGGTAATGTGCAGATATTTCTTGAACTTTAGATCATGTGCAAATAACTCCTTTAATGTGTTACGCTCCATTAGTAAAATAGCAAATTAATTAATAGTAGAAAAATTATTTACATAAATTTAAAAATTTAAAAGAATTTATTGTCAAGTTTTGAAAGTTAAGAATTATCTACACATAATTTAAAATTTATACAAATTATATATAATTTAATTTAAATTCTTAACTATTTGTACAATAATACAAGTGGTCAATAAAAATTCATTAAAATAAGTAATTTAAGTAGAATGTTCAATGGCACAAACATTTTTTGTTCTCCTTACACAGTTAATAAGAAAATAAGTGTTTTAAATAGTAAAATACCTAAATAATTCAAACCGTGGAATCTATTAAAATACTCATTTTGACCACTTTCTATTGACTTATTACACGACCCTCGTAAAGAAACTTCATGCCATGGTAACTCTTTGCATTGCGGATGTGAAAAATATACGTAAGAATTACCAACAAAAATTAGCTTAATTAATAGGACCCACCATCGGCCAAAAATACTCCAAGCACTCAAATCAGAGTAATTTATTTAATTCCTAATTAGAAAAATACTCTTAGAATCAATTCATTTGTAGGTATTAAATTAAATTCATCATGTCTCCAACTTCACAACAAACAATTAAATATCAAATTCGTATGCTAATCTCATTCATAATATTCCTTCTGTACCAAGTCCCCCTTTTCGTCGTTTTCTTTGATCTTCTCCCCAAAATACCCCTACGTTGTCATTCTATTCACAAACCAAACCCTCTATTAAACTCTGCGTTCCAATTCTCTTACAGGTAAGCGTTGAGCGTGGTTGTTGGCTTTAACTATCAAGAAACTCGGTGAGACGGAGCCGGTGGCTATGCCATCGTAGCCGGAGACCTGTCGCCGTTTATGACAAGAATGATGAGCTTCAGTTCATTGGCATATCGTGTAACGCGGCAGCAAGCGTTAATGCTCGCCGGAAATCTGTGCCAGAGCTCTGTGGCCCCATCGAGGTAAGGCTAATTCAGCTTCTAGCGTTGCACAGTGAATTTAGGGTTTGCTGAGGATAGGTAAATTGAGGGATTGAAAGTAGAATTTTAAATAAATATGTAATTTGTTCCGTGAAAAGCATATTTTTTTATGTTTTAATTAATTAATTAATTAATTAATTAATTAATTTTTATAAGAAATAGTCTCTTGAGATTTATAGTTTATTATATAGTACTTGTTAAGTTAATAAATATATATTTTTTGGTTTAATGGTGAATTACAAATTTTAAGTGATTAATGTGGAATAAATTTAAAAAATAATTAAAGTTTTATGGGATATATACCTAAAAATTTTTGCCAGTTTGAAGGTGAAAGCAGGATTCCAGGTTGAGAATAGCTGGTTGTTTGGATGATTAGATAGAACAGAATGGAAAAGGAAGGATTGGAGTTTTGATTATGAAATAAATTAATGAAAAGGATATTCAAATCCAATCCTTTGTTTGTGGGGGAAGATATATATATATATATATATATAGAGAGAGAGAGAGAGAGAGAGAGAGAGAGAGAGAGAGAGAGAGAGTTTACCATTGGCAAAGCAAATGAATTAGCAGCACAGTAAAGTGGAAAGAAAATGAAAGAGTTCCTACAAATACTAACAGTCTTTTTCACTTGTTTGGTTTATTTTATTGATGGATTAAATTAAAAGTTCATACAACTCTACCAGGAACCTTCCCAATCCCGTAGTAGAAACAGGAAAAAGGAGTAGAAATGCAGCTTATGCCTAAGTAAAAGAGGAGAAGGAAAAACGTGAATTGGGGTTTCCTAGTGTTTTGCTTGATCACCGTATAGGACTTGAATGATAGTTACTTGAAATCTACTTCATGAATAAGGTCCTTCAATTAGGCTTGATCATGGATTGAGTATTTGTCTAATACAATGCTTGATTTGGTTTTATATTAAACTTCTTTCATTAAGCCTAATATTCAAGTTGGTCAGACTATTCTTTTTTTTTTTTAATACAATTTTTGATAAAAATTATAAAATAATTTTTAAAAAATAAAATTTTTATATAAATTCTTAAATTTTTTAAAATTAAATTAATAAAACTAGGCTGTGAAACTAACAAACATTTAATTTTATTCATAAGTCCCTATAAATTAAGAAAAAAAATTTACATCCAAGAACCCATATCATATAAAATTTATAATAAAAGATCTTGAAAATCAAAATTATTTTTAAAAAATATCATTATCATAAAATTTTAAGGGATTTACTACCAATTTTAAAAGAAATATTATTGAGTATAAAAAAATTTAATATTTTCTTACACCTAATAGCAAATTTTTTAAAATTGATAGTAAATTCTCTAAAATCTAATCATAATAATAGTCTTTAATAATGATTTCAATTTTTAAAATTTTTTATTATAAATTTTATATTATATAAATCATAGATGTAACTTTCTCAATTAATAACTTGTAATCTACATCATGAACAAGGTCCTTGGATCCTAAAAAACCATCCTTGGGAATATGGAACATAGATTGACCTGACTATTTGGTAAAAGTTATCTAATTGTGAGTTTTGGTCAAGGTGAGATTGGTGAGAACACGATTTAGTTTTTTATTATAATTTGAACATAAATAAAATAGATAAGAAACATATATAAATTAAAATACAACTAGATAAATAAAAAATAAATAAATGATAATTGAATTAAATCAAAACATTTAAATGTTAATACTTTATGAAATAAGTACGAATTTTTTTAAAAAGTCATTTGGTATAATTATCGTGCGGTCTAGCTTGTAAATGGATATAAATTGAAAATAATGAGAAGAAAAAAAGGCATATAAATGAAGATGCAAAAACAAGAAGAAACAAAACATATATCTATATATATATATATATATATATATTCAAAAACATATCTAACTGGTGGCCAAAAATGGGCTAGAGCTTGTAGTGACTTATATACGTATATAAATAATTTATAGAAAAAAATATAGAAATAATTTAATATTTTAGTTAAATTAGTACTTATCTTCTTATCAATAATTATTTTTGTTTATTTATTTTATTAGCCTTTATATAATGTATACTATACACTTAAAACAACCAGTACTTATCCTCTTAAAAACAATATATTTTCAAATATTTATTTAATTTCCCTTTATTTATTTTTCATTAAACTTTCAAAAATAAAATAATTCCTTTTTATTTTATAGTTTATATCATTATCTATTTAATTTTTTATACCTACAGTAACTTTATTTGTTTTATTTATTTATTTATTGTTTATGTAATACAATATTTAAAACAATCCAGACATCAATTTTTTAAAAAAAATAAGATGTTTTTTATTTATAAAATTTTTGCATGATTATCTTTTTAGGTTTTTTATATGTTTAGTAATTTCAAATTACCTTTTCATTTATCTTCTTCATATAATAAAATATTAAAAAAAATCCATGTGGACACGTGGCATCCCACGTTGCATCCATGTAACGCAATATTGTGGTGTGTCATCTTATACATTATATATATATATATATATATATGGTATTTTTAGTTAACTTTAGAAAAAAGGATATTCTTTTAATTAAATTAATTCACACGATTATCTATTTAATGTTTTTTTATATATTTTCAATAATCATTTGAATTTTCTTTTATTATCATTTAGATATTCTGAGTAACCATTAACTCATTTATAATATTCAATATAGATTTAATTTCTTTTTCATTAATCGTCTTTATATTATATAACATTAAATAAAATATCCATGTGGACATTTATGTAAGCATTCACATTGGGCAATATGTGAAAAGTTAACCAAATATAGTGACCTGAAAGTATCCATATATCGCAATTTTGTGCACATCATGAATTTTATGTATGTGCCATATTATTTTTATCTATCAACAAACACATAATGGTGTTACGATTTATATAATGAATATTTTATAAATGTTATTAAATACATCAAGCTTTATTTTTGTCACATTCTTTGAAAATTTTAACGCTATTTTGAACAATGTTTTATTGCTTGTAATTTTCTATTTACATTCATTTCCAGAACAAATTATAGATCCACTTTCAAAAAGAGTAGGCAAATCCCATAGACTGTTACAAAAACACAAAACAAGACCAAATGAATTGTTACAATGAATATATAAAACATATTGGCGAATGCTATAATAATTTTTTTGATTAATTACATTTGAATTTGAATAGTTACATATGGAGTACTCAGCCACTATATACACATACACATACACACACATTGTGCCTGACTCATAATCATAACCCAAAAAAAAAAGTTTTGACTTGTAATTGTAATACTGGAATCATCGTTAAAGCTAAAGAATATTCAAATTAAAATCTCATTTGAAATTAATTGACAAAAAAAAAAAAGAACACTGCCCTTTCAGTTGTGAATTTTTTTTCGACGATACCCAGGATTGTATGGTTGTGGATGTAGTCGGGGAGGCTGTTTTTTCTTACAACCAAGCAATGAATTTCCAGTTTGCTTGCATAGATCTTCACCTACATCAAAAGCCTGCACTTGTTGCTTCATTTTTGAATCCAATATGGTGATAATTAGAAGAAAGCAAATGAACCAGCTGGCCTTCTTCATGGTAGATATGATTTCTGTTCTTGATGCCTTGATTTGTTAAGTTTTTGAGCAATGTTCGCAACAGTTATTAGCATGCAATTTATATCAACCATGCCTTGTTGTTCAGCCACTGAAAATATGACTTATTTTGGCAATTGGCTATTTATGGTTTTCCATGCATATTCAGCAATTTTGAATTGTGACTCTATATATATATATATATATATATATATATATGTTGTTCTATTAATTCAGGATCGTTTCTTTATCTACTTACAATTTTAGCTCTTGTTAGATTAAGTTATTCAAAGAATTTAAATATACTTTTTAAATGTTTTCTAATATAAACTTTTTTAATAAAAATATGATAAATAAATATTCTCATTGTTCAACATTAAAACATTGAATCTTTAAAAAAGTTTCTTTCATTATTATTAAGAAATATGATAGCAAATAATGAAAGAAATTTTATTTTAGTTTTGCCCTAAAAGTTACTCCCTTGTCTGCGTTGCGTAATTTACTTTTTCTATGGAACCGGAGATGTGGTGACATTTTCAAATTGGTACATATTTTATATTATAACTGAAAGTTATTCATAATTAATAAAGGTTTAATTAATCAACAAGTTCTCATATTTCATTGAATTTTTAAATAAATTTTTATATTTTAAGGTTTTTTAATTAGATCTTTATATTTCTAATTTTATTTAATTGAATATTCAATGTTAGTGGTTTACATCTATGACAATGAACCGAACCTCTTTCTCCATCTGTGTTCCTCAGATCCCCTTCATTGGAAGAACTATCTCTGTAAATAGAAAGATCAAGAAGGAAGGATTTATTCTTTCGTAAGCTCAATTCAACTTGTTGTTCTGTTTAATATAATAATAAAACTGATAAATTATGTTCAACAAACACTGATTAGGAAATTTATGTAAGTTGTGTCTCTTGCATGTTTCATCTTTGTTCTTTTTTGGGAATTTCAAATCTTCACTGCTGGAAGAATGTGCCTATGAAGGGAAAGACCGCGAAGGACAGAATTTTTTTTTTTTGGGGTATAAGCCGAGCCTATCGCGTTATCTGCGAACTATTGGTCAAGGTGTGTTAAAACGTCGTGTTTAATCTAAATGCGGTTAGATAAAAAGAATTGTATCATAATTAACAACTATAATTTTTGTTTTAATGATAAGCATTCGATTTAATAACAGATATAATTCTTAGCAAGACAATTACTAAGAGGAAAATTGTTGGTATCATATATATATATATATATATATATATATAACGGAACCCCCTGAGTTTATATAAATTAAACCTATACAAAAATACTAATGAAAGAAAAAAAAAGGCATACTGCTTGTCTTCTTCCGTCTTTTTATTTTTTATTTTTTTTACTGTAATAAAATAGTGTTGGAATTAATTTGCATACACTTTAACTAATTAATATCTTTAATCCTGTCAAAAGCAGGTTATATATGTCAAAACTGAAAATTCATTAAATTTTTTTTTTTTACGGCCAGAATTTGGGACTCAAACATGTGAAAATGTGTTTAGCCACACCCCACACTTCATGTACTCACCATCATTGCTCAGAAAATTTGTTGGGTGCACTTGGTGCATGATACACCAAGTGAAACTAATGGTTAGGATTTAATTTATACAGGTGAAGTTCATGTGTAGTATAGATGAAGTTTACGTGCAGAATAAATCTTAACTATTGAGTATATAGATGATGTGGCGCTCTTGCTACATGTAAGAATTTCTTCATTGCTCAAGCAATCATTTGGGATTTTTAAGGTTCATTTGTTTGCTTCTGTTTGTTGTATGTTAAATTGGCCTTGTTCGTCTGCCACAACTACAAATACAATGCTATAAACCCTTCGTGTGGGACAGTGTGTGCAAGTGGGAGTTGGAATTTCTGATGGCTATAACTGCAAGTTTACTGTATCCAGACTAGAGAAAGACGAGATAAACCGTCTGTGCCCGATGCTTTGCCCCAAAAAGAGAAAAGAAAAGCACAAAACATGCAACTTCTACATAGAATCACAGTAAATCAAATGTAAAAATATATATAATAGAATATATTAATTATAAATAAATATTTACACACACCCACACACAAATTTACTGTTTACATATCTTTAATAATTTTCTTATTACTGTAGTCAGCAAAACGTCTTCAAACTTTGCTTAAACTTTTTTTTTTTTTCAATAAGTTCATGGACATATTCTCACTATAAAAATATTTGAGTTTTAGTACCCTGTTTTTTAGCGGGGATTTTTTTCAAAAAACCGCCGCTAAAGCCGAATTCAACTGCATTATCTACAACTGCCGTTAAATTGACGGTTTGACGCAAGACCGCTGCTAAGGGCTTCTTTAGTGGCGGTTTTTTGATGTATTTAATATTTTTTCCCCAAAAAAATGGAAAACCAACCAAATTAATAAGAAATCTCTCAACCAAAATCTTCGGTGCTTTTCTTAGGAGAGTAGAGATTTAAATCTACTCATTACTAGGTCATGCTGAATAGTTTAGAATCTCCAGGGCTTGTGAAGAACGAAAGAACTTTTGCCAGCAGCATCCTCAAAAGTTTGGTCCTGTTATATAATTTTGAAGGGCTATAAGTGCGCTAATTTTTTTCACGTGCACCACCTTCTATGGCTTCCATGGATGATTGACATTTGTCAATTCTCTCAAATGAACACCTCCTTCACCACTCCTATGTAATAAAGAGTTCACTAACTGGTTCCGGCACTAGCAGCCCATAGATTGGGCCACTCCTTCTACGCCGTCATTATTAGTCATACACAGAACATTCAACAATCTTTTTCTTTTTCATAAGACCGATTCTTAGATAAATACACTATAATGAAAATAAATAGATTGAGCTAAAGATTTCAGTGTAATTTACTATCAAAATTTTTCATATAAATATAAAAATAAATCCTTTTTATAATTCAGCACAATTGAATTCACTTGGTGATTGTAACAATATATCAAATGAGTCTTGATTGAACCATCCTCAGTATAACTCAAATCACACTATTAGCACTAAAAATCACTGCCAAAATACAAATATTTATATGTCACTGAGATGTGAATCTTCCTGATTCCCTCCATTTCGTTTTTGTCTTTTCTGTAACTTAACAGAAGATTATGATTATAGGTTCTTGTCTGCATCCAATTCTTGTTGAACTAAGATGAAATCAATGTACTTGTGATTTAATCAACTGTGCAAGTAGGAGTAGTGTTAATCACCTGACCAAACGCCAGATTTGAAACCTTCTCTGTCTTACTTGGCTCCATTTCTTGACCTGTGTGTCTTACTTGGCAGGAATCCAAGAGTGTAATAATCAAAGCCAAGTCATGCAAATCCCAAATCCCAAATACCAACAATTGTCCATAATTGATCGCCTTCCAATGAATGAACAAGCATCAAAATCCACCCAGTTCATCCCCTTCAACCCCTTTCTGAATTTTCACACATTTGTTTTTAGCATTACCACTTATCTTCCATCGAAATTTTCTCTAACTATTCCCCCACTTGACGACAAATTTCACCGATCCATTTCCCCCACACCGGTATTTTCTATTGGTTCTCTTTCTCTAACCGAACACCGCTCTCTCTGCTTGTTTTTCCAAATGACTCTTTTTCCGCCATTACGCGTTCTCTTCAAGCATCCTTCTAGAATTACTTTCCCTCTACGCAAACCACCGAAATTCCACATCCAATCTTCCAAGCATCACGTTGAAGCATCATCATCTTCTTCTTCTTCATTGGTATACTCTCTCTTGAATAGATGACTGATGCAAATGCTGCTTCGTTCGAGGCGTTTCTCCAAGAATGGATGGTACGCCAAAAGGAGTACCTCGACGAGTTACTCTCTGCTCAGCAACGCCGCAACGAACTGCAAGATGATGATCGGAGAGAGCTGATTTCTCGGGTGCTTTTGCACTACGAGCAATACTACGAAGAGAAATCGAGAATCGCAAACCGCGATATCCTCCTTGTTTTCTCTCCGACGTGGTTCAGTGCTCTGGAACGAACCTTTCTCTGGATCGCGGGATTCAAGCCCGGGATGGTGATTCAACTTGCGAATCAAGCTTTGGATGATTTATCGGAAGAACAGAGGCAGAGAATGAGTGAGCTCAACCACGAGACGAAGTTGGAAGAGCGAGCGCTTAACGATGAATTGGCCAAGATTCAGGAGAGCGTTGGGGCGCCGCCGCTGGTGGAGGCGGCGAGAAGCCATGGCCGATTGTGTTTGAGCGAATCGTATAGAGCAGGGGAGGGTGGTGGTGATGATGGTGATGGTGAAGTACCGAACACGCTGAAGATTGCGTTGGAGAATTTGGTGGGGAATGCAGACACGTTGAGGATAAACACGGCGTTGAAGTTGACGAAGATATTGAAGCCATATCAGGCTGTGAATGTGTTGGCGGCTGTGGGTGAGCTTCAGATCAGGATTAGAACGTGGGGTTTGGAAAAGGATGCTCAGGGTGGTGGAGGCTAGGTAAGTGCGACTCACCTGAATCTCAGGGTCTCTCTTTCAGGAATGTTTTGTATTCCGACCAATGGAGATCGGATTGTGTTGCGTACCTGTAATTAAAATCAAATCGTTCGGCTTTTCTGTTTGGAGGGTCCGATTTTTCTTGGAGCAGCAGAAAATTCGAATCAAGACAAATGGATTACTTGGTTTGGTCTGGTACTAAATTTTGTTTTTTGAGACAATCTTAAAGTCATAGTCTCCGTCATTGCCAGTGTGCATATAGTATTCTACGGCCGAATGTATTTAGTACTATACATTGATGATTTCAAAGTTATAATCTTTGATATTTATACAGTGCATTTAAAATTTTGTTCTCATAATCAGACATGATGTATTGGTGATCTTCCAAGTCATATTGTTCCAACTTGGTGTATTTAGTATTTCTTTGTGCATTTATTAGAAATTTTGCATTTAGAATTGAGAAAAATTTTATTTTGATCATTAAGAGATAAGTGAATTTTGCATTTAGTCATTCACGGATCATTTTTTTAATTTAATCTTTCAATTATTAAAATATTTATGATAGTTTTCTTTTTTTATCCTCATCTAAAATTTAACCCCAAACAAACATAATAATTTGTTGATTTGAACATTATTTATTTCTCTAATATTGTTAATTCATCTGAAATTTAAGGATTAAGTTAACATATTATTTAATTTGGTGATAAAATGAAAAAAGCAACGTGCAAACTGCTTAATGATTAAGGGATGTTTGTGTGTGGAGGACCTAATTGAAAACCCACTTATCTATTACCAGCCAAAATAAATTTTCCTCTTTATTATTTCTATCAGCACTCAACAGAGGCGTTGGATTTCTTTCCTTCTCAGTATTTTTCCTCGTTTTCACTTTTTGCTTTTTGTTTGGTTATAATTTTTGGAACTTTGTTTTTGAGTTGTGTGGTACATAGTCATCAGCAGGTTTGATTATGCTACAACGTTAGGGCATGTCAACAATTTATGCTATGGTGGACTAGTATCTGGTCGCAATGCTGTTTCTCCACCTTAAGTTTTCTTGGATAAGCATTGAGCAGTTATGATCAGCATCAAGCCATGCATGTTAAGGTAGCATAGATCTGGAAAAACAGTATCTCTATGAGATAGAAAGGTCTCCTGGGTCTCCTGCAATTACCCCTGAACTTCATTATTTCTTCATAACACACGGGAGGCAAGCCAAACCCCATAACAGGAAAACCTACATCGGTGTCCTAAGTTTTCTTTCCACTATATTCAATGGAAGTTTGATTATATTTACACACACAAAAGGATGAATTTTGAGTGATAAACTGAGATAGATAGGGTGGGGAACCTTATATAACTAGTAGGAAAGGTCCCACCGGTTTAGCATAGAAAGTAACTTACCATATCATTTATGAGTAAAAATTAACAACAAAATATGCAATACTTTTATTCAATGAGATCTTTAGAATCTTGTGTAGCAAATTCAATTGTCAATGTAATTTATAAATGACATGGTATACATTGTCTACTCTAAAATGTCTTTGATTTGACATGGCATCCGAGCAGGCTTTTGCATTTTATGTATACAATAAAAAATGTCATGATTGACACTGCATCAAATCAATAGCCTGCAGAGTGTTGTGACTATATTGTGATAATTTTAGTTATAGGAGTACTCCTTCTCAACATTAAACAAGAGAAGGAAAGAGAAGTAATGTCAAAGCAGCAATTTCAAACAATCAAATCTAGCATCCTCGATACTCGAGCAATCAATACTTAAACCCCCGAAGGAAAGAAAAAAAAAAACGAAAAGAGCGAATGTAGACATCAAGAATGTCCTACAAAGGAAGAGGATCATATTATTTTCATTTCATTGAGTCACCATCAATACGAACATTTATATAATTATTAAATCCCCATGAGGATTGTTCCTGAATTATAAACACAACCACAGCAGAGAATGGAGTAGACAAAATGAGTCTATAGGAATACTTTTTACACTTTCACAGTCGACTTCTATGGGCAGAAGGCTTGAAGCTGGACAAACCAGTAACTTCTCTGCCTGTAACCAAGCAGTTGATATCATAGGTGCCTTCGTACGTGTAAATGGGTTCCAAATCACAGAATGCCTGCAATGCAAGATATATATTTGAGAGAAAGATTAAAAAACAAAAACAAGAAAATGTCAGAAAACAAACTAACTCGTATGGGCTCAAGGTCAATCTCAGCGTAAAGGAATTATATGAAAAAAGTGGGCCAATCAGTTGTATTTTTATAGAACAGATGTGCTCCGTGGATGTCTAGAAATATTCATATAATGCAAAGAGGGATGTCAATCGGGCAGGGCAAGGATGGGGAAACCTTCCCTGCACCCTATCCCCATCACTCCACAACTTTCCCATTTCCATTCCCCATTGCAGGGGACAAATTCCGCCTTCACGGGGATATGGATCCCCATATTTGTATAGCGTTATGAAGATCAAGTAAAATTTTGAAAAATCAAAACAATATAATTTTAAATTCAAATACATTCCTAAAAATAAACATATAGTAATGTTTACTAATAAAAATTATAAATGTACAAATATTATTATACATATATATACACTAAAACAATTAAATAAAATGAAATGTATCTAGTAATTTTGATATAGCGGGTTCCGTGGAGTGGGGAACATGGTCCCCGTCTCCATCCCCATATTCTTGGCTAGAGGTAATCCACCCCACCCTTGTTCCCACAGGGGAGAAAATCCCCCATCCCCACCCTCATGTAAGGCAATCTCCATAGGGATCCTCTCGAAAGAAGGGGGGAAAAAAGTAGCCATCCCTAATTGCAAGCTCATATTTTAATTTGATTATAGCCTAATTAGACCTTTACTAATTAATTAAGTAAACATCAATAGGAGAAAATCCCCCTATCCTTGGCATCTCACTTATTTCAATAGACTTGATGCTTGCTCATCTCTACTTAAAATCAATTCTAAGTTAATCCCATTTTTATCTAGATCAGATTGAAGCTTAAAAAAAAAAGACATCTTAAATTAAGAATTAAGCATAAGAACCTTTGCCACAAGAAAATCGGCCAAAATTCCATTGCCACCAAGTAATTCACGCCCCAGGGCAGCTGTTTCTCTTGCCCTCAAGGTGATCCACGACTGAAAAATGATTACAAAAGTTAATTAGCAGTTAGCACAACCAATAATGATAACAAGGCCTAAATTGAATGCTTGTTATTTGCTAAGAAGCACCCATACTAACAAGGACACATGACATGATACGGACACAAATGTGACAAGGGTTATGACATTACCTTCCCCAAGCTGGAATGACCTGGAGTCAGTTTACCATTCTCATACAACTTGCAAAGGCGCCAACCGACAAGAATCATTGCTTGAATGTTACCAAGCATCTGAACAAGTTTCTGTTGATTGATTTGGAAAGCTGCTAATGGTGCTCCAAATTGTTTCCTCTCCTTTAGGTACCTTTTAATCACTCAGAATTCAGAATGCTTTGTAGTGAAAGCTTTAGTTAAAGTATGAGAGCATGCTAATTAAGCAAATACCTATGACACATATCATATATGCCCATTGATATGCCAATAGGCTGCCAAGCCACCATCACACGTGAAACAGCAAGTACCTGTTTCAAAATGCGAAGAACAAATAAGCAACATGCAAATCAAGAAACAGGCATAAAAGAATGACTAATACTTGGACAAAGATTAACTGATGAGATGATAATTTGAACTTGTTATCCAAGCGAGATTGATACATGGACAACAAAATGCATTGAAATTCTCGTTATCCAAATTTGTCCAATCTCAGCATTGAGCACTTTATGAGGATTGAAAAGAAAGAGACAGAAGAGAGGATCTAAAGTGGAAAAAATAGTGAGCATCTACAATATCACTTTCACTATACTTTTTCTGATTCTTTTAAAGGATACTGGAGACAATCAACAGGAATAGCCAACTTCGATTACCATAAACCCACAAGAGAAAAATGTTGATCATGAATAGAGATGAGCTCTCATTCAAGGAACAGCAAGTAAATTGCCTTCAACGGGCAAAACAAGATATTATCACAATGGAGTTGATTTTAATGTCCGGCCATTCTACAATATATCTCATAAATTATCACAGTATAGCCTCTTTTTAACGCAAGCAACAATTGTCTAGCGGATAGAAAAGAATAGACAGATATAAGGAGAAGAGAAAACAAATTTAGACAATTATAGTTTTTGGATACAGGTATGAAGATATTTGAAGAATATTCCTGCTTAAAGAAAAAATAAATGAGTAAAACACACTTTAAAGTGGCATGCTGATCTTGCTAATAACCTAGAAGGCATTAGCAGAATCCTGAACAGGTACAAGGACACAGGATCCAAGATTGTGATATGCTCTAAGTTTTAGCAACAACAACTAAGAATTAAAGCAGTCATTTTTTGTTTAAGTCTTATGCAGTTTAAGATAATAGCAAAGAAAAAAATCAAGAACAATCTTACCTTGTTTGTGTCGTGAAAAGAGTTCATTCCGGGTATTCTATCCTCATCCGGGACAAAAACTTTCCTCAAAAGAATGTCTCCATTTTGAACAATCCTAAGTCCAATTTTATTCTCTATTTTTGTAACTGTCAAACCAGGTGCATCCTTTTTCACAATGTATCTGAGTAATAGGTCCCCCAAAAAAAAAAAGGGAGAAACATGAGAACTTGTGAAGCAGGATACGAGGATCAAGAAAATATTGGCCTTTGAGAGAAAACATGCACATACATTTATTATATATATATATATATATATTAAAATCAGGGAAAGTACACTTGTGATATACCCATTTATCTGATTTGTTGTGGTATTCCTAGCAAAGATAACTAACAAATCAGCAAATGTACTGTTTCCTATCCAGCGTTTTTGGCCCTCAAGGATCCAACCTCCTTCCACCTGATTTTTTCAATGAAAACCAATTTACAAGATTAATGAACTTTTGAACGATTAAACAGAGTGAAATTTGACTGCTAAATTAAAGTAAAAAAATAAGCAATAGAAGTCACTGCAGAAGCAAATACTAGATAAGATGAGTAAGGTACTGGACCTTTGTTGCCATTGTCTTCAAAGCGCTGGCATCACTTCCATAATCAGGCTCAGTCAAAGCCTAATACAAAGAAAATAAGCATCTTTAACAAGTGGTACCTCAGCAAACTGATGCAATGTCAAGAAAAGGTGACTTACCCAACATGCTACGGAGTGTAGCTGAGCCAAAGAAGGTAAATACTTTTGCTTCTGATCTTCTGATCCACACAGTGCTGTAATTGACAATTAATAAAAGAAACCAAAATTAATCAGGAATTGTTGATAGAAAATTGCCTGATATAGATGAAACAATTAACATTTGAAGCTAGACGTATTACCAATAGTGAGCATTGCCAAGGATGAATGAACCATAATGAAAGTTGAACAGCTTGCATCAACTCTAGCAACTTCCGCTGAGGCTACAGCACTTCCAGTAATGGAAAGACCAGGGCATCCATAACCCTGAGAATCAGAGCTAGCTAAGCACCTCTTTTACCATGTGTCTTATAACAAAGAAAAAATATAGAGAACATGCATTAAGAGAACCTTGATAGTGCCACCAGCAATACGCAGTGCACCAAGCTTCGGAACAACATGAAAAGGGAACTTGGCCTTCTCCCAATACTGGAAAAAAAGCAAGAGAGTGGATGCGAGAAGAAGAAAAAGAAAGAAGGCAGTCAAAACACCATGGAAGAATCATTTCTCATTCTCATTCTAAATGCATCATAGGAAGAAACCTCAGCCATTATAGGAGCAATTTCTTTTTCCATGCACTCTCTCACTTTCATCCTAATGGCCTGCTCCTCTGGCGTCAATAAGTCACCAAATTGGTAATAATCTGAAGCTGTACTTTTCAACAATTAAGGCCATTAGAAATGGAAGAAAATTCCTGAAGCATATCTCCTTCCAGTCGAAAATATTTATAAAGTATTAACTTGAGAATTTGTGCAATGTGGAAGCCAAAGAAATGAAGAAAGTAAGAACTGTGCTTTAGAACTTAGAATGTACATTGTAATATAATGAGCATCATAAAATGAATGTCCAACTTTTTCACTTTTTGTAACAACAAAGACTTTCACAATGGTAGCCACAGCTTGGGAAGGGGAGATAAGATAAAGGAAGGAAAAAAGAAAAAAGAAAAAAAAAACCACATCAGCATAACTGAAATTAATGAAGTTTTTATCCCTAAAGAATAGGCATATCTCTAATTGTTTTGGAATGGGGAAATGAGGAAAATTATCATGAATTTTATATCTTAACAGGAGAAATTTAAATAAATTCTAAATGCGGCAACTTTTAGACATTCTTTGATTGTAGAGAGAGTAGTTTGTGCAAGGTCCAAAAGGATGAAATTATAGATCTGTTTATCATATATTAAATGTCAAGATAGACAACACAGTTAAAAGTATTACGGTAAAAGATCAACCCGCTGGTCTTTGAGGAGAAAAGGGGAGAGGGGATGGAGGTCCTCCGCACATGAACTAATACTTCTGGGGGGATAATTAACATTTTATGTCAAATAGGTAAGCATATCACTATGCAAGTTTTTATATCAGCGTTTCAGTCTAGAGACATAATCAACCTCTTCTTTAAACCTCTTTAATCTAGGTAAACTAAAGCTTCCAAAACATCTGATTTCTCCCAATATGACGTGAATTATGAAAAATATTTCTTACCACATGGAGGAAATGTAGAGGCTGGAGTTGCTTGAGGAAATGCTACAGAAATATCCAGTGCTGGCAAATTAAAATAGGAAGGCATCGTATTTTTTACAACATCATCTGTGAAATCAAAGTATGCAATAATAGCTCATATTAATCGTTATATATGACGATTATATTCTAAGTATCAATTATAAACTACAGAATAAGAATAATCATTCTATCAGAGCAAGTGACAAGCTAATAACGCGTTGTCTTTAATTGCTGTCCCGGGACGTTTCCGTTACCCAGAGTAAAAAAGGCTTCTATATGATAAGCTGTAAAAAGACCAAACGGCACTGTATTTGCTTTGGGCGCTAAATAAGCTCCCATGAATTGGAAATAAGACCATACAAATGGATAATAATTTAGTTCCATAATCAGTACCGATAACGATCAACATTCTGTTATTCACCAGAACAACCATAATCCGTGTGCTAGTATTCAAAATTAAAATTCTTCTGATCTTTAGGTGGGGCGAGAAGTCAAACTAGCCAAATCAATTTGCGTAATAAAAACTTGATAGAATTACAGTATAATTATAGAATTTTACAATCATACATGATCATTTAAGTGTAGCAAATCAAAGTGCAATACAAACCTCGATTCGTAGAAGAGGGGACTGTCATGGTGGCAGATTGCAGAAAATAATTAGGGTATACAGGCGAAAGAAAAATGGTTGAACTAGAGATATGAAGAGAAAAGGGTAAGGAGAGTTTGGGGAGAAACTGAAGAACAACAATATATTAATTGGGAAAAGACGAGCCGGAAGATTGCGGAAAAGAAAAGAGCGGCACGCAAGACGAGATAATCTCATGCTTCCACGTCATCAATTTTCTGATGTTTTGTCTTCTTCTTTTTTTCAAAGTTTCCCGTCATACCGCCGGGTCTGTCCGAGTTTCGAGAAATTATTTTGAGTAAATTACCCTTTCGTTTTTCAGAAAAGCTTAAATTATAAATTTTTTATTATAAAAATACATAAATTTTGTTAAGTTTATGTTTTAATCTTTAAGGTAAGTCCTTGTTTGGTATGTGAATTTTTTGACGATAAAAATCGATATAAAAATATTAATAAAATGTAATTAAAAAATTATGTTTGATAAAAATAAAAATATATATTTATATATGAATAGAATGAAATAAAAAATAAAAAAAAATTAAAATAATATTAATGCATCTACCTCGTTTCTCTCTCACATCACATCAATGATATCATGTTCTCTCTCTCTCTCTCTCTCTCTCTCTCTCTCTCTCTCTCTGCAAACACACGTACGTGTGTGTATGTATATATATCAGTTTGGTAAGAAAATCAATGAGGTCCATTCTTTGCATTTTCTTTGCCCTCCGGTTTAGCTCTCTTTCCCTGTCGAAGGTTTGGTTGTTTCACAATTTATTTTAACAAAACTTACGAATACGTTGCTTGCCTTTACAATTTTGGTAGAAATGGTTTCTACTTATTTTATTTTTTCACCATGATTTTTTTTTTCATATACTTTCTGATAAAAGTCTACAAAAGCTTGAAGGAAAAATGTTGTTATGGATAGCTTAATTAATATTTGATGATGATAATAATAATAATAGTAATAATATATTATTACTTATTTTGTTCGAATTTTACTACAATCTATATCACAATAATATGCAATTTTGTTATTATTATTATTAGAAAAAATTTGTTTTTAGATTAATTAACCAAATATTTAGAACATTTACAATATTTATGATTGGTGATAAAAAAAATGAATATATATAATAATAATAATAGTAAATGTAGTTAGAAATCCCATTGTTTCGCTTATATGCCATTTCCAAACATCATTCTTTCTTGTTCAACTTGACATTTACCATAGGTGATATAAATTTTATATTTTCAATAGTTGGATGAGATTTTTATTATAGCATTTTATAATCCTTGTGGAAATTTTATAATCCACATGGAAAAAGTATAAACCAATAATGAAACTAAACTTTCAAATAGCATAACGTATAAAATAAATTTTGATTTACCTATATAAGAACAATTAAATAGCTAAATACTTCCTCTCACAATACTTGGTAACATAACAAATAATTCAGTCACATAAAGGATGGAACTAAATTTAATTAATAAAAGTGATAGCAATATTTCAACATAGTTTATATATATCATCATCCAAGTTATAACTATGTCTCCAAAAAAAAAAAATACAACCATTCAAGAACACCTACATAACATTTTAACAATTAAAAGACATCACCCATCAAAAGAATTCATCGTCTATTTCAAATGTACTTAAAAAAATTACGATGAATATCAAGAGAGCATCTACTTATCCTATCAACTTTCTGATTTACCCCGCCTTCAAAACATTTGGAATAGTGAAAAAGTACAATAGTTACTTGTTATCACCAGATATTTGTATATAAACTAAGCAAACTTCTTCCATAGTTAAGCCTTTAACAAATTAGCTAATTGATTAACTATTTTCTCATCAAGGTTCATATCATAGGCTAAATGATTAATACCTTAACATATGTTCTCTGCAACAAGTACCAATCATTGATATATTTTCTTAGTTATATCTTTCAACTCTACCAACTATTGCTCTACATGATTACCCTTGTGCCTTTTTCGTTTATGAAAGGATGAAGTAGCTTCACTTGTAGGTGTTGGAGCAGTATCAGAATCTACTAACTCTTGATTGATATCTATACCTAGCAAGTTGTCATTTAAGTCTTTCCCCTCAAGATCTATGGTTTCCTCTTAAGGATGCGTCTCTGATATCCTTAGTATCATGTGCATCCTCTCATCTGGCTTTATTATTTCCCTAAACAATGCATAAAATTTCAAAGTGTTAAAATGGCTTATATCTAAATGCAGCCGTATACTTGTAGACTTCTAAATCACACACACACATATATAAATTAGACAACACTTAAGAAAAAACATACAATTTACCTTAACATACTCGTCCCATATATCCTTTTCAACTGTGATACATTTTAAGATAGGATCCCATCTAAATTCAAAGGTGTTGGAATCATATACCATGTCATACAATTTGGACCATGATTGTTTCAGTATATTCAATCAAAATTGAATATGAAGAACTCCCTTGAAGCTATATCCTAAGCTTCTTTCATCTATTATCTTTTCTAATTGTTTCAAATGGCTGAGCCTGAAACTACTATCTATTGTATATTTTTAGTCCATTCGCAACTCCATAAGACATTCAACAAGTATTACATCTTTCGATAAAAGTCCATTGATGATTTCTAAGTTGAGAATCAAAGCTTTGTAGTGAAATCCATGTAGGGAAGTTATAGCACAAACAAATATTAAATATATTAAGCATAATCAAACAGACACTCAAATCAAATAATTATCAGCCATAGTGATCAATTGCATTAAATTTTACAAAATACATAATATTAGCTGAAATGTAATGAAATCAACATTTATCAACAATGCTAAGCACTCATATTAGCATTACATAATAATAATACTAAAAATAATCTCAATGACTAGTTGATTTCTCCCTAAATGCAATCATGTTATTCATTTGATTGATATGCTGTGAAATCTACAAATATATTATTTGCTAATTGCTCTTAAAGTCTGTTCCATGCTTTAGATGTCTCCTTTGTCATCATGTAATCCAATTCACCCATATATGCATGTTGTTCCCCTCGTTCTGGTCTATTAACCCCATTTATACATTTGTCCTCTTTGTCTTCTCGAGTTATGAGATTATGAAACAATTAGCAAGCTATTATTACTTCATTATGTATTCTTATTGGGTAGTTAGAGGGACTCTTAAGTGTTGCCCATCATTATTTTAAGATTCCAAATGTCCTCTCAATCACATTTCAAGTTGATGCATGTTGCATATTAAAGCATTCATACAGATTTAACGGCCAATGACTATGTTACCATTCACTTATATGATACCTTTGTCCTCTATATGATATAAGAAATTCATTATAATTAGTATAACCCGCATCAATCAAGTAGTATTTCTTTATATTATCACTCAAAAATTTAAACAATCAATTTAGATATCAATAGACAATAAACAAAGGTACATAAAATTATAATTATGAATAATCAATATATTTATTATGAGAAACTTTTACTCCATGTCTCTTACTAAGTGCATCTTGCAAAATATGACCATCAATTGTTGAACCTTCTCAACATAGCAATATTTAAATAACTTGTGTGTCATGTGTGCATACACTAAGAACATTAGTAATTATTACCTCTTTTTGATTAGGATATCGAGGCTTGTTTGTTGAAGGTACTTGAATTGGAATATATGTTCTGTCAAGTGCACTGAGATAATTCTAAAAATAAGGAAGCTAATTTGGAGTGTAACAAAAATTCATAGTCAAAATATTATTTGCCATTCTCTTTACCTTAAACCATTTTCATTTTTTATCCTTTGAGTTTTTAGCTATAAGCTCAGGTTTTTTTAATAGCTCCCCATCCAGCCCATCATTGTATTTAACACTATGTTAAAATATCGACTAATAGTTTCTCCTAATCTTTGGTAATACGTCTTCAATGATCTATTCTTGACATGATGTGGTAGAATGGATAAGAATATTGTTACTTACTCATCAATTAGCATATTTTTTATATGTTTAAGCCCCCAATTTGATTAAATATGCGATAGAACTTATCAAATGTCGCTATATACATTCTCAATTGGTTATAACATGTAGAGTCACTACTGTATGCCAACATCCTAAGGCAGGCTCAATTTAGTTCAAAGTCAACATTGTATGACTCATATGTTAGGCACTGACAACTTAAAGTTATAATAACCCACATATTTATCATCCATTGACGTCTATATTGGATGACAAATAAAAATTAAACCAGCATATGGAGAATGACATCAAGGCTAATTTCATCCATATCCAAATGGTACAAACAACTTGTTATGTATTGTTAGAATATTATGAAATAGATGATGCTCTATTCAATTACAAGAACACATACCCAAACAAACCATAACTTAATCTAAAATTATAATAAATGGTTACGTGCAATAATAGTAATTTATATATAAACTTTAAGTTTAATAGAGTAAACAACAACTAATTTGAATTTTTCCCATCTTGCAAGAAATTTAGCATAATGAAATGTAACAATCATTAAAAAAAAAATCCTTTGTTAATATATATATATATATATATGTATTTTTTGCTATAGCAACAATTAGAAAGAACATAAAACCAACAATATAGCATATTAACAAACCATACAAAGAGAAGCCATGAAAAATAGATGCACTTATCCATGATCTTGCAAATAGAGCAGTAACATTGTTAACTATTCAATAAAACATATGATCGAAAACATACTTGTTTGGATGGACAATAGTAGAGTGACAAAAGTAAAGCTATAACAAGTTAAAAGATTTTTAGAACAACATTGAGGGTTGACAAGCTAAATAAGATTAAATGGAAAAAGGACAAATAAATACATAACAAAGTAAAAGTATCAATATATGCTAATTTAAAAGATGGTAGGTTGAAATGACACGATTTAAAGTAGAAAGTGCATAGCATGCTTTCTTTCTATATTGATTTTCATTTCTTGTCATTGACATATACCAAAAAATTTTAGTAATGAAATTCGTTTCTCTTTCACTTTTTGTTGCTATATCAGATGGAGCCTAATTATTTTGATGTAATTATTTCATGATATATTAGGAAAAAAATCATATATTGATAATAAGTCAAAATATGTTTAACTTTGAAATAATTTATTGGAAAATAAATTCTAAAATAAAAAGGTAAATTTTTTTAAGTTGATATCTAACTAACATATTTTGACATGTTATTGTCACATATCTTTCTTTTAATATATTACTTAGTAATTGTACCAATATAAATTACTTTTAAGGATGCACTAAAGAATTCACTTTTTCTTGAAGTTAAAATAGAATCTAAATATCTTAAAAATTTATATTGATTTTTTTATTAAAAATATAATTTATTAAATAAATGTTTTTAAACTTTTATTTCAACATTATCTATTATGTTAAAATTATAAATTTAATTTATTCTAAATTTAAAAAATGATTATTTTCATATTAGTCAAATATATATTTAATACTTATTATATTATATAAATAATATATATAATGATATTTTGGTTAAAATGAATATAATTGTATCTCATATTTTGTTATAAGAAAAGTTAATGTAATGTATCTTTTAATTTTAAGAGAAAACAGTATGAATTTTTAAAATAAAAAAGAAAACTATGTAATTGGACATCTTTAAACAAAAAATAGTGTAATTTACTCAAGTATTTTTGGGAAAATGAATTTTTTTAAAATTTTGAATCACTTGTAATTCTTTTAATTTATAAAATTTAAAATGTAAACTATCAGTTTTTATTTTTTAGGAATAAGATTTTTTTTGGTTTAATTTTTTGTTAACAGAGTTAATTCAAATGTCATGTTAAAATTTTTAATAATTGCCATGATAAAATTTGTTTTATTTCTAATATTAACATGTCAATTATTAAAAAAAAAGCCTAATGTAGCATTTTAGTTAATGTTATTATAAGAAAAAATAAATTGAAAGATCTTTTTTCTGCTAAATGAAAATTGTAAAACTTAATTTTCATTTTTAAAAATTCATTTACAATTGTTCTAATTGAAGAGGTTTTATACTTTACCCAATATTTTTTTGGGGTAAGAGTTAACATTTGGTTAGAATAAGTTATTTTTTGTTATTTTACTTGTATTTGTATTGTTTAAATAATCAGAATAAATCTACTGCTATCAACTAAAGATGGTAAAAAAGACAATGACAAGCAATGTTCAAATGTGCTGATTCTGAGCCAAAGCAATACAATAGATACTTACCCACAAAATTTTGACTATGGCTTCTCTTCAGTCGTCTCTTTCCATCCAACCAATGCAGTCTGTGTAATTGACTTTTTATATTGTTTTGTTTTTACTTTAAAAAAAATGAAAAGAGATTGAATGTTTGAAACTGGATGGTTGGAGGAGCTTTGAAATAGAGAAAAGTTGCTCCCCAAAATTTCCCTCCACGTGCGTAACTTACGAAGTAGATGTTATCTCAATACTCAAAATAATAAGTACACTTGGCCAAATTCTTTGAAATTTTATTATGACAACCATTCGTACATGTAACAAAAATCAACACAAATTTTTGGAATATATTTAAGATGCGTCGTTCAAATATTTTAAATAAAATAGCATGTTAGAAAATATTCATTTACACACTATATCCGTATATTGTAACATATCCTTTAAACCTTCGATTTGTAATAAGGTTTTACTGCTTTTTGAAAGATTGGTGGTTTTTGAAAACATTATTTTAGCAAAATTTCCCTAGTTAATTTGTCTTCACTTCAACTTCAGTGTTAGATGAACTTAGAACCCCAATTTAAATCCCAAGAATAATATTATGTTTGAGGCCATCGTGTATTAATTAGTAGTTAGATCGAAAGGCCGAAAAATTGACCAGAAAATAGCAGGGAAAAAGACCATTCTTTTGTCTCTGAGAGAACCCGAAAATCTCATCCATTACCTCTACATTGTCTCTCAATAAAAAAAATTGCTGAGGGATCCTCAATGAAGAGGATCCATTTCCAGAAAAGAGAGGCAGAAGGCAAGGAGTTCTGAAACAATCCCCAAGCTTTTGTTCTCAAAAGTGCGTGACTTTTTCCCGCCGTTTTTCTTATCAACCCATCACTTTCTCAGCTACCAAACAAAAGGAGACTTATCTTAGAAAATTGTAGTGCTCTTTCTTTGAGACTCCAGTGTTGAGGGTCTCACTCGAAAATAACTGTTAAACTGAAGGCCAGAGAACGAAATATATGGATGATATGGGTGAGCGGGGTGAATAAAACGAAAGTATAAGCAAGATGACTGTTAAAACTCAAGAAACGTAAATGACAAGGAGAGCGGCGCTTGAGTCATAAAAAAATGGAGATGCGGGGTATCGATCCCCGTACCTCTCGCATGCTAAGCGAGCGCTCTACCATCTGAGCTACATCCCCTTGTCGATATGGAGTTTCACTCTTTTAGAATTGTTGTGGGTGCTCTTAGCGTCTCTCTCTCTAAAGCTCAAGTTCTCTATTTTCAGGCCACACCAGGCCCTTTGTCATTGAAATGAGCCAGGCTCAATCTTCTCTTTAATAATAGTGAATCAAGATCCTAAAATGGACTTTGTGAAAGCACATCCTGCATTATCTTTGCAAAATTAATAAGCTCGTATCATTTGTTCCATTATTTATCACTCTCTGATTGTAAACAATTGCCATAATGCCTTCGAATACACCTTAGGTATGTTTATGCTTTCTCTATTCTTAATATTCAACTAGTCACCCATTGACTTAAATACCGAAGTTTGTGACAAAGTCACCACTCTCCATCCCAATCACTGTTTCTTCATTGTCTTTCGTATGAGCACCATCCACCAAGAAACCAATCACCATCTTCAAATAAGAAGAAAAATCAGGTTTGAGTCTTCTTCTTTTTTTGGTTTAGTTCTTTTTTATCCTTTGTTTACGGTACATCATGAGATATTCTCAGGTAAATTACAACATACTTACATATTTCTTTATAATTGAATTAATCTATTTATGTATCATATCAAAAGTTGTTTGCTTGATGAGAGCTCCAAGCTGGCACAGAGCACATCTTCAGGGATTCTAGGCGGTATTGTCAAACTGAAACGGATTTTACTGCAATTTTCAATCTCCAATTTCACCCATTTGGAGGGCATATTTTTAAAGACCCCTCAGTCTCGCTTCCAACAGTAACAAATATTAGTAACGAATTAATATGCAAAGAGCTAGGTTAAATATGAATCTGGATCTTTTGCTGTAACTTTAGATAAAATCGTTGATATTAAACGCAAAGTATCAATACTATGCATTCAATATAAATTTTGACTCGCATATATATGAACAAAGAAAGACTTATAATACCAGTACTTTTTGATAACATCAACTTCACCTCAAATCATTGCAGAGGATTCCGATCCGTTAAATATACTCCATTTGTTACCTAGTTACAAGATGCGTCTCGTGTCGAGGGGTAAGAAACAACTAGAGATAGAATTTCATCTGATTTCATGATCATCACAACTTATGTGGCTTTTATTATGAAGTTATATTTTGTTGCATTTACTTTGTTTCTCAAAACAAACATGGAAAACAGAGACGAACAGATGCCATCTTGCTTGCCACCTTTTATTCCCTTCATAGAATAGGACTAAAAAAAAAAGTAACAATATAGTGACACAGCTTCCTGACATAAAATGGCAAATCAAGTAGGGATTGGTGCTTTATTCATATAACCATCTGAATATGAGCCCCCTGTGTAATTCGTACATGTTTATAAATAGAAGAATTTTGCAAGCATCATTACCCTATTTTAATCTAGTTCTATAAACGGCTACGCAGAGGCAATGCTCTTCAGATCAGTTGCTTGAAATACGGTGTACAGAGCAGATTATGCCAACACTGAAAATCTGCATTTTGTATATTTCTGTTACTATTTGCCTATTTGGTGACTCTCTCAGAATTTAATCGCTAATTAGCTTTAGGTATTGCTGAGACTCAGCCATATGAAAGTTCTTGGATCAGACAGAACCTTCAAAGCCATTCCCATATCTTGTGTTTGCTATTCTTCTGCCGACAAGATCTTTCAACTCAATTTCACCAGGGAATCTATTCTCCTTCAGCTTGGAGAATATCTACAATGTCCAATAAAACAAAGTAAAATCATAAATTCATGAAAAGTAAATCAAAAGTTAAGGTCACATATGAGAGTTTCCTCCTATGAGCTATGCATGAACTAGCATCATTAACCAAGGGCTTACCAATTCCCCATTGCAGTATACTTCAAAAGCACCAGAACTCTGTAGGAAGGATTGAATAAAATTTCCAAGAAGCCAAGTGCTTGCTATACTTCCAAACCTATTGGCACGCAACGAGTAGTACCAAGATGGTGGCCTCATTATTCCCAGCTTTGGAAATATCTGTTCACCTGCTACAATAAGTCCAATAATTCCGACTTGCACCACCGGTATCACTTTGCTGAGCATGCGTTTGGTAAGCGGAGGTGGGTAGTTAGCTAAAACAACATCAATCCCAGGAAATGCTGTTTCCAGCATCTTTTTCGCTGCAACTGCATTTCCTCTACAAAAAAAGTCACATAAATTACACAAAATAGAGGAAGTTAAAAATGGCTGCAGCTGGACAAAATTTAATTAGAGAGTTAACGGAAGATCTTCATTTGGAGACACTTCGAAAGCCCAAATTTAGAGGAAAGGAACAGTTTTAATTTCCTCAGAAGACGGTTTCCATAGCCAAATAAGGAAGCACCGATACATTAAAAAAGGGATGTATTCATATTGGATATGTATCTAATACAATCATACTCCAGCATTTGTAACCAGTGTTTTCTTTTTTCTTTCTTTCTTTCTTTTTATCCAATACCTTTCAAAATATTTCAAAATGCACTGGTATGTTTTGAAACACATTAAAATAACTTCAAAATGAGTCAAGAGTTTATAAGGAATCTTAATAATGTGAACAAAGATAAAGATTAGCATTTAATTTGAATTGAAAAATTGTAGTTTTAATTTGTTTTATATTTTTATTTGTAATTTATTATATACATACTATTTTATATTTGAAATGTTTGTTTATGACTCAATTTTGTTTTTATATTCTTTATTTTTTATACGTTAATTTGTTTCATATATGTGTGTATATATATATATATTCTCATTCTTATATCATAAAATATTTAAAATTATTGTATCTCACGTATTGTATTAGATTGTATTGTGTTATCATATCTAATTGCGTACCCACATCAATGTTCCTTAGCAAGAGTGTTTATTATATTCCTAAATTTAAAAGTGATATTTTTAGTTGGGAGAACTACTTCAAAGAGGGTATTAAAATAATATGAAATATCAAAATGCTAATTTAATTGCTCAGGTTTTTATGTCAAACAATAGCATGTTCATGTTGAATCTAAAGACAATTGAAGCAAAATGCTTGAAGGTTAGTGTGAGAAATGAGGTATGATGTTGACACATGAGGTTTCACCATTTAAGCTCTGAAGCACTCAAATCCATGGGAGAAAAATGGGGAGTGGCATGCCTTCCATTAACAATCCCAGTTAATTGTTAACATGGCTAGATGCATGTTCAAAACGAAGCATATGTCCGAGGAATTTTCAGCCAATGCAATGTCTTGTGCATTTTAGCTTCTTAAAAGAAACCCAAAAAAAAGGCTATCTTCTGCCTGCGCTAAAAGTTAAAATTTGTAACATTTCCAAAGAAAAAATCTTTCTTAATTAAATAGATGCATTAAAAATGAAACAGAAAAGGCAAGCAGTTTGGCAAACCTGTAAGAACAAGAAGTGCAGAAGTCAATGTTCACAGTGTTGCCGATCCCAATTGGTGGGACAATGGTGCTCTGTTTCTGCATGGAAACAAACAAATCAGAAACTCCGAATCTACAAAAACTTTCAATTTTAATCAGAAAAAGCTAGGATCTGTGAAAACAGAAAAACCTGCGTAGGAAATTCTAGGGATTGCTGAAGATGCGGTTGAGGCGGCTTCGTGGGAAGTGGAGGGTGTTTATGAGAGGTGGGTTTGTGAGGCGGAGGAGAGAAAAGGTTCATAATGTCTGAGCAGAAGAGTAAGATCGGTAAACCCACTAGAAGAATCTGAGTTCGATCCATTGAAAGAGCTCGAATGGAGATGCAACGAAGAAAGACAAAGAGAAGGATTGAGCTTCTGGTGATTCAATCTGCTCTGGTTTCTCTGGAGGTGAAAGCTAAAAACCAAAGGAGAAAATGTGCAGTGGAATTGTTTCTCAAACTATAATGTCCTACTCGATTGATCTGAGGTACAGATTTCGATCCGACGTTGAAGATAGAAACCCGATTAATCTACAAATGTCCGATCCGATGTTAAACGTTTTTCCTGCATTATCATATCAATCAATATGATTTCCGCATCCAGATTTACAATAGCGCGTGGTTGAGGAAGACGGACGAACAATCATTTTCTACGTTCCTTTGCAATAAGAAAAGGTTGGAAGTTTGGAAAGCGAGATAATATTCATTTCTTTTAGATGATTACATAAATTGAGATTAACTATGATGTTTAATTTATAAATTTTTTTTATATTATTATTATTTTAAAATAAAAATGTAATAGTTATTTTTTATTTGTCTTTTTTATTTAAACATTATTTTTATTTAATTAAACATTTAAATAAAATATTAATTTATTTTTATATTATACCAATATAATTATTATATTTCATTTATATTTATATTTTTTAAATTTTTATATCTAATAATTTTGTGGAGCATGTTTGAGTGTAATTCCCACAATCTCTTTATGGGTTACTCTTCCAAAAATGAACAAAATTGAAAAATTTTGGACACATGCTGTGAGGAGTTTTTTTTTTTTTTCTTTTTTTTGAATCCTATCATTTTGTCTGATCAAAATTTTTTTAAAAATTGAAACGTTTTAAAGTGATATGAGGACACGACCTTTTTCAGACAATAATCCAATAAGAAAACAAAATTCTCAAAAGCTTTGCTGTGAAAATTATTTTCACAAATATTTTGTCATGTTTTAACAATTAATTATTCGTGACACAATTGGCAAATCACGCTGGATTTACCATGCCCCTGACAGAATCAAGGATGAGTTCAGTCACATCACATTAACAATTTTTTTTAAAAAATCATAACTTGATCAGAAAGATACTTTGAAATTGGGATTTAAGCGTGCAATAATTTAAGCATTTTAAACAATGATTAGATATTTAAAATTAATAGAGTAAGATGGATTAGAACAATTTTAAAAACTGTCATAATCTATTTCACACCCTAATTTTCAAACCCCTCCTTATTGGAGGATTTAGGATGATCTAGGTTCATTATAAGTTTTAATTTCTTTTTTTTTTTTTACTATCTTCTCTTATCATATATTTTTTAAATGGTTAACTTTGCAAAGATAATATTAAAAATTTTATCCTTTAAATCTACTTATCTCATTAATGATATTTGATCATCTAATTAATTGAGAATCAGGTATTATTCATTTTTTATTAGACTTCCAATCAAAAAAATAAATTGTCTCAACTATTTTATTAATGACTACAACCTTATGCCCTTCAAAACTCTCAATCAAACCCTTGTAGATTCATCATGATTCTTCACATTGTATGACCAAACAACATTAATATTATTTTGACTAAATTACATATAATTTTTTTAACAATAAACTCTCTAAAATTTTTAAATTTATACAGATTGCTAATTTGTTATTTTACTAACGAAATGTAATAGTTAGAAAAGTTATTAACATATGACTTAAAGTTTAAAAAAATTACCTGCACATAATTTAAAATTTTAAAAAATTATCTACATCAAAAATAAAATTTACAAAGATTTATTGTCATTGATTGTCTTGCTTGATTAGTAAAATAATAGACTAATTAATAATAGAAGATTATCTATATAAATTTAAATATTTAAAGATATTTATTATTAAGTTTTAAATATTATAAAAATTATTTGCAAGTGATCCAAAATTGAAAAATATTCTAAGCAATTTGATCTATTATAGAAGAAAAATTCTTACTTCAAAGGGAGGTAACCTTTAGACTGGTGCAATTCATTTCAAGCATATCATAAAATTTGAAAATAATGTGCCAAAACACTTATAAACATGAATACAAGTTTAAAAATAAGAAGCCACAAAGTGACCTTCTAATTTCTCTTTTGAGATAGTTTATGCACCAGAGGTTGTTCTCCTTATTCTTATTCTTCCTCTCGTTCTTCTCACAATATGATTATCTAGCACCTAGCCGAGCAACTGCGATGTAAGTTGTTCGATATGTGGGATTAGATCTAATTTCAGAAGAGGAGTCAAGTGTTAAAACTCTAAATTGATAGATAATAATAATTTTGTTAAAAAAATTATATTCTGCCCCTCAACTTTAAACTAAAATAAAACTGTTAATTTTTTATTTTTGAATCTAAAAAAATGTTCCATAATTCTAAAAATTAAGGTAAATCAAACATTATCATCACAATTAAAATCAAATGAATTCTTGCTGTGAATTATAACTAAGATTTAACATTTTTATTTTAGTCTAAAATGTATGCGAGTGTTTTGTCAAGTTTTAAAATTTGTGTACCAATTTTATTATTAGATCTTAATTCAAGAAAATAAAATATAATTTTTTCTGTTATTTAAATAAATGTTCGTGATAGGAAATATTATATAGAAAGAAGTAGATTTCTTGTTTTTCTTAGAGAAGATCTAGATAATTTAGATATTAAATTTTTTATTTGTTTATCTTTTTATTTAAATAAAAAAGTGAACGTATGATAAAAATAATTTTTTAATTTTGCTTATATGAGGAAAGGTAAAAGATTATTTTTATCATATATTTTATTTTTTAAATAACAAAAAATTAAATTGAGAAAATGAATGATTGAGATTAAAAAAATTAAAATTTAAATAATTTAAATTTAATTTAAACAGTCTAGATGTAATCTAAAAAAAGTAACATGCTACCAAATCTATTTCCTTATATAGCTAACTTATTGATAAATTTTAGACGCCCATAATCTTCTTTTCAAGTAAATAATTACTTTCTTGTATGATCTAACTCATCCATAAAACAGAGAGAGAATAACTTGATGACAGGGATGAAAGAAATAACACTTCAATTACATAAAAGGCCAATGACCATAAAAGTTTAAAGAGAAAGAATAATAGGTAAAGACCAAGGTCAACATTAAATTTACCTTAACCTTAACGTTTAATTTAATATTAAAAAATTAAAATTGATATCATGTGACTTACAAACTTTTTTCTTATTTTTTATTGTTGATTACTAGATTATTTCATCATGCTTGACGATATTTGATTTCTCTCTGTCAGAACCCTCCATACATGGAGGCCTAAAAAGCTACCAATACAGCACCGATGTCACAATATATATATATATATATATAGAGAGAGAGAGAGAGAGAGAGAGAGAGAGAGAGAGAGTAACTTCATAATAGAAAGACAAGAAAAAAAAAAAAAGAATGTTTAATTACATAGAAGGCTTATGACGTGTAATGTAGAATTGAGAAAGAGTAATGAATAAAGATCATAATCTCAATATTAAATTTATTTTAAAATTAAAGAGTTAAAATTGTTCCTTATGATTATTATTATCAAAAGTCAGACTGAGATTGATTAAATTGATAAAAAAACTATGAATTGAACAATAAAACTGCCCACAAAAAATGGAATAAATTGGTTAAAATTGGACTAGTTCAAGATTTAATTAGTTTTTATTTTTATTTTTTATTTTTTAGGTTCTTTTATGTTAGTTTGTACAAATATGAAGAATTGAAAATAAAAGACAATAAAAAAAGAAGGAGTTAAAATAAAGAGAAATTTTAAAAAATATATATAAAAGAAACAAAAGATATGCACTAAACTATTTTTCGTGTCTGTTTTTTATTATATTTCATTTTTTAACAACATTTTTTTCAAATATTAAAGTGTTTAACTAAAATATTCCTTCATTTTTATCAATATCTAAAATTAATAATTAATAATATTAAAAAAATATTAATATTTATTCTTTATATTGAAATTTTAATATAAAATTTTTTAAAATATTTAATTATCAACAATTCAACTATATCTTAACTACGATAAAACTAATAAATTGTGAATTAATATATCTACTAATTCAATAATCAATCCAATTTATAAATCCATTTATAATGTTTAATTATTGAATTATTTTATTTGTGTTTAACAATATTTTATTTCTCTTTTGTTACCTTGGAGTGATGCTATTAAGACCTCCCATCCATGTAAGTCAAAAACAAAACAAAAACACAACATCAATATTACAACAAATTAGAGATTAAATTATATATATATATATATTAGAGATAGCTAAATTATAAGGTCTTTCTTTATTTTAAAAATTTTATACTCTCTCTCCTTAAAATTAAATTATATGTTATGTTAACCTTCTCAATAATAAAAAAATAAGTTACAATTATACTTATTTTAAGTAGAATACATTTATATTTATTATTTATATAATAAAACAAGAATTAAATATGCATTTACTTAATATAAAAGCTCAATTTTTTAAATTTATAATAAGTTAAATGTATGATTTTTAACACAAAATAAATAACATTAAAATAAAAATTAATTTTTATAAGTTATATTTTTAATAAAAATAATTAATATTATTTTTGAGAATATATTGATCATATGTTAGTGCTTTAGGGGAAGCCTTTTATATTTTTATAATAAAAAGAAAGATGGTATAATTTTAAACATTTTTCTATGGAAGGGAGAAGTAATTTATCCTAAATTAGAATAAAAAATCTTAAGCTGATAAGGCAGAAAGTATGTATGAATGTGGATGCTAAATTATCCAAATAAAACATGTGATTAATAAAATAAAAATATTTTTTTCAAAAAAAGGCAGCCTTAGTGCTCATTTCAGACTGTGTTTAATTCTGTACCCTCTGGGAAATTTTAATAAATAATCAAGTTAAAAAATGAAGGGGGAAAAAATTTGTGTCACGTGTGGCACATGGGTGTGCTTAAACATGCGCTACCGGCCCATTAATTAAAGTAAAGTCATACGTAGCGGACCAATAAGAGAATGGACGCCACAATAGGTCAAGCTCAAACACACGGCAATCGCAGGAATTCCGTAGTCCAAAAATTAGAATGTTGAAAGTAAAAAAAGTAAACACGGCTTAGTCTCTCTCACACACAATTATGACGAAATTTCGCTATGCTTCTTTCTATATAACCCCATCTCAGACTCACAAACAAGATCAACCTGAAGACGCAAACCTCTTTTGTATTTTTTGAGATTTTGCCTTTTTCCTTTTACCCTTTTGCTCTTCCCTACTGTGAAAGCTAAGAATTTCAATATTTCATTCAGATTTGAGATTCAGAGGCCGAGGCTTGTGTAGAGGAGGAAGGAGAACCTGGGGAAACAAGAGGAATAGAGGATAAACTTGTGGTTGTTGTTGAATCACAAGTGCCCACCAAGGGTTCTATTAAATTCCTCAATTAAAATTTCTTTTTCCTTCTTACCAATTTACTAGTGTTTTGTCTTTTAGATATTTTGCTTAGTTTTGCCGTCTTTCTACTTTGGTTCACATATTTTTGTCTCCCTCTCTCTTTAACGTTACTTTCCCTTTTTATTCCCCAAGAGACCAGGAAGGCAAACCCTGGTCTAAAGTTAAAAAGCTCCATCTGGGTCTCCAATGGCGAGTTGGGTTTTATCAGAATGTGGGTTAAAGCCTCTTGCTCCAACATTTCCTCGACCCAGAATCGGAGCTGTTACATGTAAGAGCTCAAAGTTTAGATTTTTTAACACAAACAATAGTGTGAATGAGACAGATCTGAAATCTCGGACAAGAAGCTTCCCAACTTGTAACTTTAGAGAGAGAAAAAGCTGGGAATTGAGAGTGAGTGCTCCTCTGAGGGTTGCTTCCATTGAAGGAGAGGATGAAGAAACAAGAGAGAGAATTAATGTGGAGTCTAATGGGGTCACACATGATGAACCAGAATTTGATCCTGGTGCTCCACCACCGTTCAAATTGGCTGATATTAGAGCAGCCATTCCTAAACATTGTTGGGTGAAGGACCCATGGAAGTCAATGAGTTATGTTGTAAGAGATGTGATCGTGGTTTTTGGATTGGCTGCTGCTGCTGCTTATTTAAACAACTGGCTCATTTGGCCTCTGTATTGGGCTGCTCAAGGGACCATGTTCTGGGCTCTTTTTGTTCTTGGTCATGATTGGTAATGACCAATTTCTTTCATCTCTCCAATCTTTCTCAATTAGGTTGCAAATTTGTGTCATGATGCATTTGATTGTTGGTTTTGATGTTTCAGTGGTCATGGAAGCTTTTCAAACAATCCCAAGCTGAACAGTGTGGTTGGCCATCTTCTGCATTCTTCAATCCTAGTACCCTATCATGGATGGTATGCTTCTAAATGAATTGCTTGTCTTCTAGTCCTCTTTCCTTTTATATACTTCTCACTATAATTTTCTAAAATATACAGGAGAATCAGTCATAGAACTCATCACCAAAACCATGGCCACGTGGAAAATGATGAATCTTGGCAGCCGGTGAGCTAAAATCTATATATGTCCTCGCCTTTAGGGGTAACCTTTTGTCTCAGCTTCCTCATTCTATTGCAGTTCCTAATCTGAAAAGTTAAATTTTCAAACTTGCAGCTGCCTGAGAAAATTTACAAGAACTTGGACATTATAACAAAAACACTGAGATTCACATTACCATTTCCAATGCTTGCGTACCCCTTCTACCTTGTAAGTTGCTTCTGCGCCTAAAAGTTTTGACTAGACCAGAATTTGAACTCTTAAAAGCTATTAGTTTAAGTAAAGAAATTGACTTGATTCATGATCTAACAAAAAATTGCAGTGGGGCAGAAGTCCAGGAAAGACTGGTTCTCACTTTGACCCAAACAGTGACTTGTTCGTTCCAAGTGAAAGAAAAGATGTTATTACTTCTACCGCTTGTTGGACGACCATGGCTGCTTTGCTTGTAGGTTTAGGATTTGTTATGGGTCCAACTCAATTACTCAAGCTTTATGGCATCCCCTATTGGGTAAGCTCCAGTTCTTTTGCTATCTGTGGACCAGATACTTCTTGGATTTTGTTCTCTTTATACATTGAGACAAAGTCCTAATTTAACTTTGCTTGTAATTGAAGATTTTCGTCATGTGGCTGGATTTTGTGACTTACTTGCATCACCATGGTCATGAAGACAAATTACCATGGTATCGTGGAAAGGTACCATTTATATCCCATTTTTCTTTTAATTTTTCCTGGGAAATGTAAGTCAAGTAATAGTAGTTGTTTAGGGAGATTCTTTCTTGTTTGAGTGCTTCTAGTTTGTGGCTTTTCAAAATTTAATCTTCCTTCACATATTTATGATTCATTTATGTTGGGATAGGAATGGAGCTACCTTAGAGGTGGGCTGACAACTCTTGATCGTGACTATGGTTTGATTAACAACATCCACCATGACATTGGAACCCATGTCATTCATCATCTCTTTCCTCAAATACCACACTACCACTTAATAGAAGCAGTGAGTATCTCTCTACTTTTGATGTGTTATATATTATAATAAAATTATTTATAAGCTTTCACTAATAAACTTCTAATGGGTGAGTGCACTCTTAAGGTTGCCTGAGGAGGGAATTTTACTTTCGGGCCAACCCCAGTGACACCCTTGATCCTATTGCAGAATACTCAAATGGATTAGCTTAGTTGGTAAAAGGAGAAAGTATTTCTCTCCATAAACATGGGTTCAATTCTTTCAACAAGTATTCTGAGAGTAAAATTCTAAATGCCTTGGATTGAAGTGTTGGGGGGGGGGTGTTATTAAAATTACTGAGGAAAGAAAAGATTTAGTTTCAAGCAAAGCCCAATGATAACCCTGATCCTAATATCAAAAGTAAAAGATAAACAAATAAATAAATAAATAAACCTTTTGAGTTGAAGCAGCTTTTGACGTAATGAAGACAAAGAATAGTAGTTTTTCGAAAGGTACAGACAGAGTTTTGATGTTGTAATTGCTGCACTTGTAGACGGAGGCTGCAAAGCCTGTGCTTGGAAAATATTACCGGGAACCAAAGAGATCAGGCCCTCTTCCCTTTCACCTCATTGGAGATCTGATGAGAAGCTTGAGGAAAGACCATTTTGTTAGGGACACAGGAGATGTTGTGTACTACCAAACAGACCCTAAGGTTACTGGCTCTTCTTCTGCATCAAAGTAAGAGCCGTAAAATTTTTTCCACTTGAAGACAAGACAAGATCAGAGGCCATGGATGTAGTATCTGCTATGACACAGTTCCTTAACTTCGAAGATATTAACTTTGGAGATTATCTGATTGCCTAAGTTTGTAATCCCATGGAGTTGCTACACCTATTTAAGAGTCAAACTCTCCCTCACTGGTAAGGGGAGTGGGTGCTTATTGCCTAACAAATTTAATTGTAATTGCCTGCTACTGAAGCTTGAGCATAGTGTATGTACTATTGTAATTTTTTCTTTTCAAGAGTGAAGAATACTTGTAAATTGGTTACTCTTGATGAAGTGATATCTTAATCAAATTGATCATGTATTTGCATAAACTCAAATACGAATGTTAAATGGAAATTGAGAAATAGAAATAAAGAAACTTAATGGATTGCTTCTCTCACTTTCTTTTGTCTAGCTTTTTCCACTTGAAAAAAAAATAAAATTAGCCAGACATGGTTTATAAAAAATTGATAGATAAAATTAATTGTTAATTGATATGTAAATATATTAATATACTTATTGATAAAATTCATTTATGAAATGCATATGGATCTATCAATGATTGGTTTAGTCACCTAATTTTATTTTAGATTTTGTTTATCTAATTTTGTCTTTTAGTATGAAACAATTAGTGGGTTCGGAATTAATATCCTTGAAGATATTGCGTCACAAGCTTTTTTGTTTCAAATTCATTTTATTTATAAATCACTTATAAACCAAGTCAACTATAAAAATGTGTGCAATTACATCAAACGTGTTTTTAAAATAGAATTAATTTTTCACATGTTTAGATGTCTCTTAATAATTGATTTAGTATATATATTTTTTAATTTTACCTAAAATCTCCCAACTTTTTCAATTGAACATTTTGATGAAGATTGAAAAATACTAATAAAAGTGTGTAAGGTCTGATCTAACTTGGCTTGACTAGGTCAAAAGAAAGTGTAGATTAAATTAGGTTACATAACTCAATTAGCCTAGGTATTAACTTGGTCACGTTAGCTATTGTAACTTGCTGTGGTCTAGTGTTCTTAATTTTTTCAAAAAAACATTTAATAGTAATTTATATAACAATTTTTTAAGGTAAAAGTATAATTTTACAAAAATTTATATCAAAATATTTGTTTAAAATTTATTTTATAATTTTAACCAAGAAAAAAAGATCCTAGTTAGCTTAAAACACAAACTCACCCCGGACAACAAGTATTTAATTTAAAATTTAGTACAAAATTAAATCAAGTATCAGATTAGACTAATACCAAACCAACCCAGGATTTATGCATCCTTGAGTACCAGAGCTTACCTCACCTTTCAGAGTAGACTCATACCGTATCAAAAATTGAGGTATTTGTAAATAACTTTGGCATAAACATTGAAGGTTTCTATCAAGAAGAAGATGGCCATGAGGCATCAAGATCAGATAGGGTTGGGGATCAGACACAGAAAAATGGTGGCGTCATTGTCTCTGTACTGTTTTTGAATGGTAGTGGCCAATTAATGCGCAAGAAAAAGAAGAGTATGGGCACCACCCGACCAATAACGTGCTTGCGCACTGTGAAGCAGCTGTAATGGTACACTCTCGTCTTGGTGTAGTGAGAAAGATATGGACCACACTACCTTGAACCATTTTGCGTCGCAAAGTTTGTGCCATTCATATCAAACCCATCAAAGATTCCTTGAAAGCGACTAGATTGAGTGATCGCGTTATGAAGATGCATAAGGCCACCATCAGTACAAAGTAAAGATTTCAACGGTTGGTGAGAATCGAATCTGTGATGTTAAACTCACTTTTCTTTTGTTTTTTAAAGTAAACGGAAAACGTTGAAATTGTTTTCTTTTTATTTAAATTTTACCCTCTCAAGTCTCAACTATTTGAAATAGTCTCAGGTTCCGGCGTCAAGTTATCTGTCTTTATAACGCATATTACACTTTAGAAATTTATATTTTAAATAAAGTTCAAGTTATTTATCATGCCAAGTTCATTCTGGCAATTAGATTTTTTTTAATGTGACTTGGCATGTTTAGGTATAGAAGATTATTGGGCGTGATCTGATGATAATGGATGATGTGCTAAAAATAATAGATTGATTTAGTTAAAAAGAAAAATGATTGGGCAGTCACTATGGTATATGCCAGCTCAGCCATGGGGCACAGACCTGGTGATCCTATTTCATGATTCATAGAGATTGCAAGGGTATGATTGGTATTAATAATTAAAATAAAAATAAAAAAATTGATTTTTTTGGGATAAATGATGGGACAAAGCTAACCAAAAAGAAAAAAACACTATTCTAAATAGGGACCACGAATCCTCACTCTATATATATATATGAATGCATTTATAATTGATTTTTTAAGAAAAATAATAATTTTATAAATAAAAAATTATTTTTATATTTTTATTTTAAAAAATAAATATTATTAAATAATAATTATAAGAAAATAATAAATATTATATAAATTTTTTATTTAAATACTAAATATGCCCTAGACTGGATTGCGATATTTTTACAATATATATATATATATATATATGAATGCATTTATAACTGACCTTTTTTTTTTGGGTAACATAACATATTTATTTAATGTTGGTGGAGCCATATTTACATGCAATTATGAACGGCTTATTCTTGGGGACCTTATTTTTAGTTATTTAAATTTGTGATCGTTTATAAAATATTACAACAAACTTTTGTAACCCATGTACCCACTGAACGATTGCCTTTCATGTCTGTAGCCTTTAGGACACATATGATTACTTGCAAAACAGGACTCCCTCTATGATATTGTTAACACGACAAAAGGAGATTGAGAGTAAAATGGAAAGAATATTATTGAATTCAGTTTCTTAATTACCAATGAGTTGCAGGTAACTATTTATATACAACGCAATAAGTTAGAAAATATAACTGTACACAACTAAATTGAACAAAATGATTAACAAATCTAACTAAAGTAGTTACTTTAACTCTAATATCCCCCTCAAGCTGGAGAATAAATATCAATCATTCCCAGCTTGGAAATGAGAGTAGAAAAAGGAGTAGGAAAGAGGGGTTTGGTAAAAATGTCAGCTATCTGATCCTGAGACTTGATGGGAAGAAGATGTAAGAGGCCAGAATGCAGCTTTTCACGCACAATGTGACAATCAAGCTCTATATGCTTTGTGCGTTCGTGGAAAGTAGGATTAGCTGCAATATGGCGTGTAGACTGGCTGTCACAATATAACTGTGCAGGAAAAGAATCAGAAATATAAAAATCTTGCAGAAGATAACGCAACCATTGGAGTTCACAGGTGGTGGCAGCAAGAGCACGATACTCTGCTTCAGACGAAGAACGAGAAACTGTGTTCTGTTTCTTAGAACGCCATGAAATCAAAGCTGGACCCAAAAAACTACAAAAACCAGTAATAGATTGTCTAGTATCAACACATCCCGCCCAATCAGAATCACTAAATGCCATTAAACGTAAATCTGATTGTGCTGGAAAGAATAACCCCCGACCAGGTACAGTTTTAAGATACCGGAGTACCCTGTGAACAGCTTGAAAATGAACAGAAGTAGGATTCTGCATAAATTGGCTCAGTTGCTGGACAGCGAATGAGATATCTGGTCTGGTGTTGGTAAGGTATAATAATCAACCAACTAAGGTATGGTAGGAAGAACTATCTTGCAAAGGTTCACCAGAATCATGAGAAAGCTTAAGGTCTCTGTCCATAGGAGTTGTCACTGGTTTACAATCAAGAAAACCTGCATCTGACAATATATCCAAAGCAAATTTCCTTTGACATAAGGAAATGCCTTTAGAACTACGAGCAATCTCAAGGCCTAAAAAAATACTTTGCATCACCTAGATCCTTTATTTTGAAAGTGTTGTCAAGAAATGATTTAATCCGAGTAATCTCATTTAAGTCAGTACCACTCAGGATTATGTCATCCACATAAACAAGTAGAGCAATAAAAGAAGAATCAGTGTTACGAATGAACAAGGAATTATCAGCTTGAGATTGAGTATATCCACATGAAGTAAGAGCTTGAGAAAGTTTAAGATACCATTGACGGCTAGCCTGCTTAAGGCCATATAGTGAACGCTGAAGTTTGCAGACTTGTGTTGGAGAACTAACATGTAGCCCTGGTGATGGAAGCATATATATTTCTTCATCTAAATCCCCATGCAAAAATGCATTGTTAACATCCAGCTGTTTGATATGCCAATTAGAAGCCGCAGCAAGTGCAAGAAGTAAACGAACAGTGGTAAGCTTGACAACAAGAGAAAAAGTGTCAGTATAATCAATACCTTCAATTTGAGTGTAACCTTTAGCAACTAACCGCCCTTTATGAAGTTTCAGACTACCATCAGTATTATACTTATTAGTAAAGACCCATTTGCAATTGATAGGTCATTTTCCAGGAGGTAAATCTGTTAACACCCAGGTATGATTTTGCTGTAAAGCTTGGAGTTCAGTGTCTATAGCTTTCCTCCAAACCTCATGTTTCATAGCTTGAGAGTAAGATTTAGGAACAAAATCAGCAGAAATAGAAAGTACAAAAGATTTGTGTTTAGGAGAAAAATGATCATAAGATAAAATGGAAGAAAGAGGATGATAACTACCTGCCTCCAAGGAATCTGAAACAATTGAAGTGCATTAAAGAGCGCAGTGATAATCATGCAAATATGAAGGTGGACGGGTAAGCCGAGTAGATCGTCGTGGTGGTAAAGAAGATACAGGAAGTAAAGAAGGGTTTTGAAGAGAAGAAAATGGAATAGTATAAGAAGAATCATGGTCAGTAGGAGGACTAGAGCAGGGATACTCATCCAAAAAATCAAGAATTGGAAGTGCTTGGGGTAACGGAATAGTAGAGGATGAAGAAGGATTAGAAGAATCTGAATTGTCAAAAGGAAAAATGGATTCATAAAAATAAACATTTCTAGAAACAGAAATATGGCGTGAAGTGATATCAAGTGTAATGAAACCTTTAGTACCTTGCTGAAAACCCAGAAAAACACATTTATTTGCTCGTTTATCAAATTTAGTTCGGTGTTGTGTAAGGGTAGATGGAAAACAAAGACAACCAACAACTTTGAGGTTAGTAAAATCTGGGATCTATTGGTAGAGAAGTTCGAAAGAAGTTTTATTCTTTAAAACCAGTGTGGGTAATTGATTAATGAGAGAAATGGCATGAGAAACTGCATATGACCAGTAAATTTTGGGAAGATGAGTTTGAAACAATAAGGCCTTAGCAACATTAAGAATATGTTGGTGTTTCCTTTCAATAATACTATTCTGCTATGGTATTTCAACACATGAAGTTTGATGCAATATGCCCTTATTACCAAAAAAATCTGCCATGTTAAATTCAACCCCATTATCGGACCTAATAGTCTGAACAGAGGTATTCAATTGAGTTTCAACCAATTGAACAAAATTCTTGACATGTGAACGAACCTCTGATTTGTTTGTAAGAAGGTAAATCCATGTGAATCTAGAAAAATCATCAACAATAGTAAGAAAATATTTGTGACCATGCACAGAAGGTATATGAAAAGGGCCCCATATATCCATATGAACCAGACTAAAAATTTTATTAGTTTTGGAACTGCTTACAGAGAAAGGAAGCTTGCGTTGTTTAGCAAAATGACAAACATCACAACATTTGAATGATGAATTACAAGAAATGAATGGAAATTGTTGATGTATGGAATGCAAAGTGGTATTGGATAAATGGCCTAAGCAGAAATGCCAAAGATCAAAAGATGTAGAACAATCTGACTTGGTAGAGATATGGTTGAGAACTGTTGGAGGTGAATTTGCATGTTTTTTAATGATGTATAACCCTTTAATTACTTCAGCTGATCCAATCATCTTCTAGGATGGGAGGAGTTGGATTAGGCATATCGAGTTCTGAAATGAAACATTGTAGTCAATAGAAAGTGTGAGTTTAGAAATAGAGATGAGATTGAATTAAAATTCTAGAACATAAAGAACATCACAAAGATAGAAAGAAGGAGAAAAATAGACAGTGCCACTGTAAGTGGCAATGGTACAAGAACCATTAGGAAATTTAACTACAATGGGACTAATGCGTTTATAAGAAGAAAATGAAGAAAGAGAAAAACAAACATGGTCAGTAGCACCTGAATCAACAATCCAATAATCAGAAATAGTTTGAATGGAAAAAGTATACTATGTACCACAAGTCGAAATGTGATTAACAGAGGTAGAAGTTTGGGGCAATGATTTATCAGCTTGAACTAGAGCTAACAGCTTTTGATATTGTTCTGGGGTGAAACTATATGACTGGTTGACGAACTTTAGACTTGCAGAAGAATCAATACCAGAAGTATCTTTTGAAACAATATCACTAGAGGAAACACAATTAGTAGAAGATTGTGAAGAATTCTTGAATTTGAATCTTGGTAGAAATCCATGTTTTCTGTAACAAATGGCTTCAGTATGCTGAAATTTTCCATAGTAAGTGCACTGCTTATTGTTATAACCAGATGAATTAGAATTGCCCTTTCCTGTATTTTGTAATCGAGGAGTGAATGTTTTACTAAGCAAAGCCACAGAAGTTGCGGTTGAAAAACCTAATTCCCGTTCCTGTTGTATGACAAGTGAGAAAACACGATTGATATTTGGAAGTGGATCAATGAGCATGATCTGAGATTTCACAGTCGAAAATCGATCACTCAGTCCCTTTAAGAAACGAATCACATAATCTTGTTGCATATTCTTTGTAGAGACTGCAGCAGCTCCACAAGAACATTGCGGATCACACGAACAAGAAAAAATTGGACGTAGAATGAGATACTCATCCCAAAGGATCTTTAATTTTGTGAAATAGTCACTCACTGACAAATCACCTTGCTTAAGATTCTGAATCTCTTCTTGAAGATCAGCAATCCGAAAAATGTCATTATGAGATAATCGATCCCGAAGATCCTCCTATACGTCACATTCCTTGTCAATCCAAAGTGTGCTTTGAGCGATCGTTGGTGAAAGTGACCGAGTAAGCCAGGACAAAACCATCATATTGCATTTTTGCCAAATTAGAAAGAGAGGATTCGTGGGAATTGGCACAGTAGCAGATCGATCAATAAACCGAAGCTTGTTTTTAGACATGAGAGCCATTTTCATGGCTTTGGCCCATGTATGATAATTTGGACCAAAAAGGATTGGAGAAATGAGTACTAGAGAAGGATTTTCATTTGGATGAATATAATAGGGGCTATTAATGTTTTGAGCAGCATCTGCAAGTGCTGTTAAAGAATCGCTGCTGGCGGAAGAAGAGGTTAGGGTTACAACCATGAAAGAGAAATGAGATTGGAGTCAAATACTCTGTTCTGATACCATAACACGACAAAAGGAGATTGAGAGTAAAATGGAAAGAATATTATTGAATTCAGTTTCTTAATTACCAATGAGTTGCAGGCAACTATTTATATACAACATAGTAAGTTAGAAAATACAGCTGTACACAACTAAATTGAACAAAATAATTAACAAATCTAACTAAAGTAGTTACTTTAACTCTAATAATTGTATATAATATTTATTATATTTTTAATAATTATTTAATAATATTAATTCTTTTTAAATGTCCAAATGTGATATTTGTCGATTTATTAAAATATATTTGATAATAAATTACATTATTCAAATATTTTTTATTAATTTATTATCATAAATAATATTGATGTAATTTTTAAAGAATTAAATGAGTTTTATGGTAATATGTATTTTGATTTTATACTAGTTATATTATTTAAAAAAATGAGGAGAAAATATTTAATTTAATTTGCTCACTCAAATTTTGTATGAATTTACTACCTAAATAATATGAGATGATTTTTAAAGAATTAAATGAATTTTGTGATAATACATACTCAAATTTAATACTTGTTATATTATATAAATAAGATATCAGAAAGTATTTTATTTAATTGGGTCATTCAAATAATTTATTAGTATCAATTTACTATCATATATTATAATGATGTAATCTTTAAAGGGTCAAATAGACTTTGTGATAATACATATTTTGGTTTTAAACCTGTTATATTATGAAAGTAAAAAAAGAAGAAGGAGAAACTAATCTAATTGGCCCATTCAATGATTTTTTTTAAAATTATTTTACTACTTTAAATGATATTGACATAATTTTTAAAGCCTTAAATAGGAGGCTAAAAACCTATTAATTAATTAATAGGTGTCTTGAATCATTGAGTGCAAGAGACCAACAAAAAAATATAAATGAAATTAAAAATAAGTATCTCTATGCTCACAATAAGTCAAGACATCCCAAAAAAAAAAAAACATATAACTTATAGGGAAAATAAGAATTGCGATTTGAAGAATTTTATATGTGTGTGTGAGTGGGTGTGTAAAAGTCATTCTAACATAACCTTTTAAAAAATGTGAAAATCTCTTTGACAAAACGAAAGAGCCACTAATATCTTGAAAATTTTCTTTACCATTCTTATTTATTAAAAAAAGTTCAACCAAAAAAATTAATTTTATTAATTTCTTATGATTAAGTCACACAAATCTTTTGTGTTTTCTTTTGAGCTTCCTAATTTTGTCTGTAGTAGACCTAATTAATTAATCTATACTTTTGGTCCAACGAAAACAACGGGGAGAAAAAAATCCAGCAGGCTAGGTCTATAAAACTCCCTTAACTACAACATACATATATATATATATATATATATATCCGTGCACTCTATGGTGATTTAGTGTGCGGGATAAGGAGAAAATCTTTGATCTCATCTATTCTTAAGGATGAAAATGATGGAAGATATAATTTTTTCTTTAATCATGGAGCAAAATTTTGAATTTAAAATCTCTGGTTAAATATTTAAATTCCTCATCATTAGATCACATCTATTAACTTCAAAAGATGTAATTTAAAAGTTTATAGGCTATTTCTAAAGTGAGCATAATTGTTTTATTTATTCCAAACCAATTTACTAAGTTACATTTACCTTTCTAAAGTTTTTAAAATTTTATTCAATTTTTTAGTTTTGATTTATATAATGAGCTTAATGAAGTTGATGCCTCTGTGTATTTTTAATTTCTTTATAAAAAATCTCAACAATCTAATATGGATTGATCACTAAAAGTTTGTGCTAATACTTCAACATAAACTCGATAGCTCTAATAAAAGGTGTGTGCAGATTTTATAAATTAAAAAAATATTTCTAGAGTAAATTAATTATAAAAAGGTGTGTGTATATTCTAAAAATTAAAATTGAGAAAAAACTATAATTTATTCAAAAATTTTTATGTATTCCATATTCACATAACACGCGCCTATTAAAATATAATTATTGACTAATAAATTATTTCTATAGTAGGTCAGCATTTATAGGCCCACTGTTAAGAAAATGTGAGAAATAATTATTAGGTTATCCTAAAACGCCACGTGGAATTGTATTTTACAGAGAATGTTAAATATTTTCATCCAAGAAAAAATATAGAAAGATGTGCATATATCTCAAAAGACACTAAAAGGCACCAAGACATATTAGTGTCTATAAAGAAAAGCATATTCGCACATTTTTTCTAAAATTAATACAACCAGCAAATGAAGTGGCCATATATATATATATATATCTCTACATATATATATATATATATATATGTAGAGAGAGAGAGAGAGAGAGAGAGAGAGAGAGAGAGAGAGAGAGAGAGAGAGAGAGGTTTAATTATATTTTTAGTCCATACAGTGTACCTCCAAATTTGAATAGGTCCTTATACTTTATATGTAATTACTAATTAGGTTTCTATATTTTGCTTTCAGTTTAATCTTGTCCCTGTCATTTAAATTAGTTTCACTCTATCTTGGCCATCTGCCGTGTCATACTTGCCATGTTAGTGACTCCATGGCACCATCTCCATGCTTCTATTTTTTTTTTTTTTGGAGGTCTCACCCATGCCTAGTTTTCCATTGAGCCTCAAGGACCAAAGACAAATGAGAGTAGAAGGTCAAATTGGTTATTATTATTAGTTTTGGGATAGGCCGTTGATGAAAATAAGCCTTCCAAATAGCAAACCCAGATCAAGTTGGAGAAGTAGTCATCCAAAAACTTTCACTATCATCAATGGCCAAATCGGTAATAATAATTTCTTTGACCTTTCACTCTCTTTTATCCTAGAGACGTGATAAAAAAGTAGGGTATGGTTGAGACTTCAAACATGATTTGAAGTGTTGAGATAATGCCATGGCATCGTTGATGTGGCAAATATGATAGGATAGATGGTCAAGTCAGCAACAAAATTAATATAGAATGAAACTGGTTTAAACAGTAGAGATGATATTAAAACTAAAAACAAAGTAGAGGGAGCTAATTACATGCAAATAAAATATAGGGGCATATTTGAATTGGGAGGCAAACTATGGGGCCAAAAATACAATTAAACCTATATATAGTTAATGGGTCAAGGAATGGCCCATTCTTAGCCCATTCTACAATTGCGTTGGTAATTGATTATTAAGTCCAACACAAGGCCCAACGGGAAAATACAACGAAGCCCATTCAGTAATTTAAACTGGAATGCCAACAAAAATAACTCTTTTTTATCGAGTCATTTGGCTACACTATTCGGGTAAAAAGAAACAAAAAAAGTTTTTCTTGACTAGATTTTATTTAATGAAAATTAAATCTTAATAATGTGGTTTTTCTGCTTTTTACTAATAAAAATATTGTAATGGGCATCCTCAAATTATAAACTATTCCAGTTTCACATCACGCCAAATTTAAAACTTTTTTTTAATAATTGGCTTTGTGTGCAAACCTCAATTAGACTTATACTAAACATGCTTGAATCAACTTGAATATTATATTGTGCCATAATTTAATGATGATTACAATAATATATGGATTTGTACACCAACTATTTTTTTTTTTTCAAATGCTCATGCTTGAATGGATTTATAAGTAAATTTCTTCTTCTTTTTTAATTCTTAATTTTTAAATGGTGTTTACACTGTGAAATGCTTGAATGAAAAGCAATTAGCAATTTATAAAATTCTGACATGCTTGAATGAGTTTATAAGAAAAGGTCACCCAGTAAATCATTTTCAACCGACTTTCCCACAGTCAAATTAATGGTCCACAAAAGTAACTTACATTATAAGTTACCTATAATAAAATGATATTATCAACTATCTCAAAACTAAGCCCACTTATTTTATATAATCGTTTTTCTAATCCATTTCAGACAAGACTCATAATAAATAGTTAATTATATAATTAACCAGGTTAGTCAAATGGATATATATCACATATGTGAACGTATTGATAAAGAATTGAAAAAGAAAAAAAACCAAGTCAACCAATTACCAATTTACTGTGGGTGAATGACTGAGTATTTCTCTTTGGGGTTAAAGAGTTAAAAATTATATTAAAATAATAGAAGAAATGGTAAAATACAAATTTAAGTATATTCTAAAGAATATTCTAATGAATAAATTTTTATTATAATTCTTATACACTCTCCTCGTTTGAACTTAAAATTTCCAGGCTTAAACTGTGAATAATAATGTTATAACTTGTACTAAATAAAATTTAATTTTAATAAAGAGAAGAAAGTGACAAAAATTCAACCCTAAACTACTTATACACAGATGGTATGGTAACATATTTAAAATTATTTTAGTTTAAAGTTTAATTAAGGTTGTAAATAAATCATAAATTATAATTCTTAACAATAAGAACATTGTAATATTCATCCCAACCATAGTGTTGTACTAGCTATCATATCATATAATTTTTATTTATATTCTTATTCTCCATAAAGATTGTCGAAATAGGGAAAAGAGAAAAGATAGAGAGAAAAAAGGAAAAAAATAAAAAAAAGCAAGTGATGTTTAGTGCTTTTATATTATTGTAATTGCCACTAGAGCACAAAGAGGGATCCACTAAACTTTGTTCACACTATACTCTCAATGGAGAATCGAAATTAAATAGATATATATATGATGGCTCTTCTGGCATCACTTGTGACGTGTGGTTTTGGACGTTTAATTTTGTGGGTTCCTTGTTGGGAGACTAAGATGGTGTCTACACTATGTGAAAGTGATTATTGTATCAAAAGTCAAACTATGATTTTCATTTATCAATGTTTTAAAAATCAAATTGATAATTAAATTAGAGAGTTAAACAAATTATAATTCGATGATTCAACCGAAAATAAAATAAAATAATTTTAATAAATATATTAGTAATATGGTATCGAGTATTCTAGTGTGTAATGATATGAAATTTTTATTATATTTTTATAGATTATAATATTATGTTTAAGATTATTTTTGTTATGCTTAATTAATTAGTTATTATCATTTCTGTGATACCTAATTTGAAAAGCATCTTTATTGTTGTTCAATATGAAATATTATATGCTATAACATGTTGTTTGAGACATTTGGAGCATCGGTGAAGGCAACGCTAAAACTACTAATGAGTTCAAATCCCAGCGTTGCAACTTTTATCAAATGACATGACCAGAACCTTTTTAAATTGGTTCAGTTACCAAACCGTGGCTGGTTCAGCACAGTTTTTAAAATAAACCGGCAGGTTTTGTTGGTTTTGACCCGTCTGAATAGACAACTGAACCCATATACTAATCGGTTCAGCAATTGGAACAGGTGGATGTGATCCAATTTTCTTTACAATACCATTTATATATCACTTTCATTTAACAATTTGACTACAAATTGAATACTACAATTCTTTTGGGGGCTTCAACCCAATTGAAATCATGATTTTGATTATTGAGATTCTTAGGAGAAAACAAAATTATAATTAATAGACATGAATGAGATAACTAAAAATTGAATTAGAATAAAAAGATATGCAGTATATAATCTTTATGAGCCGTGGAATCTCATGCCAGCATAACAGTAAAAGGGGAGAAGAAAGAGTTTACTTTCGGCAAATTTCACTTTGTTCCTCGACAAAATTAATTTTAGGTGAGATTCTTAAACAGTTAATCAAATATATATATGCTTTAATTAATTTACTTTCTGACTTTTATCTTGTAAAAAAATTATTTTATCTTATTGCACAAGTAATTGACAAATGATAATATATATGTTGGAAGAGAACGAAGCCATTATGGACGACATATCACTCATTATTCTAAAAACTTTCGATCATTGTAATTTAAAAAGCATTAAAAATTGTACCCAAAAAAAAATTGAAAAAAAAACACAAAAAGTTGATGAGTTTTACTAGTAAATTAATTTTTTTTTGTCATAATAAGGTGACATATTTTTCCGTTCTAGTACTTAATACAACGAGTATTTAAAAGTAAGATGTGTGCTGTTTGAATAATACAAGCGTTAAGTGTTTTATTTTTCAATGTTTAGTGAAAAAAAAAAAACAGATACATAAACAAAGATCTATGTAATGGTGAAGTGCAAAGCATTATAACCATAAATAAATTTGTCAAAAAATGCGAAGGAAACTGAAGTTAATCAAGGGAACAAATTAAAATATTAAAAACAATTAAATGCTTCAAGTTCCAATTTTATGTCAGCATATATCTTTCAAACATATATATGTTTAGCCTTAATTTGAAATTAATGAATTCCCATACTTATCGCCACCACTTTTTCTTATGGATCATCATTAGAACACATGTGAGAACATTTAATTAGTAATCAACCCTTGAAAAATATCTCTTCGATGACAAGTATTATAAAATATGATATTTTAATTTGTCCAGAGGTTCACATTTACTGCATATAAAAATATAGTATTTGAATTAGTATAGAGCTGAAGGCCTTCATTATAAGTATCTTACTATTATCAATTTGACTGATCGCTAAATGAATAAGTTAAATGACTTTACATATATCCTTCTTGTTGACATATGCATAAATGAATAAGTAGAAACCCTAAATTCTATCAAACGACAGTTGTCAACTATTCTGTGTTTACTTTTCAGATTTCTCAAAATTTGTCAACATACCCCAATTGAAAGTTAACTCTTGTCTCCTATAAATAATACTATTTCTTAAATTTTAACCTCTATTTGACTTTTCATCTTTAGGTAAAGAAAGTAGTTGCAGGCAACCAGACAGTTGGTATCATTTTGGAACTTGGACCCAGTAGCACTACACATCTCTTAAAAGCTCAAATTTAATAAGCTTATTTCAATAAAATATAGCTGTACAATACTGTAAAATTCACCAAATTTGCAGCAGTGAACATAAAATATTTGTGCTGGAAAGTATTAAATAATAATTAAAAAAAGTTCTGAATCTGGTTGACTATTTGGAAAATTGCAGAAGAAGATATTCAAATTAAAACTAAAAAGAGGATAATAAAAAAAGGGTAAGAATGTTTGAGAGACAGTCGGTGATAAATTTATGTTCGTAAAAACACGACCGTCAGAGAAACGCGTTTGTGTAAAATGTGTTTGAACTTTGAGGTTTGATTTAGAAACACGACGTCAAGGAGGAAGTTTTCGAAAGACTTCATTTATGAAATATATATATATATATATATATAATTAAGTGAGTTATAAACATATAATTATATAAATATATTAAAAATGAGTCTGATTAGAAAGTGTGCTTATATATATATATATATATAATTTCCCTTTATCTTAGAGATATATATTCCTTCATATAGACATGATATATCTAAAATTTATTAATTGCTCTCACATGAACAAAACACAAGTTGAAATAATGGGAAAGAAACTTTCACAGCAAAATATATTATAAAATAAATTAAGTTAATTATAGATAAATATGTAACTATATAAATAAATATGTTTTTCTTAGAAAGGATAAGTTTATAGATATATATTATATATAGGGTTACTATAGTAAAAACCATCTAATATTTGACTGAAATCAAATATTTTATTTTGGACATTTTAAAGATGTACTTTTTTTAAAAATATTGACTTCATGTATTTAAAATCTTAGTGCTCAAATGTCTCCTAAAAAATTAAAATTAAAATTAATAAAAATATACTTATATTTCTATTTACAATTTACTTCATCTATTTTTTTAATCAACTTACTTTATCTAGCAAAATTTTCAAACCTTTACATTAAAAGAAAAAAAAAACTAATTAACTGGGAACCGCTTCTTGCGCAACAGGAAAAACTTCATGTGGAAGTCCGGTCGTAGATAAATTATTGTTGCATGTTAGCTGTGTTTATGTCGGCGAGCGCGGGGAGAGAGAGAGAGAGAGAGACAAAGGAGCATCATCATATGGAAATGGAATCATAAACGAAAAAAACGGTGCGTCGTTTATGAATGATCACAAGACTGTTTTGGGCAATATCATAATGCAAATGCAAGGACAGTAGAAATGAACTTATTATTATTATTATTAATGAATAGACAGTTTTGATATGAACTTATGAATGATTTAATTGGACAGCACATTGTTTCTTGGAAATCCGTGTTCTTCCTTCCACAATAGATCCAAATTGTTTGGTATCATTAGTACTGTTTTATCGGTAAAAATTAATACCTAATTTAGTAGTAGTAGGATTTGTTTTTGTTTTCTGTAGTTCGAATATATCCGTCTCTTTTGGTTTTGGAGGACCCAGCAAAAGTCTAAGAAATCAAAATTATATTCTCCAAAGTCTAATTCTTGGAGATCTAGAAGTGTGTTGTGACAGAAGAATCTAATCTTTTCGTCTATTCTTTCTTTTTAAATCAGCAATAGATTAAAAATTTACTAGGTCCACGCATAAAGAAAAAGCATTCAAACTTTGGGAAACCTAATATTAGATACGACTCTTAATATATAATTACGTGTGAACTTTGATCTAGAATGATCAAACACGAGTCAGTTGCCTCATTTTAGTAACGTTAACTAGATGGTTGATTTGTCTTAAAATTGATACTAATAATTTTCTCGCCCACCTTCTCTTATATATTATATAATGTCATGAGAGAATTTTAACTTTTTAACAGGGTTGGATATGAGTTGGGTTGAGTCGGATTTTAAACTAATTTAATATTTAACTTAATTTGAAATAAGTTTTAAAATTAAAGTCCCCCGACCTAGTTTGAGAATTGGATGGCTCAGTTTAGTAGTGACCACCTAATTTTATTATTTATTTTTATTTTAAAAATTATAAAATGACCATAAAAAAAATATTTTTACATAAATCTTTATAAAATTACATCTTACCTTTAAAAAAAATTAAAATTTTTATATAAATTCTTATAAATTTTTTTTTTTAATTTAAGGGCCTAGTTGGATTAGGCAATGTGATCCTTACGCCCAATCTGATGTTTAGCTTGGTCTAATTTTATGGTCCAACTTAGCTTGATTTTTTTATTTTGTTTTGGTTTTTGGCTCGGCTCAAGTTGATTCAATTTGGCTAGATAAGATTGGACATACTAGACCTCTGAACCTGATGTTCACCCCTACTTTCTAGTTTTTATGTATTTTTAGTATTATCATTATAAATTCTCTTTTACATCATGCGAAGCCTGTGTTTGCATTTAAAAATTTTATTTTGAAAAAATTATATATCCCATCTTCTTATCCATTGTTTAACTAAACTCTTAGGTATTATCGAATTTAAATATCACAAGAAGTGTGAATAGTGTGAAATTTAACCATTATGTTACTATCAAAATTTGATAATCTACGTTCAAGCATATTCATCATGCAACTATAATGCATATACTAGGTTTTAACATTGTCATAGACGGGTAATAGGGAAACAATCTTAGTCAAATTTTAGGGTATTGATTAAACTTAATAGCACACACAATCAAACTTATTTCAGGCAATAAATCAATAAACAAGCTATGGCTGAAAATAATATTTTTAATGTGTTACCATGGGAACACTTTTCCAGTTTGAAACCTAAATATTTCATCTTGGAATTCATAAATTTGAATCCCATTGAAAGGCTGGATAATGGAAGGAATTCATCTTAACGTGTTTGATTGTGTGTGTGTATCACTTATTTAATTCAATACTTTTTTATTCACTGACAATTATAAGGTCTCAAATTTCATACATGAGTAATTAATTTAGATTATACATAGATCTGTACAATTTTCTAATGTACATTCCCTAATTAAGTAAGTATATTTTAAGTTTTTTTTTGCCAATTAATAAGTATATTTAAGTTGGTCGATCGAATTAATTGTAGGGAACATTGAGTAATAGTCATTATATATTTCTTAATTTTTGAGTTATATATAAAATTTTAAATACTACACCAAGCAAATTTCTTTGATAAAATGTCGTGTCTTAGAGACACTAAAGAAATCAAAACTCAAGTTCTGCCATATAATGTTATTATAGATAAACAGTAATATTAATTATATAGTACGATAGTATATATAAATTCTTCCAACTACACATTATATCTATACCTTATCTAATTAAAATGTTAAAACAAAATATAGGATAATATAACATCAAATTTTCTTTGTATAGTTGTACAACTATATTATATATTCACTAAATTATATATATATATATATACACTGATAGTTTATTTTCTTGCATTTCTCCCCTCTCCTCTTAATAATTATATCTAAACAACTTTGCAAAATTGAAGAGAGAGAGTATAATATACATGTCTCTATGAAATAAATGGATGGTCCATATATCATCATCACAAGCCTCCACAGCTCAAATAACATTAATTAAAAGTCACAAGTTCATACTACAAGCTGACACAAGTCAATGTCAACATAACCCTTTCAAATATCTCTTTTCATGCAACACCATATATATCAGCTAGCTGTCAAAAACCTCATGCATGCTCATATTGGAAAATGCAAAAGCTTTGACGCCCATGACTTGTATGTTGCAGGAAAAAACTGATTTCTCTTAATAATGGGTTAAAATCTAGCGCTTTTAACTGACATCATTTAATTTGATTGACAAAAAATGAATTATCTCTTCCAAAATGTTATAAAAACCCTACGATTTGTGCTGCTCCAATGTATGTATGTGCATGAAAGGGTAATCCCCGATGTATAGCTGTTAGCTAGCCAGGACAAGTATACTATGTATAATTCTATATAATTCTCCTCTTTTCCCCATAGTACCTAAAATAGTGAACTAAATTGGTAAATGAGATAATATTTCTTTTTCTAACACCTTAAATTTTATTAAAATCTCAAATACACTAGATCGTCTAGAGAGAAAATTTAGTTTATAAATATTAAAAAAATGAAAATACGAGTACTTTTTTGTGGAGTGAGCCATTGCAAATGCCCCATTAACCTTGTAAGACTGTGCATCTCAATGGAATAGACATTATGATGATCTCTACCATTGTCTTGTATGGACATTATGTTTTGTGGATCTTTGCTCCTCCACATCGTTAGGTAATGTCAATTTTCCTCTTTCATATATTTACACCTACTACCAGCAGAAGAAGAATCAGTCTCTTTGAATTTTGAAGCATTCTCTTCACTAGTAATAAACCATAATCAATGCTAAAGAGGAATAAGATCAATGAGACATAATATAAAGAAGATTTTTTCCATTGCTTGGCTACATAAAAGTCTAATGAGCAAGAAATAAACTATACATGATACATAAAACCAAAATTGAAATGAGGTCAAATTGATTTAATTCAAATGAGATACTAATTTTTTTTAATGAATAAATTAAATGGACAAGAATATTGCTCTAATTGAAACTAAAAAGACTAAATTGGTTCTTTGAATACATTAAAACTAAAAAAGAAAACAGAATCTAAAAGAGCGGCCTAAACTAGAAAATAAAAGTGCAATCAAACTTTGTTTTCTTCCATTGCTTTGGTTAAAGAAAGTCTCAGCGTGCAAAACAGAAGGATCGAAGGAGATTATCATGACAATAAACGATAATGAAACCATGATTAAGAACCATGAAATCTCCAAGAAAGTTGAGAGTTCCTTAGAACAAACCTCTCACATTAAGCTTTTTTTTCCTTCTCATAAAACAAAGTACAACTACATGTCGTCTCTTGAGAGCTTGTTTAGAAGAATAGTGATGAGAGCATCCCTCTTCTCAGCCCTAGCTTCTTCTCTAAGCCTTCTTTGCTCTTCCCTTTCTCTCCATCTCTGGTCCATCACTATCTTCTCATGCTCCAATGCCTCCATTGTTTGCCTCCATTCTAGCTCCTTCATCCTTCTCTCCTTCTCTCTCGCCTCATGTGCTTCCATGCACTGTGCCTCCATTTGCATATGTTGCCTCATAAACTCCTCCAATATCTCCTTCATATTCCTCAAACTATCATTAATATTACTACTACTACTACCACTAGCACCTATCGTCATCTTTCCCTTCTTCTTTTTCTTCTTTCTGCTGCTACTGGTACCCTTCTCTCCTTCAGTGTCTTCATTATTATCATTATCGTCTTCTTCTTCTGATGAGAGATTTTGTAATGCCTTCTTCTTCGACCCGCCTCCTTCGGCTTCCGCCCACAGCATTCTCTGCATCCTCGTTTCGAAAATCATCTGAAGCTCGTTGTAAAACGGGAATTGCTGCCTCAGAGCTTCTGGCTCCATTGTCTCACATCCCTTCATCAAATCTCACAAATACACAGAAAATTCTATGTAAGACACATGAAACCCACATGAAGCTAATCATAACCATGAATACTACATACTCGTAGTCTAAGAAGCATCATACTGACACAAACACAAAATATAGATACGAGATGTAACACGATGCAGATTACAGCAACATGGCAAATTAAATATATACTATTTAAATGCAATTTGGAGTGTTGTGAGATATCAGATTAAATATAGTTTGTTTTCTATAGCTATTAGGTAGCTAGCTAAAACTTTTCTCACAGTTTCTTGATACAAAAATTAACATTAATATAAAGATGTCAATTGGTTTACCTGGGATTATTAATAAAAACCCCACCTTTACAAGTAACTAGAGAAAAAAGAAAGTTATGAAAATTAACATCGGTGAATTTCTAACAATTACATCAAGAATGACATGACCCTTCAAATTATACTTACACTTTTGTAGAAAGTTTACTTATGATCGATGGAAAAGAAAAAGGGATTTGATGAAGAAAGAGGGTTTGATTGAAGTTTCGTCTGTAGATTCTATACCTTGTACCTGGTGACGAGGTTTTTCCACTTGCACTTGCACTGCTCTGGACTTCGAAGGTAACCCTTTTCCTTCATCCTGTTGGAGATAACTTCCCATAACTGCTTATTCCTCTTCGTCTCCATAAAAGTCTGATCCAGCTCTGCTCGGATCATCAAGAACTCCTTCGTTTCTTGAATACTCCATTGAGGAAACCTGTCTCCCACATCAACGTTAACTGTAACACCACCACCACCAATACTATGTTGTTGCTGTTGCTGCTGCTGCTGCTGCTGTTGTTGTTGTTGTTGTTGTGATTGACGATGAAGATGAAGATGATGATGATGGAGATGATGCCCCTCCATTAAATAAAAACCTCAAATCTTGAGCTCTATGATAAAGTAAAGATCTATAAAGAACAAGAAAAAGATGAAGTAGAAGAAGAAGATTGGAATTTCTGCGTTGAGGAGAGAGAAAAGACAGAGAAAGAGAAAGAAAGATTATATATATGGTGGTGTGAAGTGTGAACAGGCAGGTGTGAATCGTGTAAGAAGAAGCAAATAAAGAAAAAAAAAAGGAGGAGATTTTCTATCCGCTTAGGTGTTTTCTATTACTATTATTAATTATTATTCGTTCAGATTTGAGAAAACTTTTTCTCTTTCTCTTTTTCTTTTTTTTTCTCTTTATTTTAAAATATTTTTACTCTATTTTTTATCTTTATTTATTTATTTATTGAATTTGTGAATACTCACAGTGCCTTTGCGGTCTCATCTATCTACGCGGAAACTTTTTGTTCTCTCTCTCTCTCTCTCTTCAGCTTTTACTGCCGTTCCCATTGCGTTTACGTGTCGTCACGATGACGGAAAAGTCTCTCTGTGTGGTGGGACATTAATTCTCTACGACCATGACCACATAACATAACTTGAATTGCAAGCTTTTCTATCTTTTTCTTATTATTACAAAAAAATTTAATTTATAAGTTTTTAGCTTCTATTTCTCTTTTTCTTTTTTGCTTTATTTAACTTTCACTTCGTCCCATGTAAGGAAAAGGCTTCGAGTCTGTACTAGAGGCTGTAACCCCTAGATTTGTCGATCCTGGGCTTCCAAATCTAAAAAGTAGAGTTAAAAAGTTTAAAATCAATACAAAAAAATAAAAAGTATTTTTCTTTATGGTAAAAAATTAAAAAAAAAAACAAAGTTTAGATCTTTATCATAAAAATTAGGGCTTCTTGTAAGTGGGCCAGTCCATTCGTGGTCACATACGCGGCTTTCTGTCATGTCCCACGTGAAGACCCCTACCATCTGCGTCCACGTGGCACGCATGCGGTCCTACAAGAAGGAACGTGGGACCCGCGAGTCCACGGTCACGCCATTGACCTGTTCAGGGGTTCAATACGCCTTCTTCTTCGCCAAATAAAAATGGTCTTGACTCCCAAAAAAAAAAATAAAAAGGAAAAAGTATAAATTTGTTCTCTATAACTTTACTATATTTTTAATTTAAATTTTATAATTTAAAAATTTTTAATTAGGTATTTATAGTTTAATCATTTTTTAATTTAGTCCCTATCCATTATACTTTTGTTAATATTTTATTAAATTTTATTAATATGACTAATTTATATCATTTTATTACTTTGAACATAGGTTTCGTTTGATACAAGGGACAGAAAAGAATGGAAAGAAAGATAAAAAAAATTGTTATCTAATATATATTATTTATTTGTATCTTATTATTATTATTATTATTATTATTATTATTTAAATAAAAACACGAGTATCATTTCTCTCTATTTTATTTACTTTTTCCTTCCCTCCCTCATTCTATTCATTTCGATTCTATGGTAACAAACATAACCATATATTATTCAAATCAAATTCTCCAGGTCATTTAACATGAATTGAATCACATATTATATATATGAGTTAATTTTACTTTATTATCTTATCTCTTTTATTGACATAAATTATATATATTTAGAGTATTATTATAATATATAGTTAATAATATCAACAAAATTTTATAAAATATTAACAAAAGCTTAATGGAAGGGCTAAATTAAAAAGTAAATTATATAAATTTTTGAATTATAGGGACCAAATTAAAAATTGAATAAATTTATGAGGAGCGAAAGAATAATTGAACCAAAATAAAGAAAAGAGTTCGATGCGTGTGTTTGTGTCTCCTGTAGCCAACGATAACGGGACAAGTTGCGCACGAAATGGGCGAGATTGTCAAATGGGGTGTGGAATTCAAAGAGGTTGGTGAACCGAACGGCACCTGGGGGATTGGGAGGTTGACACGTGGCTGGTTACGATGGGGGTGGGAGCTGCGAATCGAAGCCTTTATTGACATCGGAAACTTGAAGAGTAAAATTTTTCCAAGTCATTGACCGTCAAGAAAGAAAAGGCATTGATGGATGACGATGAAGATGATGGATGAAGAGGGCAAGTGGGTAACAATTAACGTGATTGACCCACTCTCTCTTTAATAACCTCCAATCTTTTTCTATATATGTTACTTCAAGACATTCTTTCTGTTATACATTTCTACCGCCATAACTTCAAAAAAGGAAAGAAAAAATGAGAGGGTTATAGAGATAATTAATTAGTGAGAGAATGTACATATATTAACAATTGATAGTTTTGACATTGTTTACTCTACATTTTAGATTCTATTTCGTAAATTTTTTTAGTTTTAATGTTAAAAAAAGGGTCGATGAAGAGATTGAAAAGGTTTTAGAATATGTAAAAAGTCATTAATTGCAAGTGGAGAACAAAAAATTATGGGATTTTTTTTTCATGGTATGATAAGAGATAGTTTAAATCCCATATCTCAAAGGACTTGTTTGTGTGTATGCGCTTTTCTTTTTGGTTAAAAAAATTATTGAATTATGGAAATACTTCATTAATATCTATATGTCGTGATATATTGCCCATTCAGTATTAGATGAATTTTAAATATTTTATTTAATAATCAATATCATTGTCAATTAAGTAAAAAATCAATAATTGTTTCAATATTATAATTTCCTTTAAATTTAATAATCATGCATTATTGGACGCTGGAAAACAAATTACCAGTAAATAATATTTTGACAGAGATTCAAGTGCAACCTTTTGAGCCTACTTAATTAGTTACTACGCATAAAGTGTAATGCATATAAGAGTGTAAATTATATCTAGATATGACCGAATTGAGAGTATTATTGACCTTTTCTTGGATTGGCGTGAACCATGGCGGAATTCCAAGTGTGTTGGGCCTTGATTGGACCTGAGCTCTTGAAAGATGAATGTGTGATCAAATTAGTTAAGATTGAGTGGACATTGAGTTTATTCAAATGACCAATTGGCAATGAGATCATCTTCATGGCACGGTGCTGTGTGTATAAAGTATTGAGCTCGGTCTATTATGAGGAGTGGTTGGCCCGATATGCGATATTGATTTGGCTCAGCCTCAAATATCCCTTACAAAAAATTTGATTCAATTGTGTAAAAATGTTTGAAATACTAAACTTATTATACATATAAGCATATAATCAAGCAAAGCTATATATATATATATATATATGTAACGCTAGCTAGCTAAATTGATGTTATTTCATGTCAATAGTTTCCTACTCTTGGCTATCTCAACTGATGAGGATATAGTAGCTTGAAGATTTGTGGGGTTGGGGATGATAGTTACACTCATGTGTTTCGTTCCCACATATCCTTTCTCACCAAATTATGGATGCATCTTTGACTCTGTATTTCTCGTGCTTCTCATGCGTTGAAACAATGGAGACACTCCTGAATTCCTTATTATTTAAAATGCACTACCCACCTAACTATATAGTGAATCTCGTTTAACTTATACTCTTATTGATATCAAAAAGTTGTCACCAAAAAAAAGAAGTGGGGGATACTTCTTAATATTCAACCATACTATACATATTATTAAGTCTAATTGCACTTCTAGTGCGTATTTGTAATTTATTCAGAAAAGCAATTTACTCTTCAAGTTTCAATTCATAGCCGTCAAAACAATATAATTCAGGATCCCTCATCAGTTAAATCAATCTTTGACTCTATGTATTTCTCGTGCTTCTCATGTGTTGAAACAATAGAGTCACTCCTGAGTCCCTTCCTTCCTTTTTCCCCCCATTTCATTTAATATTAAAAAGTTAATTTCTTATTATATATTTAAAATGCACTAGCTACCTATAGAGAATCTCGTTTAACTTACACTCTTATTGATATATCTTTTTATAAATTGATGTAAAATTTAACAATCAATAATATTGTCAACTAGAATAGTACATTATAAATATATAAAAAAATTGTCATAAAAAAAAAGTGGGGGATGCTTCTTAATATTCAACCAAACTATTATCAAGTTTAATTGCACTTACGTATTTGTAATTCTTTCAAAAAAGCAATTTATTTTTCAATTTATAGCCATATTAATTGTTCCTCTAATTTATTTATCAAATTAAACAATATATAATTCAGTACCCCTAATGAGTTAAATCAATCTTGCACCTCTAATTATTTAAAAATAAAATTAATTGAAAAAAAAGTTTAAATTTTATTTATGAATTGAAAAAATTGAGATACTTTTTAATTTTAATATTTTAATTTAATAATTAGAGAGATAATACCATTTTACTAATTGACACTAAAATAACTAAATTGTTCTAACAAATAAACAAGAAGGAGAATATTGCTCTAATTGAGATAAGAGGAATTAAAAAGAAATATATGTGTATATATACATAAATATATATATATATATATATTGTAGATATTTTAAGAGTTTGTAGGTGTAACAAGATTTGAAAATTGTAATTTACTAGACATAGCTGGCATTCTCAGAGATTGTGTGGAAGCCTTTTTGCACGATGGTTTGGTTTTGAGGTAGGTAGGAATAGGACGGCGAAAAAAGGGATTTTGTGATGAAAATTAATGATCAATTAAGAGAAATGGAGAGATACATATAAGTCCACATCTTAATTTTAGAAGCAGAGAAAGTGATGAAGAATTTACAAAATCTACGAGGAACATGTTACTAGTTGCATGATATGATTCTTCAACATCATCACCATGCATTACTGATGTCGTACAGTACTTACGCATGTGCTTGCGTTATGTAGTATCGCTATCGTTACGTGAGAAAGGGTCGGGTGGGGCCCCGCACCCGACTCCAGTTTGTATATATTTTTCTGCGGGAATTATATATATTTGTTCACACCTCCTTCATTTTCTCTCCAACTGGCAATAATACCCCACCAGAAAAGCTTTTCACACTCGAAACAAAATGTTACTTCTTCTCTAGAATATCCTAAAAGATCTTTCAGTATTAGTTGATTATAATATTTTTTTTCAGATGATTAACTTACGTATTATATAATAATATATACACGGTTAACAATTTTATGCAAACATAAATTGTAGGGAGCTGTAACATTAACTCAATATAATTGATTTTTTTCCAGTGAAAGAAAGAACATTATCTTAACACTTAACGCTAGACAATATATCACAGCCTTTATATATATATATATATATATATGTGTGTGTGTGTGTGTGTACAGGTTGTGATATACTATTGAGTAAATATAGACAGTTTGATCTTTTTATATTTCTTAATGTTTTAGTTTTTAGGTTTGATTCATTGGACCAAATTGCATATATTTTATTCCATTTTCAGAGATTAATTTAATATAAGTATGTAGTGAATCACAAATTTTGAAGAACTAATTTGTATTACAAAATAAATCTTAGATTAAAGCGCAAAGATATATATTTTTCAAGAACTAAATTTTATATTTACTCTATATTCTTCTTGGCTATTTTGATAGATGATTTTACGTATGTCATATAATTTGAATTGAAAGATGTAGAGGTAACAATTGTCAAACAAAAACAAAGTTGAATGGGAGAAAAAAAAAAAACTAAGAATGCAGAAAAAAATATTGGTTCAAAGTCCTTGTCAAGAATAATTAAGATTTATGTATATATTTTTGGATTTTTCTTAGATTTGTTTTGGACTTAGACGTTTATATTGCTAGCTCATAATTGAAATGCATAATTGAAAGTAATTAATGAGATTTGAATAAGCACGAATCAATATGGAGGGGAGCCTAATCCTCATAAATTGATAACCCTTGCACGCATCAAACTCAAAACGATACATGTCTTTGTTGATAAAAACAGATGGAGTCATTTCAGTGCATCACCCCCAAACAAGAAGAGTATGTGTGCGCGCGCGCGTGTATAAGGGAGAAATATTTGAGAAATTGATAAGCATTTGAATCCTCCACTCTTCGCAATAATTAAGTGATAAGATTACTTACTTACAAGAGAAGTGTGTATGTAAATCACGTTAATTTGTATCCGATATACGCTTTACTATTTTAGAGAATAAGGTGTAAGTAGATGGTATATTGATGAAAAGAACTAAAAGATTCATTTATATTATAAAAAAAGAGCAATCTAATAATAGTTCATGAATACATAATTTTCTTTCTCATCAGCAATTATTATAACAATCTTACTTTTAAAAAAGATACTTTTGCCAACTCTTATTTAATCCTTAGGTTGAGGAAGGCCAAGCCTTTACGTTTTGAACAATTTTTTTGGGTAAAAAAATTATTATTAGCATTTTATAGTTGTTTATCAAGTTTTCTAATAAACATAAAATATTAATTTTTTTTAAAAAACTCAATCATATAATATTGAGTTATAAAAATATTTATTTAATATTTTTTATTGAAAAACTTGATATTAATAATATATACTTCAAACTTGTACCTAAATTATATCATTCATTTATTGTCAAATTATATAATTTGTACTATAAATTTACATATTTTTAAGAATAAACCTTTAGGTCAGGACTAAGGACCAGCCTATAAAGTTAGTTTATAAAGCCAATTCATAACCCTAATTATATGAGCCAGAATTTTCGCAATCTATATGTTAAAGTGCTTGCCTAACCTAGCTCTAATAAAATGCCTGACCAAGAGCCCAATCAGACTTGATTAAATTGGCCCTAATTGACAGCTTCAATTAAAATGGATGCTCTTCAGTGTAGGAGTCAGAACTACACATATCTAAGTCTATATATTTGCTGTGTATTTCTTTCTCTATTCTATTATTATCCTTTTGCTATTTGTCGGTCTAGTGTGTACACAGTGTAATCTTTCGCGATAATGAATAATGATTCAACTAGGTGGGCTTCCTTATCTTGTGTGCCCACCATTCTCAAAACTACGCACACATCACTTTCATATTTTTCAGTGTAAACGTTCATATTATAAGCTTGGGTGCTTTAAATTGCTGCTATATAATCAAACTAGCTGTCTATAACGCTTCTTTTGTGGGCAAGATCACGACCTTAATAATTCATAATAATTTTCATTTAATATAACGTTCTATTTAGTGTAGTTTTGCAATATTTTGGGGTTCACTGAAGTTGAAAAAAATTGATCGCTATATATTGAAGATGGGAAAAAGATGAAAAAAAATGATGAGTTAGGAACAATGGTTTTAAAATTTTAAAAATATCTACTTATTCTGTTTAGCTCTTCTTTTCATTTTTATTAGTTTATCGGTCCTTTTCTTAAGTTGTTTATTAAGATAACTTAATTTTTTAATATTGATTAAAATAATATTGTCTTTCTAATATTTATTATTTACCTCTTTGAATATAAAGAGTTTTGATTATTTGAGAAATCACTTTTGAATACTAAACTCCATATTACATCGCGTATCAAAAATATAATTTACGTAATTTCTGCTTGCATAAATTAAATTGGAAAAAATAATAAAACACGACAGTTAACTTGTGTTAAATTATATAAACAAAGTGTATGAAGTTATGATCTTTAATAATTTCTTAGATGATTATTTAGAGGAATAATACCGTTTGAGTTGATTCTTTAGAAAGACTAAATTGTTTCAATAAATAATATTATTTTTAAATAAAATTATTAAGAGATTTAATTTTCTTATTAGCAAACTTTAATATGCAAATAAAATACAATTAAAATTGGTTTTGAAAAAATATATTTAAAATTTCAACTAATAGTAAATAATTATAACAACTACTTTGAAGACTTTTAAATGTGTAAAAAAAATCATTTTTTGTTTATTAATAATAAAGGCTTATCACATATAAATATAATATCTGCTCACGACGTCGTATGCCAAAAAAAAAAATACATATAATCATTTTGTAAATGGCTTTCATAATGAAAATCCTTCCATTGAAGCACAATAAACCACGTCGTCACTTTTCCCTGAGCCGAAAAACGAAAGCTTGTATATGTGATACATACTCATGCAGAAGGTGAACATGACTTGACTTACATGGGAATAGAAACTTACGTTTTCCACCATTCGCGCCTCACGCTTGAATTTTGTATTAATTTCTCAACTTGACTTAGACATATTTGTCGAGAATTTTGACTTTACCTTTGCAGATGAGATCATTATAAAATAGACTAACAGAATTTCTTGCAATTGAATGAATTTACAGCCAAGCATGGACAAAAGATACAGAAACTCCACTTACGTTTCCAAAGTACTCGTCAGCAAAAATTAGTACTTTTTATTTTGTTTTCTTAGTTCAATTTTCTGCATAATTTCTTAGAATATATTGTTGGTTAATGTATAACACATATTGATTTGAAGAATAACACCAAAGGAGAGGTTTATAGGGGGTGAGTAGGTGAAATGTCAGTTATAAAGTTTGAATTGTAATTTTACTAATCTTTCAAAGTTAAGCGGCAATATTTAAAAAAAAAATATTTTTCATAAAAAGTCGTCTTCATCTCAACGTGAATGATTGATCAGTGTCCAAGAGAAGCTTCGAATAAGCTTCGTTTAGGGGTCTATGGTGGTGGCTGTAAGAAAAGTTAGCATATGACATATAGATAGCGGTTGTTTAGACATATAGTCCGATATTTAAGCTAAGAATAAGGCATGTAATAATCGATATTTGATGGAAAAAGAAAGTATTTCTAAGTAATTGCCCTCCCTCAGATCATAGTAACATGGCGTGCATTGACTCGCAAAGTACTATATATTGAATATGTGTTAATATTACCTGTTCGTACTGTACAGATCTAGACCCTCAAAACAAGGAGTATACCATTTGTTTTTTCTTTCCCCTCCTAAACTTGCTCTGCTAATCAGCACTGGTGTTGCGCAACAGAAAATCTGTTTACATGAAGTATTGACACAGTGGTGCCATGGAATGTCTCTTTTGAGTACATGCTTGAACGTGATCTCATCAACCCATTAGACGAGGGAGATTCAACTTTAACTACTCAATTGGCTCCATTGAATCAGTGCATGTTTGGAATTCCGTTTCAAAACCACATTTATGTAGAAGTAACAAATTGTTGCTTCTTTGCAAACGTGGTTTTGAGCCTTGCAAACGGAAAACCAAACACACCATCAATCCAAGACGCATAAGGGGCAACAGGCAAAATTTGATTCCATTGTTGAGGCGTGCACAAATTAATTTATTATCTCCTGATTATAGAAAAATATATTTGAGAGATAGATTTACCAATTTCGTATCAAACAAACCTAAATATTTTTATAAAACATATTTATTTACTGGTTACAAAAATTGTTTAAGGTAAACAATGATGGAATTCAAACACTGTCAATTTTATGAGGAAAAACCTCGTTAGATAAAGCTTCTTTTTCTCCGCCAATTAAGAATGCGTTAAACCTAAAGAAAGCTCCTGTATGATGATGATATCATTGTGATGATCTTCTTTCCACAATCTCAACAATACAAGTATATATATCTTTTCTTTTTCTCAATTATATGAGTTGCTTTTCAACCAACAAACACCCTTTGGAAATATTAGTGTGTTGAAGGAGACCAACGTACTTTTTTCTCACTATACTGTCATCTTTTTTCTATTATTAATGTCAGCAAATATAAACAAAGGACCTGACACCTTATTTGTGTAACCCACTTTTTCCTAAATTTAGTTTGCTTAGGAATAAAGATTCTGATTTGAATTGGGCCTTTCTCCTTTTTAATGACATGAAATATTGGTATTACCTAACTACAACTAGTGCACTTAATTATGAAACAAGATCAACTATGACACCAAAAAAAAAAGAGGAGAAACAAAAAAAAGAATTCAAGAAATCTCGTGAGATTGATAACTGGGTTTGATAGTTCAAGTATTTGAACAAGCTTTGAAGCTAGGTTAGGTAATCATCCATGGTGGTGCCTGCAAAATAGTAGTATATGCCATGGGAACACTGATTCTGACACATACTTTGATATCAAGTTATTGGCTAAGATTAGTATTAACAAGAGAGATGTGTAGAACACCATTTTCTTGGTTTTTGTTGTCTAGGCGAGCCTCGAGGGCATTATGGCATCTGTCGTCTTGGTTAAATAGTAACAAGACACATAGTATGGGTGCTTATTGGCTTTGCGATGTGGGGTACAAAGGGTGTATATGCTATGAAAAATTGAGCATGACCTATAAGACTAGCTCAATCGGCCCAATCATAAACTTGTCTGACCCAATAGCAAAATTGTATTTTTATTGTTTTGGCTAGGAAAGAGAGCCAATGCCTTCGGGGCTCATCTGATTATTATAATATTTTTTATAAAAATAAGAATATAAATGAAAATAAAATTGAGAATGGCATTTTCATTTTTATGTTTAGTTGAATAAAAAAAAGTTAAGCAAATAATCACAATATCTTTTTTTTTTGGTTTATTTTCAAAAAATATTTTTTAATTGCTAATAAAATTACCAATAATAGGAATAAGTATAGACATATTTATTTTTACTTTTTTAGTTCAAAAAATGTTTTTTATCATTGTACTTTGGATATCCGACTCTTTTCATTAATCCTTATAATATAACATAGATTTGTCAAAATTTAAGTTGTCATTAAATAAAAAAAAGAATATTAAAATATTTAATTTTTTAAAGTTGTTAAAAATATTTTTTACTATTTAAAAATTAAAATTATTAAAAATTTTAAGAACTAAAAATACATAAAAGCTAATGATAATTTAGTCATTAACTCTTTATTCCCTTTAAGTAATTAATATTCCATGGAAATTTTGAAACAATCCACGTTTCCAAGTATATAGTAATTTATGGCAATGGGCTTTTTATTCTCAAATGCAAAACTGCCAACCAAAGAAGTTTCTATAGCAATGGACTTTTTATTCCCAAGTGCATAGTAATTTTTGCTGCTAACCAAACAAGGCACAACAGTAAAGAGTGGAAAAAAGAAGCGGGTCAAGGAGTGAACTCTTATACAGTATATTATGACACTTGAACACTTATATAACTATATAAAAAATATCACTCAAAGTTTTTGGACAGCAAAATAATACTTAACATATATCGAAATGAATCAATATTTTTATATGATTCACATGTGTTCATTCACATTTTTTGTTTTAAGATTTCAAGGGATATGTTGGGCTAAAAGTGGGGAAAATGGTGTCACCTTATTCAATTTATGGTTATTCCCAAAATGAAATCTTCCTAACAATCATCATGAGGAAGGTCCCACAAAATAGTAAAGAAAAACAAAAGTCACATAGGCTCTAGCTGTGTTTTTATTTTTAGAATGTTTATCACACAGCATAAACTATGTGAGAAAAAATATGTAGAGTCGCTAGATGTGTTGATTTATGAAGTCATTATTACTTTATCAAAACATGTTTTTCCGATACCCAACGCAATGAGGGAGTTATGCTTTGTTTTTTTCTTGGGTCCAAATTGTGTTTGTATAAACTTTGCTTTAAAATGTGAGAGAACATAGTCTTAAAAGGATTCAAAATTAGCTAACATCATGGCCCAACACGATATGGTTTGGCCAAAAGATTGCTTTGCTCAACAACACAGAAAGTTGTGTTTGGTTAAATTATGTAAAAAAAGAAAAAAAATAAGTAAATAAGATAAAAAATAATTTTTGTCTTTTTAAAAAAACAATTTTGATTTAATGGTTAAAATAATAATTTGATAGATAAAGTAACAATTATGAGAAATAACAGATATTATACAAATTATATAATAAGAATATATTAACTTTACGGCCAATTAATAGAGTGGACGATTTCATGAAAAAAATGATACAATGAAAGTTTTGAAAACTAAATATAGAGTGCTATAGATGCCTATATCTGTAAGCCAATATATACAAGTATAACAAATTAAAATATGGTTTAATGCTGAATGATTCAGATTTCATGAAGAATATTGCATTTCTGTCCTATGTTTGGTTCTAGAGATTTTAAAGATTGTGATGTTCTGTTGTAATATACCATGTATTTAGGAGAAATAGTAATATACAAGAATGGAAATGTGTATAAGATATATATTATCTTATCCACTCCCTTTTTTTATAATTTGGATTTTTTGAAATGTGAAGTCTACTTTTGAAGTGTGAGAGAGTATCACATAGAATGAAAGTATGTATAAAACTCACTTCTTCTTCTTTTTCCACAGATTCCTTCTTTTTTCAATCTCTATTATTTTAGAAGTATTTTATAGACTTAACACTTTAACACATTTTTTTAATCTTTTTCTAAATATATATATTAAAATTTTATTTATTTTATACAGAGAATTCAAATTCATATTTCACTATTATTTTCCGATGCACTTTTTGCAGCAAAAGTTTCCTAATCTATCTGGGTTTTCAGGCGTTCTAATCTGCTATTATGTCTCCTAAATTGCTTTCTCTCTTTCCAATCAAAAGTTTCTCACGCCTTTTTTTGTACTGTTATTAGGGTTAATTAAGCTACTTTATTCAATGGAGAATCAAATCTGAAAAAAGATTTGTCTCTGTGGCCTTCCTCTGTCTCTGTGTGTCCCTCTCCTTTTTTATTTGTCATGAAATGTGTCTTTGATCTCTGCTTCCAATGAGGAGAAAATCAACACAAAATATAGCATGATTGGCCTCCCACTTAAAAAAAAAAAAAAAAATCAAGTCCTACATGTCAAACACTCATATTAAAAACAATACAAACTTAAGTTATATATAAACAATTCAGGTTTTCTCTTTACACAATATTCATATATGTAGTTTCAATGTTTTTGTTCTTCGTCTTAAATATAATAAGTCTTGTTCAACATTTAACAACGGAGCATAATGTTATGAAATACATAATTTTTGTGTCTGATACAAACCCAATTTTGAAACAATAGAGAAATTATCTATATTTTACTTTCTTTTTAATCTTAATCATTATTTTTTCTGAAATTAATAATTGAAAGATTATTTTTATTTTTAAAATAAAAATCGAAACTAGACAAAAATTAAAATCTAAACTATTTATATCAAATCTAAACAACATAGATCTGCTCCAAAAAAAGAAATAAAAAATTCATGTTATATCCTATACATATCAAACATTTATATTAATTATGACACCTATGCCTATATGATTGTATCATGTTCAGTTAACATACAAACTTAGACAATAAGTCTTGTTAAAATTTTAATAAATAATAATGGACCCATGAATGTAATGACTCTCTGGTTCAAAAAGGTAAGGCTGACTCATAATTTTTCTACTCCATATGATCAAAGAGTGAATGAAAATTATATGGAGCTTCTAAAAGAAGCAGTCTTGAGTCTTGAGAAACAGAAGAAAGGAAGGAAAGGTGGTTGGTAGAGACAGCCATGAGACTCATTCATAAGCCTTTGGACGCAAACAAACACAAAAAGAAAGACAGACAAGAAGGCCCCTTTGGTTTCATCTCATGTGTTTGTATATTAAAGAGACAGCACATGGCATCTTCTCTTCCCACTCTTTCTCTCTTTTTGCCCCTCATTTTTTCCACTTTTGCTCCCATACCCCTCAACTTTTCCTTCTTTCGAATTCTACCCCTCCAACATTCTTAAAACTCTAAATCCGAAGATCTTTTCTAGTTTATCTTTATAATGGTCCTCTAAATAAGGGTTTTCTTTGGCATTTTTAAATGCTTTCCTTTTTTTTATTTAGCTCATTATTTATTATTGCTACAAAAGGAAATCACATTTCTAATCCTTTGTCCAAACTCACTCATTTATCTTTTTATAAGTAGTGGAGACTGGGATTTCAATTTATATAACTTATTTTAAGTTGAAACTTGGAGTAAGTCATTTTTTTAATGTGTTTTTTTCAGTCAACTAATTCTCCAAACAATTTTTTTGTACTTTATTTTCTGAACTGGTCTTTGGTCGTCTTTTATTAGACTTACACTAATTTCTTTCGAGTATCCACTATAGGCATTGAGTTCAACAGATGCGTGTGCGTGTATATATATATATATATATATATAATCCACAGGTACATATTATTGATGCTATGACTGAATAAGAGTACTAAAATTTATTTAGTAGATGATAAAATAATTTTTAATTAAGATATTAATATATTAAAAATATTAAAAAAATTCTAGCATTAATTATATATTAATAAAAGACAAAAAGTACACTTCAGTAGTGTCCAAGAAATAGTGAAGTTACAGTTTACAATTTGAAAAGGAAGGTGAAAAAGAAGGGAAAAAGAAATATCAATAATCATAGTTATGAAAAATGGATTCAATCAACAAATCAAATAAGAAAGTTAAATGAATCAATTATAGAATTAGTTTATTTAACCTTTAAAACTAGTTAAAGGTAAAATCAATCAAAAATTGGTTAAACTAATCAAAAAAATAAAAATAAGAATAAGTCAATTTGGTATTAAACTAACTAAAAATTAATTTTTATTTTTTTGTTTAAATAAAATTTTCACATTTTATAATAAAGATTTATAATATTTTATACATTTTACTTAATTTATTTCATAAAAATCATATCATATGTATTAATTTTTATAATTTTAAATATTTATATATTTTTTAAATATTATTTTATAATATATGTATTAATTTAATTATAAAATTATATATATATTTATATACTTTTTTTATATATTTAAAAAATAATTCAACTTCAATTTAATCACAATTAAATCATTAGACAATAAATTGTTCCTTATCATAATTTAATATTCAATTCAATTTTTAAAACATTATTAATAACTAGTTATGTATCCTATGCTATTGCATGGCTCTCCCGTAACAAAACATTTAAAATAATAATTTTTATATTTTTGTATAATATATAGATACTAAAAGAGCACCAACTTCAAATAGGAGGGACAACGATGGTGGGGTTTAAGAAAATTGCCATAATACAAGGGCTTCTACCACATGTATCAAAAACCAATATTTCTTTACCTGGCGTTTATAATTCTGTCTCCCTCTCCATCGTGACCGTCCATCTTAGGGGTTCGTTGTAATAAAAAATTAACCCCAAAAACCAACAAATAAACCCCAACAAACTCCCTTCCGTTAGCCGACAAATTAAAAAATATCCCAAATTAAAAAAGAAAAAATTATTATTATTATTATTTTTTGGTAACTAAAAAATTTAATAATTTTTATTTACCGAAAAGACAAGCTCACTCCTTGAAAAGCATCCATCTCAGCCGTTACCCTCTAGCGGATTTCACTGTCACAGTTGTTCCTTCTTCTTCTTCCTCTTCCTCCCTGAATCTCTCTGTATCTTCGGTTTCACGTTGCTTTGCGAAGTTCAAGCTTGAAAGCCTCACTTGCTTAAGGTTAGGGTTTCCGCATTATCATGTGAAACCCTCGCTGGTTGGTAGCTCGGCAGGTTCTGGAAGATCAGTGACAGGATCAACCTCTTGCTGGTGGGAATGGGCAATTGTTGCAGATCGCCCGCTGCCGTCGCTAGGGAGGACGTGAAATCGAACTTCTCCGGCCATGATCACGGTAAGCGGGATTCCAACGCCGGCAAGAAGGCTCCGATCACCGTCTTGACTGGCGTGCCCAAGGAGAACATAGAGGATAAGTATTTGTTGGATCGAGAGCTCGGTCGCGGGGAGTTCGGGGTAACTTATCTGTGTATTGATCGGGAAACTAGGGAGCTACTGGCTTGCAAGAGCATTTCCAAGCGGAAGCTCAGGACGGCGGTGGACGTTGAGGATGTGAGGCGTGAGGTGGCCATAATGAAGCACTTGCCCAAGAGTTCCAGCATTGTGAGCTTGAAGGAGGCTTGTGAAGACGACAATGCCGTGCATTTGGTGATGGAGTTGTGCGAGGGTGGTGAGCTGTTTGATCGGATTGTGGCACGCGGGCATTATACGGAGCGAGCCGCTGCGGCCGTGACGAAGACAATTGTGGAAGTTGTGCAACTTTGTCACAGGCATGGGGTTATTCATAGGGACTTGAAACCGGAGAACTTCTTGTTTGCCAATAAGAAAGAGAATTCGCCTTTGAAGGCTATTGATTTTGGGCTGTCTATATTCTTCAAGCCAGGTAAAAAATACTGAGTTGGAATGTGGTTATTCCTGATTGCGGAAACCTCAATCTCGTGCGTAGAAAGGCGGGAAAAATTAGTTGCGAACAATTTGGATACAGAATAAGACTACTAGTTGTTAATAATTGGCTAAATTGTGAGTATATCCATTCGCTTAGAATTAGCCTGAGTATGAAATGCTTAATTTGCTGGGAAAGGATGATTACTTATAGCTAGGTCTATATCTATTGTTGATCCTTATACTTGATCGTTAATTAGCTGGAACTGTTTTGGACATGTAAGCCGAATGTTGTGGTCATATTCTTTTATTCTTTGAACTGCTCTGTTAGTGTCACTACTCTACGGGATGCGCATACTGATGCAACTAATCTCTTTATTTTAAACCCACGCTGATATGATGCAGAAAGAAGAAAATCAAGGGGATGGAAACCTCTAAAAGTACAATATTGAAACAAAATAGACAGGCTACTCTTTTTATGCTATCTGTTCAGGATAATGAGGCTCCAGATAAAACTTTTGATATTGGCTGCTGAAGTTACTAAAATTAGAGAATTCGCACTATTTTTTCTCTTTTCAGATGTCATTTTATTGACATCATTAGGTGCTATATAGTTCTACTAAGACTTTACATTCATAATGCTTCAACTTATCTTGTTATGAGTGATCCTGAAGCTATTGGTGGGTTCCTTTAAAGAGCTATTATTAGTCCTTTCACTTCTAGTACCCAGTAAGAATTTTTTTAAGATATCGAAGAAATTATTCCTTAATGAGATGAAATATTGCTAATGTACCTTGAAGGAACTTGTTATCTCATGCTTGCTCTAATTATGCTATTCACAGTGGAAATAGAAAGAATATTGAGGTTATCCATATTCATACAATTTAAAGAAAAGGTAGCAGAAAATGTGACCTTAAATATAGTTCATCTTCAAATCTGTAATGGACGGACGCATTCTTCAGAAGAAGATATTTTTGGTAAAATTTGTTGCAAAATTCTATCAAGTTAAATTCGTGTCATCTAAGAATTAATAATAAATTAATGGAAGAAGTGTAAATAAAGTCTTGCTCCACTTATATAAGAACAATTGATAATGTATAATATAGGAGGTTGTTAAGGATAGGGAGAAAACTGCTAGTTTGAGGTAGGTAATTAAGGACAATTTGGTTGCTACCTGTGTGATGTGTAGCACATGTGGAATTAGGTTAAACTTGCATGGACTCTTATAATTCAAGCTTGTAACAGACTCGATAGCCAGAATTCTACCACAAATTAGACATTCACCACCAATATCAGAGGTCTAGCCTGGGCCCTGGGCCTGGGCAGGCTAACATGAATCATTCCTGATCAACGAAGGAGAATTTGTTCTTCTAGCTGTTAAAATATTGTCTCTTGAGCCCTTTTTTTTATAAAAAAAATTAATGAAATCCTAACATAATCCATTGTAAAACCAAATTGGAAGTGTGGGTACATCTTAGATCTGAGTCAGCGCTGACAAGTGACAATGAAAGAACCGCATGCCTTAAGCTTGGCAATCACATAATTACTGTGCTAGTAAGTGTCATTACTATTGCAATGGCAGTATGTTGCTACTAATGGCTTAAATCAGCAACAACAACATTAGCAGCAATGTGATAACTAATAACTACTTTTTTGCCTGTAGCCTGTGCACAGAGATGTACAAACAACAGAATGTGCTTTTATTCCTTTTATTTTCATGGGGATTAGTTAGTAAAGGGCTTAGTACAGAAACCAAAAATCATCTGTGTTTCATATTCTCCATTCAACTGTGCATCCCTTTAACCACAAATGTGGTGTGGTGTTTTAAGATGTTGCTATCATAATTGCAAGCCAAGTACTAGTTCATGTTCAACATTATGTTTCAAATTTTTTTTGTTTCGGTCATTGCTTATGGTATCTGGGCATTTTTCTAATTTCTAGAATCTTATCTTTTGGGTATATTTGAATTATCAGGTGAGAGGTTCTCAGAAATTGTTGGAAGTCCATATTATATGGCTCCAGAGGTGCTCAAGCGGAACTATGGGCCAGAAATAGATATATGGAGTGCTGGAGTAATTCTCTATATCTTACTGTGTGGTGTTCCCCCATTTTGGGCTGGTAATTACATTCCAAACTCCTAAAATTCTAGCTCGACCTTTCTGCATGCCCTCCTCTGTGTGTACATGAGCATGTATGGACGTTCATTTCAGCTCTTTTGTATCAATGTTTGCACGCTTGTATCACAGGTCCAGTATGGCTCTGGATCTTTGTAGCACTGATATGGGTATGTGTATTGTAATTGAAATGATTCATGTGTAAATTACTTATCAAATATAAAATCATAGTAGGTTGTTTCTGGCTTCTGAACTTGTGTTATTCCCTTAGCTTCCAAGGAAGCCTTTTGCCTTACCTTGTGGTTAATTCTAATGCAGAATCTGAACAAGGTGTTGCACAGGCCATTCTTCGAGGGCTCATAGATTTTAAACGGGAACCTTGGCCCAGTATTTCAGAGAGTGCTAAAAGTCTTGTTAGGCAAATGTTAGAACCAGACCCTAAGCTTCGGCTAACTGCCAAGCAGGTGCTTGGTATGTTTCATCTCTCATGCTAATTATTTCTTAATGTAAAACTAATACTGAGTTTTAGGACTTGTTTCTCTTTGCTGTTTTGTGTACTACTTTGCAGTTAGGAGGTGCTAACTGCTACATCCAATGCTTTGCCTTTATGGTGACTGCTTAATTACCTTTCTTTGTTTTCTTATGTGGGCAAAAAGTTTCCATTTATGTCCATTAGTCAATTCAAGTTTTAAATTTTATATCATAATTGAACAATACATGAGGTCAATACAGTAACGAGAATACCAAAATAGAGACACATTTGTGTGTTTTAATTGTTAAAATGGTAAGTTCCTTTACTTGGATTTGAATTATGTGGGTTTTCTATGTATATAATATTATTCATATTTTTAGAAAGCTCTTTGCTTTGTAAACTTTGAATTTTGTCTAAAAACTGAGGGGGAAAGAAGTTAAATGTTTGAAGGGGATAGAAAGAATGATGCAAGGTGATATTTTTAGAATAAGAAGTTATTTACTAGTGACATTAATTAGAAAATACTTATTCAAAATCATTGGAAGAAAATCTTTAGATATATGGATAATATGATATCAACAATCTAGGGTGCTATGCTAATCCATGTGACTGGAATAAACTAGAAGCTATGTCCATGAAGCCTGGAAATTGTGATGCTACAATCTCACAGATAATACTCTGCAGATTTCATTTCACCGTTGATTTTGTTTTGTGGAATTTATTAGTATGAGTTCAACAGTTACTGGGAGAATCAGACTAGTTACTGTACCAAGATTCATGAATCTATCTTGCTCTGAGATCCTGAGATTTGTACTGGGCAAGTAAAGTTGTATATGGGTTGCCTTCTAAGCTCTAAAATGATGTTTAATCTAGTACTCTTTCGTAAAATGCTATATCAAGTCTTGCCTGTTGCCCCCCAAAAATGCATGATGTTAGTTGTGTTTTTCTTTTCTGTGTTTGCAGAGCATCCTTGGCTCCAAAATGCTAAGAAGGCTCCTAACGTTCCTTTAGGAGATGTTGTCAAGTCAAGGCTTAAGCAGTTTTCAATGATGAACAGATTCAAACGGAAAGCACTGAGGGTTGGTTAGCTGCATATGCTGATATTTTTAGCCTGTGGTATTAATGTAATATCCCCTGCAAGTTGGATCTAAACTTGTACATTTAAAAACAGGTCATTGCTGATTTCTTATCCTCTGAAGAAGTTGAAGACATCAAAGACATGTTCAAAAAGATGGACTGTGATAATGATGGCATTGTTTCCATTGAAGAACTAAAGGCTGGATTTTGCAACTTTGGATCCCAACTTGCTGAGTCTGAAGTTCAGATGCTTATTGAAGCTGTGAGTATGGTCAACGTTCTCTTTTTATTATAATACTACTTGCATAAATTATGATAAAGTTTTCACATGTAGCATCTCATTTCACATCTTATTGACTTCAGAAGTAGGAACCATAAGAATTGGTACCACTGTACACCAACATGTAAATGAGAGTTGAATTGCATGAGATACAATATATAGTTTTTTTCTCATCTGATGTTTTCTATAAATCATATTGATTTGGGAACAAGTGTTTGGTAGAAGATATGACAGAATAATAACTTTAAGTGTTTGCTTTCCCTACATTGGCTTATCATTGTTTCTTCAGCATTTTTACATTGTTGATTTTGCATTTCATAAGTCCTATATTCATACAAGTTAAATGTTTCAAGGGTTCTTAGATATAAATATTCAAGCTGTAAAGCATTATTGTTTAGTTTTTTAGAGCAGTGTTGATCGACAACAGGTAGATACTAATGGGAAGAGAACATTGGACTACGAAGAATTTGTTGCTGTTTCCCTCCATTTAAAACGGATGGCTAATGATGAGCATCTTCGCAAGGCCTTCTCCTGTTTTGACAAGGATGGGAATGGCTATATTGAACCAGATGAGCTGAGGGATGCTTTGATGGAAGATGGAGAAAATGATTGTACCGATGTAGCAAATGATATTTTCCAAGAAGTAGACGCAGACAAGGTGGATATTTGATAGTTTCCCTTTCATTTAATCTTGCTAATGGAATCTTACCATCTGACACTCTCATTCAATCACAGGATGGACATATCAGCTACGATGAATTTGTGGCCATGATGAAAACTGGAACTGATTGGAGAAAAGCATCTCGGCATTACTCACGAGGGAGATTCAACAGCCTCAGCTTGAAATTGATGAAAGATGGGTCTCTAAACTTAGGGACTGAGTAGTAGTAAGTGTGGCCGTTTTCAATCTGTCATTCCAAATAGTGTACTATTCCTTCTACATTCCGGACTTGCCTTTGTGATGATTATTCGGATGCGTTGTTAGATGGGGGCCTTCTTACCTGGTCGTATGCGAGTCACTAAGGAATGCATACACCAATATACATGCACTTCGTTACTTCTGTAAAACAAGGTGCTTTGGAGCCGGCCATTGGTGTGACATGCATGCTTCCACTCTTTAACCACTCCAACGATGTTGAATCAGATTGTTTAAAAGCAGTCAGAATATGAAGAAATGCCAATGTCTCGTAGTCTTGTATTCTCTGGAGTCTGGACCTCTAATTTGGGCACTCACCCTCCTGGATAGGACATAGTTGTTTCCTCCAAGGCATCTGAAAGCTGCTTATCTTGTGGAGTACTTATGCTGACAAAATTTGGTGTCGATTGTATCACGAGCCTGTAAGATACATCTGTTGTAATCAGGACCAGTCCTGCTTGTCAATTGTCAATATATGGCATGTCATGCATTGTTGGATTCGCACGTTTTAGTTTTGAGAGCTACTAGCAGAGGTAGAGCTGGTCCATTTGTATCTGTTTTCTTTGTACTATGTAAGTGCGTACGATGTTTTTCTATTGCACCTCTATTTTTTTTTTCTGGAGGTCAAAAACTATTGCAGCTCTATTTCTTAGGAAGCATTTGATACATTATTGTTTTAATACTAATATCTTAGATGTGAAGCGGCATTTAAGATATTTGTGTTTATTATATTGGTATGGGATCTAAAGATTCTAAGGGTTTGTTTGGGAGTTTATTTTAGGGGGGAATGGAGTGGAATAGAATGGATTTAAGAGTTAAACCATTGTTTGGAAGTCTTTTTTAAGAATGAGTGGAATGACAAGAGATGGCCTCCCAAGCCGTCTCAATATCCAAAGTTCATTTTTTTTTTCTCTCTCTAATTTGGGAGGTCAAGGATGAAATGATTAAGTTTAAATATTTAAATTACAAGATTATCCTAATCTTATTTAACTGATATAAAATTATAAAAATCTTAATATAAATATATTAAAATTATTAGTTCTAAAAAATATTAATTCTAGAAAAACAAAAAAAATATTTTTTTTATCTTTTTGCTAGTTTTTAAATTATTTTAAAATTAGGTATGTGACTTTTAATAGGATTAGAATTTTATATATTTATCTTTTACTATTAAAAGTTATCTTTTATTAGGATTAAAATTAGACTTCTATAAATATAAGTCTTTACATTTGTATTAGTTCAGAATCTAATATTAAATAATAAGAAATATTTTTAAAATATCTGCATCTCTCTCATCCTTCCTCTTCTCTCTTTATTTTTTCTACATCTCCCTCCTTTCTTCTATCTTTTCTCCTTCTTCTTCCTTGCTCTAATATTTCTCTCTACTCTCTTCCCTACGCGTGTTATATCATTAACCTTATTCAAAATTCACAATCACTCCCTATCATAATTATCATCACGCTCTGGTAGCACCATCTTATGCGATTGACTCCTACAATCTCACATCCTCATGTATTGTGCATTTGACCAAGTATATTTTCTTTTAAAATTCTTGTGATTTACAAAAAATATACTTTTGTTGTTGTTTTTTGTTGCATGGTTTTGTCATTGTTACAAATTATTACAAAATGCACTATGAATTTTATCACATCATCATTATTATTAAAATATGTTTTTACCTAGTTATTGTGTAATATGAGAAGAGTTTTGAGAATTTATTCACACTTTTTATCTAAAGTAATTTATAAGGGTAACATTGAAAAAAATAATAATTTTTATCTTTTCAATTCCATTCATTTTGTAATAACTCTTAAACAATAGTCAAATGAAACCATTTCATTTCTTTGTAAAACTCTCAAACAATGGTACATTCCGTTTAGCTTCACTCCATTCTATTCCATTCCATTATATTTTATTAATATCCGTTCTATTCCATTCCTTCCTAAATTCCCAAACATAGTCTAAGAGAAATATGATGACACTTTTACTAAGAAACCTGGGGATTTTGGGATCTATACTTTTAGCTTTGTTAATTTTTATAGGATAAGAAATATATTATATATTATTATGAAAATTTTTTATTGTCATATAAAATATGAGAATCTTACATACTATAGTATTTAAGATATTACAAAAATAAAAAAGAGGCAATATTGTAATAAAGGGCTCCCCAATTTCATGTGCCATCCTTGCTTACCGGGTAGGAAGCAATACTGGCTTCCAGTCTCTGGGCTGGCCTGAGGGCTCATAACAGTCGAAGCCAGATATGGTCCATTCAACGGTTGGACTCATTGTCATCGACTTCTCTGGGTGTTCTGATGTTCTCCTGATAGATCCATGAAGAGAATCCGCGATGCTTGATCCAAATCCTTGAAATTCATGTTGTTGAGGATTGAGTTTGTGCCCCCTGGATTGGGCATGGTATTGTGGTTAGTTCAATTAATAAGAGATAATAATATTTTTTAATCTGACTTGGATTAAATTTTCTTGAAAACTCATTTGTGAATTATATTTTAAATGCATAAAGTGATGTAGGAGAATGCCTTCAATTTACGTGACCAAGTGCAATATAGTAGTGACTAGTAAAATTTTTAAGTTGAAGAGATTAAGGTTCAATTTTGTGTATCATGAAATTAAAACAAGAGAGGTTCAACTTCTCATTTGATTTTCTTCTTTGTGTATCCACAGGTGGCAGCATTCATTAGTGGCAAAGTGGAGGCCTTCAAGTTTGCTTTTCGTTGGCATCCACCTGTTGTTATTATTGCATTGATGTTCATCTCTTTGGGCTCTAAAGTAAAAAAGAAATTCTCTAGTGCGTAACTTTGATGTTATACAGTAGAATTTTATTTTATTTTTAAAATCAAATCGTACGGTCCTCTATTTGAAGGGCTAAGGTTGCTCCGAGAGCGTGTTGTTCCTCACGCATTACTCTTCTCGAAGGAATCCAGAATCTAGATCGAAATTAAATATTCTTCGACAGTTCTACACTCCAGCCAACCAATTTGTGGCTTTATTAGCATTCTGCAGACAATGATTGTAGGGGCTTAAAGCACATCCATATACGTTAAATCTATGATATAGTGGTTTTTTGTTCCCATCGGATTGATTGGTAGCATATTAGAGTAATCCGGGAGTGACACGCATGGGTTAATCGACAATCAAGGAGGGATGAAAATTTGATGTGGCTTTCGCATCAATAAAATAAGATTTTGGATCTTAGATTTTTTTATTGTCATTAAATTGTTTCTTTTTGTTAATGGGGCAAGCATACACGGTCAATTACACTATATCTATCTTTGGAAACCAAATTATACAAAACCAAAAAGCTTGTGTTGTGTATTCCACTATATGTCTTAATCTGATCAAAAATCATTATTATAATGACTTCAAGATAACTCTCCACATTTAACTAATCATCTATTGACTTAAAGCATCAAAATTTGTCCCAAAACCAACACTTTCCATGTCAACCAGAGACATCAAATTAGATCACCGTAGAATTATGGTATTTCAAGATATCATTTACCAAGAAAATAAAAAAGGGACAAATTTTTTTTTAAAAAAAAAAAGAACACTATCTCTCATTATGTTAGGCGCAGGCATTCACATTGACTAAATCGCTCTCGATCACGAAAAGACAACATTAACTATTGTTGACCTTAACACGTCGTCTTAAATAACTTTGCAATTTGGTATACACAATTAATATCAACCTAAAATTATCATTGTCATTATCTGATAGTTCGTATAGCATTAGCTTCAATAAAAAATTTCATATTTTGGGTTCAATCTCTATCTTTTAATCTTTTTGTATCAGGTCTCTAACATCTTATATAACTATATTAAAAAAAAAAAGGATAAAATCAAAACCATCATTGGCAGCATTTTTTTGAAATTAGAATAAGTGATTGCTATTATACCACTATGTTTTGCATGTTTAGCTGGCAACCACAATGCAGGGCATCTAATTAAATGGGTTTATTTTGTGAAGCAAACCAATTTTGTTACGGTTCTGAAATGATCTGATGTCAAGCTATATATGTATCTTACGCATTTTTATAAAACCACATGGTTCACATGTAATGTAATCCCACATGCTTATGAAATATCTATTGATTTGGTTTATGTTTCTGTCAACTTTGTACCACTTCCAATTCTGACCCTTCCCTTCAAACAAACAAAATATTACTTCATTGAACTTTAACCAATCCCATGTCTTATCATGCCTACCATGTCATCCTGGTTTGTTTTTTCTTCTTCATAATTAAGCAAAATAATAATTAAGTAACTTTAATGATACATTTCTAGATTTCTTTTCCTTTTTACTCACATATGGAAAGCTAACAACAATTATATCTAGCATTTGGACATGGAAATTGGATAAGAACTAGCAAGGCTCGACTTACCAAAGTAAAGATAGATGTCCATTCAAATGATTGCGTGCTTGAGTATCTTCTAAAAAAAGTGACTCATAATAAATAAACTAGAGATTTAAATATATAGCTAAAAATAAACTCTCATAAAGTTTTATTTTAAAAAAAGCCAACCAATACTTGCCACATCTTCTTTCTTACCATTTTACAGCACTTGTAATGTATTGATACACAGTTTAACTTAACATTAACATTGATAATTGGATTAGCATATGCAAATCCATCTAATAATTTTAATATAAAGAGGTAGTTAATTATGCAGGATATTAATACATGTAGTACTAAAAAATTGTTTCTTTATCAGAAATGAATATTCTTTCTGATATTCTTTGATCTTTGTATGGTCAAAAGCATAGTGAAGGCAAACCTTTATCTTTGTATGTGGAAAATGAATCAGTGATAAAGTTACTTGTAGTACTTGTTCACAATTGCGGAGGTGTTCATAGACTTATTTTGACTCATAAATAACACTATTTGACTTCAACCCCATATTTCATATCAAACAAGAAAGTTGGGTGAGAAATTAATGTTTGTGATGTTAAATACATCTAATTTGGTTAAGTTAGTAGCAGTAAACCTTTTCAACGACTGTGAGCTTTAACTATCAAGTTACTAGAATTAAATATGTAAGATGCTACCGACAAATAGGTATATATGTTATAAAATCAATTTAACACAAAGTAAATTTAAGAGAACAAATTAAAAATAATAAATAAATTTAAAAGATCTAAATATTGATGTAACTTTTATTTACCTGACAGTACGAAAGAATGAACTCAACATCTCCAGTAAATTATTTCAAAATCACACATAATTTGGATGCCTTGCTGAGGCACAATTAACGCATGCAAATATTTAAACTCAAGCAGAAGCATATCTATATACAGAAAGTAGATATTAGAAATGGTTAAGATATTTATTCATATTCTAAAAGTTCACATATTTAATAAGCTTCTAGACAATCAACACTAAAAGTTTGAGTGTAATGTCTTGTGTTCATTTTTTGCCTTCGTAGTTAGAGAATTTCGCTCTCATATATATATATATATATATATTGCATGTAATTAGAAACTTAGAATCTTGTATGTAGCACTCTTTAAAAATAAGGTTTCAATTTGAAGTTCTTTGTTTATTTGTATAAACCCCCCTCCCCCAACACACACACACACACACACACACATATAATATTCTTATAAAATTTTCTATCAATATAAATCATTTTGTGCTCTCATAATTATATATATTTTAAGACTTAAGACTATCATATATTTATATAAAAAACTTATAATACTATTGTATATATTTTTAAATATAAAATAAAATGTAACTATAACCTTATGGTTATTCAAGTTTTCAAAAAAAATACAATTAACTTATAATGCATGAATGTGTAGAAAAATATTGAAGAAGAAAATGCCGATTATTTTCTGTCATATATATATATATATATATATATATGTTTATATAAAGAAAATGAAATGTTTAGGTTTGTGAGGTTTCCCTTTTAATTTTAAAATTTTTGTACTTTGTTCGTTAGTTTATAGAAAAAGAAATGGAAGAGACAAAGAGAGGGGTTAAGGAGAATAAGTGGGAAAAGAGTTGCTTGTTTTGGATCTTAAAGCAGAAAAAAAAAATGAGGGATATACGAAGAATTGTACTACTTTTGAGAAAATTAAAAAGAAAAATTAGGATTTGACAAGTTCTTCCTTGGGGAGAAGGTATTACTTCTTAGCCGACCTTTCTGGTTTCTATTCAATTTTCAATATATATATATATATATATATATATATCTCGTTGGTTTGTATGTTAAAACGTAAATTAATTTTAAATTATAATTGATTTGTTTTAAATTTTAATTAATAATTTTTTAATTATAAAAACAAATTACACTTACACATAATTTCCATACCATGTCTATTAATTTATAACTAAAATACAAGAGAGGAGTGAAAATACGAAATTCATTTTGTCTAGATCCTTATCATTTAATTTAGCAGCGACTTTAGCCTCATAAATATGAGTTAGGAAAGCTTACGGATGGATCGTGGATATAAAAAATGATAACCCTCTAATATAATTTATATTTAGTTTCTCTTAATTACTACATATTCCAAGTATGCATCAATTCCTATTCTTCTATTTTTCATCTTTACTTACTAAATACTTTTCGAATTCATTTAGTAATAAAGGAATAATAAGTATAACAAGATTTTTATGGGATTTCATGTGATCTATATCTAGATCTTGCTCTGTATAGAATCAGATATTTACCATAGTTGGTGAGGCAAAAATCCTTTGATGAAAATTGAAGTTATCTTGTATGTGCGTGTGTGTGTGTATGTTATTGGGATATGTATAGTGGGTGAAGAATAAGATCACATGCTTTAATGGGTGAAAAAACGGCAAGGAGCTTTGATACTTTCTAACATTTACAAAATGTTTGAATAACTATTCCAAATTAGATGATAACTGAGTGAAGACTGTTTCTCCAACAATTTCTTGCCTTATAAGCTTAAACAAATTGATTTCTCAGCTATAAAAATCTGAAGCATCTCAGAGTGACATGCAATAACTTCTACCATATCATCTTTAGTTCTGACCCTTTGGGTGGCTACAAATGGAAAATAAGTGTCCCATGTTAGAATTCTTCTAGCCACTTGTTATCCATGGCAGTGCTTGGATGAGTCATCCTTGGGGCCAATGTGACTTGAATCATGCACATGGATGGGGTATATGCACTTCAATTCTATGTGATGTAGACATATCACTTTGATTTCTATGGAAGACGTTCAAATGGGAAATCACCTTGAAAGCACGGGATCTAAGGCAAGAATTTATGATGGTTGTCGACATAGATATGGATGGATGTGTCAACGACCATCAAATGTCTTAAGTTTTTAAAGATTGAATCAAGTAATTTTCTTTCTGGACATAAATAAGGGTGATAAAAAATTTAACTAAGTCTAGTCTTATTAAATTTGCCCTAAAAGTTAGCTATATATATATATATATATATGTATGTATAACGTTAATAAATCATATTCTAAAAAATATTTGTCTAGTCATCCTAGTAATCTAGTGGGCCTAAGCCGCTTGGCCCTATCCAATCATATAATTTATTTTTAAAAAAATTTAGTCAAGCTCAAAAGCTGGATTACTCTTGCTTGATTTAACCCTAAAATTAAATAAAGTCAATATAAAAAGTCCTTTTAAAATGTTGGGCAGTTCTTTTATTAATCTAGCCCAATATTTTTATTAAGATTGAAAGAGTTGATTCACATGATTAAGCTCATATTGAGAATATTGGATATTCGAAAGATCACGCTAGAAACGAAGGTAACTAACATTTAGAAACATTTTATAATATCAAATCTCACATTTTGCTAATTAGTCTTAATAATTATATATCAGAAGGCTGGGCTTCAATTTCAAACATCCCATAGGATTCCATATTGAATTTATATCATATGGTACTGTTTCTTAAAGATCCAAGATCGAAAGTTAAACCTCTATTGGAAAATCTATGTCGACGGGAGACATGAGATTTCCAGCATCGAACAATTATAGAGGTCCCAGTCCCACAAATGCCAAGCCAGTCCCACTAGCTCCCTCCTAAAATCAAAACATCAACTAACATACCAATCATCAAAGAGCAGCTTGAAAATTTTTCGTCTGCCAAATCTTAATTAATCTTAGCTTCCAGGGCCTTTTGGCCATCAAGCTCGATTAGTGATTCACTCATTCAGAATTTTTCTCTTTGTAAAATAGTAAATTTTCACTACAACAATTTGTTTTTGCTTACTTATAAGTAACTGATAGTTTTTAACGTTTACTACAAATATATGATTTTTTCATACTAACTATATACCAACTTTTATAAAAATATTTTTCATTTATTTATCAACAATTAAGGTTGCACAAGAGTTGGATTGATTGACTTAGGCTTTGGCCTAAAATTAGACTTCAAACTTGAAGTTCAGTGCTCCAACTTGGCCAATACCCCCAAGTGAGTCAGACCATTTTTATCTTTTCGAACTTTTTGATAAAAACTATAAAGTAACCTTTGGAAAAAATAAAATTTTTATAGTTTTTTTTCTTTTAATAAAAAAAAAATCAGGCCTAGTTGAGCCATATTGACCCCTAAAGCTAACCTAGCTCAGCTCATTCTAAGCTGCCTATCGCTGAGCTAATTGAGTCATAAACACTCTCAATAATAGATCTTCCCTTACTCACTTTAAATGGGTTTAACAAAAATTTTATGCTTAACCCACAACGAAGTCTACTTATGTTTCCTCAAATTAGGAAAGTACAAGAAGGAATAACATGGTGGACTCTTTTATCTCTAAGGATTATAAGTATAGCTCAGGTTTGGTCAAAGTATATATAGTGTAGACATTACGTATAACATTGTTTCTAATGAATAAGCAAGACAATAGATAAAATGATGACTTGATGCTTCTTATCTTTCGGGAATTTTTTTTTTGGGGAGCATTTTTAAGGATCCGGACCAATTTGGGTATTGTAAATTGTACCCACCTTGCCCAAACCCATAATGTGCACATTTTATTTATAATTATATTTATCAATTAATTTAATATATTAGAAAGTCATTAAAAATTACCAATTTGGCATCTTGTGTGTTTTAAATTATATTAATAGTTGTTTAAGATATTTTTTGTGTGCTTTTATATATATTTTTATGTAAGAAAGTTTCAACTTAAAAAAATATTTATTTTAAATTTTTTCTAAGTAAATAAATTCAGCTCTCGAGATTTAAAGTTCTAACGACATAGGGCTTAAGTTTATTATCCGCCATGATATGATTTTAAATATATATATATATATATACATATATACTAATGAAATTAAGGATTGAGACTACTACACTCTACTTACGATGCTACCTTGCCACAAGTTGAGATTAGGTACAACGACCATTTGCCAATTTCTTTTCTTTTTTTTTTCACGTGGTGACACAGGAAATTTAACTTCCATCAAGCACATTTCCAGATTAGATATCCTCTCCTACTACTACTACTACTACTAATAATAATAATAATAATAACATATATTAGCTTATAAAGATACCGCTATATTTACATTAATATACTTATTGGTAATATAAAAAAAATTAAGCACTTAAAAAAAAATATATTCTTAATCAATAGCTAGATCTAAATTTTAACAGTAATACAGTATTAAATATATAACATTCTATCAAAATCATCATTTCAACCTTGTACCTCTATACTTTTAATTTGAACCGAATATATATTTTTTATATATGTAAATCATTGCATTGTAAATACTTAATTATAGCTTGATGAGACAGAGACCCCTACAGAACTCTTTCATCATCCTATACATGTGCTGGTTTTGAATGTGTCTTATTTTAATTCTATTTTTAAAATATAACATTTTCAACGTCTCTATTTTTTTCCCTAAGATGAATAAAGAAGTAAATTTCTGCATTATAATGCTTATCTAACGTACTAGTCTAAGAAGCAGTGTCTTTCCATCATATATAATTGTTCTTTTACATGGTGGACCACTGTTGGTAAAGAGAGAACGAAGGAAAGAAAAAAAAAAAACTTGGTGTTGTTGGTGTAGGAGTTCATTGCCTTCACGTAACTCTTGAAAGTTGAAACATTGATTTTTATTTTTATTTTATAAAAAAATATTTATTATTTCGCCATGAGTCTATGACACACATGGGAAGAAAGTTAAAAAAAAAAAGAAAAAAAAGAGATAATGACATCTAGGACCTTAATTTTGTAAAATTGATACTGAAAAATTTTTAAAACTAAAATTTGATAAAGGTGTAAAATTTGTCTTTCAAGGACGAAAATACTCCTAACACTTTCCAACATTGCTATTCTTGCTTTCCAAAATTACAACACAGAGGCCTTCTTTAAGCTAAAAAAACATTTTCAATTTGTTATAATTATGAGATGAAAACATAAAAATTACTACAATTTAGTTATTACATGCAATTTCCAAAGTTACACTTCTACTTTTTAAAATTATAACTTATTTTTTTTTAATTCATGGTGATGTTTTTAATTTGTTACAACTATTGGATGAGAAAACAAAAATTGCTACTATATAATTATCGTTTATATTTTTTAAAGTTATCATTCATACTTTTTAAAATTATATTAGGAATATTTTTATCCTTGTAAAATAGATTTTAAATCCTGTTGGGTGTTTAAAAAGATTTTAATTTTTAAGATCTTTCAATATTAATTTTGCAAAATTAAAGTTGTTAAATGTGATTTTCCAGTAAAAAGTTGGAAGAGAAAAAGAATTGTGATTGTGAAAGCTCAAAATATGCACGGAAAAGAGACGGGAAAATGTGCTATAATTATCTGATTAACTTGTCATAATTTATAACTTTTTAGTTCGAGCACCTTTTTTTAATATTATAGTTCCAAAAAAATTCATAATTTTTAAATAATTTTAAGAACACACTTTTTACACTAATTTAATAAATCTAAAATTTTACTTTTATTACCATCCAAAAACTTCTAACCGAAGTTATAATGAGAAAATATATACTATCTTTTTTAATTAATTTTAATATAATTTTACATTCTTAACTCATTGTAAAACATATTATAAAAGTAATCGTTTAAACACATGACGAAAAGATTAACATACCCAATAACTTTCAATTTGCCAACAATATTGTTATAAGACGTGACGTGAAGACATAATTCTAATTAAGTTTCTATGCTAATAATTAACTAAACGAAGCAGCAATTTTTTTAATTAAATTTGATATTGATATATGACCGACCGAATTGGATGGTGGCAGTGGTAGATTTCAATAGTATAAACATAATAGGTAATTAAATAAGGGACTAAAATAGTAATATTTGCCGACATCGAAGCATCCATTGAGATTTGTTGTCACGTGAGAAACATTCCTATTTGTTTTGATCCAATTATTGTCACGTGACCATCAACCCACAGCGTCCTTTTTTTTTTTTTTTTTTTCTTTTTTTGTGGGGGCGGGGTGGGGTGGGTGGAGTTCGCATTTTTATATTGTCATGACTCATGATTGTTGCTTTAAACAATGACCCATGCAGATATTAAGGAACATTTTTCTATGAGAAAATATTTTTTTTATTTTAAGATATATTTAAATATTTAAGATTAATTTAATATCATGAGCTCATATATCCAATTGTTAAATATGTTTTTTAATTAAATAATATTTTTAGTTTAAAAAATACTGAATTATTATTATTATTTTTAATGAAAATTGTTACACCATGCAAGTTGTATCTAATCTTTAGTAGAGACAAATCTTGAAATAAATTATGGGAATGAAAATTTAAAAAATAACAATTTTATAATTTATATAAAAATTTTAAGTTAAAAAATATTTAAGTAAACGTTTTTTATTACTTAACGGTATAAGTTATCATAGAGTTTGTAAAAAAATTCTTTTTATCTTATTATCTCATAAATAAATATTATTTTATGGTTAAGTTTATTTTCAATCTTCATAAATTAGGTGTTGAGTAGTTAAATAATTTATTTAACAAGATTTAATAGATTAAATAAATGTAATTAACATGGTATTATGATAATTTTTTATGTTAAGAACAATTATTTTGAAAATATTTTTTAAAATAAGGAGGAAAAAAAAGTGACTTTTTTATCCCTTGCCTCTTATGGGTATGAAATGAAAACCCATTGCGCATGTAATTGAAAATAAATAGTACCAACGCTCCAAAGGAGTGAATCAATAACACAAGATGCCACAATTGTTAAAAATAGGTTTTCTTTTCATATCCATTCTTGCCAATTTAATTTGTTATGAACCACTGCTAGCTTCACTTTTAAGCCTACATTACTTCTTTTTTTTTTAATATTCGTTTTAGTTATTATAATTAAAAAAATTCAAAGATTTTATTTCAGACTAAGTCTTTTTTATAAGAGATTTTAGTATGTTAATGATGTTTAATATTACTTTGAAAATTATAGTGATTAATTAGTTGGGGGTGAGGATAAGAAAGGAATATGAGATGAGATGCAAAATCTGTTGGCAGGCACCACACCTTCAGCAATATGGTTTTGGGCCCTTTTATCAATTCAGATCTTTTGTAATAATAAATTAATTGTATATAATTTAATTAAAATAAGATTAAAAAATATTAAAAAAATAAGTTCTACAACGACTTTCATCTTATCACGTCACTCTTTTTCACTGATTAACTGTAAAAAATTTGAATTCATTCTTTGATGAGGCAGACTCAACAAAAAGAGAGTCTTGAATCTGATTTAAAAGCACCATACTTCAAATTTGGGCATGCCACTTTTAGAAAGGTGGCCTTTTGGGAAGACAATTAGAACAAGACAAGTCAATCAAATAAATGCAGTTCATTAAAAAAAAACGATATTTTTTTAATAATTTAAGTTAAATTCTTTTTAAAAATATTATGAAAGTAAAATTTTGTATATACTTGGACGTGGAGACACGTTTCTAAAATCGTCCAAAAATATATAAATTTTAAATAAAGCTAAAAGATTTTCTGTTCATTAAAAAGAGAGAGAGAGAGAGAGAGAGAGAGAGAAATTAGCATTCAAGAGTATTGTGGAGATTTTATTCGTTCCTGAAGCTTTACAATTTTGTGTGCTTCTTCATTTTTAGCTATATTTCTACTTTACAATTTGGTTATTTTTCTAAAATTGTGCAAGCACTTAAAAAAAAAAGAGCCTAAAATTCAGATATTAAATGGAGGGCAAGAATGATAAAGATTTCGCTCCTGTTTATCTTTCAGGAATAATAATAATAATAATAATAATGAAATTTTTCTTTACTAATAAACCATATAACGCACTTTTGTGATACACATTTAACTTAATTTAACTTTTATAAGCCATAAAATTCAAGTCGGAATTTCATACACACAAAAAAAAAAATCTTCACCAATTTTTCTTTTGATGTCATTAATTCAATTATATTTAGATTTAACTAGTTGAAAGAATTCAGACTAAATTTTTGTATTGTTGTGTGCAAAAATTTAAATTATTGACTAAATAGTTTGGTTTAGTGATTAATCCCCTTCGACACTGAGGGATTAATTAAAAGGCTTTCTTTAAAAACCAAATTAAAATTTGTAAAAGTAATTCTATAAGTCGAGTCTCTTTATCTCTCAAAGTGCATGTTTGGATTCTAGTTGCAAAACCATGTTTACGTAGAAACTCTCAGTTCTTGCTTCTTCTGAAATGTGATTTGAGAAAATCCAAACGAAAATCTAAACACACACTAAAATCTTAGACATATCACTGATATATTCTTTAACAATCACTAAGATGACTTATTTTTAATACTATTTTGCTTTGAAAAAAAAAAAAGCAGAGGGACAAATCAATATCACATGGGAAATAGTAAAATAAAGATATTATTTAATTTAATAAAATAAGAAAAAAGTTATTATGGAGGATTCATGCATGTATGGAAACAAATATGAGTAATTGCCAATTTGTACACTTGCGGCCAGCCCGCCTCCAATAACTACCCACTTCGCCTTATTTAAAAGTCATCCATTAGAGGATCTGATTGGTGAGGGAGAGGCTATTTGTTTGAGTCAATATAACTGATTTAAAATTAGAGAAAAATTCATAAATTTTTTTTTCTGAATTTTATTTAAATTATCTAATTTTTTATTTTTAAAATTTATACAAAAACTTTTAAATTTTATTGAAATTATATAAATCTCCTTTTTATTTTTAAAATATACATAAATTTTTCTTAAAATAAAGTGTAAGATATGCAAATTCCTTTTAAATTTGGTTGAACTTATATACACTTTTTTTTAGTTTTCAAAATATACACAAATTTTCTTTAAAAATAGATGGAATGTCTGTATAATTTTAGTAAAACTCATAAGAAGTCTGTATAATTTATTTTTTATTTTAAAAGAGATTCATATATATTTTGAAAAATAAATAGGAAGCTTGTGTAATTTCAGACAAATTTAGAAGATGTTTGTGTAATTAACACTTTGTTTTAGAGAATGTTTGTGTATATTTTGAAAGTAAAAAAAAAAAAAGTCTGTATAATTGTAGTAAAATTTATGAAAAATTTGTATAATTTACTCTTAAAATTAATCAAATGACATAATGTGATTCTTGTAATTTAAAAAAAATTAAAGCAAATCTGATCAAAATTCCATTACAATAAAATTAAATAAAAATCAGATTTAGTTATTAAATGGAAACCTCTGAGACACCAATCAGATTAATTAGTCATTAAATGGAAAAAAATCAGATTTAGTTATTAATTCTAGGATCTGAGTTGAGAGACTCTTTTAATTTAAGCCATTATTAACTGGGTGTGAATTTGACTTTTGCTCATTTAAAGAACAATGTATGCGAATCTAATAAAAATTCTATATATAGGCAATAAAATTTCAAAACTCATATCACAATTAGATTTAGTTATTAAATGACAAAAAAAAAAAGATTTAGTCATAATTAAAATTGCTAAAGTAAAATAACAATAATCCACAGTAATGTTCTTTAATGGTCAATTCATTGCCGAATGATACGGGGGCGTAAAGCAAGTTGAGTTCCTTCCTCAAGTAAGTAATCTTCTGAGTTGTAAGTTATTTTGAGATCTTGAACATATTACTAGCATCTTGATCATTAATTTTACAGTGAATTATATATATATATATATATATATTAGAAATGAGTAAATTATATAAATTTGTTTTATTTTGAAAATCTAAACTAATTTTTTTAATTAAAAAAATATGTAATACTAATTTTCATGCAATTAAAAATAAGTCAAAATTATATTTATTTTAACAAAAAATATCTTTATATATATTATTTATATAATACAACCAACATTAAATATCTATTTAATTAACTAAAAAATAGTTAATTTTGTAAATTTAGAATAAATTAAATTTATTATTTTAACACAAAATGAATAACATTAAAATAAATTTGAAAAATCATTTTAAATAAGCTATATTTTTATTAAAAAATAAATATTATTCTGAAGAGTATTTTAGTCCTATTTTAATTTTAAGAGAATTTATATATATATTCATAATAAAAAAGAGGATTGTGTTATTTAACTATATTTTGAAGAAAATAAGAGTAATTTGTTTTTAATTTTAAAATACATTATCTTTGTTGTCAATTTTTGAAACATAAATCTTGAAAGTAATTTTAATGATTGGAAAAAAAGAGCTACAGTCTCGTGATCTCGTCAGATAACAAGAGCAAGAACAGCGAGGGGACCCTTTGTTTATTTTCTGTCTGAGCCGTCCCTTTCGGTCAGTCCAGAATCACACGGTTCTGCTTCTTTTCACTTCAAGTTCGAACAAAAGTAAATTCATATATTTTAAGAAGAATTACAGCGATTCTGAATTAAATATATTTATTTTCATTTTTCAGAGACTTCAAATTTTAAAATTTTTTAAAGATTAAAAGTTTAACTTGTACAAAAATTCAAGATTCTAAATTAAAATGTTTAATTTTTAAATATTTTAAAATAATTTTAAAATTTAAAATTCTTTAATATAAATATTTTTAACTTAGAGTTTTCAACTATACTTTTTTTATATATTTTAGTTGACAAGAATCAATAATTTTTTTCATATTAAACTGAATTTAATTTTTTTAAAAAAAATTAAACACAAATATTCTTAAAAACACATTGAATTCTTTTAATAAAAAGAAATAGAGATAGAGTACAAAATCGAAACTATAGATCTTGTCTAGAACTGTATGTGAGTAACAGGACAATAAATAATACAAAAAAAATAAAAAAATGTACAAAATTTTATTTTCTCTCCTTTTATCCGCTTTCTCTTTTTTTCATTTGCTCTTTATCAGCATCAATTTATCTTTAAAATAAGAAGATTTGGACTCATAATTTTCCACATTCATTATACAGTTCATTATTTAAATGAGTCCACGCACTGTCTCATTCCAAAATCAAGACTAAATTATAAATAAAAATTGAAATGATTGATTGAGCCACTTTCCTTTGTGGGGGGTAAGTGACCTTGGCATGTCGATTAGCCACGCGAGCAAATCAATTCCCTCACGGCGCCGAAACTAGATGAGAAGAGCCACCCTCTTATGTCTTACTTATAAATACCCCTTCTTTCACCCCTTAAACACACCCACACAAGCTCACTACTACAACCACTCTATTCTCTGATAATAACCCATTAATTCACACCAACATGATGATGGATTACCAAACATGGCCTGAGCCTGTGATCCGAGTCCAAGCCTTAGCCGACAGTGGCTTAACCACCATCCCACAATGCTTCATCAAGCCCCTCTCTCAAAGACCCACCTTTCTCGATCAAAATGCTTCGTCCCACCACCAATTACCCTCTCAACATAATGTTAATATTCCTGTCATTGATCTCGCCAGCCTCTCCGGCGCCGGCCGGGAGGAGACGCTTCGGTGTTTGTCGAAGGCGTGCCGGGAGTGGGGGTTCTTTCAGGTGGTCAACCATGGGGTGAGGCATGAGCTGATGAGAAGCGCCAAGGCCGTGTGGCGTGAGTTCTTCCGTCAGCCGGCGGAGGCGAAGGAGGAGTATGCCAATTCTCCGGCTACTTACGAGGGGTACGGGAGTCGGTTGGGCGTGCAGAAAGGTGCCATTTTGGATTGGAGTGACTACTTCTTCCTCCATTACATGCCCGCTTCACTTAGGAACCAGGCTAAGTGGCCTGCTGTTCCACCATCTCTGAGGTACTGTTTTATATATAAAGTTTGATATAATTTTTATATTTTAACTATAAGTTCTTTAATACAAACATGAGTGCTTGATATCTTATATTTGAGTCTTTTGAATTTTATTTTTGAAGTAAACTATATAGATTTTTATTGAGTTTTTTTTAGAATTATATAAATATTTTCTTTATTTTTAAAATATGCACAGATTTTATCTGAAATAAAAAATTTACCATATATTTTAGTCTAATTTTAAAAATTTCAACTAAAATATCCTCTACTAACAAAAATATATATTTTTTAAAAATTAAATAGAGGGTATCTTCAACAAAAAATTTAAAATTGAATTAAAATATAAGATAACTTTTTATTTTAGGGAAAGTTTATATATAATTTAAAAATAAAAAATGAAGTCTTTGTAATTTTAACAAAATTTTAAAAAAATTATATAATTTACTCTTTTTTTGTATTGAAAAACATAATAATAAATATATAAAAAATTGTCCTTCCATATATTCGCTTCTCTCTCTCTTTTATTATAGTAAGGGTCATCTTAATGACAAACTTTCTAACATATTTTTTGTTAACTATCCCCATTTCTCAACTATACACTCAGAGATAACTCTAAAGAATCAATATAAATTCATTAAAATAAGTATGTTGGTAAACCATACAATTTCAGATACTAACGCGTTTCATTGGGTCCTTTCGTTTATTGAATGCAAGGTGTGTATGATATATCTAATTTTAAATCATTAAAAGAGTGGCTTAAATAATATTAAGTTTGAGCTCAGAATTGAGAGGACTTTATAATGTTAAGGGTTTGAATTTGTAGATATATATTTATAGGAAAGGCTCGCCTTGATACAATAACATAATAGATATGCTATATGTTAGGTTTTTTTTTTTTAGTATTCTATGTAATGGTTTGTGTGTGTGCATACGTAAATATATAGACACACATATATATAATCGGCATGAGTAGCCATGTCCTTTCTATTTAATTATTGTTATAGGTTTAATAAAATTTTTAAAACAGATTTAATTTTATAAGTATATATTAAGGCACGTTTGGTTGCTTGTAAAGAATTTTTTTTTTCTCTAAAGTTATATGCAATATCTATTATATTATTATAATTAGTATTTAACAATATCTATTTTTACTATATAATTAAAGTATAGACATGAAATTAATTTTTTATTTCTTTTTTCATTTTACATATCAATCGAATATCAAATGCAATTTAATAGTGATATATATATTTTTGGGTTAAGATTTAGTTTTAATGTATTTACATATTAATTTATGACTAATTTAATTTATTTATTTTAAATAAAGTCAACTTTACACACAACTCTCTCTAAAGTATAGTAGAGTATAGTCCTTTTTAAAGTAATCTTTTAGGTTATGGAGGGGTAGGGAAGGGGGATTAATCACAATAGTGAAAATTTCAAAAGTTTTCGCCCCGTCAAATTGAAAGGTGTTGCCCATGAGTTGGACCTTTAATTTTTAGAATTTAGACCAGTGATGATTAATCTTCCAAAGCTTTTCTGCTTTTTTTCCCCCTTTCTATTTTCTCAAAAGGAAACAACGAGGTACTTTCTTGTTTTGACAAGTTGGAAGATTCAACCTTGGAATATTCTGATAACCCACCTACCAATGACGTGGTGCCATGTTTTAAAAAGAAAATGGACTAATTGACGCTTACCATATCCCAACCTGCAAAACGTGGTAAAATATTTCTGTTGAAAAGTTAGATATTAAAAAATTAATTATGAGCTCAAAACATCAGCATATGAAAAAAAAATTGTACAAATAACAAATAGGATTAATTAAGGAGAATCAATGCAGCAATTAACAAATACATATGTCCTGTTCAAAAAACAAATTCGAAATTTCTATTTAAATATTGATGGTGGCATCCTCAAAGTTGTTTTACTTTTAGTACTAGATCCTATTATTTAATTTGAACCTTGCTAGTACCTATCAGATTTTTAAACTGCATGTTTTGTAGTTGGGTGATTTCTTTGGTCTATCTGTGACAATAAATTTATAACTTTATGGCTACATTTATGACGAAGAAAGTGTAGAAACAGTGCCTCACTAAAGAATGCAAAGAATAAATGCTTGGCTGTATATAGAAAAGAGATTGTCAAAATACCAAACCCAACGATTATCATGTTTTTTTTTTTATTATTACCTTTTCTTTCCTTTTTTATTTTTCTTTGAAAATTTTTTCAAAAGTCATCCTTGTGAAAACTCGTGTTATATAAATTAATTAATTTATACTTGTCACATATGATTTATGTGGAAGCTTCACGCTTAATAAAGTTGTAATGTTTTATTACTTTGTTGGTTTTTATATAGTTTTAAACAAATTTCAACCCGTGCCTATATTTGAAAATTGTGGTTAGGCATTATAATTTTAAACAAATTAATTTAGTTCTTGTTATTATATTTTAGTATGCCATTTAATTTTACTTATATGATCTATCATATACCATTTTAACATTTTAATATATGCATAATTCATTACAACAAAAGAGATAAAAGAAAGTAAAAGATGGAATAAAGCTAACTCACATATGCTACCTATCTCAGTTGTGACTTGAGTGACTTGATATGATTTGTACAGTTAGAATGTTAAGATGACATATAATTAACTATATTTAATAATAGAATTTAATGAAATAAACTAAATTAAATTTTTAAAAAATTTGCAAGGATTTAATTATAAACTTTTAAACTATAAGGACATCATTAAAAAATGAAATAAAACTATGGGGACTAATGAACTTACCTAATTAATAGTGGTTTTTTTTTTTTTGTGAACATATATAGGGAAGTGATTGATGAATATGGAGAGGAAGTGGTGAAGCTGGGAGGAAGGATCATGAAGATAATGTCAACAAATCTTGGGTTAAAGGAGGATTATCTTCTAAATGCATTTGGAGGAGAAGATGGGATTGGTGGGTGCCTTAGGGTGAATTTCTATCCAAAGTGCCCACAACCTGATCTCACACTTGGGATCTCACCTCATTCAGACCCTGGAGGTATGACCATTCTGCTCCCTGATGATCATGTTTCTGGCCTTCAAGTGCGCAAAGGGAATGATTGGATCACTGTTAAACCTCTCCCAAATGCCTTCATTATCAACATCGGTGACCAAATTCAGGTCTCTTTCTCTCTCTCTTTTGAATGTTCAAGTATTTTACTTTATGCTTGCTAGGATGGCTTTTTTAGTTTCTGCTTTATTTTGAGACTTTCGCCGTGCTTTTAATCTTTGCTTGTTGAGTAGTTTTCCTCCAATATTGGAAGGATGGATTCTATTGGAAAGAAAGAGACTAAGAGGGAGGGGAGGTCCACCTCCTCAGTCTTTCCTTTTTTTTTTTTTTTACAAGATTTCTTCCAATCTTATTTGAGTGAAGCTCTTCTATGCACATTTTTTTAACTTTTTTTAAAAATTTTATTTTTTTAAATGTAGTTAGATCTTCATATTAGTAAAATTCACAATGTTTTATATGCATACTTGGTTAGTAAGATATAATAATAATAATAATAATAATAATAATAATAATAATAAGATAGAATTATCAATAACAAATGCTGTACACTGTGTATTCTTCTTATTGAACCACATAATATGCATATAGAATGTTGCAGGTCTTATTCATATGGGGTCTAGTTACATTTAAAGAAAAAGTTTTTTTAAAAAAAGTTACAAAAGATATGTACAGTACGCAACACCATGCTGTGCATTATGTGCACAACAAAGGATCTCCATTCATCTTGTTCGGCTTGTTGAGTTTCTCAAAAAGCATGATGACCAAAAAGTAATTAGTGGTAAAGATTGGTTCAATTAATAAAATTGAAATGTGACTGATCAAAAAGTTTTTGGTTTGACTCTTGTAGTGATTCTTTGTTCCCAAGCATTTGTCAATGAGTTCTATCTAATCATAATTTCTTCTACATAAGTATTAGTAATTTGTCTTCTAATTATTAGTCAATTTTATCATTTTGTCTAGTCAACCCTTATCATTATGTATCCATTTTGACTTTACTTGATTACTGACTATTTTTGTGAGATTAGATTGAAAGTTGAGAAAATTATGTTTAAGAATCAAGAAATGAAAAAATTTATTTTTAAGGACCTTTACTACTAGATTTAACTGATTATTGCTAAATTCAGTAATAATCATCCTAAAATAAGTAGTAACAGGTTTTTAAAAACAAATTTTTTCATTTTTTGATCCTTTATTATAATTCTTCCTTAAAAGTTTGTTTCCTTTCCTTTCTTAGAAAAATAATTCCTTCTCTTTAAACAAAATTTGAATTCAAAATCTAAGAGTCTATTTGATTTTATTCTGATTTTAATATTTTTAAAACAGATTTTTTTAGAACAAATTTTGAAAAAAAAATTAAAAAATCTGTTTGTATTATTATTCTGAAAAATTATTATTTACTATTTTTTTTCTGATTTTACAAAATAAAAGTTAACAAAACATTTAAAAAATGTTTTAATTTTTTTGTTTCTGAAAACATAAATTTGTTTTTATGTTTTATAAAACACTTTATTAAAAATACAGTATCAAATAATTTTTTTATTTTTTTTATTCTTAAAAACAGAAAATTATTTTAAAAATAAAAATAGGAAATTAAACAGACCTATTTAGAGTTGGAACAACTTATTGACCTCCTAAATCTTTTTGTGACGTAAAATACAGAATCAGTCATCGTTTATCTAAATTATCTAACGAGTGTTTTTATCACTGTTTTTAGCCAGTTTTTCAAAACAACTTCTCGAGACGTATGCTATTTCAATCTCTATGCTTTACACGTTAAATTGTTGCTAACTATTCAAATTTGCTATGCTATGCTTGTCTTTCAGATTCTGAGCAATGAAATATACAAGAGTGTAGAGCACAAGGTGGTGGTGAACTCAAACTGTGATCGTGTATCTCTGGCTTTTTTCTATAACCCTAAGAGCGATCTACTGATTCAACCTGCGAAGGAACTTGTGACAGAGGAAAGGCCACCTCTCTACCCACCAATGACATTTGATCAATACAGACTCTTCATTAGGACCAAAGGACTTTGTGGCAAAGCTCAAGTTGATTCTTTAACTTCCCAAAAGTGATTGTAATTCCAGTTATCACTTCATTTGCATCCATCCTATAATAATGAAACAACCTTTTACTTTTCTGGTTAGCAAACTGCTATGTAATTATTGTGCTACTCTTTCATGAAAAATATGTTTTGAAGTATGTGTAAAAAATTGTCTAGTTTGAAATTTGAAAATTTAGAAATTATGGAGCTGAGTTAAAGCATGAATTAAAAATTTTGACATTTTCAATATATATAATTTAAAAATTCATACAAATAACTTATTATTTACTGCGTCATATGTCAAATATTTGAGTTTTTATCTAAGGATGATAATAAATCTAAAATACTATTGTGATATTAAAAAGATCAAGTAATAATTTTGTGATGTATAAGTGATAATTTTAAGAAATACTGATGATAATTTATTCTTTTAGTTTTTTTAAAAAATTTAATTTTTAAGTTTTGTAAATAAAATTTTTATCAAGTTATAATCTTTAAATTTTTCCTGCTCTATCCCGTGCCTTGTACAACTGGACAGGACCCCCCCACCAACTTAAAATAGAAAACACATGGTCGACCATAAATGTCCAAAACTTGTGGTCCTCCGATAGCTACGGCGAACCAACGTAAATGCCGAAGAAGATCCCGCACATATTTTCTTAATATCTGCCAAATGTCCGTATAAAGGTTGTTGATCCCCAATTAATATGTTAATTCACACAAAAACTTCATTTTGATTTTATCCTCGTATAACTTACCCGTTAAAAGAATAAATTACATAAATTTCAATTATTTACAAAATAAATTATTAAGATTATTTTAATTAAAATATTTAAAATTGATAAATAATACAAAAAAAATAGAAACTCACATCTATTATCATTTCCATTTTTTCTTCCCTTCTCATATTTTATTTTCTTTTTTTTAGCTATTATAATTTTTCTCTCTCTTTCCCTCATAATCTTTGACAATGAAACTCTCTTTTTTCCCCCTATCTCTCTCGTTTCTCACTTCTACACTCTTTGACTTCTCAAATATCTTACTTCCTATCTCTCTCCGCTTAATCTCTTAAATATCTGATTTCTCTTCTCTCCTCTTAATCTCAATATTTCCCTTCCCTCCTTACAATTTTTTTACAAAAAAATTTGTTTTTCTTTTTTTACTTTTATTTTTCCCATTCCAAATATAAGGTAATGGATGAATTTTTGCATATGTGATGTTAGAAACAAAATGGAACAAGAAAAGTGCTCAAGTCAAAACTTAAAAAATCAATCAAAATTCATGTGCTATAATATCAGAGAGAGAAGACAAAGAAAAAAAAATAAGAAATGCAGAAAAAAAAAATTTAGGTGTGCAAAGAGAAAGGGGAAGAGAGAAAGAGAGGAAAGGAACAAATTTACTCATAAAAAAAGTGTAATATGTCTGGATGACGAAGAATGGAGGGGATGGGGAGAGAGGTAAATTTTTTATTTTAATATTTTATTTGATTTATATTTAAATATAATTTATTTTTTCTTAAAATAGCTAACGTCGTTGTGGTTGAGCCCATGTACAAGGCAAAGGAGCTAACAAGACCTTCTTTTAACTCATGTTTAGGGTTCCAACTCATCCCACTTTTATCTATATGGGAAAAGACCTATATGTTATAAGTCCGCATTGTTTAGAATTCAAATATTTCAACAATTTTAGATAGATTTGCGAAATTGTCATTGTATTTTTTTTCTAAGTGACAACATCTTTTTATTGTTTTCAAAATCCACGCAAATTTTTTTCAACCTAAAAGAGAATCATATGTAAAAAAGGAAATAGATATGAGAAGGTGGGGTCTACATGAATAGAATTCACTGATCTCTATCTATGTCTTTTTTTCTTTTTAACAAATTCTCTTTTAAATTGAAGAGGATTTGCTAGCTTTCAAAATTTTTCAAAATGCTAAATGAAAACAAAAAAGGACAAGAGAGAGATAATAATTTAGATATTTGAAAGAAGTTTGTGCATGTGAGAGATGAGAGATCATAGAGAGAAATGGAGAAAAGATAATAGATGTGAAAAATTGTGTTCTTGTATTTTTTTTTTAATTTTAAATAAAATAATCAAGGTAATCTCAATCATTTGTTTTTGTAAAAAATTGAGATTTATGTACTTTATCTTGTAATGACAAAAAGAAAAAAAAAATCATTAAAGTATTTATTAAAATATAAATGACTATAGTACTAAATATATAAATACAAAAAATAAACTCATACTTTAAAAGATGATAATCTATCGCAATATCCTAGTCTATTGCAATTTATTACTTCAAAAAATTTTATTATTATTTTAGTATTCCATTACAATTCATCTTTTTCAAAACATTAAAATAATATTATACAATTTTTTGAAGATTTAATTTTTGTTAGCAACAACGGTAGAAAAACTGGTTCGAGTCCTGCTCAAGAACATTGTTCTTAAAAGTTATTTTACCACACACAGTCACAAATGCAGTAACTCCCCAAGATTAAACGAGTCCTTCCTGCAAGAATAGGGAAACAAAACAATAGAGAATAAAAGAAGAACTCAGGAGAAGAAGAGGAAAAAAGCTCGAGAGCTCGGTGCACTAGAACATGCAGAGGGCATGAACTTTTATAGATCTCAAACCAAGTGAATGTTGGAGAGCTTTAATGGCTAGTAATGAAATTAGTTTCTGAATATTGGGATTAGAACCAGTTAATGAAAGAAAAACATGTAATTATAACCCATAAAATCCTTCAACGTTCAGAAACTTAAAACCTTAAATTTGAAAATGCTAAAAATAAGGTTTTTCTAGTAGATTTATTTTAAATAAAATTAATTTTGTATTTTGAAAATAATTTTTAGCGAAAAAATGCCTAACATCGCGTATATTCTTCCACACAAGAGAGAGAATTAATGGATTTCAACTGCGTTGGCTTGTTGTTGTACACGCGAAACCCTTCATTTTCTGAACCCATTTATTTGTTCAAATATTCATCTTGGTATATATACACTAAAGTTTCTACTATCTTGAGTAATGTGGGACTTCTTTTTGACACATACACACACTAAAATTACAACAATTTTAATAAAAATTTAAAACAATTATACTTTTAGATATTAAAAAATGATTATTAAATATTAAAATGACATTGACACCACATTATTTTAAAGAGCAAACTAGGGTGTAAGTGATTGGTGATTCATCACATATAATTATCTTTACACTTTTCTAATTATGCATATTTGGAACATAAAATTATCAATGTTTTTGTTCATTATCTAATAATGACAAACATATTTTAAAAAATTTATTGTATTAGTCAATAAAAAAATTCAAAAACCATAATGTAATAAATATTGGAAAGACTTCTTACTAGCTAGTCATTCTTAAATATCACTTATAAATAAAAGAGAATTAAAATAAAAAATAAATTTTAATAAAAAATTCCCAAATAATATATGAGACATATTAATGGATGAAAATATATAATTGTATCTATCTAAAAAAAAAATAGCCTGCCAGGAGTCCCATGTGTTCTTATAAGACATGAACATCCCATACTGTTAAAATGGGTACTAAAATAGTTATTCAAAGTTCAAACCCTCATCTAATTATCACGTTTTTAATGCAGAGTGTGAACTGATGACAATAATACCATACACTGATTGAACCATTCAGCTCAATCACGTCACACATTTTGGAAAATGCATAAGAATGGTAGCGTCAACGAGCTGTCAAATCAGATTTGGAGCCCACCCCACAAACAACGTGCTGATTAATTGTATATACGAGTCATAATCTTATCATTGTCCCAATCACAGCCATACTTATGACTATATAAAAAATTATTTTATAAATAAAAAGTAACTCTTGTATCCTCATTTAAAAAAAATATATAAATAGTATTGAGTAAAAATTATAAAAAATATAATGAATATTATACAATTTTTTTATATATATTTTTTTAGATGCCAAATATGTGCTAATGTCTTGTATCAATGTTTTAAAAATCAAAATTTTTCAGTGATTTAAAATAAAAAAGTTTATGATTTAATTGATTAACTAGAGTTGAATTATTATTATTAAATATGTATAAATTTTTTATATTTAAATTAATGCATATATTATAAAATAGTGTTTAAAATAAATATAAATATTACAAAAATATGAAAATTGGTTAAATTACTTTACATACCACAATAGATTTTTATAAAATGAGATAGATAAAACTTGTCAAATGTCATAAAACTTATTATAAAATGTCAAAATTTTGATGTATATCAAAAAAAATTATCAAAAATTAATTTTTAACTGATTTAGTATCAATTTCATCAAAATTTAATCAGTTATTCTTGACCAATTTTAAAGGTTAAATGGACTAAAGTCATTACTCATTCCTTAATTTTTCAGTCAAACCTATTTATATGGTTGGATTTTTTAACCTATGCCTCGTATATATTGATATTTTGAATACCATATTTTAGCAGATTAAAATGTAATATGAGTAGGAGTTGATTCCGTCAGTATGATCCACTTGCGTTGATTCAAAAGGTATTTATTTTTTCGTCTTTATTAAATGTTTATTAATAGAAATTCATTAATTAATTGCAATTTGTAATTTTGGATAGTTTAAATATTTTCAATTATTAAATACTTATATTTTAAAAATCTCTTAACATCCTAGATACTACAATAAATGAGATGAGAGGATGATGTATCAAAGAATTAGGATTGTCTATCATATTGTGCACAGGAGAGGATCTATATCATCCAAATTAATCTAGATATAGTTTTTTTAATTTTAATTATCATTTTTTAAAGTTTTTATTTAAAATATTGTTTTTATTTTGTATTTTATTTTTTATAAAAAATTAAAAAATTAAAAAGTAAGATAAAAATAAATTTAAACCATTCAAATTTTCTTCCGTACAAATGGGAGAGAAGTATATAGGAGAGGATCCATTTTGTGTATCAAATGGTTTCAATTAACCCAAAAAAAGAAAACAGAAAAAAAACTAACAATTTGACCCCGTAATTGTTAGATATATTTAGTTTTAGACTCTGAAAATAAGTAATTTCGCAAATTAGTTCTTAAAAATGACAGACATATATTTTTTTTTTTAAGTGACCTAAAACTACTGAAATAACTAACTTCTAACGAGTATATCATTTTTTGAGGATCAATTTGTTTACTGGTTAATGTCAAGGGCTAATTAAAACTAAAGAGATTAAACATTTCAGAATGTCAATTATTAGTATACTAAAAAAAATAAATCTAATAATAACATAAATCTCAATTTTTTTTTTTGGGTTATAAACGTAAGAATTTGGGCATGAATATCCTTTCTACTAGAGTAGAAATATGAGAGAATGAAAAATGTTACTCCAACAAAGAAAGAGTAAATTATGTTAATCTTACTTGAAATTTGATTAAATTATACTTAATAATTCTTTAATTTTAAAAATATCACTCAATTTTCTTAACATTTGATATACATTGTAAAACTTTTTTCATTATTTACTTTTTGTTACTAAATTCAACCTTATGAATAACATAAGACTATAATTCTATTTTTAATATGATCATAGTAAAGACAACTAAATTGATATTAAGTTTCAATATAAGACTATGATATATTCTTAATGTGATACCAAGAACAACTTATTAGTAATTTTACTTTTCAAAGAAATACATGTTGTGTGAAAAATTTATTAATAAAAATAAATTGAAAAGAAAGTTTATATAATGTGTGTCAGTGAAGCCAAATGAAAATTTTGAAATAAAAGAGATATCAAATATAATTTAGTCCAAACTCAAGAAAATGAGTGTAATTTACACTAATTAAAAAGAAAGAAAAGTGTAAAGAGTTAGCATATGATCATGTAATTTGCTATGCATGACCCATGCAATATATCCCCAAATTATTGGAATATCAATTACCTTGCACACCATACCAATAATTCTTAATATACAAGTGATAGTTCTCGTAGAGCTCAAACTTTTATTGTCGTAACATAGCAGCATAGAATATTACATGCATTTTGGTCACCCTTAGGTCCTTCAAGCAAATACTTCCTACATATACAAAGATTATAATCACGTCATCATCATCATCATGTATATATATATTCCCCTCCTTTTATTTAGCAAACGATTATTCCAATAATACAAAACTCTCACAACAAAAGGCTAGGCGCCAAAGGTGATTGGCATGAAGCGGCAAGCTGATTCCAAGAAAATAGATCCCAGCTTTGGTTGCAGAATTCTTGATCTGTGGGGGATGATGATGATGAAGAAGAAGCAATAAGCTCCGAAGTTGTTGGAAAAATAACACTTATATCCTCTTTGACTCTTTGCTTTTTGTGTGTGACAACGTTGGACCCTTTGTCTTTTGCATTATAAGATTGATCATCAGATTCCTCAGAAAGACAAGACAGTGATGAAGCTGCAGTTAATGGCTTCCCAGATTTGCTTGAGATTGTTGTGTTTTGATAACTTCGTCCCAGTCTCTCCAAGTACTTTCCTTGAGCTTCCATTTTTAGCTTCAAGCTCCTTTGAACCTTTCAAAACCATGTCAAACAAAATTTCAGTTAAAAAATTTTTCTCAATACCTTCTTTTTATTATTAGTTTCAATTAGGAAATCATCTACTTTTCTTTAAAATGTTGTTTGTTCAGTTGATGTGTGTATATATCATTGATTATATTGAGTTATATACAAAAGAGCTATTTTGTTCTTGAAAATTGTGTCATTTTGTTGTTATTAATTTCATACACAACAAATCTTTGGTATCATGTTAGTGTCTTAGAGTATAATTTTATTTTAATTTCATACCGGCATCATCTTAATTAAGATGACTAAAAACTCTGTGGACTTATAACGAAATCATATCTTTTAGATATTAAAGTGAAATAAAAAAAATTTATAGAGAAATATTTAGATTAATGACATCATATTTTGATAATCAAACTATTTTTTTTTTCTACTCAACATTTTTGTAAATTTAGTACCCAAATTTGGTTGCCAAAAACTAATTATATTCCCTTCAATTTTCTTTTCTTCTAAAATGTAATATAACCATATCATAATGCCAAAATTAAATTATTAAATTAGTACATAAACTGCTTAGTTGCATCATGCATATATTAGCCTATAAATGTGATTAAAAAGCCCGAAAAGATTCATCATAAACAACCCTTGAATTCTTGTGCAAATTTATTAATTGTGAAAATTAAGTGTACCTCTAGTTGATCGCTCAACCGTTTTTGCACTTCCATTTGCAATTGTAGAGCTTCCTTTAGCTGAAGAGCACTGCTTATATTTTACCAACAACAATAATATATAAATAATTATATTAATTAGTTATTTCCAATAATTGCCAAGAGCATAAAAATTTCGGTGAATAAATCGTTGACTCACGTTAATGTGTTGAAATTAGGCAGTATATCCGATATGCTTCTCCTCTCAAGCTTACTTCCTTTTGAACAAAAAATATAGATCAATAATAATAGAAGAATTAAGTGGCTTCTGAATTAGAATTTTATAATCAGTGTCATAGCTGGTTCAATTTCAAGAACTTACTAGTAGTGGATTCTGGAATCAACTTGGAGATCCTGTATTTCTGAAAACATTTAAAACGAAGCTTGTTAGAAATTATTCAGAGCCTAAAGAAACTTTTTGAGGGTAATTAATATGCTATTAATTAATGACACGGATTCTGTCATATTTATGGGTGAATTGATAGTGACTCCTTTTTTTTTTTTTCATAGAAGATCAAGCCGTCAATTCACGTTCTTCATTTTCACATCTAACGTTATCTCCAATAATAGTATAGATATATTCGGTTTAAGATGAAGTATATGACTGCCTTGAAGCCCAATCCGTAGTTTGATGAATCTTACCAATTAAATATTAACTCCTAAGATAACCCTTTATCGAGCCTAATTAAGAAGAGGTTGAAACCCAAAAAAGAAGAAAAATCAGACTGATGAATTGGGCCTCTTTTAAACTAATTCTGGTTGAACCCTTCATCATTGGGTATGGAGTGTTCTTTGTTAAGTTTATTATTATTATTATTATTATTATGATCGTGGCTGTCATCAAATTTTGTCAAAGCTAAATTCCTTCTCTTAAATCGTAAATCTTAAGGGCTAAGTAACGTTACTTGCTCCTTACATAATTACACAAGGCATTTAACATAAAACTCATATATATATATATATATATATATTCTTAAAAAAATAGTGCATTTTAAATTATCTTCATACAGACACAAGCAGAAAATGAGGGAGGAACCTGCAAGTGGCTTTTGACATGATAAATGGTTATTCCAGATACTCCCATCGCCTTCATTTCCTTCACGATACTTTTTGGTGTTGCCCCTGAAAACGAAATCCATTTGTGTATATAAACAAACACATCAATTTTTCAAGTTGCAAATAACACTTAAAATATTAAGCGGACAATTTGGATCTTAAACTATTATGTTTATTTGGCATTAGTTCTAAAAGTAATGAGCAAATGAGTCAATTATTGAAAAATAAAAATTTTGTCACACATTAATTTTTTAGCCATTTGAGAGTCATTTGACAAAATTAATATGCAATGAGTTGGATATTTTCAAAACTACCCCTCAATTTTTTAGACTAAATCAAGCTAATAAATTAGCCTAACAATATAGGAATTAAATTGTCAGTTTAATAAAGGAAAAATGCAAAAACTTCCCTTAAACTTTGAGTTAATTCCAAATATTTTCCTAATTTTCCAAAAACGAAAAATAGGTTCTTAAACTTCTAGGAAATAGTCTATTTCATCATTAATAATGTTACCTCATATATATGCCACTTCAGACTCTTTACAATACATTAAACTAGTCATATATTGACATTAGAAACAAATAAGAACTTGCCATGTCAATTATAAGAAAACTTAAAGTGATATAAGCAGTAATAGTGTTAAGACGGGAATAAACAGAAGGAGGTGTGGAGGTTGAATAGACCAAAAAACCTATCTTTTAAAAGTGGCTTATGAAGTAATGTTGTTAATCAGTACTTAAAACTTCAAAGATCAAAGCACACAAAATCATCAACTTCACTCTATGAACCCTTCACTAAGAAGGTAGGAAAATCTGGAGTAGCGATAACTATATACGGTATAGAAATGAAGACATACTATCAGGGCCTCCAAGCTTATTCACAGCTTCAACAAACAAATCATGGAGTTGTTGAGTCCAGCGAAGGCGTTCTTTGGCAGAGCCCTCTGATGTGCGATTGGAAGCCATAGCTTCTGACCTGTTTGGGGGGTCTAGGCGCACCCAAACATTGAGGGGTTGTAAAAGAGCAGGATTATAGAGAGAGAGAGAGAGAGAGAAACAAAGGACAAAACATATATAGTTGTAAACAGAGAATTAACCTAGGTGGCGATGCCTACTAAGAGATATATATACACACACACACACACACACATTGCTTCATTTTATTTGCTTGGCTAAGATTCTGGTTAGTGTCTGTAGTTGTCCTAAAAATCCAGGCATATGCTTATTACTCTTTTATAACATGACACAGTTCCTGTCCAAGAATGTTGTGTTTTTAGGCAAGATTTCATTTGGCGAAGTTGTCGAGAAAACCTAGTCAATGCCCTTCAGTATAAATGAGGAGAGTCAACAAGGAAAAAAATAATCATTTTTATATGGTGAAACTCTAGAATTATGTGTGATCACACATATCGATTAGTGAATGAATACAAGTGAATAATATTTTAGTATTGAAATTTAGGAGTTACTGTATAGAAAGTTCTTTGAATTTTTTTACTCAGAGATGCATTTTGAAATTTTTACTTTAATTTTTTAATTGATTGGTGAGAAATTTCAGAGTTCATCAAGTGGTGAAAAACTCGATTTTTTGAAAAGTAGAACTTTGCGTCAAATTAATAGGAGGTATTCCTAGGAACAGCCTATATAGATTCGCTAATCAACCTATGACAAACATGATCATTAGGAGGAGTCCATTATATAAGAATAAATATTTTTTTTTAATTGTCAATTCTCATTCATTCTTTCATTCTTAAGTGGAGTATGACATGAATTTTTTTTTGGGTTAAAAATAGGATTGACTTATTCATTCACAATGAATAGAGGAGCTATACCTCAATTGCAAATTTAAACTAGATTTTTAATCATTTCAGAGCACAAAGAGCCCTAGCGTAGCAAACTTGACAAAATGAAAGTTGAAAGGTAGGAACTCAAGCCTTACGAATCAGACCAGAAATACGGAAAAAGAGAAGGACTAGAACTTGAATTTGGATTAAAATAGAGTACTGACAATAAAGCACAATAAACAAACATTACACACCATGGTATCAATGCTGGGGACGATACGCCATGACAATATCGCCTAGGACAGAACTGCTTAACCCTCTCTGAGGAGTAAGTTTTCTAGAAGATTTCTGCTTCTTAGATCTAACTCTCTGTATTATAAAATTGGAGAATAGATTACGAATGTTTAGAGAAAAAATTGAAGAAAAGGCAAAGGGGGCGAAAAGAAAATAAAATTGAAGAAAAAATGAAGAGAAGACATTTGCTCTCAATTTTTTTCTTTAATAAAAAAGTGACAAATATATATATTTGTTTATAACTCAATACTACATAATTGTCATTGTATATAACAAAAAATCTTAGTAGTTTCCTGGTCAACCCACATTCGTAGAAACCTAGGATTTTGGTTTTTTCCCTCTTTGAGCTGCCTTGTATAATTGTCATTATTTCTTGAACAACATAGGATTTAGATCCCGAATGAAGTTTCTGGGTAGGTGACAATTGAAGCTAAGGACACGTTATGGTACTTTTCTGTTGACGTTTTAAATTGCGATTTATAACTATTAGGTCATTTTGATCCACTTCGTAATCATATAAAATTGTCTCGTCTGTAATAACCACTTCTGTATACACTTACCACTACCAACAACCACAAGTTGAAACCGTAGCTTCCTTACTGATCTGGGAATTATGAATTTGATAACTAAGATGCACTTTGCCAAGAAACAAAAATATTTTCAATATCTTACGGAATAACCAAAAATTCAACAGTTCTTATGGGATGTTAGGAGTCTATTCATTAATCTCTCAAGTATTTGGGATCGGAGAAACAAAATACACAATTCATATAGCATTCACATTTAAAAATTAAATAAAAAAGATCACATGAGAAAGATAAAATATAAAAGATCTACTAATTAAATTTGAATCTCACATATTGTCTTTCTCTTCATAAAATTTACACTACTGCTTTCTTTAAGTTGAGATGGGAGAGCCTCAGAATTGAAATCGTGTTAATTGACATTTTCATTAAGAAAACCAATCAACAGGGAAGAATTAATTTGGGAAAGTGCTATCTTGAGCTCAAAGGATCCAAGATCCACCAAAACTAGGAATAAGCAACTGAAGAAAGGACAATTTAGTGCTTAAAAGGATTTAGAACCAGCTGAGCGAAAGCCATCTAAAGTGAACAAGAATAGAGAGTCACAAACTTCCACTTTCAAAGGATATATCTCATATCTCAAAAAAGGTAACAATCTCAACATGGTTTTAATTACTTCTTGAAGCTCTCTTATCCAATTTTTTGAAATGAGCTCTCCTCTTAGCTCAAATCATATCAATGGATACTTATGTTGAGAGTCATATCAATGGATACCTATATTTTGAGCCAACTGCCTCAGAAAGAACCTGAGAGAGGACCTATCCTATGCCCAAAGGGTCCAAGACCCACCTATTACCCAAAGGGCGCAGGAACCACAAGAAAGTAGCTAGGGGCACCATTCAGGGTCACCGTCTGCCTGTTGATTCGGATAATCCTATCATTAGTTGACCAGGGACACAATTATGCTATGTGATTAGAAGAAAGATAATAAGTATAAACTGTACGTACATGCAAGCGAATATCAATTGGTTGGCAAATTAGAATATATCATACTCTATTCTATAAATAACACACTAAATATTCGTTCTGGAATCAAACTTAATCCCTCAGAAATTTCCCACTAAACATAGATAGTATACTTGTTACATGACCTTTCATAAGAAATATAGCAATGTTACAATATTGTCAGCCTTTCACAACGTTATTCCCTTCATATGTTGTCTTTAGTCACCTAGGGCCTGCCTCGCCTCATGCTACATGATGGGCATTTGTACTGCTTTATGCTCTCAGCCTTGGCAGGGGTAATCTTTACGCATTTCCCGTGGAACCACCTCTCACAGATATCGCACCCAATCCAAAATTCATCTGCATTGTAGTTTCCACCACAGCTACCGCAAAGGGTTTCGCTATGCTCATCTTCATACTCCTCGTAACCTTCATCAGCAAACTTTGGGTTGCTTTTCACTTGCCCGTCACTTGATCTCTGAAGATAAATGTAGAAGCATGCGTCATACAGGAATAATACAAAGGAAAGACTTAAAAGCAATTTTTTTAAGAGTTTACTATCGGATTCTTCAATAAAAACGTATGTACTTTTTTCCAACTCAGCAATACATAATTAACACCCTAAAAAAGTTCTCACATATCATAATTTTATTGAAAAACCTAATAGCAAATATTTAAAGAAATGTATCTATGGTTTTTTTCCATATTAAAAGCAACGTGCCATCGTTTAGCATGTTCTGCAGGCCATCGTTTAGCAAATATTTAAAGTATTTGTTATTGGAAAGCACAATAACTTGAGAGCAAGCACTGTAGCATAAACAGCTACCGTGTCTGTTTTCCTAGTCAAAGAGTGTAACAGTGTGATAGATTCTGGACTTTGAGAAAAGTTGAAGTTACAACCTGAAAATGTGACAGATTATAAACTTAAGTTTGACAATAACATCAAGATTAAGATCAATGGAAATTCCACGGCTCAGTTTGGCTATACTTCTTAAAAGCTGCTTTTAAAGGTAAATGACAAAAACTACAACGAATAAATTTTAGATGGCATCTTATATTAATTTTATGTTACTGCTAGTATTTTCTTGTGTTTCAAGAACAGAAGGCACAAACAATTTCTTAACGCATGTTTTAAAAATACTTTTAGAAGCTACTTGTCCTCATAAATGTCAAACACAAAGAAAATACATGACATTTTCACAAATTTACAACAAATTACCAATAACACATTTACTTCCATTGTTAACTTTTAGAAGCAAACAACTTTTGAAAAGCACAAGCAATAACAAACTGAGCCTTTGAGGATGATCCAACTAACCTTGGTGCTGCCCCGAGATTTGCTTCCACTGTCCACAGTGGGCTTGTCCTTTAATGGTTTCCTCTCAGTCACAACTTCAAAAACAGTGGGAAGATCATTGATCAAGCTAAATAACCGTTTCCTGCCATACAGAATTAGTGCAACAATCAGCGGAAAAACCAATATGCTAAGTTGTAGTTAGATGTTAAGAGAATGTTACAACAACAGATATATTGCATCTATTGACAACCCATATGCTAAGTTGTAGTTAGATGTTAAGAGAATGTTACAACAGATATATTGCATTTATTGACAACCCTTCCAATAGCAGTAGTTTGGGAATAAAGAGCAAGCCAATCTATAACATCTTTTTTTTTGGGGGGGGGGGGGGGGTGAGAGGGGAGGAAGAAGAACCTGAGGAGCAGAGCCGGTGTACACATGTTCTAATATACAAATGATAAGTTAAATTCAACTGCATATACTTCTCTTAGGTACTTTTGGGGTCTATAAACCCCTCCATACACTCATTCCTAAGACTTAAAAGTCTGGAATAAATGGAAGACTTAAAAAACGTTTCACGCTTTCACAAATAATTTGGTATTTGCCCCCTTAAAAACATCCTCAACTCAATCATCCCACACAATTTCTGTCCCTGAATATTTGCCAATATATGTTTCATTTATTTACTGGAAAGTGGAAACAACTGAGGATTATACACTAAATCTAAAACTAACACACCAAGTCTCAACATTCATTATTGCATACTTTTTGAAAGAAAAATCAAAATTGTTAATGTCACCATGTTTCTTAAAGCGAGCAATTAAAGATAGCCCCAAACATTTAGAGGCCCTTGGAGAATTGGACCAGTCACGTTGGCACCATCACTGCTCTTTCACTTAAACCTCAGCATTCAAATAGTTAAATATGGATGAGAAACTCTTTGATGTTGCAGGTAAAATAAGATTATCTCGAGACCTTTTGCAGCCCAAATTTAAAAGACCCTCTGAGACATTCATTCATGATTATATTAATTCATGCTGAGCAATAACCCTGACAATAGCACATGGTTTTCAACATTTCATAGGGTGTTTAACCATGTCCTTAACAGATCCAACGTCACAATAAACAGGAATTCTCACCGCATGCATGCACCTCCATCAAGGTTAGATTGTACCTTTCATTGCGGTTAAGACGGGCTCCAAGATAAAAAGCCACAGAAAGCAACCACGAATCACTGTGGACAGCAACCAGAGAAAGCCAGTCCCTGCGGTTCATGCCATCTCTAGCAAAATTGATTCCAAGAGCTGGCTCAGGAAGCTCAGGTGGAACTTCCTCTGCCGGTAGAGTCACTTCCCAGGTTTCATTTGAATGTCCATAGAGGCACAAGTTCTCCTTATCTTAAACAAAACACATAATTTGAATTTAATGGGGGGACACAAGGATTTGTATATATAAAACCAAAAGAACTGACAGAGCATTCGGGCAGGGCTTCAATATGTAATAAAAGAGATAGAAGAGAATAAGTAACAAAAACTGCAGTTCTTTCAATTCACCAAAACATTCTTCACTAAGTCGAGCGGAGACTCAAGGAAATTAGTTCAAACAAGTCCGTCAAATCTCCTGCTGTAATCCATTCAGGGAATTCAAAAGAGGAACTTGTACGTTGCCCTCTAATTAGAACTATAATATCATAGAGCAAACCAAATCTTAGTCAACTTTGAACATCTACAAGAGTGAACAGGGCAAGAGGCATTCAAAATTTTGACAATATTTTTTAAACCCAATTGATTTCCTCAAATTACCCGGGGAAGAAAATATAATTCCAAGTATGCATAATTCACACAGAAACAAGCAACATAATAACCGAATTAGGAAACAAAGTATGAAACAAAAAGAAAAAGAAAAAAAAACTTCAGAATATTTACGTAAACTAAAACGGAAAACAGATCCACGATTAGGGGTTACCTGGATCACAAAGCCCGTAAAATTCGTCAACATCTGAGAAACGGAAACACAAGAAAACCAAGTTTAAGACGCAACACAGAGAAAATCAAACCGAAGAAATGAAATACAGAAACAGAAAAAAGAAAGAGATTATAGTACCTTGAGTTAAAGCACGAACGACTCCTGCTCTTCGAGCACTATAATCCTTGAAGATCTCCTCCACGGTGCGAGGACTAGAAGCCATTTCCATAACACGATACAGAGATCTAAGCGAATCGATTCAAAATGAATATGCTAGCACAAATTGAATGTAGAGGAGGGATTGGAAGTGGTATAAGGGTGCAGCGAAGGGACCATGAGTACGGATCGAAGAGATCGTAAGGGACACAGACGCATACGGAAAAACGGTACAATGAAAGAAACAGAGAACGACGAAGTGGAGCGTGGTGTGGGAATATAACTCTAGTTGCTAAATTGCTTCCTCCACTCCCGATTTTGTTGTTTGCCCACTCCTCGGCTCGGGCTCTTTTACCAATATGCAATACAAATGAAAAATAAATATCCAGATACAATAACACAAAAAGTATTGTTCTCAAATATAATATTTCTTCTAAACTGGATAGCATTTCAAAAAAAAGATATATTTTTAACTAGTAACATTATTTTATCTGTTCACATTAGACAACAGGTGAAATATATAATATTTTAAAGTACAACAGTGATTTATCATCTAAAGTTTGGATAACTATTAAAAAAAAATTCGAATCTCTATGCCATCAAATTTAGAAAAAATATTACATTTGAAGAAAATAATTTTTGTATTATTACTTTTGGATTTTTATTTTATTTTTTAATGCATTTTGCCCAAAATTCAACTCCCAAGGCCTTCTACATTTTTTTTATTAATTGAGTTCTTATATTTTTCTTCTGTTGCAAAATAGACGGTCAACTTCTTTCTCCTTTTAAATAAAAAAAATTACAGTTAAAAATCTTAAATTAAAAATATTTATAATAAAAAATTTAAATTTTAAAATTATTCTAAAAAACTGTAATTTTTTACTTGTGACTTTAAATTCTAATTTTTTTTGTATAGTTTAAATTTTTAATCTTCATTTTTTAAAAAAAGTTCAAAATTTAATATTTTTAATATAAATATCTTTAAATTAAAAAGCCTTCATCTTTTTGAAATGGAATGTTAGCTTGAAGCTGTTGAATCATCAGTACCATAATACTTTTCATCAATTTATCTCCGCAAATCAGCATCAAACTGAGTGACTCTGGTAAAGAGCTTGGTACAACTGCTGCACCTGAGGGTAAAGTGCGTCAATCTGAGCATGTACCTGTACAGTCTGACTTGTTAGGTTTTCTTACTGCACAATTTTAGTTTGATGCTTAAACTTTTATTACTTTTTAATTTGGTTCGTATATTTTTATTAATTTTCAATTTAATTCATCATACTTTAATATCATTTTCACATGAACAGCAGTGAAATTTGAATAATCTATAATTGGTGGAGATATGTGTTAATTACAGAATACTTATAATACAGAATAAGAAACAATCTTCTCTTCTCTTTCAACTATTCTGTTTTCTATCATCTAATAACAGACAAGGCATCTCTTTATACATATTCATCAGTTTGAACGGTGTGAATTGGAGACTACATATTTAAAATTTTACTTATTTTTTATTTATAAAAATTAAGTAAAAAGTTTTTTATATAAAACTTTTGTAAACGCAAACTTTAATTAATTATAATAAAAATTACTGTAAAAATGTTAATACCAAAACTTAATTAGACCAACCCAATTATCAATAATTTGATTTGATTTGGTAAAGTCATTTTGAAAAACACAAATAATTCCAATAATTTAATAAAGCAATTGGTTAACTTTGAGTTTAAAAATAATCAAACCAACAAACATCCTTGGCCATATGAAATATATAAAGAAAATTATAATCCAAGACCTTAAATTAAAAATATTTATACTAAAAAATTTTAAATTTTAAAATTATTCTAAAAAATCTTTAAACCAAAAATTTTAATTTAAAATCTTAAATTATAATATTTTTTTTGCATTGTTTAAATTTTGGATTTTAGAATCCTTTTGAATTAAATTTAAAATTTAAAATCTTTCAATAGAAATATCTTCAATTTCAAATCTTAAACTATAATTTTTCCAAACATATAACAAGGACCGAAATGTGCCGGCAGTACCTACATCTCGTTACAGGACCATCAACCATGGTTTCCTGATAGGCCTACCAGCAACCTTTGGTTTAGCTAAAAGAAACTTGTCCAGAAAAAGTAGTCCTGTCAAATAGATGAAAGGACTCATGATACATGCAACAACTAAAGAGGGGGCATTGTCGCAAACTCATAAATGCAATGTTGCATTATCACAGGAAATATGGACCAATTTTCATTCAATAACTAGGAATATTTGAATATCTAAGCAAAGTTGAAAAGATGGCAGCTCTATTTCAAGTCATTTAAGTGATTTCCACATTTGCTGTAATTTGCACATGGCTTGCTGAAAGATATGAACAGTGATCATCTATACAATGAAGAAGAGCATTTTGCCTCTACTCAGTCAGAAGACAGCAGAAAGGTCCTAATCTGCAGCTACCAAGAAATTCAATTCTGCCAATACTTTCAAAGAACCAAGTGGGGTATGTAGCTAGGAAAAAACATTTCACTCCAAGAAGACCGGGAAACTAATAATACATTAGACACAAAACACCATAAGGCATGTCAAAATCCTAATATATTGTTTGTTCTAAATATTACCTGATTTAACAAAGCATGAATTTCCATTTCAAAATCGAAAACAGAAAATAAAACAAATGCAATCTTACACGATGTCGTAAATGGTAGCGAGAACTACCACTGGAGTTTATGGCGATGTCAATAATCTCTTAATGCCACTTTTCTGCTCCGACGTAAGCCTGGAGGGGAACTTGATATTGAACTTGATTCTCAAGTTACCTTTTTTGGAGGGTTCTTTGGGAATAGGCATACCCTCTCCTTTAACAACTTCTTCATATGTGGGACTAGTAATCAAGTTGATGGGAACGGTAAGATTCCGTCCATCAAGGGTTATCAGCTGTGCTGTGTAACCTGTCAGGGCTTCAACAAGAGATATCTTCTGGGTGACAATAAGATCGTTGCCGTCCCTCTTGAAGACACTATGAGGTTTCTCATCAATAATGAAGACAAGGTCTGCAGGTATAACTCCTCTCTGTTCATTTCCCTTCTCCGGAAAGGTTATTTTTGTTCCTTTCTTCCAACCTCGCTTGATCTCAATTGTAAGAATTTCCTCTACGGTGGTAGGCCTCCTAAACAAGAAGAAAAACAAAGTAGATTAAGTAGTCATAGTCAACTCACAAATAATTTGAAAGACTTTAGTTCCTTGGCCAATCAATCTACTTTCCTAATCTTGCTGTTCCCTGAAAAGACCATACGCCAACCTATTAAGATTCAAAAGGAAGTAATAATGGACGTAACTGAAGCAAGAGAAAGGGAATATCTTAACAAGTGTAGAAAGATGACTTTGAAATCTTGAATATGTATTTATGGGTAATTAACAAGTTAATTATTCATAAAATAGTTAACCAACTAATTTTTGTTAAAATAGTCAACCAATTACCAGTAATTGATAGCTAAATTGTATGAAGTAAACACTGAACTCTACCATAAAATCAGTAGTGTCACGAGACACAAATTTACATAACCAAGGATCTGCAGAAGTCCAAGTCCAAACCTTTACATATAACCCAAACTATTAATTGCTTAAAGCATACAGGGTTAAGCAACCACTAACTTAGAAATGCCAAGAAAGAAGGGATGCACTACAAAGCAGTCACCTTTTTACTATAAGCATCTTGTCAAAGTTTTAAAACAGGAGTCACAACTAAAAATAGACATTGTCAGGAACAGGGTGTCAGAGTCTCAAACTAATTTAAGCACTTTAGCTGCTTGCTCCTCAAAAATGTAGGCTGCAGCTGTTACCTGCGACCCAAACATATTACGGGGTCGAGCTACTCCAGAACTTAAATGCCTGTACCTCTATCTCTCATACAGAAACACAGGGCTGAACCACTTTAAGATTCAATATTCCTCTACCTCTCTCACATACTCACACAAACACAGATCAATCCACAGTTCAAATACTGCTACGCACTTTAGGCACGTTTTGGCAAAATCATGAATCCTTACACCACAATCTTCTTAAACTAAAACCTGCAACAGCAAACAATCATAGGGATTCCATGATCATTATTATGTTGTCTAATTTGACCTATGTTTCCACTCAAGAAGATTCTGAAAACTATTGGAAAATGTCATATGCCAATTCTTCTATTGTTTATTGAAAAGTCGAAAGAAAAGAGGAACAAAAAGCAGCATTGAAAAACAAGACCAGCACCACTCACTTGACTGACTATAAAAAATTGAATCCCATGGGGAGACCTCCAATGTGCATCAGAATTTCAACAATAAAAAACTTATTAGAATAATAAAGTATCTAGGGAAACAGAAGATTGATTCATGATTACTAGCACAGTTAAAGGCACTTTCCTCAGGACCTCTCACACCATGAGAATCACTGGCCTGGCAGAGACTTTGGCACTTCTAGTGCCAGTTAAGGCAAGCACCTGAGATGCCTTAACGTAGTTGGATGGTTGAAAGAGAAGGGGCAGCTTAAAAGCCCAGCCCAAATGTTTTAAAACAATCATAGGATAAAATAGGAAACCATAAAACCCAGCCTGAGAAGCTCAGCCCAACCTTAGAGGTTTAAGGATAAGGTAAACTAGCCATTCTCATTCATAAAAATATTATTTAGGCTATTAGTTTTTTAAAGTTTTGTTTTTTCAAAAAAAGAAAAAAATTATGCTTGAATAATCATATTAGTGACTTAATGCATTTGATGATTATTTTGACTTATGACTTGATGATTATTATGTTTGATTAGTTAATTTATCTATCAAATGTTGTTACAACTTTACATTTATTTATTTTTGTTTATATTAATATTTTAAAAATCAGACCAATCATTAAACCGAAATAGACAGTAGTTGAACGTTTAGCGGTCTAACTGTGATCAAATTATGATCGAACCATTTTTATTTTAAATATACATTTTTATTAAATATATTCATATATATAATATTTTGAATTGAGTTAACACATATTATAATTAAAAGATATTAAAATTTTCAAAGAAAAATAAAACTATATTTAATTGTATTTAAGATTAATATATTTTACTTCAATAAAAAAATTACTTTCAACTGAAGAGACATCTTTCATCAATTACAATTACAAGATATATCATATAATACATATTATATTTCAAATAAAAAATAAGTAATAAATGTTGTGGTTTCGAATGCAAAGTGTTGGACGTATAATAAGAGGAAAGGTAATGCACTTGAATAGCCATAAGTCAATGAATCGCTGTGCATTTGTACCAATCTTCTTAAATGAGTCTCAGCTTTCTCAAATCCCAGTATCTTCTTGAACTTTCACTCCATTAGAGTTTATGAACTTCAACAGCTTCTTAACAGCAAAGTCTTGCAAAACAAGAGCATTTCTTTGCCTAAACAGAAGTGCAGGACAAAGGCTATTCACGATATCTCTACAAAATAAACATTTCTGGCAAGATTTGCATTTCTCTCCTGTATTTCCTTCCTCTGCCTTGGTATCTTTTTCTATCTCCATCTATAGCACTACAGATTTCTTTTCTTCTTGTGTTTTACCTTTCTTTTTTGGACTCAAAATAATAAAACTGTGGTAAAACCGGTTCAATGACAAAACCAACCCATTTATACCGGTTTTCCTCATTCTTGTCTGATTCAGTGTAGAACCAGCCAGTTCATTTGTCCCCCAGTTTCAAGGGTCATCTAGACTGAAGTACCAACCGGTTTACCAGTTTTCTAGTTGAACTAACTAGTCTGGTTTTAAAAACCACGGTTTATATGGCATATTTTTAGCACTTTTTTTTCCCCCAAAAAACATTAGCACCTTGCTTCACTTAAGCAAGTAACTCTTTAGCACCTCTTGCCTAAGGCGTTTTAGAGGGTTAGCGCCTTTTGCCTTTGACCATGATTACTACATCTTTTGACATTTTCAATTAGAAATGTAACATTTGATTGTAGATAACCCTAAACATGTGTGACTAAAAAAACCTCTTTCCTGCACAGCCACTTTGATTTCCAAACCCTACCACCCAGCTCCGGTGCCTGAACCATGGCAATGGCATCTTGAACCACAATTAGAAAGGCCACTCTTTAAGACTTTTTAATGTAGTAGATATATAAGTCAAACATAATATCTGTTGGTCTTCCAAACATACTCACCAACAACATAATATCATGCATGATTCGCTTCTTTCTCCCACAATGAACTTTACAAACTCCACATCTAACATCTTCATTTTATTTATAAATTAACTTCCTTAATATTTTGTTACTTGCTTATTCAGAATTAGATCCATAGAAGACAAAGATATTAAAGTGTCAATACTCCGGTTTTCATTAAGTATAACCATGAACATAACTAAGCATATATATTATATAGCCATGAGCAAGGTACTATACATAAGAATCTCAAGATGAGTGATATTATGGCAAACCAACCCATTCACATGTAAATCCCTGAATCATGGAAGTGTAAAATATTGCACAAAACACTCAACAGATATGTAATAATTCAGGGTAAATACAGTTTCCTATCCAGCAGTTTGGGCCATTTCCACTTTACCACTGTGTGGTTTGAAAGTTGACAATGTACTACCTCGTGGTTTAATTCCATCAAATTACTAATGTTTTTGGCACATGATTCTTAAAATCCCCAAATGCCTTCAGATTCCCCAAAATCTCCAATTCAAAATCTAGATCCCTAATTCCTCTAAACCCATCTGAGCCCTCCAAACCAAATTCCATGGAAACTGTCAGTGTTTACCAGTTTACCATGTTTTGGATGGTTCTTCAAGTGAATGCAATTTATTAAATAAATGTGGTTGTGTAGATTATCACAAATATCACCATTTGCATCCTTGAGTATCCTATTGTGCACAACCTTGTCATGATCAGAACATTAACACATACGGTAACAGAATCGTTTCTAAATTAAGGAAACAAATTAAAAAAGATATTGTATTTTATGTCACTAATTGAACTAAAATTTCACAACTATGGTAGTAAAAAAGCTCATTCCTTAACGCTCATAATAAACCTTCCACTAAAAACCTGGAAACACCACAATAATGCCAAAATTGAGCTCATCATTTAGTACTCCACAAAAATGGAAAACAGTGACTTATTCAATTATTCCATTAACAAAGGTGACAACACCAACCCCTGAGAGTTTTACCATTCATAAAATAACATTCAAGAGGAACTATAAATCAACCAAACTTCTCACCAGCTACTCCATACACAACCCAGTATTTTTTTTTTTTGGGGAATCTATTGAATAAAACACGCCCATAGAATTTGGAGTGGGGGGATCTGATGGGTTCAGGAGGGGAGTTAGGGATTTAAATTTCATATTGGGAGAGAATTGGGGATTTTGGAAAAATCTAAAGGTATCTGGGGATTTAAAGAATCAAGTGCTTGTCATGAGCCAAAAATGTTAGAAGTTTGACATAATTAAGCCACAACAAAGTTGTCTGCAAATGGAGCAAACCTCAAGGTAGCACATTAAACAGGCCCACAAGGTAGGAAACTGTATTCTACAATAATTAATGTAAGAATCTTTCCCATTTTGCTAATTTAAATTCATAGACAAGTTGGATATTGAAACAACTGGCACAACATATTGTCTGCATACAAGTAAAAAGCTCTACTAGAACAGAAGAGCACAAAGAGGGTCTCCTTACTAAGGGCAACCTTTTCTCCAGAAACATTTGCATTCACCCAACACAAATGACATTGTTTTGTGCTTAGCAATGGGGTCCACCAGTCCAAGCCTGGATGCACATGACCAAGTGATTAAAAAGAAAAAAAAATACATATATATATAATGTACTTAAATATTTAATCTCCATTTTTGCTAATTAAACAGAAAAGAGGAAAAAAGATGCAAATCCTAGCAACCATACCATGATTAATATAATCATATTAGCAATAAATACAGCTCTTTGTGGAAACAGCATACAACCACAACTCCCAATGAGCTAGGAGCATAAAAAATGCATACACGTCAAAGATCTCAATCCATCTCAGAATAGTTTGCCAGTAGAAGGTTTATTACAATGAGGCTAAGCATGTAAGACTGCAATTGTATAGTTTACTTTCACATCAATAAATTAGACCACGGTAGTCAAGCCAGCCGATCAACAAATAACAACCCAAAGATTCACCCACAAAAATATCAAAGTTGACCTGGTATTACTATCTTGTAATCCAATTTCACCCACTAGCACATTCATGCAAGTAAATTCAGCTCACGGAGTGAAGATTTTCTTCATGATAGAGGTAAGTAAAAATGCTAATAAGTTGAAGTCAAAAGCTCACCCAGTGGTATCTGTAACATCCCTCGAAATCTTCATTTTCTTTGTAGTTCCTTTATACAAATCCTCCAAACTACATGGCAGTGTTCGCTCAATGGCTGCACCTTTCCTTGGCATATTCCCTGAGCTCTCTCCAGCTCCACTCCTAAATGAAGCAAAAATATCATCACCGAACACGCCCCGGTGAAAAGTGGACCCGCCAGCACGCCCACCCATATCGCCCATTCCGCCAAACGGGCTGGAAAACCCAAAGAACTCCGAAAATATATCATCCGCGCTTCTCGGGTTGAACCGAAACGTCGTTGGTCCACCGGAAAACCCGCCGGCGCCGGGTGGTGGTGCCTGTCCCTTCAACCCCTCCTCACCATACTGATCATACACTGCTCGCTTTTGTGGATCACTCAAAACCTGTTCAAATTTCAAATTATTGGTCAAACCCGCAAGTTCAAATCAACGCTCTCGGTTCAATCCACTTTAAAAAACAAAAATTTCTTCAGCATTTTCTAAGAACCCAATTCCCATTACACTGAGAGTAAAATGAGCGAGAGAGAACAGCTAGGATTTTAAATACAGGCATCATACATCGTAAGCCTCGGAGATTTGCTTGAATTTAGCTTCGGCCTCTTTCTTCTTGTTAGGGTTTTTATCAGGGTGCCACTTCATGGCAAGCTTTCGATAGGCTTTCTTGAGGTCATCGTCTTTCGCGCTTCGGTCTACCTGAAGAATCTTGTAGTAGTCGACGCCCATGCCTTTCTGTCAGTGAAGCTCTTTCTCTCTCTCCGTGTATTTGGCCTTCGTTTTCAGGCCGGAGAGTGTACTAACCGGTACAACCTCATCGAACCAAAACACAGAAATAACATCTGAGATAAGCTTCATAATTCATATGATTGATAATGAAAACAAACAAACAAATAAATAGATTGATTATCTTTTAAAATTCCTTCCAAACAAGCCACCACGTGTAGACTGGAGTTTATGGACATTACAACTATGTTTTGTAAAAAGGTCTCTTCTTTCATTTAAATTACACAATCGATCTTAATTGTATTAAAAATATACACAAATTATATTGGAAATAAAAAATATTAATTTTTATTAAAAATATAACTTATTTATTTAAAATTTTATTATATTTATAAAAATATTTATATTTATTAATATATATATATAATACAAATACTATTGTCAAAATTAAATTATTATCTTTAAATTAGTTCATCTTAAAAAAATTTTATAAATATAATTTTTTAAATAATTATTTTTATCAAATAAATTTACAATTTACTAAACTTTAAAAAAATGAATATTTTACATTACTCAAACATATTTTTAATACTTGTTATATAATATAATTATAGTTTACTTTTTATTATTAAAGAAGTAATAGTTCATTTAGTATCAGACTTAAGGTGAAAAGAGGAACGAAACTTTGTAAAAAATCCCTTTGGTAGATAGAAAGCAATTGAGCCAAAAATTAGGACAGGCATATCGTGTTCCACTATAGCACACAAATGGAAGCAATTTATGGGGCCAAAATGTTGCAAAAGTCTTGTGCTCATTGTTAAATTATTTTATTATTTAATTAATGATTTTAGAATTTTTTAAATAAATTCAAATTAGAATATTTCATAATTTACTTTTGAAATTAAATTTAAAACATCTCACTAATGATCCTCACCTTTAGGGATTTAATTTTGCCAAATATTTTAAGATAGTGGGTAGTGGGTACATGTACATTAGATAATTGACTCCTTTTAATGGCAAAATGGTTAAATTTTAACATTAACATTTTTTGAAAGTTTCTAAAAAATAAAGTTAGCTAACAAACCATCATTATGACTTATCAAACAAATTTTCTTTCAAGCTAATATCTCTCTTCTTTACTCCCTTCTTTCTTCTGTGCCTTTAATCCTTTCTACGGATTAACTCAATTAGGTTTTGCATCAAATATTTAATAGTATGGTTGGAGATATTTAGATCCATATTTTCTTTCTATCAATTATTATTTTGTATGTCTTACAATTTAATTCATTGTTTAATTAGATTGCATGTATGATTTAGCATATGGTATCATAGCCTAACTTTGATTATTTCTGCCTATTATGTGAATAATTTTTTAATGAGCCCTAATTTATGGGGATGGAGGAATTTGGAGATTTTTTGGTATGAGATTTGATTTATTAAATTATTTCATTCAAATATATCAAGTAAAAATTTTTACACCCATATGCATTGTTTAATTGTTAATATTATGTATGCATATTTGGCTCGGGGTAAGTCTCTTGATTTGCCATGGAAGTCTTGCCATTGAGCAAATTATTGATGGAGGCATTAATGCATGGGTTCTTCCTTTTAGTGGTTGAAAATGAGAGACTGAAAATATGCTTGATACTTGTTTTGCATATATTCATATATGGTTTGTCAAAATGTTAGGGAATTTTGGGTTGTGAAATGCACAGAAAAACTAAAAAAAAAAAAAAAGAGCTTTTATTAGTGTACATGTTTAGATCTAATCTTTTTAGGCATAGTTTTGGGTTTTTGATTCTAAAAACTAAACAGTCATGATTTTTTAATGAAGATCATCATTAGAAGCACCGAAAAATGAGCCTAAAAACACTAGAAACTATTGAGTTTCATGATAAATTTGTGATGAATCTAAAATGGGTCAAGCAAACATGATTCATGGAGGAAGACGACTAAAAGAATGCATTCTTTTAGATTGTCATGGGACAACTTTTGTGATGTGCCAAACAACATGTTATTTTGCCACCCTTTAATGAAGCTGCCTTTCATTGAAGGAGGCATTAGGTCAAGCCTATGATGACTTCTAGTCCCTTTTTTAAGTGTGTTTATGGGCTTATTTATTATTATTATTGAGCTTCTATTTTTTAGGAAAAAATAAAAGGTGTTGGGCCATTTTTTGTTAGAAAAATGATTTCTTTTTTCAAAAAAGGATTTTGGGCCTTTTTAAGGCCATTTTTTGGGACTCTTGGCCATTTTGATTTAGAAAAAAGGCATTAGGCCTAAAAGCTTGTCTAGAATTTACTTTTGGATTTATTAGGTTATTTTTATTTCTATTTTGACCTATTATTATTTTGGACCCAAAATAAATTATAAAATAATTATAATTAGGGTCAATTAATTTGTCTAATATTAAGTAAAAATTATTTTGGATAATTTTGACACATTAAGGAATTTTGTAAAAAAAAAGTTACTATTAGTATTATTTAATTTGTGTAAATTTATACAAAATTTATTCAAGCAATTTTGGCACATTTAGAACATTATAAAATTATTTTGGTGCCATCTAATTTTGTCTAAATTTAATTTTACCTAAATTATATGAAATTATTTTAGACAAAATTTTTGGCACATTTAAGGAATAATTATAAAGGGAGAATTTTAATTAGTTAGTCAAATAGATTTTAGTTGATTAATTAATTAAATAAATTCTCATTAGGATAAAATTAATTTGTGTGTGTATATATATATATATGTATATGTATATTTAAATGCAATTAGATATTTTGTGATGAACATGTATAAATTAAGGAGTAGCTACAACATCCTTTATAAATGTATGCATACATTTTGAAAATAAATAAAATCACATATGAATTTGAAAATATCAATTATAATTACACATATAGTTATAATATACCTTAACCAATAAGTAGATAATAATAACTACATACTTAATTGGGAGAAAATAAAAGTTATATTATATTTTTTAAGTAGCCCGCATGTATTAGAGAACATGAATGCACTCTAATTTTATGATTTATTATACATAAATATTTGATACACTAATATCTTTGCTCACAAAAAAAATTTAGTAATATAATTTTTGTATTAATATGACTTGCATTGATAAGTATGCATTTATGATAAATGTGATGGTTGATTTGCTTTATAATATTCTAGTAAGCATTATTAATATTTGAAATTACCTTACAACATTTTCTATACCTCAATTGTTAGTAAATAATAGCAAAAAAATTATTATAGATCAAAGCAACTACAAGGTTTGGAAGGCGAATGTTCTCCTATAATTAGGATGCCTTAACTTTAACTTTGTCTTTCATGTGGAAAAGCCTTTAGGACCCACGGATGATAAAGATAAAGATGCCAAAGTTTTTGTATAATCAATGAGAGTGGTCAAATTGCCTTAGTATGATAATAATCAAACAATGCATACAAAGTAGCATTCATGAGTCTATACCAGAATGTAAGGTAATCAAAGAGTATCTTAAGACTATTAATACTCTATTTACTTCATCTGACAAGTCACTAAAAGGTGCACTAATGACTTAACTACACACAATAAAACTCATTGGTATAAGAAGAGTGAGGTAACATATAATGCAGATGAGGGACTTGGCTTCTCAATTGAAGGCCCTGAAAATAAATTCAAACAAACCATTTTTTTATTCAATTGATTCTTAATTCACTTTCTCCTCATTATACTGCCTTTAAGATCTCTACTATACACATAAAGAGAAATGAATAGTTGATAAACTAGTATCTATATTTGTGCAAGAAGAGTATAAACTGGTAATTAATGGAGAAGGTTCTCCAAATGAGGCTTATTTAGTTGGTACTATTGGCTCCAAAAAAGAAAGTCGTAAGAGAAATGGCAAAAAGAAGCATATACCTCCTACTTATGTGACAAACAAGGAAGCTGTAAGATTTTTTTTTTTTTGGCAAAAAGAAAATGTCCATTCTAAAGGAATAAGCCAAGAAAAAGACCAAGTTTATGAAAAAAGGTATACCTTTATCTAATTTGTGTTTTGAATCTCATGTAGTTGATGTTTTATCATAATATATGGTGAATTGATTATAGATCAACAATCTATATTTTAAATACCATGGAGGGATTTCTTAACATAAGTAGTTTACATTCTAATGAGTTGACAGTAAAATAAACTCAAATATAGAAACTGTTGGAACCTATTGAATAATTTTATCTTCTGACTATGTAATGAACATTGAATAAATATTTTATGTTCTTAATTTTTCTAAGAATTGAATTTTAGTTTACAAATTAATTCATTTAGGTTTTACTATGATTTTTTTAGAACAATTTTTAATTTATTAAAATACTCAATTTTTATTAGAAAAATTTATTTATCGGATGATTTGTTTAAACTTAATACTATTGTTGATATTGCTAATTCTTATATTACTATGCATGGTCATAATGAAGTTAAGAGATGTATTGTAAATGAGAACTCTGTTGGCTTATGACATAGGAGATTAGGACATATCTCTATAGAGAAAATCCAGAAATTAGCAAAGGAGGGGATTCTCCAACTCTTAAACTTTACAAATCTTAGTTTATGTGTTAATTGCATAAAGGGTAAGCAAACCAACAAGTCACATAAAGCGGTTAGAGGAGTTCAAAATTATTAGAAATTATACATACTGATATATGTTATCTTGATTTATGTTTAAATGGTAAAAAATATTTTATCTCTTTCATTGATAATTTTTTACAATACATGTACATCTACATACTTTATAATAAAAATAAGATATTATATGTCCTTAAAGAATATAAAGCAAAAATAGAGAAACAAATAAAAAATAAATTAAAATTGTAAGATCTAATAGGAGAGGTGAATATTATGGTAGGTATACCAGTGATGGACAAACACTTAGTCCATTTGCTAATTTGCTTCGAGAGCATAATATTGCAAAACAATACACTATACTTGGCTTACCTAATATTAGTGGTGTTGCTTAAAGAAGAAATATGATACTATTGGGTATGGCAAGGAGTATGCTTAGCAACTTTAAGCTTCTTGTTTTTTTGTGAAGATATACACTTAAAATAGTAGTGTATATTTTAAATAGGATTCCAACAAAGGCAATGTCCAAGACGCTCTTTAAAATCTGAAAAAGTTAAAAACTCAGCTTGAATCATATATGTATATATATATATATATATATAGGGCTATCCTATTAAAGTAAGAGTGTACAACCTACATAAAAGGAAGTTAAACTTAAGGACTATTACTGCATGTTTTGTAGGTTATGTAAAAAAGTTTAAGGGATACAAGCTTTACTGTCTCTTACATCCAATAGGATTTGTTAAATCTAAAAATGTCAAATTTCCTAAGAATGACATAATTAGTGAGAATGATTAACTATGTGACTTAATCAATGACAATGATTATATATAGCAGACTATCACTAGTTATAATAAAACATTGATTTTACATAACACTTATCTTATTATAGTGAATGTAGAATGTGATGAAGTTCCTTAAATCCAAATTGGTCATGTAAGCATTAAAAAGTATCTTTACCTCACTATTAATAATTAGGCATCTCATAACGATGAAGAGGTACATCAACCAATAGTAGAAGATACTCTTATTGAAGAACCTCAAGAAATTGAATTAAGAAGATCAACTAGGGCAAAAAAGGCGACAATGTCTAGTGACTATTTGGTGTACATAACTAAATTTGGCTATGAGATAAGTGTTTAAGATAACCCCATAAATATTTCTCCATCATTGAATGAAGAAATTCTAAATTTTCATATGATGCTGTAATTGATGAAATGGAATCTTTGGTAAACAATAATGTTTAGGATCTTGTAAAGTTGCATGATGGGGTTAAAGCAATTGGTTACAAATGAGTCTTTAAGACTAAAAAAGAATTACTAGGCAATATTAAGCGTTATAAGGCAAAGTTAGTTGCTAATAGCTTTACTCAGAAAGAAGGAATTAACTATAGAGGGGCTTTTTCTCCTATATCTAGGAAAGATTTTTTTTCCCTAATCATCGTAGCATTAATAACCAATCTTAACTTGGAATTACACTATATGGATGTTAAAAATATTTTCCTTAATGGTGATATGAAGAAAGAGGTATATATGAAACATTTTAAGGGGTTTACCTCAAAGATCAGTGAAAATTTGGTATGCAAGCTAAGATAAGAAAGTAAGGGCCTGTTTGAAATTGTTTTTGTTTTAATGTTTTCAAAACATATGTTTTTAAGAACAAATTTTTTAGAAAAAAAAAATTAAAAAATCTATTTGAATCATTATTTTGAAAAGTAATTGTTTTCTGTTTTTTACCTAATTCTGTAAAACAAAAATTACAAAACACTTAAAAAGTGTTCTGAGTTTTTTGTTTTTGAAAACAAAATTTTATTTTTTTTGTTTTACAAAACACTTCACTAAAAACACATTATCAAACAGGTTTTTTTTTTTTTTTTGTTCTTGAAAATAAAAAAATTGTTCTACAGAATTAAATCAAACAGGGCCTAAATTTGTGGTCTAAAGGAGACTTCACAACAATAGTATTTGAAATTCTATGATGTAGTCACATCTTTTAATTTTGTTAAAAATATCATAAATCAATGTATATATCATAAGGTTAGTAGAAGTAAGATCATATTTTTAGTTTTATATGTAGATGATATTTTGCTTGCCTCAAGTGACTTGAGATTGCTACCTGAAATGAAACAATTTTTGTTTAAAAATTTTGAAACAAAAAATATGTGTAAGGTATCCTATGTTATTAGCATTAAAATCTATAGAGATATGTCTCAAGTTATTTTAAGGCTATCACAAGAGACTTATATAAATCAAATTATAGAATAATTTAGAATGAAAAACTATTCACTGAGTATGACATCTATAGTGAAAAGGGACAAATTCAATTTGTTTCAATGTCCCGCTAATAAATTGAAAAGAAAAGAGATGGAGAATGTTTCCAATATTTTAGTAGTAGAATGTTTAATGTATGCACAGTTTTACACAAGGCCTAATATAGCTTTCATTGTAAGCATGTTGGCCTAATATATTAACATTAAGTACTTAACTTTGAGAGAATGGGTTAAGTCTGATTAGGTGATCATATAACACATTTAGACAATAGAAATGCTAGTTGATCCTTTAACAAAAAAGACACATCCAAAAGAATTTAAAGATCATATGTTTCGAATGGATCTTAGGCTATATTTGATATAATTAAAGTATGTAAAAAAAATGAAATTTCTAATTTTGATTTATTGTCTTTATATATATTTTTATATATTTTTGTAAGAGATTGACAAATATATAAGTTAAAACCTAGATAAATATTTAAACTTTATTTATGAAAGTTTTATATCGTATAAAGTTAAAGACATGTCATAAATAATACATAAAATGTAATACTTATTTGTTTAAAAGACTTACTATCATAATTCATGTAGAATGTATATATTTACTCAAACATATTATTAGACAACTCATATTAGAACCAAGTGGAAGAATGTTATATTATTTTATTATTTAATTAATAATTTTTATAATATTTTAAATAAAGTCAAATTAAAATATTCTATAATCTATTTTTGAATATTAAATTTAAAATATTTAACTAATGGTTCTCACCTTTAAGGATTTAATTCTACCAAATATTTTGGGATAATGAGTAATGGGTATCTACAAGTTAAATAATTGACTCTTTTGATAGAAAAGTGGTCAAATTTTAATGTTAGCATTTTTTGAGAGTCCTGATAAGTAGAATTAGCCAACAAATTATTTCTATAACTTATATGCTTATTAGAAAAAATCCCTTCCAAATTGATATCTCTCTTCTTTATTACCTTTTTTTGTACCTTTAATCCCTTCAGATCTATCTATAGATTAACTCAATTAGGTTATACATAAAAAATTTGATAACATGGTTGGAAGTATTTAAATCCATATTTTGCTTCTGTCAATTATCATTTTGTATGTCTTGCAATTTAATTTGTTGTTTAATCAGATTGCATGTTGATTTAACACTCATTGCTAAATGGAAGTGATGTGGTTGGCGATTAGTAAATAAGGTTTATGGTGGTGGTAATGGTGGTAAGGATTTGCAACTATCGGCATGCAAATCCTCTGCATTCAGAGGAATGACTGCACCATGTGCAGTTTAGCAAATCTGGCCTCTCGTTTCATCAATGGTACTAGTTCAGTCACATTGCCTTATTTTATATGCAACGCACTATTTTAGTCAAGTTAAAACTTTGTGTTTTGCTTCCTCCCAATATCCATCTCTCATATTAATTTCCATGGCCATAATATCAAAGGTTAATGGATGCTTGAATGGAACGAATCTCCATCGAACATTCTAACACAACTGAGATCATTTATGGCATCAAATCATGTTTTCCTTGTTGCTCTATTTCATCTACATTAGTGTGGATGTGCTAGAGATAAAATTGGAGAATTCTTCTCTTATCGGATTTTTTGATTTTTAGTATGAACATTCTAAATACCATAAGAAGAATGAAATAAACTAGGTTCTAAATAATTATTGTGATGTTCAAAGACAAAAAATCCAATTGCAGAAATGGGTAAACTAAAGCTAAACTTTCAAAAAACATAAAAGAACGTTTTTTGAATAGAAAAGCATTAATTTTTTTGTGGACATTCATGTTAGGATTTAAAGAAGCAAGACAAGAATTTAATGAGCAAAAATAGAGAAGAGAGAGTGAGGTTGAAAGAGGAGGAGGCAGAGTTGTACTGTGAATGGAGAAAAAAATGAACAATGCAATGGTGTGTTTTGCACCATTTTCTAGCCAAGAAAAAAAAAAAGGGCTTGCCATGTGTCACTCTTAGAAGCAACCAATGGATTAGACAGTTAGGATCTTCTGAATGTGTAGAATGCAATCAAAAAGCCAAATGCGGAGGATTCACTCCACAACTACCATTGTTGTTGATGTTGTTGAAATTGATAATTGTTATTAAATTTAAGTTTTCTTGGTGGAATCCACCACAAGTCCGAGTTGGGTGGGTGGGTGGCATCATTGAGGTGAGAAGCAAGAGAAGAAGTAGAGGCAAGTAGGGAAGAAGATGAAGAATAATTGTTAAACAAGGAAGTAAAAAAAAATTTACTTTATTATTTTTTTGAAGTATGAGTATTTTTCTCATTTTATCATCATTCTTTTTCTTCCATACACTACTTTTACATAATATCAAACATAATATATTTCTTTCCATTCATTCCATCATCTTCTTTCTAATTTTATTAAAAACAATTATGTGCACCAAACAGTTGTAAAGTGTAGTTTTTAGGGAGGGAAATATAATTTTTTAAAATAGAGAGAAAAGCATGAAATAAAAGAATAATTTATCTCTCTTTTTTTAAAATTAGTTGTGTGACTACTAAGGTTAGGGAAGGCTTTTCTAATATCTTATTTATTTACGATACAAGATAAAATAATACTACACAATGAATGAATGGGTAGCCAAACAATGGAAGATAGAAAAGACGTGTTGCTAATGACTATACAATCGTGGTTTTCAGTCTTGATTGAGCAAATCACCAAATAAAAGAGAGGGAGAGGAGTGTTCAACAAAAAAGAGAAGAGAAGCATGTAAGAGAAGAGTTTGACAAAGAGAAGAGAAAAAAAGTTAGAGCATGCAGATAAGAAAGGTTAGAATTTAAAATACCTTTTTGAAAGTTAAAAAGAAAGAGAGAGAGAAAAAATGGTGTAAAGATCATTTAGAATTCATTATTGTTAAATTTTGATAGAACTTGAAGAAAAATTAACATAGAGTGAAAGTATACATGTAACTTATCCTCTTTTTTTCTCTCTCTAAATTTTATAAAAGATTTAGGCTCAAAGGAATGAGGCAACAAGGAAAGGAGTAGCCAATCCATCATTGACTTGAATGAAATTTTTTTTAATTAAAATAAATAATGAAAATGTAAGATTACAAAAGATGGCATATGTATTAATGTAATTATATTTATATGAAAAGAGTATTTAAGTCATTTATGCGGCGACAAGGACCCTCTAAGATCAAAGATCTTATTCTAGCCTCCGTGGCCAAAAACACATTAGGGGAGATTGCTTCCATCCTCATCTACACCTGCCCGGGGGGCGGGGGGAAAAGAACCTATTGAGGTAATTCTTTTAGACATCATTGAATTCAAGGATACTGTACTATCCCTGCAAACCCATTAATATAGATGAGTCAGCATGTTCTTAATTTGTTGCTATTTTTAATTGATGATTATTTAAAAATTAATCAAATACTTTAAATAGCCATTATTATTCACACTTTTTGACAAATTAATTACTAATAATCACCCATTATATTCAAAAATAAACAATAAGGTAACTATCTATTATTTTTTAATATCAATTATAATATAACAAAACAACATTATCTATTTATATCTAGATAACAAGAATTGTCTATAATAGAAAAAGAATACTTGTTTAGTCATATATCAAAACAAGATATACAAATTTTTAATAAACCAATAAATTAGTGAAATTTAAAAAAATACCACAACGATTCAATATATTATTTTATTCATTAAATCCATGTATATTCTATTTTAATCGTTTCATTTGCGAGAAACCGCATGAGATGAAAATCTCATGTACGGTTCTGTAGTAGAGATGGAATTGAGAAAGAACCATCAACTATAATCCCCAAAGAACCAGATTCCATAAACAACATAAAGGAAGAATGAAAGGAATATCCTCCCGACGTAATCATATTTGCTTTGGTAGATATGCTCTTCAGGCACTTGAGCCCACTTGGATCACATCTAGACAAATAGAAGTAGGGCGACAAACAATGTCACAAAATGCCCACCGCGGTGGAAAAATATGGGTACGCATATTTCCAGACAAATCGGTTACAGTAAAACCTACAAAAACACGTATGGGGTCAAGAAAAGATTATTAGTTGTTTTACAAGCTTTCATAGGAGACCACCATGAGAAATAACATTTTCTGTCAGACTAAAAATGGACAAAAAACTCATCTTATAAATACTCTTTAAATTTATTGGCTTGGATTTAGATATGAAAATTTCTATATACATATGTTTCCAAATAGCATTTTATGTGTTTTGAATTATCTTAGTAGTTGCTTAAGACATTTTATTTTTTTATTGTGATTTTATGAGTCTCAAGTTGACAAAAACTTCATTTTGAAAATTCTTTTTAATAAATGCACATAAGTTTAGGGATTCAAGAATTTAATGAAAATAAAAAGTTTTCTACCTACTAAATATGAATCTAGAGATGGGGACTATAACACCCTCCGCATGATCATTCCTATGTCGAACCAAGACACCAATTATTTCCAAACAAATTAATATAGATATACACATCACTAATAAAATCAAAATGTTCTTTCGTAAGGCAAAACCAGCGTTGAAGATATGAGGAAAATATGATACAACACACTTCAAGATACATTGTTCCACCTCCAAAATTGCGATGGACGCTAACACTTGAGCTTGTTCCCTAATGTTAATAATCACCTGGAGAAGGGTAGAACCCTTGGTGCATGGCCCGACCATCTATGCATCGCACAGATTTGTAAGTTCTGGCTTTTCATACTCTTGTACCTGAGTCAGCAGTATAATCTATGCCTGTTTGGATATAGTTTCACATTTGACTAGCTGGCGAGAAATTTGTGTTTATACCACATGTATATATAACCCCCAATTGTCATGATTTATTCTACATGTGGGGCTCACGTCAAATTGTGCAGAATAAATCCGGGCGGCTACATGTACATTCATGTGGTGTACACAAAGAATCTTTCTTAGCAGAGTTGAATCACTCAATATGATTACTTGACAAGTCAGCTAGCTGTAAAAGATTCTTTAGATTTGTCTGTCGCTGTATCCTTGTCGGAGTTGCGTGTCTCACTTATCTGTGTTTGACTAGTTTGTGCCTGACTTGGAACCTGAGGATCTGATGCAATTCCCAGAACAACCAACACGGACCTAGAGAACAAATTTCAATGCATAAATTTGCTACGCAAGAACCACTATGGCATGCAAGACGAAAAGGAAAAAATGTTCATTTTTTAGGTACTATCAAATTCTCCAATAAAATTATAACGTGGAGCAACCTTTTTAAGTAGTAAATGATGTAAAGTTGAGTTGTAAAAAATGTTCAAGTTGCAATTTCATTAGAGATCATGACAGCAAATACAGACACACCTAAAAAATTTCATCCGAGTCTTCTAATGAATAACCCACCCTTAAAATTAAGGATAGAATAGTAACAAGAAAAAGAAATTCATGGAATTCTAGTGGCAAGTGAATTCATGAACCTGGGTAGTGAAGATTGGATATCTGGCTGGCTAGCATGAGCAATCAATGGTGCCTTTAGTGCTGCAGATCTATTTAAAGCATTTTCCAGTTGTGCTGGAGGTAGCTGCACACAACCATACACCACTATAAAACATTAAAAATAAGTCTTTAAAGATTCCAAATGCATGAGTTTATGATACTGAAAGACATTCCCAGAATCAGCAAATGAAAAATGTAAATAATAAAAGAGAGAATGCTTTAAAAAGCCTTGATATTAATCAAGGGAGGCTTGCGTTACATATATCTATAGTAGAGAATTGGTTATATAGCATGAGATCCAACTAATGTGGGACTTCTTGAGTCTGAGTAAACAAAGAAGGAAGACAAACTAATGCTATACTTCCCCCCCTTTTTTTTTCTTCAAGCTGGAGCATATATACCAAATACACCAAGCTTGTTACAAAGTATGCACACCTTGAGATTTGAAAGAACATTAATAAAACCTAACTGAAGAGGAAAACAAGCTCAAATAAAAACAACTCAATAATAGAAACCAGCTAAAATAAGTCCTTGACGACAAACTTTCCTAAGCATCGTGTTAACTCCTTAGAGAAGAGGCAACTAAGAGATGAGTTAGAATAAGGAACTCAGATCTGAAAACGGCCGGAACACTCAAAATGACACTATGTGCCACTATGGAACACCATCAAGAAAGTCAAAAGCAACACTTCCTGCTAAAAGAAAGTGAACACACTGGTAAAATGCACAACAGAAAACATTTAAAGTGGCATAAGGCTAGAGAAAAGCTCCATTAAAATAAAGCACAATGGGAAAACTAGCTGTAGTGACACAACTGGAGAAAAATGTCGCTAGAATAAAGCACAGCAGAAAGAGCAGCTAGATGACATGCAACCGGAGAAAAGGACCTCCAGAATAAAGCACAACAAGAGTGGTTGAAGTGACACAGCCAAAGAAAAGTGCCACAGGAATCAAGCACAACAGGAAAAATAGCGAAAAGAAAGTGGCCTAAGAATTATCAGAAGAGTCATCAGAGTTAGCAAGAGGACTGCTGGAAAAGATAGCCGGAAGACAGTCAGAGAAGGTGGTCAGAGGACAGCCGAAGAAGGTGGCCAGAGAACATGGCTGGAGGATGGTTGGAAGGCCACCAGAGAAGCTGGCTGGAGGTCCACCATAGCTGCTAGAGGTGTATGCAAAGCTCTAGCACTAAAAACTCTCAAGGCTTATTCATGTCTCCCTCCAAGCGCTGATACCATGTTAAAATAAAAGAGAGACTACTTTGGAAAGCATTGATTTTAAGGGAGGCTTGTGTTACATATGTTTATACTAGAGAAAAAGTTGTATAGCATGACATGCAACCAATGTGAGACTTCTATAGTCTAACTAAACAAAGAAGAAAATGCTATATTCTAACAGGGAGAAAAAAAAAAGGAATTAGCATAGAAGGGCAAATGAATAAAACCCATCCTGTTGCGTCACTCCTGGTCTAAGTTTTCTTGTCAAATAAACTACACAATTTTCCCAGTCAAATTAAGTGAGACTAAAAATGCAAGGTTCAATGGCATCACTAAAGTTTTTTTTTTTAATTTCTTATTAAGAAAAAAGGAAAGAGGAATCCTACCAATCACAGCAAATTGAAATAGAGCTGAACTGGCATTTTCACAACCCCTCCCCCCCCCCCCCCCAAAAAAAAAAAAGAAAAAAGCCACTTTTTTTGGTTCTCAACCAGGTACTTGCTTCTTCCCCCAAAATTGAAGAACATTGTCTCATCACCAAAGACCCGTCATATTTCCATATTACATAACAACCCCAGCATAGGGGTTGTTCCATGAGTTGACAAGATAAAAAAAGTGCAAGACTAGGAAGAATGGAGTAAAATTTGAGTGTGGAGAAGGGCAACTGAAGGTTTGGTGCCACTCCATTGTAATTCGTAACCAATTTGGTGTGAGAAATCTAACAATAAATATTCTATTTTTGCGCACTAAAATATTCTTGAGCATGTCTTCCTTATGTTTTTACCAATATTGCTACAGAAACTCACTGTAACTTTATTTGGTGTTCACTTCCATAGGTTTCATGTTGGCACCCTGATGATTCTTCATACATACTACTACAGAACTACCAGTTGAAGCTTTCATCTCTGTTTAAATGCAACCAACAAGACACAATTGTTCTAAAATGACACATGTTGAACAGTAGAACAGTAATGGTAAGTAGCCCAAAGAGCTTTGGACTGCACAGCAAATTGCAAGTGAAAATAAGTTTCTGAAAAGACAAGTAAAAGCAGACAATCATACCTGAAGCAAAACACCAAATGATTGAGGTTTCGTCAATTGTACACACTTTAAGAATCCCACCCACAACTTTGGGTATTTCCATATCTGCAACAGTTCATTAAATCATGCATAAGTGCACTTAACAACTGTATGAATTACCGAAAGAAAAACATAGATTGATATATAATCACCTGCTTCCCCACAAGACGAGAGAGAATCCCCATTATAAAGTCTACCTATAAGAATTTAAATAAGTGAAGAAATGCTACATATATAATGATCCAAATCAAACAATTAAAAAGATAAAAAGAGGCAGGGTGTATAGTATTAATTTAAATAACGCCAAAATAATGAATAAAATCAGTTGAAGGTAGCATCTAGAAAAGGAATTAAGAAGAAAGATAAGTCTAGGTTTGATCCACACAGGGCTTCAAAGACCAAAGATAGCCTTCTAAAAACCTTTTGTTGATGAAACTTTAATTCCTTCATTCTTGTACAGAGTAAAACATAAGATAGACGCATACATAACACATGTCCACTTGCATATGCGGCACCTGCATATTATTGTTTTGCCTTGGATAAGTGAGTTTCTTACCAATGGTGGAAAAGCACCAATAGCTTGTAATACCGTCCGCATGAACAATAAAGGAAGAGGGATTTGCTCAACCTGGAGAGAAGAGTTAAGTCAAATGAGAGATCAACTAGATTGAATATGCATACAAAATATATTAAAACAACTTTCCAGAAGAACACACCAATTGATTCAGAACTTTAGCAAGAACTTCTTGTGTGAAAATCTGCCGCTGCTCAAAGCAAGCATTGCATGCATCTGTGACCTGCATATATGTAATATTTGAGTATTGCAGAATGTATCTTGAATAAGCCTGATGCATAAAGTCAACCAAGATTTTGAAAATAAACCTGCCTTCTTTAAGGGAATTCCATCTCTTTCAGGATCAATTCCATGGATAGCAATTAATACTTCAGCTGGAGTAAGCACTGGACCAGAATGTGATGATTTCTGTAAAAGAGCGTTGCAGTTAATTCAATTACCAAAATGCATTCCCAGTTTATAACCTTTATTTTCTAGGTCAGAATGAGGTGTAATGTGCCCACAACATTTGTTATCACATGTTAACTCCCATATACTCCCAAGTACTAAAATTCTTAAGGATATGAAACTTTACTTGGGATTAATCCTAACAAATGAGATCTGGCTAATTGAATTTTTGTTAAAAATTAATCAAAATCAGGCATATTTAGAATAGTACCCTTTGTTATATTTCATACTCTTATGGCTTTCCTTTTTACTCTTACCTCAAAGTATCCTGGGTCTCCTCACGATCCTTATCGACTACTCTATTTGATTTTTACTTTTATCTTGGCATATCATAACTGAGGCCAATCCTAATACAGCACAAGTAAGTTTGAAGAGAAACAGACCCTTTGATGTAGAGTCTCATGCTCTTATAGCACAGGGAAAGGGGGCAAATATATACACAATTACAGGGCAATCCAAAGCAACAAATCAGAAGCTATAATCAAGGAGAATAAAAACTAATCAAAACTACTTCCTAAAATCATGCTACAGATAGTTGACTATTCACATCTCCTAATAAGCAAGGATTTCAACACTCCCCCTCAAGTTGGATCACAGATATCAATCATGTCTCACTTGCCAATGAGTCCCTTAAAGGTATGCTGTGGTAATCCTCTAGTGAATATGTCTGCTTTCTGTTCTCTTGTAGGAACATAGGCCATACATATGATTCCTTCTTCAACCTTCTCTTTGATGAAGTGTTTATCTACTTCAACATGCTTTGTCCTATCATGTTGCACCAGGTTGAGTGACATACTAATGGCTGCCCTGTTGTCACAATAGATCTTGATAGGGAGCTGTACGTCCATTCTGTGCTCTTCTACTAGTTTTTTAAGCCATAAGCCTTCACAAATTCCTTGAGCTACTACTCGGAATTCCGCTTCTGCACTACTTTTTGCCATAACATTCTGCTTTTTACTTCTCCATGCTATCAAATTTTCCCACACATAGGTGCAATATCCAACAATGGCTCTCCTATCCTCCACTAAACTTGCCCAATCAGCATCAATAAATACTTCTACTTGAGCTTGATTTCCTCTTTTAAATAATTGACCCTTTCCTAGTGAGACTTTCAAGTATTTCAGAATTCTGTATACCACTTCAAGATGAACTTCCTTTGGTGGGTGCATGTATTATCTGACAACACTTACGGCAAATGCTATGTTAGATCTTGTGTGGGACAAGTAAATCAATCTTCCAACCAGTCTCTAATATCTTTCTCTATCAACTAGTTCACTTGTATCATCAAACCTTTTTTCTGCTTCTATGGGCACATCACACAACTTACATCCCATCATTCCAGTTTCTTTTAATAAGTGTAGTGTATACTTTCTTTGAGATACACTGATTCCTTTCATCGACCTAGCGATCTCCATTCTCAGAAAGTACCTCATTTGTCCCAAGTCCTTTACTTCAACTTCAGTAGCCAGAACCCCTTTTAGTCTTTCTATTTCTTCTTTGTTGTCACCTGTGAGAATGATGTCATCTACCTATACAATGAGAATAGTTCTTCTCCCTTCTTTGTGGTTCAAGAATAATGTGTGATCTGAGTGGCTTTGTTTGTATCCTTTTGTTTTTAATACTTCGTCAAACCTTTCAAACCACACCCTTGGAGATTGCTTTAGGCCATACAATAACTTCTTTAGTCTACAAATACGATTTTCCTCACCCTTCCTGCTAAAGCTGGGAGAGTCATGTAAACTTCTACCAACTCACCTTGATATCAAGTTGTTGTAATGGCCAATTTAAATTAGCAGTTTGAGATAGAAGCACTCGGATGGTATTCAATTTTGCCATTGGTGCGATGGTTTCTGTGTAATCTATACCATACATTTGTGTGAAACACTTTGCAACGAGTTAAGCCTTATATCTTTCCACTACTCCATTAGCCTTGTACCTCACTGTGAATACCCATTTGCATCCTATTGGGTTTTCCATCTAGCAAGTCAACTGCTACCAAGTTCTATTCTTCTCTAGGGCACTCATTTCCTCCAATATTGCTATTTTCCACTCAAGTACTCCCAACGCCTCCTGAATGCTACTAGGAACCTTTACCCTGTCAAGGTTAGATACAAAAGCACTATATCCAAGGAAAGAGCTTTATAGGACACAAACTTTCTAATAGGATGCAAAGTACAAGTGTGAGTAGGTTTTCTTAATGCAATAGGAAGATTCAAATCAGAGAGATTAGATGGGTCATCTGGGTTGGAGTTATTTACCTACTTAGGGAAGGATTCAAAGTCCTTCACTAGGTTAGATTCTTGCAATGCCTCGAGTATAAGTCCACCATTCTCAGGTTTCTTCCTTCATGAGTAGACAATTACTTCTTTATTCTATTGTATTTCTACTTCTCCCCTTGGATTAGGACTCCCTTCTATTTTTGGCTCAATGGTGCTATTGGGTACAAAAATGGGTAAGGGTGAGTCAGTAATGTGAAGGGTAGTATGACTATTATTTTGGTGCCAAGTCTGAGATTCCCTCAAATTCCCACCCCCCCTGAATGGAAGACTTGGAGAAGAAGGGTGATTGTTCAAAGAAAGTGACGTCTATACTGACAAATGATCGTTGAGAGGAAAGGTTATAACATTTGTATCCTTTTCGACTTGAGGAATAAGCCAAAAATACACACTTGATGACACAGGGATCCAATTTACTTCTTTGATTGGAATGAACATCGACAAATGCTGTACACTCAAATATTTTTAGAGGTATATCTACTTGTAGATGAGAATTGGCGAATGTTTCCTAGAGTTCTTGTAAAGGGGTGGCAAATGAAAAAAACACGACTAGGCATTCTATTTATGAGGTAAACAACAATAAGGATGGCATCACCCCAAAATGTCTGTGGCATGTTAGAAGAAAACATCAATGCCCTTACAACTTCTAGGATATGTCTATTCTTGCGTTCAGCAATGCCATTGTGTTGGGGTGTATTATTACATGAACTCTAATGTATAATCCCATGTTCCCTCAAAAAGGATCCCAACATGTTATTGAAAAATTTAGTACCATTATCAATGTATAATATTTAAAAATAGTTGTATTAAGCTAATTCTTGATCATCAACAACAACAACAAAATTTTTTCCCACTAGGTGGGGTTGGCAAACTGATTCTTGATCATGGTAGGGAAATTAATGAACACAAGGAAAACTTCAAATATATCTTTTAGGAGATATACCCAATAAAGACAAGTGTGGTCATTAATAAATGTGTACAAGAAGGCCCCCACAAGTCACTATGAATAATAGAGAATGGTTTGGCTAGTTTATTACTGCACTTTGGAAAGGGACGTCTATGATGGTTAACAAATTCACAGCTTTCACATTGAACATCAACAACATTTTTATTTGAACATAAGTTTGGAAACCAGTGACACAGGTATTTGAAACTAGGGTGGCCAAAAAGTAGATGCCATAGCATTAGATCATCATCTTTTGAAGGAGAAACAAAATTACAAGTAATATTTGGTTTATGACTACTCATTCTAGCATCCTCGAAATAGTAGAGCCCCCGATACTCCTTGACATTGCCAATCATCATCCCCAATGATAGGTCCTAATAGACACAATGAGATGGTAGAAATTTAACAAAGCACTGTGAATCTTTGGTTAATTATCTTACAGAAAGTAAGTTACAAGCAGGCTTAGGGACATGTAAAACAAATTTTAAAGTGATAGAATTAGATATATAGATGTTCCCTTCACCAGCCACAAGAGCTAAAATTCCATCAGCAATTTTAACTTTCAAGTCCCAGCACAAGGGTTATAAGAACTAAACAACTAATAAGAATCAATCACATGGTCCAAGGCCCTTGAATCAATAATCCATCGGTTTTATCAGCAGGTTTTCTGTGTAAATCCCAGCATGTATCCTTAGAGTGTCCTAGTTTTCTACAATGATCACATCAGGGGTGTTTTGGGATTTCTAGTTTGACTCTTGACTGGTTTGTCATGAAACCAGTGCTAACCCTTCCAACACAACTACTATATCCTCTTTTAGCATTACTTTTCATCTGGATTCTTCTCTTCAGACCTCTGCAAATGCCTCTCGTGGTGAAGGAAGAGGTACCCAAGCCAGAATACATCCCCTAGCATCATCCAAGTTTCAGTTCAGCCTGGCTAGAAACTCGAAGACTCCCTTTCTACTCGCTTCTGATGCAACAGGCAGTCCTCAATACACTTCCAATTTTCATCACAGGTGGCATCAAGTTCTTGCCATAGTGACACCATTTCCACATAATATTCATTGACTTCACATTCACCTTGTTTGAGTTGCCAGAGCTTTGTTTTGATTTCGAAGATCTGAGCGGAATTTTCTCCATCAAAATATGCTTCACGAGCAACCTCCCATGCCTCATTGGCTGAGTCCAAAAACATGAAGGTCCTTCTGATCGAAGGAACCATGGAGTTTGCAAGCCACAAGATGAGGAAAGTGTTCTCAATCTTCCAATGGTAGTGACTAGCAACATCGCTTGAGGGTGGGTCTTGGATATCACCTGTAAGTAACCCAATTTGCCTCTTTCCTCCACAGCAAGCCAAATTGCATGAGCCCTTTAACAGTGATTTTTTTCATTCAACTTCTCTGTCGTGAGTTGGAAGGAGGAGCCATCCAAACTTCCACCCACCAACGAAATGATATCTGTTGAAATGGGGCTCGTCTCCTTTGGTCCTGGTGAGGTGATTGAGGTGTCTCCCATTTGTTTGGTTCAAGAGTGATCCAAGATTGAATCCTGCTCTAATACCGTGAAGAGAGACAGACCCTTTGATGTAGAGTCTGATGTTCTTATTGCACATGGAAAGGGGGCGAATATATACAAAATTACAAGGCAATCCAAAGCAACAAATCAGAAGCTATAATCAAGGAGAATAAAAACTAATCAAAACTACTTCCTAAAATCATGCTACAGATAGTTGACTATTTGCATCTCCTAATAATCAAGGATTTCAACAAAGTCATCTGACTTTCTTATCAACAATCACAATGTATACCACCAACATTCAATGATCATGCCAATTAAATACTGATTCTGATAATTGCAAAGCATTTTGCCACACGTAGATGTTTCACTGTACAATCAGATATCATAGCAGTCACCCCATTTGACTTCATCAACTTCTCTTCTTTGTTTCTAATCATCCTCCGCTACCTCACTATCTTCAACATTCTCCTAAAGATATATATAGTGGTCAGATAACTGCATCTAACAATTTTCAATTAATCCTTGCTTGCATCATTCTTTCGAAGTTACAAATTACAGTGTTGACAACCTTACATTCCATAGGCACAGTTATAGCTCTACTAGAGCAGTAAGAAGTGAGAACTTGTCTCCTTGATTCCAACTTAGTACCAAGAACCCATACTAATGTGGACAATAATCGAATGAACCATACCTGTAACATGCGAGCAAGTGCAGCTTGGAACTTATCCAGAGGAAGATTTACAATGTGAGGAAAGATCAGCATAACCTATCAGGAAAATTAAAAAAAAAAATTGTCAAACCATTTCCACCAAATGAAAGGAGAGGCCAATTAAGAAATGAAACTAGAAAAGGAAAAGGAAAAAAACAAAAATATCCACCCAAGAGAAAAATGGAAAAATTATAACAAACTAACGTCATACAGAATTTAGCCAATTCTATATCAGGCAATACCATTTTTATTGCCAGACCAGAAAAAATACAAGAAGGAAATGGTAGTAATAAAGACATTGAACAAAATCATACTCTTCACCTCTCTTTAAGTTAAATCAGTTGGTCATTTCTAATGAACTTCCTTGACTGTTTATCTCTGTTTCTTTTTCTTTTCTACTTCAGGATGTTTTAGGAGGATACTTTATCCCCTATAGTGTACTTTCTGTCCAATTAACATCTTATATAAAATGATAAACAAATAAATAATTAAAAGATGGGACTAGTTGAAAAACATTAGACGCTAGACACATGTGAATGAACACAAGCTTGCTCAGACCCTATGACATATCTAACCCTCAACTGCCAGGAGGGCAAATTATTTTAACACAGATACAAAAATTATACAATAAACTATAATAAAAAGCCTACCGAAGACTTTATCCATACATTGAATCACATTATAATTTCACCAAAATAGCAGCATAAAAGATAACATCGCAGAGAAAAGAACTAGGGAGAACCTCATCTTTTGGCAGATATGCCAATATAGGAATGAGAACCTCCGCATCCTGTCCCCAAAAAAAAAAAATCCATGATTAGCCAATTTCCTGAGTTGTACAACTAAACTGATAAGCAACATTTTGACATACCTTAACTTTTGAATCATGTAATCTTTTGACAGTAAATATTAAATCCTTAGCAGGGATTGTCCCATCAGTAAGTGTGTACAACACCTAACATTATCAATATGCAAGTACAAATGTTCAGTGAAATCTTAATAAATAAGCATATTTTTTTAAAAAAATTGAATGGTAAAAGAGTAAACCTGCATTAGGAGGTTCTCACTTCCATTTGGGGGATCTGAAATAATTTCAATGAGATCTGAAGATGAACCCATGGTACGGACTAGAATTGGGATATGACGATGAACTGCCTGCAAAGTAAAATTAGAGATAAACCTATAGACCAAATAGCAATAATTGATAATATCCACAAGAATCCCATGAGCAAAAAAGTGAAACCTGCTTGACTGCCTTTGATGTGCTTTTATAGATGACAAATATTTGGCGAAAGAGAGAATGTTTCTATAATAAAAAATATCAATAAATCAACTTCTAATTAGATAATAAAAATATTACAACCAAACAATAGAACTTAAGACACTACTATAACAAAATATCACCTTGGTACACAGAGCAAAATACAATGACATGCATCTCTGAGCCTCAGAGACTGAAATCAGTGAGACACTATCGGATGTACATGACTGGCGATTATCAGAGCAGATATCCTTACTGCTGCCACTAACTGATGATGGTTCATTTGAAGACTTTTCATTATCAAGTCCCTTAAAAAACAAACTATTTAGACAACTGCCCAGTTCAAGTTCAACCCCCCAAAAGAAATGTAAAACCTTGTTGTTAATGGGCTCTAGCCAGCAACAAAATCCCCAAGAAAGAAAAAAATTATATACTAGTACCTTTTGTGTTTCAGCAATAGATCCTTCCGCATCGGTAGCTTCAGATGCATCACCACTTGTCACTGAGAATAGCATTTCCTTTGCAAAATCTTCTATTTGCTGAGAAATGGATGTTAAAGGATAAAGCTTATTTGCCACCTACAAGAAGCACCCCAATTGTAAGCCAAGATTGTTTGCAGTCAATTAAATGTTCCAATGGGAAGTTAAGCTAAAAGTAATACCAGCCGTATTGCCTTCATCCGCACTTCCTCCAAGGGATGCACTGCACTCTTTCATTGGAAAAGTAGAAAAATCAAAATCAAACCAGAGATGATGTTCAGATCCATACAATTCAAGAATAGGCAATGATATCATTAAGCATTAAAGGGGGCAGAGGAACTATAACTAGTAACCAAAAGTCCACAACCAGACAAACAAAGCACCCAAAAACAAAATATTATAATGTAAAAGTAGAAGAAACACCTGTAAAGCAATTTTCAAGCAGGTATCTCGAATGGGAGGCCTCAGCAGAATCAGACTCCATACAGCACTGAGACCTTGGGTAACTCTATCCCCACTCTGTGTCTCCTTTTCAACTTTATCAGAATTTCCAGGAGAACACATGTTCTCTAAAACTGTTAAAACTGACTTTGGCAAATGAGGAGCTTCACCAAGCAATCTACTTAAGGATTTATCTGAAGGTGGAAAAGAATCTCTTAGTGCTTCTGCCTGCATTAGAAAAGAACTAAAAGTTCAACACTTGCTTTGCAGAAGGACAAATGTAAAATTAGAAAAAACAAGCACAGACCACTGTTAGGAGGAATGTTTCATATACAGAAGTAGCTGTTGTGGAAGAAAAGAAATCAGGCTCCTCTTCAGCCTCACCAAATAACCTGTACAGGACACGCAATGTCAACTCGTGTCCCTAAGACATTAGCTAGACATTGTCAGCTCAAATAAACCATGAACTGTGAAGCTAAAAGCTGAGAAGTTGATATCTAAGTAGTAACCAGCACTTGAGACATGAACACACCTCATGACTTGTGTAATCAACCAAGACATGCTTCTGCAATAGTTTCCATGGGTCTAGGTCCAAGGGAAGCTACATAGAGAATAAGAAAATGCAGTGCTATCAATTACCAAATGCATGTGAACAAAAGATATAGTATTAAAAATAAATTGTGTTAAATGAAGCCATTCTTAAACACAGTTTAGGATCTTAGGAATGTCAATGCTATACTGTGGTTAAAGTATTTATGAATAGAGAGAAGAATGATTGAATTTGAACATAAGCAAGAATAAGTAACAAAATGTTATGTACACCTTAATGGCATTGAGATTAAGAACTAAAAAACAGGTAATAAAAGAACTTCTAACTAGAGTATTCAAAGAATGCATTATAGTAGATACTGTTGAGAAAATAGGGAGAATAAAAGCTAAGGAGAAAGGATGGGACCAATTAAAAATATTACAGAAAGACTAAAAAGACACTTTTGTTTAACGCTGGTCCCTCAAAAACCATTTATTCTAGCTCTGTAATCACAAAAAGCCACTAATACCCCTTACTTTGGGTGCATTAAAAGTAACTCCTTTTTCTTAACTTACAAGACATTCCTAAATCCCTTATACCGCTTAGCAGACACTAGACAGTATACTTTTGAGGCAATCATAAATCATATCTTTGTTTTAATAAAATAAGAAATTTTATTAGAGAGAAAAGAGAAAAAAGTACAATTAAGGGGGAGGATAAGACAGCCTTTAGAGTCCATTAGAGAAACTATTAGAAAACAGAGAGCCAGGGGCTCAAAAATGCAACAAAACTATCAACCACGATTAATCATATATGTATTGAAAGAATACATGTAAAAGGAAAACTGAAGAGAAGTACATTACAGCTCCACCTATTACAGGATTAAAAAGTATTGATTATTGAATCAATGCAGGAAACAGATTACAAGAATTAAAAATTTGAAAATGGAATTATTTATGCTTATAAAAAATCTATAGATCTTAAATTTATAAGAAATTTAACCCATCTTTGTTTATAAAGAAACTGAAAAAGAAAACTTGAAATATTTCAGAAGCTAAAATGATCACCTCAACTCCTAGATAAGCAAGTATTGAAAATCGAACTTTTGATCCTCCAGCTACTGCTATTTGCTTATAAGCATCAATAACACGAATAAAAGCCAATTTTTGCAAATTATCCTTCTGTTCATCTGCAAGATCAACAACAGGTGCTGTCATCTTTGGCAGGACCAACCGAGAAGACAACCTGTCTGAAGTTGCTGTTGAGGATACCACACTATTTAAATCTGTAACAGCTGCTTTTGGGCTTATCTCCTCAGACCTATCTGTTGATATTGATGGAACTATGTTCAGGGGTGATCTTTGACCTAAACTTGTAACTTGTTCTCGACCGGCTTCTTCTATATCAGAGGAAGCCAATGAGGAAGCAGCTACAGTGTCTGACAAGGCATCATTACGAGCAAAAGAATCAAGGCCAGGGATTCCACTCTCTAAATTGCCCACATCCTGGATGTCAGAAGGCACAGTTGTGCTCACATTCTCCATTCCAGGTATTTTGGCATCAGAAGATGGAAATTCGGCGGGCAACATCACATTTTCAGATGAATGATCAAAGCCAGAATGCACAACGTTACTATCTACTCCAGTTGCAGAATTTTCTTCCTCCCCTTGAGATTTCTGCAATATTTTTGTATTAAAATCTTAGTATAAAGATATTTCAGAGAAATATACTACAAGAAAATCAAAATGTTTTCTTTCTTCTTGGAAAGAGCGGGATGGGAGTGGGGAAGACAGGCAAAACTATTACATATGGAAGGTAGTGGAGGTAAATTGAAAGATAAAAGGTTCTTTAGAGGGCACAGGTAAGCAGTGCGTTTTTGCCATTGGTAACTATGTCAATCTCAATCAGAGGGTAAGAGAAGATATAAAAACCACAAAAAAAATACCAAATATAAAAGGAAATTATACTACTACCTCATTGGATACTGATTGATTAGCATCAAGAAGTGAAGCTATTGGTGGGAATGTACTAGAAAGCGACATAACGCCAGCTACAAATGATGGTGGATATTTAGCCTTGTCATCAGAACCAATTATACTAATGTCATGCAGTGGCTCATCATCTCCTTCAGCATTTGGATAATTTGAAGGTAGGTTACACATATTAGCCATTACTACCTCAGCTAGCAAGTCCGAGGAAATACTTGAGATAAGAATCTCTAAATGTGCAACAGCTTCTTCACCTTGAGCAACCAAAGCACCAAACATTGCAACAAGTTGCTGAACAGGCCCATTATCCACGTCTCCTTTTGATGAGATTCGTACAATTGAAGCATTGTTGTCCTGAGAAACTGTAGTACTTCCATTTAACTCTTTCTTAGGTTCTGAGACACTGGCTGTTGTTTTGACACGCTTTTCAGGAACATTTTCATCTTCAGCTAAATCACCTCCATCCTGCAATCCTAATCTTTTCCTTCCCAAATTACTGTGCACGGAATCAAATGAAATTATTGGAGGTTTTTCTTCCTGTAAAATGTAAAATGACCATCAAGAACTGGGAAGCAATGTAAGCTTTTCTAGTATATAAATGTATGTCCATCAGCAAAGCCAACCACAATTAGATACTACTGAGGAGAATCATTACATGGAATTTGATCAGAAGAAATTATCATACAAAATTCCCAACAATCACCACCATTAATCTATTATAACTACTAACTAGTAAATAATATATACAACTTTTTAAGTTAATAGGTGGCACTGCCAGCTACCTTAATATCTAGATGATCATCCTTCTCTTTCTTTATACTTCCATTAATCTTGGAAACGTGGTGGAAAATCCGGTCAGCCATCCCTTCAGACTGCATTTCCTTCAAGGCACCTACCAAACGTTCTCTCCACTGCCAAAACAAAAAATCAGTTTTCCATAAAGCCATAATAAAGTAAACCTCTAATAAATGAAATATGCACTTAGTCAGAAGGCTCAATCAAGAAAAATACACCAAATACTTAAGGAATTCATATTGATTTTTATCTCTTCGTTTTTATAAACTATAAAACTCAAGACAAGGAAAGGATAATACAAATAAGTTTAGTAACTTCTATTCCAACATAAAATGATGTCATATGTTTTTGGTTTACTTAAATCCCACTGATTTTGATTTTGTAAACAATTTATCAGTTTCTAAACAATAAAATTTACAAATCAAAATAGGTGGCACTGCCAAGACTGAGTGTTGATCAATTAAAAGAAATACCATCTCAAAGCAGATAAGCTTTATTTGAAAAGAAAAAAGAACCATACAACTCATAACTGCTCTTAAAGTTGGACTTTTCCATTATTTCTCTCGAAGTTTAATTCCAACATTAGTCTGAAGCTTATTTCCATTACATAGTTACAAAGACAAGAAACAAAAGCAGGGAAATCTCTCAGTCAGTCTCGATCAAGGATGGCATACAAACCAACTATTGAGAAAACAAAAAAAAGTCATGGATTGAAGAACAAGATTCTATAGTAGATCACACTGATAAAGAATTATGATTCATCATTAATAAGAAACCTTGCTGCTTGCAACTATGTAAGCAATTTATTTTATCAGCACACGTCCTGTATGTACCTCCACCCCTTCAAGAGAGCATCAACTTTATCTGAGATAAATAATACTTCTTTATGTGGCACTAGATCATCTTCTGTAAAATGCTATATCAGACAGATCCAGAATGAAACATTTTTTTGTATGCTCTGTTTTTTTCCCTGTATCCAATGCATAACGCTAACCTTATGGTGTGGATGACATAAAATACACTACAAAAGTTCAATGATACAAAATTGTAGGAATTTGTGGATGCTGACATATTACTTAACAGAAAGTAGAAAAATTGCTTAAATTGCACATTCAATTCTGCCAGGTAAGCACTAAAAGGAGATTAATCTATAAAAAACATAATATAAGATAAGATCACACAATCAAGATATCAAGACTTTTTAGTATAAATTAAATACCGGAGCAGCACTTGGATGTGTACATTCCAAGCAAGTGAGAAAGGCCTTCTTCAACGCATGATGTGCAGCTGATATGCAGACCCCGTTAACAACAGAGCTTGATGGTTCCAAACCAAGCAAAACTGGCAAGATGCGTCCATAGAATGTAGGCCTATCTTTTGCAATGGCGGAAAGGCTAAGAATAGACCAAAGGTAAGTGGAAAGTAAGCAAACAATCAAACAACATTGGGAGAAACAGATTTTTACAAGCAGTGTTAACAGACATGAATAACTGCCTAGTAATGACAATGTCAATGACAATATTTGTCAAAGAACAATTCTCAAATTAAACTAACTGTTGAACATTGTAAAACGAATAGGCAGGATGTAGAAATGTCTTCAATCTCAAGAGTATCTATATAGGTAGGTGCACATGTTGCTTCCAAACAAAAGTAAGTCGCTCAGATTGTTCTGTACTACAAGTAATAAATATTCCAGCAACACATACACATCCTTTTAGGGGGGGCCTGCTTCTGTAATTGCTGGGAAGCAAATCAAAGGTCAAACAAGAAAAGCTCAAATACCTGTTAATTAGCACAATGATCACTGAGTTACTGAGATTATTCACTGTTGGCAATCTGAGTTGATCAAGCAAGAGACCCAAACTATGACTAGCTTCAATTGACAAATCTTTAAAATTAAGTACAGGATGACCCCTCCGAATCCATGATATATTAAACTCCACAAGCCTTCCTGTAAATAAAAGAGTAGTGCAATCTATTTGAGAACTGACATACAACCTTCTTATTCAAGTCTGATGAGCAAACCCCATATGTAATACCTTGATGAGGAGGGGGCTCTAAAGAACCATTTGGATCGGGCGTGTATAGATGAATAACTGCTCCAACAAACTTCAGTGCCAGCAACTTTGTACCGCCACTTCCATACTTTTAAATATGTTGCAGATTACAGCTATCAGACCATACACCGAAAAAGCAGTGTTTATAGTTAAAAAGGTAATTACTTACTTGAAAAGCGAGTGAGTATACTTTGTCTTTAAACTTTACCATCCATGCCCATGCAGATTCAAGTGCACTGTCCAGATCACTAGAGTATAGACCCTAGAACATTGTGAAACAAGAATGGGAATGATCATAAGTTAAAAAGTATACCTAGAAATAGAATACATTCAAAGATGAGAAAAGAGATAAAACCAGAGATAGACATGCAATAAGAAAAATAAAAGTGTAAAAACTAAGTGTTACTTAATGGCTTTATGAATAAATAAATCAAAAACCAAGAAATTGCATGTGTCGAATGGATTAGAGAAGGTAGGGTTCCTCTACAAACCATTCGAGCAAAAATTGATTATTGTTCCTGTACTGTTCAAACTATTCATGGGGCATTAGACATCAAAATTTAGATATTTGTAAACGAAGAATAATAAGCTTTGCCTTATCTTTAATGTTTTATCTAGGGAAAAAATGACAAATTCTTCTATTCTTATTCTGTTAAATCAAAACAAAAATGAGCAATTTTAATTAAATTTTATAAGATTGAATAAAAATTCGATTAAACGTTTGATGTTGATGTAATTGCTATGCTTAATGTGCGACTCATTGCGTTGAGTTTTTTTTTTTTTAAATAATTTTAGAGTGGTTAGATAAAATATATTGCTACTACCACCCCCTTCCCACCTTCACGTCTCTTTATTTATAATTACAGTTTGATCTCACTGGTCACTAGTCATAGTTTTATTCAGCTTCTATGTGCCTGTTCTCTTCAGAAGCTAGGACGTTGACAGCTAATGAAAAGTGAATGACATGTATCACTAGATGTTTAAGAATTAAGATTTTGAACCAAGAATTGAGCAATTATCTTCCAGTTGTATCAATCTCATAACAAAATCATGTACTCTAAATATATGTATATATATATCATAGAAAAAAATCTAGTAATTTACCAACAGAATACATATCTAATTCAATTAAAATACAAGTAATCATAGTAGATACAGCTAAGCATACAAGGGACTTATATCATCATACCTAGGAGTAAGATTAGAAAAACCAACAAAAATAAAATGAATTAAAAGATAGGAACTAGTGGATTCAGTATTAAAGATAGAATACCTGTATTGCAATTTTCTCAAGAGTGGAACGAAATAAGTTAATTCCACATGATATAGCTTGTCGAACAACAGCAGGTGTTTCGTCATCCAAAACAGAAATGAGCACAGGTATAATGTCAGGCAAGAACTCTGTGTTTTTAGATCCAATTTCACCAAGCATCCTGCAGTTCAAGAAAAGAGGAGCATATTTTAATCTAAGTCACCAGGCATACACACATAATCGGTAGTCCACCAGTGCATGTTGAAGTAAGTTCAACAGTCATCTTACAACAACAAAGACCATAAAGTACAGAAAAAATGATAGTAGAAAGAAGAATAGAGTGTAGAAGAATGAGAGAAAGAGAGAGATAGGATACTGACAACTCCAAACAACTGTCATAACTCCCTTTCAATCCTCAGATACAGCTATATAGGTGAGTTAGTTAGAACTAACTAAGCATCCTAACAGAATATAACAACCATTCTGTTATTAACTACTACTTAATTCCTATTTTATACACCCAACAATACTCCCTTCCCTAAAAAACTCTTGACCTCAAGGGAGGCTGTCATTGATACAAAATTCCGGATACATTCTTTGAAAGCAACTTAAGTCAAGTAGCTTCCTTATCAGGCAGGTTTTTCCACTGGATTAAAATTTCTGTCACGGGTCTTCCCCTCTTCTTTCCACTCTTCTGTGCAAAATCTTTTCTGGAAACAATTGATCAGGTTCAGCTGGCCAATCTGGAGATGGATGTCTCAGCACTGCTACTGGATCAGGGCAAAGTTTGAGCAACAAGACATGAAATGTATTATGAATACAAGAGCTGGATGGCAGTTCCAACTTGTAAGCAACTGTCCCAATTTTCTGTATAATTTTGCAAGTCTCAAAATACCTAGGAGCAAGCTTTTGTGAACTCCTAGGGGTCATAGTCACCTGCCTATAAGGCTATAGTTTAAGAAAGACCCATTCTCCTTCAGAAAATTGTCTATCCGTTCTTTTTTTTTTCTGCTTGCTGCTTCATCCAATTAGCTGCCCTATATAAGTGACACTTTATGATAGCAATCATTTCTTCCCTTGCTGTGAAAGTGTGATCAACAGCCTCTACTAAAGCATCATTGGACAAATAAGGAACATGAATAGAAGGCTTTTGCACATACACAACCTCATAAAGTCTGACATTAGTTGCTATATGGAAAGTGGAGTTACACCACCATTCAGCCAAAGATAGCTACTTATGCCATTCTTGAGGTTTTTCCCATGTCATACACCTCAAATATGTTTCTATGTAAGGATTTAAAACCTCTAATTGACCATCTAACTAAGGATGACAAGCTGAGGTCAAATTCTGTCTAATTCCCAATTTAGTCATGAATTCCCTCCTAAAATTACTAATAAAAATGGCACCTCTATCACTAATCACCTTTTATGGACTCCCATGGAGCTTATAAACGTTCATGAATTGTTGGGCCACTATAGTAGTTGTATTTGGATGTATAAGAGCAATAAAATGGGCATATTTGCTCAATCTATCAATAACAACCATGATAGTGTCCTTCCCTCCTGACTTAGGAATCCTTCAACAAAATCCATAGAAACGCTTACCCAAATTCCTTGAGGAATAAGCAAAGGTTGGAGTAACCCCAGATTGGCAATGGTCTCACTCTTGCATCTAGCACACATGTCACAATGTTTGATGAAGAGTTTGACAGCAGCTTCCATGTTGCTCCACCAAAATAAAGAATTCAATCTTTGATAAGTGGACCTCACACCTAAATGTCTTCCTTGCGAAGAAGAATACAGCCAACAAATTATCCTTCTCTTCAGTTGCTCATCATTTCCAATCACCACCCTGCCATTTCTTCTGAGTGCCTGTCCATCCCTTGCGTATTTCCCTTGATTGTTAGGATGTTGAGCAAAATGATTAATTATAGCCCAAAAGTCATAATCCTGTTGCCATGAATTATGTATTTGCTTCCATAAATCTGTGAATACAGATGAAACAACCAGCTGAGATAGAGCATCTGCAGCTCTATTCTCACTACCCTTCTTGTATTGTATTTCATAGTCAGAGCCCACCAGTTTGGAATGCCAAAAGAGTAGGAATGAAATCTTCAACTTCTAATCTCGCAAATACTTCAAATTCTGCTGGTTTGTTCTGATAATAAGGTGTCTACCATCTAGATATTGGTGTCATTGTTCAAATCCATGCACCACTGCCAATAACTCCTTCTCATACACTAATAAAGCTACATGTTTAGGTGACAATGTCTTGCTGAAATATGCAAGTGGTTGGTTCTGTCACATGAGCATAGCTCCTACGCCATGATTTGAAGTATCAACCTCCACTACAAATGTCTTAGTAAAATCTGGTAAGGCAAGTACTGGGGCTGTTGTTAAGGCACTTTTCAAGGCTTGGAAAGCTTTGCTAGCTTCTTCAAACCATGTGAAATCGTTAAGCTTGAGCAAAATTAGTTAGTGGTCGAGCTATCTCCCCATTGCTTCTAATAAATCTTCAATAATACCCTGCCAAACCCAAGAATGATCTAAATTGCTTTATGGTGGTGGGTATAGGCCATTGTTGCATTGCTTGAATCTTTTATGGATCAGTGGCAACTCCTTCAACATAATTATATGGGCTAGATACTCTGCTTAGGCAAAGCAACAAAACACTTACTTAATTTTACAAAACATTGTTGCTTCATCAAAGTTTCTAACACCGATTGTAAGGGTGTAACATGGCTTTCTAAGGTTAGGCTATAGATCAAAATGTCATCAAAAACACAAGAACGAACTACCTCAAATACACCTTAAAAATGTCATTCACAGCCACTTGAAATCTAGCTGGTGTGTTTGTGAGTCCAAACTAATATTTTTAAAAACAAACCAGTCATTAAACCAATAAAAGCATTGGGTTTGACTGTAGTTAAACTGTGATCAAATCAATAATAATTAAATATATTTTTTTAAAATTTTATATATTAAAATTCTAATATAACAAATTAATACTAATAAATTTTAATAATGTTTGAAAAGTTATTTTTTAATTGAAAAACAAAAACTATTCATGATTAAAATTGAAGAGCAATTAATATTGAACATTTAAGGTTTTCAAATTATATTAAAATTTCATTTGTTATTAAAAAAAAAAGACAAAACAAAAAGGCAAATGGAAAAGGAAGGAGCAATTTTAGCCAAACACTTTAATATCTAGAAAATATGTTACTAGGAGATAAAACAAGATTGAAAACAAGTACCGAAAATAACTAAGTACACACCTTTTGGTTTTTCTCATATTTTCTTAAAATTTCTCTCCATTTCAACCCCCTCTTTTTCCTAGTACCTCCTATTTTCAATCTTTTAAATCTATCCAAAATAAATTATGTTATTTTATAAGAAAGAATCTTTAAAAAAATCAATGACTAATTTTTTACTGATCCAATTTTGATTGGTTTGATAGTTTTCAAACAATTCTTTGACTGATCAATTTTCTAAGCCAACCAAATAAGACCAAGGACCGGTTCACCAATTTTCCAAACAAACTAGCCAATTTGGTTTGGTTCCGATATCATTGGTCCAAACAACATCACAACAAACTCATAATGCCTGAAGTGAGTTTTAAAGGCTATCTTTCAAATGTCCTTGGATTCATCCTTATTTGATGGTACTCTACATGTAAATCTAGCTAAGAAAATAGGTTAGCTCCTTGTAACTCGTCCAATAGCTCCTCCACTATAGGAATTGGGAATTAGTCTTTAATAGTACATTTATTCAACTCCTTGTAGTCAAAACTCATTCTCCACATGTCATATTTCATCTTGACTAGGACTATGGGTCCTGCAAACAGGGGAAGTGCTGCTCTAGATTACCCATAAATCCATCAATTCATTCACCATTTTCTCTATTACATCCTTTTGAGTTGTTGGGTACTTGTAAGATCAAATATTGATGGGATTTAAAAGGTGAAAATGCAGTTGGAGTCTCAAACACATCCTTGTAATTCCCCAATAATCATTGAATTGCTTATGGAACCTCACTATCACCACTGATCATTAAAGACCTTACAGAGCCTCAAACTTCCTTTACTATTTGTCTAACCTCCTTTTGATTATTATTGCTAACTCCCATAGTCAATGGCTTGCTAGAATCCAATCTTTCTTGCTTGCCATAGGCTTGATTTCCCCAATAACTCATTATTGATATACTCCTACCCTCCCCACCTTTGTTCACTGAGCAAGAAATCAATTCTTGCAACTTTGCAATCTTCATTACGTCTAACAGCTTCTATGGCCTAAACAATCTGACTCTTCTCCTAATTTCCTCCTTAAGCCCAGCTATAAAACAACTAATTAGTTGGCCTTCTGTGAGCTTTACCTTATAAGACAAATTATCGAATGCTTCTTAATATTCACTAACATTCCAATCTGCTTGAGCTGTATTCATTCCTCCATAGGGTCTTCATACACTACCCCAAACCTTCGTTTAACTGCTTCTATATACATTTCCCATGAGATGAGCCTTCCTTCTTGATTCTTTTCATAGCTTTTATGCCAACGGAAACTCTTCTCATCTTAGTGTAAATTAGAGACTCTGACCTTCATTTCTTCAGGGGTAGTATCTGGCAAGAAATAAATCTTGCATTTCTCCAACCAACCCAACACGTCTTTTCAATGGAATTTAGGGAACTCCATCTTGGTGAAACAGGTGGGTAGTCGGTATGCCCTTGCATTTATGTTCTCTCAACACTCTTCGTCCCTATTCTTGGCATTTCCCTCCTATGAATTCATCAACCTCATCGCCTCCGTCATATGCGAAGATAACCCTTCCTTCAACTCATGAAAACTCGACACCCTCTGCTCCATCATAGACATTCATTCATCCATGTTCAATTGTAGCTTCTCCTTGATGTCGCGCATCACAACTTGAGAGTGTGTAGCATTTGCCATGGCTAAAGATCAGTGACTCTAATACCACTTGATAGTGGAAAGAAGTAGAAGAATAAAAGAAAGAGAGAGATAGGATACTGAAAACTCCAAACAACAGTCATCACTGCCTTTCAATCCTCAGATATAGCTATATAGGTTAGTTAGTTGAATTCTAACTAACTAACCATCCTAACAGAATATAATAACCATTCTGTTATTAACTACTTCCTAATTCCTATTTTACACATCTAACAAAAAACTTCACATGGATGTCCATCAACCCAATGTACAAGCAAACGAGAAATAAAAAAGATGGCAGCTGGAACGAAAAACAGGAAATCCATACAATATAAGGAAACTAAACTTCTTTATTTAATAAAAGAATCATAAAAGAGAAAAGAAAAGGGTAAAAGTATAACGGATGATAAGAAATTCCCCTTAGCAATGGGCAATCGCAAAAGGGGGGGGGGGGGGAGACAAGAACAACAACCAAGCTCATAAGTGCGATAAAGCTCTCCAATCCCTGTGCATATATAATGAGATTCCTTTATAAAAGGAATGGGCAGGACGCCAATGAGAATCCATGAAGGCTATCCTATCCGAGAATAATGTATGAGCAAGAATGGTCATCATTCCAGTTATAAATTCCACCTTAACTTATCTAGGCTGCCTTCTCTTTCTCACGCCAAAAAAAAAGAAAAAAAAGCAAAACGTATACATGAGGTGTATGGAAGCTTACTCGGTGACAAATTTGCGAACTGGACTGAACCGGTCGGACTGAAACTCGAAGAGACAAGGAAGAAACTCAGTGAGCAAAACAGGGTCTTCTTGGGGTAACTCTAGCTTCAGTTGCCGCAAGCAATCGAGCTTGGAGGGTATATCCATGGCCAACTTGGCCGAGTTCACGAGACTGGCGAGCTTTTCCCGTGAAGTCGCGTCCATCATTCCGACCATTGCTGAAGAGCACAGACGCAATTTCAGAATTTTACATGGAAAATCACAAGCCCGAGCATATCAGCGTACTTTAGGGTTTGCAAGAAGAGGAAGAAACGAGATTTGAAGGCGCAACGCGAGAAACAGAACGGTGCCGTGTATTTTATTTTTCAATGCAAGAGGGTCATACATGTTTCTTAACGATTCGTTAGGGAAGTTAATGGGTGAATAAAATGAGGAAGACGTAGGCAAGTTATATAAATGTTTATTTAACTATAAAAGAATGTAATAAAATAATAAATTAAATATAGAAAAATAATTTTTTTTACTTTTTATAATAAATTATTCTTTTCCCGCAAGATACAAGCAAAATTTAAAAAATACTTATAAATCTTAAAAAAAAATTAAAAAACAAATAAACAATAAATATACAAGTATACACTATTTATATATGGACAATAATAACATCCTAATATGCAACCCATAGGAGCTGCATTATTTATAACCCGCGACGTGCACAGATATTTATATAATATATTGATGGTTCGTATGATTGTTCATTTTACACAATATATTTAAAAAAAAAAAATCAAAGCTTTCTATTTTTTTTATTATTATAAGGGAGATACAAAATATTAGAAGTAAGCTTATAACCTCATTAAGTTTATTGGCTTTCCATTGTTTTAATTCTTATAAGCTAGTAGCATATACTAGATTAAAATTCTTATCTTGCATTATGTTAGTTCTTCAAAAGTGTTTACATTAATTTTTTGCATGATTTTAAAATTGTGATCAATTTACAAAATTAAAAATTTATCTTATTATCGTTAAATATAGGAAACAAAAGAGTTAAAAGCTCACATACTTCGTCGAAATTTGGTTTATACTAAATGAAAATTGTAATTTGGCATGAGTTCAGTTAACATCTTGAGTCATATTAATTGGTAAAAGATTTTTATTTATGAACTCTATGATTTTGACTGTACTATTTCATGTAAAACAATTATTGAACCAAATTTGCAATCATCATTCTTATTTCCTATTATACTTAATTTGATTTTTTTTTTTTAGTACAAGATTTGAAGTTTCATGTCCACTTTATATATATATGTATATATATATATTAAAGATGTAGTACATGCTGCTGGCGTTCTATTTTATTTTTTTATTTTTTCATAATGCAAGACTTGTTTTAATTTTTTTAAATTTTTATAAAAAAAACAACACAGATATTGTTGACTCATATAGATGACAGGTCACGAGGTTGGCCATGTGATAAAACCTCATGGAACAGTAAGATTACAATATTACGTGGCCAATCCTCATTCGTTTATTTAATGCAACTTTTATCATAAAAATAAATAAAAAGTGCAGCCCCACAGTAAAATCCTCTCTTCTTCCACCTCCTTCACTTCAGGCATAGCCTCTTTCACTCTCATTCACTCTTATTTTCTGTAAAATCACATCCTTTATCTCATTTTCTTCACGCATCTTGTTCCCTATGACTCCATGTATATAAATCTTTATTCATTCAATATTATTTTTCAAGTAGGCTCAACATAGTTTTTACTTCCTATATTGCAAGCTGTTTAAATCTCACCAGATAAAGACAACGATGGTCCCAATGTTATAATCAGCTTTTTTTTTTTTTAACTAAAGTGAAACATTTGGTGTATAATTTTCTTTTTTTTCACTTATTTCATTTAATCACTGTGTCATTGTGACTGTGATATGAAAGTTTTTATTTTTGATTAGTGAGTGGCATATATAATTCTGTGTATGCTATAGATATGCAATTATAGATAGATAAATAAATAAATAATTGTGATCATGCTGGTAAAAAAAAAAAACAGTTTAGTGAAAAACATGAAAAGAAACAATTTAATGCAGTAGAATAGAAGAACCAAAATAAGCGCCGGCGGCATACAGGCACGAATATGAGCTGAACGCCACTTATTAGATTAGTGAGCCTGCCATGTCTTCAACTTAATTTCATATTTTAACCTAAATGTCCATATAATTTAATTTTTTAAAAAAATATGTCCACACAATTCTATTTCAAAATTTTAAATTTTTAAAATTTTTATTATTATCTTAATTTATGTTTTAGGATTTTTAATTTAATTTTAACTTAAAATGTTCTATATCCACATAATTTAATTTGAAATTTTAATATTTCAGGTTTAATTATTGCGTTGTTTTCATTTTAGGATTAGGAGTTTTGAATTAAATTTAACTTTAAACATTTTGAAAATAGAATATAGTTTTTGTATTCTCTATTATTAGATTATTCTAAACTAAATTTTATATTTTATTTTGGAAATTTTTTAACTTCCATTTATCTTAATGGGTGTGATGTCGCATTTTCCTAAATTTGTACATATGTTTGTAGGAAATTGCAATGATAAGCTATTTGTTCGTTGTTAATTTGAGTCCAAAGAGTGAGTCCCTATTGTAAATGCAAAATCAACATGTGCTACAGGCCATATAAATTAACGTCATAACACAAAGATTATTCTTTTTTTAAAATTTCTGTAATGTCATGTATAAATTAAATTGTGGAAACATTTCAAATGCTTACCGTAAGAGGACTACATTTTTTGCTTACATCAAATTATCTATACATCAAGTATGATGGATCCTCTATTGACTATCATGCCATATCTAATTTATGTTGGATTGTATAAGATGTGACAACTTGGACACTTTGACTTCAATCCTATACTCGTATCAACACTTATGAAAAAATAGTAATTAAAAACTCATATTTTTCATACCATATGAGGCAAATGTATCATCACTTTTTTTTAATGTAGCAATACAAATTAGGTTTATTGTGCAAGGACTAGCCCATGTGTGGTCAAATAGATTATCTTTAGGTAGAGCTTTACAAACTTCTAAGCATTCAAACACCATTAAATTAGTTTGATGGGTAGAGGCTAAATCTCACATGCCTTGCTAACACCTTTACCAAGCTAGCAAACTATGTTAAGGTTGAGTAGGACCAATGTTTCACATGTATGTAAATTATGCAATTGATTGAAAGTTACTTAATGTTAGACAAGAAGGCCCACATAGTATTATTGATGTACTTAATGTTGCTTGATGATTTTGCACAAGATAATCAGTTCACTTAAGGATTGGTAATGTTGGCCTACTAGTAGAAAGGGATGTGCAATGCAACCAAGTACCATGTTGAATGACCAAGGCTAATTACATGAGGTCAACAATGTTGGGACTACATCCATGACAAATAAAATTGTTGCATTATTCTCTTACGTCCCAGCACCAACACATACAAGCTTCAAAGGTGTTGGTTTATCTTCAATTGCATCGTTCACATAATTTACAGATTTTGGCAATGCCAATCTTTAAAATTATATGCCATTATTGTTACCTATGGTGGAGCCACATATACTTAGGTGGGGCTAGATGCCCCTTTCAATTTCTTTAAACTTCTATACATATAGTATTATATTATGATATTATATCCTACATTTTTAAAAAAATTTGAACTAATTAGACCCATACTTATTACATGATTGTCTTATATAGCTTTTTGTTTTAATTATTAGTGGACATTTTAACATGAAGCCAATAGACTTGCACATGTATTATGTATATTACTTTCATAAGAAAAAAAAAAACTTTATTATTGGATTTCTTGCCTACTAAATATTTGCATTTTTTTTAAATTATTTGACATTTTAATTTGAACCCATTAAACCCATATATATTTTCCCCCCTTATTTTCTTTCAATTATTTTTCTTTTTCCCCCCTCATTCTCCTATTTTTCTCATTACCTTTTCCCTTTTTTCCTCCATTTCCTTCTCACTTTTCCGTTTTTTTTTTTTTTTCAAATGGCCCATAGCTTTAGTTAGATTTTATATAGTGTCTCTCCTCCCCGGGTTACCCCTTACTTTATTTTTTTTCAACTTCTTTATCAATTACGCTCTTCTCATCTTGCCTTGTTTCTTTATGTGTGAATTGTGCTTCATAAATATGATTTTTTATATATTTTAGTTGGATAAAATAGTATATTTGTAATGTTCAATAAATATATTTTTTGCAAATTGATAGTCTTAAATTTGTATGCTTCATCAAACACATTTTTTCCCTTCAAAATTTTTGAGTTATTTATTGAACTAGAAGGTGGGTCCTCTACTAATAGCACAACACTAAGCCTTATAAACGGGAAAGAAAAAAAAAGATGATTTGTTTAAAAAAGAGCCAAAAAATGTCACATAAAGAATAGGCTAGGAGTAGTGCCAAATTATATATATATATATATAATGTTATTGAATGATTATGTATTTTTTTAGTGTATTCTTATTATACATTATATGAGTATTAAGTAGATACAAAACTATGTATTCATGGATATTTAGTTAATGAAGTTGTTCATATTAATATAAAAAGTAATTTTAGTGCATTGCTCATTTAAATTTGAATTTGTTTAAAGATTTACAAGAAAAATCAAGATGTTGTTAGTAATTAAATTTAGTTTAATTTGAAAGTTTAAAAATATTTTATTTCAAACAAAAATTTATTTAAACAATATGCTATAAAAATATTCTTTTAAGGTAAAATATACAAAAAGAGTTGAAAAATTTGTTGGCCTTTACTAACTTAGAGTCTTGGCTCTACCATTAAGAGTCACATTCTCCTTGCATTGTCACTGCTATATTCTCTACTACAATGCCATAAATGTCATATGGGTCTATCTTGCCCATAACTCTTTTTAATGGTCCATAAGCTTTTACTAACAATGATGTTTATGGGTCTTTTAAGTTTGGAGTATCGTTGCACCAAGAATAGTAAGAGTTTAGCACATTGATTTCATTAATTTCTTTCTTTTAGTACCCTAAAGAGTAGAATTTGAATTCTCTATCAATTGCTAACCAAAATAACCCAGAGCTAGACCTAATAGATGAAGAAAAAGAAGAAGACAAAAATGAAAATGATCAACTCTTCAAGTGACAACCACACCAAATGAGAAGAAAGTCTTGGTGTGGTATGAAGAGCCATTTGTTGAAACTTATAGATATTATTTTTGTTATATAATTGTAAATGTTTGATTTGATTATTTAAAGTATTATTGATATGAAATTATAAGATTATATTATCATATAAAAATGTTAAACATTAGATAGTTAACAATTGACAAAATTAATTCATTAACATTTTGCATTAAAAACAAAAAACTTATTTAGATGTGAATCTTGTTGGTCCATGTCAATTAAAAAGAAAAAAAAGGACATGAGTCAAAATGTCCCTTGCCTAAATAAATAAATAAGGATGCGGGCTATGTTGGCTTGTTTCCTTAAAAAAATGAAATAAAATAAAATAAAAGGGACACAAGCCAATAGATTCAACATCCGTTGAAGAAAACAAAAAAGATTAAGCATATACATCAAGCATATAAGGAAATAAGATTGATGGGTGCAAATTTAGGTCAATAATTGTTTTAAATGGATTAATACAATCAAAATATCTATGAAGTATGAACTCCTCATAACCATTTCTCTAATCTTTTATCTTACACCGTAAACTAAGTTTAATTTTTAACTTCTTTTATAATAAAACTTTTATAAATTGTATCATCGTCAATGTTAATTTTATTATGCAACGGAAAAAAAGATTAAACTAAAAAAATCATAACATTATAGAAAATGAGAGAGTAGATTTGAACAATTAGATTTCGTATCAATGATACTTTTTAGAAAATAAATACTTACTTGATAATTTAGAAATATTATCTTATTTGCTATAAATTACATTAACTTCTTATAAAATTTAGTTGAATTATAGTTGATATGCCTCTTATTTTAAAATATTATTCGGCTCTTTTAATATTTAATATATATTGCAAAAAATTTGTTGTTATTTATTTTTTATCAATAAAATTAACTTTTTACATAATATGAAATCATGATTTTATATTAAATGTAACATGAGAAAAAGTTAACTCCATTAATAGATAATAAGTGAATTTTTTTTTACCATATATATATATATATATATATATTAAATGTCAGAGGAGTTGAATGATATTTTTTAAATAAGAGAAATATCAACTATAACTTAGCCAAACCTTGAGAAAAATTGGTATAATTTATTAATAAATGTTGGAATGGAATAGTAAAAGCAAAATTTCAAGAAAAAAAACTCTAACCACATTAACAAAAAATATTATAGAAGAAACCAAAATAAAAGTTCACTATTCTCTTATACATGCATAATTTTGTTTTTTAAGAAACTATAATTATCCTATATGTAAACACTTGTTTACAATACATAAAAAAAAAATCCCAATAAATATATGGAGAAACTTGTTTTATTACAAAATTCCCAGTTAATTTTTTTCAAATACAAAAAATTCTAGGTGAGTTTGTTTTGTTAGAAAATTATTGACTAGTTTTTTTTGGTTTCCCAAAAGAATTCTAGGCTAGTTAAATGAATATAATAAGGAATGCTTGCGCTACTTAGAATAAAACCCTATTTTAATCTTTTATAAATGGGATATTTTTCTATATAGTCTCTTATAAAATTATTTTTTCCATCTAATCCTTTATTGATAAAATATTTTTCAATTTGGTCTATTATAAATTTTTTTCTCAATTTAGTCCTTCAAATATAAAGATTTTTAATTTAATCATTCACTAATAAAATCATTATTAATAATAATCCTTTACATATATGTATTTCTCAATTTGATAGAGAATATTATTAATATTAATTTTATTTGTAAAAGACTAAATTAAGAAATATTTATTTATGAGTGGCTAAATTAAGAAAATAATTATATTAAAAATTAAATTAAAATATCTTATTTATAAATAATTAAATTAAATAACAAATTTATATGAAACTAAATTAATAAATACAGTATCTGAAGAGACTAAAATAAAATTTTACCCGCGTTACCCATTTCTGAATTCCCTCCAATGTAAAAAAAAAGTAACGAATGAAATGACAGATAACTCAAAAAGCAGTTAGAAAACAGACAAAATAGAAATCTCAGAAAGCCAATGGATATCGTCAGTGTTATCCCAATTCCCAAACAAGTCCCTTCCAAATTAGAAGTTCTTCAACTTCAAAGAGAAAGGAAGATGACTACAACCATAATAAGAACCACAAGGTTTCAAGCGATCAATGCGACGTCGTCTTCTTCTGGGAGCAGCAGAAGCAGCAGTGCACGGAAGCTCATAGAGTCCGGCACCGTCAGGGCTATACAGCCAAAGGATGCTTACAAGGCGATGAGCTCAGAGGGGTTTGTACTGCTAGACGTGAGGCCCGCGTGGGAGAGAGAGAAGGCACGTGCGAAAGAGTCTGTGCACGTGCCAATCTTTGTGGAAGACAGGGATAATAGTGTTGTGACCCTGGTTAAGAAATGGGTTCACTTTGGTTATATTGGCTTGTGGACTGGTCAATACCTCACCACTATCAACCTTGAGTTCCTTACTCAAGTGGAAATGGCCATTCCAAGTAAGGACACCAAGATTCTTGTGGCCTGTGGTGAAGGTCTCAGGTGAGAATCTAGTTAAATCTTTTTCCTTTTATATATATATATAATATGGTTATTGTTTACTGTTATTATTATTATTATTATTTTGGTTTTATGGTTATGAATATCCTCGAACTTTGTCGAAGACTAAATTCCTTTCTTGGTCTGGTGCAGTGGGATATTATTCCCACACTAACGCTCTTCAAAAGAATTGAATTCAAGTTGCTAAAGAGAGATATCACCTCTTACCAATTAAGCTTATCTTTTGAACGAATATTGTTATTAAATTTGTTGTATGTATCAAGCATTTGGTGCACAGTATCTGATATCAATACAGGAATCACTTATCAGTCACTTAGAAGCATTCTTAATTTGTATTGCGTATGGGATTTGTTACAGACTTCCTATAACATTATCAAAGCTTGAATTATCTCAGCCGATAGCAGAACAAGTAGAGTATGATATCAAAGCCAAAATTTACTTGTTGGTTTTGCTGATTGACATAGGTCAATGATAGCAGTCTCAAAGCTGTATGATGGAAGTTACAGAAATCTGGGATGGCTAGTTGGAGGGTTTAATCGCTCTAAAGATGAAGACTTCCCGGCAGTAGAAGGAAAAGAAAAGTTGCAGTATGCTACTGTAGGGGGAGTCTCTTACTATTTTCTTCAGTTGCTCATACTTCTACAGGCTGTAAGTAAAGGATAAATCAGCATATGTTTTCATAACGTTTATTCAAGCTTGTGCTGAGCTTGTAAGCCTGGTGGCCTTGTCTCAAATACATTTGTGGCGACTGCTGTTAAAAATAAGACTGATATTTTGTATTAGCTAAGTGTTAGAAATTATGTTAAACAATTCATAGGTTTTTACTTTTTAGTTTAAGTTTTTAAGCTGAAGTTATTTTTAATATTGGTATCTGTTGGTAAATCTGACCATATCTTGCCTAAACTTTAGGAATTTAATTCCTGATTTATTGACGTTTATATTTGTCTTTATAGCTATGAAATCAGCTCTTTATTACTATGATTTATTGCTATAAAGTCAGTCCTTTATTTCTGAGATTTGATCTCATTTTATTGGCTGTTATTAGTTTTTATTGCTCTTTATTTTCTCTTATTTCTTTCCATTTTTAGGGCCTTAATTTCAAGATTCTAGTCACAAACTTGTTACCATGGTCCTCTTTATATTGTAGCTTGTTCTTTTCAGTATAATAAGAAATTAAGACACTATACTCTGATTATTCTTCATGGTATTAGAGCCTAAAAATGTCAGATCACCCATATTTCATTTTCGGCCAAGTTTCGGCCTTGAACACAGAAGCTCTGGATGGGCAAAGCCCTTCAACAGGGGCAACTACTACAGCCCCACTCATTCATGGGGAAGCCCCTGTCATCACTCGTACTGGTGAGGCTGCACCTATTCTTGACGCTACGCATAGGCTCAATGGGAGCAATTACCTATAATGGTCATCTAATGTGCTTATGTCGTGAAGGGGAAAGGCAAGGCGGGCTATCTCATAGGTGACACACCCCATAAAGTATGAATGGTCCAAAATACCTAACCTGAGATGTAGAAAACAATATGATTATGTCATGGTTGATCAATTCCATGACACTTGACATAGGCGAGAATTTTTTGCTTTGTAAAACAGCTGCTGTAATATGGCAGGCTGCTTAGGACACCTACTTGTGTGTTGAAAATACAGCTGCCTTGTTTGAAATAAAATCACTACTCCATGATTTTAGACAAGAGAACCTCACAATTATCCAATGCTACAATGTGTTGCATTGCCACTAGCAACAACTTGACACGTATGAGATCTATACATGGTCATGCTCTACTATTCAGAAAAATTATTGAAGGAGAAAGAGTCTATAAATTCCTTCTTGGGTTGAATACCACTTTTGAAGACATAAGAGGTTGAATAATGAGCATTCATCCTCTACCTTCACTTAAAAAGGTTGTTTTAGAAGTTCAGAGGGAAGAAAGCCAGAAAAAGTTAACTAGTGGACAATATAGTGACTCTACTGCATTTGATTTATCAGCACTTGCTACGCAAGAGCTCAATTTTTCTGAAGCCAATAGCAAGCTGAAAAAACAGATCTGTACCTGCTGTGACCATTGTAGCAAACCAGGTCACATTAAGGAGAAATGTTTGAAAATATATGGCAAACCAGCAAATTTGAACTCAAAACAAAAGGATGAAACTAGTGAATCAATAACAACCATTGAGGAAAAACCTCAACTTGAAACTTGAAAATAATCTACTTTCCAAAGAGCAATGGGAATCGTTAAAAAAATTGCTCAGTAATAAGGATCAAAAGCACCACAATAATTCAAACAAAGTTATTGGTTCTACTTCTTTTGCTCAAGCTGAATTCGGGATTGGTGAAGATGATTGGCAGTGTTGAGTTCCAAGTTATTCCCAACTTGGGGGAGAGTGTTGGTAAATCTAACCATATCTTGCCCTAAACTTTAGGAATTTAATTCCTGATTTCTGAATACTTATATTTTCCTTTCTTGCTATGAAGTCAGTCCTTTTTTACTGTGATTTATTGTTATAAAGTCAGCCCTTTATTTCTGAGATTTGATCTCATCTTATTGACTTTTATTAGTTTTTATTGCTCTTTGTTTTCTCTTATTTCTTTCTATTTTTAGGGCCTTAATTTCAGGATTCTAGTGACAAAATTATTGCCATAGTCCTCTTTATATTATAGCTTGCTTTTTTCAATAAATAAGAAAATTAGACACTGTACTCTGATTATTCTTCAGTATCAAAGTCTCTATGACCAAATAACTTGACTTTTTTCCCACCCTATTATCTTAATTAAATAAGTTGCCTAGTGAATCTTGACAAGAAGTTCAATGCCTCCATAACATCTCTTTCCCATTACACGGTACAAATATATCAGGAAAATTTCATTATCTTCATTTCATTTGCCAAAGTGGCTCAATTCCCCCCCCCCCCCCTCTTTCTTTTTTTGAGTTTTGGTTAACAGATTAGACCACCAATCTATGAGCCTTACGAACACTGCAAATGTTTCTCTATTTTCTTAAAGAATAAAACTTGGATAAAATTCTTCAATTATTTACTATCAAGTTCTTTGATATAAACATAATATGCAAAGAAATTTTTTTAAAAAGAGCCAATCATGTAGCGTTGAATTGTGAATAAATTTAGTTGTCATATTTTTATTAGAAAATTTGATAACTAACACTAAAAAGTTATACTTTGTCATTTCTTAAGTTATACAAATTGGATCCAAGCCTATATAACAAGAAGAAAAAATTAGGCAATTTGCTATTCTCTTTTGGCCTTTTCTGATTTTAGGAAGAAAAGGGCAAAGCAAAAAATCCGCATAACAAACCTTTGTACCCCATGGTAGTGAGCTCACAATAATTCCATTTTGTTATGTACCATTAACACCCCTTTCCCTTTTCATTTTCTCCTGCAACTGGTCAATAATATTACTACCCTCACCACCAGCTACCATTAGCTTGATTATTGCTAATGATTGCCAGGAAAATAATGACTTAGATGCAAAGTAAATCTATGGTTCTGGTCTGGCCATTCATTTTTAGTCTGTGTCACCAGACACTGCACTGCAGCCACTGCTTAAACAGTAAAGATCTTCCTCACCTTCTTCATGCTCCTACGGCATACAGGGCAAGTACCCTCTGCCTCTGCTAGCCTGCAAAAATTAGATTGGTCATACATTATCGCAGAATGACATGCATAAGCTGATAAATTAACATGCATGCCGCTAAAAACATGATCTATTGAATAAAATTGCTACAATACACTGACTTGTAATGTGGAAAAGTCAGTACTTTTTTTATATGCATGTCAAATACCAGCTTTTACAAAGGAATGTTGGACCTGTCCTAGTTGCTATATTGTAGTGAAAGCCTACTACAGGAGAGTATTGAGGAAAAATGACAAGGATGAGTGTATATTTCAACAGTCCGCCTCACTGGTCCCTGTCCCCATTTCTTACCCAAGAATAATAGCCAGGGGACTTTGAAAGTGAAAATTCAAATTATCTGGATATATAAGCTATTTTTAAAGAACTTGCGGTAGAAATTTGGCAGGGTTAGATGGGAAGCTCTTTCCTTTGCAACTTTGACATTAGAACATAAATACTCCAAGCTAATATAATCTTTAATGTAAATCATGTCACATAAATTGGCAAACCTTGTGTGTATCTGCATGCAGCATGCTAAGCTGCTAATATGAAATTTCAAGCCAATGGTCAGCTTGGTCCTAATAGGTCAAAATCAGGGGAATGAATCCACTGCCAACATTTATAACCTAAATTTGTGGTTAATGGAACTAACAACTTAAAAAAAAAAGGGATCTGGCATGAGAAAGCGGCAATTGATTACCTTGTTGCGCATTCAAAACAAGCCACGCAGTGCCCACAAGGAAGGAAGAAGCAGTCCCTTGGAGCATCAAAGCAAATTGCACAAAGACGCTGGGTATTATTACTGGTTTCACCATCAGCTAAAGGTTTCCCATCAATGGAACCCCCTGCAAGAAAGTCAAGATCCTCCTCATCTTGTGACATGGATTCATATGATGAACCCCAGCTTGAAAGATCATCATCTTTGGGAGAAATCAAAGGGACTCTCTGAGGTGCTGTTTCCTCATATCTAACTCCTACTCTATCTTCTCGAGTAAACTGGAGCTTGTTCAAGTAGTTGAAGGCCAAAAACATAAGCAAAGTCAATCCACCTGTAGGGAGGAATGACAGAAAAAGTAATATATATAACCATATAAGGCTTCAGACAGTGAGTAGGAAGTTGATTATATGAAGAGTATACCCATGCCAAAAATATATGTGACCCATCTTGGTCCATAGGACACTTTGATGTACCACTCGTTACTGGATGTGTTCTGAAGCAAAGAAAAGAAAAACTTAAAACAACAGTAAAAGAAAAGGAACTGAATCATATCGAGAGCCTCACTTGAGTTATATATAAGGAACAGCCAACTTCCAAGACAAACTCAACTGCCAGCTTTGGACATTAAAATTTTTGGTTTCAATTATATAATAATAATAATAATAATAATAATAATAATAATAATAATAATAATAATAATCTTACCTGTTGTGGTCCTGGAGATGTTAAGACAGCTGCATTTCCACTGGGAAAGAAAACACTCAAACCGCATGGGTTACTATTCAAAGTACATTTGTAGTAAGCATTAGTCGTATTATACATAGCGGCCCTTACTGTGATGATCAGTTCCACCTATTCAATGAGAAGATCAAGGCAAAAATTACCACAACTGCTTTTATGATATAAGCATAAAATTATATCCAGAAAACTTGACCCAGATTTTATGGGAAATATGATTTATGAAATCTAGTAATAAAACTTATATCAGAAACCATCTCTCCCACACTCAGAACACTCTATCAGGTCCAGCATTATTGTTACTCTAACACCCTTTTTCTAGACTTTTTTCTGAAAGGGCAACAGCGCCCTGATACAGGAAAAAATAAGAGGGCTGAAAATAATTTTTAACCGAGCTATTATTGTTGTACCCTACATAACTTTTATGCACATGAACCTACGAAGTGAGCAGTTATCCCTTGGTCTGTCAAAGTGAGTAATATGCATGATGCAAACATGTAAGACATAACGATTACAATTCTGGTGAACTTGGATTTGATGCAGGCAGCAATAAAATATAGAATGCATCAGAGTAAAGAACAAAATATCTCACTAGTTTGGATTAAATTTGATAATGAAGATAACAGTAATATTAAGTTGTTTCTTTAGTTAAACGTCTTTTCAACCCTAGGAGAATTTTAGTAGTTTTACGATAAGATACTTTCTGTTTTTGGGTCAACAGATGAGATCTTAAATTCAGGTTTTCATGCACAATGGTCCAGTTATATGTTGAAAAGAATCATGCGAGTGTCCTCAGAAATAAATCATATTGTCCAAGCAATCCAAGCCATGAAAAATCAAGTTTAATTTATGTTTAATAATTGCTTTCTAAGTCCGAATCTTCAGCGAACAAGATATTCTGTCAACTAATAGCAGAGGGATATTTTATCAGAATATTCAGTGTGACTGTCCAGATAGGGAGGAAAAAAAAACAAGAGAGGGGGAGGGGGGAGAACTGAGGCTAAGGAGTGGTAAAAATTGAGGCTAAGGACCAGCTGATAATGATTTCTACCCTCAATGACCTGTTAACAATTAACTACAGGTGGAGTCATTTTACTTAGTTCGAGCGTGGCATCGGTTCCCTTGACTAATTCTCCCTAAAAAAATTACACATTATGGACTCATTATCAATGAAAGTTGTCGATTTCAATCATTCTAGAGGATTCAAATTAAGGCAAGACTAGCAAGTATGGGATTGCAAAAATACCTCTACCTCCTCATTCAGATTACCCAGTGCCAAATAATAGCTTGATGAACTGGATATGTCCTGCGTAATCATACCCGTTCCTGCAAAGAAACAGTAATTAACATCAATGTAGGATTAATATGAATACTGATATAGTTTCCTACCACTGTGCCACTTACCATGGATTATATTCCATGAGAGTGCGCTATTAGGATATGTTGGATCCTCCAGCCATTGAGAGAGGCCTACATCCCCTGCAAGAAATTGCATCAGAATAACATGTTCACTGAATTTATTCTTGCAAATATTTGGTACAACCTATAATAATAACCATAGGTGATTATACAATATAAACAACATAGAGTGATGTCATAAGTCCCATGGAATCTATGATAGCTAAAACCAGGCAGGACTTTGCAAGGTTACTATAAAACACTGTACAACTTAGAGTCTCATAATTTAACTCGTAAGGAGAAATTCAAACCAACCATGATCAATTCTACAACTGCTCAATCACTTCTAGGTCTTTACATATTGTGTTCCATATACGAGATATATCTTCATTATTCTTAGACTTTGGGCAATTGATTTTACAGCAAACTTCTTCTAATACTATACCAGAGCAATTGCTTCTGTAGCCTCTATCTTTCTTTGAATTGTACTTAAAACATGCTTGGACAAGCTCTGCTGAAACTATCAGATCTAGTTTTCTCAGTCAGAGAGCAAATCATGCAAATGAGAAAATTTTCCATGGAGAGGATGGAGGAATGTTTCCAAAAGAATTTGTCTCCTGGCAAGACGGAAAACCTCACTAACTAGAAAGATTTCAGCTAAAAATATTCAAAAGGTAAGCCCCTGTAAATTTTACACGAAATTTTTTTAAAAAAAGGTAAGTTTTATTTTCTGGGGAAAGTGATATTTCAAGGGAATGCAAATAGTATATTAAAGAAACCTACAAACAGAGAGGCTCCTATAGAATTAACAGACCTCAAGGTTAAACAAAATAAAAATAAAAATTAGCAGAGCATACTTCTGTCCAAAGTAGATCATGGAATTCTATAATTTCTCTCAGTAAAATGTAATTTCGATTGTACAAATATCATGCCTTACAGAAGCCACCACTGTGCTAAAGAAACTTATAAATAGGAAGGATGAAAAAGCAAAATAAGTTTTAGCGCTAATTATCATATTTTGTGAGACAACGTGGTCGCAATTGCCCAGGGATTCAGATTTTGCTACCTAGTATGTGTTTTCTTCAAGTTGTGGCATGGGTATTTCTGTGAGTTACTGATTTGGTCTTGGAGTTGGTTACTTAGATCAGTAAATATATGTACGTTAGCTAGTTAGTGGCAGTTATCAATCCAGGCTTATAGATTTCAGCCAATTGATCCTTTTAAAGTTACACTTATTCAGATGGGGTACCTGATTATCAAGATTTTTCTATGGAAGTTCTATTGATGCAAACAGCGTAGCAATTTCCTCTTAGTTGTGTTAAGTAGGTGGTATTCCTCTGAGAAATAACTTCAAATAAGGAAACTTCAAATAAGAAAAAACCACACAAGCATCTCTCATAGAAAGCATACCATCTGCAATTACAAGGTAAATAGAGGAGCTTTCAGAGCTCACGCGATATGAAATATTTACTTGAGATCCTTTATTCAGGTAATATTTCCATTCCTAGGGAAGACAAGAAGAGAACTATTAGCTCAACTACAAATATCCGAGGCTTCAATGATAAAAAAAATAAAATAAGATAAAATAGCATTTAAATATTCTCTATTTTGTGATTAGTGAAATCAGCACTGAAGAATTATGTGAGGGTAATACTTGCCTCATGCGAGTCAGATGAAATGGATATATTACGAGTTTCTGTCCAAACAGTAAAAGCATCAAGAGCGGGGGTTCCGTATGTACCATAAAGCATGACTCCTGGGTTTGTCTCTAAATTTTCTACCTAATGCAAACAAACTCGAATCAGAGGCTTCGGCACCATTAGAAGTAAAGATAAAGCAGATAGTAATAACTAATAACTAGTATTTAACCTTTATATATTGCACGAATATAGGGTTAGGTTGGAGAAGAATGGAAGAATTTGGACTAAGCAGGAGGTTCATAGACCCGTAAACTCCCAGTATCATAGTCATGGACACTGTAATGTTGAAACACAATTTCAGCATTAAGCATTAATGATCCAACCAAATAACGATTTAAACCGAATTTTAGTGTCTTTTTATGCATAACTGAAATTCAGTACCAAAGAACCAGAAGGTGAAAAGAACGACGACACAGGACCACGAATCATCCCTAGCTATTGACGATGCATTTTGATAACTCCAATTGACGACGCTCAAATTCTGCTGCTCTAGGCCAGGGGACCGAGATCGAGCGTGACCGTTTCGACTTTCCTCTTCGTGGTGGATTCGTGAAGATCTCGAAGTCGACGGAGTAGCTCCAGAAGCATCCCGAATGGCCGTGGAAGAAGAGGAAGATGAAGCAGCATGAGATGGAAATGCAGCGGAATGTGGCTCCGCCATTGTACAGGGAAGAAAGGAAGCAAGCAGACAGTGAAAACAGAGGAAAGTGGAAAACCCTAACCCATAGAAGGAGATAGAGAATACTATCTGGATAATAGTGAAGGCAAAGATGGTCCATCGAAGTGAAGTGAAGTGATGTGAAATGAAGGGAATTCACCAGTTGGTCGTAGTCTTCGTCTGGAATGGTAGTTAGGAAGAAGAGCGAGGGGGAGTGTTCCTGTCAATTATTTGTTAGATACACGGATGGAGTGGTGGCATTTTCGTAATTAAGCCTCGAACACGTGGGGGCTGGAGCTGTCGGATTTGACTTTTGACTTGCCTTTGCTTATTATTCTTTCTCTTTTTCCCCCCTTTTCTCAAATATGATTCTCCATTTCCTTTTATAACGTTGTTATAGTTTAAAAGCTTAACTACAAATGTCATTTAAAAAAAAAAAAAATTAAACCCGATTTTAAACGTAAGGCTTAATCACAATTTTTTGTCCTTCTAATTTTATAAAAGTTTTTAATTTAATCCGACTAGTATTAAAACAAACAGTATTGTCTTCTTATCTTTAAAAATGATATAAGGATCTTTTAAGATTTTTTATTATATAATTTATATATATATATATATAAAAGAGTGAAAGTGTATAAAAGATTTATTCTCTCTCTTTTTTTTCTTTCTAAACTTTACAATAAAGAATCCACAAATAATATAATATTCACCTTTAACTAAAAAAAAGTAATAATTCATCTAAAATTTAACATCAAATTTAATAATTTGTTGATTTAAACATTATTTATTTACTTGACATTATTAATTTATACTTAACTTTGACATTCAAGTTAATACAGTGCTAATTTTGACGTCAAGATTTAGAAAAAAATGTGTGGCAAAGAGACCAGGTTTGATTGTTTTCAAAAATAAGAAAACAACGTTGTTTGCTTTTTCACTAAAAGAACAAAACTTAAGTCTAAATTTAACCATAATTAAATATACTTATTACTTATGGGCTGTTTAATATACAAAATAGAAATGAAAAAGTAAAAGAAAAAGGTGATTCTATAATTGAAAAAAAAAACTTTTGTATTCCTACTTTAATTTAAATTTAAAAAATAGATATTATTAAAAAAATAATCAATAATAATTATAGAGGTATAATAAATATTTACACAATTATATAGAGAAAATCTTTTTATCTTACACAAAACCAAATGCTCAATTAGTTAAAAATTTGAATGTGAAAATGCTTTACAAAAGCAGAAATAATAATATTAAAAAATTAATTAAATTGTGTCATTGTATTGGTGTTTAATACAAGAATAAAGAGATGATTATAAATCTCATTCATACTACTTTACATAAAAATAGAAAAAGAACAAGCAAAAATGAAGTATGCTATATTTATTAATCTAAAAAAGTATGTTATATATTTATGATGAATATTTTATTCTTGTAAATAATATTTATTTATAAAATATAAGGATAAACAAAAATGTTGAATTATATATTAATATTGTGCCTCAATGATAACAGACTCTTAAATTAATCATATTCTAGAGCTTGATAGATGTTAAATTAAAAGAAAAATAATTCGCACGTAAACTTTTAATTAAAATGATTTTTGACTGATATTTTGAAATATTGTAAGAGATTTTTGTTACCTTATGATATATTCAATGGCTAAAATGAGCTTGACAGCTAACTAAATCACTTGGAACCAGTCAAATTGATACGCAAAGAAGACAAATACACTAAATACAGCCTAAACAGACAAAACTTACATACTAAATCTGCCTTAAAATAAAACTGATTCACTAAATATCACAGCCAAAACAGAAAACTAATTCCCCACAACTTCCCAGTTTGTTAAAACAAATTACTGCAACAAATGAACAGGCATTGAGGAAGCCACATTCTGTTACATATACATACTTATATTGGATGTGGTTGTGACCAACCTCACAAGGCACTATAAATAAAGACCATATATGAACAGTTCATGCAATTCACAGATTGGAAGACATTGCATGTACGTACATGTTCTGTTTTGCAGCAGAAAATTAAACCTAAAATCTCTACATTCTCCAACTGCCAGCGAGCGAGCTATTTTTGTTTGGATCATTAGAAAAGATTTCTTCTATCTTTTTCGTTTCATCGAAGAGATTTGAAGCTAAAATCTCTACGTATTCTGATCGAGAGCGAGTACGCTAATTTTGTCAGATTCAATGTCAAAAGGAGGTAACCATAAGCTGCAGAGGTCCAATAGTGTTATATTTTTCATCAAGACTGGATGGAAGTTCGTAGGGTTTTGGAAGAGAAGGTGGTACAAGCTTCGGATGAACCTCAACTTTTAGGTTTAGAAAATGAGATTCAGAAGAATTATGGCTTCTGATATCTTGGGAGATTTTTCATCAGGAAAATCAATCAAACTTTATTTTAGTTTCATCTTTTACAATAGTGTACGTTGTTAGAAGCAACAAGACCATACCACTGAAGGTTTTTGGTATGCCTTCAAGGTAGTCAATGTTGGTTTCGAGAGATCTATTAGTTTTATATCTGAGTTCAAATATTCATAGTTTACAAATCTCATTCTTTGCTCAGAATTAAAAATTTTATAATATTAAAGGATAATAGACACACACAAAATTAATGATAAAGAGACAAAAAAAACTTATATCAAATTTTGAGCAATTTACTATAAAAAATTATCAAATGTTACAATCTAAAAAGAATTGCATATTAATATGCAATATTTTTCTAAAATTCAGTAATGTGTCAAAAAACTCCAAACACGGCATATTTTAAGCCATCCAGTGTGTTAAAGTAAGACAATTTGATACAATTGTTATTTTTTTTAATATTAAACGTCTTTAGTTCAAGTGATATAATTATTTTTACTTATTATCAAATGTCATTTTATTTATTTAACTAATACCAAACTAACAGTAACCCCTATAAATTTAGAAGTTTTTTTTTTAAATGTGAGCCCCACACCAAAAATGAAACAAAAACACCAAAAAAAATTTAAAAAAAAAAAAAGAAGAAAAAAAATACAAATGAACAGTGCCAAAACAATAAAGAAACAGTGAATGAACAGTTATAAATAGTATATGGACAATATATTCTTGATGTGACATTAAGAATAGTTTATAAACAGTGCAAAAGAACAGCAAAAATCCACGGCTTTTATATATAAGAAAAATTTTAATTCCAATAAGATAGTCCTATAAATAAAACACTATATTATAAAAAAAAAATTCAATATAAGAAAATCTTTAAATTTAGTGGCATTCTATCAAGTTTAAAATATTTTGTTTAAACTTGGTGGCATTAGGTACATTGCTTCAAACTTGAAGTAATATATAGCGTCTAGGGTAATATTATTGATATTGTATCGTTTGACCCATTAATTTTTTTCTTGTAGCATCTTGTTGTAGAAGCCAAACTTATTGTCTATTTTTCTCTTCACATAACTATCATGTTGTATGAGATTATCCAAACCACAGCTCTTTGAACAAACTCCCATTATTAAAAAATAAAAATCATAAAATCTTTATTTGTACATAATATTATACTGATATCTTATATATTTGGCAAAAGTCAGAATCATCCATTTCAACTTCTACATAGAATTGTTTTTTAAAATCAATTATAGTGAAAGTCAAAATCAATGATTCCAACTTTCACTATGTGCCCACTTTTTAGATTTCAACATTCACTTTGTAAATTTTTTTTAAAATAAAAAGTACAATTCCAACATCCGTTTTGTTTTCTCTAATTATTTTGCAACACATGCAGCACAAGCTGCACATGTAAATTTGTAAAAATGTGCAGGCAAGACTCGCACATGTAGGCTTTGCTTGCATGTGAACTAGCTTGACTTGTTTACATTGTAGGCTTAACTTGGCTTTTTAACATAAATATACAAACAAACAAAATAAAAGAAAGATATGTAACAATCCTAAAACATATTCCAAATATATATAACTAATTTAAATAATAATAATAATAATAATGGGATGCGGAGCTCCAACCTCCGCGTCCCAAAAAAATATTTTTTTGTAAAAGGTAAAATTTAATAACTAAAAAGTGAACAAGAATTTAAATAAATTAATAATAATATTTCTAAAATTACATTTATATGAGACTTTTTTAAATGGAGAAAAAATTGTAATCTATATATTGAAAAGACAATGGTTTAATTTAATTATTATTTAAATTTATATTAATTATTTTTGTATATTTAAAAATACAATATCTTTAAAATTTTTTATAATTTTATTAATTTTGCAAGTGTTAAGAATTTATATTTTGAAAAAATTTAAATAATTTTATTGAAATTTGTAAATGGTGAAATTTAGATAACTAAAAAAAGTAAACAAGAATTTAAATAAACTCATAAAAGTATTTCTAAAATTAAATGCTTTAAATGGGAAAAAAATTTTAAATGGGGAAAAAATTTTAATCTATGAAAGGAAGAAGACAATGGTTTACTTTATTTATTATTTAAATTTATATTAATTCTTTTTGTATATTTAAAAAAACAATGTCTTTAAAAATTTGTTATAATTTTATTAATTTTGTAAGTGTTAAGAATTTATGTTTTGAGAAAATTTAAATAATTTTATTAAAATTTGTAAAAGGTGAAATTTAGATAACTAAAAAAGTAAACAAGAATTTAAATAAATTAATAGAAGTATTTCTAAAACTATATTTATATGAGACTTTTTTAATTGGAAAAAAAATTTTAATCTATATATTGAAGAAGACAATGGTTTAATTTATTTATTATTTAAATTTATATTAAGTCTTTTTGTATATTTTAAAAAACAAGATCTTTAAAATTTTTTATAATTTTATTAATTTTGTAAGTGTTAAGAATTTGTGTTTTGAGAAAATTTTAATAATTTTATTGAAATTTGTAAAAGGTGAAATTTAGATGACTAAAAAAGTAAACAAGAATTTAAATAAATTAATAAAAGTATTTATAAAACTACATTTATATGGGACTTTTTTAATTGGGGAAAAATTTTAATCTATATATTGAAAAAGACAATGGTTTAATTTAATTATTATTTAAATTTATATTAATTATTTTTGTATATTTAAAAAAACAATGTCTTTAAAATTTTTTATAATTTTATTAATTTTGTAAGTGTTAAGAATTTATGTTTTGAGAAAATTTAAATAAATTTATTGAAATTTGTAAAAGGTGAAATTTAGATAACCAAAAAAGTAAACAAGAATTTAAATAAATTAATAAAAGTATTTCTAAAACTACATTTATATGGGACCTTTTTAATTGGGAAAAAAAATTTAATCTATATATTGAGGAAGAGAATGATTTAATTTGTATATACAATTTGTTTAATTTTATAATTATAAGAAATTTATGTGATGAAAAATAGTAATTAATTTTATTTAGATTTTGAACAAGTAAAATATAAATAATAAGTTTTAAAAAATTCATATAAGAATTCTTAAACATATAATAAAAGTATTTGTAAACTCATAATACAATTCATTTGCTATGGTAATATTAGTAACATTTTTTTGCTTATAAAAAAATTTTCTTATTTATAGTTTGAAGAATATAATGTCTTAATTTGTTTAAATTATTGTGAGGTGTATTAATTAATTTTGTTTGAAGTGAAAGGAAAAAAATTAATAAAGAATGAAAAATTAATAAAATAATTTGTAAAACAAAAATTAATGTTTTGAAGAATATTAAATAATTTTGTTAAGTTGGTAGATATAATCAAGTTTCTTAATCAAATTGTTTTCGTACATTGGGAGATATGTTTTTTTTTTCTAATGTATGAAAAGAATTTTTTGTAAATGAAATATAACAATTTTAAAAATATAACGCATTAAAATTTAAAAATAATGTTGTAATGTATATATATTCATTATATGGATGTGTATATAATTGTAGTAATTAATCTTTTAATAAGCTAATGTTGTGCAAAGAGGGAATAAAGTTTTCTTACAATATATGTAAGTCTGTCATTAAATAATACAAATGAACATTAAACTTGAAAAAGATTAATAACTATCAACCATAATGACTGCATGTCCCACACCGAGGCCTTCTCCTCATTCGCTATGGCCGACGTTGTTGTGGTTGTTGCTGTTCTTCCTCTTCGTCCTCTTCAGTATTATTGACAAGTACTTCTTCATTTCTTTCTCCAAACGATTCATTCTCCACTTGATTGCGAATTTGTTGTGAGATCAGGTGCTGGTGGAGCTAGTTGAGAGACGAACATATCTCGGTGTTCTCCTAAAGCATGCAACATATTTCGAATATCATTGCTTGCTTTGTGCCTAAAATCTCCATAACTAAATGTCGGTTGGTCAATGATAGTAAGTCTGTATAAGTCCTCCAACAAATCAGTCTGTAAAAAAGAAAATGAATTGTTAAGAATAATACATATATCTATTTAAGGATAGGCAATATAAAGATAAGAATAATGTAAAAGTCATACCACAAAACCTTGAGAACCACTAGCAGGATGGATCCATCTTCGCGTATGTCGCCAATACCAACGCATATAGTCTGAGGCGCGATCTAGTGGTCTATCAGTAAGGTCATTTTGTGCCACTACCAAGGGCCATGAATTCCATGCTGTAATAAACACTATATGCTCTTCGCACCAGTCTTTGTGAATTTTTCCTCTTAATTGAAGAGTATGCAGTGATCCTATATTAAATGATTTTTCTGGAATATGCTGCACCATACCGAATTGACGGAGAACGCGATCAGCGTGATGCCACTCAACTATCCAAAAGCAAAATATAGGCACAGATGCACGCCATACATTAGACATCGCTAAGCAATACTCCGGAATTAGTTGGACAACCTCGGGTGAGTCGTATGGGCGCCAAATAACCTACATACCAGAAGATAGTTACGTTGGGTCACAAATTGTAAAACGGATAACAAGTAAGTACCCAAATACAAACCTCATCGTCTTTCATTTGGTCTAACAATATTCTACACTGCTTCAAGGCATCTATCGTCGGTTAAGGATATTGTGGAACATCCCGCCACCTATGAGGAAAGGGAGAACACATGTTACTTTATCAATTATCAAAAAATAGCATATCTAAAAAATATATATGCCTATACCTGAAACCCAGCGGGAGTTGAATAGGATAAATAGCCATCCGAGGATCAGGCTGGGGGGTCTTCGTGGAGCAAGACGGGGAAATCGGTCCCATGCCCATAAATGAAACAGCGTCAGACAACCACCTATGTTAACCTCGTCATAGTGGGTGGCATTACACATTTCTCTATATAGATGGGCCAACACTGCTAATCCCCAACTATACTGACCAGCTTCTACAAAATCAGCAAGTAGCGGAAGATACATTAACATAACTTTATGTCCAGTCCTATCTAGCATCAAATACCCCCCAATCAAACGCAGAATATATGCTCGTGCAAACTGGCGAATAGTATCATCATCTCCATCATCCGGTAAGTTATTGAATGTCTGAGTCAACCAGGGAATACTCAACCTCTATCCATCCAATGTCTCAAGAGGAGGTATCACACCAAGCAACTCATTACAAACAATTGACCAATTAAAATCTGTTCGTCCACATACTGCATTTCCCGTGCAAGACAAACCCAGTTGGATAGAGACGTCTTGCAGTGTGATTGTGCACTTGCCTCTAGTGAGGTGAAAGGTATGCGTTTCCAGGCGCCACTGCTCAATCAAGGCTGACACGAAGGCAACATTGAAGTCAAAATGACCGAGACGTGAAACACCGTAAAAACCAGCTTGTATGAGATATGGGACAATTGCCGGAGGGGGATCGAAGATATTATCTTATTGTGCTATTCGTCTTATACGTAAAATTCTATCATCCTGTGTAATTATATTAGAGAAAATGTCACAAATTTAGTTAACGCAATAATAAACAATAAAGTAAATTTGTTATTCACTCGTCTTTGCCACACAACTTGAGACACATGACGGGACTGTAAATATAGTAAAGACTCATCATCTGGTCCAGGATGAACAACACTCTGATGAGGGTCCATTATAGAAACCAATAACTCAAATATCTGGTAATAATAACACTAATATGTCAAACAGATGAACGACAAATCATAAGCCAATAATATAATCTTAGTACGTCAAATTAATGAACAACAATAAATAAGCAAAAAAGACACTTTTAAACTAATAGTTGACGATTCATATAGCATTCTAATACAAATGATCATTAATTATAAATATTTTATTCGCTCCAATAATTATATCTATCCCCGTGATTGACGAGAGGGGCACGTGGCACAATTGTGTCCAATCTGCCTACATAAACCACATCTTTGATTGTCCCTGGAGGTTTCTTGTCAATCCATCTCATTGCGTATTTGCAAGGCTTTTGGTCGACCTTTATCTCGAATCGTAGAAGGATCAGGGACCAATCGAGGCCTACTTGTGTGAGGCCAATAAACGTCTCCTTCCATTGGACGAAATTTCATCTTGTAAGCATTTAGGATTGTCTCCAGTCGAAAAATAGCATGCACAAATTGTAGAGGATCAAGACTCACCTTGGCACATGCAGCAAAGACATGCTGACAGGGATACTTCTGGAGTTGAAACTCGCCACAGTCACATGTTCTATTTGTCAGGCTAACCTTGCATATTCGCCCATACGGTTTATTGGAAGGATCGTAGGGCTCTTCGACTTCAAATTCTAAAACCCTTCTGTCAAATGCACGAACTGATAAAGTAGATGCTCTTGCAATTCTGATTGAAATCTTTTTATGGATATCCTCAGAGAATAAGCTGCCTGCTTGCATCTGAACAAATGTGGTTTGTGTTCGTTCAACCCAATATTTATTCAACCGATACAATGTTGCTTTGACCAAGCCAATGATGGGAAGGAACCTAACACCTTTGAAAACACTATTGATACACTCGGCTAAATTTGTTGTCATGTGCCCCCAACGACGCCTATCTACGTCATATGCGCGTGACCACTTACTTTTTGATATATTCTCTATCCAATTCGCCGCTTCTGAATGCAACTGCCGGATCTGAGCTAGTTGTTCATCAACCAAATGGCGCTCGTTCAGATAGCCGATATTCACAAATTTCTTCTTCAACCATTTAATCCTGAATGTCGTGTTCAGGTTACTCGCAATGTGACGTAAACAAAACATATGATGCGCATGGGGTGGTTGCCACCCATTTTCTGGGTTTGCGATTGCTGCTAATATTCCAGGATGACGATCAAATATCAAACAAATATCTTGTTTGTTCGGTACCACTCATCGCCTAAGGTTATTAAGAAACCACCCCCATGCCTCAATCGTTTCACCCTCAACGATGGCAAATGCAAGGGGGACAATTTTTCTAGCACCATCTTGTGAGCTGGCAATTAGCAACGTCCCCTTATATTTTCCATACAAAAATGTGTCATCTATTTGGATAATCAGTTTCAAGTGATCAAAGGCATCAATGCAAAGCTTAAATGTCCAAAATACCCTATGAAACATAGTTGTACCTTCTGTATCTGATGCTGTTTGCGGGCATTCCTTAGTCACAAATTCAAAGTATGATCAGCAGCTAGCCATTTCGAGAGAACTGTATACGATCACTCCCAATTTCCAAAAGCGATTGTAATAGCCCGTTGCTTACCCAACCATACCTTTTTGTAGGACACCGTATATCCAAAGATGCTATAAATCCTTTCAATGACATCACGAATTGAAACAGAAGGATTTTCTGTGACCATCGATACAATATTTGATGCTATTATATCGGAGTCTAGTTTTGGATGATCTTGTGATAACATGGAAGAGACACAAGTGTGTGGGCCTGCGTACTTTGTTATCCGCCAATCAGTTTCTCCCTCGGATTGACATGCTTTTATCCGCCAATTACATCTAACACCATACTCTGGACAACGATACTCCACATACTTCATCGATGATTGATGCACCTTGAATGTGTGGTGTTTACGAACTGAATAAAGTTTTACAACACGACTCAGTGACTGCTTATCAAAAAATCGCATGCCAACATACATCTCTTGGTCATCATTCAGATCAATAACCCCCTCCATGTCAGGTATCTCAAATTCACTCACATTATCATTGCTGATCTGAGACAGAAAAGCAAATGCCTGCTCAGAATGCAAATTCAATGGAGATACAGGATTCCCTTCAATATCATTCGCGGCAATATCATCATCCCCATATTCATTGGTATTTGGCGGAGCATCATATTCATCCTCCGCTTCAAACTCATCCATTATATCTTCAGTTACATCTGGGGAACTAGAAGGATTGTTATGACACATCTCACCCCTCGATGAACTTGGCTGAGATATATCATTCATCAGTGGCATTGGTAGAGCATTAGAAAGTTGAGTCTCAAATGGATGAATATTTCTGAGATAAGAGCTAAACAAGGAGACCGATTCATTCGATCTATTAATCTGACTTGCACATGGATTTGTCAACAGTTCAATCACATCAGTCTCTTCAACTCTTAGGCCCACATCATTAGTTGAGATGTGTGCATATAATTCAGGTGCCCCTAATTGAGATGGAAAGTGTCGATTCGCTTCCCACATGGTTTGAATATCTGAATCGTCCTCCAATGTGCATGGCAAGTACCAAGTTGGATTAAGTGATCGCGGATATCGGTACACCAACTCAGATACATATTGTCTTGACTGAAGTCGTAATTTTTCTCCAACTACAACCTTCAACTGCTCCAGATTAATGTCAGGGTCAACTCTTAATAATTTTGGCTTATCACAAACAAATGTGGTTTCTTCGTTGGTGAAAAAAATTCTTCCATTTGCATGAATGCATATGATTTCCTTCCTTCTACTCATTGTCAATCTTTACTCAATGCCTCGGGTGAAAATAATAATGAAATATAATACATTAAAATGAGCAAAGATAAAAGATAACGAAGATATTACAAAGAATTTCGGGCAAACAAATGTTTCCGGGTAGAATAAAAGCTTTTCAGAATCTGTACAAATAGAAAAAAAAAATTTATCAGCATTTTTTTAAAAATTAAAAATATATAAGAAGAAAATAGGCATAATTTTTTATATTTATTAATTTTTAAAATATTCAAATATTTTGTAAAAAATTAATTTTTTTATAGCATACCCATCTAAAATTTTTAAAATTGCAAATTTTAAAAATTATAATACATTTAATTTTTTAATTCACAAAAATTTATTTTTAAAATTTTTGTAATTCATCCATTTTTGAATTTCCTATAATAATTTCTTAACTATGAAATAAATTATTTTTATTTGTATTTTGTGAAAATAATTTGTAATTTATATATATATATATTATGTAATCTTCAAATATTTGTATTTTGAGAAATCTTAATATATTTTTGTTTTAAATTTGTAAAGACAATATTTTAATTTTTATTGTTAATATAATAATTTATTTTTGTTTTTTACAAATTTTAAACAAAAATACATTAATATTTCTCAAAATAGGAATAAACAAAATTTATTTCATAGTTAAAAAATTATTTTTATATGAAATTCAAAAATTTTTAAAAACAAAATTTATGAATTAAAAAATTATATGCATTATAAATTTAAAAATTTACAATTTAAAAAAATTTATATGTGTATGATATAAAAAAATTAATTTCTTACAAAATATGTAAATATTTTTTATATTACCAAATATAACAAAATTATTATTATTTTTTATAAAAATTATAAATTATAGATTATAATTAATTTAAAAATTTTTTAAAAATTATACAAGGACATGGAGCAACAAGCTCTGCGTCCCCTTAAATTTATAAAAAAATTTTTTAAAAAGGTAATAGGGACGCGGGGCAACAAGCTCCGCGTCCCAATTTGTTTTTTAAAAAAAGTTGGTCAAATAGTAAAAATTATATACGTAAGGAAATAGTTTCATAGGTTATATATATGTTTATTTTGTTTTCATTTTTTATATATTTACATCAAAAAGTTAAAGAAAATAAAGAATAAAAATTAATTAATATTAAATTACATACCTCAACCAGAATATGAAAGTGGATAAGAAATTCTAAGTTTTCAATACATCCGAAATGATAGATAATGTCAATACCGCAACGATTAACAACCTGTTGAACATTTTAAAACATAATTAATTAATTTTTTCAAGAGAAAAAAATATAAGTATTTGTTAAGCACATGAGAAATATAAATTTTTTTAACATAAAATACAAACCTTAGAATGTAGATGAAGAGAAAGAATAAATTTATTGAATAGATAAAAATATTTAAGAGATCTGAAGGAGAAGAGAAATTGATTAAGGGGATGACGATGAAGGATGTAAGAAATGAACGTAAATGTAAAGATGCGTAGAGCGGAATATATAGAAACAATTTTAAATTTTTTTTTTTGACCCCCATTTGGGGGTCAGAATTTTACTGACCCACGGGTCAGTTTGACTGACCCTACGTGGGTCAGTCTGACCCACGTAGGGTTAGATTTTAAAAAAAATTTAAAAAAATTTTAAAAAAAATATTTTTTAAATTGGGACGCGAAGCTACAGGCTCCGCGTCCCATTAATTTTTTTTAAATACTTATATATATCCGGAATATGTTTTGGTACTGATATATATATATTTTTTGTTCTTTTTGTTTGTATATTTACGTTAAAAAGTCAGCTTAACTTGCACCATGCAGACTAGCATGTAGTGTTATAAAGTTAGGGTTAAAATTTTTAAAAATAAAGTTTAAATTTAAAAAAATTGCATTCACATTTTGTGTCTCATTTACATTAAAGCTTCCTCTCCTCTTATATATGAAACCTCCTCCAAACACATGCACATCATGTTCCTTTGGCTTTCTACGTTATACACTCTTTTTTTCCCCCCTTCACCAACCTCTTGTATTATGCATGTTCCTTTTCTTTTCTCTTTTAGCTGAAATTTTAATTTTTTAGTTTTTTTTATTTTATTTGTTTTACTTCATCATTTACAACTGTAAAATTTAAAACTTTTTTTTTTAATTTTAATTGTTAAAAGTACTTAAGGTCTTTCAACTTTCTTTAGCTCATATAACAAGGTTAGTTTATTTTTTTAAAATTGTTTATAAATATTTATTAGTTAAGTTAGATATTTATATTTGATATTTTTGTTATATTGGTTTTAATTGCATTTATTTTTTAGTTATATTTATTTTCTTGTTATATTTATGTAGTTTGCATATATTTTTTGTATATTTATTTTATTGTTATATTTATTTAGTGGCATTTAATTTTTGCTTATATATTTTTTTTTACATTTAATTTTTTTGGTTATATTTAGTAAGTCTATATTAAATATGTTTCTGTTAAATTTATTATTTTTTCATTTTTTATTTAATTAGTTCAAATTTAGTTTTCATTTATTCTTTGTATTATATTTATTTTTTTATACTTAATTTTTTTGCTATATTTAATATCTTGGCACTTATTTTTTTGTGTCTTATATTTATATTATTTGTATTTATTTTGTTGTTGAATCTAACTATTTTTTATTATATTTATTTTGCGGGTATTAAAATTTTGTTGTTATACTTATTTAGTTTGCTTGCATTAATTTTTTTTAATATTTATTTTGGTGACATTTAATGTTTTTGCTATATTTATCATGTTAGTATTTAATATTTTATACTTCTTTTAGTTACATTTAATTTTTTCCCTATCTTTAGTATGTTTGCATTTAATTTTTGTGCTATATTTAGTATATTTACATTTATTTTTTCTATGTTAATTATGATTGTTATAAGTTTTGTAAGTATATCTATTTTGTTTACATTGTGTTTATATTTATTTAGTGGCATTTAATTTTTTCTTATATATTTTTTGTTTACATTTCTATATTTAGTTTGTTTGTATTAATTATTTTTCTGTTCAATTTGTTGCTTTTGTATTTTTTATTTAATTAGTTTGATTTTAGTTTACATTTATTTTTTATGTTATATTTATTTTTTTACACTTACTTTTTCGCTGTATTTAATATCTTTGCATTTATTTTTTTCAAGTCTTGCATTTATACTATTTGTAATTTGCTTGTAGTTTTTGTGATAAATATATTTTGTTTGCATGTATTTTGTGGTAATATTTATTTTGTTAGAGTTTTTTTTTTATATTTGCTTTGTTGGCAAATGTTACTATAGGAAAAAACAATGATTAATAGAAGTGAAATTATACGTATATTTGCAAATTGACAAATTTTTGATAGTCTAAACAGCATGACATTTAACTGTGCCAGAGTGAAGATAATGAGGATTAATTCAGACATTAGTCTAGAGAAGTTGAAGCAGATGGTTGCACAAAAGTTATAACTTTTCCCAAACCAATTTATATCGAAGTTAGTATATAAGTACCCAACGTCACTAAATCTAAGGCGATACTAAGTATGTAACTTAGAAAATGATTCTGATGTGCAAGAGATATGGCAAATGAACTCTTAGTTTCTATTCCAATTGATTAGAGCAGAATTGTATGTGTGTATCTCAACTAATTAAATTGATTTGAACATTGAATCACAATTAGAAGAGGATCATGTTACACACACAGTTCTATTTATCAGTAATATCCAAGACCCAGTAGAACAAACATATATGTTCAGTGCATATCTTGAAGACATTTACACCTTTAAACTATAGGCCAGTTATGGGCAACAATATAATATTCCTCCGATGGATCACATATTTTAGTCGAGTTTATCCTATGAAGCAATTAGTAATATTCTATCATTTTATCAACCAATTGGTAATATTCTATCTTAATCTCCCATGGCTGCGACAAAAGACTTAGTGGATGAATTTAAAGATAAGAATGAATATGACTCTTCCATCCCCAATTATTATGATGATGAGAATGACAATGAGTTCAATAAAAAAACCAACAACGGTGGGGATAGTTCAATGGAGCTTGCAGTGAATGAAACTGCGAGCGAATATAATGAGCCAACAATTACCTTCTTCTTATGGGTTTATATAGATGCAACAAGTGGTCTTTGGTTCCCTACAAGAGGAGTTCTTATAAATCTTAGTGACAACCAAGAGTTGCACATCGATATGCAGTATACAAATATAAAGACACTACGTTTTGCAGTTAAACTATACGTCGTTTGAGTGCACCACACATTTTATGTTTACCATTCTTTTGCAAGAAATGAAGAATATCAATATATTAACTATGACCACAGTTGTAGTTGGAGGGTTAAAGTATGAAAAAAAATAAAAAGAGCACATTAAGAGATTACAAAGTATGATAAATCATATAGATATTTTTGTGTGACATTATTTTAAAATAATCCAAAGTTAGATTATAATGTTATATTACCGTATATTGTGGTAATGGTGACTAACCAGCTAAAGGTGAAAGTTTTCCATATCACTGAAAGGATGCAAAGTTTATTTGGCTACACTGTTTCCTATAAAAAAGTGTGGAAGGCAAAACACCGAGCCATTATCCTTACTTTTGATAATTGGGAGAACTTATATGCTTTATTGCCTAGATGGTTAACTATTGTTTAGCATTTCATATCTGGCTCAATTATTCATTTCTCAAATAATTGAAGTTAACAAAATAGTTCTGATGGGCAGCCTGTGGTACTCCCCTGTCTCTGTTGATGTTTCATCAACGAGGTTAAACCAATTAGTTTGTCTAGTCGAGGACACGCCCCTTTTAATGAGTAAATAAACCTATCGAGTTTTCTTTTTGTACTATCTGTTCTATCTAGTATTTTAAGTATTCAAGTCATACATTGACACATTTGAACATTTGGCAACTATATTTCGTACATAGATCATTTGACAACCATATGAATCAAACGATACTCATGGTCTCATCTCACAATATTGCTAGATGGTTAAGACATTTGACTAGCTTTAGTACCATTTATTTACTTTCATAACGCCAATTTGGTTGACAACAACCAATACTGATACCTTCAATCAATTTAGGGGTCTTACATATATTGCAGTTGCAAGGAAAAATTACTACAAATTGGCTAGAAAAGCACTTGATCTTTGTTGAGTTTTGGAATTCATAGCAAAATCGTTTAGCTCAAACACCCCTTACTACAGTACATTTTGATCGCACTTCTGATTACATACAATGGTATTGGACACATATTCAATGATGGATCCACCCAGCGAGTGGTGCCACTGATATTGTGATAAATTTAAAATATTTGTAATTATTGTTATTTTCCTTTACTTATAATATAATATCTCATCGTTTAATAATGTATCTTTCTTTCTCTAAGCCAATCTCACTAATGATCTTTATAAGCTAAGCATTCATGACCCTCCATTGATGGAGTACCATGAATTTTGAGAGAAGGTTATCCGAGACCAAATATATCTTACTTGCTTTTTAGGAACAATGTTTCATAATGGTCCCTCAATCTGTTCCACTAACACTTAATTTACCACAACTAGAAATTCATAGAGCCAAGTAAGAGGCATAATGGTTATATGTCAGTCCCATCACCTATTGTCACAGAGAATGAACCATGTCATATTGGCACCAGTATAGTGACATCGTTTATGCCAATTAGAAGTGCAACAAGATATTAGCATTGTTGATCTATCTTCTTCTATGCTAACTAGTCAATATATTGATTTTAAAGGTGCAAGTTCTTTCTATTATATGCTCCCATCACCGTTGTTGCAAATTGGATCTCCCGTTCTCTCTCACTTTTGGTCATTTATGTCATTATTTGATTATCCTAATGTTTTTAATGATGAGTACAGTGGTCAATTTTTTGAATTTAGGGGATTATTGCATTAGGGGTTTATTACTCCACAGCAGTCGATTCAACCACTTTCTTTTCTTACATTCAATTTAAATACTTTATCGATTGATCATGTTGACACCCAAAAGGGCGATTGCAATGTGAAAGGCGAAAGGCTCTTTATAACACTAATAGCCATTACTTTTGATATGTATGATTGAATAAAATATTTTGTTATAATTTCAGTGATATTAATCTAGTTTATCCCATACTTAAAAGCATATTATATTGTTATTAATTTTTTATTACAATAGTTTATATTTTTAACTATATTCCTATACAATTTTTTTTTTCATTTTTTCCTAACTTAATTTATTTTTAACTATCATGTTATATAAGATCATCCAAATACCAATGTCCTTTCTATATCAACTTTTACAATATTATTGTTAAAAGCAGCAAATCATACCACCAAAGGTGTTTAGATGGCAAGGTGCTCAATTTTCTTTTCAATGGGATATATTGATGAAATTAGCAAGTGAGATGTATTAGTTTCATATTTGAATTCAAGGTATCAAAATTTTACATTTCAAAAGTTGCTTATATATATTCTCTGTCCTATTATCTCCTTAAATCAACCTTGTCTGGAGGAAAAATTAATTTAATTTTTAGCTGAATTTGAAATGTTAGCCATCTAGCTTGTTTGCTTTGCCTTTTAGGATTTAATGTTATTACCTTTGCTTGAATTCAAATTATATTCCATAACAGTTGTGTTAGAAAATTAAAAAAATGTTTTCTAACAATAATTTTGATCACAGAATAATTTTTTTTGTAATTGCTTTTGAATTAAAAAACCAATAAAATTAACCAAAAATATTGAAATAAAATGAACACTTCATAAAAAAGAATTCAATCAACTCCATAGACGGAAGCTTTAAGTTTCATGATTATTCTTTTTTTTTTTCAAAAAGGAATGTAAGTTTACTTCTACCAAAATTTTCTTTAGGATAAGCTTCCCACCATAGAAGCAGATTAAGCAATAATGGAGCTTCGAGGGTTATGAATTAGGATAAAATTTTCTTAAAATTTTTTAAGTGGTTATTATTTCAATAAAAATATAAAACTTCCCCAAGTTTTATTGCTTAACATTACTTTATTAACTTTTTAAAAAGGTCCTTCCATGATAATGCTTAATTCTTACGAAGATACAGCAATTAAAAAAAAAAATAACACACATGATTTTGGAGGCCGCGGTGGTACTTAAATTTTAATTTTTTTCTCATGTTTCTAAGTCAATGCTTCCACATTCAATAACTAGTAATGCCTAGAAATAAATATGAGATTTTATATTCTCAAAAACATCATATTTCCTACTTATGATATAATTAATTATTAAATATTGCTAAATGTAGAATAATATTTTATATTTTAATAGATTTATTATAATATTATTCATTAATTATAAAAAGTTAAATTAATTCTTTTAAGAATTATTAATTATTAAATAATTTAATATTTTACATAATTATTAATAAAACATTATTTTATATTTAATAATTAATTATATCATAATTAAAAAAACATGATATTTTTAAGAACATAAAATCATCACTCTATAAATATTACTTTTAAAAGTTTTTTTTTAAACATGATAATATTATATTTCAAACACTGAATTTTTTATTTATGATGTAATGATTATTAAATATAAAATAATATTTTATTAACTAATTATTTAAAATATTAAATTATTTAATATTTAATAAATTTAAAAATTAATTTAATTTTATATAATTAATAAATATAATACATTTATTAAAATAGATAAAATATTTATTATATATATATAAGTCATGATTTTATACTATTTATTTGTACTATTTTATAATTTCATATCATCATTATATTATTTGTATATTGTACGTACACTGTTTTTTATTATTTATTTGTATTATTATTATTTTTTGTGAGACTCATAATTTTTTTTATTGTGAGGTTCACATTTTTTTTTTTTAATCTTAAGGTTAATGTTAGTTATATGATAAATAAATTAGGCCCCACCTCTCTCAAAATCCATGACCGTCCTTTTCTCATAAAATTTACCAGCTGTCAGGGAATGTTTTGAATGAATTAATGAGATAGTACTGCTTATTAAAGAGGACTCAGATTTCGTGGTAATTTAGTAGGCCACGAGGAAGACTCATATTGACTGATATTTAAAGCAAGGATATGCGTATAAGAAACAAATAATTAAATGTATAAAAAATAAATAATTAATTTATAAATATTAAAAAAGTTAATTAAAAATAATTAATTTTATCTTAAATAAAAATTATTTTTAAAAAATATCCTTATTTAATATATGTATTTTTTTTTGAAATTAATAACCACCACTACTCATAATTTGAATAATTTATTTAATGAAATGTATAATTAAAATACTGTAATTAATATGATAGTTTGTTTCTTATATATAAGATCAAATCAAATCTCAAAAAAGTCTTTTATATATGAAACCAGAGGGAGTATTTATTAGAAGATGCAAGAAAAAAGAAAATACAAATAGTAGATAAATATAATAAGAAATAATTTTTGTATTTTTTTTAAAAATAATTTGATGATTAAAATAATAATTTAATAAATAAATAATTATTATAATTATATAATAAACATTATATAAAAATATATAAAGGGATTACATTTCTATTAAGACAAATCATGAATGCCCCTATATATATATATATATATATATATATATATATATTCCCCTTCATCATGAATTTTAGTATTTTCTTCATGAATGTTAAAGGATGGTTCTCCATCTATGGTTATTCATTATTGGCACCTCCCAAACAAGTTAGCAAACTTACGAGATTTTACTACTACTGATTAGCTTGAACTTTCTACAAATTGGCCTAAACTCGTTTTAGAATTGATGATTAGATATGTTAGAGATTATATTAAAATTTATTTGTGAACCTTAACTTTAAATATTTAAATTTTTTTATTGAAATAATCTTTAATATAGTACAAGAGTTCAATTTGGACCCTTTTTATTTTCTTTCTTTTCATTTTTTATTAACTTTAAAAAACAATAGACACATAATATATTAAGTGAGTCTCATTTGAACGTGTGAAATCTATTTAAGTGATAGCCTCATACAATTCTTATTTATTTCTTTTTTTAAAATTGACAAAAAAATAGAAAGAAAGAAAATAAAAAAAGATTCAAACTTATAAAAACTTTTATCATTAAGTAATTAAGAGTTCATCTTTGTTGTCATCTCTACTCAAAAGGCCTAAAAATTATTCATAAATATTCACTTAAACTTTCCAGTTAAGGCAATCTTGACATGATATCAAGGTCTTTGTGGACAAGTGATCATGAATTTGATCTTTGTTGCTCTCCGCTCTCACAATACCTTTATATGATAGCCATGTGTTTAATGCACCCTTCAGGGGCACTGACTTTTGTGTGCTTTGTAGGATTTCAATCTTTGCTGCTTTCTATGCTCACAAGACTTCTATATGGTAGGGCAGCACTTTATTCACACTTTAAATTCAATAGGCTTTTGTATAAGAGCTCCGTGTTAGAGATTAGTATAAAATAAATTATAGATCTTACGAAAAAACTTAAGCTTTTACCTCAAGTGATCCTCAGCTAGATGTATCATTATAAACTTCCAATCATAAATTGAAGCATGTGCATTAATCTTTATATTACTCAGATTCAGATTCAGCTCTTGCACATTGTTGTCACAGTGATTCTTGCTGTTATATTCTGCATTTCTGTGAAACCATCATTTGTAATTGTGTATTTTTGTGGCAATGATTCTATTCGCCTCCACCCATCTGGGCTAGGTCGTCGTGTACCTCCCCCAGAATACTTTGAAAATATGAGGAAGATTGTTATCCATCTAAAGGGATAATCTTTCACACTAGAGTATCACTATTCTGTCCTTTTCAATTTCTTATCATGAAATAGTACTCCTTCTCTCTTTTTATTTTTTAGCGACTTATGTTTACCATGTCATCTATGGTTTATACTCACAAATAAGCAAGAGTTAATAGTAAATATACATATTTAATATGATGAAAGTCTCCTAAATCTTGTGTGGTAAACAATAATTAGTGTACCTACGCAGGCATGACTTATTTCTTTTCACTAGTTATTGAGTAAGCTTAATTTATTTAAACTCACCAATCACTATTTGTTATACATAATTCAGGGGATTCCACCATATTTCTTGTTGTTATTTGTGAGTAGAGTCTGTAGAGGAGATGGAACTAAATAAGAAAAATGTTCAATTTTTTTTAGTAACGTATTGAGTTCCAATATTTGGAAAAACAAAGTAGCATTGTGTTTGTGACATATACAACACTTGTATTAAATATGACATTATATTTTAAATTATATTTAAACACTATATATCTCAATGCGTCATAATATTTATATCTTGTTGTGTCTCATATTTGTGTCTGTATAAGTGATTTTATTAATACAACCACATGAGCAATTAGGATTTGGGCATATACTGCTTGCATTAGGTCAGATTTCCATTACTCTTAAAATAACTATATTCATCACTGCTAAGATTGACAAATCTTGATGCTTGCCAGAGCCTTTCTGAGAAGATTCGCATTACATTCAGGTGCTTACAGTGAATGATTTGCTATTTCCTTTTATACTTTATGGAGTTTGACATTTCCATTTTCACTTGTGAGTGTGACAATGTATATCTTTTCATAGCCCACACGTGAAAGTTTAAGAAAGACTTCTCTCTTGTTTTTTTCTCTTCTATATTGTCCTTTTCAGAAAAGGGGTTTCACTTGGATTTTATCTCTTCTACATTCTCCTTTTCAGAAAAGGGGTTTCACTTCACTTCCTCCACTCGCCGTGTTTGGAATCCTGATAAATTTCTTTGAGAACCGAGGATCCAGATATTACTGACTAAATCATCATCTCATTTCTCTAACTTAACTCACATAGGGAGGCATGTAGGAAGAAGCATTTCGTCTCCTTTTTTCTCGCACACTTTCAGCATTTTACTCACAGAGAAATTCATCTATCTCTTTCTTCTTCTTTATTTCCTCCCACTAGACCTTCTCTTTCTTTCCCAGTACACAACACGGCTCAAAAGATCCCCGTTTCCCAGAAACAGCTATTTATCATGTATCGCAAAAGGAAAGTTAAAATTTTCTTTGCCTTGATGTGTTTTGATAGTGTTTGGTTATAATTCTAAAGGGATGAATTCATTTGTCATTAGGGGGTAGCAAGATAGTAGTCAAGGAAATACTGAAGATGCTTACAGAGGCTCCAGCATCCATAAACAATAAATTAAAAAAAAAAAAAAAAACAGCACAAGAAGTTTTGCACCCCAATACAATACTTGTTCTGAACTCAGTGGCACAGTCGCCGATTTTCAAACTCGGTGGCTTCAATTTTTTTTAATTGTATATTACCAAGTTTATTGTTTGAATGACAAATCATTATTGTATTTCTACATACCACATATCTCTCATGTTGCTTGGTGTGAATATGTAAAATAATCCTATAAAAAAAGAAAAAATATTTGAAACTTGTAGTTTCAAATTTGGATGCTATGCCACGGAGTTTAAAGAAAATATTATATTTGGGTACAAAAATTTTTGTACCGTTACATTTAGGTTTTTATCTTTTATTTTTTATTTTTGTTGTACATGACTCAAAATACGAGCTTAAAGAAGCAAAGTGGAACCTAGTCTACCCTTGGAGCCAATGCCAATCGAATTTGGATAAGATTCCCCATGTGACCGTGTGGGAATGATAGGACCACTATAAATATTTCGGGATGGAGTTTCCTCGCAAGTTTAGAATGGGATTAAACTTACTTGCATGCATACAGGGCTGTAATCTGTACAATCCTTAAGCAATGTTGGCTCCTTGGTAATTTTAGTACTTTTGTGAGGTGATAGTTATGGAGAGGACTAAGCAGAAAAGGTTTGAATTAACAGTGAAGTAAAGGAATAATATAAATATTTCGGGATGTGGGAATGATAAGACCAATTTAAATATTTCGGGATGGAGTTTCCTTGCAAGTTTAGAATGGGATTAAACTTACTTGCATGCATACAGGGCTGTAATCTGTACAATCCTTAAGCAATGTTGGCTCCTTAGTAATTTTAGTACTTTTGTGAGGTGATAGTTACGGAGAGGACTAAGCAGAAAAGGATTGAATTAACAGGGAAGTAAAGGAATAATATATTGGTTCTCATTTGCCCAATGTTTCTCCAATTCTGCCTCACAATGCTATAATTACAAGCAAAGAACAAGCATTGAGGAACTCACAAAGCCTCAAGTTGGATGTGGTTGAGAGCAACCTCGCAAGGCACTTCACATCTCCTCTCCCTCCCTTCTCCCTCCCCCCCTCCCCCACAAAAAAAAACAAGAAACAAAAAACAACACCAATAGAACTGAACCCAACCCTCTACCTTTATGATTTTCTGTAGTGTGTAACATTTTGTTTGCATTCAAACACATAACTTCATACTATTTTTGAATCCGTATGCATACTTTCTTCGTTTAAGCGTTGATATATATGAATTTACAGATGTAGTTATTAACATATTGTGACACAGCTAAAAGGACAGAGCTAAAAGCCCTGCAAAGATACACAAGTTAATTATAGAACAAAAATGCTACTTGCACCCCAAAAAAATTCCTCACAGATATTACAGGTGGCTCTATCTAAATTTCTCACCCCCACTTAAGTCTTTGGGCAAGACTTCACAAAATTTTTTTAGTGATGGCTATCAAATTTTCCAATAAAACTATAACAGCCAGCATATTTTGCAACTCGACATCACACTATTAACTTTATATTCATAATTCAATCATAGAATTTGTTATTCGATCGCAAGTGGCTAAAAATCACACCAGATTTTTTCTTCTAAATCTTTTCCAGGGGGTTCACATGAATTCAGATGCAGCCACATTTCAGTTGAGACTTCTGAGAGGAAAAAAAAAATTGTGCAACTAGCATAATTTTTAATTACATGTAGGCATGAGTTAGTAATTAATCAAACCTTTCCTGTATACATAACACATACATCAGGCCTGGGAGGAAGAGAAGAGAGGTCAGGAGAAGTAACCAAGAGAGTTGAGATAAAGCTGACAAAATAATCATGTCAATGCAGTAGGCTTTAAAATGGCAATAGCAATACTCATCTTCTGAACGCTCCACTATTTCCTTATCAAAGTGAGCCTATTAAAACATGGAATATGTTACACAAACATGTATGAACATAACAAAACCTATTCACAGAACTTCCTTTCTCTAGCAAGGGTTGTATTACATCAAAGTTCTTGAAGCCCAGTTGTCTTATGTGCACATGATAACTTCAATTAAATACTCAGAAAAATATGTAACACAAATCACATAAAAGAAAAATTATATACAAGGGAGAAGAAATTAGCATAGACCATAGTGGTGGCCCCAGCGCCCATCAAATGATTCCACTGCAGGAAAATGATTCTACTCGGATGATAATTGGCCTCCTCTATAGCTTTCAACATAAAACAAAACTTGGCCAAAACACATCCCAATATAAGACCAGGAATCACCCATGGTTTACTCCAGAAGACGCACTTCCAGGTCAAATCCTACCTCATGTAGACAATTGGAACTTGCCACTAGCCTTTTTTCTTCTCCATCCCTGACATTTCCAGATTCAAATTTGCTACATCAGCAAAATAGTAGCAGGCATTAAAAAGAAAAAAAATTCAGGAAGTAGACTTACAAAAGCAGCATAATACACAAAGGTCAATCCAGCCAAAACAACGAATGCAATCTGAAATACGTTGTACCTATAATGTGACAACCAGTGAGCAAGTAAAATTGTATCAACAAAGCATACCAAATAATACACACAAACCACCATCTTAATCACAAAAGACAATGGTAAAAATAAAAATAAAAAATAAACCCTAATATCACATAGGATGTTGAACCTCAACTGAAAATAAGGAATTTATTGGAGTTTGAACAAAAAGAGGACCATCAGACTAAGTGGTAAAAATTTCAGGCTAGAAAAATAAGGGACCATTTTTGCCTCAAGGGTGAGGAGGGGAACAGATAAAAAACACCCAGCTTAACTCACTTGTATAAATATTTAATTCCACGAAGAGACTGCAGAGTGTGGCCAAATATTTCCTGTGCTGCAGTTGCTTGAGCATAGTATGCAAATGCTATGGAACAGAATTGGATCACACTGAAAAAGTTAAACCACTGAAGTTTCGTCAATGCTTCCACAGCACAACATTTTCATGAAAATATAATAAATGCCTTACTTTATATAGAAAAATACTTGCTACACTTCCATAACAGCTTCAAGTAATACTGACAATACTACTCAGACAATGAATTCATTTCCCTAAGCACTTCAAATTCTAAAACTTCAAAAGGGATAATTTGAGTTTAAAAGCATCACAGCTTTAAGTTTGCATTCCTCCGAACCTTTTTCCACCTACTATATGTAACCACAGAATAGAAAAGTAATAAAGTTATCATGCCCAAAAGTATAGACATTTTTAAACAATGATAAATCAATAGAATCTAGGGACACAAGGACAGTAATCTTGAAAGTAAAATTATATACACAACCTTCCATTTGGAAAAGTAAGGAGTAGGCTATGCTGACCTAATGGAACAGAGAAGGATAAGTCCCACATTAAACAGGAAAGAGTTCATCAGAGTGGCTCCCCACCTGTCATATGCGAGTTCCAATTGTGAGCAATCAATAAAAGCATTTAGGGACCAGTAGTGATTTAAAGCAAAGAAAATTGATAAATATGACTGCGCAATTAATTACTTCATGGGATGTATAGTAATGAAAACCAATCTCAGCCCAAGCATCATGGCACCAGCAACAACGGCTAGGAGAAGGTAGAAGCAGAAAAATGCAAAAGCCACAGTACCCAGAAGACCTGATGAAGGAGCATAGCATATATTATTACCTTGAATTGATGAATAAAAACAAGGGAACATTGCACCTATCCACTAGATTTTTGCCTCCAGTTGCAATGTCTTCCCTAATCATAAAAAATTGCAATCAATCCTTTGATCTATTAGTTCCATTGTAATAAGCTCCCAACTATCTAAATTTAGAAACTTTAACTATGTACATTACAAAATTATCCTTTGTACTATTTAATAGCCATCTTATCCAATGGAATATATCCTTCAAATATAGGAACATATAGAAGCAGCCATGGATTACATTCAATTCCTACATACAAATGCATATTCACGGTTCATGCCAATTGGTGAATAGAAACATCCTATCTGAAGTTAGGTCTGTAATTTTTGCAGAAGTTATGCATGAAATGCCAGAGTTTACAGACCATTTGATACAGAAATTGAAACACATCCTGCAGAGATTGATGAATGCAGCAGCAATAATGAACGTGTCTTGGATATGGAAGTACACTGATCTATTGAAAATATAATTCATGCAGGGCTGTGCATGAGAGCCAATCATCATCCCACCTTACTTTGTCCACAACCACTCTCTCTCTCTCTCTCTTTGATGGGAAAGATGATTCTCTCTGCTGGGTAAGATGAAAGAGGAGGAAAAAGGGATATTAAATAATACAATTTTAGTATTTATACATAGCTAAGGTTTCTAAATTGAGACAGTTGAGGGCTTATTGCAATGGGACTAATATATCTGGGGATTAAAAGCAATTTTTTTTAGATTATTGCAATTGGAGACAAAATTAGGGTGGATAACTGCAATTGCCTCTAAAAACTAAACATAATGTATCTATAATTAAAAATAACTGGTGGGAAAAGATAAGGAAGCATGATTATTCCAACAAACCCCAAATATCATCCAGCTTGATGAAAACTTCATTAAGGAAAGGAGAAAGAGGAGGGTCAATTAATAGATAGATAATGATATGAGCAATCCACGCCACTGAAACAATCAACCTGGCACAGTTGTCCAAAATCATGTTAGATAATACATCCAAACCACAATACTAGTAGAATTTAGCAATTTTCATTATTTTGAGATAGAAAGAAAAATGTCATCAGTAATATTTGACAAGCGAAATTCACCTTAATCAAACTTGTATAAAAATGCATAAAAACCAGGAAGAGAAGCACCATCAACTAAAGCCACCCAGAAGACACATTACATACTAGATAGATATAAATAAAAATTTAAAAATATACAAAAATAATACAAGTCACCAAATATTACCCTCTTTGTTAAACAAAAATTTCTCTAATTAACAGGAAACCATTTTCCCTCCACATAACCCACATTCCCACCTTGAACATGAACTAACCATCAAGGCATAAACTCTGACTCAAGTCCAGCAAGCATAATTCCAGATACTTCTATATCACAAGCATCTTTTAGATAGCACAAACATATAACAGGGTGACACCAATTGACTGAACCTGTTAAAATTCCAAAAACAATTTTTTTTTTCTAAATACATCCCATGGTCCCCAGGCATATTGCACATTTAATAAATCTTCAATTTCATTCAAGAACTATAAGTAATAATATATAGGCAAATTACTAGCCATCAAATTGAATTCAAGAATGTTAAACTATCAACATACATCAAAAGCCAAAGGAACAGCAAAATCTGCTATAGCAAGAATGCTGATTGTTATCACAATCACATCATTATTGTCATTCCTTCTCTCTACCCCACAATGGCATGCATTATGTCCTTAAATTAAAGGTCCTTTAAAGATCTCCGAGATTCTCATTTTCTAATCCATTTTGACTTTCAAACTTAAGGATCATCTCTAGCGCATTGGCTATTCTCTTAAACACCTTTCTAAAATTGAAATTGTCAAATTTACAGTTCAGCATAAGAAAATCACAAACAGTTTATCAAAGCCATTTTCTCCTGTGTGCAGGGAAAGGGAAGAGATGAGCCAGGCAATCAAAAGAAACAGTTTTTTGAAACCATGTACAAGGCATCATCCAGCATCAAGCATTTATTACAACTTTGACCTTCGGTTGCAATATACATTGCTTACCCTAAAATTCCCAACACAAGTTTAGCCAGATACCCAAGAACTGTTAGTGCCCATGCTGTCTCAGCCTGCATTTGGGCAGGATCAGTAAGTTAGGAAAACATTGGACATTGTTTATGCCTAGGAGTCAAGAAGTTAATTGTTAGATCATCTACCTTTTCCCCTTGTGGGTACATTTCTTCAAGAAGCTTTACATCTTCTTCTAATTGGAACAACTCCTAAAAAATTAAGATAGTTAAGCAAACAACTAGAATTGCACAAACTAGAAAAATGTTTCAGCAATTGTATACAACTATGCATATAGCTGATGAGATTAGAAAAGAATAGTGGAATACTGAGAAATCACTGATATTTGTTTACCTTTTCTACTGCCTTCACATTTTTACGAAATTTTCTACCCTTTGAACCACTTCTTTCTTCCTGATGAAGAGCCTCAGCTGTTTTCTTCAGTTCTCTTGCTTTTCTACCCAGTTCAGTTGCTTCCTGCAGTAAGCCACCAACCACAATGTAAATATAGTATAACATACTATATAAAAAATGCATATATAATCAACCAGTGGATATGTTCCCATGTATGAAACCATATAGCACCTTTATATACTGTGAACGAGTGATAACAGCCTTTGGACGCCGAAGGAATGAAAATATAAGTCCCAATGGAAGACAAGCAATACCAATGCCACCAAATATCTGGATTGAATGATGAGAAAATACTGGTTAATATGAATTGTTCCACATCATGAAGAGGAGAAATAGTCATTTAATGGATCCATTATAAGAGACCCTTTTTGTTGTATGCAGTAATTATTTTTAACATCATTTTCATACTTCATAGGCTGTAACAAATTCAAATAACTTTCATCCTTCAAAGTGCTAAATATAACAACTCTCAACAATGCATAAGAAAAGATAAATACAATATTCTAATTCACACACTCTGACAAAAGAAAATTCAAGCAATCCTAAACTATCTTGAGTGAATATGAAATAGAATTTTTAACTCTAAATAATTAAATTTCATGAAGATTGAGCTCACAGCAAAGAGCACAGATCCAACAATAGTTGCAAGAGCAACAACATATTCTGGAAACGTAGTACGCATGGTCCATGTTTTCTCTGATGAAGGACTAGCAGAGTAAGCGGAGCACTGCTTATAGGACATGGGAGCAAAAAATCAGAATGAGCAAGAACAAAAGACCAAAACCGAAAGCAACAAAAGCTAGCAAAAAATTCAGAAATTGAAAAAGGAGACCTGACTGCCACTGCTTCCAATACATTGTTGACTACTAGTGAAGTCCCATGAGCTAGGAAATGAGACAGTGGATGAAGAGAGATGCCTAACAGTAAAGTCCACCTTCCCAACAAGCCCTAATATATCACTCAAAGAATTGAAACACAGTCAGACAAAGGTTAAAACTCACATCAAGCCAAAATGGATTTGAAATGTTCACTCAGGCTTGTGAATGGTTACCATTGAACAGTCAGAGTTTGCATTTAGTAACTAAATTTCCTATTTATTAAATATAGTCAAACAGCTCTCTCAGTGGAAAAAGAAAAAATAATGAATAATAAATAAGTAATATCTTTCAAGAAATTAAAGGTGACTCCATATATGGCAATGCATGCGTGAAAGAAGTTTCCTCAAAGCATATGTTATTGACCCATGAGTAAATAGGATATAGCAGTACAACAAAATTTGGCAGTATCATACTGCATAAAAACAATAGGACCAGATCCTGGGAAATGGTGAAACCATGAAAGCAAGTTCAGCTATTCTAACAAAACAACGACAGTAGTAAAAGAAATTTGAGTCAATCTCAAATTGAACTACTGTTGAGACTTTTGTTTAGCATTTAAATAACATATTATGGGCCACCAACAATTCATAAAAAGAAGAAAATTCTGCATCTAGTCAAGTTTTGGTTATTTACAGTTTTGAAAAAACTTAATCACAGAAATTCATTTATTCGTCATCAGTTTATTGGATCTTGTTTGGGAGCAGCTCAGGTGTTGTTTTACAAGTTGATGATTTATTTTAATAAATGTCAACATATAGAAATGTTCTCCACGACACTATAAAACCCCCAATTTTACATGCTTTTGGAGTTGTAAAGATAAAGCCAATCTTTAACAATAACAATAAAATCAATAAATAATTGGTATTCTACCAGTCTAACTTGCTATTACGGCCCCTCACTCAAGGGTGGGGTGTAAGCTGCCACACCTGTCGATTGGGACTTGAAAACACCTAAGGTATATTTATGATAACTATTGATATCCTAATAGCATCAATCTATACAATGCACTCATATTGCAAGCAATATTTAGGCTTTTTACTTTACAAACATTTTCAAGAAAATAATAGTTCTAAAATGCATAAATCTATTTAAGATACTCATATTGCAAATTATAAATGGCTTTAGTGAAATTAGCACATAAAAATGGTGATAGTGTAAAATACTTCTATACATTGAAGGTGTACCATATTAACTCTCATTATGTAGCTATTCCTATGACAATTTTATAATGTTTACAGAGAATGACAGTAAAAATATTTTTTATGTACAAAAGCTTCTAAGTAAATGTAAATATTCAGTTTCCAACTGCATCAAAAAGAGAACATTGTAAAGAAAATATGACTGGATTTCTTATTTGAAAATTTCTATAACTTTTATTCTTCTTCTTGTTTTTTCTTTTTCAGTTGAAATCAAGATTACTTCCAGCCTGTCCATCTAATGTATAAATTGCAAATGCCCAACACTGATCACCCACATAAATTCCAGAACAACTACTACAGCTTGCAACTATTAACGCTACAAAAGAGCAACCCCAATTTTAATTTTCCTTGTTTAAATCCTGCCCCCTCCTGCTGGCAGGAATCAAGTTGAAACCTTATTTTACATCGATGCCTACACATTGCTTAAAAAGCGCAAAAACTCTGCCAAGAGGTGCTTTCTTGAAAAAGCCCAAACTTAGTTTTTGATTTAAGACTTATGATCACTGAGAAAGAGAAAAATTCCACTCTTTTTCTACTTCAAGTTGTTGGCCCACATACATTAATTATAAGAAAACCATGTTTCATGTTAAATGGCCGTTCCACCAAAATGCTCATACAAAGATCCAACCACCCAATATTGATAACTTAAGTAAATACGACTGCATTCCTACTAGTCCTGAAACTACTGTTAAATTGACGCGTGAAGTATGGCTTAGTCCTACACTACAGACAGAGAGGAAGGGAAGAGGGTCTAAATGAAAGTGTCAAGTAGTAGACAAGGGCACACCATATAAAATTCCCAGAACCAGAGCGCACACGATAGCTGTCGTCACCATCCACAGCAATGCGCTCTTTATCCGTTTACCAACACTCCTGCACACATATTCCAGAACCAATACCATAAATATTGATAATTAATTAGCTACTTCCAAATAAATGCAGCTAAAAAAGGACGCTTATATATCCAAGTAACCGAACATCCAGAAACTACCGACTTGTCTAAGTCCCCTTCGTAGTAGAACATAGCGAAGGGGATGACAAAGAACACGAGAACAGCATCGATAATGTAGACAGCAAGCCACAGATCTTTCATCGGCAATGTGAGATTACACGCACCATTGTATACTGAGTTCCGGCACGCCTGCCGGTTGGCGACGTCGGCCGGTAACATCAGTATGGAAATCGCGGCAATGGATAGCCCAAAAACGACGACGATTTTGGGGAAGTAGGCCTGGTTGGCGTCATCAGGGTGCTGGTAATTGACGAGCAGGTAGACATTGAAGATGAATACAATTATACATACGACGATCGCGACGATTACGAGAGCGAGATTGAAATCGCCCATAGTTGTTAATTGAGCTCTCGATTCGAATTTCCTATCGAATCAAAGAGAATAAAATGAAAAATTAAGGTTTCATTTCACAGTTAAAGTCTGAGAAGGTCTGATTAACCAGAGAAGATGAAACAGACGAGACGGGTTTTTGGGTTTGGCTCCAATGGGGCAAACAGGATTTTGACGAGCGAGTGTGAAATTACTGTACCGTCCCAGCGAACAAAATGGAGAGGGAAGTGGCGGTCTTGGGGTATGAAAGTAAATTCGTAGGATTTTCGCGACAGCTAGAATCCAAATTCCAAACCAACCTGTCCAAGACGAGACAAACAAGTAAAATGGTTTGTTCAACGTTGTGAAGGGACCAAACTATATTCAGAACCACTTGTTGGTAGTTAGCGACGCGTAAAAGGAAGCGTGACGTTACAGGAGCAGTTTTAAATCGAGAAAGTTATATTTTACAACTTCCGATTTTATATATAAAAAATAATTAATTAATTTATAAATATTAAAAAATTAATTAAAAATAATTATTTTTTTAATTTTATTTTAAATAAAAATTATTTTTTAAAAATATCTCTTATTTAATACATATACTTTCTCTTTGAAATTAATGATTATCACTACTTATAATTTGAATGATTTATTTAATAAAGGGCATAATTAAAATATTATAATTAATATGGTGATTTGTTTCTTATATATAAGACCAAATCAAATATCAAAAAAGTCTCTTATATATGAGACAGGAAGGAGTATCTCTTACCAAAGTATTAATTTTTTTAAAAAAAATTCTTTAAAAAAATATATTTTTTCAATTGTTTCATCTTTAAATTTTTTAAGTACATAATTTAATTATAAAAATCTTTAAATTGTTATTTGTTAATACTTGAAATATGCACACATATTTTATTTTTTTACCTTTATTTTTTACTAAAGAGGAAATAACAATCTATCTTATTTAACATCTAGAGAACAAGTAAGAAGCATGTAACTTTTTTGTATTTTTCTTTTATTTCCTGAGTTGGCTTATAATAAAATACTAAATCCTAAATTCCCAAAAATCTCCAATTTTATAAGTTTCAATCTTCTCTGACATGTTTGTGGTTTAAAAAAAATTCTCAACTTGGAATCAAAATGATGAAAAAAGAAAAAGAAAAAAACAACAACAGAGGTTTTGGACAAGTAAGGAAAATGGGGCTAGTACATCTGGCGGCACATGCTTCTGGCTAAGAATCAGAAAATCAGAGGAGTGTAAAGGAAGAATAGAGAAAATAGAAGGGGGAAGCAAAAGATAAGAGGGAATGCTTCGATCTTGTAATTAATAATCCAAATACACATGAATTGCCCCTAATAACAATGCAGCAACACAATCAAATTCTTTTAACCTATAAACACAAAAATACCCATACTTAAACGCATAAAATGACTCTTAAATTCTTGTCCACTCCCACACACACCACAACTACTTTTAGTTATAAGGAAAACCCAAGATACCCATATTAATACCAATTAAAAGGCCCAATTATCCTTATTCAACTTCTATGCCTTAATAGTACCCCTTCATTATCACCCTTGTCCTTAAAGGTGCAAGGACTTAGCAACTTTAGGAATTACTTTTAGATGTTAAAACCAAAGTTCTCAAGTCGCTTCTTCCTTCATCTTTCTCGTCCACTTAATTACAACTTGGTTCCTTTTTTGTACCATGTGCTTGTCCAATATAACATTAGGTTCTCTTTTAGTAGCCATTGAACCCCAAATATCTTGCAAAGGTTGTGGTTAGATTGTAGAATCAAGACACCTCTTTAACAAAGAAACATAGAACATTAGATGAATCTTAGAGGTGGGAGATAATTGTAATGTATAGGTGTTAAACCAACTATTGTCATGACTTGATAAGGTCCAAAATGGGTGACGAGATAATTTTTTAAGATATTTTCATTTTACTAAATATTATCTAAATGGTTGTAACCTAAAAAAAAAAATCTAGTCTTCTTCCTTGAATTCCTTTTTTGACCTTCCTTCATCAGCTTATTGTTTCATTCTTTGTATTACTAGAAATAAATTCTTCTACAACTTCTGTAACATAGTTCCTTTGGCATTAAAACTTCTATCAATCACTTTCATGCTTGATTCTTGAGGAAGATAAGGTATATGAGTTGGTAGATGTTGACCGTACATAACTTCATATGGAATAGTATCCATGGATGTGTGAAAGGTAATATTATACCACAATTTAACAAGTAACAACCATCTACACCATTCTTGGGATACATTTCCCACTAAGCTCTTTGAGTGATTTTTCAAACATCTATTTAGAACATCACTTTGCTTATTGATTTGAGTGTGAATGGCTAAATATAGGCACTGTATAATGTCACATCTTCTAATTAAGATATGTAATTAAATTATGTATTTTGGCTATAAAACTTTATAGGATTAATTATGTAAATTTTGATTGATTTAGTATTTTATTATGCTCAACTCAAGACCTAAATAGGATAAGAACTAAAAAGAATTAATCATATTATTTAGTTAATGTTTAGTAAAAATAATGAATTGGCTTTAATAAACTTTACCTTAGAAAGTCATCTTTCTAAGTATTGTAAATACAATAAGATAAATTACTAAAAGAACAAATTTTAGGAATTACAAGAAATTTAGTTAAAGATGAATAAATAACGAAGTATAAGAAAAACTTAATAATATGAGAAATATAATATTACTTCTTCACACTTAGCAGAATGATGAAGGTGAGCTAGGAGACTTAAAAGAGCTTGAACAAAGTCAAGAATTTAGAAATAAAAGCACTGGATGTGACTTTAAAAGATGGCCAACTAAAGACCCATTACAAGGTATGAGAGGTTCATGCATAAGATCAAGAGCCAAAGCTATGAAGGAGGTCTTGAATGGAGTGATCCAAAAACTAATGAACTTGGAGCCCATAATCTTAACTGAATATGAAGCCCAAAAAGAACAAAATGGCATGAAGATTATTTCATACCTACAAGATGCTAGCCCAAGCCCAAAATGAGCCTAATTGAAGGAGCCAATCCATTTTTCACAAAATTCCTTAGTTTTATTTTGTTTTAATTTGATTGTTTCTATTTCAAATTTTTAGCTTTATTAGGCGTCATTTTTGGTGAATTTGTCAAGACTTAAATTTCTTTTATTTTTCCCGCCATGTAAAAGGCACCACCTAGGAGTTATTCTGTATTTAGGGTTTTATTTTTCAAATACTTATATAAGGCCCACTTGTACTCCAAGAATTGACAGATTGAATGAATTATTTTTTTAGAATCATTTCTGATTTGTGAGGTTTCTCTTGTGGTCTTTGTGTGCTGGAGAAAATTTTTGACTTATCAAAGGAGCGGTTTCCTTTGTGGCATCCTGGATTAGGATTTTAAGAGACGGGTTCTCTTAGGGTTCAATTCTATTGACCAACATCTCTTCTTCTTCTTTGTTCCTTTCTTTGTTCTTTGTTCTTTGTTGCTTGTTATCTAGATCTATCTATTTGCTTGTTCTTGTGCTGCATGCCACATTTCGATCACTGATCCGTGTCATTTGGAATTCCTAGAACGGGTTTTTATGGGGTCTCACATCATCTAATATCAGAGCATTGGTTGAGGTTGGTTTCATCCACTTTTTCCTTGTTCTTTTCCCTTATTTAGTCTGATTAGTTTCTGTTCGTCCTCATTTTTTATGCGATTATTTCTGGTGTTTTCCTTTGTGTTTTTGGACGTTTAATAGGTATTTCTTGTGTCTCAAGACCTCTTCTTTCTGCTCATTTTGGAATCACGTCAATCCGATTTTTCTAGAGCAAGTTATAACTATTTCTTTCATGCATGCCATTCTGACCTTTCAGAAATCTTGTATTCTGTTTGCAAATTTTAGCACCTTTGAGATTCGAAAAAAGAGAGAAGGTATATTACAGTGAAAAAAAAAGGGAAAGAAAAGAAAAGAAAGAAAAGTTGCAAAAAGAAGAAGAAGAAGAAGTTAGAATCTGTGAAAAAGAAAGTTGTGCTGGAAATTGTAAATTTTGAATTGTTGACTTAAATTGCAATTGCTGAAGATCCTCTATTCTTGGAATTACCATTTTTTATTCCTTAAGTTCATCTGGTCATTAAATGTCATATTGTGCACAATTCATAAAAGGAAATTTGCATTCATTCATCTTGCTCTAAATTTCAAATTTTTGATTGCTTCATTACTGATTTCAGATTTCAATTTCCTTTCCATCCTTTCCTCTTGATAATTAATCATTTAACCATTTGTTCTCCCATAATCTGCCACACACCATTTATTCCATAAATTCATTGTCTTCATTTCCTTTCCTGGTCACTTGTTGTACTTTCTATTGGCTGCACCTATGATTCTTCTTTAAAATGTTGGACTTTTGTTGTCTCTTTGAGAACTTTGCATCTTGGATTCTAATTTGAGATTGCCACTTCATATGCTGCCTCTTTTGATTTGTTGGATTTAATTCAGTATACTATAGGAAGCAAGTTGAGAGGAAAAAGGCAAGAGTGTTTTCATCATTATAAAAGTCATTACAAGTGTGAAAAACAAGTGAATTTGCATCATTTAGAGTGAAAACACAAGAGGGAGTGGTCAGGTCCTTTCTCTTGCTATTCATTAACATTTCAGTGCCAATTATGTCTGAAAGTGAAGATAACCAAGTTGACTTTAAATTGTTTATCAAATCTGTTCAAGAACAATTCAAGAGGCTAAATACTAGGTTAGATTAAATGGATTCTTCTTCTTCCAATAGCAAGGCAAGGCGTGGTAAAAACGTTGTTCTAGGAGGAGATGAGTCTGATTTTGAGGAGGAAAGCCAACATGAAAGAGTTAAGAGAGCTCTACCTCAAAAGAAAGATGCCTTTAGTAACATCAAGATGAAAATCCCTTCTTTTCAAGGGAAAGCTGATCTTGATGTATATCTTGAATGGGAAAGAAAAGTTAAGTTTGTATTTGACTGCCAATCTTTTTCAAAGGAAAGTAAAGTGAAATTAGCTATTTTGGAGTTTACAGGTTATACAAGCCTATGGTGGGATCAATTAACCACTAGTAGGAGGCGTTCTGGAGAAAGTCCAATTCAATCTTGGCCAGAAATGAAGGCTCTCATGAGGAAGAGATTTGTCTCTACCCATTACTATAGGGATGTGCACAAGAGGCTCCACAAAATCAAACAAAGATCTATGAGTGTGGAAGAATATTTTCAGCAAATGCAAATTACCATGATCAAAGCTGACGTTGAAGAAGATTCAGAAATTACAATGGTAAGATTTCTTAGTGGCTTAGATCTTGAAATTGTTGCAGAAGTTGAATTGCAAAACTACCTTGATATAGAGGAGTTGTTGCATAAAGCCATTAAGGTGGAGAAGCATTTTAAGGCAAAACAGAAATTGAAATCACATACTAGTTCTAACAAAGACTTCAAGTCCTCTTTCAAGTTTAAGGGAGAGACCAAGCCTAAAGAGGAGAATAATTTGAAGATGCAAATACCTACTTTTAAAGGTAAATCTGAACCTACATCTTCTTCTAGTTCTTCTAAAATTAAATACTTTAAATGTCAAGGTTTTGGTCACATTGTTTCACAATGTCCATATAAAAGGACTATAATTTTGCTTGGCGTTGTTACTAGTGAAAGCAGTGGTGATGAAGATGTGGAAGTTGAGTTAAGCTCTAATGGAGGTGATGAATTTGATGTGGAGATAGCTGAAGCTGTGATTGGTGAGGCTCTAGTGTCAAGGCATGCTCTTAGCATTCAACCTAAATAAGAGCTTGAAAAAGAACAACGAGAGCATATCTTTCACACTAGGTATTTTGTTAACAACAAGGTATGTAGCCTTATCATTGATAATGGGAGCTGCACTAATGTTGTTAGTACCTTGTTAGTAGAAAAGCTAGGTTTACTAATTAGAAAACACCCTACTCCTTATAATTTGTTATGGTTCAATGATAATGGGGATGTTAAAGTTACTAAACAAATTGTTGTAGCATTTTCCATGGGAAGTTACCATGATGAAGTTTTGTGTGATATAGCTCCTATGTATGCTGAACACTTGTTATTGGGTAGACCTTGGCAATTGGATAAGAAAGTTAAGTATGATGGTTATACTAACAGGTATTTTCTTGAGTTTAATAAAAAAACTATTATGCTAACCCCTCTTAGACCCTTATAGGCATATGAAGATCAAAAACGAATTACTCAAGAATACAAGCTAAAAGAGAAAGAAAAGAAAGTGCATGAGAAAGAAAGAAAAGAAAGTGAGATAGAGAGAAAAGGAAAGAGAGCTACTGAAAAGGAAAGTCAAGAGAGTGAAGAAAAGAAAGTAACATTATTTTCTGGTAGAAGAGAGATTAAGAGGGCTTTATGTAATGAAACATCTTTTGTACTCTTATATAAGGATATTTATCTAATCTTTAGTGACCTTGATGAACTCTTCCTTCTAGTGTTTTGAGTTTGTTGTAGGAATATAAAGACTTGTTTCCGAAAGAGGTACCGGATGGATTACCTCCCATAAGAGGCATTGAACACAGGATTGACTTTATTCTTAGAGCATCTCTTCCTAATCGACCTGCTTATAAGGCAAATCCAGAAGAGACTAAGGAAATTCAGAGGCAAGTGGAAGAACTCATGAAAAAGGGATTTGTGAGAGAAAGCCTTGGCCCATGTGTTGTTCTGGTAATACTTGTGCCTAAGAAGGATGGCAAATGGAGAATGTGTGTGGACTGTCGAGCCATCAACAAAATCACAGTTAAGTATAGATATCTCATTCCTAGACTTGATGAGAGTTGCATGGTGCTTGCTTGTTTTCAAAAATAGATCTTAAGAGTGGTTATCATCAAATTAGGATGAAAGAGGGTGATGAGTGGAAGATTGCATTTAAGACTAAGTTTGGTTTGTATGAATGGCTTGTTATACCCTTTGGCTTAACTAATGCTCCTAGTACATTTATGAGCTTAATGAATCATGTGTTTCGCCCTTACATAGGAAAGTTTGTTGTTGTGTATTTTGATGATATTCTTGTGTTTTCTAAGAATCTAGAAGAGCATGTTAAGCATTGCATTCTTGTTTGTTATTTTAATTGAAAATAAACTCTTTGCAAATTTAGAGAAATGCTCTTTTTGCTTGGATTTTGTTGTTTTCCTTGGTTTTGTTATAGGTATTGATGGCTTCCGGGTGGATGAAGAGAAGGTGAAGGCAATTTGGGAGTGGCCAACGCCTAAAAATGCTAGTGAGGTAAGTTTTTAGTTTCCATGAACTTGCAAGTTTCTACCGACGTTTTGTAAAGGACTTCTCAACCCTTGCTACACCTTTAAATGAGTTGGTAAAGAAAAATGTTGTCTTTAAATGGGGCGGGGCACAAGAAGCGGCTTTTAACACTTTAAAAAATAAATTGACCAATACCCCTCTGCTTATTCTTCCCGATTTCTCTAAAGTTTTTGAGGTTGAATGTGATGCCTCTGGAATTGGTATCGGTGCTGTTTTGATGCAAGAGTCTAGGCCTATTGCTTACTTTAACGAGAAGCTTAGTAGTGCTTGTTTGAATTATTCAACTTATGGTAAGGAATTGTATACTTTAAAAAGAACTCTGGAACATTGGCAACATTATTTATGGTCTAACGAATTTGTTTTGTATTCTAATCATAAGAGTCTTCAATACTTAAAGACCCAAGATAAGTTGAATAAGAGGCATGCTGTATGGCTTGAATTCATTGAGTCATTTCCTTATATGCTTAAACATAAAAAGGGGAAAGAAAATGTTGTGGCTGATGCTTTGTCTAAGAGGTATAGTCTCATTACATCTATGCAAGCTTGGTTGATTAGTTCTGAATTTTTCAAACGCATGTATGAATGTGACGCTGACTTTGTTGAAACTTGGAAGTTGTGTGAAAAACATAGTGCTCATGATTTCTTTAGATTTGATGGTTTATTGTTTAAAGGAAATAAATTGTATGTGCTTGTTTGTTCTATGCGTGAGCTTTTGGTTAAAGAATATCATTGGGTGGTTTGATGGGGCACTTTGGGATAGAAAAGACTTTATAAATATTGAAAGAACATTTTTATTGGCCTCATATGCGTAGGGATGTGATTGCTGTGTGTAAAAGGTGCATTGTATGCAAGCATGCTAAATCTAAAGTGCAACCACATAGCTTGTATACTCCCTTACCTGTTCCTTTTCATCATTGGGTAGATATTTTAATGGATTTTGTGTTTAGATTGCCTAGAATATCTAGTGGAAATGATAGCATATGTGTTGTTGTTGATCGATTTAGTAAAATGGCTCATTTCATTGCTTGCTCAAAACCAAATGATGTTGTCCATATTTCTGATTTGTTTTTCAAGGAGATTGTTAGATTGCATGGTTTGCCTCGATCTATTGTGAGTGACCGTGATGTTAAATTTGTTAGTCACTTTTAAAAAACTTTGTGGGCTAAGCTGGGTACAAAGTTTATGTTTTTTATGGTTGTACATCCTTAAATGGATGGACAAACTGAAGTGGTGAATCGAATACTTTCTTCCTCATTTCGTGTTGTAATTCAAAAAAATTTAAAGAATTGGGAAAAGTGGTTGCCTCACATTGAGTTTGCATATAATCGTGCCCTGCATTTTATAACTGAGTTTTCTCCTTTTGAGATTGTGTATGGTTTTAATCCTTTGACGCCCTTGGACTTACTTCCTTTGCCTTGTAATGAGTTTACTAACCTTGACGGTGTAAAGAAAGCTAAGTTTGTGTAGGATTTTCATGCTAAGGTTAAGGTGAACATTGAGCGCAAGAATGAGCAATATACTCAACATGCTAATAAAGGCCGAAGGAAGGTTATCTTTGAACCAGAAGATTGGGTGTGGGTTCATTTAAGAAAAGAAAGGTTTCATAAACAAAGGAAGTCTAAATTACACCCAAGAGGCGATGGTCCTTTCCAAGTGTTAGAAAGAATAAATGATAATGCATATAAAATTGATTTACCTAGTTCTTACGGGAATGTAAGCGCAACTTTCAATGTGGCTGACCTTTCTCTTTTTGATATTGCAGATTCGAGGACGAATCCTTTTCAAGAGGGAGGAAATGATGAAGGTGAGTTAGGAGACTTGAAAGAGTTTGAACAAAATCAAGAACTTGGAAACAAAAGTGCTGGATGTGACTCTAAAAGATGGCCAACTAAAGACTCATTGCAAAGTATCGGAGGCCCATGCATAAGATTACGAGCCAAAGCTATGAAGGAGGCCTTAAATGGAGTGATCCAAAAACTAATAGACTTGGAGCCCATAGTCTTAGCTGAATATGAAACCCAAAAGGAACAAAATGGCATGAAGATTATTTTATATCTACAATATGCTAACCCAAGCCTAAAAGGAGCCTAATTGAAGGAGCCCAGCTATTTTTCATAAAATTTGCTTAGTTTTATTTTGTTTTAATTTGATTATTTCTGTTTCAGATTTTTAGCTTTATTAGGCGTCATTCTTGGTGAATTTGTCCAGACTTAAATTTCTTTTATTTTCTTGCCATGTAAAAGGCACCACTTAAGAGTTATTCTGTGTTTATGGTTTTATTTTTCAAATGCCTATATAAGGCCCACTTATACTCTAAGAATTGGCAGATTGAATGAATTATCTTTTTAGAATCATTTTTGATTTGTGAGGTTTCTCTTGTGGCCTTTGTGTGCTGGAGAAAATTTTTTACTTATCAAAGGAGTGGTTTCCTTTGTGGCATCCCGAATTAGGGTTTTAAGAGACGAGTTTTCTTATGGTTCAATTCCATTAACTAACATCTCTTCTTCTTCTTCTTCTTCTTTATTCCTTTCTTTGTTCTTTGTTTTTTGTTGCTTGTTGTCCAAATCTGTCTATTTGCTTGTTCTTGTGCCGCATGCCAAATTTCGATCATTGATTCGTGTCATTTGGGATTCCTAGAACGGGTTTTTATAGAGTCTCACATCATTTGCAGTGGAAGACTTCGAAATGGAAAAAGACAAGTGGGTTGGTTTCAAGAGATTTGGAAGTATAAGGGATTTAATAAAGAAATAAAATAAAATAAAATTAGTAAACACAAATTCTAAATTGATAACAGGCACATGAATTTAATGCCAGATATACATATTATAATTGTCTATATATATATATATATATATTAGGGAAGCAATGATGATGTTATTTAATATATAAACATATAAACAAACATAAAAGGAAAAGAAGCAGCAGTGGTTGAGACATGGTAGGTAAGTTGAAGTAATGGCAATTGTGTCATTTAACATTTAAGAGAGATGTGGTAGATCCTATCCATACATTTAATCACCATGCTTCTGCTTCCTATTTTGCTAGCATACTACGTAATCATTATAGGTAGCAAATAGCGAAACATGATTGGCCAAAGCTTCCTATAAATAAGTACAAACCTTTTTCCTCATTGTGACAAAAATAAAGAACACTTAAAATAATAAGTGAGAGTGAAGGAAGTAGGGTGTGAAGAAGCTGAGTGAAGCAGGAGATTAGTAGAAAGGTAGTAAAATTGAAGGAGTTTTAGTTGAAGGTAGATAATAACAGTTTTTTTTTTTAGCATTTTAATGATAACATTTTTTTTAATTCATGGTTATAAGATGATTAAAGTGATTTTTATATCTAAGTTAATTTAAAATTCTACCATATTGAGCTTAAATTAATTTATAGTTTTGAATGTGCAAATAATAATGCCAAACTAGTCATGCACTTCCACCATGGCCAGGGACATTTTTACAATTTATTTTATTGTTTTGATATAGTTTCATTTACCTTTACAATTCATTTAGTTTCATTTATTTTACCATGACCAGTGACGTTAATGTATAATGTGAGGCCGTAATTTCATTATATATAATTTTCAAATATAGTTCAATGTCTAGTATAAATCCCTCTTGATTATTGATTGAATTATAATATCATAATATATGTGTGTGTATTAGATGTTTTATTTCTATTTCATAAGATGCCTGAATGTTGGAAGGAATTTATCAAATTTATACGTGTGGTATCCCTATGAAATTTTTACAATTCTTATTATATCTATGCCATCCATTTTCTTCTAATTATAGTATGGTGTCCTTATATTAATTAAGTCTAATTTAATCAGGTTATATGTCTACTTTAATTTGAAGTAGGGCAATTTTACATATAATTTAATTTTTAGTCAATTTAAAATTCTACATTCATAAATTAAAGTAATTAGGATTCACAATTTATACCTTTTATTTATTCAAATTAGAACAACATATCCATGCTAGGGTATTATAAGTTAATTTTTATGTTGTATTGTCATGAGCTTTAAAAATTATGATTGATTATTTATGTGATTGAAAATAGTCCTTTAAAAGAAGGGAAAAAATATGTGGATTAGTCTATGAGTTTATTTATGAGATTATTATGAACGATAATGCCTATAAAGCAATGTAAAGCAAGAAATAATCCTTAAAGAGAAAAAAAAGGAAGATATATTATGAATTGCAAAAATGATCTTCAAAGAGACATAGAAGGTGACCTTTAGTTGTTTAATTATTTGTTATAAATCTATTCTATGAGATGTTTTAGTTAGGAGAAAAGAATCAGTAATTTGGTTGTAACTCACATAGATAAGTGAAAAAAATTGGCAAGTATATTCGGAAAACTAATAAGGTTACAATGCCTTCAAGAAAATGGAAATGGCAATAGAAACTTTGGATATAATGAAGGCAAACATCCAATATGAAAATCCAAGGATAAACCCAAAATTTCAAGGTTTGTTTAAGTTAAAAAAAAAAACTGCCTTCATTATAAGGTGACTATGACCCTATAGTAGCAAAAGAATGGCTAATGGAATTAGAAAAGATTTTTGAAACTTTATGGTGCACTGATGCCCAAAAAGTAATTTTTGCAACATATATGTTAGCTGGTGAGATGGAACACTAGTGGAAAAGGTGTTAAAAGATTATTAGAGAATAAAAGAATTTAGATCACTTGGGGGTGTTTTGAATTACTTTTTTAGATAAATATTTCTCAAACAATGTGAAAAATGAAAAAGGAGATTGAGTTCCTACAATTGAAGTAGGGTAGTAGTATATATGTTAGTCAATATATGGCCAATTTTGAAAAATTATCTAAATTTCCTTCATATCTAAAAATAATCTTGATGAAAGCTAAAAGGCAAGGAAGTTTAAGGTTGCATTGAGGTCTAAAATAAGGAATATAATAGCTATGTTTGAAATTAAGAATTTTGTGAGATTAATAAATAAATATAAAGTAATTGAAAAAAACCTACTAGACTTTGAAAATAAAAAAAAAGTTTATAAAATAGGAAAAGAGATGAGAATAGATCAAAGAATAATGTAAAACCCAAGTTCAATCATGGAAGTGAAACATACTTATAAAGGAATGCTTGTCCAATAGCTTGCACTAACGCTTTGTTTGGCTCAACAAAGGGGAGGGGGAGGGGGAGGGGGAGGAGAGATAGAGGGGAGGGGAGGAGAGGAATTTTAATGATCCCTTGTGTGGATTGATTGGAGGAGAGGGGAGTGGAGGGGAGGAATTTTAATGATATCTCAACTTATGAAGAGAATTACCTATTTATGATCTAAAGTTAGTAGCAAGAATATTTGCCTTAAAATTTTGGAGACACCACTTGTATAAAGCAAAATTTAAGGTATTTAATGATTATAAATGTCATATCATTATAGGTTACATTATGGCTTTGAAAATTACCAAATTTAAGATATAAGATCTCAACATATTTATTTATTATGATGCAAGTATCAAATTCCAACAAAATCATCTAGCCCTTTAAATTCTCCAAAATTCCATTATAGCTTAGTATAGCTTTAAATTAATCATAATGCAACTTTGGCCAAAATTTTGAGGCACCAAATGGAATCCAAAAATCACGTAATAAATCATGCAACTACTCTAACATGTAAACAACAACATATCCAAAAATCAAGACAATCGAACATCACTTGTTCATATAATAAAAATCAACAACGTTAAAAGCTTCTAGGAACAAAGCTTAACCATAAGTAACATAATTTAATTTAGGCCAAATCTAACCATATCACCCCGTTTCTTTTTGTTTAGCAACTCAACAAGATGAACCAAGAACACACAACCTCATGAATATGCCTATTTTGCTACTTTTTGACTTTCTTAAAGTTTTTGTTCAAAATTCTTAAAATTTCCTTATTTTTCCCCTTTTTTTGTGTGTTCTACACCATATCAAACCACCTTCTTGTCCCAATACAATTGGTCCCTTCCCCTAAGACACCATAATAATAATAAGAAGAAGACAATCAATCATAAAATGAAAAGCTTACTTATTTGCAAGAGCAAAGGTCTTATCTCATATTTTCTTCAAAAATTTCTTCAATTCCTTCTCCTTCTTATTCTCTTCTTGCTCTTTCTCTCTCTCTCTCTCTCCCTAAATCTCTCTCTCTGTCTCCCTTGGTCTAGTTCTTTCTCTGTCTCATAACTTCTCCTCTTTTTCTTTTTATAAAGGTAAATGCTTGGCTTTATTGATAAGCTTTTGGTAAAAAAAAAAAATCCATTTTATTATTATTATTATTATTCTTTCTTCTTCTCATCTCTTCAAGTCTCCTCATCTAATTTATGCTCTCTTCCCATGCCACTTTTTCTTACAAAAGAAGAACAAAATGTCAATTTTAGTCAAAAGTAAAAAATGCTTATACATTTAAAATTCCTTAAATTTTAACCAAATAGGGTTGGTTTAGTTAGGGTTTTGTAGTTAAATTCCATGACTTCTCCACTTGATTTCCAAGCCCTTTAGTTGTCATAAAATAACTCTTAAAATTCCCAAATTTTAGTTTTATAAAAATTAAAATTTGACCCTTGGAAAAAATTACAAGTTTTTATCCTAAATTTTTTAGGTATTTCAATTTGTGCCTAAAATTATTCCCAAACATTTTTAATTAACTCTATTATTTTTAATATGAATTTTGGTAAATTAAAATTAATTTATTGGCCCTTAGCTTAATTCTATTTAATTATTTTCTTATTTTGTAGATATATATGGATTTACCAAAAATTTCACACAAAGAGCAAACAATTCAAAATAAATTATAATTTAATAAACCAAAAGGCCAACGTTATACTCGGCTTCTATTATGGAGATTGTGATCCAGATTCATATACAAGGCTATAAGCACTAGAGCAAGCACCAATAGTAGTTGATCGAGAAGTATATCCAGTAGTAGATCTGGATAGATCTTTTGTTAGGTTCTTATTAGTAGGAGTAGCAACAAGTAGGGGTAAGACGATTGTGCAGCCGAGGATTAGCCTTATAGTATAAAATACGAAGGGCAATGATGAGGGCTAAGAGGGAGGACGACCTTTCGGCCTTCTAAAGGGGAGAGCAACGAAGTTGTGAACTCCTCTCCTAACAGTCGAAGGTCTAATAGCTCGAAGCGAAGTGAGGGTAGGTATATTATATATACTGTTAATATGAGCTTAATATGAGCGAAGCAAGTATTTAACTGTTATAAAATAAAAATAAAAATAAATTTAATATATAATTATATATTATCATATCATTTATACTTGATTTGTTAGAGTTAAAAACAAGAAATGTATTCTTCTAAATAAGAAATAGTTATTACAAATAGGAAAAGAGCACCCTCCTGTTGCTTGTCTTAACAAGGAATAGAGTAGATGGCGACAAAAAAGACTTCCTTTTCTTACTAATAAGAATTAGTATTCCAATCTAGAATACCATTTAATAAGGATAGTATTTTGATCCCAAATATCCCATGAAATAGACATTTTCCTCCCCCTAGGGTTTGCCCCAAAGGCTAAAGCCTGTTAATTGAAATGCCATTTTCAGGGAGATAAGAGTAGGGGGAGCTGGATCTTGAGGCATTGATTCATGCAATTCAAGTTTAACGAGCTTACCCTTGTCGGTCTTAGTAAAAAGGGGGTTATCCTCAGAACAATTCAAAATAGAATCAAGGCTATGGAGGACTAAGGGGGACTAGAGCTTTTGCTCTAAAGGCTATCATAACCCAAGCGGCGAAAATGCAAAAAAAATTAAATTTATTCATTAAATTTTAATTTTTATGATTTATTTTAAATTTTTTGGGATTATGTTACAAAATACGCATTTAACCTTAATTTTGATCTAAAATTTCAAAAGACATGCAAAATGCATAAAAAAACCAATTAAAAAAATGCAAAATACAATGATTTTAAGAATCCTTGCACTTCTTATATTGCACCATGAGGTCATCCATGTTATAAGGCATCTCATGTTTGCCATACCTTCCAAATAATAATATAAATCAATAAAACTCCATTGTTCAATCATTGAGAACCAAAAGACAAATTACAAAGGTTAATTCATCAACAAAGGTATGGGCACAACATGCAACCTTATTATATCTTATGCATTTGAATGAATTGTTGAAAGAGAATAACAACTTACTAGAAACAAGTACTCAATCTCTCAACCTTTTATGTATCTTGAATATTAGAAAGTATTTTTTTGAAAGAGAGATCGTTACTTATTTTGAAAGAGAGATTGTTGAATAGTTAGATAGAAATTCAATTATTGATAAATTTTATGATATAAAGTAACATTATATTTAATTTCAGCGAATTAGAAAAAGGTATGTCACATATATACTGTTAGCTTAAAATTGTTATATACTTGAGTATGTTGACTTCTTATAAGTTTTGCTCCCAATAATTTAATCCTATATTCATTCTTGGCTAGATTGGATTTGTTACTATTGCATTTTGAAAATCAATACAAATGGCAGCTCTTTAAGTAATCTTGAGAAATTCAAGATGGGGGAGTTGTTTATGATGACCAAGTTTAATGTATGTCAGGTTTTTCCAACTACATTGGGTATGCTTCTAAGATGCAATTTAAGCATCCTACTATAAAGTGGGGTTTATACACTCATTTGAAAATTGGTGCATCTAATGGGGTGTTGGAAATGAATTCTCCATGAGTAACTCATTTAACCTGGCATGTTGGTGTGAATACTCATTTCTTCAATGCAATTATTAACAACATTAGATTAATGTTGTATGAAAATAAGGATTTTTCATATCTCATCCTTATAAAAGTGAACTTATTGAATGATATTTCATGTCTTGTTTGGTAGAAGAAAAGAGGGAGAATAGGAAAGGAAATTAGGAATGGATTCTATCTTTCTTATGTTTCATAGGGAGGAAAGGAAATGATTGGGATGGACAAAAAAACTGTGGGCTCACACCATATTTGCACTATGTACAATCCTTCCATTGACCCATAAGGAAGGAGGGAAATGAAAGAATGCATTGGTTTCAGCAGTGAGACCCATAAGCTTGAAAATTTAGAATAATGCTATACAATCGTGCTATCTTAAAAATATGGTATTGTAGTTAATTGATATAAAAATAATAAGTAATTATAAATAAATAATAAAAAATATAAAACTGAAGATAAATAAAATGTATACATATATTAATATAAACAAATAAAGAGAACTATTACTATTCATAATAAATATATTTAATCATATGAAAGATAATAAAGTAATTAAGTTTTTAATTATATGTATTTTTTTTTTCTTTCATGAAACCAAACAAAGGAAAAGAAATATCACTTCCTTCCTCTTTTATTACTCAAAAAAAAAAAAAAGTGAGGGATAATTTATCCACATTCTCTTTTTTTTTTTTTTTGGTTTTCTTTCTCCCTTATCATCTCATTCTCTTATCTTTCCTTTCCTTCTTAATCATTCCTACCAAATAGGTCCTGAGATAAGCATAAGACTTGTAATAGAGTAATGACATTATGAACCTAAGATATTAGATGTTTTAATTGTAACGTAATCATTATTAAATATAAAATAATATTTTATTAAATAAGTGCTTAAAATACTAATTTATTTAATAATTAATAATTAATAAAAAAATTAGTTTTTATATAATTAATGAATATAATTATAAAAATAAATATATTAAAATAAACAAACAATTATTTGATATTTAATAATGAATAAAGAATATAGTAATTTTCAAATTCATCACTTATCATAATATGGTTTTTTGTGACTTAGGGAGAGACGGAGGGTCATGCCCATAGTTAGATTTGTACCTGTTGGTGGATCTTTGACTGTGTTTATAATGAGTTACACAACATTTAGTAGAATGAAAATATTTTTAAGGGAATAGAAATAAAAATAAAAATAAAAATAGAATGAAATTTTGTGATACAAAATTATGTTTGATATAATATAAAAAGAAATTAAAATATTATTTTATTTATATATTTGATAAAATAAAAATAGACTAAAAATTAAAATTAAAATTAAACAAATAACCAAAATATTCTTAATAAAAAAATTAAAATATTACGCAGTAATTTTCTGTCATCAATGAAATTAAAATGGTCTTTACTCTTGTCTTTCTCACCCAATCAGTGTCTTTCCATGACAAATTTGAAAGAAACTACAAAGTGCCTGGTGAATATATAAAGCATTCCATGGGAAAGGCTTTCAAATGTGTTAAATAGGTTAAAATTATTTTATCCCATTCCTTCCCTCTCCTTTCCCACCCTTTCAAGTGTATCAGACACTACTCATAGTTTTTTTTTGTTTTCTTTTGTTCATTAAAAACATATTTCCCTTAATTTTTAAATGAAAGTTTCCTTTCAATTTAATATACTGTAATTAAATACTTTTACTTTATGATTGTTCAAGTTACAACAAAATCTTCTTATGTTCTTTTGTTCACTAAACCCTAAAAAAAATTTATATAAGTTACTTTAAATTTAAAATTTTTAATAGAAAAAGCACTACTACATTTGAAAATGGAGAAAATTTAATCATAGATAGTTTTAAATTTAATTATAACTTTTATAAAATATTTTAAACTTTCATGAAAATTCTTAATTAAAAAAAAAAATCAACACCTCCATACGCAACTGAAAATGATATTCACCTAGGTTCCCCGGCAATGAAATTGACAAAACTAGCTGTTCGACTCCTGCTCACCGTTTGGCAGAAAAGAATGGAAATTGCTCTGTTCTCTCCATCATCGCTCTTCTCCGAGGGAGATGGAGAAGAAGATCACATTTGTACTGGTAATTTCTCAATTTTCATTTATTTCTTCACCTTCTCTATACTTCCCCCATCTTCTGCGACGATTGCTTTACTCTCTCTAGTCTTTTCCGATGCAGGCGAGGAAAACACAGCTATTCAAGAAAGCCATGTAGAGAGGAGGCACCAGTTTCCTGGAATGGTAAGGTTTTCTCTGTGAGTTTGATCAATATGTGGTTTTTCTGAATCATAGTATGAATTCGATTTATAGTAAACTAAATATCTACTCCCAAATTGTGTTAGAACTATTTAGTTTTAGTCACCGAAATTGGATGTGCATGAGTTGGTGAAAATAACAAATTTGTTGAACCTTAATCATTTGGGTATCCTAAGTCGCTTGACTAAAAGTCTAATGCTTCTGGCCAGAAAACAAAAAAAAAGACAAAAAAAAAGACAAAAAGTCTAATGCTATTTTTGAGAGTAAAGCTAATTGAGCCTAATAATTTAGTGACTAAATGGTTAGTTTATTCGTTCAATTTTTGGGCTGTAAACTGATACAAAAGAAGTTTATTAGTTCAGTTGGGATAGTATTTGGATGATGTGGCAAAATCAGTGCGCACTTTACTCTTGATGCACTAATAAGCACCTAAATCTGTGATTGTGAGGACGTTTTTTCTCTTATACATGGTGTAAGAGTCTTTAATGCTAGAGCTGTGACCTTCTAATGGTATCAGCAAGGAATTGCCTCAATGACAATGCTGTTTGACTAGCATTGGGAGAGTGCAAATTCAAGGCAATACATTCCGGTTCTGCTATGAGGAAGAGTGAAATGCTGAATGCATGTGAACAAAATTGCTGGGTTCTGTAATTGGCTAAGAAAAGGTGATTGATTGTCCAATTCGAGGCAAAACATTGTGGTTCTGCCATGCGGTAGAGTGAAAGCTGCTCTACCTAATACCTCATTTGTGTCATATACTTTTTGGAGGACAGTGATGTCCCAAAAGGCTTAAGTTAATAGAAAATGAGCATAACCAGGTTGGTGCTCAATAGTCTTAGAAAAGGTACTGCTTTTCAAGGAAGATTTTAATGTCACCCTCTTTATTAGATAACCCATGGTTAAAAAAGAACAGTTTGGTATCTAATGGGATTGCAAATGAACAAGTGATCATCCTATCCTTGCTATCCTTAACTAAGTCTTTAATCTCTTGAATAAGTGAATATATATGTTTTTTTTTAAAAACTATTGTATTTTTCTTATTAAAGGACAATCACAAGGACAATATACTTATATCTTCATTCTCTCTCTAACCAAGCAAGAGGGGTCAAAGTTATTTTCAATGTCTATCATTGAAACTTTGCCTTGCTTGCAACAACTTGTTGATCATGTAAGAGACTAAAAGATAAAGGTGTTGTATTGTAACAATTATTGGGTGAAAAGACTTGGTCCCTAAGAAGCTATATATATTGAATATGTAAGGTGTGTGTACTCTTTACATTGTTGTCTTATTTATAGGGAAAAGTAGAAGTAGAGTGCAAGTGTACAATGAAGTACAAAGAATAGTAAAATGAACCTAGATACTATTATGTACAATACAAATGCAGACTAAAATATGTACACTATTCTAAAATTCCCCTCAGCTAGAGCATATAAATCATATGCAATAAGCTTGTTACGTATGTAGTTGATTCGAGGACCCTTGAGAGATTTAGTAAATATGTCTACTAGTTGGTCATTTTAATTGACAAATTTGGTAGCAATACATCCGAATTGAATATTCTCTCTAATAAAAGGGCAATCAACTTCTATATGTTTGGTCTTCTTATGAAATACTAGACTGGCATCGTTGCTTGGTTGTCACAAATCAACTCCATTTAATTCATACTTCCAAAAATTGGTATGTCACAATTTGACATACTTGTTTAATTTAATATGTCAAAAGCATATTTTCTCTGCGATATAGACTCTCTAATGTGAGATTGGGCCACCTCAATTCTTAGAATATATTTTAGCTTTACTAGATCTTTAGTAACAAATGCTGTTTAAGCTTAACAATGCTATTCTAGTCATAGCCTATAATGACAATGTTATCCACATAAAAAACTAGATAAATGCACTGATCACATGAGATGTGACGATAGAAAATATAATGATGTGCCTCACTATGAACCATTCCAAATTCTTGAATAACTGAGCTGAACTTGCCAAACCAAGCTCAAGGGGATTGTTTTAGGCTTTTAACCCATAAAGGGAATGATGTAGTTAGCAAACCTTTCCAAACTCCCTTTGAGCAACAAAGCCAAGCAATTACTCCATATAAACATCTTCTTTAGGTTTACTATGGAGGAAGGCATTTTTTATATCAAGTTGGTGGAAGGGTCAGTGGTACATATCAACCATAGAGAGGAACAAGTAATAGAGGCAATTTTAGCCCTAGGAGAAAAAGTATCTTCATCAGGGCCGACTTTAATAGTATGCATCCATTGGTAGCCAACGGAAAATTTACCTGGAGTTAAAGAGACTAAATCCCAAGTGCTATAAGAATGTAAAGCAACCATTTTATTGAGCATTGCTTGCTACCACCCTGGATAAGAAAGTGCTTTACTGGTAGTTTTAGGAATAGAAATAGAATCCAAAGAAGACACAAAAGCATAATAGGGTGCATAGACAAAGGATGATAACTCAAACAGTTGTAAATAGGAGGAGAATTATGGGTGGAGCGAATACTTTTGTGAATGGCAATGGGTGGACTAACAGATGGAAGTAGGGCCAAGGTAGGGTCCAACGTAGGAATAGGGGGTGAATCAACATGTACATTAGCAAAGCCTACAGGAAGATGGGAAGGAGGACGTTAATGATAAGTCTAGAATGAATGAAGAGGAGTAGTTGTGGGAGGATCGATGTAGGAAAGTCAGACACAACAGTTTGCTCAGCGGTAGAGGAAGAAAAGAAAGGAAATATTTCAAAGAATGTCACATCTATAGAAATAAAGCACTTCTTAGTGTCTAGGGAGTAACACCAATACTTTTTTTGAGTGTGAGAGTATCCAAGGAAGACATTTGCTGGATTTAATTGCAAGTTTATTTTTCTTGGGAGTTAGATCATGAACAAAACAAGTACAACCAAACCAAAAATACAAAAGGGAAGAAGATAAAGAGATTCATTAAGAAACAAAGGAGAGTGAGGAACTTGATTTTGTAACACAAAAGAATGCATACAATTAATTAAATAGCAAGCAGTAAGAACAACATTGCCCTAAAAACAAAAAGGCACATTAGAATGAAGAAGTACATCCTGTCTTAATAAGATGGCGATTCTGTGCTTATCAACTCCATTTTGTTGGGGTGCATGCACACAGGAAGATTGGTGAAGAATTCCTTATGAAGACATAAAACTTTGGGACATAATAGAAAAATATTCTCAAACATTATCACTATGAAAGATAGATATTGCGGTACGAAATTGACTTTTTACTTCAGCACTGAAAGATTGAAAAATTGAGAAGATTTCAGAATAATTTTTCATTAAATATAACCAATTGTAATGAGGATAGTCATCAATAAAGGTTACAAAATATTGAAATTCGAAATAAAAAGAGCACGACACAAACGCCAAATATCAGAATAAATAAGTTTAAAGAGGGATACAGCCTAACTATTGATACATTATGGAAATGAAGCATGAGCTTGTTTGCCAACTTGACATGACTCACACTCTAATGATAACAAAGTGGAAAGAGAAGGAGCCATCTTCTGGAGTTTGGAGAGACTAGGATAGCCTAAATGATTATGACCAAGAGTTGGAGTAGTAGTGGTGCATGCTACTAGAGATGTAGACAATGTAAGGTGATAAAGCCCTTGTGACTCATGCCTTCCAATCGTCTAACTCATACTCCGGTCCTATAGAAAAATACGTTCATTACTAAAGGTGAGGAGTATTTAAAAGTATGAGCTAACTTGCTAACCAAAATAAGGTTAAATGGACACTCAAGGACATTGAGAACAGATTCTAAAGTAATGGAGGGAAGAATTTTAGTTTAACCAATGCTTTTAGCAATTGTTTTAGAACCATTGGCTAAAGCAACAAGAGGAAAGGGGAGAGAAAAAAGTAGAGATGCATGAGGGAAGATCTTTGTCACTAGTAATGTGATATAAGGCATTTGAGTCAAGGACCTAAGGTCCAAGAGAAGAGCGAGCAAGGCAAGCAATGGAGTTATTAGTCTTGGCAACCAAGGCAACAGCAGAGGATTGTTTAGCTATTTGGTAACATAGATACTCATCATAGTCATGGTCAATCAAGGTAATGGATTGGGATGAGGTTTGTTCCTCAACTGTCTCAACGGATGCAACATTAGTTGTTCAAGGTGGGTAACCATGAATGGACTAGCAGTGATCTCAAGTATGACCCAACTTATTGCAATGAGTGCACTGAGAATATTTGGGGTTACTACCTTGTCTTCCACTCCCACAACCCCTTTTATCATCAATTTGAGAAGCTAAGGCTAAAGTATTTGGAATAGGAGTATCTAATTTATCTATAATAGAAATCTATGAGGAAGAAATACACACTAAGTGAGTAAGAACATCTTCAAAGGTGGGAATATCAAAACCACTTAGAATCTAATCCTGAATAGGTTCTAGGTCAGAGTGAAGATTGATCAAGGTCATAGCCATGAAGAACTTATCCCACTGTTTCTGCTATTCTTTTGTAGATGTGGTAATAGGTATCAAGGACTTGAACTCATGTTTGAGAGATTCAATCTTGCATACATAAGTAGTTGTATTAATATCCTAATACTTAAGATTGGCAAGATATTATTACTATATACCATCGCAACCTTATTGCAAACACCATAATGGGTTTCATTAGGTTGGTACATGTTAACTAGCTTAGAGTCAAGCGAATGCCACGTTAAAGCATATAGTTGAGCATCAATTTTCATCCAATTAGGTCTATTAAAAGTAATGATATCAATTTCTTTTTTTCTTAAGTGGTTTTAATAACCTTGCCTTTTAAACTATAATTTGACTTATGAACTCGAGATTTATAATTGGATGCTCCATGCAATTTTTTAGAAGTACTCTTAGGAGAGCCACTAATAACAGAAGAGAAGATACTTGATTCGGGAGTTTTAGAGTGAGACATGCCTGTTTGGATGGAAGGGAGCTCTTAAAAATACCATACACAATATAACACCACTGGAAACAATACACGAAAAGGACCAACATAGTCCAAAGATCAGCAAGGGAGGTCACGTAAATAAAATCTAGGCAAAAGTTGGTGGAACATGGTGTGTGACATGCTCTCATGCAAGGTGCATGTGATAGAAGGCAATCTGGATGCGATGGCCCATGGGAGACCAGATGGGGACTAGACTTGGGTTAGCCCATTGGGACCTTTTGAACACGGCGGAGTGGCACATGTTCCAAGAAAAGGGTGGGATTTGTAACATCCTCCTTCCTTTTATATATATGATTTTGTATATTAAGTAAAATAATAATAATATAATTTTAAAGAATATGAATTTTTGAAAATATAATTGAATCTTATTTGAAATGTTAGTAAATTATTTGAAATTTTTAGAATTTATTTGGAAAATTTTTAAAATAATTTAATTACAAGTAATTAGATAATAAATACTTAAGAAAAGAAATTTTTAAAATTTCTTAAGCCATTAAAGCCTAAAAATTGTAAGAAAATAATTGTGAAATAAAAATTTTTTGGCCAAAATCTAGGAGTCAAAATATAAATGACAAAATATTATGGTTTAAAAATATAATTTTAACTGGGACCAAAATATATTTTTTACCAAATAAAATTTGACAAGTTCTGAACAATTAGAGGATGCGAAATGATCATTACAATTAAACGATCAAACTTCCATAACTACCACTAATGCTGAATGCAGCTAACATCATTAATTAAAGTTAGAAAAACCAAATAAAAATATCAAGTATGGAATGCTAACTCCAAAGAAAACTCTAGACTTTGAAGGAGCATTAACAACCTGCCCATCCTCTCTCTCTCTCTCTCTCTATATATATATATATATATATTTCCCATGTCTTGATTCATTTGGTAGAGAGAGGGAGAAAAAAAAAGAAAGAAAGAGAAAAGGACGAAGAAAGGGGGAAAAGGTAGGAAAAACATTTGGAGAAGACGAAGAAGAAAAAGAAGCAAGAGATTGAGAAGGAATTTCAGCTAAGGAGGAAGGTTGGAAAAAAAAAAAAAAGAAGGAACTGAACACTTCAAAAACTATGAAGATTTGAGGCTTTTCTAGTTTTAGTGAGGCTTGGCTTTGTAACTTTCTCTCCTTTTTGTTTTCTTCCCCCCCCCCCCCCCGAGTGGGTAATGTTGCATCAATGGTGGAATATTGGGTTTAAATTGTTTGATTGATTTGAGATGATTATGTAAATATTTGAAGACTTTAGGATGCTAAAAATGATAAAAGAAAGAGAAAGGATCAAGTATATTCTCCTTATCCTCACTCTCTTTGTGGAACAAAAATGGTATGTTTTTGAGTTTAATAGGAAAATCCTACTTTAGATGAAAGTTTAGGAAATTAGATCATTTATTTCCATAGTTAAAAGAGGTATTACAACAACAAAAACAAAGGTTAAAAGGGTATTTCATCATTAAAACTAAGCTTGAATGATTTTTTTTTTAAATGAAAAGAAAAATTTTCAAACTTAATGAACATTACCATTTGCAGAAAGAAAAATAATGAGTGAGAAGATGGCAAGAGGGTTTGGTTCTGGTTAAAAAGAAAATTAATAAATGAATAGATTCATAAAATAATATTAAAGAAATGAATAGAACAAAATAAATAGCCAGCCGGAGTTGAACCCACGACCATTTGGCATTCAAAATGCCTCCTTATCTACTCTCCTGCAGGTATAGCCTTACTTTATAAAAGCAATATTTTATATATAGCTTATTTCCATAGGTTTCAGAAAAATGGAAATATGTTGCCTCATCTAGATTTGAACCCGTACCATAAGGTTTATTGAAAACCCCTTTAACCAATTCTTTTACCTTGATGAATTTGTCAACTTGGGAAATATTTATAAATATATTAACAGAAGATAATTATAATAACAATAATAATAATTCTCCAATTTTTACATCTTACTATATATAAATGTATATATATAATATATTTCATTTTTAGTATATTGTGTTGTGTTATATTTTGAGATATTAATATTACATATGTATACATATTCAAGTTACTATAATTCCATTGGAACCTTAAGAAATTTTATAAATTAATAGAATTATTATGTTAAGAGAATTTCTGTAGACCCCATGCATAGACAATTGACCCCATGACTGTTCCTATGCATGGACAACCGCTTTAACTAAGATATCATGATACTAATTCCTATATATGGAAGACTAACCCCTAACTATTCCCTTATACAAAAGACCGTTATAATAATAATAATAATAATAATAATAATAATAGTAAAGAGTTCCAGTAGAATTCATATATTCAACTTGTAACTTACTGATTTATTAGATTATTTGATGTTTAATATTTGATGTTTGTCTATTTAAGTTATAATTACTTATATTAATACCAAGGAGATAGAGTTCTCGAAAAGAGATGATCTTCAGGAGAAAGGGTTCTTATTAGAAGATGATCTCCCACATTATAGACAAGGTTATTGAGGGATTATAGTCCCGCGAGGAGATGGTTATAGGATTGCTTTTATTATGGATTTACTCTAAGAGACGCTTTAGAATGCAATCTTGTTTTTGAACTTATAGTATTAATGTGTTTATTTATTTATGCAGATCTTTCATATCATGATGAAGTAAACTATATTATCTTAACTTGTTTTTCTTGTACTTAGATTAATATTTTATTTAATGTCATTGGTTGTATATCTCAGTCAAGTCCAGAAAGAGTGAAAGATAAAAAATGTTTTCTACATGTGTTAGTTGGACCATTGCTATTTTTTTTATTTGTTTGTCTTATCGAGAATTTATTAAATTCTTACTTTTAGTGCAATGTGTTTAGATAGTATAGATGCTGATAACCTGTTACATAGTGGAAATTGAATGGGTTTACGTGGATATTCTGGAATTTAGTCCTGGTCATCATCACTATTTTCACCAATATAGTCATGGAGAACGACCAGCCAGTTGGGTTCTTAATTCCATCTCAGATGCCACCCCCACTATCGCCAAACCCATCTAGCTAAATGAATCTATACAAGTAGATAGTGTGGAATTATGGAGCCTCATTTTGTCATGTATATAATAGGTTTATGATTTTAACGTAAATAGTATTTTGACTAAATAGATGTAACTCTAAAACTTTTATAATAATAGTGGGCTAATAAGACTCATTATCGAATAATATATCATATCTGTTTTTATATGTTTGTGCCATTCTTCTTACTCTACTAGTTATAATTCTATAAGATTTGCTTTCGCTCATTACTTTTTAATAAACTTAATTTGAATATTCTAATAAACATTTACTGTAAACTAAAAGAAAGGGTTACATTAGTGAAATTACATGGCTTAAAATTTTTACTTCCCTAAACTAGAAGTCACATTTTCTAACTTAGCAAACAATTGTTTTTTTTTTTTAAAGGACCTAAAGCACTATTCTAAGGTCTTTTTCATGCTTTGTTCTGTTTTTGAGTAGATCAAAATATCACCTATGAGGATTATTGCAAATTGATCCAAATAAGGTCTAAAAATTCCAGTAATGTAATCCTTAAATATTGTTGGGGCATTTGTCAATCTAAAAGGTATGACTAAGAATTTGTAGTGTCTATACCTAGTTTTGAAAGCAGTTTTTGGAACATCTTTAGCTTTTACCCTAATTTGATGATATTCTAACCTGAGATCAAGTTTTGAAAATATGGATGCTCCTCTTAATTGATTTAGCAAATCATTAATTCTAGGAAGTGTATATTTATTCTTAATGGTTATCTTGTTCAGTTGTCTATAATTTATACATAATCTAAGGCTCTCATTTTTCTTTTTTACCAAGAGAACTGGGGCTCCTATAGTGACACACTAGGGAAAATAAACTCTTTGGATAATAGGTCTTCTATTTGAATCTTTAGTTCTTGCAATTCTGAGGGAGACATCTTGTAGGGTGCAATTGAAATGGGTCTTGTTCCTGCGATCAAATTTGTGGGAAATTCTACCTCTCCTTTAGGGGAAAGACTAGATATCTAAGGAGGGAAGACTCTGGGTATTCTTTGACGACAGGAATATTACTTACCTCTGACTTTTTTGTTTGTTCATGTGTTCCTAATGAGACACATTCTATATATCCCTTGTCAATGTCCATACTAATAAGGTTGCAATGTTATCTAATTTAGAAAAGAACAGGAAGGTTATTATTTTTTGAAGATAGTTGATAGTCACATTATTGGTGGCTAACCAATTCATTTTGAAAATGGTATCAATGTCCCTTAAAGGTAAGCATACCAAATGAGCAATGAAAGATTTATTTTCAATTTGGACAGGACAATTCAACCAGGACAAGGAAGTGCGAACTTTTTTTTCTAGTGGGAGTAGAAACATGTCATTCAAAGGATAATTTCGAAACAATTAAATTTAATTGCTTCACACAATCATTCGATATAAAGGAGTGTGTGGCTCCTGAGTCATACAATGCAAGTAAATGAGTATTTTGGATAAAACACGTACCTTGTATTAAATTAGGAAACTAACTTGCTTCTTTTCTACTTATAGTAAAAATTCTCCCTTTTGTCAGGGGTTTCTGGGTTGGTGTTCTCCCTTCTAGCATTTTTGCCTTGTTTTGTGGGCATTCCATGGACTAGTAGCTTGGCTTACTGCAGTTGTGGCAGACATTTTGGCCAAAATAGCATTGTCGATTTTCGTGTGGCTTTCCATATTTGTTGCAAGGGTTGATCATACTATTTTGCTTGCCCTTTCTAAGATTAATCTTGGGTTTGGAGTTTTTCTTCTATACACCTTCTACTCTATTCTTCTTCTTCTTCTTATGGTATTTTTCACTTTTTATTTCAGCTAGGTGTTTTTCTATGGCTCTGCATTTATTTACTAAGACTGCAAAGTCTCTTATTTCCAAAGCAATGATCGCACTTCTGATTTCAAGTCGCGAGCTTGCCTCAAATTTCCTTGCTTTCTAGGTTTCATCCAAGTTATACTTTAAATAGAAAGAAAATGTTGTCAAAACTTCAAACTTTGCCACATACTGGTTTATAATCATGCTCCCTTGTTTTAATTGTAGAAACTTTATTTCTTTTTCATTCTTCATGCTTTTTGGAAAATATTTTTCAAGAAAAACAGTTGTAAAGCTTTTCCAAGTTATTTCCATCCCTTGAGCTTCTAGTCCTTGTTTTATCTCGTTCCACCAATTAATTCACATCACCTATAAGCATATAGGTGGTGAAAGTCACCTTCTAGACATTTGTACATCTCAATACTCTGAAAATTTGTTTTAATTCCTCTAGCCATTCATCTACTATAGTGGGGTTATATTCCCCATGAAATGATGGGAGTTTGGCTTTGCAGCATTTTGACAATCCATGAAAATTTTGATTCTTTTGATGGTTAGGTATTGAGTGAAAGTTTTCTGCCTTAGGAACCTGATTACCATTCCTATTTTCTTGTACTTCATGACTAGTCTAGCTATAGCAACTGCTTGTTCTCTTATAGCAGCGGCCATTCCTTCAACTTGTTCCTTCATTGTGGCAGCCATTCTCTCAGTGGCATTCATCATGCCATTGTCACAGGAGGCATTGGTAGAGTTACTCCTTCTTCTTGATGCCATGTTTTTGCTACACAAATAAAATAGATTTTATTGAGGTGATCAGGCTCAATAATTTAATTCTACTTATGAAACCAAGTCATAGCATCAATATAGATATGCGGATGCATAAGGGTTGTTACTAGTTCCACTTATGGTAAACTGCATATTAAGGTAGAGTTAGGCTACCAAAATTCCTATTTTATTCTAGACTTAGGGTTCCACTAGACGAACTATTCTGATACCACTAATGTAATCTTTTCTTTTAGTTTATAGTAAATTTTTATTAAAATATTCAAATTGAGTTTATTAAAAAGTGATGAGTGGAAGCAAACCTTATAGAAACATAACTAATAGAGTAAGAAGGATAACACAAACATATAAAACTGCTATAATATATTATCCTATAGTGGGTTTGATTAGTCCACTATTGTTATTAAACTTTTAGAGTTACATTTATTTAGTCAAAATACTATTTAGGTTAAAGTCATAAAGCCATTATATACATGACAAAATGAGGTTTTATGCTTCTACACTATCTGCTTTTATAGATTCATTTAGCTGGATGGTTTGTTGATGGTGGGGTGACAACTGAGATGGAACTGGAAGTCAACTTGCTAGTTGTTCTTTTTGACTACATTGGTAAAAATAGTGATGATGACCTATACTAGAGCGAACCTTGGACTATTCATGTAAGCCAATTCAATTTCCATTGTGTAAAGGGGTTACTGGCATCTATATCATCTGAACACGTTACACTAAAAGTGAGAATTTAATAAATTCTCAATAACACAAACAAATAAAGAAAATAACAATGGTTTAGTTGTCATGTGTGCAAAAAAAATATTTTTATTTTTCACTCTTTCTGGTCTTGACTGGGATGTACAACCAGTGACATTAAATAAAATATTAATTTAAGTACGAGAAAAGTAAGTTAAAATGATATGGTTTTCTTCGTCATGATATGAAAGATTTGCATAAATATATAAATATCATAAGTTCAGGAACAAGATTGCATATTAAGACGTTCCCGAGAATGGATCCACAATAAATGCAATCCTATGACCATATCCTTTCGGGACTATAATATCTCAAGAACCCTATCTATAATGTAGGAGATCATCTTCTTACAAGAATCCTTTCTCACAGAAATCATTTCCTTTCTAGAACTCTATTTCCTTGATATTAATATAAATAATTATAAATTAAATAGACAAACATCAAGGATTAAACATCAAATAATTTGCTAAAATTTCAAATAAGATTCAGTTATATTTTCAAAAATTAATATTCTTTAAAATTATATTATTATATTTTATTATTATTATTATTATTTTGCTAAATATCCAGCATCATATGTATAAGGGAGGAGGATGTTACAGGATCAAGGAGTATTCACTTGGACAGCTATGAGAAATTTAGGGATTTAAAGGAATAGGGTTGGAATGAAAACATAGTCGGAAAGAGATGCTGCCAAAGGGAATCACAGCAAGCTTTGATACCGTAAGAAGCTATATAGACTGAATATGTAAGGTGTGTATACTCCTCACATTATTGTCTTATTTATAGGGAAAAATAAAAGTGGAGTACAAGTGCTGTACAAGGAAGTACAAAGAATAGGATAATGAACCTAGACACTATTATGTACGATATCCATATAGACTAAAATATGTGCTCTATTCTAACAGTCCCATTTTTTCCAAAAACATTTATGTTGTGGTTTTTTGCATAACCTATTGTTTTAAAAGCATGGACTAACAGAAATTGCACATTCCAATGTTATCAGGTTTATCAAACACCACCAGTCCAACTGTGAGTTTCTAGTGGGTGTGTTTCAATTTGACCCGCCTACTTAGTGAAGCAATCTACTGTATCAAATGTTCTTGCAGTTTTTGACTTTTTGTGTCTCTTGTTGGGCTGGTGGATGCTTTTTTTCTTTTGCTATTGTTTCTCATGACTGTTGAGGTGATCTTTAAGATTTTATTTGAGGGTGGTTTCAGAAAGACCTACACTAAATTGATGGATTTTGTGTCCTTTTTGTTTTTGCCCTTTTTCCCCACCAGTTTTGGCTTTTCATTTATAGCTAAAAGTTTTTGAGTTAGATACTTAAGCCTGATTGTTTTATATGATTTTATGAGTTGCATTAACTGGACTTGTTTTTCAAACTTTCTATTCTAGTACTGTTTGATCTTGGGGTTTTATTAGCAGTCACCTTTATGGAAGAGGTCTGAAGGTGTATTATATTCTATGCAGGAGTTGATTATCAGAGAATTTTCCTTTCATCAACTGAATGCTAATTTACTCTGGCCAGGGACATTTGCATTTGCAGAATGGTTGGTTCAACACAAGTCATGCATTGAAGGACGGCGCATCATTGAGTTGGGAAGGTATTTTATTGGTTGTACTTAACAGTGTCAAACTATTTGTATATGCTATAATTATGAAGGGCAAAGTAAAGATGGTCTTGTGCAAAGCATTCATAGTGAAGCGGTTTTTATAACCAAAGATGTTTCATCAAACTGTACAATTATCAGTAAGACTAATCATAGTTTTCGCGTTTGTGACAGACTTAATGCCATTTCTTATAGAAGAGTATTTCTGTGTTTTTAGTTGGGGACAGAATTTGATTCTATTTTAATAATTAAAATAATGCAATGTTTTTTTTTTGTTTTGTCCATGAGATATGTGCTACTCTGCCCATCACTCTATTGATGTTACAAAGCTTGTAATTTTAACATGCCTTCTACAATGTATTGCTATATTTTCATTTCCTTTTCTTTTCATGTTCCCTTCATTTTTTTTAATTAATTTCCGTTTTTCTTTTCTCTATTTTTGTCTTAATGTTGTTGACAGCTTGACATCACTACATATCCAGCATGAAAAATGAGTCCTTTCGTATTATACAATTTCATCTTGCTTGCAAAGAGCTTTCCATATTTTAAACATTTTGTATTAGTTTTGCTTATGTAATTTTCCTATATAATTTCAGTGGCACAGGTGCTTTGGCCATATTTCTCCAAAAGTCATTTCATCTTGATATTACAACATCAGACTATGACGATTTAGAAATTGAGGAGAACATAGCTCACAACTGCAGAGTAAATAAAATACCTGTCATTCCTCACATAAAGCGTGAGTCTTTCAACTAACCTAGGAGACTTTTGCTTCTTAGTTATCTTACAAGAAATATTTCAAGGGAGAAATTGGGTGTTTGCTGGGTCATGAAGTTCCACCATCAGTTAGTAGTTGAGGATCATGTTTGCAATAGCTCATTTTTCTGATTCGATCCTTTATTTCTAACTTAGGATAACTTGATGCATATGACATGTAAAATAGGATATACTTATTATGCCATTCCATTTTCTACATGCTTGGTTCTATGGCTTAGCTTTAAATTTTGTTTGATTTTCCATTTTCCATATTTAGAAGTGACCATAGAATAATTTTTGAATTTTAGGTTTGCATTTAACTTTATCCTAATCTATGTTATTTTATTTACTGTGAATTCTTTGATTAGTTGCTCTTTCTGAAATTTGCTTATTTTATCAGATACCTGGGGAGACAATTTTCCAAATTCTTTTCCTGACTGGGATCTGATCATTGCAAGTGATATCTTATTGTGTAAGATTATCATCCACCAACTTACTGACTTGATTAGCCATTTTTAATCCTTTTTCATGTTTAACATTGACCCGGAAACGGGTAAAACCACTATGAAGATCTCCTGTAGTTGTTGGTTCCTAGAAGAAGCAGAGGCAAGATCTAAAATTCCTATAAGTGTTTGAGTTCTCTACCAAGTAGGTATAATTTTATAATGGTACCTCAGGATAACATAACAGCCTCTCCATGAAGACAGGCATTTCCAAAGAGGAGTCATATCTATGTCCAGCATGTGTTGGTCACTGCTATTAGACATAATGTGACATTTCAAATGGTAGATGAACACTTTAGATTATGTTCTGTAGCTGTGTCCGTGTTCTTGTTGTATGCATGTTCAATCTTCACGCTTCTCAAGTCTATTTTTTGGTGGCACAGATCAACAAGTCTGGTGCCAGTACTGATTTCGAAATGGATTAGTTTTTAACCATTTTGTCATGGGTTGTGGAGGTAGTGTTTGTCTATCTTGTTATGGTACTAAGTGGTTCTTTTTCAATTTTCATGGTTGCCACTTGCCAGGATTGGGGATTCCCAGCTGGCACAGAAAAGAACAGAAACTCAAATTAACGTGGTTCCAAAAGAAAGATGATTAGGAAATTAGTCCAACAGCCAAGACTAGAATGCCATCCTCCCTCTATGAAGTGAAGTTTCTTCTAAACATTTTACCAGAAAATTTTCCTTGAGATATTATAAGCAAAATTCTAATTGAACAATTACAGTAGTGAAGAAACTAAGTCTGAGTAATAATTAATTTTTCTCTGATGTTACAATTCAGTCATACAATATAATTTATTTAATTTATTCTTTAATGAAAAGCAAATCATTAATATACTGGGAATTAGAAATCTGAAAATACAACCAAAATATCAGAAGGGTTCTTGTCACTAACATGTCTTATTAAATGCTTGCAGATGTGAAACAGTATGCAAATTTGATACAGACTATTTCCTTTCTTCTCAAATGTTACAAGCTGAGCGATGGGAAAGCAGTTTCTCCAACAACAGAGAATGATGAGAATGGCGGTAACTGGCTAGAGACTCTTTAAATCAAAAGTAGTATGGCTGCACCAATTTGTATCGTTGCTGAGCCTTTTATACTCGTGCTGGCAGGAGATATGGTGTTACCAAAGCCAGCTTTTCTAATGAGCTGGAGACGCAGAATTGGAAAGGAAGATGAATCTCTTTTTTTCAATGGTTGTGAGAGTGCTGGTCTAGAAGTGCAGCATATCGGATCACGCGTATATTGCATCAAGCCTCAAGGAAATGAGAAATCAGTCATTAAGTTGACTAAAGAACCAAGTATGCCTGGTAAGCATGATTCGTGAATAGGGGGATGGATAATGAAGTGGAATTTTGAAGGTTGGTTCATTAACTGAGTTACTTCCTGTTATAGCAAGCTTTTGTATTGAAATCTACAGCTCCTAGTTAGTTAGTAGCAGTCAATCCCACTAGAAATCTTTCAATGCGAGCAAAGTGTAATGTATGTTGCAATTTCTTTTACTTGATTTACTTTCTAGTTCATTATATCATCCATGATATTCATCTCTTAGTCTTGGTCATTATCGTTGGGTTCAATCTTGTAGTATTGTAGATATTTTTGTTCCGTGACACGAGAGACTCTCACCTTCATAGGCAACTCGTACCATTTGAATATTTGATGCTTCCCTTTCCAATTTGAATTCAAAAGGCTTCCTTGTACAAGTTGGCTTCTAACATCACATGCAAATTACAAGTTCGGTGGAAAATAGCATGCTTCCTCTGTGTGTCTGTGTATATGGTTACTTATTTGTTGCTATTAGTTCAAATGTCATGAGATACGTGATCTATCAGCCATCTCTTGCGGCCATTTTGTTTTGGTTGTAGCAGATTTGACAAATCAAACCTTTGTGGTGTTATATGAACCATGTTTGCATTCTGCTGAAAATTGGCTTGCTTGCTTGAGCTGTCTTTATTAGTCCGGATGACTTCTTTAGACTGAATGGTACAGAACTGAAGTGATTATCACCCAAAAAATGATACGGATGTGACGGGATTGGCCGACCCAAGGGGACAACCTTGGTATAGAAGCTCAGCTCAGCTGGGACTTTGTTGCGGTTAAAGAAAAAGACCATTCAAGAGGGGATCTTCTTTGGTTTGATTTTTGTTCGGAATGACTTACAAGCTATATGGATTAATTTCTTTAAACATATAAACTTAATTTCTTTAAACATATAAACTTTCTTTCTTTTGAATATTTTGTCTGTAGTAGTATTATATATTAAAATCTTTTGGAAACTGTCACTTATATTTTTTTAAAAAATTACTCATTAACCTTTGCTTAAAATTATTTGAAGCCTTTACCTTATTTAATTTTTGACTACAATGTATATAATCCTTTAAAATTTAAGTTATATGTAGATAATTTGACCTTTAAAATATAATAATAAACTTTTTGAACTTGAGATTATAGGTGAGTAACTCGTTATTGTTAGTGAGTTTATTATTTTATTAACAAAAGTGTTACACAATATGAGAATTATTCGTATATGACTCTTCAGATAGTTATATGCGTAAAAAAATTTAATTTATATATCTTTTCATTAGTAAACTGATGAATTTACTATTAATAAGAGTTATCTACATAAATTAAAATTTTAAGAAAATTTATTGTTAAATTTGGAAAATTTAAAATATTTATATATGATATAAAATTCAAAAGATTCTATACATTTCAGTTCTTAATTTTTTGTAATGAGGTGATTCGTGGGAGTAGAATTTCTATATTCAACAGGAAGTCGATTCTACTCCTACTTCCAGAGTTGAAGCGCTGTTAACCATTTATGCTTTTCTTAGCAAATAGCTATTTGGATTAAATTACACTTTGTTTGGGAACTCAAGAAAGCATGGTAGGATATACATCTTATATATATATATATAGGTATTTTGGATACTGTAATATTTAAAATATTTATATTTAATATGATAAATGAAAGTTGTAATGAAAAAGACTCAATTGATAATAAGGTACAATTTAAATGGTATCATTCTATAACTCCTATTCTTGAATGACACAACCTATTTTAAATAGATTTGGTTTATCTTAATTCTAACTTCTTTCTATTTTATCAATTCAACTTTTATTTTTCAACTCTTCTCTATTTCATCAATTCAATTTTTTTCTCTTTTTAACTCTTCTCATAATTACTTATTCTTTTTCCTCTTTTTTATTTTTAATTTAATATTAAATTGACAGAATTGATAAAATTTGAAATAGAGAGAATTTATTCTAAATATCCGTGTATTATAGGTATCAGGAATATCGATGCATCTAATACACTAAGATTAAGATAATATTATATCAAATTTCAATGGCTTATAATTTATTAATAGTTTTGACAAAATAAATCCTCTCAATTTCTTTCCTAAGTTGACTGTACTGTTAATTTCAAATAAAAATAGACAAAAGGTCGGTGAACTCACACATAAAGTGATATTTACCACTCAAATGGGATAGACAATACATGTTCAATGTTGCCGTTTTTTTTTTGAAATTAACAAAAATAATATGAGGGAAAAAATTGGCAACAACTGAATGATGGTCTCAAGATGGATGTAAAGATGGGTATGGGTTAGCTCAACCACGCCTAAAACGCCAAATGTCATGGCAATCTTTTGTGCTTTCATCATCAAACGACTACAAACACAGAGAGAGAGAGAGAGAGAGAGATGTGTATAAATATCTGAAAACAGGGGAAGCCTATTCCCACATGGAGGATTTGGTGGCATTATATTGTGACGGGTTCAACTTGGTAACATGTCTCAATAATTTGCCTACCCATTGCGCATGATAGACCTATATGATGTGAAACTGATTAAGTTCATCACTTTATCATCGGATTCCCACCAACGTTAGTGTGGAGTGGGGGAATGTTCTTTTTTTTGAGTTCTATGAAAATATATTTTTATTTAGTTATAATTTCAGCATGTTTATTTGAAAATGGTTAAAATGCATTGAATTTTGAATCATATACAAATAATTTTATGATTTTTAAAACTTGATAATGAAACTCTAAAGTTTTGAATTTGTGTAGATAATTCTCTTATTAATCTATTATTTTATTAATACAGTGCGTGATACTTTAATGACAATGAATATCTTAAATTTTATTTTTTGCATAAATAATTCTTTTAAACGTTTAAGTTATATACAAATAACTTTTCTCAACTTTAGTTCAGATGTAGAAAATTCCTTGATGGATCAAGTTTTATTAGTGAAATAATAATTAATTAACAACATTGGAATTATTTGCACAAATTTAAAAATTTTAAAAGTTCATTGTCACATTGTTGAAGGTTAAAAAAGTTATCTATATATGATTTAAAATTCAAAAAAATTTATATATAATTTAGCCTTTTAAAATATAACAAAACATTCTTTCGTTTTTAAAAAAATTACCTTTCAATACATTTATACCTTAAAGTAAGGATTTTTTTTTTAAATAAAGGATGTTTGATTACATTTTCAAAGAGCAAGGATTGTTTATTACATTATAAAATGAATATATGCGTTCACTTGTCTATTATTTTCTCGCACGGGTTGAACTTTTAGAAAATCGTTTCATATAACGACATCGTGTACTTCTTAATATTTTAAATATCATAATAAAAAAATACTAAAATATAACTTAAAAAATTAGGTTTTTATAGTAAGAAAAAAATAATTTTTTAATAATATACATTCAATTTTTAAAATTATTTTAGGAATAAAATTGGACAAAACTTAGAAACATCCCTACTCATAATACCAAGAGGGAGAAAAGGAAAAACTAAAATATGAGATATTGTACAGTAGAGATACATCGCAAAAATTGGAGCCATTCCCTAAAACTTCTGGATATGCTGATAGGCTCAACTTAGTGTGTATATCTAAAACTCCCATACTCTTTACTCATTGCAGGGTCATATAATTTAAGGACTTATTTAGTTAAATGAAGGTTAGGTATGTAAAAAGAAAGAGAATGAAAAAATTGAAAAAAATAATAAAAATACAAATAAAAATAAGAATTATTAAATGAAAATTATAATAATATAATAAATATTGTAAAAAAATTATATTATAAATCATATCCCACAAAGGCCTTGAAAGTGTATCAAATGATTGAGGTATTTTTTTTTCTTTTTTTAACCTGAAAATGGTAAGCTTGGATTCTCTCCCTTCTAGAACAAAATCTTGTGAAAAAAAAAGAGAGACATGGGAAGTGAGATTCACAAAGGTGGAGATTAATCCTTCTTTTTTTTCCAGATTCTCTCTTAACCCGAATATGATCTGTTGATAAAAAATAGTAACTTCCTTTTGTCAAAAAGATTAGGTGCTTATTTGGATTGCAAAAAGATCATTGCGTAAAGCAATCATTTATATATATATATGTGTGTGTGTGTCTGTGTTTGTGTGTGTGTGCGCGTGTCTGTGTGTGTGTAAGATAGTATGAATGACATTATTAGTTGTTTGAAAGTGACTTGATCAAAGCTGACCATGGATAGTGGACAAGAAGAAAATGGATTACATTGAACAATGGTCAACTATATCTCAAAATTTCTAAGACAAAGAAAAGAAATAATGAGTATGATTCAGTCAAAACCATTATTACTTAACCAAGCCCGTGTCTAGAAATTTGGGGCTCTAAGTGAAATTATTAAAGAGACCTAATGTAACTTATTAATTTTTATATTACTCTTTTTAAGCTGCATCATTACTTATCAAAGTTTTATAATTAAGTAATTCAAATGTTTCATTTTCAATTGATAATAAGGCTAATCCATTCAATCTATCTTGTAACATAGTTGATCTTAAATAGGATTTAAGTAATTTTAATTTTGAAAAGCTTCTTCAGCAATAGCAACCGTTACAGGTATTGTTAATAATATTCTATAAGCGATACATGCATTTGAAAAAGAATATAATCTTTTGATATAGTTTAACACTTCTATCAAAGTATTAATTTCTTCTGTCAATATTTCTTTCAATACTTTCAATTCTAAAAATAAATCGAAATCATCAATATCAAAATGTTCACTAAAACTTAGAAAATTTTCAAGATTAATACAATATTTTTTCAATTTATCCTCTTCCAAAGTTTTAAATTTTTTGGATTCAAATAAAAAATAAAAAATAGTTTCATATTCTAAAAATTGTTCAAATCGACTCTTAATAGAATAAATAGATTGATCTACTATGTATAAATATTCAATACGAAAAGAATCTCCAGCTGAACGTGTGATCTCATCATCAAAATGTTCATCAAAATATTTTTTTCTATTGATTATTCGTTTTTCACGAAATTTAGGCTTTATATCCCTTTCAATAGCCATTTTTTTTGGTAGAGTTCAAAGCAGATGCAAAACCATTTTTCCTATAATTTTTCAAATAAGTAATAACGCCTCTTAAATTATATATAGCAACATCTATATGCACATCTTTAGATTGTAGAGTCTTACTAACAGAATTAACAACAAACAATATATCATACCAAATATTCACTTCTAATAAAAACTTAAAATTTTTAATCTCATAAGTTGCTAAACACATGGCTTCACTTTTTATTTTAGTATCTTTACTACATTTTGATAATTTAATCAAAGCATCTCTTATATTTGGTGCTTGAAACTTTATCATTTTGACACTTTCAATTCTACTTTCCCATCGAGTTTGAGATAGTGATTTAATAGAAAATTTAGATACACTTTCTTGCAAGATTTTCCATCTTTTAGTGGAAGAAGAAAATAAAAAATAAATGTATTATAGAACTCCAGAAAAAGAAATAGCTTTGGGAGATGAATGGGCAATATCACATAAAACTAAATTCAAATTATGACATTCACATGGTGTATAAAATGCTCTAGGATTTATATCTAATAATCGTTTTCGAACTCCTTGATTTTTATCTTTCATGTTCAATCCATTATCATAACCTTATCCCCTTATATCATTAATATTAAACCTATATTTATTCAACATATTAATAAGTTCATTAAAAATACCTTTTCCAGATGTATCATCAACCTTTAAAAATTCTACAAAGTACTCTTCTATTATTATTGGAGAACTCAAAGTATCAACACATCTCAAAATAAGAGTAATTTGTTTTTGATGACTTGCATTAGGAGTATAATCAAGAATAACAAAAATATTTTGCTTCTTTAACTTTTTTATTATTATATTTTTATATGAAAAGCTAACAAATTTATAAGTTCCTTTTGTATAGTATTACTTAAGTAATGTGCTTGAAGTTCATATTTTGTATGCGCCGAACATACTCTTCTGCAAGCATCTCAATCAAACTCAAAAGGTTCCCATTATTCTCATTTGTCCCACGAAAGGTAAGATTATTTTTAGAAAGATGTTTGACTATAGCTATAATTCTAAGTAAGATATTTTTCCAATATTCATTTTCTTTGTTAATTTGTTCTTGTATATTTTTATCAATTGTCTTTTTCTCTCCTTAATCTTGTTTCTATTTCAATTCATTTAGCCATATTAGCGATATGTTCATGACTTATTTCATGACTTCTAAGTTTAGAATTAAGGTTTCTCCAATCTTTAGTCTCCTCATTAACTAATTGATTAACACTACTTTTTGAACAAAACAATTTGCAATGAAAATAATAAGCTCTATCTAAATCTCTTGAATAAACTAGCTATTTTCTATCATATTTTTCTCTATTTGGCAATATTCATTGGTAAGAAAATGAAGAAAAATGTCTATTATTATTTTCATCTTTTGGAAATTGTAAATTATCATATATAATTGGACCATTTTCTACCATTAAATCTCTAAACTTTTCATCAATATTTTTCCAATGTCCAGGATTATAAATATTTTTAGGAACTTTACTTGATGTACTATTATACTCAATATTATTCTTTTCAAATGAATTATCTTTGTTTAAATTTGCATCATCTTCTTATTTTTGATTGGAATGAGGACTATTGTTGTTTCATAGGTGACTATTCTATCATTTTTTCAGTGTCATTTGTGGGTGATTGCTCAACTACACTTCTTGTTACATCCTTATTATTATAAATAGTAACAAATTTATTAAGAGCGCCACGTTGAGATTGAATTAATTTTTCATTTTTTCTCTTTTTCTTCAAATTTTCAAAACCATATTCATACTTTCTATTTGACATTTTCTATTAGTACAAATAATAAAAGTAAAATAAAAAAGCAGCACAAAAAATATATATGTAAAATATCAATTGCAAAAACAACAATTCTATAAGAAAAGGGGAAAAACACCTCAATTTTAGTATTTAAGATTTCAAAATAAAGCAACAAAAAAAGGAAAGAAAATAAAAGAAAAAAAATATTTCACCGCCCTTTATTTTGTAGCTTCAACCAATGATTTGAAACTGGGAGATAATTTGATGAAAATAGCACCTGGGACCCAAAAAAAAAAGGAATGAACATATGAAGCCAGAGAAAAAAGGGTATCATTATCAGGCATGAAGTATTGAAGTATTAAATAATACCTTGATGAAATGATGAAAGACGAAAGGGGCATCTATTGCTGTATTATAGGCTGGGAGCAAATGAGCAATTGTGATATTTTTCAAAGAAAAGACAAAAGTGAAGTGATAAAATTAAACAAAGAGTGAGGAGAGATAAGAGAATAAGATTCAGTGATGAGATGTGATGAGAAGAAATTGAAAAGTCAAGGAGACATGAGGAATATGAATCAATAAGACTAAAGGCCAAAAACGTTAGAGACATTAATTACTTATTTGTTTTGCTTTGGTAAGGGAAAACAATCTTTGACTTTGTGAAATAACTTTTAATGCCATTATAAAAACTTTTAATATTATTGGTAGGAGGTGAGAAGCTTTTCTATCATCATCCCCTTTTTTGTCTTTTTCTTATAGGATATAACAAGTAGACATGAGATAGCACCTATATATGGACTTTGGCAAATATACAAAACATTGATGATGTTTATATATATATATATATATATATATTAGAGGCCTAGTAAATTATGGGGCCCAAAGCAACCACTTATCTGGCCTAAAGCTTTCCACGGCACTGTACTTAACCTATAGCATGTTTGGTTGAGCTTTTTTTTTCATCAAAACCATGGTTTTGGCCAAAAGCTATAACTTGTTGCTTTGATCAAAACCATGGTTTGGGTGAAAAAAAAGCTGAACCAAACACACTACTAGAGTCAGAGCAACTTCTAGCAAACAACCAAAGCCTATATCAACCCCAAATGAACTACTAATAAATATGGTGAAAATGCACTTCAAGTTTTTCAGAATTTGAACTTTTAACTATTTTATTGTTCTTCAAAATTCATATATAATAATAAAATATTAATTACAAAACTTGAGATAAATCAGATAATTAAGGGCTTAAGCTCTTTGTAACATTACCCATACGTAGTTGATATATATATATATATATATATTCAAACTTAGGAAAAAACATCTAAATTCCGTGGTCTTTTAACTAGTTATTTTCTAAAACGTGGTTTGGCAAAGAGAAGAAAAAGGAAAGGTACTTAAAAATAAAGTTTAAATACACCTTTTATTCTTTTTATTTTTTATTTTTAATTTAAAATTAAATAATGTAATCCTTCTATTTAAAAAAAATTAATTTTACCCTCTATCTTATAATTCATCCAAATTTTAATGTCAAATTTAAAATATATTAACATGAACGTCAAATCCCAACATAAGGTATTGATATCAATTAAATAAATAATATTTAAGTCAACAAATTATTAAATCTGGTGTTAAAATTTTGCACCAATTATGAAATAGAGACAAAATTAAATTGTTTTTTTAAAAGATAATATTATCATACTTTGAATTATAAGAAATTAATTAAAACTTTCATACCATTGAGAAAATGAGAAGCACATCTAAATCTAAAAAGAATCAACCAAATATTGTGGAAGAGAGCAACCCGTAACTAAGATCGTCCCTCTTCCCTCCAAACGAAGAAGAAGAAATTGCTCAAAAGTTCGAACTCATCGAGTGTGGAGTTCTCTTAAGACACGGCAGTGACCATGTGAGTAATGATCACTTATTTTAAAAATAAATTTCTGTAAAGTATTAAATTAAAAATAACATCATTTTATAATCAAAATATTTTTTATCATAAATTTATTTATATTATTTATTTAATAATTAATCAATAATTCTTATACAAAACAGTATGTGGTAAATTAACAACAACATAAAATTAACATGATTATCCTAGTACACAATAGTATGAAGTAATTCTTACTAAGTAGTATTTATTTCTTTTTTATAACTTCTTTGAAATAAGGACATAAAAAATTAATCAATAATTCTTATATACAACAATATGTAGTAATTATTACTAAGCAGTATTTATTTTTTTTACAATTTTTTTTTTAAAATAAGGACATAAAAAATTATTTTTTATCTACAATTTTTTTTAATCTTTATTTTCATTTTTAACTTTCTATACGTATCAAATGAGTACTGCAGGGGAAGTAGTTATACTATGCAAGAAAAGAAGCATGATTATTCTATACATATGGATCTAGGTACACTATGTATTGTACTTTATTATAATATCATAATTATTAAATTTAAAAGAATATTTTTTATTAAATATTTGATGTTTAATTGTTCAAAATATTAATTTATTTAATAAATAATTTTTATAAGATTAATTTGATTTTTATATAATTAATGAATATACTTATAATAACAAATTAAACAAAATGAATAAAAAATTTTATATTTAATAATTATTGTTTCATAATTAAGGTTGATGATATTTTCGATCTTATATTATTATCACTTGAAAAAGAAAGGATCAATTTTTTTAATAATTGATTTTTTTTAGTTTTTACTATCAATTATTTTTAGCATATTTAATAAGTATTATTTATTTATTTATTGGCTCTATTTGCTTGGACTCATCGTATAGGAGTCCTAATATTGGTCAAATATTAATACTAATGATTCTCATGAAAGCTTATCCATGTTTCTATAAAAAAATTTTAATCACACTTCCTACCTTCATGACCAACAATATTAAATGGTGTGAAGACAATTTTAAATTATTTTTAATAAGAAAATTAATTGAATATGATGTAAGATTTAATAATTTCACACTTGGAGGATTTTTTTTTCTAGATATCATTATCAACTTATAATTAATAAATTATTGCCTCAATCCCGATCTCGAGTTCTCCATCAATCATTGCTAAAAATAATTGAATGTCATCTTTTATTTGAAGAGCTTCAAAACAAAAACTATGGTTCCAAAATACTTGCATTCCAAACAATCATATCTTCACACACACACACACACACACACACACACACACACACACACACACACACACCTATTTAATTATGAGATAAGAATAAATAGTAAACATTATTATATAATTTTATAAATGGCTAAAAATTTTAATTATTTAATGAATCTGGACTTAAAAATAACCTACTAGGTATGTATATATTTAAAAATATCTCGCTGTCAGTGACTTTTGAACCACATATATTTGGCACCACATTCAAAATAAAAATAAGATTGCCCTGAACTTAAAAGGGTTCCAGTAGTTTCAACATCAACGCCAAGCAATGCAAACAAGCAACATGTTATATGGTACCATTGTGTAGTGACATAGGAAGGTTCAAGGAAACCTCATAAATCCATATTTTTCAGAGCATGCCTTGTCAAATAGATATTTGTTAGAGCATGACTTCTAATTTGAAGTGTACTACAAAGTACATAAGGATTTCCTTTCTCGTCCACACAACAACAGATAGTTTGGATATGCCCAAGGAAAAAAAGTTGATTAATTACTTGGAAAGATTTGCAATCTATTAAGATGTTATGATGAAGTTATCAATGATAATCTTAAGTCGAGGGTTTAAATTATTAAATGAAAGTTTATATATGTAATTTTATTACAATTCTTTACACAATAATTTTTAAAGTATAGACAAAATACAGACTCCCTGTATCTTATGTTAAAAACTGCAACAGATCAAATTATGATATTTATGTCAAAAAATACCTCAGATTAGAAGCTTAATTAAACGTTAAATAAATGAAGGACATGAATAATTTCATTGAAAATCTATCAAAGATAAGTTTAACTAAAATATATGCCCGATACATATTTATATATCTCTTAATAACTGAGTTAATTTATTTATTCTGTATAAATTAAGTATACCCATACATTTTTTGAACATATATAACATGTTAGCTAGCTAAGAAGGATTTTTAAGTAGATGTAATTTACAATAAATAAATAAATAAATAAATGATCATGAATAAAAATATAAATATATCAAAGATAAGTCTCACCAATAAAAAAAATTGTGCCTTCACATGTTTATATGTCTTTTTCGTACTAGTTTGGTTCACATATCTTTTATAATTTTATATACCTAAGAATTTTTTTTATTAAAAAATATAACTAGCATATTTCTACATTTTTTTAGAATTTAGTTAATTTACTTTTTTTTTTGCATTAATTAAGAATTTTTCGAAATTTTACGAACAAGTTAATGAATTATATATTATGAAGGAAAAAGGGGAAGCTTCGCAGAAGCTGTGAAGAGGGTTGACAACCACATGCTTGTGGGGAATAGCTAGCTAGTTAGAGATATCCATATATATATATATATATATATATTACAGCCAAAGCTACATCAATGATTTTTTGGAAGGAATTTGTTATTTCCTACGTCAAGGCCAACATTAATTGATAAGGACATCTACATATATATAACTACCATGTGAGGAGCCTCACATGCTTACCTTTATGAGAGTGATATCACAGCAAGTTAAATTATGAAGATGTCGTTTATTAATTATATATAATCGACTATCTATTATTGCTCAATGATATGGGTCACCATTTCCCTTGGGGTAAGTAAATTTGCCCATTCTTCCCTTATTTTGTGGGACTTTCAGATGCGTTTATTATTATGGAGATCAAATCATGTTGAAGAATATTTAGAGTCCTCTTTTGAAAAATTGAATACTATTACTACCTATAATTTATTATTATTTCAATAAATAAATAATTTTAAAAATTTAGGATCCAATTTCATGATAATTTAAAATTATATTCACGAAAATATATAAATAACAGTCTGTAATACTTTATTTTCAGTGCTACATGATTATGAAATGAGCTTTTCATGTGAAGGAAAAGGTGTTGCAACAAAAGAGTTAATTTTTTTTTAATAAGAGATTGAATTGTTTTTATCGTCTGATTTTTATGTTTGTTTAGAGATATGTATTATATTAGTTAAGAAATGATAATGTATAAATCAAAATATAATTTTAAGGATAAAAATCTTTTCATAAAATTACCTGAAGAATATATAGGCAAAAAATATCATAAAAAAGAGAAGGAATCCTTTTGCGTGCTGCACGGGGGTGATATAAACCTGAAAAGAACATAGAGCAACAGTTTGAGATTCAGACTCAACCATTGAAATATTTTTTGAATTTCTAAAATCCAGTTCAAATATTCTATAATCATGGCCAAGACAAAGTACATTTCTAATAAATATCCCAACACGAATGGCCTACAAGCACCGCCCAGTCGGAATGTCTTTGAGAAATGATTCGAAAGGACTATTAATTAATGACCAAAGGTTTTGGTCCTATAAATTAACTTAATTATAAGAACGACAAAAAGATGTACTCCTATAATTAATTACTAGGACTACTGTATCTCCACCATTAATGAATTATTTCGAAAATTTAAAAATAATGCAAGATTATTTTAAACAAATATTTTGGGAAAATTCAGCAATAAGAAATTTCGAACCTTTAAATGGTTGAGTAGTCATAACATTGCGTATCTGGCCTCAAGATTTATATATATATATATATATATATATATCATACTTTTTCGTTTTTAATTTCATTAGAGGTTACAGCATGAGAAGATTACGAAAAGAATAACTATATTTTATTTCTATAGACTAAAGCTTGATTATAAAATTAGTTTATGAATTTTAAAATAATTTTCTAAAAATTTGGAAATAAAATAAAATAATTAAATTTCAATTTAAATTAATTGCAAGAAACCTTAGTTAAAACCAGAAAGCAACTTCTCATAATTATTTATATGTGATGATTCTAATTTAGTTTAAAATTAAAAATGTTATTATATTTAAAAACATACACTGATACACTAATTCTAATAATTAGTTCGTTGAAAAAATTGACAAAAGGCGGGGAGTGACTCGTCAAACTCATTTTGATTTTAAAGATTAACAGCATACCACGTGACTTACTGAAAAAGGGATCGAAAGAGGGAGGTTTACTGTTCAATGCTTCAATTGAACCATTGCCCTACCATGTTGCTGACACATCAGGTGATAGAATCTTCAGAAGATATGCGTGCAAGAAATAATAGAGCGAGGCAGTAAAAAAATAAAAAAAATCCAATAATCTCTTCTTTATTTAAGAAAAATTAAATGCATATCAAATATCAATAATTTCACAAACAAGTATAATAAAACATAAGGCATTAAGCATTTATGCAGACAGACATTCGATAGAGATATCGCAGGATTATATTCCTCAATTTTAGAAAACTCACCAAGATTTTAGGCAGTTTTCTGTTTCACCCAACCACCTCTCTATATATTTAAAATAAGACTAATTTTTTTAAAGAATTTTGTCCCACTTTTTTTATTAGAGATTGGCTAAGAAGTTGACGTGACTCTGCCATAAAATTGGATTTGAAAATTAACTCTTCAGTCCTTGTTTTTAGAGAGACAAAAAAAAAAAAAAGGATACAAATTTTCTAAAACAAGGATCTTCTGAGGTCTTAAATGTGTAAAGGCAATAAGAGATTATAAAATGAAGGGAGTGCTAAATTGTATTAAAATAGAATATATAGACTTTGAAATTGATAATAAAAAACTTTGAAAGAAATTTATTATAATTTTAATTTAATTTGAATTGAAAGCGATAAATAAAGATATAAAGAAAATAATAAATAAAGTTGATAAATAAGTGAAATTTAAAAGAAATTATGAAGAGAAAAATTTTTAAGAGATTTTTGTATGTGTTGCATGATAGTCTTCACACCAAATTTATAATATCTCCTATATTGGTACATTTTTTATTAAGTCATCCTATCAATTATGTTTGATATGCTGGTTTGTTAGTTTAAAAGTGGGAATTGTAGCTTTTGAGGGTCCTTGAAGTTCACTTTCTCTCTTACTACTTAGTCTATTTAATGTGACATAAGCTATAAGTTGATAAGGCAAATTCAGTTATTTGGAGGTTCGGCTAGCATTTTGGTTTTCAAGTCGTGTTCTTATTTTCGGTTCCTTCCTTGGAGTTTTTGGTTAAATTGTACTTGACAAATTCTTGTTACTAATGGTTAATTATTGTCCAAAGGTTTTTAGTGATAAAAATTATATTTTAATTCCATAAAATATTTCATCTTTAGAACTTATATAGTATTATTTTAACACTTTTAAAATGATCTATAAAAAACTTGGACTTGTAAATACTGAAATGATACAACAACTTTTGAAGGGACATTGATGCTAAAGTAATATTTGAAAGACAACTCAATTTTGTTTCCTTGAGAAAAAAGCAATTTATTTTAAAGCCCACATGTACGCATGAAATATGTACCTAATTTCCCGCAACAATAATAATAAAAAAATGTGACAAAATATGAGAAAAAATCACGAAAGAGAGTGATTTTTACCTACTTATATGGTGCAAGTTAAACATTATGTGAGGAGTAAGCCCTAAAAGTGTAGGACCGGGTTCCTTGAGCAATTTTGCACTGCCATGTCCTTGTGAAGTAAGACTAGACAGAGCTTCCATTGTTGTCCACAAATTTATATTAATGGAAGTGAGATCTGATGTGCAAAATATATAGGCAGATACAAAGAACACTTAAATTTCTTTTCACCGAAGTTTCTTACTGCTTTCCCATGTCAGGGTTTGTGGGGGGAGGTAATTTTGTCTTGCTGCACTGAGAACTTTGCATGATCCCACTTTTCCTTTCTTGGTGAAATACAGTGAAGATGGTGATTTTCATGCTAACAAACACTTGCAATAGTTCAAAAGTGTACTGTCCATAAGATATTTTCTAGGTAAACTCGTTAAATTTGAGTACATCAACCACTCCACTTACTTGTGTCAGCATTTTCGTACTTGTTTGGTTCTTATTGTTGTCACGAAAGCCTTGAAACAAGGGAGAGATCTTTGTTTACTGAGCTTTGCGTGAAACAATATTTATAGATTTGATGTCAAGACATTAAATCTAAATGTTAATCGACTTATATAACTTCCATCTAGTTTTTTTTTAATGTCAGATTTCTCACTCATATTTAAATATAACAATTATTTTAAATAGTCTTTGAAAATTTAAATATACATAATCTTTTTCGGTTCGGAAAGTGGTTGATATGCTCAGCCAACCTTTAAAATGCAGATCACAATCTTAATTCGAAGATGTATATATATATATATATATATATATAAAACACCAAGGACAGACTGTAAGAATTATTTTTGTAATAAAAATGAAACTTTTTCCATATATTTATAAAGAAATATTCTATATATTCCGTGGCTTATATGCCGTTTTATGACATTAAAAAAAATTACATCTATTCAAAAACTGAAGTATAAATTAAAAGTACTTGGATATTTTGAATTGTAGAATAGTAAAGTGTCTTTTAAATATCATACATTTATCTTATTTTATTTATTTATTTTTTAACATTATTTTTTAGTAGCAGAGACTCTTCTAAAATTTTTCACTTCAAAGATAATTCACGAATGTTTATTCCAAAGGATCCATGCTCAAATTAAAAGATGGTAACACCATAAAAATTAAGATTGTTATTTTGGTTCAAAGAGAGAAAGATTTGGCCACTATTTTGGTTCGTACTCACTTGCCTTCAATTTCCAGGAGGGTTCCTATAAGATGCCATGCATGGCCGTACTCTCACAATATATATATATAGTGACTAATTAAGTAGAAGCACATCCACTATTAATTGTGGCCTTCGCATATTTGGCTTTCTGAATGGGCAAAACAATGGTCCCTCGTTGTTTGATGAATTAAAATTGACGGCAATATTGAATCCGTACAAGAGGCTTGAGAGTGCATATGTGGTCTCCAAAATTTTCCTGTGGTTCCGTACCTTTCAAAAGGACAATGATTGATTCATTGTCATTTGCATGGCCATCTCCTAGCTTCTACAATATCTTCTTGCACCTTATTTGCTTAATTGTCATTGTCAGATTCAGCCCTAGAGATAAGATCAAGGTCTCTCGAATCTCTTCGGTGCATGATTTTTAGCTCAGTAATTATGTAAATTAGAAGGATTCTCTCTTCATGATTATGTATAATATTTTTTAATAATACTTATTTCTTTTTAAATCTAAATTAAAATAGAGACATAAAATTTTTTTTGTCTCTATTTTTATTTTATGTATCAAATAGACATTTAATTTTATTTATCTTGAAATAAGGAGACGGAGGAAGGGATATGCACCAACGAAAAAGAAGTATAGTAATTTTAATTTTTAGAAATTAGCGAATATATGAGTTGATGATTAAAAATTATAAATTCGTTGTAGGAAAATTTTTAATATTTTTGAATTACTAGACAAAAAATTAATATGTAATGATTTTATTATTTTTATAATTAATTCATACACATTAATTTTGAGGAATATAAATTGTTTTTTTTAATGAAAAGCTATGTTATGAATTTATATTCTTATTTTTTATTTACAAAAAATTTATTTTTTATTTTCTTTTCAAATAATAAATACTCAAAATTAAAATGTAAAATTCCTTCAAGCTGTTTATAATTAAATTTATAATAAACTCCATTCCAACTATAATAATTGTTTTTTCTTTTGTTGCGTGAGAGTTGATAACTTGAGCTAGGAAGGAAAATAGGAAAAGATTCATTAAGAAAAAAAATTGAACTTAAAAAAAATATATTAAACTTACTTAACTTTAGAAATTAAGGCGTTTCACTGTCAGGTGAATTTTAATTAAAAAAATCAATGAATTAAAATCTTTAGCTGATCACTAACTGTGTACATTCCTTGACTACCGTCAATGCCAATGAAATGTTGAGTACAGTCTCTCAAGTTTAGTATTGACAATGATTATATATATATATATATATTTAAAAATTAATATTAGATAATATAATAAAAATACTCTCGCCAAGGATATTAACCAACAAACTAAGTTTACTACTTAAGTTTTCTAATTCTCAAATATATGAATTCAGAAATATGATAATGATAAGCTATAATTCGATCAAAATATATAAATGGATTCCACCCATTTGTCTAGGCTCAAAATGATTTTAGTTTATATTACGAATATCCAAAGATTTTGAAATTAATTAGTTCCAAAATACATGCAATGTATTGAAAGAGTAATCAAACTAGCAGATATCTGGGGTCTACACAAAAATATTTTGCTTCGGTTAAAGAAACACGTCGCTTCGATAAAAAATTATGATTGTGTTATCTCTTAAATGGTATATAAGAGAGAAGGAAACTCAAGTAACAAAAGCTGAGATTTAATAACAACATTATATTTTATCCTTTTAACTAAGATTTAATGACAAAAATAGTAATAAATTTAAAAATGCATAAAATATCTCTTCAATTTAGATTAAAATAAAAATGTTAAACTTAATACATTTTTCTAGATATTTTTGTTATTTTATTTTATTTTTTCTTACAAAATACTACAAACATAACAAGTGTTATGGTCATTGCTAACAATTGTATGGCTACTTACTCAAATTATACACTTGTTATAATCTTATTGAAAAATCATATATTTATGATATTTTAATTCAAGAAAGTGTAGATTTTGACAAATAATTATATAAGTCTCTACTTAAATTATAAATTTATTATAATATTATTAAAAAATTATACACTTTATTATATTTTAATTAAAAATGTAATAATAAAAAATAAAAAATGTATAATATAAAACAAAAAATAAGAAAAAGAAATTAGAAGTTTCCTGGAAGTTGCCTGCCTCATGTCTTTATAACAGTATGGCAGTTGCTCAATGCTCACTCCATCACGAGAAATACGTGTATGTAAGCTACTGCAACAGCAGTAACGGATAATCCACTGTTCACATTTTGCCATCTTCTTCAAAATTTCAACTCTCTGAAACTAAGAAGCACGAAAATGGCTTCTCAACAAGGACCATGGCTCTTAGAGAATGGAAACATCAAGGAATCGGGCAAGGAGATCATGAGGCACGGCCGTTCGGCTCGCAAAATGTCCTCTTCCTCCTTGCGCAAGAAATCTGACCTCAAGCTTGTTTCCAAAGTTCCCTGTGCCTTGCTCAGAGATTTGTTGGCTAATCTCCAAGAGGTCATTTTGGGGACTAAGCTTTCGATTCTTTTCCCTGCCATTCCTCTTGCCATTGTTACTGATTGCTATGGCTTCGGACGAGTGAGTACTCCTTGCTTGATTTGTGAATAATGAATTTTTCATGTAACGGTGATTTTTTGGTATTGTTTTAGGGCTTACGTGGTGGACCAAGTACGATGGGATGGAATATTAAAGATATTGAAATCATTGTTTGGATGGTTGAATAGGGAAAAAGTATTTCTCCACTTCATATTTTAATATTAAACACTTTCAAATTGGAAGTTTGGTATAGCATGAAGTTTGTGTTTAGTATAAATTTATTTTATTTATATAATTTATGTAATGTTGATTATATTTTTATATTTATTATATTATTTATTAAATTATTTTTTAAAAAATAAAAATAAAATAATTATTTTTTAATTTATTTTTTATATTTCTTTTATCGTTACGTTATCGAATCCACCACACCATTGAATTCTTATGGTTAGAAAGTACTCCAGTCGCTATCCCATCAGACCTCAGTTTTCAAACACTTCTAAATTGCGGGATTTGGAATAATTTAATTCTTTCTATTTTCCCCGTAACTCTTTTACATTGAAAACTTTATGACTCCATTCTATTAATAACGTTATAAATCCCACATAATACTGATAAACACTACTTTAATGACCGCTCTATGCTTTCTAAAACTCCCAAACAATGCATTAAAAAAGCTGGGATATGGGAAAAAGTTTGCCCCGAGCATAACAACTTTATTCAAAGTTTATGATTTAAGACTGGGTATCTTAGAATTGTGACGATTGAGGATTATGCCGGGTATCGGAAATTTGATGGAATGTTGTAAATTAAAATAGTATAATTTGATTGTTTTATTGTTCACTATCTGCAGCCCTGGGTTTTCGCATTGAGCTTACTGGGACTTACGCCTCTTGCTGAACGAGTCAGCTTCCTGACAGAGTAAGGAAGTTCCATCAACTTCTTGCATTCTTATTTATCTCTTGATAATTCTCCATGTTCAATGTTTAATCTCTCTGGGTAGAATGCTGATTCTGTTTATTTTCCTTACTTGATTGTCATATTGCAGACAAGTTGCTTATTACACAGGCCCCACAGGTACCTACAACATATATCATTAAATATAAATCTAATATAATTGTAAATGACAGAAAATAGTATAATTATTGGGCATCTATGTTTGAATGTTCAAGCCATTTCTTTTACAAATCCTGAGACAGCAAGCAATCACAAAATAATAATAATAATAATAATAATAATAATAATAATAATAATAATATATTATCTTTTTGTGTTTGACTAATGGTATAGCCACTTAGGTCACGTTTGGTTTGGTACGTGATAAAATTGTTTATGGCTGATTTTTTTTTCCCCTCCATCTATGGAAGCCATCAACACTGCCTAAAGTCAAGAATCTCCATAGCTTGGCAGATGTGATGGAGACATTCCAAATGTTTGGCAAGCTGCATTCTATCAAAGTCTCCCATACCTAGCCTCGATTTCCAGTGTACGAAACATGGTCTTAGGGTTAGAAATAAGAGAAAATTTTAGGTAGGCTCTATCTATAGAAAATATACAGATCAAACTAATTATAAATAGTGTATTTATACTTGATTTTCAATTTCTTTCATAAACCAAACCTATTTAAGAATTTTATCAAAAATAATGCTATTACATATTTTGCTACAGTTGATTATCATTATATTGGAACACATAATGTCATAATCATTGAAGTTGGTGCTTTATGTTCTTGATTACAGTCGGAGGGCTTCTGAATGCGACATGTGGAAATGCTACAGAGCTCATAATAGCAATATTTGCTCTCAGCAACAACAAAGTAGCTGTGGTCAAGTATTCTCTCTTAGGTTCCATTCTTTCAAACCTTCTCCTAGTTCTTGGAACCTCTCTTTTCTGTGGTGGCATTGCGAACCTTCAACAGGAACAAAAATATGACAGAGTAAGTCCATGCATCCCATTTTAGCTTTAAACATAATCAGTAAAATTTGATCTCTTAACTGCATGTTTTTAGGGCTTTATTTAGGAGGATAGGCTAGGGTGAGGGAAAAACAAACCATTGTTTGGTTGGTTAAAAAGTAATGGAGTGGAGTGGAATAGGAAGGGTTACCAAAACCCCACTCTTTAACCCCCGGGAGATTTGAGATGACTTCCATTTTATTTTTTAATTACTGTTTCACCTTTTGTCATTGAAATATTCTTCACTTTTCTTTCCTTCTATAGTGGTAATAATGGAACAGTTACTTTTATTAAGGATATTGTAATTTTCAAATAATCCTCGTTTGATAGCGCAAAGCAAAGGGAAAGAGAAATGAGAAATTTTGTATAATATCTATTTTGTGTTTATAATCATTACTTGATACTATTTACAAATTTATCATTTTTCTCTGTACCAAACGATGACTTGGTGAAATGATGACTGATATTAAGCATTGAAATTTGTGATTTTGTTATTTATTTGCAGAGACAAGCAGATGTAAACTCACTTATGCTTCTGCTGGCATTGTTGTGCCACTTGCTGCCAATGCTATTCAGATATGCTAGTGCCTCGGCTGCTCTCACTGCAGACCCATCTCTCCAATTGTCAAGAGCTGCTAGCATTGTGATGTTGATTGCATATTTTGCTTACCTTGTCTTTCAACTATGGACGCATCGCCAGTTATTTGAAGCCCCGGATGTAAGCAATTTCTTAAATTATGAAAAATGAAGCTGGTTGTAATTCTAAGATATGCCAATATCTAATCAGAAATAGCCATCATGAGTTGATCAGGAATATAAAGATAGCGACAACGTTTCAGAAGAAGCGGCAGTGATAGGATTCTGGAGTGGGTTTGCCTGGCTGGTTGGGATGACTGTGTTCATAGCTTTGTTGTCTGAGTATGTGGTGGCGACAATAGAGGTAATTAAACATCATTTTGTTCTAAAATGCATGATTAGGCATCTTCTTAGTAGAGACGTGTTAGGTGGGAATGCCCCCATCTGAGTGAGTGGGTGCAAGACAATGTGTAAGATAGAAGTCCCACTTGGGTAGAATAGAAGTGGAAATACGGTGTGTAAAACTGCATAGGCAATCTATTTGTTAATTAATCTCTTGGGCCGTGTTGGTGCTATCCATGTGTATCTCCCAGGGTCTTCCAATATAATGAACGATTTTTAGTGAAACAAATAAGGCAACAGACCAACCTAATAATATGGCAGAAAGCTCTACTTTTTGTCCAAGACAAAGCACTTTTTGAGTCTTGACTATTATAATACTGATAACGACAATTCCCAATCTCAACAGGATGCATCAGATTCGTGGGGTTTGTCTGTCAGCTTCCTCAGCATAATTTTGCTACCAATAGTTGGCAATGCAGCTGAACATGCAGGAGCCATAATTTTTGCTTTTAAGAACAAGTTGGTAAGAACTTGAAGGACTTTATGAAATTCCATGAACTTTTTTAACATAAGGTCCTAAAATCTAACCAAATTGCATGACTATAGGACATTTCATTGGGTGTTGCTTTGGGTTCTGCAACTCAAATTGGCTTGTTTGTGGTAATAATTCACCTTTATGAAATAATGGATGTTTCCATTTAGCTTTCCTTTTTGGATTAGTGAGAGACTGAATGTGATCACAATGTAGGTTCCCCTATGTGTGATTATTTCTTGGATAATGGGCAACAAAATGGACCTTAATTTCAACCTCCTTGAAACGGGTTCACTTGCTTTGGCCATAATAGCCACTGCCTTCACTTTACAGGTAAAATTTCTCTCATATTTTGACTTTTTATCCTCATTCTATCTTTGAATCAGACTAATTCTTCCTCTCTGAAAATTGCATAGGATGGAACGTCTCATTACATGAAAGGCTTTATTCTCCTGCTCTGCTACATTGTTATTGGGGCATGCTTTTTTGTACAGAGAACACCATTTGGTAAGCAGTCAAAATCTATTAATCTATACCTTTCTTGGGCATCATTAGAAGTAATTCATATCTAAAATTTGATCACACTTTTTTACCAGACCAAGCTCATGTCACCAACATGGTGCCAAAATCAGAAACTATTCCAGTTTTCAGAGCTTAATAGGTAAGATCTTGTTCTGTACCATATGCACTTTATATTATACACAACGTGGCTCTTCAAGTTACACAGAGACAATTTAAATTCTATCATGTCCTTGTATTTGTGTTTTGTCCTGTGTCTCCATAAGTGTTCTAAGATTGCCGCACATAAGGACTTTATGGATCAAATTGTGGGTAATTAAGTAATTTGATAGCAGGCTCTGGTCTCTTTGGATTACCTCCATGAGATGAGATGAGATGATATGAACGGTAGCAGCATCCAAACTCGAACAAATTCAATGGATTGGTTATTCGTTCATTCCAATCGTATTATCATCTCTAGATAGAAAGCAGAAAGAGTTTTGCATCAGCTTTGCAAGGAGCTATTTCATTGCAGGCTGTGTAAAGATCTCTCCAATTGATTTATTCGCCTAATATTTTCATCTTTATATAAATAATATCTCAGAGTTGTATCATGTAAGGGGTGTTATGGATCCTGTATTGCCATGGTTATCAAATCTCAATAATTGAAATTTGTTCTTCTGCACTCTAGACTACGTTTGGAAGCTTTTATTCATTTTGATCTCTATATTCTTGAGTGCGCTCAATCTCTTGCAAATGACAAAAAATTTGGGTGATAATTGATTATGAAACAAAAATTGAAAATGAATTGTTAAATCATAGAAGAAACGAGAATATATGATCCTTGTTTCAAGTAAAGGAGAATCCAAAGGAAAACAATTTTCGTAATTCTTGTAATTCCTTCGACACGGATATATTTATTACCTTATGCTGTTGGGGAATTTATCTGATATGTAAAAGAAACAGGGTAATTGTCTTCTTGTAGCACTGAGCATGGTGATGAATTTTAAACCCCTAAAGAGTGGATCAACAAAGTTTTCATTCACCTTTTATTTCTATGAAAAAGAGAGACCAAAAAGAGAGAGAGCTAAATTTGATTGAATAGGATAAGTAGAGGTGGGAATATATGTACCCAGATCTTCTAAAATTAGATTTCTCTGAAGTTGTTAAAAATTCTTCACAAGCAAGACTTCTCTCTTTAAAAAAAAAAGGAAAATTATGTTGAAAAAAAAAATAAAAGACTTTAGCAAATTTTAAAAGAATGCAACTTGAGAGGATTCATTGGCGATGATATATCTTCTTACATCAATATACAGAGACTATAACAGACAAAATTATTATTATTTTTATATTTACGTGTTGGGTTTTTTAAACGGTGGGCCCCACTAAATTTTGGCCGCCCATCACTAGTCTCTATGTCATTTATAGGACTAAAGAGTATAGTACAAAATGTAGTACAACCAATGATAAATAAAAATACTATTATGTACATAATTTTACAAAATGAATGAAGGAAATATTCTAACACTCATTTTCAAGTTGGTGCATATATTGCTCAATTTGGAGAATACATGTCAAGTGCATCAAACTTGCTACAAAGTATGCAACGCTTCAGATAATTGAAAGAACTCTAACATAACCTATTGAAGAGGAAATCAAGCTCAAATAAAAAAATAACTCAGTAACACAAACCAGCTACCTTGATGACAAACTTTTATGACTCTTCGAACAAAAGGTGGCCAAGAGATGACCTAGAATAAGGAACTTGGATATGAAAATGGTTGGAACACTAGAAAAGGTCCCCATGTGCCATTATGGAACCTCACCACAGAGGTTTAAAAACAGCACTTATGCTAAAGGAAAGTAAACACAATGGTACATAGCAGAATTAATTGAAGTGATGTGTAACTAAAGAAAAGCTCCACCAGAATAAAGCACGGTGGGAAGAGGGGCTGGAGTGACATGTGCAACTGAAGATAAATGATTGGAATGATGCTCAGACATAGAGAAACAACACTGCCAAGAAGCAATTAAACACGCCAGTATAATGCATAGCGGAAAGAGTGATTGAAGGGACACGCAACTGAAGAACAGCTTCGTCAGAATAAAGCAAAGTAGGAAGAGTGGCTAGAGTGACATGCAACTAGAGAAAAGGGTCACTGGAATAAAGCACAGCAGGAAGAGCAACATAACAGTTGTTAGAGTTTAGCTGAAACAGTGGCCAAAAGAACGTCGGAAAAGGTGACTGAGGATTGTCGAAGAAGGTGGCTGGATGATTGCCGGAGGTGATTGGAGGATGGTTGGAAAAGGCAGCTAGGGGAAAGCCGAAGAAGGTGGCCAAAGGCTAACCGAAATAGCCGGTTGGAGGGCCGCTGTAAAAGCTAGCCAAACATTCCGTGGAGAAGGCGGCGTTGGAGCTCCGCTGGAGATGCGGGCAAAGCTTCGACCTAAAAATTTGGAAGAATTACAAAGAAGAACTCAAATTTAAAAAATATACAGAACTTGTAATCATTATTTTAAAATAAATTACCACTAAATTTTAATTAAAATTATTGATAATTAGTAATAACAAATCTTATAGAATAATATTTTTTAAATTTGGGTCTTTTTTTATTACTCTTTCTAAAAATTTTGGATAGATGACATGAAAGAGAAAAGACGTAAAAAGGGTAGAAGAAAAAAAATAATTTTTGTATTATTATTTTTTTTAAAAATAATTTAATAGTTAGAGAAATTATTGCAAAAATATAATAAATGTTATATAAATTATATAAAAAAGATACATTCACGTTGTGATAAATTAGCCCGAGTGAAAAGGTTTATTTACTATTTTTTTCCTAAGCTTTAATACAATATAAAAAAATGAAAAGAGAGAAAAAAAATAGAAAAAATGCTGCATAAGTGAATATCTGCTCGCGTGTCTATCTTATTTATAGGATTAAATAGAATATAATATAAACTGTGGTACAACTAGTACTAATAATGAATAGATATATTAATATGCATATTATTATACATAATAAAAATAAAGACATTATTCTAACAAGTTTAACAAAAAAAATATGGATGTTTTATTTTAGTATCAAATCTAAGAATTTTACAATTGTTACAAGTACCCTTGATTTTTTTTTAATTAATTTATGCCTTTTATAAAAAAAAATAGAAATGATATTAGAGAAGACACACATGCCAAACATGTGTGCAAGATATAAAAATACTTGAGGGGGAAAAAAAACTAGACGTTCAAGATGTTTATAACAGTCCGACAACATAAATGGGAAGAAAATAAAAAGGAAAAATAAGAGTTTAACTAGAGTAAAATAAGGATTGCAATTTGCAAAAAGTGAACCATTATTAAAACCTACAACGAAAAATCATCTTATAAGCTACAGAATCTGGTTAAAAATGGTATATTCAAAATTGTCACTGCAAGTTTTGGCGTCACAAAGAAAAACTGGGGGTAATTGGCTGGCATGTATTCTGATAACAGGCTATGAAACCATTTCACTAAAACTTATAGTGATAGAAGAAAAACTGAGGTTAGGAAAGCAAATCCTACGAAAATTATTTCCGTGGGTATAGGTGAGATTTAACATCCGGGGAATTAATCTTATATTTATTGTCCAAAGGTCAGATTTATTGAGTATTCTTAAACGAGAGGATGTGTCATTTTTTTTTTCATTTGACTTGCTCCTTCTAATTAGTGAAGGTGCTTAAATTAAGTTTTCTCTAGCAAGAAGCACTCACTAATAATTATAGTAAGCTTAACAAGAAACACCAACTACGATTGATCACAGCAAGTTTAGAGGAGGAGGCATCCACTTATAGTAAGATTAGTGAGAAGCACTTATCTATAGCTAGTGGAAGCACCTTTTATTTATTGTGGACACAACATCTCATGATTAGTGGAGACATCTTCTCTTAATTAGTGAAGCCACCTTTTAACATATTGAAAACATTGCTTTTTAACTAACTGCCTCCTTTTAATAACTAACTTATAATTAAATTATTGTGACCTTTTACTCAAGTAAATAAATTAATCTAAAAATAAGGACTATGTGTAAGAACGAGGGTAAAACTAAAGAATTTCAATGCCTCTGATTCTGAAGCTTGTCTCCTAATTTTACCTATGAACTTTATCCTTTTCTTCCCTCTTGGAACAGCAGAAAGAAACTATATATTTGTTTTGAACTTTCAGGCATGTGAGTGCACGTTTGGACTTGCTTCGTTTTTCTCCTCTGTATCCTATTATTTTGCTTCTCAGACAACCCAGATGGCTCTATTTATTTAAAGACTCAGTGGTTTAGCAGTCATAATATATATCATATCCACTGAAGCAAATTCATAAAGAAAAACAAATGTTATGCTCCTCATCCTGCTTGCGCAAGAAATGTGACCTGAGGCTTGTATCTAAAGTGGCAATGGATTACTCAGAAATTTGTTGGTTAATTTGCAAGAGGTCATTCTGGGTACCAAGCTTTGGATTCTTTTTCCTGCAATTCCCCTCGTCATTTTTGCTGATTGCTATGGCTTTGGACCAGTGAGTACTGCTTGCTTCATTTGTTGATAATCAGTTTTTGATGCTACATTGATTTTTTGGTATAAGGGCATGTTTAAATTTAGATCTAACATTGTTTCTTTTCCTTTCTCATATATATATATATATATATATATTTTTTTTTTCCAATCAAAATATATAAGGAAAAAAAGTTCATTTAAATCTGAATAAAAGGAAATATCTAAATTAAAATTTATCATTGAAATTTTAAAAAGACTGAGGTGAGATGGGAGACAATCTACTATATTATATTGAAGTTTAATGAAATATATATATATATATATATAACACCTATTTATTAATGTGGTGAGTTAGATTTGAAATGCGACATTTATTATATTACTCTTATTTAGGTACGTACTGTTTGGTTTGATATATTGAAGAAGAAAAAGACAATGGATAGGATACAGAAGTGAATGAAAAATTATAGAATGAACTCACTCATTCCAAAGCTTCCAATTTAGAAGATTCCAATTGAGGTGTGGGATGGGTTGGGACTCATCATCATCTTGGGTTAGAGCAATTCATATATCCCAACAATGTTATGGACACTTAATCCATTTTTTCAAACAAGTCCCTAGATACTTTTAAATTGGAAGGCTTGGGATATTTGAGTTCCATTTACTTTTTAATATTAAAAATTTTATCCATGCATCAAACTCATCCCCTCCATTAATAACATTATAATTCTCAAATAATGGAGAATAATAGAAGACAAGTTAGTATTCATTTTTCCATTAAATTTTTAAACAATGGAATAATAATTTCCCCTATTTCTTATTCCGATTTCACCACATTTCACTTGCTTCATTAAAGACAATTAGTTCATTTTTTTTAACTCTCAAACAATGCATTAAAAAAAAGATTAAATTTAAGGGCAGAGTTCAAAGTTTGACCGCTTGGCATTAAATTCTTAAATAAAGACATGATACATGGATATCCTTTACAGCTTAATACTGTTCAATTAGAAATTTAAAAAAGAGGAAATCACATATAAAAGATATATAAATTCATATAACATATCACTTAGCTGGATACTAAGCCAATAAAAATTCTCCAAAGTAGGTGCGCCGCTAGATCCTACCACTTGCACCATTTACTTTGATAAATATTTATTATTTTATTATACATTCATATGATACATTATCTGCAAATATTTATATTTCACATATTATATTTTTATTAAAGAATTTAATAATAAATACTTAAATTATTTTATTTAAATTTTGTCCTTAAACAAACTCAATATATATATATATATATAATTGCAATGAACATAAACCCTTCATTAAAAGTTGATTTAAAACTGGGTATGTGAGAATTGTGATGGTTAGCGATTAAAGAGTATAATTTGATTATTCTTGGCCAAGAAAGAGTGTATATTTTCACTATTATAATTCACTGTGTGCAGATCTGGGCTTTTGCTTTGAGCTTACTGGGACTTACACCACTTGCTGAATGAGTAAGCTTCCTTACAGAGTAAGGAAGCCCCACGACTTCTTGATTGCTATTTAGATTCCTTTCAACAGATAAAATGTATCATATAATTTATAATTATGTTTATAAATAAATGAGAATTAATAATAAAATGTATAATTTTAATATAACAAGTCCTGAATCACTTGTGACACTCATTTATCAATTTGTCAACATAATCACTAGCCATTTAAAAAAAAAAATCTTATTTATCCTTGGATGATTCACCATACGATGTTTAATCTTTTGGGGGTAGAATGCTGATTCTGTTTAGTTTCCTCCCTTGACGGTGATATTGCAGACAGGTTGCTTACTACACAGGTCCCCCGGGTACGAACCTCCAACATATATACATAAACAAAAATCTTTATTCAGTCCTAAAATTTAAAAAATATTTTATTACATTTTAATGCATTAATTTTATAATTGAGGCGAATTTACCCTTAAAATTTCATTGAGGTTGGTCCTTTTATGTTGCTGATTTACAATGAGAGGGCTTCTGAATGTGACTTGTGGAAATGCTACAAAGCTAACAATAGCAATATTGGCTTTTGGCAACAATAAAATAGGTGTAGTCAAGTGTTCTCTCTTAGGTTCCATCCTTTCAATTTTCAAACCTTCTCCTAGTTCTTGGAACCTCTCTTTTCCGTGGTGGCATCGCAAATCTTCCACGGCGACAAAAATATGACACAGTAAGTCCCTGCATTCCATTCTAGCTCCAAATATAAGCAGTGAACTTTTGATCTATTAACTGCGTGTATTTAGGTCTTTGTTTGGGAGGATAGTAGTGTGGTGAGATAAAATTATTAATAATTTTTAATATTTATGCTATCAGATTTTTGAATAAAAATATAACATGTATTAAAAATAATGTGATGTTAAGATGTAAAAAATACATATATAATGTGTAAAACCTAAACATTTCTTACGTTATTATTAAAAAATTTGATAATAAAAATACAAAAAGTTTTATTCGTTTATAAACCCTTCTAAATTGTGAGATCTGGAATGGTTTGACTTTCATTTACTTTTTCAATTATTGTTTTGGCCTCTATCATCTAGATATTATTCATTTATCTTTTCTTCTATTAGGGGTGAGTAAGTAGTTCTACCATTTGGTTAGCTCAATCACATTAGATCATATTAGACTAAGTAAAAAAAAAAATTGGGCAAATTGGGCTAGGTTAGCCATGTTCTTGACCTAGTCCTTTATCTTAAAAATATTATTTTATAAAAATTTGTGTAAAAATTTTATTTTTTTAAAAGTAAAATATAAATTTAAAGAACTTAAATAAAAACTTTATTTTTTTTCCAAGGATTATTTTATAATTTTTACCAATTTTTTTTAAAACAATCCATCCAGCTTAGTATTGAACCAAACTAAATAAGTGTCAAATTTAAACACCGCGCTTTAATAAAGTAGCTCGGTGCCAAACTAAACTGAATATCAAATTAGGCCAAAATCTAGCTCATCCTGTGAACACCTACCTCCTGTGAAGGTAAAACTTGGAAATTTGGAGTCACTCCACATATGGTATCTTGTGAATAATGAGAAATAAGGGAGCATTCGTGCTTTTTATTATTCTAAATAATGAAGTGGAATTTCTCTATTTTCATACACTGCTCAATTAATAACCATTGCACTTGATTCTCTCCAAAACTATACCCTCTGCCATGCAAGAGATGTGCAAAGGGTGCGTATCGTCTAAAGCTGTCCAGAGCAAATATGATTTAGGCTGTTCAAATTTTTTTTTTTTTTTTTAATAATTTCACTTATTATTTTTTTAAAATTAATAGTTAAAAGATTATCTTCATTCAATATTTTGTATCTTTTAAGGAAAAAAAAATCAAATATATATATATATATAATTTGTCTATGCACCCTCTGCGCGTCCTTTTGGATGTGCAAGCAAAGGTTATGGTTTCTCAAAACTCTCTAACAAATCCTAGTTCTTGTTCTTCTTAGTGAAATGATGACTGATATAAAGTGTTAAAATCGGGATTTTGTTGTTTGTTCTGCAGAGACAAGCAGATGTGAACTTATGCTTCTGCGTGCATTGTTGTGTTACTTGCTGCCAATGCTATTGAGATATGCTAGCGCCTCGTCTGCTCTCACTGCAGATCCATCTCTCCAATTGTCGAGAGCTGCTAGCATTGTGACGTTGATTGCATATTTTGCTTACCTTGTCTTTTAACTGTGGACGCATCGCCAATTATTTGAAGCCCAGCATGTGAGCAATTTCTTAAATTTTGAAATATGAAGCTGGTCGTAATTCTAAGATATGCCAATATCTAATCAGAAATGACCATCATGAGTTCATCAGGAAGACGAAGACAGAAACAACGTTTCAGAAGAAGTGGCAGTGGTAGGACTCACTCTGGAGTGGGATTGCTTGGCTGGTTGGGATGACTTTGCTCATAGCTTTGTTGTCTGAATATGTGGTGGCCACAACAGAGGTAATCAACATCATTTGGTTCTAAATAGTAGGGAATGTCAGATACATTGTTTTTAATAGGATTCACTTTTGTCATCTTTATGTGTCTTTTTATGATAAACTTAGTCTACAAATATATTATAGACTAAATCTCTCTAAGAATCAATCATACAAAAATCTATTTATTAACTACAATTCCAATCATAACAGGATGCATCAGATTTATGGAGTTTGTCTGTCAGCTTCCTCAGCATAATTTTACTCCTCATAGTAGGCAATGCAGTTGATAATGCAGGAGTAATAATTTTTGCTTTCATGAACAAGCTGGTGAGAAGTTGGAAGACTTAATGAAATAGCATACTCTTTTTTTTTACACCCCTAAGATCTGCCCTAATTTCATGACTGCAGGACATCTCATTAGGTGTTGTTTTGGGTTCTGCAACTCAAATTGGCATGTTTCTGGTAAGATTTCATCTTAATAAAAACAATGCTTGTTCTCATTAAGCTTTTCTTTTTCGATTTGTGAAAGACTGAAATGTAATCACAATGTAGGTTCCTCTATGTGTGATTATTTCTTGGATAATAGGCATGAAAATGGACCTTAAGTTCAACCATCATGAAATGGGTTCACTTGCTTTGGCCATTGTAGCCACCGTCTTCACTTTACAGGTAAAATTACTCTCATATTTTGCCTTGGTAGTCTCATATAATCTTTGAATCAAACTAAGTTTTTCTATCTGAAAATTGTATAGAATGGAAAGTCTCTCTATAGGAAAGGCCTTGTTCTCCTACTTTCCTACGTTGTTAGTGGGACGTGCTTTTTTGGATAGAGAACACCATTGAGTAAGTAGTTAAAAATCTATTAATCTATATCTTTCTTGTCCATCATTAGACAAAAATTCATATCTAAAATTTGATCACTTTTATTTTCAGACCAAGTTCATGTCACCAACATGGTGACTAAATTAGTGACTGATGCAGTTTTCAAAGCTTAATAGGTAAGTTTATGTTCCATAGTATATACAGACATTACTGCTTGTGCATTATAAAATTCAAACTCTGTTGGAAAAAAATATTATTAATTTTATGTGAATTAACATTAATTAATTATTAAGTTTGTTAATAAATCATATAAATAACATAATAATTAATTTAGTAACAACCGCTATTAAATAAATTTGATTTTTTACATAAATAATAGATAGCCTGTAATAGATGAATTATCTATAAGCCCATTAAAAAAATAGAATAACTCACAATTCATTTAAAAATAGTTATCTTATTTATATTAGGTAGAGTTAAGTCATGATATAACTTTACAAGAAATAGTTTATCATTTTTGAATCAACTTGAATATTGTGAGTTGGGTTTTCATTTTCTTATTGGGTTTATGGATAACCTACTTATTACAAACACTTCAAAAATTGAATTATGTCCATGTCCGGCATATATTAGACCTTCATATTAATCACAATGTGCCTTTTCAAGTTACAAGTGAATATTTTAAATTTTATTGTGTTGTAGAGTTCGTATCTCCAACTTGTCAATCTATTTTAAATGTGGAAAAAGAAAACTACTTCTATATGATGAGTAGGACTGAAGGCTAGCTCGTAATGACAGTTTTGTTGTATGTCTGCCATGAATGGTTGTAGTGTCCATGCTTTTAAGCTTGTGCTCACAAAAGTTCTGAACATATATAATTGTGGTTAATTTGATAGTAGGCTAGGGTATCTTTGGATCACCTTCCTGAGATCGAGATGAAGGATAGCGGCATCCAAATTCAAAAAACAAATTCAATGGACTGATTATTCTTTCATTTCAATGGTATTGTCATCTCTAAACAGAGAACAGAAAAGGGTTTTGAATCATCTTCGCAAGCTATTTGATTTGCTGGCTGTGTGAAGATCTCTCCATCTGATTTATGTGTCCAAGATTTTTGTCTTCTACGTAAGTAATTTTCTCAAGTTGCATCATACCAGGGGTGTTTTGGCCCTTTACTGCAATGGTTCTCAAATCTCAATGAATAATAATGGCTATTCTCCATTTTAGGTTACATCTGCGGATTTTGAACAATTTCCTATTAAAAAAAAACAATTGTCAAATGCACCATAACAAAAGTATTGAATTCATATATTATTATGTTTTTTAGAACTTGGAGATTTAAATTTATTCTTGAAAAATGTGTGAGAAAAGTTAAAATTTAATATTGTTGATATTGAGTTTTAATTTTTTTTTTTCAAACCCAGTGACAATGCCAAGTTTTATCAATATTAAATTTTTTTTTGGGCACATGTGATGTGATGGGTACAAATTCTCTACGATGTTGAAAAGCACAGCACCCAAAATAAGGGAGCCATTCCTTTTCTTAAAAACAAAAATTTTATTTTTTTAAAACCTTATCTCTAAAATATGCATTGTATGAAAATATAATAGGTTAGGTTCGACGAGTTACTATTATATTTTTAAATATTGCATATTTCGCTAGTTAGGTTTAAAAAAATAATTTTCTTAAAAAGGATGGCCCTGGGTTTGGAGGCACACGATACGGTGATTTGTTTTGCATAAAAAATCTACATTTAATAAAACACATGTACCAGAAAATAAGTAAATTTAATATTGGTAAAACTTCAAACTCAATGGTACTTCCACATGTTTGAAGGAAAAAAAAATTGAAAATTGCCAACTAAATTTTAAAAAATATAATATATGAATGCAATACTTTTGGCGTTATAAAGAAATGATGAAGAGGGTATGATAAAGCTACTTTTTATCTAAGACAAACCAATGAACTATATGTTTTTTGTTTTATTTTTGTTTTTGTTTTTTTACAGAGAATATCATTGAGTGAGTAGTCAAAATCTATAACCTATATTTCTATTATACATCATTAGAAGTAATTCATATATAAAATTTGATCACCACCTTTTCCACAGACCAAGCTCATGTCACCCCCATGATATCTAAATCATAACATTTTAGAGTAAGTTTATGTTCTGTAATATATACTAATATTATTACTTGTGCTTCATAAGGTACAAACACTACAAAATAAAATAAAACAAAACAAAATGAGCTATGCATATGTCCGTCATGTGTTAGGACACTCATTAGATGTAATTATTTTACACATAGATGCTTTAAATTTTCTCGTATTGTAGAATTTGTATTTTGAACCTATCAATTTATTTTATAGAGGGAAAGTATTTTGCAGTCACTAGTATTATTACAAAGGATGCAGTCAAACTTTTAACTTAATATGTGTTCTCTTTTTTTTTTGGTAGAAATAAAAATTATAATTGTAAAAATAAAAATATTATTTATGAGGATAAAAATTTTAACTATAAAAAAAAATTATACTCCAAAAAGTTTAATTGTGAGAATGAAACATTTTTATTCGGTTATTAAAATAATTTTAAAATTTAAAGTTATTTATAATAAATATTTTTTTCTCACAATTAAAATTGTTAAAATGCAATTTGTTTACAATTAAATTTTTATTTTCATAATTAAAAATTTTTAATATAATTTTTTCTTATAGTTAAAATCATTGTGTTTACAATTAAAAGTTTTTTCTTTCACAGTTAAAATTATTTTTATAATTAAAATTTTTATTTTAATAAAAAAAAGACGCATATCAAGTAAAAAGTTTAACTAAAGATTACAGAAAATCCACTTCCTTTATAAAGCTTTTCATCAGAATCATTATCTTCATACTTTTTTTTTTCCGTTAAAAAAAATTCCCACTCGTCTCCTTTGTTGCTTTTTTCTGTTTTCTCTCTCTAATTTCCATTTTCTTATATCAAACAAAATGAAAAATTGAAGTTGAAACAAATTTTACAAAATTTACCTCATGTGATGCCTTAAAAAAAATGTAAAAATATGTCAAAAGAAAACTACTTTTACATGGGCTTAAACTCTCATTCAGCCCATAAGGTGGACCCAAGTCTAGCCCGTAAAGAAGATTTATGATACATGTCAGATCGTAAATTGTTAAAAACTTGTAATCTAAATGTGGATAATATGATAACATTCTGGTGGAAATAATATTTATTTAAAAATTGAATTTACTCTAATAACTCATAAAATGATTTTAAAGAAGAAGATTAATATCTTGTCCTTATATGGACTAGAACAATGAGAATTAGAACAAACATTATTCATTATGTTAGACTAGAAATAATAGTAGAAAAGGAATAAATACCAAACATGTGTTCAAGAAATAACGAAAAGTTAAAAAAAAAAGAATAATAATGTTGAGGATAGTTATAACAGTGTGAAAATATAAACAGAGAGAAAATTTTAAAAAAAGGGGAAATAAGAGTTTAATTAGAATAAAAGACTATTAATACATAATTATAATATTATTTCTTTCAATAATATCAATTATCAAACCGGTATGGATAATTATCACATCTCAAGCAAACTATATTTGAAATAGTCCTCGACAATGGTGGTTAAAAATTTTTATTTGAATTTTGTCCTTAACTTATTCACTTAACAAAATGACAAAATTTAGGTATTTGTTATAAATTGTTTAATTAAAATATTTTTAGACCTCAAAATTATATCATTGAATTTTATCAAAAACTTCATCCACGTAATATACTTTAATTTTAAAATATTGACTACAAACATCTAAATAACTCTATCTATACTTTTTTTCTTAATAAAATTGAACTAACAAATAACATGGATAGATTAGTTACTAAGGGTGTATACTGCTTGATGAACTCGGTGTGATTCAACCAAATTAAGTTAAGTTGAGTGGGCCAAAAGAAAAAAATAAACTAAAAGAATCACTAAATTGAGCTAAATTAAGTTGCAGAGTAACTATTTTGTTTAGTTAGGCCTGACCCAGGATGATTATATGGATTTAAATAATAATAATTTAAAAAATTTATATAAAAATTTTATTTTTTTACAAGGATAATACGTAATTTTACGAAATCTATATAAAACTTTTTTTAAGAATTACTTTTTAAATTTTTATTAAAAGAAGTCAACTAGATCCTAAACCTTAAAAATAGGCCCGATCATTAAATTGGGTTAAACCTTAGATTTGGCAAAAATAAAACCTGACCCATATATACTTATATTAGTTACCATTAAAAAGAAAAGAAATGAAACAAAAGAGATATAAAAATGGCTCAACTGATATTTGATAAATGATTTTTTTAATCTTTCATATTCTTAAAAGCCAATTAATAAAAATATTATAATATAATTTTTTTTTAAATTTCATGTAATGTATGTGTTAAATAACGTGAGAGTAATAACATTTTTTACTGTATTAAATCTTATATATATATATAAATTATCAATTACTAAAAAAAAACAAAATTTTCAAGTACCAAAATCCTAATGAAAAAAAAAAAGATAAAAGGACTAAAATTCTATTTCAATCTTTCTTTCGTTAAAAAAAGATAGTTTTAAATATCACATTACTAGTATTAAATGTGACGCTAAATACATTTTTTTAATTATATATATATATATATGTTGATTTTGAATGAGTTTTTTAAGTAGAAAATATTATATGTATGTTTAATGATTATATATAATCATGAACACTTCTCCAAGTAAAAAAATAATTGAATTAAATGACAGGATCTAATAGGACGAATTCAAAATTTTCTTTCATCAATAGAACCAAATTGATGAGGATGATTTGTCAGTGAATCATTAAAATAAGGATTTTTCCTCAAGTATGCTTTCTGCTCTACAACCTCGCTATAACGTTGCATTTGATATGATAAAATAGCTTTTAAGAGAATAAAAGAGAATTTTAAAATTTATAATTATGTTTGATATAATATAAAAAATAAAAAATGTTTTTTATTTTTATATTTTATTAAATAAAAATAATTTAAGAATTAAAAATACGAAAATAACTTCAATATCTTTGCTAAAAAAATATTAAAATATTAATTATGTTTTTTCTTTGCGTGATCCATGAAAAATAAAAAACATTTAACCAAAACGGCATAGTTCTCTTTCCACTCCTCTGGTGCGTTCGTGACCGGAATTTCAGACGCGGCAGCCTTCTTTTTCTCGCGCTTCGTTGTCGATCATCTTCTACCCCGGTTTGGCGGTCGTGTTCGCTGCTAGCTCACAATTTTCAGGCAAGTGCATCGAGTATTTGAGTTTTTACCCACAAATTTCGTTTATTATGCGATATTGCTGGTAGGGTTTGCTAGAATCAAGGACTTTGCGGGTTTTCATTTCATTTGTCTATATTGCCTACTTCCTGTAATTTGGTTGTGTGTCTTCTAATTATTATACCTGTATGATGGGTGTTTTCGTTTTTGTTCATGCATCTTGGCTGAGTTACTAAAATACTGTAACTGGAGGATGAGAAAGGTCTAATTTGTGGAAGGTGAGAGTAATGTAGACTTGCGGAGAAATCTATTAGAAACTTGCACGCCCAAAATTGTCTTTAGGAGATGGGTTTGCTGCATTGAAATAAGATATTTGAGTCCTAGATTTGTTGTTAATCATACTTGAGGTTTGTCAATTTGGGAATAATTTATGTGGAACATTCAGAATTCCAGTATTTGGTATGACATAATCTATCATAAGTATCTTAAATTTGTCATATATCTCCTTCTTAATTATCTTATTCCAAGGATTTGGGTAATTAGGATGCCCACTGGTCAGTTTTCTCACTTGATGAGTATCAGGAAAACCAGAAAGGGTTAATGAAGAGAGATCATCTGTTTACCTTCTTGAATTCTTCCTCAATCACTGAACTCTTTTTAAAAGAAGAATTTTATTAAAAAAGCTCAGTAGGAGGGCTTACACAGTAGTTAACAGCTAACCAACTCTGCAACTAGCATGGTTATAGTGAACTATTGTAAAGTTCTGTTTTTGCATACTTGTGTGTTTGTAAAAGATTAATCTTGAGCGATAAGCTAGTTTCTTTATCTTCCTTCTGTGTCCTTTGTAGTTTGCGATTCCTTATGGATGCAATTTTTTTTACTACACATAATAGGTGGGTCATTTTCAACCTGACTTAACAAGAGTGACCTAACTTTTGAGCTGACGGATAGCTCAGATGTTACAAGCCATTCTTCTATCCTTTGACAATGGGAAAAAAATGAAACTTTTCTCCTCTCTACCAATCCATGGGATTGGAGTTCTAAGGGCTACAGGGCTTTGGTGTTTCCATCTGTGAAGATGTGAGGCTTCACAATGTTTTCATCTCATGCCTATGTAGAGTTGTCAAAATGGGTCAACCCAGCCCACATCGGCTGGCCTACCACGGGTTGCGGGTTAAATGGATTGGCTTGTTTAACCCACCTTAGTTATACAGGCCAAAATTCTCAACCCGGCTGACCTACTGTGTTAAAGAGACTGGCCCATTTTACCTACCATTTAAAAAAAAAAAAGCAAATGCTAGCATATTCAGCAATGACTGGTACCTTTAGTGGTAGCAATCATTTAGTTTATCCCCATCGAGATCATTCCTAAACAACGGCAGGTAAGTAAAGGTGGTGGCTCTTTAGAGGAGGCTCTAGTAGACCTAAAGTTCATCAGCTAATGCCAAGTCTTCTAGTGTTCTTTTGGTGGTGGGGCTACTTTTTTCTTTTGGCTTTCTGTTCTTTTGTTTCTTTTGGCTATTATACTAATGCTTCAGTTTACAACAGCTGACCATTCCATTAATGCTAGTGAGTGGCAACCATGAAATGACCCTATTCTTTTGGTTCTAATTTAGGAACCTTGTGATTTCTTCAGCTTCTTCTTTCTGTTACTGATATGTCCCTAAAATCTGTGGTGAAAGGCAGTAAAAGGAAAATTGATGTTTATCTTCAATTGGTGGAGATTATTTGCCCTTGAAAATATAGGCAGAACTTTGTCTAAGTGACATTTCATCTTTGTTGCCACAAGCATATCCCACATGGAATGTTGTCTGTCTGTTGCTCAAGAGCCACGAACATAATTATCCATTTTAGTATGTGACCTGGCGTTTAGTTGATGAACTTTTGGTCTAATAGGGCCTCCTCCCCTTCTAGAGTGCTTTATTAGTGTAAACAAATTATCTTGTTATAGTTTTAGTATTACTTAATGCATACAGTTTCTATCATTCATGTGGTGTGTGAAAAAGAGACATAGGATCTTTTGGAGTACCAGTGTGGGTGCTGGCTGATGCTGAATATTCAATCTCCCAGCCATCCTGTGATATTTTAAGAGCATATAATGGGATGGGCTTTGTTGTTAAGTAATGATACATCTGTCCCTATTTCCTATGCAATTTTATGTTTGAACACTGGTGCCTTTACAATTCAGTAGGACCTGTATATGGGCCTTTCTCATTCATTCTAATTTTATATGCTCTCTAATTATGTAAAAGAATTGTTAATAAGAGTTACAAGAAAATTTTGGTAGTACTCCTATTGTGTTTTTTTTTTTCAGTCGTATATCCAAAGAGTCAGTGTTTAATAAGTACAAGTCATTCTTAAAAGGATGAATTTTTTTTTTTTCATCTGCCTAGAAGTTGTTTGGCCAGTTCATTGTTTGCTTTGTGTCTGTTTGTTTGACTGAATTATATTTCATTTTCTGCTCTATATAGTATTATTGGCATACAAAGTAAAATATTGGTATGACATGATATAATTATGATACATTACTATAAATTCATTAAAAATGAACTTTATTTAGTGTTAATGTTAAAAAACTAAAATAAGCATTAAAGCATTAATTATTATTATATCATACTTATAATTCTCTTAACCTGAATTATATTATGAAATTAATAACTTTTTTCTTAATATATTATTGCTAATATAAAATGAAACTCGAGTTTTAGGCTAGCTTTTTATGTTGGGCTGGCTTTTTATGTAATGGGCCCATGGACCTTGACCAAGAAATAATCCCAGCCCAAGGATTCAAGGCTCCCGCAGTGGTTCCTTCCTGACCTCGTGACTTGCGCTTTCCATCATTGGGAACCCTTTTTCTAATTCCTCAGCTTCTCATTTCTATTTGACAGAAGCTTTGGTACCTCAAGCCTGAAAGAAGAATATAGAGCTGAAGACAATCAAGAGGAAGGCAAAAAAAGCTTTGGTTTGTTCAGCTCTTCCTTTCCCATGATCTAACTATTCTGTTCTGCTTGACGTTAAAATCTCCACTGCTCATCCAGTTTTCTTCTATTATAGTTCAACTTCAACCTCAATATTTCTCTTTCGTTTGCCTTGGTTTTCCTAAAATTAGAGAAAGAAATTGCTGTAGCATGTTGGCTGGAGTACCCAACCTGTATCTAGCCTATATAAGCCACATCCAAATTTTATCTAAGCTGTATTCTAATAACCGTTGGCCTGCATTAGGGGTCAATTTTGAGCTTTTATCTTTTTACTTTAGTCTTAGATGTGTTCACTGATTATATCCATGAGCTGGTACCACAATGCATGCTTTTTGTAAATGATATAGTTTTAGTTGGAGAGTCGAATGAAGAAATAAATGAGAAGTTAAAATGTAGAAACTAGTTTTGGAAACACATGGATTCCGTTTAAGTAAAAGTAAAACAAAATATATGGGATATAAGTTCAGCAACAGGCAGACTAATTCTAGCATAGAAGTGAATACAACATGATGGGGAAATAGAGAAATATGTAAACCATAAGATTCAAGCAAGGTGGAGGAAATGGATGAGTGTTTCGAGTGTTATTTATGATAGAAGAGTAATACTTGCAATGTTGTAGGGGGTTAATAAAAAGCCAACAAGAAAATAAGTTTAATGTTGCAGGAATGACAATGTTGCGTTGGATGAGTGAATACATCAAATAAGATAGAATTATAAATGAATGCATTAGATAGAAAGTTGAGGTCACATCTATTGTAAAAAAAATTGTACAATTGCGTTTTAGATGGAGAAGATATATAGAAGCACTAGTAAGGAGTAAATCAGATGGAGAGTAGTCCAATAGTTAAAAGTAAAAAGAGATCAAGAAAAACTATATGCGAAATTATTAAGAAAGATTTACACTTAAATGATTTATCTAAAAATATGATTTATAATAAAACTTTATAACGTCATTTGATCCATGTAACTAATCCCACCTAGGAAGAAAAGGCTTGTTGTTGTTGTTGTTGTTGAATTATACCACTACCACAACAACAACAGGCTCTGATACCAAGAGACGGGAGAGGAGTGAGACAGGAAATTAAACGCTGGAAAGTAGAGGAGCAGACGGACTGCTTTAGAACATAAATGACGGAAATAAATATGCTAAGGGAAATAAGACAGAAAACTAAGAACGGCGGTAATCCGCACTGTGCTCAGTTCATAGAAGAGAAGAGAGTATGCGGATGCATTCAAGAGACGGGAGAGGCCCCGGGGAGAGGAGTGAGACAGGAAATTAAACGCTGGAAAGTAGAGGAGCAGACTGACTGCTTTAGAACATAAATGACGGAAATAAATATGCTAAGGGAAATAAGACAGAAAACTAAGAACGGCGGTAATCCGCACTGTGCTCAGTTCATAGAAGAGAAGAGAGTATGCGGATGCATATGCAAGACATGAATAAGAACTGAAAATAAAGTTTATTAAAATAGGTACTTACAGAAGAGGAGAGAAGAAGAGGAGAAAGGAGAGAGGGTTTTAGAGAGAAGAGGAGAGTGGATTCCGAATCCTGCTGATCTCTGGGACTAGCTGGATTTTATAAATCCGGAAAACACTGTTTGGGGTGACCTGTAACCTAATAGTAACTTGAACAGTTCCGGTCCGGTTACTATTTGCTACAGTAAATTTGACTTCTGCTACAGTGTTGTTGACCTGCCGACACTTCAGTAATACAAATTTTTCAAGGAGAGTAAAACTATAGTGTCTGGTGATTACAACAGTGTATTTAATGGCGGTAATTAGACATCATGCTGACTAGTCTTCGTTTAGGTCAACAATGAGGTCTAGGTTATCATCTTCATCAGTTTCTTCATTGTCAGAGTCTGCCGATGAATCTTGTTTGGGGGTATGACTTGGAGAAGCTTCCTCATCTTTTAATTGTTTGATCATGAAGTTTAATTGTTTGATGAGGTCTGTTCTATTATCCACAGCAGCTAATTTAGATTGAATTCTTGATCTCTGATTGAGGAAAATGGATTGTTCTGAGAGACATAAGAATTTTGTGTTCTTCTTAAACCATTGAGCTACTGCATTGGAGTCAATGTTGTTTGTCTTGAATTTGTCCCACCATCTAACAAACGGAACACGCTGTAATTGTGGTAGGAGAGCCGAATTTGGATTGTCATGAGAAAAACGGTATTGCCAAGAAAATATCCAAGCAGCCGATAACTTTGAAAAATAGTGTAATTCTACTGGAACAGTAGGATCTACACTTAAATTGAATTTTTGTTTGAAAAGCTCAAAGGTATTTTGAATTAGTGGAGGTAATATCTCTGGTAACGGACCAAAGAAATCCCACCTTAACAAAAACCATTGAGGAAATTTGTACTTGGTATCTTTTTTGAAATAGATAAACCAAGTATGTTTATAATCTTTGTTTTGATCCCAAAAGATGTTGTACCAGGCCTTTTGATAATCCCAGTACGTGTATCCATTAGGTTCAAAATTGATATCCAAAAATTTTGGTTTATTTAAATCCGGTCCCCATTGGGATGGCGTGAGAACTTTCAAAATTTGTAATTGAGAATAAGTTATTACCAATTCATTGGTAGGATCCCTTTTTCGTGTTAAGGAAATCGAACCAGAATGAATTAATATTAACTCACAATATTCCCTTGTTTTTCTTTGATTAGCGGGAATGAAATGTTTTCCTGGAGGAAATAATTTCATAGCCGTTAAGTTTGGAGTTTGGGCCAAGAATTCGGATTCTATTTGGACAATAGTCATATATCTCTACTATCCCTTTAATCAATTTAAAGGGATATTTCGAAAACAAGTTCAAGAAGAATTTTACAAATTTCTTGAAGAATTTCAAATTAACATTCCATTCTTTGAGTGGTTTGAAGTTTATGCTCAAACTCATCATTTAAATTATCCTTATTTACAAACTATAAACGTTGCTAAAACCGATTGAAAATCTCCTCAGGGAGAAATCACCTCTTCTGAGTTATCTCCCCCAAAAGCTTTCCAAATACCTCATTTAATTGATGATAAAAGACAACCAATTTTTGCTTCGCCCTTTCAGTTTAAACATTCAGATGAACCCTTAAACCCTAAAGATGTTAAAAAACTTGTAGAACAAAATAATTATACAAATCAGTATCTTCAAATTCTTGGAGATCATTTAATTCAAATACCTTCAAGTTCAGTCTCTCAAGAAAAGATACTTTCAATACCAAAACCCGAAATACAACTTCCTCTATTCAAACCCTTTAATCTTAACCCAAGAATTAAGACAAGTCTTCAAAATAAAAAGGCTGAATTAATTCAAAAAATTGAACAACAACTCAGTCTTAAAAATACAACTATTCCTGAAACACCCCAATCTTCAAGTTCTACAACTCAAGACCCAACAGTCTTCAAATTGATGAAACTAACTCCGATTCTGACAACTCTAATTCAGTCAATTCTTTCCAAATAAACCAACAACAATGGAAAAACTCTTCCAAAGCATACTATCCTAGAGCTACCCCTCCGGATGTGCTAATTGAAGAAACCACCCCTCAACTTAAGTCTTTCAACGCCGATCATATCTATGAATAGAACATAGATGGTCAAACTGAGAGACAAATTCTCAATCTTCTTCAACATATGAGTATGGTATGTACAGCATATCAGACTCAGCATAATTATTCTGATGAAGAAATCACTAATCTTTTAATTGCCGGTTTTACGGGACAGTTAAAAGGCTGGTGGGATCATTCCCTTTCCTTAGTTGACAAAAAAACAATTTTCAAAGCAATTAAAACTGAATCTGATGGTACACCCATTACTAGTAATGGCGAACCCATATCTGATTTCGTTAATACCTTAATTTTTACAATAATTAAACATTTTATTGGCGATCCATCTTTATGGAAAGATCGATCTGCTGAACTTCTTGCAAATCTTAAGTGCCGAACACTGTCTGATTTTAGATGGTATCGAGACACTTTCCTTACTAGAGTGTTTACTAGAGATGATGCAAACCAACCTTTTTAGAAAGAAAAATTCCTAGCCAGATTACCAACCACATTTGGTGATAAGGTTAGAGAAAAACTTAGAAGTTTAAATGATGACATCATTCCCTATGAACATTTGACGTATGGACAATTAATCTCTTATGTCCAAAAAACTGCCCTTAAAATTTGTCAAGATGATAAAATCCAACATCAATTGGCAAAAGAAAAGGCTGCAACCAGAAAAGAATTGGGATCTTTCTGTGAACAATTCAGATTTCCTGGTTGTAAGAAACCAAAACAAAAGACCAAACGCTATTTTACTCCTCACATTAAAAAATATAGAAAATACAATAATCCTTATAAAAAATATAAAGATAATGCTCCACCCAGGAAAATGAAAAGACAATTTAGGACAAAACCTCCCATTGATCTTCAAAAACAAAAACAAGTTGTTTGCTTTAAGTGTGGACAACCTGGTCATATTTCTAAATATTGTAGGTTTACCAAAAAACTTAGGACTATTCAGTTAGAAGAATCAGTCCTTAACCAAATCAATAAACTTATTTTAGACTCCGAATCAGACCAAGAATCTATTCCAGAATCTAATACATCTTCTGAAGATCTTAACCAGATCCAAGAAGATGAATTTTCTGATAGATCCTCTTCTGCCATAAACATGATCAGCCAGGAACATAATCTCCTTTTTGAAACTATTAATCAATTGCCAGAAATATTAAAAAGCGAATATCTCAATAAATTTAAGGATATTCTAAACCAACCTTCTTCTTCATCCTCAGCTCACAAACCTTCTATTCCAATTAATAAATATGATTTAACTCAAACTCTTGATAAATTCAAACATTCTGTCAAACAAACAACTATCCAAGATCTTCAGTCCGAAATTAATAATCTCAAAACAGAAGTTAAATTGCTTAAACTTAGGCAAGATAATAATGAACTTCTAGTTTCCCAGATTATTAACCCTCCAACACCTTTGGAAAACAATAATGCTCCAGAAGATAGTAACGAACCATTTCTAAATCTAATTTCAAAAGTGAGATACCAAAAATTTTATATTAAAGCCAAAATCATCATCCACCATGATTTCATTTTAGAACAAACTGTTCTGTTTGACACTGGTGCTGATTGCAATTGTATTTTGGAAGGAATTGTTCCTACCAAATATTTTGAAAAAACAACTGAACGATTTCGTGGGATTACTAAAACACGATTAGACATCAGTTATAAACTTTCAAATGTTTTAATCGAAAACAAATCTTTAAAAATAAACACTCCGTTTATTTTAGTCAAAGATATGCCAGAACAAATTATTTTGGGAGCACCTTTTGCAACTTTGTTATTTCCTTACGAAACAAATTCTGAGGGAATTTCAAAACAATATATGGGTGAAACCATTGTGTTTCCTTGGACCCAATCTGCCAAAATAAAAAATCTGAATCCTATGCTTTTCAAACAAAACCAAATCAATTTTCTAAAAGAAGAAATTTCTTTTCAAAAAATTGATCAATTACTTTCTCAAAAACCGCTTCAACAAAAAATTCAAAAATATTTAGAAAAAATCCATTCTACCATCTGTGCTGATTTACCAAACGCCTTCTGGGATAGAAAACAACATGTGGTCAATTTACCATATGAAAAAGATTTTTCTGAAAAACAAATCCCAACCAAAGCCAGACCAATACAAATGTCTCAGGATCTTCTTGAACTTTGCAAAAAGGAAATTCAAGATCTTTTAGACAAAAATTTAATTAGAAAAAGCCGTAGCCCATGGTCTTGTGTTGCTTTTTATGTTAATAAAAATGCAGAAATAGAATGTGGCGCTCCTCGACTTGTAATCAACTATAAACCTTTAAATACAGCTTTACAATGGATTAGGTATCCCATACCTAATAAATTTGATCTTCTTAAACGTTTATATTTTGCAAAACTGTTTTCTAAATTTGATTTAAAATTAGGATTTTGGCAAATCCAAATCTTCGAGTGCGATAGGTATAAAACTGCTTTCACTGTGCCTTTCGGATAGTACGAGTGGAACGTCATGTCTTTCGGTTTAAAAAATGCGCCTTCTGAATTTCAAAGAATTATGAATGAAATATTTAACAATTATAGTCAATTTATCATTGTTTACATTGATGATGTATTGATATTTTCTCATTCAATCGAGCAACATTTCAACCACATTTTTACTTTTATCAAAATTGCTGAAAAAAATGGTCTAGTCGTTTCTAAACCAAAAATCTCGTTTTTTCAAACTAAAGTTCGATTTCTTGGGCATTGGATCCATCAAGGAACAATAACCCCGATTGATCGTGCAATTCAATTTACTAATAAATTTCCAGATCGTATAATTGACAAAACTCAACTCCAACGATTTTTAGGCTGTTTAAATTATGGCGCTGATTTTATTCCTCAACTTAGTAATTTTCTCAAACCCCTTCATCAACGACTCAAGAATAATCCTCCTCCTTGGACGGATATTCACACAAATATTGTCAAACAAATCAAATTTCAGGTTAAGGAACTTCCTTGTCTTAGCCTTCCAAATCCTCTTGCTCTTAAAATTGTTGAAACGGATGCCTCTGACATAGGTTATGGTGGCATTCTCAAACAAAAACTGGAAAATAAAGAAAGGATAATTTCTTTCACTTCCAAACATTGGAATTCTACGCAGCAGAATTATTCCACAATTAAAAAAGAAATTTTAGCAATTGTTTTATGCATTACTAAATTTCAATCTGATTTATTAAATCAAAAATTCTTAGTTCGCATTGATTGCACATCTGCCAAAGATGTTTTGAAAAAAGATGTTCAAAATCTTACATCAAAACAAGTCTTTGCTCGATGGCAAGCTTTATTAAGCATTTTTGATTTTGACATTGAATTCATAAAAGTTCTTCCAATTCCCTTCCAGACTTTCTAACCCGTGAGTATTTGCAGGATAAATAAACGAGTGATTGAGTGACCCTAAACAGCTCACCCGTTTACTCAAATGCCTCGCAAAAAGAAACCAGGAGATGAAAAAAGAAAAGAAATAAAAGAAGAACCAGAGCCCTCAATAGGGGCCCAACCTCTAATTTCTTCAGCAGAATTACAAGAGCTGCTGAACAAACTTGCAGGGACTCAATCCCAGCAATCAACAGGGTCTTCGGCCCGTCCAGCTTCAGGGTCTTCTACCCCAAAACCATCAACTGGGTCTTCGGCCCAAAATTCAGAAAAGAAAACCCTTCAATCCTACGCCCAAAGGCTTCTATCCCATTCTTTGAGCCAAACAGTGGCCAATCCAGATGAAAACTCCCTTGCCCTCACGGCCATTTCCAAACAGGAGTATGATCTCCATAATTTCAATCATAATCTTCAATTAGCCCACAGAAAACCTGCGGCTGCCCCTTCCAATCAACTAGTAATTGCCTCCTCTCACGCAATTACTACTCAAACAAAAAATATATCAACCCCTTATGTTCAAAAACCTGGACGATATATGACTATTGTCCAAATAGAACCCGAATTCTTGGCCTAAACTCCAAACTTAACGGCTATGAAATTATTTCCTCCAGGAAAACATTTCATTCCCGCTGATCCAAGAAAAACAAGGGAATATTGTGAGTTAATATTAATTCATTCTGGTTCGATTTCCTTAACACGAAAAAGGGATCCTACCAATGAATTGGTAATAACTCATTCTCAATTACAAAATTTGAAAGTTCTCACGCCATCCCAGTGGGGACTGGATTTAAATAAACCAAAATTTTGGGATATCAATTTTGAACCTAATGGATACACGTACTGGGATTATCAAAAGGCCTGGTACAACATCTTTTGGGATCAAAACAAAGATTACAAAAATACTTGGTTTATCTATTTCAAAAAAGATACCAAGTACAAATTTCCTCAATGATTTTTGTTATGGTGGGATTTCTTTGGTCCGTTACCGGAGATATTACCTCCACTAATTCAAAATGCCTTTGAGCTTTTCAAACAAAAATTCAATTTAAGTATAGATCCTGCTGTTCCAGTAGAATTACAATATTTTTCAAAGTTATCGGCTGCTTGGATATTTTCTTGGCAATACCGTTTTTCTCATGACAATCCAAATTCGGCTCTCCTACCACAATTACAGCGTGTTCCGTTTGTTAGATGGTGGGACAAATTCAAGACAAACAACATTGACTCCAATGCAGTAGCTCAATGGTTTAAGAAGAACACAAAATTCTTATGTCTCTCAGAACAATCCATTTTCCTCAATCAGAGATCAAGAATTCAATCTAAATTAGCTGCTGTGGATAATAGAACAGACCTCATCAAACAATTAAACTTCATGATCAAACAATTAAAAGATGAGGAAGCTTCTCCAAGTCATACCCCTAAACAAGATTCATCGGCAGACTCTGACAATGAAGAAACTGATGAAGATGATAACCTAGACCTCATTGTTGACCTAAACGAAGACTAGTCAGCATGATGTCTAATTACCGCCATTAAATACACTGTTGTAATCACCAGACACTATAGTTTTACTCTCATTGAAAAATTTGTATTACTGAAGTGTCGGCAGGTCAACAACACTGTAGCAGAAGTCAAATTTACTGTAGCAAATAGTAACTGGACCGGAACTGTTCAAGTTACTATTAGGTTACAGGTCACCCCAAACAGTGTTTTCCGGATCTATAAAATCCAGCTAGTCCCAGAGATCAGCAGGATTCGGAATCCACTCTCCTCTTCTCTCTAAAACCCTCTCTCCTTTCTCCTCTTCTGTAAGTACCTATTTTAATAAACTTTATTTTCAGTTCTTATTCATGTCTTGCATCCGCATACTCTCTTCTCTTCTATGAACTGAGCACAGTGCGGATTATCGCCGTTCTTAATTTTCTGTCTTATTTCCCTTAGCATATTTATTTCCGTCATTTATGTTCTAAAGCAGTCCGTCTGCTCCTCTACTTTCCAGCGTTTAATTTCCTGTCTCACTCCTCTCCCCGGGGCCTCTCCCGTCTCTTCAAATGTTTTAATCGAAAACAAATCTTTAAAAATAAACACTCCATTTATTTTAGTCAAAGATATGCTAGAACAAATTATTTTAGGAGCACCTTTTGAGAATGAGTTATTACCAATTCATTGGTAGGATCCCTTTTTCGTGTTAAGGAAATCGAACCAGAATGAATTAATATTAACTCACAATATTACCACAACAACAACAAGCCTTTTCCTCTGTATTCTGAGTTGTAGAATTCAAAAAATTTGAAAGAAATAGTATGATACTTCTGTGATATGTATCAAGCCACAACTGTACTTGTATGAGTGTCAAATATGCTTACAACACCTATACTTTTCCTATTTCTCCGTATTGGTGCTCCATAGATTATTGTTTAATTCTGCCAGGCAATATCTCTTATGTAAATTAATCTCTAAGTTCACCTGGCTACCAGTTATTTATTGTATTCAAAGAACAAATAGAGTTTTTACTTTTTATTTTTTGGTTCCCTCTTTCAAATGTTACGTTCAATTCCTTTTTCTGTAAGTAGAATTATAGAATGATTGATGTGCAGTATATGTTTTGCTAAATTGTAATGTCTAACATCCTTGGTATGATGCTTAGTTTCCAATTATTTCTCCGTTCTAACTTTTGCACGGTTCATTTGTGTGTTTTCTCTTAGTTATGATGTTATCTGCCACTCAAATTTGTGAACCTTACTGCAACTGACTAGATCCCTGAGCCAGCCTTTGTCCTGTTCTTCATTGGAGGTTTTAAGGTGCCTTAGGAGATGTTTCCTTGCTCTGGGCTGCCAGAGCCTAGAAAAATGATGATTTGGAGTTACATTGAGTGGGTGATATAGTTGTTGCCTGTTAGCTTAATGTCTAACATTTGTTATATGAGAGGGAAAAGAGGGGGGGGATTTTCTGTCTAAATTTAAAGCTAGGTTCTGAATATAAGACCCCAGTGGTTGAGCGTTAGTTATTCCATGGTGAGGTCCTAAGTTCAAATCCTCTTAGGATCTGGTGGCCTATGGATGGGCTTTATGGAAGGAGATGGGTGTTCTGTAGCTCAAATTTCAATCGAACACAAGCTTCAATCATTTCTATGTGGGAGCTAGGTGAATTTTTAACCTTGAAGTCTCTCTAGTATTCTAATACCTCTACAAAGTGAATTTTGCTTGTAGCTTTTTTTTTTTTTCAAATAGACGAGCTATAGTTATTTGTCTACTTATGTCAAGACAAGTCCCTTTTTCTATATTGGTACATTGGGAAATATTAGGAATTTGAACTTGGGATCTCTGCAAAATCCATACTCACGCAGCCACTTGAGTCAAGCCCTAGCAGTGAAAGACATGTCTTGCTAATTTATATCTGATTTTGACAAGCTACTGTTAAGTCATTTCTTTGCCAAGAAGCAGCTCCCACTTCTGAATTGCTAATGGCAATCGATGTTTGTGACAGCGAACACAAAGCTCATTATTTGAGCCTTTGAGGATGTAAAATTTCTGGCTTTAAGTTAGCGCTGTGAGTAGATTTGGGTTAGTGGACAGACATGAGCGTTATGGTCACTTGTCCCTTAAACTCTCGTGTAAAGTGATGAACCTCTTTTGAGTCTTTTCAGTGGTTGGGCAAATGACTAAACATATTTAGAAATAGTTTCCTCTATCCAAATTTGTGGCAACCATCCAAAGTGTTAGATCCTCACCATTGTACATGGATCACTAACAGCTTTAACTTCTAATCAAAGTAGTATATTCCTGCTTTCCTTTTTTATTGGTTTATCTTCTATCTTATTTATTCTTGATAGAATTGTTCAAACCCAGTTTTTGAGACCCATAATATAAATCTCCAAAAAAAAAAGTAGTGGAAAGATAAAGCTGTCTGAGGGGAATGATTGACACCTGCCTCAGGTGTCAGAAGACCTAATCTTTTCATGGTTCTTAAACATGGAAAATCTGAGATTACATTTTTAAGCAAGCTAAAATATCTCTCGGTGTATCAGGTTTTTGTCCTGGACATATTTATGTTTTTACATTAAGTTGTATTTTTATGACTTACATGGATGATTCAGGCAAATCCGTGTATTCCCAGTCATAGTTTGTAATCTATCCAAGCATTTCAATAAAAGCAGGCTTAATTCTAGAGGAATGTTTCCATATTAAATGTTCCTATCCATTACAGCTGTCAGTCAATTGTTGAGCTATAACATTTTTATTTTCTAGAAGTTGATTGATGTATGAGTATTGAAACAATAGAAATGGACTTCACTGTTTCTCTCACCACTTCGATTCTTCCTCCTTCATTCTCTTTTGTATTTATTCATGCATAATTAAGATATTTATTTTTCAAATACTGTAATTTTATGCATGTATGATTTTGAGTCTTTTACAAGATTCTTGTGACATGCAGTTATTAAGCTCTCACTCTGTCCTAGATTCCTGCTGTTGTGCATTAATGTTGAGTTGAATTTGAAACCATAGTGAAAAGTTTATCTTATTTTCTTTAGCTTCCACATAGATCTGAATGGTGCTTTTATATTCTCTTACCATCAAACTCCTATTATCATTTAATTTGTTTAATCCTAATATTCTCCCAATTCTTTAGTTGTTTTTTAATTTATAAAGTTTCATAAGTATTGGAAATTCTTGTATTTAAAACAAGCATTCATCATCTCAGTGATTATGCCTGAGATTTATGGATGTGCACGATTCTTAGATAGACTAATCTAGTTTATGGAGTCTTTAAATTTTTTTCTTTTTGGGTATGTAACAACAACAACAACAGAGCCTTTTCCCATTAAGTGGGGTTGGTTACATAGATCAATTGACGCTATAAACACCTATCGTAAATTATATTTTTGGACAAACCATTTAAATCTAAATCTCTCTTAATAATTTTTCCTATAATTTTTTTTGGTCTTCCTCTACCTCTAATTATTGGACTATTCTCCATCTCATCTACTCTCATATCTGGGGCTTCTATAGGTCTCCTCCCGACATGACCAAACTATCTAAGTCTTAGTTTTACAATCTTTTTCACAATAAGTGCGACTTCCACCTTCTATCTAATGTATTCATTTCTAATCCGATCTCATCTAGTGTGTCCACTCATCTAACGCAACATTCTCATCTCTGCAACATTGAACTTATTCTCTTGTTGATTTTTTATTGCCTAACACTTAGTTCCATATAACATTGCAGGTCTTATAACTGTACGGTAGAATTTACCTTTAAGTTTGAGTGGTACTCTTCTATCACAAATAACACCCGAAGCACTCTTCCATTTCATCCATCCCGCTTGAATCCTATGTGTTACGTCTTCTTCTATTTCTCCGTTATGTTGTATGACAGATCCAAGATATTTAAATCGTGTAACTTGTGGTATAATATGTTTTTCAATTTTCATTTCTGCGCTAGAAGTGGTGTGTCTCTTATTAAATTTACACTCCATATACTCCGTTTTACTTCTACTTAAACAAAATCCATGAGTTTTCAAAGCTAATCTCTACCTCTCCAACTTCTCATTCATTTCCACTCTCGATTCTCCACTAAGACAATATCGTTTGCAAAAAACATACACCGTAGCACCGGCTCTTGGATATGTTCAGTAAGCACATCCAATACTAGAGTAAAAAGATAAGGGCTCAGAGTTGACTCTTGATGTAGACTAATAGTTATCGAAAAATCTTTTGTAGGTCCACATTTTGTTACTACCCTAGTTGTAGCCTCATCATACATATCTTATATTACTCGAATATAAGCTATACGAACTCCCTTTTTCTCCAGAGCCTTCCACAGAACCTCTCTTGGTACTCTATCATATGCTTTTTCCAAATCGATAAACACCATGTGTAAATCTCTTTGATTCTCTCGATATCGGTCCATTAATCTTCGCAACAAATATATTGCTTCCATAGTTGACCTTCTTGGCATAAAACCAAATTGATTTTCCGTAACTTGAGTCTCTTTCCTTAATTGTCGCTCAATTACTCTTTCCCATAATTTCATAGTGTGGCTCATGCGCTTAATTCCTCTATAATTTGCACAATTTTGAATGTCCCCCTTACTCTTATAAATAGGAATTAAAGAACTTCTCCTCCACTTATCTGGCATTTTCTTAGATCTCATAATTTCATTAAATAACTTTGTAAGCCAACTTATACCTTTCACTCTTAAACCCTTCCATACTTCAATAGGTATATTATCTGGTCCAACTGCTCTGTCACTTTCCATTCGCTTTAATGTTTCTTTTACCTCTGTCTCACAAATCCTAGCATAAAAGGTATAATTTTGATCCTTTTCTCTAGTATCTAATCTATCCAATTGCAATGAAATCTCGTGGCCTTCATTAAAAAGCCTATGAAAATAACTCTTCTACCGTTCTCTGATATCTAGTTCTGTGACCAAGACTTTTCCTTCTTCATCCTTAATGCATTTTACTTAGTCCACGTCTTTTGTCTTTCTTTCCCTACTTTTAGCTAACTTGTGAATATTTCTTTCTCTAACTTTAGTACTTAAATATTGGTATAACCCATCGAATGCCCTCGTTCTCGCTTCGCTCATTGCCTTCTTAGTGTCTTTCTTAGCTACTTTATATTTCTCTCAATTTTTATTACTCTTAGATAATGATCACACTTTATAACACTCCCTCTTCACTTTAACCTTATCTTGCACGCTTGCATCCCACCACTAGGATTCTTTATCTCTAGGTCCAAAACCTTTTGATTCACCTAATATTTTCTTTGCCACTTTCCTAATCTCTTTAGCCATTCCATTTCACATATCGTTAGCACTTCCTTATATTTTCCAAGGTCCTTCCTCCACAATCCGTCTCTGCACATTCTTTTTTTTATCCCCCTTTAGTTGTCACCGCTTAGTCCTTAATACCCTATTTTTGCCTTTACTTTTTACTCTCCTCCTAACTCGTACATCTATAAATAAAATTCTATGTTGAGTAGTTAAACTCTTTCCAAGTATAACTTTGCAATCCATGCAAAGTTTTCTATATGATTTTCTTATAAGAAATAAATCAATTTGAAAACATACCTTTCCACTTTTGTACATGATAAGATGTTTCTCATGTTTTCTAAAACAAGTGTTAGCTAATATGAGATCGAACGTCAATGAAAAGTGTAGAATAGTTTTACCCTCTGCATTTGGTTGTCCTATGCTATGTTTTCCATGAACACCCTCGTAACCTGAAAATACACTTCCCACATGACCATTTAGATCCCCTCCTAGAAAAATCTTTTCTCCTAATAGTATTTCTTGAACTAAACATTTTAAATCCTCCTAAAACTTTACTTTGTGATATTCTTCTAATCCTACTTGTGGTGCATAGGCGCTAATAATATTAAAAATTTTCTTTTTCACTACTAACTTTAATGCAATGATTCTATCTCCTAACCTTTTTACATCTACTATAACATTTTTTCAAAACTTATTTACAATTATACCTACCTCATTTCTAGATTTAGCCTTCCTAGTATACCAAAGTTTAAAACTCAAAGTGTCTAATTCTTTCGCTTTTTCTCCTACCCATTTAGTTTTTTGTAAACACATAAAATTAATCTTTCTCCTAATCATGGTATCTACTATTTCCATTGACTTACCCGTAAGTGTACCTATATTCTAAGTCCCAAAACAAATCTTACTTTCATGAACTAACTTGTTTACCCACATTCTTTCACGAAAATATGGAAGCCCTTGCTTATTTTTCACTACACTCAGGCGACGATGTAGCGGCTCTTGCTCATTTGTCACTGTACTCTAGCTATACAGCGCATTACTTCTGGGCAACACCCTAGCATTACGTTTAATATATCGATTGTTCATGTCATAAAGATTCGACAAAGTTTTACGTTGGCTGTTAATTGCCTAACACAACCCTCCTCTTTTTTCCGGGCTTGGAACCGGCTATGAAAAATAATTTGCATCAAGGCTTGTGAAAAATAATTTACATTTTTGGGTATGTAAATCCAGATTAAAAATCTTGAGGATGTGGGACTCTACTTTGTGTTGCTTTTAGTTTCTCTAGTTGCACCTCAACTATTCGCGTTGATCTTTAATCATGGACATCTCTTTTATTCTTTCTTGATGTTGCTTGTATTTATACTGATGAAACCTACTGCTTCAGTTAAATGATATTTTGTTTATGTATGATGAGTTTTTAGTAACTACTAGAATTAGGACTGATTTTTGCCCAGAAGGTGTGGGTTACTTCTAATATAGATAATTCCATTTTTTTAATGCTGTGTTTTTCTTGCTATAGTTTGTTTATTTAGTTCATAATTTTTTTCTTCCGAGCTGACAGTATATCATGTAGAGACAGCAGTATCTCATGTTAATTTGCTTCTACAAAGCAATATTTTTAATTCCTATATTTTCTCTTTTTGTTTTGAATTAATAGTCAGAGATCAATATGTCCCGAAGATATGATAGCCGAACAACAATCTTCTCCCCTGAAGGCCGTCTTTACCAAGTCGAGTATGCAATGGAGGCCATTGGAAATGCCGGTACTGCTATAGGGATCTTATCAAAAGGTGGAGTTGTCTTGGTTGGTGAGAAAAAGGTAACATCCAAGCTTCTGCAAACCTCAACCTCAACGGAGAAGATGTATAAGATTGATGATCATGTTGCTTGTGCTGTGGCTGGTATAATGTCTGATGCCAACATCCTAATCAACACTGCTAGGATCCAAGCACAACGCTACACTTACGCTTACCAAGAGCCTATGCCAGTTGAGCAGTTGGTTCAATCTCTTTGTGATACTAAGCAAGGCTACACACAATTTGGTGGTCTTAGGCCATTTGGAGTCTCATTCCTTTTCGCTGGATGGGATAAAAATTTTGGTTTTCAACTTTACATGAGCGACCCTAGTGGAAATTATGGTGGTTGGAAAGCTGCAGCTATTGGTGCGAATAACCAGGCAGCACAGTCAATACTTAAACAAGATTACAAGGATGATATCACTAGGGAAGAAGCTGTGCAACTTGCACTTAAAGTACTCAGTAAAACTATGGACAGCACAAGTTTGACCTCAGATAAGCTTGAACTGGCCGAGGTTTTTCTGTCACCTTCTGGAAAAGTTAAGTATCAAGTTTGCTCACCTGAGACGCTGACTAAGCTGTTGGTGAATTTTGGGGTTACACAACCAGCGACAGACACTGCCTAGTTGGCAGTTCCATGGTTGATGCAGTTTAAGTGATGTAGTTTGAATTTTGGATTACCTATGCCTTTATGTAATGCCCCTTCAAAATAGGTCAGATACTGCTGCAAATATGTTTTACAATTGTAAACGGTTTGTTGGTGATGCTAATGGTTTTGCATTTTATTGTTCTCAGATTCTTAAAACTCAACTTTTTAGATTACTGCATTTGGATTTATTTATTTATTTGGTCCATTGGAGTTCTTTAGAATTTAGACTCTGCAGTAAGGGTACCCTATTTATGTTGTGGGATGGCTACTTCAAAAGGGGAGGGCAGGAGACACCCTGGCTCTCCATCCCTTCCAGTACTCTTTTTATTCTTATTCCTTGCCTCCCCTCGAGGATCCGAAGAAGTGAAAAATTTTTAGAATTCTAGAAAATGACAAATTTGGAATATCAAATTTCTTCTTCAATCCAATCCATTACAAATTTTTTGAAGAAAGATCACTCATTTGAAGATTTAATTTACTCTGATAAAAAGGAAAATCTATGGATGCATTAATAATTTTTTATTGAAATAAATGGATTAATAATTAAGGTAGTCTTACACAGAAAAGAACAATGAGAATCAGGACTAACATTATTTATCATGTTAGTATGACTAGAAATAATATTAGAGAAGTGATGCATACCAAACATATGTGCAAGAATAAAAACAGTAAAGAAATTAGATGGGAGGATGGTTATAAGAGTGTGATAAAATATAAATGGAAAGAAAATGAAAAAAAAAACGATTGATGGAATTTTTTTTCCAGAAGAGTCAAGAATATGGTGGGTGCAAAAATTTTCATGTGATATATATATATATATATATTTTCTTTTTCTTTTTTCACAATCTACAAGCTATATATATGCAATTTTTTGCTTTCAAGAGAAAGCTAGTGAGGACTTAGAAATTTCCGTACTCTTTAAAATATATATATAAGTTTCTCAAAACTAACCTAATTTCATGACATCTTATTGGATGTTGCTTTGGGTTTTGCAAGTTGAATTGGTTTGTTTGGGGTAAGAATTCAGCTTTATAATATAATGGATATTTTTGTTCATTCAGTTTTTTTTTTTTGGATTGGTGAAAGACTGAAATGTGATCACATTTTGGGTTCTCCTCATATTGTTAGATATAAAAATGATTTTTTATTTTGGAAGAAAATAAGTCTGTAGTAAATTTTTCTATCATTTATTTCGATGGATTTAATATATATATATATATACACACACACACACATATTGCTTGTGTTACATGAAAAAAAAATAAAGGTGGAAAATAAAAAATAGTGGTGTCAAGTGTATGGTTGGTAGACTTGATCATGGAACAAGAGCTAAGATTTACAACAAAAAAAGAAGTTCCTGTCACATACATTCCTGTTATTTTCCACTCCACAGGATATGACAACTTTTTGTTAAGCGAAAGCAACAATAAACAGGATATGACAGAAGAGCTTTACCTTTTGTCTAAGAGAAACTGATGAACTATATTTTGTAGTTTTGACTATGATAATACTGATAACTACAATTTCCAATCCTAGCAGGATGCATAAGATTCATGGAATCTGTTTGTTTGCTTCCTCAGCATAATTTTGCTAGCAACAAGCTGGTGAGAACGTGGAGGGCTTAATGAAATACAATACTTTTTTCTTTTTTTTTCTAAAAGTCTAACCTAATTTCATGACTGCAGGACATCTCATTGGGTGTTGCTTTCGGTTCTGCAACTTAGATTAGCTTATTTATGGTAAGGTTTCAGCTTTATGAAAAATAATGGATGTTTTCTTCCTCGCCAGCCCATTGATCTTGTCCCTTTACTTGTTGATTCACGCCCTTCAAATGTAGCTAAATCCTTTGCTATCCATATTCGTAGTGTGCTTGCCAACATTAGATGTAAACTCCTTATAAGTAGTGACAAAGATAATCTAGCTGCTGATGTGCATCGTAGGGCTCAACATTTTAATGTAAGTGACTATGTGATGGTTTGCATTTGACCTGAATGCTTCTTGAAACATTCTTTCAAAATGTTGCATGCTAAAGCCACCAACACCTTTCTCATTTTAGAAAAATTGGGTCACATTGCATATTCTCAGTGTTGTTTTTAATGTAAAAGACTTGTTCCCTTATCGATGAATTTTGCATTTCATTTGTTTTCTTTAACTATGTTTGCAAGTCAAAACACTATCCAAGTACGTAAAAGTCCCACTCTTCAGATCAAGACCATTCTTACTAATGAGCATGTGGATTTTTCTATTTCATCATTCTGTACTCGTTAAGCTGGAAGAACCAACCGAAATTTCATGCTACTTAAATTACCTAGGATGATTTTTGACATGTTGATCTTGTGATCTTGGAGGATTACTTGCATCGTTATTTTTTAAAAGAAAATTCTTTTCAGAGAGAGAGAGAATGTGAAGATTTCTCTATAAACATTTCAATTTGATTTTGTTAAGTAAGGTTTTTTATTTGGGAATTTTGATTTAATTAGAGATATGTTTAAGTGTGTGTTTGTTTGCACGTTGGAAAGGATGAAAACGCGGTTTTGACAGAAGCACCAAATTGTTGCTTCTCCATAAAAAAGATTTACAAACGTAGTTTTGCCTTTCTTCAACGCACAGCCAAACACAGGCTAAAGCCTTTTGGATTTAAGGTTTCTTTTAATAAGTTGGGCTTGGGGTTTTGTTAGCCCATCTTTTGCCTATAAAAAAATAATTAACTAGTTGTATTTGTACCTTTTTGTTTTAGGTTGTTATCAATAAATCTAATATTTAAATTCCTTGAAATGTTCTTATATGTGTTTTTGTTGTGCAACATATGTGTGTACACATGCGTGCAAAAACAACTCCATGCACATATATCTACTTGTGTATATGCGTATATACATACACACTCATATCCATACACACTTGCACATTCATATATATATATATATACATATATATATATATATAATCATATATAAAGTTATCCAAACAAAGAGTTTAAAATACTAGAAATTTGAATTATAGCAATTTAATTCTTTGCTTTTTAAATTCCATAATTCAAATGCAATTTAAGTATTTGTTATTAGGTTTTTCAATTGAAAAAACTTTTTTGTATGGCTAATCATTTAATTATAAGGTGTTAAAAACTTCTAATCAAAAAATTTTTTTATACAAAAACTTAAAATTGTACGTAAAGGTTTTCTGTCATTAAATGGGTTGTATTTTTCTTCGGCTGAGATAGGTTGAAATTTCAAAATCCATTTATGGCCCAATATGCTAATAACAAGTCCACGGTTCGGACGTTGATTGCGAGCAAGAGTCTTAAACGAGTTCGGCTTTGCTGAGGTTGTGGCGGCAAAATGGGGGTGTCATTTTTGTTTCAACCCAGCCGCCCAATCAATCCAATAGATAAGGATCTGCCACGTCACTGAAGGTTTAACAAAACGCAGCGTTTGTAGTTCTTCTTTTTTTAAAAAAAATTTTTGCCCTACGAAATCAGAAAAGCTGCCAGGTTGTCCTTCCTCTTCCTTTGCCTCTGCATTTGGAGGCAGCTTTGAGCTTCAGAACCTCTTTTCACTTCTCCTTCCTTCCCTGCGTTTCTGCTGTTTCTCTTACAAGGAAGTGAGTAGTTGGTTAAATATGCTGATTGTCCCTACTTGTTTGTCCTACGCAGGTTAAATATTCTGATTGTTACTCAAACCATCAAGATGTATGACTATGACTCAAACCAGAAACAAGTCTTCCCGCGCTTCTGTTGTTTATGATTCTTTTTTTTTTTAATATAACTGCTGGTTTTACAGTTCTTCATCCTCCCTGTCCTACACATCAATCACCGACAAATCAGCGTAAATCGGAAACTGGTTGGGAAAAATCAGAGCAATATAGCAGTTCTAAAATTAAGAGCAATACAGCAATAAGGAAAAGGAATCAAATGCAAGACCGAGTAAATGTTACAACAAAAAGAATGCAGAGGGCCAATTGGAGTTTTAATTTTCTGTGGGTTTGATTTCAATATTAAAAGGGCGCATCCTTGGTTGTGTGAATTCGGACTCCGTCACTGATAGGGTTTTGAAGGTGGAGGAACAAGGCGACGTGGTCAGATCTTGGTTGTCGAAAGCGTGACGGCTGTGATTTCTCCAGCAAAATCTGAATATGGCTGAAACGCTCCATTTCCCATGCCCTCCAGCGACGTGGCATGTCTTCCCTCGTGCCTTGCGTTGAACGGCTCAGATTATATCAAAATGAGATGCTCATGTTGCCGCTTCAAATTGAGCAAATCCGTTTCCGTCTTAAGCGACTTATATACTGTTCCAAATATATTTCAGTCTTTGAGAACTATCATGGTCGTTCTGGGCCCACGGCTAACAGTTAGCGGCGAAATACCGGAAAGCAGCGGCAGCGTCTCTTCAGGCGTTCTGTTCTAGGCGAGTCTGTCTCAACCCAGTCAGGTAGAATAGCTGAGTCTGTTGCTCTGTTGTGTTCCTTGACAAGTGTGAACCCTTGAGCTCTTAGAATTAGAAATTTGCACGTGTCTTAAATCTCTGTTCTTCGAAAGTCCCCTCCTATACCATCATAAATAAAGACACAAACTTTTGAAAGCCCACAAGATCTGGGGGTGGAATAGAGGCATGGGTCACCTTGAGTGAGCTTGATATGCTTCAATTTGAGAGCAACCCAGAGCTTCTTCAGTTTGCTTCTTTTGATCCTTAATTAGTTCTTATGCGCCTATACTAGCTACTATTTGTTTATTAATATGAAGTTGTGCATTATTTATTTTTGCCTATAACACGATTTTCATATGATGTTACTTATGGCATATATGGGACTATTGGAAAGTGATTAAGGGCCTGTTTGATTTGGTTCTCCAGAACAATTTTTTTGTTTTCAAGAACAAAAAAACAAAAAAACCCGTTTGATAAGGTGTTTTTAACGAAGTGTTTTGTAAAACAAAAAAACAAAATTTTGTTTTCAAAAACAAAAAACTCAGAACACTTTTTAAGTGTTTTGTAATTTTTGTTCTACAGAATCAGGTAAAAAACAGAAAACAATTACTTTTCAAAATAATGATTCAAACAGATTTTTTAATTTTTTTGTTCTTAAAAACTTGTTCTTGAAAACATATGTTTTGAAAACATTAAAACAAAAACAATTTCAAACAGTTTATGATATCTGCTGTTCTTGAAAACATATTTTAACAAAAACAATGCGAGTTTGTGTTTGTTGAAAGTGTTATCTGCTATTCTTTTCATTGTTTATAATATTTGTTGAAAATGCTATTTTTCAGTGTTCATTTGGCAATTCTTCTCTGATTTTAAGTCTCATTATTTCCTTTTAAATTCAGGGTTGAAGGCTTGAGCTGAAGAGCAATCTGAGATATCTGAGGCTTACTCGGTTTCAGCTGTGCCTTACTTTGTTTTCTGCAAGGTACAGTATCTAGAACTCGAGTTTAGCCTATGAACTCCTGTATAAGTTTCGATGCTCATTGCTACTGAGTCAACAGAGCTGAAAACCTATCGAATATTGTTTATTAAAGTTATATTGGTTTGTTCATGTCGCTGTATGGTTGTAATAGCTGTCCATGCAAAACATAGGACTTAGCTGCGAATTTCAAATTAAATACTATGTTGGGAAGGTTTGGAAGACATGGATGGTTTAAAATAAAAGCCTTAAGATCTTGGTTTTGTAGGAATTAGAAAGCATGGATGCTCCAAATGCTAATGCTCCCAACATTGATATACTCGTTCCGGTTTCATATATAAGAGACTTTTCTGAGATTTGATTTAGTTTTATATATAAGAAACAAACTACCATATTAATTACAGTATTTCAATTATACCCTTCATTAAATAAGTTATTCAAATTATAAGTAGTGGTGGTCATTAATTTCAAGGAGAAAGTGCATGTATTAAATAAGGGTATTTTTGGAAAATAATTTTTATTTGAGACAAAATTAAGAAGATTAATTGCTTTTAACTAACTTTCTTAATACTCGTGAATTAGTTATTTATTTCTTATATATGAGGCTGGAGGTAGTATATATATATATATACTACCAATTCAACCATAGTCGGATAAGTGAAACGTGAATCAATTACCTTCACTAATTCAATGATTGGTTTGATTTTGAAAACATAGAAAATTAGATAATGAGCTTTTTTATCTAATTTGGTCTATTCTACTTCAAACATTATGTAAATTTGCATTGATCCTTTTGCAGGCCTTTTTTTGAATCAAAGCCTCTGTCATGTTTTTGCAATAGAGCCCCTTCAAACCATGCAAGCATTGGTTTTGAAGACAAGAATGAAGAATATAAGAATCCAAGTAGGAAAAAGTAACTTCGAGGGTATGGAAGAAAATTCAAATGAGTGCAGCTTCTGAAATTCATTACTTGCATTGTGGGAAGCCAATGGCATCTGATGGTGGGATCTCTCATTTGAAGGAATCTAGATTGGTGGCAACGGATGCTAGACAACCAAGAACCTCGGATGGTGTATTTTTCTGCAGAAGAACAAGACATAGATTTGCCCCATTTTTACAGTTCTAACATAGCATGCCAGTGAAGTCTCTGTTACCCACCTTGACACTCAAGCAACTTAATCAAATACGTTCTAAACTCATAAGAAACCCCAAGCCCCAAATCTTTAACCCATTACTGGGAATCTTAGCAAACTCATCCAGCCCACAAAATGCCCTTCTTCTCTACAATCTATTGCTCCACCACCCATTCTCCCACAATCATTACACCTTCACTCTGACTCTCAAGGCTTGTTCCTTACTGCACGCACACACAAAAGGGCTTGAAATTCATGCACATGTCATTAAATCTGGTCATTATTCTGATATCTTCATTCAGAACTGCTTGCTTCACTTCTATGTCGTAGAACATGATGTTGTTTCCGCCTTGCAATTATTTGAATCCATATCTTTCCCAGATGTTGTTTCGTGGACATCAATAATTTCAGGGCTCTCCAAGTGTGGTTTTGAAGCAGAAGCCATCAGGAAATTTTCATCAATAGACGTAAAGCCTAATTCAGCTACACTTGTTAGTGCATTGTCTGCTTGTTCTTGTCTGAGAGCGCTAACACTTGGTAAAGCTGTCCATGCATATGGATTGAAGAGAATGATTGATAATAATATTGTTTTTGATAATGCAATGTTAGATGTCTATGCAAGATGTGGATCTTTGGTTAATGCAGAGCACTTGTTTGCAAATATGTTGAATAGAGATGTGGTTTCCTGGACTATAATGGTGGGGGCTTATGCTCAAGGAGGTCGTTGTGAAGAGGCTGTTGATTTATTTAAAAAAATGGTGCTAGAAGGGGAAGTTGTGCCTAATGAGGTGACTGTTGTCACTGTATTGTCAGCGTGTGCATCTATAGGTGCTTTGAGTTTGGGGCAATGGGTGCACTCCTACATTGACAGAAGATCTGACCTTGTTGTAGGAGGCAATCTAGGAAATGCATTGCTTAACATGTTTACTAAATGTGGAGATATGAATATGGCAATTCAGATTTTTAACATGCTTGAAAATAAGGATATTATCTCTTGGGGTACTGTCATTTGTGGCTTGGCTATGAATGGCCATGGTAAGCATGCAGTGCAGCTCTTTTCACGTATGTTGATTCAAGGGGTTCCCCCGGATGATGTGACCTTCATTGGCCTATTGTCTGCATGCAGCCATTCAGGTCTAGTAAATGAAGGATTGATGTTCTTCAAAGCCATGAGAGATTCTTATGGCATCATACCACAAATGCAGCATTATGGTTGCATTGTAGACATGTATGGACGAGCTGGACTCTTCGAGGAAGCAGAGGCTTTCCTTAAGGGCATGCCGGTTGAAGCTAAGGGTCCTGTTTGGGGAGCTCTTCTTCAAGCCTGCAAAATTCATGGCAATGAGAAGATGTTCGAATGGATCAGGAGAAACCTTCTCAATGACAAAAATATTGGCATTGGTACGCTTGCTTTATTATCTAATCATTATGCAAGTTCTGAACGATGGGATGATGCTAATAAGGTTCGTGGTAGGATGAGAAGCATTGGATTGAAGAAGATAACAGGATGTAGCTGGATTGAGCTCGAGACAAGAAATAACATAGTAGATTTAGATTTGTGTGTTACATAATAAGGACTTCGGAAATAGGAATCAAATACCAGAGAGTATATGCTTCACAAGCACAACATTTTGTAATTTTTAAAAAGTTGTTAATTTTATTGGTTGAATTCCACATTCTTTGTACAAAAATTTCAACAGCATAAAAAGGTTTCTTTGATCTCATGTCTATCTTGTAGTTCTTTTTCCAAATACAAAACTAAGTATTCAGCATTTTCATATCATTGGCGAAAGCCTCCATATGGCGGCTGAAGGTTAATTTGTCCAGCCATGAATTTCCAGTCCATAATATCTGATGTCCCTGAGTAAAAGATGCCTTGGCTAACATCGGGTGAGTATCATTTTACGTCGACCAAAAGGTCTGCAGTTGAGTTTTTGTTTGTGGTTCTATGTTGTAAGTATTCATCAATTGTGGTGTGTTCCTACTTACAGCTAGAACATTTTATCTAACTTATAAACTTTTTTCTCGAGAAAAATTAAAAAAATAAAATAAAATAAAAAGCCTTATGCTTCCTTTCATAGTTTTTAATCTCTGCAGTAACAATTTTGCTCTTTTCACCAAGAAATTTAGGCAGTTGCTGCAACTTGGCATTTTCTGAGTATCAGGACTCCTCTGCTTTTCTCAGACACGAGGGTAAACGTGGAAGTTGAATTGAAATTTTACTTTGTGAGGTGGAGTGAAATTTGGCCTTGTTTGTCCAAAAATTTAAAATCTGTTGATTCTGCTTCAACCCTAAATATACTCTTATGTCCTCATGAAAATGTTCTGTTGATTTCTGTTTGAGTAAACTTTCTTACAATGGAAGAATTCAACTTTCTAAATTTATCTGAACAACCATGATTTTAGACCTAAAAAATCTTCAAAAGATGATATGCCTGATCCAACTTTTTGTTTTGATGTTTACTATTAGGAAGTGAATCCATATCAAACTTCCTTTAATAACAAAAGGTCATGTTTTATTTTAAAATCGAACTTTAATCCTATTTCATCTAAAAACGAATTATATAAGAGAAAAAAAGAGATATGGAAGGTGAAATTTAACTGAGTGGATCTCATTAGGTTACATTTTATATCTTTTTTTTTTCTTTCTAATAAATCTTCTTTTAAGCTAAAAAAGAAATATGATCAAAACACGTTAAAATTTGTACACATCCCAATACTATTAAGTCTAGCCCTAATTTTTTAAAATTGTAGTGGAAAGCCTACAAAATCCAACAGCTGAAAGGTTCTGTTACATAACTCACACATGCATTTCTTGCCCGGGGCTAATTATTGCAAAAGGTTGATAAAAAGTTATTAAAATGGATAGATGTGTCAGTACTCACTTTAAAATTTTTTTAAAATGAATTATAATTTATCCTCTTCAAAATCAATTTGCCTTTAAACAATTTATTAGACAATATTTATGTGATTTACTCAATTATTTTATATTTATTTTTTTAACAAAAATAATTATATGAATGTTACAGTGATGAATAATTTTATTATTCCTACAAAAAAAAAACAATTTTAGTATTAAATATTAGTTTCACTTGTATATTAAATATTTTCATGCTAATTTGAGGTTACCTTTAAGATTAAATCAGCAATTTTAATTTTGAAAAACAATTTTAATAAACTTTAAAATATCAATTTAATCTTAATAATAAGATATTAACAAATATTATAAGTGAAACATTTTTTGGTTTAACTATTATTTTGATTCATGAACTTATTTATTTGTTTTAATTTGATTCTTTAACTTTCTTTTGTTTTAATTAAGTCATTTATCTTCATTTGATGTCATATTCTTAATTTTTCATTACATTCATCAAGTATAATTTTGAAACATTAGAAATAGTTAAGGGATCACTTTGAGGGAAAAAAATTAAAGAGTCATTTTAAAATACTAAATAAAATTAAGGGATGAGTGTGGTACAAATTGAAACCTAAGGGACCAAGTCAAAATAAGTGAATAAGTTAAGGGACTAATATTACGGTTAAGCCAATTTTTTCATAGCAAAATTATTCACTTTTTTAACATTTATGATTAATTAAAAAATTTAAAGGTATAAATAGGTTAAGAGACAAAATTATAGTTAAACCTATATTTTTTTCTAATAGTAAAATTATTGTTTTGTAACACTCATGATCAATTTTTATTGAAATTAAGACTGAAAATATCAAAAAATGATAAAATAATAATAAATAAATAATATGACATTTTAAACTCGAAAATGTAAGTTAAATTTGAGCGAAATTCATGATAAATTGTATTTCATAAGTTTTCATGTTTTAGATTTACTGTTCTTATTAAAAGAACTGTTAAAATTATTTTCAAAATCAATTTTTTTAAACTCTTTAATTTTTAAAAATGAATTTTAAAATTTATTTTCTATATTTTTTAAAAAAATATCAAATTTATTTTATAAAATTTCTTTAAAAATCTTATTTTAAAAATTGAGGGGGGAAAATGTATTAAATAGACTCTTTTTGTAGTTTTTTGGAATGCCACGTGAGACTTGCCCATGTAATAAAGGGTTGTTTGTTTAAAATATCTCTATATATATATATATATATATATATATATATTCATTCCTGGTCTTACCGTTCTTCTGTGTCATTCCCCTCTCGCTCTCTACAACTACCCCTCTCGCTTATCTCCATTCTGCTTCATACTATACCCAACCATGAGAAAGGAAAGAGTCCTCCTTACAACGCGAAACATTCCAAACCTCAAAACCTCTTTAAACGACGTCGTTGAGCCCGACGACCATGAACCTCTGTGGAAGAGGACCACCCTCAGTTTCGCCCGCGCCGGTGGTGGTGGGGATGGTTCCTGCGGCGATGGTTGCAAATTCGCCTGTGTTTCGGTAGCACAGAGGAAAGTTGATAAAGAATTCATACCAACGCTGGCTCAGCTCCTGAAGCGTCCACTGGCCGTCGTCGCATTCGTGCCCAGAGATGCTGCCCTCTTCTTCGCCGGAGCCATCGCCGGTGCTGCCGCCAAGACTGTCACGGCTCCGCTGGATCGTATCAAGATCCTTATGCAGGTGCTGTTTCAGACTTCACACTGTTAGTTCCCCAACTGCATTTGTCATCCTTTGACCTTTGTCATTTTCGGGAACCGCAAGAGCCGAAATTCGGTATATTTTTTGTAGCGTGGAAAATTTTAATTTTTGGTTGTAAAGCGTGGGGATGGAAACTAGCAGATGTAAATTAAAGTGTGGAAATTCGATATTTTTTTAACATTGAGATATAAACTTTCGGGCTTTCGTTGGTCTTTTCTTTTCCTGTTACGTAAATTTGTTTTCATGGTAGAAGAAATTGCAGGTATGTATAATATTTTTGTTCAATATAAATGAGTTGTTTCTCTCTATAATTTTTTTCTTTTTTATTTTCGGCGCGCTTGTCATATTGTGGCTTTTTTCCACCTTCTCGCGCTATTTTCCTTCTTCTTTTTTTTTTGGTATCACTATTATTTTCCTTTTTCATTTGTTATAGTTACGTGTTTATCATTTAGCCAAGAGATATGCTCCTTGCTGATCAGAAAGATTTGTGCTTCATTGTTGTGTGTATAGAATATAGATTGCTGGCTATTTTGATATGACATTATGTATTTGCAGACTTATGGTGTACGAGTCGGGCAAGAAAGTGCTACGAAGGCAATTGGTTTCATTGAGGTATTTAATCATTCCGTCGTTTCCTATTATTAAATGTGCATTAAATTTAAATGATTTAAATTTCTTTCATGGTAGCTAATTGCATATATGCAATGAAAGTGTTGCACTTTATTATGCTGTTTTTAAAGTAAGTTGATTGCGTATGTGCCATGTGTTACCTTCTTTTGGCCTGAAGCTTTCTTCATGCTTAAATTCTTGTGTTCACTGGTTCCACACTGTAGGAGCAGGGGTCTCATAGAAACCCAACAACTAATGCCTGCAGTCATTTTTAAGGTTACTCAAACCTATATGGGAATTGTTATATGAGTGGCTGCTTTGATGTTTCCAGTCCGTTGATTTAATTTTATCCCATGAGCACGTATACTGACCTATCCATTGAACACTTTTAAATACGGCATATACAATGAAATATTAGTTGCTGAAATTCCTTGTAAATGAAAGTGGAACAAGATGGTTGCGAGAAAGTTGTTTTTGTATGTGTTAAATACACTTATTTGCTTGTTGCTAGCTAGTAATTAATAATTCTTGGGTTTGTTGAGGTTCTTTGCTCTTGAATTGGCGGAGCTTTATTATTGTACCCATCTAATTGAAAGATAATTCACAGAGTTCTCTGTATAAAAATTGCCAACTAACTTATCATAAGGTTCACTTTTGTGACTAATTGGATCCTCTTACCGAAGGATTTGTATATGCTTGTCAGTAAATGCTGGATTATTGAACTCCCCAATCTCTTTGCCTGAACCTTTGATGAATCTTGTCTTTACCCGATTTTCAATGTGCTAGGCTCTTCTGATCAGAACATTTATCTTAAATTTTTATTGGAGCTAACTTAAACACAAATTACAGGCTATAGCAGTTATAGGGAAGGAAGAAGGCATCAAAGGTTACTGGAAGGGCAACCTCCCCCAGGTCTCTACAATTGATAAAGAGTTTATTCGTATCTTGGTATTTATTTCTTCAAATAATATTGACTGGTCATTTCATTTGTTTTAGTGTTTCTTCTTTTGCATTCCAGGTGATTCGGATCATACCTTATAGTGCTGTCCAGCTTTTTGCTTATGAAGCCTATAAGGTTATCCCCTAACTATCTCTCAAAATGCTTCAATGCTAAATATTTCTTGTGCAAGTCTAAAGTTCTACCTTTGGATTTATAGAAAATATTCAGGGGAAAGAATGGTGAGCTCTCTGTTTTTGGAAGACTTGCTGCAGGCGCTTTTGCAGGCATGACGTCCACTTTTGTAAGTAACTTATTGCAAAGGCCTCACTTATAGGTTTGGCAAACATGTTATCATGTTAGTGCACTTCATTCCAGCCTTATAGTATATTCTATATACCACTATGAACAATTTTTTTTTTGGGGTAAATTAATCTGTTTTTATACTCTTCTAATCTTTTTAATTTTATTTATTATTATTTATAATTTCCCATAAATGTATCTAATTTTGTTTATATCTATGTAGATAACTTACCCATTGGATGTCTTGAGATTACGATTAGCCATTGAACCAGGTAATCGAACCATGACAGAGGTATGATAGACCTTGCTTTTGAATTTGAGCAAGATCTGCCTTTGTGAAAATGAATCATAATGTGGCTTTTCCAGGTTGCCTTGGGAATGCTAAGAGACGAAGGATTTGCATCTTTCTACTATGGGTTGGGGCCTTCTCTAATTGGAATAGCTCCTTATATTGCTGTCAACTTTTGTGTTTTTGACTTGTGAGTTTATGGATAATCTTTTATCTTACTAAGTAAATTAAAAGAGAATGGGCTTGGATATTGAAATTGAAACATCTTGACCATCTTTGGATTATAGATTAAAGAAGTCTTTGCCTGAGAAATATCAAAAAAGAACTGAAACATCCCTACTAACAGCTGTGCTTTCGGCTTCTCTTGCCACACTTTCATGCTACCCTCTAGACACTGTGCGAAGACAGATGCAAATTAAGGGTACACCTTACAAGACAGTTTTTGATGCCCTTACAGGTGGGGATTGCTCCTGTTTACTTTTAACATCAAGAATATAGTGTCCCACACATGCATTCGGTATATGTGTGTATGTTCGTCTCTGTATTTGTGTGCTAATTAGTAACTAATATATAAGCTTCACAGGTTATTTAATATTAGAAGTTTGAAAATCCAATACACTAAAAAGTCTAGCTTGTGCTTTAGTGTTTATAATCTTAGTCTTTTGCGCAGGGTTGTTGGCATTTGTAGCTGGAGTAGTTGAGTCACTTTATTGGTGCCTGAAATTTAATATTTCCTTAATCAGACATTCTTAGAATTTTTCAGTAATTAATTTTATATGAATACTTCTTATGTACTTCAAATTTATATCTGTTGGTTAGCAGCAGTGAGTCACTGGCTCACAATAATTTAGTTTTCCAATTCTTCACTGGAATTATAATGAGTAACAACCTCTTACTTAAATATACTAGGTATCTTCTGGGGAGGGAGCAAGACTCCTGTTGAGGGTTGCTTTAACAGAATGAGGTCTACTGTTGCATTTGTCATGCATACGATTATTATTATTATTATTTCTTCTTTTCACCTTGAATGGTTCACCCAATATTTTATACAGCTAGTGTCATTGTAATACAAAATAAGGTATAATTAGATTTGGAAATGCTGGGAGGTTTCAATTGCTCACAACTAATTCTAATTCAAGTATTATAACCTGTGACCTAGATTTTGTAGCTGTTTACTGGGGCAGGCAGATACTATGTTTATGGTTTATGGAAGTTATTAAGTTTATTACTTCAGTGATGAGAGAAGGCAAGCGAGACTTAGTTTGTTCCTTCAAAGGACTTTAAAATCCATTACGGCTGACAGCGTCAAATTCTATTTCTACTAGTGAAAAATATTTCATCAATGAAACTTCTATAGTGTATATCTGGGATTTTGTGTGTGATGCTCTACATCTTGAGACAACTTGAAATTCTATTTAATTTTGCAATGCTTTTCTCAGACCATATATGCATGAAACTCATAACAAGGAATTTCGGATTTTAAGCACGAAACTATCCCATTTGTGCTATATGAGAAATGCTCTATTGCTAAAAGGCAATGTAATATCAATCACTCTTGGCTGTGGAGACATTTTAATTTATTTGAAAGATGGGAGTTCTTGAAGTTTAATGCTCCGGTAGTTTGTGCTATTAGCAAATCAATAATTCCATTGATGCAGGTATTGTGGGACGGGAAGGAGTTATTGGCTTGTACCGGGGTTTTGTGCCTAATGCCTTGAAAAACCTACCAAGCAGCAGGTTCCTCTAATCTTCTATTGTCTATAGAAATAAAGATTATGATATATTAACTTGATTTTTGTTGCTACCTTCTCATTGCCTCCATCCAATACTTAAATACTTCATCTATTTCAATATGTTTATCCTTTATTTGTATGAATTTAGCTTTTATTTCTTGGGTTGTAATGGTTTCAATCTTTATAACCTTGTCTGGTGATAACTTCATTTTTTTCTGGACACATCATTACTTCCTGCTTGTCAAAATATAAGTGGATCAAATATTGTCTGAAACTAGACCATTGGTGTTAAGATTGCTAAGGCAAACTCATTTTCTTTAGTACTAAGCATACATAGTGATGAAAATTAGAGCTAATCATGCTCATGTATATTTTACTCTGAATCAAGTTTGTTATTTATCGTCTGATTTCTCCCTTGTTTCTCTGTGCAGCATCAGGCTTACCGCATATGACATTGTTAAACGCCTAATTGCAGCGAGTGAGAAAGAGTTTCAAACAATCACAGAGGAAAATCGCAAGAAACAAACAAACACTAAGACTCAATGATGCTGAAAATAAAATTCATTTTGTCATAACCCATTTTTCCCCTGAAATTATGTTGTCTGGTTGTCGCTCTTGTAGAATCATCCACTATTTATGGGAGTGTTTTTCCTGAACTCCCAGCATTAGTGAGAAGATCCTAGCTGCCAATATTTTTGTAGGAAAAAAACTCAGAAGTGTTCTCTGTGAGGTTCTTCAGTCCATTTATGATATGTGGAGAGAAGCATTTTAAAGCAATCGATAATGTGGTATTAGTTGAAAAAAATTCCACTTATAATATTTTTTTATTGGGAAACCCGATAGCCTTGGAAACTTTGTCCAACTCTTGTCTTATTTTGTACCTATGGGTGTGAATTTTGTAGGAGAAAAGGTTGCTTTAGGTGCTTTGTAAATGCTACATTCTTTAGCTGAATTCATTATTTTCTGTATTTAATCCTGGCATGTTGTATCTGTCAAACTGAGTAGTGGAAATATTAAATCATGTTAACGTGGTAGTTAAACCTGGTGTGGTCCTTCCCTTTATAATTTTCGTTTATTCTTTAGTCTATTGTCATTTATAAACTGAATTATTCCTTGTTTATTGTTTTGCCAAAATCAATGAACTCATCAGTATATTATGGGCGACATTGAAATCACAAATGCACATAACTAGCTCACATCATTATCAACTTTGTCATGCAATATTCTGATAAAATATTTCCTACTTAGTGACATGTAATATTCAAGTGCAGACTTCTACTTATTCTTTAATTTTTGTCACAGCGCAATTCTACATTTTCAGTGAAACACTACAGTGTCAAGCACACTAAAGGCACCAATTCCCCCTCCAAACTAGAACACACTACAGCGCGCTCAAAGCCATCTATATCTCACAGGTGTAGGAGACATCTCAGTGACTTTCCAGTGACCAAAAGATCAAAGGCTTTGTTAATCTCATCAAAGGGGAGCTCGTGGGTAATGAACTCGTCCAGCTTCACCTCCTGGGAAGTTAAGAGCCATAACAAATGAGTATTATATGATCATGCATGCATGGGTATACAAATTTTTATATGAATAAAATAATCAACTTTTTTTTGGGTAAACATTAGCAAACATCTTTTTGTCATTGAAAGATTTATATTTCTTCAATAGTCTTTATAAAATAATTACTATAATTTGACGCCAAAAATTTTTAAAGAGCTCGTTAATAACGATCTTGCCATGAATTCAATTAACCATCAACTTAGCTCAAGAAAAAAAAACCATTTTGATGGGTTTTTAAAAATTTTTCTAGGGTCAAACAATGATTATTATTTCAGGTTCGTTGAAGAAAAAATAATAGCCGAATCTGAATTTTTATATTTAGGCCTAAGCCCAATCTGTACAAATCTACTTAAGCTTGAAACCAATAAGATATTGTTTAATTATTTACATTGATTCTGAACATTTAATTTTAAAAAAAGTCAGTTTTTTTACTAAAAAAATTAACTTTATAAATCGATAATACTTCTTGTCCAAAAAATAAATAAATAATTCACACTTCTATGCATCCCTTGAAAATTATTAGATTAATTTCTTTTACATATAAAGTAAATTAAATTGGTATATATAATTTTATAAAATATATATGTTGTTCGGGACAGGCTTAAATCTGTTTTGAAAAAGAGGCTCAAGCCTGGTCCGAATTAACAAAAGAACTTGAATTTAACCCGAGCCTCGAATTTGAGACCCAAATCGTGTCCAAGGATTCAAATGAAAGAACATGTACATTTCAAAACCAAAATGATAATATAATCTTAATTTATAAATTAAAAAGAAAAAGAAGGAAAGAGTTATATGCTTATTACTCCATGCATGCATTGTTTGGCAAAAAGAGGGAGCTGGGTCCTCCCTTTGAAGCCTCCAAAGACTGAACCAACGATTCTTCGACCTACAAACAGCTCCATTGGATGGATTGGAAGCATTTTTGGTGTTGAATGAACTCCCAATACTACTGTCAATCCCCAACCCTGCTTCACCACAATTAACGACACAACGTCACACCACTTTCACAATTCTTACATTTTTTCTTCATACTTTGCAAATAAGATCATCATCTGATGCATAAAATGGTAATGTGCAATAGAGGACTTTTAAGAGAAAAAATAAAGTTAAAAAAAATAGATAAAGATGCTTAGCCTCCGTACTTGAGGGCGACACTTCAGGTGATGTAACCCCTAGTTTGCTTGAGTTATGGGTATATATATATATATATATATATGATTTTAAAATATTGTAGACGTATTATTTTTAAATCATTTCAGTCATGCCTCTGCATTGGACTGCGCATTTTGCCTCTCTCTCTCTCTACTTTGAATTCCTGCACTGCATGCTTTTAAATTATTGTAGATGTATTATTTTTAAATTATTTAAGTCACGATCTGCTTCGGATTGCGTAGTTTGTCATTTTTTAAAAAATTTTGCCTATTTTTACTTTGAATCCCGTGCAAATTTGCATGGACTCTACCTACTTGGATTAAATTTTCATTGGTCATACAACTCACATTTGTAAGCAATTCTCATCTACACGCACACATATATATCATCTTACGTATGCATAAAAATGCCATTATTTTTAGTTTTTGACAATTATAAGTGTATCCCAAAAATGTTTGAAACCAAGTATGTGACAGGAGTCATTGATATGAATATATAATCCAAAATGATTTAGACCTAGCACTATTCAAAAAAATTGGTTAAAAGAAAATCACTAATACAGAAAATTAAGTATAAAAATAAAAATAAAAAATAAAAAATAATTTTAATATTGTTACTTTTAATAATTAAATAATAATTAATAGATAATATTAAATAATAATTAAAAAAATAAAATAGACATTTTACAACAAAAAAAAATTTTCATTTCCCTTTCCCTTGCCATACCAAACATGCCCTAGGTGTAACCTAGAAATGAAGAATTAATATGAATAGTATACATTTAGCAAATAGTTTTGGATTTAAATTTCTACGTATTTAAAAACAAATGAAGAAGAGGAATACCTCATGAACAGATAAGAAGGCATCCCGGAGGACACCTGAGTTTCCTACACATTCAAAGCTATAGTTCGCTCCTCCTCCAGTCATTTCCCTTATTATCTGCAAATAATATTTATTAGAAAAGAAAATTGTCTGCAATCAATTTTTAAGTACCATTTCTTATTCATTATAACATTATAAAAGGATTTCAAATAATTTTATTGCATTAAATTGATAATACAGTATGGTACCATTTCTTAGAAAGAAAACACTAACCTCATATACTGGCTTCTCTTCATCCCTAGGATTTATGAATTCCGTGACTCCCATTGCTCGGGCTTTGACCACATTCAAAATGTATTAGTTATTAGTATACACACACAAAAATTATATATAATTATTTATATTTATATTGTTATATTTTTTAATCAAATATAATAAATATACAATTGTTTAGTAATAATATAACAAGTACATAATTTTTGTAAATAATATTAATTAAATTATACATGTCTTTTATTATTAAATAATTATATTTATTATATTTTAATTAAAAATTTAATAAAAAATATTAAATAAATTTGGTCATATGTATAATCTTCGAGATCAAAAAACTAGGCATGGTTCTTTCCAAGTTTTCAACTTGACAAATGAAGTAGGGAAAATAAATAGCAGAGAGGAAGTTACCTTTGATGAATTTGTCGGCGTTGATGTCTATGCCTATTATTTTTGATGCACCTCTGGCTCGTGCTCCTTCTGCCACCTAAGTCAATTTTAAATTTTAGGTTTATTTGATAACTTTTTAGAATAAGTTATTATTATTTAACAAATAAATTATTATATTAGTCCTTAAAAAATATCTCCATTATTAACTTAGTCTTAATATTTTAAAAAAATCAATTTTAATCATGATTCTAATTTATATAGGGGTAAATTGATAACAAAAAAAAAAGTAAAAGACTAATTTGGCAAGTGGCATTATATATACAAAATTTTTTTAATCAAAAAGTTAACTTTTGAAACATGAGAATGTGATTTTAATTTTAATATAATAATAAAAATGAATTCAAATCTTGTAAGATGTCATTTTATTAGAGAAATAAAAAAAAGAATGAGTTGGTAAAAAAAAAGTTTTATACATATTCTCACTCATTTGTATTTTTTTTTTCTTTCTCTCCAACAAAATATCATACAAAGTAAAAGAAAATGTAAATTATAATAAAAATAATTACATTGATGCTAAACTTTAATATGAGAATGTAATGTTATTGTTAATATAACAGTAAGTATAATTAAATAAAATTTGAAATATATATTATGTAAAAATTTAATTTTATTGATAAAAATAAATTAAAAAATCAGACTGTAATTTTAAAAAATTATCAAATATAATTTATTTAAAATTAAAAAAATAATAGAATAAAATTTAGTTGGAATATAAAATAAAATTGGGATGAGGTGGGAACTTACAGCGAGACCCACGGCGCCCAAACCGAAGACAGCTACGGTTGAACCAGACTGCACATTGGCGGTGTTCCATGCAGCCCCAACACCTACGTTTCATATTTCACTATCACATCCAATCTCAATATTTTTTTTATACTCAAAAATTAATAATTAAAATTGATATATAAGCTAAATTCATTACTAAAATATTTTATTTTCACATTCTTGATTAATTTTAAACATTTGTTTCGAACATAAACACAACTTTTTAGAATATATATTAATCGCAAATAAATTTTTAAATATTTTAATTTATTTCGAATTAAATTTTTAAGTATTTGTTTATAATTAATTTAATATACTAAAAAATATTCTTGCCTCAAATCACAACTTGTTTCCAATGATGCATGCAAACTGCTCAAATAATTGACCAAGTCCCAAGACTGAGAGGATCCAAATTCCATTTTCTTTCTATTTTATTAAAAAAATAAAATCTCAAACTTTCACAGCACAAAGAAGACAAAACACAAATTTTCTCCGTCAAATTGTATTTCTGGAGAAGACACTGACCCAAAAAACAAATCTCTCAGAGATAAGATTTAGAAAGAAAAGATAATTAACAAGTTACAATTCAATGTATTGTTTAGCCCTAGAGTAGGAAAAATATATATAGGAGAAAAAGAATATCAATTATCACTCATTTTAAATGCCATCATAAAAAAAAATTCTCTTACTTGATTTCATTAAATTACTTATATTTACCATGCAGAAAAGAATAAAAAAGGTATATATATATATATACATATATTTGCCTTCGATCTCTTTTCTTCCTTCCCAACCAATCAAGGATAGAAAGATTGTTAAAAGGTCGTTCTTGCAAATTCCTGATCCTTCAGTAATTTTTCTTTCTTTCTTTCTTTGCATATAAATAAAAAGACAATATCCACTTATTATTTTCTTTCCTTTCCTTCTTCATACTTCCTATCAAACAATGCACAAGTCTCTATTTTTATTTTATTTTTATAATTCCAAATTATATTTTGAAGTCACTTTCTAGTGTGATTTCTATGCCATGTTGCCCCCAAAAACCAGAAAGTAAAACAAAAACTCTCTTCAACGTTGTCATTTTCGTGTTGGCTATTCAATTCACAAGTAAACAAACACGTAGCTGTCTCATTTTTCGTCAAGAGACTTGGTCTATTTTCATTGTGGTCTGTGAATGAATATGTCTTATGTTAATATTTTAATGGACGATGCAGCATATCTCTGGAATATATTTTCATGTAAACTTGCAGAGAAACAAGAAGAGACAAGAAAATATAGAAATTAAATTTTAATGCTGACTTTCGCACCCAAAACTTCTCTACAACAGATATTTTAATATAACAAAATAAAATTAGTAAAAATATATATAATTAAGTATCACCCACATTTTTTATAAGCGTATATATTTACAAAAGAAATTATTCATAATTTGTTAGATATTTGTTGTTTAATTTTTAATAAATATAACATGTAAAATAATATTTTTAAAGGAAACAATCATATAATATTAAATAGTAAAAATCATTTATGTGCCATATTTTTATTAAAAAAAAGTAATAATAAAAATTATAAAACTATATGTAAGTTACGTTTTCTGAGAAATTCTTAAATTGGCCCATGCCAAACTAATCTAATCTCAAACATGTAAACATGCTAAAGTAAATCTTGCTAACAAGTAATATATCTAACATATTTGTACATTTACTTATAATTAATAGAATTGACCATAAATTAAATTTATTAAAAATATTTGCTTTTATATATTTATTTATAATAAATTAATTTAAAACTTTGTCTCTGAATTAATGAATAATAGACTACAGAAAAATCAATCATGGTCAAATGCCCCTTGCCTTAAGCAAAAGCAAAGGAACGTTGTCAATTAATCCGTAAAAGACAAGAAAACCATAGTTTTTGCGACTGAAGTCTTTGACTAAAACTGGCAATCTGGATTGTCTTAATTAAAAGTAAAAAGAAACTTAAAACTCTGAACTATTTAAATCCATTTGAACAGCTCAAAAATTTTCAATTAAATAAACGGCAAAATTGCTCAATTGATTGATAAGATTGTTTAATTGAAGGGATTCATTTTGTTACCAGTGGACACTCCGCAACTTAGCAATGTAAGCTTTTTGAGACCAAGTCCGTCGTCACCATCATTGTTATCATCACCATCGCGACTGAGTTTGACGACACAAGCCAAGTCCACGACGGTGTACTCGGTGAAGGTTGAGGTGTTAAGAAAATGGAAGATAGGCTTGCCGCCGTCCACGGTCGTGAACCTGGTGGTGCCGTCGCCGGCCATCTCCTTCTTCATGGGGTTCACACCGAACTTCTCGCACATGTTGGTTTGCTCGCACTTGCACAACTTACACTCCCCGCACTCCCCGTTGAACAAAGGCAATACATAATCTCCTTCCTTCAGATCCTTAACACCTTCCCCCACACTTTCCACTACCCTGCATTTATATATTTAAATCACATCAACCCGAATATATATATATATATATAGATCTAACATATATTTAAATTTCTTACCCAAATGCTTCATGGCCAAAAATCCTAGGATAAGCCCTTTGAGCTTCATTCTGTCCAAAAAGAGAAAAAATCAAATCTTGTTCAAAATTATTGTTCGGATAAGAATGAAGCCTCTCGTATTATCTTGGTCCATATAAATCAGTACATTCAAGAACATATTGTATTTAAAAGAAGTTGAAAGCGAATTTTTAGAGCATGTAATCAGATGATTTGAAGCTGACCTCGCCTTGCCAAGCGCTGAGATCGCTATGGCAGATGGAAGTGAAGAGGATCTTGATTCGGACCTCCATTTTCTGGGGAGGGTGAACTTGAACTTGTTCTATAACGAAGGGCTCTCCGGGACCATAAGAAACGGCAGCTTCATGCATGATCCATTCAAATGATTCATTCAAAATCTCAGAAAAGTGCAATCATTCAATATATATCGATCTGATGATGGACTAGCAGCTAGCTAGCATGTGAATATATGATGAGAGATATATAGAACTGTGAGACGAGTTTTATTACCTCTGCAAGTAATGATCTTGCCCTTAGTATCACTGAGACTCAAGTGCTTCAATGAGCCGTTACCATTTGTTATTTCTGCTGCCATCTTCTTCTTCGTTGGTTCTTCGTTTTCTCTGCACTAGAGTGGGGACCTAATTTATGGTTGAAGGCAAGACGCAATTTATGGCTAATTAAGGATACGATTTGGATTTTTTATCTTCCCTCTATTAGCTAGCTGGCTGCGTACATTGGCTCGGGTTCCTGATATTTATGAGTCTTTGTTTAATAAGAATAAATAGTATATTATTTGGGGGAGATTCTACATATAATCCCTTTTAATTATGACTTAATTATAACTCTACTGTTGGAATTTTGATATGTAATATTTTACACTCTAAATTATTTCAAAAATTAAAAATTTTATAAATCAATTAAAATCAATTTCTAAAAATAATATGACTTTATCAAATGATGCTTTATATTTCTATTGTTTTTGTCAATTTTTTTCCTTTCATGGTTTTTAATCTGCATTTCTCCTAAAATCATATTATTTTTAAATATTACTTTTAACTTATATATAATATTTTCATTTTTTATGATAATTTAAAAAATAAACTTCAAATGTTAAAATTGTAATTTAATTTTGGTATATAATCTTTTTTTAAGTAATTTGGTTTCATTTTTTGTTAAGAGTATTTTGTCATAACAATAATCTCCAACGATGAAATATATTTATTATACTTGCATTGTACTAAACAATTAATATTGTCAAAAATTTGATAATCTAACTTCACTATTATTTAAATCTAGTAACTTCATTAAAAAAAAAAAAACTCCCAAATACTCCTTTACTCTAACTATTTAATTAATTTACGGCAGCTCCCAAGTACACGACTACAAGTTTTAGACTAAAGTCAGAAGTCAGAAAAATCAACTCTTAAATATTAGCCGACTTAGACTTTCATATTTTCAGAAGTAAGTCATATTAATATTTTTGAAAATTTGACTAAATTATATATAATATTTTTCTTATTTCAAAAATTACTTTCAAATTTTCAAATATTCAGATATGTATTATAAAAAACCTCCGATCCAATTCATTTTTAATCGAAAAGAGTTAACTTTTTACATAATATAAAATTATAATTTCTAATATGACAGTAGAATAATTAAATTAACGTTATATATATATATATATATATATTATTTTGGATATGATAATAAAAATAATAAAGTAATTTTATTATTTAAAAAATATAATTATATAAAAATCAATTTTATTGACAAAAAATAAAATAAAATAATCAGGTGTCATTTTTCAAAAGAAAAATATTAGTACGTGTGATTTAACCAAACATTAAAAAATAGTCTAGTTTACTTTAATTTTGTTTACTATGAAAGGGCAAACAAAAAAAAAATAGAGGCGGTGGAGTTTGATAGACCTTTCATTTATTATATACATTTGCGAACTGATGCATTTGAATCCAATAAGATAAGATGTTCAATCCTACACGTTGTTTTAGGGAATGGCACATAATTATTCAAAACTGTGCGCGGCGACGGTCATTATTTCTAATGTTGTATTAATATACTATACAAAAGAAATATTAAACAAATAAAATTTTAAATTTCTATCCAAAAAAATAAAACAATATATGTTAATCTCACATTAAAAATAACATCCAATAAACTACAATAAGAATACGAGTTAATTTTTGCACATTTTAAAATACTGATTCTTCTCTGAACTAATTTTTAAATTAATAAAAAATTAATGTGAAACTTAATTTCCTTTTTATTAATGAACATTAGCTTAGTAGTAGTGGATCCACTTCCAAATTTAAAAGTTTTAAGTTCGAATTCTGGTTAAAATTTACCATTTTGAAATTTAAAATTTACCCGTTATGTGAAATTAGTGATATAGAGATAAATTATAAATTATAAAAAGTAGAGAGGGAGCTAGATATAGTACACATATACAAATGTGAATTCTAAAGTTATTTTTAAGAAATAAATTAAAAATTTTAATTTACCCCTTTACAAATTTGAAATTTAAACTTTTTACTCTTTGACTTAATGATGCTAAACCCATATGCACTTAAATTGAAAGACTGTCCAATGTCCATGACTCTTCCGGCATATATCAATTTACTTATACCACGCTAAGAGCCCTGACGTGTTTTTTGGATAGAAGTATCAAAAGATTTTAATACATTTGAGTTTGATCTTTCTTCTTCTTCTTCTTTTTTCCACTTTCTACTGTTTAGATCTTGACAATTATTTTATTGAAAAAAAATTATCTATACGACTCTAAATTTGTAAGAATTGTAGTTGCGCAGATAATTTCTATTCTCACGTATTTTAAATGTTTTTATATTTATTGAGTAATTAAAGTTATAATAATGATATAATTAATAATTAATTAAAAGTAAAAGTGTAGGAAATAAAATTTTATAGTTTTTTAAGTAGTATATATACTATATAATAATTATAAAACGTAGACATCATATATTGTTATTTATATTTTAGATTTTTGCTATTAAATTCAATCAATCAAATGCTATAAAAATACAATTGCATAGATGGTTGTTTATAATGTTCCTCCTTATACCAGATTGAACAGATATAAAGGCATTTAGTTCATTGAATTAGATTAGTATCATTTATAATTTAATTGATAGATGGAGATTGAAATTTGAACGAAAACAGAACTCGTAAATTTCTTTTGTCTTGGAGTCTTTATTTTTATTTTATTTGAACAAAAATCAATATCAATTTTGAATAGAAAATAAATTGGTCTCAACAATCTTAAAGTTGATTACGTATAAAAAACATGTAATTTCATTCTCGTTATAATTTGTGTCTCACCTTTCTTTAAAATACATTTTCACTCTGCTCAAATGAGTCAGTTTCATTAAGTCACTGCGCAATGATTTAACTGTAAAAGGTGTAAGTAACTTAACAGTCTTAAGTTTGAATCTTCACGTCATGTAAAAAAAAGAGTTACTATAATTGATAGAAAAAAAAGATTTTATATATATATATATATATATTTTTAACAATTTGAGCTCTTTTTTTCTGAAATATCATAGAAACAAAATTTTAAATTCACTAAACTGATCATTGTTTAGACACTACAAGAAATTAAACATTTTTTCACAGAAAATTCTCACAAAATTAATATAGAGAGAAATTGTCATGGAAATTCTTGCAAAAATTATTACGGTTCACAATATTTGTTATATTCTCACAACAAATTCTTGCGGTTAATTTTTCGTGAGAACAATCTAAGAGAATTTGGATAAAAATACCACAACAAAGATGCCATGATATGGCGATAAGATATATTCTCATAAAATTTTCATATGAGAAACAAGATAAAAAAGTTTTTTTTTTAGTTTTGTCAATATTCTCATCATAAAATGTCATGAAAATATTCATGGTATAATATTATGAGAACAGAGAAGCATTTGGTTCTGACAGTAAGTTATTGTGAGAAGTCAAAAATTTGCTAAGTCTTTTATTCTCTTAGTGAATTACTATGAGAATAAAAAAGTTTGTGTAGTTTTTCATTTTCTCACCATATTTTTTAGTAAAAACTATCATAATTTTTTTAAAGAATTTCAAATTTTAGAGGGAATATAAAAATTATTCTCATAGTTTTTTTTTTAGAAAAAACTGCCAAATTTTTTTTTCATTCTCACAGAAAATAATTGTGAGAAATTAATTTTTTTAAAAAAATTTCATACGAAATAGTTCCGTAAAAATTCTCGAGAAAAATTACTATGAAAAAATAAAAAGTATTTTTAGTTTTTATTTTCTCACAATAATATTCTCACTTTCCACAGTAATATTCTATGAAAAAAGACAAAAAAAATTTTTAAAAATATATTTATGTTTCTCATGGAAATTTTCCATGAGAAAATTCAGCGAGAATCTTTTAATGACTTAAAGTGTTTTGCAAAACCTGAAACCTAGTGTCTTGTTCTATTTTACAGAGATCTCTATCTAAGTGCAACTGCGTGTGCTTTTTCTCAGGTAGATCTTGCACTTTGACCTTCATCCAAGTGCTTTGCCACCATTGATGATGTCCAAGTCCTTTATCACTCTCTGATCTCTTCGACAAACCTCTATCGTGACAATTGTCTCCAAGTATTAATTTCCACTTCTATTTCTCTTGCTTTCTTTGTATATACTATGCTCTCCTTATGCATTTTGCAAATTTAGTTTTCTACTATTACATTGATTGTCGTTGCTGGTGTAATTTTAACTTTGCATGTGGCTGGGATTGTGAATTTAGATGTATTGTTTTTCACTTTGGTGTGTTTTTATAGCCATTTAATCAAGTTCTCCATTTATATCTATGAATGCTTTTAGCTATGCATTAAAGTAAGTAGCTTAAATTTGATATTGAAGAAATCTGCTAAAATTTGTATCTATATTAATGATGGTAATATGAAGGTCACAATTACTTGCTATAATTTCAAAAGCATGGCTCAGGACAATCTTCTACTAGGATAACCCAATCTTTAGATAAAGAGTATAAATGCAGTCCTTTTGTTTGGTGAAATGCCCAAATAAGCATGAACATTTAGATGAAAATTCACACTTGATATAAGCTCCCCAATAATTTTGGGTTTTTTCTTGAGTAGCTTATAAAGCTACTAAAATTTTCTTACACTCTTAAATTATATGATTTAAGATATGTTCAGAAACCAAACCTTGAATATTGTTTTTATTTATTTTCTAGATGATAGTATTCTAATTTTGAAGTTTGTACAATATTATTCTTTGTCCATTGATGTATGGTGGCCATATTTGCAATAGATAAATATATCAATGGCATTTGACATTTCATTGTAATTTAGTGGAAATATTGAAGTACATCTTTTCCTTTCTATTATGTTTCTGAAAAACCAAAAGCACAAGTTGGCTTAGTTTGGTATCATTTTAATTTTAAGAAGTTGCTTTTGAGATTTGATCATAGAAATCATACTAAAAGAGGCATCCCAATGACATTTGCTAGTGATTACCAAACACCTGAATAAATTACTTAATAGAGTGGAAATTAAGATAGCATATGCAACTTTGTTTAGGTTTTACCCCTTTTTCATTCCAAAAAGAAGATAGCACATCCAAATGGAAACTTACTATAAATTATACTATTTTATTGGAATTGAAATTTGAAGTTTTAGTGTAGAACCGGAGAGGGGTAAATTGAGTTTTTTTGTTATATTTCTATGGGTCTGTCATGTGAAATCATAAAATACTTGAATGGTTTAATTAGTCGAAGTTTATCTAGATCGCTAACCATTACATGATTTATTTTTAGATAGGAACAAGGGTGGCAGATCTTCTACAACCAAGAAGGGAAAAGGGAAGTTTATAACAGTCTAAACTAATCCATATACCAAGTTACACAATCATCATCTCCTCAATTATCTCCATATGCTGCAACCCCTCTTAGATCAGCGTCTGCATCATCTTCTTTTTTGTTTCCACACATTTGACACTAGGCAACTCCTTAATTTCCATTAGTTCAAAAGGACCTTCTAAGCACAAATGCTGACTCATCTTCTCATGCCATTGGATATGAGCTAGGGGCAAAACTGAGTGATGAACAACTAGTTATTATACCTCATAATGATCATGAGTAAGAATCCTTTAAACACATTACCCTTTGTTGTATTGTTACTTTATTTGTATTTTTGCTACATAACTTTTTCTATTTCACATGTTTTATTTACATATTCCATTAGTGACCATATTATCTTAGATTATCCATAACAAGTTTAAACATGGGTAGCCAGCATTTGTTAAAGTCCCCAATGTTATGAAAAATTTGTGGTTTGCAGAGTTTAAGATAAGTTAATTCTACAACTTTTTATGTGTTACAATAAGCATAGTTAATATGTTATTATCATTCTTTACCTAATCATCTTTGCTTATTTTTAATGTAGAAAATGTGTACTTGGGAATTATATACTAAGCTACAAATTTACAAGATATGAAAGAAAAAGTGTTGCACTATCATGCGGGTATTCTTTAAAGACATTTGCATTAGAAAAATCAAAGATAATTGGTTATCTACAGCAGCCTAAGTTGAGCTAAATGAGTAATGACAAAGTGATGAGTTCAAGTTTAAGTCTACACGCAAGGCAAATAAAGCTGCAAATACTGAAGGATGTCTACATAAAGGTAGGCATGTGTCATTCTTATAGCATAAAAGAAGGATGGTAAGTATTATTTGAATGTGCTAGTTTTATTGGATTAATGTTTATATTATTTTAGTTAATGTAATTTTAATGTATTTTACAAAAGTATTGTAGAAAGTGAAGTTAGGTAAGAAGGTTTAAATCTTTGAAATATTTAAAAGGATCCAACATAATGAGAAAAAAAAAAGTTGGATTGGTAAAAAAAGGCCTTTAACACTTACGTAAATCATTTAATTAGTTTATAAATAAGATTGTTATTATATAATGAGTATATTGTTAATTTACTTATGCATTTAATATTTACCTATTCTTAATTATTATAGAGCCAATATGAGCAGATGAAGCAAACTCAAGAGTTAGGGTCAGATAACATTGACTCTTCCATATGACTTAAGGTTGTAAGCGAAAATAACAAAATAGGTCATGTATACGTGTTTGGGTTAGAGGCTGGTCTCTTTAGTTTAATGGCATATAACACTTTGGATATAACCCTTGTGAGCTTTTACAGGTAAGAGTGCATTTAGAGGCTTCATTTAAAAAGAAATTATAGGAGAAGCTCTTAAAACAAGCCCAAATTTATGTGTCAAGTTTTGTCAAGATGCAGAAAGCTTGCGAGAACAAGATAAAAGCCTTCATAAAAATGATGATGGCTCACATGAGTATAGGCATAGATAGAGGTGGCACTTCCCAACCTCAACCTACTTTTGATAATAATGATGATAATAATAGTAAAGATAATGATGGGGATCAAAATGATGAAGAGTGATTCTATAATTATTATTTATGTGACATTATTATAGATTTTAAGCACATATTTGTTTTAACTTTAATGTAGGTTATAATATTTTTAACACATATTTACTATGTTGTAGCATTGCTATTATTATGGCTTTGTTATTAGTTGGTTGAATTCAAGTATTGTAATTCTTGACTGTTTAAACAAGCTTCACTTGTTTAAACAAAGATTGTTTAAACAAAGATTGATGTACAAATACAATGCTAATAACAAAAATTCAATTTTCTCGTGAAATTTTTTCATAAGAAATGTGCTTCTCACAGTGTTATATCATGAGAAAACAAATTATGGCAATAAATATTTGTGAGAAATCTAGAAGAATTAGTCAATATACTTGAATTAATCCATTGTTCTCATGGTACGATATAGTGAGAAATCACTTTTAAAAAGTTTGTTGGTTTTCTCATGGATTTATACCGTAAGAATTGTGTGAAAGTTTCTCATGGTAAAGTTTTGTAAGAATAGTTTTTAAAAAAATTTAATTGTAAGAAAATATACTATTATCACAAAATTTTTCCACAAGAAACTTTGCAAGAAAGCCATAAAAATTTTACAACTCTTGAACAACTTGATCTCATGGATTCTTAAAGAAAAATTATGTGAGAAAGTTTTCTCACAAAATTTTTACAAAAATATTGAATTCTTACGACTGTTTTTTTTTATGACCCAAAATACATGAGAATTTTTGCAAGAATTATTGTTATCAAAGAGGTTTTGAATGTTTCTCACAAAAAAAATGCCACGAGAAAATCCCTATTTTCTTATAATAAGAAAAAAATTCAAGAAAATTTGATAATATTTATCAATAGTTTAAAACGGAGTAAGTTATTATTTTTCCTAAAAGATGACTAATATTTTAGTTTAGTCTCTAAAGTATAACCCTTTCAACTAATAAATTTTCAGTGTCATTTTTGTTCTTTTGAAGGATCAAATATATTGACAAGTTAAACCAACAATTTTAACAGATAAAAAGACACAAATTATTGAGATATTAAATTGAATTAGTTATATTTTAGAAGAGTAAATTAAAAAATCAGTTATCTTTTAAGGACAAAAATATTAATTTATTCTTTAAATAAAAATTCCCTTTTACTCTTCCTCTCCAAAGTTATCCGGACTCAAACCATTCATGTTGCCATTTTTATATAAAATTTTAATAAAAGTTAAATTATACATTTAGCTGCTATTCTTTGATATCATTTTTAATTAATATTTTATTATTACTATATTTTTTTTTACAAATAAGTCCTCATACTTTTCTTTTCTTTTTTTTAAACACAACTTAAAAATTAGCTTCTGTCATAAAGTCATTAAACTTATGCAATTGCGTATTTATCACAGGTAATAAATGATGTGTACTTAATACATATTAATTTAATCCCTTATCATCTCTTTTTAATTTGATTTCTATGTTTTCTCCTAATTAATAATTTGCTTCCCCATACTTTATTATTAATTCTGTACAAACACTCTCAGTTGACAACTAAACACCTAAACCAATTTAGTTAGATGAATATCAAGTATGCAAAATGAAAGAAAATATAAAAAATAAATAAGTAAGATAAAAAATGACTCTTGTCATTTTATTTTGAAAAAATTTAAAAATAAGTATAATTGAATAATAATTATAAAGGTATAATAAATATTACAAAAAAATTATATTATAGATTATAATGCAGCAAAGATCTTAGTTGTGAATAACAATGGAAATTAGATGAAAAAACTATATTAGACTTTTATTCACAAAATTCATTAGATGTTTTCTAGATAAAAATCTCAAATAAAATGTGTTTATAGAAATATTATGGCCAAAAAGAAAAAATTAGCACTATTTAACACCGTTCATACAATATTTACTATTTAATATATTAATTAATTATTTATTTGAGACACAATTCTAAAAAGTGAAACAAAATTTTTCACATAAGTTTTTAAGAAGTTGTCTTTTCTTTTGCTACAATACATGTGATTCCAAAATATGTCCTTTATTACATGTATTGTAGCAAAAAAAGAAATAACTTCTGAAACAAAGGACATATGTACATGAAATAAAAGACATATGTCCATGTGTATTTTAGCAAAAGAAGAAACAACTTTTGAAATAAAGGACATATGTACATGTGTCTTTTATAACATGTATTGTAGCAAAAGAAAAGAATAACTTTTGAAAAGCTTATGCGAGAATTTTTGTTTCACTTTTCAAAATTTAATCTTGGATGAATGCTAAGTAAATAATGTTGAATAGTGAATAAGGCATAAATGTTAGTTTTGTCCTTTTAACAATAAATTTTTTATAAATACTCACATTTCTTTTGAAATTTGTATTTAAAAAAAATCCCACCAAGGTTGTGAATAAAATTCTAATATTAACTTTTCGACATCCTTCAACATATTAATATATTACTAAACCTACATGACCTAATGTCCAGGCCAAAAAAACAAACAAACAACTAAACACTCAGTTATCCAAGCCAACAATTTTTTGATGATGTTATATGCCTTGTCCCTTTCATCCTGCATCCCAAAGAGCCTATGAACTCATGTCACATGTCCTACTGCTTTTCGCTATCCGAGCAGATAATAAAAGTCAGTTTATAAAAAATAATTCAAACAAAGTTCCACGACACCTTAAAGTATTTAGAAAATACCATTTGGATTTGAATAATCTCAAACCATTCTGATATAAAAAATTTTCTGTTTTTTTACTTTTTAAGGTCCAATGATCTCAAACCAGCAGCCTCTGATGCCACTGTCTGAGCAACTCTATCTTATCATCAACATTGTATTTGGAGTTATACGAAGGCTGACAATCATCTTGCTAAAAATGCATACATAATTTTCCTTTGAAATGTTAATCTGAATGTTTAAGCTTGTGAGATTCATGATATATATTAATTTAACATACATAATAATAAATTGTAGCCATTTTTTAAAACTAGATGATTTATCTTAGGAAAAGTTTGCGTCATATAGTTGCTAATCTTTAATTCCTGCCATTATTTTATATCAATATTATCAATACAATTTATATTGTTCCGTTGCTCAAATCTATAAACATGTGACGTATGTTGATTGTACTTAAACAAATATCAAGATTTAAAATATAAATTTACAGAGTTATAGTATAATATAATGAGACTACACCATTAAGTTCGAAATTGCCCAAGCTAAATATCTTTGCCTAAAGAACTTTTCCACCACAAGTATCGCCAAAGGGTTCCCTTTCTACACTAAAATGAATAAGAAGTTAAAAGAACACAAAGCTAAGGTTTTCTTTTCTTCGAAATAATAATTTGATATCAGAACACATTAATTTATTTCATTTCAACTAATATATTGCGCGTAAGGGAATATAATTAGAATGGTGTATTTATCCTCTCTCACTCACGTTAAGTCCATGAGATAATATTATACATTACTTAGAATTTAATAGGGATAGACATGAAGTCCAAAACCCAGCAGCATATGCTCCAATGCCTCATGCTCTTCATCTCCTTCCTCCTCCTCCTCCTCCCCATATATGCATAAAGGTATTGTTTTTGTTAGTTCCAAGGTTTTAATTTAATTATTTTGATGATAACAAACTTCTTAAGTTAAAATTTATACAAGCATTAAAATTAAATCATTTGTTAAGAAAAACAAGATGCAATAGCAACACATGACATATATATATATATCTACATATCATTAAAGTATTTTGACTAGGTGAAGACTTTGGGAAAAAATTGTGTTATTTATATATTATATTGGAAGATCACCTTTTTTACTTTTGCAGAATATTAAATGAAGCATTGGGTAATGAAAAAGCAAAAGCTCAAGAAACAATAAAGGAACTTGGAGCCATAAAGTAAAAGCAAAAAAGAAGCTTTGACAAGTCCATCCCACACCAATCAGAAAAGCAAAGCACACCGAAGAAGAAGAAAACAAAAGCCAAAGAGATAAAGAAGCAAAGACCATTGTTGGAGATGAAAGGATATAAGAAACCAAAATCGCACAAATTCTTTTGCAAATTCTGATTTATCAAACCAGTGAAATCTGGTGCCATAAAGTGAAAGAAAATATCCATCTCACATACAGCCAGAAAGTTACATCGAAGAAAGAAGAAAATGGAAGAGACATAAAGAGGAAAAGTTGCAAAAGCAAATCGGTGAAAAGAGAAAGAAAACAGAGCAAACAAATAGAGGATTGTTTAGAAATTTTCTCTTAGAGGCTTTAATGAGGAAAAGCAAAAGATAAAGACAAAGAATGGGAAAGAAGGAAGCTAAAGCATCTTGCCTTAACAGTCATTGTGTTTTGCTTCAATATTCTGATCTTTAAGACAATACAAAAGCCGAACGCACAGACTCACTAAAAAGCTGAAAGCTGTCTCTGTTATGAGATTATATTTTTGCCCAACTCTAAAGTCAACTCCTACCCTTTGTTTATTCATCGAAAATATAAAATTTATCCACTATCTTTGACTTGCTGACCGAAAGAAGAAATGGTGAAAGATACTCTGAGCTAATTGATTAAAGCACCGCTAATCTTCCGCTGAAATTCTCAGCTACCACTCAACTACTTAAGCTCTATTGTATTTCAATGGATATCACTTAGCTACTCAAACTCTACTGTATTCCAACGGATATATTTCTTTTGGAGCCACTATATAACAATAGGATGAAGAACTGAAGTAACAGAGAGAACCAAAAGCAAAGAAAGAAAAGCTAAGTTATATTATTCATTGTTCTCCTCATCTTAAATGTTCTGAGCTTAATTTTTGGGTAAATCTAGCTTATGAGAACTTTTGAAAGTAAGTTTATTGTAATCCTTTATTGATGAGGTATATCCCCATATCATTCTTCTGTAAATCTTTTCTAAGTGTGAGAAAAGTAAGTTTTGGGTAAGTTTTTGTGAAACTCAAGTGTTGTAAAAGTTTTAGGTGAGCTTGAAAACTTAGGTTCTATGGGTGTATACTCTGATTTTATAGTGGAAATCCCTTGTTGTGTATCAAGGGGACTGGACGTAGGTCTTGAAGACTGAACCAGGATATATCTGGTGTTTTTCTTCTTTTACTTAGCTTTTTATTTTGTTTCAGCCTCTGTACTAAAACCTTGTCGACAAGATCTTATTTTATCTCCTTGATCTTTATTTTTCAATTATCCTTTAGAAGATCATGTCGACAAGATCTTAGTTTGGTTATAAGTCTTCTGCACCAGTACTCTTTATCAAATTTTTTTATTGAAATAATTTGATATTAATATATAATTGATTTAATTGACTTTAATTCTATTTTTCTACGAAAGCACCTATTCACCCCCTTTAGGTGCATTCTTCAGTTTTGTCCTTACTTTCTATTGTAAAAGAATCCCCGTATATTCTTCTAGATTCCTCCATCAAGAATTTAGTAAATTAAATAAAGAATAATGCATATCAATATAAGTTAATCATAAGTATTATTTTTTAATATGATTTTATTTAACAAAGTGAACCACTAAAAAATTAATAAAAATAATTACAGCTACACGTATGTCATTACAGATGGGCTACTGCGTTATAATAATAAAGCCTTCCATGCATCTTAAATACTAAGGGTCAATTGATTAAACACATTGATAAATTGGCACGTTTCCAGGACAGGTTCATTTGGAGATGAGAAACCTACTGTTTCAAAAAGCAGATCACAAAGCAATGACAACACATGAAGTAATGGCTTTTAAGAAAAAATCAAATAATTTTAAAAAGTGGTATGTTTCCAATTATTGGTTTAATAACATCCAACGTTGATATATGCACCTAACTTAGTATGAATTTAGATTTGTTGACTACTCTATGATGATGAGTTTAGTTGCTTAGTAATATGATTTGATATGAAAATTTGGGCTAATAAATTAATTCTATATCATATGAAGTTGTTTCATATTATACATCTAAAGTGGATACATGAAATTACAACAATTTAATTTTATTAATTGTACAAAGCTCTTTCTTAGTCTATTATATAGATTCTTTTATATTCTTTCTCACCTTGTCATGTCTTTTTTTTTTTTGGTAACCTCAAGTTGTCACTTTTTTTTTAATAATCTCTTGAATTTGTAATTGTATAGTAATTCAAATTTTATTGTTATTTAATAAGTTTATGACCCACCTATTAATCCTAGACACATTTTTACAACTGAAAAAATATCTAATTTCAACTTCCCATGTGCAGAAATCCATAAGTCAAAAATAATTTATATATTTATATATTTAATTTATCTGCGTCTTAATTAACTAAAACACGTGTTCCTATTTACCATGGAAGTGGGCCTCTCCATGATTTATTAGACTAATCTAGCTAGTCATATTAGTTAGTATGATTTGATTGGAGTTGATTTTTTTTTTAATTTTTTAAAAATATTTTGTGAAGACATGTCTAAAAAATTTTTTTTTAGAAATAAAATATAATTTTATAAAAATTTATATGAATTTTTTAAAAATTATTTTATAATTTTTATTAAATTTTAAAAAAATCAAAGTAATTTAACCAATTTAGCTCAACACGATACAAAACCAAATCAGGCTAGGGCACTACAGTTAAAAAAATATTCCAACACATAACTAAGTCAGACATCAAGGTAGATCAAAATCGGACCTATTTCCACCCATGATCATATATCCATATAATTAAATGCATCCGTCTGTGGCCATTACTAAGTTTGACTTGAACCTATTTGCTTTTGTTTATACCACCTTCTTGAATGATGCATCCCCAAAGTCCATTGCTTTGCAAGCCCACTTGCAAATTAAAAGTATCTATATAAAAGTCTGTTACGTCTATTCAATTCATTTGTGCCCAATTTGATGGACAATTTGATCAACCTGTAAGTATATATTAGAGTTTCCATTTATAAGAAATTTATTCTATTAATTTTGAAGGCTTATAAGTTAAAAGAATACAAAACCAAGGTGTTCTTTTCTTTGACATAATAATTCAATATCAGAAAGCATTAATTTATTTCATTTCAACTAATATATTGTGCATGAGGGGCCAAAGTATCATCAAATATAATCAGAATGGTGTCTATATCCTTTCTCAGTCACGTTAAATACATGAGACGTTATACATTACTTAAAATTTGATCAAGTACAAATCCAGCAGCATATGCTAAAAACCTTATGTTCTTCGTCCTTCCTCCTCTGCATCTATGTATAATGGTATGTTTTGTCCTTACTTTCTGTTAAAAAAGAAAAATTCCTCGTTTATTCTCTTAGACTCCTCCACCAAGAATTTAATATTTTAATATTTTGCTCATTTAACTTATTATAAACATAAGATAGACGTCAAAATCTACAAAGTAGTGCCATCATCCAATTATTTAAAGATATTTTCTCACCCCCATAAACTTCATTATCATGATTTACACTTCTCAAATTTGCTATATAACCGCAATAAATGAAAATTTTTAACAAATGGAGAAACGACAATAGAAAAACCGTAACGCCATAGTGGTGAAGGCCTATTTAGTAAGCTAGAAGCCATCAGTACAGTAATGTAGACTTATCTAAAGTCTATATATCCACATGCACGAAGCTCAAAGGAAGAAATATAGCCTGACTGCAAAAATTTAAATGTTCATTGCTAGTCTCTAAGGGAAAAATTGGAAGGAGGATAAGTATGAAAACTGACACCTAGGACATTGTTCAACATATTCTTCATCCTTAATTGCTCTTGCTCCAATTTCATCTTCATCCTCTCGAAAGATTTAAAGGAGAAACTATCTGAATCTGTGTCATTGATTTTTCCACCATCTTTTTTTCCACCTGTTTCGAAAAGTTTACAAATGATGAAGAAAAAAAGATACCAAAATGAAAATCTGCAATGGCTAAAACATAGAACACCTTAGTGATGGAATTTTGATTCTATAAAATGAATATGACTTAAGTCGTGGTTAAAAATATAAGTTTGATTAAATGCATAGTGAATATATGGAGATGTTAAAATATTATTTTACAAAATATATATAAAGTAGTATTAATATGTTTAGCTATAAAATTAATCTTGCACAACGTTAATTTATATTAACAAAACTATAAAGCAAAATGAAGAGCTTCACTAAAGACAATAATATTAAGGTCGTGTTAGTAGTCACTGGTTATTTTGGTCATGAAGTTCAGAACAAAAATTTTGAGATATATACTTACACATAAAATGCACATACAAAAAAGCACCATGAAAAACATTGCCTTAGAATTCCTTCAAAACCTACTAACTAGTGAGATTCAAATTCCTTCATCTTTGGTTCCACAGAAAATGATTCTTACAAGGCATCCAGTAAGTAGCAGTCAAACATCTCTGGGTGCGTTTGGATTCACAGTAGGAAATCTCGTTTGTATACAAATAAAAATTTGTTGTTTTAGAGAAAATGTGATTTTGGAAGAAGCTACTGATTTTTCAAACACGAACTCTACTTTCCAGAAAAGAAGAAATCAAACTCAAAACCATAAAACCATCTTCCTGTCAGTGAGAAATGAAGCAATATAATAATTATGTAAATATTCATGTTACTATACAATAGATGTTAGATATTGTAAAGTATAATTCCAAAATTTGTTACACTTTGATGAAACAAATGTCAGAAACATATAGTACAGTATGCTAAATTGCTAGCAAGACTGATCAAGTCAATAACAAATTGCCAAGAATGATCGTAAAAATCCACTTGCATAAAGCTTATCATGGTCTCTGGAAGGAGATTGGAATAACACACATTTTGCTCCGACCACTTCTCTAACCTTAAATTTGGTCACATTTGAATCAACCTTGATCATTTCACTAACCATTTCATGCCTCTATATAAGAACATTCACGCCTCATAAGTGCTGAAATCCCACAACAGAGAAAGCCATTAAAGAGAAATCAAAAGGAAGTTATTGGATTTTTTTTGGTCGTTTACTTAGGAACAATGGGATAATTGAACATGTCAATATCATTCTTAATCAGACCTAGATCAAAATGGCAGACTCCACAATAGTGAAATGATCCTGTGTTTCTAAAAGAAATGGCAGACCTAGATCAGTATACATCTTCAGATCCTGTGTTTCTAAAAATATTACCAAAAAAATATAAAGATAAAAGACAAAGGAACCCAAATTGTAAAAAGATGAGATTTTTAAATAAATTACTTGACAGTGAAAGTGTGTGGGGAGAGAATCCCAGATGGGTCTGTTGCTGCCCATTTTACTGTTCTTTCTTTCTCAGAGTCAAAGTGTCAAAAATGAACATGAAGACAGATTTTTATATTGCTAATCTGGTGAGATTTTGATTTTGAAAAAATTTTGGGAACAGAAAGAAAATTAATGAGACGTTTTGTGTTATCTATACTGTTAATGATTTTGTATGCTGTAATTATGATTCCGTGAAGTTCGTGACTGTTGAGATATCAATAAAGGCGAATGAAAACAAAGTATTTCAAAAATTTGTGTTCACATTGAAGCTATATATTAGACTGTTAATAGATGTATTTAAGTTTTATTTAAAAATTTTCTGCTTAACTAATTAATCCTTACATGAAAAACAACAAATTTAAATTAATTCTTATAAACATAAAAAAATATTTTTATATATGAAGATATAATGTATAGCTATACAAGCTGATCATGATTCATGAGTATTATTTTTATGATATGATTTATGGTGGCCAAAAGTCAAGGAAGGAGAAAGTCCTTTTGGGAGCTATTATTCATTTCATTTATTGGACATTCAATGGAAACGTTTTCATTGATTTGATTTTAATTGTTTTAATTTTCTAACTTTATTAAACCAAATTAAATAATGTCAAATATGCATTGGTTAAGCAAATAAAAGGACACAATAAGTCAATGAATTTGAAAAAAAATCAAGCCATTGAATATGTCTATAATTACTTGCTCTTATTTTACATGTCTTTATAAACAGTTAAGAGTAGATCAATGATTTTATATTTCAACAAAAGTATATTTTCTCATAGTAAATTAAATAAAAAATAATGCATATCAATATAAGTTACTCGTAAGTATTATTTTTTTAATATGATTTTATGTAACAAAGTGAATTACTGAAAAATTAATAAAAATATTTACAACTACACGTATGTCATTCTAAAAGGGGCTACTTGTCATGGGCCATTACTCTTTCTCTAAAAATTAGCTGTTGAGGTGTGCAGCGCCTCGGCTTATATATCCAAGACCAACCTCTAGTCTATCCGATATGGGATCGTAATATGCTCATCCACCCAATCCGTGACGTCCTCATCACGAATGGCCCACTATTCCATTCACGGTGGAGTCGGACACCATCCATCCTGACAGTGACTGCGATGTCCGCTCTAATATTACTTGTCATGAGACCATTACTCTCTCCTCAAAACTAACTGTTGAGGTGTACAACGCTCTCGCTTATATGCCTAAGGCCAATCCCTAGTCTATACGATGTGGGATTGTAACATACTGCTTTATAATAATAATAATGCCTTCCATGCATCTTAAATAATAAGGGCAAATTGATTAAACACATTGATAAATTGGCGCGTTTCCAGGACAGGTTCATCTGGAGATGAGAGACCTACTATTTCAAAAATCAGAACATGAAGCAATGACAGCACATGAAGTAATGGCTTTAAAAAAAAAAAGTCAAATAATTTTAAAAATTGGCATGCTTCCAATTATAGGTTTAATAACAGAAACGTTGACATATGCGCTTTACTTAGTAGGAATCTAGATTTGTTGACTACTCTATGATGATGTTTCTAGGTGCTTAGTGATATGATTTGATATGAAAGTTTGGGTTAATAAATTAATTCTATATCATATGAAGTTGTTTCATATTATACATCTAAAGTGGATACCTGAAATTATAACAACTAATAATATTTCCTGCAAATCCAGAAGTTGTGAAAAAAAAGTGGGTTCTATAACAAAAAATTAAAAAAAAAATGCAAATAAACAGTGCAGCACAATGAATAAATAATGCATAATGACGTGATGTTATGGAGAGTACAAAAAATAATACAAAATAAACGGTGAAATCTCACAGGTTTTTATATATAAGAAAGATTTAACTTCATTAATTGCACAAAACTTTTTTTTAATCTATTATATAGATTCTTTTATATTCTTTCTCACCTTGTCTTGTCTTGGTTTTTTTTTTTAACCTCAAGTTGTCACCTTTTTTTAATTTATAATCTCTTTAATATATAATATTATTCGTAATTGCATAATAATTCAATTTTTCTTGTTATTTAATAAGTTTATAACTAACCTATCATTCCCAGATGCGTTCCCATGTGCAGAAAGCCATAAGTCGGAAAATTAGTTTTGTTGTTACAACAAACCTATAATAACTCAATTTTTATTTTTATTTAATAAGTTTTTACAATTTAAAAAAATATAATTTCAACTTCCCATGTGCAGAAAATCTCCAGTCAAAAATAATTTAAACATTTATATATTTAATTTATCTACTTCTTAATTAATTAAAAAAAATGTGTTCCTAAGTTGACAATGGAAGTCGACCTCTCCATGATTTATTAGGATTGCACATGGTATTTGGCCAACGGTCTCATTCAATCACATCAGGTTATGTCAAAATAAAATTTGGACAAACTAGACTATTTAACTAAGCTAATTATATTGGTTAGTTTGATCCCAAACTAATCTTATAATATTTTTTTAAAAAAATTATTTTATAAATACATATCCAAAATTTTTATTTTTTTAAAGACAAAATTTAACTTAACAGGAATTTCTATAAATTTTTTTAAATAATTCATTTTATAATTTTTATCAATTTTTTCTTTTAAAAATGATTTAATTAATTTGATCCAATCCAATATTAAACCGCATTAGGTTAGAATGTTAAGTTTAAACAAAATTATATTGATGCAAAACTAAATTAAACACTAAACTAAATAGAAACCTGATTCAGTGACACATGAATACCCTTTATGATTTATTCATATAATTAAATGCGTGCATCTGTGGCCATTACTAACATTCCGTTTGATTTGTTATTTTATGAACATATTTTATTTATATAATTTGTATAATATTCATTATATCCTTATAATTATTACTTTATCAATGAAATTACTATCAAATTAATATTTTAACTATCAAATTGATATAATTATATTTTTTTTATCTAACATATTCATAAATTATATTCTCTTCCCAATTATATTATCCAAATCAAACATCTTATAACCTATTTACTTTTGTTTATTCCATCTTCTTGAAGGATGCCTCCCCAAAGTCCATTACTGTGCAAGCCCACTTGCTAATCAATAGTATGTATATCAAAGTCTGTCCCTACATCCATTCAATTTGTTTGATGGACAAATTGATCAACTTGCAAGTATATATATAAGAGATTCCATTTATAAGAAATTTATTCTATTAATTTTGAATACTAACACACATTTTTATTTCATTTGATTTAAATTGTGTCGATAATATTTTTTAATATTTAAAATATCTAATTAAGTCATTTTGACTTAATTCTGTTCATGTTACAACAAAAATTAATTAAATCTTTCAACTTAAAGTATTAGCTTAATTGATATATAGAGATATTATCTCTTCAAATTTTTTAGTAACTTAGGTTTAATTCTTTTAGGAATACTTTCATAATAAAATCTTAAATGTGTTGGATGGATAAACAGGAACGCACTCTTAAGATGTCTAAAATCAATTCTTTATCCATAAAAAATATTACTAACCACAATAAACAATAAATCGATATCTCAACATTTAGATTAATACAATTCAAAGATGTGTTTGCTAATATAATGAATTGGAGAAAGTGAGAAATGAATAGTAAAATGCCTTGTTTGTTTAGAAAAGAGAGAGAGAAAGCGGCCTTTTGTGTTTCTATAAAATCAATGGACTAAAGAAAGAAACCTACACACAGTTTTTTTTTTTTGTATATAGCAGGCCAGGCATATGGTAGTTATTTTATGATGGAAGCTTGGCCCAATCTAGCCTAAGTTGGGCCATCAACTTCAGAAATGCCTGACTTGCTTATAAATTATAATTAGACCCATGCAATTTCTGTTGAATATTTATCTATGACCCACCTGGTATCTGAGGGAGGAGAGATTTTTTGAATAATTTCAATCCTATAAGCCGTTTGGCACATGAAATGGAAAGGAAAAATGGAGAGAAAACTTTGTAAAATATTTATTATATTTATATAATTATTACTTAACAGTATTTATTTTAATAAATATTTATTTTAAAATAAAAATAAAAAATATTTTTTATTTATAAAATCACCTTTTTATTTTATATTTATATTTGTATTTGTATTTTTATTTTTATTTTTAACTTTCTACGTGTCGTTAGATAAATTAAATTAATTATGAAGAGATACGGTACATATTTTAGTGGATCTTAACCAATGTCCTAAAACTTGAACCAATCTACACGGTTCAACTAGTTGAGCCATTACTTGATGAGATCTACGTTTTAGGACAATGTTAAACTGTTTTGATCATGATTATGAAATTAGAATGAATGGGCCAATTAAATTAAAAAAAATTAGTGAATCAAATATAGAAATAATTTATTTAATTTTTAAAATCAATACAAAATTAATCAAATCAATCAAAAATTGATAAAAACTAGTAAAAACTCATCCATTATTGGTCAAAAATTGGTTTTAGTTTTTGTTTAAAATAGAGTTTTGACATTTTATAATAGAGATTTATGATATTTTATAAATTCTATTGAATCCATTTTATATAAATTTGTTATCATTTGTAAAATATTTTAACTATTTTTCACATTTTTAAATATACATATATATATATCTATCTTAAATATTATTTATAATATGTATTAATTTAATTATAAAATATTATATTATTTATAATTATATATATATATAAATAAATGTTTTAACTTAGTTCATCTACGACTATATTATTGAATTGTGAATTGTTTCTTATTTCAATTTATATTAAAATATAATTTAGTAAAATTTTAAATTATAATAATAAGTGATAATAATTTTGATATTTAAAAATAAATTCAAATATTTTATTATAAGTTTTATAAAATTTAAATATTAAAATATAGTTTGTCCATAAAATTTTTACGTTTCAAGGTATAAAAGGTCAGCTATCATTTTCACGTCAAATAATTGGTAGCAACCTCAAGCAACCCGTTCGATAGGCAAGAAAAGGAAAGGAAAAATGAGAAGAAAAAGAAAAGTATAAAAAAATCTTAATTTTATTTTATAATTATTATTTAATGTTTTTAATAATTATTATTTAATTATTAAAAATAAAAATAATATAAATATTTTCTATCTATAAAATTATCTCTTTTTCTTATTTTTTATCAGGCTTTCCTACTTTTTTAATTGAGTAAAAGTTACACTTACACCTCACCTAACCCCATCATATATATATATATATATATATTATGGATGTCCGTTAAGTAGATTGTGCTTAACTGGATAATGAATTAATAATGAATCTCTTGACACAGAGACTTTAATAATAAGTTGCAACTAATTTTTTTGCACTATGTATTATGTGAATAGTAATAATTTTTTTTAATTTGTAAGTATAATCTATAAGTGACAAGATAAATATTACTTATTTAAAAATTTCTCTCCAATAGTGAAAGAATTTAGATACACTTATTAAGTACTTGTTTTTAAATTTTGTTAATAAAATTATTACAAGTAAAATTTTCTTTGTGGAGTCAAATTAAATTAAAGATGTTTATACATGGCAGCCGTTGGTTTGCAACTTGAGAGTGCACGTGCTGTCAGCCTCACACCAATCAATGGCTGCCATGTAAACACGTCATTTAGGGCCCGTTGGGTTTAGGTGTAAGCAAGGAAGGAAAAGGAGGAGGAAAAAGTTATGAAAAATAAAATTATAAATTATAAATTTATCTTTATAATTATTATTTAATATTTTTTAATAATAATTATTTGATAATTAAAAATAAAAGTATTATAAATATTTTTTATTTATAAATATTTTTTATTTTTTATTTTTATCTTAATTTTCTATCTACCAAACGAGAGCTTAAGATTTAAAAATGACGTTTTGGAATTAGAATTCCTTTCAGTGGGCCGGATCATTAAAAATAATCTAATCAAGATTTAAAAAGTTTTGTTTAAAGTTTCATATCCTAAATTATAAATTTAAAAATAAAGAGTATAAGTGAGAGGTAAAAAATTATAATTATAAACATTTTATTTTAAATTTTTAATTGCATAATACATGTAGTTAAAATTTTTAAAATATCATTTTTCTCTACAATTATAATTTTTACCCTTTTAATTATTATTTTTATCTTCAATTTATAATTTAAAATTAAAAATTAAAAAAGGGACTCTTTTAAACCTTAGCTTGATTGGATCCTCCCCAGTCATCCGTGCAGAGGATCTAAATATATTGTTTTGAAAGACTTCACTTTATCTATTTTGTCTCCAATGGCCAGCTGTGTCATTGGATATTAGTATTAATATAGAGATATTCTTAAATGCATTTTACGTTTGATGCTCACGTAATGGTAAATTTTAGCAATTAATCATATAATTACATAAACTTTATAGTAATGAAATGGACATAGCAGCTTCCCCCACTTGAAAGATTGTTTCCTGATTGGACTCGTCGTCTAAAGTTTTGATTTAAGAGTTTTTTCCTGTCACAAAGTTACACGTACATACAGTTAAAACGAAGTAATAACCTCATAAAAATTGTAATATAAAATTTTTATTGATATATTTTTTCAATTGAAAATCGACTAGAGGGTCAATATAACCCCGCATTTAAATTGAACTTCAAAACTAAATCTTCAATCCTTATTTTTAGAAAGACAGGGGAGACAAGATACAAATCTTTTAAAAGAAAAGACTCTTAATGTCCTAAACATAGGTAAGTCTCAAATTAAATGAGCAAGTAGATATAAGTGTAAGGGTAAAAAGAGCTTGCAAAATAATTTTAAAAAAGTTTAATTGCATTAAAATGGAATACACGGGGCCTTAGAATTGACAATAAAAAAAATTTAAAAGAAACTGAAAATAACATTAATAGAAATTGGATTGAAAGTAATAAATAAAGTAATAACATGAAATAAAGTAATGAAAAAAAAGTAATAAATAAGGTTGATAGATGACTGAAATTAAAAAAAAAAAAAGAATTATGAAGTATATTTTTTAAAAGATTTTTGTGTATGTTGCATGGAAGTTTTTACCCACAGTTTGTAACATCTCTTGTTGTGTTAACACTTTTTTTCATTAAGTTACTCTTTCAAGTATATCTAACATGCCAGTTTATTGGCTTAGAAGTGAAAATTATAGTATTTAAGTGCTCTTAGAAATCACTATTATGTTGTGTTCATGCTTTCTCTTTTATTGCTCATTTTGTTTGATGCGACATGGATCATTAATTGATGAGATAGATTTAGCTATTTGAAAGTTCAGCTTATACTTTAGTCTTCAATTAATACTTTTGTTTTAATTATTTCTTTAAAGTTTTTTGACTAAATTGTACTTGACAAGCCCTAGTTATTGTTAGCTATTAATTATTATCCAATGATTTTTAGTTCTAACAATTCTTTAAAATAAGGTATTTATTAATGATATATATAATCTATTTTTCTTTTTCAGAAATATAAATTGTAGAATTCTTGGAAGCAATTGAAAAAACTAGCAATTTTTTCTTTGAAGGAGATAAATCTTCTAAGAAAAAACTCCTATAAAGGGAAGGGAATGTGCCAAACAGAGACAAATTAAGAGGAAATTGAAAAAAAAAAAAAGAGAAGCCAAAGATTTAGAGTTACTTTTAATAGATAGATGAAAGAGGAAGAAGATTTTCCATAAATGAATTTAATTAAATGTTTTTAAAAATAAAAATAATAAGTAATATTGTGACACGTCCATTATTAATTTGATTCTTGAGTTAGCTAATCCATTCCAAGCTTGAAAACATTGCAATCACAAATCTAATTAAATCTTCAATTTATTTATTAACTGTGGTATATATTGTAGACAAGGAAGGATGAGACTTACTATAGTAGTTTGGTACAAGAATTAACTTGTGCTTTTTGTGAGAAAAAAAGAAGAAAGTATAATTTAATTCTTTAGATTAAGGCTTAACTATGATTTTAATTTATTATTTTTAAAATATACAAAATACTTTTCTACTTTTTCTAAAAAACTGAAAACATTAACTCTTTGTCCATTTAATGTGGGATGTTTAGTGTTCTTTTCAAAGAATGAGACAGCATTTTTTTAATAAAAAACAGTGGGTATTTGTTACAGTTTAAAATTAATTTATTTAAATTATAACTAAAGTTTAATTTAGAGAAATAAAATATATTTATGGAGGTGGACTTACTTTATCTGGTCCCTTGATTCTAATGAGGGGTTGGCAAGTCATGATCTTAAATAATGGTATTTAAATTCGCCACTTATCCGATGAATGGGTCAATTTAGATTAATTAATTAGCATCAAGATATGCTTGAACTTATAACTAGTGGTCAATCAAAGGCCACTTGTTCATGCTAAGCACAATCAATATATTAAAAATATTATATACAAGAGATTTTCTTACACCCGCTATTCTACTATTCTGGGTGACTCTCTACTTACCAAATATATATATATATATATATATATATATGTATGTATGTATGTATGCGCTTTGGTTTATATTTGTTCTGAAAAATAAAATTTATTTGTTTGATTGTGTAAATTAAATCTAAGTCATTATATATGTACATATAGTGTGTATAATTTTATTTTTTTAGTTATCTCTCAATAAGCACTAGTTGTACTTTGATTCTTAAATTAAGAGTGTTAAATATAAATATTAAGAATTTGACAAAATATTATTATGAAAAATTCGACCTTTGAAAGGTGGGTTTTTGCACAAGTGAATTTTGTATATTTGTTTCATAATTTGTGCTAATTTGTCTAGGATAAAATGAAAATTTTCAGACAAAAATTAAAAATTTAATGGTTAAAAAAGTTTAACTTAAATTTTATATAAACACCTTTGGACGGATTTGAGAATTGAGGTTGGCATTTAAGGAAAATTTTGTGTATGTCATTATAACATCCTTATTAATATGATCAATCACTTTGAAAACATAGGATGAATTAAGACATTGCAAGTTGTTGAACAACTGAACCACCAAGTTAAATGCGAAAGCAATCACACAAAGTCCAAGTTGTTGTCTTTTCTTTTGGCTCTATATAGAATCCAACATATTGCACGAAGATAAATTTAACCTGCGAATAAAATTGCATACTCTCTATGATCAAGTGGAAGAAAAATAGAACATAGGATACTATTTCCCTTTCAACCTTGTGTACATAAATTAAATATCCTTTAAATCATTGTCTAGAAAGGAAATGCTCCATAAAAAAATATACTAATAATAATAATAATAATTAATAAAGCACCTTTTCGTCAGCTTCTTTACGTAACTGTAGGGAAAAAGTTTATAATAATTCCTTCGCCAAACCTTTGTACGTACTTATGACCACAACAATGGGACTCCTCTAAATCTCTCTTCATTAAATTATTAAAGCATCTCTTACTTTGATTATATTAAATTAATTTATTAAACTACGCTTAAATTGATTTAAACATCTATATAGTATAACTGTAATACCACAAAAAGAAAAACCATTCAGCCATTGGGTTAGAGACTAAGCGGATTGCTAGAATCATATTATACATAGTTATAAGGGTAGTATTAAATATATAATTCATAAGTCATTCCATTTCATTAATAATTTTTATTTCTTATTAGATTATTAAATAATAAAATGACACATGTTCTTTTCCCTTTTTTGAAGAACAAGTACAGTTATCGGAATTTCAGATTGGTGCTTGATGGGAGTAATAGACAAAAATTACAGAGGAAAGAAAATCGAAGATATGATTGGTAAGCTGTAGCACTCAGCTTATCCAAGAGAGGCCCCCACTTTTGCCATCAATCGTAAATGTTGAAATCTGATCAATCACTTGTTAAATTCAAAGAATCCAACTGGCTTCAATATGATTCCATCATATGTAAGTCTTTCGCAGTCATTGGTTTGGATTTATAAAATGAATAAAAGCTGACGTAATTGGAGAATAAATCAATAAAAGTCTCTCTTAGTGGACCTCACTTAAAATACTATTTTAATGAGTGCTTACAAGATTTTTTTTTTTTTGGGATGAAGGGTGTTTATTAGTTTATGGATAAATTACTCCATTTTTGTCAAAGATATATATAAATCACACAGGTTTTATCTGATTTTAAATAAATAAATAAATAAATATTTATCTTTTAAAACTAAAGTATAATTAAAATATTTTTTTTGAAAAATAATATTATTTTTTATTAGGAATATAATTTATTAAATAATATTTTTTAATTTTATATTCAATATTATTTATAACATTATTTATTTTGAGCTGAGCATCATGATTTAATTTATTTTAAAATTTTAATAAATTTATGACAACTGCTTGTGTTTATTAATATATATATATATATATAATACAATTTTTTGAAATTAAATTATTATTTATAAATTAGTTAAATTTCAAAATTTATTTTTTATGTTGGTCAAATATGTATTAAATACTTATTATATTCTATAATTAATAAATATAAATATATTTTTTAAAATAAAAAATTGCATATTTTAAACATCTTTAAAAAAAAAGTGATTTACCATTTACAACTATTTACATAATAAATAATATGTAACTAAAAATTACTGAATTGTTATAAGTTAACTAGGGACCACTTTCTTAAATACTCACACGTAAACATTTTTCTAATGGGAAGCTTAAAATCAAATTATTTGAATAATATCCGGATTAAGTATTAAAAAATTATAGTTGAAGTTTCAAAATTGAAAAAATTTACATGAAATAAGCTTAAATTATGAAATTATTTTTTAGAGGATTATCGGATCAAAAATTTAAGTTGTACAAAAAAATTATATTTTAAAATTTTAAGTTAAAGTTTTTTGCAAAAGAATTTTATAATTTAAAATTTTTCATTATAAATATTTTTAGCATTGAGCCATCCATGATAATTTTTACATAACGCCTGAAGTTGCAGAATCAACCAACCGTGGGGCCCACTAGTAAGGCCTGCATTAAGTTCACGCATGAATGCCACGTGTAAGGAGGTTGGTGTCCGTCTCTTCATTATTGACATTTGGGACTTTTTTTGAACGAACAAAGACCTAAATGTATTTTGACTCTCAAACTGTCATAGCGTGCATATGTTTTGTTTTGGAATTAGATTTTCGTGTAATTTATTATATTTTTATTATTAAATATGATAATTTTATATTTATTAGTAATATTATGATAAGTATATAATTATTTATAAAAATTATATATTTGTCATAATATTATTGAAGAATCATATATTTATTATGTTTTAAAAATTACATATAAATTTTTTTCTTTGTTTTTTTTTACAAAAATATAAGGTGCATATATGTAATGTTCAAGGATAATAAACAGAAAAATTATAATTTTATGTGTTGTAAATATTTTAAATAATATTAAAATATTAGAATAAATTATATTAATCTTTCCCAAAATTTATTGTAATTAAATGGATTTTTTTATTATTAAAATATAGCAAATTTCTTTTGAAACAAAACTTTATGTAATACTTTAGTTTAATTTAAATTTTTTAAATTAAAATATCTTTAATTATCCTCTCTATATATATACACATGCATACCTTTTTTGGTTAAATTTAATAAAAAAATTCTTGTATTTTTTATTTTTAATTATGCATATTTAGATATAATATATATATTTATTTAGTTTGATAAAAGATATTTTAATAAAATGTTTTAAAATTAGATTAAAAAATATTTTTTAAAATTAATTTGTTTTTTGTAATTTTAACAAAATTCATAAGAAATTTATGTGATTTATTCAAAATATTAATTTTTATATATTTTTAAATACTTAAAGATTTATTTTATTTACATACTAAATCATCACTTTACATTTTTTTTTAATTGGAATGGCTTAAATCTACTGTATTAGAAAAATTTGTAAAGGCAAGTTACCATATACCTAAGCTACATGGCTGCTTGCCCATACAATTTTCATTGAAGCTGTGTGGCGCGAAAAGTATTTAGTATAATTTTTGCGGGTAATTCTTTACTAATAAACATTCCTCATTAATTTACGATGTCTTCTATTTCAAAGTTGAAATGACGTATATTATTCTTACTTTCTTTTTCTCTGTTTAAAAAATTTCCAAAGGTTCAAGTAACAATGGGGCCACATAAAAATGACAGCCTTTTATAAAATAATAAGATGGTTTATATAATTAGTCATAGCTAAACTATAACCTATGTTCTAGAGTTACGAAGAAATCTTCGGATCGTTTACTTTCTTTCGGTACAATTTTAGCGAAGATTGTGATTTCATTAGATGACGAGGTATATGTCGGAGTTACGTGTGCTCTAAGCGAAAACCCAGCGTTCTCACTCTGTCTCTATTCCCTCACTCCCAGAACCCTCTCTCTGTCTGAAACAGCCAAATTTTCTGCCGAATTTGATTCCTTTGATTCTTTCGTGGGATTATTTTTACAGGAAAACGGGGAATTTGATCATGGAATTTCAAGGTTCTGCTGTGGGTTTACCGGTTTCTAGTGAGAATATGGTCTTTGTTTGAGTTCTGAATGGGATTTTGTGGAATAAGGAAGAAGAAGAAATGCGCAAGTCTTTCAAGGATTCCCTCAAAGCTCTTGAAGCTGATATCCAGTTCGCCAATACTCTGTAATTTCTTCTCTCTTTCTTCCCCCTTGCCTCAGTAATTGAAGTAACGTTTTTTCTCTAGAATTTTGTTTTATAAATACTCATGCTGAATTGTGTGATTTTGGATTTTATACCAAATGAATACTTTCTGTGATTTTGAGGAAGATGCTGAATTGCTGGTCTTTTGTTTTGTTCTGTGTTTTTGGATTATGACTTGTAAGCTAGGGTGCAAAATTTTGCAGTGATCATTTGTGATAACCTAGTTATCATCATTGAAAATCTCATCTGTTTGTTTTTTTCATCGAATGCTATGGGGTTAAAGCTAAAATTAGAAATTAGTTTATAATTTTTAAGCTAATTAAAAGACCAGTGAACGACACAGCACCTAACTTGATTACAGAATGGAAAAGAAAGAAAACGAAGTTGGATTTGTTTATGGGTTTTTTGTGGGAAAGAAGAAGAGAAAGCAATAATGTTTTGGGGACTAAAATAGTTGTGGTGAGGAACTATGGGTTAATTGTTTGCTGCGGTTATAAAACAGGCAGGATCTTCCTTTTGGATTGATTTGCCTTTATTTATTTATTTTCTTAAACTTTCCTCAGCAAATTTGACTCTGTCATTTTGAAAGAATTTTGTTTCTCAGTATGTTGAATTATGTGGTTATATAACCATTCTCAAGCAGGGCGAAGCAATTGACTTGTAGACAATATGAGATGGGTTCGAACCTTAACCTAGGCCAGAGGAAGAAAGGACAAACCAATAACTGGCATCATTCCCAATTTTCAATTTTGTGTACATTGTTAGAGACCATAGTTAAAACTATTCATGTGCTTTCGCTTAATGGTTTAAATTTTTGAGTTGATTGGTCCTTAACATACTACTCTTGAAGATGTGCATTCGTAGAAATTTTGAATAGGAAATTTAGGCTTCATCCTCATTAAGGATTCTTTTTATTTTTTCTTACAAATCCTCATTAAGGAGATGAAGAAGCTTTTATGTGCCTGTTTAAAATTTGAGTGCTTATCTCTGAGATCCTGCTATGAATTGCATCCATTTATACTCTGTTATTGCTTTGGTGTTTCAATATTGCACATTTCTCAAGGAAAAGAAGAAGAAAGTGTCCCTTTTTTCTTTAATTCTTTAATTCTTTAAACCTTTCATAGTGCATAGTATGTTTTGATACAGGGCTTCTGATTATCCAAGAGATTATGATGGTGCCTGCATCCAAATGAGATTGTCTTACAGCCCAGCAGCTCAACTTTTTCTTTTTCTGGTTCAGTGGACTGATTGTCACCTTGCTGGAGCCTTAGGATTGCTTAGAATTCTCATATACAAGGTGCATTCTCCGCCCCTTTACTCTATATCTTTCTCCAGAGTCATCACTTTCTATGCTCTTTTCTTATAAACAGCCCAATATAAAAGAAAATATGATAATGTAAACAAACGCTACCATTTGACAAAACATTGGATTTGTTACAGGCATACCAGGACAGTAAGACAACGATGTCCATTTATGAAAGAAAAGCCAGTCTGAAGGAGTTCTATGGTAAAGTTCATAGTCATGTTGAAAACTAACTTTCAATTGCCTGAAACTGTGCTATGTATTTATAAGTGCACACTTTCCTATAGAAAAGTGCTTCACTATATAAATGTGATTACTTTTAGTCTCTTTAATGACAGGTGTGATCTTTCCCTCTTTATTGCAACTCCACAGAGGAATCACTGATGTAGAAGAGAGGAAACAAAAAGAAATATGTGCTACTAAGTATAAGCCAAAACCTGTAATAAGCAAAGGAAAGCTTTCTGAAATTGAAATAGAGAAAGAAGAAGAATGTGGTATTTGCATGGAGCTGAACAGCAAGATTGTATTGCCCCATTGCAATCACTCAATGTGCATGAAATGCTATCGAGACTGGTGAGCAAATTGTGACATCTTTTAGAACTTATACTATCATATGGTGCATCATATATTGTCGTCCCAAATCTTTCTTAGGCTGGAGTCAGTGAAGGGGAGAGTACTTCTAATGATAAAATGGTAATAAAGCTAAAACAATTCAATAAAAAGAATTGACCCATCTAGATTCAAGAATCTTAATATTAAAGATATGAACTGATGCCAAGGTTTTAACATGTTCTTTTTAGTGTCGAAGGGTGGAATAGAGCCAATTTATTGTACTTGTTTCAGGCCTAGAATAGAATTGAATATTAAAGAAAGAATCTACTATTATTCTGATGTCCAACTTCTTAAGACAGACGTGTCTGCCTGTTAGGATGCCAGTCATACATTTTGCAAAGTTATGGTCATTAAATTCTTTGTTCTCCTTATCTATGGCTGTAAACCAAACATGAAATTTAGAGAACTTTTCATGCTGTCTAATGTGTCTTACTGTGTAACAATAGTTGTCAGAAGAAGATGGTATTAGTATTATGTGAGTCAAAATGTACAAATAATTTTTCATCTATTCCACTCAAAGTTTCCTTTTAAGATATATTCTCTTGAGACTCTGGAGATTTTGTAAACTAAGCAGAAGTTTTAGGCCTGCCATTTTGGAAAGATACTTGTGTAATTCAGGTTTTGTTACCATATTGAGCAAACCTGCACTCCATTTAGTTTTCAAAGGAATCTAGTTCTATCTATTCACTGGTAAAGAGAAATTTTTTAGTAGACCTGATCCAGAAAAAATGAATAGGCCTAGCCAATCTTGATTAAACTTGCGAGCATGTCATAGCTGAAGTGGTAAGAGAGGATGGAATTATGCCTAATCAACTTGGTCTCAGGTCTTGTTGGATCATTCTGAAAGTAAAATCATAAATGTACCTGGCTGATGTGAGGTAATGTAACTTTAAGAATGTCCAAGGAAGGTATTTAGCCTGAACAACTCCGAGAATATCTATGACCACAATGTCTATTCATGATTGGCTGGAATTTTTACATATTAGGTCTACCCAAGAATTTTTTATCCGATTTTTTGTTACCATCATATTCTTGCACACTGGATTCGGTTATATCTACTTACTTTTATTGCAATCAGATTTCCTTTGTCATTTTGATGTGTGCTTCACTTCTAAAGGACATAATTTTGCTGCTGTTTTAGGCATGCACGATCTCAATCTTGCCCTTTCTGCCGGGACAGTCTGAAAAGAGTAAACTCTGGTGACCTTTGGATCTACATGAACAACAGTGAAATAGATGACATGGCTTCAATCACAAAGGAAAATTTAAAGAGGTTATTTATGTACATTGAAAAGTTGCCTCTTCTTGTTCCAGATCCAATATTCATATCTTATCCTCTCCGCTGGTGAGAGCCAATTAAAGGAAGGTAGTTTGAACTTCAAAACTCAAATCTGTATATAATTCTCAATTTGTCCTTGGATTTCTTATAGAAAAAATTTGAGTTGCAGTTTTAGGCGTTTGTTTTTAAGTTGTTAAATAGAATTATGACATTTGGAGGAATTGTGCTAGCTTTAATGTTGTCACTTCTCAAGCTGTATATAATTCGGCAATCTCAATCCAATGCTATATCCATTTGATTCAAATTAAATCACGGAGCTCAAATGTCTATGAATCCTCATTTTTTTATCTAAGGACTATGGCTGTCCATCAATTATGGCAACCACAATATGGTCTTTCTGCCTGCACTATGTTCCTTGGAGCTTGAGTACATGGAGTAAAAGAAGGCAAAGAGAGCTTACATAGTAGGAACTGCAGTAACTGTTTATTTCTAACAGTTTAGGATGGTGAATGTTGGGTTTTCATACTTTATAAACTGCTTAGTTATAGAATATTGTTAACTTGTTTTGAGTTTAGGAAGGGATAATATTGTAATATTTAAAATTAACTTGAATTCCATTAACTAAAAAAAATGCATGCAAACAGTATAATTAAATTAAAAGACTTAGTTTCATATTTATTTCAAATATGAAAATTCATTAAACAAAAAGATTGAATTCATAAATAAGGATTTATTCTGATTTCATAATTTTTGGACTCTAGAAAACAGTGTGAACTTCAAAGGAACCTCTAGGGGTATTTATATATTTGATTTGATTCGATTTCGAACAAAAACCAAAGTAAATCAAATAAGTTTGTTTTTAAAAAAAGGGAATCTATCCAATTTTGTTTATAGTCAGTTTTAATTTGGTTTAGTTCATATTTATAATGAACTTGTCTATTTAAACTTATATTTGTAAAATTTTTAAATAGTCTTAAAAGATTTAGCATTATAATTTTATATTAAATAATTAATTCTAAATTCTTAATTAAGAATTTAACAATACTAACATTATCTTTGATGTTAATGAAAAATAAAAATTCTATATAGAATTTTGGTTCATTTTAGATCATTAAAAACCGATAACCAAACCAATATAATTAATTTTGACATGATGAAAAGTGAACTAAGCCAATTTATTTTGGTTTTCTTCGGTTTTTGGTTAGTTTGTTTTATGTTGGATTGGTTTAATTAGTTTGATTAAGTTTTAAACACCCTTATCTGTGATATTTATCAAAATGCATTACTCAAGTTTTTTCTTTTCTTTGACCTAAAAAAATAAAATATTCTTTTGATAATTGAGAAACTAGTATGTGAATAGTATTTTTCTTCAATGATAACCTTTGACAAGGGTAGAGGTAGCCTGACCTTTTGAAAATTTTCATTATTTACTATGTAGATATTTGAATATGGCCCCCCCATGCCACTAGGTAAGCATGCTATGTCTCAGTTTTGATCAAGAATTAGTCATTGGAGTACTAAGACTATATGTAAGATTCTTTGTGACGCAACCAAAAACTATTAGATTGAAAAAAATAAAAATAAGAAGGTGGGACTCCTTGTTTGGGAGATTGGGATGTTGCGCAACGCGCTATGCTATGCGTTTTATGTAGTAGAGTGATAGAGCACACACATCAGAATCAAATTCCAACTCATTCTCCTCACAGAATAAAGACACCTCAACAAATACAATTAGAGCATGTGATAAATATGCCTAACAGAATTGATATTATCCATTGTATTTTATTTTCTTTTATGTTTTTTGATTTATTCTAGTTGTAACATATGTCCTGTTTCTGCTATATAAATTGGACACTACTGTATAGATTTTATACATGAATGAAGATGAATAATTCAAAAAATGTTTCTTGTTAAATACTTTAGCATGGTATTAGAGCCTTCTTGACCTTTAATGTCAAGCATGGCAGATTTCAATTCACAAACGACAGTCTCCACTCCATCCTCTAATGTTCCTGTTACTCCTTCTGTTCAAAATCCATATCCATTTCTTAATTCATTTTCACATTTGATTACCGTTAAGCTCAACCATGAGAATTATCCGATTTGGAAGGCTCAAATTATTCCATATCTCATTGGTCAGCAACTTTACAGTCATATTGACGGCACTACCCCACCTCCTCCTCAAACACTTTCTGATCAATCCCCAAATCCTGAATATCTTCGCTGGTACCACCAAGATCAACTTATTTTATCTATTTTAATTTCTTCATCATCTTAAAATTTGGTTGCACAGGTGATGAAGCATAAACCAACCAAAGATATGTGGTTTGGTATTGAAACAGTTTTTGCTCATCAAAACTAAGCTAGATTTGTTCAAATTCACTCTCAGTTAGCAACACTAAAGAAAGGAGGTGACTCTGTTACTAATTATTATCGTAAAGCCACACTCCTTGCTAATTCTTTGTCTGTCTCTAGAAAGTCTCTTTTAGATCTTGAATTCACTACTTATTTAATGGCTAGTTTGGGTCCTGAATTTGATCCAATTGTTATGTCTTTTACTACTAGACTACCACCACCTACTCCAGATGAAGTATTAAGTCATTTATTGATTTTTGAAGCTCGTTTATCCACACCACTTCTTCTATTGTTCTAGCTGTAGAAATTATTGCTAACGTTACTTAGAAACAACCTTCTTCTCCCTTTTCGCGTGGTGGTTGTAATCCTAATCAAACTTTTCGTGGTCGTGGTGGTCAATTCATTTCTCATGGTGATGGTCGCTTTCCAAGAGGTGGCCGTACTTTTTCACTGGTCTGTGTTTTTTGTCAAGTTTGCTCTCATCCTGGTCATACTGCCCTTACATGTTACCATAGATTTAATCAGGCTTATCAGTCTCCTCCACCTCCTTCCCTGGCTGCTAACTACACTGCCTTGCCGACACTGCCTTATTCTTCTGAGAATCTGTGGTACCCAAATAGTGCATGTTCTAATCATGTAACTTCAGAGCTTTTCAATCTCAATTTATCTGCTAATGTTTACATTGGTAGAGATAATATTTACACTGGTGATGGTACACCGTTGCCCATCCGTCATCATGACACTGGGAATCTTAATACCTTTATTGGTAAATTCCTTCTCTTAAATCTTCTTCATGTTCCTAATATCACTAAAAATCTTTTGTTAGTTTCACATTTTTGCAAGGATAATTCTGTTTTCTTTGAATTTTATGATTCTTATTTTCTTATGAAGGATCTAAAGTCGAGGCAAGTTCTTCTTCGAGCTCCCTACAATAATCATCTTTATACTCTGCCTCTCCAATCAACTCCTACAGCTTGTTTCACAGCTTGTGTGCCTTTTCTTCAATGGCATCAGCGTCTTGGTCACCCAACCTTCTGTGTTGTTCAACAAGTTCTACGCACTCATAAGCTCCCTGTCACTTTTTCACCATTAACTCTATTCTATTCTACTTGCTGTGCATTCAAGAGTCATTATCACCTTCATCGTTCCAATTTAAATGAATCTCCCACTCCCTTTCATTTAATTTTTAGTGCTGTCTGGGATCCTTCTCCCATTGTTTCTAAGGATAGTTATTGTTATTATGTTACTTTTGTTAATGATTGTACTTGGTTTACGTTGTTGTATCCATTGCGTACAAAATCTGAAGTGTTATCAACTTTTCTTTAATTTAAGTGTCATATGGAATGTCTTTTTAATTCTAAAATCCAGTGTCTACAATCTGATTAGGGCGATGAATTTCATTCCTGACATATTCTTTTACAATAGTATGGTATAACTCATCATAGCAATTGTCCTTACTCTTATTATCAAAATGGTACTGTTGAGCGTAAGCATCGTCATATCGTTGAAACTGGTCTTGCTTTGTCATCTCATGTCTCTTTGCCTCATTCCTTTTGGTCTTATGCATTCACTACTGCTATTTTTCTTATTAATCATATGCCCAGTGTGTCCCTACATAATTTTTCTCCTTATGAACTTTTATTTCACATTGCTCTTGATTATTCTCGTCTAAAAGTTTTTGGTTGTCTTTGCTAGCCTCATTTACGTGATTATAATTGAAATAAATTTCAACCTCAATCTAAACCATGTGTCTTTCTGGGCTATAGTAAAGACCACATTGTTTATATTTGTCATGATCTAATCTCTTATCGCAATTTTATTTCTAATGATGTGGTTTTTGTTGAGGCTCACTTCCCTTTTAAATCTGATTGGCCCATCTCTTCTTCTGCTACGTCTCATTTCACTATTCTTCCTTCCTTGTCCTTTTCCGCAACCCAATCCACTTCCTCAGGCCCACTTAATTCCCCTCAGTCCACTAATGATAGTTCACGTGCTCAATTTTTTTCACCACGTCAAACTTCTTTTCAGCCAGTTTCTCGTCCTTTGTTCTCTTATTCAACCTCCCCATTGTCCTTTTCCTCTCTCTCGCCTTGAATCTTGCCATCATCAAAGTCTTCCTCTTCTTCTCCATCTTTTTCTGTGTCTTCCACTGCTCCACCTCAGCCTACTCATCCCATAGTAACCAGATCTAAATATAATATTGTGTGCCCTAAGGTTCCTATTGATGGTACGGTTTGATGGCCATCATTAAATTTTACAAGTCTTTCTAATGTGCCTCCTGAGGAGCCTTCCTCTATTTCTGTTGCTCTAAAAAATCCCGAATGGAGAAAGGCTATGGCTACTGAGTTTGATGCTCTTGTTGTGACTAAAACGTAGAGCTTGGTTCCTTTATCTTCTGAGTACAATCTCATCGGGTGCAAATGGGTCTTCTGTGTAAAAAGGAAGCTGGATGGATTAATTGATCGTTACAAAACTCGTCTCGTCGCAAAAAGTTTTCACCATCAACCAAGTTTGGATTATCATGAGACCTTTTCTCCTATAGTCAAACCTATTACTATTCGCTTGGTACTATCTATTGCTATTTAAAAGTTCTGGCCCATTAATCAATTGGATGTGCAAAATGCTTTTTTACATGGCTCTTTGTCTGAATCTGTTTATATGTCTTAGCCTCTGGGTTTTCAACATATTGAATATCCCAATTATGTTTGCAAGCTCAATAAAGTGATTTATGGACTTAAACAAGCTCCCCGAGTTTGGTTTGCAAAGTTGAGTTCACGATTAATTGATCTTGGTTTTGTTGCTTCTCAATCTGATGCTTCCCTTTTTGTTTCCACTTTTGCTACTATTATCTTTTATGTTTTAATCTACGTTGATGATATCTTAGTTACTAGCTCATCTGTCTCCGATGTTAATGGTCTTATTGATGCTCTTGTTTAAGTTTTTCCTGTTAAGAATTTAAGTCCACTTCATTACTTTTTAAGTGTTAAGGCACATTGTTCTTCCACTAGTCTCTTTTTAAGTCAGCAAAAATATATTTCAGATTTGTTGCTAAAAACTAATATGCATCAAGTCAAACCTCTGACTACTCCTATGGCTTCTTCAACAAAATTAAGTGTTTTGGATGGTGTTAATTTTGATAATCCATCTCTTTATTGAAGTATTGTGGGCAATCTGCCGTATTTATCTTTTACGAGGCTTGATATCTCCTTTGCAGTTAATAAGGTTTGTCAATTTATGCACCATTCTCATGACGTTCACTAGCAGGCTATTAAGAGGATTCTTTGTCATTTATGTGGTACTGTTGTTTATGGCTTACTTCTTCGTCCTTCCTTTACTTTTTCCTTGACAACCTACACTAATGCTGATTGGAGGGGATGTCCAGATGACAAACGTTCTACAGGGGGTTTCCTTGTTTTTGTTAGTTCTAATTTGGTTTCTTGGAGTTTTAAGAAGCAGAGCACTGTTACTCGTTCTAGTACAAAGGCTAAGTATAAATCTTTGGCTCTTGCTACGTGCAACTTGATTTGGTTGCAGTCTTTGTTACGTGAACTTCACATTTTTTTTTCTACTCCACCTACTTTATTTTGTGATAACTTGAGTGCTACATACTTAGCTGCCAATCCCATTATGCACTCCAGAACTAAGCATATTGCTCTTGACTATCACTTTGTCGTGAACGACTTGCAAATAACTCTCTTCGTGTTGCTATTTAATCTAGTAAAGATCAGCTTGCTAATATTTTAACTTAGCCACTTGGGTCATCTTGCTTTGCTCTACTTTGTTCTCACCTTACAGTCACTTCTTTCCCGTTCAGTCCATGGGGGGTTGATAGAGCACACACATCATGACCAAATTCTAGCTCATTCTCCTCACAGAATAAAGACATCTCAACAAATACAATTAGAGCATGTGATAAATATGTCTAACAGAATTGATATTATCCATTGTATTTTATCTTCTTTTATGTTTTTTTATTTATTCTGGTTGTAGCACGTGTCTTGTTTCTGCTGTATAAATTGGGTACTACTGTACAGATTTTATACACGAATGAAGATAAATAATTCAGAAAATGTTTCTTGGTAAATACTTTAGCACAGAGAAACCAAGTTCATTGTGACAACATCATAGATTCAAAAGGCATTGGCCTTGCTCTTTGGGATTCATTTCAACATGAGCAAATCACAGAAAACTTTGCTAAGGGAAATGCATTATTTGGTAAGACCTAAAATCCCACCCACCGTTCCACCTTCTTTTTCTCTGTTTGATTCTCAAACAAACTCTGCTGATAGTAGACTTAAAACCAAGGATTCTCTTCAATCACCATATCTGGGTGTGAGAATTCAGTAATTTATATAGAAGATTCTGCAGGCTAGTTGTCACAGGTGTTGTCTTTTGAGAAGGAGCTCTGAGAGGAGTATCTTCGTGTGACATCCAGAGGAATATACTTCGATAACTACATTGTGAACACCTACTGTTCTGTATCGTTGCCTTGTAACTCCGACTCTGCTTTGGGGAGTAATTTCCTCAGATTCTGTTAAACCTGCAAGATGCATCTCCATCACACAAAGGACATCTTTATTTGTAGCAGAGCTTCATTTCCTTCTTTACAAATAAAAATTAATACACGTTTCTACTAATAGATAAAGTTAATGTGAGGTTTAACTGCTTGTTAATAATTTCTAAATAATGTAATCATTAATACAGTAATATCATTAAAAAAAAGGAATAAATCCCGGTATCTTTATATTACCTCATGCGGTAATGAGACAGTACGAATTGTGTTTTCATATTTTCAAAACATTCGTATCGATTTGTTCATAAATTCAGAAATAGATAAGAAGTGAATCAAATGATGCACATTATATGATTATGAGGCAATAAAGATGATTGAAGCGAGTAATATGATTTTAAAATAGTGTATTATACTTTCATCTAACTAGTTAGGTTTTTATATTTGAAACAATTTTTTCTATGGCATGAAATTTATATTTTAACATAGAATATGATAGATATGTATTTTAGCTACACTTTCAAAAGATTGTGTGAACAAAGATGTAAGATAAGAAATCCAAATCTTTTACTCAACATTGTAAATTGTGGAATTGCTGAGTCATTCATTCCAGCTTTTGAACTGCCGCAAGCACTTCACTGGATAACCACCGTGTGAGGCGGAAATGGTATGTTTCATTCATATTAAGTTCCTTTTGTACAAAGGTGGATGATTTTGCTAAACATGATAGTGCCAATTTTTTTATCAAAAACGAAAATATGTTACTGCAAACGCCAACACATTTCAGGCTACAACGCTTAAAGGAGAAATTTAGAGTACAATAACTAATACCTAAGGGAAGCTCAAGTGAAAGCAAATTCTTCTCTAGCTGCACAAAGCATTCAAAAGTAGCCTAGTATGGACAGACAACATATATAATAGACTTCCACCAATGAAACATCATAGTTCAAATTGCAAGCACAAATCTCAGTCATCATCGTCGTCCTCATCATCTTCTTCTTCATCCTCCTCTTCCTCTTCCTCTTGGTGTGCCTCCTGTACAAAAAGAAAAATAGCCAAAGAGGATGGTTTTAAGCTTTATCAGAACAATGATACATCTTGGCTTAGAAGGAGCTAAACTACAACAATGGGTATAAACCATGCATAAAAGCGCAGACTTTATGGATGGTGAACACATGACTGAAAGTAGAATCTAAAAAAATTTCCTGTTTTACCAACTTCTGATTTATAGTTAATGATTCACACAGAATACATTTAAACTTAATAGGAATATACATAAAGGAAAATAAAGGACAAGAGTTAAGCAAAGTTTCATAGGCGTTCACTATTAACTTCTCCAATAAAAATATAATGCATGGACATCTTTTTTTTTTTTTTTAACAACTCACTGCATTACTGATTCTTTTGAAAAAAATTTCTCCACATACTATATTTTTATCAAAGAATGTGATAGCAAACACTTAACAATTATACCTAAGTTTTTTTTTTTTCCAAGAATAAAAAGGAACAATACAAAATTCATTAGGCAAAAACATTCATACTCCCTGATTATATCATGCTCAAAAGACACAAATCATGAATACACAGAAAACTTTATAAACAAGCTGATTAAAAGAAAAGATAGATAGGAAAGAAGTGAGACTACCTCTTCATCCTCTTGATCATTAACTTCAGATTTGGACCTGTCTGATTCCTCGTCTCCATCATCCGCTAAGCTTGCCTGGCAACATCATAGAAAGTGAAGCGTATAAACAATGTAACAAAAACACCACATACAACAGACCATCTGGCACTAGGCGCTCACCTGCTTTTTATTATAGGCATTCATAAGTTTTTCATACTCAGCTTTCCTTTTTGCAGCCTTGGCTTCATATGGAGCTTTCTCCTTCCAGCCCAAATAGAGAAGTTTAAATCAGTAAGGGAATAAATCCCTTCATCAATATGGTGAGGTCACCAGGTATAGATACAGCGGAATTCAATAGAAGCAACATTTGTATAAAGCTACAAACTATATGATATCTAATAAGAAAAATTACTGTTCATTTATATTTGAATGCATCGCATAATGAAGAGCAAACCCAACAAATTTAAGATTTGCAATTATGTATCCAAGATTGAATTGCTTACAGCATCAGTCATGGATTTCCATTTCTGTCCTCCAGCTTTCCCAACCTTCAATCAAAGAGTACAGTAAGCAACTTAGATGGTCATTCAAAAAGGACATATATCAGCAAATAAACTGAAGAAATTTAAGATGTAACTTACAGCTGATACCGCCTTCACACCAGGATTTTCTTTCTTAAAGGTCGCTCTGAACTCCTCACTGTCATATAGAGTAGGATATAGTTCAAATACTTTCGGTTTTCAAGAGAGCTAAAAGAGAAAGGAACAAAGACAGAAACACACACAGGAACACAAAGAAAGCACTGGCTGGTCTTTTTGGTTTGTTGGGATCTATCTTGGCCTTGGTCTGCCGTTTATTACTTCTGTCAGGTTTAGCCGCAGCCCTTTGCTTTCCAACCTTTCTGAAAACAATAGAGATATAAATGTTCCATCATTACACTCTTCCTGTAACAGTTATTTGCACCATCAAGTATGTGCAATCAGATATAAATAAACTTTTAGATATAAGCAAATCACCAGAACACAAACACCCTTTTGGACAAGAAGATATAAACTCGGACGGAAAATGATAATGCCCAAAATTTATTTACATAAAGTAAAATGATACGCGATGAACTAACCTGTCACCAACAGGCTTCAATGCTTCCTTAGAGTTCTTTACTGCTCCCTTCCCTTTGCCACTCTTCATTGTCGAAGTTCTTGTATCACAGAGTTAGAAAGTTGAAAAAGAAAATTAGAAAAATCCGAATAAAAAGGGATAGATAACATTAAAATAAGGTGGGTTTCAAGATTAGCTCAATTTGAATAAATTCGCCCCAAAGGGTTAATTAATTAATGCTCCCATATGTTATATATCTACCTATGTTTAGAGTTAACAAGCACTCATCCCGATATGGATAAATGACATGACAAAATATATTGTGTTTAAATACAATTTGAAGTGACATTTTGCATCTGATAAGAGTGTTGAATACCCATCAAACACAATAGGACGCCGTTTCTCAAATATGAATGCTTTATAGGTTTAGAGTGTATGAATTTATTGTAGTCACAGCAGAATTCATACACAGACAAATTTTGGAGACCTCCCATGAAAAAAAACAGAAACCAGATATAGAGGAAATCCACAAAAAGAAGTATGTGACCAACACCAACAAGCACAGACATAATCCACAGCTCAGAGGTTTATGGGGTGGGGAAAAGGGTAAATAATAAAGCCACAGAGTTCAAGCAACATATACAGTAATACATCCTTTCTCCTGATAACTCACCATTTTGTTTTAAATTCTTCAAAAAAAAACAAAAAAAAATTGAATAATTCAGCTTTGACTTTTCATAGCTACCAAACAAAAATCCAAACGAAGGAAACAACAAGAAGCATAGATATAGAAGAAAAGGGTTACATTCAAAAAGATGAAGAAGAAGAAGAGGAGAAGCTTGAACGCGAAGCAGAACCAAACAGAAACCCAGAGAATCAAAGGGAGATGGTACCAGAGGGGAAGAGAAAAGCAGAATAATACAGGGACGACCAAGTAGCTTGTGAATTTGATAAAGCAACCGGACCAGCCGGTGGGTCGTGGAGACTTTGCCGCCATACGACTCAAGGGAAGAAAGGGATTTTAACCTGGCTCAGCCGGTTGCCGAGATTCGGTAGCGATATTTTAATATTCCCTTTCAATAATTAATTAATCAACTTTGTAAGGGACGACCAAGATTTATATATTTTCAATCAATCTCTGGATATTTGTTAGTGCGCAAATGCTCATTGTTCGCCCAGTCTTGATTTCAAACACATTCGAATCGGATTTAGGTTATCACCACTGTTATGAAAATTAAATTGATTTGTTGAATTAATAAATTGGTCACAGAATTAGTGATAGAATCGGCTCATATGATCTTTAAATTCAATTAAAAGGAAAAATTAATCCAGAATTTATTAAATTAATAAAAATAAGTTAATTTAGTATTGGACTCCCTAAATATTAGCTTTTGATTTTTTAAATTTAAAATAGAATATTAATATTTTATAATAAAGATTTATAATATTTTATAAATTCTATTCAATTCATTTTAGATAGACTTATTGTTGTATGTAAAATGTTTTAGTTATTTTTTATATTTTTAAAGATTTATATTTATTTTATAATATATGCATTAATTTAATTGTAACATATTATATATTTATATTATATATATTTTTTAAAATTCAACTATAATCAAATCATTAAATTATAAATAACTTTTTATCTCGATTCAATATCTAATCCAGTTTTTAAAACATTGGTGATGAATGAGAGGTTTAAATTTAAATTTTTAGTTTATTAGATTTAAAAATCCATTTTGAAATGCAGAAATAATTTTTTTGAATTTTTTAATTCAAACTTGCATAGAGAAATTCTTTCCTTTTTTTGAAGCATTATTCCAAAAGCACAAAAGGATTTTCTTACTTTATATACAAAAAAAACCCAATGGGTATAATCTAACTTCAAAAATTCAATCAAATTGAATCTAAACAGATATGTTTGAAATCACCCACATCAAATATATTTATTTTAGATAAATTTAAAATAACTTTAGATTTTTAATATATATATATATATATTATAATTCAACCTTTTAAATAAACATAATTAGGATTATTGAATTATTCATAGAAAAATAAGCATACGTTATCTACATAGATCTTGCAGCTGTTGAAGAAGGCCCATTGCCCACCACATACCAAACTGTTGAAATAAGAAAATGGGTCCAACTCACTTGGACAATCCCTCGTATAGTCCATTTTTATGAGGAAAATTTTATATGTAATTTTTTAATTTTTTAATTAATTTTTAATTAAAACATGACAATTATATAATTTATATATACAAGTGTATACAACTCAAAATTACATAATTAAATTTTTTAAAATTTATATATATATATATATATGTTACAATTTTATTGATAAATCTAATAACAAAAATATAAAAGTCTATTACTAAGTCTAAATCATTTTCATAATTGCATCGCATCTCTTTAAAATCCAATTAAATCAAATCTTTCAATTAAAAAGTCTTTAGTTTAAATGACTATTTTCTTGAATTTAAATACCGCATAACAAAAAATTTGAGGCAAGCAGATTTGATTCTCTCTCCTTAAATTGGCTTTTAAGAAATGATATATTAAAAATTAAATTATTCGTTATTTTCTAATCTTTTTTTTTTCCACTTGTTGACTTTAAGTCTTGGTAATGAAGAAAAAAAGTCTTTGTCATCAAAATTATTTTTGTATTGAAATTTCTGCTTTCCTTAGGGGCATTTAGTGTTGAGTTATAATACTATAAATTAAAAAAATATCATGTTCTTTTTAGTAATGATATAATAGTTATTAAATATATATTTATTAATTAAACAAAAAATAAATTAATAATATTAAGAGCTATTAACTATAACATAAAATAATTTTTTAAATAATTATTTAATAAAATATCATTTTATATTCCATAATTGTTTCATGTTTTGAGGAGATCACAATTTGAACAAAAAGGAATTAACAAAAAAAAGAGACATATCAAAGAGATAATGACTTGTATTAAAAGACCTTAAATTAAGACACAGTAACGACTATTTCCTAGATTTAGTAAAATAAAACTAACGGGTTTGGATTTTTAAAATTTTTTATTGTAAAATTTTTATAAAGTTTAGAGAAATATGAAATAAAAAAATGAAACATATAAAGAGAGAGAAAGTAAGTTCCATATATATTTTTACTGTTTATGCTTTTTTTTTTTTCAGACTCGATACAAATTTTATAATAAATAACTTTAATAAGTCCTTAAACAAAGCTAATTAGGCTATTTAGCTTGTTGATAATCATGTTCTTTGAATGTTGATGCCCTTATTCACGTCTAGTTGTAGAAGTTTATATTTATAAGTTTTATAAATAATACACTGATGATAATAGTTAAATCAAATTATTTAATAAAATTGTAAAAACTATTACTTATTATTTAGAGTTATTTTGTTCAAAACAATTTATATAACTTATTATATTCATTTTTTAAATGAAACTTAATAAATAATAACAATTAAATGTTTTGAACTTTTTAGAATTTAGCTAGGTTGGGTTAAACTAAGATACTTATGACTAAGAAATATCCATAACCATAATTATTATGACACATGCTATTTATGAATTCATAATATCCCTGCTATTTAGTATCTCGTCAGAAAAAAACTTTCCCTAAGTTATATCAAAGTGTCCTGTTTACATGACACACAAACATACTAGATTTCTTTAAAACATTTTCCCTGTTATAAAACAAATTTAAAATTATCAAAATTTATAGGTGATTTGATACATTAATATTAAACGTTTTTTTTATCCTTTAAAACACCTTCGACGTAAGATATTAAGAAATAAATTAATGTCCCCTCGCCTTACCAAAAAAGGATATAAATTTATAACATTTAATATTTTTGAATCAATATAACAATAAAAACTAACTAAAATAATATTTTATACAATTATCCAGGATCTTGAAAATTTTCTGATGCAAAATCTCAATAAGATAAAAAAAATCTCTATCTAAGTTTTGAAAATCATTACATTCATATATGAATGATAGATATTTTTTAAATATGTACCGAAAAACCTCATTTTATTGATAGATTAATCGTAGAAATGGACTTCGGATTCTTCCAAATTTGCAGTGCCAAGTGGCCAACCACAACCACAACCACAAGCTTTCACAGTACCAGCGTTTTCAGGGATCAAAGTGGGGCCGACATTACTTCTACCAGATAAGCCTATAGATAAGATTTCCAGCATCTCCACCGTCAGATGGATACGCTTCTGCATCCAACGGCCATAAATCCTCCACCATGGATTTTCCAATATGCCTTTGATAAAGTACCCACCCATATAATCTCCGGTTCCCTCGCCATCCTATTCCTGCGATTCATCTTCTTCTATACTCCGCTCCACGCACCCCGGCGTACGTTAGCACACAGACATGGCTGCTTCCGCTTCCGCCGCGTCTACCTTCATTGGCACGCGCCTCCCCGACATGCACTCCAATTCGGGTCGGGTAGTAGCTCGGTTCGGTTTTCGGACCAAGAAAGCCCCGCCTAAAAAAGCAACGAAGCCTAACTCTGATAGGCCACTGTGGTACCCAGGAGCGAAGGCACCCGAATGGTTGGACGGAAGTCTCGTCGGCGATTACGGGTTCGACCCGTTCGGGTTGGGAAAACCCGCTGAGTATTTACAGTTCGAGCTGGACTCGCTGGACCAGAACCTTTCGAAGAATTTGGCAGGTGACATCATCGGGACACGAACCGAGGTTTCCGATGTCAAATCGACGCCATTTCAGCCTTACAGTGAGGTTTTCGGATTGCAGAGATTCCGTGAGTGCGAGCTCATCCATGGACGCTGGGCCATGCTGGCGACCCTCGGCGCCCTCGCCGTAGAGTGGCTCACCGGCGTTACCTGGCAAGACGCCGGAAAGGTATGTTCTCACTGTTCACAGGTTTTGGTAATATCAATGTCGTTTTAGAAAGTGTTCTTCGGAATTAACAATTCAGTCCCTCCCTCAAAATTAATTATTGACTAATGAATGTAAAACTTGTTCCAGATTTATTTCTTATGTCAGGTGACCATGGAATTTAGATATTAGAAAGAGTTTATTTATTTATTAACTGGCATACTCAGTAAGTTTCGGGAATTAAAAAGCTAAATGCTTGGACCAAACTGTTATTTTATTTTATTTTTTTGTAAACACCAAATTGTTAGTTTAATTGATGGTTAAAGCTAGATCAGTTTTTTCAGTGGTTTATTACAATTTATCTTAATTTTTCTGTAACTGATTTGATTTCTATATTTTTTATTTTTTTTTATTTTTGTATTGTTGAATGAAAAGCAGAACTAGAAAATAAAATAATGGGCTTGCAAATGTCTTGGTGAAATGATGTTCTTGTTTTTTCTTAAAGCAAATATATAAGTAAATAAGTAGAATCTTTCTCTTCTTTTACATGAAGTTTGAGGAGTATAAATCCCACAAAACCAGAATGTGTATGACTGAATCGTTTTTGTCTGAATAATCTTACATGCAACATGTCTATGTCAGTAATTGCGTCAAAAATTTAATTCAAATGAAGTCTAAAAGAAGATCAACTAATAACAAATAAGCCCTCTGCTTTCTTTCTTGAAAGTTAAAATGAAAACAAATTAAAAAAAAAAAAAAAGAAACGATTACAATGTCTTCATTTTTCAAAGCCAATTGATATAAGTCCCAAGTACCAGCTTCCCAGCTGAGGAAGCACAAAACGGCCTGTCGTATACAAGTTACTAATCAAATTATGGATTTTGTTGTTATAGGTAGAGCTTGTTGAGGGTTCATCCTATCTTGGCCAACCTCTTCCCTTCTCAATTTCCACATTGATCTGGATTGAGGTTTTGTTGATTGGGTACATTGAGTTTCAAAGGAACGCCGAGCTCGACCCCGAGAAGAGGCTCTACCCCGGCGGCAAGTTCTTCGACCCACTCGGCTTAGCCGCCGACCCGGAGAAGAAGGCCACCCTGCAATTGGCAGAGATCAAGCATGCCCGTCTCGCCATGGTTGCCTTCCTTGGCTTTGCTGTTCAAGCTGCAGCCACTGGCAAAGGCCCTCTTAACAACTGGGCCACCCATTTGAGTGACCCTCTTCACACAACCATCATTGACACTTTCACATCCTCCTCTTAAGCTTTTCTACTTTGTAGTACTTTGTAATTTGCACTATATGCATATATGCTGCTTTCTGAGGTACTACTCTGGGGTCCAAACATTTCATAGTTTTAATCAGTGCTTGTAAAGTTAGTGACATGATGAATTTGAGAGGCTAAGCAGAATGTTACTGCTTGATTTTAGTGTCTCATAATGTTGAGGATCAGAAACCATGAAATGAAACCAAGAGGGAAAAGAAAGAGAGTAAAATAGTGATCAGATCGAAGAAGCTCAAAGATAAGATTTCTAGCCTCTACCCCGTCCTATTGGCCACAGAACCCTCAGCAATCGGTTCCCTATTCTCTAATTCGCCCTTGGTAAAAATACTCACTATCCTATCCCTGCACTTCATCTTCCTGGAAGAAGATCTTCTTCAGCATTGGGGTGCAAGAATGATGAATAAATTACTATAATTTTTATTCCTGAAATCATATTTAGAATTATTTATTTCCATCAAATTCGTGAATATCCATATCAGACTTATTTGTTTTGGAAAATTTTCATAATAAACAAAATTTTCTTAAATTGAGATTCATTTATATAAATTTTTTGTATAAAATTATACTAAAAAATAATATGCGGTGAGTATCATATTTAGATCCAAACAAATATACAAGTACTAATAGGATATGAATATTTTGATGAGTAAATTACATGAGTCACTTTTGAGTTTTATTAAAATAATACAAACTTTTTTTGTTTTTTTAAAAAGTTTTGTATATTTTAAAAATTAAAAAAATTGTGAAATTTTAACAAAATTTAAGAAAAAAATCTGTGTAATTTACTTTTTGCTCTAAAAGAAATTTGTATATACTTTAACAATAAAGAGGAAGTTTGTCTAATTTTAATAGAATTTAGAGAATGTTTATATTCAGTTTAAAAATAAAAAAAATATTCGTGTAATTTCAAAGTATGTATAATTTATTTTATTTTAATCATCCTTATTAAATGGGATCCTAATCCCATCTTTTACTCTACTTTACACACCCCCCAGCTTGTGTTAGCACATTACCATGGCTGCCGCCGCCGCCGGCTCCAACGTATCTTCATCGCCATACTTCCTTATATGCAATCTAATTCGGTTGTAGCGCCGAGTATCACTTGAGGTTTGGCCAACATGTCCCAAGCATAATATTGGCCGAAAAAAAGAATACATGTATCGAACACGGTACTGTTACTCAAGCATTAGTGGGCTGGGCCCTGGTCTAGTTATTAAGGCCATGGGTTTGGGCCCAACTTGTTTGTGCGTATTACTCGGCCAGACTCATCTAGCTCACCTAAGATATGGTTTGGTTTTGGGTCTCCTTTTTAGGCCCTCAATCATACTGAAAAAGGGTAAACAAAACGGTGCGTGTTTTCAGTTTCACAACAGTTATGCCTCTAGTTCTTCAGGATTCGGGTTTGGGTTTTATTCATCTTTCGCCGCCCTCAACCTGAACGCCTTCTCTTTCGCAACCCTCTCTCGTTCGCTCTCTGGTAATCTCTCGCTAATGGCTTCGCCTCAGCTCTCAATTTCACATTTCGATAAGCTTTATTCATGGTTACATTTTGGTGCCGACGTCGGAGAAAACACTGCTTTTCATCTGATGTGTTTTGGTACATCGTGTAATCTAATTTCCCAATGGCTTAGAGACTTATTTAAAAAAAAAAAGTTGAGTCAGTATTCCTATATTATTCAGGACACATACGACTCGTAAATTTTTCTTCATATTTTCTGTACTGAGTATCTTATAAGTTTCTAACTAATTGGAAAATTAAAGTTCCGGGTACCAAACATCAATACTTTTTGAAAATTCCTTGCATGCTTACTGCTCTGAAATCTTCTGCTTAATCTTTTTTCTCAGGTTTTTATTTTCTGCAATGTCATTTTAACTTTTATGCTTTTGCCTCCATGGTGTTTGATAGAAAGCCTAAGAAAATGATGCTCCGTTGATTAATATAGGAATGTAGAAAAAATGGATAACTGTTGTTTCTGTGATTTTCTTTAGTTCAATAGCTGAATATGTGGTCTACATAGATGTGAAATTTAGATGTATGGTGAATATGAGCTCGAAACTGTCTCTTAATATTATCCAATTTGATGCATATTATGTTCTAGGTTCTTTCAACTCTGCAGGACCACTAGTAGATGGCAATAGATCACAGGTTATCTGTCATGCAAGTTAGTTATAGTTTACGTGCAAAAACATGGAGATTTGATCTACTAAGTTCTCAATTGATTAAGACATTAGACCTTTATTTGATGGTGGCCTTAGCATTGAGCTATATTAAACTGATAATTATTCTCCCATTTTGATGTAAGCTGAATTTAGATTGTCTTACTATTTCAAATCTAACTCATTTGCTGCATATTGAGTAAATCGGTGGTATAATTTCTGTCTTTATTTTTTCTTTTCATTTTTTTGGGTAAAAATTAATTATCCTTCTTTAGCTTTCAATTGTTGGTATTTTTATTCGTGTTTACCTCTGTGCCACTGTTGATACGTAGGCAGTCCAGAGTCATTAACTGAATGTGTTTTGTGTTTGTTACACTCTCAGTTGCCCTGTTTTCATTGCTGGGTTCTGCTAAACTGGGCTGGACATGGTTTCTGTTTGAACTAGACATGCACCAAAAGGTGGAGACCTATATATGGCAACAGGAAGCTTTATATGGAATTTTACAAAGAAATTTATCACATTTGGGCTCATTACTGTGACAGTGTCTGATCGATATGCGACTGTTGTTCCAGTTCGTGGTGTCTCTATGTCTCCCACATTTAATCCTAAAACCAGTTCTTTAATGGGAAATATTTCTGGTAAATTTCTTGTTAAAAGAATTATCTGAGAAAAGTCTTATTTTTCACAATTGCAGATTTTGTTGTTTGACATTTGATTATGTTGCAGATGACTATGTCTTGGTTGAGAAATTTTGCCTCGAAAACTATAAGTTTTCCCATGGTGATGTGGTGGTCTTCCGGTAATTTTTTTTTGGCCCTTCTCCATATAATATATTTATTGCAACTATGTTTTTATATGAGATAATTTCCTTTGGTATACCATATGCATTATTTAATATGGAAGTTAATCTAGCATGCAATGTTACTAAAGGGCTAGATGAAGTAATCACCAACTATGAATCTTGAAATTATTGGACAGTCTGGGGAAAGTATACATAGTGGTGCAATGTTTTTGTTGCATTTGTTTGCTTGAACAATGTAAAAACAGGCACAAAATATTTAGATCTATGTAGAATATGTCAACAATTTATGAGTACTTGAACTTTGAAAAGGAAAGGGTTTACATAACAAATCTAAAGACGTTTTCTGGCAGACAAATTAAGATCATAGAACATTTATTTTTTCAATCGGTGAACTGAGCTAGGAACTAAGAAAATTTTTCTTTTTCTTTTTCCTTTAGAAAAAGAAACAGAATTGATGAATTTTTTTAATTAAAAAGTAGACATAATTCAGTCTGCTTGAGTTTGGTTCCATGAGTCTTTCTTCATAAAGCTGTTTGCTTGTTAAATAGCATTAAATATGAGGCTTAGATGAAGGTTTGGGTTTTGTATCTTTCACTATTGATAAGCAACTTGTAATCCCACATGCCTTAATATCCTAGATATACCTTTGTTTAATTATTGCTTTGTACTGCCTGAGAAAAATTGAAAGGAAATGAAAATAAAATGGACTAAAGCAGTTACTGATTTCAAATGTAGATGTCTAATCGTAATAGGCAAGGTGTAAAAGTGAATAAACAGATTCAATTTATCTCTCTTGTTGTGTAAGATTGAAAACTAAGACACGTAGAAAATTTTGATCAATAATATCGTTTTTGTTCTTATACCTAGACCTGAGTGTTAAAAAACAGAAGAAAAACTGGTGGTTTTTTTTTTAAAATTATTTTGTATGGTCTGTTAAAACTCTGTTCTTCCTTTAATTATTGCCTGATTTTCATCTTGATTAAGAGCAAGCTTTGTTAAGGATGGAATGAAATGATGCTTTACATGAATGCACAGAGTGACTGCAAGCAAGAGCTTGACGTGTGTCCCTTTTCTTTTTTATAGAGAGACCAAAAATTTTACTTGTAAAAAAGAAAATTACACTCCAAAAAATTTAACTGTAAGGACTAAAATTTTTAGTCCTTAGTCATTTTTTGAACAATAGTGAATAGGAATGGGAGGGAAAATTGAGTAAACAATAAAAGGGCTTATGAGTTTTATAATATGAAATGTAATTTTCCTCAGCGAAAATTTTTGCCTTCTCAATTAAAATTTTCAGTCTCTCTGAAAAAATTAAAGGACACATGTCAAGCCCTGTGCAGTCACTAGTGTGACTGCAAAGGATTTGCATTCGCTTTACATACATCACTTTTGCCAAGGAAGCATGTATTTACTTCTATAATCATTAGTTCTCTTGTCTTGATGTCTACCAAGGTTGTCTTTGCATTAATGTTGCACTCTTGTTAAAGTTACTGGAACTGGGTAGGTCATTATGGTATGTGTATTCTTCAGTCTATATATATTAATGACTTTTTGTTCTTAGTTTATTCTGATATATAATTTGATAGCCTCCTGTCGACAATGCTTCTAATCAATGATATGAACTATGCTACTAGGATAATTCATTTTGTAAATGCTGAGCATTTACAATTGAGAACATTCCAATTTTGAAAATTGTGTAATTACTACATTCCGAAACTTCTGCAGCTCCCCATTGAATCACAAGGAGACACACATAAAGAGAATAGTTGCATTACCTGGTGAGTGGTTTGGTGCACATCGTAACTATGATGTGCTGAAGGTTCCAGAAGGACATTGTTGGGTTGAGGGAGACAATGCAGCTTCTAGCATGGATTCAAACTCATTTGGTCCCGTAAGTTGCCTTTATTACCAAGCTTCTGGCATTAAACTCTAACAACATGCTAAAGGAAACAAGAAAACAAGGGTTGGATGAATGTTGCTGGCTTGAAATAAGAGCTTGGTGGCAACATGTCTTGTCAACCAAACATTTACTACCCTTGTCGGCAAAGGTCATAGAATTGAAGTGTTAGTAGGAGTTCATGGGTACTTTAGTATTGCACTCTGCAAGTTCTTACGTTTTCTATCACAGTTGACAAAATGCACACTGCAAAAATCGACCAGCTAGTCTTTAATTGCTAGAAGAGTAATTTTGGACATTTACCAATTGCCTGCGGCAACTTACGCTGGCTTATCACAAAGCGTTAGAGGCTAGGAGCTTCTGTTTTTTACTTTAGTATCTATAGATTGCATTGTATTAAACAAACGTAACATTCACTAGAAGTTTTTCAACCAAATTTTCGTACTCATTGACATGGACTACTATGTACTTTATGGGTGCTTATGACAAATGTTGACACTGATCTCGAAGTCTATTTCTCCTTTTAAGGCTTTACTAATTCTTTCTTTTTTATATTTTCATGGGACGCATCACTTCTTATTTTCCGCCTTGATAGAATATATTAATTAATGGATTGTTGTGGATCAGGTCTAGGCAGTTTTGTGGCTAATGCAGGGTTTCTCTTATAAATCTCTCTTAACATATAGGTAACCTGAAAATTATGTCTGCAGATTCCTTTGGGTCTAGTTCGAGGAAGGGTGACCCACGTTGTATGGCCTCCTCAAAGAATAGGAGCAGTAAGGAAGACCCCACCAGAAGGATTACCTTCTTAATTGTTGGATCTCTAATGCTACTCCCCTTTGGCTTCGGCAGGACAAAACAAATTTTTACTCAAATTATTTCCCTTTGGAAAGATACTGATATATATGTTGATTGGAATAGTATATTGCACGATTCTACATTTCTGCTGCCATTAACTTTGAAGTGGGATGCGTTTTGGTTTTCAATTCTTTTGTAACCCTCAGATTAAGGCTCTTTTTGAAATGCCTAGAGAATGGAATAGAGCACATCATCAGGATGTAGGAACATGGGTTTGATTTGTTCCAATATTAATTGTCTGGAGATTTCTTTAGTAATTTTTTGCATGTTTGTAGTATTACCATTTAGTCAATTGAATGTTACCCCAGTTTCAAGTGACATGCAATTTTAGTAGCTTGGATTTAAAGAAAATAAGTTCATCTAATTCAGTGATAATGGTTAAGAGCATTTTCAAGTGGAAGGTCTGTATAATGAGTGGAGGTGCCAATTTGTGCAGAACTGTTATCAAGGTATATTACCTCGGGAACTTGTTTATTGACAGTCACCTGCTATGTTTGATTTTTAACTTAAGTGCTGTATTTAGTAATTTGTTATTAAGTTCTTCAATAGAAATTTAAAAAATAAATATTTTTTGCAACTCAGTATATGATTAATGTTTTGAAAAAAATTTCTCTATGTTGTATAGAACATGATGGGAATCCACCCCCTCCCCCCAGGGGAAAAAAACCCTCAGTCTAGGTTTTTTTTTTTTTAATTTGGTTAAATATCGGTAAGTAGGAATAACCATGAGTAAATTATAAGTTTTCTCACACATTTCCCTAACGACTTTAAGCCCCATCCCTTTTATCCTTATATCTATGTACTTAGACCCATGCATATGAAAAACTAAAAATAAAACGAACAAGTTTTTTCTAAGTTGAAACTTATTTACGCAAAATCTACTTATATAAAATTACAACAAAAAATAAAATGTTTTAAACAACTGATAAAAAATTTAAATTGAATATAATGTGTTTTGGGTGATTTTTTATTTTTAAAATATTATATATATATATATATATATATATATATATATAAACAGGCCTGGGAGTGGTGAGTATCATATTATCCAGACTTAGATCCATCTTTATAAAATTATTTAGAAAAATTTTCAAATCCAAACTCATTTTTCATTCCCATATCCAGATCCAAAGAAATAAATTTTGTGGATACCTATAAGGTTTGAATATTTTACCCATCACTAATTATAAATATCTCTAACATATTGTTTTTAATTGTTAGGCAAAAGAATCTTTTTCACTTCAAAAGTTTTAGTTTTAATTTTGTTCCAAATATTTTATGTATGTCAATTTTATTCAATATATTTTTGAAAAGTTTTAATATCTTCTTGAATACTAAAAACATTCAATTACGAAATTGACTGACCCATATGCGTGTGACCTGCCGTTATAAACAAACTCACTAATTCTCGACTTTCTACACAAATAAGACGATAGGGTTTCTACTACATGTATAACACGAATACGTAGGGCGAAAGCAGTTCTCTTTCACGCTCATCACAGTGACGATGAGTTTTTCATAGTTTATTCTCTTTAAGAATTTTTTCAATAAAATTCCATTTGAGCAAAGTATAAGCCTTTTCTATATCAATTTTAATAGCAAAGAATTCTTTTATTAATCTTTGTGAGTATAATCTAACATAGGTGTGTGTGTGTATATATATATTGTAGCAAAATTCATTACTGTTTAAATTGTACTATTATTATTGTTTAGTTTTTAATGTAAGAGTCATACAAAATGATGACGGGCTTCTTTTTAATTAGAAGGTATAACATAGTTGTTAGTAATTAGAATAGTGGGTCCGGTTTTTTATGACTTGTATGGCTACCAACGTTCAAAATTTGAAAATAAAAAATAAAAAATCACACACACACACACACATACATATAACATAGTTGTTAGTAATTAGAATAGTGGGTCCGGTTTTTTATGACTTGTGTGGCTACCAACGTTCAAAATTTGAAAATAAAAAATAAAAAATCACACACACACACACACATATATATATATATATTGAAGTGCAATCACATTGTTTATGATTTTAAAACAGAGTAACTCTATAAATTTATAAGATATATAAATTGAAAACTAAAAATTATTTTATAAATATGTCAAACAAAATTGATACAATAAATATTTAGGATAAAACTAAAATTGGTTCAAACTTCTGAAAAAAAGGCTTTTACATAATTATTAAATAGTAAAAATTAAATAAAAAACTTAATTGTATATAATCCCTCTAATTTGTTCAACAAAAGAACAAATTTTCATAATTCAGTAATCATTTACTCAATAGAATAATTATTCGAAAAAAATAATTGACCAAAATTTTAACTCTTTTTTCTTTACTTAATAAAATTTAACTATTAGCTCTGTATAAATATCAATTTTAATATGTTTTGGGCACAAGACCACAAGGGATTTAAACTCTGGGCTCTTTATCCAAAATTTCACCTACTAATTTTTAGCTGTGTTAATTCAATAATTAAGGAGATTAGATTACTTTAATTAATACTGAAATGATTAAATAACAATAAATTACAGGGGCATCTTTGCAAAAGGGGCCTCAGAAGTTTGTTACGAGCGTCGTGATTCCCGGGGCCAAAGGGTACCCCCGTAATTCACAAAGTCCGAATCTCACTGACCATTCCAGTACCTGTGTTGGCTGAATGATGCGATTCGATTACTTTCGCACTATTTCCAGGTAAACGATTCCATGAATTCCATTATCTGTCTCCGTTTCTGATTCACATTATTAATCTGCATTCTTTTCGTCGCCATTTATATCTAAGATTTTTTTTAATTTCATACCTTGTTAGTTTAGTCACGGACTTTGAATTGCATTGTCTCCTCCATTAGAATGATTTTGTTGATTATTTTGGTTTTATTTTTTCTGGGTTCTTTTAGTTTAATATTTCTCATTTTCCTGTCTGGGTTTGTGATTTACTTGTTATCTTTCTTTTCTGTTTGGTCGTTTCTTGAAGGGAAAAAAAACAAGGGAAATTCGATTAACTATTTCTGGGTGGGTTCAAAGTTGATAGATTGGGACAAGGGGAGACATGGGAAGGTTGTTCTTGATCAATCTGGAAGGAAGCATCTATAGCTGCAAGTACTGCCATACACATCTTGCCGTTGCTGATGACATCTTTTCCAAGGTTTCATTTCTCTTTCCTGAAACTTGAATTTGACTTTCTGGTGTTTGAATGTGCAGTTTTTTTATGGACATTTCTGGGTTTTCTCTGGAGAATAAGATATGAGGTGAATGGGAAGTCTCATTATTGGGATGATAAGAGGGACACAAGCTGTGTTTGGAAAGGCTGTGTCTTGCCCCAAAACCACGTTTCACACTAAGCAAAACTTTGTGCTTTTACACAAATGTGATTTTCCACCGTGTATCCAAACGGGCACACAATGAACTTCAAACGGCAGGAAAGAGTAGAACTGTAGAAGGAGTAAACAAGATATGAGGAAATCAAGTGAGGGAAAAACCAAACATGGTCACATATATATTCCTACCTCTTGAATCATATCGTGTTGGGTCTTTGAAGCAAAGATAATTCTAGAGAGGAGCTGTGTGTCTTTGATGTGTTTTACATTAATACTCAGACTGACCCTCCTGAATTGCACTGTTAGGAATCTAATCAACGCTCTTTAAATGCCTTTAAAGCATATTTAAACACATACCAGATATATTTCTTTAATGTCATTTCTCGTGCCAATGCTTCATTTTGTTGGGTTGATATATTCTTCTATGTTGTCATGTGATTCTTTGATTGTAGAAGGATCTGTTGTTTGTAATATATTATGGATGTGATGGAGAGAGTGGTAAAATCTCATTTCTTTATATACCTTGTCTTGTAGTGATACTTGTTATTCGTGTTTGAAAGAGTGAAATAGTGTTGTTTAAATCAAGAGCAACTTTTGTTATTTGAAGAAGTTTCTTGCATAGACGACTCTTGTAATCCAATGATGAGATAATTTTCCTTATTAAGGAGGAGAAATGTAATTGGTGCAGCAAATAATATTAGTGGGACAATCCCTTAATGACTCTTTGTGTCTAGCAGAACTTGATAACTTGGACTATATCTCTATCAAAGTATACCAAGTTTCTCAATCATGAAGCTGTAGAATTACAATCTTTTGATTGAAAATCTGCACAACCTTCAGTATTATATGTCACAATGTGAATCTTTCTAAGCAATAGAATTGACATTTTTTATATCCAGGTAATGTTGCCTGCTGCACTTTTTGTACGAAGTTTTTTCCTCTGGTGACTTCTTGTTTAATAAGTAGAGAATTTTTGGGAAAACTTCTGTAGAAATTGATTTGATCTTCCTTTCCATGATTTCCTATATGCATCTGAATCCTTAATTTGTACTATGCATTTGACAAACTGCATGCATCCAGAAAGTGGAATCATGCAGACAATCTAACCCTGCTTTTTTCTGTCTTAGTCTTTCCATTGCAGGTATGGGAAGGCTTATCTATTTAATGAAGTGTAAGTGTTATTACAAGTTGGCATAAGCATTAGTAATTGGCAATGTAGATTCTGTTTATGCTGCAGTGTTAAATATTTTGCTTTACTTGTGCTTATGATTTTAACGTTTTTAGAAATTGCAATATCTCGGGAAAAACCCTGTAACTTGTGCATGCTTCATCTTGCATGTGTCGATAATGAAACTCTACTAGATGGAAAATCACAATTGCTGGTGTAGGGCTTCATTTAACATATTGCTTTTTCCATTTTATGACAGTGTGAATGTCACAGTTGGAGAGAAAGAAGAACGGATGATGACAACAGGATTACACACTGTTGTAGACATATTCTGTATCGCATGTGGGTCCATTGTTGGATGGAAATATGTAAGGACCATCTTTTGAAGCTCATTGTTTGGGATTTACTTGTTTTCTTGTCATGCTGTTGTTATTATTGCGAAGCGCTCCTTCATGTCTATTCTATTTTTGTTCATTTAGGAGACTGCACATGAGAAAACTCAAAAGTACAAAGAAGGAAAATTTATTCTTGAAAGGTAACCAGTTTGTTATTCTTTTCTTTACTTTTTGGGTGTCACGGTATCTTCGGACTTTGCTTGAGTTAAAATCTTCTCTTTGGGGAATCTTAAAAGTGTACTCCCTCATATGAACATGATGCATTTTGAATTTTTACCCTTAAAATACTTCCCAATTGATTCCAACTCGGGTTAATAAGAAGAGATACCAAGTTTGTTTACCACTGAAGCCTTTGGGTACCAGATTGTTATTCTTTGTTGAGGTTTACAATACCATTTTCTTTACCTTTATTTATTTTCCTGGTGGTTCATTAATCTACCTTTTTGGTGACTTGATCTGTCCTTGAGTAGGTTTAAGGTTTTTGGCCCTGATGGCAGCAGATACTTCCAAGCTCAAGAAGCACAACTTGCAGGAAGTGATGGCGATGACGCTTGATTTGCTTATCTCAAGATCATTTGATATTTGAATTGTACATTCTGTATGCTATATGTCCTCTTTCAAATACACTATATCATCTATTAGAATAGGTTACTTTGAAATTTAGAAACCTCTTCCTCCCTTCCAAGATGATTTTAAAGTAGTTTCTTATTTGGATTCTCAAATCAACAGTAACTTTTCATCTTCCTACTCCACAAGCCCTTATAACATGTCCTGCGCTTTTTCCCCTCTAAGTTTAAGAAAGAAAATCCTCCATTTGCGAAAGCCGCCTTTTCTCTTGGTGCTATCGAATATGAAATTACAGAAGCATGAAGAAACCAGAAGTATTCACTGGACGAAAAAAATTATCTTTAAAGACAACAGTTCACACTGTTGAAGAGAAATTACACAAGATAGTAAAGATCAAGGCAACACTCCTAAATATTACCTTTGAAAACATGACAAGATAATTAATACATTTTAACAGAGTTACAACTATAAAAGCATGTCTAGACTTTGAAAGACATTCATCTTCATGATGAGGTAACATACTTCCTAGGCCTCAACCCTCTGAGAGTTTTGTGTTTTAGAAATTCTTTATGTGATGATTTAAATGTCTTCAAAATCTCGTCCTTGTCTTGTTTGCAACCTAGAAAGGAATTAACATTTCCTTTTGGGTTCAGATGACTATATTAATAATTTGGTCCTTGAAACATATCAACTGTTCAGTCCGTAAAAGATTGTCACCATATTAGTTAGTCTCTTCATCATTTGCCATATTAAATCTTGATAGAGGCTCAAAAGCGAAAGGATAGTAAGAGAGAAAGAAGCAAAGGTTGAAAATAGAGAAAGGACAGTCAGAAAGAATTTTGGGCTTCTTTTAAAACATGTCAAGTTTCCGCCTTTAGGAACTGAGTGGCAGAAGTGAGAAAAGAAGTGGAAATTGATTCTCTCAATTGTTTTTGAAAATAGTTGTGTTAATTTTGGAGTGAGAGATTCAAAGTGTGTGGGTATTTTTCTCCAATATTTAAAGCAAAATCGAAACATCCTAAACTCAAATAAAAAGTTTAACGACTTAGAAGTGGGAGACAAATCATAAAGGGGCAATGTCAAACGGGACTGGTAAATTGAGAGGATTTATTAGGTTTGACAGCTGGGACTGGTAAACTCAAATAAAAGTTTAACGGCTTCAAACATTGATGTGGTTACACATAAAAGATTAATGTAGGATTTAAGACCCATTTGGAAATGCGGTGACGAATCATGTTCACGTAGAAGCATAAATATTTTGCTTCATGTCAAACGTGATTTTGAGCATTCTTATCTTGTTTCCAAACACATTATTATTAGGTTTGACAGTTGGGACTGGTAAATTGAGAGGATCCCATCTCTATGAAAGCCGGGGGTTCTCATTGACAAGGACAAAAAACCTGGAAAGGGGAAATGTCAAACGGAATAATTTACGGCCGGTTTAATACTTTGAAAGTTAAATATGAAAAGATAAAAAGAAAGAAAATAATAATAATTTTATAGGTAAAAAATATTTATAATATTTTTATTTTTAATAATTAAATAATGATTAATAGATACTATTAAATAATGATTGAGTGATAATTATAAGAATAAAATTATAATTCTCTCCAATTTTTATTTTACATTTCCTTTTCCTTTCTACAGGCATGACTGATTAGTAAAATTACAAAAGCCAACAAAACAAAGAAAGTTACTATTGAAAATCATAAAACAACATTATTTATTTTAAAAGATTTTATATTTTAAAATTATTTTTAAAAAATTCAGGGGCTTAATATTTAGAATATTAGGATAAAAATATCTTTAATAACTTTGGTAATTAGAACAACAACATTTCATTCTCTTGATCTATTTTAATCTCTAATTTAGATCATCTTTTATATAGGAAAGAGCCTCATGAAAAAAAAAAAAAAGTAATTGAACGAAAGTAGAGCCACATAGTTACTCTCAGATACTCTCTCCCACGAGACCCCTTTTTTGTATAAAAAAGAATGCAAAATTTTTAATCTCAACAAAGTGCCTCAATTTTCTGCAGACCAATCCTCTTCTGTGCAAAGTGCATAACACGTTATCCTATACACCCACTTAAAATCATGTCATCACACATTTTGTGAATAAAAATATATAATAAAAACATTTATGTCATGACACTTAAATTTTAGATCCTTTAATCTTTTAAAATAATTTAATTTTATGGCCCTCCTTATAATTTGAAAAAAAAAAACTTAATTATATATTTATTATAAATTTATTCAATCAAAATATAATAAGTGTGTAATTTTTTAATTAAAATATGACAAATGTATGATTTTTACAAAAAAAAAATTGTATAATCTTTTAATTAAACTATACGTTTATCATATTTTTATTAGATAATTATATATTTATTATATTTTAATTAAAAATTTTAATAATAAAAATATAAAAAATTATACCTAAATTTAATCCTTATAATTTTCTCCCCAGAAAAAAATACAAGTTCAAACTCCCTTGTTATATATAATAGGGCAAAAGAAAGCTCTCGTGTCCTGACTCATAAGATAATAACTTGAATAGTTTTGCATTTTTTTAATGAGAATTTTTAATAAAACTTTCTATGCAAAAATAGCCTCCACATATTTATTGTGGAGTGTTAATATTTCTTATCAATTTTTTGTTAAGATGAGTAAAAATATATTATTTCAAAATTATTGGTCAGGCACCAATAATATTCCTAAAATTTGAATAGAATATATAGAGATTTAACTTGAAGGATTTTTTCTAAAAAAATTTTGTCCTTACAAAAAAAAGGCTACTTAATTAGTCCTTTAAAGCTAATAAAAAACTTTCTTGAAGGAAGTTGACTACTACTAAGCAAAGTTATTAATCAAAGAGAGAATTGAACCTTGGCATATAAGAATGCAAAGACTAAATCTGAATCTTTCTGACCAATTGAACCAACTTGCATTAACAACATTTCTCAGCATATATAACCATGTGATTATTAAGAATATGCCATGGATGGAAGAAGATAGATAGAATAGATTCTTTAAATTTCTTTTAAAAAAATTAACTCTGGTAGTCTTGGAGACGAAAAAGTATAGTATATAAGGTCGAATATTTTATTAGTAAATTCACTTGCAACAGTAATAGTAAGTATGAAATTCATAAACATTAATTTTCTGTTCTTTGAAATTAAGGATCTATTTAGTACATAAAATAGAAAGAAATATAATGACAAATAAAATTCAACAGAGAAAGTAATTTTAAGAATAAAAAATAACTATCATGATATTACTTTAAAATAATAATAATAAAGATAGAAATTAATGAATGATAATCACAGGAGTATAATAAGCATTGCAAAAAAAGAGAAGACAGGGAGGAAGAATACCAAGTGGTCCAAATGGAAGAAGGAAATGGAGGAAAAAAATTTATATAATATTTATTATGTTTTGATAATCATTACTTAATAATATTTATTTCTGTTTATTATTTTTTTAATAGGAAAGCCATTTCTTATATATAATATCACGTTTTCTATTTTAATGTTTATTTTTAATTTTTTATATACTAAAAACTCTTATTATTCAAAAAATTTAGAGCATCTAAATCCAACAAATATATAAATGAGGATAGAAGAAGATCTTAATATATTTCAAGTTATAGAGTCCAAATCTCTGCGCTACTCAATCTTCCTCTTCGTGCGAAAATGCAGAGAATCTATTTCACCAAGTTAAAATCAAAAGCACGTAATCCTAAGATACAATGTGTTCATATCCCATCAGATCGTCTCTTTGAGGTTGGATACTCCTCAGTCAGTACGGGCGGTTAAAGAGACGTTGTTAGATCAAATTGATTTATTATTTATTATTTATTATTTTTTAGTTTTACATTTTAAATTATAAATTTGAAGATAAAAATCAAAATTGAAAGGTAACAAATTATAATTGTGAGAAAAAATTATATTTTAAAAATTTAAATATCTTGTATAACATATTTAAAATTTTTAAAATATATATTTTTCTTACAGTCATAATTTTTGAGTTTCCAATTTTTATTTTTATTTTCAAATTTACAGTTTGAGACTTAAACTAAATAAAACATTTTTTTTTTCTCCCTTGATTGCATCTCTTCAATCAGTGGCAGACTGAATAGAATCTATATTAGTCAAGTTTAGTGGGCTAAAGTAATAAAAAAAAGGAAAAAATTTACAAGAAACAAGAATATTTTAATTCATATACTAATATTTATTATATACATGTTATCATCTATTATTTTTATTATTTTTATATATAAATATCATTTCTTATCATTTTCATATCTTTTTTGTCTCTTATACATAATATTTTGTATAACAAACATACTGTGATAAAATCTCTTAAAATTTAAGAGTCTATTTATTACACAACAAGTTAAATATGAAAAAAAATATATGATTTTATAAATAAAAAGAATTTATAATATATTTATTTGTAATAATTGAATAATTATTATTAAAAAATATTAAATAATAATTAAATAATAATTATAAAAGTAAAATTAATTTTTTTTAATTTTTTTTCTCTCTCATTTTTTCCTTCCGTCTTTTTCCCTTTTTGAACTGAGCAGGCCTTTAATGGTATTTATGGCTCTTAAGAATAATTTTAATTTTAAAATTTTTTATTACAAATTTGATAATATTTAGGTTTTTTATTTTAATTTTTAGTAAAAAAATGTAAAACAAAAAAATTGATTGTAAGTAGAGAAAATTTATAAAATTCTCCCTACAGAAAATCTCCATCCAATGGAAAAAAACAAACATGAAGTGAGGCCGACTCCTCATGAAACTTTTTTAAATGTATTTAAAATATCTAATCACTAAAATTAAATTTGTACAGATTTAATTTATATACAAGTACGATTCATATATAAAATAAATTTTAACTATTTAATATATAAATGACTCAGGCGCACCAAATCTACTTATGAAGTGCTCGTCTCCTGGGAGCCCACCCCATGTCTCCTAAAAAGGGACCGATAATTGTGACGTTTTGTTTTAACATGAGAGGTGCTGATAGCTCCACCCCACTCGCTTTTTGAATACTGAGCCGTCATGATCGTTCGTTTGACGAAATAAAAACAAGGGGGAAGCTACTTGATGCATTTGGATTGATGCCACAGTTTCATCTTGATATTATACATTATTACAATTAGGAATTAGATAATTAATATTTTTATCATTTTATATAACATGTAGTTTAAACTCTAAAGTAATATGATGCTGTAAAAATAAATAATTCAAAGTAATATTATGTTGCATACTCACTAATTTACTAAAATATTATAAATTGAAAATTTTATTAATTCAACTATAAATAAATAAAATAATACGTGTGTTTAGATAAAGTAGATGGCTTGAATCTTTAACATGTTTATCAAGATGGATTATTCTATTAAATAAAACTTTTAATATTCTAATGAATTAGTGAGTATTTAACAGAAGATTACTTTCTTCTTATTTACAACATTACATTACTTTACAATTTAAAATTACATTTTATATAAAATAATAAAATAATCATTATTTAATACCTAATTGTACAGTATCTAAATAAAAATTGTGGCCTCAAATGTAAAAGTTAAAAGTTAGAGTGTTTGCTGCCACTTGAGCTAACCCTAAATGATAAAGGTGGGATAGAGATATAAGTAATGTTAAGATTCGATTCCTTCAATATAATAATAAAAAATAAGTTAGAGTATGCTTGATCTTTCAATAGCTCCACTTTGAAAAGAATTGAATCATCTTTTAAAAAAAATTAATATTATTAATTTCAAACAGATATAGAATATATGAGGTTTAGTTGACAAATAAAAAAATATATACGACCTCCACACATTTGTAGGATAATTTATCATTTAAGTGGTTTTTAAACTTTTAGGTAGATTTTATCTAAATTTTACTTTATCTTTATTTCTTTTCAATTGTTATCTTTAAAATACTTTAGAGAATTAAAATTATGTCTTTTTGTCATTATTTTGTTAGATGCCTTAAAAATTAGGAGTAGGAAGAAGGAAAAGTGAAAAAAAAGGACATGAGTTAGAATCAAATTCTGAAGATCATATTCATTCAAATCTTAAGGACTATATAGATTATTAGCTTATTGACATTTTTGTGCATATTTTAACATATATGTAACATGAGATTATCTAGTAGTAGAAAATAATAAAAAAATATAATACCAAAATTCTCATCGTAGTTCTTTTTTTTTTTCTTCTTTTGACCAATAACCTCTTCATCATAATGTGTAATATAAATGCCTGAGTATAGATAATGTTTGTATGCTGTAATTTGTAATTGTACACTCAACGTGTATAAAATTGACTATATAAATATAAGAAGTTGTTTGTGTATCCATTTAAATATACTACAATTTTATTTTGTAAACATTATTTAAATATATTTAATTCATAAATAAATAATTTAAAACATAAAATTTATTTATTTATCTTTAAAATTTGAGTGTTTTTTATTTTTCAAAATTTTTAGAAAATAAATAAAAATTAAAATTTTAACGTGAACTGTAAGGCCAACTTGTTTGAACAAGCAGTGGGGGCCGCTCAATGAGAGAGAGGAGCGTCTCTATATTCTTCGTCAGACAGACTCTCCCAAATTGAAGCCGCGCGATTCACGAGGTTCATAATTCCTTCTCTAATGCAATGTTCACCGCCCGATCTTTCTTTGGAATATCCCGAGGAATCCAACAGCCCTCGTTCAAAGTTTCAACATTCTTTGAATTTCCTCGTACGCATGTCATAATGTCTTCTTTGCTTCAAACTTTTCTTTTTTCTCGCCGAGAATATCTTCGCCTATGTTTGATAAAGAGGATATAATAATGAGAGAAGTATAAAATGTAAATAGTTGAGAATAAGTGAAATAAAAAATAATTATTTTATTTTTATTTTTTAAAAATAATTTAATAAATAAAGTAATAATTATAAAAATATAATAAATGTTACATAAATTATGTATAATAAATATATTTGTAATGCAATGAATCAAATAGAACTTTAATAATATTAGTAATGTTTTATATGTATATCATGTGATTTAGTAAAATTTATAAAAAAAATATATAGTATACAAAAAATTTTATCAATAATTTTATTTGGAATAATATTTTATTATAGAAATTGTTAAAATGAACAATATATGTTTAAAGACAAAAATAGATCTTTTAAAGTGCGATTGCTTTTAAAATGATACAGTATCTCACATGATTTTTTTTAAATATATATATATATATATATTACTTTTGTTTATAAAAACTCTGCTTTCTTATTCTTATTTCAGGGGATTTCACGGGATCCTCACTTCCGTCTAAAGACATTTTAAAAATTTTAAAAAAGTTGCGCATACAGTATACAGCACCGTGGTACAGTGCGAAGCATCCTTGCTCAACAAGATGGGTTTTGTTTTCACACATAATTACATGATTGCCCTTCCCCCCCCCCCCCCCCCCCCCCCCAGTCTCTAGATAAGTCAGTCTTCCAAAATGACTCAAACGTCCATTTTAGATTCAATCAATTTGGAGGTTTATTGGGAGGAAAAAACTATTTTATTTGAACAATAATAAATTTTGGAATATTTAAAATGGAATCAAATAATCCTTTCATCCATTTTTCATTCAAACGTTTCTTTCTCCATTTTAAATTTTTTTCCTTAATTTTGTGCTTCTTTTGTAATAAAAACAAAACCTTCCATTCCAAGTTGATTTTGTGGGGGACTTAAACTTGATTAATTTTTAGAAAATTTAAAAATTAATGAAATTTTATTAATATAAAATTAATGTGAAATGTAATGTAATGTTTATTGTAATCTCTATTCAATAGTATTGATAACTTATTATTATTTTTTTAAAATAAAGTTACCATGGTTATTTTTTGTCAATTTTATTTATTTAGTTATTTATTTTTTTGTTGTCTCTACATACTTAATATTATATCTTATCAAATATAACGCTAACATATTATGATAAGAAAGAAGGAAAAATAATAATATAATAATAATTAGTAAAAATGAAATTAAAAAATTTTAAAAATTAAAATCTATTTAGAGAATCAAAATCATTATTGGTATATTTTAAAATTATTATTTATATTCTTTAAAGTTATGATTCAGTATTCCTAATATTATAAAAGTATTTTAAATTTGTATCTTGAATAAACATATCTTTGTAATATCAGGAAAATTAAATTATAATATAAATAATAATTTTAAAAAATACTAATCTAATTTTAATCTTTTAAATTAATTTTAATTTTTAAGCTCAACTTAGTGATATTTTTACCGGTTACAAATAAAATTTTCCCTACGTTAATTACCGAAAAACCGCATTAATTGCCTCGACAAATTAAACAAAGCGCATAAATTGAATTCAAATGCTCTGTTTCTGTTCCCCTCTCAAACGTCAGAACGCCACCCGAGAGCGTTCACTGATATAAATATGCATCATTCATCTCTCTCTCTCTCTGCAATCTGCAAATATATATTACCCGCCAAAGTATATTAATAATCGAAGCTGAGAAGGCGATGGTGATGAAGGAGAGAGATGAGGAGCTGGTGTTGTTCCTGGAGATGCGAAGGAGGGAGAAAGAGAATGAGAGGATCAATTTTCTGCTTCTTCCAAACTCCGAAGACGAGCTCGATGCGTCTCTCTTCGGTATTTCTCCTTTCACTGTCGTCGTTTCATGTTCTGAATCTGAATGTCTCTCCTACGTACCTACATTTCTGGATGTTGGCCTCTAAAATAATGCCAAATGTTTCTGCAGAATTTAGTCGTGACATTGTGTCTTCAGAGAATGACAAGTCTGATTATGATTGGTAACTTCGAACCACTTTTTTTGATTGCTCGTGAAATGAAGAATGAATACAGGATTTAATACTTAATCTGACCAGAGAGAAGTTGTTGTTTAAAACAATTGTATTAATGCAGTGCCGAAGAGGATCATAATTTATTAGTTTTTCTTTCCCGGGTTACTTCTTAGGAAGTAAAATTTTTTTGATTTTGTCATGACTCAATTATTAAGACTAATTTGAGTCCATAAGCATATATAAAATGCAATTAGTTTGGATCGTGTCTATTTCTTTTTAATTTTTTGTCAATTTTAGAAACTGAGAGTGTGGTGTTCATTAAGGCAGTGGATCTCAATTAAATATGTGAGACTTATTTGAGTGATAAATTTTACCCCCATTTTAGAGTTCAAATTCTTTAAAGTTCTTTGCTGAGGATCCATACACCTCTCGATGTATTTACTCTAAAAGATTGTATACTATATTATATTTATTTCATTTCAAAATTAGTACAAAATAAAAATAAATAAATAAATATAAAGAATTCGAACTCTCCAACTAAAATGACAATGCATAATACCTTTAAGATAGAATAGCTTGTCTATGTCTTAAAATTTTTCATTAAAAAAAATTTAGGCTTAATTAATCTGTTAGGCCTTATGGGTTTATCAAATTTCTAAATAGGTCTGTATACCTTAAACATCTTAAATTGAGTTTTTATAATTTTAATTTTTTATTTTAATTGAATCTCCAATATTATAGGTTTGTCGTTACACATCTACCAATTATTGATGTAACAAATGAGTTGCACACACAGCAATGTAATTGTCACGTTAGCAAACACATAAAATTTAATATTTATAATTTTTAAAATAAGATTCTATGCTCTATAAGATTGTAATTAAATTCTTATTATTTTATTTTATTTTTGAAATTAAGTCCCTCACTTGCCATATTTAAGTAAAAACTATCATGGTTCATAATTGTAAAAAAAATAGAACTTACTTAAATTAGTAAGTTAGTAACCCAATTTATTACATAATGATTTCTCTTACTATTTTCTCAGTATATTAGTTAATGTGTACGTTAAACCTTCTTTGCTATATATGCTGGAGACAAAAACCCTTCCTACTAAAAAATGACCAAAAATACATCTTGAGTAGGGGTGACCTATGTGAATTTTACTTTTAAGAAAAAATTACAAGTAGAGACCTTAAGTTTGCAAGTAATACGTTTGGGAGGAACTAGTTGTAATTTAAAAAAAAGATTTAATTATAACAAAATTTTTCATTATAAATTTTATAAACTTAAAGTCTTTAATTGGAATTTTCTCATATCTTTATCTCATGCCTTTTTGCTCCATTCAAATTGCATAATGATTTTGGTATAGCAGATTACGTCTTTTGTATTTGACGAGAAGTTATAATTTCTGTAATCAGGCTTCTTACGCCACCTGCTACGCCTCTTTTTCCCACTTTGGAAAAAGAATCACAGATTTCAGTAAAGAGTGAAACCCAGATTTCTAAAGCTCGTCCAACAGCTTTAAAACCTAAGGTAAGAACTATTAAATAACGAGCCATTTAGCCTTTTTCTAGTATGTTATGCTATCACTTAACCAATTTATGGTATTTTTTTAATTACATTTTTTTATAGAAATAATCTCATGAATGCTTAAATGATAAAAGTCTTTTTTGTTATATTTTGAACAACTTTACAGTGTTTTGAGATTCTGACCGAGACTATGTTGACAAATTTAATTTTCAGATGTCATCATAATCTTGACAATGATTTTTCAAGATTACAAAATATATAAATAGAATATATTTTTAATATTAAAATTATTTATTATTTTAATATTCAAGTAAGAATATATATATAAAACTATAAGAAATTGCACTTTTCTTGAACAGTGCAGCTTTGTCTCAAGCTGCATGCGGGATCAGCTTTTTTTTTTTGGGGGGGGGGGGGCTCTTTTTTCAATTTTGAATTTTCTGCACGGCTTCGAATAGCATGAGGCCTAACATCTAGTTTTAATTAAAATTTAGATGGAAAAATATGATAAGATAGTCAAGTAATAATTAACCAAACAAACTAAAGTTTACTTTGAAACACGTGGTAGTAAACTATAATTTATCCTTAAAATATCCAATTGGTTTTCCATTTTTGTTATTGATTTGCATATGATAGTTGTAAACCCTGTTTACAACTTTATCTCACATGGTCATGCTGTATCTTGTGTTGCAGGAAACTAATATCCAAACAGAACCAGCTTCAAGAAGAAATGTAGCCTCTAAGACTCATCAAGTGATGCCTAGTCTTAATTCTTTCACTAATGTGAATACTAATAGGAGACCTTCATCATCATCCCCTTCCAGATCTTCAACTCCATTTGGAAGGCCATCATTGCCTTCAACAGCCAAGTCCTCTAGGCCCTTCACCCCTACTTCCAGGGCAACCTTAACTTCTGCTAAGCCAGTAAGATCTTCCACTCCTACTAGATCTTCATCTGCATCGAAAATACGCCCTGCACTAGCAAAAAACCCAATGAAATCGCGAGTTTCTTCACTTGATGCTCCTCCAAATTTGAAGGCTTCATTGCCTGAAAGACCAGCCTCTACCTCTAGGAGTTGTAGATTATCTTCTTTTGAGGCTAATAATAATAATAATAGCAGTGGAAAATCCAGAAGGCTAATCTTGAGGAGTAGATCTTGCCTGATTGATGGTGATGATAATGATAGCCCAGTTATGGTTGGGACAAAAATGGTTGAAAGGCTAGTTAACATGAGGAAACTGGCACCACCTAAGCTTGAGGCAGACCATCATTCTGCAGTTAATAATTCTTCTGGCAAGTCTTCAGTGTCTGATAGCTCAGGATTTGGAAGAACACTCTCAAACAAGTCCTTAGATATGGCAATGAGGCATATGGTATGTCGATATTTATTTCTGTAACTTGTATGATTAATAACCTTAATCCTTGTTAGCACTGTCAAAACGGGTTTAAATGTTCGGCTAACTTGCTTAACTCATATTTTGGGTGGATTTGAAGTGCCAAATTAAAGCTTGTTTACATATGACGAGCCTAAACGGGTCAAGCTGAGCCGATTAGGGGCTTGGGTAAATTTTTAGCTCGATTCAGTTTGCAAAAAATAGATAGACTAATGAAGCCAGTCATGGGTATAATAAATATACTTGCTACTTGGTATCAGATCCTCCCTTTTGAAGTTAAAGACTTAAAGTAAAAAAGTTCACTGTGCTTTGAAGTAAACAGTGATTGCTTAAGTTATTTTTGTTTCATATTAGGCAATTTCATTGCTAGTTGTCTCTGGTTTACTTTGCACAGGACATAAGGAGAAGCATCCAGGATAGTTTGGAGCCACTTGTGACAAGCATTCCAGCCTCCTCTATGTACAGTGTGAGATCATCTGGTTTGTCTAAGAGCAGTGCAGTGAGTGCTTCTGATTCTCCTCTTGCCACAAGCAGCACTTGTAGCTCTGAACCAAGTGTGAATAACAGCTCTCTCTGTTATAATGGAAGTGAGATTCAGTGAACCGCAGAACCATTTGTCTACATATGATACACCGATATTTGAAAAAGAGAGTCGTCTCATGTTCAACATGAATATCAAACACAACACGCCGCTTAAAATGGTACTTAGACACTACATATTTTGAGGTGTTATAATGTCTGTTTTATGCTGTGTCATGCTTGTTAGGATGTTCGACATGATCATCAGTTCATCACTGCTTCTGCCACTTTATCTGTATGTGGTAGTAAAGGAATAGGAGGAAAAAAACAAATAGTCTCTGTTCTAGTGATTTTCCAAAGTTCTACCAGAAGAGCATGCTTTGAGACATTTTTAAGAATTCTTTTATAGGATACTATACTAGCTTGTTTGTGATAAGAAAACTGTTTGTACTTTGTACTAAAAATTAACTACTAAAAATTGAAGAGCTCCTTCAATTGTTAGACACTGCATCTAATGCAGATGTCTCATATTTGTATTAAATTTGATATATTTTTTATTATATTGTCATATTGAAATTAGGTTATATGTCTATATCAAGTAAATAGTTTTTTTTTTTAAACTTCTCAAATTCTTAAAAAATTAACGGTGTTAAATTCAAAAAAAGAAAATGTATTGTATGTGAAATATATGTGCATTCGATTCATTCTCAACTGAATCTCATATGTTGTGTCTCTATCAAAAATTAATCCTGTCAATTTTTTTAAGAAATTAAAAAATATAAATTTAGATTGAATGAATGAATACTTCTAAAAATGACATGTGAAAAATGTATTCCTTGCTTTAATTTGCTTGAACCAAAAATGGAATTAGAAGGATTTTATGTAGATTCCTGAATATGCTGATACTACAAAATTTCTATTAGAGAGACCTCTGGAAATGAGCTAACACACGTCTCAGTCGATTTGATAATAACAATTTTCAGCTTCTTTCTGAGCATTTTCAACTCCAATCGTTGTCAATATCCTTCTTGATGGCGTCTCTTACTTGAGAAACCAACGCAGTCTTCTTGTTTACTTTCAGGCAGTTCATTAATTGCATATCTGCATATTGCATGAGTCAAGATCGATTATATAACGTCGGGATAGAGTAGTGACCCCACCATGGACTCTCACGAGTGTATTGGATGCACATTCCCCTCACTCCTTATTAGACTCGGTCTATTTAGATTTAATTTAAATATTTTAAATTTTATTTTTAATTCTTTTTAATCATTTAATTGTTTTATTTGATATGTTTTTTTATTTTAAAAGAAGTAAAATATAAGATAAAAATAATCTTATAATTTTTATATGAATGGTTTCTTTAATGAAAGTTAGAAAACTATCTTTATTTGGTATTTATTCCTTTTAAAAAAAATAAAATCTAAACTATTTTAGATTAGATCCCATTACATTAATTGTGAACCCCACTTACAGATGAGAGAATGTTGAAGAAATAAAGTGAGAATGAAATTATGATAAGAACAAGTTATGTGTAGTCTTTGTTTTTTGGGATAAATAAAGAAAATTAAATTAACAAAACAAGGGGTACATGAGGTTGACACTCTCCACTAAAGAATCTAAAAATATAGACATAATAGCTAATACAATAACGGGAAGTAAAGAGAAATATGAAGTTTAGACATTGCCAAGCAAAATCGAAGGCAATAACAAAAAGGCAAGTCCACTGCAAAAAGGTGCGAAACTGGGACTGGGAATGTGCCTTTAAACGAACACATATTCTCATATGGTGGGCAGTGAATTTCAAAGCTTTGTCATCATTTATGCATATTTTAAAAATAAAAAAAATTATATAATTTCAATAAAACTAGTGAGAAATTTATGCAATTTACTCAAAAATTAGTGCAGGACCATCTTGGGTAAGCCGTCGAAACTGTGAACTGTCGTGAAATGTTAAGATTTAATACCCAAACCACAAAGCATACTAATGTACCTGGAAACGTGAAATGGAAATAAAATTCACATGAGTATATGTTTGGATCGACAGTGAGTGAAATTGATTTTGATAAATTTGATTTTGTAAAATTAATTTTGTGTAAAAGTAGCTTTATTGGAATGTGATTTATGTTTAAAAATTTTAATTAAAAAGTAATTTTGTTAATGTATATTTAATTCAATTAGATTTACGTTTGTAAGAGATAAGTATGGGTTACTTCAACTCAACGTGATTTTTAAATATTTTAAAATTATAGTGCAACATAATAAACGTAAATTCAAATATGTTGTAAATGGATTTTTGTTTTGTAAACTAAAATTTAAAACGAAATATGAGTGGATAAACGTTGAACCAAATATATACTGAGTTCAGACATGATGGCGCTATTAAAATTCCTTTAATGAGTAGAACCATAGGACTTACTCAGTCCAAACCTTCTACCATCTAATACAACTTAAATTTTCTAATATCGTATCCAAACATCTATTAATTATTTGCTTATCCTCGTTGATTCGTGAATGTATCATAATGTACCTGAAATGTAAATTTTCAGTCAAATAAAGATAATTATCCCAAAAAAAAAACAGATTAATACACTTCAAATATTTCAACAGAACAGATGTGCAACTCGGAGATTAGCCCTGTTTGATTTAATTTTGTAGAATAATTTTTTTGTTTTTAAGAACAAAAAAATAAAAAAATTTGTTTGATAATGTGTTTTTAATGAAATATTTTATAAAATAAAAAAATAAAATTTTATTTTTAAAAATAAAAAACTCAGAATACTTTTTAAATGTTTTGTAATTTTTATTTTACAGAATCAAGTAAAAAATAAAAAATAATTATTTTTTAAAATAATAATTCAAACAAATTTTTTAATTTTTTTATTTTTTAAAATATATGTTTTAAAAACATTAAAAAATAATAATTTTAAACAGACCCTGAAATTAGGTCTCTACACGAGCCTCCAGTGACGTACAATTACAATCCTGACCTTCTCATATATACATTTACACCATATTGTACCCAAAAAAAACGAAAAACTTTTGGATAACAAGTTATGGGACTAGCTGGACTCTATCTACGATCATATATTCGCCTTCAAGGGCAGGATAATAAGGACATGTACGAGCATGAAATCAACTGAAAATGACATGTATCAACTCAGATTTATTATTATATATCTACAATATTATGAAATATCTTCTGTGATCCCAGAGGTCTTCTTCATCATTTAATAGCCCACAATGCAAATGCACAGTGAACCAGTGGAATTGGTCAATGATTGATGTTCGAAGACCTTTTCTGTCCAAAAGGTGGCTCAGTGGTGTCTGTTCTGTTGAAATATGTCTTGGACGCGTCCCTTCCAATATTAATCTTATGGCTGATATGGGTTAATCAAGACTTCTGAACTCCCCTAGAATCTATAGTTTAATTTAATTTTTTGGCACGTTATTTTGAATTAGTCCGAAGCATGGATAACGCCGACTAATTCGTATACATTTGATGTTGAAAATTGTGTGCAAATTGTGATATGAAATTTCATCTTAAGTTGACAACTATTGTTATGTTATGAAACTAAAATAATTTAATGCTGTCAGATATGGTATAATAGGAATATCTCTTAAAAAATTTCTGTCATTGAATAATAGCTTTTTTTATTTACTTAAAAAGTGTTTTGTATTTGTTTTTGGTTAAAAAAGTGTTTTTTGGTGAATTAAATTTTTTTTTAATACTACAATTAACTGTCTTTGGATCAAATGTTACATTTACAAAAATTAATTTAGTTAAGATTTCAATATATATAATTACGCTTAATCACACATCACATTTTATTATTATGAGCTGTTTTATTTAAAGTAAATTACATAGATCTCTTGTTTATTTTAAAAATATGTATAATTTTTTTTAAACAAAAATTTAATCCAACTTTAAATTTTTTTTATCATACCACTCTTTATTTTATTTTTGTTAGTTTAAGAGAATACGTAATTAGGCTAATAAAAAATATTTTAGTTAAAAAATTTTAAATTACATTAAAGTATAAAATAATTTTTATTTAAGATAAAAATGTGTATATATTTTAAAAATAAATAAAATATTTATATAATTTTAATAAAATTAAAAAATATATATAATTTATTCTTTTTTTCTTTTAACCTGTTCATGTACATTTCTTGGCTTGGGTATCCAGAAAAAAATATTTAAAATTAATATAATAACATCATCATTTCTTGATTGAATAATTAGCATAAAAAGTTTGATTTGTGAAAATTTTCTTTTATTGTACAATCAATTTAAGATTAAATGTGTGTTTGGTTCAGCGTTCATCTAATCACATTTCTCTCTAAATCTTAGTTTACATAGGAAAAACTCATTTGTAATATGTTTATATTTGTGTTCATCATACGGCACCATAATTTTGAGATGTCTAAAAAATATGTTAATTTAAAACAACTCATACTTATTTCTTACAAATGGAGACCTAATTACATTAAAAGTATATTAATAAAATTATTTTTTAATTAAAATTTTTAAATATAAATCATATTCAAATAAACTTATTTTTATACAAAATTAATTTTACAAAATTAAATATATCAAAATCAATTATACTCAAACTAACATGTCAACAAAGTATTGGGAAAGGTCTTTCTACGTCTCTCGGGTTTTATGCCTGTTTTCTTGCCTTTCGGACTTTTTACATTGATTTGTTGGTTCCTTTATTTAGGCTATCAAGCAAACGAAAAAACACAGAAAGGAAAGAAAAAGAAAATTAAAATCAGTCGCTTTCGCAGTTATCCTCCCATTAATGCTTGCTTGTCGGCGCTACTGTTTTAATAGTGCTTCCTTAGCCCATCACAAGTCTTCCATTTTCTTCTCTATATATGGATTCAGAGGGTCTCTTCAATATTCCTTAGCCCATCGAGGGGTTTGTGAGGTTCCTCCGTATGGAAGGAAAAATCATAGCTTGCCGACGTTTGTACTCTTGCAGCCTTTGAAGATTCAAGATAGGATTTTAGGTTTCGCAGTGATTCAACCGTTTTGACTGGGAAAAAAAAATTCAACGATTGTGGGTAAAACACGATATTTTTCTTTGATTTGGTTGACTTGTCTGTTTATATATAGTGGGTAAACTACCCAGAGTGCATCGTTGTTTTCCCCGAAGAATTAGATTTCTTGTTTTGCCTCGTCGTTGTTAGTGGTTGGTATGTTGGGTGTAAAGAATGGTAGTGTTTGAGACAGGAGGAGAGCAATGATTGGAAATTGCTTCGGTGCCTTGAATTGGCGTAAGCACGAGGGGAGGAATTATCCTGCTGATCAGTCACATGAACAAGGTACGGACAATGGTGGTCTATTTTGACTTTTCTAATTCGTCATTGGTTTTATTCAAGGTGAAAAAGTTGTTGAGTTTGTGATTTTTATTATTTATGTCCATTCTGTTGCATTGCATGTTTCTTTATATTTCTTGTTCAAACCCCATTTAAATTTTGTCACAAATTTTAAGATTATCTGTCTAATTATAACTTTACAAAGTTGTTTACTTAGTCTGAGATTTGCATTAGTTGGAGATATTTTTGTCATCTCTTTAATACATGTCAGAACTTGTAGACAACATTTGTCTGGAATTATTGCATGTTCTTGAGGGAAGTGGGGTTGGGATGGAGGACTGGATGTTATTGGGAACTAACTTATCCAATTTAAATTCGATATACTTGCCTGGATAATTTTCTTAGATTTTGGACAAGCTTATTCTCATTTCATGAGTTTTTAAGGTTTTTTTCACCACTTTATGCTATATTGTAAATTGCATCAAAATATTGTGCTTGCTATCATTGTTCAGTTAAAACTAGGCTTTACAATGTATTATAGCTACATTTGGTACTACAATCGAAGGTAGGGTATTGTCCTTTGAATTCTCAATCTCAAATTTTGAATTTATGACCAGTCATATTTGATATATCCTAAATTCACAACGCCAAAATTTTTGAACCACTTAACATAGTACTCCCAACTATGTGGGATGTATGCAAATAAATATATCCAATTTCAATTGGTTTATATTAATATTGATACTTTGTTAACTTACTTGGAATGCCATGTTAATTTGAATCTGTCAGTATATCTCTTTGTCAGGTAAAACTTGACTTCATTTAATAGACATTTATTATTTGGACATTTTCTACCTAAAACTGCGTTCTTGACTCATTTTGGTGCCTTCTCTTTTTTTTTTTGGGGGGGGGGGGGGGAGAAATTGGGCATTTAGTGATCTATTTGTTTATGCCATGTGTTTTTGGATGACAGTGATATCAACCAGAAAATTTACGTATAATTCTTTGAGATCAGCAACAGGAGATTTTCATCCCTCAAACAGAATTGGCGGAGGAGGTTATGGAGTTGTCTACAAGGTGAGCCATCATCCGTTGTTTTTACTGTTGATTGTGCTTCTGCCCATCACCCTTTGTTGGCTTTCAATGGGTTGCACACTTCTTTGTCATTATTTTTCCCCCTTTTATTTTGGGTAAATTTCTTATTTGCTTTGTCGTTAATATTTGCAGGGAGTTTTACGAGATGGAACTCAAGTTGCTATCAAGTCTCTTTCTGTAGGGTCTAAACAAGGAACAGCAGAATTTATGACCGAAATTGATATGATATCAAATATACAACATCCAAACCTTGTGCAATTAGTTGGCTGCTGTGTCGAGGACAACCATCGCATATTGGTCTACGAATTTCTGGAAAACAATAGCCTTGCAAGTTCTTTGCTTGGTAATTATGGGAACAATTTAAAAATGCATATTATAGTGTGACTGTGTGAGTTTTATCTGAGTTGGATGGCTATTCAACCTTTTAATTTTGAAAGTAGTTTATCTTCATAATTTTGGTGTAAAAGCTCAGTGAAATGTTGTCCATGAATTGTGTTAATGCTAATCTGCAGAAAACATTTTTATAGGTTCCAAAAATAAATATATTGCTCTGGATTGGCCTAAAAGGGCTGCTATTTGCCGTGGTACAGCTTCTGGTCTTGCATTTCTTCATGAAGAGGCTCAACCAAACATCGTTCATAGAGATATCAAGGCTAGCAACATACTGCTTGATGAGAACTTCAATCCTAAAATAGGGGACTTCGGCCTTGCGAAACTTTTTCCTGACAATGTCACCCATCTTAGTACTCGAGTGGCAGGAACTGTGTAAGCACAAATGCATGATTTATATTACTGATAATTTGATATCATTATATGTGGATGGTTCCTGAATTTTACCTTCTGATTATTATTTTGAAGCTAGTTCAGTCTTCCTTTTTCTTTAAAACAGAGAAAAAAAAAAGAAATTTTTCTGTCAATTCATTTGAATTTCATATTTTGTCTTTAGTTATACATTTTAATAAGAAGAAAATATAAATGGCTTGTAAGCTTTTTAGTTTCTTGTGAATCCTTCCGGACTACATGAAGATCTGTGAACTGCTTAGATAAACACTTCTGCTCTCATTCTTAGACTAGCGGTATTGTCTGATATGGTAATATGCTTCATATAATCATAGTATGTAATAATACTATCATCTTGTCACGCACTCACAGCATGTTAATCTGCTTTCAATTATGTTCATATTTAATATTAATTATTACATTTTAATTTGAAATATAATTAAAAATAGTTTAAAATTAAAAACAATTTAAAAATGATAACTGTATTCAGAATGGAGAGAGAAAAGAAGTTCAAACTTTATATCCATAACCTACTCTTTCTTAGGATAAATTAGTATCTGTGTGAAGAGACCAAAGACACTAGACCCCTGCCTTACACATCGTAATTTATATTATATATAGATACATCCAAGCTGCTATGTGATTGGCTCTTGGCGATTTTATGGGATTTGGTTTCAATATACAAACCAAGTTAAAAAAAAAAAAAATTATATCTGCAGGGGATATGTTGCACCAGAATATGCACTTAAAGGACAGCTTACAAAAAAGGCAGATGTGTACAGTTTTGGTGTTCTCATGCTTGAAGTAATCAGTGGTAAAAGTAGTAGCAAAGCTGCATTTGGAGAAAACCTATTAGTTCTGGTGGAATGGGTATATTTCTTCTCTTGTGTATCAATTAGTTCTGTGAAACGCTGGGATGTTAATTTAATTTGTTTAATTGCCAAAGAGAGACATTTAAAGAGAAATAAAATAATTGATCAACATTGGGTGAAATAGCTTTACTAAATTATCTTGTTTTTCTTTTCCTTCCCTACTCCCACTACAATCTTCAATATGGCCAGACAGATCTCTCTGTCTGTCTTTTCTGGACTGAACAGATCAGTTCCTTGTCAAGCTGTTTCCTCCTCCTCCTACAAGTTAACTGCAGCTTCCTTATAGCTTTATTTAAAATTTTTTTAATAATGCTCTTTGATATTTTCAACTTAAGTGACTTATTTATGTAATTGTTATATATTATATTATATAATATTTAAAGTTAAAAAATAATTTTTTTAAGGAAAACTGCAAATGCATCCTTCAACTTTAGATTGTTTGCGAACACTTCTAACTTAATTTAAAAAAAAAAAAGAAATTTGCCTTCCAAACTTTGGCCTTTCAACATTTAAAGCCTTTTGTCTTTTTCTTGTCAACAAAAATGCCACTTCACGCCTTTTCTCTTGTCACATGGCACGCTCTCATTGGTTTAAAAGTAAAATAAGGGTGTCTAAAATGCTTATTTTAAAAAAAGAAAAAAGGCCTTGCGCAAGAATGAAATGTACCAATCCTAAATTCCAAAATTCCCAAATGTTAAAGGATAAAAGTTAAGGGGTAAAGTTGGAGAGGATGTTTGCAAATAATTTAAAGTTGAAGGGATATTTTAATATTTTTCTCCTTTTTTTAACTACTGGCTTGAACATGGTTGGACGGGTGAACAGTGAACTAGGCCTCTCATTGGTTCAATGGTTGGTCCATTTCTTAAAACATTGGAATATAGGGAGAGCAAAAAGTAGATTAGAAAGGGGGTTAACAAAATTTTTGAAACGGAGTTGGTCAAATGGTTTTGCATGTGTATATAACTATATAGTTAGTAAAAGAAAAGAGCATACAACATTAAATGTCATAACATGTTGCTATATCTGTTTTTCACCGTTTACTTGAAAACTTATGATATCTTTGTGTCTACTGACATTAGAATCCACTTGTGGCAGATTTGGAAGCTGAAAGAAGAAAATAGGCTTCTGGACATTGTTGATCCAGAACTAAGTCTATATGGTGAGATTGAGGTTTTGCGTTTCATTAAGGTTGCCCTATTTTGTACCCAAGCAGCTGCTCATCATAGACCAACCATGAAGCAAGTAGTAGAAATGCTTTCCAAGGAAGTTCACCTTAATGACAAGGCTTTGACGGAGCCTGGAGTTCATAGGTGGCATCATGCCTCCAGAAAGGCGGTAAGTTCTTTGGACGAGACATCAACTTCTCAAGTGAACAAGTATAAAAGACCTGAAAACTCATATATAATCTCAAACCCTGGTACTGATATTGTGACAGAGATGCTTCCGAGATGAATTCTACTTCAGCACATGATGTTAGCTTCATATTTTTGGGATATATATCGGAACAAAATTAGGTGCAGTTTTTAGAAGTTTGCTACGATGTTCTCTAACAGAATTATAGTAGATGGAGTTTTTTATTTTGAAAATTATTTTTTCACATGTTATGTTTTATTGGAGATTTTTTATAGCAAATGTTTAAAGAACTTTAATCATATATTGTAACCTGTATATATCCCAAACCTAAAGAAACGTCAATCATTTGTTTTAGTCACTAGGATAAGAGAGTTCTCTATCTTTTCTAAAGGGATAAATGAGAGCATGGCAAGATAGGCCATTTTTCATTAGCATATTGCCAATTTATTTTTCTCTGCAAGCTAGAAGACTTGATAATCGGTATTTTAGTATCAGATAGTTAAATCTTATATGATGTAGAACATGAAAGGAAATAAAAGAAATAGAACGAATTTCCTTAGATAAACAATTTATTTCATTAATAATGGGTAATGTTCCTAAATGACAAAAGGCTTATTTATAGGTAACCAAAATAAAATCTTGACGAAAAACTACACCTCGCAAACTAATGAATATGGGTAACTTCCCTCCTTTCCTAAAGACCCTCTGGCGTTCTGATCATCAAAGGATGAAGTTATTTATTTATTTATTTTTATTGAGAGGATGAGAGGATGAGGCAGAGAAACTTTTCTCTCCTCTCATGAGTGTTTTTCTTTTTCTCTTGTGGGTAAGGGTTTCTTCTTTCCTTTGGTAGGTGTGAATATATATATATATATATATATATATATCTTTTTTTCCTTTTCTTCTCTTCTTCCTTGTCTCAATCCTCTTGATGACTATCGTCGAATTCTTTGTTATTGTCCCAGTGATGCGGCAGTATAATGAGAGTGATAAATGTTGATGAGAGCGTAGTTACAGTTATTAGTTTTCATGCTTTCAAATAGTCTTTGTCGCTTATTTTTGTGGGGGGATTTGGAAAAAATGACAAACTTGTGTTTCAACAAGACCTTGTTAACCAAGTCTCAGTTGCCCCACAATTTGAATCTCTTTTTAAACAAATGCATGGCTACTAATAATATTTTAGATGTTTCATCATCACGAGATATATCATATCCCAATTCTATATGGTAACGTGTAAGTTTGGGTTATTATAAGTTGCTGCGGTAATTCTTATCTTCATGATAAGTCTCATGTTAGCATTGGGATGGTAATACGAAATGATTGTGCCATTGTTGTTGACGGATTTGGATTTGATGACCCTGCTATCTCCTCTCTTTAAGCAGAAGCGTTGGCGATGCGTAAAAGATTACAAGTAACTCATACTTTGAGAGCCTCTTATATCATTGTGGAGTTAGATTGCAGTGATCTCATCCATTCAATTCTTTTATGGCGATTATTTCTAAATGAAAGAGTGTCACAGTCATTGATGATATTTAAACCCTACCTCAGACTTTCGAAGTTTGTTCTTTTGTTTGGATCAAGTATTCTGCAAATTTAGTTGCCCACTGAGTAGCTTATTCTGCTGCAAAGACAATATGCCCTTGTAGTTGGGCTTCTATGTCCCTATTTTCACTAGCAACAATATTATATCAGGATGCTCTTGCTTCCTGTAGTGTCATTAGTTACTTCTGTTTGATGTTTTCATGCTTCCTCTTTCTATGTTTCTTTGTATTGTTACTTTGTGGTTATGTTTTTTTAATGAAGTATTCATTGGCCTGAAAAAATAAGATCTTGATGACATTATCTTAAAAGATTGAAATATCATGCATGCAAATGGTATTACAACATAAAGATATGGGTTAATATATTTGTAGGTCAAACATTTTGTAATTTAAAAGTTTTATTAGAATTTTAACTACCTCGGTTATTCAACTATAAAGAAAAATAATTATATAATTACACAATAAAATAAATAATGATTCTATCTTCTCTTACTCCATCAATATGTGAATTTTGTTGCTACACAATCAAAGCGTTTATTTCTTTTTCTTTTTTCGTAGTTGCCTATTGCTTACTCCTGGGTGCTCAGTCTATTTCCCCCATCCTACATTCAGGCTAAGCAGTTAAAATGAATAGTAGGCTGAGGTGAAAACTGTCCGAATATTTACTGGTTTGTTTGGTGGGTTTTTGGATCCAACCAAATTGAATCAATTAATTTATTAAAATTTGGATTCAATTTCTTATATTTTTATTATCAAGTTTTTTAATTAAATTATAATAAATATATAATTTTTTAATAATAACATGCGAAGGTATAATTTAATTATAAAATTTCTCTAAAAAATTATATATTTATCATATTATTATTAAAAAATTATACATTTATTATATTTTAATTAAATAATTTAATAATTTAATAATAAATATATAAATGGCTACATCTAAATTTTTTTCTTTATCAAAATTTTGAACCTATTTATTTTGAAATAGGTTCAACTCAACCAAACAAAATCATTAGCAGTAAGGCTGACTTGATTTAGTGTTTGATTTATTTTTATTTTTATTAAGTTCAATTAATTTAAATTATAATTAATTATTTTTTCACAAAAAATTTATATGAAAATGTGTTATATGATCTATAGGAAAAATTTTACCTAAAAACTATAAGTTGGTAAAAATTTTATTGAAGGACTTTGAAAATTAAAATTTTTTTAAAAAAATCAAAGAAAAAAGTTATCATTAAAACTTTTAAAAGTTATTATTAATACTTTCTAAATTACAACTTAGTCTTTCTAACATTATAAAAAAAAATTCTTTTTCTAGTAGTTTAGGTAACATGAATAGTAACTTTGGAAAGTACTATTTGTAAATTTAGCCTTCAAAAGAATTTTGGTTTTTAAAATCCTTTAATGCCATTTTTTTCAATTTATAGTCCTTGTATATAATTTCTCCATTCTTCATGAATTAAAGCTGTAAAATATTAAATATTCAATCTAAATTTTAATGTTTAATAAATAAAAATATCAAAAAAAATTTATAAATATTAATATAAAATCATTACTTATAAAAATATGTTTAATGGTCAGTTGATTTGGTTTGATTTAGTTATGTTTGATTTTTTTTTTTTTGGGGAATAAGCAAAAGGGCGACAGTTCAAAAACATGTGAGAAGGTTAGAACCAAACAACACTACTTTTTTTTTAACTTGAAAACAAAAAATCAAACTAAACCACATTATGGACGAATTATGATCAATTTTGAACATCCCCATTCAACACAACTTGTTTTTAATTTGTTCCTTTCCTTTCTGGAATATTTAACACAAATTTTAACATTAGTTTGGTTTCACTTAGGCCTACACCCTGGTTACTTGATGTTCTTTCCATTCTTTCTGGCTGTCCCGACTCGTGAAAGAGAAATTCTGAATTTTATGCCCAGAATTGAACTCGTTTGACAAATTCCGTTGACATTATTGCAATTGTAGAATTCTTCTTTCACCTTATAAAATTTTAACGGTCCAGATCAGGGTTGAAAGATTTTTTTTCTTATCTGCCTAAAAGGACATAAAAATTTTACAACCTACAGCAGCTCAATGGACGATATTTCTGGTCTAGACATTAAGAAAACTAGAAGAGGAAGGTCAACTACTAGTCTAATTTTTGGAGACTGAACAAAGACCACACAATTCTTCTCCATCTCATGTAATTCAGAGACTGCCAATGCCATTTGCATAATTTTGCTCACCTGTCCTTGGGGACTCTGACCAAGAAGATATGGATTATTGATAACAAAACATTCAACACACTCATTAATAAAAAGTTAAAATTTTGATGTGTGAATATTTTTTATGGTGTATTATATAACTAAGTCTTCTAAAAAAATTTTAACATGACATAGCAGATACCAACTTTACCTAAATTTTATCTTCATTAATATACTCTAAGAAATGACAAAGCAGAGGACATATTTTTAGATAGATTTGTTTTTATAAAAAATTTATAAAACAAATCAATACAAATGAAAAATGTGAGTTTTACCAAATAATACTCGTAACTGATTTATTTTACAATTTTTTTTAGATCAAATCTTCCTAAAAGTTTCTCACCAAGCAGTTCAAATAAAAGTGTTCCTGGAAGTAATAATAAAGAGAACAAACTTATCAATCAAAACCTACAATAAAAATATTTGATGCCGATCCCTAGGCCAAAGCAGTCCGTATCAACAAAAATATCTATTGCAGTAGGTATAAGGAAGATAGGCCACAGCACAGGATATCACAGCCAGAAATTAAGTCCAGAGGAGAACTAAACACCAATACATTAAGCAATCAAAAATCGACAGATATATTTTCTACATAATACACAGCCACACTCCTACACTACATGCAAACAAACTTCTCGCTATCACAAACTTGACATACTGATTTTCACATGTAGAATGAGCAAGCGGCAATACTCTCAGGCTGCTGCAACAACCTCAGTAGTTGCCACGGCTACAGCCTTGGGAGGTACAATACTTGTACTAGCTCCCTCAGGAGGCCCGGATTTAGCATTCTTTTTCAGTTCTGATGACTGGGGGGGCTTAGGCTTCATATGTGGTGGGGTATTATGCTTGAGCTTCAATAGAATTTGGCGCATTCTTGAAAGGTCAGTTGGCTTCCCTGGCTTTGGCCCCTGGATCACAACAATGGAAGGCTTCTTCTCTTTATCCTTCTTCCCTCTTTTCTCTATGGCTGGCACTTCACGCGGAATAAGTTCACCAATTGCCTTCCAGGAATTTTTCTCAGCTTCAGCATGGAATTTCTCCCGGTTTGACAGAAATAGCTGCCAGATTCAGCAGTGAATAATATATTTAAGATAACGGCCTGAAGTTCACAACATAAAACTCTAATAACCTGTTGCTTGACATAGTCATACTATTAAGAAATATGGACCACCTAAGAGAGCGGGAAAGTAGTGGGTATGCAGAAAGAAACAGGAAGAATGAAGACATCACAACAATATAACAAAGTAAAGGAGCTGCAGATACACAGTACTAAAACACAATGCTCATAAGAGAACTAAAAATTTGAGATGCTGAATGGATAGAAACATGCCAACCTCTTCATAAAGTTACAAATAAACTAAAGATGTGCCAGTGACCTCACAGTCTTCTTAGGGATGGCAATGCTGTAAAATCATCAGTACAATTCAAACAATAAGGTTAAAGTATATGGCTTCAACCAAGGTTGAGTTTTTGGAATAACTAAATATGATAATTGGATGAAATGTCAAATGGAACACCTCACCTCATATCAGAGAGTTGCATTATACTTGCATATTGCACAGCAATGTGTCAAATAGACATAAACAGTCTTAATATATTTGCCTTTAACAAAATTAGAAACCTTTGCTATAATTTACAGAGTATAAAACTATGCTAGCGAATTGAATAAAAAAATCCATTTTCTTTAGTGACTGCAAGGTTTAGCTTGAAACTTTAATTCTTTTCCTTCTAAATACTTTTGTGTCTATATGAGAACATATTCTCTATACTAGGCTTTATTTCCTCCCTTCATTTCTCTTACTTGATTATTTTTCCTTGTTCCTTTTCTCTGAATTAGGATATATCAAATTTCTTTACCTCTCCTTCCTCTCTAACTACAAGTATTCTAGTAATGACAATAATTGCGCTTTGCCATACATAATTGTCCATAAATATCACTGCTCGATTCTCAAATTTACTTATATAAAAAATTATACAGGTGTTCTAACATGGAAATTAAAGCAGAGGAGGAGATCAGATAGGTTTTATATTTAACAAGTGGGCACTAGATAAAGGAGGTGAAAAATGTTAATTATTATCATTCCTCTTGCTTGGTAAGATTGGAACAAGAGATAAATGAAAAAATGTCACACTAAAACTATTGATTCACCTTGCACCCTTGAAATTACATTTCTGCCCAAGTTTGACCACATTATCATTTTAAAATTTGAGATTAAGAAAACAAAAAACCTTGTTATGGATGGAATGCGAATTAGCCAAATTCATTGCCAATCATCCTTTCCAATACCTAAACAAGCACGTATTGATTTCCAATCATCATTAAATCCCTTGATTTCACTTGTGTATCATTGCTATCAATAATCTGCATCTTCAACTTCCACTCTTGGCGTCTCTAAAGCATGTTTATATATATTATAAATTTACTTTTAGATTGTATGACTATATTTAACAGATTAATAATACTGATAAAGATTGCATTTCCACATTAAAGTACCTCTCATTTCTAATTTATGAAGAGTTATCATACAGCAATATCTCTAATTCATGATACAAATTACAAAACAAACCAATCCAAAATATCAACGCTGCATGATGTAAACAAAGCAATTTTTCAACTGAATATAACCAAGATGGAAATCCGACGCAAAATTTTCGTAACTCCCAGTTCCCAGTTCCTATACTAATTGCAAACCATCCTCTCCCTTAAAAGAAATGGAGATGGAATTGATCTTGCAATGACCAAAGTTCCAGAACAACGAACGAGGGGAACCATGCCTCTCTTTTATTCTGTTCCTCACCTCTTTGGATTCAGTTTGAAGTTAAAACATACAAGAATGAACCGAAACGATTTGTCTCCGTTTTATTTGATCAAAGGCAGTGTCTTCTATGTCATATATTTAATTCTAAAACTGATGTCACCTAACAGAATAAGAGAGGGTTGTCCATGAGATTACTGGACGACTCAATCAAGAATGGAGATTTCATTCTATGAATGTCATCCATCGATATATGCCAAGACGGGTAGAGCAATATGATTCAGAAATACTTGACGTTTATCAGACTACCACAATAACAAGCAGATAATCAGAAGAAAAAACTACAGAAAATATGTAAAATAGTTTACCTTCTCTCTTTCTCTGTTTGACGCTTTGTTGTTCTCAACATTGATCTCGCGCTTCCTGTAAAACTCGATTTTGTACTCCTCCGCTTCCTCTATAATATGTTGCCTCAGCTCTTTCTCCTTCCTCTCCTTCTCTTCAAGTAGAATTGCGTTCTTTCTGCTCATCCAAACAAACCATCATCACATCATCTATATGCAACAACTTCATAGACAGGGACCGAATTATATTGAACTCAAATGCTTCCGATCACAAGTAAACAAAATAGAGAACAGCGAACACAAGCTCACCTTCGCCATTCCCTCAGGGCGAATCCCTCCTCCGGTACCATGTCCACCGGAGGCGGCAAGATCGGACCATTAGAGGCACCTAAATCTCCATCGAGATCCTTCCCGTTCTGCTCAGGCGAGAACGGAGTGTATCCCCCGGCGGCGGAGTAGATCGATGGAGGAGACGGAGCTTCCGGGACCGGCTGAGACGAAAACACATCTTCACCGGCGGGATACGACTGGCTGCTGTATATCGGAGATGAGTCGCCGGCCGAGTCTGTAACCGAGTTGGCGTCGAAGTTGGAGAACGAGTCAAAGCGCTGAGATTGGAAGCGAGGATCGTAGCCGATATAGCCGTCGTCGTCGAACGGCCGGTTAGAGCTGTCGAAGGATGACATGGCTTGGCTCGGCTCAGCCTGAATTTCGCCCACCACCGCGCGCCACTGGCTTCGCCGGAACCTTCGGTGTTAATGATAGTAAGTTTTCCGACTTCAGGTGAGATTGCGTTTCGAACCGATTTAAGGATCTACGAAAATTCTTAGGATGCGGTCGAGTCTAGCTTGACGGGACACCGTTTGGGCTCTTGTTCGTTGACATGTTGAAATATAGATTGACTAGTGAGTCATTTAATGACACGTTATAATATAATGTGGAGTTCGGTATAGGTGGTAAGAACCCCAGTTAGCACTACGCCACCTTTTGCCTCACTGTCGTCACTGGCATAGGTTTTTTAAAATTTTTTATTATAAAATTTAAAGAAAGAAAAGAAGAAAAAAAATCGTATATAAACTTTTATTTTTTGTGTTATTTTTTTAATTTTATAATCAAAATTTTTAAAAAACCCTTACCCTTCCACCTCGAGGAAGCAAATCTTCTAGGGATTTTAACGACAATACGTAAAAAAAAAATAACATACCTGAATGCTCCGTCGCCCCAAATGCTTATTATTAAAAAAAAAAAAAAAGAGTCGCGGCCTAGCACATGCCACAACTCTTTAAATTTATTTATAATATTTTAATGGGTCGCGGCATTTGCAATGCCGCGACCCATATATATATATATATATATATATAAAAATATATATATTATATATAATTTGTTATATTTGATATATTTAATTATTTAAATTATAATTAATTTAAAATTTATAAAAAATATATTTTTGTAATATAATTAAAAATTTTAATAATATTATGATAAATATATATATTTTATAAATAATTATATAATTTTGTAATTAAATTAAATATTTATTATAATATTATTAAAAAATTATATGCTTATTATATTTTAAATAAGAAAAATTAATAGTAAAAAAATGATCAATAAGTTTAATCTTATCCAAATACTTAAAAAAATTTTACACAAAGATAATTCAATGAAAAGAAAATTATTCTAAAATTATCTAGTTAATTATATTTTCTCAAACATTTTATTATTTTTATTTTTATGTAAAGGTGGTTTATTAAAGGACTTGGCCAATCCCTAAAAATTAAAAGAAATTCCTAATATAAGAAAGAAGTTGGAGTTTTGTATCAGATTTATTAGAATAAGAAGATAAGATTCCCAGTGCTTGTATATAAATTTCTTTAATTTTAATAACTTTCAAAAATAAATCTTAGTATTTTTTCTTATAGATGTATTTTGTTTTTGAAAAAAATAATTACAAGCTTGATTATACAATATTAAAATGTTAAAATTTTTATTTATTACTTTTAAAAATAAAAATAAAATTTTAAAAACATGCACTTTTATTTTTATAATAATAATAATAATAATAATAATAATAATAATAATATCATTAATAATAAAAGATATTATTTTCTTTAGACTTTCCAACTCTCTTTGTTGATTAAGAAAAAAGGAAAAAAGAGAAAAATTGGTAAGGGAGGGGCTTGATTAATTTTTTTTTACTAAAAATATAAATATTACAAAAAAATTATATTTTAAAATTATATATTACTCATAATTTATTTTAGTCTTTTTTAAATACACAGCATTATTCTTCATTTTCTTTTAGTTTCTTGTCTTCTTACTCTAATAAATCTCATACAAAACTCCAACTTCTTTTCTTATATTAGGAATTTCTTTTAATTTTTAGGGATTGGCCAAGTCTTTTAATAAACCACCTTTACATAAAAATAAAAATAATAAAATGTTAGAGAAAATATAATTAACTAGATAATTTTGGAATAATTTTCTTTTCGTTGAATTATCTTTGTGTCAAATTTTTTTAAGTATTTGGATAAGATTAAACTTATTGATCATTTTTTTACTATTAATTTTTCTTATTTAAAATATAATAAGCATATAAATTTTTAATAATATTATAATAAATATTTAATTTAATTACAAAATTATATAATTATTTATAAAATATATATTTATCATAATATTATTAAAATTTTTAATTATATTACAAAAATATATTTTTTATAAAATTTAAATTAATTATAATTCTAAATAATTTAAATAATTAAATATATCAAATATAACAAATTATATATAATATATATATTTATATATATATATGGGTCGCGGCATTGCAAATGTCGCGACCCATTAAAATATTGTAAATAAATTTAAAGAGTCGCGGCATGTGCTATGCCGCGACTCTTTTTTTTTTTTAAAAAAAATAATAAGCATTTGGGGGAAAACGTTTTTGTGGCGGAGCATTCAGGTTTTTTGTTTTTTTCTTTTACGTATTGTCGTTAAAATCCCAAATCCTCTGCGTAGCTGAGTAATAATTTGGACTTTTCACTCTTATTTATTTTTATAATCTCACTTGTTCAATATTTTTATTTTGATATGATCCTCTGTTCAATTTGTGCAGCATAATCTGAATCCTTTGAATCTTTATATTGTTACATTTTTAATTATTTAATTTTTTATTTTATAAAAAATAGATATATTAGATAAAGATAATCTTTAAATTTTCACCTAACAAACATTAATCTCTATTTGATAAAAGTTAAAATATTATATTTATTCTATTTTTTGCTTTATCCAAAAGAAATAGATGAGTAAAATTAAAGAAAAAAACATAAAAGTAAAATATTCAAATTACTTACACAGTACAGCATCAAATGATCTGCTTCCCCACTTGGATACATCAGTTGCCAGACAGATGTTTCGGTTACATTTTGCAAATATCTGCAAGTCACAAAATACTGTGTATTTTTTTTTTCCTACAAAAAAAATTACTCACTACTTCTAAAATTAAAGATGCAAAATAACTATATCATTTTTTATTATAAAAATACATAGTTTCTCTTAGATAAGGATAATTTATATTAGAGCTTAGCGTAAGATTCCCATTTGAATTTTTCTATTAACAAAGTAAAAATCTCAATTCAAAATAAAGTTAAGGGTCATATTCAATCTCATAATAATTAAATTTTGTTTTGCAAATATCCATGTGTCACAAGTTAATGAGGATTTTCTTTTATTTTGTAATTTTTAAATAATCTCTTCCCCCATAAAGATGTAAAATAATATTGTTTTTATAAGAATATATATAATCTCACCTAAATAAAGATAATTTAATTTAGAATTGGAGTAAGCTTCCTTTCGCTAACAAATCAAAGTGGAAAAAGAAAAGTATGAACTTTCTAGAATTTTTCATTGTAAAGTTTTAGTAAAAGTTGGAAAGAAAAAAGAATGAGTAAGAGAAAAAAAAGATCCTATACATATTTTTGCTTTTTATAATACTCTTTCTTTGAACTTTATAAGAACTTTACATAAAGAATTACAATGGATCTTTACATAAAAAAAGAAGGGTTTCAACACCAAAAGGTAATAATAGAAAGAAATTATAAGTAAAAAATAACAAGGTAAAAAGTATTTTTAAGGTAATACTTTTGTTTAACTTAAATGGAATCCATTTAAATTTGGCATGATTTTGCTTGAACTTCCATGGATTCCATTCAAATTCAACTTGTTGCAAGTCAACTTGGTGAGTTGACTCGCGAAGTTGCCAGCAAAATGACTTCTTTTTTTGGCATGGAAGTTTCTTTAAATATTTCATTAGATATAAATTAAATATGATATAAGATAAAATAAATAAAATGATATGTGATAATAAATAAAAAATTATATAATAATTGAGAATAAACTACATCAATATTAAATATACAAAAATAACTATTCAATATGATTTTCAGTGTCATAATGAAGTATTCTTTTTATCTATTATAGTTGTTGTTAGCCTAATTTTTGCTATTGTTATTGCTCTTTTTTTAATAGGTTGTTAACATTAATTGCAATCGAAGAATGTAAATCAAAGAATGAGAATTGTACTAGAGGAATTATTGGATTAGCTTCGTGATGTTATTGCCTATCTCTTTTAACAGTGGGTTGATGGGTTAACAAATAATCTTAATGTCTCTTACTTAATTGACCTGTTAGAATTAGAGGATAATTAGAAGCCTTGGTAGATCAGTTGCTGGTTCAATAAATTAGGAGAATAATGAGAACCATTATTTACCAAGAGTAAATGATATATTCTTAGAGTTTTAGGCTACAATCTCATGAAAATTTGTAGATAGAGGGTTATAAAAGTGTAGCTTATAAAGTTCATTTCTTAAATTAGCCTAAACAAAAAGTAATGAAATGTTGAATATCAACATAATATATATATTAAGAAAGAGAAGATAATAGAGGTGACAATTGTTTAAAAATATATCGTATAACTAATAACAATACTCGATGGCTAGATCCACTACTAGGTATATCTTTAGTACCATTATATGTACTTAAATGTGTGATAAAAAAACTCTACAACCATGGGAAATTGAGATATAGTGTCTCGTCATATATATCATTCTTGGATAAATCTACCATGTTCTGTCATTTAGTTGTTTTGAGCTCTTTTTCAAAATTGTAAAGTAAGGAGGGTATCCAACTAGACTAGTGCTAACCAAATTGCCATAGAACGTGATTTAGATAGTACAACTCTATGACGGGAAAGTATATGAGTGGAATAGAAGCAATCCAAGCATTTAGAGATGCTAAGCAATTATCAAGAATTAGCTTGTGCATGCTTTATGCCTAATATGAAAACCAAACAATCTATAAGCAATATAGATGGAGGATCTAAGAAAGGTAGCACACCTCATTATCTCTCATGGCATCCAGTAATGTCCTATATTCATTACAGGCTCACACATTAGGACAAAGAGGTTGTCTAACATTCTTCCATTTATTACAATGAGTAAGTATATTCGACAAATGATGAGAAAATATATATGGCAAACATAAATGCAACAACATGCAAATTTTAATTGTAATTTATATTCGAAACCCAAAGGTAGAAATTCCTAGTGTGAAGATCAAGGTTCAACGGTCTCTCAAATATGAGCATAGGGAATTAATCTCTTACTTACAGGTGCAACATTGTTAAACATCCACCTATGTTGCACTTGTTCTCATATGTTGCATTGTAGAGCTCTCGATAGAGGGAATCTAACACTGCTAATTCTCAACTATACCAACCAACTTGCTCGAAATCCAATAACAATTGGAGGTACATCAATTAAACTTTATAGTTGGACCTATTTAGTATTAATCAACTGCTAAGAAGTTAAAGAACATGTGCATGCATGAATTAACATACAACATTTTCCTCTGCATCACCTGATAGATCTACAAAGTTCTTGCCCAACCAATTTATGTTTAGTTGATGCTTATGAATCTTACCAGCTAATTGTCTAATTCTAAGGAGCCACTCACATATGTTTGGCCAAGGAAAATTTGTCCCCTCAATAATGGGATCCCTCTTACATGATAGATTTAATTGCATAACTAGTCCTTAAAGGCTATTGTGCGCTCACGCTAAGTGGTGTGAAAGTCTATGTCTTTAGGTGCCACTACTCCACAAGTGCGCTAACAAGTTATGAATCACACTCAAATTAGCCTAGTCAAGCTACATCATAAAAATAATATTGTTTGAGATAATCAACAATGGTTGATGTTAGATCACTAAAACAATCATCATGTTGGACATGTCATAGGTGGAAGATCCAGTTATCTCGTGAATAGGGTTGAATTATGTAGCACACATTAGTTCACTCGAACCACTATTGGTGTAACATAATGAAATAATTAATAGTGTTGATCTAATTATCTTACTTAGCCATATTATATAACTTATAATATATACTTGCTCTATAGGTATAAAAGTTACTTGTCTATCGAACTTGGATTCACAACCTACTTGGCACTGGCCATGGCTTTTATATACCTGCTTGAGAAAACTGATTAAGACATTGCTATTGATAAATCAATTTTAATAGAAATTATGGATTAATACGCATTTACACTGGACATGTGCAATGAACATAACGTATTAACATACATTTAATAATAAATTACTTTGTATACATGTAAATTACATTAGTTTAAATAAACAATAAATATTAATCTCTTAGTGGTCATCATGGTGAGTAGGTGGCACAATTATGTCTAATTTTATGCATACCCCACATTTAGCAAATTGTCCCAAAGCCTTAAAATTCATTTCATTTCAAAAGCTTGTAGATCGAGGTCGATCTTACTCATAAAGCATCGATGGATCAATGACCAACTTTATATCACTTGGCTACAACTAATATTCTTACCCTCTAATTGATTGGAACACATTGTTATAGGCACTAGGCATGATGTTTAAGTTAAAAATGAGATCTACGAACTAAAATAGATCTAATAATATTGATGTGTAGGCTACAATAACATGTTAGTAAAAGTATTTTTTCATTTAGAATTCACCACAATTACATATATGTTGAGTCAAATGTACCTTATAGCATTAATTATACTAGTGATTCATCTAGTCATACAGCTCATTCACCTTGAATAGTGCAACATTCTTATTAAACACTTCACAACGTACCCTTGAGGTTGCACATTTACCACCATTCCTTTTATAAGCATTTGACAATAGGCGTGGTCTCCAACTATTTCAGCATTTACTTATTTGGCATGTTGCATAAGGTATTGATTTACCTTATAATAAGTTGCCTTAACTATGCTTAATATAGGCAAAAATTTGATATCTTTAAAGATACCATTTTATGCACTTTGCTAAGTTCGTTATTATGTAGTCATAGTGATGGCTCTTTATGTCATACACTTAGATCCATTGTTCCTTTGTGATATCTGCAACCCAGCTGGCTGCATGCTCTTCTATGGTTACTAGCCCAGTCTCCTATAAATAACCTAATGCTTGTATCTATAGCTTATGCAATATAATCAATGGATTTACAATTAGCAACATGATAAAATGTAATGTATATAGTCACTTAGATAAAAGAAACACATTTATATTTTTTTAACTTCTACTTTAGATTTAATGACATGAAGTGAACCTACAGGTTGTTAGCCATACGATGAAGATGGAAAATATGATCACCATATTAGTTTGTGTATTAGCAACGACTGCTATAATTGATGAAAGTTTATCAAATATTAAATAAATCACACACCTTTTTAGTACCATTTGCCTACACAAGTTAAAAAGGAACTATATTCATATTGATTGTGTTTTCCTTTCCATAATTGCAAAGGCTAGGCGCATAATTTGTTGATTGTTATCATGTGTTGTTACTATCAGTAAGCTATTTTTGTATTTGTCGTAAAGGAGTATCCCATTGATTAAGAGTATCCCATTAACTTATATCATAGTTTTGGGAAATCAAATATGTTTATATAAGGTTTGAACGTCTAAAATATATGTTGGAATACCACCACTAGCTTGCTAATAGAATTGCTTTGTACACGTTGTTTGGTTATAAACTTAACGTACAAACCAAGTATGAAATGTTGAATGGTGACCAGCCACTTAAGCAACATAGCATATGAACTATCTCAATTACCAAAAGTAATTGTGGTGACCTTATGTTTTACTTTCAACACCTTTTTATATGATAGAGCATAACCAAATAGGCTTTTCATCCACTTAATAATTTATCTTATTGAAATATTGGATGTCTCAATAATTATTGGCATAATACATGACGAGATAACATTGAAACCTAATTTTAAGTGATCTTATAATAATGTCATAGACAGACATGTATATGGATTCTTATATTTTGTTATTTGCAAGTATGATCCCTTATCCTTACCTTTTTTGCATGTCGTCACTTGCCATCTACAATTAATGTGATAATTAACACATCAATATTCTTTGTACTTTTAGATGTCAAGTATTTCTTAAAAGTATGGTATGCTTTTTATAGAATATATTTTAATAATACAACACAGTGCTTTCTGGTTTAGATATTGCAATCTGAGGTACAACTGTTGGTTATTTTTCAAATTCTTTTGATTGCCTACTTCTTTAAAATCCTCACCCTTGGCAAAGGTTATATTAACCTGCGAGAAGAAAGTAGTAACAAAATTGACATATTGAGACATTGGTTCAACTTGAATGGCATTAGTTAGATCCTTTCCACCTATATTACCACTCTCATTTTCAAACTTATCATCCTCTTTATCATCACCATCATCATCATTAGGATCAAATTTAGTATTGTATTCATCTTTCTTTTTTAAATCCTTCATTACATTTTCTTCTGAGCTCATAGGAGAATGAGGTTCAATAAAGCCAAATGCTGTAAGTAAAGAATTTAGCTGCAAATTAGGCTCAATCAGCAGGGTGTAATAATGTTGAACATAAGTTTGTAGTGGATAGAATTGATTAATATTTGTAAGATATGAAGAAAAAAAAGAAGCTTATTCATTGGTGCCGTGCACATAGTTGATTAATGGGAATAATGCTAGCATATTGGCCACTTTGGTTGGCTATAATTCTATGCTCAAATTAGGTCAATGATTAAAGTGCTCATATACAACTTTATCCTACTTAGATGAGATGGGAAACGTGAGTGTGGTTGTCACATCTTTTTTATATCAAAGTCATATTCCAAGATAATCGTTTGGTATGATTTAATGATAACAAGTACTTATATATCAAATCAGATATGACCTAATTAGGTGAAAGCTGTAACTTTTGACTAATTTTATTTTTTAATAATCCCAAAGTGATATCAGTGTTAATTATTATTATTTTTGATATGGCACATTGAAATGTGGTGTTCTAAGCACTTTCATAAATCATTTCATTTATATAAATGCAAATAAATTTATTTCTCATAACTATTTCTTTCTTCTACATTCGCATATTTATTTAGTAATTTATTTGATATAAATAACATATTTTTTTTTTTCAAAATAATCAATTCTTTTACTATATTTGTATTTTTTTAATTTTATGCTATTTTCTTAAACATACTATAAAATTTTAATTCAAGCTCTTTTACAATTTTCTTCATTTTATAATATTTGTATTATATTAAATAATTATAATTATATTTTATAATATAATTTTTTAAAATTATTTTTATTATCTTAACAAAATTGTTTCCAAAATATCCTAATTTCTAAACTATATATTTTTTATTATTTACATATTTATTTCAAAAATTTATTAAACATAATATAAATTTTTACCTAAATTATTTTTATAATATTTTTATATTTATAATATTTGAATTGTATTAACCAATTATAATTATTTTTTCCTATTTCAATATTTTAAAAATTACTTTTGTTACTTAAATAAAATACTTCTCATATATTCTAATTTTTTAAGTATACTTATTTTTTTAATAATTATATTTATATTTATATTTTACTTTATTTTCAAAATGTTCTATAGTGAATATTAATTTTTAAGTAAAGTATTTTTATATTACTTTATATGAACTTTTTAATTTATTTATGCTTACAAAATAGTCTGTATATTCTACTATATTTGTATCTTTTTATTTTAAACTATTTTTGACTATAAAACTTTTGATTTATATTTTTCAAAATATTCTATTTTTGAATATTTATATATATTTTTAATTTTATGCTATTTTCTTGGATATAATATAAAATTTTAAATCAAGTTCTTTTACAATTTTTATGATATTTGTATTGTATTAAATAATTATAATTATATTTTCTTAATTTAATTTTTTAAATTATTGTTACTATTTTAACAAAATTATTTTTGAAATATCCTAGTTTCTAAACTAGATCCTTTTTCTATAATTCTATTTGCATATTTTTTTATTATTTACATGATTATTACAAGATTTTATTAAACATATTATAATTTTTTGCCTAACATATTTTTATAATATTCTTATCTTTATAATATTTGTAAAGTATTAACAAATTATAATTATATTTTCTTATTTCAATTTTTCAAAAATAATTTTAATTTTAAAAATATTACTTTTCATATATCCAAGTTTTTAGTGTATAATAATAATTATTATTTTTTGATAGATAGAAAATAAAACACAGGAAAACTACACAGCAGACCTATTAAATCCTACCATGTGCGAATCTAAACAAGGGATATTAGAAACAGAGGAAAAGAAAAAGACACCTGATGCATTACTTATTGTCTGCTTCGCGATCAAGTCTGCTTCCATATTCATATCTTGATGGCACTAGTATACGAAGGCGTTCCACTATTGAGAGAGCATCTTATGAATTTCCTTCAGTAGCTCCCTTTCTAAGAGATTATCAAAGTTTTCTTCCTCCAACACTTTGATCAACTCCAAGCAATCACACTCCACAAGAACATCATAGAATTCAAGATCCAAAGCCATTTTCAAACCCCACAACACTCCCTAAGCTTTAGCATGAAAGCTACTCTCAAGGCTTATATGAAACATGAAGCCCCTTATAACTTCACCTATATGGTTACAAGCTAACCCTTCTAAGTAGCTACCTCGTGACAATTAACAGCCCAATCCACATTTATCTTAATGACACTAAATGTTAGGGGATGCCAGCTTCTATCTATACGTGAAGTACTATCCTATCTTATCAACATTTTACTTGCCATCGCACACAAGCATGTAGCTTACCCAGGAAAACTCATGAAGTAATAGTAATGTCAATGAAGACTTACTTGTTCTTAGGCAACCATATACTACGACAAGCTGCTGTAAACCACACTTCCCACTTCACTTCCTCAACTAACATCTTATGCTTCAAATTCCATTTGACCCAAGACATTACATCTCGCGTCTGGAAGAACTTGCTTTGTATTTCTTGAGGAATTAGTGCATGCCAAAGTGGCACGACATTTTCGTAGTCCCTGATTGCATGTAAGATATCTTTTGGGCATAGTTGATAGATATTACACCTATCGTTAACTAGTATTCCTCTTGCAACACATGTCGCATTGGTTAGCAATTGATTGCGGATGCATAACCATAGAAATGCTTTGCATCTCTACAATACTGAAAGTTTCCAAATCTTCCACCACAAGCTTTGTTGCCCTGGATTTGTATTTGGATATAGCCTTTGATAGGCTGCTTTTACCATAAATTCTTCGTTAGAAGCCCAACACCAATACGGCCCATCTGGCACCATACCGCCTACTTGGATTCGGGATATCCTTTCTAGGACATGCTCAGGCAAAAAAGAATCGAACTTGTGCCAGTCCCAACTACCAGATGGAGAAACATACTCGACTACGTACACCTTGGTTATATCTTTAGGTAAACTCTGAGTTGCGTACTACTCTAAGGTGTCCATATGTGGCAGCCACTTATTCTTTCAAAATCGTATAGACTTACCATCGTTCACCATCCAAGCTAACCCATTCACAGTATTCCTCAAACTGTCTTTAATACTAACCCAGGCTCTAGATCAAACTTGCGCTCATTTATTTTAGGTATGACATCATCACCACATTTATATTTCTCCCTTAAAAATCTCACCCAGAGGGCATTCTTTGCTTTATAAGGCCATAACCTAATTTAGACATACATGCCCCATTCTGCAGTTTTGCTTGTCTCAACCTTAAACCTCAATCCACTTTTTTACAACAAACATCCTCTTAAGCTACCAAGTATACCTTTTTGTTGGCTCCATTGCTACCCCACAAAAAGTTATGACACTTCTTATCAATCTCCTGACAAACACTAACAGGAAGAGGGGCTGTCTGCATATTGTACAAAGGGATAGATGATACTACTGAAGAAACCAACATGTGCCTGGGCACAAGGGACAAGTGTTGGCCTTCCAATTGGACAAGTGCCCATCCATTTTATCTAGAACATGTTGATAGGTAGCCTTCGAGACTCTTTCATGATGAAGAAAAGCTCCCAGATATTTCTTAAGATTATCAGTAGGTGTGAAGCTAAGAAATTCACTAATTTCACTTACTCTTGTGTGATTTATATTTTTGGAGAAGAAAATTCTTGACTTAGCTACATTTACTTTCTCCCCTAACGCTTCACAAAAGTCATCCATACAAGCTTTAATTACACCTACTTGTTCCATATTAGCTTATGCAAAATAATACCAGATCATCTGCAAAAAATAAGTGGGAAATAGCAATACCATTCCTCTTGATTTTAAACGGTAGCCAATTACCATCCATTACCTCGCTTTGAATCAAGTGGCCAAGTCTCTCAATAGCCAATACAAATAAGTAAGGAGAAATAGGGTCCCCTTGTTTAATGCCTCTACAAAGGATGAATTCTCGTGCTTTATCCCCATTCCAAAGAAGTTGCATGTTGGTCGATGACACACATTCCCTAATGATATTAACCATAAAAGGTAGAAATTGTAACTCCTCCAAGCACTTAAAGAGAAAGCTCCATCTAATCCTATCATATGCTTTTTCAAGATCAATTTTAATGGCCATAAAACCCTTTATATCTTTCATGATTCTCATGGAATGAATAATCTTTTGGGCTAATGTTATATTATCTACACTTTGTTGGCCTGGCACAAAATTACACTGATTGGGGGCAATTATTAGTAGCATAATACTTTGCATTCTATCAAAAATAATTTTCATGACAATCTTATAAATAACATTGCACAAACTAATTGGACGAAAGTCCTTGAAAGTCTCAGGGGCTTCCACATTAGGAATCAGAACAAAAAATGTACCATTAATCATCTTCACTCATTCTGGGTTATCAAAAATCAATTTCATAGTCTGAATCATCGACGACCTTACTACATCCTATTGAATCTGGAAGAAAAGAGGATTAAGACCATTTGGACCCAATGCCTTCAAAAGGCCCATGTCAAATAATGCTCACTTTATTTCTTCAGACCCAACCTCTTGGCCTAAACAGCCAAGATGGGCTTCTTCAAGGGATGGGAAGGTATTTTGAAATCTCAAATTGTTAGATGCATCTCTATCTTCTGTATACAAGTTCTGGAAGAATTTAGTACCTATGCTCATAATAGTACTAGCATTATGCACCCATTATCCATTTTCTTTATTGAATGCTTCAATTGTATTTCTATATTTTCTACTATTTACCATAGAATGAAAAAACCTTATGTTTTTGTCTCCATAGGATTACCAATTACACCTCGAATTCTGCACTTACATAATTTCTTCTTGAAGGAGGAGCCTCTCCAATTCTAGCCATAGTTCCTCTTGACATTTCTACAAATAAGAGGAATGAGGATTGGCAACTAAGCTTTGCTCAACCGCTTTTAGTTGTCTTTTAGTATTTTGCTTCTTTGTTAAAATATTGCTAAACACATCTCTGTTCTACTTTTTCACTTTTGTCTTAAACTCTCTCACATTCTTAGTCCACCCTTATTCTTTTTTCTATGACTGCTTGACTACCTCAGGAAAATCCTCATGTAAAACCCATGGAGCAAAGAATTGGAATAGGCATTTCTTGGGGCCACAGTGTACATCCTGCTGTAATTTAAGTATGAGCAGTTAGTGATCAGATCTATACTTTGGAAGGTAAGTCACAATAATCTGAGAAAAACTTTCATACTAGTTCACATTTACCACCACTCTATCTAAACGACTTGCACTATGACTATTTTACCACATGTAAGGGGGTCTATAAAACCCAAAATCTACCATATTACCACCTTTAATCCAATGTTAAAAGTGTCTGTCAACCAGAGTGTCATTTCTTGCAATTGAGACCTTTTCATTATCCTTTAGTATAATTATTTTTTCCTATAACTCTTCTTACATTTTTTTATTTTACTTTATTTTCAAAATTTTCTACATCACAATATAAATTTTTAGCTAAAGTATTTTTTATTGCCTTTTATATTACTTATTTATTTATTTATACCTTCAAAATATTTCTTGATATATATTATTTTATGTAGTTTTAATATCATTTTTTATTTATATTTTTAAATATAATTTTAGAATATCTTGTTTTGGAATGTTTATATTCTTTAATTTTATGCTATTTTCTTAAACATAAGCTAAAATCTATAAATCAAGTTCTTTTTAATTTTTTAATAATATTTATATTGTTTTAAATAATTATAATTATAATTTTTTACTTTAATTTTCTAAAATTATTGATAATTTTTTAACAAAATTATTTTTAAAATATCATAATTTTTAGATGAGACTTTTTTTTCTATATTCACATTTTTTTATTGTTCACATAATTATTTTGTATTGTATTAATAGATTATAATTATATTTTTTATTTCAAATTTCAGAAAGCTATTTTTATTATTTTTTTAAAAAAATATTTCTTATCTATGTCGTCTTTTAATTATAATTATTTTTTCTCTTGTTCTTTTTACATTTTTTTTATTGTAATCTATTTTAAAAATAATAGGAAAGGGAGTGAGATGTTAATAGAGATTATATCTATACCAGCAATAATCCTTGCAAATCTAGGGGTTGTAAAAAAAATGTGAGTTCCATAATTAAATAAAAAATAAAAAAATGTACGAATAAACAGTGCACTGATGCAATGCTGTTATGAACAGTAACAAATGAACAGTGTTCTGGTCCCAACTTATATATATAAGAGAGATTTTTCATCCCATTGCCATATCAAAATTACTTGAATATTTTTAATTTGTTTAATTATTTTAAATATACAAATTAGTTGTTTAATTTTTTAAAATTATTTTAGCATATATATATATCTATATTCTTCATCCCTTCACTATACTAAAATTGCTATAATATTTTAAAGTTATTTATTTTAGTATATATAACAATTAACAATAATCTGACAAATAGGAGTTGTAAAAAAAAGTGGGTTTCATAATTAAAAAAAAAGTAAAAAAAAATAGATGAACAGTACAATACAGTATATAAACAATACCTAAATTGTGTCAGACGTTATGGGCAGTGCTATAAATAATGACAAATGAACAGTTTTTGCTCCACAGCTTTTATACATATAAAATAGATTATTTCTTAAATTTGTGTAATTATTTTAGTGTATATATCTATATTCTTCATCCCATTGGTATATTAATTTGTTATTCTTATATAATGGGTGTTTGCTTTGGATGAAGATTCTGCAACTTCAGATGTGTGGTGTATTGGAGGGGGTGGTCTCCGCTTCTCTAAACGCCCCATTGGAGTCTGCTTTTGAAGCTAACTGATGTGCGTGTGTACGTGTATATATATATATATAATAAAATAAAAAAATTAGATTTTGTTATTATATATTATATTATAATACATTGTATATATACATTTAATATATATATATAGATATGTATATATATAAAACTAGTTCCTTTTCTTGTAAGATGCAAGAATTATTTAAAAAATATTTGTGGGTCTCATAAAAAAATTCTAAATAAAAAGAATGAACAATAAATGTACGGACATATACTATTTATGTACAAACATTAACATTGTCTTGATACGCAATTTGTGAAAGTCGTACTGTTTTTAACTTGTCACTCATTGTCAATTTGATTTTCGATCAAAGAATTATAAAACAGTATTTCTATTAGTTTAATAATATCTTTATTAATTTAATGATTAATTCAATTTTAATAGCATGAGCTATATTTCTCAATAATTATGTCTTCAATCCAAGCATTAATATTACAATAAAAATGACCAAGCAATAATTATTCAATAAAATGGAATCCGACCCAATTTTATTAACATCTTACCTTTAAATAAGGTAACAAAAATTAATTCAAGGGGAATTCGTATAGATTATAATTAATCGTTCATTTTAACCTAAAGGTAAGTTAGAAAAAAAACACGAGTGAATGGATTAGGACAAGACAAAAAATTTAGGTATAAGTTTCATACTTTTATTATAAATTTTTTTAATGAAAGTATGTAAATTTTCAATTTAGTATTACATGATTAGATTTAAAAGAAATATTTACATATATTATATTTTTATTGAAAAAGTTGATGATAAAAAAAAATGCATATCAATCTAGTTCTGAGGCTAAATAAACTGATCTGTTAAACTTTATATTATTTTAAGTCGTACGCTTCCGTTAAAACAAAAAAAGTCATAGGCTTGATGTGCTATACAAGCTAAACGTTTAAACTGATTTAAATATCAAATTTACAAAAAAGTAATTTGCATAATTAAGGGCAGAATTTGGAATTTAAATTCTATATTTAATCCACATATTAATAATACAATAAAAATGAGAGAGTATTAATTATCCAATAATATCGAGTCTGACTAAATTTATGAAGATCACACTTTAAAATAAAAAAATAATATTAAAATTCTTACTAATTATGATCAATTATCCATTTTAACACTTGAGTCAATAAGTGAGATTAGCAAAAAATCTTTAAAAGAGTTATAAGACCTATTTGGTTTCTTGTTTTTAAAATAATTTTTTATTTTTAAGAATAAAAAATAAAAAATTTGTTTGATAATGTATTTTTAATGAATTATTTTATAAAATAAAAAATAAAATTTTATTTTTAGAAAGAGAAAAATTAAAATATTTTTTAAGTGTTTTGCAACTTTTATTTTACAAAATTAAAAAAAACAGAAAACATGTATTTTCAGAATAATGATTTAAATGAATTTTTTAATTTTTTTGTTCTTAAAATTTATTTTAAAAAATATTTATTTTAAAAATATTAAAATAAAAATAGAATCAAATAGGCTTCTAGTTGTTTTGAACATAAATTTCGTATGTTATATAGGCTAACCAAGTAATTAACCAAAAAAAAAAGAAATTTGTGAATTATCCGGGCTAACCAAGTATCAGATAAATTCACTCAAAATATCAACTTGTACAATATTGTAATTTCAATAATTAACGACGGATTCCGTGAAACGTGTACAGTGGTAATGTGCCAGTACCTGTATGCTCCTCGGGCAAGGTATACGAAAATATTAAGAATAAAAATAAAAATAAAATAATTATATTTAATATAATATAAAAAATATCATTCTGTTAATAAATTTTATTAAATAAAAATTATAAACATATTTTTATATATTTTTTAAAATAATATTAAAATAAAAAATAAAACTCTACATAAATTAAAAATGATAATTATCATTAATTTATATGTTTATAAAATAAACATATTTTTTTTCAAATGTTATAAAATATGTATTAAATAAAATTATTTAATAATTTTTTTCATTTTTTTCTTTCTTTCTTCACATGTAATTGAGATTCTTTATCCATATTAAGTTTGGGTAAAAAATGCTTAAAGGATTTATACTGTTTAAATCCTCTTAAGATTGTCCAGATTTAAACAAAATTTAATTTTTATTATTTTTCAAAAATTATAAAATATAAAATAAAAATAATTTTTCAGTGTCAATTTTTTTAATTTAAACAGTAGAATCCGAGCTCTCATCGCGTAAGGGCAGGCGATTGGATTGGACGTGCAAGAGGCCAATTTTGTAATTTCGATTCAAAATCCGCACCCCTTGATGAACCGGACCACTTCTTGCCTATAAATACAGAAGAAGCGCTCAATGGTTTGAAACCGGAGGGAGGAGGGAGATAGAGACCAGAGAGAGAGAGAAGAGCCTCTCAGGGACTCTGGAGGGGTGAGACGGTAAGAGAGATAAGAAGCAGAGAACGACACTAGATGATTGTTCCAAATAATTTACATGAACTTCTCATTCTCTGAGCATTGTCGCTTTCGTTGAATCCGCGTTTGGGTCTTTTCTGCGTTACCTCCCTTTGATACTTCAGACCAAATTAGTACAGATGAACCGTTTAGGGTTCAAATCCGTGGTTTACCATGGTGACTTGCGGTTAGGCGAACTGGATGTTATCCCAGTCAAGGGCCAGAATTTCCAGTTCCCAAACAACGAGATTCGAATCCGCCACATATCGCCGAGGAGTGAGCGGTGTCCTCCTCTCTCAATACTCCAAACGATTTCTGCATTCTCAGTTCGATGCAAGCTCGAGTCATCACTACCTATTGAACAACCTCATTTGATCCATCTTCACGCCTCGTGCTTTCATGAATTAAAGGTCTCAGCCAAATGCATTTTTCTTTTATTTTATCTGTCACTTGTATATTCCTGAAATTCAGTTTGATTGCTCATGAGAAAAATGTTGATTGGTAATATAGACTTAATTTTCACTTTTGGGTTTTTCATCAATGACTAAAGCCTTCAGTATTTTTCGCTTGGTCAACCAGGTTGGATTTCTGGGCAGCAGATGAATTTTGCTCTTCTCACTAACTCATTTAATTTTTTCCCCTATTTTAACTTCAAGTTCAAATTCTAAGGGCGAAGTGGCTCTGTTTAGATTCTGATTTTGGTTTTGATTTGGGTGCACAGACGGCGGTGGCATTAGTTGGGGATGAAGAAATTCACTTGGTTGCTATGCCGAGTAAGAGGAAGAAGTTTCCATGTTTCTGGTGCTACTCAGTTCCTATGGGTCTATTCAATGCATGCTTAGGGATGTTGAATCTAAGGTGTCTTGCGATTGTATTTGATTTGGACGAGACCCTTATCGTTGCAAACACCATGAAGTCATTTGAAGATAGAATTGAGGCTCTGCGAAGTTGGCTTGCTCGTGAGACTGATCCGCTGCGGGCATCAGGAATGTCTGCTGAACTTAAGCGTTACATCGATGATCGTATGCTCTTGAAGCAGTACGCGGAAAGTGATTGTGTCGTCGATAACGGAAAGATATTGAAGGTTCAACTGGAAGAGGTCCCTCCATTGTCTGATAACCATGAGAAAGTTGTTCGGCGGCCTGTCATTAGATTGCAAGACAAGAATATAGTCCTTACACGCATCAACCCAGAGGTTATATATCTAATCTTATCTAGATGGTATTTATCTACACATCGTTTTCTAAATTGCTATGTTGGAATTAATAATTTTTGTGAAAAGGCTTACGACTATGAGCTGAGAGCCAATAGTAAATAGAAAATGGTCATTAATGAGCAGCAACTGTGAGTTCGGGATTCCTTTTTGGTGGACTTAGGGAAATTTTGATGGAGAGATTAAGTTCGAGATGGGTATAGATGGACAACGTGAAAACAGGTCTTTTGCTGTGTTACGTAATGCATTGACATGTGTGATTCATAGAAATACTTATAAAAGGGAATTCTCATATTCAGGAATTAAGAACGCATAACAGCGAAAATGAAGCTAGACGCAGATAGATTACAATATTATTCTGCCACAGTTATCGGCAAGATTGGATTTTATATTCATATGTTGTTTACTGTTCAAGGCTAACCATACATATTCGAGATTCTTATTGAGCTTTCTTAGATATTTAGGGGCTTTATTTTCAAAGCCTTGGACTATTAAATTTTACGTACGTTATAAGAGAAATAGAAGGGAGACAATGAAAGATATGTAAGTTGATGTTTACCAGATATGTGATATAGGTCAGTTTCTGTCAGTTTGTTTGTAGGATAATTAGTTATTTAAAGTTTCTATTGTTTGATATTTTGGGTTGTTTATTGATCAGCTTGTTGCTTATATGTCTTTGTGCTCTGTATAAGTATCAGTTTGAGATACATTCAAATTCTTACTTCTATTGCAGAAAAAGGTTACATGAGTTAAATAACTCTACTGGTCTATAAAGGAGGTGAAAGCTTCTAGCCTCGATTTCATTATTGATCCTCATGCTTGTTGTTTGTTGTGTATTCTGTATTATGGTATTTTACTTATTTATGATGCAAGGATTCTTATGCCATCCATTAACTTGGAAGCCTTTGTTTTTAGATTTAATAGTTTAGTATTCTCTCTCTCTCTCTCTTTCTTTCAGGGTGAACTAAATATTTTCTGAGCTTGTTTGTCTACAGGAATTTTATCTATGAGAGATAGCAAATTGGTATAGTTGTTTGGAAGCTTTTTCTTATCTAAGGTTTTTGACATTTATAGTAACCACTGCTTGTTTCTTCACATAGATTCGGGATACTAGTGTGCTAGTGAGGTTACGACCTGCTTGGGAGGAGTTGAGATGCTATTTAACTGCCAAAGGACGCAAACGGTTTGAAGTATATGTTTGTACCATGGCTGAAAGGGATTATGCCTTTGAAATGTGGAGACTTCTTGACCCTGAGGCACATCTTATAGGTTCAAAGCAACTCCTTGATCGTGTTACTTGTGTCAAATCAGGTATGTCTCCTTATTCTGTGAACATTCTTACCTTTATTGATACTCATTACTTCTAAACATAAAATAAGTTTCTTCATATAAAAGAGGAAATTATATTTTGCTCCCAAGATTCTGTATATTTATGAGTCTTATGGTGGCCCAGTGCATGAGGCTCCTACTAGGTGGGGTCTGAGGAGGGTAGTTGTATGCAGCCTTACTCTTGTTTTTTTGTACAGAGAGACTATTTCCCGTTCGAACCTATGACCTCCAGGTCACTCAACGGTAACCTTACTGTTGCGCCAAGGCTCGCCCTCTATATTTATGAGTCTTATAATATTGTTAAAAGAAATTGCATATTTGGCTCTTGCTGGTTGTGTAACAAATACTAGTTGCACAGATTCATTGTTCAACTTTCATTATTCTATCATGTTTCTGGTCTCATAGTGATTACTTTCTTCATGATGTTGTTGTTCATGTTCATTTCCTATCTCTCATACACTTATGTTGGGATGGGGTTGCCAAAATTCCATAAAGTAAATAAGTAAACCTCTGATTCTTATGATGTTTGCAGGCTCCCGAAAATCTTTATTGAATGTCTTCCAAGATGGTATGTGCCACCCAAAAATGGCAATGGTGATTGATGACCGGTCAAAGGTTTGGGAGGATAAGGACCAGCCCAGGGTTCATGTGGTTCCTGCCTTTACTCCTTATTATGCTCCTCAGGCAGAGGTTCTGGCTTATGTTTATTATTGCAAGCATAATTTTTTTTTTCTCTAAATTTTGTGTCTTAATGGAAGCATCAATATTTTCTTTGTTGTCATTTTAGACAGCCAATGCTGTTCCAGTCCTGTGCGTAGCAAGAAATGTTGCATGCAATGTCAGAGGTTATTTTTTCAAGTAAGTTATTTGCAAGTGTTTTATATGCTCAAATGTTTTTCCCCCAGTGGGTTTAATTTGTTATAACTTGTGGTCAGAGAGTTTGATGAGAATTTACTACAAAGAATCTCTGAAGTCTTCTATGAAGATGAGGTTGCGAGTTTACCAAATCCTCCAGATGTCAGCAACTACTTGATGTCTGAGGTATGTGATTGGAGTGTGTTTCTTAGTTTATTGATGATAATTAGCAATTCTGCAACTATGTGGTACTATTTTGCTGCTGTGGGATGCATACTTATTTGTTACTCTAATATCAACAACTTCACTGGATGGCAGGATGCTGGTTTTGTGCCAAATGGTAATGCTAATGCCCCCACTGGTGAAGGAATAAATGGCATAGAAGCTGAACAGAGGGTAAGCCAATCTGTTAGCTTTTGAGGTTTTTTGTATCTATGGTTTGTGTCTCTGTTATAGCAGTATGCCTTGAAAGTTACCATAGAAACTTCTATAGTAAAGTTTGGTTTGGGGATTGCTTAATTTTTTCCTATGATGAGTGGCTGGGCTCATGCTATTTATATCCTTTATACGCATGGAAAGTTCATAGACAATACAATTATTGTCCCGTGTTTTTATTCGTGTCACTCTTGACAGGATGAGAAGTCTTCTGTTGATTTGGTCACTCAATCTATGGCTAGCAATGTCGAGTTGAAACCTGAAACCTCTCAGCAACCTGCTGGTGTAATTTCAAATGTCGTTTACCCTATGTCTTCCACTGCCTTTATTTCTTCTCAAAGTATGTAACTTTTTATGTTGTTATATGTTTAAGTATTGAAAATATCTGCTGTCTTCTCATGGTAGCTCTTCCAAATTCATCTCAGAACCTGGTTTGCTTGGACCTCCAGTCAAGCATGATGGAAGCTCTGTTCATCATGATTATGACATGAAAAAAGGACTATTGACAACAAGGCATGGTCCAGATATAAGAATTCAAAGTTCAGGGGAACCCCCTCTTATATCAAGGCCTCCCACTCAAGCATCACCATCACTAATGCATCCACATGGAGGCAGGTTGCTTGAAGATGACATAGGTAGCAGAGCTCCATCACCATCACTAATGCATCCACATGGAGGCAGGTTGCTTGAAGATGACATAGGTAGCAGAGCTCAGCTAAATATTCGACCTACTGTATCTGTTAAAGAATCTAATGTTGTGAAGTTTGAAAAGCATCAACCTCAGCTAAAACCATTTTCTCATAGTATGCCAATTTTAGCTTCCAATGCTTTACTCTCACAAGCATCACAAGTGAAGGGTGAAGAGGTCTGTCAACGAACATTATATTGCTTCCTGCTTTTGATGGTGGTTGTATGTTGCTTGGAGTACTCTAAAATTGCCTCTGTCAAATTTTGCTTAATGCAGGTAAGTTCTACCCGTGATTTGCAAAGGCAGACTCTTCCATTTCCATCCCAGCTATCAGGTATTGCTTTGGAATTATTTTCTTAATACATCTTGATGGACTAAATTTGAAGCTTTTTAAATCTTATCTGATCCCTGTTAACACTGATGAACTATGTATTTCTTTTAATACTAGGGGCACCAAATAGCTTTTTTCAAATTAAAAAAAGAAGTCCCTTGATATTGTAAGAAAAGGTGGTGATCTTGAATAATTCATCCACATGGAGAAGGAAAATGCCATTTATATAATGGCTTGACCTTAGAGAAAGCCATAGAATTTTAAATCGGCTTGTCATTCATAAAAGTATAATGTTTCTACTATTCTCTCACCTCTCATTGCTTTACTTGTTTAACTTCATGCTCTGACAGTAAATTATAGGATGCATTGGATTGCTTTACTTGCAAACCATATTTCTTCAGAGGGAAGACAATATGAGTTCAGTTGACTATCTGTCCCATCTTTGTCTTTAGGATCTACTTATTGGGTAAGTCAAACAAATAGCTGTCAAGTTTAGGACTTGGTTCTTGGATAACCACCACTGAAGCACATCTTCAGTGTTATATAAACCTTGTCAAACTATGGTTAATTAAGTGAGCTTGTCGAATGTCAAGGCCTTGAAGGTGCCCTGTATGACATCTTCTCAACCTATTATTAATTTATAGACCCCTCTTGTACAATAAAGAGACAGATGCCATCTTCTCATGACAGATGTACTATAAGTTCAATCACTTGCCTCCTAATAATTAATGTCAACATGATGATTCATGGTTGTTAAACTTGAGTTTAAAACTTGAATGAGTTTAATAGTTTAGGGTAGAAAAATGTGGCAACCCTTAGTTTTTGGTAAACTGATGGAGATCAAGTTAGTATGGAATGTTCAATGGGATACTTAAGTAAGATGGTTCTCTCACCTCAATAGCTAGCTTTTAGGGGAGGGTTTCTCACCTTACTTGGATGCCTATCAATTGGTATTAGAGTTGGTGGTCGACGGCTCTGGAAAGGGCTACTTGTGGAAGGTTTTGATTGGCAAGTAAAGTGTCGCCAAGTGAAGTGTTACAGAGTATAGCCGCTAAGATGTTGCCTTTCCAAAGGCGGCCAATTGATGGAGACCAATGTAGTATAGGATGTCAAATCCCACATTGAGTAGTATGGAATGCTTAATGAGTTATTTTAGTGGGGTAGTTCTCTCACCTCAATAGTTAGGTTTTGAGGGAAGGTTTCCCACGTTGCTTGGTTGCCCATCATAAACTCATGTTTAGGTCTTAAACTAAGACTTCCGAGTTTACGCACCAACTTTACAAGTACATGTTCATTCTGCAATTGGGCTACTTTTATGGTATCCTGGATCATCAAGCCCACTTATTTTGATTACTCTTTCCCATCCTAGCACATAAATGAAGGAAAACTGCAACAATTTCCTAGAAGTCATTGGTTCTCAAAACACAGCCCACCTTTCACTGCATAATGCAGCAAGCCTCCATTGATGCTCACACTGCAGCTCTAGAACAACTCCCTCGGTTGATATGGTTATGTTATGTATTGAGATCTTTGCCTTTTGTTTACTTAAATTCTTGAGTTTGTCACCCGTGGTGATGATACTTGGGATGTTGCAACTCTGAAGTACCCTTGAGGCCTTTGTATGTGGTTGCAGTCTCTCATTAAGTTTGTACATGCATATTTTCATCCTTTTTTTTTTAATGCCTAAAGTCAGTAGTAAGGCAGTGATGGAAAATAAACTTGAAACTTTTAGTCGGCAACAGTGTTGGATGGGTACAGGTTTTTTATTTGATACATATTGGCATGCGAATATGACTGGGTGCTTGTATTATTATGTACATATAAAAGTCAATAAATGGTGAGAGAATTGTTATTAACAAGACTGCTTTACAATATATATATATGTTTATTCCAGAAGTAAACAGAATTTTTCACAATCTGGAAAACAGCACCAACAGGAGATCTAGGGTCTCTCTGCGGCAAAGTGCCAACAAGGAGAAAGTGAGACAGAGGGTTTGTTTAAACAGAGAGAGACTGCCTGAAGATGCAGCATTGATGTGGCAAAACCCTGTTGTACCTTTGGCAATAGGATGTCATTGCTAAGCTAAATTTTGATGCTCGTTGCTCGGATATGGTCTTACTATGAGAATGTTGGGGGGGGGGGTGGATTTTGTTTTATTTGCAAATGTGGGCAGGAAATGGTATTTATTTCTTTGAAAGTAAAAGTTAAAGCTTGTGTGTTGAAAACTGTTGAATCTTTTGACTCCTTCAGCAGGTTGTGGAGCTTTATACCAAATATTTGGACCAAAAAGGAATTCAAAACAAAAAAGTGGGTCTCAAGTCCATAATATCATATTTTGTTGAAACAACCAATCACGTGATGTTGAGATGGAAAAAATATCCACTTATGTTTTTAGCGGAGAACTTAATATTAAGCACCTAGACATTGTATCTAAGTCTTGTCTTTTTTCATATCCATGTTTCTTAGTTTGGTATTAATGAACAGGTTTCACATGTATTTGCAAGTAGGAAAATCCATTTATAGAGGGGATGAATTTGGATATTTCAGGACACAGAGAGGGTTTTGGATGGGTTCTAATTTCATGATATTTGATTGGGTTCAGCTCATACAGATTATTATTGTTGGTATACTGGTTGTCATTTTCAAAGTTTTTTGTAGTGATCCCGCCAAATGTTCAAATTGTCCCTAAATTGAATTTGGAGGGCCGGAAAAGGCCAAATGCTTTTGACAAGCTTGTTTTCAAAGGTCTCATTAGCAATTTAATTTCATATGCTGATAACTTTTGATATTGCTAATCATGTTATGTTACTGACTGAAGCTTTTTGCAGAGGATGGTGTATCTCAGGATCATATATCTTCCAATAACAGAGAATTTCAAAGTGAAGTGGGAAAGTTGAACTTGCTACCCTCTCTATCTATTGGAGTGCTGCAAGAAATCGGAAGGAGATGTAATTCTAAGGTATATATGGTTTCCGCATGCAAGTGTTTTTTCTTTTTCCTGCAGTATTTTTCATATGTTTCTCTTTGTAGGTTGAATTTAGGTCCATTGTAAGCACCAGCAAGGACTTGCAGTTTTCAATGGAGGTCAGTGGAAGTTGTTTTTGAATACTTGATTTTTTTTTGTTTTTCTTTTTTTGGGGGGGGGGTGGATTTATACCATTTTCTGTATGCATGAATAATTAACATTGTTACATTGCATTACTTTTGGCTTGTTTAGTATAATTTCATGGTGTTATACAAGATTGATTGGCTCATTTTATTAGTGATTTAAACTATAGATCCTGTTGAATTTTTGCCATGTGACACTGATTCCCTGAATATTAATGAGCATCATAATTCAAATTTTCTAATCAGCTACTTCTGATCTTGATAGTTGCTAATAAGGTGTGTGTTTACTATGCTGTCTTTAGTTGACTTTGCTTAGTATTATGAGAAGTCTGCTTTGTTTGTAATTAAAGCTTTTATTATGGACTGCTTCACGATTGGTCAACATGTTAATTTCTTAGCTTCTTATATACTATTTATTTTGGTTTACTCTTGGTCCTTATGTAGGCTTATGTTTAGATTTTCTCTTTTGTTTTGTCCTATTCCTACTCACAATTTGTTGCACAGCTTTCATATGTAGTTTTGGACTCATGCTATTGTTGATGCCTTTGTTTAGGTACTATTCACTGGTGAGAAAATAGGTGTTGGAATGGGGAGGACAAGGAAGGATGCTCAACAACAAGCTGCTGAGAATGCCCTCCGCAGCCTAGCAGGTTAAAATAGTTTCTTAGTAAACATACTTGTATTTTCATTCAAGACAATTCAAAATTTTGTTCTGATTATAATATTTCTTTCAGCTGTTCTTCGATTTTGGTAACAGATAGAAATTTTTTGGAACAAGGCATATAATTAATCTTGTCAGTGGATTTTAATTTTATAAATGGTATTGAGATTGAGAAATGGGAAATTGTTGCTTTATTCGGTAGGAAATAATTGGTTTGTGTGACTAGTGATGTTATAGTTAGGACATAGGGAGCATTTCCTCCTTGCTTGATAAGGAGTGTCTGAATTTGCCCTTTGTGCCACTGGGTATGCATATAAACAGTTCTGGAGACTCTTTATATGGGTGATTTGTGAAATTGTACTTATTGAAGCAACTTGAACAATTGTGTGTGTTCAAATTGAAGGAGATTATCTGTGGGCAACTGACTCAGTTTTTTTAGTATTGTCTACTAAATCTTGCTCTATCTTCTGACTTAATTGTGCATCTATTGAACTCGGTGTTCTCATGTATTCAAGGTTGAACTATCCAGTAAACCAAAAGAAGTTATTTGTTCAAGAGGTAAATATCTTTGTACATATTTGTGGGGCATTAGAGAAATTATTGTTCCGCACGGCACTGGTGACCATGTGTATGAGTGTTGAAAAGTTAAAATTGTGTGTATGTACAAATCCATTGTGCTAAATTTGACCCATATTTTTGAATACTGCCTGTTTTGTTCTTGTTTGACTATAATTTTTAGATAATGATTTCATACAATTTTGAAGTGCTGAATGCATTTTCATATATGGAATTACAGAGAAGTATGTTGCACATATGGAGCCTAGATATGGAGCTGTTGACAGAGAATTTGACAAACTCTCTCTTGGACATGAAAATGGTTTCTTATGGGACGATGTCAATCCTGAATCCAGTGAACTGCAAGGAGATGGACTGCTCAAGGAAAGTGCTTCTGAGGTGGGGATATCTGATGTTTTTGGTATTTGATTTGACTTGTTTGTTTAAGGAAATAGGTGATGCTTGGATAAGGGGTATGTGGACTAGAAATTCCTGATGAGGCCTAGTGGTTGTATAGAGAAACCACTCCTTTTATGGATTTGCATAGCACCAATATGTGAGAGCTTAGTCACTGAATGGAGAGTGAGCTGGCTTCATGTCTGCTACTGCTGCCTTAGACAGGCTTCTTAAATTCCTACTTAAAGGTAAGGGCTTGGTGGTCAGTCCCTGGTTTCTACCCATTATCCAAGTACTCCCTTGTGGTCGATTATGCCTAGTGTCATATTCCTTTTGCATGCTTCTAAGTTAATTATAACATTGTCATTTTTTCAGTTTATTGGTAAACATGAAGGAATAAGTTGATGCTTCTGAGTTTATTGGTAGTGAGAGCATGGTTTTGCTTCAACTAGATCATTCTAGGGAATTTCTTATGTGGGCTATCCTATATTCTGTGCAAGAAAAATGTTGGATGACTAGGTGATCTGTAAATTGCTGACTTGTCATACTAGTTGTAATTATTTTATCAATCCACTATGATTTTCAGGCTTTGGATGGTGAAACTAGGGTCTCTTCAACTAATGCAATTAATCTGCAATTGGAAAAGCGTGCCAGCTCCCCAAGGTAACTTAAGATAGAGGTTGATTGTTATTGCCTTTTCATTTTCTTTTGGTGAATGAGTGTTTCACTAGAAATAAAAGTAGAGGATTTTTCTTTTTCTATGGGAGTTGGGCATAGGGCAATTACTTTTAGGTGTTGATTGGTCCTATCAGTAGGTGTGAAAGAAAGCATGACTTTGATGTATGAATTTGTATACCCTGTTTTACCTCCATAACTCTTATATTTCTGTTTTGTGCCGTTCCTCTGTCTCCAAGCTTTCTGAAGTATTTTCTCCTTATTTGTTGGTTCCTTTCTTAAATGATTATGACGGGGTTTTCAATACTTTAGTACTTGATCTATATTTTATCCTGCAATGCTTACTGTCCTTTCTGGGTTATGGAATCCTATGCTCTGATCTGTTGGAAGGAGTGCAACTGCACCTTTTTTAATGGATAACAAATATCTTTCGGGCCCCTTCCTTCCTTCAAGAAGAAAAGCATCCTTCGGTTTTCCCCTCTTGTTTAATTTGAAAATTTTTGAACCCAGAAGCTTGGTTTTAGGAGTGAGTATTTCATATCTCGAGTCTTGTCTATGTTTAGTTCTCTTATTCTGTCTTCTCAGATTGCATCAGTCTATTCCTAGTAAACGATTGAAGGAATGAAAGGATTGCAAAATTCACGAGAACTGCTATCATGGCAGCAACACAGAAGAATAGGCAAATATTAATTCATGAGAAGGCATACAATGAGTTTCAGGAAAAAAGATTTTTGATGGCTGTTATTTGCCAAGTCATATTGCAATTTCTCTGGCATAGCATTTTGCGATATGCTGAGGTGATTTCTTTTGCTAGATCTGTTTTTATGGAGGAGGGCATCCTTTTTGTTGTGCTCTGCCACTTTGCTTCTTATTTTGTATTTTTCCCCCTTTCTTCTCTTGTCTGGCAATTGTAATGTTATTTAATATATTTCCAATAGAAATCACAAATATCTTACCTTACACCTGAATGCTTAGTTTAGCTAGAATGCCTGCCATTCACTAGCTTAAGTGTGACTATTTTTTATGAATATATTGTAGTGATTTATCCAACATGTATTGTAGTAATGATTTATGCATCAATATCAGGCAAATCTTTGCACAAGCTCTTGTTTCTAACCCTGCCCAACAAAATATTGCATGCCATACTATTGATCAGGAAACTGAGTGTCTATAGGGCGATAAGCCACGACACTCTTGGTAATGGTCAATTAAAGCACTAACGAGAGGGAAAAACTGTTTTTGGGCTTATGGCAGAAAAAAAGATGCACTCTGATAGGGTCGTGCACGGGTCGGTTTGAACGTTTTTAACCCAACTTGCTCAACAGTGAACAGGTTGGATGAGTTTGTGGGTTAATCAGATCATGCACACACCTAAATGTCAGTGGCATAGGCGGAATTCCAGTTTGTGGTAGTCCAACACTCAATTTACTGAAACATGAAGCTGAATCTGATACCTCTTTCCAATTTTTTGATATTGGAATTTAAATGCCATTGATTATTTACAATGACTTTCAACCTATTTCAAGCTGGAGGAAGGGACTCAGCTATTTAGTCCCATTCAGCTGCAAGTTGGGGGGATACTGAAATATTTGGCAGCATGACTTTGCAACTTCCTGCTTCCAAGGTAAGTGAGTGTTAGTCTAGAAGAGTCCAAAATGGGAGTGCTTTTTTTAAATCTGTTTTTGAAATTTTCCTTTAGAGAAATTTAACTTACTGAAAAATGACTAGTTTAGCAAAGTCTTTGAAAATAATTGGATGAGAAGCTTAAACAAAAAACTTGATATGAAATATTTTGTTTGATAATCTGGAAAAATAAAGAGATAAAGATTATTCTTTTTTAACAAAGTGAAACTAGACTATATAAAAGAGTAAATGAAAGTGTATGATTCTTGATCCATCAGCTTTGAAAACTTTGAATTCAGAAGTAGAAATTTTTTTAACTGATGATTCGTGTAGAAACCTTTTCTTAAAGTTTGTTTCACATCAAATATATGAAGTTCTTTTAAATCAACTTCCTTAACATTGAATTCCAATAAATAATGGGAGTATTAAACAAGGGAAGAGAGAAACGTTAAGAGATAAAACAATTTGTTCTTGTGAAAAACTTCATTGGAAATATTGTCTAAGCCTCAAGAAAACTCAGCCAAAATAATAGATGAGTATAAAATTCCTTTCTAAAATATTTTGCCTCCTGAATGTGGTATGGATAATAGATTCTTTGAAAATAATTGAAAGAATTTGTATAGTCAATATAAAAGATAAAGTTGAGAAAGATGACAAAAGATTTGTAATAGTTCAGATTATGGTGATTTTATATTCATTTCTTGAATACGAAGCAAAAAAATATTTTACTATAATTGGGTTATCATAATACTATTGAATAACTTTTTTTTTTTTTTACGCACAACCCCTTATAAGATGCACACTTTATCTTAGCAAAAAGGAGTAGATGGAGAGGATAACTTTATTTAGATAATTCATGTCTAGCTTTCTCAATCTTTTATCCTCAGTGTAGCTCCTTATATAGTGATGATGAGAAGATAACCGTTACTCACAAGTGTTGATTTTCATTAGTGTAGGACAATTTCAACAATTACAATCTTCTTCCAACATTCAATTAGGCTTCATTTATTGCTTCAACACTTCATCTATGGCTTCCCTCTCTCCCTTAATTGAATGCTTGGATTGAAAGTGCAAGCGAGAGCACTACGTTGTGTAGAGTTAGAAAGGACTTTCAAAAGTTTCCTTTGTAACATTTTTTTGCCTTCCAAATATTTTTGGATAGAGAATAGTATGTGACAGCAAGTTATCCTTTTTCTTCCCTGCATAGTTTCCTTGGTCTCTGATGTACAATGTTGTGTTAGACACGTGTCAGGATGTATTTTAAACTTGTTTTCTTTTATCTTCTTTATCTCTAAGCATGAGTCCTGAAGAATATTTTAAAACATTCCTTGTTGGTAATCTCTCACACTCTTTCTTGAAATGCATTATAACAAAGTGTAATAAGAGATAAATAAGTCACATCATAGCTTTAACTTTCTCCAATACCATTCTTCCTTCTTTTTCTACTATAGCTTTGATAGTTTTGTACTGCTTTCCACTTTTGAGGAACAGTTGATTTTGAATAATACCTATTGGTTTACTACACGAGAAGATTCACAAAGTCAATAATGATATTAAAAATCCCATATGAGCTGAGGTCAGCTTCTTCATTTTTTGCTTTAAAGCCCATCTAAACTTGCCTGTTTAAATAAAATGACTTGGACCTGACCTTTTAAAATTATTTCATAAAACAAAAATATAGCCCATAAAAGCTTGTCCCACCAGACTTGCTTTTTACACATTAATAAAAGCTCAATTTGCTATTTCTAATTTTCCAAAAGAAATTCTTTTCCAAAATGATTTTGTATTAAAATTTCTTTTTCCATGAAACACTTTTGGCCCCATTTCATAAATAAGATTTTTAAAAAAAATTTTTGGCCAAATGAAAATTTGCATAGAGAAAATCTTTTTGGTCCAACATAGTACATATATGTTTTTTTTCCCCCAAAATCTGATTTTTTACAAATATATTGTTTATTATAATTGAAACACATAAAAATTAATTTGAGGATTTTTACCAACATCGGGTTAAAGTCTTAGAGAGAGAGAGAGATATATATATATATATATATATTTTGGGTGAAAAGAAGAAGGAAAGAAACAAACTAGGCAGCAACATGGCGAGGGAAGCAAACCCCGCTAGCGTCTTCAGAGATGAGAGCAGCAATACTAGGAGGACAGGAACTGAAAATATGAAGACCAAGATCCAAGGTGTGAGCCAGGTTAGTTGCACAAGAAATTTTCTAGATAGACATGTTATTAAAGTAGATTAATGAATCATGCATACACATGCAACTATAAAGTTGGTCTCGTTGTTCTACCTATCAAAAAGGAATGGGATGCGGATAAGAATATTAGGTATAGTATAAATCATGACAGGAATAGCACTGAGAGATATTAGGAATGTAAATAAATAATGATTATCCGAGCTTATCATAGTTTAAACTCGTAATGAACAAATATATTGGAAAATTTTCTTGTTTTTCTCTTTCTATATAATCTTAAATATCTGGTATACTCAATGAAGGATAATAAGCATCGGCGTGATTGACGAAGTTGGGTAAAAGTTTGTTATGGTGTTAATAGTAAGTAAAATTTGATAGTTTATTATTGGATAAAAACATGAATATAAGAAGAAAGTGGCAGGCGGCTAGGGCTTTCCCATTGTAACTGCTTCAAATGGTCCTCATTCTTCTAACATTTCTTGGCGGCAGTTGACAGCAAAAAGAAAATAGAAAATACAGAGTTGGCTAATCCCCATTCTACTATTCCAATTATATATTATCTGAAGGCATCTTCATGTGTTGAGCCACATACACCAATGAAGGAGTAAATTTGATTTATAATTTTATAAAAAATTATAACAAACATTGTACCAAAAAAATTTACCAACAAAAAAAAAATTACAACAAACATCATGGCATTTTCACGAATTCTTATCTTAATTGGAGCCAACATCTGATAAATTAATCACAATTGTTGACTTCTCTACAATATAAGATGCACTTGAAAAACAAAAGTGCAAATAAATAAAAAAAAATTAAAGGAGTTAGTTTTCACACATTCATATATTTTTATAATTAATTCATATTATAAAATTAAATAATTATATATTCTTTCCACAAAAAAAAATAATTATTCATTCTTTTATATGAAACCATTTATTTTTGCTGTTCTTTGTACTAATGTTGGACTAAGACACTAAAAAGTCTCAAACATATATTAAAATAAATTGATTGCTTGTATTATATGTAATTTAAATATTTCTATAAAAAATAAATTTAAATGATAATTTTTCTCTTTTAATTTGTATTTTATTTTATTATATAGTTTGGTGAAGAAACAGGGCCCTAAAACCGAAACAAATAAGAATAATTAAACAAAAATCTTATGAGGTGCCACTGCTCTGAAAATATCAAAATAAAGTAAAGACATCAAACTATTATGGAAAGAAATCTAAATGCAATGTATGTCCATATGGGAGATACCCAAATTAGCAAGTTGATCAGCATAAGCATTTCGTTTTCTATAAGTGTGATTGAAGCAGACCTTCTACTATTTGTTTGACAAGGCCAAGATAGTAGAGACCAATTGATTCAAATGAGAAGAAGACTTGAAGGAATCATAAAGGAGCTACATCAAGCTGGATCAGTCACTTTCAACCTCAAATTCTTTGAAACCCTAACTCCACAAAGATTAAGGCCATCCAACACACCCTATACTTTTGCAATGAATGAAGAGCAAAAGCCTAAATGCCTACTAAAACCCACAACCCACCTCTTATCATTATCATGAATAAGATTGCTATAGCCAACATGATTAGGAATACCTCTAGAGGCCTTATCACAATTTAATTTCAATCAATATGCCCTTAGGAGTTGTGTACTGTACATTAACAAACAATATATACTTAACACATTGTAGCTTACTTAAATTGTAATTAGAAGCATCATGAGTTTCCATAATTCTACAAATGACAAAGGATGATATGACCACCTAAAATCTTCTTGAAAAGTGGACCAAATAACATAAACTCAATAGAAGCCTAAAAGAAAAAAAACTATAAGTCGCCCAAGCACCTATGAAAGTTAATATGCAACCACAAAGTAAAATTCACACGAAAAAACTCCATCAATTTCGTAGGATAAACCAACTCCTTGCATAGAAGCATTGCATGTTGGCAATCATAAAGAACATGTAAAGTATCTTCTCTAATTTGAAGACACAACATGCACACTAGATCAACACCAAACCATTTACCACAAAAGTCTTTCATCAGAAGCTAATTATGCAAGGTAAGCCATAAAAAAAAATGTTACGTTCACTCAAGTCCTTCTTATTATCAAATCAGATCTCATGTAGTGGTCTTATGTCTAGTCTATCCATTGTTTAATAAACTGTAAGCACTTTTAACTGAAAAGACTTCATCTTTCTCTCTTCTAACTAACGACATGATCGCCAAGAGCTATGTTAGGAGTAGGAATAACAAGGAACAAGTTAAAAATATTAGAAGTGGATAGAATAGAAATTTTACTCGTATACCACTACCCATCATTGTTATAAAAATTTTGAATGGTGGCATGAGCTAGCTGAGTTATGTAATTATCACTAGTATAGGTAATGATACATAAATCTCCATGGAGCCAAACATCTAAAGGAAATTAATTTTCCTACCATTGCAAACATTCTAGACATTTTCACTGTCTAAAGAAATGAGTCACTCACATTAGCATGAAATCTATGAGAATAATGTCGTTCAAAAATATATTTATCACCTCACCCCAAGATCGACTATATTTAAGACAAGTTTCCACAATAGCTTAAATAAGTAAGCATCATTCATAATTGAAAGATTTTTAAAAATAAGACCACCATTCCATTTAGAACTGCAAACCATATCCCACCTAACAAAATGCATCTTATGAGAATTAATATCATGGCCCTGGAAAAATTGCGTTGACCGTCATTAATTTCATCACTAATAGTGGAGGATTTTTAGCCACTTGCATCGTATAAATGGAAAGAATACTAATAATTGATTTAGCTAAAGTTGCTTTACTAGTAAGAGAAAGGCATTTAGCTTTTCCAGCCCACTAATTTGAATAGCACCTTATCCATAATATGGCTATAAGTTGTTGTGGGGTTCTTGTTTCTACAAAGAGGCATGACCAAATAGGTACCAAGGTTTGAAGACTCAATAAAATTTGTGTAAGAAATAAGCTTATTTCTTACATCCCCAAGTATGTTCTTTGAAAAGAAAATGCTAGACTTGCCATGATTCACTTTCTAACAGAAAGTCATACAAAATTTATTGATGTAGTCCATAACGCACATAATTTGCCTTTAGAGGCCTCACTAAAAAGGAGCAAATCATCAACAAACAAAAGATGGGAAATACTTGAGCCACGTTTGTTTGCTCTGATAGGGATCCGATTATTCTTCTTTATGGCTTCTAAAATGATATGCAAGAGTCTTTTCATATGGAGGACATAAATGGAAGGAGAGAGAGAGAGTCTCCTAATCAAATTTTTTTTGAAGGTGTGAAGTATTCAGTTTCATTGCTATTCCAAAGGACATTGAAGGAAGAAGTAGTGATGTGATTCATAATAAGAGAAATGAAATCCTATGAAAATTTTATTTTCTCAATAATCTCTTTTATGAAACTACAAAAGCATTCTATTATAAGCCTTTTCAAGATCAATCTTGATAGCCAAAAAAAACCTTATGCTCTTGCATCCTTATCATTGAATGCACTTGCTAGGACCAAAGCTAGATTGGAAAGGGTTAACCAACTTGTCTAGAAGAAGCTTGATTCTACTAGCAATAACCTTAGTAATGCACTAGAAAGAGACATTACAAAGTGAAATTGAGCAAAATTGAATCATATATTGAGGGTGCTTCCACTTTGGGAATGAAGGTTAAGAGAGTCTTATTAGTGGTACCAATATCACAAGATCTTAAGAAAGTACTTCCCACTAAAGCAACCAAATTCTCCCAGACAATTTCCTATTAAGAATGATAAAAAAATAAAAGGAAAGCTACTGACCCCCAAGGATTTATAAGCACCCATAGAGAAAATGGCTTGTTTAACTTCATCAACCTCCGCGAGGTTCAAAAGGTCATCAATAGCAATAGGATTAATAACTGGAAAACTTATATTCGCAACCACATCATTGTGGCCCTAATCATTCTCCTAAAGAAAAAGCTGTTTATAAAAGCTTACCGCCATATATTGCAAAATACCTAGATCTTCATTCTAATCACCCTAGGGATTCTTTAGAGCCTAAACCTTATTCCTTCTATGTTTATTAATAATTTTGAGATGATAATAACCAGTATTGTGTTCACCTTGTTCTATCCAATTGGTACGGACTTTCTGATACTATAGAATTTCTTTTTGCAATAAAACTTGCTCTAAATCCTACTGAAGCCTCTTCTCAAGGCTAAAAAGAAAAGGAAATGAAGGATACACAAGAGTCTTTTGGAACCTTCAAGACTAAGCAAAATTCGCTTCTTCCTCCATTTAAATATGCCTAAAAACATTTTTATTCTAGTCAACTAGATCTTGCTTAAGAGCTAATAAAGCCAAATTCATGTCCAAATCCTTCTTCCAATGATCTCTAACAAAATGCGGAAAAGAAGCATGACTAATCCAAATATCTTCAAAACGAAAAGATCTATCCTTAAAATTATGAAAAGTACCATTAGGAAGGATAAAGAAGCGGTTACTATTTGGAAAGTTAACTCGGGCCAAAACTTTTGGGACAATATGCACTTTAGATTATCATTCTCTGATCATTGCTTTCCTTTGGGCTCCAATCAATTTACAGGGTGATCCGAGAACTTTATTCTTCGGCCAAGGAGAGCTCCTTGAGTAAAAACATTTGAGTGATAATTTATTCATCACACTCTAATTTGAAAAGCATTATGGTACGAGTTTTCTCCCAAGAATTGAGAAATGTATTTAACTATATGATATATTCTAGTTGAATCCTTTCATAATTATTTACATGACCGCCTTTCAATAATTTTTTCTGGGTAGGGTCAATATAACACATATTTCAGAACTCCGTTCACAAAAGTGAACAATAAAAAACAATAACTTTAAATGGTGAAATACTAATTTGAGTGACGAAATCTGCAAGAAATTTTTTTCTCCCTTTTTGAAATGACTGAAATGCTGTATATAAAGAATTTTTTTTTTGGGGACTGAAAACAAAAGAAAATGGATAAAACAAAGGCAAAAAAGAGAGAGAAACAAATAAAATAACCAAACGGGTGTAGTTATTCAGTAACTGTTCTATACTTCATATTAGCTCTATGTTTCTTTTGAGTATAAAAGGTCTTTATATAATACTCTAAACATCAACAGATGTGTTACATATTTTACTCCTCAATAACACCGCCCCCCCCCAAAAAAAAAGAAATGAATATACCACCATAAGAAATCTAAATATTATCATCACCAGTCACCACCTAAATATTCTATACTATTGTTGCCGGTGTGTTCCTATTTCATGGAGATTCCAACATTTAAATGATGTAGACAATTATCAACTGGTTGATCTGAGTACGAGGATTATGATTTATGAATCAGACAAGCTCTTGCTTGACCTGCTGAGTATGATCTTTAAAGTTGGTGTCTTAAATCTTCTCGTCGAGGTAAAATTGCAACTACCAGTGCCGTACGTTATGAGCCTCACATATATCAAAGAAGAGCATTGTCAATTCACCTTTTCAAAGCATTTTTTGTAACTCTACTTTGATTATAATACTAATATAACCTAACTTCGTGCTTACCGAGGGCAAGATCCAAGTAGCTCCACGGACCACAGAAAACCACTTTGGACATCTCCGTAGGTAACATGTTACTCTGATTTCCTCTGCAAGCATTAGCATCATCTGCTTCTTGTCCACTGGTAATTTACTTATGAAACTTCTAAGCATTGAAGAATTTTAAGACAGATCTTAATATGTGGATTAAACCGATCATAATAGACGTTTATTAAAGCATGTAAAACCTATTTTTCATTATAACTGACCAACTTTCCAATCTAGATCAAAGTAGATATGGAAGTATATTGAAGTAGAAATCACCTTTGACATCTTAATTTACTAAAGATAGTTAGGTCAAACCAATCATAATAGATATGTAAGAATGTAAAATATACCTTTTAGTAAAACCCATTTCTAACATTTCAATCTACTAAAGATTAATAAAATAAAACCAATTATAATAAATATATAAATATGTGAGACATACTTTCAACAGAATACGTCTAACATCTTAATTAATAAAAGATAAATAAGTTAAATAAGTCATAATAGACATATAATGTAAACATAAAAAACGTACTTTTCAATTGAAACCACCTTTGACATGTTACGTATTAATTTATAATTAATTTATCTTTTTTTATAAACCAAAATTCTTTTCATTTTAGCGAAACCACATTAAAATAGAGTACATAATCCTATGTATTGAATGATTTCAAGATTTCCCATATTCTTATGACATAAGAATCCAATAAGAAAGAGAAACAAAAGCATCTTAGATTTTATTACACCAGATAATTGTTACAAATCAGTTCTTTTGAACTCTTACATGACCATAGCTCTCCATTATCTTGCACCTGAAACTCCTCATACTGTGCAAAAGTGACCAAAACTGAAAGAATAATACAAATTTAACTAAATATAGAAGCATAGTGTACAACAAAATTATAATTTTAGAAAATAGTAGGTATCTACACTCAACAACTACCAGGAAATATATAGTGATCCTACGATCTTTGCCAGGCTAATAAAATTTAGGCAAATGGATCAGAACAATCACACAACTCATGACAAGTTTCAGATAAGTTGTTATAAAAAAAATTCATAAACCAAACTATCCATGGACGAACATATAAGTATGTCAAAAGTAAATCTCATTGAAAATATATTAATATGCTTATATATTTATCCACGACTAGTTTGGTCTACCGATTTTTTTTATCAGCCGGGTTTATCTAAGAATTTTGCTCATAACAACCCAAGTTTTGACAGAAACTTCTTTAATATTCCACGGCTCCATTGAATGTCATTTTCCAAGACCTTTTCATGAACTGTGTGAGAGTCTGGCATCTCATCCATTGCTATTGTTAAATGAAACTTCTCTTGATATTCATTGTCAACCAGCTCTGGCTCATCACCGAGTGTTTCAGTTATCTCTTGGGGTGTTCCATCATCTGATTCTTGCTCATCATTGAACTGGACATTTTCAGTTCCATCACATGAAGCACAGAAAAGAGATATTAATAGCATCAATAATTTAGCAGTTTCATAGGTTGTTTTGTAGGAATTCAGAATAACATATTGCCTAAAAGAGTGGAAAGAACTGCCCAACCATCATGAAGAGGCCGCAGATTTATCAGAAATTTATAGCCAAAAATGCTCATCAGATGCTTGGGGGGTGCATGTTAAATGATTTTTGCGCTTATAAAGCAATGAAAGTTGCATACTAACATGTGAATCTAATGGCCATGCTAAATGGAATGCTAGGTAAGCCTTTGTAATCTAGACAAAGTGCAAGTGTTGTGGCTTCTGTTTTTCCATACCCAGTAATTAGTCATGGTCAGACCGAGGATACCTCGAGACCGTAATAGCCAAAAAAAAGAAAAGAAAAGAGTGGGTGTCATGGTTGCATCTTTAATTATAATAGCTTGGCTCTTTGGTTGTTCATCGTGATTGTCAGAGAAGTTGATTATTAAGATAGTGCAGTTAATGGTATTGCTTTTATTATCAACGATAAGATTGGAGACATTATTTTTTCTTCTTCCTTTTTGGGCCTTCAGATGCAGTAGTGCTATACGAAGAAAACAACCTGATGCGCAATGGAAATGGACAAACCTTACTTCATTGATAAACATAAATGATCATACAAAAGAAATAACTAAAAAAGGCTCCTTTTTATTATGCAATTAATAGTACTCTAAGTGGAATAGAAACCCCAAGCCAAAAAAGCAACTTGTGCTGGAAACAGAATCAACCAGTTTTCTACCTAGGGAAGGTTTGAACAAGAAAAATGAGGAAGAAATTAGGAGGACATGATGAGAAAGGGAACGTTGCACTCATCAAGCGGTTACCTCTGGCATGTTCTGATCCTTGGCTTCAAATGCTCCAATTGAAGTGTCCATGGTAATCCTCTCTTCAACTTCACCTTTAGCTGTTTCTTCGGTTGGCACAACTGGTGGTGTCAAGCCGGGTACGAGAACAGGACTTCCTTCAAAGTCAAATAGGTTGCTCTCTACAACTTTCTTTTCCTGATTATCAACTTGTGCAACTTTTCCAACGTGTTCAAGATCATGGACCATAATTTCACTCTGAAGAGCCATGTTGTTCATACCTCTTCTGCGACTTGTACTCTTGACGACATCCTCCGAGGAACTTATATTTTCTGCGACAATAGCCATCGGCTTCTCTATCGAAGAAGAAGTACTATCACCTATGATTTGTTGCAGGTCTGGTTCAGCAAGTGGTTTCTCCTCTGGATTACTTTTGCTGTCTTCAAAGTCCAGTGCTTTGACTGCATCGGATTCCATCTCCTCTTCCAGATGATCCACATTCTCAGAAATGTTTGACATTTCTGAGTCAATCTGGGGTTTCCCATTTGAGTGATCGGGTTGTTCTTCCTCTATTATTTTCTGAAGTTCAGCGTTCTCCCAATCCTCGCAAACAGTTATTCTGTTAATAGTTTCCCAAGTCTGGACACTTCGGTCTGACCCCGGCTGCCAAATAATATCTCCAGCTACTCCTTTCAGAATAAACTTGAATTGGATTGATTTCCCAGCAGGTACATCCTGTTTAGATATAGGAAATTATATTTATAGCACCATGTAGAAACCTTGCATCAGAATATATATTTTCTTCTTCAGATTTCTATCAGATTCTACTCACCAGCTCAATAAACCATAGATGCGCTTCTGACCAGGTCATTGGTAATGCATTTGAGGGATCCCAAGCACCAATTATAGGATCATCACCAACTATAAGAAACTGTTCGCCGAACATGCAATTTTTTTGTAATTGAAATTTGATCCGAACAACCTTTGTTTCCTCTGCACAATCCATATACTGTCTTTAGAATTTTTAGAGTAGTAGAATATTATGCAGTAGAAAACTCCTAAAAGGCAATTAGGACCCACCTGTTTGCTGAGCTTGAGGCTCTACGGTTTCCAACTCCACCTGCAACATGTTACACAAAACAAGATTGAATCTCATCAAATATGTTAAAATTATATATATATATATATATGTATGTATTTCAGATACCCAATTATTAACTGATTTCTCCTGATAAAAGAATACTGATAAGTTTGATACCCATGCTCTTTTATTCTAAAGAAATAAGGAAAGCATAGATTCTAAAAACGCCAAGGAACAAGAAAGAAAGAAAGGAAGTCTCAAACAAGGAGCACCTTAGAGAGAATTGAGGAAAAAAAAAGTTCTTACCAGTCATTTTTAAGAATCGTTCATTTCTTAAAATAAGAAAGTTACAAGGAAACTAAAAGATGGGAAAGCAGTATTTGCCTGCTCTATACGAAATTGCAGCAAAGAAAAAGCAAAAAAATGAAGGAAAGCTTGGGTATCCGGTAAGAATCATTCCCCCCCCCCCCCACTTGAAAGCAATTTTTATAACACTCCATATAAGAAGCGGCTAGAACTTAAAAGAGTTAACTGAAACTCACAAACAAGATATTCCAAGCAGACAGAGACACCCAGAAACATAATCCACCATTGAAACAATCAAAACTAAGGGAAAACAAGCAAAGAAAGAAGACCCAATCATTGAAACAATCAAAATTTTGGGAAAGAAAGAAAGAGACCTGGGTTTTGGATGGCACAGTATGAACTGGGGAAATACCCTTGTTTTGAACCATTTGAAGGAACCGAAAGTTGCCGACTTTATCATTCTGGGAGCGTTGAGAGAAGCAAAATTCCAGCCTATCAGAGAAATGAAAAGCAGCGGCAACCCTCCGGGACGAAGATCCAAGGCTATCAACGAGGGCCTTAGGGCAAGAGCTCGTGAGGGCTTCCATCACTCACCGAGTGAAGTTGATAGCGGTCACGGTAAAGTTTTGTGGTGAGAATGCAGATTTTGTTGGTTAGTGGCTGAGAATACAAATTCTATCCGATGCGGTAAGGCGGGGCCATTTTATAGAGGTGGGGCCAAATACGGGAGCAGGAGAAAAAGGCAGAACGGATCCGGCTACACGTGGCTCGAAAGAGGAGTTAAGAAGACACGAATTGCATTTTACCCGACGTGAGAATCTCGACGTAATAACAGGTGGTTTTGGTTTAGTGGTGCATATGGCTCTAAGCGCTATTTCTAGTCTAATAAATTGTCTTGGATGATGTAATTTTTCTAAGTTTTTGTTTTTGTTCTTGTTGGATCTCTTTATAACAGTCCTTGTCTTCTGGCTTTGAATTGAACTTTGAATGAACAAAATATGGGAAAGATAAAATCATATTCACTACACCTGTGAGAGAGAGAGAGAGAGAGAGAGTAATGTTACCTGTTGCCACTGAGAGAGTAATGTAATTAAAAAAAGTATTTATTTTGATTTTTAATTGTGTTTTACTTTGATTTTAGAAAAAAAATTATTTTAAGTAGTAACATAATTCATTGTTATCTTATGAGAAAAATTGAAGTAAAAGTAAAAAAAAATATTTTTTTAACATAAAAATATTCTTGTTGAAAATAATTAATTACCATATTATTCCTTCCTTTTTAAAAAATAAAATGTATAAATTAACTAAACCTCGTTAAATCTTTGACATTAAAATATTATAAAAAATACCATATTTGATTGATAAAAGATTTAATTATAATCAAAATTGTGATTATAAATTTTTCTATATATTTATTTTGATGTATTTTGATATATTTATTTTTTGATGTTATATATTTATTAAAATTAAAATACTTGATATATTCCTTTCGATTTTATTTTATATATTTTAATCAAATAAAAACCTAAAAAAACAATTAAAATTCACTATGGTAAATATTAAAAAATAATATTAATTGTAAAATCATTTTTGTATATGTCTTTGTTAATAATTTAAAAGTAAAAGGTACAGTTAAAGATACCAGAACATGGGGGATATCCATATTTTTTATTAAAAAAATACAAAATATATTATAAAAGATATTGCATTCATATATAAATTATATGAAAACAACATTCAAGAAAACACATAAAAAAAACAAAATAAAAACATAATTTCAAATAGCCTTATGATTTCTATTTCCATTTCTTTCATTATAATTTTTGAAGAAATCTAGTAATTATTAACATAATACTATAATAGTTATTATAAATAATATGATACTTTTCATTTATTGAAAGATATAAAGGGACATGAAATAGATAAAAAAATTAAAAAGTCCACAAGATTGATTAATTTTTTAAGGAACTAAACCATACTTTTTTATGTGCAATTCTTAAAGAACTAACACATTATATATATATATATATATATATATTATCAATGTATATTTGTTTTACTTTTTAACAATATAGTAGCGACTACCTTAATATTATTACTATAGGAGCATGTTCAAAATATGAAATATCAAGTAATTAAGTTTTTTTGGACATACTTTCAATTAAGGGTTTATTTTAAATAAAAATAAATTACAATAAATAAAGTATTTTCAAAACTGATAACAACAAAATGAACTAAATATCAAATACTTAAAATAAGTATTTTTCCCATAAAAAATTAAAAACAAAAAATTCATAATAATGTATCATTTTCTAAATTCAAGTGTCACATGTATATAAGATAACTTTTTTCTTCTCAAGTGTTACATATAAAAAACTTAATTATAGATAGAGAATAAAAATTAAAGTATAACAAAGATTACATACGTTTTGTTTTTGCTTTCCATCATAATGAAGGATACAAGCTATATATAGGAAAAAATTACTATTAATTTTCCATTTTAGGATCTTAAAATTTGCACATAAATTGTCACAATAAAATATGTTACTACCAGAATATAACTATTCAATGTCTTATAATCTTTTAGGCTTCATAGTCATTTTTGGCATTTTTAAGTTTAAGGAATTTATGAATATTTGTATTGATGGCTTTTAGCCATAAGGTAGTTATTGGTCATAATCTTATACCATTTCAATAATTATGATATATCATTATTGATCTCTAATAGTTAATTTATACATAAGTTATAAATGACTGTCAGCCTCTTCATAAAATATGTTGAAATTAGATAAATCTTAAAACTTTTTGGTGACATGAAGTACATAAACTATTAATTTCTAAGGTTATAGTAAAAAAAAATCTTTTATAGTCACCAACTTACAAAATATGTCATGAATTTTTTTCCACATGTATACACTGTTGATTATTTAGATAATAAAATCGTAGGTTATAGAATAACTAAAACTAAAGTGATGTTACTGTTAGCTATCTAATTATATTCAATTTTTTGGTTTTCAATGCATTTGTTAATATCAAATTAATAATTATATTATAAATATAGATAATTCTTGAATTTAAAGATAATATAAAGTATTGAGTTTATAGATAATATAAAATAAGAATAAAAAACTTCTTATACTTTTATATGATAAAGAGTAAATTTTAAGTATTAATATCTTACACCAATTTACTAGAGACTAATGCTAATAATATATTATAAAATTAATGAAAAAAAAAAAAACAACAAAAGTAAGAAAGAAAATTAAGAGAAGAAAGAAGAAGATAATTCTCATTCACTTGAATAATTTATTTTTAGTACATATTTTTATTTATAAGCTTTCAACCATAAAGATTAATTTATGAGTTACAATAATATAAATAAAAAAATTAATTTACATAATTGTATAATATAAATACTTTTTGAAAAAGGGATTTTAGAGAGTCACTCTTTGGTGATTATAAATATCCATATAATTATAACATTTGCAACATATTTTATTTAATATCTATTAGCACCAAAAATAAATAGGCAAGATTAAATTTTGGCATATAATTTAGGATAAATCACTATAAGATATTTGTTGAATAAAAGAGTTAAATTAGGTTTTGGAGGTCGAAATGGACTATAATGGTTGCAGGTCGTGTATTTAATTTATTGGGTTTTGAAAATATTTAAAGAAAAATAGCCTAATAATGTGCAATTGAAAAAAAAAATATTTAGTTAATTCCAAACAATTTTCATTCATTTAGCCACCTCTTTACAATTTAAGGATAAAATTTGCAAGATATTTGGGAGGTAGTTAATCATATTAGTTGGAAATAAAAAAAATTTTTAAGTTAACTAAATCAAGGAGAAGTACAGAATATGCTAAGTCCCATTTCTTTAATTATTGGGATATGGTTAACATGATTAGTTGAAGAAACAATTAATTAGTAGAAGAAAAATAATTCTTAAATTTTTTATTTTACTGAAGTGGCATAAACCAACTCTCAAATTGTTAGTTATGATCTTATGTTGTTACTAACATGGCCAAGTAACATGTGTATATTATTATGTTATTTTTTTAAATATTTCAAAAATCCAATAAATTAAACATATGGCTTGCAACAACTTTAGCTGATTTCAATCTAATTCAACTTTCTTATCTAGTAAATATTGTCCACTGGTTTAGTCCAAATTATAAACTTAAGGTTTGATCTTAGCCTATTTATTTTTGGTGCTAACAATATCATTTTCATATGTAAACGTATTTTTGTCCAAATATTCATATAAACATACATCCAAGTCTATTATTATCCATGAACCATCCTAACTCACTTTATCATCAAATAATTTGCTAAAAAAAAAATTAAATAAGGGTCTTCTATATATTGGTAGGAGAAACAGCCAAAGAAGGTTCAGCAATTTTCAAGTCAAGATCTGAGATTAGTCTTTCCATGAGGCTTCCTTCTTCAATTTTCAATTTGCTGCTGAGTTTGTTCCATAAGTGAACTCCGTAAGTCTCTCCACTTCTAAGCTCAAGCAATTTGGCTTTAATCCGTCTCGATTCATCCTCATTCTTTGGCTTCTTAAAGAATTCTTCAATGTTGCTCCAATGCACAGGATAAAAAGACATGGGAGACAAGATTGTGAAATTCAAACCATCTTGTTCTTTCAATCTCTTAACCACTCTAGAAACCATATCGGGACCATTATACCCCCACTCGTTCCCATTAAAAGTGCTTGCAAATTCTTCAATAAATCTAAACAAAAGTGGGTGATTCTTATCAAAAATAAGAACTGCATTATTCAGTTTTTTCCAGTGCTTGGAAACAGGGTCCATGCTTTGTGTAGCAATAGAATTTCTCAATCCTTGAAAGGATTTAAGAACTAAAAAATCTGTGTCTAAATAGACACCTCCGTACTTGTATAGAATCACAAGTCTTATAAGATTCGATAGATTCTGAGGCAGAGGAATCTCACCTGGATCCTTCTTCCCTTCTGTCAGATTGCGAAGCCATACTTCAGCTGGAATCCCCTCGAACAAAGTCGGCAAATCTGGTGTCACAGCCTCAACCTTGAACCCCCGATCAACCAGAGGCTTCAAAATACTGTAACCAACTTTGGAATCCAAAGTTCTTGATAGGATAACTAAACATGCCTGAGGATGAGCCTTGAAAAGAGATTCTACGGATAACATTTTTCTTCTTCCAAACCACCTCGCAGGGGAAATCCAAATCATGAAAAACTGAGCTTCACACTCACGGCTGAAGAATCTTAGAACTCTTGTGTGGAACTGACGAGTGAGGTTGTTCGAATTGAGAATCTTGAACTTGTGAAGGTTTTTTTGGAACCAGTCGATTCTTTCCTTTTCTGTGAGATTTGATGGAGAAACTAGAGGCTTCTCATCATCACCGTCATCTGCTGGAGGGGGTGGGGGGGAAGGTGGTGGCATTACAGCTTCATTACTTGGAGAAAAAGGTGAGGAAACGAAGTAGATAGCTGTAATTGCATAGAGAAGAAAAATAATGACACAGGAAGAGATTAAGCAGAAGAAGTTGGCACGTTTAAGAATCCAATGATCAAACATGTTATGAAACATTCGATGATGATCAGACAGAGCTAGCTAGCTGGGATCTTGTAGCTTTCAGGATGACAATATGAAGGAAAACTGAACCTAATATACATTAATAAATTTGTGAAGTTAGGAGAAAACTGTGGCGTAAGTCCTGGTTTGAACCATTCAAATTAAGGCATAAACGATTTTGAGTGAGAATGGTGATAGTCAGGTTAATTTCCACAAACACCAGCCAAACCGCCAAGAATCAAAGGGTGTGTAATTCAAGTTTGGACTTGTGGGAACAGATATCACAATTAGATGAACACGTTTTCCAGCTAGCTAAAAAGTTTTGTTTTACTTGCTTTTTGGTGTAGAAACATGTTATTTAAATATTAGCTAGCAGGAGTCATGAAATGAAGAAGTATAAATAATATGACATTTTTGGAGTACCTAAAAATTTATACTCAAATTATATTGATAATAACATATAATAAGGTCTGATTGGGCATTTATATGTGTATCACATGGAGAAATCACACTTGCTTACTTAATCTTTATGCAGCTGCTATTTTGAAACCTAATTGCTTGATATATAAATGAATTGGTTAACTGAAAAATTAGTCAAAAAATTTGTACTTGATAACGAAGACTAGGTACGTAAGCAAGCGTAAATCGGTCAACAATAATGTCAGGTTCAAATGGTAGTAATTATTGTAATAGAACAAGTGGATTTAGATGTCAAATTATGAAAACTAACTTATTGAAAGAATTACTGGCGTGTAAAGACCAAGGTTATTGACAAGTTAATATATTAGATATTTTTTTAAGTATTATATCTTTTTATTTGGATATTAGTTTATTTTTATTATAGAGCCAAGCTTCTAGATACATAGTCCAATTAAATCACTAATTCTAGGTACAATCAGAAAAGTCAGCTACACTTGCTAATTGCGTAAGAGGGTTGTACTTTTTAATTGACTGTCAGCGTATTTCATAATTCGAGTATAATTTTGATTGCCTTAGGATGATAATAATCCCAGCATTGTGAAAATTTCAGCAAAGGATCTTAATTTCATAAAAATAATATTGAAAGATTTTAAAAATAATTTTTTTAAATGACCAAAGGATCAAAGTTATTATTAATGTTTTCTAAAATTATTATTTAAGTTTCTTAAAGTTATATCCTGATTTTTTGGATATTAGAAGATTAGGTGAAAATTTCCTAATTTTTTAAGTCCTTATCAATCCCACGAATTTCATTTTGTACTTTTGGGAATAATTCTCCATTCGTGTTTAATCATTTTGTACTGATTTGTTTTCTTTATTCGAAAATAAAATGAAAAGACAGAGCTAATAAATAAAAATAAAATTATAGATAAATGTGAAAAATAAAAATTGAAGTAAAAAAGGTTTTCAACAATTTTCAGGAAGATATTTTGGCATCAAATTTTTTGGACGAGTCTTTAATCACTTTTAATTAATTCTATTTTTTCCCTCTAATTCTTACGTTAAAATCTTGTATATAAGTATCATGAATTCGTCCCTCCTCAACAGAAGACTTTTCAAACTTCATTTCCTTTTTCTAAAAACTGTACCCATAACAAGACTTACTAGTTAGGTACCTTGAATCACGTCGGATATTTGGGATTGAATTACCCGTATTATACGGCTAACTGATTTCTCAAGAGGAATTAAAAGATTACATCAAACATGGGACATTTACTTTCCTGGATAAGGTTTTTTGGGAAATGAAAATTTTTTGAGATGTTATTCGCTACGTGGAAAATCCAATATCCCAAGTATTTATGAACTTATTTATAAAATATTTAGATAAAACAAATATCAAAAATTTAAAACTTATGTGTTTTATACGTCTTAAGTAATATGGGAATAATATATATATATATATATATTTCAAGGTTAAATTTTTTTAATAAGTATAGGTATTTTAGTGATTTGAAAAATTAGGATGTTTACATACTAAATGCTACTCCAGCGTCAAAAGAATCGAGTGTAAGTTATTGTTGAGGTTAAATCAAAATAAAAATATTTTGTCCAAGGTTCAGCTCGTTCTCTATTCTTTATTGGTGCATTTAGGATCTAATGATCTTCGGAAAACAAAAAAAATCCAATCCAAGTTGTTAAAAATATCGTTTCTTTCTACCCATTGTATTTACTTGCTATTTTGGTGTATTAAGATACATAATGATAAATAAGATTTTAGGCTATCTCCATTATTGGGTTGACCTAACTCAATAGCCTAAATTACCAAATTATCTTTGACGAGCTTTTTTATAAATACCCAAAAGGAAAGAGCCTCTTTATTTATTCTCGACATCATGTTTTGCTACTCTCCCTAATCTCTTACCTTAATCATAGAATCTAATTTGAACGATAGAGTTGATGAAGGATTTTGGGTACTTATACAACATAAGTGAATCTTCAAATATTTTGTCTCACGCAATTTAAATTGCAATCACTAAAGGAAACATAGTCTTTTTTCGAGAGCGGGTGCACTATATTTCCAAGAGGAGAAGTCACTGCTAAACTAGATGTAGGAGATTAAAGACATACCTTACATACCTTGATTCCAAGACTTGATCTATTTCCATGCTCTAAATCTCTAACCATGAAGAAGAGAAGGCAAAGAGAAAAAGAAAAAAGGGGAGAGGAGAGAGAAGACAAGCTTCATCTCACAATGCCTCATTATTTTCAAAGAAGTCACAAGTCACTCTATGTGTATCTCTGTGTATGTGTTTTTCTTTTTGGTGTGTGCATGTCAATAGATAAAAATTACCTTAGTCAATATAAAATAGATAATTAGCTTTTAAATGAGATTTAAGTTAGGATCTCTTTTCAAATGAGCTTATATATAGACAAACCTATTATAAGTTATTCAATTACATGATCCAATCCATTTCAGGTAGTACTAGCCTAGATAGATAATATTTGTCATACTTCATTGATGTTGAATATAACCATAAATCTTTATAGTTTAGTAAATGAAGATTTCTTAAGTATATTATATGTATTATGTGATTATATAATAAGTTATAAGTATCTATTAAAATAATTATGATAGTAGAACTTATGACTTACCATAGTTACTTTGATAGGCTTTTATTAATCTGTTGTATTGTCACGTGATATATATAATATATTTGTTGAAAATTTTTTATGAAAATTCCATCGATTGATAAGTTGAGAGCAGATAGTCATATGAAGGAATTTCTTGAAACTCTTTTTTATCCTTATTTTATTAGTGGATCATAAAAAGGGGACACAAATCTCCAAATATGAGTTCTCCTTGGCCCTAAACATAATCAAGTTTAGATAAAAGGAGATTCTGAACGAGAATAAATTGAAAAGGAAAAAAAATGAAAATGCAACTAGAAATATATTGCTTCAAATTAATTAAATATTGTTATAAACTTAGTCAATAAAAAATGACAATAGAAAATTTTCAAAGAAACTAACAACAACTTTAACAATTAGTTAGAAACAATAGTAAAAAGTTTAAAATAAAAGGCAAAAAGCAAGCAAATAAAGTTGGAAATAAAGAAAGGTGAAAAATAAAGGCAAGTAAGCTAAAAGCAAGTTATTGAATAATTTTGTGTGATTTGGCTATATCCTATTCTATGGCCTTTTTTCCCTTTTTATAATAGTTTTCCTAGCTAGTAATTGCATCATATGATAGTTTATCATTCATATTTTGTGCCCTAACTATCTTCATAACTTTTTTCTTGCTTAAACAAAGTGCTGCTTTACTATCATGCTCTCTTTCTTTACAATTACTTAACCATCAAGTTCTCAACTAATTTAGTCAAGGTTTTTGGCTAGTCAGTCAAGAACTTGGCTATGCAACTGTTATCTCAGATAGGTTCTCAGCTAATTGATTAATTGTGAGGTCAATTAAATTATTATTTTTTAGTGTTAACATTTTTTCTTTCTCACTCATCTTGGTATAACTTAGCCTAAGTGAAGATATTGAAAGATATGATCTTCTCATTTATATAGCTCGACTTTGGTTTGCCTCTAGCTTGAGACTGACATTTGACATTTCGTATTTAGATGACAATGGAATAATTGACACCATCCTTGAGAATGAATCAATATTTATTGTCATATCTTTCTTGGCCAACTTGAAATGGCTTTCTTTAAGCACTTTTCTAAATGGCATTGCATAGTATCACACAATAGTTGATTATAAGAATTATGCCATTTGTAGTACTTCTTTTCTTTTAATTTCTTAGCAAAGGGAATTTTATGTTCGTTTAGTAGCTTGACCTACTTACCCTTTAGTAGGTAAGTGAATATTTGCTCTATCTTATTAATGTTAAAAAGAAAATGTTCTTCCACATTTAGCTACTATGCATCCTTGCCATTGGATGGTCTCACGGTTGGACATGAATAACCATTACTATTAAAATATCTTAGTCATATATATGTCAACCATTTTAAAACTTCTCTTCTTCTTCTTTTAACTCAACAACCTTTTATGGCTTTTTTTTAACCTTAAAATGGAAATGAAGGCCCTTCTAGAGTTTTGGTAGCTTTTCTATGCTATTTCTTCTTGATAAATTGCCCTATCCTAAAAATTATTCTGGTAAATCCATTATATCGAAATAATTTTATATGATTAGCATCTCTTTTAAAGCCAAGTCTATTTGTCTCATAACCATCCTTGCCATTTCAATTTTTGTCAATTGCATGTTATACTCACTCTTTATCCTTTTAAATCTCTCAATGAATTCTTTGACGAGCTCATTTATTTTTTGCTTTAATGCTAAGAAATCGGGGATAGTGACTTTGGCTTGGGTCCTATGAAACTACTTATAGAATAACTTTATCTTTTGCTAATTTTACATTGAGTTAAGTGCTAGGTTGGTATACTAGTGAATGCAATGTGGATCAAGGATAGATGATACAATTGTAATTTATAGAAGTCATTTTGGTTGACTTCTTTACATTGAGCTCAAAAATGACTAATGTGTTCTATGATTGACTAGTTGGCCTTGCTTAAAAAAAAGGAAAAATTTGGTGTTTCAAAGTCCTTTGCTAATGGTTGGACTTGGTCAACCCACTTTAGGTACGTTTTCTTATAAATTGGCCTGTCCCTCTTCTTAAGTATGAATCCAAAATGCTTTTTCATAATCTCTAGCAATATATCTAGATTTATCTTGTTTGTATTTGGCTTGTCAGTTAGCATATAGTGTAGTATGGCTTATAAAAGTGTTATGATTATTAGTAGGACAAGTTGGTGTGCAAGCATGTAGATTAAGATATTAGTTAGAGTGCATCGAGTTTAGTTGTTGGTGTTGAATGTTTAATTATGGTCACAATCACTATTTTGAAAACCAGACCGATTGGACTAGGAACTGATTTATGATCCTGTTCAGTTAGCCCCTAGAACCGGATGACCTCAAAATCGATTAAGAACTGGTGAGAATCAAGAAAACTGGCTGGGTCATTGGTTGAACCAGTCTAAATTTTTTTTTAGCAAAATTTGCAACATTGTAGTTTGAACCAGTGACCCTTTGGGTCATTTTACATGTGTCTTCCGCTAAGTTAGAAAGCATATTCAGTTATAGTATATAATATTTAATATATAATCTTTATTATGATTTTATTTTAATAAAAAATAATATCTTTTCTCTTAAACTATCATTATTATGTTATTTATAATTGTAAAATTTTAATATAATAGATGTAAAACAAAACTAAAATTCATATGATTTTTAAAATTATGTAAATGTACTTTAAAGAAATTAAAAATTAAAAATTATGTTATGTTTAATTTGTTTTTATGTATAATTAGTTATAACGTATTTCAAAATTTATTAATATTTACTCATTATTATTTATTATCTTAAATTTTTAATATATAAAATAAAAAAAATATATTAAATTATTACTGGTTCAACTACGGTTGAATTAATGAACCATGAACTTGTGACTTTATCTGTTCAATGACCGATCCGATTTTTAAAACATTGATCATAATCGTAGGCATAAGCTAATGGATCTTGGCCATAACCACTAACATCGATTGTTGAATTTTAGATATAATTACAAGCATCAATTGATGAATTCTAGTTGTAGTTATGGGTATTGGCTGATTAATTCTAACTATAACAATAGACATAAGCTAATTAATTCCAACTATGAATACAAGTGTTGATGAATTTTAGCTATGACTAAAGGTATCAGTTGATGAATTTCGACTACTTCAAAGCCATAAATTATAATAATATTAAATGATTGTCATCTAACGAGTACAACTTGTCTCCTAGCCTACCTTGCGTAGCCTACCTTGCGACTACTCTTTATCTTTTTCACTCACTATTAAATTTGTTAACTATCATAGACTTCATGATATCGGCCAGCACTCATATATACCTTCCATCACACAGTGTTTTAAGGATGGAATTGTGATCGTCATGAATGTAAAGGATCCAAAATGGTCTTCACTTCCTATAGCTACAACCATGTCTCTTTCAAATAAATAGTTATTCGAGCATTAGTATCCTCCTTACATACTTGAATGTTTATAATCTATATGGTCCCACCAAACATGTTAATTTTTATGTGTTGAAGGATTTTTGTGAAAATTTGGTCCTTATTTTATAAGTGGATCATGAAGACAAGATATGACTTTTCAAATATGATTCTTTAAATCACGGATAAGCCTAGGTAAAAAAAAGTTCTAAATATGAATAAATTGAAAATGATGGATATAAATGAAATTAGTGTCAAAAATATATTGCTTCAAGTTGATTATAGACTAGTACAAACTAAAGCAATAAAGAATGACAATAAAATTTTTTTAAAGAAACTAATAACAACTTTGATAATATGTTGGAAACAATAGTGAAAAACTAGAAATAAAGGGAAAAAAGATAGTAAATAAAGCAAATAAATAAAGTTGGAAACAAATGAAAGCTAAAAATAAAGATGTGTAAAGTAAGATAAAAGTAAATTACTAAATAGTTTCTCATGTGACTTGGATATGTCTAGTTCTATGGTTCTTCTTCCTCTTTGCAATAGCTTTCTTGGTTAGTAATTGTTTCCCATAATAGGTTATTATTTATATTTTATGTTTGCACTAATTTCATGGCCTCTACTAATTATATAATGGCTTCTTTGACAAATAACTATTTCCCATAATAAGTTATTATTTATATTTTATATCTATACTAATTTTACGACTCCTTTCATGTTTAAATAGAATATTTTGAGTAAAAATTATGCTAAAATAGATTCAACTTACTTTCTTTTTCTTTTCAACTATTTAAATATCAAGTTCTTAACTAATTTAATAAAGGTTTTGACTAGTCAGTCAATACTTGGCAAAGCTCTTAGTTAAATAACCACAATCTTAACTAGACTAATTAACCAAGTACAATATGGATTAAATTATTAATTTTTAATTCTAATAATATCTAAAAAGTTTTGTTGGTAGATATCTTTGCCATTAATAATTATTCCACTAGCTATGCAAGTATAAATAACTAATTCCATGCTTTTCCTCTACTTGCTGCATGTAGAAAATACTCCCTCTGATCTCATATATAAGAAACAAATAACTAATTCACGAGTATTAAAAAAGTTAGTTAAAAATAATTAATCTTGTCTCAAGTAAAAATTATTTTCTAAAAATATCTCTATTTAATATGTGTATTTTCTCCTTAAAATTAATGACTACTACTACTCATAATTTAAATGACTTATTTAATGAAGGGCATAATTGAAATATTGTAATTAATATAATAGTTTGTTTCTTATATATAAGACTAAATCAAATCCCAAAAAAATCTCTTATATATGAGATCAGATGGAGCATATTATTTAATTCATTAGATATAGAGGAGAGTCTTCAACACTCCTTTATACTTGTTTTAATTTTAAGATCTCAAATTTTTCGTTGTCAAGTACGAAACTAGTCAAAATGGGAATGAGAGAGAAATATGAACATTATAGGACATTTAATTTATATTAATTAATCCTTTTCAACAATACTATAACCTCATAAGGGAATAAATTATTAACAAAAATAATCAAATAAGTATTAAGGCACTATTAAAAGTTTATTTCAATTATTCTTGAGTAATTTTATAATATTTTGAGAGTATGACTGCAATTAAGCTGATAATTTTACCTTGTAGATTTCTTCTTATTTCCAACAACATAGAATGATTATAAAATTGTTTAACTCATTTAATTAATAATTCAAAAAATCAGGTGATAGGCTTTAAATTACATAAGAGCAAATTAATTTTACGTGAAATCACATTACACTAAAATACAACTTCAATTAACTTCTCCAATTAAAACATTAAAAAAGGGATTCATTTTATAACTTGCTAAGTGTGGGTGATACACAATCAAATAATGATGTCCTATACATTGGCTGGGATACCCAAAAAAGAAATGAGTAAAAAAGAGAGAGGTGGGTAGACTCCATGTATATTTTCTCTTCTTTCTTACAGGGTCCTTTTTATTGCTGGAAAAAAATCATGTTCCAGCTATTACTTATTAATAAAATCGAACCTGTTGAAGTCACAAAATCATACCTGAGAACTATAGACATGGCTGCAAATGAGACAATGCTCTGATATAAGTCTTCCCATAATACTTCTTTCTTGGATTGTCAATTTGCCACTCCATTTATTCCATAGATGAACCCCATAAGTTTCTCCACTAAGCTGAATCAATTTAGCTTCTACCCATCTTGATTCATCCCTATTTTTTGGCTTCTGAAACCACCCACCTATTTTAATCCAATCCACAGGGTAAAAGGCCATAGGAGGCAAAATTGTAAAGTTTAAACCATCTTCCTCTTTCACTCTCTCAACCACTCTTGAAACTAGATATGGACCATTATACCCCCATTTGTTACCATCAAAAGTCAATGCAAATTCTTCCATAAATCGCAACAAAAGTGGGTGATTCATATCAAAAATAAGAACTGCATTGTTCAATCTCGTCCAGTGTTTGGAAACAGAGTCCACACTTTGTGCTCCAATGCAATTTCTCAACCCTTTGAAGGGTTTAAGAATTATAAAATCTGTGTCTAGATAGACACCTCCATATTTGAATAGAACTACAAGTCTCATTAAGTTAGATAGATTCTGAGGCAGAGGAATCTCACCTGGGTCTTTCTTCCCTGTTCTCAATTCACGAAACCATGCTTCTGCTGGAGTCCTCTCGAATAAAAATGGCAAATTTGGTGTCACAGCCTCAACTTTGAAACCACGATCAATAAGAGGCTTCAAAATCCTATACCCATGTTTGGAATCCAAAGTTCTTGATAGGATTACTAAACATGCCCGAGGATGAGCCTTGAAAAGAGATTCTACGGATAACATTTCTCTGCTTCCAAACAACCTCGCAGGGGAAATCCAAGTCATGAAGAACTGAGCTTCACATTCATGGCTGAAGAATCCTAAAACTCTTGCATGGAACTGACGAGTTAAGTTGCTTGAGTTGAAAATCTTGAAGTCGTGAAGCCTTTTTTGGAACCAAGCAATTCTTTCCTTTTCTGTGACATTCAATGGAGGAACTAGAGGCTTCTGGTTTCCTCTATCAACTTCTTTTTCTTCTTCATTAATGGGTATTTGGAGAAGTGTTGACCTTATTCCTTTTTGGATTCTGGGTGCCTGCAATTCCTCACGTGCTTCATTGTTTGGAGAAGAAGAGCATAAGGAATCATGGTAGATAGCTCTATCTGCATAGAGAAGAAAAATAATGGCAAAGAAAGTGATTATGGAGGAGAAGATAAAGAGTTTGGCACGTTTAAGAATCCTATGATCAAACATTGTATAAACAATCCGATGATGATTAGACATAGCTAGCTAGCTGGGAATTTGTAGCTTTCTGGATGACAATATGAAAGGAAGATTGAAATTAGTATTAGTAAACTTGTGAAGTTTGGAGGAAACTGTGGTGTAGGCCCTCGTTTGAACCGTTCAAATCAAGGCGTAAATGGTTTTGGGTGAGAATAGTGAAGGTCAAATTTCCACAAACACCAGCCAAGCCACCCAAGAATCAAAGGGTATGTAACAGAATTTTGGAATTTTGGAGGCAGAGATCACAATTAGACGAACACGTTTTGCAGCTAGCCAAATCTTTGTTTTTCATGCTTGCTTTTCAGCATCGGAACAAGTTATTTAAATATCAGCTAGCATGAGTCGTGAAATGAAGGAGATAAGATTATTCTTATTATTTAATAATATATGTAAGGTTAACATTTTTTTTAATAGATATAGCACTTATTCTACCTTATCCTTTTCCTCAAATAATAATAATAATAATAATAATAATAATAATAATAATAATATGTAAGGTCTGATTGGGCATTTACATGTTTTATCACATGGAGAAATTACACTTGCTTACTTGATCTTTATCCAACTGCAATTTTGCCCCTAATTAGTTGATATATTAGTCAAAAAATTTGTAATTAATAACAAAGATCAAGTAAGTGATTAAGTGTAATATCCTCTTTTAAATGTTAAATCAGTCAACAATAATGTCTAATTTCAATGGTTGTAATTACTGGATTAGAACAAATAGATTTAGATGTCAATTGTGAAAATTACTGTATTGAAAAAATTATTGGGGTATGTATAAAGATCAAGGCTATTGACAAGTTAATATATTAAATATTTTTTAAATATTATATTTTCTTCTTCCTTTAGTTTATTTTTATTATAGAACCAAGCTTCTAGTTACATAGTCCAATTAAGTCACTAACACTAGGTACCATCAGAAAAGTAAACTAGACTTACTAATTGTGTTAGAGAGTTACTTTTTAATTAACTGTCATCGCATTTCATGATTCGAATATAATTTTGATTGCCTCATGTCGACAATAAAATTTTTTTAGTCCTTATCAATCCCACGAATTTCGTTTTGCATTGATTCTAATTTTCTCCAACACATTAATAAAATAATTTCCTATACTTTTGGGAATAATTCTCAATTCATGTATAATCATTTTGTACTAATTTGTTTCTTTGTTTAAAAATAAAATGAAAAGAGAAAGACAATAAATAAAAATAAAAATATAGATAAATGTGAAAAATAAAATTGAAAAAAAGTTTCAACATTTTTCAGAAAGATATTTTGGCATGAAAATTTTTTGGACAGGTCTTTAATCACTTTTAATTAGTTTTATTTTTTGACTTTAATCTTTACATTAAAGTCTCATATACAAGTATTATCAATTTGACAATTGTGAATATGAGATTAAAGGAGATCTTCCATATGCCACTGATATCTTATCACTTTGATCCTCGTAGCTATCCACACCATAATTATGTACAAAAAAATTATGAGTAGGTTGCCTTGTTTCTTTTATTAAGGGTTTTCTTCTTTCAAAACTGTCACAGAAATTGATATAGATAGATGTTTGGTGGTACATAAAAATCATGGATACACTTAACTAGATTGCCATCGTGCTTATTCTATCTCAACTATTTAAATTCGATTTGAATAATTTAAATTATATACATACATATATATATATATATATATATATATATAATTTTAACATTTTTTATTTTTAAAAAATACAAAATAAAAAAATTTTAATTATCAACTTAAAAAATAATATTTAATTTTAAGATAATAAAAAAATTTTAAATCTTTCAATTCAAATTTAAATAATTCAAATAAGATATGAACTGCTTCTGGATTCGCAAAAAATCTGAATTTAACTGGATTACCTTTACCATGTCGTCGTTAAACTAATAATCATGCATGCATCCTCTGAATCAGATGCCTCACCCATTAATGTTTAATATTTATTCCACTAGTAAGTAAACAATTAACTCCGTACTTTCCCCCTACTTCTTGCATGTGGAAAACTATATATTATTCACTACATTAATTTTGACCGAGATTATTTATTTGTTTTATTTTAATTAAGATCTTCAATCCTTTAATGTAAATTGCAAATCTTGCCAAAATTGTTGATATATATATATATATATGCACTTTTTTATATGGCATTCAAACGATGTTGGTTAATCCTTATCAAACAATAATATAAACTTATTAATCAAATAGCATATTAGTATTGGTGACTTGCTTGAACCCAATGCCAAGAGTATTTCTGATATCCTATTTCGTATAAGTTAAATTTGCTAAGTTATTATATTGAGTTTTGTTTCGTTGCAACTGGGTGATAATTCTGTTGTAAGTAGAGTTGTTAAAATATAGAGAAAATTATCAAAAAAAAAAAGAGTTGTTAAAATGTATACAATGCCAAGGTGGCATTTAAAATTGTAAAAAATAAGAAGATAAATTATCCTTTTTTTTAGAGATATTTTAGTTATAAGATCCTTTTATCTATGTTAAAATTTATTCTCCTAAAATTAGAATATGACAAGAATACCATCAAGCATAATATTGATTTCTCTTATTAAAAATATAAATTATTCAAAATTTTTTAATCTTATTTATTTTGTTTTAAAACTATAAATTTAATTTATTTTAAAAATAATTAAATTTATGGCTATGCTTATGTTTATCATAATATGTTTAATACAAATTGTATTCTTAAAATTAAAGAATATGACAAGAATACCATCAAGCATAATATTGATTTCTCTTATTAAAAATATAAATTATTCAAAAAATTTTAATGTTATTTATTTTGTTTTAAAACTATAAATTTAATTTATTTTAAAAATAATAAATTTATGGCTATGCTTATGTTTATCATAATATGTTTAATACAAATTGTATTCTTAAAATTAAATTATTATTTATAAATTAGTTAAATTTTAAAAAAATAATTTTGTGAATATATTTGTTACTTTTAATATTTTTATCAAATAATATACAATTTTTTAAATTTAAAAAATTAACTATTTTATAATAGTCATATATATGTGTGTCCTATGCTTAATATTTGTTGTAGTATATAAATAATAAATATAAAAATATTTTGATCAAAATAAGTATAATTATAATTTATTTTTTATTATAGAAAAAGTAAATGTAACACTTTTTTTAGTTTCAAGAAATAGGGCATGTATTTTTAAAATAAAAATGATAATTATATAATTTAAATATCTCTAAAAGAATAATTTACTAGAAAAACAAGAGTCAAATTACCTTGAAAGAAACGAAACAGTCAAAAGCACTATATTGTTGAAATAGATGCAAAGTTGCCAACTGTGTGGACGAAATGTAGCATTGGTTTCTCAACCCCTAGTTGAAGTTATGGTTAATTAACGCATAAACTTATGCTGTGATTGGGAAAGTGTTGCCTCTCTCTCAAACTACATCTTATAAGAAACAAGAAATTGAAATTTCTACTAAAATGTGATTTTTTTAATGTCCAGCCAAACGGGTACTTAGTCGTTATGCAAATCAATTCTAAAAGCAATGCAAGAATTAAATTGAATTGTCAAGTCTCAGACGGAAAACAAAGACTTTGGACTAAAAGCTGGGTCAACCGGAAAGTTTAATTGATCCCAGCATTTATTTGCTTGAAACCTTGAGGAGAAACTAAACATACGGTTCTTAAATTTTTTCATCGTCAGAAACTAATTGGCTATTCTTTAGTGGTATTGTTTATATATATTTGTTATTAGGTTTTTAATAAAAAAATATTTTTTAATAAAAATTAATCATATAATACTAAACTAGAAAAATTATATATTTATTTTTAAAAATTCAAAATATTATATATAATTTCTTATATCAATATTGTCAGAATTTTCAATTAAAAGTATAACACATGTATATTTCTTTAATACAAATATGACATGTGTACATAGTTTTTGGATATAGTTATATAATTATCTAATTAAACTTTATATTTAAGGATGTTCACGGGTTTGAAAGTTAGGCGGGTCTAGCCTTATCTAACCAAATTAGGCTAGGTACAAAAAAAAAAATAAAACAAAAATTATAGCATTACAACCTTTACCACAATGATGCTGTCCATAGATCAAATTATTTCGTGGATTGGATTTCACTTGACTGTCTACGGCTCCATTGCGTGTGCTCATAGTAGAAGTTTTGTATAAATGTATCACCATGCTATTAAATATTTTGATTTAAGTTCTTTTCTTTTTAAGAGGTAGAATAGAATAACCCAGTTGAAGGGTTAGGAACTAGACCAATTTTAAAAGACATATTAAAAAGGCATAATTCAAAAAAGTAAAAAGGTTTTTAAAAAAAAATACTTTTTATAAAAATTTATATTAAAATTTTAAATTTTTAAAAGATAAAATATAATTTTATAAAAATTTATATAAAATTTTTATTTTTATGAGTTATTTTATTATTTTAATAATAAATCTATATCGACTCTAATACATATTGGTTCGACCAAATCTAAAAAAAATAAAAATATTAAAAAATATTTTTATAAAGATTTATATTACAATTTTAATTTTTTATAAGAATTTATATAACAATCTTTTTTTTACTTATTTTATAATTTTGATAATAAATTTGAAAAAATATTGGGTCACCCAATATTAGCCTAATTTTACTTGATATTAAATCAGGTCGGTTCAAGCATCGAGTTTTAATTTTAAAATTCATTTAAAATTGACTTAAATATGAAGTTAAGTCAAAGTGTAGTTGAATTTGACCTATAAATATCCCTACATATATTTATATATGCTTATAATAGTTTGATTGATAAACTTGATAATAAAATTTTGAAAAATGAAATTTAAATTTAAATTTTTAAAATTCATACACTTGCCATGTTATATTATTAGAGAATCCTATCATAAAAAAATAAAATTTCTACCTACATTGTTCCCTTCCTTAATCTTGAATCAATCATTACTGTCTTTAGCAAGATATATATATCTAATCTACTAAGCACCTCCCTACAGAAACTCATTAGAAACTTGAATCACTCATTGGATCGGATACTGCCTAGAGTTTCAAGTCAATTTTTGTTGAATTTTGAGGTTTGGACAATTAGTAAACAACAATTAAAAGGGAATTGGGCTGCTTGGTAAGAGAAATATAAGAAGGCTGGTCTAGCCCAACTCAAAATCCCTAAAGGGTCAGCCTAAGTCACCGTTCAGAGGACTTTTGAACTTCAAGGAAGTTAGAGCTTGTTTGGCAGGCTACCATGGGAGATAAGAAAGAGGAGAGGGAGATGTTCAAGTGTATTAGGTATGGCTAAGGAAAATAAAAGAAAAATAAAAAATATAATACAATATTTATTTTATCTTTATAATTATAATTTAATACTATCTATTAATTATTACTCAATCATTAAAAATAAAGATGCTAAAATTATTTTCTATTTATAAAATTATCTTTTTCTTTTCTATTTTTATTTCCGTATCTAACTTTTCACATACTAAATGAGAATATTCAAAAAATATATTTGGCATGTTTGAATAGCTTTCACTCATGGATTTTGTCTCTTTTTTGTTTATGAATTCCACCATTTTATTAAAGGAAAGTTATCGTTGAAAACATAAAAAGAAAGAAAAATATTTTTTTGTCTTAAATGATATTGATCTTTTCTTTTTGTTTAGGAAAATTAGACTAGAAGACCTCAAGTTAAAAATATTTATATTAAAAAATTTTAAAATTTAAAATTATTTTAAAGGATCTAATAATAAAAAATTTTAACTATGCAAAAAGTTAAAAATTCTGATTCTTGAGTCCTTTATAATAATTTTAAAAATTAAGAGCCTTTAATGTAAATATTTTCAACTTGATATCCTCTACTATAATTTTTTCTTTTTGTTTTAAATTAATTAACAAAATTAGTTTTTTTTACTATTTTTTTTGCCTCTATGGGTATTTTGGTCATTCATTCACATTTTATTTTTATTTCCATACATATTTTTATTTTATTAAATATCTAAATAGAAAAGTATTCTCTTTCATTTTTATGTCATGCTAAATGTGATTTTATGTCACAAAATTCCATTTTATTTTATTTTTGGTATTCTTCTTTCCATTTCTTTAAAAATTATTCTATTCTACCAAACGTGACCTCAAGGATTAGATCGAGTAGGGTTGGCTTTAATCTCAAACTTATTCTTGATGAAATAATAATAATAATACAAGAGTTTTCTAATAATTTATTCTAAATATAAGTGTTAGCAAAATCTAATATACTTAATGTTGAAATCAAACTTCACAATAAGAGAGTTTGAATGTTGAAGAAACAAAGGAAAAAAAGGGCAAAGAATGTGCTTGGAAGAGAGAGTGTGTATAAAAGATGTAGAAGTAAGAATGTTGAACAAAGTGTTTTGTAATTTGTATATAGTAAGGCCTCATTTAGTTTATTACATTGTGAATGTATTTTTTTTATATAGTTTGTGTAATATTTATTATATTTTTGTAATTATTATTCAATCCATTATATCATCATTTTAACCATCAAATTATTTTTTAAAAAATAAAAAAAATTATTTTCTATTCCACGTACAACTATTTACTCACTTTTTATATTATTTCTCCTTTTATATATTCAAACCAAAGAGGTTGTAAGTAATTTGAAGTCTTATATTAAAAAAGAAATAAGTTAATCAAAGGTATATAAAGAATAATGTATTTAAATTATATATATGGTTAAATTAAATTTTTAGTTTTTATAGTTTCACCAATTTTTTTGTTTAGTCCTTACACTTTTATTTTTTTTAAGTTAATCCTTATAATTACAAAATGTTTGGAAGATGGTCCTAGCTTGGCTTCAAGGATCAACTTACAAAAAAATAAAATGTAGAGTTCACATCAAAAATCTAGTAACATTATAAGGACTAAAAGCTTAGCTTAATTTATATATATTATATATGAGATTGAAAGGAAACAACACACCTGCATCCCAAAACGCGGGCCAAATTGTAATTGGACATTTGATACTCGTACAGTATTGATAGTTATGGACAGAATTATAAAAAATTGTAAGAGGAGTGAAAATTTATACTTAATTCAAGCATTAATAATTATTAAAAATATAGTTTTAAACACCTATTAAATCAACATAATAATAAAATTTACTAAAATTAAAAATCAGAGCCACATAAAAATAAAAAAATAAAAAATTATAATAATTAACATCGAAATGAATGTAATTGCCTTACTATAAAATATATATATACTAAAAGTGATACAATATGTATTAGTTATTAGAATTATATTATTTGGTTTTTAATTGAACAGAATCTATCTATAATCTTCTCATAGTGAAATTCTTAACAATATTCTTCTCAATATAAATATCACATTATCCGAAAGAAAGTCATATTCTATTTTATTATGAAGTCTTACTTTTATAACGAGGAGATAGAATGATTAAAAAAATAAAAAAGAATTTTGTGAAAGAATAAAAATTAAATAGTAAAAAATATATTATTAATCATTATTGGATAATAAAGATAAAAAATCTTTTAGAGAAACTTTAACATATTTTATTATATTTTGTAAAATTTACTTTTATGATTAATATAAGCAGCTATGTCTTTAAAAATATATATTTAAAACTTTAAAATATTAAAAAGGGAAAATAAAAAATTTCATGGAGAATAGATTTAAATTTTTTTAAAAATAATATTATACACATACATAATATATATACAAAAATAATTTCAAGAAGACAATTACCCCTAAAGTCCAGAATTTCGGTCTGTCCCCTTTGACAGCCTTATTTTCATTCATATTTTGCCATGGAACTAGCCTTAAACTATGAATTCATCTTTCTTTTTTGGGAAGCTATATATTTCTTTTCACGTATAGTCAAATTTTAAGTATTTTTCTTTATTTTTATTATTATGGAATTTTAGTAGAACTTGTTAAATTTTATAATGATAATGCTTGATGCTAGCGGCATGATGCAATCAAAATTGCATTCAAATTATGAAATATACGTTAACGGTTAATTAAAAAGAGTAACTCCCCTTCACAATTAGAGACTTGGTTCAATAATAAATTCCTAGGACACTCAATGATGAAAGAATGGAAAAAATAAAAAATTGATATATTAATGTACTATTAAAAATAAAGAATAACCATATTATATTTGACTATCACTTATCAACTAAAAAATAATAATTCTAATCCTCCTAAAATACCATAAAAGAATAACATTTCCTATCATACTCAAACACTTCTATTAAACTCCTACGTAAATCCTGAATCAAATCATTATTAAATAATAAACTAAGCCTATCTCCTAATCCTACTTGAACTCATGCTAGCCCGCTTCACCAATGGAGATTTCTCTCATATATAATATTCGAGGCTTGACCTTCACCTATCTCCCAAAAGAATTTCGAGCTATGTTTCTTCTGAGTATTTTCTTTCCAGATGCAACTTTTGATATGATGTTTGATCATAAGAGGCTTCAACGTGCCAGATTCTCCTTCTTCTCTATAATTACCTTTTGTGCCATTATTTTAGTTCTCCATGCATATACAGATATCTACCATGATTCCCTACGCTCTTCTTTTGCAAATTTGAAGTATCCCAAAACGACAAAAGAAACAAAGTCAACACTATCCCACGTAGTAGTACCTTCAAAGCCCATGCAAATAGAAGTTGATGATGAAAATCAGAAGCCTCTAGTTCCTCCATTAAATCTCACAAAAGAGGAAAGAATCGACTGGTTCCGAAAAAACCTTCACGAGTTCAAAATTCTCAACTCGAACAACCTCACTCGTCAGTTCCACACAAGAGTTCTAAGATTCTTGAGCAATGAATGTGAAGCTCAGTTTTTCGTGACTTGGATATCCCCTGCGAGGTTGTTTGGAAACAGGGAATTGCTATCCTTAGAAACTCTTTTCAAGGCTCATCCTCAAGCATGTTTGATAATAGTATCGAGAACTCTGGATTCCGAACGTGGGAATATGATTCTAAAGCCTTTGATTGATCGTGGGTTCAAAGTCGAGGCTGTGACACCAGATTTGCCAAGTTTGTTCCAGAAGACTCCAGCTGAAGCATGGCTTCGTGATCTGAGAAAAGGGAAGAAGGACCCAGGTCACATTCCTCTGCCTCAGAATCTATCGAATCTCATAAGACTTGTGATTCTATACAAGTATGGAGGTGTCTATTTAGACACAGATTTTATAGTTCTTAAATCCTTTAAAGGGTTGAGAAATTCTATTGCTGCACAAAGCATGGACCCTGTTTCCAAGCACTGGACAAGATTGAATAATGCAGTTCTTATTTTTGATAAGAATCACCCACTTTTGTTTCGATTTATTGAAGAATTCGCAAGAACCTTTAATGGGAACAAATGGGGGTATAATGGTCCTTATATGGTTTCTAGAGTAGTTGAGAGACTGAAAGAACAAGATGATTTGAATTTCACAATCTTATCTCCTATGGCTTTTTATCCTGTGGATTGGAAGCAGATTGGTGAGTTCTTTAAGCAGCCAAAGAATAAGGATGAATCAATATGGATTGAAACCAATTTGTTTGAGCTTAAAAGTGAAGAGACTTATGGAGTTCACTTATGGAACAAACAAAGCAGCAAATTGACAATTGAAGAAGGAAGCGTCGTGGAAAGACTAATATCAGATCTTATGATTTGAAAATTGTTGAACTTCTCTTCATTGTTTCTCCTACCTTTATTTTTTTTAATCTATATAAGGAAGACTCTTATTTAATTTTTTTTAGCAAATTATTTGATGGTAAATCTTGTTGAGTTAATTAGAATGATTCATGGGTAATTTCTGAATTGAAAACAGAGCTGCATAGCAGACATCACAATTGGACCCACTGTTATCCATTTTTATGAGACTTGTAACCATCACGTACATAGATAGGTTTATCTCGACTCAATATCTTAAAACATTACATTTATGTATCCTTTTCATTTATATAACACTCTTCTAGTGCTATTTTATTCATTGAGACTTTTTTCCACTCGTATTCACACTTAAGCCTACCAGTAATGGCATGAGAGAAAATTAAAAAAAAAAAAATTGCACACTTGGTCAAACAAGATGAGATGTGGGAAGCTTTGAGCCCCCCAAATTTGTGATTCCCCTATCAAATATAGAGGTCTCCAAGCAAAAACAAAGTTTCGAGATTGCACTCAAGATGACCACTTGAGCTTATTTGGATGAAGGGAAGAGATTGTTTTCGTATAGAGGGAGATAGCAAACAATTTTCTAAGTAAAGGCACTTCATCTCCCGAGTTCAACTAGCCTAAACAAAAATGTCATTTAATAGTACAATATTATATTATGCAGAAAAAATGAATCAAACAAAAATAATGCATATATGCATAACATCATTGCCAGTTTGTCACAACTAGTTATCTATTTCTGAAACATTTCTGAAGATATCCATGCCGCAAGAACTGTCTTAAAGCTGTTTTTCTAGATTTTAACTACTTACCACGTTTTGTATTACCAGTGTTGTTATATGTGGCATATACACTAACTTCTTACTTTTTAGCTCAAAAAGGAGGAAAGAAACAACCAATTGCGTTAAAGAAAAGAGCAATTAAATATGTGGAAATTGAAGAGCAATTTACTTCAAACTCCTTTAGAAACATATTTGGTACTGTGTCGTTGAACATTTTTGGGCTTTTCCTTCAAAAAATAAAAATAAAAATAAAAAAGCTCAATTAGAAACAGAGCATGGAACAGTTGAAAACGGGAATTCAAAGTTTGAGGAAACAGGGCATCTGTCGAGCTTCTTTTTAGCTTAGTAATGACTGCTTGCTGGGTACCACAAAGTCGTTCGAGGAAGAGATTCTGGGGCTTGTGGGAGGGCAATGATGATGACCCTCTGCTATTAGTTATACATGTCTAAGCATGGGTTTTCAAAAATGTAAAGAAGAAAACAAAAAGAGTGATATGGTTTCCGTAATGGAGCAACTTCTCCTTTTATTAGCTAGTGGTGAATGCATAGAGAGAATGACCATTTAGGCTGCTATCTATATATGACATCATTCAAAATAGAAGAAAGGATGATATATATATATATATTTATGCAATAGCTTGCACCCAAAAATTCCTTTGATTTTTTTATTCAATCTATTTTTGGGAAGAACACTTGGTACTTAATAATATTGTAGTTGATCAATGGCAGTCATAAGCATGTTGGAGCAATTTGGCAAAAGATTTCTTGCTAACCATTAGTTTCATTAAAAAAAAAAATAAAGGCACAGAATTTGGAAATACTCTAATTGCTTCAAGCAGATATATCCTTATTCAAATCCCAAAATGATCTTTGAAATTAATACAGATGGAAAGCAGAGTAAAAATCCATAAAACAATTTGTTTTCTAAACCATTCCAAAAGTACAAAAATATAACACAAATCTGTAACCCAAGGATATAAATATTGCATCTTGCTATATCTACACTGACTAAAGCATTAAAGTTTCTATCTTCATTTACTTGCACAGTAGAACATTAAGATTCAAGTTCATTCAATGGAAAACAGGTAAACATTGCATTTTGAAACAAATCCAAGGATATAAAAATAATATTAAAGTTTCCACTAACTCCCATACATAATAGCAAAGGAGATCAAACAAATAGAGCAAAATAGCCATTGCAGTGAAGCTCATTACAGTGAATTTCTTGCTTATCGTTCAATGCACGAACATTGTAGTGAAGTCCATGGAATAGTGCAAAAGAACAAAGTATAACATGAAAATCCATGGAACACTGTTTCGTGGTTCTGTGTAGCACAAAAATAGAATAGAGCACGATATCATGCTTAGCTGCAACTATATGCAAGAATATAGAGTGGAGCGTCTAATAGCCTCAAAGCAAATCAATGGAGGGAGAAGAGTAAGCAATAAAATGTGACCAATTCCATGAAAGAAGCACAAGGAAGAAATAATCAATAGAAAATCCAGACTTGGGCAACCGAGATGTAATTAAAGCTTTGAGTAGTGGAAATGCAGATGTTCATATAAAGCGGAAATAGCAATAGGCAACTGAGAGTCCAAACCAGAAGCAACAGGGGGGGTTATTTGATTCAATTATCAATATCCACTAAAATTAACAATCAGTATCCACACAAAAAGAAAAATAAATTCTAGTGATCATCTATTCAAAGGCTATTGGTATCAAACAAGTAAAATTAAGTGTTAAGGAGTTACTGAGTCTTATCCAGGTGGAATTCATTTGAGAACTTGAGAGTCACAACAGTTCCACCCCAATTTTAGCGGTAGTCCTCCTAACAAATTGAGCAAATGATTAAAGATGATAGTGGCCACTTGATTTTAGAGTAACAGCACAGCAAAGGCTCACGGCTCGAAGGAAGGGAAGTCAAAAATGGGAGTAAATAATGAAGAAAGTGTGAAGCATAAAAACCTCCATTCTCTCGGATCTGAGTATCACTGAGATATGTTTCTCAAATTTTTGCGCTGTGTGAAGCATGAAAATCTCCCTTCACAGATCCTGAAATGGAAAATTAATAACTCCTGTAACCCCCACCGTCAATAGCCACCAATATGAGCAGTTTCATAGGTTATGGAACAATGTAGTAAAAGCCAATAATTGGAAGTTGTAACTCCTGTAACTCCCTCCCTGAATTTAATGTTTTGGACAAAATGCCATTGTTATGATTAGTATAAATAGGTCTCCTGCTGTTGTAGTTGAGTATCAATCAATAAGAATTACAATTTTCTCAAAGTAAGAGTTTTCTCTCTTTGATTCCTGAGCCGTTTGATATCAGAGTTGGTCGAATTCCGGTGAGTTGAGCATCCAGAATTGGCTAAAGGATTTGAGTTTTTTGAAGTGTGAGAGATTGCATTATTGCCTTCTTCAAAAACCCCATTTCTAGTCATCTTTCAGCCAAATGGACGTAAGCATCGTGCTCAGGAGGTCAAAAAACCTTAGATTGGAGTTGTTTGATGTAGAACACCACTACCACACATAGCCAGGCTCTGTCGCCTTAGAACCATGCGCTAGTACTCGCTCTATGTGCTGTTCCCAAAGGTTGTTGAAGACAACCATGTCAACTATCATGTTAGCCTTAAGGTGTCCAGTCAACGACATATCAGCCACCTATAATCATCATATATCAAAATTGTCGTAAAAGTAACACAATCAACCTTGTGTCCAATCAACGCCACATTATCCAACCATAATCCACCATGTGTTTTTGTTTGCCACATCATCACCCAATCAGTCAATTTTTTCCATAATTACATTTTGATTCCAAAACTTTCTATAATTGTAATTTAGCCCCTAACTGTTGAAATTTTCAAATTTTCCCTAAATTTGTTAAAATTTCAAATAACCCATCAAATTTTTAGAATTGCAAATTGATCCTTAAATTTCCTAAAATTGCACTTAGATCCTAAATTTTTGAAAATTATAGTTTGATCCCACCTTTCAAACTTAATTTCCAATTTTACCCTAAACCTTCCCAACCTTAAAAACCAAGCCCACATCTTACATTTTGACCTTCCTTATCCTACAAAATGTCTCCAAGACGCAAACTTGTGTATGAAGTCAAAATAGAGGAGCTAAGACGCCAAATTCAAGTGCTACAGGAAATGATAAATGCCCAACGAGCTCAATTGGATGCACAAAGAGTTGCAAGAGAAGATGTCTCTGATGGTAGCAATTCTTCATCTAGTAGTCATCGCCCTCAGAGAGAAACACTCTGAAACAGTGACATTAAAAGGGACATTCCAAAATTTAAAGGGAAATTACAATTGGATGAATTTGTAGATTGGCTCCAAACTGTTCAATGAGTATTCGAGTATAAAGAGGTGTCAAAAGAACAGGAAGTTAAGATAGTCACAATCAAATTCAAGAAGCATGCATCTATATGATGGGAGAATTTCAAGAAGAGGGGTGAGCGGGAAGGGAAAAGCAAGTGTGAGTTCTTCATTAACAAAGTTAGAGAGTTTTCTCTCTTCCCATTAGTTTTTGAGCCAAACCCACTTATGAGTATCAACTTCTTGAAATTTTTTGCTCAGCATTCTATTAATGGCAAGCAGTAGCTAGCAAAAGATGATGGAAAAATTCTTTGATGGGCTTTCTATTGCATGTGTTTGGTCTGATCTTATCGATGAAAGATGAAGAAGGAGATTGGAAAGGAAAAGACAAATGTAATGGACCAAAAATGATATAAGATAGATTTGAAATTTGAATTTTGAAAAAAAATAATGAGATTAGAAGAAGGAAAGTAGCCTAGTGACAGAGAAGCTGGAGCCAAGCTAATGAACAAGTTAGTTACCAAAACAATAATGAACTGTTACCATGGAATAAGATTTTATATTGATATATGTTGTGCAGGCAGGATATTTTTATTTAATCTAAGGCATGTCACCAGACACTATTCTTAAGGATTATTTCACTTTCACAAATATTTCTCAAAATAAAATAGATTCTTCGATGCAAGTTCAGGGATACAAGACAATAGGGAAAAATTAGAAGAAGCATCTAGACGGAAGTATAAACACACATATATATATATATATAGGCGAGGAGTTGAAAATTCAAAAAACTTAAATGGTGAATGTTTAGAAACTAAAATGAGAAGGTTACAAAAAATTGTGAGAGAAGGTTACAAAAAAATTATGGTGAATGTTCATAAATGAAAATGGTGAATGTTGAAGATTAAATAAAATTATGAGAGAATGTTACAAAAATTAATAAGATTAAGGAAGGCTGTTATATAATTTCAAACAGAAAAAAAATTGAAGCCACATTACTAATTTTATAATGTGAGAATTTCAACATCTTTTAAAAACCTCAATCAAGTAAATAAATAAAAAATTTGTATAAAAATTTTTCCACCATGTATTATCTCACACAATGAAGAGAATCGATAGATTTCAACTGAGTTGAACTTAATTTAGCCCGATCTTGTACACACAAGCCTACCTTTTTCATTAACTATTTCATCAATCCAATAATATATATTAATATATATACACTCACAACTTTCTTATTTTGAGCCATGTGAGACTTACTTTTTTGAAATATTTTATTTTTTTATTCCTACACTCAACGTGTTGATGATTGATTGGGGAGGTGAGATTATCAAAGAGAAAGAGAAAAGAAGATAGAATTGAGAAGAATGAGTGAGACTGGCTTATAGACAACTTTAACTCTGGCACACCATTGAAGTTATTAGCCAATTTCAATTGCAAACGTCATTTGTTAAAAAATTTAATTTACTCTGATATCTCATGAGATTATGTATTTGAGAACTCGTAAAAATAAAGTATCTATATATGCACTAATAAATTTTTCTACATAGACTTAAATGTACTAATGGTTAGCATATAGTCTCATATAGGAAAGAAATGAGAATTGGATCCAAATTTATTCATCATGAATTCATGGTGCTAGTATGTTTAGAAATTATATCGGGCAAATTAAGGACGCATACCAAACTTGTGTTCAAAAATATAAAAACTAAAAGAATTTAAAATTTGGATGATGAGCAGGGATAGTAAATGTTCTTCAAATTCAAAGATTCTCGTGGGCACTGGGCACTGTCTTATATGAGGATTTGTATTTGAAGATTTTTTTTGTGTCCGTGAGAATGGAGACGGGGTAGACAATCTCTTCGAGGTTAATATTGGGACAAGGGCAAGAATAACATCCCCTGCTCTATGAGATTCCATTTTTGGTAAATTATAAAAATGTCCTTCATAAATGTATTAATTTTAAACGTCTTCTTTAATCATATCTCTTACATTAATATATTGTTTAATTCAAAATATAAAAAGAAACATTAAAAGTCTTCTTAAATTAGAATTTAGAAGCTCTTATCTCATATTATAAGCTATACTCCCCATTTTCAACTTTCTTCTACTATAGAGATATAACTTTGCATCATTGTTACTAAAGACGTCTATTGCATGTCCCTTTGATGAGAGAAACAATTAATTACGGGGACAGAGAACAAGGAAGCACGAGCTCTATGAGATTGTCATCACTAATGATGAGAATAGTTAAAGGAGACTGAGATTACAAATCAAAAAAAAAAAAAAAAGAGCAAAGAGGAAAAATATGAGTTTAATTAGAACTAAATGTCTTAATTACATTTATAACATTGATTCTTTATTAATTTGTTTAACAACTTCTAATAATTAAAAATACTTTTCAATTTTTTGATAAGAAAAGATGAAAAATTTGAATGGTCAAGATTGTTTTAAGAGAAATTATATTCTACCCCATGAACTAGGGTCTAAGTACAAAATGGTATGTAAATTTTAAATGTAACAAAATATCTACTCTTGAATTTTAAAATGTAGCAAAATATTCTCTCAACACCAAAACTTATAGGAATATTTTGTAATGTTTTAAATTCATATACCTATTTTACAATTAAGTCTTAGTTTAAAGGGTAAAATATAATTTTTTGTCCTTTGTTTTTCAATTAGTAAAAGATGTGTTTCATATTTCAAGTTTCAACATTTACAAAATTGGACTAGACTTGCATCCGAACGAAAAAAATTTGAGAAATAGTCTTTCCACTGATTCAATTTAATTTTTATACTTTAATAAAAATTTGATTTTAAAAAAAAGACAGACTAGTGAGTTCATTGCTTCAAATTAGGATACGTCCTCTTAGATTATTCAAGTTCCATCTTGTTGAATTCCAACTTGGACTTTTTATTTAAGTTCAAGGACTGAATTTGTGGGGAAAAAAGTTTAAATCTAGTTTTCAAACAAGGTTGTTACCTAGATTTCAATTTTACATTACAGAGCCAACATATTTATCTGTGTCTCATTATTTATCACTATTCAATATAAGACTATTATTATAATACTCTTAAGATTCGCATATAAATAAGGATTAAATTTAAATATGACTTTTTAATATTTTTATTGTCATATCATAATTTAAAATATAATAAGTATATGATTTTTAATAGTAACATAATAATGTTTAATTAAAAAAGTATACACATATCATAATTCAATTAAAAAATTGATACAAAAAATATTAAAACTATAAATAATTTTTTTCTATAAATAACATAGAAATCATACAAATAGCGATTGCACACCTTGTCTAAACTATTGCTTCACTCTCCCACTAATTCTGCCTTTGGATCTTGTGCGCATGCGCACAATATACATTTCCATATGAACGGTCTAAATCGCGATACGCATGATATACATATCTATTTGGGCTATCCAATGTGATTTGGATGGTATATATTTTATATATTTTATTTTAAATTTTAAATTTTTTTAATTTTATAAGATGAAAAATATAAAATAAAACTAGTTTTATAACTGAAACATATTAAAAAAAAATGATATTTTGTATCAAAAGAATAAAAATATTTTTTTATAAAATTTAGATCATGATCCAAGTTAGAACGCACATTATGCACATCCCAACCTATGGACAGAGAATTCGAGTTGCACTAAATCCAATATTAAAGCAGTCCAAAAACCACCACGCTCCACATGATCTAAAGATTGTGTTTCAGGCACCATTGCACACCACAGAAGCAACTCAAGAGTTCATTCTGACAACAGTCAATCAAACCATCATCAAAATCAAAAACAATTTAAGCTATTAGAAAAACTTCTAAATATGGAAAGATATCAAGTAAACTCAGATATAATTCTTGAATATTTAATTTTTTAGTTGAATTATGACAATAAAAAAAAATACTCAAATAAATTCATCTACTCTGCTTCATAACGAAAAATTAATGACTGTCTTTGCCATATGTCCTCTTCCAATAAACTTGCCCTTGATTTGATGAGCCTCAACAATTATTTTACAGAATGTTTTGTTGGCATTTGGGAGGACTTGTTCTTGATTGGGACACGCATCATATATTCCTTATAGTAATTCTTCAATGTCGAATATGGTTTATGTTCAATCTTGTCTTTTTGCATGTCAGTTTCTGTTTTGAAAATAAAGGATGAACCAAATACTAAGCACAGCCGGCTTCTAAATTCTTTTGAAATTGTATTTCCCTTCTTCATATTCTGTCCCTTTTGTTTTCACCATTTATCTACTTCTTCTCCATAGAATAAAATTTGTACCGATCGCTAGCAAGTTTATTTATTTCGATCATACATATTAAACATGTTATCTGAAATAACTGAGGAAACAGATGAAGAGCCTAACTGGTTTATCAACACAGAAGCTCAAGAGGAAAAGATTAGGCAGATTATACGGCACCAGAAATCGCTGTATTCTTCGTCTTCATCTTCATTGTCATCGTCATCATCATCAGCAGCATCTTGTTCATCATTCTCCTCCTCCCATAGAAGTTTATTGGAATTGATGAAAGAAGGAAGCACATCACTAGAGAGATTATTTGAGATGGAGCATACTAGTTTAGCTACACATTTTGAGTATTACAGTGGTTCACCATTAATTAAGCCTATCCCTTTGTGGGGTAGTGATTCAGAGCGCGAGTTTGAGGATCCATGGGCAATGATCAAGCAGATTGGGCACCCACGGCTTCTTGGAACTGATAGAGATAGTGGGTTAGCTTCAAAGGGTAGCTACAATATGGATGCAGATTTTGGCTCTCACAACAGAAATGGCTTCAAAATTAGCAAGCCCAGGTTGACAAGAAAGAAGTCCTTTAGGAGATTGCCAGGATTTGGGATTTGGAGATGCGGAAAAATCAAATTCAGAATGAGGTTTAGACGGTTTAAACTTTTGATTTATTGTAAGAAGCTCAGAAGGAAACTGCAACTTTGCGTTGGGTATTGAACACTACTTGCTAATATAATTGTCTAGGGCTTGAGGCCGAGTTAATTTAATTGACCTTTGTTTTAAAGGGCCAGGCAATTGTCCAAATCAATGAATAAAACTCAGATTTGGCATTTGTTTATTTGTATATAAATATTTTACTTAAGTTTGGAAAGTTAACTTATAAATTTTATAATTTTTTTACAAATAAATAGTTTTACTTTCGTAAAGGATGTTTAAAAAAATTGATTTAAATTTATTTAGTATCAATTTCAAGTATTTTTGCCTAAATAGTCATATTATTGTCATGTTTGATTTGTTAGAAAAATTGATTTGTTAAGTGAAAAAAAAAGATGTGATAAGAAAATATAAATAATAAAAATACATAATATATAATTTTGAAAATGAGTATATTAATAAATCATATTATCAGGTTGGCCCAAACCATAATAATATGTGTACAGTCGTAATATTTTGGCTTAAACTTGAGTTTATTAGAAAGAAACATACATATCCCTGGTTAAACTCTCCTGGAATGTTCGACTTTTTCATATCAAAATTTCTTCCTAAGAACTACATATATAATTGTAGATGACAATGATCTGAACCTATCTTCATTCCATATTCATAAATTAAAGATTCCACTTATCGTCTTTTAGCTTAGTACCAAATGAAAAGCCATAAGAAGTAAAATTGTAAAATTCCCTCTCTCTTAACTACTCTGAAAATTATATGGGGATTATGTCCCACTGTTTCCATCAAAATTCAACGCAAGTTCTCCAATAAACCTCATAAGATGTTTAATTTACTCAAATATGCTTTATAAAACAATATAGAAATTGTCAAACTATAGATGCATAAATAATTTATTAGTCTATATGATCAAGTCTTATATATAGAAAAATAATAACTTGGAACTTATTGATCATGATGTTAGTATTTATGTTTATAAATAATATTAGAAAAATGATGCATATCAAATAAAGGTGAATAAAATTGAACCACACTAAAACAAACCGTTAAAAGCTGAATAAAATCGATTAAAAATAGATTTGATTTAGTTTTTATGATTTTAGAACTAATTAAGTCATTTGATTATTTGTTTTTTTTATGTTTGCGAACTATTAAACTTGCAACTAATTAAAATTTAATAATTCTTTTTTTTAGATGAATGGGATCTTTTGTTAATTAAACTTGTATCAAAACTATATTCTTTGTGTGGTTTGAGAAAGCTAACATATGCAAATTGTTTATACTATTTTATTATAAAATGTTACACTTATTTTTTTTCTTCACTTTTTAAAGTTTTTTTGTGAATGTATGAAATTTTTGTAAACAAAAAAAAAGATAAAAATAAGAAATTATTCAAAAATTATTATTGGTCAAAATTTTAAGAGATACAAGATATTAAAAGTTAAATTCTACATATTACAAAGAACAAAATCTTTTAAAAAATCACTTTTAAACCAAAAAAAAAAATGAACTAAACCAGACCAAACCAAACTAAATCAATTAGAATTTAAAACCAATAACATCCAACAAAATACTAAACTGATTAGGTTGGTTCAATTTAGTTTTGTTGTAAAACTTATCCAAATCGAATCTTTGAATACCCCTAATATCAAACATCTGTGCAACACAAAAAAATATTTTTTAAAAAAATAAAAAGTTGGATATTGGTTATCACAAAGTGAGATTATAAATGGGGAAAAGAAAATAAAGAAGGAAAATAGATTTTAATAATAATAATAATAAACACTAATTTCAACTATAACATTATTTCTTTAAATATGTTAATAAATAAGAATACTTTTGGAATTCTTGATAAAAAGAGAAAATTAAAAATTTCCAATGATCATGGATTATTTTCCTTTTATTACTAGCAATATAGAGATGTCTTGTGTTTTAAGAAGTTGAGACTTAGAATATTCGTGCAAAAAATTACAAATGTTTATATCTAGTTTATGGTAACATTTCTTTAAAAACTCAAAATAAGACAACAAATTTGTCAATTTAGAATTAATAACTGATTTTATCAACATCACTTTTCCTATTTGTGATAATAAAATAAATTTTGAGATCTACAATTTCATATCAATTTTATTCACCATTTTCCTACACAGTAGAGTTTAAACTTGTCCCTTATCAACTTGTGTCCCTAATTATTTTCCAAGTTAAAATTTAAATTTTACTCCAAACACCCCATAAAACGATCTTTTTAACCTATGTGGTACATATGAATTAAACACAATTTCTAATTTACTCTGAATAACACACTAACTCGAAAGTTGATTATAATGAAGCAAAATCTCAAGACCAAAAGCCCGAACCATGATCAATACATAGGATAATTCGACCTAAAACTAGCCTAACTTAACAAGCCAAAAAGCTCATACACATATACCATAACAAGCCATGAACATAACAACAACAACAACAATAATAATATCACACTCTAGTTTTATATATTTCATTTTTTTCAATTACTGGCGATTAATTGAAATCTAATAGCCTAAAAACTAGACATATATTAAATCTGTACAATTAGTCCAAACCAATAAACAACACAATTTCTCAAAATATAAATAACATAATATCACAGTGGCTATTACAAAGCCTATAATACATCACCATACTTATACAATCTAAAACAATTGTATCTAGTAACTGTGGCATTGGAGTCTAACATAAACATCCACAGATCAAAAGAAATTGCCTTAAGCTTCTAAAAAGTTTGCCCATCCCAAAATACTTCAATCAACACTGATATGAAAAATGCACATAAGGAGGAGGGTAAATCTATTACTGACTCGGTGGGCTCATAAATAATAAAATACACGAAAAGGAAAACAAATGCACATTAAAGATTTTTGTAATCGAGCATTCAAGTAAATAATTAAATGATATTTTATTTGTAAACAAAAAAAAATTCACCAGCTTGTTTAAATAACAATTCCTTAAATTGCAATATAATATAAAGTCTAAAATTATATATAGAAAGGGTATTATAGGAAAGAATCTTATGATCAAATCATTCTTGTTGAGGACCGCTACACTTTGTTGGTAGCTTCTTGCCTTCTTGCGAGTGCTTACACCTAATAAGTAGCTCTATTTCCACTTGATAATACCATTCCAATCCAATGGGGGTAATTACATCTTGTTGTTAGCTTCTTACCCTTTCATGGGTAGATACATCTAATGGAAAGTTCCTTTTTCCACCCAATTATACTATCATAGTCCATTTTTTAAGTGCACCTAGGGTTTTAACTAGATCCTCATCCATCACTTTTAGAGTATAATAAGATTAAATACATAGAACAATTAAAAAGGGATATTAGCAAAACACAACTTTAAGAAATAAACCTACCATTGGCTTAATAAGCACATAAATAACAAAATGTGTAGGAGAAAAATAAGTGCACATTTGAGTTTTTAGAAATGGTGTAGCTAACAAATAATTTAAGTAATATTATATTTTATGGTAAAATAAAAATAATTATTTAACAAAAAAGAAATTCTTAGATAAAAAACTAAGTTCCTTAAATATTAAAAAATATCAAAAAAATGGCATCATAGGAAGGAACCAAACTACCAAGTGCCTTCACACTATCAAACCATAATATCATATCTCTTATCATTGCATTGGATGTATCACATCTTAGTACTTTCACAATACACATCAAGTATCTCAAGTTGCTACATTAGATACATCATATCACAATACTATCACAAAGTCACAACTCATTCTAGGTATATATAGGCCGTTATTGAAAGGAACCAAACCACTAAGGGCCTTTGCACTATTAAACCACAACATTATATCTCTTATCATTATACTAGATACATCACATTTTAGTACTTTCACATTACATATCAAGCATCTCAAGTTGCTATATTAGATACATCACATTGCAATGCTATCACACAATGACAACTTAGTCTAGGTACACATAAGCCATTACCTTTACTAATGGCTACAAGTTCTTAACCAGATTCCCATCCATTATTTTATTTAAAAAATAAAAATAGATCATAATATTTAATAAAATAACATTTTAGATAATTAAAAGTAAAACAATAAATCAACAAAACGATAAAAAGAATTACAAGTAACAGAGTTACCATAAAACATGGAATAACAAAATAAACATAAAACATTTCACTTACAAATATATGTATATATACATAACTACTTTCACGTTCCCAATTTCTTTATTTGCATTCCACAAGTACATATTTTCATCACACTTCAATTGTCTATTTGCTTATTAATTTATTTGTTATTTCTTCAAATAAATATTTATAAATATCTATACTTGCATCAAAATGTCTGATTTAAAGTTCTAAAAACATAGATTTTGTTTTCCCTAAAAGGTTGAGCATATAAATCATAAAACAAAGTTTAGGCTAACAAATCATAAAGTGGAATAAAATGAAAGTGCTGCCTTGCTATTTGTATGCTTATCAATTAAGATTGATAGTAAAGGTCCTTATTTCCTATTGCATAAGGTTGAACTCCATTTGAAATAGTCTCTCTGGTATCACCTAAAATTATGTTCTAACATGAATTAAATATTTTAGCTACTTGACTAGCATCCACAATTATTTATGTAGCCTAATATACTCCCTAATACATGAAACCCTTAAGTTTTTACATACTTTCTTATTTTAGATGCAAACCCTAAGTATAGGCCTTTCGATCTAAGCTTCTATAATTCAAATTGGATTTAAAACTTACCCAATAGAGCTTAATAAATTAAGAAGGAAGTGTGAACTTCACACCTGCAGGTTCACCATTAAGAAGCCCCAAATTTAGAAGCTACCCCACAATGAAAATAGAGGAGAAAAGCTATAACAATTATAAAGCTTTAATAAAAAATGGAAAGGGATGAAAAAAAATTAAAGGAAAAGGATGGAGAGAGGAGGAAAAACCAACCTCCATTAAACACCCCACACTTCATGGCTAGAACAACAGAAAAAGAGTGAGAAGATGATTGAAGATAATGCAATAATGTGGGAGAGGGACAGTGCTACAACTTGTCAAAAAAAGAGGATTAATGGCAGAGAAGGGAGTGGGATAATGGCTTACAAAGCAATGTTACATTTGGCAAAAGAAAGAAGCTTGCATGTTGGAGAGAAAAACTTGAAGAAGCTTATGAAGAAAAAACTAGACAAAAAGAATGCAGGTAAAAAGAAAAAAAGAAGAAAGAAAATGACTAGAAATATTATTATATTTTTCTAGCTAAAATTGCACTTTTTGCTTAACGAAGTTAGATGTGCTTTGTTTAACTACCTAGATTACTTAGAAAAGTCCTTGAAAAATTTTACAAGCTCCATAATTAATCTAAAATACTTATTCTTTATTTAATACTCCAAAATAAATTATTTATAATAATAAATAATAATATTATTATTACTATTATTATTTATTTTTCACTATGAGAGACCTAATTGAAAATTATGAAATTTTTAGGATATCACAAAAATAGAAACAATAAATCAATAAAACAAATAAAAGAGAAATCTTAAGGAAATAAAGATAATTTAATAATGATATAAAACAATAAAATAAAGATTTCACCATTTTTATCATTTTGCGCGCGCACACACACTTTGTTCACTTTCACTTTGCATGTACTAAAACATTACCATTTTTATTTTCATTAACCTTTTGCATAGCTCAATACCTTAACTTTTATTCACAATTTTGCATAAATCCATGGAACTTATTTGTTACAATACTACCGGATTCTCCACACAATCATTCACATCATAGAACATAATGAAGGTTTTAAAAATTGAGGATTTCTTTCCCTTACAAGCACAAGTGCCACTTTGCTATTCATATATTCATTGATATGGAATGATAGTAGAGGTCCCTTCTCCTACAAGATTAAATTTCAATTGAAGGAATATCCTCAATGCTACATAAATTATATCCAACATAAAATTATTATTATAGCTACTAAATTAGCATATATAATTATCAATTTAATCAAGTACACTCTCTAATACCTAAATCCTTAATTTAAGCTTAGCTTTTCCATCATCCCTAACCCTATATCTATATTTTTCAATTTAAGCTTTTATGATTCAAATTGAGCTTAGAATTTGCGTTATAAAACTTTATAGATGAAGTTTAAAATGTAAATTTGCACTTTAGAAGCACAAATTAGGAAACCCCTAATTTGGAGTACACCCATGGCCATTATAAGAGCATGGAAAGCTACACTTATTTCAAGCTTCAACTAAGAATGGAAGAAGGAAAATGAAAGAAAAAGAATGAAGAAATGAGAAGGAAAGCCAATCCCAGCCAAACTCACCATATTCATGGCTAATAAACAAAAAAGGGAAGAGAGAAAGATAGAGTTAAAACTAACTTACAAAACCATATGCAACTTAGCACACTGTAGAAGTAGGATAACAATGATGGTACAAAGATGAAAAATGGAAAATCACGATTTGCATGAAGCAATGGTGTAGCTACGAGGAAAAAATGTTGAACTTCACGAGGCAAAGGAAAACTTGACATTTTAGGAGAGAGAAGAAAGGAAGTCGTGAATAAAAGGTTGATAGAATGATCTTTTATGTATTTGGATAAAATTACACTTTGGCCCCTAAAAGTTTCAAAACATTTCAATTAGGCCCTAAGGCATTTCAATTAAGTCCTTAAGCTCCATAATTATACTAACATTGACTAGTCTTTATTTATGACCCTAAAGGAATTTATTTTATATTAATAGGCATTATTTTTAGTTTCCACACTTTGGTCCCTAGTTGATAATGACTTGTTTATAGTTAAAATTTCAAGGTAATACACAAAATATCTTGTACCTTATGACACATAGGCTTTGTGGTTTTGAAAAATAATATTGCGTAATCAACATACATTAATGTGACACTAGCTTCGAATATTGAGATATTTAGATTTCTTGCCATGTTCTGGCTTGTTCTACTTTATAAGTCATATAAGACAAAATGTTAGTGCATAAAATAAATAGATATGGAGAAAGAGGATCACCTTATCTGAGTTCTTGCTAATGGGTAAAAGATTTCATAGGATAGCCATTGATAATTACTTGATAAGACATTGTAATAACACATTGCATTATAAGATATATCTAATGTTATGGAAATTGCATTTTTTTTTCAATGCAGCTTTTAAGAAAATTTAAGATACCTTATTATAGGCTTTTGCAATATCCAACTTATTTGCATATTAGCTAGTATGAGTATTTCTTATATGATGTAATTTGTGCAATAATTATGATGCAAAAATAATGATATGTGAAATTAACCTTCCAAGCAAAATAGCATTTTCATTTGGTGTAATGACCTTCATAAGAACATTTTTCAATTGATTACAAATAATCTTGTAGACTATTTTATAGATCACATTATAAAAACTAACAGGTTTCTAATCCTTATGAGATCGAGGATGATCACATTTAGGAAACTGTATAATATATGATTGATTTAATGGCGTTAGTAAATAACCATGTTGGAAAAACCTAAAACCATTCTTATTAAATCCCCTTTAACCAAGTCCTAATATGTTTAATACATTTTGGCATGAAAACCATCCAGACTTGGGGCACATTCAGTCTTTAATTGAAACATAAATTGCTTAATCTCAGCCATAGTAACACTAGATTGGAGGTTTTATATTTGGAATGTAGTTGGTAAAGGAATATCAAATTGATTTACCCCTTGTATAATTTGAGCCACTAACAAACCAAAATGAGAAGAAAAAACTTCTTAAAAATATGTTTGCGTAAGATTTTCAATTTCCTATAAGTCTTGAATCTAATGCCCACCATTATCCTTAATTTTTGAAATACAATTATTTATTCTTCCATTCTAAGTTTTTTTATTTATTTGGAGATTATTATAGAATGTTCTTCCTTTAACATCTACTCTCATATGTATCACTTGACTATTGAAAAATATTGTTCTTTTTGTTATGTGTCAGATGAATTATTCAATCATATTTTTTTATCATGCTTTTTTGCTTGGGTGGAGTATGGTTTGGTTTTCCTTTTGGGTTGTGAGTTAATCGGATTTCTCCATCAGATATCATTGTTTGACTTTAGAAATGGCTTAAGCAAATAAGTTCATCAAGTTTGAAGGTGATGATTATACTATGGCTTTCATTCTTATATAGTTATACTTTATGTCATTTGGTATTGTCACACTACGAAAGTTTTTGAAGATCCTCATGGTGAACTAGAATTTGCATTACAAATGACTCAATGACTTCATAGACAATATTGTCCTTCTCCTCCTCAATTGGCAAGCCATCGTAAAGCAATTATTTTAATTTGATTAGTAGATAGGATTGTCATGTTAATTCAGACAATTGGTAGATAAATATTTTAGATTGTTAAATGGAATACTTGACCCCCAAAAAAAGTTTAATGTTTTGATCTTTGCATGGTTTGGTCACACACTTTTTCAAAAATGGGTCTGTATAGACTAGTATCATCAATCTAGGTGTAAGGTTTTGTTAGAAGCCATAAGACATGCATTGTGTTCTATTTTTCAATAGGAATTGCTCATGAACCCTCAAGATTATCCAATGAGTATAATCTTGTTCTCAAGACCTCAATGTCAGCTTCTGCAATTCCAGAATCAAGTACCATCAAACTTGTAAGTTCTTATACAAGATATCTTGAACTTGCTTGCATGTTTTACTTCATTTCGACTTTTGTTGGCTCCAAAAATGCTGCAAACTATGCTTCATAAACAATGTCAAGAGGAAATATCATTTTGTTCTTTAGGGTCTTATAATGTATGTTTGTAATTATTACATTGTTATAAAAAAAAGACATAATATAAAAACACCATATGGGTTTTCATCAAACATGGTGGCACATAAACCCCTTCCTTTCGTAACTTTCAATGTCAAAGGCTAATGCGTAGTTTGAGATATTAAATAAACAATTTTTGTTGGCTCCTCACTCCCTTAAAAACATTCAAAACATGCTAGCTTTCATTAATTTTGCCTTTCAATTGATGTAGACAATTTGGTAGAATTAGACTTGGTTTTCGTTTACCCTACTCTATTCATAGAAATCAAAGAGCTTTTTCTGCAAGGTTGTTCAAAGCTACCTCAACTGTTGCAAGTTCTAATAAACAAGAAGAGGAGTTGGTCCTGAGAGTTCTTCACTTGTTAGAAGCTGCCATGGGTTGCTACTCATGGCCATCCAACAATGCCTTTTGTTGTCAACTATCGTCCTATCATCGCAAATGAACAAACCTTCGCCAAGGAGACGAGAAGCCTCTATAAACGACAACAATGCTTGCGTGTTGCCCTTACTGAATTTGACCTTGTTTTTGAACGTAGATAGGTGTTACATCATCATTTAAATTTAAATTATTGAAAATAGGCACAAGTGTTTGTCATATCAGCATAAAAATTGACAAATGTTAAAACACATTAACAAATTGACAGAATACACTTAAAAAGATTTTTTTTATGAGATACATTTAAAAATTAAAGAACTGTTTTGAAGCGATTCAAATTTAAGGAATTATTTTAAAATGATAAATAAAATTAAGAAGCCAAATTACTATTTTAATCTAAAAGTTATACATGTATATATAATTGATTGATTTTTTTTTTACATATATCTAGTTGAATTTCTTGTAAATATTTTTTAAAAGTTATAGTTGCTTTTTTTTTCAAAAAAATATGAGTGCTTTTTAAAAACTACTTTAACTGATATAACTTATAGATTTGAAATGACTAAAAATACATTTATGTTTTATTTAATTTCAAGATAGATTCTTATTATATTATTATTACCTTTCTTATATTGTGGCTTATATGTTTTTTTTTCATCGATTTTTTTACCATAATATTCTAATAAATACCAAGACCAAACACTATCATATACATAAATTCTAAATACCTCTTTTACTCCTACAGTAAAAATATATTCTTCTAATTTTATTTTTGTTTTACTTTTTATACTAAATAATTATTGGTTATGGCTCATACCTAAGATTGATCTTTGAAATATTTGGCATTGCAATATATAATTCTTTCAAGCATATAAATATAATAAGGTCTACTATTGTTATTTTATATCTTGACATCAAATTTAAAAAATCATTATCAAACACCTTATCAATTATGCTATTAAAACTAACTTGTATAACATTTTTATTAAAATTATTTTTTATTTTTTTAAATAGCAAATTTTTGACAATACTTGGTGATTGGTATAGCTTTTTTTTTTAAATCACAATATTCCCAAATTAGAATTTATCTTTGACTCTAAGGGTATATTTGGTATGAATATTGAAAAAGAGAGAAAAAAAGATAAAAAATTTTGCACAATGTTTATTATGCTATTATTATTATTATTCAATAATATTTATCTTTTTTATTATTTTTTAAATAAAAGGTATAAGTGTCATTTTCTATCTATTCTATTCATTATTTTCATTTATTTTTTTTATACCTAACTTTTTTCATACCAAATATAATAGTGAAAACAAATTATCAAAAATAATTGGAACATACTAGTTTAGGAACTCATTTTGAGTATTAATGTGGCACACCTCTAATTGGAGCAGGATAGTGATTCAGATGGTGAGCCTGAGGATCCGTGGGCTTTCTTTTCTTTGGGCCACTAGAATCATGGGCTAACGGGCATTGATCAAGCAGATTTCTGGATTTGATTGAGAAAGTGACTTAGCTTCGAAGGGTAGCTACTATAAAAGTGCTGATTTTGGAGATGTAATATTCAATTTCAGAATGAGTTTTAAAAAGCTTAAAAGTGTACTCCTCAAATTAATTTTGTGCATTTAATATTTTATTTATAGATTACTCTTTTAAAGAAATTCAACCCAAATTATTAAAACCATTATCTCTTTTGTTATCAAATGAGTTAACTCTCTTAGGCTAAATATCTCTATGTACAAAGTACAAACATTTAACTAAGACGAAATTAGCTTTTCAAGAGAAAAATACTAAGGACATGTTGAAATCAATATTACTGCTAAAATAATTTCTCTCAGGGAGGAGAACTAACGTTTTTCACATATGGAGATGGCTGATCATGATATAACATCCAGTACACCTTTGTATCAATCAATCTGATTTTATGCAATTTTATTATGTATAATTCAGGGTGAAAGATATATGTATTTTGTTTTGAAAAAAATTATTTTTTTAAGTTAAGAGATATATTTTAAAAATTTTCTTATAATAAAAAGATAAATTAGAACTATATTTATTTTGATCAAAATATTTTTACATTATTATTTATATAATATAAGAAGTATTCAATATATTTTTAACTAATATAGAGTAATTATCTTTTAAAACTTAAAATAAATTAAATATATAGTTGTCAATACAAAATAAATAAAATTAAAATTAAACTTTAGTAAATGTATGTTTTTTAGTAAATAAAAATTAATATTATTTTTAAGGATATTCTGAACATTTTTTTAAATTTAAAGATTGTGTGCATTTTTTTATAATAAATGGGAAAATTGTGAAATTTAAACATCTGGAGGGAGGATCCTATGATTTATAAGAACGCTTGAGAAGGAGTCCATTTTGTCTTGGTTCAAATTAATTACAGGAATTAATATCGAAATTGGCAACCTTAAAAGCTTCGAAAGAAACATTGAAAACGAAAAGACTAAATGCATTTATTGTGTGAAGAAAATACACTTAGACATAACCCCACCTTCTTATGCTGCGGTAAATCTGATTTCATCCTGAATCATTATAAGTGGAGTTCCACAAGTGAATATCTTAATTTTCTATATAATTAAAATATTATGTATAAATTATACGAAAAAAAATTAATATTTATGTTCCATGAAACCGAAGGAAAAGTTTAGTGCGACCCACTGCCAAAAGGAGAAACGATGAATTTGTATTCTTTTTATTTATTTTTATTTAATTTTTTGTTAATTTAAAAAAAAGATAAATATAAAATATATGATGTCCATCAATGGGGTTTTATATGACTCACCACTCAAGTGAGTCATATATGTTCTATATCTATTTTTTAAAAATTAATAAAAAAAATCAAAGTAAAAAAATGATATCCACTGAAGGCAGCAAGCACCATCCAAAACAAGAGTTCAAAATTATTTTCCTCCACTTTCCCAATAAAGTTGCAACGGACGATGAAATCGTTTATAATCAAGAAGAATGTTTGGAAGAGGTTCACATTTAATACCTTCGGCCTTAAAAGAAAAGTCACCTATAATACATAATCTTATATATAAATTTCCAAAATACTTGAAAAGTTAAATTCTCCAAGTACCAGTTTTCTTTAATAAAAAATTCACCGTAGTAATTTCTTATATATATATATATATATATATATATATATATATATATATATAATTTTTCAAAAAAATTAAGAAAATCTAAATTTATTAAATATTACTTAAATGATTGGGCAATGCCATAGAAAGCACACCCGTCATTCATTTTCTTGAGATTTATGTAAAACCTTTTTTATTATCAAACATATACATCTCAAAATGATCCAAGGATGAAAATTTCATCACCCATCAGGGTTTCACACATCAATCATCATATTTTTGTAGCATGTGGGCCATAGTTGTGATGTATCTCCATGACATGTTAATTATGCCAACCCACCCCCAAAGGGTTTAAAAACTGCTTCTTCTGAAGGAGCTACAACAAAGAGGCTTTTATTTCTTCCATAAATTTCTTTCGAATTTCTGTTCGTTTAAAAGCATCATGGGTGCTAAGAAAATGTCTCAGAAGTTCTTCGATTATCGGCTTACAAGCCGTACTACCAAATCCCCTTTCTTCTATGTCATTTCATTTGTTGCTATATTTTTCCTCGTCTATGCTGAAAATATTTTCTCAAGTTCTTCACCACTACAAACCATTTATTTGACTGCTAAAGAATCGGCAAATGGACTAGGATTACCTCAATCTGATGAACTAACTGAGTCATCAATTGTTGACAGTGGTGGTGTTTTTCAGCTTTCACTGCAACAAAATGGTGGAGAGACAGATGGTAAAGATGAAGATCCTCTTATCCCCCAGAAAATATATCAAGGGAAGAGAGAATTGCTTGGTTGAGAAGAAAACTTCCAGAACTAGAGATTCTCCAATCAAGCAGCTTATCGCAGCAGTTTCTTAGCAGAGTCTTGGGTTTCCTCAACAAAGGCTGCTCGATGCTGTTTCAGATCACATGGCTTTCTCCAGCACAATCCTTTGGGAAAAGAGAGTTTCTCACCATGGATACACTTTTTCAGGTCCATCCTCAAGGATGCCTGCTATCATATCAACAACAATGGATTCCAAACACGGGTACCAAATTCTGAAACCGCTTCTCGATCGAGGTTTCAAGGTTTCGCAATCACTCCAGAGTCCAGATTTGCCATTCTTGGTCGAGGACACACCAGCTGAAGCATGGCTTGAAGAGATGAATAGTGGAAGCAGAGATCCAGGGCACATTCCATTGTCGCAGAATCTTTCTAATCTCTTAAGGCTAGCTTTGTTGTACAAATATGGAGGTGTTTATATGGACACAGATCTCACAGTACTAAAGGACTCTTCAAGTTTGAGGAATGCAATTGGGGCACAAAGTGTAGACTCAGTGACTAAGAAATGGAACAGATTAAATGGTGCGATTATGATATTTGACATTAACCATCCAATTCTGTTGGACTTCTTGCAGGAATTTGCCTCAAGTTTTGATGGAAATAAATGGGGACACAACGGGCCTTATTTGGTGTCAAGAGTCATAGAGAGTGGGAAGCACCCCAGGATACAAGCTTACAATTTTGCCTCCTAAAGCCTTCTATCCTATGAATTGGAATAAAATTGGAAGGTTTTTCAAGAAGCCAGAAAATGAGTCAGAATCAAGTTGGGTGGAGAGCAAGATAAACGAGCTGTATGAGGGAGAGACCTATGCAGTACACCTGTGGAACAAGAGAAGCAGAGAATTAGACATTGAGGAGGGAAGTGTCATGGCTAGAATAATCGCAGAACACTGTGGTTTGTAATAGCGAAGCCTTACCAACTCCAATGTGTCAAAGAATCTCAACTAAGGGAAAAGAAGAGACCAAGCAAAATTGTAATTTTACACATTAAAGTATTTTGATAACGAACTTTCTTGAAGATGATCAACTTATCAGAATTAGCATTTCTGGATAAAAGGGACCAAATAATCACAATTTACCATAATACTTTACCAGGCTGCACTTAAGGATACATTATCTGAATCATTCTTCCTGCTAAAGTCTCCTGTATGAGGCAGAACCTGACATCTGTTGTTCCTCTCCCTTAGGATACGTTTGGATTGAGGAGAATAGAGAAGAAATAAACAAAATGAATGGTTTGAATTAGATTTAAATAAATGGGAAGGTCTAAATTAAACCTTCCCTTCTTTTCAATCCAAGCATACCCTTAATCTATAACATACTCGTTGTCTTGAACAAATATACCCACACTAGCGAAAGACTTCACCAATTGCAGGAAGAATGCTGGTTTGTATTTTTGTTAATCAAGTTCAAAAGTGCATTTGGTGTTTAAAAAAAAAATCACTAAACAAAGATAAAAATGGCAACTCTTACAATAAGCTAAAAACAAGTCTTTTATGCTTTCTTTAGCAGCCAAAATTCTATCTTTAAAAGCAGAAGATGGGCAATCCTTGCTGCCCTTACAACAATGCCTCTCTTATTAATTTCCTCAAGCACATGGCGGGCAATCCCAACCTTGCAACATTTCAAAACTCAAATTGATCGAACTTGTACGGAAGATCAAACTATTAACTATCATCAACTAATCCATTTCTGAATTAGAAGTGCGTGAATAAAGTTGCAAAGCTTTTGAATTTCGATGACACCAGAGAAACTGCTTACATTCAAATCCAATTCCTAATGCCCAAAACTATATCCAGTTTATTTGGTTTTTTTTTAAGGCTTTGTTTGTGTTGTTTAAAAAAAGAAAATTTTATGAAAAATTATTCTTCTTCAAAAAATTATTTTTGTTGCTTATATTACTTTTAAAAAAATAGCAAATGACTAAATGATGGTGGCGTGGCAATGGATAATTATGGATGGTGCATGATAGCGGTAAAAGTTTTGTTTTTTTTTTGGGCATTAAGGCAACTAAAATAGAAAATTCAATAGGAATAGACAGAGAGTCACAATCCACGTAAGTAAATCCGCGCACTCTTTGGATATCTCTCCACCATTGCTTGTAGTTGTTGGGCATTGACCCATAAGAGAAGTTATTGAAAGTTGCAGTGAGAAATAGAATATCCTTCCAGATGGTTTTCATCCTTGGCTTCCCATAAACCTTGGAGTCCATACATGAGATGTCCCTCCTCTCTTGAAAGATGAATTGGAGGCCCTATTGGTATGGGGCCTGAATGACATCCCAGTTGTGGATCTATAGCAAAACTTTCCTCATAGACCAGTAGAGTGTCATTCTCCTTTTCCTTTCCTTTATTATGTTCTAAAAAAAATTCCTGACCTGCGTTAAGTTAAAATAAATGGTTGCCGACACCTGCGCGTTCTTGTTTCCCGTTCCTCTGTTTTTGCTGGTAGTCCCGTATGACTGTCTATCCTTGTCGTCTCAAATTTCCCACTGGAACCTGGTTTTCTCTCACGCTGCTACATCTCATGTTTCCCTCTCTTCCATTGAAGTACCATGCCAGGGCTGCTACATTGAGTCTGCTTTTGATCTTCATGACAGCGGCTAATGGATTCAGTGTGACATTTCTGTGAACTTTCTTATTTCTTTCTTCCCATATGCAATGTAATATTATCATGATAGCCTTTCTTTGGGACATCCAAAATTCGCTGTGGCCGCTCTGTTGATTCAGCCGCTCCTGGAGCCAGATTCAAATGCTTGTTGTATTGATCATGTATGTTTTGAGCATTAAGGGAGAAGCGAACTAAGGCGAAGTTGCATTGTAGGAAAATGTGGTTGATAGTCTCTGGAAAAGCATTATATGGAATACATAGGTTATTTGTTTGGAGGTGATATTTGGTTAGAACATCTGGCGTTTGGGATGGCCTCCTGCAAAATCTTCCATGTCAAAAGGATCACTTTCATTGGGAGATTAATTTTCCATAGCCTTGTCCATATCAACGAAGGGTTTGCCTCAAAGTTGTTATCTTTTCTCCTTATGTATTCATAGCCCTTTTTTTTTTTAATGGAATAGGATCCATTAGGGCTTTCCTTCCATAGAAGACTATCCCTTTCTTCAAAGGACGAGAAGGATAGTTGGAGAATGTCATTTCTTACTTGCCTTGGATGGAGGGAATCAATGCGGTTGATGCCCCAATCCAATTTATCGTGCATGATAAGATCTACAATCATGGATACGTGCTGATTTGATTGCATAGGCCACCATAAGGCATGATTGATTGGGATTTTTTTTTTGGAGTCAATTCTCTAAGAAAGTTGAAAGGTGATAATAGGGCTGGACTTACAAATTCCATTCCACATTTAAGAAGAAATGGAATGTTTTTTCAAAATTCATTGGATTGTCATGTTATAGTGTTTTGGCTTTAATCAATCCAAGTTGTGATAGAAAAAACTAAAGTGAGAATGAGATAAAGGCTTGGTCAAACAATCTACAACTTGATCTACAGATGGAACATAAGAAATTGAGAGTCCCTTGGCAAGAACTTGATCACGAATGAAGTGAACATCAATTTCTATGTATTTAGTTTTAGCATGAAATGTTGGGTTGGATGCTAAGGCATTATCATTAAGATTGTCACACCAGATTACAGGAGCTTGTGGTATGAAAACTCCAAGTTTTGTCAACATGGATTTAATCCAATCAATTTTATAGTAAGATCAGCCAAAGCTATGTATTCTAATTTTGTGCTAGAGAGAAAGACAACCTTTTGCTTCTTAGCTGACCAAGAAATAAGAGAATCACCAAGAAACACACAGTATCTTATCATGAACCTGCAATCATCTTGACAAGATGCCCAATTTGTGTATGTAAAGCCACTAATAACAAGATAACTCAAAGGTTTGATGTGTAAAGTCCAATTAGCAATCCTTTACCGAAATACCCTTTTCATAGTTTGACAATGTGAAGTAATAAGACAACTGAAAAATTAACTTGACATGTTAAATGGAAAAGCTATATTTGGCCTTGTATGAGTAAGATATTGCAATGCTCCAATGGCACTTCTATAAAAAGTAGGATTCTACAGTGGTTCACCATCAGAAATAGACAAAGACTTGTCTATTATCATTGGTGTAAAACATGGTGATGCACTTGCCATGTTAAACCTCCTTAATCAACAATATACTTGTTCTAGTTAGGATATAGTCATGTACTATCATGAATAGCTTTGAGACCAAGGAAATAGTGCAGAGATCTTAGATATCTAAGTGAGAACAAACTATGATGCTTGTGAATTAAAAGAAGCAAAGATTTAGAATTGTTGCCTGTGGCAATAACACCGCCAACATAAATAAGTAGCATCATAACCTAAATGGCAGATTTAAATGTCGAGATTGAAGTATCTTCTTTTACATTACTAAAACCCTAACTCAACAAGGTGAATTTAAATCGGTCATACCATGCCCTAAGGGCTTGCTTTAGTTCATAGAACACTTTAGATAGGTTGCAAACATGATTGGGCTTGCCTTGATTAATAAATCCTTTTGGCTAATTTATAAATATCGCCTCCTATAAGAAACCATTGAGAAAAGCATTGCTAATATCTAATTGCCATATCTCATAATTTACTGCAACTGTGAGCATAATTCGAATGGTATAGACTTTAACTATGAGACTAAAAGTTTCATTGAAATCTACTCTAAGAGTTTGTTGAAATCCTTTAGTAACTAATCTAACTTTATACTTTTATACTATACAATATCAGTTATACTTGGTTTTAAAAACCCACTTGGAATCAACATTGTTTTGTTATCCCTCATGAGGAACCAAGACCTTAGTGTTATTTCTGATAAGAGCTTTATATTCAACCAGCATTGCTTCCTTCCAATAAGGCATTTTAAAGGCTTTTTGTACTATAGTAGGATTAATTAGGTCATGTATTTGAAATTATGCAAATTAACAAAGGGGTACTTTGGTTTAACTATACCATTCTTGCTTTTTGTGACCATATGATGCCCTTGTAAAGGCAATTTTAAACCTATAGCAAATTGTGGAGTTGAAGTAAGATTTTCTATAAGATTTATAGAAGTACTATCTAATAAAGGCATAGTGGCAACAACTAGTGAAGTACTAGTTGAAGATATGAATTCTTATAAACCTAGTGGATAAGTGATTTATATTGAATATTATTTATTGATTACGTGAGGAATGTTCCATAGGGCCCCAAATTGTTGTAAGGGAAGCTGACTTGGATTGAGTGAGAGGTGTTTAAGGATTTTAGGAACAGTATAACTATGGAGGAAAGAAGGATATAGATTGAACAATAAGATTAGTAGATTGTTTAATGTCTAAAAAATCAAATTTGAAAGGAAAATCAACTTCATTAAAAGTAACATGTCTTGAGATGTAAAGCTTATTAGTGGAACTAAGACATTTAAAGACTTTGTGTGGACTGCTACATCTAAGAAAAACACATTTAGTAGTATGAAATCATAGCTTATTATGATTAAGGGGTTTCAAGCATGGATAATAAGCACATCTAAATGGTTTTAAATTGGTATATCTAGTTTTTTAAGAAAGAGTTGAAGGAATGGGAATTTACTCTGCAAAACCAGAGTTGGTAACTTGTTTGTAAGATAAACTAAGGTTTGAAAGGCTTTCCACTAATAAAACAAGGGCTTGGCAACTTCAACTAAAAAAGTAAGTCTCAATTTAACTCTATGTCTATACTTACACTTAGTTTTGTCATCTTGAGCAGAGGTGTAGGGACATGAATGGCAAAAAATGATACCAAAATTTTGTAGGATGTTGGCAAAATTTATAAATTCCTTACCATAATCACTTTGTAAGATTTTGATTTTCCTTTCAAATTGGTTTTCAACAAGTGTTTTAAAGAGCATAAATACATTTAGGCTTTTCCTTTATTATTGAAAAGGATAATCTGAGTACATATTCTAAAGTCATCAGCAAAATGAATGCAGTATTTATCTTCTTCTTTTGAAACAATGGGTAAAGGTCCTTATGGGTCAACTAAAGAACCTTTGGCTTTGGATTTTGACAAGCTCACTGGAAGTGCATGAGATTTGCCATATTGACAAGTTTCATAGAAAAAATAATAGTCTCATTGGAATTAACTTTAATATTACACTACTATAATTCTTGAGACAAAACTTGATTTAATGGATGTCCTAACTTCTTATGCCATTTCTATTTAATAGTTAGCAAAGTTAAGCTATACAAAGGATTTGATTGTGATGCCTATGATATGGGTGAACTAGATGAAAGAGAGTAAGGTTTTTGCACCTTGTATAGGCTCTCTTTAAGCGTCCCAGCAAAATCATCATTGGGGTTATGTCCTTCATAAACCAGTTAGAGTGATTAAACTTAATGATCACATCATTATTAAAAATCAATTTATAAACACTCCAAATTAACTTTCATTACTTTTGGCAGGGAATCATGGTAGTACCAATATCAGTAATATCAACCATATCATCATCTATAATCAATTATGCCTTATTAGTGTGAGCTATTGTTTGTTCAATGTGAGTGGCATTGTTTGTCACATGATGACTTGCTTTACTGTCAACATACCATGCAGGATCATTGACTACATTTGGTGTGGCAATAAAGGCTAAGAAATTGTGTGCATTGCTTACATTGCTCTTATTATCAAGTGGAGTTCCTATGTATGACTTATCATTAAAAGAAGCAATTCACGGCTACATGTCCTAACTTTTTACACACATGACAAGAAGGTTTGCTAGCATTTTTGCTAAACCTTACTTTATCTTTGCCTCTACCTTTACCTCCCGTGAAACTTCTTTAACTAGGGCCTCTCCAATAACCTCTAGTTGCATCATATGACTTATTTAAATAAGTTTTGACTAGATGAACAAATGGTTGTCCAAAATTCAATAAGTTGAAGGAATTTAGTTGCTTCAATTGACTTTCAAAGATGAGGAGTAAGGCTTACAAAACTATGCAGGTCAAGTTGTCTTTTTCTAGGAGCTGGACTATTATTGGATTATACTATATGTTGAGCCCAGTAATGATCTGAGTAATGAGATCACTAAGAGGTATGAGGCTTCCTGCTAGTGTTAATAATTTTCATTTTATTCAAATATCCATCCATTTTCATTGAGCTTTTTCTATTTCATTGTAATTCTTTTTGTAAAGAGTAATCTTGGACTTTGTGTAAGTTTTAGAAAGGTCCTTTGTTACCTACCATAGATCCTTCGATGTTTGGCAGTGAAGCATCTAGGAAGCAACTCCAAACATTATTATATTGTAGAGCCATCTGAGTAGGAGTTGATGAGTAGAAACCCATTCTTCAAAAGTTGGGTTGACCTTTTTCTTTAATCATCAAAGAGAAACTCATTAGGGCATGGGTCAGCTCCTAGTATGAATTTGTCGAGCTTATTCCCTTTGATTATCAAAAAGATCATTGATTGCCACAAGAGGTAGTTGCCTTTGTCTAGTTTAATAAAGCATATATAGTTCAAGGACAAAATCAAAAGGGTGGCTTTGATTGTGTTGATTAAAGAGAACAATGAAGCTTCAAAAACTTGCTTGTTGGTGGATCTAATGATGGGTATGGTTATTCCCTGGCTCTTTATAGTGATTTGCCTTGTTGGCCCTAATACTAAGATAAATTTAGTGAAGTGAGATGTTGATTATTGTGAATACTCAATTTAGCTTGCTGAGTGAACAAATCTTATTGATATATACTTAGGTTAGTTACATCAAGGAGAATAACAATGGCATCTAGAAGAATAATAAAGAATACAACTCACAAAATAAAATAACAACTACATAGCTAATACACATTGCAACTATGATACAATATATTGAGCTGTAACAGTGCACAATTTGTGTTATCTCTTTAAATTGCTAGACTCAAGGATATTCAAAAAGCTATTGATACTAAGAATATCTCATATCTTGTGAACCTTGAGATATAGCTTAGAAAAGAGTTGGAGAAAACCCAATGCTAGAAGAGATGTTATGGTTCAAAAGTCTAGGAATTAGTATGTGAGATTTGGTAAAAGAAAAAACAAAATTCCATGCCTAAATGATCATTAGATGTAAGAGAAATAAGATCAAAGGGCTTTTCTTACACGACAATATGTGGTGTTCTAATGAGGAGGTCCTAGAAAATGGAGCAACTAACATTTTTCACTATATTTTTCAAGACGATGGGAGCTACACAAACAGCAGGCTTGGTCCTAACAATTTTTCCCACCATCAAAAACCATAACGCAATCAATTTGACTAGGGATGTCATTAAAGATGAAGTGTGGGAAGCTATTAAGTACATGTAGGCTTTTAAAGCTTGAGTACTGATGGTTTCCAACATTTCTTCCTCAGAAAGTATTGGAATGTATTCAAGTATGCAACCTTTGAACTTGCCATCAAGCTTTTAACGTTGGGTATTTTGATCTTGCTATTTGTGAGACTCAATTGTTTTGAATCTCAGAGAAGACAATTGGATAAAGAATTTTTAATTTAGATCAATCAGTTTGTATTACGTCATCTACAAAATCGTTACCAAATTCCTTATGAATCTTCTAGGTGACATTATTAATCATCTATAGAGCATTATTTTCATCCTTGGAAGAGGCACTTTCGATAATGTTTTGGTTGTGCAAAAGCGGATCCATCATATCTGTTAGAACTATAGCAAATCCAGCATCATGGTTTACAAAATTGACCTTGAGACGGCAAATGATTGGGGTTAATTAATTGGGATTTTTTTTAAATAACACCTTTTCTGATTTTGGCTTTCCTATTTTTACTGTTAGGCTTGTTATGCATTACATCATTGCTTTTTATTCTCTTATGTGGAATGACAATAAACTGCATCGTTTTAAGTCGACTATATGCTGAAGTGTTGGACATAAGTTTCTGGGATTCACAAATATAGGCATGGGATTGACAAGGGATTACAGGGATGCCACTAATGTCATGACCAATAATATTAGAATAATCTATCTAAACGACTTCTCTAATTTTAAAAGTATTAGTTGAAAATTTTTTATCGCATTAGAAAATTTTTTATCGCATTAATCTTATTACAATATTTTTTTTAAAGGCAGGGGGGAAAACTTGTGCTAAACTAATGACATATCCAGCCTAGTAAATTAAGTCCCTGCTCTGGGAAAAAAAATTATTTTATCCTTTATTTACCAATAAGCTAAACAATATAAATTAAGGTTTTGCTCCTCTTAATTTATGTCCTAGTCTTTTGCTTTTTGTATTTTCTCTTTAAATATTGTTAAAGTGTGTCGTAAGGTTCAAGTTCTCCATTCTCAACCCTCATTTTATTGATGTTATATTATAAGCTAGGAATATTTGTGATATTGGATGATTAAGAATTCATTTTAAAATTATAATTGGAGTATAACTCCCTTCGTTATTCAGTACGAATGAATCAATCATATCTTTAATTTTTTTTAAATGCAGATTTAGGTACCAACATCACCAAATAAAATAAAAAATTCCATTGCTTTGATTTTCAATGTACACATAAAACACTGCCAATTGACCCCCCCCCTTTGTTATTTATCATCACATCAATATGAATGTGTTTTTTTGGCCCCTAACATGAATGTCAATGTTTAAGACAATTAAAGTGACATAGAAAGGAACATTTTTCCAACATGAAGATGGGTGACAATGGAATAACATTACACTTCGGTCCTGCTTCAAGCAATTTAATTTGATATTAATAAATATATATTGCGAGTGATAAACTGTGTTAAATAGCTATAATTAAATTGCTGTCATCATGAATCTCGATTAAAAGAACGCGTATTAATCTCAAAATAGACTATCATAGCAAGATGTTGAAATGAAAACTAAAACATGAAAACGTGCAAATAATTGAAAAGTACGGCAACAAGATGCATTAAGGTTAGCTACTAATTAATGCTGCAGTAAACCAGATTGAACATGGCGGTAAATTCTTTGCGAAAAGATCCACACTGTTTGGTTAGCATAGCGAGGAGGGAAGGACAGCGAAAAAATTGGAATAATATCTATTACTCGTTAAGTTCTTATTTATAACATCCTTTTAACTAAATCATATAGATTAAAAAAATGTTAAAATTAGTTAATATATTAATTTTTTTAAATTTTAAGTTCGTCTCTAATTAAAATTAATCTCTATCATTATATCAATAATCATGAAAGATAAATATAAAAAATAATAATAAATACTTTTAAAACTTTGTAAAGGATCTTATTTTAAAAACCATCAAAATTTTTTAGAAATAGCCTTATAAATAGGATTGGAGGAAGTATATTTTTATAATTATTATTCAACAATTTATAGTATTTATTTTTTTAATAATGTTTTAAAGTATATGTAAAAAATTTATTTTTTATTTATAATTTTTTTATTTCTAACTTTTTGTATATTAAATAAGATGAAAATTTTTTGATACATAAAATAAAAAAGAAATAAAAAATAAAATAAAATAATAAATTTTATATTTTTATTTTAAAAAATGAAAATAAATAAAATTAAATAATAATATAATAAATATTAAAAAAGGTTTAAAATCTCATTTCAAACGAGGAATAGTATGCCCTTTTCTCGAATGAAACACTGAAAGTACCAAATTTAAGGACTGATCCAAATATAAACGTAAAAGAATCCTATTAGCTATTTCAAGAGATAGATCTATGGTTCTTTTCCTCAATTGGGACATTATAAAAAATGCACATTTTCCCCGATATGACAAAGGTTTCCAGTTTCTACACACGTGATACATTAAACACCATTTCCTCCATTATTGATATTTGCAGTTGTGATGTATAAACTTTTTTATGTGTTTGTTACTTCCTCGATCTGAGCCACTAACTCCTATGTTTAAAATTGTTTGATGTCTCCATTGCTGCACTCAGAGCTTACATAATAGTTCTTAAGGTCTCTTATTTCTGTTTCACAGAAGTTACGTTAATTTTTTTGATCCTAGAAACTGACTTTCCAATAAAACAATCATGGCTGCTTCTGATGAGAAAACCTCTCAGAAGATCTTTGGTTACTGGATAAGAAGCCGCACAGCCAAATCTCCTATTCTCTTCTATACCATCACATTTCCTGCTGTGTTACTTGTCATCAATTCTCTAGATATCATGCCTAATTCTTCAGCAACCTCATTTGGCTTGAGAAGTCTTAAGAAAACTCTTGGCAAACAAGAAACTCCAAAAGCTGATGATGAACCCATTGAATCATCAAGTTCTGAAGAAGAAGAAGAAGATGATGAAGATCCTCTGATCCCACCAGAAAACATGTCGAGGGAAGAAAGAATGGCATGGTTCAGAACTCAACTTCCAAACCTTGAGATACTCAAACCAAGCAGTTTATCACAGCATTTTCACTATAGAGTCCTGAATTTCCTCAACAAAGATTGTTCCGTGTTGTTTCACGTTATATGGTTACACCTAGGGGTGTACATCGGTCCGATTGGCCCTAGGGGCCCGCCCTGGCCTGGTCTAATCGGGTCGAGTCAGGCCGGGCTAAAAGTATACATGGGTATAACTTTAAACAAGATTATTCCGGGTCGGGCCGGACCACGGGTGAAGGTATGTTCCGCCCAACTTGTCCTAATAGTTACTTTCTTTTTTTAGTTATTAATATCTTGTCATCTTATTTTTTTTTATTTTATTTAATTATCTCTGCATACTGCAATTTTTATTACTTATGCAAATATTCTTTACTTCTTAATTATTTTTATCATTGATGTGAATCTTTAGTAATATTTCTTTTGTTAAATAAAGAAAATATATATATTTACCTAAGACTAATTATGTTAGTACATATTATATTTTACTTGATAATATTAGACTATTTTTTTATTACTGATACAAATATAAGAGTTCTAAAAGTCTATTATTTTGAAATATATGCCTATAAGTTTGTGTAAAAATATTTTTATATTACAAGTATCAATATATTAAAAAAAAAAAATTAGTTTGAGCGGCCCTAACCTGCCTTATCCTAACATAAATTGGACTTATTAGAATTGAGTAAAGCTACGATTATAAAAACAAGCTTCATGTCTTAATCGGGTCAAATATCGGACATACTAGATATTCAATTTGATCCTACTCATGTACAACCCTATTTATTAGGGCCGTCCTGAACCGTCCTATCCAGCCCTAAAATCGAGCTTCTCCGGATCAGGCCGGGCCACGGATATAAAAATATGCCCAAGACTCTAATCGGGCCGGGCTTCAGGTCAAATATCGCCCCTGACCCGACCCTGCCCGTGTACACCCCTAGTTACACCAACAAAGTCATTTGGGAATAGAGAATTCCTGACTCTAGATTCATTTTTCAAAGTCTACCCCCAAGGATTCTTGGTGATTTTATCAAGCTCGATGGATTCCACGCGCGGATACAGAATTCTGAAACCATTTCTTGAACGCGGGTTCAAAGTTATGGCAATTACTCCAGATTTTCCCTTCTTGTTCAAGAACACCCCAGCTGAATCATGGTTTGAAGAGATCAAAAGCGGGGATAGAGACCTTGGATATATCCCCTTGTCTCAGAACCTCTCCAATCTCATCCGGCTAGCGATGTTGTACAGGTACGGGGGAATCTATATGGACGCAGTTATGATAATTCTGAAGGATTTCTCGGTTTCTCCCAGTTCAGAAACGCAGTAGGAGCACAGAGTGTAGACTCAGTGACTAAACAATAGACAAGACTAAATGGTGCAGTTATGGTATTTGACATTCATCATCCAATTTTAATAGACTTTATGCAAGAATGTGCATCAACTTTTGATGGGGATCGATGGGGTATAATGGGCCTCACCTGGTTTCCAGAGTCATAGAGAAAGTTGGAAGCACCCCAGGATACAACCTCATGATTTTGCCTCCTAAAGCGTTTTTTGCTGTGGATTGGATTAGAATTGGCAGGTTGTTCAAGAAGCCGGAAAATGAATTAGAATCAAAATTGCTGGAGAATAAGTTTATTGAATTACTATATGATGGGGAGATTTATGCAGTTCACATGTGGAACAAGATTAGTAGAGAGACTGATATACAAGAGGGAAGTGTCATCGCAAGATTAGCCTCTGAGCGTTTTGTTGTCTGTGTCAATATAACAAACAATTGATGTGCGAAAATTCACAGCCAAGGATTTGAGACTTCGCATATGAATATATTTACAGATCCATATGATATTTATTACACTATCATTGTGTAGTTTTGTTTACCACAACAAAAAAAGCAAGAATGATTTTGTTCTTTGTTTTACATGATTTTTCTGCTAACTGCGAATTTTATTTCATGAAGAGTATATTTGATATAGAATTTTATCAGGTCAATAACAGAAATGAATCTAACACAGTACTCCAAATCTCCTAGGAAGTCATAAATGTGTGCGAGGATGGCATCGAGACTTTCAGGCACAAGAATCTGCCCATGGATGGCATTGTTCTCCAGGCACAATAATCATCTACAAAATCTGCAAATCTATGAATGAATTGGAGTGGGTATCTTATAATTAGGTAAAACATAATGAGCCGTCTAACATTCTCATATTAATAATTGAAGATTATTATAAAAGAATACAAGCATTATTTCTAAAAGTTAGCCAATGATGTCACCATTTTAAATATGATCGTAAAAAATCTTATATTATAAATAAGCATCTCGGTATCTCGAAAATTTATTATAAAATACAGTACTAAATTTGTGCTTTTCTTCCACTGCTAGCCAATTGATAATCCGTATTCTCAAGTTAGCATAGCATGAAACTTGAGAATCCCCACTTTCTCTCATTGTCTCTCTTCTTGTAGCTATGGAGGAATCTGCTATTGTTGAACAACAGAACCGAAGAAAAAGAAGCAGCAGCGACAACAACGCTTTCGCCAAGTTTGTGCCTCTTGCTTCGCCATTAGGAGACGACGGTGCATCCCAAGAGCCAAACCCCGAAGGTCACGACAATGGCCATAAGAGACTCAAACCAAATCCCTCTTCTCCTCTTCCCACGCAATCTATGGCCCAAGATAATCTGCAATTTTCCTCTCCTTCCACTTCAACTTTAAGTAAGCATTCCGCTGATACCAGACCATCTCCATCCTCCATTGCTAGCAAATCCCATATTGAATTCGAGGTGCTAGATGTAAAAAGTTGCCAATCTCCCTCAGCTGGTGAGTTCCGAATTTTCATCTCCGTTTTCTTTGTGTTATTTATGAAGGTAACGTGTATGTGAAATTGATTAGTGAACTTAAATTGGAAAGAAGACCGGATTGAGCTGGGATCGGTGGGTTTGATGGCAGCTGAACAGCTATCTAAGCGACCTAAAATTGGAGGAATCTACAATGCAATTGCGGTTCATCGAGAAAGTACAGTGAAACGGTTGAAAGATCTGTGCAACGAGGAGCCCACAATCAATGTGGGGATTGAGATGGCTGATGCAGCATCTCTTTTGAAGCTTATGAGCTCCTCAACTGATGAGATTGAGAGCGCAGGAGAAAAGGCTCACAGGGGAGCAATGTTGTTGCTTCAAGCAGAGATCCTTCGCAAGAATGGACGGCAACTACTTTCTGAGAGCCAAAACTTGTTAAGGGATACACTATAACTACTAGCTGCATTTGCAACTCACAAGATGATAAGCGTCAAGTTTTTGGCTTTAGCTAAGATCTCCACCTAATTATCAAACTGTAACCTTCCAATACTTCATTTATCCTCAAGTGGTTTTTTTCTCCTTTTGTTCAATCTTTTGTGTAAGAGGTTTCTAACTTCTGCTATATGAACAAGAAGGCTCTATTTTTCCATTTCTTTGGCTATTTATATTCAACTATACTTGGGATAGATTACTAATCTTTACCCATTCAAAGGATATGCTTTGGTTGGAATCAATGAACTAAACATCTTTAGGAAGTCTATGTGCATAGACATTTCTACACAGATACTCAATTTCTTGGATTCCTATATTTGATAACTTGGCAATTGGCATCATATCACAATATAAGGAAGTAAAATATCAGAAAAAATTTAAGATCTTAATTATTTTTTCATTTACATTGATAAGATATGTGTAATTGTGATTTGTGTCTTGGTTCTCTTGCATATTCATACTATCAAAATCTTTTATGTTCTAATGTAAAATTGCTCACATATAAAAAACTTTCATAATTAGTTGGACCCTACAAATCTGCCTCCCCCAGTTCTAATTACTGAAATGACTCAGTCTTCTATCTGCCACTGTAGAACATTGGAGCTTACATGTAAAAGCTCATCTTTCTAGTACAAATGTGAAATCATTTTTTCTGAATTATCGGCTGTAGAAGCTGCTGACTATGGCCAAAACTAGTGGTTGCAAGTATTGTCTATTAAATTTCTTCCAATCTGCTTCATATTTTGATGATGCTATAATGTACTCTTTTTAACTATCTGCTTCATATATTTTCTTGGTTCTTTTCGGTCAATTTTCCGTTGCTGCTATGTGAACAAGAGGGCTCTATTTTTCCATTTATTTGGCAATTTTATACAACTAAGGGGTCAATTACTAATCTCTACCCATCCAAAGGATTGCATCCTTAGGAAGTCTTTGTGCACGGACATTTTTATACAGATTACACATACTCGATCTCTTGGATGCCTACATTTGACAACTTGGCATCATATCAAAAAATATGAGAAAGTAGAATATCTGAAGAAATTTAAGATCTTAATCATTTTTAGCTTACATTCCTAAGAAATGTTTAATTGTAATTTTTATCAGGATTCTTTTACATATTTATCTTATCAAAATATTTTATATTCTGATGTAAAATTGTTCACATATCACAAATACTTCATAATTAGTTGGACTCTACAAACCTGCCATTTCCAGTTCTAATTATTGAAAATGACTCACTCTTTTCTCTGCCATAATAGAATATTGGAGTTACATGTGAAAGCTCTTCCTTTTGTATGGGGGTGAACTGTGAAATCGTTTTGTCTGAATAATTGTCTGTAGTAGTTGCTGAATATGGCCAAAACTTATGGTTGCAATATGGTCTTAAAATTTCTTCCTATCTGCTTCATACATTGATAATTGGTACAAGAATTTGCATTACTAATAATCATGGTTACATCAAAATCTGCTTAGCCACGGGCAGAATAATAGGTCTGCATAATGGTGAGAGCAAGGAGCAGAGCAGCTGCCATTACTCCTATCAGTTTCCATACATTAGGGATATGATCACGAATCAAGATTCTATAGCTACATCTGCAGAAGTACTTGATGCATTCTACACAAAGTCTGCAATAATGCCACATCATTATAGGGAACTTTCTCAAGGGATTCACTGCCGAGTATGTGTTCAAGTCCTCACACAGTTTACTGTAACTTGAATCCATTTGGTCTACCCCACTTGTGATTGTACTGAAAAAAGCGAGCAAAGCTTCGTTACTTATCTTTGTTTCTTTTACTATAATTCCATTTCCTACGAGCAGCTCAATATCCTGAAGAGAACAGATCAACCCTTTGAAAAACAGAGCATAGGAAGTGAATTGCCTATTGATTCCAATTCTACTCTGCTCCCAAGCAATGAAATTCCTCAAGTAGATTTCAGTGGTGTTCACTATATGCAGAGGTGGAATTTCCAGAACCCCTTTTCTGAATCTAAGGCCGAAGTCAAATCTACTGACGATTTTGCTATCTGCAGGTCGAATTGAAACTCCAGCAGCTCGCAGCCTTGTAGCGCAACGCCTAAGCTCCTGGTGAGCTTGTTTCACCTTCTGTCCTTCGTCAACAATGGAGGATAAGTGCAAAAGATGGAGAAAGTGAGCAACACTTGAACAATGAATCAAAGGGTATCTGAAGAGGGAAAGTGCGAGATCAGAAACAAGATGACCAGCTTCCCTCGTGACGACATCGGGAAAAAGTATCCTAGCCAATGTCTTGAGAACGAAGAAGGGTATTTGGTTCTCAAGCAGAGTCAGATCCGTAAGAACAGAGAAAAGCAACTCTTGGTTTTGAACTATAGGATCAGAACCATGATGGGTCTCGTCATTTGGAAATGAAGTCGTCAGTTCTGGTGGCGACAACCGAAGAAGGAGTTCTAACAAGAAACAACCATCCAAAAGCATAATCTTGGCTAGCTCGTGGGATTCATACTTGACGTTACCTCCATAGCTTGCACGAACTGCGTCATCTAAGCCAAGAATGACGGTGCCACACTTGTCTAAGTTCGAAACTGGGTTTTGGGTTCGGTGAAGAAGGAATAGCATGTAACGCCATTTGTGCTCTTCCATGGCAAGAAGGTGGCTTTTGGTTCCTCTGTGAATGGGTCCAATAGTGACAAGTTTCGGCGAGTATGCTTCGTCATTGGATTTTCGAAGTTTAGTTGAGACGCTGGAAATGCTGCTTATGAATGATTGAACTTCCCTGTGATCAAGAGAGCCCAGTGTCACCCTGATAGAATGCATCCAGCCACATTCATTTTGGGTTTCGTCCATTGCCTGAAACTAGTCTTTGGAAGAACTAGAGAAGTGAAGCAACGAAGATCAAAGGAAGCTCACTCCCTTCTAGAGCAACTAGTATGGCCTTCTAAGAGGTAATTTCCCACCGTCGTATTATTGCTCTAATGAATGATTGTGAAAGAACTGCACCGAACAAAACAAAAATGCAACGGGTAGTCAAAGGAGATTGCTGCTTTATTGGATTATAGGCTAAAATGTCAAAAGAGACTTTGATTCTGGAGGCATAGCCCATTCAAATAAATACTCCAAGAATTACAACTTTTGCTAGTTGCTACTTGCCCGGCTCTTCTTGTTCCAGCTGTCTACCACTCCACTTTCTGGGACTGGGTGAAACTGCAAGTATCAGAGTAGCAGAAAGTTTGATGTGAAAATGAAATGGAGGGAATCTTCATTTTTTTCATGTGCATGTTCCCCCTTTTTTTTTTTGTACATGCTTAGTGAAAAAGCAAATTTAGTTTTTTTTTTTAGCGGAAAATTATAATAAAAGATTCAAAAATAAAAAAAATTTATTTAAAGACTTGTTATCACAATTATATTGATTACCATTGAGTTTAATAATAAATTATTGAACTTAATAATAAAGATTATTAAGAATAATTTTTTTTATTTTTTGATCCTTAAGCATGATTTTTTTAAATAGATTAAACTAAAAAACATTGATAAGAAAAGATAAAATAAATTTATTTTTTCTTTTAAATGAACTAATTTGAGAAGTGTGCCCATTGACTGTCATAAGAACTTAGTCCATATTACTTATAATCGTATTGAAAAAACAATTTATAATGAGGACAATAATAAAATTAATCATTGCATGATGAGTAAATTTTAATTTTGTTATCATATTAAAAAATTGTTGTGCATTTTACAACAAAGAATAATAAATGAAAAAAATGTGACCGCTTAACTTACTCTAAAAAAATTATATTGTGACCATTATAAATATGTTAAATATATTTTTTATAAAATTTATTTAAAATTTATCAATGCATTTATTTATGACATTTGATTCTTTCATTTTATTGATAAATAATCAGGGGTCCCATTATCCAAAAAAGAAAAGCACTACACCAACACTGCCTTATATCATCAGTATGAAGCAAATTGGCAATCCTTTCTTTGGAATGGATGGTCCCCTAAACATCAATTTCTTTCCTCATTGTTTAATATACAAGTGACGTAGATAATAAACTTCCCGTATCAGTCTATTTATAATTATTTAATACAAGGTAGCATAATACAGAGTCAAAAGGTTGTATCAACTTTATGTGAAAAGAAGAGAAAAGAGAAGGCTACAAAAGCAAAAGTGTGAAGAGAGAGAAAAGTCGTTGAATATCTACAACTCCTGCAGTAATAAAGCACCCCTTGATTTTCCGAGCTGAAATTTCTCAAATTAGATTCCACAATACGGTAAATAACTGCTTAGTTGAACCAAGGGTTGTAGCTCTCTGATCTGTGCACATCTTGAGGCATGGGGATTGAAGATCTGAATCAAAGGAAAAGACATAATGCTTTCGGCGAGTTTGTGGACAAACCACTATCAAGTGCAGATAGAGAACTCCATGGCCAGAAGAAAGTAAAGCTCAATTCTGAGGCACCCTTATCGACCTTGGACCAACCCTTGCCTTCCTTTCCTTTCCCTAAACAATTGCTAGCCACATTATTCCAAGACAGCATTCAGTTTCAGCTGTTTGTCACCAGATCTTACAGTCCACCATCTACTTCTACTTCAACTCCACCAGGTCAGTAGTATTTCATTAAACTCTGCCTGCTTTTCTAAATTATTTTTTTGATTTTAATTGTTGGATTTAGATCCGCTTAACTCAGTAAATAATAAAATATTTTTAAATAAAAAGAAAGAAAAAATAATATAAAAAATAAATATGTACACAGTCTACTTTCTTTCTTTTTCTTTTTTTACTTATAATTTTTTTTAATATATCTTGCATAATTTACCATTTACTACTTTCTTTTTCGGTCTATAATTGTCAATTAATCTGTATCCTTGTTTGTGTGCTGAGTGAGACTTGGGCTGAAGCTCTATAAGCATTTGCGTATTTGCTTAAGTTCATGCCTAATCCTATTTAACTCTATCATTAAAAGTTAGATATTGATCCAAGTTTATTGATAAAGATACGAAAAATATGATTTTTGAAATGTAAAAAAGAAATAAATTTCTTTGACTGGAAGTCAGAACTTAACAATTTTTATTAATAAAAAAATATTTTTGATAAAAATGTTATAAAAATAAAGAATAAAATAGTAATTTATTCTCTTAATTTTAGTTATCATTTTAAAATAATTCTTTGAATTTAAAATATTTAAAATATTTAAAATGATCTTTTAAATTCTTATATTATCTTGTAAAAAGTTCTTTTAAATGAGATCCATTAAGATATTAAACTTGAGCATCAAAGGAGGAGTAAACGGCAGGACAGGGCTTGACGTAGAGTAGCACGAGCTTGTTGTCGGTGGCATCAGAAATGCGTTTTCTTTTTAACTGACCTTATTTTTTAAAAAAATGCTTATTGGAATACCACATCATCACATAAATTATATGGGAAAAAATATATAATTTGCCACATCAGCATAAAATTAAAAAAAAACATAATATCTTAACAAATTTTGTTTAAAAATTTTTTTAATGAGATGATTTAAAAATTTAAAAATCATTTTGAAACACTTCAAAATTTTAAAACTATAAATAAAGTTAATAAATCAAGTAATTATTTTAACCAAAAAATTAATTTATATTCAATTTTTTATTGATTTTATTCTATATATATATATATATATATATATATGTGTCCAAAAATAGTTACAGTTTTATCCGGTTTAATTTATAAAAAAAAAAATAAGTATACGGAGTATTTAAAAACATGGCATAGTATAAAAAAACATATAAATAAGTAAATAATATTATGATATAAAATTAAAAAGAGTAAACAGATTAATAAATTATATGCTATTGAATTAACCGGAGTCTCAATTGTCAAAGTGGTATAAGTTTAATATTTGAAATTCGCCTAATATATCAAGTTCAAAATTTAACCCATTAAACTAAGCCACATGATACCCACAAAAATGGGCTTAACACAAGAACATGTCTAAGTTAGTGAATTAGTATAACTGTACTTATCTTGCTTAGAGGTGCTAAATCACTAAATTTTGTTGGTGATTTGGCAGTATACATTTTAAAAGTAAGAAGTGCTTCCAACTCCAATGGCGAATTTGAAGCTGCCGGAAACAGAGTTGACGGCGGAGCCACCGCGCTGGTAACAGAAACGAGACTAGTGGCTGAGGGCCAGTTTCTTCTACGCTCTCGCCTCTAATCACAGCTTAAATTTCTAGCCTTAACGTAGACTTCAGTGTTTGTGGTGTTGAACATCATGCTTTGTTGACTCTGTTTTGCTTAAACAGGACAAAAATCTTATTTTAGTCCTTTAATTTTGGGAGCAAGTACACATACTCCCCTACATTTTAGCATTATTATAATTTTAATACTTAAATTTTAAAATGTAATACTTTATTTTAAAATACGCACTTGGATCCTTTTTTATTGCAAAGAAGTAATAAATCTAGATTGCTTATATAAATTTGGATGGATCAGATTTTAATTTTTTTTATCTTTTTTTTAATTTTAACTATTTTTTTTATTTTGAAGAGAGCAAAATAGAAGATGAATCTATCTTATGAAAAGTCAAACATTGTTTTTATTCTATATTTTACTTCTTGTAAAATAAAAAATAAATAATTAAGATTAAAAAATTAATGAAGTAATCAATTAAAATATAAATTATCCACATCTATATAATGAATCCTGATATGCTATTCCATAGAAGCATTATGGAGTGTTTGGTTCAATGGAGGGGAGGGGAGGGATTTTAATAGAGGGGAGTGGAGGGGAGGGGAGGGGTTTTAATGATATGTTGTTTGGTTGAGGAGGGGAGGGGAGGGAAGGGATTAATGAACAATTATACCCTTTAGTTAATTTTTTTTTTGTTTTTAAGATATTTTATAAAAAAATATCTTTTTTTTACTTTTTATTATAAAAAATAATTTTTTTATTTTTATTCAAAAATATTTTTTATTTTTATAAAAAAATATTTTAAATCTTATTAAAAAAATAAGATTTATATTATATTTAAAATAAAAATAATTCAAGGGGCAATTTGGTCAAACTCACCCAAAATATTTCTCTTTCCTCCAAAACCCCCCACTTTTGGAGGGGAGGGGAGGGGAGGGGAGGCAATATTTTGTCTCCTCTCCCCTCCCCTCCCCTCTAATTTTTACATACCTAAACAAGGAAAAGGGCTCCCCTCCCTCCCAAACCCCTCCAACCAAACAAGGCCTTAGAGGACTCCTCAAAATAATGGTTGGCTTTATGGTCCAAACGGCAACACACATGTGAAGGCTATAACATGACATCATGTATCGGCCTAATCACTAACGTCTTTCTTATTTTTCCCTGCTTCACTTGCCTATATATATTTAGACAGACACACACACATGCATCCACCCACCATGAAAGCCATTGAAGCTAACTTCCAAAAAAGGAACTCTAGGGAGAAATGAATCTGGATCATTGCACTTCGTAATTTGCAATCGTTGATCCATGGTTCAATCGCGAATGTCTGTTGATTGGTCAGCACGGTTTTCATGAATTATTGCAATTCGATGAGCTCTTGAAGCCTTACCTCTTGCTTCTTGGGCTTGTACCTGATGATGACAAGTTTTGTTTGGCTTTATTAGAATTTTAGGATTATTAGATGAGTGGGAACATTCAGCAAGAGAGGATCCAAGGTTTGAAAGAGAGTATTGTGGAAGCGAAGGAGATCACATGTGTGTTTTCTCATAAAAATACCCTCACATTATCAAAATGGATTCCTTGCATTTAGGTTATATTTGAGTATCTACTAGATAATAGAATAAAATGACAAATAATAAAATAAAATGAAAAGGCAAAAAGTGAAATAGCAAGTTATGTGTCATTTCATTATTTAAGAGTTTAATATTAAAGAAGAAAAGAAGTCATTTATAGAATAGAATAATTCATAAATTATTTTTTTAATATTATCGTCATAACTAAAATATGATTCTAAGTAATTTTTAGATAAAGGAGATATAATTATAAATATACCATATGTCCATTCTCATTCCTTCCTTAACCCCCAATTTCAAGAGACAAAAAAAAAAAGAGCTTTGAATGGTAGAAATCCCTCTTTTACCATTCATTCCCTCTAAAAGAAGGGGGGAAAGCTCTAAAATAGTGGTTTAGCCTATATTGATTATTTCATTCTTTGCTATCCATCCAAACACATCATTAGTAACTGAATGCAAAGAGTAAATTAGGTAAGAGAAGAAGAGAATATTCTCTTTCTCTCACCAAATTTACCCTTTATATTTAGTTACAAAATGTAGAGGATCCAATTTGCCCACATGATAGGTACATGCCATCTAGATGTTAAAACTAATAGGCCAATAATTGTTTCATATTTTATGAAAGTTGAAGGAATAAAGTGTTATAGTTTAAAATTTGAATACTAAAGTTGTAATCATGCTATAATTTAGGAAGATAACGTATACTTTCCCTTTAGCTATATTTTAGGTTTTATTAAAACCCATGACTTTGCTAAAATGTTATAGATTCATTCTTTTTTTTCCCCCTTAACATTGTTAGTTAGTTTCATTAAATGCTAATGTGTCATTCTATCATTACAAGAAAGTAGATTTTCAATGGTGACATTTAAAGTCACCACTAAAAGTTAAGTTTTAATTGTGAGAATCTTTTGATAGTAGCAACTTAGATGATGAACAATGTTGATTGTAAGAATCTTTGGTTCAAACTAATTGATAGTAGAAGCTTAGTGATTAACAACGTTGACTGCAAGAATCTTGAGTTTAAATGATAACCATAATAAAACCATGTCAAACCAACAAAAGAAAATATAACTAATAAACACTAAATTAAACTAAGGTTAGGAAAAATAAGATAAGCCCCACATACCACAAGTGATGCTCCAAAATCAAGTATAAGGTTATTCCATGCATATAAATTTTCACTTGCAGGATATACTTCAACAACTCAACAATATATACAACCACTTGATTAATGCACTTGGAACATTTAATATAACCACGGAACATGATAACATGAAGACAATGACACTTTGACTAATAAGTATTTGATAAATCATTATTCCTTTTTTATATGGCTTATTACTTGTTGTATTACATCTTTTGTATTATCATGAAGGCCTAACGTTAAGCATGCTTTTGGCTTTTTAGACTTTTTTCACAAAACCATTAACATATGTAACTCGCCCTGACAAAACTCCATTAGTTTTTACCTTCAAGGGCCTTTTAAGCTTGCTTAGGTTGGCATTAAACTCTCACTTGGCCCAAATAAAGACTTAGACACCTCTTTCTCAATAATGTTACCCTTAGAATCACGAGATGACTCCCTTACCTATTGATGACATTTTCACAACATAACCTTTTTAGAAGATGTAGATCGAGAAGCTACAAATGGAGAACTTGCTAGTGGAGTAGCAATAGAAGGAGAACCATAGAAGCCCCTTGGACAAATGATCAAGCTCCTCTTGTTTGGCATACTTCATTAGCTATATAAGCATTTCATTGTCCAAAGGCATAGTTGACACAAACAAATGAAAGTGATAAGGTGATCAAGATAATACCACTACGTAAATATTTACTTACATAAGCCCAAGAGAAATGACATATCATACTAGCATATCTTAGCACCAACTTCAAGCTCATCAATTGTAAAGAAATCTAACCTAGATAGGACCTCTTAACCAAGCCCATTAGAAGGGCCGCTTGATTCTTAATTGTGCCTTCACTTAGCGTCCTATCTTATTAGGATCATAACTAATCCTATCTATGTGATGTTGAGCAAAGAGAAAAAGGCCACTAGTACTCTACACAAAAAAAAGAAAATAGTAAACTCATCTCAAACTTAAAAAACTACCTTAAAAAGATGATAGTTAAACCTACAACTAATTAAGAATACACTTTGAAAGTGCTTATACTCCTCAATATTGACAAAATGATAAAACAAAGGAAATGATGGCTTTACCCTCATGAAACATTAATGAGCTACAAAATCAAAACATATTAAATTAGTAGTAAGGTTAGCTAATAGAAATCTACGCCTATCAATGCTATTTTAAAGATGAAGTGGTTGTTAAAAAGGAAATGCACTCCTTTTTTATGTACATGCTCATACAACTAAGAAAATGCTTTTATAATAATATAAATGTCCAGGAATCTAAGAGCTCAAGCCCTTAGTTCTGAAGTTAACCTAAAGAGAATGCTTTGAATACCAAATTACTCTAAGCCTACCTAGCTTGTCACATTGCTAGAAAATCTGAGGGTAAGTGTTACAAGGGCTTCAAGGCTATAAGAGCCCTAATCAACCTAACACAATTCAATCCACTTCTAGAAGGCCCAAAAATTTAATGAATGTAATTCATTGAGTTACATACAAAGGATTAACATAATAAGTTACCCAACTTGCTATGACTACAATGGTTCTAGCACGACAAGCTACTTTGATTTGATAGCTTTACAGCTTGATTAGGCAAGTTAACTTGACCGCTGCCATTAACATGTAACGAAGAAAGCCTATAAATAGAGATCTCTAACAACAACGAAAAAAAAAGGATAATCATCAAGATTATCATAAGCCATAATGAAGGCATTCCATACCAAATCAATGAACAAGCACAAGCTTCCCATACATTTAGACTTGCCAAGTCTGAGAGGCATTGCCCTTCACTTTGCCTTATTATTGTACTTCTCTCCAAAGATCTCTATTCTCACTCCTTAATAAATTGCCTTTATCTTTATCTCTTATTCCTTGATTCTTTCTTTATTTGAATCTTGATATCTTAAACTGAAATAGAAAACATTATAAATAAATCCCAATATATAAGGTTGTTGTTGTAACTTAAATCCTTAAGCTGTGATCAACACGTAGGCAAAGCCAACTTAAGGCTAGCCTAACAAGCATAAAGATTCATACATACATAAACCATTGCAGGCCATGAACATCACAATAATAATTTAACACTTTAGACTCATATATTTCACTTCTCAAAATTACTTAAAGGTTGCTTGAAACTCAGCAACACCTAACTTAAAAAAAAAATCACAAATTGTACAATTAGTCACAATTTTAGTAAACAACACAGTTTCTCAAAATATAAACAACACAACATCATAGTGGCCATTATAAGGCCTATAACACATAAAAAATTTCACTATGCACAACCCCAATCAGACATCTGGTAATCGTGACATTCTAAAGTTTAAAATGTGTACCAACTAACCAAATACTATACTCTACATGTCTAAAAAGTACGCAAGTCTTAGAGCACCATACTTTGCTACCCGTTGATTTAAAAAACAAACATAAAGGATTAGGGTAAGTCACAACAAATTTAGTAAGTGTATAAATAACAAAGTATACGGTAAGAGTGTGCATGACTTAATTGTCCCAATTGACTCGACCTTGCTCGACCAATATTGGACCAAGATGGGTCAAAAATTAAAAAAAAAATTGAACAAGGTTAGGTTAGGACGAGCTTTAAGCCAATCTTTTGATCATATCAAATTCAACTTAACCTGAGGTGTATGTATATATATATATATATATATATAAAAACAGAGGGACTAAATTGAAAATAATTTTTTAAAAAGTTTTTTTATAATTTTAGCCAATAATTTTTAAACATATTTTATAAATTATAAATAACTAAAGGAGTCAAGGTCATATTAGGGCTCTTTTAAATATATTATTATATTCAGATAAGAGGAAAAAAATAGTATATATATATTGAAATTAGCTATTATATTTGTATTGTTTTCCTATTTTCTTCTTTAAATATATGTTTGTTTCATGTCGATTGTGTAAATTTCAAAAAAACTTATCAAAAATAATGGTTATATGCCCGAAACAATTTAGTAAACATAAAGATATAAGTTTTTAAAGTTTCAAAATTTTATTTTAAAAAAAAAGATCATTTGGCCCAATTTAACTAGGTTAGCCCATCCCTAACCCAATAATAACTGGGCCAAGTTCAGGCTGAGGCAGTCCCTAAGATAAAATTTTGTCTTGGGTTTAAATTGGGTCAAGACTCAAGTTGAGGCGATTCTCGGCCCATGCATACTCTTTGTATACAAAAAAAGGAAACATGCATACATTAGAAATTTCACAATTGAGTATTCAACTAAAATAAATAAATAAACCACATTTTATTTTATAATTGCCACAAGGATACACTAAGTTACTTGAACAATAAATTCCTTAATTTAAAAATATAACTTTAAATTTGGAAAATCTATATGGAATTGGTTTCAAGGAAAAAACCATAACCAACGTCGAGTGCTACCACACAGTGTACATGTCAATGCACTTTTATCACATCATCTCATAGTGCCATTGCACTTTTATCCCAATGATATCATGTAATACCACAACAATATATATCATATCTCAACTAGATGCACCTAAACCATTATCTTTGCCAATGGCTAAAGAGTCTTAACTAGATTTCCATTCATCACTTTTAAATAATAATTGAATTAAATATACAAGAAGTTAGAAAGAATGTAGCAAAATGTAATTTTAAATTAACTATAAATCAATTTTTGGTCAACTATAAATCAGTTTTATAAAAAAAAATTAAAGAAAAGAGTTGAAGGAAACTAAAATAGCAATAATAAATTAATAAAATAAATAAGAAATAAATTTGTAACTAAAATGCCATTTAAGAAAAAAAAAGATAATTTTAACAAAAATAACACCATAAAATTAGATATTTTTGCATATATGTTTTACTTTACACATGCTGCAATTAAATTACTTGCACTTTGCACAAATAAGAATACCATTATTTCCACTTCTCATCTCATCACATAGTATTCACATTGCACACTACATAATTTCACCTTACATATATATATCATACATCAATCTTTACCACAATTTGTATTAACTTATGGGATCTATTTATCACATAGTTACCACATTCTCTATATATTTATTTATCACAATATTAGCACTTTTTTCACATATTTATTCACATCATAATACACAGTTGAAAATTTAAAAATCCAAGATTTCTTTCCCCCATAGATGGTAGAATGTGGAGTTATTAAAAATGAAAGCTAGGTAAAAATACATAATCAAGGAATGAAATAAAAGTTACCACTTTGTTATTTATATACTCATTAATGGGAACTGATAGTAGAGGTTCTTTCTCCTATTAACTCAAGATAGAGGTCCAATTGAAGGAAAATCCTCAATACTTCCTAAAATTACACTTAACATGAAATCAATGATATATATTATCAATTTAACTAAATTCACTTCTTGATACTTAAAGTCCTAATTTTTGTCTAAGTTTCCTATCATCATTGCAAATCATAAATTTAGGCTTTTTAAGATAAACTTCCATAATTCAAATTGAGCTTAAAATTCACCTTGATGGAGTTTAATGTATGAAGAAAAAAGAGTGAATTTCACACTTTGTTTGAAAGCTTAGCTAGAATAACAATGGAAGAAAGGGGAGCTGCATAATATTCAAGTTTCAACCATGGAGATAAGAGAGAAAAAATGAAAGGAAGAATATAGCAAAACATAATTTTAAATTAACTATCAATCAATTTTAGGTCAACTATAAAGGAGAAAAAACCCACATTCACAAATCCCCTAAAACCCATGGCCAAACTATGAAGAAGAAAATGGGATGAAGAAAATGGTGGAGTTGTGGCTCTATGGTGGACCATCAATGATGACACACATGGAAGAAGGAGAATGACAACAGTCATAAGATGAAAAATGGTGAATCGACATTTAGATTGTCTCAATTTATGGAGGAAAAATGAGTCATTTTGAGCAAACTGTGGCTATCCAAATCATCTAAAAAAGTTTGTTTCCTAGATGATCTAAATAGTCAAGATTTGCTCAAAATGACTTATTTTTCTTCCACAAATTGAGCCAATCTGGACTAAGTGAATCATTGTTGGCCAAAGCACTATGGTTGCTACATGAAAATAAGAAAAGGAACGTTGCCTAACAAAGAGAGAAGTAGCAAGCTTATCACAAAAGTGAGAGGAAATGAAGGGGAAAAAAAGAAAGAAAAAGTAAGGGAACCAGAAAAGAAGAAAAGCAATGGAAAGGACATCACATTTTTTTATTGATATCGGAATAAAATACAAAATGAGTTGTTTCTTACAGGCTAGAAATGAAATAAGAATCTTTAAAAAAATATAAAAGTATCTCAATAGATGTGAGATAGATACCAATATAACATTTTAAGATAATTTTCAAGCCTTGTAATTATACTAAATTACTTAGTATTTGTTTATACTAGCCCAAAACAAATTATTTACCATTGATAGGCATTAATTTTTAATTCCACACTTCAATTGTTAACTATTAACGACCTTATTGTAAAATTTGAATTTTCAAAATATTAAATTTTGTTGACTTTTTTTCCTTATAATTAATTAACAAATACTCAATGATTAAAATTAATTAATAAAAGTTATATTTTATATAAAACATTGTTTTGTTCATATTCTAAATACAAAATTTATATGCATATTTATATATCAATTTCTTTTATCTTCACCAAAAATGTGAAAGAGTGTATAGTAGTATCAATTAAAAAGGGATCATGTTTAAAATTAATATCTTGTTAAGATATTCTTCAAAGATAGCAAGGATATGTTGGAGTAGTTTGAAAAGAAAAAACTAAAGGGACAACGTTCCATATTGAATAGAGATAACAACCCATAAGCCTATATAAGAAGGGAGATATAACACATGTCAAATAGTACTTTGAAGGATGAAGTGGATTTAAATATTAATTATATAATTAATATTTAAACACTTAGCACTTAGCACTTAGCACGTGGCACGTTCGTGAGCATTGGATAAAAATAGATCCAATGGTGTGTATCTGGTCAAATTTTTTTAATAATAATAATTAAAAAAATTGATTTCAATTTAATGTATATTTAATGTATATACGTTTTTATCTTCAAATTAGAAATTGATTTCGGTTTAATTACCAACGTTTAGAAACTGATTTGCTTTAATCACAATTAAAAATTCGATTTCATACTCCTTAGATACAAAGGAGGCAGACCAGAAAAAAATACACATAACATTACATCTCTCTTCTCAAAAATACTTTCTGTTTTGGTTCTGTATGAAAGGAGATATCTGTAGTTGCTGATAGAGATCTCTGGTGCTTAGGATAAATCCTAGGGGTGGTTCGCTGAAACCCAACAGCAAACTAGTGGGGGCGAATAACACCTTAAGGATAGTATATTGTCACACATTTCTGAGCACTAACAAATCCATCTTCTACTTACGAAATTTCAACATTCTTAAGGTGTTACCCTCTTAGAGATGGAAACTGCTCAGGAATCAACTTTCAAGGTCATGAACTAGGATTTCATCAAGCTTGATCGTTTTGATGGAATGAATTTCAACAGGTGGAAAGACAAGATGACATTCCTATTGACGGCCATGAAAATTTCGTACTTGCTGGATCCTACTCTGAAGCCTCTTGATGCTCCTAAAGATGACAATAGTAAAGTTGTTAAGACTGCTCAAAGGAAGAGATCAGAGGACGAGGTTCTATGTCGTGGCCATATCCTCAACACATTATCCAACCGGTTGTATGACCTATACTCATCCATGACATCTCCAAAAGAGATCTGGGACGCACTAGAAGCCAAATACAATACAGAAAAGCAAAGGACAGGTAAGTTTTTAATTATGCAATATTTTGACTACAAATTACAAGATGTTGTTAACCTTTTAGATCAAGTTCATAATCTGTAGATTATAGTTTCAAAATTGAAAGACATAAAAGTGGACATTCCAGAATCTGTGCAAGTGGGTGCCATTATTGCCAAATTACCCCCAAGCTGGCATGATTACAGAAAAAAAATTACTGCACACCACAGAAAGCTTTACTTTAGATCAGATTCTGAAACATTTAAGGATTGAACAGGAAACCCGAGTTTTACAAAAGAAGCATTCAGAATCTGAATCTAAAGTAAATTATGTGGCTGTTGCAGGGAATAAGTACCAGAATTTTTCTGGGAGCAATAACAGCAAAAGGAAGAACCTAGATTCTTCTGCCTTTAATCCGAGAAAGCAATTCAATACCTTAAAGTCTTGCTTTGTTTGTGGAAAGAAGGGACATTTAAAGAAAGATTGCAGATACAAGAAAAGGGCAAGGAACGAAAATGCTAATAGTGCAAACATGGTGGATACAGAATTTATTGAAGTAATTGCCATGGTTTCTGATTTGCACATTAGTACTGTTTCTGAGGTGAATATGGCAACTACTGCAAAGTTATTTGACTGGTGGTATGATTCTGGAGCAACGATTCATGTCTGTCATGGCAAGAATCAGTTCAAGAATTATGAAATTGCTGAACAAGGACAACATGTCATTGTGGGCAATGGTAATATAACAAGTGTACTTGGAAAAGGCAATGTGGAATTGCAATTCACCTCTAGGAAAAAGCTAATTTTGCAGAATGTTCTTCATGTTCCAGATATGAAGAAGAATCTTGTGTCTACAAGTGTGCTGTCTGCAAAAGGGTTAAAAGCTGTTATAGAATCTGATAAGATTATTGTCTCTAAGGATGGGGTGTTTGTGGGCACGGGCTATGCTTGTGATGGAATGTTCAAATTAAGCATTAATAAGAATTATTCAGTTTCTGTTTACATGCTTGACCATTCTTTTTCTTTATGGCATGATAGATTAGGACATGTTAATTATAAAACAATGAATTATATAACTAAAAATGGTTTAATTTCATGCCAAAATAATAAGGATAAAAAATGTGAAATTTGTGTGCAAGCTAAAATGGTTAAGAAAGCTTTTCCTTCTGTTAGTATAAGTTCAGAAAATTTAGAACTTGCACATTCTGACATTTGTGAATTGAACAGCGTTTTAACAAGAGGAGGAAATAGATATTTCATAACTTTTATAGATAATTTTTTAAGATTTACTCATGTTTATTTAATGAAAACAAAAGATCAAGCTTTTGAAATATTTTTAAATTATAAGTCTATTGTTGAAAATCAAAAAGGAAAGAAAATTAAAATTTTAAGGAGTGATAGAGGAGGAGAATATTTCTCTACAGAATTTAGAAATTTTTGTGAAAATAATGGGATTATTCACCAAACAAGTGCTCCTTATACACCTCAACAAAATAGCTTAGCAGAAAGAAAGAATAGAACTTCAGTAGAAATGGTAAATGCAATGATTTGGAATGCAAAAACTCCTATGAACTTGTGGGGAGAAGCTTTGTTAACTGCTAACCATATTTTGAATAGAATTTTTTCAAAACCAATAAATTGTACTCCTTATGAATTATGGAAAGGTAGAAAACCAAATCTAAATTATCTTAGAATTTGGGGATGTCTTGCATTTTATAGAATTCCTGAACATAAAAGAACTAAATTAGGACCAAGAGCTTTAAAAAGTATTTTTGTGGGATATGCAGAAAATTCAAAAGCATATAGACTTTTGGATATTAATTCTAATGTAATTGTGGAATCAAGAGATGTGGAATTTTTTGAAGATAAATTTATTATAGATTCTTTACCAACAAAATTATTTTCAAGTCATGAAGATAATGAATCCTTATCTGTTAGAAATGGATTAGAAGAGTCTTAATTAGAAATTGAATCAAGGAGGAGTCAAAGAGTTAGAAAAGAAAAACATTTAGATTCTAATTTCGTCAATAGTCAAGTAATTGTTTTTCTAGTAGAAGGTGATAAGAATATTGTGATAAGACAAATTCCTATTGTATTAAATGTTGAAGAAGATCCTAAAACATATACAGAAGCGATAATGTCTAGAGATTCTAGTTTCTGAAAAGAAGCAATTAATGATGAAATGGAATCTTTATTGTCTAACAAAACTTGGGAATTGGTTGATTTACTTGAAGGGTCTAAATCTATTGGTTGCAAATGGATTTTCAGACGTAAATATAATACTGATGGATCTATACAAACTTTTAAAGTAAGACTGGTTGCCAAAGGATTTAAACAAAAAGAAGAAATTGATTATTTTGATACATATGCACCTGTTGCTAAAGTAACTTCTATCAGAGTTTTATTTGCTTTGGCATCAATTAATAACTTGTTTGTGCATCAAATGGATGTTAAAACTGCATTTTTAAATGGAGACTTGCAAGAAGAAGTTTATATGGAACAACCAGAAGGGTTTGTACTTCCTAGAAATGAAAAGAAAGTTTGCAAACTGATTAGGTCATTGTATGGTTTAAAACAAGCACCGAAACAATGGTATGAAAAGTTTGATTCTGTTGTTTTGTCTCATGGTTTTAGTCATAATAGTACAAATAAGTGTGTTTATTTGAAATTCACTAATAAATATGGTGTCATTATCTATTTGTATGTGGACGACATGTTAATCTTTGGTACTAACATGATTGCTATAAATGAAACTAAGAAGTTTATATTCTCACAATTTAGAATGAAAGATTTTGGAAAGGTAGACACTATCTTAGGGATTAAAGTTAAGAAACATAGTGGGGGTTTTGCTCTTAATCAATCTCACTATATTAAGAAGATTTTGGATAAATTTCAACATTTAAATATAAAAGAAGCAAATACTCCTTATGATTCTTCACATAGTTTAAATGAGAATGACAATAGGGCAGTAGCATAATTAGAATATGCAAGTACTATTGGAAGTTTAATGTATGCAATGCATTGTACTAGACCTGATATAACTTTTGTAGTTTGTAAACTTTCAAGATTTATAAGTAATCCAAGTACAGAACATTGAAAAGCAATTACAAGAGTCCTAGGATACCTAAAGAAAACAATCAATCTAAGATTGTTTTACAACAATTTTCCAGCAGTGTTGGAAGGATATACTAATGCTAGTTGGATAACTAATGTAAGTGATAATAAATCAACTTCAGGGTGGATATTTACACTAGCAGGAGGAGCCATCTCCTGGGCATCAAAGAAACAGACTTGTATAAGTCATTCTACGATGGAATCAGAGTTTGTTGCCTTAGCATCTGCATGTAAAGAGGGAGAATGGCTGAGGAACTTGTTATTGGAAATAAAACTGTGGCCACAGCCGATGCCAGCCATATCTTTACATTGTGACAGTGAGGTTACTATGTCTAGGGCTTTTAATAAAGTTTACAATGGTAAATCTAGACATATAAGTCTAAGGCATGAGTATGTCAGACAACTGATCTCTGATGGAATTATAACAATTCAGTATGTGAAAACAAGTGAAAACTTGGCTGATCCTTTTACAAAAAGATTTAATAAAGAGTTAGTTAACAAAACATCAAAAGGAATGAGATTGAAACCCCTTAGCATCAGTCACTAGTAATAGAAACCCAACCTTTAACTGGACCAAATCTTGTTTAGAGGTTCAATGGGTAAAAACAAGTTACTGATAAGTGACTGGGCACTAGAAAAATTGTATAACCATTCCAGGTCTAGTGCATATATGAGAACTCAAGTGTTTAGGGTGAGTCAAACTCTTAATGAATTCAAGGAAGCCTGAAAAAGCTTAAAGGAAATTCACCTATATGAACATAAAGAGTAGTGCTGCTCTTACAAGAATTTGGGAGTAATTCTTGAAATGTTCATGAAAAGCCTAAGATAAGCACATGGCCATTAAAGTGCAAAGATTAAATACATGCAGTACAGATAAATATAAGGATATGTGTGTGGTATTTCCGGTATTGACACTGGAATTGTGGTTCAATGCGCCCAAGCAACCATCAATTTGTTAATACTTTGAAATGCCTACACTAATAATAGGTTCAAGTTGAAAGACACCTATTTTATGCATATTCTTATGAATTAGAGAGGATACTTAGTTTTTTTTTTTTAAACTAAGTGGGGGATTGTTGGAGTAATTTGAAAAGAAAAAATTAAAGGGACAAAGTCCCATATTGAATAGAGACAACAACCTATAAGCCTATATAAGAAGGGAGATATAACACATGTCAAATAGTGCTTTGAAGGATGAAGTGGATTTAAATATTAATTATATAATTAATATTTAAACACTTAGCACTTAGCACTTGGCACGTGGCGGGTTCGTGAGCATTGGATCAAAATAGATCTAATGATGTGTATTTGGTCAAATTTTTTTAATAATAATAATTAAAAAAATCGATTTCAATTTAATGTATATTTAATGTATATACGTTTTTATCTTCAAATTAGAAATTGATTTCGGTTTAATTGCCAACGTTTAGAAACTGATTTGCTTTAATCACAATTAAAAATTCGGTTTCATACCTCTTAGATACAAATGAGGCAGACAAAAAAAAAATACATAGAACATTACATCTCTCTTCTTAAAAATACTCTCTGTTTTGGTTCTGCATGAAAGGAGATATTTGTAGTTGCTGATAGAGATCTCTGGTGCTTAGGATAAATCCTAAGGGTGGTTCACTGAAACCCAACAGCAAACTAGTGGGGGCGAATAACACCTTAAGGATAGTGTATTGTCACATGTTTCTAAGCACTAACCAATCCATCTTCTACTTATGAAATTTCAACAGGATATATATGACAAGAATTGCCTTACATGGCTATATGATTAGGGATGGATATAAGATTCAACTATTATGAGGGAAAAATTGAAAAAAGTTAACATGTTGTGTGTGTATATATATATATATATATATTACTTCCTTCAGTTTCCAATATAAGTCATTTATTGGAGGATTGTCTTAGTTCAAAATATAAGTCACTTTTTCAAATTATCTTCATCATTAAATGACTTTTTTCTTAAATACCCCTAATTAAATAGAGAGTCATTAAGACTAATACAATTTTCTAAGAATAAAAGTAAGTTCTTTAATTAGAGGCAAATATGAAAAAAAATTATTCTTTGAGACAAATACAATTAGTTAAACTATTTTTAACCAATTTTCTTAATATTTGTGAGGTAGATATTGGTGATTATATATTGGAGACTGGAAGTAGTAGAATAAAAATATATAAAAATTTGCTTTTTCAAAGTTTAGTTAAATTGCCCCACATATTTTTCTTGTTTTAAAATTATTATTCTCTTTCCTTGACATTTGATATATGTATTGCAACAACTTCCCTTGGTTGTATATTTTTTGTCAATAAGTTAATATTAAATTTTAATACAAAATTGTGATTTTATTTAAATATGACAGTAAAAATAATTAAATAATTATTTTTTTAGAAAATACATATTATACAAAAAGTTAACTTAATTGATAAAAATAAATAATAAAAAAATTTGTAATATATATCAAGTGTCAAGAAAGTCTTACACCAAATTTGAAATTAAAAAAAATATGAAGTATATTTTAATTAAATCTAAAAAAGTCAATATAATTTATTACACTACACAGTAACCCATCGGGAAGTTATATTTTTTTCATAGTAGAAACTTTAACTATACAAAAATAAGAGAAGTTAGTTTCATCAATTATTTAGTTACATCTTTTTTCTTTCAAAATATATTTATTTGCATACTTTTTGGCAGATTTTCTTTTTTCCAACATAGTTCTTTGATTTTGTGAACTTGGGAATACCTAGACATCTCTCTCATGCAAGTGAAGATCCTCTATTGCTTTCTTAGAAAGAGTATATAGGCTTCATTTGGTATCGTGAAAGAAAGTGAAACAAAAAAAAGAGAATCTATCCTAAAATGTGTTTAATTATAGGAATTAAAAACAAAAAAGAAAAGTAATAACACTGTAGCAATTCAGCGCCTATTTTATGTGGCATTTTTCAAATTGACAAATTTAACCTTTCTATTTGCACTATTGTAAGAAGGAAAAAAATTACTATTTTATTATTTTTTAATTAAAATATGATTATTTTATTATTTTAATTAAAAATTATTTTAATAATTTTTTTATTAATTACATAGCTAACTAAATTAATAATATTTAACATTAAAAATAATAAATTATATAAAATTAAAAAAATTAATTGCATGTCAATCAAAATAGTTTAACTGAATATTAATTAAGTCAATTCTAAGTTACATTAAGTTGATGAATTCATATGAATTCACCAACAGTGGTAATGCTTTATATATATATATATAATCGTTATATTATATGTATGAATTATATGTATTTATATATTAATATGTATTATTAATAAATTTATTATTCTATTATTTTTTAAAAATTTAATTTATATTTTTTAAATCAAATAATTTTTAAATATTAATTTTAATAAATATAAAATATTTTTATTTTTTCTAACAAGATGAATTTCAAGGCTTAAAAAAATTTATTATTTTTAATTATTTATTCTATAGAGTAGAAAATAAATAATATTAATTTTAAAAAAATAATACAAAATAGAAATATTAAACATTTTATTATAAAAATAATTAATAATAATTAAGATTTAAAAAATAATAAAATATTTTTAATATTAAAATTAATAAATTATATACATAAAAATGAATATTAAGAAATAAAAATTTCTAACAGTCAGTGGGTTCTATACACACACGGAGGGATGTTATATATTAAAAAATATATAATATTATAATGTATATTTTATACATTTGTTATATCTATAAATATTATATTTAAATAAGTTAATATATATATATATATCAAAATAATATTTATAAAATTCTAAAATAAATCATTATTTTTATTATATACAATAATATTATATATATAATTAAAATATATTTATTTTATTTATATCATCTGTTGCACAATGCGTGATGTTAGGGATATTTTTGTCTTTTCCTTTTTATTACCTTTTATTCTATTTCAATTTCATCTGATCAAACAAACAAAAATAAATGTCTTTTTATTTTTCATTCATATCAAACATAATTTATTTCATTACATTTTATTTAATTTTTTTTATTTTTATTACTAAAAAAGTTGCATACCAAATAAGATTATAGTGTTAATTTTAAGAAAGCAGATCTCTAGATTTAAAATTTTTTTAAATTTTTAATTATGTTTTAAAATTTTTTTTATTTTGAAGAAAATAAAAACACAAAAGGAAGAGATAAAAGTTAAAAAATTATTTTTATCTTACATTCTATTTTATATAAAATAAAAAATTATATTAAAATAAAAATTATCAAAATTTAAATTATCTAAATCAAAATTTGAATATGATATTTTTATTGCTTCCAAGAATGCAGTAAAAGATCTTCACTCCTCTCTACGGATATGATCAATTTAACACGACGGAAACCTGCGCACTTAGGATGAAGATCCTCTGCAGTAAACATTCCCAGATTGCCTTTGTAATATCTTTAAAACAATTTTTTTTTAATTTCACCCTACTCGCAAAACAAAGTTTTGGACTTTCCGGTCAATTTTGGAAACCGCGTTGGGTTGACAACCTTACCCCCTAACCATTCTTTATATTTTCTTCGTTAATGTGAACGGACTATCGCCATTTCGTCGAAATTAGTACTGACACTTTTTTGTTTTGAAACTTCATATTATATATATATATATATATATATATATATATTTGCATTGACTTGACTCAATGGCCAAGTTAGCATTGAGCGTGAGAAAGAAAGAGTTAGCATGTTCTCTCCAATCCCTGAGCTCGATTCATCTCATCCCAAAGTACTAACACGAAATCTTCAGGAAGCTATAACGGTCCCCCAAACCGATTCTATAGGAGCTTAAGATGAGTGGGAGCCGGAAGTGCAAGGCTGAAAAATGATATAGGAACCCCAAAACCCATAATTTTGACGATGTAAAAGGAAGAAGTAAAAAAATAGAATTACATGGTCGTAAATGTCCTCTTGTCAACATTTAACGTTTTACATTATTTTTTTATATAATTGACATACAAAGAAATCAATTTGATAATAATTTTATTTGCAAAAGATTATTTAAATAAATTATATTTATTAAGTTATGATAGAGTTTTAGTCTATTCCTGATATCATTATCTTCCCAAAAGGAAAAAACAAGGATCTTTTGGATTAGATTTCTATTGTCATAGTAGAATTTATAACATTTGCAATAGAATTTGTGTCAATTTATGCCCAAAAAATAAAATAAATTTCTGTATCCACTATTCAATGGTAGCGGCTGCTACTATTTTAAGATAAATCTTGTAAAATAAATAAATAAACCAATTTAATTCAAAATGTTACTGTTCAGCGAGGGCATATTATTATTTTTGTGTACATAATCTCAAACAAAATTAACACAGGTAAGATCTTGTTATTCAAAGGTAGCATGCAAGTGAACATATACCATTTTGCCATGAATACCATATACATTTCTCCTTTCTTAAATCTTAATGGCCACGTGCTGCATAGTAGGTCTGCCTTGCTGCATAATAGGTCTGCATAATAGTGAGAACAAGCAGAACCGCACCTACTACAAGTCCCGTCAATTTCCACGGATCAGGAATATAGCGCTTTTTGAAAATGCCGATCCAGATTTTGAATACGTATCGAAGCGATGCCAGGACACGCCGGCAATAATGCCCCCACATTGTCCGGCATTCCGTCGCACGATCGGCCACCATCACTGTGTTCAAGCTCTCACACAGTGTACTGTATCTTTCATCCATTTGTTCAACCCCCGATGTGATATTTCGGAACATAGTCAGCAAATCCTCGTCCCTGATCTTCGTATCATCCACTATAATAACGTTGTTGGCTTTAAGTTGTTCGATGTCATGAACAGAACAGATTAAACCCTTGAAAAACAAAGCGTACGAGGTGAATTTGTAGCCGATCCCTATTCCGCTTTGCTCCAAAGCAATCAGATTCCTCCACTTCACTTCTGTTCCTTCTTTTATGCGCAGCGGCGGGATTTTCAGTTCCCCTTCATTTAATTTTATTTCAAAATCGAACGTGTCCACAAATTCCCTTAGTGCAGAAACTATCTTGCTTTCAGAATAATTTCCTGTTTTAAAAAAAAATTATTTGATAATATATATTTTTATTGAAATTTTGTAAAATAAAAAAATCAAAACATGTTTTAAGTATTTTATAACCTTTAGTATATAGAATCAAATAAAAAATAATTATTTTTTAGAATAATAATTTAAACAAATTTTTTAATTTTTCTATTCTCAAAATTTATTTTAAAAAATATCTGTTTTAAAAATAATACAAAAAAATTAAACGGGCCTTGCAGTTCCTGTTTTGGTGTCGGCAATATTCTAAATTTTGTTACAAGCCAGCTTCAAAAGATGAATTACTTAACTCACTCAAATAGGAATATATATAAATTACTTCAATATTACCTGTAGAAGAGTTAGTGTGTGAAGTCTGAATTTTGATTCCAACAGCTTGGAGCTTTGTAGCGCAGCGCTTCAGTTCTTGTGCAGCTTCCTTGGATGTCTTAATAGAGCTATAGGGATCACTGGAGGATAAGTGCATGAGATGAAGGAAATGAAAAACACCTGTCAAGGAATTAACGTTGTAGTCAAAGAGTGACTTGGCAAGTTCTTCGGGAGCGGGAAAGGAATAACGAGTGTTTCCCATGGAAATTTCACGAGCCAAAGTTTTAAGAACGATGAAAGGTATTTGGTTCTCGAGCAGCGTGAGATCAATCAGAACAGGCAAGATCTTATTATTGATATTTCCCAGTATGGGATCGACGGCGTTCTCGTCTCTCAAATGCCCGGTGACATAATCATATAGCCTAAGTAGAAGCTCTAAGAAAAAGCAGCCATCAAGCAACATTATTCTGGCAAGCTCGTGTGGTTTCAATTCGATGTTACCCCCATAGCTTGCTCGAACTACACTGTCTATCTTTCGAATGGCTTTGCTGCAGTTTTCAACCATCTTCACTCCTCCTCCAGCCCGACGACGAAGTGCGCGCATGTGACGCCATTTGGTCTCTTCCATTAATTGCAGGTCGCTTCTGGTTCCCCTGTGAAAGGGTCCGATGGAGACAACCTTGGGCCTGTAAGCTTTCTCTTTGGCTTCTCGAATTTTATCTGAAACTCTGGAAATACTGCATGCCTTTACTTCACTGTGCTTCAAACAACCCAGCATCACGTTAATATCAAGGATCCAGTCAGATTCGCCAGCTTCTTCTCCCTCCTTTTTAGGCTCTGGCATTAGGCCTGGCAATAGTTGTTTGTTTCAACATTATTAGGTACTTAGTAAAGCTAGAAAAGATACCCAAAAGAAAACTTTCAAAATAAAATAGAAAGAATAACAATTGCATAATGGGAAATTTAACCAATCACACCTGAAACTCAATGTCACCTGGCCGATGGATTTGCTCCTGTGAGGCTAATATCGCCCTAATTTATAAAAAGAGATATAGGGAAACCACGACAGATCTTCCTAACTAAATAATGCTAAGTAAGCTTGACCTCTTTTTCCTTCTTAGAATTCATATAAATAATATAAATAGGGATGTTCATAGGTTCGATTTGGTTCGATTTTGGATTAAAACCAAACCGAAACAACTTTATCGGTTTAACAATTTTTTGTACCTTTTCGGTTTTGAATTCTAATCGGTTTGGTTCGTTTTTTATTCGGTTTGGTTCGATTTGGTCCGATTTGGTTCATGTTTTTTTGGCCAAAAATATTTTTTTAGGATTTTATTATTTACAATATATAGAATTTAATTTCTAATATTATGCATCTTATTAAATTTTAACCAATAATAATATATTTATAATTTATAATTTTTATTTTTATTTTTAATTTAAAAAACACTTATAAATTGATAAAAAATTTTGAAAAATAAATAAAATAAAATAAAATAAGAGTAATATTTTATAATAAAATAATATATGCAACTTGTCAGTTTGATTCGATTTAACTGGACCAAACATGCCATGAACCGACAACCGAACCGAATTAATCGATTTTAGATTTAAAAAAACCAAACCAAATCATTTGTTAATCGGTTTTTATGGATTTAGTTCCGTTTGAATAGTTTAGTTTGATTTTGTTCGATTTTGTTCACCCCTACATATAAATGTACCTTTATGAATAGCAGAATACAGATATATATATATATATATATATATATATATACACCCCTTTGCAATTTGTACGTTCTTAAATGTACCATTAATATGGGAGTACTAGTTTAGGTTGAAAAATAAGTCGACTTGATGTGTTTATTGAACGACAACATTTTTTTTTCTTTTGACAATAATGATATGAGATGGTAAAATACATTTTATCTCCACACATGGTTTGGTCACACCTCCATGTGATATAATAAAAGTAATCCATAAATATACATCCACATATAGTGGGAGAAAAGCAAATAAAAAGACAAATCGAGATCCCAAGTTTCTCTTAAGTGTAAAAGAGGGGCAAGTTTCATTACCAAAAAAAAAAGGAGAGGTAAGAGACAGTTAAAGAACAAAATTCAAAGAAGAAATTTTAGGGGCTTCAATCTTTAGAAAGACAATAACAGGTACTAACATATGTACAAAAAGACATGAAAGTAAATAAATTGGTCCAAGAAACAATATATTTTTTTAGCGTTTTCCTCTTTTAATGTTTATTTTATATGATTTAATTTCTTAAAATTTGTTACTCGTGACATTTTACTTTTTTTATTGGACCAAATTTTATATTTATATTGTACTTTAAAAGTCTAAATTAATATTCACGTATAGGAGTTACAAACTTTAAAGGAAATCCAAGGGTTAAAGATAAGAGTGTTATGTAATTTGTAATATAGTATAATATTTAAAATCTCATATTGGATTAAAAAAATCAATTAAAAGTATATAAGGAGAAGTGAATTTAATATATCCAAATAATTAAATTTTCTTAACTTTTGTGTAAAGTAGTTTTTTTAAATACTTTACCCATACATTTTGAGATGTGAAAGAGACCTTACTTGAAAAAGGCATTTAAGCCTTGGATTCGGAAATATTTTGAGAAAAAGTGAGATCAGTGGAATGATATTTTCGTTGATTTATTTGATACAACTCAATTATTGCACTAGGGGGTAGGGCAGCTGCTCACGGGATTAATCATCCTGTCAGCCCGCGCATGAATTTTTGCAGGCTTGAATAGCCTGCTTTAGTAGCTTGCATGCATGTAGGCTACTAAAGCTCGAATCGTTGCCTGCAGGCATGTGCAACGCTTTAAATTTTTTTTTAAAATCAGATAATTGAAGTTAGAATCGTTAGTTCTCATTTCAATTATTCAAAAAAATTATATGCCCATGAAGTCGGACATGATGAGTCTGACTTAACGGACAACCAAAATCTTTTTTTTTTTTTTACGTTTTTTAAGTTGTTTGATGTTAGAATCGTTGGTTTCGACTTTAGGATTTTTTTGAAAAAAATAGAATCTATATAATCGGCTTACATGGATCTGATTTTGCTAGTTGCTATAGCATTCTGTGATAATTCTCTGATCTGACACGGATTTCTCTCAATTTTTAGTTTAGAACACGATTTTGGCTCAAAAAATCATGTTTAATATCTTTAAAATGATTTTTTTTAAATTTCACCCTACTCGCAAAATATCACTACGGACACAGCTTTTGAGAATGCCCACTGTAGAGCATCTCCGTCCACGCGCCTATGTTAGGAGAGTCTGTTAGCGTCAGCCCAAAGTTTTGGACTTTCTGGTCAATTTTGGAAACCGCATTGGGTTGACAACCCTACCAACCATTCTTTACATTTTCTTCGTCGATGTGAACAGACTATCGTCATTTCATCAAATAAGTACTCACACTTTTATTTTATTTTGAAATTTCATATCATATATATATATATTTGCATTGACTTGACTCAATGACGAGTGATATTAGGATTTTGATTCCTTAAAGAACTTCAAGGCTTTGTTTGAATGGGAGAGGAAAAAAGTGGAGGGGAGAGAAAAACGAAGAGAAAATAGAGGGAGGTAAAAGTGGGGAGAAAATATTTTTTCTTTCCATGTTTGGATGCGGGAAGAGAAAATATGAAAGGAGGGGGAGTGGTTAATTTTTTCAGGACAATTTTGCCCTTCGTAAATTATTATTATAAAAATAATAATAATAAAGAATGGGAAAGAAACAAGTTAGGAGACAAAGTTAAAAAAAAACCAAAAAAAAATTCTTCGTAACAAGGTTACAGGAAAGAAAAGGAAAAAGAATTGGAAAAAAAAATCACCCAAAATCGAAATAGAAATTGAAAAAAAAAAAAGGGAGGGGGGTTCGATTGAATTTCAATTGGACCAAGAGGATCCGACTAAAATTCAGTCGGACCAGTGGTTCGACCAAAGAGGGGTCGGACCATTGGTCCGATTGAAATTCAGTCGGATCCAGATATGGGTCCGACTGAATTTCAATCGAATCCCCTCCCTTTTTTTTTCTCCTTTTTTTTCTTCAATTTCTACTCGATTTCAGACGATTTTTTTTTCCTTTTCCCAATTCTTTTTCTGTTTCTTTCCTATAACCTTGTTATGAAGAATCTTTCTTTTAGTTTTTTTTTTAACTTTGTCTTTTATATTCCAAAACTTTTTAAGAAATATTCCTTTTTTATTTTCTTCACAAAACAATATTATAGGTTCTTTGAAAAAATGTTAGTAAATTAAAAAACTTAGTTGGTTTCTTTTTTCTCCCATATTACAATTTTTTTTCTTGTCTCTTACATTACAAGGTTAAAAAAACTTTATATATATATATATATATATATATATATATCTCTCATTTCAATAACAAAAATATTATAACTCTTTTTTAAATGTTAACCTAGTTAAAAAAATGTAGTTAACGTTTCCTTTTAATTTTTTAATCTACGCAATAACTTTACAACTTTTTTTTTAATTCTTTCTTAACTTTGTTTTTTTGCTCAATAACATTACAATTTTTTTAAATTTTCTTTTTTAATTTTCTTTGTTAGCACAATAAAGTTATAACCTGTGATTAAATTAGTTGCTAAACAAATTCAATTTGTATTTTCAAGATATAACCATTCTACCTTGACGTAGGAAAAAATTTATGTTTAGGGGCAATTTAGGAAATGAGAAATACATATCACCTTGCCGCCCGTTTTCTCCCCAAAATCTCACCACATCCGGAGAGAAAAAAAACACGCGGGCCCCACACTCGTTTTCTCTCTTGTTTTTGTCTCCCTCACTCGTTTTATCTCCATCCAAACAGGGGAAAATGTGACCCCTCCCCCCTGATTTTCTCTCCCCCCTCGTTTTCTCCCCATCCAAACATAGGGCAAGAGATAAAACGAGAAGAGAGAAAAAGAGAGAATAGATGAAACTTACCTCTGCTACGAGTCTCACGTGTGAGTCTTACTCGTTTTCTTTTCTTTTTTTTCACTTCATTTCACTTAAAGTACTTTAGATAATCTTCTTCCGTGATGTTATCTGTAGATATTTCTTGAGAACAACAAAAGGTCATTAAATCCAAGTTAGCACTGAGCGTGAGAAAGAAAGAGTTAGCATATTCTCTTGAATCACTGAGCTGGAATCGTCTCATCCCAAAATACTAACACGAAATCTTCAGGAAGCTATAACGGTCCCCCAAACCGATTCTATAGGAGCTTAAGATGAGTGGGAGCCGGGAGTGCAAAGCTGAAAAATGATATAGGAACCCCAAAACCCATAATTTTGACAATGTAAAAGGAAGAAGGAAAAAAATAGAATTACATGGTCTTAAATGTCCTCTTGTCAACATTTAACTTTTTACATTATTATTTTATATAATTGACCTACAAAGAAATCAATTTGATAATAATTTTATTTGTAAAAGATCATTTAAAATATATATATATTTATTTATTTATTTATTAAGTTATGATAGAGTTTTAGTCTACTCCTGCTATCATTATCTTCACCTAATAAAATAGAGGATATTTTCAATTAGATTTCTATTGTCATAGTAGAATTTATAACATTCGTAATAGAATTTATGTCAATTTATACCCAAAAAATAAAAAACAAATTATGTATAAACTATTCAATGGTAGCTGCTACTATTTTAAGATAAACTTGGTAAAATAAATAAATAAATAAATAAACCAATTTAATTCAAAATGTTAAACTGTTCAGCGAGGGCATATAAACATTTTTGTGTACATAATCTCAAACAAAATTAACACAGGTAAGATCTTGTTCTTATTCAAAGGTAACATGCAAGTGAACATATACCATTTTGCCATGAATACCATATACATTTCTCCTTTCTTAAATCTTAATGGCCACATGCAACATAGAAGGTCTGCCTTGCTGCATAATAGGTCTGCATAATAGTGAGAACAAGCAGAACCGTACCTACTACAATTCCCATGAACTTCCACGGATCAGGAATATAGACCTTTATGAAAATGCCGATCCAGATTTTGAATTTGTACCGAAGACATGCCAGAACACGCCGGCAATAATGCCACCACATTGTCCGGCATTCCGTTGCACGACCGGCCACCATCACTGTGTTCAAGCTCTCACACAGTTTACTGTATCTTTCATCCATTTGTTCAACCCCCGTTGTGATATTTCGGAACATATTCAGCAAATCCTCGTCCCTGATCTTCGTATCATCCACTATAATAACGTTGTTGGCATTCAGTTGTTCAATGTCATGAACAGAACAGATTAAACCCTTGAAAAACAAAGCGTACGAGGTGAATTTGTAGCCAATCCCTATTCCGCTTTGCTCCCAAGCAATCAGATTCCTCCACTTCACCTCTGTTCCTTCTTTTATGCGCAGTGGCGGGATTTTCAGTTCCCTTTTACTGTCATTTAATTCTATGTTCAAATCGAACCTGTCCACAAATTCCCGTAGTGCAAAAGCTACAGTTCCTGTATTGTTGTCTGCAATATTCTAAATTTTGTTACAAGCCAGCTTTTAAAGATGAATTACTAACTCACTCAAATAGTAATAAAGATAAATTACTTCAATATTACCGGTAGAAGAGTTAGTGTGTGAAGTCTGAATTTTGATTCCAACAGCTTGGAGCTTTATAGCGCAGCGCTTCAGTTCTATTGCAACTTCCTTGGATGTGTCAATATAGCCACAGGGATCACTGGAGGATAAGTGCATGATGTTGCAGTCTGTATGTCAAAAGCCTAAGTCCCACACTACCTAAAACAAAGGAAAACTTAGTGTATATATACTAAAATGTGATATTGGACAAGTAAATGGGCCAAGAAGAGGAGTGGGCTCGCGCATACAACAACATGACAACGCAGGGATAATGCAGTTGAAAATCTCTGATTTCCCCCATGTGCACAAATTAGATGCGTAACTGAGTATTTTTTGTTGCAACTATTTTGTATTTCACAAAAATATTTTATAAATAGGCTTACTGAAAACCTTGTTTTCAACCGTTTTAAAATTAAAACCATGAATTTGTGAATTTTCTGAATGTTAAAAATTTAAATTTATCCGCTTTAATTTTTCATTGGCCGGCTTTAATCTCATACCATAAATTTGTTAATTTTCTGAACGTTGAAAATTTAAATTTATTTGCTTTAATTTTTCATTGGCCGGCTTTAATCTCAACGTTCAGAAATGGCTGTCACTTTTAATCCCAACGTTCAAAACGAATTTTCATTAAACCATGATTAAGCCTCCATTAATTATTTTTTAATTGCCCAACGTTTCTTGTTTCCGTCTTCGGCCTATAAAAGGCAGTGCATGGTGCGGTTCATAGCACACCAAGCTCTCGGATATCTTCGAAGCTCTCTCCTCTCCTCTCCCTTCGCTCTTTTGAGTTCTTCAGTTTCTGCTGTTCTGTCCCCCTATTATAGGGAAGGTCCTTTTAATCTTGGGGAGTTGCCGACTTGTGCCAGAATAACTCTTAATGATAGTATTTTTGGGCACGACTCGGATCAATTTATACTAACAGTTTTATTTGTTGCAGCCTACAATCTTAAGAGTTATTATGGAGTCACACTGAGTTGGCTCTGATGATCATGTTAACGTTGCTGCTGCAAGTTCCGGTGGAGGGAGTGGTGCTACTGCTCCAACCTTCATTTCGAATCTAGTACTTGTTATGACGCTGCCCAAGTCATTCCCAAATATATCCAAAATTGAGGTATTTGATGAGAAAAATTTTAGAAGGTGACAAGAACGAATCTTCTCTATCCTAGACATGCACGGAGTTGCAATGGCGTTGACCCAATCTAAACCTGTCCCTGATGCTAACCAAAATCAAAAAACTACTTGGGAATATGCTAATAAGGTCTATAGACACACAATTATTAGTACTTTATCTAACGATCTGTTCGATGTGTACTGTGTCTATAAAGAGGCGAGCAAAATCTGGGAGTACTAATCATGAAGTACACCACTAAGGATGTTGGAAAACATAAATTCGTTATTGGAAATTACTATCGATAGGAGATGTCCAAGGACAAAGATATCAAACTACAAATCAACGAATACCACAAGCTGCTAGAAGAACTCCAAGTTGAAAAGATTAACCTTCTAGATGAATTTGTAGCTGGGATCCTGATTGAGAAACTGTCGAATTCATGGAAAGACTACAAACAATAACTCAAACATAAGCAGAAGCAACTGTCACTGTCAGATCTCATCACTCATATCATCATCAAAGACACTAACCGGAAGGAGATCGAGCTGCAAAAGGAAAGGAAATAGCCTCAAAGGAAAATTTGGTGGAAACAAAGTTGCACCATAAAAGGTATGATTCTCATAAAAAACCTGGCTACAATCTCAAAATTTCTAACCCCAAATTCAAAAAGAAGGGCAATTGCTTTGTTTGTGGCAAGTTAGGGCATCATGCTGCACAATGTAGAAAAAGAGTTAGAAATAATAATCCTTCTAAAACGAATGTAAATTTGGTTCAAGGAGATGAGAACAATGATGATGTCATTGTGGCAGTTATTTCTCAAGTTCTTGTTGTCTCCGATGTGAGAAAATGGGTGGTAGACTCTGGGGCTACCAAGCACATTTGTGCAAATAAGGAAATGTTTACCTCCTATGATCCGATCAAGGAAGAAGAAGACGACATTTATCTTGCTGATTCCTGAACTGCAAATGTTCTTGGGAAAGAAAAAGTGGTTCTTAAACTCATCTCTGGAAAAACCTTAGCTTTCAATGATGTTCTGCATGTACCCGATGTTAGAGCAAACTTGATTTCTATAGCTCTATTGGAAAAGGTTGGGGTTAAAGTGTCATTCGAATCTGACAAAATTGTAATGACAAAAAATAATGTTTTGTGGGAAAGGGATATTGTAACCAAGGATTATTTGTATTGAATGTTATTGAAATGAATGAAAATGCATCCTCTTCTGCTTACTTGCCTGTTTATATGATTGATTCGTTTGATATGTGGCATGTTAGATTAGGACATGTTAGTAAGTCTTATATTAAGAAAATGTAACAACTTGGTTTAATTTCTGAAATTAAAAATGATTGTTTAAACAAATGTGAAGTATGTGCCGAAACTAAGATAACGAAAAAATCACACTTTTTTACACAAAGAGAAACTGAATTGCTTTCTTTAATACACACTGATTTAGGTAATTTAAAACAAAAAATGACTAGAGGTGGTAAAAAAATATTATATTACTTTTATTGATAATTTTTCAAGGTATACTAAAGTATATTTATTGAGAAATAAAGATGAAACGTTTGAAAATTTTCTTTTATATAAAGCAAAGGTAAAAAAATTAATAAAATAAAAAGATTAAAAGAGTAAGGTCGGATAGAGGAGGAGAATATGTTTTGTTAGATGATTTTTGTGAAAAAGAAGGAATTATCCATGAAGTAATTCCTCCATATTCACCTGAGTCTAATGGCATAGCAGAAAGAAAAAATAGAATTTTAAAAGAAATGATGAATGTTATGCTTATAAGCTCTTCTGCACCAAATAATTTATAGGGTGAAGCGTTGTTATCTGCCTGTTTTTTTGCAAAATAGAATATCCTATAAGAAAACAAATAAGACACCTTATGAACTGTGAAAATGTTATATACCTAACCTAAAATATTTAAAAAGTGTGGGGGTGTCTTGCTAAAATAATGTTGCTTGATCCTAAGAAAAGAAAAATTGAGTCTAAAACTTCTGATTGCATATTTATTGGGTATGCTGAACATAGTGGTGCTTATAGATTTCTGGTTTTGAAAAGTGATGTTTTGAATCATAACACTATTATAGAAATTAAAGATACAGAATTTTTTGAACATATCTTCCCTTTGAAAATTGAACATAATCCTAGAAATTTGGAAATGTCTATTTATTCTCCTGAACTAAATACAAATGAAGATTTAGTTGAAAATTTAAGAAGAAATAAGAGGCAAAGGAAAGAATCTTCTTTTGGAGATGATTTTTATACTTATATGGTACAAGATGATCCTTTAAATTTTTATGAAACTATTTCTTCTTTGGATGCTTATCTTTGGAAAGAAGTTATTAAGGTTGAAATTGATTCTTTTAGTCAAAATAAAACTCAGGTTTTAGTAGACTTGCTTTCAGGAGCTAAGCCCATTAGGTTGTAAATGGGTTTTTAGGAAGAAACTTAATCCTGATGGATCTATTGATAAATATAAAGCCAAGTTAGTAGCTAAAGGTTTTACTTAAAAATAAAATATTGATTATTTTGATACATTTTCTCCCGTTACAAGAATTTCTTCTATAAGAATTCTAATTGCTTTAGCTTCAATACATAAGCTTTATATTCATCAAATGGATGTTAAAACTACTTTCTTAAACTGTGTAAACGTATTAAATTTTTATATGAATTAAAATAAACACCTAAATAATGGCATGAAAAATTAGATCAGGTTTTGACAAGTGATGGCTTTGTTACTGTTGAAATAGAAAGATGTGTTTATACAAAACTTGTAAATAATGATTGTGTGATTATTTGCCTATATGTGGATGACATGCTTATTTTTGGTACTAGCATGAATGTTGTAATTAAAACTAAGAGCTTTCTTGCATCTAAATTTGATATGAAAGATATGGGTGAAGCAAGAGTGATTTTGGGTGTTAAAATCATAAGGAGTGAAAATGACATCTTACTTTTTCTTTCTCAAGAATATTGTGTGGAGAAAATTCTTAAAAAATTTGGACATTTTGATGATTCTTCTTTAAGCATTCCTTATGATTCTAACATACAATTATCAAAATATAAAGGTGATTCAGTAGCTTAATTTAAATATGCACAAATTATTAGAAGTCTATTGCATATGATGAATTTTACCAGACCTAATATAGTATATGATGTATGTAGATTAAGTAGATATACCCATTGTCCAAGAAGTGAGCATTGGATGGCTTTGGTTAGATTAATGAGATATTTGAAAGGTACCATAAATTTTATAGTGAATTTTTCACTATACTAGAAGAATACAGTGATGCTAAATGGATCTCAGATTCAAATGAAATTAAATCCACTAGTAGCTATTTATTCACTCTTAATGATAGTACAGTATCTTGGAGATTAGCCAAACAAAGTATTATTTCAAAATCCTCAAGAGATTCAGAGTTTATTGCTATGAAACTGGCTGGTACTAAGGCTGAGTGGTTGAAAAACTTCTTAACAATTATTCCATTAGGAGAAAAATTAACACCATCAGTGTCTTTGCATTGCGACAGCCAATTGGCGATAACTACAACTAAAAATAAGACCTTTAATGGCAAAAGCAGACACATTCGGTTGAGACATAAAATTATAAGGTAGCTACTAAAAAATGGAGTGATCTCAATCAAATTTGTAAAGTCAGAAGTAAATCTGGCAGATCTATTGACTAAACCCCTGGGAAAGAAATAAATTGATAACACATCGAGAAGAATGAGACTTAAGCCAATATAAAATTAACAATGATAGTAACCCAACCTCTGTGATTGGAAATCCCATAAAAGAAGTTCATATGGGTAAGAACAAATTATATGTTAATTCTGCTAGTACTAAAATTATTGTCCCTTCCTATAGTTTAGAAAAGTGCTAAAATGCATTATTGGAAAGATTGAGCAAAGCTCTTAATGATTTCATATTCCTTATGGATGGTGTATTCATTGCAGATACACTTGATGAAATCACCTAGATGAATGTGAAGTGGGGCCGTTTCTATGAGACCATGGCAAAGTCTCTAGAGCATTCATTGAACACCAGGCGCGCACACGGTCGTTTAAAGCGCAAAATCGTCATTAACAACAGAAACAGTGGGGGTATGCTCTGACTAATAAAACCTCCAGTACACAACAAAGATTTGTTGGTTCATAAAAATATATGTTTCACTAATATTTATGTGTATTAAATGTTATTGGTCTAGGCCTGGTTCATAGTCCAAAAGACAGCAGATTCAAAATGATTATACTTATGCATGTAACTCAGATGATAATATCCTTTTGACACATGTGGAGGATTGTTGAAGTAGGTGTGTCAAAAGTGAGTCAAAATCCTAAGTCCCACATTGCCTAAAACAAAGAGAAACTTAGTATATATATACTAAGATATGATATTGGGCAAGTAAATGGGTCAAGAAGAGGAGTGGGCTCGCGCGCACAATAACAAGCTAACGCAGGGGTAACACAGTTGAAAATCTCCGATTTCCCCCCTGCACACGAATTAGATGTGGAACTGGGCATTTTTTTGTTGCAATTATTTTATATTTTACAAAAATATTTTATAAATAGGCTTATTGAAAAACCTTGTTTCCAACAATTTTGAAATTGGGACTATGAATTTATTAATTTTTTGAACGTTGAAAATTTAAATTTATCTGCTTTAATTTTTCATTAACTGGCTTTAATCTCAATGTTCAGAAACGGCCGTCGCTTTTAATCCCAACATTTAAAATGCATTTTCATTAAATCGTAATTAAGCTACCATTAATTATTTTTTAATTACCTAACGTTTCTTGTTTCCGTCTTCGGCCTATAAAAGGCAATGTGTGGTGCGGTTCATAGCACACCAAGCTCTCGGACATCTTCGGAGCTCTATCCTCTCCTCTCCCTTCACTCTTTTAAGTTCTTCAGTTTCTGCTGTTCTGTTCCCCTATTATAGGAAGGGTCCGTTTAATCCTAGGGAGTTGCTGACTTGTGCCGGAATAATTCTTAAGGATAGTGTCCTCAGGCACTACTCGGATTAATTTATACTAATAGTTTTATTTGTTGCAGCCTACACATGAGATGAAGGAAATGACAAACACCTGTCAAGGAATTAACGTTGTAGTCAAAGAGTGACTTGGCAAGTTCTTCAGGAGTGGGAAAGGAATAACAAGTGTTTCCCTCGGAAAGTTCATAGGCCAAAGTTTTAAGAACGATGAAAGGTATTTGGTTCTTGAGCAGCGTGAGATCAATTAGAACAGGCAAGATCTTATTATTAATATTTCCTAGTATGGGATCGACGACATTTTTGTCTTTCAAATCCCCATTAACATAATCATAGAGCCTAAGCAGAAGCTCTAAGAAAAAGCAGCCATTAAGTAACATTATTCTGGCAAGCTCGTGTGGTTTCAAATCGATGTTACCCCCATAGTTTGCTCGAACTACGTTGTCTATCTTCCGAATGGCTTTGTTGCATCTTTCAACCTTCTTCACTCCTGCTTGAGTTCAACGTCGAAGTGTGTGCATGTAACGCCATTTGGTTTCTTCCATTAATTGCAAGTCGCTTCTGGTTCCTCTGTGAAAGGGTCCGATGGAGACAACTTTAGGGCAGTAAGCTTTCTCTTTGGCTTCTCGAATTTTATTTGAAACTTTGGAAATACTGCATGCCTTTACTTCACTATGCTTTAAACAAGCCAGCATCACGTTAATATCAAGGATCTAGTCAGAGTCACCAGCTCCTTCTCCCTCCTTTTTAGGCTCTTGCATTAAGCTTGGCAATAGTCGTTTGTTTCAACATTATTAAGTGGTTAGTAAAGCTAGAAAAGATACCTAAAAGAAAATTTTCAAAATAAAATAGAAAGAATAACAATTGCATAATGTGAAATTTAACCAATCACACCTGAAACTCAATATCACCGAGCCAATAGATTTGCTCCTATGAGGCTAATATCGCCCTATCACACCCAAAAATACGATTGCGTGGCGCTTTTAAAAGAAATTTTGAAAAGAAATTTTGATTCAATTTCCAAAGAAAATGAAAACTAAATTCAAAATTAAATATAGTAGAGTCGTTATCAAATTTTTATTTTTGAGAAGGAAAAATTTTGGAAAAAACCTTTTTTATTTAGAAAACAAGAAAAATAGTCTGCGAACCAGAAAATAGGTTCGAGAGTCGATTGTGAGTGGAGAAGGTGTTAGGCATCCCACAACATCCATTGCTAAGAACGGTTATCCTAAATCAGTTTTGCAAAATCAATACGGCCTTTAATTTATTTTGATTATCCCTAACAAATTACATGTAAAATAAGAGATAGAAATAAAAGAAATGAAATTAAAAATAAAAAGGAAGAAAGAAATTAGAGAAACAAAATTAGAAAATAAAAATAAAAGAAAATAAATTAAGAAAATGCAAATTGAAAAGAAAATTTTATTTACAAGGATGAACTTGACCTAGAATGAGAGCCTAGAGCCTACGTACCTTTCGGGAGGGATCAAATTTCACATAATTTGAACTAGTTAAAAAACTGTCTTTTAGTTGGTGTTTAGTTTTTATTTTTGTTTCTATTTTTTTTTATTTACTTTTTGTTTTTACGTTGTTATTTCCCCTTTTTTTGTGTGAAAAGACAAAAGAAATAAAAAATTACATTTCCCCTTTGCAAATAAAACGAAATTAGAAACGATTAATGAGTTTTAATTTGCTAAAAGTAGAATTAATTTTATTTCTTTTCTTTTCTCGCGTTTTCAATTTTTCATTGTTTTCATCATGTTTTCTTTCTTTTTTTTTTTATCGTTATTGTTATTGTTATTTGTTATTTTTTTGTTTTTGCTTCTTTTTTTGTTTTCCTTGTTTTTGTTTTGTTATTTTTTGTTGTTTTGTTATTTGTATTTTTTTTTATTTTTTTAAGTGAAAAGAAAAAAGAAATAAAAAAATTACATTTCCCCTTTGCAAATAGAATGAAATTAGAAATGATTAATGAGTTTTAATTTGCTAAAAGTAGAATTAATTTTATTTCTTTTCTTTTCTCGCATTTTTAATTTTGTTCATTGTTTTTCTCATTTTTTTTGTTATTGTTATTGTTTTCTTTGTTTGTGTTTTTTTTTGTTTTTGCTTAAGATAAACTTCATTTCACTCCTTCCCTCTTCAAATATTTTTTTTGAGGGTTTTTAATGATTTTTACAATTTCCTCTTACTATTGTCTCTTTTTTTTAATTCTCTTTTATGGCTTTTGATTTATTATTATTATTATTATTATTATTATTATTATGTTTTTTAATATATATTTTTTAAATGTTGACCTTTTTCTTTTATGGTTTTTGATTTTGTAGAAACATCTTTTTAGTATATCTTAGTTTTTAGTTTTATTTAGCGAGGGTTGGAGAAAAGATCTATGAGTTTATAAGAAAGAATTTAATTACCTTTTCAAGAAAATTAATTTTGGTTTATAAAATTTTTGAAATAAGAATTTCAAAGGATCCAGTTACTTAAAATTAACCTTCAATTTGAAAAACTTGCTTTTTACTACTATCTTTTATTTTTTTGTTTCTCTTTCTTGGTTGTGTTTTGTTTGGATTTGCTTTTTTGAAAGCCTTTCCCTAAAGAAAAATCATTTTAATGTGGTTACCCCAACCAAAACTTATACAATGCAAGTTTGAAACCCAATAAAGACCAAGAGGGCTTATTACCACATATGGCCTTGGGTTTGCTCTTATGCGACTAAAGGGACAAGAAATCTCACACGGCTATTCTAGAAGAAAAAAATTAATTAATTAAAATAAAAAAAAATAAAATAAAGTAAGGGTAAAAGTGAAAATGGCCAAATAATGGTGTGCATATCCGGATACTGGCGTTTGTGTGTTTTGGGTATTTGTTATTATTCCAGATACATTTTTCGCGAATGTGCAATAATGAATCAGAAAAATGTTCATGTAAACCTTGATTCGAATTAGATATCCATTTATTATCGGGTCACAGTAATTGGAAAATCCAACTGCAATACCATGGGACCATCAGACTCAACATAACAATCTTTACCCAAAAAAATACAACAGCCGAACCCATATGTCCATTTCAGATTTCTCTTGAGCATTTCATCGAGCACATACCGGGCGTTGATTAAGAAATGTATATAAATGGGATTTTACACCTTACTGTACCTAGCTAACGTATGGTCGCGAAAATAGCACATAGTCTAGCACTCGATATCATATTTCAAAAAAATAAGACGCAATTTGATTTGCTTTTCATTGAACTGTCCAATTTCTATTCTCCAGACAACATAATCAACACCCCATAGACAGAAATCCTAAACATGTTGTACAATCAAAATGAAACAGAGATGAAGCAAAGGTGAGGCAATCTGATAAGATGGCTAATCAATTACAGAGATGAAACCAGACAACAGAGTATACTTCAACAATCCGAGACTAACCAGCCCCATACATCAGAAACGAATTGAAATCAGAAGAATACCTGGCTAGTCACGTTGTTGAAATTCAAACTGCTTCCCCCTCCTTCGAGCCCCAACTGGCTCCTTCCTCTCTTCCTTCGCTATCCTCTGTTTTCCGGTCTCTCCCCCTTTTTTTCTTCAGCCTCTATCTCTTGCTCTCTCCCCTTCAATCCCTTTCGTCCTCTCCTCCATTTTCTCCAAATCTCCCCTTTTTCAATCTCCCCATCTCTGACTCTCCTTTCCTTCTGATGTTCCCTCTTTCTCCCTTGATTTTCAACCTCGTTTTCCCTTACCATTTTTGTGTTAATCGTTCTCTGAGTTCCATGGTGAAAGAGATCGAAGGGAAGGTCCACGCCTCGAGCTCGTCACTGCAGACCTTCTGCTCCTTTCTCTGCTGACACTTCTAAAGCGCTGCCTTGTTTCTTCCTTTCTCATGTTCTTCTGAGACGTTGGGCTCTTTAATGTCTCTGCTGTTGTTTCTATTCTCATGTTTCAACGCTCTGTGTTCCTGTGTGTGTGGTCGTGATGCCAGAGTCCTCTAATCGTGCATGGAGTAGGTGTGGGTTTGAGGTTGCCAGAGAGAGATGCAGGTAGGGTAGTGAATGGATCCAGGTTGGGTTGATCCGGCCCAACAAGAGTTCAGCCCAAACCTTTTTATTTTGTTGTTTTCTTTTTCTCTCAGTCCATTTCTTCTTCTTCTTTTTTTTTTTTTGGGCCTCTTCTATATTTTTAATTTTCTTAAAAATTTTATGTTCTCTCTTTATTTTGTTGTTTTTGTTTATTTGTTTTTGTTTTGTTCAAATTTTCTTTTGATTTTTTTTATTTTTTCTTTTCATTATTATTATTATTTATTTTATTTTATTATTTTTTTAAACAAAACAAAAAAAATCCAAATAAAATGTGGTGTTCACGTATCCTAATTTATAGAAAGAGATACAGGGAGACCACTGACAGATCTTCCTAAGTAAATAATACTAAGTAAGTTGGACCTCTTTTTCCTTCTTAAAATTCATATAAACGTACCTTTATGAATAGCAGAATACAGACATATATATATATATATATATACACCCCCATGCAACTTGTACGTTCTTAAATGTACCATTAATATGGGAGTACTAGTTTAGGTTGAAAAATAAATTGACTTGATGTTTTTATTGAACGACAACATTTTTTTTTCTTTTGACAATAGTGATATGAAATGGTAAAATACATTTTATCTCCACACATGGTTTGGTCACACCTCCATGTGATATAATAAAAGTAATCCATAAATATACATCCACACGTAGTGGGAGAAAAGCAAATAAAAAGACAAATCGAGATCCCAAGTTTCTCTTAAGTGTAAAAGAGGGGCAAGTTTCATTACCAAAAAAAAAAAGAGATAAGAGACAGTTAAAAAAAAATTCAAAGAAGAAATTTTAGGGGATTCAATCTTTAGAAAGACAATGACAGGTACTAACATATGTACAAAAAGACATGAAAATAAATAAATTGGTCCAAGAAAAAATATATATTTTTAGCGTTTTTCTCTTTTAATGTTTATTTTATATGATTTAATTTCTTAAAATTTGTTACTCGTGACATTTTACTTTTTTATTGGACCAAATTTTATATTTATATTGTACTTTAATGCTTTGTTTGGATTGGGGAAGAGAAAAGGAGAGGGAGAGAAAAGAGAGTAGAAGAGGCGAGAGAAGAGAAAATTGAGAATTCTCCGTGCGTTTGGATGGGGGGAGAATTGGAGGGAGAGAAAACGTATAAATATATATATATATATATATTAATTTAATGTAATAATAATTTTGTTATTATTTTAAAATTATATATATATTTTAAAAAAGTGTAATAATAAAATATATAAAAATTAATTTAAAAATATTTAAATAATTTCAAAAAATTATTTTTTGAATAAAACAAAAAATTTTAATAAAAAACATATTTTTAAATTTTAAAAATAATTAAAAAATGTTTATTCTTTAAATTAATTAAATTTATTTTATAAAAAATATTTATAAATTATTATTTTAAAATTATAAATATTAATATTATTTTAATAAATATTAATTAATTTAAATATAAAATATAATAAATATTATATTATATTATAATATATAATATAATATTATATATATATATATATATATATATATAGGCGTTGCCTGATGCAATGCATATATATATATATATATATATGTGTGTGTGTGTGTCCGACTGCATTGCAATCGGACATTGCTGAGACTAACATGTAGTCAAACAACATTGTTTGACTACATTGCAGTCGGAATTTTTTTTTTTAAATTATATATCATCTATTAATTTTTATATTACAAAATATTATTATTTTGTAAAATATATTAATTAATTTAATAATAAAAATTAATTATAACATTAATTTTTTAATTAACTAATTAAAATATTTAAAAAAATTTATTAAATATATATATTTATTATTTTACGCAGTTGCGCTTCCGTTTTCTCCTCCAATCTCTCCATTTCGGAGAGAAAAAAAACACATGGGATCCACCGTACTTTTCTCTCCATTTTTTCTCTTCTCCCCAGTTTTCTCTCTGAACCAAATGAGGGAAAATTTTGTTTTCCTCCCCTTCTCCCCACTTTTCTCTCGATCCAAACGCACTGTAAAAATCTAACTTAATATTCACGTATAGGAGTTACAAACTTTAAAGGAAATCCAAGGATTAAAGATAAGAGTGTTATGTAGTTTGTAATATAGTATAATATTTAAAATCTCATATTGGATAAAAAAAATCAATTAAAGGTATATAAGGAGAAGTGAATTTAATATATCCAAATAATTAAATTTTCTTAACATTTGTGTAAAGTAGTTTTTTTAAATACTTTACCCATACATTTTGAGATGTGAAAGAGACCTTACTTGAAAAAGGCGTTTAAGCCTTGGATTCGGAAATATTTTGAGAAAAAGTGAGATCGGTGGAATGATATTTTCGTTGATTTATTTGATACAACTCAATTATTGTACTAGGGCTCTGTTGAGGTGATCAAATTTGGTAAGTCTACTCTTGAAATTGTGATATATTCCTTAGTCAAGATTAAAATTAATTTCCGTTAAAACTATTACACGTGGCAAAAAATGTTAAAACTATTACACAGGATCAATTCACATGTACCCCGTGCATGTTTATCATGTACTGTCCACACTTTACCGAATGTGAATGATATAAATTATTGTAGCTAGAGAAAGTTGTTCTAATATTATGTTAATTACTTCTAAATTTTTTTGGGTACATAATTACTTCTAATTTTAAAACAAGCATGATAAATTTTTGTGATACATTTACCTATATCGATTTCTTGTTAGTTGATTGTGATAATGAATATTGAATGAGAGCATTCAAATTCTTCTAACAATAATTTAGAAGAGTTGATGTAGGGGTTAAAAAATGTATTTTATATTTTTACTACTCAAGTTCAAACATTAAAATTATTATTTGAAAAAAGAAATTAAATGCATCGTTGTAAAGATTATGTAAAGAAAACTTAGTCTCAATTAAACCTATAAATTAGTCCCAAGATATCCTTACAATATCCCAAAAAAATAAAAAAATTATCTTCTGACAATAATAATAATACGAATAGATTACGTTTTACCCTCACGCTGCTTCGTCAATCCTCCGTTTGATTTGATAAAAGTGATCTCTAAATACATGATCACGTCGTGTGAGAGAATAGGGGATAAAAAGAATGTAAGAGGTAGCAGTAAATGTACAAAACAAAAGGCGTAAGTGAATTAGTCCACGAAAAATATATTTTCTTATGTTTTAATTTTATAACATTTTTTGCATGACTTAATTTTTTAAAAGAAAAACTATAATTAAAAACCAAAATTTAAATATATTTATATTGAATAACTTTAAAGTTTGAAATTATTTTAAAGGATCTAAAGACCAAAAATTTAAATTACACAAAAAAAATTATAGTTCAAACTTCAAATTAAAATTTTTTGTTCTAAGGTCATTTAGAATAATTTTAAAAGTTAAAGTTTTTTAGTATAATTATATTTAATTTGAGACTTTTGACTGTAATTTTTCTTTTTTCTAAAAAAATTTATAACCAATATGGCACAAAAAAAAGTTTGTAGTTTAATATTCATGTATAGTTAGCTACAAATTTTACAAAATTAAGTTGTGTAAAAATATAAATTCAAAGTCAAAAGTGTTAAAAGATATATCTTCAAATGAGTAAATTATGTATTTACTTAAAAAGATATTACTATGAATCACCATTATTAAAATCAGACTAGAACTAATTAAATTGGTTAAAATTCGGTAAATTGGTAAAAAATAAAAATAAAAAACCAATTAAATTATTAAAAAATAAGTTAAAATTGAACTAGTTCAATGTTTAACTGATTTTGAATTTTTTTAAAATTTTTTATTTCATCTTGAATTGATCTAAAAATATAAGGTAATAGGAGAAAAAAGGTTAAAACAAAAAAAAATAAAAAAAAAAGTATATAAGAGAAGTAAAAGATATATATTTGACTATTTTTAATATTTATTTTTTATTATATTTTAAATTCTAGTAATATCTCTATTAAATATCAAGTTATTTGGTCCAAATTATCCCTTCTTCTTTATTAATATTTAAAATTAATAATTATTATCATTTAAAATTTATTAATATTTATTTATTATATTAAAATTTTAATGTATAAAATTTTAAAAAATTATATTTATTTATCACTGATTTAATCACAATACAACTATAAATAGAGTGATAAATCTTAAATCAATGCTTTGTCAATTTAATAATCCATCTAATTTTAAAATTATTATTACCAAGGGTTAAACAACCCGCGAAGGAGTTAAGCTCTCCCACCATCGCGAGTCTCGAAGTGCCCGGAGGTAAAGCTTTCCTAACAAACCCTTAAAAAAGCTCTCCTAACAAACCCTTAGTAAGAGTATTTAAGCCTGGAACGTGAAAACCTACACTTGCCATGGTCTGTCCTTGGAGATTGGTGTTGAAGGGTAACCATGAGGTCGTCTGGAAGTGATGGTAAACGTCAAAGAAGCCCTGAATCCTCTGAATCAGACCATGAAGACACAGATTTAGTGAGTGAAATTATCGGGTCACCGGTTTCCGGTAAGAAACGGAGGTCCCAAGCCAATCTGCAATTTTACTCCCCTTCCACCTCAACTAAGCGTTCCGCTGGTACCAGATCATCTCCATCCTCCATTGCTAGCAAATCCCATTTTGAATTCGCGGTGCCAGGTATAAAAAGTTGCCAACCTCACTCAGCTGGTGAGTTCCAAATTTCCAATCTCCGTTTTCTCTACGTGTAATTTGTGAAGGTAACGTGTTTGTGAAATTGCTTAGTGAACCTAGATTGGAAAGAAGATCGGATTGAGCTGGGATCGGTGGGTTTGATGGCAGCTGAACAGCTATCTAAGCGACCTAAAATTGGAGAAATCTACAAAGCAATTGCGGTTCATCGAGAAAGTACAGTGAAACGGTTGAAAGATCTGTGCAACGAGGAGCCCACAATCAATGTGGGGATTGAGCTGGCTGATGCAGCATCTCTTTTGAAGCTTATGAGCTCCTCAACTGATAAGATTGAGAGCGCAGGAGAAAAGGCTCACAGGGGAGCAATGTTGTTGCTTCAAGCAGAGATCCTTCGCAAGAATGGACGGCAACTACTTTCTGAGAGCCAAAACTTGTTAAGGGATACACTATAACTACTAGCTGCATTTGCAACTCACAAGATGATAAGCGTCAAGTTTTTGGCTTTAGCTAAGATCTCCACCTAATTATCAAACTGTAACCTTCCAATACTTCATTTATCCTCAAGTGGACGTTACATTTTTTTTTTTCCTTTTGTTCAATCTTTTGTGTAAGAGGTTTCTAACTTCTGCTATATGAACAAGAAGACTCTATTTTTCCATTTCTTTGGCTATTTATATTCAACTATACTTGGGGTAGATTACTAATCGTTACCCTTCAAAGGATATGCTTTGGTTGGAATCAGTGAACTAAACATCTTTAGGAAGTCTTTGTGCATAGACATTTCCACACAGATACTCAATTTCTTGGATTCCTACATTTGATAACTTGGCAATTGGCATCATATCACAATATGAGGAAGTAAAATATCAGAACAAATTTAAGATCTTAATTATTTTTAATTTACTTTGATAAGGTATCTGTAATTGTGATTTGTGTCTTGGTTCTCCTGCATATACATAGTATCAAAATCTTTTATGTTTTAATGTAAAAATGCTCACATATAAAATACTTCCATAATTCGGTGGACTCTACAAATCTGCCTCTCCCAGTTCTAATAACTGAAATGACTCAGTCTTCTATCCGGTAAATTTACCTTTTTCCATATTAGAAGTGCTATGTTTTTACAGTACTTTTAAAGGCTTTATTGTATTCTACAAGAATGTTGTTGATAATTCTTCAATGTATATGCAATCACTTTTTAAAAACATTGATTCGTCCCACCTTAAAGCCTATTTCTCTGTCATCAATTCTTACATTTTTAACAAATTAAGTGATATAGAGAGTTTGACATCTCCCATCATTAAATTTTTTTAAGATTTGTGTAAGGTAGTTTGTTTTTTATTACTATACATACATATTCTGAGATGTGGAAGAGAGTCTAAACTTTCTAAGATCAAGCTCTCCTAAGCATAATCCTTACTTAATTAAGCTTGGTTTAATTGATGTTTGGTTACGTTTTAAACTTTAATTTATTAAAATTATAATTATTCTTTAGTTCAAGATTAAAATAATTTTCATTAAAACTATTACGCATGTGGAAAACTTGTTGATCGTTCAGTGCTGACTGCTGACTTCGGTTTCGTACGTCAGTGCATGTATCCTTGAATTATTGTACTTTGTTCACATGTACACAGTAAATGTTTATCATGTACCGTCCATCCTTCACATAATGTGAATGATATAAATTATGGTAGTCAGAGAAGATTGTCCTAATATTATGTTAATTACTTCTAATTTTTTTTGGGTACATAAGCACTTCTAATTTTAAAACAAGCATGATAAATTTTTGTGATAAATTTACATATATGATTTCTTGTTAGTTGATTGTGATAATGAATATTGAATGAGACCATTCAAATCTTTCTAACAATAATTTTAAAGAGTTGATTTAGTGGTTAAAAAAATATATTTTATATTTTTACTACTCAAGTTCAAACATTAAAATTATTATTTGAAAAAAATTATTTTTTTAATGCATCATATTAATTTGGGGCTGGGGCTGAAAGATTGTGTAGAGAAAACTTAATCTCAATTAAAACTATCAATTAGTCCCAAAATATCCTTACAATACCCAAAAAAAATTTCTGACAACAAAAATCATACGAATAAATTACGTTTATTTTAGGAAAAATTATAATAAATGATAGAAATCATATAAAATTTATAATAAAAAATTTTAAAAATTAAAATTACTATTAAGGACCATCATTGTTGTTAAGTTTTAGGGAATTTTATTATCTATTTTAAGATATTTATTATTGGGTGTAGAAAAATGCTATAATAAAATCTCTAAAAAATTGATAATAATGATAATTTTTAAAAATAATTTTGATTTTTAAAATATTTTATTATAAATTATATATGATATAGATTCTTTATTATAATTTTTCCTTAATTTTACTTGCTCGCAGTTTCCTCAAACCTCCATTTGATTTGATAAAAGTGATCTCTAAAGACACAATCAAAAAGTGAGAAAAAAGCGGATAAAAAGAGTCTAAGAGGTAGCGGTAAATGTACAAAACAAAAAGAGTAAATAAATTAGTCCACAAAAATTTATATTTTCTTATGTTTTACTTTTTTAAATGTATTTTTTGTACATGACTTAGTTTTTTAAAACTTAAAACACGCAATATGTTAGTATTTTTTATACCAAATTATATATTTACTCTACTTTAAGTGTGTAACTTAATATTCACGTATAGTGAGTAGCAAAATTTACAGAATTAAATTATGTTAAAGAAATAAATTTAGCAAAAAAAGTGTTAAAATATATATCTTTAAATAACTAAATTATCTATTTACTTGAAAAGGACAGTGCTATGAAGAATTATGATTGATTTAGTACAGAAAATTAAGAATAAAAAATAAATTTATAAATAAAAATATTTTTTATTTTTTTAAAATAAAAAATAATTAATTAAATTTTTTTTTCCCTTTCTTTTTCTTTCCATTGTCAAACCAGATACGCCCCAAGATCTGCCAGGAGGTCAAGCTCTCCCACCATAGAAAGTCTCGACGTGCGTGGAGGTAAAGCTCTCCTGACAAATCCTAACTTAAAAATAGTATTTAAGTCTGGAACCTGAAAATATTTCCAGAAGAATTGGGATCAGCGGAATGCCATTTTAGTTAGTTAGTTTGCTACAACTCAATTATTGTACTATGCCGGTGTTGAGGGGAGTGAGTTTCACTAATCTCCTCTCAAGAATTAAACAAGATTTTAGTTCATCAACCTTTAAAAATCAGCAGAATCCTTTGTTCTTTAAAATAAAATTAAAAAGGTTAACTTTTAAGCTTATTTAAAGTCAAGATATTGAATCGTGAACTCTAAACACAAAATCTTAGGCTGCTTTCTCATTTTTGCTTGGCTTGGTGTCGCGAATCCTGAAAATTTGGATTCTCTCCACCAAATTCTCTCTCTGTTGCCTCTCCACCAATAATGAATGGTTAAGATTGTGTCTTTCAAAATGACATGTAAGGCTTCATGAAATAAATTCAATGGTTCAGATTTTGGTGGAGAGGTAGCGGTGGGAGAATTTGATGGAGAGAATCCAAACCCAAATCCTGAACCCTAAAATAAGAGGCCATGCGATTTTTTGACGTTTAATAAGTTAAAGAGTTAATGTTTTTAATTTTTTTAAAAATATTATATTATATTTTAAGTTTGATATAATTACTAAAATTGTAATTAAAGATCTTTAGTTCAATGAATATTTTGTGATATTCTAACGTGGACACATTAAAATTATAATTAAATCTTATTTAATGAATGTTTGGCTGTATTTTAAAATTGATCTATTAAAATTATAATTTACCTTGAATGTGAAATTTTTTTTAATCATTCAATGCTGTCTTCATTGAGGTGACTCCATTTAGGTGACGCCTGTGCACATGTTTTTACAATTTTTGTCCTCTTGATGACAGTATTATTTCACCCGTATACATTAAATATTTAAATGTCTGGAATAGGATCTAATCCCCAAACAATTTCCCTTTTTTAAATACTTTATGGGATACGCATATTTTTTTAGACTATTTAGATTTTGTTTAAATTTTTTATTTTTTTAATTTAAATTATTTTTTTAAATTTGTATTTAAAAGATTATTTTTATTCAACATTATGCTTTTTTAAAATAAAATATATATCAAAATCTTTTTAAAAAATCTCAACAGCCTATGTAAGAAACGCACTCTCTATGAAACTTAAATTGGATCCTCAAATGTTTGTCATGTGTCAACGCTTTATAATAGAAACGGCAAAAATTATTTTAACGTGCTCATGTTTTCTCTTTGGTTTCCTTTATATGAAAGCTATTGAAAATAACTTCGTTTACATACGTTCATCCAATAATCGAAATTATTGACCACTCTTTGTTTATTTGAAAAGATAATTTTATGTTAATTACAGAAAGCTATCCTAATATTATCTTAATTATTCTTTGTTTTAAAACATGCATAATAAATTTCTATAATACATACGAATATATCTTATTAGTTGGTTGTAACATTGAACATTAAATGAGAGCATTCAAATTCTTCTAATTATATATATATAAACTCCAAAAAAAATTTCCTCCAAATATTATTTACAAGTCACACGAGGCATGGTTTACATTGGGTTTCCTGTCCCTTTTTTTTTCCCCCTCTTTTATGTCTCTCATTTTCTTAAAAAAAATTCCTCTTCCTTCATTTTCACTTCTGATATCCGTGCATGTTGCAGGGGCCCGCCAAGTGAAAATAATAAGAAGGATAAATTTCCACGTACGTCCATGTGATTTAATAAAAGTGATCCCTGAATACACAGTTGCACAATGATGAGAGGAAAATTGAAAGGAATGAGTCTGTTTAAAAAAATAAGTTTATAAATGATAAAGTAATAGAGAAGGAATCAATGTTATGTTTGCAATATGTGAATTTTGTATGAAAATTAGAATATTAATTTCATGAGATTTGAATAAGATACATACTTGTAGTTGTTATAATAGTAATTTATAATGTTAAGGCTTCCTTTCTATTATTTTAGACCAAGTTAAGCAACTTTCAATGGGTTTAGGCATTCTATTAGGAATAGAAAGGGACTTAATTCTACTTAATATTGTCTTACTGAATTCTCTCATTATGAGTTTTAATAAAATCATTAGCCCATATTTTTAACTGTTTACTAGACTTATAATTGATGTATGCTAAGACTCATTAACTATATGATTACTTAAATAACAATTGGACCTATAATAAGTTTAAATGGATTATAATCAAACTAAATTTTTAGAAAATAATAAAATAATTAATGTGAGCTTACATATAAATTTTTTTTAACATTTTTTCACTTGGCCTACATTAATTTATTCTTAAGAAAATTAATTTTATTTTGTAAAACCACTATAGGGTTAACAAATCAACAAAATTGTATGTGCACACTTTGTTTTAAAGACAATAGTTCTAAGATAACATAACATACTCAATTCGGTCTAACATAACCATCACTAAGGGATAGTAGCGATCATTATGCCTTTTATTGACACAAGACCAGTCCACACTCACAAATATTAATAATTATATGGATTATAAGGTTGAAAGTATGGTAAGAAATAACTTTCAAAGTAATCATTAATACATTATTTCTTATCGGTTTTTCATATAAGGCCTTAGCTCTGGATTCCCCTTGCTTGCAAAAATGAATGGAAAAAAAAGGGGGTTAAGTTTTATTTTTGAGGCCGGGCAAGAGGTGAAGACCATAAGAGAAGATTGCATTCTTTCTTAATATTTGTATGTTAAACTGCAATGAGAAATTATGATTTTTTAATATATGTATACTAAATTGAAGTAAAAGATTGTATGACTTAAAATAAGTTTATATGTTTCAAATACTTTATCTTGAGAGTATGGTATAGTGCCATAGGAGAAATATTATGACAAATATAACGGTTATCTTTAAAACTAACATTGTGTCTTAAGATATATGTTGTATTCAATCATTGCAAAAGTTAATATTAAAATGATGATCATCAATAAAAAGTATAACATATCAAACATGTGAAAGTTCATATTATATGAAATTCATTGACATAAGTGATAACTGGTAATGTTACCTACTTTTATTCATCTTAAATTGAGTTTTTAAGTATTAAATCATTATTAATTGGGCCTTATTAGATTATATTTGGACTATAGAACAATTTTGCACTCCAGTAAAAATTTTTGCACAAAGCTTGAGTTTTAATTTTTTAAATTTGTAATATCTCTTGATTTTGCATAGATTTTTTTGGTGAAAATTAATATTTTCAATGTGGGCAAAGCATTGGAGGATTTTTTTCCTGGCCATTGGATGGTGTTTTAAAGCTTAGATCTTAATTATCCATCCACTCAGTGATAAGTGCCTACAGGAAGAGAAAATTTCCAATTTTTTATATTCTTTTCATTTTTTTTCTAGTTGCATTTTACCTTATTTTCCTTTTTCTAATTTCAAGTTTCACACTCACACAACAACTACACAACTCCATTCATGGTTATCACTCTCTCCCTCAGGCTTTCATTCCTCATGCACGTAAATGGCACTTCCATGAGATGGATATTCATTCACACATGAGAAGGGAAGGTAGATGCACTCTCGGGGCTTCATATGATTAGAGGAAACCAGATCATACTCTAGGCCCATTAATCACACTTTCACATGACACATATACACACACGTCCAACTCTCTCCCTCACCTGATGCACACATGAATATGCATGGCTTCCACACTCACACTCACATGAAGATACACGTCTAGAAGGCCACAGAGCACACACACAAAAGAAACATGCACCAGGTCACTTTCTCGGGCTTTTTTACTTATAGGCATGGATTAGACTCTCACATGGGTTTTCTCATTGACAATACTTAGCTCTCTTCCTCATACATATACACAGGGCCACTTATTCTCACATTCATGCACAAAGGTATAATGTTGCATGGCTCTCGCACACATGAAAACAACCTACGGCTTTCCATCCACACATACTCTCATTTCATTATCCACAGCCTACTAAAAGAGATGAGGCATCAAATTTACATGTCCAAGCATGAATTGAACATGTCATTCTCCACTTTGAAGCACACATGAGAGAAGCAAATTTTGGGTTGACATGGCATGTCCAAGGAGGCACATATGAAGGCATAGGATTTGATTCATACACATTTACACATCATTCATTCATATGCACGAGTCTAGGTCATGATTTTCATCACTTTACAATCACATGCACGGCACTAGCTTTACTAAATCACACACGGATTCCACATAGCAAATATACACACACGTGCATGGGGCCTCACTAAATCACACTCATATGGATACATGAATATAGTGCATAGCTCTCTTTTACATACACACACATGTTAAGCATGCACTAGAATCACTCACTCTTGGGTTCACCAGGTCTAACATGGTAGAACATGATTGAGAAGGCACCAGATCTAACTATCATTCATCCACACAATCATATGTGCGAGACTTAGGATGTGGAGGCACGGGTTTATTAATTTACACACTATATGCTTCTTGTTACTTTCTTTAAAATATTTTAGCTATACTATATAGACTTCGTCATTGAGATATCTATTTAGAAAATTTGTTTTCACATTCATCTAGTGAAGCTTTAGGTGATAATGAGTCACTAATGCCATAATGATCCTAAATGAATCTTTTGTGGAGACGAGTGAGAACATCTCTATGAAATCTATGCCTTCTCCTTTTACAAAATCTTTAGCTATTAACATAGCCTTGAACCTTTCAACTTAACTTTTAGAATCTTTTCTAGTATTAAATACTTATTTACAACTAATTGACTTACAACCAATAGGCAATTTAACAAGCTACCAAACTCCATTTTTTGATATAGAAGTCATCTCATTAGTCATTGCATTCTTTCACATGTCTCATTAAGGACTATTGATAACTTCAGTGTAAGTTAGAGGATTTATAATTTGACCAATGTTAAAATCTACTTCACCAAGGTAGACATAATACTAATTTGAGATTGCTAATCTCCTTTCTCTCTGAGACCTCCTAAAGGGAATTTCTGGAATTTAGTTCATGTGTATCTAAAGTTGGTTGGATTGCTTCAAGAACTATATATTGTCTGAGGAAATCTCACTCGCAATGGATACTTCTGTATGGATAGGTAAATCCATAATCTCTTCCCTTACATTCCCTGGTATGACTACTTCATCTGTAAGTGGTAAAGGAATTAAGACACATCATGCTATTCATTTATTTCTATCATGCTATTCATTTATTTCAAAAGCTTGAGAATAACTTTATTTAGTAACATCAAACTCTAAGAATTTTGCAGTTAATAATTTAACAATTCTAGTACCCTTTATAGGATAATAGAATCTATATCCTTTTGAGTGATTTAGATGCCCAACAAAGAAGCAACAGGAAGTTCTAGAATTTGTTTTCTTCAAAGAAAGATTATAAATTTTTACCTCAATAAGACATTCCCAGACACAAGTGATTAAAACTAGACTTTCTACCCATCCATAACTAAAAAGGTGTTTGACTAATGAATTTACGAGGAATTCGATTTAAAATATAATTAGTAGTTTTTATTACTTCTTCGTATAAAATTAGGTAAATGAGACCTACTTATCATGCTCCTCATCATATCCATAAATGTTTCAAGACTACCAAATATGGTATACTAGGTAACAATGTCAAAATTTTGCAAATATTTAGCAAAAGGCTCTTTTTGTTGTCCCCCTTTATTATATTTTTCATAATATTCACTACCACGATTGGATCTAACTATTTTGATAACACTCCTTAATTGTTTCTCAACCTCAGTTTGATAAATTTTAAACATATCAAGGGCTTTAAACTTTTTCTTCAATAAGAAAAACATGGCCATAATAGGAAAAATCATCAATAAAAATTGCAAAATAATTTTTCTCACATGTAGTTGAAGAATATGGTCCACTAATATCTATATATATTATTTTTCGGAGACTCTTACTATGAGTTGCATCTTTCTTCTTAGTTTTGGTTAATTTTCCCTTGACACAATCAATGCATATCCCTATCTCGTTTAAGTTAAGCAAGAGAAGGATGTCATCTTTGATTAATCTTTCAATTCTTTCTTTTGAAATGTGACCTAGTTGTCTATGCCACAACAATGGAGATTTCTCCTTAATTAGGGATCATTTAGCCACGAAATTTTCAATATTGAAAGATAAATAATTAGTTTTAAGATTCAAACACAATCTATATAATCAATCAAATAAAAATGCAACTGCTAATCACATTAGAATCATAAAACATTTCAACTCCTTTACTTAAAAAATTGAAAAAATATCTAGTTTTATCAAGCAAGGAAAGAGAAACAACATTTCTCCTAAATGATAGAATATAAAAAAAAAAATTCTAAACAAAACCAATAACTAGATTCTAATGATAAAATAATAATTCCTATGTATTCAACTTTAACATCAGCACCATTTCTAACTTTTAACTTGGACTTATTCTCACTTAGCTTTCTACCATTTCTAAACCCCGATAAGATAGATGTAACATGAACAGAAACACTACTGTCAAGCCACTAAAAATCTAAAAAGACATCAATAATGTTTGATTCAATACAAACATAAGTCAATAACTCACCTTGGTCTTTGCCTTCTTTGCTAGCCAATCTTTATATTTGAGGCAATCAACATTCTTATGACCCTTCTTCTTATAGAAATAATAACTCATAACCTTCATTTATCTCCATCATTGGCAACCTGATACTTACCAAGCCTTTTGAAGTCCTAATCTTTCTTACGAGCATGTGTCTTCTTGTTTTTAAATTTCCCTTTTCCCTTATAGAAATTCAACTTGTTATGAGAAATCAAGTATGCAATTTCATTTTTTTCCCTTTTTAGCTTTTTTTCCCTTAGCCATACATTTAAAAATCAAGTTGTTGATGTCCTAAGTTTGATCTTGCGTGTTGTAAGCAATTTTATTTGATTAAATTCTTGTGGAAGTGACCTAGGTATGTATCTTATTCAAATATCACGAAGTTAGTGTTTCAATTTTCACACAAGATCCATAAATGCAAACAGTGGTATTAGAGCTCAGGTTCTATATGACAATTACAACACTAATTTTGTGAGATTTGAATAAGATATATACCTATGGCCTCTATATCAGCAATTTAGAATGCTGGGTTTACCTTTCTATTACCTTTTGTTAAGTTGAGTGGTTTTTAATAGGCCTAGACACTCTATTAAGGTTAGAGAGAGGATCTAATTCTATTTAATGTTGTTTTATTGGGCCATCCTATCACGAGTTTTAGTAAAACCATTAGCCCATACTTTTAACCACTCATTAGACTTATAATTAATGTGTACTAAGGCCTTTTAACTATATAATCACTTAAATAATAATTAAGCCTATAGTAAGTTTCAATGGACCATAGCTAACCCAAATTTTAGGAAATAATAAAATAATTAATATGAGCCCACATATAAAATTTTAAAATAAAATTTTTTTAACATGTTATTCAAAGAGAAGTTTAGTAAAAATTGATAATATTTTTTTTGACAATTTGAATTTCATTTTTTTGGAGAACACATTAGTATTAAAATTAATTTTAAACATACTACGTCCTTGAAAGAGATTGTCTCTTTAAAATTGTCTATGAAAAAAATAATTTAGATAAAATCCAAAAGTACTCTAATCATAATTTAAAAAAAAATCTATTTTGCATTATAAAGATCCTTAAGCTTAATTAACAATTAACTCTATCAATAGAACTAAAGATCACTAGAATTTTCATGATGTGATGATTTTTTATTATAGGCGTGAATTGTCTTGTTAACTTATGTGAACCAATTTATCAAATATATCAGCCTTTCATAATCCTAGTGATATCAACTTTTGAAGTCGTTTCTTAGCATAACTGTAGTTAAAGAGGCAAATATGCTATTATCTTGGATAAAATTGCATATTAACTCTTGGAGAAGTTGTGACTTTCGTAATTTTATAATGTGTGAATGGTACAAAAGTATTTATACATGCTTATAATATCTCGACTTTTCGACGTTAATATGGTAAAAAAAAAAAAATGATCCAAATGCTCCACCGCCAAAACCTTTTCTCCACATACTTAAAATTTTATTTTTTATATTTTTTATATTAATGTTTTTATTTTTTTTAATTGAGTCGCGGCATCTTAGATGCCGTGACTCAATTTATACTTTTTTATTAATATTTAATTTATTTATATATTTTTTAATTTTTTTAAAAAATAAATATAAATTTAATATATTTATTATTAAATTTGAAATTATCTATAAAAGTATGAATTAAATTTTTTATTTTTTTAGTTTTAATTATAATTGAAATTATTTTAATTAATTTTAAAATATATAATTTATTATTATGATTATTTCTTCAACATTTTAAATTTTTTTATTTCAAATAAATTATTAGATTTATTATTTTTTAGAAAAATTGAATTGAATTATTTTTATTTTTATTTATCATCTTATTTTTAAATTTAAATTTTCTATATTTATTTCATCTAATTTTTTTAATTTCTTCATTTAAATCAATTATAGAATTTAAAATTTTTTCACAAAATTTTGAATTTAAAATTTTAATTCTTTGTAGTTATTATATATATATATATATATATATATATATTAATTCATTAACTTCTTCAAAATCTTTAATTTTCAGTCCTTAAATGTTTATGTTTTTGGGATAAAAAAAATTGTAATTGTAGGTTTCTTTTTTTTATTTTTTGGATACACAATATTTCTTTTTTTTAAGGAAAAAAATGATATGATTCAACCTCAAATCTATTTGAATATAGTCGATAACAACGAGGCTAACAAATTAATATGTATTCAAATCATAAGAACCAATAATCGACAATATGCTTATATTGGTGATGTTATAGACATTCAAGAATTGGAAATTGAAGATTTTAAAAAAGTTAACGAATTAATATATATAATAATTATAAAGAATTAAAATTTAAAATTTAAAATTTTGTAAAAAAAATTTAAATTCTGTAATTAATTTAAATGAAGAAATTAAAAAAATTGAATGAAATAAATATAGAAAATTTAAATTTAAAAATTAGATGATAAATAAAAATAAAAATAAAAATAATTCAATTCAATTTTTTTAAAAATAATAAATCTAATAATTTATTTAAAATAAAAAAATTAAAATGTTGAAGAAATAATCATAATAATAAATTATATATTTTAAAATTAATTAAAATAATTTCAATTATAATTAAAACTAAAAAATAAAAATTTTAATTTATACTTTTATAGATAATTTTTAATTTAATAATAAATATATTAAATTTAAATTTATTTTTTAAACAAATTAAAAAATTATAAATAAATTAAATATTAATAAAAAATTATAAATTAAGTTGCGGCATCTCAAATGCCGCAACTCAATTAAAAAAAATTTAAAAAAATGGGTCGCGATATCTCAATTGCCGCACCCCATTAATAAAAAAAATACAAAATAAAATTTTAAGTATATAGAGAAAAGGTTTTGGCGACGGAGTGTTTGGGTCATTTTTTTTTAGTCATATTAACGTCGAAAAGCCTAATATCTCTCTCGTCTATGTGAAAGCTACTAAAACTTTTTTTTTTACTTCTAATAATTAAAATCATTGATCACTCTTAATCTATTTGTAATGACAACATTAATAGTTTAAATTTTAAAACATGATAAAATTTTATAATTGATATATCAATTTCTAGTTAGCTAGTTGTGATATAACTGAACAAGGTTTATATCGACCCAAAGTTAACTAGGTTTTTAAAGTCTCATTTGGCTCATGACTTTAATGATAATAAAAGTTAAAATTAATTCCATATAAAAAACCCATTTATTTTGGCCCATTTAAATGTTGAACTTTCTATATTTTGAAGAAAATTATTAATGAACAAAAGACAAAACCCATTATTTGTTTTTGGACAAGTAATTAGAAAAATGGAATGAGTATATTATTCGATATGCATCTCTCTTCAACAACTATCTATTTTTATAAGAAAGGTGAAAATTTTTATCTAACCTATGAAACAGGCATTTAATAACACTTATGAAAAATAGACATAACAGGTTGTTTGAAAGGAACACATTGTGTAACTAGTTGCTATTGAAGAAGAAGCTTGTGAACATTGAAGACAAACTTCCTCTATTCAAGCTGAAAAGCATTCGTAATCATATCTCTATCTCTAATGGCTAAAAGTTAGTAAAAAGATATAGTCTCAAGTGTAAATTACCATAACCTTTCAATCAAGCACTTAAGAGCATTTATTTTCTAAGAAAAATATTTTGAGTTTCTAGTGTATTAGCTTTTAAGAAGTATTTATTAGCATAATCTTTGAGGGGAAAAAAGTGAAAATTCTTTCTTTGTTATGTTTTTAATTCTCTGGGTGTAAGAGTGAGTTAAGGATGAGTTGTAGACAACCTTGTACAAAAAGCTTAAAGTGAGGTTGTGAGAACATGTGTTTGAAGTGAGCATATAAAACCTTGTGTCATTGAAAAAAAAAATCTCTTAGATTTTAAATTTAAAGGAACTAGACATAAGCTTGAGGAGCTAAACTAGGATAAAATTAGTATTGCGTTTCCTCTCCTTTTATCTTTCTTTTATTAGTTGTATATCTAACTCACTTCACTCTTGAAGAATCCTCCACTTGTTTATAATAGCTCACTTCACTTTTAGCCTTATCTATCTTTTGAGTTTGCAAAATTCATATTACTTAATATTTCTATACATTACAACTATTCACCCCTTTCTAAGTGTAGTTATCAATTGTTATCAAACCAACTTTCACTTATTTTCGTGCTTAATAGCCAAGAGAAAAGGTCTTATATGTTTTTGTTGCAGAAAATGAATATTTATATTTTTGGAGGAGCTTACTTTCAAAAAGGATTGTCTATTGTCAAATTACTATATTTCACAAGAAAACGTTTTTCAAATCAGAAAACCAAAATGAAAATCTATATCCATTTAGTTGACTATATATGTGGGAAGTCATCTAAAAAGGTTTTAAAATTCCTAAAAAGATAAATCTAATGATTTGAAATCTTGTTGACAAGCCAAGAAATGAATGGACAAAGAATGGCATCAAGTTGGTTCAATGTAACAATTAAGCAAGAAATATTTTAATTTGTGCTATCAGTGAAAATCAAAATATGACAAAATATCTAACTGTGAGATCGCCAAAGAGATGTGGGAAAGCTTATTGTCACATATGAAATAATCTTCAAGGTTGAAAAAAGAACCTAAAATATTATTGTGTATGATTATGAACTATTCTATATGAAAGAGAATGAAGATTTTGAAGAAATGTATAATAGGTTTGCCCACTCCTTAATTAATCACCTTTATTGCCATCTCTTATTCTCTAATTCTTTCTTTATTTGAATCTTGATCTCTGGAACTAAAATAGAAAACATTATAAATAAATCCCCATAGTTAAGATTTTTTGTCATGACCTACAACCTCGAACTGTGATTGATGCATAGGTGAAGCTAACCTAGGGCTAGCCTAGCAAGCATAAAGACTCATACATACATAAACCATAGGAAGCCATGAACATCACAATAATTATATCACACTTTAGAATCATATATTTCACTTCTCAAAATCACTTAGGGGTTGCCTGAAATTCAATAAGACCTAACTTGAAACAAGATATATCACAAATTGTCCAATTAGTCACAATTTCAATAAACAACATAAAGAATATCATAGTGGCACAAGGCTTATAACATAATAAAACTCTCACTATGCACAACCCCAATAAGACATTTGGTAACAATGACACTTTGGAGTCTGACACATGTACCAATTGACCAAAAGAACATACTCAACATGTCTAAAAAGTATGCAAGTCTCAAATACCTTACTGTACTACCCGCTAATTTAAAAGATAAATATAAAGGACTAGGGTAAGTCATAACAAATTTAGTGATTGCATAAATAACAAAACGCAGAAAGAGAAATAAACGTATATTAAAGTTTTTCACACTTGAGTATTCAAGTAAAATAAATAAATAATAAATAAATAAACCATTTTTTGTTTTGTATGAAGAAATGAGAATAACTATGATAAGTTCTTCTTATTATGTACTTTAGATTAATATGTTCTTGTCATTCACTTAGGGCTACTATTTTATGTGCTTTATATATGATATTTTTTCTTTGGTCTTAGCATTAATTTTGGCACTTGTTTGAAACAACAATTGTCAGTTGTTTTTTCATTTTATAGCTTTATAAGGCTGCCAATGATGATATCAAAGTCCATGGAAAACTTATATTATAGGAAAAATTATATTTAAGGACCCAGGTTTTGTAAAATTTATAATAAAAGATCTTAAAAATTAAAATTACTCCCAATAGTCAAAATTACTATCACTTACTACTAGGATTTAGGAAAGTTACTATCAAAGTTACTTAACTTATAACTTTCATAAAACTTTTTAATAACTTTCTTAAACTCTAGTAATAAATCTTTTAAAATTTGGTAGCAACTTTGGTCCTTGAGAACAATTTCAACTTTTAAGATCTTTTATTGTTAATTTTGCAAAACTTAAGTCCTTGAATGTAATTTGTCTTATATTATAGTGGTACTTATGTTATTCCATTTGTAGAGCAAGAGGTATTGACCTATTTGGATCATTTGTCCCTTCACATGTTGACTTGGATATTTCAATTGAGCTACCAAATTATACTTATATTTCTTTTGCAAGAAAAATAACATGAACAAATGTTATTAGGGGATCTTCTAAAAGTTTTAAAGATGAAAGGTGAATTTCTTTCACTTGGAGCTTTTGTCACTTGTTACAAAATTTTTTTGTTAATTATTTAGAAGACATATTTCTCTTTCAGTTTGACAATTTCTTTCTTCCATTTCAAAATCCTAACCATTTTGAATATCACTTATTGTTTGTTTTCTAAGTCACAACTAAATGTTATCATATATGTCACAATTTCACTTGACATACATAAAAGGGCTTTATCTCCTTCTCAAAGATGATAGATCATATTGGAAATCCATAAAAGAAAGAATTAAGGTATATTGGACCTATCATGGATTCAATTCAGTTAACAAATTGAAAAGTAAAGCTGTACTTAAGATATAATTTTTCTTTTGTTTTCCCTTTTTCTCTTTTAGCATGTGGTGAAATTCAATTTATAACGTATTCATTGAACAATATTTATCTCCTATAATTTAATTTTTATATATTTCTAATGACATTTTTTATTTTAATTTAGGTATATGTGGAAGTAGATATCGACCAAGTATGACAAAACATTTTCCATCATCTTCTAATCAAGAAGAATATTAGTAGATTTATGACTTGTAGAACTTTTGTTAAATGATATCATAATTATAGGATTTATTCATTAACTTATAGGACTTCTGTTTCTGTAACAACATTATTGCATGTATTAAACTTAAATTTCAATTTTAATGACAATTTCATTATATATATAATTATAATTTAAATTTTATATTTTTTATAATTAGTGTATGAGTTATTTTTAACTATGTTTATACTTAAGTTTAAATATTAAAAAATAAAAAATAGTGATTATTGCATTACTAACAATTGTAATGGTTGCTATCAAGTTAGGATGTTTCTATGATGCTTAAAACATAACTACTATTAAATATGCTTCATTTATTTGCAATCATCTTTCTCTTGGTTGCAAACAATTGTCGCAATGTGATGCACTAGGAGCTTTAGTAGTGGATTTTGCAATTGTTGCTAAAATTGTTAACAATAGTTGCTATGTTCAAAAATAAGCATCGCTATGCCCCTTTTTTTTGGTTGTGAAAGTTGTACAATCCAAGCAATAGAAAGATTAACAAAAGATGTTGAGTTCAATGAAGAAGCAAGTTGGAATTTACACTACAAAAAAAAATTAACAAGGGAAGATTCCTTCGTTGATTTCTCGCTAAACAAACTTAGTAAGGGATTAGTGCGAGAATAGGGAGGGAACACTTTGTGGCTAAATTTTATTCTTTATTTAGCAATGGAAATTATCCCTCCCCGTCTTGTCACTAAATTCTCTTGCTAACCAAATGCGAGAGAATTTCCCTCAACAAATTCTCTTGCAAATTTGTATTCAATGTTGCTTGATTCCCTTTAGAATTGGTAAGGAAATTATGAGAGAAATTCCATAACTAATCCTTCTTTGTTTCCTTACTATTCTGTTGCTAGAATATAAACATTCTTGTTTTTTTTTTGGGCTTTTCCTGTATTAATAACCTACAGCAATATAGCATAATTCAACACAAAACAAAACTATATATACTTATATGCACTTCATGCCTCATGTAAAGGGTATTTGTGCATTGCTCCCTTGCTATTATGTTTTAAAGGCATGTCACATATAATTTGTTGTTGTGAGTATACTGGAGTGATTGTATTTCTATTCTCTCAGTTGCTGGCTGGCCACATGCACTTACCTAAAGAGAACAAAGGGTTTTTAAGTTAATACTATAAGAAACTAACATTATGAAATAAGGCTTAATTATAAAGATAATATATAAGCTTTAAAATGTAACAAAATATCTTTGAACTTTAAGATAAGTAGTGTTTGATATTTGATGTTCGAGGGATGTTATTATGTTATATTTTAAAGTTGAAGAGAGCATTTTGTTACATTTTGAAGTTTATGAATTTTCTTTATACATATATATATATATATACATATGGTAGATTATTAGTAACAAATGTAGTTAATAAAAAACAAAAGTGCATCTAAACTCTATCATATTTATTCAAAAAATTATGAAGTTATTTTGTATATTTTTTGGTCAACTAATATGTCAATTAAAACTAGTTCCCTTTTTGAAAGATTTTAAGAGTGCACATCCCACATTAACTTGGTGATGGTGCACTTACCTAATATGATCAAATGTTGCCTTGTCGATGGATGTTAGGTACTTCAATTGTTTGCCTATGTATTTGATGATAACAAATGCAAAATTGAAAGTATTATGTTAAAAGTCCAATTTAATGAAAAAAGGAAGAATTATGTTTAAGGACCCAGAATTAAAAATATTTATTCTAAAGAATCTAGAACCATTATCTTAGGGTTGATTACTATTGATTTTAACAAAAAATAGTTAAACCCAGTAGTAACAAGTCCTTAAAAGTAAATTTCTTTACTTTTAGATCTTTTTTTTATAATTCTCCCATAAAAAAACTCAAGAATTTAAAAAAAGATCAAACTCTTTACCGAAAGTCCAATTCATCAATCATTATGCATAAGACAAAATAAGCAAATATGTAGAAAGTAAAAATATAAATGTGTCAAAGTTTTGCACCCCTTACCACTTGCATAAAAGAAGGCATTATAATACATTATTTTAAAAGGTTACTTTTTTTCTATCTTGCACAAAGCATTAAATACATTTATTGGTTTTTCTTTATATTATTTTTGCCAAAAATGCATTTATTTGATTCTCTCTCTCTCTCTCCAAAACCTATAACAAAGGAAAGTTGAAAAAGGAAGATTTCTATATGTTGAAGCCTCTCTTCTTGAAGTCAACCAAAAGCTAGCTAGAGTTGTACCCCTTGCAAGCTCTCTCAACATCTCATATTTTTCATGGCTGAAGAAAAGGCTATAAACAAATTTTGTCCATCTCTTTAGCTATCACTTTGCAATAGAAGAAGAAGAAATTAAGAAAAGGGATAGGATCAAAAGTTTACAAGGTGAAGAAAGTACTCTAATGGCTAGCTTCATCGTCAACTTTGAAGATTTCCTATAAAAAGAGAAAGCATGAATAGAGAGGATCAAGAAAAGAGAAATACATAGAAGTGTATGAAAGAAAACATATAATCTCATTCTCTTCATCTTATCTTCTTTGAGCTTAATCTCCAATTGATCTTGCTAGGAGAGCACTATTTGAGCCTTACTTGTTTTCCTTTCATTTATAAGGGTTTCAAAATCTACTTTCATAATTTTCTATAAATCTTTTCAAAATGTGGGAGTGAGTTTAAAGTGATCTTAGGGAGAGCTTGTGTAAAATCTAAGTTTTGTATTAGTTTGATATGAGAGACAACCTTGTGTTGAAGGTGATCACAGTAGAACCTTCTTGCTATATTGGCAAAGCTATTGTGAAGAAAATCCCTCAATGTTTAAGAGGAGGAGATATAAGCCTTAGTGTTGAACCAAAATAAATTTGATATTATTTCTTTTCTCTCTTATCTCTTAGTTATTTACTATCCCAACTTTTAGTTAACAAATTCTGGTTGCAATTAACTACAAGTTATTTTTCGTGCCTTCTATTTGTAATTTTAATCAAATAATATTGTTTTAGTTAACTAACTCTTCTACTTTGTCTAGTTTGCAAAAATTACTAAATATTTATTTTTTTGATTAAAAACAACTATTCACTCCTTCATCAATTCTATAACGCTAACCCCATATAAATTAATCATCAATATGCGGTAAGGATCGTGCCTCTTAATTTGTCTCTGCTGTCACAACTACCGTAGCTAGTAACTTACCACAGGAAGGAAACAGAGGTCGAAGTATTTTAGACTTTAGTCATGTATGTGAGATTGCTCCATAGTTCATAGCATAGGGATCAAGTGGGATTATAGTTTGGAAAAGGAAAACCTTACTGAACAGATAAATATGCGATTTTTCCTTAATTAATCTACCTAACTCTGTCGTACAAACGAAGCTAACATTGGTTTCAATTTCGCATTCATAATATGTAACAGCTGAAGATAATGCATTGCTCCTTGCATGCACTTTACCTGTCTTGGTTAATTAAGGTCAGGTCAAGTCAAGCATCCTATTCAAATCCAACATGTTTCATTCATTCATTTTGCCTTTACTGAAGTTCCGTAAATCAAAGTAGACACTAACATCCGTTACATACTAGCTTTAGCATTATTGAACAAATACAAAAACATAAAGAAAGCTTTGGCATGGGGGGCCATTACAATAGATGACTGGAGATAATGTCTGATTGAATGAACTGATTGAAATAGTCACAGACTCAGAGAAATGTTAAGAGCGTTAAGTTCCAAACGTCAAATAGTAGCAACAAAGCTAAATGATCCTATATATATTCCTTTAACTGAAGATTATTTTAATGTAAGCATAAGAGTTTTTCCCACTATAAATTTGGATATTTAACGTAAAAGGCACATGTAAAACCCTGTTATCGAAGATCAAGAATATATCCATTCAGTATTCACCATTTAAAGGTTAAAATGCGTTGACCGCATCATTTTCTCTTTCTCAAAGTTGCCGTAACCATCACCCTCTTCCCATTGTTTGAGCACTAATCAAATCCTCATCCATACTCCAAGAAAATCACTGTGGGCAATTGCGTGATTGCTGTTAACAAGAAAATCACTAAACACCACATAGGAAGCACCGATACATGGAAATGCCCCAAGTATCGGTGTCCGATGTGGTAAGCGTACAATACGCCTGGATAGCCTATCAACGATTCTTTTTTGTTTTTTTGAAGTAAATTACATGAAATTTATGAATAAATGTATATCCATTTAACTATATATTTTAATCTAATTTTAAATTTTTTGGCTAAAATATATTTTATTTATAGAAATACATTTTTTTGAAACTAAAAAAATTTAAATGGAGAGTATTTTAGTTAAAAAAATTAAAATTAGATTAAAGTATAAGATAATTTTTATTTTAAGGGAGATCTATATATATTTTAAAAATAAAAAAAGCTCTGTGTTATTTCAACAAAATTTAAGAGAAATCTATATAATTTATTCTTGTTTTGACTAAAAGTAAATTACGCTAATCTCTTGAAGTTTAGTGAAATTATACTATATATTCCATTTGTTTTAAAAATTATTCTCAATTTCTCTAAAACTTTGATATATATTATAAAAAAAATTTTCAAATTAGTTTATGTTATAAAAGTTGCTTTCTATATAACATAAGATTGTAATTTTATCGTTAACATGACTAGTAAACACAGCTAATGTTAAGTTTTAACAAGAAAATTTGATTTTTTTTATAATATGACAAATGAAGACAATTTAATAATTTTATTTCTAAAAGATATATATTATATAGAAAGTTATCTTTATTAATAAAAACTAAATTAAACTTGAGTGTAATTTATAAAACAAAAAAGAAAAAACAATTACAATTCAGCCAAATAAGAGATTTGAATATTTTACTTTATATATAAATATAAATATATATATATATATATATAATCCAAAAGAAAACTCTCAATAAAGAAGAATTAACATAGTAATAGTTCATAAAATAAAGATAATAGAACATTCAAATTATTGGCCGAAGAGAGCTTAACCAAAAAGAAAAAAGAAAAACGAAACGCCATCCGGGACCTCAAAGAACTAATTTAGTGCCCTTGCTCTTGTTCTGAATGTAGTTGTCCTTCTCTTCCTGGGTCATGAAGGAAGTGACAGGAAAAGACTTACCAATGCCCATAGGAGTCTTAAACATGATTTTATTCCCATTTGGATCGTCGATGCTCATCTCAGTGATCGGAACCCACACGAACATCTGCTTGCTCTTGATGCCACTCATCTTCTTCATCTTACCCTTCTCCACGTGGGCCGTGACCTCCGTGGCGTAGCTGACCCTCGTATTGGTGGCCTCAAAGAAGTGCTCGTAGGGCGCTTTTTGCTTCATCCACACGAACCCTGTCTCTCGAACCCTCCCACACTCCACCAGGTCTTGCAACGGAAGTACGCCTCGAGGGAACCCCAGCTCTTCTAGAAGCTCTATGGAGTGGCGATAGCAATCTTCAGAGCCATAAACGATCTCTGCTCCTGCACGCTCATCTATTACTGATTTGTTGCTTGCCATTTTGCTGTAATGATTAATGCCCTTAAAATTGAAGGCCTTACGGCTTTTATATATTTAATGATTGAAAGAGAATAAAGAGAGGTTGTTGAGTGGAAGTTGAGCAGACTGGACTACTTCTAATGAAGTGGTTCACCCAACTGCTCCTACCACCACATGTATATGTTGGAATTTTGTGACTTTGTGAGTATTTAGATGTTAAAAGTCCAAGGTTTGGTATGTAATGTACCTTCGTACACATACCTAATGTACCATTGGTAGTTCACAGATTTGGGGGGAAAAATCTCTTCCTATTTCCAACTATGTGTTATACTCTATACATGAAATGTCTCTGGCTCTGCTAAATAAATTTAAACTTGGCTGTTTTAATTCGAATCATAAGTGCACAAGGCTCAGATGGGAGAAATAGGTAAGAAAATAGTGGATTGATAATTCGCGAGTTATTCTTTTTCTACGTCTCCTAACCGAGATTTGAAATGGGTCCGCAACGAATTCAAAATCGCAATAATTAAAACAAAAACAAAAAAGAAGCCAAAATTCAGAGCTACAAAGAGAGAATTGAAACAAACTGCAAAATAAATAAATAATCTAAAAGTAATAATAGAAAGCCACAATTAGTGATGTACTTTTATAATAATTTTGGAAAAGCTTCTCTACGCACTACAATAATTCTTAATTGGAACTATCATGATTTTAAAAAGGTCATGACATTTCAAAAACTTAGAAAATTAATGTGTAAATATAATCCTAATTATATATTTCTAATCAAGACCATGCAGTCTATCTGATTAGCTAGCTTAGTGAATACAATGGCTTGGATATCATAAGTTCTATTTGGTTTGTTGTGAAGGTAACGTAATTCTTTTCTAAGTTGTATGCAATATATACTATATTCTCATAATATCTTTATAATACCTCTCTTTTTAATTATCACTTTTTTAAATATATATATATATAAACTATTTCATATATTACTTACTCACTTTTTACATTTTCTTTTCTTTTACATCATCTAACCAAACCAACCTTAAATTTTGTATAGCAGATGTAGTTGTAGCAAAAGTGGAGGTTTTATTTTTAGCATGGAGGTAAGGCATGGATTGTCACATTATCAATCGTTCTCATTGGATTCACATTACTAGCACTGCAACCGCATGTAAAAAAAAAAAATTATTTTTTTTATCGTTCGGAATCCTATATTTTATTGGACTGGTTCAAACATACTGCTAACATTTCATTAGTCATCCTTGGCTGGATATAGGTGATTTTAATTTGGTTCTTTACTCGCAGGACAAGAAAATTAATGTTTTTTCCATACAGGGAGTTCTGATTTCTAAATGATGAGGATGGAAACTTGTGATTTCACATATATAAAACCTAATGGACCCTGGTATACCTGGAAAAACAGTAGGTAAGGAGATGATTTTGTTTGGGAAAGGTTGGATAGAGCAATTCATAATGTTTGGTGGGTTAACAACTTCCCTCATTGTAGCATGTACAATCTCACACTAGGTGCCTCTAATCATGCTTCTACTTTGGTTAACACTAATGTATGGCCTCCTTATAAAAGAAGGCTGTCCAGATTTAAAAATTTGTTGTTGCTTTTTGCCGAGTGTAGACTAGTTGTAAATAATGTTTGCAATCGGTGGGAGCCTGGCTCTTAATTATGCTTATAAATTAAATATGAAACTCAATCACTCCAGGATAGCTCTCAAGTAGTGGAATTCCTCACAAGCGAGTAATATTCAGCAGAAAAATTAGTATTTTAGAAGGAAAATTGTACTATATGTCCACAATCCAATCTAAATTGTAGTCTGGGCATGTTTGAAATATGGGAAAAACACTCAGGAACAAATTAGAATTTTATTATGACTGTAAGAAAAGTTTATGGACTCAAAATGCTAGGTAGACTTAGTTGATTAATGGTGATAGAAATGCCAAATATTTTTGTAGTTTGATTAACAAGTGCAGACAATGTCATTTTTTTTATCTCAAAACTAATCAAGGTGGTTGGACTGATAATTTTAGTCTAATAGAATTTAAGACATGTGACTATTTTCAATAGTTTTTTTTTCTTCCCAACTCAATTAAATTGAAGTTAATGTTCAGAAGTTAGGAATTACCCTGTAGCTATTGTTACTGGCCAACAGCTTGTTATACTGCGTAGGCTTGTTCATATACAGGATATAGAAGAGGAAGTATTTCAACTTAAAATTTATAGTACCCATAACTGAATGGTTTTCAGGCTAAATTTTACAAAAAAATTTTGGGACATATTCCGAGGTATGTGATTTACATGGTGACTTCTTTTTTTTTTTTTTTTAACTCATGGTTACCTATTAAAGAGTTTTAACAGAACTTATATTACACTAATTGCTAGGTGTGACTCACCTCAAATGTTCAGGGATTATCATCTTATATATTAGCCTCTACAATATATCATATAAGATTATTAAAACATCTAATGTAATCGTTTGAAACAAGTACTTCCAGATCTTATTGCAAATCAAAATTGCATTTTTCAGAGGTAGGTTGATAACATAGTGTTAGCCTTTAAGTTTATGAATAAGTTACATAAACCTAAATATTCTGTTAAAGGGTGGAGCACGTATAAATTAGATATTGTTAAAGTTTATGATTTTTTTTTTCGCAACCTACGCTTACTAAAATGGGATTTCCACGGCAGTAGAAAAAATGATCATGCAACGTATGACTATAGTTAGCCATTAGGTGCTTTTAGATGGCAACCCTACCAATCCAATTTGTCCTCGATAAGGTATGAGGCAAGGTAATATTTTATTTCCTTACTTGTTTATTATTTGTTCTAACATCTAATCGCAAATGATTTTCTAATGCAGAATGAAAAAAGGAATGGTTTGGTATTCAGATTAACAAAGATTTTGAGCCTATTTCTCATTTTATGTATGTTGACGGTACGGTGCTATTTTTTGAGCCCAAGGACAAGGCGCATGTGAAATAGTTCATCCTGAACAAGTGTAGTCGACTATCTGGTGGGGTAATTAACCCCTCAAATTTTGAAATAATTTTTAATCCAAATGTTTCGCATACATTGAAGAAAAATAACTTTCTGTTGTTTTTGGGATAGGATATAACTCAAGATTTGGCAAATATCTAGGTACGTAAGGTGGATGTTCGTAGGAATGAAAGACAAATTTACACGAAGGTCCTTGTAAAAATTGAAAGGAAACTCCAGCCTAGAAGCTTATGCTTCTATCCCATGCTGCTTGACTTACCTTGATAAATGTAGTTTTAAATTCCACTCTTATTTATCATGTGACCTAAAAAATACTGTCACCAAATTGATGCGATGATAGTGAACTTATTTTAGAGTTATAATTACAATCAGCACAGGATCCATTTATTAAGTTGGGATAAGTTATGCATGTAATCCTCAACAAAATGGAGGTTTGTGTTTTAATAGGATTAATGTTTTGAAAATTAGATTGATCGTTAAATTAAAAAGAAGAGTGGTTGAAGGTTTATTGATTTAATTGTAATCAAATGTAATTAAACTAGCATTATGAAAATTTATATTAAATATTAATAATAATTCAAATAATGATATTATAGAATAAAGCATGAATACTATTATTTTAATTTAATCAAAATAAGTACAAATTTCAGAAATAGTTTAAATATTTTTATATTTATATAATATATATTTAAAACATTTATAAATAATTTTTAATTAGATTATATATGAAAAGTTGTAATACATATAAAATAAATTTATAATCCATTAAAATATAACTTTTAATATCTCTGCAACATAGGATTGTTCATCGGACTGGAAGGTCCAATATGCCTAGCCCTACCTAGCCAAATTGGATTGGGTTAGGCCAATGCAAAAAAAACAAAATCAACTTAGGGCCAGGTTGGGCTATGAAACCAGGCAGGGCCATCTATACTAGCCCGACCTAACAAAAAAAATTAAATGTTTTTTATAAAGAATTATATTAAAATTTTATTTTAAAAAAATAATTTTATTAAGACTTATATAAAATTTATATATATAAATTTTTAAAAAACTATTTTATAATTTTAATAATAAAGTAAAGCAAGCCCTAAGGGCCATATTAACTCGACCTGACCTAAAAAAATTTTAAAAAAATATTTTTTATAAGGATATATATAAAAATTTTAATTTTGCAAAGATAAAATAAAATTTTATAAGAACTTATAAAAATTTTTATGTGGTCATATTTCTTTCCATCAATCTCTTCAAGTATGACAATGCTCCAAAAATCTTCACTAGCATCGGTTTGAAGGATCCTTTTACCTTTATCAGGAATTTTTAAAGGTAAAGGTATTTGAGAGACTCTTTTGAGGTGTAGTACTATTGCAGTCTGAGCAGGTCCCCAAGGAGGGGAATCATTTTTGAAGAGTTTGGACAGCTGGTTGGTGTGATTAGACACTTTTAGAATAAAGTCTCTGATAAAGTTAATTATCCTGAGAAATTGTTGAATTTCTTTTATGTAGAGATCTTTATTCGAAAAAGTGAGTAACTCCTGGGCTATGTGTGGTCCAATCAACTTTATCAGAGACTTTATTCCAAAAGTGTCTAATCACACCAGCTAGCTGTCTAAGTTCTTCAAAAAGGACCCCCCTTCTTGAGAACCTGTTCAGACTACAGCAGTAATATACCTCAAAAGAACTTTATTTTGAGTCATTGCATTATGAGTATGCCAGTTGAGAACTTCTTTAGCCGTGGTAGCCCCACAACTGATGAATCATTCCATAATGATCACTCCTGTGGTCACCCAAGAACAAAAGAAATGTCTAATTCCCATCCACTAGTTTCATCCTAATGGGTCTTATGCTTATGTTGGCAAAATTAATAGACACTTTTTTTGGGATTGTGATCCGTCTATGTACGACCCTGATTGTGGATTCATACTCCACCATCCTCGCCAAGGCATCCTATGCCTACTCCCCAACCTGATTCAGCTCAAAAGAACAAACAATCTCAAACAGAACCTTACTGGGTTAATTGACAAAACGTGTTACTCTTTAAAGAAAAAAGATCTTGATTTCTATTACAAAAGAATGGCAGAGAGATACTACCTTCTCAATGGTTTCAATGATGTCAACCTCAGACATACATTCATTGCCTCTTTCCCAGAAGAGTTACAGCCAGAATTCTCGAGAGCCATACAATCCCTTAGAAGAGATATGACTGACATCTCTCTTGGTGAGATTTACCAATTAACTTTGGCTATTCTTAAGAAATTATGTGAGCAACATAAAATGTTTGATTCCATGATGGATGGAAAGCTTACTTTGCAAAAGGTTTGTAAAAAGCCTTATCTCCATATTAAATGCAAAAATAAGTTCAAATGCTCTTGCCCAACAGAGAAGAAATCTTATTACCAGCGTAGTTATCCCAAGCCTTTCAAGTCTTATAAACATTACAAGAGAAGATAATTGCTACAACACCATGTCTATAGTTTCCTCTACTAATGATATAGATGAACCCGTCTATCTTCTTTCCATAGCAGGAAATTCAGAATCATAACTTTTTGATGCAAAGGAAAACATCATACAAGGAATAGGCTGAGTTTGTGTCTGGGCTGAAATGGGTAACTCAGGTTCTGGAAGTGGAGAAGGAAGAAGGTTATCATGACTTAATTCCTTAAGAAGATCATAGAAACTTTCAAGCTTAGGCTGTGGAGTTTTGATACCAACCCATCTAGGTTTTGGTGGGTGGTCATCATCATCTGAACTGGTATACAATTTGTGATGGGAGCAGTGACCAGGTTTCCAAGATGGTCTAGGGACTTGGAAAATCAGTCTTTTAGATCTCCTTCTCTTATAATGTTTATAAGACTTGAAAGGCTTGGGATAACTATGCCGGTAATAAGATTTCTTCTTTGTAAGACAATGAGTGCCCAAAGATACCAGAGAGCATCATTAGTTATATGATTTGTGATGCCAATACTATTTTTGCCCTTCTTGGATTCCACTTGTCAGATTCAAATTTTTCTGATTCTTATCACTCAGATTATTCTGACCAATATGTTCACCCCAGCTACTCTGTCCAACCTTGCAACCTCACTGAACAGAAAAGAGCATCCAATGCCTTATGTTCAAATGTAGATTCTCCATAGCAAGTATTATAAGCAAATTCCTGTCATAACTTATATGGATATTGGTGCCACTCAATATTAGCTCAACCTTACTTAATACTAAATTGGGTTAAGATAAAGTCTTTAATTTTTAAACTTATTTAAGATCAAGCTAAGCATACGAGGCTCAACTTATGAATACTTATACTACACATGTCCCAAAAAGGCCAAATCTAAAATGAAACTTTAATAAAGTCTACAAACATGTCTTTATAGCTACAAAAAATGGTGCTTCTCAAGGGCTGCATATCTATCTAACACTTGAAACAGATAGAAAAGTGCAAACCATGCACTTTTGATATAAATTTTCTAATTTAATCTTTTATTTTTTTTTTAAATTTTAAAATTTTTTATTATTTTAAAAGATGTAGAATATAAAATAAAAATAATTTTTTAATTATAAATATTTAAAAAATAATAATTTAAATAAAAAGTAAAATTTTAGAATTTAAATTTTAAATTACTTAAATTAAATATAAATATTCTAAATTAAAAAAAATGCACGCTCTAAAAGGTATAAAAAATTAGGATGCATCTACCACTATCCTATCATTTATTATTTTAACTTAACCAAATCTAGTGCTTTTCTTGTTTTGAAGCTCCCTTCTCTCTCTGCACTTCGAAGCAGCCTCCATATGAAAGAAGTGAGTGTAGCTACCTTCTCAAATCCCCTCCCTCTTTTCTTCAAACTCAGTCTTTGATAATTATCTCTTCTCTTTCACAGACTTGTAAATCTTTTTCTAAAGATCAAAGAAAGAGAGATCCATATACGTTCTTTCTTTTATTTTTCATTATGGACCTACAAATACTAGATTTACGCATTTATTGGGTTGGATCTATCTTATTCTCTTTTGCTTTTTAATTTGCGCCTAAAGCAATTGTTTTCTCTTCTCTTCTCTCTCACTCATTTTCTTGGTATTTCTCCTTCCTTCTCTTTCTCTCTCATTTTCATTATCATCTCTATTTTATTTTTTCAACTTGTCGATCCAAAACTGACTAACCCATCATCCCGACTAGTTTTTGTCAATTTTATTGATTTTTGATTGTTTTAATAAATTTTTTATCAATTTTTTAATAAATTAATTTTTAAAGTTAACCGAATCAAATTTATAATTGATTTATTAGTTTTTCAATTTAACCGACTAATTCAATCTATTTTTTTAACATTGAAGAGGATGCATTATATGAATATAACTTTATTAGTAAAACATATTTGGAGGTTGTTTGGGCTAAAACAACAATCCATATAGAGTAATGCAAAATAAATATTGTAAGGATAAATTTTCAAATAAAATAAATGAAAATTTTCACAGATGGAAAATATAAATTACTACCAAAAAAATTATTTATTCGTGGTTTTTTAACATTTTGTGGCGGTCAGAAAATCATCACTGATACAGGCATCAAGAGACATTTAACAACAATTTTTATCTAACCTCGAGAATAAACATCACTAAAATACAGTTTTTATCCAACATTGAGAATAACCCTCACTAAAGTTCAATGGCGGTGTATATGTATATTTACTGGCGATTTTTTATCGTCAAAAATTGATGCTACTATTTGAAAACGTTTGTCTTTACTAGCGGGCATTGACTGTTGAAAATAATTTACTTAGATTGCTTGTTTCTTCCGGTAATTTTGATTGCCAGGAATTGCAACTGGAATCTAGTCTGATTTTGTACGACGGTTTTTTCAATTGCAATTAATTTTGTTATATATATATATATATCAATTGTTGCTAAATTATCAAAATATATGTTTAATATAATTACAAAAAAACATAATTCATATATTTATTAAAATAAAAATTATTATTTTTACAAAATTTTGATAATAAATTAATAAATTATTTATGCATAATGTTATTCTATTAAATATCTCCAAACGTAAGAAATTACAAATATAAATCAACCCCAAACTATTTAGTGCTTGCTTAGCTACAATAAAATTCATCTTCACAAAGGAAGGAATAAAGAAAGCACCAATTGATAGCAATTTGACGGCCGAAAGCACCAATCAAATCAAATCAAACCAACAGCAAAGGATCTGGTTCCGTTCACGAGTCGAAAAGGAAAATATGGATACCGGAGGCGGGCCTGTCTAAGGGAACAGCCTTTCCTCAGGGCAGCTGGACCTTTTTGAATGTTCGAATAAGAAAGTGATGAGTCTCAATAACCGGGAGGGAAAGGAGGCTTTTGGCCCCCCTGAGAACTCCTATAGAAGTAAGCTGTTGCAGATGGGGTCCTGTGTAAATGATCACATGGATGAATGCAGCGACGACGAATGTTCATCGAAGGACTCAGAGGACTGGTGGGAACAGTTGCAGAAAGAGACTGATTTTCAGTTACAATGCGGAGTGGAGGAGTTACCCTCCCCCGTCCGGGAGGAAAAGTGTCCAACGGTGCAAGTGACGAAAGAAGAGTACGATGAGTGGTGCAAACCCTGGAAGAAGTCTTTGATCATCAAACTGATGGGGAAGAAAGTGACGCTCAACTTTTTAAGATTTCGTCTCGAGAGGCTTTGGAAACCACAAGCTTCGTTTAAGATTCTGGCTTTGGGCAATGGCTTCTTTGTAGTCTCTTTTCAGAGTAAAGAAGATCTGAGGCATGCGTACCAGGAGGGGCTGTGGATGATAACGGACTGCTACCTACTAGTCCAGAGATGGCGTCCTATGTTCAACCCATGGTCAGAAAAGGAAGCAACCTTGATAGCGGCTTGGATAAGGATCCCTGACCTACCAACGGAGTGCTACAACTCCTGGTGTTTGTGGCGTGTGGGAAACCTTGTTGGGAGGACTTTGAAGATCGATCACACTACGTCTATATCGGCGTTGAATAGTGACTTCAGTACTTCAGTTACATCTATGGATAGGTTTGCGCGGCTTTGTGTCGAATTGGACCTCTGTCATCAATTACTTCCTAGTGTTATGATTTGTGGGAATAAGTTCAAAGTGGAATATGAAAGGCTTCATATCATCTACTTTCAGTATGGAAAATATGGACACCACAAAGATGTTTGCCCAGAGGGAGGCTAAGAGGACCAGAACGGAAAGTAGGCGGCGAAGGAAGGGTCCTTGAGAGATCAGGGTGGTGTCATCGCCGGTGAGGAAAGGGACACCTCGCAGGGGATGGAGGAAGACCTCGTGGAATCCCCAGCTGTGCCTGCTCCTGATAAGTCAGCGTCTGGCGAGGACTTTGGGCCCTGGCTCATTGTCAAGCACCAGCCAAGGAGGAAAGCTGCTAAAGTCACTCCTTAGCAAGTCAACGGGGTGAATAGCAAGCGTGCTACTATCAATCCTATGAAAGCTCAAAATAGCAAGATTCCCTACAGCAGATCTGGTGATACGAAGCATAGCCATCAGCTAAGGCATGCAGGGAAGGAAGTGAGGCCTGCTGAGAAACCAGCCTCGAACGGTTATCCTAGCCATAGTAGACAGCTTGACCCTGTTTCTGCGATGCCAGACAAGGATAGGGAGTCTCTAGGGCTTTTGGGTCTGGAGAAAAACGTACCACTTCCCTCTACGTGGAAACATAACGACTGCATGAAAAGGAAGGAAAGTGATCCGTTGATCCCCCTTCATGCTGTCAAAAACCCGTTCGAGCCCCTGAACATTATCGGCTTTGGAGAAGGTCTAGAGGCTGAGGAAGTCGTCAAGGGTCCCGGGTTAGCTACGTCCCTTGAAGGTTCTAAAGATAGCTTGTATAAGCTAAGCCCCTTGCTCAAGTCTCCTGATGACATTCCAAATATGGGGTGCATATCAGGTACGTCTAAAGGTGGCAATCCACCTAGTTTATTGCAGGGTTAACCTGCTCCTTCCCTACTAGTTTTCCATGAATCTTCTGTGTTGGAATACTCGAGGGACTGGTTCCCTTTTGTTCCCTAGGCTGGTCCATGACCTGTGCTCTAGATATAAGGTGGATGCTCTGGGCGTGCTCGAAACTAGACAAGGCGAGGAGCGTGCGGTGGCAACATCTGCTAAGCTGGGTTTTGATAGAGTGGACCTGGTTAACACTGATGGGTTTAGAGGAGGTATTTGGGGTTGTTGGCGGGGCAATTCCCAGAATGTTACGCTGCTGGAGAAGGACCAGCAATTTATCCATTATAAAATCACCTTTAGAAAAGGGAACATGTCCTGGTATTTCACGTTAGTTTACGGGTCCCCAACTCCTTCCCATCGTATCCTTCTGTGGGAGAACCTCCATCGGTTAGGAGATAGTATCAATGGGCCCTAGTGCATTGCGAGAGACTTCAATGCAGTTCTTTATGACCATGAAAGGAATTCAACTTCGAAGCATAGTAAAGGCACGAATAGGGATTTTCATGACTGGTTCACGGATACGGATCTGATTGATATCGAGTTTAGAGGTCCTCCGTTTACTTGGTGGGGGGTAGGATGCCAGAGTAGGATTGATAGGGTGGTGGCTAATAAGGAGTGGTGTGAGTGCTTCCCTCAAGCTACTATTTTTCACCTCCCGTGCTTCAAATCTGATCACTGTCCGCTGCTTCTAAGGGTATCCACTCAGGATGTTCTGGGTCAAGGAGCGAGGCCTTTTAGATTTCTAGCTCATTGGGTGTTCCATGAGCAGTTCAAAGAGTTTGTTAAGGGGGCTTGGGACCAGCATGGGGTCTGGACCTCCACTATTTCGAAGTTTACGGATGAGATTAAAGTCTGGAATCGTAAAGTCTTTGGTAATATCAGTAGGAAGAAGGATGTTCTGCTCCGCCGGCTTGAAGGCATCAATAGGAGTTTCACACATGGCAGACGTCCCTATTACCTCCTCGAGCTCCAAGCGAATCTTTGAAAGGATTTGGAGGATATCTTACTGTAGGAAGAGCTCCTCTGGTTGCAAAAGTCGCACTGCAACTGGTACCTTCATGGGGATGGCAATACTAAGATGTTCCATGCTTTGGCCAACAATAGAAGAAAGATTAATAAGATTGAAGCCATTCTAGACGATAATGAGGAGTGGTGCTTTGATATGAAGGTCATCGAGAGCCGTGCTAGGGAGTTTTTTAAGAGCCTTTTTCATGAGGATGGTGGAATCCGTGGTTCCCTTGTGTGTGACATAAGCTTTCCTCCCATTGCTGACAGCTTACTGTCGAGTTTTGTTACTTAAGTGAGTCCTGAAGAGATCAAGAAGGCGCTCTTCGATATGGGTCCGCTAAAGGCGCCTAGGCCAGATGGGTTAAATCCCCTCTTTTATCAAAACCAATGGAATTAGGTGAGGCCTTCAATTGTGTCTAAGGTGCATGAATGCCTTGAGAACCCATCTTCGATCCGAGATATTAATGACACACTGATAGTCTTAATCCCGAAGGTTGAGAACCCAGCCTGCCTAAAGGATTTGAGACCTATCAGCCTCTGTAATGTCATCTACAAAATTATCACCAAAGTCATCTCAAAGCGCTTAAAGTGCATTATGCCTATAGTCATTTCCCCTAACCAATGCAGCTTCGTCCCAAGAAGAAGCAGTTCTGATAATATCGTCATTGCCCAGGAAGTCATCCATCCTTTGAAGAACACTGTGGGGAAGAAAGGCTTCATGGCTATCAAAATCGACCTCGAGAAGGCTTACGATAGGCTAAATTGGGACTTTGTGACTGAGTGTTTGGAAGAGCTAAAGCTACTGGCTAGTTTTAGGGAAGTCATCAGGTCTTGCGTTACGTCCTCTTCCATGCAGCTGATCTAGAATGGCCGGAAGACTGAGTCCTTTTCTCCCACGAGAGGCGTCAGGCAAGGTGACCCTATCTTTCCGTATCTCTTCGTGATTTGTATTGAGAAGCTGGCCCACCTGATTCAGAATGAGGTTAGCAAAGATGTTTAGCGCCCCTTCCGGGTTGGCAGGAAGGGTCCCCTAGCCTCTCACCTCTTCTTCGCCGACGATATCGTTATCTTTTCGGAGGCTAGTCTGGATTAAGTTGAGGTCATCAAAGGTTGTTTGAACTGCTTCTATAACGCTTCGAGCCAGAAGATTAGCCAGGCTAAAACTAGGATCTTCTTCTCCAAGAATGTCCACCACACTTGCAGAACTGAGCTCAGTGAAGCTTTGAATTTCACTCCTACGAGTGACTTAGGGAAGTACCTTGGTGTCCCTCTCATCCACTCTCGGGTGGGTAAGGATACTTACAAGAAGTTGGTCTTTAAAGCTAGACAACGCATTGCGGGGTGGCGGTTAAATGCCCTTTCCCTTGCTGGCAGACAAACCCTTATTTCCTCTGTCCTCTCTGCCCTTCCTAATTATGCCATGCAGATAGCTCTTCTCCCAGCTGCTACGTGTGAGGAGCTTGACAAGCTGAATCGTTCGTTCCTCTGGGCTTCTAGCAAGGAGAAGCGCAAAGTCCACCTGGTCTCGTGGCATGAGGTCTGCCAACCTAAGAATAATGGTGGCTTAGGCATTAAACACTCCCGTTCTCAGAATAGGGCTTTTATGATGAAGTTGGGGTGGGGGCTTGTGCAAGACCGCGAGTCCTTATGGGCAAGAGTGGTGTGTTCTAAATATAACTGTGGCATTGACATAATCCCGAAAGTTGATCTTAGAAGGAAAGGGTCCGGGATTTGGAAAGGTATTAAGTCGGCCTGGCAAGACGTTTTGAAAGGGCTCAAGTGGAAGCTGGGTAATGGCAGGAGCATTGACTTTTGGTATGACCGCTGGATCCCGGGTTATAATCTCTTGAAGGATTCCGCCTTTAAGGAGATTCCTTCAGATAGGCTTGGTGCGAAGGTAGCTGACCTTACGACTGCGAATGGGTCCTAGGATTGGCCGAAGTTTGCCGACTTGCTGCCTGAAGACATCCTCCTCCGGTTACGCAATATTAGGGTTAGCATGGATGAGGTTCCATACAAGGTCAGGTGGCGTTGGAACATTTTGAGAAGGTTTTCTACCCGCTTTGCTTACTCGTCTTTGCATGATAATGTGCCGATGCAGAAGGATCCTATTTGGAAAAATATCTGGAAGCTGCGCGTGCCTTATCAATGCCGCGCTTTCATTTGGTTAGTTGCCCAGGAGAGGCTCCTCACTAATGCCGCTAGGTTTAAGTAGGGTTTGCATGGGAATATGTCTTGCCTTAACTGTGGAAGCCCTTCTGAGGATATTTTGCATGTGCTGCGTGATTGTAGTGTTTCTAAAGGTTTTTGGCTTCCCCTGGTCCCCGCTGGGTTGGCTAGGAGTTTCTTTAGGCTTCCCTTTAGCAAATGGCTCCGGGTTAGCTTGAATAGCTCCGTCATGGTGGAGGGCTCCGAGTGGAAAGTTGTCTTTGCCATCTCCTGCTGGAACATTTGGAAAAGAAGGAATGAGTTTATTTTCAAAGGCGTCAGAACTTCTGCGGTGGATCTCTGGGCGAAAATTAGAGTTACTCTTTTCATTCTTTCTAAAGCCATGCAGCAGCGTGCGCTCAATATCCGATTTTGCGATCGCGGGTTTGATCAAGTACAGAGCTGGTCCCCCCCCCCTCGAATGGTTTTTTGAAGATAAATGTGTATAGTGCCTTCAGCCATGCCTCGGGAGTTTCTGGTTGCGATGGGGTGTTGAGGAATCATGACGGGGAGTTCCTGCTTGGATTTTGTTGTAAGTTGGATTCGAAGAACAGGCTTAATGCTGAGCTCTGGGGAGCCCTTATTGGGCTCAAAGTGGCCTAGGATTCCGGGTGGAGGAAAGTGGTTCTGGAACTTGATGCCCTTGAAGCGGTGAACTTGATTTTAAGTCCTCCTAATCACCTTCATCTTGAAAGTGATATCATTTTGGAAATCCAGTCGATGTTGGCGAGAGGTTGGGTGGTCCATATGGCTATATCACTCGGGAAAGTAATGGAGTGGCTAATAAAGCAGCTCGGTTTGCCCTCTCTGTGTCGCCGGGGATCTCTTGCTTTTCCGTTCCCCCTGGCTGGATGAGATCGTTGTTGGAGAAAGACCTTGGCAGCTTGTCACTTTCTCCCCCTTCGCTCGTTGTTGCTTAGTTTTGCTTTGTGTCTCATTCCTCTCATAAAAAAAAATCAAATCAAATTCATTTAAAACAGTAGAAGAAGAATGCAAATGGGCTTATAAAAACTTGGTCCCACCAAGTCCAATGTCATTTAGAAGTGACATTATATACAGTAGCCATTGATATTTTATCACTAATGGAATGAAAAATAAATTGGAGCACCTCACCATGGACCTTTTTTACCCAATATGGTACTAAAAATTTCTGTCTGACCATAGTAATAATTTTGACAGCCCATCCCAACATTCCAATCAATATGGGATTCAAATTATCTCTCTCTTTCACGAGGTAAGTGGATATGAAACTACATTGTCAAGGTAAGACAAGAATCTTGCTTTCGTGACCTTGTAGTTCGGATTTGCAATGCACTTACGCTTTGTTTGGATGGGGGAAGAGGAAGGGGGAGGGAGAGAAAAGAGAGAAGAGATGCGAGAAAAGAGAAAACTAGAGAGAAAATATTTTCTCCCCATGCATTTGGATGGAGGGAAAGGTAGAGGGAGAGAAAATGTATAAAATATATATATATATATATATATATATATTAATTTAATGTAATAATAATTTTGTTATTATTTTAAATTTTTACATATATATATTTTTTAAAAAATAAGAATAATAAAAAATATAAAAATTAATTTCAAAAATATTTAAATAATTTCAAAAAATTATTTTTGAATAAAAAAAAATTTTAATAAAAAACATATATTTAAATTTTAAAAATATTTTTAAAATATTTATTTTTTAAATTAATTAAATTTATTTTATAAAAAATATTTATAAATTATTATTTTAAAATCATAAATATTAATATTATTTTAATATATATTAATTAATTTAAATATAAATATAATAAATATTATATAATATATATATATATGTGTGTGTGTGTCCGATTGCAATGCAGTCGAATATATGTCCAACTGCATTGTAGTCGGACAGCATTGTCCGACTGCATTGCAGTCGGACATATATGTTCGACTATAATGCAGTTACAATTTTTTTTGATAATTTTTTTAAAAATATATATCATTTATTAATTTTTATATTATAAAATATTATTATTTTGTAAAATATATTAATTAATTTAATAATAAAAATGAATTATAACATTAATTTTTTAATTAACTAATTAAAATATTTAAGAAAATTTATTAAATATATATTTATTATTTTACGTAGTCGCGCCCCGTTTTCCTCTCCAATCTCTCCATATTCGGAGAGAAAAAAATACATGGGACCCACTGTACTTTTTTCCATGTTCTCAGAATCGGACCGGACCGGCCAGTTCGACCGGTTCAACCCGGAATCGGTCCCTGGTCCGGTTCGGTTGAGTTGAAGAACCGGCCAATCAAAAAATCGGTCAAGAACCGGTGAAAACCGAACTGAAAAAATTGGTCAAACCGGTCTGAAGCAATTTTTCTTTTTTTTTTTTAATTTTTTTATATAACAGAATAATTCATTTTAAATAATTTTGACAAATTAAAAATAGAAGGAAATAAAAAAGATGAGGGAATTGAAATATAATTTTTTTTAAAAAAAGAGAATATAAGAGAAATAAAATGTGTATAATTAATTATTTTTTATACTTACTTTTTATCATATTCAATTTCCTAATAATATTTTTCTCAAATATCAAGATACTTAGCTAAAATTATTATTTATTATTTTATTTTTTAATAATAAGTAGAATCTTAATATAATTTAGAAATTTTAAAAATTTAATATTAAATATTCTTAATTTTTAATCATAGATAATTTTTATTTTAAACTAAACATTAATTTTTGTAATATCTTAAGAAATGTTAAATTGGTTATCAAATATTTAAAATTTACTAATATTTATTTGTTATATTAAAATTTTAATACATAAATTTTTTTTTAAATAATATATTTAATTATCACTGATTCGACCACAGTTCGACCAATGAACCATGAACCAGTACCTCCACCGGTTCAATGACCGGTCCGATTTTAAAAACATTGTCTTTTCTCTCCATATTTTCTCTTCTCCCCAGTTTTCTCTCTGAACCAAATGAGAGAAAATTTCATTTTCCTCCCCCTCCCTCCCCTTCCCCTCACTTTTCTCTCGATCCAAACACATTGTTAGGCATCTTTGCTCCCTCGGATAAAAAACATTTGCCTCGAGCACTCAATATTAGTACTTTAAAATTTTTAAATATATATATAATTGAAAAAAATTGAGAACTCTTTATACATGTTAAAGTTATATATCGCCTCGGAACTTTATTAAGGACGCCCTTAGTTTGCTGGAATTTCATTCTTATTTTGTTAACCCCCTTTATATATTGTATTTCTTACTTGCAAAATATAGGTTCTACAAGGCTCCTCACAATTTTACGGGGTATCAGATAGAGTGACCTTTACAGTGCGTTTGGATAGGGAGGAAAGTAAAGAAAAAGGGAGGGAGAGAAGAGAAAACGAAATTTTTTTCTCATTTGACAGGAGGAGAAAATAAGAGAAAAGAGAAAACTTGAGGAAAAAAATATCGTGGGACCTATGAAAAAATTTTCTCTCTATATTTGGAGAGATTGCGGGAGAAAACTAACTGAGCAAACAAAATATATATATATATATATATATATGCATATAAAATTGACTGGGCAAACGAAATATATATATGCATAAAATATTTTTAATATATAATATTTATAAAGTTTTGAAATAAATAATTATATTTATTTTATTATAATAATAATTTATAAATAATATTTGATAAATATATTTTACAAATTAATAATATATTTTTTAATATTAACATTAATAAATTATTTATATAATTTAAAAAAAACCCATCTAACTACAAAACAGTTGGATGAGTGTTCGGCCATGTCCGACTACCATTTAGTCTGATATATATGTTTAGGCAATGCCTATATATATATTAATATATATAATAATATATTATATATAATTAAAAAATATTTATTATATTTAAATTAATTAATATATATTAAAATAATAATTTAAAAAATATTTTATATAAATTATTTTTTAATTAATTTGAAAAATATTTTTCAAAATGCTTTTTTAATTTTAAATGTGTATTTTTTAATAAATGATTTTTTTATCTTATTCAAAAATAATTTTTTCTGATCATTTGGATATTTTTTAAATTGATTTTTATTATTTTCATATTTTTAAAAAATATATGTAAAAAATTAAAATAATATTATTATTATTGTCATATTTAAAATAACATATTTTTTCTTTTTATATTTTCCTTTCTTTCGTTTTCTATTCCTCCTTCCAAACACTCCAAACATGTAAAGAGATAATATTTTCTCTTTACTTTCCTCTTTTTTCTTATTTTCTCTCCACTTCTCTCTTTTTTCTTCCCCTGCTTTTCCCTCCCCCGTCCAAACACAGCGTTAGTCACATTTTCGTGATTTGCACGGAAAGGTTCAGGCTTTGCATTAGTTGGACTTCAGCCACTAATAGGTGGGAACCCATCCACTTGGCAAAAGGAGGCCCACCCATCACTCACCTGTTCTTTGGGGCTGAATTAATTATATTTGTTGAAGCAAGCATGGATCAAATTGAAGTTACGAAGAAGTGTATTAATTTGCTTTGTGAGTCCTCTGGACAAAAGATGAATCTAGAGATAACAAAGCTTTGCTGCTCAAAGAATGTTAATTTTCACCGTACCATTGAGCTAAGTCACCTTCACTAGTGACCTGGGTAAATATTTGGGTATTTCTTTGCTTCATAGACGTGTTTCTGAAGTTACCTTTAAATTTATTTTTGATAAAACCTTTAAATGCTTATCCTCTTGGAAAGAAATTTTTTTGAGTTTTGCAGGTTGCTCTGCTTTGATTGACTTGGTTCTCTCATCACTGCCTAGCTACTATATGCAAACCATATACCTTTCCAGCAGTATTTGTGATGATGTAGAGAAGGCTAGTCGTAATTTTCTTTGGGGATCAAGTCCAAGAGAAAGGAAAGTTCATCTTGTGGCATGGGATGAAATTAGACGATAAAAGAAGCATGGTGGGCTTGGCATAAAAAATATGAGACAACAGAATAAAGCCTTTATCATGAAGATATGCTGGAGTTTGGTTCAAAACAGAGATGCACTTTGGGTACGAATTTTCCGGTCCAAGTATGGCTGTGGTGAAGATCCCATACCATCTGTGCATAAGAAACAAATAGGTTCCTTCACTTGGCGAGGTATTGTCAGATTTTGGAAGGGCTTCACTAGTGGGCTATGATCGATGGAATCTTGGTAATGGTTCTGGAGTGTAATTTTGGTTGGATCTTTCGTCTCCTTTACCTTAGCCTCTCATGTGCTACGCACGCTACAGAGTACCCGATGATATGCTTCATAAACCGACGGGTGCGTTTACTACCCCCTCAGGTATGTGGTATTAGGCGTACATTACACAGTGGCTGCCCGAGGATGTTTTAGGTGTTATCGCCAACATCGTGCCCCCTGTGGAGCACTGGAGTGTGGACACTAACCTGGAAATGGTCCTCAGACAGCTTGTTTTCAATTAAGTGGGCTTATGATTGGTTGACAGAGATGAGTTATTTTCAGCAGAAGAACCTTTGGACAAAGATATGGAAATGGCCCACTCGAGAGAAGATCCGAAGCTTCCCTTCGCTCCTAGCTCGTGACAGTCTCCATACTACCTCCCTAAGAGCTAAACGAAGTATTGCGCCTAGTGGATACTGGCCGTTTGGGTGTGGCATGGAAGAGTCTTCATTGCATGAGGGGCGGGACTGAGAGCGGGCCTCTCTTCTTTGGAAGAAGCTCGTGAAACCGGAATTATGGAAGATATTCTTTGCATTACCCACCAAACAGTGGCTGAGCTGGAACTTTACTAGTGATCCCAAAGAGAGAGAGAGAGAGATTTATGCATGAGTCTCCCAGAGACGGACAGATAAAGAGAGAGATCTGAAGTTTAGAATCGCAAAGAGCAAATCTTCTTGGCTACAAGTAGGAGAACTATAAATCATGTCCACATCTGGAGGTCTATATATACATATATATATATATATATGTTAGCCAAACTCCAAAGAAACCACTCTTCCCATATGAATCCAACGTCACAAGAATGCATACTATTCAAGATTGTTTCATTTTGAAGATGAATTAGTAGAAGTAAAACATTCTGCAATACACCAATTTGGCCTACCTTAGACGGATCAGTAAGTTCAACACAAACACAGGAGAGATTGTTTCAACAGATCAATTGGGTTTTTCTTTTTTTCAAAAAAAAAACTTTATTCATTAATAATTCTATCCTTGTCCTATATGGATCCATTTCTTCCTTTACTTTTACTTTTTTTTTAACCTCCTTTGTTATATCCAAGCATATGCAGGCAGGAGGGTGTGAAACTTTGCATCCCTGCTGCCATTCAAACGTGAAATTAATGAATTAAGGACTTCAACCCACATGAATTACGTTTTGGGGGGCAAAGACTAGACGTTCCTCGCGCCTTGACTAAGAGCCTATTTGGTACTTAGGAAAAGGTAGAAAAGGAGGCTGAAAGGGAGAAAGGCAAAAATTAAGAAATATTATATAGCAAAATTATAAGTTGATAAAAAGACTTTAAAAATTAATTTTTTTAAAAAAAATTAAATTTATATTTGATACTTCTTAAAGTTATTATTTATATTTTTGAAAGTTACTAGTAAAAATATTTTTTTGGTAATATTAAGAAAACCATATTGTAATTTTAAGAAATATCAATGATAACTTTTTCTTAGGTGAGATTAAAACATTATCCGGTGGACTCAAAAAGGGGGAGGGAATGCAATGAGTCGTGCTTTCCGTCAAATTATTGATAGAAAGTCAATGTTCATTTCCAAAAGTTCAGATATATGATTGTTTTGCCTCATTGAAGTAACGGCGTCACTGGTCAGACACCATGTACACTATATGCACCAAATGCGTGAGAATGGCAAATGATTAATTACATAATATTATATATATATATATATATATATATAAGTTATTACTATTTTATAAAAGTATATTTTTATAGAAATGAGAAAAAAATTAATTTTTTTAACATTTTCTTAATATTAAAAATATTTTAATTAGTCATTGTTCACTTTTCATTTATATTCTTATACTATTTTACTCTATCAAATATTTAAATAAAAGGATATTTATATTTATTTTTATATCATATTAAACATGATTTTAAGTAACAGAATTCTATTTTATTTTTATTTTTATTGTCCTTTTTATTCCTTCAAAAAAATTTTGAACTTAAAATACTTATGTTTCCCATTAATTTCCACAAATAATTGACGTTTGAACTTAAAATTTTGAAACCCTGCCAATTGATCATGGTCCAATCAGGAGTACAAAGTGTTATTACTAACCGTTTTAATAAAAAAATTAAGTTTTGACAGCACAACTAGCAACGTGTAACTAGATACTTTAATATGTCTTAGATACAGTCCACAAATGAATACAACTAACTAATGGGGTTGGTGAATTTAATTTTCATTCGGCCCAGTAATAGAAGCCCAATGGCTTAACAAGTAGCAACCAGGATTATGCTTTGCTCTGCGCCGAGGATTCATTCAATGAAATTTTAGAATTAAAAAAAAAACATATGAAAGGAAAAGAAAAGGCATTTATTAAGGGGGAAAAAACCATTTTTTATTTTGGATACATATCTTACAAGATTAAAAACAACTGTAATTATTTTGACGAAGGGCGAAGAATTAAAAAATAAAGGGAATTTTAGTTGGGAAGTTGGTATCAACCTAAAAGAGAGAGAAAAAATGGTTGGATGAGTCACATTCATGCTGCAGTTGACTATGCCAGGGATAAGTCTTTCAGTACTTATATGAAGAAAATAGAAAAATGGAAGCCATGTGAGGGACCTCCGCTTGAAAGAGGTGAAAAGTATAGTGAAGTCACGCACTCCCAATGACCTCCCATAAAGGTGGCTTTACTTTAAGTCAAATTTGTAAGTCATCCATCAAATAAATGGAGAAAATAGAAAAATGGAAGCCATGAGGACCACCACATGAAACAGATGAAGAAGATGATAAAGTCAAGTCTGACAACAAGGTCTGTTAACCTATGCAGAGCAGAAAGTTGATCGTGCCAGAAAAATCCCTCAGAAGCAACTTGTTTTTTTTTTACAGAAGTTTGGCCAAAGAGTTCATTTTCTCAAAATAATTACTTTTATTTTAAAAAATAAACAATAAAACAGCGTTCACCCCTCAAAAGCAAGGCCATACATCTTATAAGACTTGTTTTAAAATAAGATATGGTGCTCTATTGTTTGTACCCGTACATCATGTCTCCTTCGTGGGCCTTCAGGAAATGACTATCCTATATTCCACTTTGCATATATTCTTAGGATTTCAACAGTTAAGAAATATATATTAGCATATTCCAATAATTAAACTTCACCCGGGGATGAGGATTGAGGACCTAGTCCTCCAAAATTAGTGATTAAACTTGCACATCTACGACCTTCAACCACTTGATAATCTAAACTATATAGCTAGTCAGCAGGGCATGATAAGAATACATTTTTTTAGGGGATAAACGTGCAGTAATAAAACAAAAGATGTGTGTTTTAAGGTGACTTACTGTCAATTAATTAAAGAAAATTTTGAGTCTTTACGGTTATCACTTACCATCTAACACCTAACCAACCATTTGCTTAGAAACAAAAGGCCGTCAATGGTTACTGCTGCTGCTATTTTTTGAAGCTGAAATTAACACAGATAAGATGTTGTTCTTATTGAACGGTAGTAGCCAACTGAAAATATTACACATACTGTTTGTTTTTCTTGGCCAAAAAAAGGAAAAAGAACATGTTACACATACCATTACACTATGAATACTCTATAGACTGTGTCTCCTCCTCTGTTCTTAATTGCCATGTGATGCGTAATAGGTCTGCATAATAGTGAGAACAAGCACAACCGTAGCTGCCAATATTCCTATGAATGCCCACGGATTAGGGATATAATCCTTTATGAAAATGGCGATCCAGCTTCTGGATTCGCATCGAAGCCGCGCCAGAACACACCTGCAACAACGCCTCAACACGTATAGAAGCCACGAAGGAACATGATTGCAATAATGCCTCAACAACATTCTCTGGTTCTGGGGTTTCTTCCAAGGACATTCTGTCATTAATGAGTTCAAGCGCTCAGACAATTCACTGTATCTATCATCCATTTGTTCAACCCCAGTTGTGATCGAACCAAACAAATCCAGCAAATCCTCGTTCCTCATCTTCGCATCATCCACTACTATAACGTTCTTGGCTTTAAGTAGTTTGATATCATGAACAGAACAGATTAAACCTTTGAAAAACAAAGCGTATGAGGTGAATTTGTAGCCTACCCCAATTCCGCTCTGCTCCCAAGCAATCAAATTCCTCCACTTCAATTCCGTTCCTTCTTTTATGCGCAGCGGCAGGATTTTCAGTTCTCCTTTACTTGCATCTAATTCTATTTTCAGATCGAACCTGTCCACAAAATCCCTTAGTGCAGAAGCTCCAATTCCTGTTTTGGTGTCTGCAATATTCTAAATGTTGTCACAAGCCAACTTTTAAAGATGAACTAGTTAATTCACTCAAATAGTAATGAAGATAAATTATTTCAATATTACCGGTAAGAGCATCAGTGTGTGAAGTCTGAATTTTGATTCCAACAGCTTGGAGCTTTGTAGCGCAGCGCTTCAGTTCTTGTGTAGCTTCCTTGGATGTCTCAATATAGCCATAGGGATCACTGGATGATAAGTGCATGAGATGAAGGAAATGACAAACACCAGTCAAGGAATTAACGTTGTAGTCAAAGAGAGACTCGGCAAGTTTTTCGAACGTAGGAAAGGAATAACGAGTGTCTCCCTCAGAAAGTTCCCGAGCCAAAGCTTTAAGAACGATGAAAGGTATTTGGTTCTCGAGCAGCGTGAGATCAATCAGAACAGGTAAGATCTTATTATTACGTCCCACCATGATGGGATCGACGGGATTTTTGTCTCTCACCGCCGCAGTGCATGGCGGTGCTCCGGTGACAAAATCGTGGAGCCTAAGCAGAAGCTCTAAGAAGAAGCAGCCATCAAGTAACATTATTCTGGCAAGTTCATGTGGTTCCAATTTTATGCTATCACCCGCATAGATTGCTCGAACAAGGGTGTCTATTTTCCGAATGGCTTTGATGCATTTTTCTAACTTCTCCATTGCTCCTTGCCTCTCAGTTCGAGCTCGATGAAGAAGTGCGTGCATGTATTGCCATTTGGTGATCTCTTTTATTAATTGAAGGTCGCACGTTCCCTTGTGGAAGGGTCCGATAGAGACAACTTTTGGAATGAAAGCATCTTCTTTGGATTTTCGGAGTTTATCAGGAACCCTGGAAATACTACATGCATTTACTTCACAGTCTTTCAAACATCCCAGCATCACTTTAATATCAAGTATCCAATCGAATCACAGTGATCGCCAGCTTCTCGTCCTTTTTTCTGCGGCAGCTCATTAGGCTCTGCCTCTGCCATTAGTAGGCCTAGCTAAAAAAAGACACCCAAAAGAAATTTTTCAAAATAAAATAGAAAGAATGACAATTGCAATAAATGGGAATCACCCTACCTGAAAATATCTCGTAGCTTGGGCTACTTTCCTCTTGGCAAATGGATTTGATCGTGGCCGACTTATAATATCGCCCTAATTTATAAGAAGAGATACTGTGCGACCACGACCGATATTTTTGAACAAAATAAATTAATTATACTTAGGTAAGCTGGACGCCTTTTACGTTGTTAGAATTTATATAAACGTTGGATCCAGCTCCTTTCCTTTAATTTTTTTTTTCATTATCTCTCCCATCAAATCTAAATCATCTAGATTAAGATCCGGACAGTTTAAATATTTTTCTTTTGAATTTCTTTGGCCTTAAACATTATTTTTTTTAAGTTCATAATTAAAAAATTATTTCTATTCTACTTCTAATCTCTTTTAAAAGATTACTTTTTTGAAAATAAAAAAATTAAATCTAAACCATTTAAATTTATTTAGATGGTCAAAAATCTTAAATTGAAGAGAGCTGGAATGGGAGAGGATCCGTTCGCATAAATGTCTCTTCATGAACAATTGAATACGGAACCATATATACATTCTTGCAACTTGTACGTTCTTCACGTCATGCCTTGGAAATATGCATGCTAAGAAGGGCAACACCATTGAGAGGCTAAGCTCATTCATTGTAGGATATATTTTTTTTTCCGAGATACATGCAAAATTAATTAATTATTCTTTTTATACGTGCACATTTTGAGGTGATTCAACAGTAAAGAGCTCGATATCATAAGGTTAACTTTTCCATAACAAAATTTAAATAATAATGGCAAAAAAATTATGGTTACAAAATCTTTCTAAAATCTCCTAGCAAAAACAAAAACTGAAAGAGAAAGAAATATTACAACATATATGTTTATCTAATTTAATTACCCTGTGCATTTATAACAAAGGTGGACATCCAATATAACATATGAGATCAGCAAGGGTTACCTAATTGAAAAAAAACATATAAAATATTAGTCTTGACTCAAGTAACACCTCCCTTATATTTAAGTTTTAGGGAATTTGATGTAGTTTCATAATTGGCTTTGTTCAACTGTATATAGATTGACAAGGTAGAAATTCAATAATCAAACCAGTTAATCTAATTACAAAGTTGATTTTAATAAATTTTGATTTAATCAATTTATTTTATTCAATTGAAATTGAATGGAATCAGTTTTTAAAATCCTAACAAGTTCTATATTATTAGTTATTACTATACCCAATCTCAAAGGAGTTCGGATTTTCTTTAATTAAAAAAATCGTATATAAAAGTAAAAAAAGAGATATGAAAGTGAATTCTATTGGACACCATCTCATATCTCTTTCTCCTTACACTAAATTTTATCCTAAATTAGAGAGAATATGCTAGCATCTAAAAGTCGGTCATGGTACATGCCACCCATCCTCCAATCCCAAATCCATACCACATGTTAGACACAACATAATGTATTAAATTATATTTAAACATTAAATATTTTATTTTATTATATCTCGTATTTACATATGTGTTTTGTGTTTTTTAAATTTTCTACTTTCATTTTTATTTTTGGGTTGGGTGATATCTTTCCATTGCTGTTCTCATTGAATTATCGGGAGGAGATTAGTCATAATAGGTCATCTCAACGATAACTGGGCTGTATTTTTTCCCCAAAAAAAAGCGATAATCGAGATGTATCAAACAAACAAAACGAAAATATCGTTCCACCTGTCTCAATTCTTCTCGTAATATTTCCAAATCCAAGACTTAAATGCTTTATATCTTTGCTTGTGTCTTTCACTCTCTTCCTTTATAATTTTGGGTATAAGCATTTCTTTTAAAATTTTTTATTATAAAATTTTTACACAATTCAAAAAGAGAATAATACGAAAAATAAAAATATGTATAAGATTTATTTCTTTTCATTTCTCTCACTCCTATCTTTTTCTCTTCTCTCTTCAAACTCTACATAAACTTCATAATAAAAAATAACTTTAAGCAATAAAATCCCATAATTTTCTTTCAATGATATGTGTGACTGTGCATTTATGTCATATTTTAATTTTAAATAAAAATTTATATATTTTTATAATAAATAAATATATATAATTTAAACATTTAAGATAACTAGCCCTAAATGAAAGTCCTCTACAATTAATATATGCCATCATTCTATGTTAATAGTTTTGTAATATATTATTACCAGCATACTCAATATATATATATATATATATATAGTTTACAAGATCGCAAGGAAATTTTGTATAGGTGAAATTTCTTTTTATAATCATCTTAGAAAATAGAATCAAGTACTAAATATGTACTGACTTATTAAATGATAGATAAAATAATGAATTAGAATCAAGGAAATTTTGTATGGTTGAAATTTCTTTTTTATAGTCATCTTAGAAATTAGAATCAAGTATAATTTAACCAATGTGAATTGGTAAGGTCATCCAAAGGACAAAATTGTCAAGATAACATATGCACGGGGACCTAAATGAAGCCTCCACGACGTTTTTCATGTGTGGTACTTTGGTGAAATTAATGGATAATTACAACTTTTGTAGGTTAAGGGAAAATGCAACCGAATATCTATTAAAGTTTATAATTATAACTTTAGTAAATTTTAAAATATAACAAAGCACTTTCCTAAACCAAAATGATGTAATTACGAATTTAGTAAATGCATAAATTTGAAAATGTAAAGCCAATATTCATTATTTAAAAAGAATTAAAAACATTAACACTTAGTCTTATTTATGATAGGGTCCAAAATCACAGGCTAAACAAAGCCGGGAAGCAACCTCTATCATAAGAGTTTAGAGTTTGAAGTTTAGGTTTGAGAGTTCAAGATCATAATGTTAAATAAAGTCATAAAGTTAACGCTTTTTAAATTATTTTTCCAAAGAACAGGTTTTTTATAATTTAATGTTAATATACTGAAATTATAATTAACCTTTGGTTCAAAAGATGCTTTATTACATTTTAATTTCGAGGAATAATTTAGTTATACTTGGTCACCTTAACAAAGGCATAGCACAATAATTGATAACTGTAGCAAATAAATAAATCAAAATGGCATTCTACCGATCTCAACTCTTTTTGAAATATTTTCAAATCCAAGGTTTAAATGTTTTTGTTTCAAGTAAATATATAATTTAATTTTTGAAATATATACTTCCCAACATTTTAATCCTTCTGTTTAATTTAGCCTCTCAAATTTTGTGCAGGGGCTCCTCAAATTGAGGTAAATATACAATTTAATCCAATTTAAAACTTATTTTTAGCATGTTACAAATTTTGGCAGACTAAAAACCTAAACCCTACTTCTTCTGGGGAAAAATAAGTTGCTTATTTTTCAAAAATGGTAATTTTTGTTGTGTTTGGCCCGGAGAAATAAACTTCTTTTTAATAATAGAATATATTTTCTTGTTATGAGAAAAAAAATAAAAAATTGGAGCTTTTTTTTGAAACAGAAGCAAAAATAGACGGTCAAATAACTTTATTTTTTTTAAGTGTATATTGTACAAAAAATTATCTTTATTAGAAAAAATAAATAGTAGAAAATTTTTTTTCCAATATATATCATTGTCAAAGAGACTAAATGATATTTTTTAAATAAAAATGATATCAAATATAATTTAATTAAACTTAAAAAAAGATCATATCATTTACTTTAAAATTTAATCAATACATGTAAAAATTGATACCGTCATACAAAGGACACAAATTTCAACATAGTGACATATGTACCGTTGTCACTTAAATGAAGTCAACACCTTGATTAAAAAAGAAATCCATGTTTAATATTTTGATTTGAATTCTATACATTAAATTTTATGTATTTAGCTTAAATAGAAAGAGAGAAAAGAGAGAAGAGCTTATAAAAACTACTCTAACTTTAAAATCTCTCCTCTCTTTTTTTCAATTTGTTTGAAAATTAAGGCCCTCAATTTCTTTGGATCTCAACTATACAACTAGCTCAAAAAGTGAAGGCTTTTTTTTTTCACAATTGTGATAAAAGAATCTTTAAAGTATTTAACCGTAATTTTAAAAAAAATTAAAAAGACAAAAAGAGAAAGACGAAAGGGAGATAGTGTATGGAACTCATTCAATAAAGAGAATCTTAGGTGCTCTTGGAGCACCGACTCATCCATACTCCAGCCAATAAAATGCTTTCAACTCATCTCAGTGGAACCCATATTTTTTTAATTCTTTCCATAGCATCAATTTTTTACCTAGTAAACTAGTTTCCTACTTTCCTAAGACCTTTCATCCATTAAGATTACCCACAGCACCAAAAGCATCGTCCATTTCTTTCAGCATCTCTCTGCTAGAACGTCAACGGAGTTCACGCTACCGAAGTTGTTGATGGAGCACACAATGCGAGATTGTTCACCACGCTACCATAGCTAACAAACATATGGTTTCCTTTAGCCTTCTCCATTCGCAGATCCACAACCCATTTTCCTTCTGAAACGAGATTCTTGAATCAAGTTTCAATTTGGCTTCTGATTTGTCACAAGGTTTCTACGATGCCGGTAATTGGTTCGAAGACAGACATGAGATTCTTCATCGGCTGGCTGGAGTCAATTTCCTAATACCATTGATGCAATTGCACAAGATGAGAGCTCTTTTGTTTGTTTGTGTCTTTTTTTTTGGCGTTTTGCTTTTTGATTCGTATTATCCTTGTTTAGATGGTGTGTGAACATAAGTTCTGTTTCATCTCCATTGCTGATTAGTTTATTTGTTCCTGAGCCATAGGTTGTTTGGTCTCAAGATTTGCGTTTTTCTTCTTTCTTTGATCCATATCATTTTTGTTAGCTGATATGTGAATGTTATTGTTGTTGCACCTTTGTTTCTGATTAGTTAGTTTTGCTATTAATGATTGTTTATGAGGATAAGTTTAATTCAAAGATGAGTTGAAATATTTTTTGAATCTTGGTTGCCATGATTTTGGTATTTGATAGCTTGTGTTTAGGCTAATTTCTTTCAGTGAATTGATTTTGATTCAGATTAGGGGTTGAATGCTTTAAATGTTTCAAGTGGAAATCTGACCTCCATCACAGCTAAATATATATTTTGACCTTTTTTTAATAGATTTTTTAACATGGATAATCTAATAGTAGAAGTGTTTATTTGACATTCGCAAAATTCCTGTTTAACATTATTCGGCCACATTTTGCATCATTTACTATTCTATCTCATTTCATTGATCACTGCCTGTTTGTTATATTGCCCCATAGAGAATAGCAGAAGAAGAAGAAAAAGAAAAAGCAATAAAGGGAGTTCTCTGAATATAAAGAGGATTATTGAGGTGGGTGAAGAATCAGTTGGAGTGGAGGGGTCAACCTTCACATTCATCATCATCTTCATCAAATCTATTTTATCCTCTTTGGTATATGCACTGTAGGTCTTAAAATTTTGTCTTTTGGATCATTCATTTTCCATTTGTTTTTGCAAATTTTGTTTTGGGTGCACCTAATATTGCCTTCTATTCTAAATATCTAGATCTATTATGAACCCATACCATTCCTAAAAATTATTGATTCCATTAACCAATAGAGTCAGAGATTTTAGAGTTGAATGCTACTGTCTATATGTATTTAATGTTGTGGTGTCTGAAGAAAATATTTTTATACCATGCAAGAAATTTCAATGCTACTGGCTTTCCAAAAGCTTTTAAATGATCAAACTAGGTTTATTCCTATACAGGGGTAGCACTAAAGATTGAATTGGCTATGAAAGATATTGCCAAAAGTATTTAAAAAGTTTAGAAAAAGTGCTAAAAGAAGTTGAGAAAGCTACTTCTTAAGCAGCAAAAAGACAAGAATAGGCTGAGTGCAATTAATAAGGACAAAAAGGCTGATCTTTGGGAAAAATACAAACAAAATCAGGTGTTATTTGTTATTGTTTTCCTAATGATGTGATGAGGTTAGCAAAACTTCAAATTTTGTTGAACCAAATGATATGATGAGGTCAGAAAAGTGAAATACTAGACACAAGATGAATTAAACATGCTTCATTGTCAACTTTGTTGAACTAGGCTTCATGTCAGCAAAGAGGGCAAATTTACAAATTTAGTTGGGAACATGAACGTAGATTGGATATTGTAGATTGAATATTGTAAATGTTGTATAAATATTGTGAATGTCGAATGTAATTTGAAAGTAGTTTGAATATTGCGAATCATGTGTTGTACTTTGAGGATCTTATTAATCATTTGCAATGCCAATAATGTGTTCTGGTTTCTGCCATACTTTTTCTTCTCTCAATTGTTGGTTGTTAATCACATATACTAATTGTACTTTGATGTTGATGGGAATCTGGTTTCTGGACTGAAGTAGACCTAATTATGTATTGAACCAAAGGTTGTTTTTGGACAGAAGCAGAACCAATTTCTGCATTGAACCAGTTTTTGGTTCTGTCCAGAAGTTATTTTTGGTTTAGTCCAAATCTAGTTTGTGGTATGCTCCTGGACAGAATTAGATGGGAAAGCCACAAAACTGTAATCACCATTTACATTTCATTGCAAATATGAGAATGTGTAATTATAGAATCATCATTTACTTACAAAATGGTTAGCCATATACAAAGTTGATATTCTAACATACAAAATCAATGATATGATGTACAAAAAATGATCTAGCCATATAAAAAAAAAAGATGACCATATATCTATCATTTGACCATATATAAAAAAGACGACTATATACCTATCATTTGGCCATATACAAAAAATGACATATCAAGCTGCACATCAATAACACCAATGAATTTGAACTCTAATATTGTGAAAGTGCATTTGAAGGTCCCCAATTACTTTGACTTGTTTCTTACGAAGGCCATTGGGATAAATTAGACAACAATCCATGCAATCTTAATTTCTTAAGAAAGAAATTATTATATTAAATCAATCAATATCAGTATTTAAAATTTACCTAACTTAAATAATTGCCCTTGTCCATCATGGGGAGTATGCTATTAGAAGGAATAACCGGCCCACTTATATTCCAGTGTCATAATAAAGTTGTTGTGGGATCATAGGATAACCAGAGTGAATAAATTAAGTTGTATTGACCTATAACATTACACATCACTCAATTGAATAGATTCTTATAAATACAATACTTTATTCTCATATTAACAAATTTCATAACCACATATGCACTTACAGGTGGATATGTATAACCAAATGTTTGAGGAAGGGAAATAAGGTTTGGTGTAGTTGCAGCAACATCATCCTCTTTTTCTTGTTTTTTTTAAAAAGAATTGGATGTTAGAAACATATTATTGATATATATATAAAGAAATATCTACAAAAAATATTTCTTACTTGATTTTTTTTGCTTTTCAACATGGCCTTTTCTTCCACCAGTAGAAGTCCTATTTGGTTTTGCTTTAAGAGGGTCAAGGATTTGTCCAACTTTTTGAGCTTGATCGTTGTCATTAGCATAAATATCCTTCTTTTTTTCATTGATGGTACTTGCATTCAAAGTCAATTTATATAAAAATTCTTAAACTTGTTAAGATCCATATTTAATAACACCTTACATAACTTCTTGAGTTTCTTTGTTGTAACACCCCAAAATTAATTAAGGTATTAATCATAAATTTAGAAAAATTAAAAATAATTAATATGGAATAATTGGGTGAGTTAAGTGAATGAGAATTTTAGAGAGATAAATTATTAATAGTTTGAGGTTTAATTGAGTTATAAACTCTATTTAGGCTCAAATTAAATTAAGTAGGCCAAAGTTAAGACTAATGGAGGCCCAATAATTTTAAATGCATATCCAACCTTTTTATTGTGAGACTTAGCCCAAGAGAGAGCACCTAGTGATGGCCCAATAACCCTTGTGCAGACCAAAAACCTTTGAGCTCTTAAAGTTTGGTCTAGCCTAATGGAATTTTGCAACCCAACACTTTAAAGCTAGCCTAACAAAGCTAAAATCTAAAGTTCAATTGGAGTTGGACCCTTGGGTTAGCCCATGACTCAACTTAAATCCTAAAAACTACCCTAACCACCCCCCATTTTGCAAAACACAAAAGACACACACAAAATTCGAAGATCCAAAGGAGGCTCTAGGGTTCTTGGCATATTTTCACCATTTCTCATTTCTAGAGCAAGATTCAGGCAAGGTAATAGTTATATAATTTAATCCTCTCATCTTTCTCTTTAATTTGATCAGATTAGTTTTTCATTTGGAGAATTTTCACCCACATCCAAACTCTGAAACTTGCCATTTGATGTTTTTATGATGAAAATTCGTAGATTGATGCTAAGGCTAACATTAGGTAAGTATAAACTCTTCTTTTTGAGGTATTTCTGCTGATTTGAGACCTCAATGATTGGATTATAGTATGGGTATTAATTTTGTATGAATTTACTTAGAATTTTGGATGAAATACTGAAGTTTCTAGTAGAAGATATTTCAATCCGAATTTGGGGACTTATAGTAGCTAGGTAAGTGTTCCCTAGGTAGTCATTAATATTTTAAATTCTTTGGGTATTTTTTGCTATTGTAAATGATAAATTAAAACAGTAATTTTCTGATGTTATGGTTATAGGGAGATTTTAGCACTATTGGTGGCTGTTGCAAATTGTCTACAAGTGAGATAACCGGGTTTATATTAATTCTATGCATATATCTATGTTAATTTCATATTTATTGTACATGAATGATTTGAAATGTTGAATGAATTGGTTGGCTATCGATTGTATTGTGATTGGACCTTGTGAGTCCATAGTGAAGTTGTGGTGTGACTGCCACCTGTGCATATGTTTCAATCGGGCACTGGGTTATGATCAAACCCCAGATGCACTGAGCCTTGGTTGTACTCAATGGGGAGTAGGTGCCGTGGACGGGCCTCTCCCAATGTTAATGGCCTTTAATATGTGGAAATATGATTGCTAGTATGAGATAGTAATCATGATAGTCTAATTGTTTCATTTACTGATATGACTGGCATGTTTTCTTATGCTTATATGAGATCATGTATATATGTTAATTAAACTGGAATATATGATGGAATTAGCCTTGGTTACTGAGATTCGCATCTCACCTCATTTTATGGGATTAAACATTTTAGGTGAAGGTTCTTCGGGTAAGGATAAGGGCAAGCAAGTGAATAAAAATCCATGAGCTATAACCATGTGTGGAGGAAGCTACACTTAGGCTAATCTGAGTAGAGTAGATGCAATTTTGTTATTAATTTACACAGTATCATCATGTAATCATGTTGCCAAGTGTAGGCGTTTATATTTTAATTAGTTGGGATGTATCCATTAAGGAGATAAATCTCATTATAGTTGGGTACTTGATATATGAACTTATAGTTTCTAATGTATGAACCTTGTTGAATTTATGATATGGTTTACCTTTTAGGGATGGTAATTATGTGATGCATTAGATATTAACATAAACTATTGATGTATGAAATCTCTACGGAATGTGTATCGAATGTTAATTGTTGTTAATGCATGAGTTCTTGCTATCATTAATTTATGAATTTGCTGATATGAGATAGTTGGGCAAGTAAGAAATAGTATTTAAGTTTTGAATTGGTAATGGTGGAATAGTTAAAAAAATAAGGTAGATAAATACTATTAGAGTCATATAAAATGAAAGGAAGTGGTCCTAAGGTGTTCCTAAGAAGAGAATTTGAGTGCATGGGACGAAATTTGAAAAATGTAGTTACAGGAGGGAGTCACGCCGCGGCTATGAAGGCCTCGCCGTGGCCTGGGGAGTGACAATGGCGAGGAGCGCTATGGCTTGAGAAATCTCGTCGCGACACAAAGCGAAAAAAATCACTCAGGAGGGTGACAAAAATAAACTATTGATGTATGAAATCTCTACGAAATGTGTATGGGATGTTAATTGTTGCTAATGCATGAGTTCTTGCTATCATTAATTGATGAATTTGCTGATATGAGATAGTTGGGCAAGTAGGAAATAGTATTTAAGTTTTGAATTGGTAATGGTGGAATAACTAGGGAAATAAGGTAGATAAATACTATTAGAGTCATATAAAATGAGAGGAAGTAATCCTAGGGTGTTTCTAAGAAGAGAATTTAAGTACATGGGACGAAATTTGGAAAATGTAACTATAGGAGGGAGTCACACTACGGCTATGAAGGCCTAGCCATGGCCTGGGGAGTGACAGTGGCGAAGAGCGCCGCGGCTTGAGAAATCTCGTCGCGACGCAAAGTAAAAAAAATCATCTAGGATGGTGACAAAATGGAACTTCACCATGGCACATTAGGTCTAACCGCGGTGCAAGTCAAGGAAACTGGTTAAAGGTTGTTCAGTAGTAAGACTCGTTGCGGCACGAGTGTATTGCGTTAAAGCGAGAGTCATGGGACTTAAAACAATAGCTCCAGAAGGTATTTCTGCCGCAGCGCCATGTAGACTGGCCGTGGCGAAATTCGTGAAAATTGCCAAATGATTCCAGTACCCAACTTAGCTGCGGTGTAAACCCCAAACTCCTACCTTTAGCCTAGAAACTCCAGTTTCTTCAATGATAATGCTAGGAAATGATATGAGAACACTTGTGGGAGGTTTTTGTGTGTAAAAATTGATGAATGGATGAAGCTCAAACCCCTCATGATAGTATAATTTCTTTTATCAATTCTCATGTTTGTGGTTGTATAATGGTAACCCTAACATCAAGGTTCAAATTTTTTTTCATATTTTCATAATGTAATAAATTGTAACGACTCCAAACCTTGATCATTAATGATTATTTGTGTATTTAACTATAATTACAATGATTAGAAGATAGGGTTGTCACACTTATGGTCTTATGTTGCCAACACAAGGTCATAGAAAGACCGCATGATAGAATTGCAGTATACAATTTTTGGATCCTCACTAGTGTCACCAATTCATATATTTTTACCATCAAGCTTACATTCAATAAACTTTGTATTCTTGGACCACTGTTTTAAGAAGTATTTGTTTAGAACTTTTGTCACACATTTAATGTTATAAACTCTTAATGCATGTGAACAAAGAATTCCCATTGAGTCAAATTTCTTACAGCTACAAGTAACATCCTCATTAGAAGAATCAAATTGTACAACCCACTTCTTTAAATCTTTTCCCTCCACCCACATCTCGTAAGAAAAAATATCTCCTTGTCTCTCCATTTCTTGGAAGAAGATCCCCACTCCATCCAAATATTCCTTCTCAAATAATTTGAAAATTTTATGAGTATAAATCTTGGATGTATGATACAATATGCTACTATTCTTGATGGTACAAGACGAAATATTTTAACTATTGCGAAAATCTTCTTCAACCTTTGAAGTTTTCCATCTTTCTACCATCTTCCCAAAAGCTAAAAAAAATTATGTAAGGGTAGTTGTTTTGGTAGATATGTCACCCAAAACACTATTAGTGCTCTCATTCCTTTGAGAAGCCTTAATATTTGTAGAAAACATATCTTTTCCAAAGGCAGTTGACCATTTATGTCAAATTTTATACATATTGTTTAGCCAACTATGTTCATAGAGGTTATATTCCTCAATCATTGCATCCCATGTGGTTTGAAATTCTTCTTCTAAGTCACATTCTTTCATGCACTTTTGAAACAATAATTGAAACCCACGGTTGGAGTTGAGAGATCCTAAATGAGAGGAAGCATTTTTTGATATATGCCATAAGCATAAGCGATGCCTAGTATGACAAAATATTTTTTGAATTGCTTTAGCCATAGCAGTATCTTGATCAGTAACAATAGCTTTTGGGTGTTGGTTTTCCATAGATTGTAGAAATTGACCAAACAACCACTTAAATGACTCGGTTGATTCATTCATCAAAAAAGCACAACCAAACATTACATTTTGCTAACGATGATTTACCCCAACAAAATATGCACAAATTAAATCATACTTATTTATACAATAAGTAGTGTCAAAAATCACTACATCTCCAAAACAATCATAATCAACTAGTGATCTCCCATCTTGCCAAAAGACATTTGTTAAATGTAAATCTTCATCAAATTGAACACTATAATAAAACATAGGATCTTTAGCTTATTGACTTTGTAGATGATTAACTAAACTTTGACCATCCCCAACTTCTATTAGTTTAAGCTTTTGGTTATTGATATAATTATAACAATCCTTTTTGGAAAATCCAATCTTGTCAAAGCCATGAGTTTCTTCACTCAAATAACTCCACACATCCTTGGTCCTAATTCCAGCATTGACCATAGAACTAATAACATCAGCCTTAGCAACAAGAATATTTCTCGTAGAACGCATTAAGTGTTTATACTTTGGTTTCATAAGCTCATGATTATGCTCAGTTATCAATTTAGTAATTTTTCACAACCCGTCTATTTGAACAGAAAAGTGAACCATTGCTTGGCACTTTGTTCTTGTATTTAGTTTACTAAATGAACCACCACTACCTTTTTCAAAATCTTTGGATCCCTCCTTTGAGCACACATATTCTTTTATGCGAATTTTATTGGTTCTAGCAAAATAAGTTTGTTTTCATTTTTTTACAAAAAAACCCAAGTGATACCTATACTCTAAATATAAGGCATAAGCTTCATTTTCACCATTAACAACTTGACCCAAATACATATTTTTACTTCCAAAACTTGCATATGCACTCATAGCATTTTCTTTTTCACTTGTGTCATGTTCTATTTCCTTCATTACATTCACGTGTGAATCATCACAATCATCCATTCTATATAATATTAAAAATATCAACACTTATAAATAAAAAGCCAAAAAAAGGATAAAAATTATCACATTACTAAAAAAAGAGAGAGATAAATATCTAGCATGTCTTTGATTTTTTTTTCCTTTTTGGATCACAATAGTAGCTACTTTAAAAATAAAAAGCCAAAAAAGAATATGGGATATCTGTATTAAAAATATGAAAAAATGCACCTGCAAAACCTCTACTCGTCTGCAATGGTTTTTCTAGCTTTCACTAGCGTCTTTTTAATCTCCCGCCAATGTATACTAACTTGTCTTTTTGCCAATTTCGACTGAAGCAAGTGTAATATGACCACTTTTTGGCGAGATGTGAGTGAATGGTGAAAATAATGCGGGACCCACCATTGCATGATAAGAAAAAAAATGAAATGGTGAATGGTTTAATTGATTATCTGGTAGAAGGTGAAACTTTTGGAAAAAATTAAAAAAATTAATGAGTCCCACTCAGATGAATTAAAATGCTTCTATTGAATAGAGTATATATGAGTTGGTACTCTAAGAGCACCTAAGATTTGCTCCATTCAATAAGTCCAACTCATTTTTTATTTTTTATTTTTGTCTCTTTTTAAATTTACAAGAAAAATTACATTAAAAAATTTGAGAATATCATTTTTCTCATAGAGATGAAAAAGTTAACATCCATAAAACTTGTGTGGATGTTAACATTTTCCATATTTTAAAATATAATATATTATGTTATTTATATACTATGTAATAAAATAGAAATGAATCACATAATTGAGCACTACACTACGCTAAATAAGAAGACTTTGCCCTAGCTTTTTTGCATTCTTTATATGTTCTTTCATTAATAAATTTAAAAAAGAAATAAATCTTCTAAAATTAACATTCATTTAAGAAGGCTATGTTGTTATTTCTGTTTTTTCCCCGAAAAAACAAAATTTGTCATTATGAGATATGTGCTATTTCTTTTTATTATGTAAAATATACTAACTTATTTTAAAGTTTAATTAAATTATGCTCAATTCCTTCTTGTTTTAAAAAGATCGCCTCATCTTCTTGACATTTAATATATACTACAAAAATATTTTTTACTATATATTTACATTTTATCAATAAAATTAATTTTTTACATGATGTGATATCGTAATTTTAATTTTAACATAACAATAAATTCAATTTTTAAAAGAATACATACTACATAATAAATTAATTTTATTGACAAAAAATAAATTTAAAAAATTACAAAATATATCAAATATTTTAAAAAAATAAATTATATTCTTAGAGGAGAATATTAGTATAATTTATTCATGTGTTAAAATCAGATTGTACAAGGCATCGTTCTGATATGATTGAAAAGAGTACAAGTCGTAGGTTTTGTTGAAGTTTATGAAATAATTTACTTTTAGGTCAATTTTTTGTTGCCAACTACAGAAAAACAAAAATAGTGGTATATTGTTGTTGTTGCGGGAGTTTTTGAGCCAACTGTTGGGCTACTTATCGTTTCCCCACACACACACACACACACACACACATATATATATATAGAAAAGCTTTCCTTCCAAACAAAAAAAGGTCCTTATCAGATTTGCATGCCAGTTGAATAAATTAATGAAAAGTATAGTTAAATCTATTTCGTTTGTTTCAGTACGTAGCATTTTATCCTGAAACGATGTCGTAGACATTTTAAATAATTCTATAATGGTGCTCTAGGGGAGAAAGAAAAATTCATGAAGGTGTCTTAATATTGGGCTTGCATATTCTATTATTACATCAAATCTTAAGACTTCTTTTCAATCCAAAAAGACAAATCCTTCAATCCAAAAAAAAATGTTTAAAAACTATAGTAGGTGGTAAATTTTTATGGTAAATGGTGGAATAGTGGCTTCAGTTGTTATCACTTACCACATGCAGAGATGCAGGAGCACATTTTGAATAAGAACAAAATAGAATATAGGATACTATAGTTTTTATTTTTGGGCTAATAGCCGGTGATTAAAAAAAAATCTCATTCCAAATCTTTGAATCCACAACTCACACCTATTTGTCTGAAAAACTTTTATAATAAACGAGTTTTTTTTAATTGAAACTCATTTATATAAAAGATATTTATATAAATTTACAACGGATAATAAAATATCTCAAATAACTATTAATATAATTAAAAAATTATGTAATATTTTTACTAGAAGGAAAGTCATATAATACTGTTTGGATTTTGTTTACTTTTGTATAATATATTCTATTAATTATATATATATATATATCTGTATAACTATAAATAAATATACACTATAGGTTTAAATGCGGGATGAGTATTATATCACCTAGACTTAGACCCTTAAAATAATCATAAAAAAATTCTCATACTCAAATACAAGTGGGAAAATTATATGGGGTACCCATAAGATATAGGTATTTTGCTCATCTCCAATTAACTCCCCTCAAGATTCAGCATCCAAGTTAACATATGTTGAATTTTGGCATTAAATTTTGAAGGAAGATGTGATTAAAGGACAAAATCGAACCAGTTTAAAAAATAAGAGAACAACATTATCTACTTTAAACTAAAGAACTAAAATAAAAATTCTACAAAATTAAAGGGCATAAAAATATATAAATATTCATGTGTTTATATATTTATTGGGATAAAAAATAACTAACATACTTTTTCTAAAAATTTTAACTCTCGATGTTTCATTCATTTTGGAAGTCATACTGGATTTGAATTTCTAATTACCTCTACCATATTCTTATTCATCATAATCACCAAAAAAAATGCCAACACACTTGTCATGCATGATTCACATTCCTACCGGTAACAAAACGTTGGGTTAGGATTTTTCTGTTTTTTGGACATTTTGGGTCAGGATTCGAAAAGTTTGGTTCAAGTCACGTTTCGTTTGGGCTGCTGGCTCGCTGTCTAGTATAAAGACCTAGCCCTGTTATTTCATAAGATGTGGCTTTAGCGTTATACCAATTCTCATACCCTACTTGATAGAAAGAAGAAAAAAAAAAAGAATCCATTAAATAATCTTATTTAATACATATTTCGTAATATTGGAAAAGGAATATATTTTTATTTTATAAGTACACAAATCAATGATAATTATTATATATAATTTATGTAAAATTTATTATGCTTTATTATCATTATTTTTCTTTATTCGAACACTATGTTTAAGTGGGAACATTATGGTTATTACTTTATTATTCTTTTCATTCTTGTAATATTTTAATCCAATCAAAAATAAAAATAAAATGAAATTTTTATTCTTTTCTATATCATACCAAATATAATCAATCCATTTCATTCATATTATTATTCTCTTTCAATTTTCATACCTAACAATTTAATGTACAAAGCTGGGCATCACATTGTATTTCTAGAGAATCCAGAAATTTGCTAGGTCAATTACAGCAATTAGTTGTTCTTTTTTTTCTTTTAATTACGCTTAGCTATCGGCTTCTTTGAAATAGTTCATCTTATCATTAAGAGTTCATTTCAAATTTCATATTCATAATATACGTTAGATACCCATAATAATATGAAGATTATTAAATCGGGCTGAAGTGGGCTTGAAAAAATCCTGCATGTATTTTACATTTTTACAAAGGTTGGGGAGTATTCTACTGAACTTTTTTCTTACACTACATATCAAATAAGAAAAAGATTATATTTGCATTAGTCTAATCAAAACACACAAAGTACATGCGCATCACACATTTTAAATTTGCGCATAAATGAAAAAAAAAAATGCAAGAAAGGGTAAACCGATGAGAACAAAGAAGTTGAGGGAGAGATTCATGCATTATGATTTGTGACTATACAAAGTACAATATAATACCCTGAGCAGTTAAGAATGGCCACGTGACCACTAATTGTATCCACGTGCAGCCATGTGAAAGTGAGGTGGGTCCACCCCCCCCCCCCCCCCTCCCCTCCCCAATTTCTCTCCTTTTTTCTGTTTTTTGTTTTCGAAAAATAGTGATTCATGAACGAACCAAGAATGAGAGAAGACTTGTTTGAAACTCAAAATTGAGGCAATTAAACTAGTCCCACATACATCCCTTCAAAATCAGAATGGGATTCTTATGCCGTTTTGATCACCACACCGCAATATAACTCACGATATAATTTTTTTTTGGTAATATTTATTATATTTTTATAGTTATTATTTAATAATTTTTATTTTTTATTATTTTTTCAAATATAAATGTGAGAAACATTTTTCATCATCAAAATCTTTTTTTTTTCATTCTATTTCCTGTTACATTACTTCCCGCTTTCCATTTAGTAACCAAATGGGCCATTGCTATTGTTCTAAGAAAATAAATAAATCTAATTAATAATAAATATATAATTATTAAATTTAACCAACAATACATCCATTTTGAGGGGAATGCCAGTAAACATGAAGAGAAACCTTAAAAAGAGATATCTTATTTAGATATTGAAACAGTACAAAGAGGTGAATTATAGGTTCATTACGTAAAATAGGTTAAATTGCGCAGGATTTAATGTGTTGTAATTCTTGTTGTCTTAGTCTCTCAAAATAATTTTATTTATAATCATTCTTAAAAGTAAACTTACTTGCGACAAGGTAGCTTTAAATTAATTTTTTTTAAAAAAAATTACAGCATAAAATTTTCTCAAAGATCACATTCTCCCATCCCCTGGCAATTTGCACGTTCTTGAAGCCATACTTTGGAAACATGCTGAGTGATAATGGCATTACAACAAAAGAAACAAATGACAACAAAATCTTTATAAGATCTCCCAACAAAAACAAAATGTGAAAGAGAGAGAAAATACTACAGCATATATGTTTATCTAATGTAATTAACCTATGCATTTATAGCAAAGGAATCACAACCATTGGACACACCATTTTTTGATCAACTAACAAGTTTAAAAAAATATATATACTATATAGCAAAACAAAAAAAGATAAAAATATGCAAAACCCATCACACATCAAATGAAAAGGGGAAGTATTAATACTATTCCCCTTGTATGATACAAAATATGACAGAACTGTGAGAGAGTAGTTTTCAGTGGTTGAAACTTGTTATGTTGAGGGGAGTGAGCCAGCCCTCAGAGGTGATTAGCATGAGAGGGCGGTGCCGCTGCGGCAGGTGGCGGTGCCGGCGACTTGCACTGGTAGCACTTGGCAAAGAGCCCAAATGTGTCAATTTGATTCACAAAATTGGTCATGCTGGCCCATCCTCCAAACCCAAATCCAACCACAAAAATCCATACCACAATGAAAGCATTGATCACATACGCTGCCGTCCAGCTTGGCATGAAGAAAGGAGGCTTCTCTGCAGCATTCTGCAGAACAAAGCAGAACTTTCTTTAAAGATACTGATACATATCTCCCATTCGAATCAAACATAACTCAATGCTTTAAATTAGATTTGAGTGCCAAGTATTGTGTGACATATTTGGTTTTTGGGAGATGTGTCTCTACTGTTTTTGTAACTGAATTATTGGGAGGAGATGAGTCAAACTAGGCCAGCTAAAGAGAGGCATAGTACAATAATTGAACTGTAGCAAATAACTAAACGAAAACGACGCCCCACCGGTCTCAATTCTTCTCGTAATATTTCCAAATCCAAGGCTTTAATGCTTTTGTACATTTGCTGCTTCCTCTCACTCTCTTTCTCTCTGCTTTTTCTCTCACCGTGTATCTACATATCGCTTTTATTAATAGTAGGAAACGAGAGTCCCCACCAAACACCAGGTGATCCGCCAACGCGAAATGACAAGCATACCCACCAATGATTCAGTTCTATAAAATTAATTAGTAAATTATACAATCTTTTTTAAATTCTACTAAAATTACATAAATTTATTCTCTATTTTAAAATATATAAAGAAAAAATTACCTTACATTTTAATTTAATTTTAAATTTTTTTTATTAAAATACTTTCATTTTAAAAAATTTGTTAGTTAAAAAATATATTTAAATTTAATGGAGAGTAATTTTGTCAAAAAACTTAAAATTATAACAAATATAAAATAAATTTTAATTTTTAAAAAAATTACATCTTTTTTGAAAACAAAATAAAAATTTGTATAATTTCAACAAAGTTTAAAAAGTCCATGTAATTCACCCTAAAAATCCAACATTTATCAAATCCTTATACTAAACAAGTATCAAATATTTATATTAGACTTAATGCAATTTTTTAAATTACATATAAATACTTTAAATTTTATTATATCACGGTATTCTATGTTGATGTTTCTATCAAGAGTGGAATTATATAAAAATCCAAACTCGAATTAAACAGGGTGGATTTGAATATAGAATCCAGGTTCAACTCAAACCATGTTAAATCAGGATTTGCCCAATTAGCCAGGCCTTGAATGCCCAACAATAATTCACCTCTATAAAACATGGACACTTAAATACGTATGTATAATTATACATACAACGTAATATTGTAAATTATACATAGATCAATTGAAGAAAAGATCACTTAAATATGAAATGTACGTTGGAATTAAGGAGTAGTGTAAGATGGGGAAGAGGGAATACCTGTCTTGCAGAGGCTTTTCTGTAGGTGAGCATATGAGCTAAAGCAGGGATGATGTAGACAGTGAAGCTAACGAGAAGAGCTCCAACGGCAGAGTTAATGGGTCCAAAGAAAGGGAAGATGATAGCTAAGAACCATATTGGAATCACCACTGGCAGCCTCGCTAGTGCCCTCAAGCATATGCTCCTTGTGTCATGCATCCCTATCACCTTCTCCCACACGAAGTACAATGGAGTACACGCAAACCCAAATGTGATGAACTGACAACAGACAGCCACACTATCTTCGTAAGAAACTTGATAGATATTTCATAATCTTCTCGTCATGAGTACTTCCTATCTAGCGCAAAAAGTCATCTTTTTCATTTTATATATTAAAAAAAATGGATTCTTTTCTATGCACCTCGTGCGCGCAAAAGATGTGAAGCATTTAGAATAAACTTTAGACAAGTTAAATTTAATTAAAAACTTTTAATTTTTTTAAACAAAATAAAACACAAAATAAAAATATTCGTTTAATTATAAATTTTAACACAAATAATAAATAAGACTTAAAAAGGTACAAAATAAAAAATTAAATCAAACTACCTAAATTTCTTGCACAAGAGAAAATCCCTATTCGTGTGGAACTAAGATTTTCTACAGTACTGTCCTGTGCACCCAAAAAGAACAGTTTGAAGATTGAAAAAAAAAAAAAAGGTTGACGGTTTTTGACAAAAAAGGAAAGCAAGATTTTAGGCGCACCACTCGGTAAAGAATGCAGAGAATTTGCTAGCGTAAAATTAGGATTAATTTGGATCCTTCAATTTTTTAAAAAAATTAATAATATTAATTTTGAAGGGAGATCAAAACTAAATATGTATTATTTTAATATTTTCTTAACAAGACTTATTATTTATGTAAAACTCACCATCCCAATAGATTTCTCGCACTTTGTATCTAAGTTGATACGTTTAAAAAAAATTGAGAAAATTCAAAGTCACAAAATGGACACTAAACTAATTTAATCGTATTAAATGGTAAAAAATAATCAAACCCTATTAAAATTGGTTTAGTTTTGATTTTTGGTCCAAAAAAAACAAATCAACTTATTACTATATATGCTTTCATAATTTATAATTTTATTATACATCAGTATTTATAATATTCGTCTTTTTATTTTTACCTGACATACATTAAATTCCAATTGAAATATTTAAAATTTTATAATTTCTGATTTATAAAAATTAAAAAAATTGCAAAACTAAGTTTTAATTAATTTTAACTTAAGTAATTGGACCTAAATAAAAAAGATTAAATAGACCAAAACTGACTAGACTAAGGCGGTTTGATTCCATTGAGTCATTTCCAAAAAAGAAAAAGGAAAAACAGAAAGTCCGATAATTAATAAATTGATTGGTTCAGTGCATCTTAATTTAAGTCCAAAAATAGTCGAAACTGAATCAATAAATACTCAAAAATGAGAACACCGAAAAATTGGAAGTGCACCTGGTGGATGAGCATGAGGATAACGGCGGCATCACGGAATCGAGTTTTGGGGAGGAGAGAGAAGGCGTTGGAGTGGTTGAGAAGCTCATCACCGAAGGCCCAGTAAACGGCGGAGGCTGACGGAAGCGTTAGTGTGAAGACGTACAGAGTGGCGAGCAAATAAATGTACTTGAACTTCTGTGGCTTCCACATGGCGTGCATAATCTCCCTGCAAAAGTTGTCATCCCCACCAAAAGTCTTATGTTATTCACTTCTTCACTCTCTCTGGGAATTGTTATAAATACATTCAAATTTCCAAAAATAGGTTCACTGTATAAATAATTGAAAACTGGGACTACACTCTTGGCTCCATTCCCTTTGTTTTACATTCATAAGCACTGTTGAGTTCGTGAAGCTGAACGACCACACGCAGGCTAACGACAACAACTAATTTACTATTTGGGTCAGTTCAAAGATGCATTGTTTTACTTATTTAATTTAAAAAATTATTATTATTACTATTTGACTCTCAATTTTTAATATCTATCAATATGATTTTGTTGTGGAAACTATTCATTATCAATTTAATTTAACATTAAACTTGTTATATCTTTGTTATCAAATATTTCAATTAAAATATAATAATTATATACATATTATGTTATTATTAAAAAATTATACATTTATTATATTTTAATTAAAAAACTTAATAATTAAAATTAAAAAATTAATTTTTAGCAGGATTATATTGATCAATTTTTAGATAGAGGTTTTAACAACTAAACTAATGAAATATACCCATATTATTATTTCTCTGTTATTCTCCAGGCAAGAAATTAAAATATGGGAGATTCATATAAAAAAGAGTGTTTAAATACTCTAAATACCAAATAAATGAGAGAAAAAGGAAAGGAAAACAAAAAACAAAATATGCGATTTTGATTGTCTACATGTAATTTCATTATATAGAGATATAGAGGGAGAAAATTCTTAGAAATTATAAGGAGTTAATAAAAGTGAATCTTGCATCAGTAAATCACCATATGAAACACTCTGATAAACTTTTATCAGTTTATTACATATCCATATATGAATTTCTAGTGAATGGGAGGTAATAAAAATTTCTTATATACATTATTAATTGCTTGTATTTAAGAAATTTTAATGATAATGCTTTCTAGGCAAACAAAAGTAAAATGCATGATATTGCGTGTGGGCCTGGGAGTCCTAGATGTCAGGCAAAAGCTGCAAAGAGAAGCCGCGTAGAAACGAGCGAAAGAGAAAGAGAAGACGAAACAATGGAGAATTATCCAGAGGAAAAGGGAATTAAGCATACACAGTAACGGCGTGCCCACCAAACGTGTACAGTATATTAGTGGCTCCGGTGAAGTATAGCACTAGCTTCGTTGGACCCGAGTGTGTCACATTATCAGCCTGCAACAAAATCACCATGAGATCTTTTTCCCGCATGTACAGCTTCAATAGAAGCAGAAGAAAACCGTCGCTATAGAAATAAGTAAAAAACCTGGCCATGAACAAGCGCTGCTATAGCTAAATACCAAGCTGTGTAAGTGGTCATTCCAAGACCCAAAAACGACCACATTCGATAGTTGTGAAAGGAAGGTATGAACACAGTGGTGGCACAGCAAGCTCCAAATATGTAAGTCCAAGTTCGTTTGTCCAATTTGTCATTTATGTAGTAGATGTTACTGCAAAACCCAACAAAAGCACAAAATTTTGTTTCAATTAGTAGAATACCGGCTTCAGATCAACCAATTGGGGATCGGAAACGGAGGAAAAGATCATACCTTGCACAAGCTATAAGCTGAATCACAGATCCGAAGAGGAGGAAAGTACAGTTGAAGGCTAGCCCCACCGCTTTCCAATACGGACCCAGCAATCCATCAAGCACTTCGAACCACTGAAAACCCACCCAGAACAGTGTGATTTTTTAGACTCTATGATTTAGGAATTGGAATCTTCAGAAGAAGGAGGAGGAGGAGGAGGCAAAAAATTGACCAATTTATACCTGAATGACATGGTTCTTGAAGCTAACGTTTTCCTTTTCCTTTCTGGTTCGGTATTCCACGTAGAGGACACTAATTAGATAAGCCGTCCAGCTTCCCATTAGCCCGTAGAATATCTGAAGCAATATGCCTGAAAGCATACCCAGTTGGGAGAAGGAATAGGGTAGCGTCAAGAGCACTTGAGCTACCTATAAAAGGGAAGATGTGGTCAATAATTTGTGATTTGTGAACTAAAATGGAGAAAAATAAAGTGATTTTGGAAATGGGTATTTTTAGTTATATATACTTGATTTGAAGCACAGCTAAACCAGGCGTCCCAAACAGAACCGCCATGCCAGAGTAAGCTCTTGAGGGTGAACATAGAGTTATCTTGCTCCTTCTCTTCTTCCCTCGCGATGCCTCCTTCATTCTCTGTCTCGGTGAAGTTGGTGACTATGGCTTCCTCTGCCTGCTTCTGAGGCAACATTGTCTCCGAAATACGCGAAAGACAGTGTCCAAATCTCCTGGTGGATCTGAAATTTTATATATATGTTTATAAGATAGACGACAGTAAATGAGACAAAGACGACGATCAAACGCAACCCCAGAAAACGAAAGCCTATAAGACCCCAGATCCGGATAACTGCAAATTCCCTACAAACTTCAAAAGTAAACTCAATTCCTAATTCCTTCACACAAATCCAAAAGAAAAGAGATGTGGGGAAGTGAAAAAAATAAAAAGTGGACAGAGAGTTTTACAGCAAGCAAGAAAATCCAATACTAATCACTTTCCACTAACCTTGGTCGAAATGTCTCTTTCTCCTAAAGGTTGAAGAAGGAAACTCCAGATCTGTCTTTCAAAACAAAATGGCCCTTGCTTTCAATGATGCCTTTTTTTTTTCCCTCCTTCTTCTTCCTTGAGGTTGGTACTCTGACACAGCTGGGGTAATAGCAGTGATTCTCAAGAATTAACCATTCATAATAGATTTTACAGAGCTTCACAATAAAAGCTACCGTTTTAATGCGCCACCAATTGGCACAGAAAAAGGCAGTACCGCAACCCCAAAGACGGCGAGTAGACGCAAAAGCAAGAAATGGCAGAAATTGCAGAGACTGAACAGAAAGGACCCTTTCCTCTAGTACTGTTCAACCAGATATTATGAGATGGGATTGTGTATATATATTATGCATATAATTATGTAAATATAAATATATGGCTAAAAGCAAAAGCAGAGTAAAGTAGCTAGCGAAGCAAATGCACTATGCAATGCATGTATGTTTTTGTTGCTTTCTTTTTTGCCCTTGCCTCTTTCTCTCTATACGGAGAAAGAAAAGAAGAGAGAGAGAGAGATGAATATTGAATACACAATTCACTGTGTATTCCAATTCGGAATCGATTCTTGGGTCTCTCGGTTTGCTGGTGACACAGAATTTGGATGGAAATCGAAGCGAGTGAGTGAGACGTTGATCTGATCAGTAAGAAGCGAAACAAACGGAAGGCCTCTCCTTTTATAAGCCCAAAAAGGGTCCCTTCAACGACTAAGATTCTACATTAATCAATCCAACTATTATTACATAATTAGTTTAATACCCATTTGATTGTTTACCTATAACGCGGGTCCTTGAGAGCGCAGTAATTCCTTTTTCCCTTGTGGTTTCGTAAAAAACAAAATTATAAATTTATATTTATGAAATCATTTTAAAACATGTAAACTACTTAAAATTTTCCTCTTTTAAATCTTGATATCTTTCTTAAATTCAGTTAATTGATGATTGGCCCTTTCTATTTTGTTGTGTTATATAATATATCTTTTATGTTAATGTACTTCGGGAAGAGTATGGTAGTAGATAAAGAGAAGAATCTTACAAAGAAAGAGTCTTATTTAAATATCAGAATAATACAAGAGTAAGAACATAAGAAGTGGAGTGTAAGTATGCTTGTGATAAGTTTAGTTTAGCTATGAGATAAATTGTAAAAAATTTTAAGTGTCTCAACTTATACATTGTCTTAGTATTATTAACCATAGAGTTGGAAGGTGTTCTATTTATTTTCTTTCTTAAAAATAAGCCAACGGTGATAATCAAATTAAACGGTTTAGTGAAATCACATAAGCTATTTGTTTGAAGTAATTTGTTATAGTTGTTTCAAGTTATAATGTTCTTATTAACTGGTTATGTTAATTTATTGTATATAATTTCCTAGATTATTACTATAGAGTTGTTTGGGTCATAGTATTGTGGATTAGATTGTTTTTATATTTGAAAATTTTAAAATATGGTTGGTATACAAAAAATTAAGAATGAAAATAAAAATAAAAATAAAAATGATTTTGAAAGTAAAAAAATAATATTTTTATCTTTACTTCAAAATATTTATAAAATATAATAGATATTGTTAAATAATATTATATGGATATAACTAGTTTCTTCTCCCTAAGATGTAAAAAAAAATTAAAAATACTTGTGAACCCCACACAAAAAATCCAAAAAAAAAGTGAACAATAAATATACAAATGTACATTGTTCATATACGAATATTAACAGTATCTTAATATGCAGCCCGTACAAGTCGTAAAAGTCGCATGGTGCATAAGCTACTATTCACATGAACTTTTTATATAATATATTGATTGACATTATACAAATTTTTTTATTTTTTTATTTTTTTTCCATCTAGCAATTGTGCTCTTAAATTTATAAAGTATCAATAACAATATGTATAAAACCTTATTATTAGTAACAATGTTAATGGGTTTAAATTTTATATATATATACCAGTGAGAACTTGTTATCTAGCACAAAGATGAAATAGAATTTGAACGAGAAGGCTATATTTACATAGTTGTGTTGTTTATTTCTTTTTATATAGATAATATTTACAAAGCTTTGTTGTCTATATCAACGTTGCAGATATAACAAGTTGATGATGTACAATTGATTGTGTAACTTTTGGTACAGCCAAAACAGTTAATTGGGTATTTGACCATCATTGATTAGCTTTAAAGTTAAGTAAATTTTTTAAATTTTTAATTAAGCAACAAACTACAGTTGAAGTTGCTTTAATTTCTACCGCAGATAAGAAAGTCAGAACCTGTTTGCTTGCTGTTCAATTTCATCATGGTCAATGCTTCAGATTAGATTAGCACTAAACAAGGCTCAGATCCAAATCTTACTTAATACTCCCTTCGATCTCAAATATAAATTACTTATTGGAGAATTGTTTTGATCCAAAATATAAGTCATTTCTTAAAATTGTCTTAATCATTAAATGAATATTTCCTTAAGTACTCCCAATTACATAAAAAGTCATTAAGACTAATATAATTTATTAAGAATAAAAGTAGACTCTTTAATTAGAGGTGAATATAAAAAAAATTTTACTTTGAGACAAATTTAATTAGTTAAACTACCTTTAACTAATTTTTTAATATTTATGAAGTAAGTATTAGTGACTTATATTTGAGATCGGAGGGAATAATTTCAATTTATTTAAATTCCCAATTAATTATTTTCTTTTTTCTAAAGAAATTAACAACTCTTTTTAATTATTGGTCTCTTTAATTAATTTCGCTAATCCAACTTTAAAGTTCTTCAAGGTTTCATCAACCTCCCTCCTGTCCCCCTAATCAATTGCATGATACGCAATTCGAATCTCCACATGCTGTGCGTGCAGCACACTCTCCAAGTCAAAGGATCATGTGCAATTAGTTGGCGGCGAGTGTGATCACGCTCGTATGTGTCTGAAAACGATGCCATCGAGGGAAAAGATAGATTTTTTTTTTGGTTTATAATATGTTTATTTAATAATGAGCTGCCTAAGCCATCCAAACGGAATCTTTGCTTTCAAGCCTTTAAAGAAAGTGTAATTTCGGCGCAGCGCTCGTTGTGTGCCCCTTTTGACGAGGTTTGGCTCAAGCCGAGCCGTCATGGCCCCGCCACTTCTCGCACGCTTTTAAAAGAGCAAACACGCGCACATACATTAACCTTTTTTTTTTGGTCATAATTTTAAAAGTTATTTTTAAAAATTGTTATTAATTTATTTAATAAAAATATTATATATATAATTTTTAAAAATTTAATTATATGGTATTAAATTGTAAATTCATATATTTAAATTTAAAATTTATGCATTTATTATTTTTCATAAAAAAATATAATAAGAAAGAGATTAAAAACTTGACTTAAATCTTTTGCTAATATCATGCTCTCCTCATGAATCATGACAGACAATCTTCTCTTATCGGGCGGCTCAAGGTGGCCTACCAACTTCTAATGGAATCGTCATCATTTTTACTTTGATAAATATTTGATATGGATATGTTTAATATATTAATATTCAAAATATTTAGCAATTCAAAACACGAAAAATATAATAACGATATTATTTTGAATCATATATCATGTTATTTAAAAATTATAAATAATGTTAAGAGTTCAAATTCTTTAATACATTACAAAATTATAAAAAATTCACATTTTTAGATGTTAATTTTCATAAAAATATCAATATTATTTATATGATAATTTTCAATTATTTAGTACTAACTGTGACAATATAGTATTTGAAACATGAATAAAAAAATATCATTGTACTAAAATTTCTCATAAATTAATTTTATATTTTAATTTGTTCATCAATATATTTTTAAGAATTTGAAATTAATTAAAGTCCATCATTTCAATTAATACTATACATAATTTGATTCTTATGCAGATGAATTAGTACAACCAAAAAATAGAAATTATAAAGGTAAATATAAATATCTCATTTAATTTGCACATTACAAATTATTTCTAAAGCAAAATGTTTAAATATATCAAGTTAAGATAAAATAAGTCTTAAGTGAGACTAAGTATCAACTTAGCCTGCACTTGGTTCAAAATATACCAAGCTTTCCATTTGAAGCTTAGTGTCTAAATCTAACCCTATCTAATATAGTACCAAGCTATTTAGGTAATACTAATTTAGTTAACAGGATGAAACATTACTTTGCTTAATTTAACCCAATTTAGTTGGGCCAAATTAGTCTAATATCAAGATTAATATATAAAATATATATATTTAAAATCATTTGGAAAAAAAATTTCTGTCAATGGTTAAAAAGACATAAAATGTCATTTGATTTGCAAATTGAGGAGACAAAGAAGGTGTAGTGGTGGGTGGGTATGGATGATGGAGGCATCCCACAAAAGAGAAAGCCAATATGGACTTTGGGTTGAGGATCCATGTTAAAGGGAAAAAGTGTTCTTTACACATCCCCCGAGTTGCCCCGTTCATACGGGGATTTGTCCCTTCCCCACTCATCTTCTTCACTTTTTCTTTTTCTAATTTTCTTTTCATTTTATGAAGAAAGGGACTAAATGTTTATTCTATTTTTGACTTGGAAAAGTTTTAATAGCTGGAGGGACTAAATATTACTAATGTTATTTTCCTTTTTTGACCTGGAAAAGGAGTGGGTTTCGTCCAATGAGAGGCAGCCGCCTAGATTTGGTCAAACCTATAAAATATAATTACTACATGTTTTTACTTAATCACTTTGGGGCTTAGTGGGGAAAGCAATGATTAGTAAATGGATTTTGACGCCACTAAAGTCCTTTCCTGTGAGCATCAAAGCTCGAAGTATGTTCCATTGGTGCCGTTCAATTGGGACCAACCCCCCCCCCCCCTTTTTCTTTTTATTCACATTTTTAAAAAAATTAAGATATATAACCACCTCTCTCTCCTCCAAAAAAGAAAATTCTCATTTGCTTGTGTTTTAGATTGGGGGAGAATAAAATATTTTCCCCTATTTTTCTCAAAATAATGAACGTCATTCTTCGGTAAACACTGAACAAGGTTCTGAGTTCTGACCTTTCCCCATCAATGAGAGGAATTGAAGCTACAAAACCGTAGCTTCAATGTGACTATGACTTACACTCAATATGAAATTGGATTAATTGTTGACCATAGTTGTTTCAATAGATAAAATTAATTTTGCAACTACTTATATCTTAAAAATTAATAATAAAATAAAAGTAAGTTATTCTCTTTTTTTTTTTTAATTATACAACTTTATTTCTATTATGAAAATATATACAAATATTTGTTCAAACAAAAAAAATTATTAAAATTTCTTTAAAATAATATTAATTTCTTTTATTAAAACAACATATTTTAAACTTATATTTCAATATTATATATTTTGTGTTGAAAAAAATAGTTTATTTTGAATTTAAAAGTGATATTTTATATAGGTAAAATATATATTTAATAAATATATTTATATTTATATAAATATAAGTGATAAATATAAAGATATTTTAGACAAAATAAATATAATTATCATTTATGTTCTATTACATGCGTTACAAGTTCTACTTGACCATCAAAGTTTACATCAGGGTAACTCAATTTAACCTAATTTTAGAAACTAAACCATTGAAAGCCCAAATCATTTAATAATTATTATTCATCAAGTGTTATTTAAGAAATTAATATAACAAATTACTTACTATAAATAGGATGACTCTAACATGACATGTCATTTGATCATGACTTATACGGCTCCATTAAACTTAAAAATTATAATCTTTACTATGTCTTGTTATTATATCATTATCTCTTTAAACTTTTTAATATAAGCCATTGTCTCTTTATTATATATATATATATTCCTTTTTCAACCTCTTTACTATCCTTCCTTATCCTTACTTGTCCTCGTCACGATCATTCCCCACCAAGAACAACATGAAATGTCGATTTGTAGCACTTCTTTTGATTTTAAGGAGAACTATAATTTTTCAAAACAAAAGAAATGATCTTTTACTTAAAATATTATATATATATATATATATAGAGAGAGATAATATATTATTATAAAATTAATACATATATTGTAAAGAAATATAAAATAAAATATTACAATATTAGTTAATTAAAATTATAGAGATAATTTTTCTATTAATTAATATTTACAGGCATATTTAAAATAATAGTAAATTACATAAATTTCTCATATGTTTTGTTGAAATTACACCGAACTTTTTATATTTTTAAAATGTACACAAGTTTCTTTTAGAATAAAAAAGTTACGTAATACTCTAGTTTAATTTAATTTTTTTATTAAAATAATTTTCATTAATCTAAATATATTTTTTGGTTAAATTTAATGAAAACAAAATCTAATTTTTTTGTGCATATTTGAAAACAAAATTTTTTTCTTTTTTATTTTTATTTGTGCTTATTTGGATATAATATATATTTGCATATTTTGATTAATAGAATATATTTTAATTAAAAAAATTAGGCTAAAGCATATATCTTAAAAATAAAAATATATATATATATATGTATGTATAATTTACTCCCAAAATAAAAGTTGAAGATGAAGAATTCTTTTAGTTTTGAAATATTCTTGGTGATATGAGAAAATAAAGAAGGTGATAATGAAAGAAGTAGTGGAGCATTTGGAGTAGAGGACTTCGGAAGACCATACTTTATGGTGGGGGTGAATGGCATAGAATAAGCATTGGGAATCTTGAAGGGCAGAGCGTATGACTAAAAGCCATAGGCTGAGTGGAGGGGCCAGCTCAGTCATGCACATCAACCCAAAGACGGAAAATGCCTTTTTCTGAGCTTATAAGACGTTCAGGTTTGGTGCACTTTGGGCAACTACTACTTGATGCCCTCCACTTAGGCATTTACAGCTTTTTACTTTCATTTCATGCAAGACTTGATCGTGGTGGCACCACCAATTTTAATTTTATTAACAATTTGACAGAATAATTATAATTTTTGTGGGTAAACAAATATGATCATATAGGTTATTTCAAATTTATTTGTTAGAACAATAGTGATATATGTCTGATTAAGATCCAGAAACAGCAAATTGTAGAGAGGGGGGACAGATTTTTATATATATATATATATACATTTTGATATTATATTATTATATTTTTTTAAAATTTGAATTTACTAATTTATACACGTGTTATAATTAGTTTTAGGGTTGTGACATCGCCACTTGCAGGCAAGGAATCCAGGAAAGCACAATTTAGACTATACTAAAAATAGCAAAAATTAAAGATGTAAAAGGAAAATTATAATGAAATAACAAGACAGAGATGAACTTTTAGTGTGAAAAAAAAATGCCATTCTATGTATAGTGTGTAAACATAAAATTTTGTAGTTAGATGGGAAAAAGTAAATAGGAGAAGAGTTTAGGCCGATTTCCATAGGAATATATATTCTGTCTCATCCATTATAAACACTATGCATAGAATCAAAATGATTTATATGAATGTTATATAATTGGGAAAAAATTCCCGGTGGATTATTTAGTTAATTTTAATATCAAAATAAATTATTTATTTAAATTTTCATATATATATATATACCTGTATTTAAAATTTGGGACCCTTTTTTCTAAAAGCAAAAAATTGTGTTTGCATTAAGAACTTCATTTTTTCTCCTTTTTGACAATTATAATTTTGTAGTAAAATTTCTGAAAATTCAAATGCATATTTTTCGCAATAAAGCAAAAAGAATATATCTTTTGTAAAGCTAGCAGTGAGGGATTTTGTATACATCTTCCACTGTTATGATTTTGTACAAAGCAACATAGAAAATTGAATCTAGATTCTTTCGTGACCTACTCAAATTCTTCACTAGACTAGCTAGGCGATCAATTTCTTCTTAGCTATCTTTATTTCATACTACATAACGGTTTAGTAATTACTATTAATTACTAATTGCATCATGCTTACACAAATATTGTTTAAAATTGATTTAAAACTTACCCAAAACAGTACCCCAAAAGATAGAAAATGTAAAGGTCACGATGTACACAATAAATTGTCATAGAAGCATACTTCACATGAAGATAAAGAAGGAATATGGATCCTCTGCTGTTAAATTTCTACCCTTTTGTGTTGTTGGAAGGGGGATAAAGTGTGTTTTGATTTTTTTTTTTCTTTTTTCATTTCAAATTAAAATCATTCATCTCACCTTTAGGCAGAATTCCTTTTAATAGCAGTAATTGTTAACAGCAGACGATCCAATTTTGATAAAGAAGGCTTCATCAAACTTCCTTCACAGGCAGGCTAGCTATATATGCGAGTTTATGACTAAAGCTTAGTTTGTAGCGTAGGAATATTATGCTTTTAATAATTGGTGATAGATGACCATACAGATAAAGTGAATTGAGATAAGAGACGAACCAATGCTGCTATGGACCCCTCAATATAGAAAATGACCTATCAATTTAGGACCCCCCTATACACATCTTATTTATTTTCTGACAAATGATGTAGTTTGGTCCCCTAAGACACTCCTAAGAGCCATTTCCATCAAAGTTATAAATGGCTACTCACCCAAGGACGCCTACACTAAATTTCATGATGAGAAAGACCTTCTTTTCTTCTTCCCTATGCTTGATAGCTATGTGTGTGTTTGGATTTGCATTTGAAGCTTGAATTTAAAGCTTTTGATTTCTACCTTTCAGACTTGAGAATCCGACTGTGTGTTTGGATTTTGGGAAAATCGCCAGAAAGCTTGTTTTGAAGTTATCATAATCTCCAAAATATGACTCTGTTTTGTTTATGTTTTAAAAGTTGTTTCAATTAGTCCTCTTATGGTACCAAATAATTCAGACTTGTTAAAATGTTTTATGTCCTTATGTGAAAAAACCTTTAATCTGAAATATAAGTAACAATTTACTTAAAACTTTGATTTAAAGTTGTGAATCATCTGGTTTGACTGGTCATCCTCGTTTATATATTCGAGCCCACAGTGTTATTATATTATGTTAAAAGTAGTCTGTAAGTGGATGTGTGAAGCACGATATATCTCCTTTTTCATGGAAAATTTTGAAATAGAAGATACGAGATAAAAAATTATTAGTGATCCGACTTCTACTTATACTAAGTTGGATTATCTGTAAACTAATTAAGGTGGTGTTTGACAAGTGAAAATTTTATTTTAATTTTTAAGAACTTGAAAAACTTATTTATATATAATTAAAATGTTTGAGTCTAATAAATTAAAATTTTAAAGTTCCTACGTTCTCTCTCTCTCTCTCTCTCTCTCTCTCTCTCTCTCTCTCTCTCTATATATATATATATATCATGCTCAAACATGGTAAAAGAATTTTTAAATAGCTATGCTTGGTTGGGTAACCAAAAATCAACTGATGAAAAAAAAAGAGTAGATTAAGAATAGGTTCAAATTGTTAAACTTTCTCAGAAAACTAGCTAGCTAAAAATTCTTGCACCTCTGGGCTAGTCATGTGGTGCATGATTTGGTTCAGCTAAGGACTAGGAACAATAAATGGCAATGGGATAATAATTTGTACACACACACACATACATACACTTTTCGTATCATTTTCTTCAATAGTATATTATACTTTTCACATATATAGCCTTCAACATGTGAACTTGGCTGATTGTTGGTCATAGTTATATCACTGGAAGGGAATCTTCTTGAAGTTGTTTATATTAGGGCATTGAAATTATATATTACAGGGTATAAAATTGTGACTTTTAATGACAAATATTATTAGATGTATCACATGGGACAGGAAGTTGCGTGTTTTTTTTATTCTCCCGTTCGTTAATTTAAAACTAAAATTAGAAAAGAGAAACAAACCAAGGATATAAAACTAAAATCAATTTGGTCAATGTCATCATTCACTAATTCTATCATAGATATACATATATAAATTAAAAGCACCACATCCTATGGAATTAATTATTTCACAAGCTCTACTTATTTATTAAATAATAAGATTGTAGGGTATCTGTTCACATGCATCAATAATCCTCCATATAAGATATTTTTTGGTTAATTTTATCATGTAAGAGAGACCACTAATTTAAGTGGCCATGTTAATCAATGACTTATAATTTAGAAGGCATCAGCAATACTGTAATCATTCGGATTTTGTTTTCCTTACATTATAAATGTTGTTATGTAGGATTTCTTCAATATAGGTTGGCCAAAATATGAAAAAGAAAGAAAGATATCAATAAGGGAGATTTCATGAATTATTACAAAATCTTAAAAAGTTGGAAGAAAGTATAAAGTAATTAAAGTAGAATGTAGTACAAGTAGTATTTTGCACAAAAAACTTCGAAATATTATACTGTCTATTTAAAAGGAAAACACTAAGAAGGATATACGTTTGGTTTTTTTTTTTTTTCTGGGTCAATGATTAACGAAGTTTCAATATATAATCGTGGAAGAAATAGTATGGAATTAACTCATAAGTCCCCCCAAAAGAAAATATGCAAAATGTAACTTGAAAACTAAATATAATACAAACAACAAACATATAAGCTTAATATAAGCTGATTTATTTAATTGCAACACTAGTTTAATATAATTTGATGCGTGTATATAAAATTGTCAAATTGTAAATAGAAATGTAACACACACAAAATCTAAAACCTAAAATTTCTTGTATTTGCGTGGTTAAACTAATGTAAGTCTTTATTGCTAGTCATATCCAAAACGAAATTATTGATTTTATGCTTTATCACCAGTTCACGAAAATATACGAATTCAAAATTACTTGTATGTAATGTATTATTAAAACTTTAGGGAAACAATACTTATACACCCTAAATTTTGCCTATTATTATTATTATTATTCAAATCAATTAATTTTTGTAATTGACATTTTAATTTATTTGTTATATTAAAAAAACTTATCTATATCGCCTAAATTAGACATTAGCTCCAATGACATAACAACAAGAAGAAAGTGCACTTATCTACTTAATTAGATCTTTACTCTCAGTTTTGGCCAAGAAAAAGATCTTTACTCTCAATTATAATTTTTTTTATAATTAATTAATTTTTGTAATTAATCAATTCATTTATCTATCTCATTAAAATTAATTTAGTGGATAATTAATTACAACTGAAGGGCAAAAATAAGACGATTAAATAAAATTTCTCCCAAATACCTATCTGGTATTAATTTAGTTAAAAATATTAACCAATTTAGATAGTGTGAGTATTTTTGGCAAAAAATAAAATAAACAAGTTAGGAGTGAATTATAAAAATTAATTGATTAAAAAATTACTTTTAGAAAAAAATCTAAATAAATAAATAAGTGCAATATTTGTCTAAAATTAATTTTTTTTTTTGCTTTTCAACTATTAAGTTGTGACGCTAATATTATGACAATTTTGTAATAAACGAGTTTGTATGACATATAGGAGCATTGGATTGTACTTCTACGACTAAGAAATGAAATCCAATCTCCGTTTGGTAGGTGGATTGGAAAGGAAAATTGTAAAAAAAAAAAATTGTAAAATATTTATTATACTTATATAATTATTATTTAATAATATTTGTTTTAAATTAATAATAAAAAATTATTTTTTACTCTTAAAATTATTTTTTTATTTTTTATTTTTATCTTTAATTTTCTGTCCACAAAACAGATCAATTGGCACGAAGCATCTAGTTTTTCTAGGTGGACGTGGACCATCCTCTACTCTTGAGTGAAGGCTCCGTCCACCACGTGAATGACTGACCAAATGGTATGTAAGATATACACATCACTATTCTTCTTTGCATATGATTTTTTTTTCATATATATTTTTTAAAAAATTATAATAAATGATTAAAAAATAAAAAAATTTATTTTTAAAAATTTGTTACTATTTATTTTAAAATGATTATCACTAAATTTAATAACGAGTGGTAAAAATTTTTAAAAATAAAGTTTTTATTTTTAAATTCTTAAACATAATTTTTTCATTTTTTATTAATTCCTTTCAAATGTGCACATATATATATATATATATATATATACACACCTCAGCATACCTCAGCATGACGATTCCATGAAGAAAAACAGTTTTTGTCTTATGTTAATGAAAAATCATATCATTATAATCATAATAATTATACTGACAAATTAAAAATTCGTGTTATTATTATTTGCAGAAGGACATCGATTGGAAACGCCAAAGTAGAAAGTGGGAACGGAAAGACGAACCGTGTTTTGGGTTTTTCAGATCCCCAAAAATGTCATTCTAAGGTTTTATAAGTTGGAAACTATTTGCCACATGATGGTGTGGATAAGTCTTTAGAAAGGTAAAAAGGAGTGGAATGTGTTTTCGGACTTCTATTCCCTCTTTATTCTTTTCTTTATTTGGTAGGGTAGGAGGAAAAGATAAGAACCATAGGTTATGATTATCTCTTCGAGTCTCCACTAGAGTACCTAACATTGTACTATATAAGTTTGCTTAAAATAATGCAGATCAGAGATAATAGAAAATTACATAGCTTTTGCTGCAGGCGATTTGGTAATGAGGGTATTTTGAAATTCACTGACAATAGAATACATATAGTTATTTGGTTCTTAAAGCACCAGCTTGGGAGTTACGCGAATTAATTAGGCTCATGGAAAAATGTTTTTATAATTAATTAAAAAGATCTAGTATATGGCTGCAGGTTTTATTTTCTGAAACAGTATATTTTATTATCAGAAAAAGAGAGAAAATGAGCTATCGAAATGATTGAATTTATTAATACCAAAAATACTATATACTATAATTCTAAAATTCCTTTACAATGATGAATTTCATGGAGTTTAATAGCATGAGATTTTTTTTTAAGTTTATAAATCGGGTTACCTGAGATAAACTATGTACAACTATTTTGTACCAAACAAAATGGCTTGCCTGTACAAAATATGTCGTACGAATTCTATATGATCAAATACAAGAACTGTTTATAGAATTATTGGATAGAGAGGCACATGATATATGACATCAAGCAGATGGTGGCAGTGTGCTTGATTTGTGGGGCTAACTCTAGCAACACATAATTGATAAGGAGAGACTGCGTGGCTTACATGAATCATAGTTTCATACTATTGATATGGCACGTAACCCCATTAACTTAGAACACCAATTTATTTTGATATTCAGGTTATAACTATCTGAATTCACAATGTGTTCCATGCAAAAGCGTGGCCCTTCTGCAACTTTCAGGTATCAATTTCACGCAGTTTTTTATGATTACTTACTGTCAATAAAATGGGCCAAACTTGATATCATTGTCTACATAGAGGATTGGGATTTTTAGCAGCGAGGATCTCATCAATTTTTCTTAAAATATCTCACAATCAAATTTTTTTATTTTTCCTTTTTTTCTTAAGTTTTACATGTCCTCACAAAATTTCACTGCAGACATAATGCACGAAATCCTCGATGCAAAAGATCCAATCCCCTACATATAAATGCATCTACCTGTAGCCTATAACTCTTCTATTGTCAACATCTTTTGCTTGTCATAACAATACCTTTTTATTCTTTTCTTTTTCTTGATCACTTGGTTTTAAATCTTCAACTTATTTATCCTCTTCAATTTTTTTAATAACATAAAGTCTCTAACAATTCTTTTGTAATACAATGATTTCAATGTCTAAATCTGTACTTGTATATCTCAAATTCATAATATAGATGCAACTTAATGTGAGTTTGCCAAATATACCTGGCAAGTGTATGTATTATTAATTAGGTGTAATAATTATCATGCGAAATGTTTTAGGGGAAGCAAGCTTTTAGCTATGTAGAAGTAGTCATATTTAAGATAAATTATTTTATGAAGTTGTTAGAATTGCGTGCCTATAAATTTGGTACGCATGTCCATATATAATTTGTTTCCTATAAATTCTACTTGAAGATTTTGAAGTCTCATTAATTATGAACGACAAGCATGCCATAGTCTAATCTATCTATATTCCTTCTCAATTAAATGTCAATTCCTACTCATTGAATTCACCAACATATATACCAAAGCAAGATGCGTTGGATGTAAAATATCATTGGAGATTTGTTCACAAGGTACTGACACGTTTGGTACGCAGAATATTAAAAAAAATACGTTTAGAGATGAAATGAAACAAAATATTTTAAGGATAGAAATAATTTTTTGTGCCTTTATTTTAAAATAATAACAAAAAAGTAATGAAATATTAATGAATAATAATTACAAAAATATAATAAACATTACACAAATATATATATATATATATAATATTTTTACATTCAAATTACCAAATAGGTCTTCAATAGTTGTTATCAATACATTTTATTAAGGTATTTTTTGGTGTACCCTATTAGGGTTTCTGTACTATGTACTTATTACTAACTAATTTCTTTTGGTCGATTATTATAGAGCAATATAATGTGAAAAGGTTTAAACATTAAAATCTAAGTTAAATTAATATTTTTATTCTTAAGTTTATTTATTGTTTTTATTTGATCCCTTAAATTTCGTTCGTTAATTGTGTTATATAAATCACAAATTGTTAACTGCATTAACATACATGTTTAACAGCATTGATATGACATAGGCGTTTGTTAATTGTAAATGAAATCGATGGTTTAGGATACATATAAGACGATTTAGAATTTAAAGGATCAATTTGTTACACACCAAATTTTAAAAACTAAATCAAAATGATAAATAAATTTAAAAGATTAAATACTAATTTAACCTAAATTCTAAACAAGTTTGGGCACTGCCATAGAAAAATCAAGTAGACTTACCGTTGTTTTTTTTTTTTCACTTTGGAAATTTGTATTAAAGAATTTTTATTGTTATACATAAATTTTAAAGTGATTTAACAATAAAAAGATTTAACCTCTAAAAAAGTCATTTAACAATAAAAAGATTTAACCTCTAAAAAAGTCGAGCTGAGTACAGTCAAGTTTATATTTGTATATATCGCTCAAACTAGACGCTTTTCGATAGAGCAAATCACAAAAAGGAGTAAATCAATTAACAACTAATGTTATATAAAGTGTACCATATACTTTTTTCTAATTACGATACGATAATAAATAAACAAACTTAAAAACTTTTGAATATAATTCAAAACTATACGTGAATAAAGTTTCGAGACTTAAAACAGCCGTCAGAATTCTTCATATAATTAAGTCAAAAGCAGCTGCTAGATGAGCAGTGTTAATGTGTTAATCTTTTGAAATATCGTGCGCAAAGAACCTCTTTGAGGGAAACACAGAGAAAGGCCGGTTATAATAAAATATTACCAATTGGAGTAAAATCATAGCTAACATTTGACTTTTATCATATCCCTCGATTCTCGACAATGTTTTTTCTACTCAGACATATGAATGAAAGTAAGCACAAATAGTATAAATTAAATTGTATGTATCGATGCAAAATAATTTAAATTTGATTAATCAAATTTTTTGTTGTAGTAGATACCAGTGCTTTTTTTTTTTTTTGGTGCTAAGAGCTGATGGGAAGTACACATTGTTTTGAATGAAATAACAATTTTTTCTTACTTTTTTTTTCAAAGATAATTTAATTATGTGACTATTCTCTTATGAAATACATAAACTTTTTTTAAAATAAAAAATACTCTACGACTAAACACATTTTAACTAAATTATACCCTCATATTTATAACTTATATAAAGAACAAGCTATTAAATAAATAACAAGCTAGGTTCTCTAATAAAAATATTGTATGTAAAAAATTAAATTAAATTTTTAAAACAAAATAAAAATGTTAAAAATACTTTTTTTTGGAAAGTTATATTTTTTAATAAAATAGTCAATCTTTGAATCTACGTATTTTGATCAAAATGAATTTGATCGTAATTTTTTTTATTTTAAAATAAGTTTTGTATATTTTTCATAATAAAAAAACGAACAATATTTTACCAAAACAAAAAAGAGAGAAGAAGATGCAAAATTTTGCTTGGAATTTCTCATGTGTGGAGTTAGATTGTCAATCTCAGCTTTATGTAGTGGGTTTGCTTCAATATGTTGTTTCATGTTCCTGTTGACTGTATCAGCATGCATGCATCCCAATATTTGGAAAAAGATCTTCTTGTAAGCGTTAGTCAAAGATTACAGCAAAACTTGTATTGTTTATATAAAGAAAAAGGATTAAAGGAAGAGAAAGGGGGCAGGTGACAATTTCACGATTGGATATCACCTAACGAAAATGATGAAGCATGACAAATCAATATTAATTGGAGCCAAAGTCACAAGCACTTTTCATCATTCATGCACAAAATTATCGATAACAGTACTATGATTACTGTAGCTAACATTTAATGTTTGGTTGTGAAGCAATTTATAAATATAGAGAATCTTCTCTCTCTTATTCTCTAACCTCATATTTTTATGGCTTTTTTATTTCATTTAAATAAAAAAACTATAAATGTGGATGGCACGATTTAAAGTCCAAATAAACAAACCATTTTGAGGTTAAATCATACGAAATAAACCGGTATTTATTTTATATTTGATTCATTAGATTCTGTTGTTTTATAATACATTAATAAAATGATGAATTTAAATATTATAGAAAGAAAAGAATATTATCAGCATATCTTTTTATGATGTCATTAACTAAAAAAAATATTTTGTATTATTTATGAAAATTAAATTACACACAATTCACAAGAAATAAAAGAAAGCTTAACTATTACATAAAATTTTAAGTTTAAAAATTATTTTTTTTTAAAGGGAGAGAGTCACAGAAAATTCTTCTTTTAAATCTCAATCAGTATTGGTCCCAAAAATATCTCAACCATTATTTGAACTGATCAATACCAGGTCACAATCTACAGCTCACTTCCCCTAATTAACCACATATATATGTTTTTAAGTTAAATTACATTTTTTTAATCTCGTAACTTTATTAGAATTTTAAATTACTTTTAATTTGAAATTTACAAAGATAATCTCGTCTTTTTTTTTAATCCACAATTGCCTTTAAATCTTCAAATTCATCAACTCAACTGCTGTTGAGATATCTTCAATTATGTTGAGATGGCATTTCATGTAGTTATTTGCTCTATTAGTTGCTCAAATTTTAAAAATCCTATATGGACACATGACCCTTCATGGTAGAGTTTGCTCGGGCATTTAGTAAAAAATAGAGAAGATTTGAGTAAGTAATAAAAATTACAACTTATAGAGAGAACTAAACGAAATAAAAATTAAAAAATAAAATAAAATAATAAGATATTAATAATAATAAAAGTAACTATTAAATTAAATTGAATAGAACATATTTTTATTTGTAAGCTAGTCTGACCTAATATAATTTTGTTAAAATTTTATTCATTTACATTTTTTACTTAACTCAACCTAGCCTGATTAAGTTAGGTTGGTCCAAGTTTTCAGATTCTAATGGGGCAATGAACACTTTTAGATGGAAATCAAAATAAATTTTAAAAAAATAATTATGAAAAAAAAGGTTGTAGAACAATTAACAAAACTAATAAGCATGTGGGACTATGACTGAGTTATAGCTTTCTCGGCAACATCTGGATTGACAAACTAAATAATTTAAGACATTTATGGATGAAATAAAAGATAAGCAACTATTTTAGCATATTTCTAATTTATGAGATTAATTTGAAATTTTAAATAAATTTTGTCACCAATATATTATTTTAACTACGTGTTTGTGTGTGTCTATTTGTTTAGATATATATCTTTCTTGAGGTTTTCGATTCTTCGTTTCAGGAGACAATACGTTGCATCAGTAATTGTAATTTTGCCTAACTAGTTCAAGGTTCTGAATCGTCTGGTATCTTCCTTAATGTACTCGATTACTTTAACTGAGAAGAGACGATATTCTCCAGTTGCATTATTTTTTAGTAATATGCCAGTTATATATGCGTACAAAATATAAGTTTTAAATTATGGTTACAATTTTAATATTATAGTTATATACAGATCGTAAACTAATATAGTCTCTTTTTTTCATATATATGACAACATAGAAGATTAACCTAGAAGATTTCTTTTAATAGTGACTCAAACACCTCACCATTGTTAAAGATTGTAATCAGCCTGTTTATAAGCTTTCATTCAATAGTTTAAATTTTTGAATTAAAATAATATTTGATATAGTTTCAAAGCTTATATGACTAATTTAAGAGTTTGATTTTTACTGCCTCCATTATTCATCATAATTAGATGAAATTAATTCCGTAGAAAAAAAATAAATGGACTTATGCTTTATTTATATTTCTAGTTCAAATAATTTTTGCATGAGAAGATGTGTTGTGTTGTGTGTGTTTGTGTGTAATAAATTTTTTTACTAAACTAAGCGTACATTTGTTGCTTCAGAGAAAACGTGATTTTGGAGATAGTCATCGGTTTTTCAAACACGCACTAAGTAAGTCATGAATTAGCCACATAAGGATATGCAGAGGGTCCATATGGTGTAATGCTAGAGTGGCAATGATGCCTTTGTGGCCGGCCAAAGCTGGGCAGCAATGGTGACTTCTGAGTTGTGAGGCTGACGTAAATGGTGCTTCTATTCAAACCCTTTTATTCCATCATTCTATGCAACCATGCAACTTGGTGGGTCCTCTCCTCCACTCTGATTATATCACAACCCAAAAACTCATCAACCACCAATATTATCGACGTAGACATCATATATTAGTGTTTAAAGCAATGAATCCGCCAACGTAAGTTGGTTAACTGGTAAATGGGACCGCCAGGACCTTCACAATCCCTCATATATGTTATGCGAATTTGAATTCTTCTGGTGTTAAGATATTGTATCGGTAGTTATCTCTTTTAAGAAAAATCCCCTGACGCTCAGTCGTTCGGTGGATCTTTGTTCATTCCTCAATAGAGCTTGTTTTCAAATTGATCTTTACGTCAAAAATATTAAATATAGATGTTACGAGATTGATAAATATAAAAGTGAAAAGGAGATGTCATGAGATTGGCAAATGGTGAAAAAGGGTCCTAAATATGTCATTGGCATTCTTATCACAGTATTGAAATAAACTATATGCATTATCATCTTTTCGTTAAAAAAAGAAAAAAGAAAAAAATATGTCGTGATTTATACACGCACACTAAACACCGTATATGTGTGTCCCTGAGTGATATAGTAGTGTCTCCCGAGATATCTTAATAGTTGAGCGAAAGATATTTCAACACAATATCTCGAGTTTGGACATTTATGAATTGATAGGAAGGAATGGATTCATGGTATAGGGAGGGATAGGAAGGTCCATATTTAAGTATATGCTTTTACTTTAGAGTTTAATGACTTGATCCATGTAGTATTTAATATATTATTAACACAAAATATGATATAATTATGCTTTGTCTATAGCTTAAGCATAAAAACTTTTGTATGATAGATATTGTATATAATAAAATTATCAACAAATATTTATCTAATAACTTAAAATCTTAAGTTGAAATATTCTTGAGAATTTGTTAAGTTATAAGTATTTTTGTGTTGATTGAAAGAAATAAACTTTTTCATTCATTTTTTGCCATGTTCCATTGACTACAGCGGCCCTAGCTCTTAATTTCTTCAAATCATGATCTCATGAAGTCCAATCTTTGAAAGAAAGTTAAGTAAGTCCACCAACTACTAGTTAATCAATTGGTAAATAATTTCGCAATCCCGCTAGGTTTCAAGATTTGCAAGCAACCTATAAAGCTTCAAAAATAAGGTGCATGAGAGGTTGACTTCACATCATTCCCTCATTATCTAAATCAGAGAGAGTATTGAGCAAGTTGGGAAGGTTTTGATTTCCATACGCAATTTGTTTGTTTGGTTGTTTTAGTCTGAGTTATTTGGGCGCAAAAAAGATCCAGATGTGAATAAATAACAGTGATGATAATTGCTTTGAAAGAAACTAACAACAAAGACGTTGGATTAAGGAGCAATGTCAGTTGCCTTACTTTATGCATACACAAGCATGTGAGAGTGCGTCATCGATCTGGTGGTATAGATGGCCTTTTCACATGATCATCTTTGTGATAAAAAGTTAGGTACAATTTTCAAGTATTACCAATCTTTTAATAAACATCTAACAAATCAAGTTTTTTTATGATTCATTATTAAACAACTAAATTTTGTAAAAAAAAAAAGAAGAGTTTTAACACGTATTTATAATAAATACTTAAAGAACTTTGATATTATTTGTAATTATTATTATACCATAATGTGTTTGAGTGAGAGTGAGTGCATAGAGACATAAGGGAGCGGAAATGTAGATGTAATAAGGGAGCAAAGGCTCTTTCCTTCTTGCACGCCGAAAAAGAAGCTGCCATATCTGAGGTAAGCTTGTTAAAATTTGTTCACACCCACAAAGTGTTTGATAATTTGCCTGACACAGAAATTATAATCAGAGGATTCTCATCACCTTCAGTGCTGCCATGTGGGTCTTCCTACCCCACTTGCTTACTCTTCTCTTCCCCCTAAGTTTTTCTCTAACATGCACAATAGTTAGTACGGGCGTGCCCCTTCGAAAAATTGACCCCTTAGATTAACTTAGTTTAAAATAACTTCGGGAATCAAATTTTAAATATATCGTCACCGATGTAAAAGAAAGAATTTAGTATGAACAAAATCTGAGAATACTTCTGTTGCAATAAAAATAAAAATTGTACTCTTCCTACCATGTTATATCAGTTCAAGTCTCCCGTTCTCCTTTGAGTTTTGACCATGTTCAATGGGTCTACCATTTCCCCCTTTAAAAATATCTTGTGTCTTCTCTAAACAAACTGCGAGATCAGAGACTGAATATAATAATGGTTCTATATAATGTGATTGTGTTGATCACATTCTCCCTCTCTCTCTCTCTCTCTCTCTCTCTCTCTCTCTATTTAGCGGTTCCTGAGGGAATCAAGGAGTAGCTAGGAAGCACATGCTAACTGATCTGACATCAAAATAATGTTATTACGCCCTACAACGTTAACAGAAAACTGTCACAATGTGCAGGATAGTTGGATAGTCAAGCGGTTGAACATTTCTGCCCAAAGAAGCACGTGGTCCATACTCTCTAATCATCATTAGGTAATATTAAAATGCTTATTAATTAGGCCTAAAATCTTTGATCCATTTTACGATCAAAATTGTATTCTAGCTGGCATTTCTCGAGCTGGCATAAATCCTAGCACGCCCAATTACATATACGCTTGTGACGCAGATTAAGAAGAAACTGGGTCTTGAATAGTTAAGAGTTTAAACAATCATGGGCAATAATTGGAGCAAGATATTCATTGATGTTGACTAAGATCACTGTAATTGCTACACCTGCACATGAAGCTATATGCAACCAGAACACTTTGATCCATGACTGTATCTTGTTATAATTGTGCTTTTTAATTTGTATATTCTTATATTTATGACCTGCAGTCATATAGGCCAGCTTTTTAGCCATGTGGGCGTGTCTATCTAAGACATTCTTCATAAGACTTTGGACCACCTTTACCGTGGGTACTATACGTATAGGCAATTCCTCCCAAATATAATGCTGGAAAATTACAAAATACTCTCTAGTCTTATTTTATTAGAGGTGTACTTAATCCTATTTTGGCCGCTACTTATGGCATAATTTGTCACTTATAGCAGCTTTTCGCAGTCGGAATTCCCAAATCAAGGGTGCAAACTCCAATCTTTGAGTACTAACAAAATCTTCACTCCTTATATAGTGAATGAAGTAATAGATAGAGTTATACCTAATTAAACAGTTATAACTTAGTAAGCCCTTGGTCCTCACAATTAGTCTCGTATGGTTTACTGCCACACAAATGCATTATTTACATAACTTAGTATAATATTTATTATATCTTTATAATTATTATTTCATTAATCACATCATTGTTTTAACTGTTAAACCAGATTTTTCAAAATACAAATAAAAAATTATTTTATATCTTACCTATTTTCACTTATATTTTTTTATCTCTTTTACCTTTGCATCTTTCAACCAAATAGCCCAGTAGTTTAAAAACAAGCTCGCAAATTTAAGCTTATTGATAGTTACAACTCTCGGCTTAGTGATAACAAAATCTCTCCTATTTTTAAGTTTGTAGTAAATGAAGTAGTAGACAGTATTTACAAAGTGAAATTGGCAACATTCGTGAATTCTTTTTATGTTTAAACTGTGACATTTGGCGCCCCCTTAGCGAGAAGTTTAGAAAATAAATTGAAGTTAGATCTGATTAATAGTCATATCTTTTCATTCAGTGATGTTCAATACTCACAATATTAATATGAGAACGAACTCTTGGCTTAATAACCTAGTGGTATATGGTTCATTATTTGACAATAAATTCAAATATAATCCAGGAATGGAGAACTATAATCCAGGGGAATATATCAACCATGATGGTTAATCATAGAGGCAGGTCTTTCAGAAGCAATTATTTAAGTAGCAACTTCATTAGATGGTCCATGAACAAAATTGTGAATTTAATTCCAGCACCCTTCAGGTGTTTCCTATCGACCTCCTATGGCTGCTTTTTTTCCTTGCAAATTGCAACTACGAATTGGTCTGCCCCTATCTGTTTGCTAGGAAAGGGAATTTATTGCGCATAGTTGAACATTAATGAAATTAACTCCTGGTAGTGAGAAACTGATGAGGATTCTCCTGCAGGCTTAATGGGATAATACCCAGATTTCAATTACTTCCCATCAATCTTTTCAATGCTTCAAACCTTCCATAACACCGCCTTGATTAGTCATGGCGAGGAATGAGAACCTCAGAATTTTTTTGGATTTATGTGGCCATAAACTATTGGGGGTATATGTATTTATATATATTAGGTTGTTAAAGGTCCATTTCCTTAAAGAAATTAAAGAGTGTAATTATTTGAAGCCCAATCAAAAAGTTTTGTGGTCAAAGGAGATAGATGCCTTTGTCAAAGTATGGCCATTGATGGATGGTGGGACCCCTGTCCTAGAGGAAGCATAATATAAAGGTGGGTGCCACTAAGATTTGAAAGATAAGGGCAATTTTGGAGTTAATGCCCTCACCACCTCCTCTCAACAGTCCCAACCTGTTTGAGTCCTTAGCTTAGCTGTGAAAGGATAATCCTCTCCCCCACCCTCTCATAGGGGTCCCATTCCCAATTAGTGACTCATCTAAATTACCAAAAGCACCTCCTGATATGGAAGATAGCTACGCACACCGTCAGAGGTTTATGTTATGCAGAAGGGCAATTTGTGGTCTTTGCGTTTCACAAGCTTTGTCAAGCATTAATGGAGCCTCAATGACTAAATGATGCTATTTGTGGTCTGTAAAAAAAAAAAAAGGATATTGACTCTATCATATTATTATTGAAAACCCAAATAGCTAGAAAAGTATTATTAAATTTTTTCCAATAATATTTTGGAGGGATCGAAGACAGACATTCGAGAGGGGCCATCGTGCCCATCACGTGCCCCCATTCCTAAGACAAAAGACAGCTGCCCAACAAAAGCCACCATTCTTCTTCTTCTTCTTCATCTTCACATTTCTTCCCTCATGTCCATGGCTCCCACCCTCACTGACTCTCCCCCTCTTTTCACTCACTTATCACGTGACCTTGTACTCACTTTGTGAGGTTATTTGAAAGAAATGGATCTTTTGTAGGACCTTCTCATCTGACGTTGTGGCTAAATCAATCAGCTCACTTTATCAATTAAGAGTATTTTAGGAATAAAATTTGAAAGAATATATACATATATATAGTCTTAATTTTGAGGTATTTATAAATATTTTTTTAATTTTAAAAATTAAAAAATACCTTTATCAACTAATCATCTTTAGATTATAAACTTTTTTCTCCATTTTTTTCGTTAATCTTATTCATTTCAGGTTTTTTTCATTTATCATGTAATACACCCTCGTTTGTTTGAAAAAAATGAGGGTAGAGCCTAGATGTAGGTGTTTTCCAATCGTAAATTCACTAAACTGATGGGAAGGAGTAGGGTTGCCACCTCTAACGTTGGTGGAGTCTTAAATCAGCAAGACAACTTCCAATTTCCTTTTGCTTTGTAGAACATGTTTCAGTTTCACTTAGATAATCTCTTCAACAGTAAGTTGATTGGAAATGACGAGTTTGATTCATAATTGATTGTTTTCAAGAAATATCAATTGTTAATTCAGCATATAATAATTGATACTTATCTCAATATTAAAATTTAAGTCCAAAATATAGACAACATCAAGATTGTCTTGTACATTTGACGACTATTACAACTATATCCAAAATTGCTCAGATTACATCAAATTCAATTTAACATTACAAAAATTAAAAGTATTTAAACCGAACATATATAAGTTCTCTCCTATATTCCTTGAAATTTGAACTATTATCTTATACTATGTTTTTCTCTAAATATAGTTACTCATAGTATATATTATAACAAAATATTTACCAAATTAAATAAACATATATAGTCTACTGCATTTTATTTAAAGAATACTATGAATATTTAAAACTATTTTGTCGCACCGCCAATAAGACAAATTTATAGCATTTCAGACATAATTAATGAGTTGTAAGTCAATAGTTGTGGTCTTATTATATAAAAATTTGGATAATTTATAAGAGATTCTGAATTCTGAATTTTTTTATTTTTATTAATTTCTAATTAAAAAAAATTTAAGTCTCTATCTTTTTACTTTAATTTTAAATGTACTAATTGAACTTATTTAAAAGTTGGTACCATAATGTATATTTTTTGTAAATAATATAGCTCTAGTTGAGAGTTGAGAAAGAAAATAAATGAAAAATTAGAAATGTGAATACTAACTTTAGAGGCATATAGATTCTATTTAAGTAGAAGTAAAACGGGATATATATAATATAAATTTAATAAGAGACGTATTAATTTTGATGTATAAGTAAAAATTAAAGGAGATGCAATATTACAAGTTTTATAGTTTAAATATTTTGGGTCTATCATATAACACAATAGAAAAATAAAAGAAGATGTAAATCATATAATTCAAGTAGGGTAGATAAAATGGAAGAGCGTTTTGAATGTTATTTATGATAGAAGAATATCACTCAAATTTAAATAAATTTTTTATTTTACAGATATAAGACCGGCAATGTTATATGAGATTGAGTATTGAATAATAAAAAACTAACAAAAAAGCTAAATGTTACAGAAATGAAAATATTACATTAGATGAGTAAATACACCGAGCATAATAGAATTAGAAATGAATACATTAGAAAGAAAATTGAAATCACACCTATAGTAAAAAAGATAGTAGAATCGCATCTTAAATGATTTGGGTATATATAGAGAAGACTTATAGAAGCCTTAATAAAAAGAATAAATCAGATGGAGAGTAAATTAATAATTAAAGGTAAAAAGAGACTAAGAAAGATTATAGGCAAAACTATTAAGAAAGTTTAGACTTAAATAATTTATATGTATAAATAATTCAAAATAGAATTTTATAGTATTGTTTGATCTATATAACTAATTCCATTTAGTAGAAAAAAAGGTTTGTTAGTTGTTGTTGTTGTAATTAAAAAAACCACAATGATTTGAAAAATACGGTAAAAACTAATAAGCCATTACAAGTTGTTTAAGATAGTTAAAGGAGTCTAGAGTACAATTAATAGACATAGTAATGCAAAAGGCTTAAGCATTTGTAATAAATTAGTGCTAAGGATTTGAGTTTACAGAAACTAAGAAATTAGTGATGACTCATGAGGAGGCCAAAACGCAAAAGGAAGACGCATTTTATGATTTCCTTTGAACACGTGACAACCTCTTTCTCTTTATCTTGCGTTTTGGCTATCAAGTTCATCATGTTTTCCCCTCCTTTGTTAACAGTCTTATTCAGCTTGTTTCTTCAAAGCCTCTTTTGTTCCTTTATGCTTTTGTGACTTGGTCACCACTTGATCGATTTTGCTGCCCAAAGTTGCCACCTCACTCGGTGGCAATACATATCAATTACATTGCACGGGTGTCAGCAATTTCCCAAGTCTCATATGCTGCGCAAGTGCTATACCTTTAATTAAGGAGATTCTTAAAATCGCTTAATTTATACAGAAATTTGTAAACAAAATCGATTACATACGATAAATATGTCAAATATAGGTCTTATTAAAAAGTAAGCTTAATATATTTATATTTATTGATTAATTTCATATATTCAGCTTTTATAAATCAACTTAATTTATCAATAATTTTCCACAAAAAAAAAAAGTTCAGGAGATGAAAGCATTTTCTATTATTGAAGGGAAAGTTTAGTCAGTAAGGAGCGATAGTATATCTCCTTAAAAAAAAATGAGTTTGATTTTTTTTGAATAAGTCTTTTAAAAGTAAAATCCTAAGGTTGATTTGAGGAAGTGCATACTTAATAATGAGAGTTTAATTTTGAACAAAATTTAAAGAGACCGTTGACAATAATAATAAGAAGGACCAAATTTAAAATTTTTTAAATATTTAATATCAAATGTTTTAATAAATACATGAGATATGAAATATATATTTTTTAAAATATATTCAATTATATAATTTTAAATATCGATTTGTTCTATTTTTAAAAAAAAAAAAACAGCAAATACTGCCCTTAAATTTTATCCAAGAAGGACATGCATTTTCTAGTGGAGCCTGCAGTGAACGCTAATTTGATGGGAAATGTAGCCATTCGCTTGTACCAAAAACAAACCCTTAACGTCCATAGGAAAAGATACCAGAGAGAGAAAAAGCATCAAGTTGGTGAGAAAGCTGCCCTAATTTTCCAGAGATATATATTTTAAGGTAATGCTTTCTCGAATTGACAAGAAAGCACATACATATTATATACAGAGCATGAGTTGAAAAGAGCAAAAGCAGTCTCTTTTGACCTCTAACTAAAGTTTGGTGTATAATTTAAAGCTTAATGGAAGATCTCACAATTAATGCATGTAAGTAGTCTGAGATATTAGGAGCTTCCATCCAATTTTGCTCTCATTGTGTTGTTCCCATCCCACTATCATTTGCCTCCTCCTCTTTCCATTGCACGAGTGGGATTGCACATTTTATGGCAGACACAAACAAACACACTAGTATAGCCGCAATGAAAAAGATAAAGGGATTCCAATGGAAGTCAACGAGAGTATTTATTACTTTACTGGGTTCAAAGGATTTGTATCTTCCTTTCGATCATATATATCCCAAAGCAAGGCAAAGCTAAAAAGGAAGCTTGCTTATATATATATATATATATATATATGTCAGAAGATTATTGATAAATAAGATTTGGGTTTTGGGCTTGGAGTACTGGATTGGGCTGAACGAGCTATTCAGTCATCCTAGCTAGGTGCATCAGAAACGTGATATGCAGCTACGTACTTATGAGATCTGCATATTGCTAACAGATCTTCTCTGAATCACGGGAGGATATGTTGAAGAGAGAGAAAGAGATATGGGGTGGAGATAAGCCTATCTCTTTCTCTCCCACAGAATCTTTTCCTGGACAAGAAAGGAGCCATTCAGTCCCAAAGGATCCTGATTCATTTTTATGTTGCTCTCTTCGCACTGCAATTTTCGGAGCCAACTCCTCCCTCCCATGCAGTTCACTACTTGCAACCAATCGATTGAGTGCATTTACATACTACCCTCGATTCAAGTCTATAAATAGCCTGAAGACCCCTAGCTATGATTTAAGTTTTCCCCGCCCTCAATAATTTTTAAATATCCACTTAGGTATTAGAATATTTGCAAAAACTCTTACTTTACCACAAGCCGCTTGCCAATACCTCAAAAACTTACCCGTCGGGCCTTGTTAAACTACCATTCACCAATCATCACATATCGTCAACTTCTATAAGCTGGATCTAGACTGGGGAAACATTTAAGATTTGAACTCCTAAACTCGATATTTATATATATTAAAATCCATAATTCTTCTAATTAACAATACTCGAATAAACATATTTTACATCTCAAATATAGATAACAAACTATAGTTTATTCGCGTACGTTGTGAATGCATGACTAATATATAAGTATCATTACTTATATTATAATTCTTCTGAATGAAATGAAAAATAAACTTCTTTTTTGGACAGCAAAATATTACATTAAATTATATTAATTTTCTCAAAATTAAAGCCTAGGACTTACAGAAACTTTTGATAGTACAAGATCAAAATTTTTAACAAACCAAGCTTGCACTTTTGAAGAACATACAGAGCTGAAAAAGAACAAGAGGCAATAATATACTTATCTAAAACAACCTCTAAACATTAAAATAAAATAAAAAATAATTACAACTCTATAAAAGCATAGGAACATTTGAAAAACATTTATAAAGATGTAACACACTCATTTAACCATCCCTCTATGAGGGTAATGTCTCATAAAATGTCCTTTTCTACCTTAGATTTGAAAACGTGTGGAGAGAGTTCAAAATCTCCGAAGATTGCGACCAAAAGAAAAGTAAAAACTTTTACTAGGAAGAAGAAAAACAAAATGCAAGTTGAAGAAGAGTCCATTAATAAAAAAAAGCCTTAGAAAACCAACGGGTCCGGGCCTTACTTCTTTATAAAACCAGGGTTAATCGTAGAGGTGAAGACTTTCTTTGGGCCAGAAAACTTAGGTCTACGTGTTGGTAAAATTGGGGTTGGGTTTTATAACTTAGCCATATGATACAAACCGAGGAAGAACGCGATAAAAATAAGAATAAAACCACTCAGAGCCAGGAAAGCCCATCAGCTGACAAAAACGTTAAAGACCTAGGTTGGAGTGGATCAGAACTTCAGTCAGAAAAAAAAAGGAAATACAGCTGATCGTGGGCTACCATTGAATTTTTTTTAAATATTAATTTAATGGTAATAAAACATACGGAAATATAATAATTATGTATGGGTTGGTATAACTATGTAATGTTTTAGATGTTAAATTTAACTAATATAGAATGTTTTTATTTTTTGTTTTAGATGGTATAATTAAGTTTTAAAATTTGCATATCAAAATTGTAATTAGATTATAGTTTAGGTTGGATTATATGTACTTGTTCCTTTTTAATAATTTCTTCAATTAAAATCACACATGGGAAGAAAATATATATATATATATATATAATGTAAATTGGAACTCAGCGTATAATAGTGTTGGAAGAAATATACTTACTTAACTATGTGATATATACATTTTAAAGTACATGTTGAGCAATATATATTCCGATATGAAAATGTAGGGACAGAAAAGGAAGAGAGAGAGAGAGAGAGAGAGAGAGAGAGAGGAAGAAGGAGAAGAGTGAATGAATCTATGAATTGTATTGAATGTATCATTTGCTAACACATAAACGCTAATGTTTTAAAAATCAAATTAGATATTGAACCAAGATGATTCGGGCTTCATGATTTAATAATTCGATCATGATTGAGTTGAAGTTAAATATATATTTTAAAAAATATGTAAAAAATTATAAATATATAAATTAATGCATATATCATAAAATAACATTTAAAATAAATATAAATATTTAAAAATATAAAAATTAATAAAACATTTTATACATCACAACAATTTTATTTGAAATGAATTGAGTAAAGTTTATAATACATCATAAATCTTTATCATAGAATTTCAAGATTCTATTTTTAAAAAATCAAAAACTAATTTTTGATTGGTTTAGTGCCAAATCATTTGGTTTTTACTGATTGTTGACTGGCTTGGCCAATTTTTTATTAATTTTTTCTTTATCTAATTTTAAAGGTCAAATGAATTAGTTTTATGACTAATTTATCAATTTTTTAGTTTAATTGGTTAGTTCGATTCAATTTTTATCACCAAGATAAAGACCATTCTTACATTAACAATTAGATCTAACAACTTGAACTAACTTTGATCATGTGATTACTTGAAGTTAACTGACTAACATGCTCCCTCAATTCTAACCTCCTCTTAAATACAGAAAATTCAATAAACAACATGGAAGAAATTATCATCTTATCAAAAACATCTTTATCAAACAATTCTGAGACTTGTAATCTACTTCTAAGTTCTTGAAATTTGACACTTGGAAGCTTTAGTTTGTATATTTACTACTTGCTCATTAGAAGACAAATGTTTCACCTATATGTCGCCCTTGATGGCTTTCTTTCCAACAAAGTAGAGATCAAGCTCAAGATGTTTGGTCCTTGCATGAAGAATAGGATTGGCTATAATTAGAATGACACTTAGATTATCATAAGACACTATGAGCACAAAAGAACTTTTAACATTCAATTTTGTCAAGAGAGATTAAATCTAAGTAAATTCTACTATAATATAAGCCATGCTTCAATATACAACCTCAATGCCAAATCTTGGAGCCACAAATTATTTTTGGGAACCACTTGACATAAAAGTATTTCCTAGAAAAACACAAACGCAGTTGTACTTCTATGATCATCTAAGTTAAAAGCTCAATTAGCATCATAATACATAAGCTTCTATTGTCAAATTGTCAGCTCTTGCAATACATACCCTTGTTAAAGTTTCCTTTAGATACTTCAAAATCTATTTAACAACCTTCTAATGAACTTTAAGAAGTCCTTATATGAATTGACATATTTTATTCATAGCAAAAAAAAAAAAAAAATTAGGCCTAGCCTTAAATAACTATTTGTGTTCATGAATTTAAGTTAAAAGTTTATTAACAACAAAATATATTTTGGAAGATAAAAATAAGACGATTAAAATTTAAAGTATTAAATTACAAAAAAACTTGTATAATTTTTAAATCAAAATATCATGTCATTCCTTTTTTTTATTTAACATGGGACAAAGAGACAAAAGTCCACTATTTTTTTAATATAAATGCAAGAGTACATGCATGCATGAAAATATTAGAAAAAATTACACTTCCGAACTTCAAGTTGAAGATATTTATATTAAAAAAGTTTAAAATTTAAAATTATTTTAAAACACTTTAGGATAAAAAATTTTAACTTGAAGTCTTAAATTGTAATTTTTTTCTGATAACTTAAATTTTTTATAACAGGATTTTTTAGAATAATGTTGAATTTTAAAATTTTTTAATATAAATATTTTCAATTAAAAATTTTGAACTCCATTATTATTATTATTTAGATATACATTAGTTGGCATACTATAGTTGTTTAAAGAACAAACGTAAGTGGAATCTATGTAAGTAGATGCATTTAATAAATGTGATAGACCCAAGAAGGTGGCATCAGTTGAAGAAAGGAAAGGGAGAGGGAAGTCATTGCCAAAATGCATTTGGTAGCCATAATAGGCCTCAAGCGTGCGAAGTAGAAGAATTACCACAGTTTCCTAATATTCCTTTGTTTTCCATGCTAAAGGAAAAGCTTTTTGGAGCCAACAGTTAACCTCTCTATTTTACCCCTTTACTACATGGCTTGCCCTTTCATTGCAATCTGTGAGAAGCTAGCCAAAAATAGAAACAAGGAAAAACGAGTTATTTCAATACTTTTTGTAACTAAGGGCATATTTTAAACATTTTATTCTCATTTCTTTCCATTCTTTTATTATTTTAAGCCATTCAAATACACAAGTGAAAAAGGTATTATCATTCCTTTATATGTCATGCCAAATAATATTCAGTCTTTTCTATTTATGTCATCAATCATTTTCTCATTTTATTTTACATCATTTTGTGTACCAAATGAGGTGGCTTATAACAATTTATTAAGGCAGGAGGAGCTTGAGTGCCTGTGTTTTTAGATTCTCTCTTATGGAAGGCTAGGGCAGTGTGTCTCTTATGAAAGCTTCCAGCCATTCATCTCATCTAATGATGTAGAAAGGAATAGATGCTACCACTTCATATATCTATCACTCTACCATTCTTTTCTTTCTTCTTTACACGATAATGAAAATATCACAAAACTCTATTTATTATCCCAAAGCTCCACAATCTAGGCATCACAGCATTTTTTAATATATACAATGTAATATATACCTTTTAACACATTTCTCTCTTAAAATTTATAATTGGTTATACTTGCTCGTTGATCAAAAATAATGAACCAAAATTTTAATGATCAAAAAACAGTGAAGCAAAAAATGCAGCCCAAAAGGCAATACTTTCTTCAATTTCTGATTATTTCAGTTTAAGCGAAATTCGTATTGAGTCAATCCAAATTAAAAAATAAAAATTTTGGTCTAATTTGGATTAAATCAATCCAAAGCATTGGCATGTATTTATTTATTTATTTAAATTGAGGTGAGTTAACTTGTTGGATTTAAATGAGTTAACTCACTCAATTTTCAATTAAAATTTTCTTTTTATGAAAATTTTTTAAACAATTAAATACATACAAAGTTAATTTAATATAAGACAAAATAAATAAAATGATATGCAATAATAAATGAAAAAAATTTTCTAATACTTGATAATAAATTACATCAATATTAAAAAAAAAAAAAAAAAACTCTAACAAATGACTTCTAAAGCCATAAAGAGGCTTCCTCCATTCATGCTATAGTTGTTGTTGTTCCAGTTCTTCCAATTGTTATTGCTCATGTATCCTAGGTGAAGAATTTAAATCCAAGCAAGGGGATTGAATTGAAGGAATGACTCATGTTGTGTCATAAACCCTAATTGTAACAATCCTTTAAGTTTAAAGGTGCAATTGGCATACATGACACTAAATGTGGATGTATCGAAAAGAAACTCTTCGAATAATTTGAGTGTGCCAAACATTTGCTGAGAGGTTTCAAAATAAGACATGAGTGAGGCTAGCATATAATGAGAGGGATTTGCTATTCTAAAGTCACGAAGTTAGCTAGTCAGCATAAAAAAAAATAGGCTGACTATACCAATGTCTTGTTACACTAAAGTCAGAATATATAAAAATGCAGTATTCATATCAATGCCAATGTCTTATTACACTAGCTCTTAATGTTACGACCTATCTTCTTTAACAATAGGTTGTTGGATTAATAAATAGCCTTGATGTCTCTTATCCAAGCGACCTATCAAAATTTAAGGCATAGGTAGATTAAGTACCTGTTCAGCAAGTTGGGAGAATAGCGAGAACCATTATTCATTTAGATCAAGTAATATATTCTAAAAGTCTAAGCTCATAATCTTGCAAAAATCTATAAGTAGAGGGTCTTGTAAATATATCCTATAAGGTCCCTTTGCCAAATTGGCCTAATAAAAAGAGATAAAAAGTTGAATGTTAACATATATAATATATTAAGAAAAGAAAGATGACAAATGTGACTACTATTAAAAAATGTACCATATAGGTAGTCGTAACACAATCTCTGGATCCATTGTTGGGTACATTACAAATACTATTGCCACTCCTCTAAGTGGAACTATTTTGTGGACATTGTTTAATCACAAACGCAATATACAAGCTAGGCTTAAGCTTTGTGGATATTGTTAGGTTGACAAGTAGCCTTGACATCTCTTACCTAAACAACCCATCGAAATTTGAGACGTGAGTAGATTAGGTGCTGGTTCAGTAGGTTGGGAGAATAGCAAGAATCATTATTCACCAAGAGCAAGTAACATATTCCTAAAGCCTCGGCATATAGTCTCGCAAAATTCTATAGGTAGAGGGTCTTGCCAATACATCTTATAAAGTCTCTCTGGTAAAATCAACTTGCACATATTCTGTGGTTGATATTGATACCAAACAATCTATGAGCAACAATGATAAAATAGTAGGACATTAAGAAATCTTAAAGTTATGATGCACATAAAGAATCCAAAAAAGACAACATATCTTGTTGTCTCCCATTACATTTCGTAAAACCTTGTACTGGCTTAGGATGCGCATACTCGAATGAAAAGGTTGTTCAATGTTCTTCCATCTATCATGATAAACAAGCATATTAGACAAATGATGATAAATATATAGAGCCAATATTATTATATTTTCTTAAATACTCATGATTATATTTTCCTATTATACTTTTGAAAAATTATTATTATTATTTTAACAATATTATTATTAATATCCTAATTTCTAAACTAGACTTTTTTCCCTTACACTTCTATTCACATAATTATTTTGAAATTGTAAAAATTATTTTTTATTATTTCAAAAGATCTATTTCTCATATCCTAATTTTTAAGTATAATTTATTTTCTAAAATTCTTTTTACATTTTTTTGTTTATTTTTAAATTTTCTTTTAAATAGTGTTAAGTTTAAGCCAAAAATTTTGAAACATTTGTTTACTAATTTCTATTTTTTCATATCACATTTAAATTGAAACTATAAAAGAAAATCTAAAAAATGTAGTAAAATATAAATTAACTATGACAACAAGTACCAAAAATAATTTTCACATACAACACATAAAATAATCATAAAAAACAATTGCAAATAGAAGTTATGTATGCAACATATTGAACATAAACATGACAAATAACGGGAAAAAAATATATGTAGTATTATTGGCAAGAAAATAATGCTTACTTTAACAGTTGAGCTTTGCCAAAAAAGAAAAAAATGATACATTATGGTCTCTAAACACCACTTGCTTAATAGAAGAATGGAAGAACTAAGAAGGAAGTTTTCATTTCCAAGCAAGATCAGTGAAGGAGAAGCTTCAAGTTAAAGAACAAAAAACAAAAAAGAAAGAAAGAAAGAACATAGAAAAGTCAACTACATGAGTATTTATTAAAACCTTTTTTTTGGGTTAATTTGCAATGCTTGCATGTTAGGAATCTCTTCCTTTTCCTTCCAAAATTATTTTTATACATTCTTAATAAATATTGAATTTCATCTTATCTAGATAAGATGGAAGGGGATAAGATGAAAGGGACATTTCATAATAAAAGTTGAATGCACAGAATGAAAAAAGTATAATAACAAGTAAATTTATTATATTTTCTAAGAAAAGTAGCATTTTACTAGGATTCCTACTCTCTGAATGGTTCCGAATTCAAACAAATGTCTTTTGCAAGCTAGCCTACAAAAGGCTAACTAATGATGTAACCAGTCAGTTCATCAACATTAAAGTAGTTGATTAGTCAATTGAGGGGATAAAGCTATGTGCCACATGTTGGATTGTGAGGGACTAGATTTTCAAAAATTTTGATTAGCTAGAAAAAGAAAAAAAGGCAGATAATGAGAACATTTAAAAGACAATTTTACCTCTACCCTTTTGTTTATAATGGTTAGACACCATGAAAATGACCTACACTTCTTCTTCCTTGTTATGAGTTAGAGAAAACAACCCATTAAAGAAAGCTTGGAGTGTTGCTGAGAGTTGAAAGTTCAAAAGGATCAAATTTTTTAGTTGAAACTACATTAAGTAGCAATATTCTAGGTAAGTGAGATATAATGTTAGAAATTTTCTTGGCATTATTGAAGGTAAATATAATTTTTTTTGGCAATCATATAGGATATATGTGTAATCTATTTTTGTATCTGCCATGTTTTAATATGTATGATATATATATATATATAATATGAATTTTGGAACATTTATGCACTAGTAATACTTTATGACTAGACTTGTCTAGTAGTAGACGACTCCTAATCAATCTCAAAATATAAACCCCTCTAGATTGACATAAAGATTCTTCATTCACATCGTCTAGTAGCCAATCGATTAATAGCCAGTCACTATTTGTCAATTTTATCATCTAGCAGTCTAATCCCAATCAACATTTGACTAGGTCCACGATTAAGAATAAAATGGAATCGTGGTAACTTAGCTTATACAATTAAGATTAGAAATTTTTTTTGGTGGGGCACGAAGTTTTGGCTGTTAGTTAGGGATTTGAGAGGAGTTGAATACCTTTGCAGATATACCAAAGAATATATTGATGTTAGGAATTAGAGTTAAACACTTATGCCTCTTATTTTGAATAAGGGCATGAAATTTTAGAGTACATTACCTTTCATGCTTGGTTAAATAGTGAATCGCTATCTATAGAATACTTAGATTAAGATATAGGACAACATAAATAACTTCCTAAATGCTTATCATGGATTTGATGATAGAGGTGTTACCTTGACCTCTTTGAATTTAACTTGGTTCTTGAATGGGTGTCATATCCATAAAGTTGGTTAATACCCGAATTTACTTGACTTTACAACTAAGACCAATTTTTTTTTAAAGGAAAGAAAATGTAGTAATTCAAAAGTTTAAAAAATAGGATATAATCGAGAAATTAGTCATAAGTCTAAAGTAAGAAAATTAAGTTTGAATGTAATAGAATTTTTGTTTAACACTTAGCAAATAATAATAATAATAATTTCATTTTTAACTTTAACTCACAAGAATAAACTTGGATTAATAATAATAATAGAATAAAATAAAATTGAGCTAATTGAAATTGTTGGATGGAAAAAGTGTTTGAATCTAAATGTAATTATTGCTAAATTCCCTAATTCATGTGAGAATCCAAGACATAAAAAATAAAAAAAATTATAAACAAGCTTGCCATAACTCAATTTTTCATTTTAATGTAGCATCACAATGGATTTGAGTTCAAATTGTGCAACACTAGCTTTTATTATTATTATTATTATTATTATTACAATATTCATTTTACCTACTGTCTTATCTATCAAGTCCCGTTCCTTTGATTTATTATTATTTTTAATCAATTTAGCCACTCTAAAGGGAAATATCAGAAACTTCTACACTTTTTGTTCCAAAACTTCATTAACATTAAGCCTCACACATTAGGCTTCTCCCTTCTAATCTTTACTTGAGCTCATATAAGCAACTCTAGGCTGTTCCTTTTGTGGCCTCTGCATCTTCAAGCTTTGCGGTCAATCATTTTCACAAGAAATTCTATGCTAGATCAATTTGAAACCACTTAGTTCCGAATTTGTTCGAACGTGTCAACAAATTCAGATTCAATGGTTCTAAATTTTCCTGTTGATGTTAGCAAATTCAGATTCTAAAAATCTAAATTTGTCAAAAATATTGCTTTTGGATAAATAGCTTTTTCTTTTATTACTTTTTGTTTATTATTTACATATATGGGACACAGACGAGTTTGGTTCGTGCATTTTTTAAATCAAAAGCAATAAAGTAAATGCAAATTTCGCCAAAAGTAACATGGTAAAAAAAATTTGCCCCAAAGGTAACAAATAAGCAAATTTGGAACCACTAGTTCCGTATTTGCTTTGAATTCGAAATCACTGATTTCGAATTCATAGCAGGCTAGCTAGCTAGCCTACAACGCACTGACCAGTATTTGACAAGTCAGCCAGCCAAAGAGTAATGGCAAGATTCCATGTGACAAGTTCTAATTGGATGATTTGGATTACAGAAGGTTGTGATTAGCTGGAAAAAAATTATAGATAATATGTAGATACAAAAAAAATTACTCTGCCTATATATTGCCATACACGCCAAGAGCTCACTCTCACATTTTCTGAAGCTCAACTCATTCACCTCTTCTTATTTTCTCTGCAGTAAAAATTGTGTATTTATTCCCTTCATTTCTTGCAATTAAAATTATTAAGGTATTGCTATTATTTTGAGATATTAGTGAAGGAGGAAAGACCACAAAGTATCAAGGTACATGTGTTACGAAAATACTAGGTATATCAAAATTTTTATTATACCTGATATTTTAATATTTTTTATAATTAAGATATGTATATTTTAAAATATTTAGACAAAAATAATGTTGGTAGAATTATTTGATATCATATGTTATAGAATTTTATTTGTTGTATGGTTGATGTAGATTTAGTTTATTTGAGAAATATATTTGAGAAAAGAAAGAAGGAAATAGCGCTTTATTAATGGAATTATTTAGTTAATATTGATTTTGGTCTATTAGTTTATATATACATTTTGAGGTAGAAATAAATGAAGGAACAACAAAAGAAATGAAACCAAAATTTGTTATTGAAATGGAAAAAATAAAATATTGGTATTTAAACTATATAATGAAAATGGAGGTAAAAATATTTTCTTGTTAAATTGTGTAAATGATGTGGAAAGGAAAAAAATAATGAAGGTAAATCCGACAAGTAAAAGAAAAAAAAAGTTGATTGGTAGAGAAAAAAATTTGGAATATGCAAAAAAAATTAATGAAAGTAAAGAAATTGCATAGGTCATGATAGAAAAGGAAATAATTGTTATTTACAAAAATAAAGAGAAAATATGTAATGTATATATATATGTATGTTTATAATTAAGAAAAAAATTATTAAAAGGTAGAAATATAAAAAGAGAAAAACATGTATTAGATAATAATTAAAATATCTTTTAGAAATGTGTTAGGAAAAAGTAAAAAAAAAACTGCAGATATAAATTAAAATAAGGTGAATGAGAGAAAAAGTTAAGAAATTGAAAGTAATTAGAAGTAGAATTTATGAATGTGGAAAAAAAGGGAATGTTTAAAAATTATTGGACATAACAAAAGGTAATTCATTTAAGGTAACTAAAATTAAAAAACTAATAAAAAATGTGAAATAATCAAGAAAGGAAAATGGCTAAAATAAGGAGGGATGAAAAAATGGAAGTAAAAAATAAATAACAAAAAATATATAATTATTGAAGTAATTAAGGTAATAAGTAAGGAGAAAAAAGTAAGAGAAATGTAATGGAAATTAATAATATGAGGAAATAATGGAAAAAATGAGAAATAAGTAAGTAAGAAAAATGTGTAAAAATTAGTTAAAATAAAAAAAATAAGGAAAAATGTTTAAAAAGTTAAAAAAAAGGAAAATTTTGAATTTGGAAAATGGGAAAAATGCAAAATGATGGAATGATGAAGTTAATTTACTTTTTGTATGTTTATGTATAATTGAAAAAATATATATAATGACAATGAAGTAAGTGAAATAAAAAAATGAATAAAAGTGGGAAAATATGTTTATAGCTAATCAAGGTTAAATAATGAAATAAAAATAAGAAAATATTTTGATAGTAGAAAAATAAGTGTAAAATTTGTTTAATTAATAGTAAACAAGGTAAAATTATATAGTTGGTGAAGAAATATAATTTATGGTGGAAGAAATAAATATATATATTTATATAATTGAAAAAAAATTTGGGAATTTTTTTATTTAAAGTCTCTACTTAATTATTACAAATGCAAAATGTGATTTAAATAAATATTTGGAGTATGTTTATGATTATGATATTTGAGAGGAAAAAATGGTCAGGAGGAATAAAATTATTTGCATTTATGCAAATGGTATAATTTATGAAAATGTATAAGGTATAACATTTCAGTGTACAATGTCAAAATACATAACAGTGAGCATTGATATCACCTTTGAAGAATTAAAACAAGTAATTAGTCAAACGTTTTGACTTTTCTACAACCATATTATATCTGATTTGATATATAGACTTCCAACAACAATAAATTTAACATGGTACCAAGTAACTACACTTGAAGATAATTGTGATATGCATAGAATGTGACAATTACATTAACGCTTTCCATCGTAGTTGAATGCAATTGAGGTGTTTGCAAATATCTCAAGTATTAACCAACAGTTGAATATTAAATTTCAGTCAAACCTGGTGAATGAAATGTTGCATTCACATGATCCATTGTATCAATTGCCTAGGTATACTCAACAATATCGAATTATGCTCAGTGGGTGTCGAAACCACCAAAAATAAATTCCTACTCTCAAAATAATATTTCTTACAAATAAGGTGAGTAGGGTCGTACTCCACAGAGACTAGCCAAGTTTTTCAACCCAAAAATAGTAAAATAAAATAAGGGAGATTTTTCTTGATAAATAAAATTAAAAATAAATAAATTCAAAAAATATTTTTGATAGAGAAAACTTTAATGTAAACAACTCCCAGCCAATATTTATTTTAGATCTAACTCAACCAATTTGATCATTGAGTACCCAAAAAGAAAAAAATAAGAATTTCTCTTTTAAAATAATCTGATTCTGAACATCAACAAGTTCTGATATTCTGCTCTTCCTTAAGAATATTTAAAAGGAACAAACTCTCAAATTAAACCTCATTCATAAATCAATTCCAAATAAGCTCTTAAAATTTAAACCTTGAATAGCATTAAGAAAAAGAAAAGCAATCAATCATTGTTCAACAGTACATAAGCTCGTATGTTTAAAACGAAAGAAATATTTTCTTCAACACACAAAGACAATTTTAATTTATCAAAGGTATTGAATTACTACTTTACCGAATCAAATGAACAATTACGGATTCAAAAAAATTCGGATAGCAATAATTACTCAGCTAAAATAAGGTACCAATTAAATTAACTGAATAATAATATCAGAATAATAGAAAATATTTTAATATTCAAGAAAAGAAACAATTAAATCAAATCTCTCACAAATTATTTAGAGTCATACCTCAATAACCTTGATTAGGAAACAAAGAGATTAGCCACTCATAACTTTGATACACTCAGAAATTTTAAGAAGATGAAAAAAATGAAAAAAGAATGCAGAGAAAATAACAAAGGAGAGAAGTCTATGATCTCTGTCTGTCTTTCTGGTTCTTCACCCCTCCTTTTATAAACTTCCTCTGTGTGAATCTGAGTAAATCTGTACTTAAAAAAATCTGTGTAAATCTCTCTCAATAGCTTTTCCACTATAAACATCTTCTTATCTGATCCTGTAGATAAATATGAGAGAAGATATAAGATCAATTAAATAGATATAGAATATCTATAAATTATATTAGTTAAAATCTCAAAATCACAACCATTTAAGTAATTAAAATATATTTATCAGTGCCAGTAAAGTGCAGTTCGCAACCAAATTTCTCTCATCCAATGATTGGCTTTAATGAACCTCCTTCTCTACTTGGATAAGAAGAAAATGTATTATAAGACTTTGAAAATGAAGATGAGTACAATGTAAAATTTGATCTTGATTATGACAATGATGATTAAGATGATGATGAAGATGATGATGGTGAAATTGATGATGTATTTGATGTTGAACTAGTGTCCTAATATGTTGACTCTAATGCTACGTTCTTCCAATAAGTCAATTTGGCCTTAGCATGGGGTGATGAGCTTGAAAAGGTGGAAAATTAAGTGCAAATAAACAATCAGGAGTTGTATATAAGATTAAAGTATCTAAATCAGGAACTGTTACATCTTGCAGTAAAATTATATTATGTGAAGGTACGCCACACTTTTAAGAAGTATTTGACAAGTAAAAAATATGAAAAATGTCGATGTGTGCAGTATAGCAACAACTGTAGATGGAGAGTTGGAGCATGTAAAAAAAATAATGGAAGGGAATCATTTTGGCAAATTACAAGATATGAGGGCCCACATATATGTTTGGGAATTTTTTTATTTAAAGTCTCTACTTAATTATTACAAATGCAAAATATGATTTAAATAAATATTTGGAGCATGTTTATGATTAAGATATTCGAGAGGATAAAATGGCCAGGATGAATGAAATTATTTGCATTTATGCAAACAGTATAATTTATGAAAATGTACAAAGTACGACATTTCAGTGTGCAATGTTAAGATATATAACAGTGAGCATTGATATCACATTGGAAGAATTAAAACAAGTAATTAGTCAAAAACTTCGACTTTTCTACAATCATATTATATTTGATTTGATATATAGACTTCCAGCAAAAATAAATTCAACATGATACCAAGTAACTATACTTGAAGATGATTGTGATATGCAGAGAATGTGACAATTACACTAACGCTTTCCATTGCAGTTGAATGCAATTGAGGTGTATGCAAATATCTCAAGTACTGACCAATAGTTAAGCATTAAATTTCAGTCAAACTTGGTGAATGAAGTGTTGCCTTCACATGATCCATTGTATTAATTGCCTAGGTATACTCAACAATATCAAATTGTGCCAATAAATTGCAGTTTGCAGCCAAATTCCTCTTATCCAACGATTGGCTTTAATGAACCTCCTTCTCTGCTTGAATAAGAAGAAAATTTATTATAAGACTTTGAAAATGAAGATGAGTACAGCGTAAAATTTGATCCTGATTATGACAATGATGATGAAGATGATGATGGTGAAATTGATGACGATGATGATGCATTTGATGTTAAACTAGTGTCCCAATATGTTAACTAGATGCTGTGTTCTTCCAGTAAGTTAATTTGGCCTTAGCACGGGGTGATGAGTTTGAAAAGACAGAAAATCAAGTGCAAATGAACAATCAAGAGTTGTATATAAGATTAAAGTATCTGAATCAGAAATTGTTACGTCTTGCAATGAAATTATATTCTGTGAGGGCATGTTACGCTTTTAAGAAGTATTTGACAAGTAAAAAATATAAAAAATGTCGATATGTGCAGTATAGCAACAACTGTAGATGGAGGGTCGGAGCATGTAAAAAAAGTAATGAAAGAGAATCATTTTGGCAGATTACAAGATATGAGAGCCTACATACATGTTTATTTGTGACAATATCACAAGATCATCCAAAATTGGACTTTGATGTTATCTCATCATGCATCAATGCAATAGTGATGGAGACACCTGATGTTCTAATAAACCAAATCAACGTAAATTTTTTGTCTTCATGTGGCAAGCAACTTCTATACTCATTATAAGTCATTCGATTTAAAGTAGAAGTAAAAAAATATTAGTATGTTTCTCCTATTTAATTGATTTTTCATTTTTTTAGATGATTTGTAACTGATAACAAAGTCGTTGATCATGTTACACAAGTTATGTATATGAATGTCGCTTTGTTGATGAGAAATTAGTTGAAATAGCAATAATACATGAGAAGATAGGCAGGTGGATTACTAAAATTCCCAAAGAATAATGGACCCGTGCATATGATGTGGAAGGCTGGCGATACGGCCATATAACAACGAATCTAGTCAAGTGCATGAATGGTGTCTTGAAAGGGATCAAATCCTTGTTTATATTAGGAATAACAAAAGCAACATATTATCGAAACAATCAGTATTTCCTGCAACATGTTCAGCAGATCAATGCTTAGATAACAGCAAGTCAGGTTTACTTACAGACCCTAATAAAGAAGATAATGATAAATGTTCAACGTTTCCATTCATGTGTTATGCAAATGTTCAATCGAGAAACTACATTACTTGATATCGAAGAGCCGTATGACCAAATGAATCGCCAATATAGCCGTTGCTATAGAGTTAACTTGACTGAGTGTATATGTGATTATGGTGAATTTCAAATGGAGAAATATCTATGTCAGCATGCTTTAGCGGCATGTGCAACAGTGGCTCTTGAGCCATTTCAATTTGTGGATCTTATATTTCGACTAGACACAATGCGTAATGCATACAGTAACAGTTTTCATCTTATTAGAGGATAGGAATATTGGCCACAACCAAGTGGCTTAAAATTAATCCTTGATTCTTCAATGTTGCATGCCCGAGATCGACCTCGTTCGACTCGTTATCAAAATAAAATAAATTTTAGGATCTCGTTGCAATCAAGTAGATGTAGCCTTTGCAGACAAATCGATCATAATCGTTCCTCTTACCCGTATCGCAATTATGCCCCTCAATAGTATATTAAAAAAATTTATAATTATTTCTAAATATGTTATAGTACTCATTCTCTGTATGTGTAAGTTAACAAGAACATTATATGACATTATAGTATGCATCACCTTTTGCATGATATGTTATTCTTGATTAATTATTTGTATCTATTTTAGATAAATATTAGTTCATTGTGTTATTTTTTCCTATAGCTACTATGGTTGGAGTTGGGCAACTCATTTATCAAGGTTCAAAGGACGCTTTCTATAGCGACATTTTCATCCAATAATAGTATAGATGGCAAGATATTATATCTCAATTCCCTATCATTAAGGAACCTTTTGATTGCACGTCTAAATACATATGGCGGTACTATTAATGCATGCTTCGATGGATCTAGAGGTTGAGTACTACTATTGGATATGTGATACAGTATTTTATAATTTATCGACTTTTCACATCATGTTTTTTAAAATTTTTTTCATATTAATATTTAACTTATCATTTTTATTTTGTTAGACTAACTTAATAGATAGGCTTTATAGGATGCACTTACAGGATTCTTTGCCTGTTGATTTTCATGAGATCGTCGGCTGAAACTCTAGCAATATACTACGTGCTTTTAATAAGTAGTAATTTTTACTATTTTCTTAGCCAATTGACTAAGCATTGGATCTTTCTAAGCCTCATATTCCAATAGGTTGTTTGGGAAAGAGACGTCAAGGTTACCTATCAACCCAATAGTCTACTACTGAAAGAAATAGTTAGCAACAAGAGGGGTCAATGCAACAGGACATTCCCTACATATTTTTGTATATTCTGACCCCATTCCAACAACATATTAGCATGTCTGGTCTTTCTTATTCAATACCACCTAACTAGTTTGGTGATGTTGGTGGATCGAGACATAGAATAACTTTTTATTTGCTTGATAATCATATAAAGCGGAAGATATTTTAGCCATTTGCATCAAGCTCAAACTTCCTTCTTGTATATGTGCTCCTCCAGAAGCACATACTAGAATAAGAGGTAAAAATTGATTGCTAGCATATTCGACCAAACGGGTGATTTTCTCACCTATTATAGATCCTATACTACCCCCCATAAACTAAAAATCCATAACCCCAATTGCTACGGGAATACTTTTTAGTTGACTTGTGCCTGTCCTTTTCATGCATGCAGCCTTTACCTTCATCTTCTTTTAACACCCTTTAGCAGATGTCTCCCTTCTTTGGATCATTTGGACAACTTTTATTTGATACATCTGCGTTTAGTGCTATATACACTAGTTGCTCCTTTGAGCTTAGATGATTGTCACAATTAGGATTTATGATACCGCATGAACTGATTTCTCTAACTTAGTCCCCATCCATAGATTTAAACACAAATCTTATAGTAACATGAGCACCAAGAACTAGAACAATTAGGGTAACAACAACCACGCATGAAAGAAGAAAATCTCGGTGTGGCACAATAAGTCATTTATTATAAACATGTTTACAATATTTACAATAATGTAATTTTTTTCTCAAATCTTACGTAATTTGTTTATTTATTTATTGTTCTTCTCATCTAAATTTTCTTTAAAGTTATTGTTATTTTTTATTTAATTTTCTCCTATATTAAAAATTATTAACTAAATTTAAAAGTTGAAAAGAAAAATGAAAAAATATTAAGTTAAATTAATTAAAAAATTATTAAGTTACTTTAATGAAACAAATATTTAATCAAACTAATATTTAATATAAAAAATTTAATAAGACAAATATTTACTAAAAATAATAAATAAATATTATGCAATTCTATTAACTTCAAATAAATTATACTAAATTATTAATTATATTAATAAACATTTTATTTAATTTTTTAATTTATTAAATTTGTACTCCTTGGTATTTGTTTATTATTATTTTTTAAATTTCTTAAAAAGTATTTTTATTTTCTATTTCATTTTTTCTTATATTAAAATTTTCCCAACATTAGCAAATATTAAATAAATTTTGAAAAATTGCTAAATAAATATTAAGTTAATTTAATTAAACTACTATTAAGTTAATTTAATGAAACAAATATTTCATGAAATTTTTAATAATACAAAATATTATATTATTTTAATAAATCAAATTTTAAATGAAAATTGTTAAATAAATATTAAGATATTTTATAGACTTAAAATATTAAAAACAATTATTAAAGTGAATTTAGATATCAAATATAAAAAATATTATTTAAAGCTATCAAATATACAAAATAAAGATTGAATTCGCTGCAAGTGTTATGGGTTAATAAGTTTTTGTTACTTTTTAATCAATTTTTTTTCACGTATTTCCTTTTCATATTTTTAATATTCTAATGTTATGTTTTGATAAAGAAGCTCATTTCATTTTTAATTTTTTTATGGTGACTATTGCATTTACTATTATTTTAATAACTCAAGTTTTTTAAACAAATAAATCTTCTCTTCATTTTATTGTTATCCAATTACAATTTATCTTATTATATTACCAAATATAAAAAAAATTATTATTATAAGATAAATTTAAACTGCATCTAAATTGGCAATTTAAAAAAAATTACTTGATGGAATTCAGATGTTATGCATCTGAATTTCATAGCATCTGAATTCCATTGAAGATAAATATATATATATATATATATATATATATGAAATTCGGATGCATTCAGAAATTTTAAAAAAATACAAATAAGATTAATTCTATCTAATTCGCCCCCTATCCTTCCAAATTTCAAGTTTTTATTATTTCGTGCTAAATACTTTCCTTCTTATTATTCCTAAGTTATTCTGACCTTTCAATATTATCTTTTGGTACTCAAGCCTTGGTTTGCGTCCCTTAACAAAAAATAAAAAAAATTTAAACATCTGCATAAAAAGGTTTTTAGTAATCTATTATTTATTTTTAAGTGTGTGTGTTAAAAAAAAACTTGCTTTAAATATTAGAAGAAAAGTTTTTTGGAGCCAAAAGTTAGTTTCTTCATTTTACTCCTCCACTACATTACATGACTTGTCCTTTCGTCGCAGTCTGTGAGAACCAGCCAAAAAAAAAAAGAGTTATTTTAATATCTTTTATAATTAAAGACATATTTTCGACATATTTTCTTTTTTTTTTAAGATCAATTAAACACATAAATAAAAAATATTTTTATTTCTTTATATATTATATCAAATAATATCCATTCTTTTTTATTCACAATCACCAATTCTTTTACCGTTTCATCCCACCCTTTTCTAGCAATTTGTTAGAGCAGGAGGAGCCGCAGTGCCTGTGTTTTCAGATCCTTACCCGTGGAATGCTGGTGCAGTACGTCTCCTGTGGTAGCTTCCAGCCGTTGATGTCATCCAACGGTGTAGAAAGGAACATACGCTACCATATCTATCCCTCCGCCATGCTTTTCCTTCTTCCTTACGCGGCAATGAAAGCATCACAAAAATCTATTCATTATCCCAAAGCTCTCTAGTCTAGGCATGACAGATTTTTTAGTAAATACAATACAATATATGCCTCTTAACATATTTCTCTTTTAAACTTTGTAATTGGCTACACTTTAATTTTTTAAATTAAATTATATATTTATTTTATTTTTAAAAATTAATTTAATATATTCATTTCAAAGATATAAAATTTTAAAAAGTCACGATATATATTTATTCAAGTTTTTTTATTAAGGGATGAAATATAAGATAAGACAACTTTATGATCCAGACCTAGAAATTTAAGTGCATTGATGCGTTTAATAACAATACCTCTAAAGAGCACTCCTTTTAAGGTCTAAAACACCTGCGACACTTCATTGTTGCATTTTTCTGGCACTAGTTAAGAAATTAAGCTACAATTAATAACCGTTTTTTATGTGCTTCTTATCTAATAATAGTTGAGACCAACACCTTGAGTAACTAATCATAAGTATGATAGGAAACTGTTTATTAATTGAATTATCAAAATCCTGATAACTATACATTGTTGGTTGATTACTGATATATTTTAATGAGGTATTGTTATTAAAGACACCAATATACTTAATTTCTTGATATGCATCATGAAATTATCTTATCTTATATTTCATATATTTTAAAAATATGGAATAAATATATAATGTGACTTTTAATTTTTTCTAATATTTTATATCTTTGAATTCATTTCTCTTTATAAATTAGTTTCTTAAAATGTATGATTCATTATATTAATTATTAAATTAATTTTTAAAAATAAAATGAATATACAATTTAATAAAAAATTAAAATGTAACCAATTACAAAGTTTAAAAAGAGAGTTATGTTAAGAGTATATATCATATTGTATTTTGTCCCTTTGCAAAATGGAAGGAGATTCAGAAGAGGAAAAAAAAAATCTCACAACAGGAAAAAAAAAGAAGATAAACAGTAAATTAACGCTATAAAACAATAAATAAATAATGACGATATAAATAGTGTATATACAATGCAAAAGAAACAATAATTCATCTACGATTTTTATATACATAAGATGATTTGTGATACTTTGATTCCTTCAGTGCTTTTGGATAATAAATGAGTTTTGTGATCCTTTCATTGCCACGTAAAGAAAAAAGAAAAGAATGGCATATTATCATATGGGAGCTAGATCCTCTAAAGTCCACTTCAAGTGAAGTGGAGAGAGAGAGAAAGAGGGGGAGGTGTGAGCCCGAAGTGGAGTGAAGAGAGAGAGAATCCACTTCACCTGAAGTAGACCTCAAAAAATTTGCTTCCGTAGCATATGAAAGTGGATCCTTGAAGTAGACTTCACCTAAAGTGAAGAAAAAAAAAAAAGATAAGGAGAGGTGGACCCTACATCTAACATATGAGCCCTACATAAAGTAGATTCATTTTCTTTTTCTCTGTTCACTTTAGGTGTAGTTCACTTTAAAAAATTCACTTCTAGCAATAGGTATATGAAGTGGTAGCATCTGTTTCCTTTTGCACCGTTGGATGAGATCAACCATTGGAAGCATCAACAGGAGACAAACTACACCGATTTTTTAAGATTTGGATTCTCTCCACCATTTTTTCTCTTCTCTACCTCTCCATCAAAATTTAATGGTTATGATTGTGTCTTTTAAAATTTTTATCATTAATTGTCAATGGCTGATAAATCTAAAGACTTAGATTTTGGTAGAGAGGCAAAGGAGGGGAGAATTAGTAGAGAGAATTCAAATCTAACTTTTTACAAAAAGATCTAAGTTCGTGTTTCAAAGCAATGCTCATTTTTATGAGAAGGGATAACAAAAAGACTATACATTATTGTAAAAGACAGCATATTTTTCTAAACTCTATTTCCATAATCAACTTCTACGACCCCATAAGGGTTAAGCTTTGATCAAACTCTTATTAAGTTCTTTTCTTAATATAAATTGCAAGGAGATTATAATTAAACATAAATTCTCATTTTTATTGATTTTAAATTATTGATGATTGACCTTGTTTCTTGAAGTCTTCCATATTTAAACTTTATAGTTGCTTAAAAAAAGATATTTTCAAAATTGAGTGTCTGCAAATTGCTGAATTATCAACCACATGCCTTCGTCATTTGACTCCTTAATATGATTTTATTTTTATTTTATTAAATATCAATATAATTTTTATTTTTAATGACTTATTATATTTATTTGAAGGAAAGAACGAAAAGAAGAAGCGCTTATAATCACATTGATAAAAATATATATATACTTTTTTTTTTTTGCAAATACTTATTAACTTTGTCACTAGCCCTTGGGATCAATGTTTAAAAACACCAATAATAATAATTTTAAAAAAGTTTATTTTTTTTAGGAGAATTACAAAAATTTTTAAAAATATGTCATGCAAAACTTGTGACTTTACGTTAAAAAAATAATTATATATTTTGAGATTTTACTTTTATTATTATATAAATATATATTTTGTTTTTTATATATATAAGTCAAAAAGTCAACAAAATATGTGCGTGATTTCTTTAATATTATTTGAAGAAAAAATTGAATCCAGACAAATTAAAAGGTGCTTTCATTGTAATAAAAAAATTTGCAACCAAAATTTTATGTTTTATAAATTTAAATAGATAGATTCCTACAACATGGGGTATATAATCTAGTATAAAAAACATTCATATCTCACATACCTTGCAAATGTTTAAACATAAAAAAAACTTCATAAAATCTTTTCCATAGATATTATTATTATCTGAGTATATTATTTTTTATTAATTTAATTTTGAAATAGAAATGACTTTAATGTGTCTTATCATGCAGGGACGAAAGAAATGCAACTTTTTCTGACCCACGTAATGTGACACCAGCGTGCCAAGGAAGATGATCCTGTATCGCATAGTGGTTGAAAAAGTCAAGTCCGTGACAAATGGGTGGAGTCTTGGTCTTCGACCAATACGACAATATAATACACTTTCAAACTAATAAATGCAAAATATTAGCAATTTTTCTGGCTGGATTAGGAAAAGGTGGACGAGATAAATTCTTTAAATTAAATGTGAAAAAAGAAGGTACTCAGCATCTTCTTTCACTCTCGCCTTGTTGTGTCAGACTTGGGACCCATATTATACTAGCCACTCCTCTTAGTCGAATTGGCTTGGCCTCTCGCTTCAGTCAATTAATAACTTTCAATTAAGTCTAATTTTTAGATCAAGATCGACTTGTGCAAAGTACAAATGAACTTATTAAATTTCTAGTAACATAAGAATTAATAATTAATGATCCAATGTCGAAGTTATTAAGCATCTGATGTGGATGAGGTGACGGTGATAGAGGGTGAGGAGGGAAAAACTTTTAGCTAAGTACGAGTCCTTCATATTCTTTGACTGTCGTTTACAAATAAACGTGCTTGGATCCTTGACTATCGGAAACAAATAGTCTTACAAGCATGGCGGCATTCAACTTCATCTATAAATATATGTAAATTAGTGTGCAATAGATATTATTAAATAATAGTTCACAATGGAAACCGTTGCTGAACGATCGTCTAGACCCCAAGCTGCATATGGGTGGTTGCACTATCATTTCCTTTTCACTCCTAACGCCTTCTTCAGCTGGAGTAAGATCATTTGAAAGCTGAGCCTTTTGATCAAAGCACTCATACTGTTATAATTTAAATTCATTAATTTCTTCTGTATTCTTTATGCAGTTTTGTTTGTAAGCTATAATATGGTGGAGTATGCATGTGTGTCAATCCTGATAACCTTCTACACAAAAGTAGTTGAGAGACAAAAGCATTTGGATGAAGCAGCAATACTTTTGTGTCTGCAAGAGGGCCTCGCTTCCTTTGCAGCTATAGTTCTTGCTCGCATCACCGATGAAAGAATTGGTCTTCGTTTTTATGCAATTGTCGTCTCCACCGGTTCTTATATAACAGTAAGTTTCCACCACAAACTAATGATATGTGGGCAAGTGGGTCAGACTAAAAAAGAGTTAATTAAAAATTGTGTTTTAAAATGTTTTTTTCAAATAAAATATTAGTTCTACATGAGCCTTTTTTATCAAGTGACTCAGGATGCACGCCGAAGGAGCCACGCATAGATGATGACTTGTACTTCTCGTGTTCTGACAGGGAATAATCCTCTTATGGTCCTATGAGAAACACCAATCTCGACCCATGAACGTTCCTCTTTTCTTAGTGGTATCTTTTCTTTTCGCATTAGGAAAAGGTGGAGCAGTTCCACTTCTGAAGTCATTTCTTGCCCATAATTTATGTGAAAATTACAATGGAACAAGCCAGAGCAAGGAGGAGACAAAAAGAGCAGAAACTTGCAACAACATATGGGTGCATAGTGCATGGGTTCTCGGAGCCACCATAGCCATCTTTGGCCTTTTAGGAGTTAAATGGTTACAAGTTTTTAAAGTCTCAACTATAGTCATGGTAGCATCTGGTCTCTTGTTCCTTTTTGGCTGCAACAATACTGGACCTATCGGTCAACGGGTTCACAAAGATGCCACCCCAGTCCCAAAACAAGTAAGAAATGTGAAGTGGCTTTTGATGTTAAGCTGCATCGGATACAGTTTAATTTTGGCTACAGGTAACCTTTTCTTTCAAGAACAGGGTACTAAAATGGAGGCTCTAAAGATAAACAAGAAGGACGTTCAGCTTTCTTTTATGATCGTAATAAAGACTATTGTAAATAAAATCACCATAGCTATATTTGGGTTATGGGGGGCTAATAAAAAGCAAGGGGTTAAATTAGTAAGAATTGGTATAGGTATGGTTTGCGCTGTAATATGTTGCATTATAGCATGGAAAGTAGAGATTGAGCGAAAGAAAGTGGTGAAGAAAGACGACCCCAAGACTAGTGTTGCATGGATATGCCCTCACTATGTTCTATTAGGACTCGTGGATGGGCTAGCCCAAAGGGGGTTACATGAATTGTTCGAAAATGATCATCAAATTCAGACATTGAGGAATTCCGGGAGGCTTTCAAAATATATGGTTTCATGCATTGGGAAATTCTTGGGGATTCCTTGTATTTTGATTGTGAGAAGGTGGTTTAAGAACTTCGACAAGGACCAAAGCCATTTGGATAGGTACTATCTAATGTTAGCCATATTGTGTTATCTATTTTTCAGCATTTACCTTTGTGTTGCTTTTGTGTATGTGAAAATTGTGCCTGAAGATGCAGAAGAGGGAGGTAGTAATAGTGCTACTGGGGTCCATGGTGACTCAACGTGATTTTAGGAAACTTTTTTAAGTATCTGTTGTGTAGTTTGAGTTGTTTGAAGTACATTTGTGTATGGTACATTGTCATATTGATATTTTTAGAAAAATAGTAGGTTTAAAAATAAGGATAATCAATGCCCATACTTGGCACTGTTTAAGCGATCATGTAAACAAGCTTAATTGACATAATGACCCTTTCATTCCAATCTTTCCAAGCCACTCCTAATTAATGGTCCCCAGAGAAAAAAAGGATGAGAGTTGTTCATTCATTGTGTTTTTAACTTTGTTTAAATTAGAGTACTATGATTGACACTTTTAGGCTTGTGTCAAATTTAAGCAGTTCAAACAATTTTAACATGTTTTGATCTTCTCATGACAACTAATGTTGAACTTGTCTTTTAGAAAAAACAACAACCACATTAAGGATAAACACTCTGGAAGTATCAAACTTCATGAACATGAGAAATCATTTAGCATTATGATTGTTGCTCTATTTAGGACATACCATTAAATGCTCCTTCCAAAGAAGGAGTTCATGAAACGGTCTACTTTGGGTTTGATGGTTTTACATAATGGTGATCAGTGACATATGGATGATGCAAATGTGGGCGTTGTGTATAGTAAGTGGTAATTAAGTTAGGTTAGGACTTGTGCATGTATGAATTAAATGCTTTAAAATAATTGATCATCTTGTGTGGGGACCACCATGCTTAGCAAATTTCTGCACGAGTCACTAACGTTAACATGACCTATTTTGGCTGGGCTTACATTAGCATTAACCATCATTAAACACATTAATAAAAATATATTTTTTTATTTCTTTATATATTATATCAGATAATATTTTTTCTTTTTTATTTTCATCATCAATTCTTTTCCCGTTTCATCCTATGCCTTTCCATGTATCAAATAGAACCTGATTGCCTATGCCTTGCGGCAATTTGTTAGAGTAGGAGGAGCACCGGTGCCTGTGTTTCTTCCTTACGTGGTAACGAAAGCATCACAAAAATCTATTCATTGTCCCAAAGCTCTGTAGTCTAGGCATGACAGATTTTTTAGTAAATACAATACAATATATGCCTCTTAACATATTTCTCTTTTAAACTTTGCAGATGGTTACACTTTAGTTTTTTTATTAAATTGTATATTTATTTTATTTTTAAAAAATTAATTTAATATATTCATTTCAAATATATAAAATATTAATTTTTTTTAAAAGTCACAATATATATTTATTCAAGTTTTTTTTATTAAAAGATGAAATATAAGATAAGACAATTTTATGATGCATACCAAGAAATTTAAGTGTATTGATGCATTTAATAACAATACCTATCGAGCACTCCTTTTAAGGTCTAAAATACCTGCGACACTTCATTGGTGCATTTTTCTGGTACTAGTTAAGAAACTAAGCCACAATTAATAACCGTTTTTTATGTGCTTCTTATCTAATAATAGTTGAGACCAACACCTTGAGTAACTAATTATCAGCATGATAGGAAACTGTTTATCAATTGAATTATCAAAATCCTGATGACTATACATTGTTATCAAATAGTGGTTGATTAATGATATATATTAAAACCCTTACTAATACGATGAGGTATTGTTATTAAAGACACCCGTATACTTAATTTCTTGATGTGCATCATAAAATTGTCTTATCTTGTATTTCATCCTTTTTAAAAATCTTGAATAAATATATAATGTGACTTTTAAAAATTTTCTTTAATATTTTACATTTTTGAATTCATTTCCCTTTATAAAGTAGTTTCTAAAAATGTATAATTCATTATACTAATATATTAAATTATTTTTTCAAAAAATAATTATACATTTTAATAAAAAAAATTAAAATGTAACCAATCACAAAGCCTAAAAGAGAAACTAGAAAGTATTCCTACAGCTTGTAGGAGATCTCGTAAACTTCACAAAAAAATAAAGTAGGTCTTACCAAAATAAAAAAATTATATAAATAATAAATAGATAGTCCATAAATAATATTATTGATGTGATGTTAATAATAATGTAAAATCTTTGATTTCTTATATATATATATATATAATTGATTAAAAATATTTTTATATTTTGCAAGAGATTTAAAAATATAAAAATAGAAAAAATACTGATCCCACAAAAAAAGAAAAAATAATATATAAATAATATTATTGATATGCCGTTAATAATAATGCAGAGCTATAGTTTTATATATATATAATTGATTGATAATTGTTAATTGATATGTTAAGGAGTATATATTGTATATATTATATTGTGTTTACTTAAAAATCTGCGATGCCTAGATTGCTGCAGGGCTTTGGGATAATAAATGAGTTTTGTGATGCTTTCATTGCCACGTAAGGAAGAAAGAAAAGAATGACAGAGTCGCAGATATATGAAGTCCAGCGTCTGATCCCTTTTGCACCGTTGGATGAGATCAGCGGCTGGAAGATTCAACGGGAGACGCACTGCATTGAAGCATGTTTAGTGAGAAGATATAATGATAAAATAAATATAAAATGTGAATAGGTAAGAATAAATAAAATAAAAAATAATTATTTTATTTTTATTTTAAAAAATAAATTAATTAATAAATATAAACATATAATAAATATTATATAAATTATATAAAAATAATTTTGTGCTTCAAAGCTATGCTCATTTTTATCTGAGGAGATAACAGGAAGACCCCATTTTGTAAAAGACAGCATATTTTTCTAACCTCCTATTTCCATCACCAACTTCTACGACCCGTAAGGGTGAAGCTTTGATCAAACTCTTGTTAAATTCTTTTCTTAATATAAATTGCAAGGAGATTATAATTAAACATAAAATATAATTTTAATTTGAGACTTTATGATTTTACACTACTGATGATTGACCTTCTTCCTCAATGTTTAAAAGTTATAGTTGTTTTTAAAAAAATCATTGGATATTTTTAAAATTGAGTGTCCGCAAAGTAAGCGGATTCTCTGCACTTTCGGCATGAGCAGCACGCCATGCTCTTCGAAAGATCTGCACCGTTCATGTCATCTGACGTTTGCCACGAAGTCACGTCGCCTATGAGTCGAAACACGCCGTTTTGTCCATCACTCTGAAGCCATTTTCTGAACCCAGTTAAACAATGCAGGCGCAGGGTTCTGAAGCCAATTTCTAAACACTGAACCAGTTTATATTTTGTATGTACTTGATATCCTTTGTACATACTTATCCATCTAATTAACCTTGAAAAATTTTCATTTCATTATGACAAATGCTCTTCATTTGCAATGACGGTGGGGAATATGAATGATGAAGTATATCATACAATATGGATAAGAGCGGGAGTGACGCAAAATTACCCACCCTTCATTCTTCAACCTACTAAGACAGCTAGCTATCTCACATGGCGACATTTGCATTAGCTCCTGTTCCCTCCATTGTGTCAAGTTCATCCTATTCCTCTTTAAAATCCTCACCTTTCCGTGCATTCAGAGCCTCGGCCACTGAGCCTTTTGAGCCAATTCTTGTAAGTTGCTCCCAATACACACCAATAAGGGAATTCTTGAAAGGGATTGCAGTGCTAGCACTTCCCGTTCTTTTACTGAAGGATTCATCCCCATCCCTAGCTAAAGAAGTTGAGGTTGGCTCCTATCCCCCCACCCTCACCTTCAGACCCATCCTTTGCTCAATTCAAAGCTTCTCTCAAAGACACTCCCGCCTTTTGAGCAAGTACATTGATTCTCTTACGCATATTGCTTTCTAAGATCCATGCATTTTAAAACTCCATTTTCATTTTAAACCAGTCGTCAATGGCTGCGATGGATGATTTCAGAAATAGCTTTAGAAAATGGTTTTAGACTGACGGACGAAATGATGCGTTTAGACTCACAGGCAACGTGGCTTTGTGGCAAACGTTGGATGATGTGAACGGTAAAGATCTTCCGAGAAGCATGGCATGCTGCTCACGGCCGAGGTGCAGAGAATCCGCTTCCGTCGGGAAATTGCTGAATAGTCAACCACGTGCCTTCCTCAGTGACTCTTTAATACGATCTTAATTTTATTTTATTAAATATCAATATAATTTTTGTTTTTAATGACTTCTTATATTTATTTCTCTTGTCAATAAGAAATTAAACAACATATGTGTGTGATTTCTTTATTATTATTTGAAGAAAAAATTGAATCCAGACAAATTTAAAGATACCTCTCATTGTAATAAAAAAATTTGCTAGCAAATTTTATGTGTTATAAATTTATAAAAATAGATTCGAGCAGGAGGTTTATAATCTAGTATAAAAAACATTTATATCTCTTACATACCTCGCAAAACTTTTATTGTAAAAATAAAACTTATGAAATCTTTTCCATAGATATTATCATCTGAGTATATAATTTTTTTATTAATTTAATTTTGAAATGTAAATGACTTTAATGGGTCTTATCATGTGGGCACGAAAGAAATGCAACTCTTGTGACCTTTGTAATGAATGGGTAGAGACTTGCTCTTCGATCGATAGGACAATATAACACCCTTTCAAACTAATAAACTAATCTTATAACTACTCGAGTCATTATAATTTATCCTAACCACTTCTTTCCTAATATAACTTCGAATAAAAATGGGCTTTCATTTTTTATTTTTTGTGCTGATACTTGGGCTCATTTCTTGAACCTTAGTATACATATGGGTAAAAGGAAAGCACGTGAGCACAATGCAAGTGGAAAGTGGAGACATTCATAAAAGTATGGAGCCAAATTGAAGATAACGGTCTTTTATTATAAACTTTAAAAGGAAAATTTTAAATTGATTTGATGAAGAAAATTAATTAAATTGATTATAACTAGACATATAAATATATTGGCTAGGTTTCACATTAAGACACAATTATATATGAGATTCTTACATATCTACTTAATTATGATTAATTTATATTCTATCGACAGAATTTACTTAATAATTTTCTTGGAAGTTAAAATTGAGTGATGCTAAATAGCTCATTCCGTCAATTAATAACTCTCAATTAAGTCTAATTTTTAGATCAAGATCGACTTGTCAAAATACAAATGAACTTATTAAATTTCCAATAATATAAGGATTAATAATTAATGATCCAATGTCGAAGTAATGAAGTATCTGATGTAGATGTGGTGACAGTGATAAAGGGTGAGGAGGGAAAAACCTTTTAACTAAGAATGAGTCCTTCATATTCAGTCCTTTCCATCGAGACTTGAAAGAGATGAGATACAAATAAAACGCGCTTGAAACTTTGACTGTCGGAAACAAATAGCCTTCCAAGCACTGCAGCATTCAACTTCATCTATAGATATATGTAAATTAGTGTACAATAGATATTATTAAATAATAGTTCACATTGGAAGCCACTGCTGAACGATCGTCTAGAGCCCAAGCTGCAAATGAGTGGTTGCACTATTATTTCCCTTTCACTCCTAATGCCTTCTTCAGCTACGATAAGATCATTCGAAAGCTGAGCCTTTTGATCCAAACACTCATACTGTTATAATTTAAATTCATTAATTTCTTCAGTATTCATTATGCAGGTTTGGCTGTAAGCTACAATATGGTGGAGTATGCATGTGTGTCGATCCTGATAACCTTCTACACAAAAGAAGCTAGGACACAAAAGTATTTAGGTGAAGCAGCAATACTCTTGTGTCTGCAAGAGGGCCTCGCTTCCTTTGCAGCTATAGTTCTTGCTCGCATCACCGATGAAAGAATTGGGCGTCGTTTTTATGCAATTGTCGTCTCCACTGGTTCTATATAACAGTAAGTCTGCACCATAAACTAATGATATGTGGGCAAAGTGGCCAGAATTAAAAAGAGTAAATTAAAATTTGTGTTTTTAAATTTATTTATTTTAAATAAAAAACTCGTTCTACATGAGTCTTATTTATCAAGTGACTCAGGATGCATGCCAAAGAAATCACGCATAGATGATGACTAACTATGCTTCTCATAATTTGATAGGGAAAATTGCTCTTATGGTCCTATGCCAGACACCAACCTCACGCCATGAACGTTCCTCTTTTCTTTTCGCATTAGGAAAGGGTGGAGCAGATCCACTTCTAAAGTCATTTCTTGACCATAATTTATGTGAAAATTACAATGGAAAAAGCCAGAGCAAGAAGGAGACAAAAAGAGCAGAAATTTGCAAAAACATATGGGCACATAGTGCATGGGTTCTCCGAGCCACCATAGCTATCTTTGGCTTTTTGGGAGTCAAATGGTTACAAGTTTTTAAAGTCTCAACTATAGTCATGGTAACATCTAGTCTCTTGTTCCTTTTTGGCAGCAACAATACTGGACCTATCGGTCAACGGGTTCACAAAGATGCCACCACAGTCTCAAAACAAGTAAGAAATGCGAAGTGGCTTTTGATGTTAAGCTGCATCGGATACAGTTTAGTCTTGGCTACAGGTAACATTTTCTTTCAAGAACAGAGTACTAAAATGGAGCCTCTAAACATAAACGAGAAGGAGGTTCGGTTTTCTTTTGTAATTGTAATAAAGACCATTGTAAATGAAATCACCGTACCTATATTTGGGTTATGTGGGGCTAAAAAAGGCAAGGGGTTAAATTAGTAAGAATTGGTATTGGAATGGTTTGTGCTGTACTATGTTGCATTATAGCGTGGAAAGTAGAGATTGAGCGAAAGAAAGTGGTGAAGGATGACGACCCCAAGACTAGTGTCGTATGGATGTGTCCTCAATACGTTCTATAAGGACTCGTGGAAGGGCTAGCCCAAAGTGGGTTGGAGGAATTGTTCGAAAATGATCATCAAATTCAGACATTGAGGAATTCCGGGAGGCTTTCAAAAGATACGGTTTCATGCATTGGGAAATTATTGGGGATTCCTTATATTCTGATTGTGAGAAGGTGGTTTAAGAACTTCGACAAGGACCAGAGCCATTTGGATTGGTACTATCTGATGTTGGCAATATTGTGTTCTGTGTTTCTCTGCATTTACCTTTGTGTTGCTTTTGTTTATATGAAGATTGTGCCTGAAGATGCAGAAGAGGGAGGTAGTAATAGTACTGCTGGGGTTCATGATGATTCAACATGATTTTAGGAAACTTCTTTGTATCTATTTTGTAGTTTGAGTTGTTTAATGTAGATCTGTTTATTATACATTGTCATGTTGCATATATCATCAATAGGACGATTTTAAGAAAAGTGGTAATTTTAAAAATAAGGATAGTCAATGCCCATACTTGACACTCTTTAAGGGATCATGTGAACAAGCTTAATTAACATAAAGACCTTTTCATTCCAATCCTTCCAAGGCACTCCTAATTTATGGTTCCCCAAGGAAAAGCGGATGAAAGTTGTTCATCCATTGTGTTTCCAACTTTGTTTAAATTAGAATGCTATGATTGACACTTTTAGACTTGTGTCAAATATAAACAATTGAAGCAACTTTGACACGTTTTGATCTTTTCATGACAATTAGTGTTGAACTTGTCTTTTAGAAAAAACTTAAACCACATTAAGGATAAGCACTCTGAAAGTATCTAGACGTCATGAATATGAGAAATCATTAAGCATTTTGATTGTTGCTCTATTTAGGACATACCATTAAATACTCCTTCAAAAGAAGAAGTCCATGAAACGGTTAACCGTCTACTTTGGGCTTGACGGCTTTACATAACGGTGATCAGTGACTTATGGATGATTCGAATGTATGCATCGTGTGTAGTGTGCGATAATGAAGCCAGGTTGGAATTTGTGTATGTATGAATTAAATGCTTTAAAATAATTGATTATCTTGTGTAGGGACCACCAGGTCTAGCAAATTTTCGAACGAGTCCCTATCGTTAACATGACCTATTCCAGCTCGGCTTATATCATCACTAACCATAAATATTTACTTATAACTCTTCATATCATTTTATAATTAATCATTTCTTGGTTTAATTGATTCAATTTGTTAAATAAGGGTGAAGTTAAGAAAGAGTAGACTTAAAATAAATATTATCTTTGTTCAGATCCTTATCCTACTTTAGTTTTTCTAAACTTTAAAAATTTTATTTAATTAACTCAAAAAAATTATATCATATATGATTTTGTACATATTTATTATCAATATAAGATTTTAACTCATCAAAAATTATCTTTATATAAAAATTTTTCTTTTAACTAATCTCCTCTGCAACTCGCTTTTCATTCACTTACCAGAAATTCAACAAAAAGGATAAGAATTTATTAATGGAAGGGAGTAAAAGAATTGCTCAATAAATGCTCTCTTGACAAGACATACTGAAGACTAGAATTGAGAAATTTAAGGAAGAGTATAAGTAAAATAAATGTTGTGCGCTATCTTTCTTTTCTCTTTTTTCCACTTTCAACTTTACTATATCTATAACTTCCAACTGTCAAATAATTATCGTGAGCAAAAGTACATATAGTCCTAGTTGAGTTAGGTTTCATTTTGGCCTGATATTCAACTCAATTTGTTATTGGGCAAAATTGGCCTAAGGCATGACTTGACCCAATATGAAATGGGCCAAGTAACTAGGCTTGATTGGGTTTTTATTTTTATTTTTATTAAAATTTTAAATGTTCATGTCTTTGTAACTCTTTAATTATAATTCTTTTGATACGATTTAGTGAGATCTATGCAAAAAAATAATAATAATAAATTCAAATGAAGAAATAAAGAGAAAATGTAAGCAAAAAGGGTAAAATTTCAAAAAATAGTAACTTAAAATATAATAATTTGATCGGCGTATTATTTATTTTGGGTAATTTTTAACAAAAAGCATATTTACTATCTTAATTTTGAATTCTTTTCCTTTCAAATTCAAAAAATACACATTTTCTATCTTTTTTTTTCACCTAAATAATCATATTTAAAAAAGATTTGACAAGAACTTTAATTCTTTTAATTATTTATAATTTATAAAACATATTTAAATTATTTTGACTAAAATTACAAAAAATTCCTTATTTTTTTTTTCCAATTTTGATCTCTATCTTTTTTTTCTTACTATATATTATATACTCATCAAATCAAGCCAAACAACCAATTAACCTAACCTGGCCTTTTTAAAGTATATTTTTTTCCTAGGCACGACTTAAACCCATATCCAGGTCTAATTGTGAGATGAAGCCTTTCTTTCCTTTTTGATGTTTGCCTTTTGGAGGCCCACGTTGGCAGCAAGAGAGGCTTGATTTAGACTTCCTTTCGGCTTGTCTGAAGAGATGTGGCTACAACGTTTGTAAGGTTGCCTTCTCTGTCTTCTTTGCTCTGAATGTTGGTTGTGGAATGGAAGAGAGGAACGAGACTTCCTTGTCTAATTGTCATTTAATGCTCCTATGTGTGTTACGGAGAGAGGCCAACAATTAAAGTGTTTTATAATTTCTTTGTTTAATGGGGTAACAAGGTATTGTACTATTATTCAGAAGCTTTTTGACTTTGCTTCCCTCTCCATTTTTTAATGTGCCACGTCGGGACCATTCCTTTGAGACAAAATAATTTATGGAATCCATTTTTGTTTCAAAATGTAGAACCAAGCCCAGCAATAAAAATAAAGCTTACATGGCCCAAAAGAGAAAGTTTGCGTTTGCAGTGCATAAATAGCCCCATAACAGTTCTGTAACTTTTGGCCCATATAGCAAGCAGAAAGCTAAGTCCAATAAAGCCTTATTAAGCCCAATTAGATTTTCGTTAATTGAATGATTTTGAAATTAGTTTTGTAGTCATCAAAATATAACATTAGTGTGAAATCTTGGGAGCCAACAGTTTGTTGTGTGGAGTGACACGTAACCCAATTATCATATTATATTTTGATTGCTGCCAATGTAGTGCATATCAATAACCCTGAGATAACTTATCGCTAGCTACATTTTAAGTTATGATGTAGGAGCACTTGGCCAGGTGCTGGAAAGTTCTTGAGTATTGTATTTTGATTTTCAGAAGCTAGCTGGTTCAAGACTTCCCGAATGACCAAAGTCACTAGAAGAGTTACTGGCTAGATTATGGTTGTAACATTGAGCCCTGCGTGCGTTGGCTATAAATATTTAAGCGAGCTTAACATCGAAGGACATCGAATATATTAGATGACCCAAAAGACCTCTGCTTTCGTATAATCATTCTTTTGCAATGTTTGAGGCGATCATTGGAGTGTCTAAACATTACAATGTTAGGAAAAAGGTTCCGAGAATTGACAATTATTTTATATGCAGCTCAAGCGTATGTGTGTCTTTTTGGAACTTCAATTTTTGAGTGACAACAAACTCACTAGACACGTACTTTGCAAAGAAAAAAGAACAGCATTTTTGTATATAAATATGCAAAAGAATCGTTAATTTTGAATGAAAATGGCTTCAAAAAATATTCACAGTAGACAATAATATGAAAGAAAAACTTATATACAGTTATTATATCTTTGTTATTATGCAAATTTTTTAATTAAATATCACAAATATATTATTTTTAATAATAACATGACAAATTTATAATTTTTGTAAATAAGTATTTACAATTTTTCAATTAAATTATATAATTTTTATATTTTAAAATAAGTATACACTTATCATATTTTAATTAAAAATATTAATAGCAAAAAATAAATAATTATATCTTTGTCTAATTTTAATATGAAATTCATATATATATATATATTAGTATATATGTGATTATTAATTTTGAAGAGAATCAATATATATATATATATATATATATAGAGAGAGAGAGAGAGAGAGAGAGAGAGAGAGAGAGCTCGAATAAAAGAAGAAAGTACACCAAGTAATTGTGTAGTAGAGTAGTGACAAATTCTTGATGAAATGAGCACAAGGCAATTTGCAGTTGCTCTAGTAACAAAATGCAAGTGAAATCTTTAGCTGTAAGTACATATGTAAAATAAATAAATATGAAACAACAAGCTAGTTGCTGATTTAAATTACTTATAAATTAAGTTATTGATCAGGCAACTTGTTATATTAGATTGGATAACGAAATGATTATGCATTCTCTAAATTGTCCCCATTGTTTGTGCAACTAGATGCATAATTTAGGCTTAAATTTTGATCAAATTCCTACTGGTGCTTTTTTTAAAATAGTAATTGAATTATATTTTGATCATGTGCGTGTATGAGAATATTACCTAATAAAATGACGTTGTTTCTTGGACCAAGTCCTTAGGTACATGAACATAATATTGCGAATGCAAGTGGTATGAATTGGGGCCAATTTGAGGTACGGTTCTCTATAACTTAGGAGGTTTGAATATTTAGTGTTGCTAAAATTGCTCACTCAAGTGATTAATGAACCAATTAGTGAACATGATAATTAATGGAGCGCTATTGAAACCCATGTCCCTTGATGAAATCAAACAATCAGTGTTTGATCTTGGTAGTTTAAAAGGTCTAGGGTTTGATGGTTTTCTTGGTTTGTTCTATCAGAATGATTAGACAATGGTTGGACAGCAAGTTTGTTATATCTTGTTCAAGGGTTTGTTGTAGTTGGTTTCTCCTTTTCTAATCTTAACTCAATTAATCTTGTCATGATCTCTAAAGTTGACATGTCTGAGCAAGTGGTTAGTTGTAGACCACTTAGTATGTGCAATTTTTCTCATAAGACTATCTCAAAAATCATCGCTAACCATGTGGGGAGATTTTTGAGGAATATTATCTTAGAAAATCAGAGGACTTTTGTCCCTTGAAGGCTCATATAGGATAACATACTGATTGTTCATGAAGCGTTCTACTTTTGCAAAGCCAAAAGAGGGAGAAATAATCATGATATGGCTATTAAACTGAACGTGAATAAAGTATATATGATAGGGTGGAATGGGATTTCCTCAATCAAGTGCTTGTCAAGATGGGATTTTGTGATATTTGGGTGCAAAAATTTATGAAATACATGGTTTCTGTTGATCTTATGGCATATTTGGAAATGCGTTATCCCTTACCAAAATCACGTTTGACAGAAAGTAAAATATTAAAACTTCTACATCAATGTGATTTTTCATCACATTTCTAAACAAGCACTTAATCTTTTGCGTTTCCAGAAGATAGTTGGCCAATTCATTCCACAAAGAAGACTGAAGCCAGGAGATCCTCTTTCTCTCTTTCTCTCTCTTTTTATTATTGTTGCAAATGTACTATACAAGATGATAAACTCTATCACTCCTCAAGGGCATTTGAAGGGTATTCAATTAGCTAAATGCTATCCATCTCTCACACATTGCCTATTTGCGTACGACTCTTTATTTTTCTTGAGGACTAACAGAGAGAATTGTTTGATGATTCTAGATGATTACTGCCATGCCTGGGGACAGATGATAAATTCAGATAAATCACGTGCATTTTTCTAAAAAAATACTCCCTTAGCTTTGAAAGATGAAATTTGTGATATAATGGGTATTTATATGGCAGAATCCCCTAGAATGTTCAAGTCTACTTGTCATATGGGGTAAATCTAAATATGAAGCTATAGCTTTTGTGAGGAATAGAATTCAAATGAAAGTGCAAGAATACTTATAAATAATACATTGACAACAAAATAAACCTGCGATACTTTAATAGACATACAACCCAATCTTCTCAATTGAGTTAAAAAAGCATTTCGTATACCATCATTTTGATATCAACATCTTTTATGTCAAAAGGAATTCAAGTTATAAGTGTTAATATTTGGTATATTGGCTGCATTATTAAAAGTATTTGATAACATCTAAGACACCAGAATATTATAAGATAGCTCAATGGTATCTCCTATCACTAAATAAAAAGAAAATCTCACGTCACTTTTAATTTTGTTTACTCTAATAAATGGTACTACTTGTGGCATATGTCTATAGGTGGCAAAATTTTATTTACCAAATTAATAAGTTATTGATCTTTAAATTATATCATTTACATTGGACAAAATTTTTGCACATTGACTCACAAAAGCCCTTTTAAGCCTCCTAATCTTTTTTTGAACTTCTTTTTATTGTTTTGTTGTTTTTCTGTTGTTTTATTTTGATTGACTCGTAGATATTTTCTGATCTCATCTACAGTTTTCTCACTCATCCCTTGTTAAACTAATTTTTTTAAAAAAAATTAATATAAATGATGAGGTAGAGTTC